>OX465583.1:40795137-43680085 GCA_950022655.1 Alentia gelatinosa | reverse complement strand
AACCCAACGCTGGTTCCCTGGGTATCCACAAAGGACAGGGGGAACCAGCTAAGATTTCAGTTTCAAAACAGGGTGTCCGTTAGGCGGGGTTCTACTGTACTGCCCAAACCATGAAAAACTGGCAAATGGGACAGATTGTCCAAAACAGGCAGGTCGGTGCAGAGATACAAGCAGCCGCAGGAAGTAGAGCGCAGGATCTGAGCTTGGAGAGTGACAACAACCCCTAATTAAAGTAGCGGCCAGTAGAGGGTCTGTCCTATAGTCCTTTTAGGCTCAGGAAATGTCAAATTCGCTTGTTATGCTCCTAATCTGATATCTTAAGTTCTTTCACCAGATCACCTACAATATGGAGTTAAACATTATATGAGGGTAGTGGAGACTGTGTGATTGAGCTTACTCCCTTGACCTAGACCAATCAGCATGCTTCATTTCGGTCAATTGACCAAAATAATCCAGATATCTAGTAATCAAGGTATCATCTGCATTAGTTTACGGAGTGCCATATGATCGATATGGACAATAACATCAAAAGTTGTTTCTGAACCACCCGGAATAAGGCTCACCAAAAACGGCAAACAGAGACATCATGTCTTAGGCTCACGAAAAGGAAACTAAAGACGGTGTTGTAGTGGGTTTGCACCCGGCACTGAGCTGATTATCACTGGCAACAAGCCAGATTTGGCGTGTTGCCAGTGATGATCAGCTCAGTGCTGGGGCCTCATTTTGGGTAGAACATATGGCTGCTGGTTGGAGGGCGGCAGCCTGGGGAGTGCTGGCCTGTCATAATGCCCCAAAAAATCCAGCACAACCACCAACATGGCCGGCAAGGTGGCATAAAATTTAGGAGATCATGTCCACACAAAATGATTCAGCGCCATCTGCAAAGGATCGCTGGCAAAATCTGAGGTTTAATGCAAGTATGGCTGACCTGTTGACTGCTCCCCACATAAACTGCAGCAGAAGCTGTCAGCATGTAAGGGCAATACCCGTGAGTGGTAAACCCCTGAGCGGAGACTGAGAGTTTCGTACAGTTTCGGTAGTTTGGCCAGAATTTTAGCACCAGAGCTATATAGATTCATAAGATCAATGCTTATCTTATCTACCTTCATCATTTGGTTAATTGCAGTATTCAGCAGAGATTTGATGAGTTCCATACATATCCAGCAACCACTGAGACTGCCGCTGCAAGCTTTGCCAGCATCCGTGTTGACTGCTCCCTACCTATACCTCAATGGATGCAGTCAACATGAATAGGTGACATCCACGAACTGCTAACCCATGAGCAGATACTGAAACTTCGGTCCTTTGGGTGGAATTCTAGTGCCAGAATGTGCTGTACACATTCATACATCAACGCTGATCTGTTGACTGCAGAATTCAGCTAGTCGACAGTCTGGCTTAGTGGAAGAGGTCCCTAGGAGCCTGCACAGGCCCCATGTGGTCGTCGGCCGGCTAGAGTAAGGATAGTTGGTGGAAGAGCTTTGACATGGTGATAATGGTGTGGAGGTGAAGGCACATATGGACAGCTAGTTCCGCTGTACTCCATATCAACAACAGCAGCACCCATAGCAAAGAAACTTCTTTGCTGTTGAGATCCCAGTTCTGTTCACTATGCCAGCATAGCGAATGAAATATCTTATAAATCAATATCTAATGAAATTATTCAGCGTATCTTTCCCCACATTTCAGTCTTTATTTGAAGTGTCTATGTCTATTTTTGGCTGAGTTACGGAACCGACACTGTAGGTCTTGTTTGTTAGAGCCGAATGTGATAGCCTAGGGTCAAGCCATACAGTATGAAACTGAAAGAGTAGTGCAATGACCGTAGTTCTGGGTTCGAAAAGTACACTGGTTCTTACTAAGGAGTTGGCCAGCAGAGAATTATGGAAATCGAGTTATGGTTAAAATATATGTATGGGATTGTCCGGAGCATGTTTTTCTTTACTTAAATATGTTATATTATCTGATAAGATATGTCTTAAAATTGTTGCTATGATCAGTACGAAAGGGTATACCCTCTTATGAACAGTGGCACCATAGGGGCAGCAACAGCGAACAGAAATAACCTCCTGAAACGGTCACTACCACATTTGGTGCCGCTCATTTCCAAAGTGCAGCTCGCTTTTAAGGTTCATCGACTATTGGAATGCAAACTACCACTGTAGTGCTGCTGAGACCAACAATGAACAGATTTTAAGCTACTGAAACGGGTCCCTGGAGAGCGTGGAGCTCAAGCTCCATAGACCTAAGCACAACAAATTAGCAATTAGCAATATTTATTTACCACGCTGCTAGAATATTGATACACTGATTAATTCTATTAAGGCCGTTTATAGCAACCCGGAATATGTCAAAGGGGAAATCTGTTATTTAGGCGACATCAATATAGATACTAGGGTCTGGAGGAATCCCAGGAACAAATGTCTTAATGTTGGTTGGTTGGTTGATTTAACGTCCAGTTAACCATTAGAGGTTCTCACCAGACTTACTCAAGGTTCTTTTACACCACATGGGTGGGGATCGAATCTATGTAATGAATTCAGATAGAAATCTCATCCCTACACATTTACCGAGATGAGAGTTCTTTTAGTTCCCACACCACATAGACATGGTATGAGAACGATTGGCCTTTGATATAGCAGTATATCTACCTCTGCTGGGAATGAAGGAGAAGAGTGGCTGCAGTGGGACTCGAACCCACAAAGTCCTACAACTTTGGGATTACAAGTCCAGTGCCCTAACCACTGAGCTAACTCCCAATGTCTTAATGAAGTACTACGCAACAACAACTTGAAAGATTGATAACCACAATAACTAGACCAGGGTTGGCTAATAGTATCAGCATTGACGCTATTTCAACAAATGATATCTTTATAGAATGCAGCGGGATGCTTGAATTTGCAATCAGCGATCTTTTAACAGTCTTTGCATGCAAAAAGGAAACACGGGAATCTTTTCAGAGTAAAGATATATCTAGCAGTAACAACAAGAATGCGAAAAGCTCAGTCATCTAATACCATTTGGTTGGTTTGATTTAACGTACAGGTTCTTACCAGACTTTCTGAAGGTTCGTTTACATCACAAGGGTGTTGACCGAATCTATACAATGAATTTAGATAGAAATCTCACCCTTACACATTTACCCGAGAAGTCTACAACCAACCCTCTGCCTAGATCCAAAAGGGTAATTTTGACCAATAACTGCCAAGAACATCTGATGGTCTAGAGATGTCCTTCTAACCAAGAAAGCTCGTGAAGAGGTCAAAGCAAAGGGACAGGCTGAATCATGCGCACTGCACTCCCCTTTATACTACTACTGTATCTACCCAGTTTTGTACAGTAAAGACATTTCCCCTTTTTGTCTCTCTTAGAAGGGCAATACAGGTGAAGTATTCTGTACGTTCAGCATTACTCATTAATCTCAAAATAATCTCTAAATTTGATTCATAACTCTATCAACCTGAATTTTATTGTAACACTTTTAAATTGACAGATTCTTGATGAAATCTGGCCTGGATTGAAAACCAAATGTAATGTTTGGATCTATGACCTAATAAAAAAGAAAGAAAAAAGACGGATGACATGAAATCAGAACATTGATGTAAGTATTTAG
The DNA here is from genome assembly GCA_950022655.1 of Alentia gelatinosa. NCBI lineage: Eukaryota > Metazoa > Annelida > Polychaeta > Phyllodocida > Polynoidae > Alentia > Alentia gelatinosa. The sequence goes on along the minus strand of OX465583.1, from coordinate 43,676,472 downwards.
TTATTTCTACAAGTACACCCGGGAATTACTCGTAATAATACTGAAATAATAATTACTGAAAATAATGTCCTTTCATCTGAAAACATCAAATCATTAGTATTCAAATACTGCGAGTATTATAGCAGTTTGAATGTTAACAACAATGAATATTCCTATATGTGGGAGACAAGGCTGGAGTCCAGTGAAACCGAACGTAAACACTACCACAATGACGCCGATCGCAGTCTCTGTCCGCTATGGCTTTGTTCCTGATGCCTCAATCTGATTGGTCGAGCGCTGCCGCGTGCGAGCTCTCCCATTGGTTGCTAATGACGCTTTTCTCCGTGTGCCTCACAACCCGACCGCTGTCGGCGTGTTCGGCGATGTTCGGCGCGTGCCGCGCGGAGCAATCATTTAGGCTTTGGAGGGCCGTCATTAACGGGGGGGCGGTGGGCGAGAATTTAATCTTTTTGTACATGAAGATCTTTTTTCTTCGCGTTCGCCTACCGCCGAGGCTTTGGGATTGTGGTTTCGAATCTATACTGAATTCTCGTCAGGTGTCGTAAGGTATGTACGGGTTGTTTTTCCGTCATTTTTTACCTGATTTGGGTATTTTGACGGGCGGAACGTCACAGCATTGTCCAGTGACTTTCTGGATTTTGTGGAAGAGGTAGATCGGCTACTTGTTTGGTAGGGTAGGTGATACTTTAGTTGAAACTGATATTTGTGAAAAAGATCTTTTTGCTTTCGCCAACCATTTGGTGGCATCCGACGAGAATTTTTTTTTTGACGTGGCATTTAAGTATCCCTAACCATACCGGTTGTCCATCGTATTCAGTCCCCAGGGGGACTGGCTCTTGAGCCGGTGAATCCAATTGAATTCGATTTTGTTCAGCAAGGAACTGGCTCTTTTGCTGCCTGGATGGCTGAAGATGAAGTCTAAGATGTAGACTTTTACGTCTTCGCATCCTTTATGGTCACACTGGTTAAAGTGTGTGGGGACATCATTTTGGGTGCTTCCCTTGGTGATGTTCGTATAGCCGTATATAGCCGTGATGTTCGTATAGGTGTTCGTATAGCCTATCCTTGACTTTTCTCTTGGTCTGGCCAACGTATTGCATGTTGCATCTACTGCATTCTAGACAGTAGATCACATTTGAACTGTTGCAGGTGACCTTGGTTTTTGTGGTGTGCACCTTTTTGGTGGAGTTGGAGGTGATCTTGCCTCCATTGTCCAACATTTTACAGTATCTGCAATTCTTTTTCTTACATTCATTTTTTGTGGCTCCGTTCTGTGTGGGTTTGACTTTTTTACCCAAGTCAGAGCTCACGTTCAGTTTTGCCCGTACCAGATGGTCCTTCAGGTTTTTTGGGCGTCTGAAACCCTTCACGAGCTTGCGCTTGTGGATTTGTTTTGTGGTTATGGATCTACCCAGGATGTCCCAGTTGTTTTCGACCACTTCTCCCAACACATTACCAGTCAGTCTGTATGTTGAGATGAGGAACGTTTTCTCTTTTGAGTCATCGTTCTCCGCTTTGTTTTTTGCACTGATCAGTGTTTTTCTTTCCTGATTGTCTACTTTTTGTTTGCATTCGGACAGGATCCGTTTTGGGTATCCTTTCCTTACAAACTGTTCTAGTTTTTCACACGCATGTTTTTTGTAGTCTCCTGATCTGCTGCATATTCTCTTAATGCGTAGCAGTTGTGAGTAGGGTAGACTGCGTTTGGTTGCCGGTGGATGAGCCATTCGTATCTCAGATACGTGTTTGCATCTGTCGGTTTGGTGTATAGGTCTGTATACACCTTACCGTCGTCTACTTTGACCTTTGTGTCGAGAAAGGCAATTTCTCGTCTTGACCATTCGATTGTGAACTTTATGGAGTGTTGGCTGGTGTTCAGGTGTTTGACCCATTTCTCCAGCTCCTCCTCTCCATGTTCCCAGATGAAGAAGATATCATCTATATATCTCCACCATGTGCTGGGTTTTTTCTCGTCGGACGCCACCAAATGGTTGGCGAAAGCGAAAAGATCTTTTTCACAAAAAACAATGAATATTCCTACCTGGTTTTGCTTTGGAAAAAGTGCAAATATTCACATAAACGAATAAGCAAAACAGCACAGAACAAACAAAAACAGCACATAAAATCTTTGAAATGGACTAAAACTCGGTTCCAACATGTTCGAATGTTGTAGCGGCCCTATAATATGGGTGTTGCAAAGGGAGCTAGGTGGGGGCACATGGTTGTGCATCGGTGGGCATTGTTACACGGCTACAAATCGAGCTCACGGATCACTGGAGAGAAACCAACAAAAACAAGGGCAACCTAGTCCTCTTCACTGTAACATGGGCAAGCGAGAGAACACCAAGAGCGATAATAACGACTCTATCACACGACACCTCACGAGACCCGAGTGAGGTCGAAAATAGTTCAATGGAAGGAGACACTTCCCGTATTAGTGAAAATGAAAAACAAAAATTTCAAGAAAATAATTACTTACCCCCCTCCCGAAAAATGATGTGAAAACGAAAAATAAAAACAAGGGAAAATGGCAGATTGGATTCAGACTTGAGTGGTCTTAGAGATACGACACTTATGTCATCTGTTTCCGCTCCATTGGCCACCGACTATCGTGACTATAGCACACCTTTTAGCTCCCTTAGTGTTGTATCTTCACTAAGTGTCGTACCCGCTCTACGATCGTAGCTCTCTAGCACACTGACGGCAGATACGTGTCGTAAGTTACGAATGTCGTGACTAAAAAACAGGGCCCTGGACTGGATCAGTTGTGTATGGGTCAGCAGCAAAATCTTACCTGGACAGGTTATAACCTGTCCAGAATGAAAGCTTACGACTGTGCCTGGGAGCATTTAGAACAACATCTGCCTCAAGCCTATACGGCATATAACCTATGATCCATGGGCGCCACCATGATGCCCCCCTGAGTAGGTGTTCTTCACTAAAGGAGGTGAAAAAGTAGGTGTTCTTCACTAAAGGAGGTGGAAAAGAAGTGAGTGATAATTGGGAAATGTCACAACTTTAGCCTTGCTCACATATTTATAGAAAGTGTTCCATATGGAAAATATCATGTCTTGGGTTTAGTTAGTATGTCATCCTACTTTGGGATGGGTGTAGAGAGTCTAGGGAACCATGGTTAAATATTGAAAGGCAGTTTAATTTTATAAGAACAAAGAGCCAGGATACAGGTTTGTCCCCCGACCACCTAGTGACATATTTCAAGCCAATCAGATATCAGTATTCAAGTTTGCGCTTATCCGTAGAAGCATTTCCTATAGGAACCCTACCATCCTACAGCTCTAGTTTGGAGCACTGAGATCCACAGTGCCTCTGACTGAGTGTGGTGGTTGTAGCTGAATTGAGAATTTTGAAAGATTACAGTACAGGTTTATCTAAATTTAGATTTTAGGGAACCTGGATTCTATATTATTCTCAAAACATACAATTTCTTGAAATTTTTTGAAATTTTCAGGACTTAAATGAAAATCCTACATGTAGGCAAAATCCTACAAATTGGCATCCCTGATTGTAGCTGTTCACTTTTACCTTCTGTTGTGTCAGTCTGTTCAATTGATCCATGTGCTTCTGTTGTTGTGCCAGTCTGCTCACTTGAGCCTTGTGCTTCTGTTGTTACCACATCAGATTGTGTGGGTGCTGTAGCTATTACGTCGTGATGAAAGTAGAAGAAAGTAGAAGCTCAATGTAAATATTTACTCAATCCCAACGATACTTACTTAATTCAACATCTGGGTAATGTCAGCTTTTCTTTTTTTCCTTTTGTATGAGCAGATTCGTTCGAAAATGTTTGCTTTCCATGCCCCATATTTTTCTATTTTCTCATTAATTTAGAAAAATCCGAACTTTACGACTGTTCTACATTTTATTACAAGAAAATGTCAAATTATCAGTATTTATTGGCATTGGACCTGAATACATCACATCAAAATACGAGTCTGAATGAGAATACAGATAATACGTGCATTGAGAATATTTTGGCTAACAACATGGCATTCTAATGAAAAAAGATAATACGAGGAAGAAAAGGTATATTCATCTTTGACAAATGAGAAGGGAATTCCCAAGGTGATTAAAAAAAAGGTGTTATCTGGTAAGCAGTTCTACACCTTTTGACCTAGCAAACGCTGTTTGTTTGTAGTTTAACGTCCCAGGGGACCCTGAAGGTATATAGGGACTATAAATGATTTAAGCTTTTCACTTTCGTAGATTTATTTCAGTCAATTCTTTTCAAAGTTTTCAAATATCTTATAAAAAAAAATCATCACGACGACCACTGCTTTCAAATGGACTTTTAAATTGAACCGAACCAATTGTTACCATTATTACTGTTACCCAGTTAGAAGATTTTTTTATATGTTATACAGTTGTATTATCATTGTAACTTATTAATTCTAAATGCATGTCAAATATACTGTACACTATAATCAACACTAAGAAATCAATTACAACTAACCCAATTAATTATATAATGTCACTAAACCGGCTATAACCTACCCATGTCATGAGATACCACCCACCCATCTCTATCAATTCACTCTGTATCTGATACGATACCACCTGATTATCTATTTATAGTAACAAATGACCTTGACCCCCATGGTCCAACAGGAAGTTAAGAAATATATCTGAATCTCAAAATGGCACTTTACCAAAGCTAAACGAAATTTGTATCATCACCTGATGAAGTATCATGAATTGATACGAAACGTCGTGTTCACCGCTGATACCATACATCATTCCACCATTGTCATCTTGGTTGCAATACATCATTTTTAAAGAAATCAACTGTGTCTGGTTTTTTGTGTCTTTTTCACTTTATTTTTATGACGTCCCATGATTGCATCCTACCTGGGATCGCCAGCACACAGCGGCAACAACCAGTCTGGTTGTAGGTAAAACCACACAACCCCGTCCACCAGACAATTCCCCTACTAGAATCCTAAAGTGGGATCCTAGACCCAAGGTTTATAAACTAAACGAACCTTAGGCCAAGACCACATCACCACCTCATGGCCTCTAACAGCAACCCAGATAGAACGGAACCACCCATCGACCCCAACCCATCACCAAATGAAATAAACCGCATCCCAGCAGATGTTGTGCCCCACTACAAGCTAGCAAGGAAACTAGCCCTCAACATACAAAAATCAAAGCATCATGAAACATATCTGACCGAATGCATCACTAAGAACATCGTCCCACGTGGACTACAGAGCAAAATAACTGCCCAAACTCCAGATATCGACTGGGAATTCCAGCTCAAATGGGAACAAATCCAACTACAATGCAGCAAAAACCTCAGAGACTTACTTAAGCAATACTACAGTGACCAAACTGCCTCACTAACCATCAAATACGACCAACTCCTACAAGTAATAAAAGCACAATGCCAAGAATCAGTATACAACACCATACTAAACCTGATCACCAAAATCCAGGAAGAAGTCAACACCAACCTCCAAACCAGACGAGATCAAAAAATCGCAGATTCAAGAAATACCGGGAAGAAACGGAACCCGACTCCGCCATCTGTAACCTCTCAAGCAAACAACTAACTACCAACCAAACTAAACTACTTTTAAAAGGCCTTTCATTCGTACCAACTCCGGGCAAACCAAATCACGTCCACACCATCAGGGACACTCTACTATTCAACCGCAGAATCAAACTCAAATACTTCTTCAGAAACTTCAATTCACAATCAGATAACACCAATTTATTCAAAAAGGACCCCAGTGGATGGACACCACCACCGCCCTACCACGAAGACATCGTCGCCTTCAACAACCATGTACTACACAACATGCTACCAGAACCCAAAAGCGACAACACTCACCGCAACATACCACCATCAGAATACGAAGAAATCAACAACCTACGCAATGACCCCGACCTAATAATCAAAGCAGCAGATAAAGGAGGGGCTATAGTAGTAATGAACACCTCTGACTACGTTAAAGAATGTAACCGACAACTAGAAGACACGAAATTCTACCGGGAACTACCATATGACCGAACTAACATCATCACCAAACGACTAACAAATGTGATAAAAAAGCTAGAAGACCAGAATGAACTACCTTTAGGCTCACACAAACTACTCATCCCCAACAAAGTACGCACATCAGTATTCTAGACACTACCCAAAATCCACAAACAAGGAAACCCCGGGAGACCAATAGTCTCAGGCATCAATTGCCCTACCGATAAAATCTCAGCAACCCTAGACACGGCCCTCCAACCCATTCTACGACACATACCTTCAATTGTGAAAGACACCAAACACTTCTTGAACATAATAAAAGAGATCAAACACCTACCTGTCGACGAACTTCTTGTCACCATAGATGTCAGCGCACTCTACACATCGATCCCACATGAAGATGGCCTTGAAGCTGTTAAAACAGCACTGGAATCCCATCCAACTTCCGCAAATTAGTGCCACGACCGCCACTCGCCTGTTGAAACTCGTCCTACAAAATAACACATTTATGTTCAACAACAAACACTACCATCAAGTCCAAGGCACTGCCATGGGCACGAAAGTCGCACCCACGTATGCCAACATTTTCATGCACATACTAGAAACAAAAATCCTCGCAACCTCACCAAACAAACCCAAAATTTGGAAACGGTACATTGACGACATTTTCGCCATAACAAATGTACTGAACAAGAACTCAAAGATGAAATGTCACGCCTAAACAACATACACGACAGCATCAAATTCACCTACGACTTCAGCACAACAGAAGTAAACTACCTTGACACTACTGTCTATGTAGATTCCCAACGCAAATTACAAACAAAGGTATACAAAAAACCCACCGACGCCAGCCTATACCTACACTATGCCTCACACCATCCGAAATACCAAAGAAACTCAATCACATACAGCCAAGCTATAAGATACCGAATGATTTGCTCCGAAGAGAGTGAATCTCAGAATATATGTAAGAAACTACTCAAAGCACTCACCTTGCGAGGACACCCACACCAGCAAGTCAAAGATGCCATCTCGAAAGCAGCCGCTGTCCAACGCTCCGTCCTACTCCTAGACCCTGAAAAGAAAACAAAGAAAGTCATCCCATTCATCATTCAATTCAACCCAACCAACCTCCGAGCAAACACCCTAGTACAACACGCCCAAACCCTATTAAAACCCTGCGAAGACCTTGCAAAGTTCAAACTAAATAAAATACTAGTAGCCTACAAGCGCGCACCAAACCTACGGGACTTACTGACCCACTCCGCCTACCCCCGGAAAAAATCGCTCAATCAATGCGCCCCTTGCAATATACTCAGCTGTAAACACTGCAATAATATCGCCAAATGTACGATATTCACATCGCATTCCACTAAGAAAATCCACTCAATAATAGGCAATAACACCTGTCAAACACGAAGTGCCGTATACTCACTCACGTGCCCCGCCTGTGGCGAACAATACATAGGAGAAACCGGCCGCACCATCGCCGAGCGTGTCAATGAACATAAGTACGACATCAGAAAACGCAACAAGAACTCACCAGTTGCCCGACATTTCAACGACCACGACGTTCTTCCACACCAAATGGTAATCCATATTATAGACAACAGTCCCAACAACAAGAACACCAGACTAAGGCTCGAGGAAGCCTACATCCGCATCATCAGAACCATGTCGCCGCACGGACTGAACCTGAAACTCTAGATCACATGAAAATCGAGATCGCGACCTACTTACGACTTCCGCTGGTGCCGCCTAGAGACACACCATAACAACGCGCGAGGATTCTATCGCGTAGCAACGTGACGACACCGTCATCGTCCCGCATTGTAAACATCAACCGCTAACACGGAAACTACCACCCAAAATCGGACTGCTACCCAACATTACACAATGGATAAGTACGCAAAGTGCCTATATTGCAGCAATTACGTAAAACAGACCGATTCTGCTATACGCAGACACTTGAGAGCCAACCATGAGAACAACAACGATCCGAAATGGACACCACTCAAAGTAAGTACATCTGCTTACTTGACAACTGTCAAATTCAATGTTCAAACACCAGTAACTTACGCAGACACCAACAAAACAAACATTTGACAACTAAATACATAATTCCACCTGCATTTCTGTACGCCCCACCAAAGTCTATAAAAGTCATCAGACATATCCCAACACCCGACAATGTACGGTACAGACTAATTTACGTTGGTTCTCCATTTGTAGGCCGTCGATCGGCAACTACGGAGAAGCCCCCAGTCAGTGTCAGCTCACCGTACAAACACACCATAACCGTCGATGACAGCCCAATTAAGAGAAATAACGGCATCTCAGCAGCACAAGCCCTCTCGAACATCCGCAACAAAATCGAGAAAACCAAGAACACTGCAACAAAGTCAATACTATTGAACGACCCTACCATAAGAAAACGCACCACCCCTGTGCTAATCACAGATCGACCCCGTAAACATCACAAAACTGACGAAATGGGACCACGCCCCCTTTCGCTGACACCAACATCTACCATGTCAAAAAACGATGACAACAACACCACTATATGCAGCAGCTCCAACACAGATAGTTCAGACGAAACAACAAGCACCACCAGTACATCAACGAACAACAGTGTCAACAGCCCCAAGCCAACAACATCCAAGTCTAACATCAAATTCGTCAAAACACCCACGCTCCAGGAAATACTGGACATAGACCTACATCTAGATGACATCTCAGATGACGACAAAAGCGCCACCTCTACCAGAAGCATCAACACCAACCCAGGGAAAATCAACTCTGACACTAAGATCATTGAGGAAACCACCGATACGAACTACGTAGAACCATATGTACCATCAACAAGTAAACCATTACAAATGACCGCCTCCTACATACCCAGCCCCATAAAACAACACCAACCGAGATGCACCGTACCCACAAACGAACTAATGCTCGACCTGTACCACGTCATCAGGAAGATGGATCAGGAAGTGGGGAAAGACATGCTTGATAGCATGAAACAAAACAACCTATATCCACGAAAGTAGACACATCATGCTCGCATAAATGAAAAAATCATCACGACGACCACTGCTTTCAAATGGACTTTTAAATTGAACCGAACCAATTGTTACCATTATTACTGTTACCCAGTTAGAAGATTTTTTTATATGTTATACAGTTGTATTATCATTGTAACTTATTAATTTTAAATGCATGTCAAATATACTGTACACTATAATCAACACTAAGAAATCAATTACAACTAACCCAATTAATTATATAATGTCACTAAACCGGCTATAACCTACCCATGTCATGAGATACCACCCACCCATCTCTATCAATTCACTCTGTATCTGATACGATACCACCTGATTATCTATTTATAGTAACAAATGACCTTGACCCCCATGGTCCAACAGGAAGTTAAGAAATATATCTGAATCTCAAAATGGCACTTAACCAAAGCTAAACGAAATTTGTATCATCACCTGATGAAGTATCATAAATTGATACGAAACGTCGTGTTCACCGCTGATACCATACATCATTCCACCATTGTCATCTTGGTTGCAAAACATCATTTTTAAAGAAATCAACTGTGTCTGGTTTTTTGTGTCTTTTTCACTTTATCTTATAAACAATCAAAGAAATTTGTCTCTTTCAAAAACACGATATCTTTCTTTGGAACAGTTTTAAACAACATTATCAGTGTTGCTTTTTTTCAAGTGCATTCTTCTATTTTCTTGTACCCTTTGACAGTTCATGAGGAGACACTGAACAGTTATGGGTAAATTGCATGTTTAGCATAATAGGTTTTTTACCCCGTTCAAACACAGCTTGGGCTGAGAAGTTAACAGCTCAACAGAGTCAGGCCACATCAGGCCAGCCTACCGCCGCTCCTTCCCTACTTTCCTTTACTTTTTTTTTGGTTTTTGATTTGTTTATTTATACTGTGAAGACATCAGCGATAAGGCAGGTATGAGTGTCCTCACAGTTTCAGGTACACCCACCTTTCGAAACACAGAGAAAAAAATGCAATTATAAAATATATTGAGTTGATGAATAAAATATGGGTGATCCAAAAGGATCATAGGTGTGCAGTTGACTCTGCTATGTCCATATTGATAATAACCGTCTTTGTTTTGTGATCACGCCATTTTATCCGGTGTGTAAAACACTTTGGATGTACCACAGTTCAAGTCAGTGATTGTCTTTGATAAAGACAGTCTCTATTTCATGTACTGATGAGTAGTCACCAGTATAACATAATACTTCAACTTATATACATTAAATCTTGAACCATCTACTTCTACTAATGCATTGTAACGATGAATACAGGGTCAATAAAACTTGAAATCACGAGGATTCCCCGTTTATATGAGCGTGTATCCACACTCGTGAAAACTAAAGAATTACGTCAAGGAAGATAACTAAGGCAAACCGTATGTGAAAGTTACTTGCAGAAAATATATAAAGCTATCATTGTACAACTTCAAATTTAGGACAGACAATAAAGCAACACTTACCTCTTACACAACTAAAGTCATCTGGAAACCATGTTCCATTATTACAGATAAGTTCATGTTGATCCAATGGTTCAAACCCTGTATTACAATGAACACTGGCTGACTCGTTGTGAGAACTCTCACTTTTGCTATCACTGAAGTTCGCATTAAGAATGCTGTGTGTGCAGCGCTCTGCAAAACACAAATTTACATGTATGTGCTTATATATCAAATAAGATAAAGGTTCTTAGGAAATGTTTCTTTTTTGTATATATATATATATATGTGTGTGTGTGTGTGTGTGTGTGTGTGTGTGTAGCGTCTGGTTAATCTAGCGGTGGTTCTTTTGATCTTCAGGAGAGGGTGCGGGGAGTCAGTCCCCGCTGAGTAGTGGTTCCACATGAGAGTGGTGCGATGGTCCCTGTATCCCTAGGGCAACTGGAAACAGTGCCCTTGGCTCGTAGGAACATCAATTCCCCTTCAGTACTTAGGTAAGTACCTCGGGTAATTATCTATTACGTAACTCGGCATATATATAGGCCGGGTTCGCAGTGGGTCGACAGGCATTCTTGTGTGTTTTCTCTGAGATCCTCATTTGGTAGGGTTTTCCGAACCCTCTCGGTGGTTAGGCGAGTGCAGTACTCCAATATCTGGATTAGTCTACCTGGCATTACTTGGCATACAGTGTCAAGGTACTGTACTTTGGGGTGATCTAAAGAGGATCACTCCGGGAAGTTGTAATAAACATCCATTGTTTATCAAATTTGTGGAGTCTGGTTTTGTGTGAATAGGTTTGCTCATCACTTACCAAAAATACTGAACCGACCTATGTAATAGCGCACAGGGTGGCACATCGCTGGGAAGGGAGTTAATACGATCTTTCCGAGGATGGTCGAAAATCACGAAATGGCAGCAAATAGACTATATTTCGAATATTTCTAAAAGTCCTTTTTGGGGAATAGCTTAAATGTTTCCATGCATCTAGGGCATTGTGAGGCAGACTCTAAGACCATAAAAACCACATAATTTCAATATTTAGACAAATTATAGATAAAAATGTGAGGGCGTCACGTTATGACACCGGCATAAAATCACATGCATAAAATAAAATTAAAAAGAGGTAGAATCAAATAGTTTTCAGTTTTTAATAACTCACATATATATGTATCTTCCCACCATAAAAAGATAGGCCTACATGGCTTTTTTTCATACTGATCTCAATTTGTGCCATTTTGGTGTAGTTTAGGCAGTCATGTTACAACACCTCTAATCCATTAATAACTTAAGTTCCCTTTAATATTAGTAGCTGTCTTAAAGGGTCTATATATGCCTACAATATGGCATAAAAATTAAGTATCTTTCTTTACTAGAAAAAAAGTTATCAGCCCCTACATATTTTTTTGTCATGTTACGATACCGTCACGTTATGACACCGTCACGTTACGACCCCATCGCGTTACGACCAACAGTGGGTCACTTTGATTCAGGAAAAAGGAAATAGTGTCCATATGTTGAATAGATATATACCTACAACATGGTGAAAGAATCAAGTCTCTATCTTTACTAGAAAAAAAGTTATCAGCCTCTACACATTTTTGCATCACGTTACGACCCCCGTCAAGTTATAACCCCTTGTGAATGTAAGGCCAGAGAAAGCAAAGAAATGATAGAGAAACATTTTCTATGGATCCAATCCATTTCCCCAGTGTCAGCCCAGTCCCTGATGGAGGTGTGGGCATGACCTTTAGATATGATCCAATCTAGGGGGGGGGGGGGGTTGTAACGTTAAGTTTTTATTATCATATTAGCCCTCTGCTAAAGCTAATTATGGTAGTTAGCGTTCCCAATTTCGCACATGAGTCTTTTAATATAAAGAGATAACATTTGCAAAAGGAATTAATGATCCTCTCAGATTTGATTTTTTGGGCAGTTGCTGCTATTTTGTGATTTTCGACCGGATAGTCCTCCACACGGTCAAAGCCAGCGACCGCTACATATGTATACCTCAAAATATCTTAATATGTATGTATACATATTACTATAAACATACTCACACATACTTACAAATCCCAACATGGTGAAACTCGCCATATCCTCGCCTGCAACAGGCCCAACAATCTGCCAGCGAATCCCATACTAGCCTCGGACTGGGCTAGCACCAGGGGTGTGTTTTTCAGTCACAATAAAAGTTAGTACAGATACTAAAATTGGCTAGTGAATGTACGACAGTTTGGAAGACAAAAAATAGCTAGTGTTCCATAGACAGTATTGCAGCGTGGCACAGGAGGTCGGCGCCAAAATGGTCATTTGGAACGATTGTCTTAGAAATCAATAGTAGTAGACATGATGTTTTATAGTCATGACAATCGTTATAAGCGATGAATGAAAATTGCTGAGCATCGAAGTAGGTTACGCACAAGTCGACTGAGTGGTGCAGTGCCCGCAGTTGTCAACTAAAACATGGGGGTATGGAAAAATATTTCTCATGATAGAAATACCAAAAGGATAATCATGAAATTATGGGTATAGGTACACCAGATATATAGACAAATCTTCCTAAATTATTTCCTAATTTCAATAACTTTTTGCGTCTAAAATAAAAGTCACAACCACCCATTATACATGTACGACATGTCAACAGTTGTCTTGGGTTGCAACACTTTGGCTGACAAATTACCTACGATACCCTATGATTTTCACTACTATAGGACACCTCTTGGCCGATCCTTTATGATCATCCTCTATGATCCTCTTTATGAACGATTGTTGCGACTGAAAAAACACACCCCAGGTTGGTGGAACGCTCGCTTTACTCTTCTATCCATAAAGCTACAGAATGGCTCATGTTTAGTATTTGATGGTATTTTATAAATACTATAGTATGAGTCTTATCATTTTGAATTAACATTGATTCTTGTTGAGCGAAAGCTTTGTGAATGAGACGAGATGAAAGAACAGATAAAACGAGAACTCCACACTGGCAGATATTAGTCGCAGACTGAGCAGATATACTGATAAATAGGGAGTCTATAGAACTCATTGGTAACAGGGCATCAAATAGCAAAAACAGATGAACGGAGATATGATTTAGCATCAGCAGGGACCCAATAGCTTTAATTGGGATTATCGAATATCTTACGTTGAAATGGGTTTTCATTTGAAATAATAATCTGCTCAGTATTTTGTAACATGCTGGTATGGAAAGCATTTGAAAAGAATCATCTGTTTCTGGATGGTTATGCAAATGTATAAACGACACCTTTTTTTTTTAGCGCAGTGAGAGTTCTGATGTTTTGGTCTAACAATATGTTGCATGCTATTTAGTTAGAAAAAGCAAATACACTAAAAAATTAATTATTCAAATCTGTAGCATACAAAAAACATCCGATTCCAGTTTACATCTCAAAAAGTATACATGCTTTATATGAAATGTGGAAAAGGACATCGCACATTGTCAATCTACCTATTTATCCAGGTATGTCATAAACTGTGGACACAACTTGTTTAAAAGAAGATATAAGGCTTACGGTAGCATGTTGGTGGTGGTGGATCCCAGTGTCCAGTTTCTAAACATTGAGAGTACTTAAGATGGTCTTTTGGTGCCATATCAGTACCTTGGTCACACCTGGAATGAGACTCGCTTCATCTGTATACATTCTTCGACCTGCCATGTAACCCCAGGTACACAGGTGATATATCATAATTAATGGTAGGTGGACAGTACAACCAAGCGGCAGTCAAGTTGGCTTTATGGTGTTTTTATTGAACCGACGTTTTGGGCTACAGTTGCCATTAATCAAGGTTAACCGTTTATTGATATTCAAATGGTTAATTAGGTTGTGAATCGTTTGAGACTGATAGGAATCTGAGGTAGTCTGTGAGTGATTATTTAGATTGATTTATTTTGATTAATTTTAAACTGGAAATCGGTTAACATGGAAAGATAATAAGGACTTGGAACAGATATAGTCAACCACTATCGCAGTTTGAAAATACAGTTTGACCTCAGGCGATGCCCAAGAGGTTTTGCACTGGAGGCCTGTTTGGGACCTCTCTCATTTTTAGATGTCTCATCAAATGGTTTCACTGGAGTTTGCTGCAGCTGGTGAAGGAGGCGCAGCCCCTTATGGAAGAAACAGATGGCACACTCCTCTGGTTCGCTATTGAGAAGTCAACCGGGACTCTCCGCCACACAATCATGACGGAGTAGGGCAAGGGCCTAGACTGGCCCCAGTCCCTGTATCCCTCCACCTACCCCACACCTCCTCTACTTGGTACAGGATTACTGGACCAGTCACACTACAACATACTTTATCGTAATTTTGTTTAATCATGAATGTCCCTAATCAAAGACTGGAGCAAGTCTAGGCAAGGGCCATACTTGTACGCAGGTCTTCCAGTGGGCACGTAAATATCAGCGAATCATAGCGGCCGACCTTTTCCAATATTTAAGCGATCATAGGTGATGTATTTCCCAAAGTTGTGTCAAAGTTTCATAGCTTAGTTCCTACGGGAAGTGTCCGTTATTGATCGATTTCGTATCAACTCGATGTTTCAAATAACGCAGATATCAGCAGAACATAGAGCTGATAGTCTGAGAGTGTTGGCCAAGACAGCACACTACACCGCTAGAGCAACCTAAGGGAAACAGGGCCCTGTTTTTCAGTCATGACAATCATTATGAACGACATGTTTTTCTGTCAGTGTATTATAGACACGACAGTTTAGGGGATCGGCCAATTATCGCAGCCCTACAACACTTAGGGCGGTGTGAGGTGTGCTATAGTCACGACAATCGTAGGGTCACGTGGGTGAATTTGTTGCTATTGAGAAGTCAACTGGGACTCTCCGCCACGCAATCATGATGGAGTAGGGCAAGGGCCTAGACTGGCCCCAGTCCCTGTATCCCTCCACTTACCCCACACCTCCTCTACTTGGTACAGGATTACTGGACCAGTCACACTACAACATACTTTATTGAAATTTGTTGCCCAAGGTGTCGTAGCCCTAAGACATCTATGGACATGTCATACTGAATGTGGAACTTCACTTTCCGTAGGAATTAAGCGATGAAACTTTAACACAAGTAAAGGATATATATAACCTATAATCATAAATATGAAGAAGATCGGATACTCTGATCTGCCGTTTTTCACATTTTAATTTCTTCATAGCAAACGTCTGCTCTGGTGGCCAGTGTACTCTCCCATCTCCCAGACCATCAGAGCACGCCTCCACTAATTTATGCGGCGACTTTGCCATTCACTGGGCACCGGGAGACCGGATCTGCTGGGCCTCACTATGCATGTGCAGAACCCTGCTGGGCCCCCACTGGTTTGTTTGTGTACCTAGCTGACCAGTCATATTTGCTGGGTCCTTTCCCACCACCATAGAACCAGCCTATACTCTGGTGTTTTTTTCTTTAATGTTCTTTATTCATCCTGCGAGGTACCTGCCAGATGGCAAGATAATCCAGTTGGACTTGTTGTGACACTGTGCCGAAAATAGCAGAGCCAGCAGCTCACAGAGCACAATCCACAATGAGCCCATACAGGCGCCATACGGGCATTTCGCCTGGTTGGTGGAAAACAGCCCTTATGAGATGCAATTTCTCATCACACTTACAATACAAGTATACACATTGTTTCATCAGGTGTGATATTCTTTATTGTATAAGAGAATTTCTGTTGGGTTTTGTCAAAAAAATAACATATAGAAGTACAATAAAACAAATACATACTCAGGTGATATGGGAAGTCAATGTCTTGCACAGGCCTACTTTTGTTTGAGCATGGGAAGTAGACATAGACATAGCAATAGCATCCTAAAGGAGCTACAGTAAACTAAAAAGGGCAATAAAATGTTCTGTGTTTGCTGAACATAACAAAGGATAAAGTGCGCTTACACATATTCTGCGTAATCCCCATAATTTGTTCCGTCGGGATATTCGGCTATTCCCAGATACAGGACAGGAGGACCACAGTCGACCTCTGAAAGGAGGATAATATATATGAAAGTGTCACACCATTGCAATATTTAGGCCTACATCCATGTGGCCAGTCAGTTAATATTATCCTTGTCTGAAACTCAATCTGAGTGGGTTGGCACACACCTTATACATATATGGCCCACATGATTTAAAAATAGTCAGAGATGAAAACTAAAAGCGCGACGTAAAAATTATTCATCTTTAGGTCGCCGTTTTGAAGGCTAATTTCTCAATACCTAATTCATATACTGAGTGTGTGATTATCAGTGAGGGTGACACATAGGCTGAGGATGAGTTTTTGCCTTGAAACTATAAATTTCCAACTTATTTCTTTGCTGCCCGAAATGGGTGACCTAAAGATGTGTACTCAAATTTACGTCGCCATTTTTAAAGGCTAATATCTCATATTTAATTCATGTGACGAGAGTGGAACTATCAGTGAGGCTGAGACATAGGTTAAGGGTGGGTTTGAGGCTGAAACAATTAAACTTCGATTTAAATCTTAGTTTCCAGAGACATATATATACCGGTGACATAAAGAGGAGTTTGTTTGTTTGTTTGTTTGTGTAGTTTAACGTCCAATATGTTCTATTTGACTTAATTTGGGCTTGCCAAAATCTATTTTACTGCCAATATCCTTTAGGTCGGCGGATCTCTCAGTGCTGGAGAAACTTTTGTTCAGGGGACTGAAGATTGTCCAGAATTACAGAAATGTAGCTGGTATATAAGAATCCCAATTATTTAGTAACAGTAGATTAGATCCGCCAGCCATCTGTAGAAAACGGCAACTAATGCTGCTCATGTACAAGGCAACTGAAAACAATGACGGGATAGATACTTGTCCAGGAAGGACCAGAAGTAGCTCAAAAATAAAATTCAAATTACGTTGCCCCTAGACCGTTTCTGTATTGGAGAGGGGTGACTCTGTGGAATGACCTACTAGCTGAAATTCAGCTTTTTGCTGAAACGCAAAGGAATTCAAGAACAAAGTGAAGAAGCTCTAGAGTCTGAGACATCACATTATAGATAACCATTAACCCATCCCTCATCTTTCAACTAAACTTCTACACCGATTATATATGTATCTAGATGTACTAAAGCTTTTCGAAAAGCAATATATAATGTGACAAATTTCTGTGTATTGAATCTGTACCATCAAACATCGTAACTGAAAAACACACATTGTGAGAGTTTGCAATTACTTAGAAAAAAAGCAGGGCCAGGAACTTCACATCACATTAATCACTCCCTTAATCACTCATATTGTCAGTCACCCATTCACTCTTCAATCAATTAATGAGCTACTCACACACTCAATCTGCCAAACACTCCGTATATAGATGCATGTACATGCATGGTTAAACTAAAATGAGCAATACCTGAATTAACGAATGAAACTTGAAGTAGGAAACTGGCACAGCCGGTCCAGTACAATAGGGTTGAGTGTCGAAACATTTTTCTGTCACCAACAGTAGGTTTGCGACTCTGCTGCTATTTCCTCTCTCCTAGTGCAGACAAAATATATTTTATTACGTTATAAGATAAAGGGAGTTAGGCAAGGGGAAAACTTGTCATCACAACTGTTTTCACTCTTTGTGAATGACATTGAGGAATTCTTATTGAAAAGAATTGCGAATTCATTGATCTTCATTCTGATGAACGTAATCTGAAATGTGTAGTTGGACTACAAGGATTTGGTTTAGATTTTGTCTGGCCAGAGCCTTCAGACTGAGAATGAATGTAAGGAGATTGTAAACGTAAATCTTGATGGATTTGTGATTTATCAAAGAGTTCGTTTTAAATTACTCAAGTCCTAGGCGATATGGCCATGGCAAAATCCCGGGATAAATCTCACATACATCATCGGTCCCAAACTTTGTCAAAAGTTGTGTCATTTCAATGATAGTGTAGTTGGGTCAATTAGGAAGTAATAGGAACATGTATCGGAAGAACACTTGTAGATGTTTTATTATATCTTGGAAACAAAGTTAGGCAACGAATTTTGGAACCTGAAAAGAATAACATGCGGCCCGTTAGAAACCCATAACAGCTATACCATGGTGTGAGCTAGCCTCACACATGTACATATCCATAAGCCAAATCTTCCCTTTCTGGTGGAGAACTATTTACTGGATGTGGCTGACGGTAATGAAGTACTCATAGACAGGGAGGAAAGAAACATCACTTTCAGGGATGTTGAGAATATTTTGAAAACATGTGATGCTCGGTCATTTCAGTACTTAGGTGATGAATTTCTTCAGCTTAGAGGCGACACAGCAGCTTCATTTCAAAATGCCGGTGTTGCTTATCATGAGGGACTAGTTAAGAATAAAGGTACCAAGCCTATGCCCTTTTCGGGGTGTCTTGTTTGCATTCATGGCCAAATGAGACATTGTTTGAGTTTTTGTGCAAAGTACAGGAGGTTGCTCAGCAGATAGGTCTGTCAGAAGAAGATCTGTTGAAAGCTTTTTGTGATGGTCTAGATATAGAGTGTCAGATTGCTCTAATGAAAGAGAAACCAACCATGTTGGGTAAAGCGGCTATTCCACCAAGCAAGCACAAGACCGGGCTGGGCGCCTTGTGTAAGCCTGTTGGTCTCCAGCGGCAATAGCCAGCCCAAAGCTCCCGCCGGCAGCAATAATCTGCTTGGTGGAACAGCTCATGACAGCTCATGGACCCTCACGGCTGGTCCCTGCCGACTGCTCCCCGTACTTCCAAAACCCAGTCCCCTGGCAGAATCAGCTGGCCTGTTGGTGGTCGCTGGCCGCTGGCCAGCGCCAAAAGACCATTTTGAAGCTGTTCCACTAAGGTGTTGAGAGAACCACAGAGAAGGCCGGGCGGGCGGCCGGGCGTTATAAACGCAACCTCCCCCCAAAGCACCACCGGCAGAATACTGTTTCATTTGATTTTTAGCCCCCGGCCGGCACACGACACACACCGTCAACATGGAGCGGGGGGCCCCAGGAGTGGTACTCCTTTGAACGGAGACCAAAAGTTTGGATGGTTGCCGTAATTTGGAGTGCATTTTAGTGGCAGAGTTGACTGTATATATTAATAACATTAGGGCTTATCTTTATTTACCTTCATTGTTAAGTTTAACACAGATTTTAGCGGTTATTTGACGAGCTATCACCATTCCCGTACAAATCCTGACATGGCGGCACACTGCTCCGCTCGATACACAGCTTTCGCAGATCCTGAGCTTTGCAGTGCATGGAGGCATGTTGGGCGCGCCGCCTATCAGGTGAATGGGAAACTCGGCTTGTGTGTCAGTGCAGTGAATGTCCATCAGATATCAGCAGCAAACCTGTGGCATGTTCATCGCCGCGTCAGGGCCGGCCGGCTGCGGTGCTTGATGGAGCCGCTCTCGGTGCCCCATCCGGGTGCCTTGTGTGCACCTGTTGGTCGATCAATTTGGTGGAATTTAGAGGATTAGGGGCGGTCGGGTGGCCGGCCCTGACGGCAAACGTCGGCTGAAGGGTGAAAACCCGCCTGCTGAGAGCATTTTTGGTGGAATAGCCACTTAATGCTATAGAGATGCTGAATGAAGCTTTCAGATGAGCTAAGCAAACATGTTGTACTGGGTACTCAGTTGACTGGGAAAAGGTCGTGGATCTGTGTCGTCAAACAATAAAGGTAGAGAAAATGATGACACTTATAAATGCTCATGATGTTCATGTACCCACTGCATTTGCCACATCTGCTGCATCGCTTCGGCCTGTTGCGGTGGCAGGCAAATCATCTTTTGATAATGCTACTCTACAGGAACAGGTGGCAGAGTTGCAGCGCCAGGTGGCAATGATGCAAGTTTAGCACATGTCTCCAGTAAACCAAGTGAACGCTGTATATCTATTGCAATCTATGCAGCAGGTAAACGCAATATCTTCCATGAAAGGTTTGCCACAAATGAACCCCGTGCAACAGTTTGGTGCTACATTTTAGAATAATATGGCTTGCCAAGGTGATTCTATGTCTCATATGAATGCTACTCATCAAGCTAGTCCTGAATTCATGGCGACCAACAACAGGCTGGCGTAGTTATTGTTTGTTTGTTTGGGTAGTTTAACGTCCAATTTGTTCAATTAGACTTACTTTGGATTTGACCGAATCTATGAGATGAATGTAGGTAGAAATCCCACCCTTACACATTTACCGAGGTGAGAGTTCTTTCACTTCCCACACCACATGGACATGATTTGAGAAGGATTGGCCTTCTATATAGCAGTAGATCTACCACTGCTGGGGGTGAAGGGAAAAGTGGTTAAAGGATATGAATGCAAGAATGAAGGAGATAAATATTTCATGGCACAGCAGCCTGTGAAGGTAGCTGAAGTTAACACAAAGAGGCCTCGCAACACAGGTAAGTGTCATTTTTGTGATTATTTGCCTTTGATATAGCAGTAAATCTGCCACTGGGGCATATACATGTTTGTTTGGGTGGTTTAACGTCAATCCCTGTGAGGCGATACACATGCAACAGGTTTGCTGCTGACATCTGGAACCTGTTTCACTAGTTTCGTGACATGTCTGTGACATCATACAGACATTGGGGTTGTCTAGTTTCGTGACAACACAAGTAACTGCCCTAAGGAAAAGACAGACCCCAAACATAAGAATTAGACAAATCTACACATTATGGACCTGTTTCACTAGTTTCATGACAAAAATGTTGGACAGATATGAAAAGCGGCACCAACAGTGCAAGCAAAAACAGACAAAACAAAGTCTAATGTCTAGTTCTTATGAAACCGGACACACCATCTAGACATGTTTCACGAAACTAGTGAAACAGGTCCCTGATAGACATTGGCTGCACTGATGCACAAGCCAAGCTCCCCATTTATCAAATAGGGGGTGCGCCTCCACACAATACGCTGCTCTTGCAGCGCAAAACGCGGTAATCAAGCAGAGCAGTGTGCCGCCATGTTGGGATTTGTATGGCAACGCTGATAGCTCGTCAATTTTGCGCTGAATCCTGTGTTAAACAGAACTATGAAGGCAAATAAAGATAAGACTTGATGTTATGAATGTGTTTAGTAGACTCTGGCGCTAGAATTCCCTCCAGAGTACCCAAACTGTGTGAATTTTAGTTATCTGCTTGTGTGTCAGCCCATCGCGGGTATCGACCACGCCATGTTGACGGTGTGTGTTGCGGTAAATTGTGGGTGAACGCTGAACTTGGATCCTTGGAAAGCTCACAGCACTTGGTCGCTTGCGCTGGAAATCATTTGAAACAGGATTTCGCTGGTTCCCCGGTCATTTAAAGCAGAGGATAAAACCTGCACAGCTCTCTCCATCACGAGACTCCCCAAATGACTTAATTACCGGTACACTTCTTTTCAATAAATGATAATACAAAATAAAGTAATGCCGTCTCTAAAGATCAAAGACAACTTATTAGAATATTTCTCTTAAAAGTGCTGAAGGCATTCCCGCAATGCACCAGAAATATGGTGGTGGTTACCTGGCCTATTATGTGAGTGGGCAGGCTTCCAGGCTAGTCCGGGTGATCTTACCGCAGCGTCGTCTGGAGGACGTTGGCTGCAACCATACTAAGCGAGTTCCCCGTTCATTTGATAGAGGGCTCGTCGATCAAACGGGCTTTCATATACTTCGCCCCTCCGGCTCTGCAAAGCCCGCGAATCGTTCAGTGCAATGTGTCGCCATTGGGATTTGTATGGGAACGATGATAGCTCTTCATTTTCCCGCCGAATAATGCGTTAAACCGAATACAAAAGCTAAATAAAGATAAGCATTGATGTTATGAATGTGTAATTATATAGAATGTCCTGACCATGCTGTACAAGTTACAGAACGAGATGGTAATTTACGGTTTGTACGGACCGAGGCATTTATGCCGAGTTCTGTACAAACCGTAAATTATCATCGAGTTCTGTGACTTGTACAAGCATGGTTGGACGTTATATATTTACTACATACCCAAAATTTAAAAAAAAATCATTAATCTAATTTTTAACAACTCATATGCTAATAAACGTGTACGGTAAGGTGGTCCGTATTTTAGTGTATGGACCAGCGGTCCGTACAGTATTCCTACGTCATATGCCAAAACAGTGCATATTTACAATACGGCATGGGTATATAGTAAAGCACACTCCGGCCTGCCGTGGCTCAGAGCCGGCCATTTTGGCCACCGGTATACAATCTGTGTGAACACAGAGGAGGTGTGGAGCGTAGTGCCCCCTATACCGACCTGAACCATATACGATCGCGACAGCCTCAGGGTGCCACTCTCAGCCAGCATGGCCAAGGGACAGTAGGTGGAGGGGTAAGCACAGCGTGGCGGTAGGCAGCAGTAGGAGTGGTGGGTAGGACACAGGGACTGAGGCCAGTCTAGCCTTAGTCCGAGAAACCTTTACTGCCTAGGGACAGCGCTTCACAGTCATAGCCTCTAGGACTAGTCTAGCCCAAGCCTAGCAATACTTGTGAGAAATAAGGCAGTATTCCACAACAAAAAACAGGCATAAAACATAAAGCTCTATTGTGGTTTGGAATAGATTAGATATCACTCTATCAATATCTGAAAAGATTTTTGATAGAGCTCTAACAGTTTGTATGTAGTAGCTGTTACTAGTTAGCCTATTTTAGTATAGGAATCCACATTCAGCTGTCATTTGAGACCATGCCAAAACGATAGGGGGCGCTACGCTTCACACCTCCTGGTGTGAACACCGAGCAGATCGTCGCCGGCGACACGCCAAATCACTCTCCCAGCAGATATCCTGCGCTCTAATTCCTGTGGTTGCTTTGTATCTCTGCCCCAACCTGCCTGTTTGGGCTCAAATCTGGCCCATACGCCAGTTTTTCAATTATCCTAAATTCTGAGAGATTTGTAGGGTATTTTGTGTTCTACATGTAAATAGAGATGCAATATCTATATGGTAAATAAAATACTCTCATTTCTACTATTATTTATGTCAAACCAGACACAGCCTCTGGGATTACTTTCTACAGTGGAAAGCACCTCATGTGTTGCAGGGCTCTGTTTTGTCAACAATGCATGCTTCTCTGAAGGAGCAGTCTAATCAACTGTGAATTCCCATTATAAAATGGTTTAAGTCTGAAAAAGAAACAGCTGGATTGTCTGTGAAGCTCCTTTAACAATTCCCATATTTCCATACTCATGATATGTGGGTTGTTTGACTTGTATAACTTTTGACAGCTGCCTTGTTTTGAATCTGAAATGTTGACTGGTTCCCCCTGTACTTAGTGGATACCCTGAGAAACAGCATATGACGTCACTGGGTTGGGGCAGAGATTAAGCCAGCGCTAGCGCCACGAAAGATCTGGGGGGAGAGTGACGCCAAATCTGACGGCGACGACCGTACCGGCCCCGGACGGGGCTAGCGCCAAGTTGGTTAAACACTCGCTTTATCAAAAAATATTTATGGGCTTTAGATCGTAAGTCCTAGATCTAGAATCTAGTGGTCTCTGCACTTGATGCACCGAACCCTCCTTTTCAGTAGTAGCCTATCCAACAACAAACTTCAAAGAGTCCGGTACGGTACCGTACTCGTTGGTTCTATCCAGAAGGACTGTACCTACCGTTTCAGAGGCTCACTTTGACTCCCAATTCTTTATATTAATTATCCCTCTAGCATTGGGCACATGAACATGCGGGAGACGTTTGGACGCTATCGTGAGTACCTCGCTAACATTCCTGTCGTATGTATCATATAATATATACTGGCCTAGACTGGCTTCAGACTCAAGTCTGACGCTGGCTGTACACACTGACACTGGCAATCATTGTGTCAAAGGTATGGTATCTTTTCAGTATAGAATATTACTATGAACAAGTACTTGGTATAACTACACTTCTGTGATCCCTAGCCTCACCAAGTTAAAACTATTTACTAATTTTAACTCAATTACCTTCCCACGTAATCAACTTGACGTACCGGTAGGCCTACACGGTACAGCTATGGGTCACTGAGACGAGTTGTCCTCATAACGAAGTGTAGGGCTAACTGTTGAGTGGTATCCAGAGCCTTTGGTGATAGAGTTCCTTGTTACTATAACTAATAGTATAAGACTAACCTACATTCAGATTGGCTTAGCCTATCCGAAACTAGGTACCTACCGACCAAGCTAGATCCTGTACGTAATACCAGACTCGGGTATCTTCCTGCTATGTGACCTATCGAGTGACACCGTTTCACCGATGACGCAGCACACTCTCCCAGCATAGTCTGTTTATGTTTTTTTCTCTCGATTCAACCAAGACAACTGTCAAGTCAGTGATAGAACCCCTCCATGAGCCAGGTCTACACAAGTCACTGGCCTTCACCCAAACCACACTGGATATAAGTGAAAACTAGGAGCAAATGTTATTTCCACTTATAATGGAAGAGCGCGGTATATCTAAATCATTTTATCAAATAAAAGTAAGAGAATACCATAGGAGATCATTGATCAGTGAGCCATTTGTATTTGAAATAATGAAAGTATCAAGAATGTTTCAATAAAACAAGATAATAGATTTAGTAGCCTAATTGTTCTTAAGTATCATCAACAGGAATATTCATCATGGTATAGAAATATACCCGGTACATCTCTGAACAGATGGCAACTGATTAGGCCTACTTGATTGAAATCAGTGTATCCTTATTATGCATACAAAATGTTTCTTAATCAAGTCAACTTATGAATTTAAGTATGGTAGATTAAAAATCTTTCTTAATCATTTCTTAATCAAGTCAATTTATACTATAGACTGGAATCATATTGCCAAAAAAGTGCTTCAAAAACTTTCTATAAGGCATTTTTGAGTACAATTTTGTAAGAAAATTTTTTTTGGGAGTTAGGAAATCATTTCGCACAAGGTTTTGACATTAAATAAATTAACAGGGACTTACACAGGAATATTCCTTACACTCTGAGGTTTGTTCCAATATATTGTCCAGTTTGGATGAGCATTGATATAATGATCGAATTTCTTGTTTGGGCATTACACAGTGAATATTTTGGCTTGCTTCAACATGGTGTCTTATATGAAAAGGGTTACCGAGTAGGCCTACTCAGAGTCGTTTTCAAAATCATCTCGTATAGGCCTTTAACATTAAATAAATGAACAGTATGGTAGCAAATCCGACACTTTGAGCTTTGTCTCCTTATAGTCATCAAGCAGTTTGGACGATAGAAAGATTAGAAAAGTAAATAGATAAATGTGATCATCAAACTGCACACTATGCTGGGTGGGTATGGAGACACTGAGAGATCTGGCCTTGTTATGAAATCATTTTGTACAAGGTTTTAACATTAGAAATATGAACAGAGACTCATACGAGAATATTACCTTCATTCTGAACTTTGTTCCAGTACAATATTGTCCAGTTTTCAAAGTAAAATAAATGAAAGAGGAACTATATAGGAGAGAACCCAATACTCTGAGGTTTGTTCTAGTATATACATAAAGTAGTTTGGATGAGTGGTGAATTAGAAATTGAACAACCTTTTCTCATGTCTTTTGAGGCTGATGCGTCGTTCACAGCTGCATAATCATTCGTAGTTGGGACCAGACTCTGAAGAAATGTCAATTTCAAAAATAGCTTGAAGGAGTCGAGGGGTGTTCGGAGGGTCTCTTTTTATATGTCTGATGATATTCCAATGCTGGATTTGTCAAAGTTCTCAAGTATTCCAATTTTGGCTATAGTTGGTTTGGATTATACCCATTTGACCTTATCTTCTTCGCAAGTTGAGGAACATGCCCGAGATTGGGTACCGTATTTGGGGGAATTAGTAACCCATGGCCGTTGGTCAGGGGTGGTCATTGCTCCCCCTGACACACCACACCCCCAGCGCACTCTGCGCACTCCCCTCTGGTGTCGGTCATGTGAACCCCGCGGTCACGTGACCACCCGCCACTCTGACCTCCTCCTCAGTCTGCTCTTGTACTTCACCACTACACATGTACTTTTATTTTCCCACCCACCCTCACCTTTTTTCTATTATCTACTCTGTAGGGCTATTATATACTCATATTGTATAACTACATATACTTATTCTTATATAACCATATATACTTATCTTAATTGACTTATCATTATATTTGTCAATTACACAATATGTATTTTTCAACCGTAATTGACCTCATTTTATATTTGTCAATTACTACTATTTACCTTATCTCATATTAATATTATATATTAATCAGAGTAAGGGGTAATGGGGTATCTTGGGTATCGCCATTATCATCAACATCCAACATCTCATATTGATCTTCCACCATTTCGTCATAATTTTGAGAGGATTTCTTTTTAGACTTTGATTTTCTCGATTACCCTCCCTTATTTTGCTCATATTTGTCAAGAAGTGCCGATTTGATGTGATATCGTTTACAGAGAGTTGGCTGACTGACAATGTATCAGATCAGCTAATAACCCTTGATGGATACAGCCAATACAGACTTGATAGATCTTGGTCCGAAGACAATTCGAATGTACCCAAAACTGGGGGTGGTATCTGCACCTACTTTAAGTCTGACTTGGACTTTACACACTACAAAAATGGAATATTTGATGTATCCTCAAAAAATATTGAAGTCCAATTTCTACACTAATG
Organism: Alentia gelatinosa; assembly: GCA_950022655.1. Classification (NCBI taxonomy): domain Eukaryota; kingdom Metazoa; phylum Annelida; class Polychaeta; order Phyllodocida; family Polynoidae; genus Alentia; species Alentia gelatinosa. The sequence goes on along the minus strand of OX465583.1, from coordinate 43,649,384 downwards.
TAGAACCAATCAAAAAGATGTCATCTACATTGCTGTGTACAGGTCGCCCGATGGTTCCTATAATGCATTTATCGATAAGTTACAAAATTTTATAGACCACAACGCGGCAGAACTAGTAAAAAAAAAAAAAATCATAATAGGCGATTTTAACATTAACTGGCTCGATAAAAAAGACAATAATACCAACAACTTAAAAACCTGGGTCAAAACTAATGGCTATATACAACTTATTTCTGGTTTCACAAGGGTTACCAAATTATCCTCTACCTGCATAGACTTATTAATTACAGACCTGAATGATGTGAAAGCAAGCGGGGTTGAGAAAAAGAACCTAAGCGATCATAGTTTGACCTACACAATTTTGGCAAAACTAAGCAGAGAATAAATAAAATAGAATTTTCAGGAAGGTCATCTCGAAATTTTGACAGTACTCAATATTCCCAAATGGTTGAACATGATGACTGGTCCAAATTCGACGAAGAACAGGATGTCAATCTAGCATGGGAAAAGATGTATGATATATTCATTAGAAATCTAAACAAAATGTGCCCTGTCAAAACTTACCGCGTAGTTGATAACCGACAACCCTGGCTCACAAATGAACTGATAGAATTAATAAAAGACAAAGATGGAGCCCTTCAAAAAGCTCATAAAACAGGTAGAGACGAAGACTGGAAAAGGGCCAAGCAACTAAGAAACTATACCAAAAAAGCAATTATTAACGCTAAATCTGACTATATAAAACAAAATTTAGACACACACAAGTCAGATGCCAAAAAGTTCTGGTATGAGATTAACAAGATACTGCCCAACAAAACGAACCAAACACCTATTGTCCTATCCGATAATGAATCAGGAACTAAGATTCCAGGCCCCTCTACAGCCAACTATATTAATACTTATTTTACTGAAATTGGGCCTAAGCTAGCAAGTAATTTTACAGACGAATGGACCCCCGCGGGAGCAAGATCAGAAACCGAAATCAACCAAGTTAACCTGAACAGAGAAGAGACATACAAACTAATAAAAGCTATAGATATATGGAAATCATCGGGCCTCTCTGATATATCAAGTAAATTTCTTAAGGTGGCTCTCCTAGCCGTGATACCAAAAGTTGAATATCTGTTCCGACTGTCTCTAGCATCTGGGATTTTTCCCCAGGCCTGGAAAAAAGCATTGGTAATTCCTCTCAAAAAAGAGGGTAGCAGTGATCAAGTGTCCAACCTGCGTCCGATATCGTTGTTGCCTGTACCGGGCGAACTCCTAGAGAAAATTGTACATTGTCAGCTGATGGATCATTGTAAAAACAATGATCTACTAACCAAAGAACAGGGAGGTTTTCGACCAGGTCACTCAACCGTGGATACAAATGTAAAATTTACTGAAGACATATACCAAGCCATAAACGATGCGGAGGTTACGGTTGCCGTGTTTATCGATCAGAAAAAAGCTTTTGATACGGTTAACCACAACATACTACTGAAAAAACTGAAACGTATGGGTATCAGGGGATCCATCCATGGGTGGATCACCAGTTACCTATACATGCGTTCCCAGTGCACCCTTGTGAACGGAGTAATCTCAGACGAAAATACTATATATTGTGGAGTCCCACAGGGCTCCATTTTAGGCCCTTTTTTCTTTTTAACATACATTAATGACATTACTCGGTGTTTGGGAAACGGCAACTGTAAGCTCTACGCGGATGACACAGTTATATATAACTCAGGCAAAGATCTTAACTTGGTTGTTGATGATGTGCAAAGAGACCTAGACAAAGTGGTGGAATGGTGCCACAATAATCGGCTGACTATCAATGAAAAGAAGACTAGATTTATGGTATTTGGATCCAGACAAAAATTAAACAAGAGTCAGGCGATTATTAATGCACCGAAAATTGGAGGGGTTTTGATTGATAGAGTACACCACTTCAAGTACCTAGGAGTTTGCCTGGACCAGGGCTTGACAATGTCAAGTCATGTTGATTCAATTATACGCATAACTGCACACAAAGCTTATACTTTAAAGAAAATGTGTACTTACATTAATACCTATACTGCAAGTATATTGTACAAAAGCATGGTTCTACCCTACTTTGATTTTGCTGATATTCTGTATGGATGTGCTGCCAGGCATAAACTCGACAAACTACAATGTATCCAGAACCGGAGTTTACGTACTGTATTTAACTCAAGAGAGTATATGCCTGTCATCACGCTACATCAGAGATCAAAAACTCAGAATCTATCTGCTCGTAGAGCTGCTCACTTAAATAACTATATGTACACTCAATTGTCTAATGTCGAAATGTTACTGGAAAATCTCGATGGAATGGCTACTAGACAATTTGATGCAAAAACTTTTAAAGTAACAAGACCGAATAATGAAGGATACAAATGGAGCACACTCTACCGAGGAACAGTCAAATGGAACAATCTTCCTGTATTGATAAGAAATAAGGACAGCTACCAATCATTTAAATTATCGCAAAAGAATTGGGCTCTCCTGCAGAACTGGAATGTTTGATGTCACACTCAATTACCCATGTGCCTTATTTTGTCACTTAGCTACAACTACTATGGCAATGTAAATCAGTCTCTTGTTAGATGCATAAAACTTATTTTCCTTTTCCTGGATTATTGGAATGAGTATAATTGCAGTTGTATACACGATAATGCAGCCAAAACCAACTGATAACTGAACAATCTTATGTAAACACTACACGGGAAATGTAATTGTAAGAACTACTTCTTTCATTAATATTGTATAGGACGACTTAAAAATCGCCCAAATCAATGGTTAAAATTAAGTGAATTTGTAAACCAACCACTACTTAGTGGTAGCTTTATATCTGGATATGAGGTTAAAATGAATGAACCCTGATGAACTGAGGGTTACGCTCAAAACGGTCGAGTACCGATGTATCCCACAGTATAAATAAAGTTCTTAAAAAAAAAAAAAAATGTTATGGGTATATCCTCTAACCAGCCACTCCGATCGCTTTGGCAGGCCGACCACTCGGCCATCTTGGGAGTTTGGGCATGGTCACCTACAAGCTTTGATTTGTGCCACCGTTTTCGTTCGATCTTTCTTTGTAGTGTTACTATGGCGATACAATCAAATCTGTGATTATTTGAATGAAATATCATATATTTCCTAGGCTTACAAAAAATCAGGTAAATCCATGCATCATTGGAGATTTTCCCATCACTTGAAAACATTACGACTGGATCTCCAAAATGATGCCATACGGCATCGACCCCCCAAACGTGGATGATGCCATATGGCAACATCCCGCCTCAGCACAGTTGATGCTGTATGGCATCACCTGCTACGAAAGGGTCAATTCTTCAGCTTACATACAGACAGCAGGTAGCTTCTTGCTACAGGGTCTAGAGCTTGTAAACACTGTGCTGTGATTGACTGTTGAAGCAACAGCCAATATGGATTGACTGGTCTCGTTCTGATCTGTCGTAAAAATGCACCACGAAACTGGAACCCGTTACCTGGCCTATAGTCTAACTAGGCCAGGCTGCCAGGCTAATGTCATGTCAGCTAGCCCTGCCCTCATGTGCCCAGACTTGGAACTTGAGTGAGCGGTAATGAGGGTAAACATGTTATTCACTACATGGCTGCCTTATGGACAACATCAGAGGAGGATCTGCTACAAAATTTAAGACCAAGTAACTAAGGGAATGATCAATATTAAGGGGAAATGGAATTAGCTTCATGGTATTATTTTGTAAAACCCAGACTTCATAGGCTGGTCTCCCAGTCCAAAGTTCGGCCAAAGGCAGGATCTATTGCTCTGATAACATTTTAGGGAGTGGAAATTGTGATGTTTTTCTTCCTGAATAGGATCTGCATGTGTTTGGATATTGAAAAGGATATGGGGCTATAAGTAGCTAAAACATAACATACAATCCGTAGTGTGTTTTCATGGGCAGGTTGAACTCATAAATGTGTTTCATCATATACTTGGAGGAGGAAGATATGGAACACCACCAGAATAGAAGAGGGTAGATGAGATTTATGCTTGATCAAAGTTCAGTACTGCATATGATTGGTTGGTCTAAAATGACAATTACTGCTGTAAAGTATGGTGAAGTATCAGTGATCTAGTAAATCGGGAGTTTTGTCTCATGTAATATCTCCCACTAATTTAATGGTGTATTACAGTAGCTTAGTCAAAGATGTAATAACTGTTATGCTATGCTAAATAAGACAAAAATGGGGGGAGGGGTGTTTCGGAAAGTGTGACATGATATTTTGGGGGGTGGTATGAAATGTGTGACAAAGTGTGACAGGGGGGTGCGGGGGTCCTAAAAATGCCCTAAAAAGGCGTGACATAATTTATGGACAGCCCCTAATTTAGATGACTTATCTACTCACATAGAAACTAATATCATTGAGACGATAGGGATGTAGGGACTGGAACTTTACAACAGATAAGTTGTGGGATGGTAGTGCAGGATTTAGAGGAAGGCACAGTGCCCCCCCCCCCAACCCCGCACACCCACACCGATGATGAACATACACTTGTTCATAGTGTGGTGAAGTCAGCCGTGTTGGCGGTTGAGCGGTATACTGCAGTCGTCCTAGTTGTGGAGTGGGTGGTGGTCAAAGTCCGTTGAAACTGACAGAGTGGTGCACAAGGTCTGAGTAACTTAATCCGAATACCAGTGAATTCGTTATGAGGTAGGCAGTGTACCCAGCCCTGTTAGTCCCTAAACAGGACCGGGCTCCTCAACAGACGGCACTCCACCGGGTCGTCATTTCTGACTGCGTACACTCCAACATATAATAAACGAATTTTGAATCCGGCGTCATGCCCCCCCCCTTTGCCCCCCCCCCCCCCCACATACCTGCTGCCCGCCTCCACGTGCTCGACCAAGCAGCACGCGCTTACCCACGGAATGAGGGGGGGGGGGGGGGCGGGGCGGGGCACATTGCTCAGAATTTTAACTAGATTTATCTTTTGTCTCTGTCTTTTTCCTTATCACAGTGGATTTTTTTTTGGTATTTATGGCGGTGTACTTTACAGCTTTTGCCTTTTGCCTTTTACCTCTATATGTTTGAAGTTTTGTTTTATCCTGTTAAGTCCAATCTGATCGTCTTCTGGGACTATAAACTACTGTAAACTCTTCTGGGACTATAAACTATGGCCCGTAAAGGGACCAGTATAACCTCTGTACTTGCCCAACTCTACATGAAAGTCTCTGCAATCCTGTCCAATATGTTTGTATGTTTGTGTGCACTTTGCTATAGTCCTGAGGACTCATAAGTGAAAGATCGTTCCGTTCAGAGTGAATTTATGACGTCAATAACCACCTCTTTATAAAAGAAAAAAAAAGATTGACCACCACCTTCAGAGGTTGGTCTGGTCCAATAGCTTTCTAAACCTAGAGCTCGATACAAATACCTCGAAGCAGAGTACAATTTTGGATATCATGAAATATAAACTAAGAATACTCCCGACAAGATATCAATAGCTTGTATAATTGATAGCATAGTCTAACTTCCTGGCCTATTTATCAAAATACTAAAAAAAATGATAATATGAATAGGGGATTCCAGATTACTTCACTCTTCCAGGATATATTATGATTCTGGTAGTAAACTTCACCTTGAATATATACTCCATCCATAGGTCCAGCTCACATTGAACATCTGGAGGGAGAATGTCAAACACTTAGAGCTTACGGGTCAAGGGTGTCGCGGATTTAAAGCTGATATTCAGAAATTATTCTAGATGATAATTTCATTAAAAATATAGACCCGCCCCTCACACAGTGAGAGAACGAGCCTGCGTGTGTATCAGTGGTCATGACCAGTCAGGTCAGCAAGACCAGTCAGTGGGGGTATATATAAGACAGGTGGGAGGGTGGCCTACACCTCATTTACATGCAGCGACCACAACAGGTCGGAGCTGGGCCACAGACTTTATTCCCTGTGAGTGTACCTTTTTAATTTAGTGTGAAGAATGGTGAGACATAAACCAGATTAGGCAGACAGGCAATGATACAGAGATACATATACAGATATATAGATACATATTACACACATAGTTTCATATATACTTCCCCACACACACACACACACTAGTACTAGCTTGACCTCAGCTGTCATGCCTCAGTACACCTTTCTTTCACCTAGCCTTGTAAATTCATTAGAAAACATGCAGATACAGATACAGAGACTACAGATACAGATACACAGATACACATATAGAAATACATTGAATTAGTTTGTATAGTGTATTTTTTTGTGTGTGTGAATACATTGAATGTTTAATACTATTATCATTGGGCTTTTCATAATCTTTTATATATTGGACAATTAGAAAAAAAACCATGAATACGAGATATCGCTGCTGCAAAAGTTGTATAGTGTACTAGTTACCATATTTTCTTGTTATGGTCATTTACTACCTATAGTGCTTGTCATGGTCTGTACACGCCTCTGTGTGTACACTGCTGAGTGTCAGATCTGACTGACTGCCCTCAGCTGTCTAGGTGTCGGTTTTATAGCTCCAGTCTGACAGTCGGCGCAGGTAGCAATGCCCTAACACTACTCCCATGCTTTAGCATTGGAGCAGTGCTCCTATAGACGACCTTTGCCTCAAAGTTGTCCAGGGTACATCTACACGTGGTAGCTCCGCTCTGTGGAGGGCGGGGCTTATTTTTTTTGGATTGATTAACTGAGCTTAATTGCTTTATATATTTATAAGCTTTAACCTGACCAGAGCTAACGTAGCATTGCTCTGGCGGCCAGTGTAATCGGTTCCTTCCTACACACCCTCTCCCACAGGGTGCGCCTGGCCCACCGATTTTCTTTGACGAAGATTCACCGTCTCTTTCCATTTGACTACATATAATAGACACTCTTGAAGGAATAATCGTCCTATCGATAAAACTATGAGCGTGAGGGTCGGTTAATACTGAAGGAACGCTCATTGTTTGCTGGCGCCACCTGTCATATCTGCTGGTACTAGTTTGCCAACCTTTATAGACACATTTCAAGATCTGTCAGTCACCGCACCACCGGTGTAATGCGAAAATTGGTTACCCTGCGAAAAACTTGTTTTATCGCCTACTAGCGACTTCGTCGATTCATATTTGGCTACCACCACCTACCGCCTACCCCCACCCCCCCCCCCCCCCACACACACACACTGCGCCACTCGAGTTTATTGCTCGAGTGATGCAGTGTGCCTTTCCCCCTACGATTTCAAACTGCCGTTAGGTCCTCTAGCGGGTAAACGGGAAACCATTGTAAACTTGTGGTTATTATTTCGTATGACACAGGTGCTTGAGCTGTTGGCTATGGTGGTACTAGATTGGCCACCACCTCTGTCTACACTACGTTCCAACTAAGAGGTTGGTAACGTTAACCCATGGACGTGTCCACGGATTCTCACTCTCAAACCAAGTAGCTTCCTATATTTTTGGATTCTTAGAGCTGAGATACTCATTATCAAATATTCATAGTTGACAAAATTGATAATAAAGTCTACATTTATGCTTATTTGATTAAGAATACACACAAAAGGAAATATAAACATGGAAAAATGGTTTCAAGAGTGAGAAGTGAATACATTCTCCAACCAGGTCCAGGTCACATATGGATATGCTGGGAGAGTAAGAGACACGCACAGGTAGTGGGTGAAGGCGGTCGGACCACAGAGTAAAAATAGATACACATAGTATTAATAGATACCAACCCCTAAAGCCCTAACTCCCAACCTAAAAATAACTAAAGGGAAGTTCCTTTACCCACTTCAATGGCATGAGATACCCGCTACCACGCCATGTCAAGGCCCCAGACAATTTAACGTGACCAGAGCTAACGTAGTCTAGCTCGGGTGGCCAGTGTATGGTGGTACCCGCCTGTATCAACGATAACAGGCAGGTAGTGAACGTTGGTTGCTGCCCTGGCAGAGGTTGAATGCTGGTTTTGGAGTCTACCATGAGAACTGACCGACAGACCCAAAACCAGCTCAATTTTCAAAAGCTAACTGACATCGCACTTGCGACGATGTGGTTTTCATGAGCAATAAACGCTAATGGGTTATAAATCTGATACAATTGTATTGAGATTAAGTTAACATGACTTATGATACAATGCCCTAGCTGAAATATTGTTCAAAAACGAACTTTGATGGCTTTGACAGGTGCTTGAGCGATAAAAGGGGCCGAAAACGCTTAACAATGAACTATGCAAGTGCATATTGCTTAAAAATCGAATGTCAGTATGTGCAGGACATTCAAAGGCAAAGGGAGGGTTATAAAACTCAATTTCCCTGTTATATTTGTTATAATCTATTAAGTGATAGTGCATAATTTCCATTACTTGTGGTGCCTACTCAAACTTGCACCACACTCGCCATGTTGTTTGTTTTGAATCTGGTGGCTTCTACTCCCCTCACTTGATAAGTCAGTGGATATGATCAAAGAATTCAATGTCAGTACCTCAAATACACCACAAAGTAAAGGCAGTGTTGTATAGCATCATTCAATGACGATGTATTCCTTACTGCATCTTTCTCTATGTCAAGAGTGTGATAGGGATTAACGTTCGCCGAGGCATCAGTCATATATGCCATCTTGTTTGTTTTCATTCCTTAGGCCACGCATGCGCTCGCCGAGGTTACCAAAATATGGTATATCGCATCGATCTGTCCCTGCAGTCTAATTCCACCGAGCCCCCTAGCGGATGACCCGGGAACCAGCGTACTTGAACTGATCATCAGCGATCTGAACTATTTGGATTGACACCAGCGAAAGCTGAGATCTCATTGGTTTCTCATGAGAGAGATAGATCAGAAAACTACAATAGTAAACTTTGATTTTGGCATGGATTGAAATGAATCATAAGAGAGAAAGCATGTCTGTCTATCGATCTAGAAAAAAGAAGAGCAGATTCGAATTCAACACTACACGAGAATCTCACTCTCGTGGCACTTCAGTCTCCAACCCTAGATCGGGGACCCGTTTCAATAGTCTGTAGGACGTCCGTTATTGGGTTTAGTGACACAATAGCGGTACTTCGCGTTGCAATAGTTAAGGGACAACCGTTTGTGGGATATAGGGTAAGAGACAGCCGCAAATAGTGGCTTGTACCATTTCAGAAGTGGCTGTCCGGTCACTAAAATGGTCACTATAGTGTCTCTAATAGCGAGAGGGTATACCCTCTCGTTTTTGATGTCACAAACACATAACTTTACTTACCATAGGGATAACGCTATGAAACTTTAACCCCAGTTAGGGACACATACAACTTATAAACATGCCATATATGAAGGATATCGGTCCATGCAATCTAATGATATTCACATTTGAATTTGTCATAGAAAATGCTGCTCTGATACCCAGTGTAGGATTTCTCAAGCCTGTCACTAATTTCTGCAACGACTTTTACCTTGACACCACTTGTTCCCGAGAGCACTAACACCATCCATTGTAAGGCTCAGGCAGCAATGTCACTATGTCACCAACAGTGAACTGACACACCACCCCAATAGTGACATGCCTTTTGAAATGAGAATCAAATTTTGTCACTATTCCTGTCACTATTTGAGTCACTAAACATGTCACTAAGTGGTTTAGTGACCCATTCTATTGAAATGGGCCCCTGGTTCACTCTGTCCCTATGTGGGGCAGCAACTTCAAGCGGATAATATAAAAATCTACACGTTTTATATGTGGTAGGTAACTAGTATCTGGTGCACATGCGCGAACATGTGCAGTGTTGAAGTCTACGATTGGAGAGTGAAAAATTCATTGGTGCCCTAGCTTTTCAGGATTTAGGCCTAGTGTAATCTCTGTTAGGAGTTTTAGTGCAATTTGCTGAAATTAAGAACGTCATAATGAACGTAATAACTTAATTTTACGACATTTAAGAGCCTTTTATAGGAGAAATAAAACATATTTCCAACTAACTTTTACAGTGTAAAACTAGTACGTTCAATAGTCCGTGAAATCTGACCAGAAGAGCATGTGTAGACGCATGCGTGTATCGAGTGGGCGATAAAACAAGTTTTTTACAGGGTAACCAATTTTCACATCACACGGGCTTCATTGAGCGTCTGTCAGCCTGCTGCAAAAACGTGGCGCAAGTCCTGTCACACAACTCTGGACACCCCAAACCCCCCTGTGATCTTTAGGCTGTGTCACACATCTCTATCTGGGGATAAGTCGGATATATTTATATATACGACATTGACTTGTGTCCGACACTCATGGGCGTATTCTCCGCGAAAATGGAGAGGATCGTAGGACGAGGTTTGACCCATGAAAGCTTTACCAATTCGTCGAGTCAGCCTGGAAGTAGGTGGCGCTACGAACGCTGGTTTAGACAGGGTGGCGGCCATCTTGGAGAAGCAACTTCGCAATGCTAAGCTAATGGGACCATTCGGACGGCCATTTAACATAGTATTTAATGTGTGATGATGTTTTAAGTATTTCTGGAGCAATTCTATTGGTAAAATCAAACTTCACTGGTAATTCCAGATCAAATGATCATGTGATAGCCCCAGTTTAGCCTCCGAACGTGATGTCAAAAAATCGTCGAAACAACGATTTTCTTCAAGTTAGCACGTTTAAATCATGTCTGGATAATGTAAATAACTTTGTTACAACTATTGCATTGCAAATTATACATTATAAGGTAGATTATTAGAGTTTTCCCCCATTTTACACTTTGACAGCGCTTTGTATTCACCAGCAAGATGGCGGATTTGTCCGTTGTTAAGGGAATTCGGAGGGTATTTCAAACCGGAAGTCACCAGATGACTCGGCGAATTAATATAGTCCAACCGGAAGTAGTATTGTGCCCAAAATACTAGGATACAGTTACCGGTAATCACCTCGGTGTTTGATTGAGAACTCTCGCTGTTAGGATCCCAAATCAATCAAATTGTTTACTCCAGGGATTCAGTTATATATTTAGTGTAATTCTTTGTTTGAATCAAGATCTCATGGAATTAGATTGTCGTCTTATTCCCTGTATAGTTTAGGTCATAGTCGGGGCATTATTTCTTGCAGCTGGCGCCAGGATCGCCCTCTTGAGCAAAGACGTGTTGGATCGAAGAGCAACCTGCCAGTGATCACTCTGGAAGCGGAAACGATGCATCATACTCAGCTCCTACATACAAATACTAATACATCAACAAAGAAAAATAGGCAGTGTTGCATGCATGATACATTTTATTTATATAAAGGGACAGAAAATGGACCTTTTAATATGTATGTACATAATGATATATATCACATCCCCTTCTTGTTCTAGAGGTTATTTACCACTTCAATACCCCAAACAGCAATGGCAGTATCCCATAGAAAACATTGGTCCCAAAGTCCTTTGACCATTATCGTTGATTACTGTGACATCGTAGTATTGAGATTGACACAGGTCCTCGCTCCAGATAGTGGTTAAGGCCCATGTGTTTGGACTGCCTCCCTCAGCGTTTGAGCTGTTTCCTGTCTTCGTTTGCACTGACCCCTGAGAAAGTATATATAAGCAGCAGATATCCATTCAAGAATCACGTTTCACCCAGACACTGTGGCGTCTACATCTCCAGGCTGGTGAGCATTACTACCGCTACAGTGAGGAGACGGAGCCATGTAGGGCTCTAGGCTATATACACATGGACAGAGGCATACTGAGGATAGGACTTATCTACAAGCTTCTTTCACCCCAGCACTGGAGGAAACAGGGATTCTGGTTTGATGACTGCTACCACCATATCCCACCGCTTATGGATCATCTCTATCCACAGGTTAAGGAGACATTGGACAATAACTGAAAGGAGTATCAGAAACACTGATAGACTGTGAGTGTAGTTGTAACTAAGAGGTTTGGTATCATATGAACTCCACAGAGGTGAATGTTGTTGCGTGTTGTTGAGAATTGTTATGTAACGGTGTACTTTATTATGATATATGTTATAACTACATATTGATCAGTGTCTGGCTACCTATCGTCTTCATTAAGAATAGATATTCTAAATTTCCTTTTCATGTCACTGTGTTAGCTAGTCTATAAAACTAGACCTTAGATACTGTGTATATAGACAATTACACTGGTAAAATGTGAAAACTATATTATCTTTAGGAGTCCATCTGTGTGTGAATTTTGTATATACCATATAAGAGTGTATCACGATATCAAAATATAGACATTATGGGAGTCGGGTTACACAGTTTTGCTGTAACATCCTTGAAAACTAAGGTAGTCATAAACACGGTCTGCCTATACTGACGTTGACTATAAAGCAAAGCACAATACAGATTTACTTGTGGTCATAACTTTTGCATGAATGTGTCCAAAATAAATGGGTAACAAGCTAAACAGGACATTATATTTTATCACAGTCTGCTGTCCATCACATGAATACAGTGCATTCTAAACACATCATGAATAGGTTTACGTGTATTGTCTACTGATTATGACTCAAGTTAATTCTCCTATTTAATCCTAATGTCCTGATTTGTATGTGAATTAATCATTGCTTGTTTTCAAGTCCATGTCTGACTTCTTGTGAGATTTCCATATCGCTGCTGTCTGTTCCTTCAGCCTTCTTTCCCTCTTTAACTTGAACTTGTATTCCTGCCGCCTTTTCTCCATGTCTCGCTTCTCACTGGCTGCATGCATAGCTTCAATCAGCTTCTCTGACTCAAGTTGTAGCTATTCAGAAAGAATAAGATAAATAGAGATATAATTTCTATTTCATTAGTTCTCACATGGGGATAACGCATAGGCCTGTCCCCAAAACAATGTAATATCTCTGTTCAGAATGACTTTCATATTATTAAATTTGAAAGTGCCATAAATGATGAAGGATGAAAAATCAGCAGATACAAGTTGGTGATATACAAGAGGTGATCTACTACAGGTGTAGTGGCAATATGTAAATTGAAGGAGAACCACCATCAGCACACATGAACGCAAAGACAGTGATTAAGGAAATCAAATGTCAAACAGGTTTATATTGTAACACATATAATGTGATAATGTCAGCCAAATAGAATAATTAGATTCAACAAATCATTCTAGAGTTGAAAGGAAAACAAGACTTACAAAGGGTGTATGTGATGGGTGTATTGAGTGGGGATCTAAGACAGAGAACTGCTCAATGGGGGAAGGTGCAGCTCAGTATACTGCTCACCTCTCGTTGTAATGTCGATTCCTGTAAGAGTAACACCTAGGTCAATTCATTTTATTTTATTTTTTTCACAGCTAACCATAGTTCACATGTTAATGATATCCATGTTTATCGAATGATATTCAACACGCGGGAATATTATCTTTCTCTTCTCTGAGGGACTTGACAATTAAGATACATTTTGGTTGGGTACGGTTTCTGAGTGGGTTTTCTTATGGGCCCTACTTCATTAGAGCACTTACTTATAGTGTGAAAGTACACTCGTTGTTTATTCAATAATCAGGGTCTGTGATACATATAAAAGACACCGAGAGAGTACCAAAATATCATTGTACTAATGTCGATCTTAAAGGTCTGATGATACAAAGATTTGTTTTACATCTCATTGAAAAGAATGTCCTTTTGTTATGGGACCTTATTAAGGCCGAATTATTTAAAGGGACATCATGAGGATAGTGATATTAAAGTCATTTTCGTGGCTATATAGAGGTTTACATATGGTATCACCTGTGCAAGACTACATGATCTCGTTGTTCTAATGTCTCATAGGTTGGCAATGGAACAGCTAGTTTGTGGCAATGGATCAATAACTGTTTATAGATATTTCAATAATACATTGTGTTTAAACAGCCTCTTGACTATTTATAGGAAGCTACAGTGAATAGAAGAATTGTTGCACTTTGTTGAATAGAATGGAATCATATTAACTGTTCGAGTCGTTCCTTTGTACTTGTATTATGAACGTTTAGCTCCATCAAGAAATCTGTTTTTCTGTCATACATGTATATCTAATTCAATGAAACCCTGTCTGCTGTTTTTATTGAATGTACATTTGTCCTGAGAAGTACATATATTCTAACGCACCTAGTATCATTCTAGAAAATGTGTCCTGCAATTTGATATATACGTTGTAGGTGCTAGTACGCCTAGTAAGCAACATGCATTTATTTATTCACGTTAATAGAAACTGCAAAGAATCAGAAATAAATATTGACACATGCCATTGGAAGAAAAGGAATTGCGAAATGTAACAAAATTCAAATTTATAGATGGATTAACTATGTTAGAAATTAAGCCTTGCTTGAGCCATGCATGTGAAGCGTAGTGGCTGGAGAAGTTTATAGAAAGCTATCTTGAAGATAATGGCTCTGTAATGTTTCTATACATTATTCTATACCGATATAGGAAGATATAAAACTCAATTAATTTTTTGTTTAATATTTGGTTCATGTTCAAAACATGAAAGTGGTTCTGCTTTGTATATGAATTTCTTTACCTCCCAAGCATTGTTCAACTTAATCCGTTATAAGCTGATTTCAACTATGAATAAAGGAAAAATGCCGACTGAAATGGCGAATGTATTCCGTCCGTATAAACTTACCTTAATTAAAGAAATACAACTGAATACGGCCACGAAGCCAAAGATCTAATTGTTAGTGACATTAGACTGATAACATATTGTTCGTCTTATCAAGTGGTAAAGTAGAAGACATTTTGTCTTACCGGAGGTTCGTTATCAACTGGAGAGGTAACTCGTTTTGCAGGATTGTGTCCGTGCGTAGTCCACTCCACATTTTTCGACTTGGCCACCGTCTTCTTATCTGGCGGCTGTGCTTCATTTACATTCAGATCATTGGTGCACGCACTGTTTGTGTGGCTGGATAGAGATATCATGGACACTGATGTCCGTGCTGATTCTAATTCGCCAGACGTGGATGATTCAGAAGCAACCACGTTTCTCTTCACAGGCAAATGTAGCTTCCGGCGCCTCTTGCGCTGTGGAAGGTTTATACGAGTCTGTGCGTGTGAGTAATAAAGGGAGAAGTTATTCACAACGATAGGGACAGTGAAGGCAATCACCAGAACCCCGCTGATGACACATAAACACCCCACGATGTACCCTCCGTAATCCACTGGGTATTTATCACCGTACCCCACTGTTGTCATGGTGACAATTGCCCACCAGATGGCAATTGGAATGTTGGGGAAGTTCTGTTTCTCTACGTAGTGAATGATGCTGGCGAACGTGAGCACTCCCGTCATGAGAAAGACAACCATCAAGAGCAGCTCCTTGGTGCTCACTTTGATGGTGTAGATAAGGATCTTGAAGGCATTGTAATGTTTCATCAGCTTGAAGATTCGCAACACTCGCACCACGCGAAGCACCATGAAGGGTTTGATGGGGAACACGGCCGAGTTCACATAGTTGACTGACACAAGAATGATGGAAGTGAAGTGAGGTATTAGGCATACCACATCTATAATGTTCAGAGCGTCCCGCCAGAACTTTATCTTGTTTGGTGCAAAGCTGAACCTGTAGGATGGATGATCAACTCCGGTATTAGATTACATGTGTGCGGCAGCAGCAGATTGTTCTGGCTGAATGAAAACATCACAATACAACACCATCATCGTATCTGTAAAACTGTTGTGTTCAAATTAATATATAGAGACCAATAACTAAAGTTATACTCAAGAAATTAAGGAGAGTAGTGTTTCTAGTTCCTGCAAAGATTGCAATCTGACTATCCAGAATGGATGAGTATGACATTGAACCATATAGTTTTCCACAGAAATTCGATAATCAGCCAATTTTACTGATGTCCAGAGCAGTTTTACCGTTATGGCTCCAAGTGACAAGGTGATCCTGGAAATCATTATCATACTTCGTTCTTCTCGGCAAGAATTGTACCGATGGCTACAATCTTATATAGACTAAAGTTGAATTTTTTTTCAAATGTCCTGAGGATTTGTTTCTGTTACGATAAGCGTACATATTGCAGTGAATAAATAAAGACAGTCAAGGTTATAGGTGCAGAATTCATATTCAAAATCGGTATCAAAAAGTTCTCTGTTGATGCCGTTGCTAAATACTTAGCAGGGCCAGTGGCTCCTTACTAATGTTTTGGTATATGATTTGACCAACGAGGTTAAGCAATTAATATACAAACCTAATAATCACCTCCAGAAGAAAATAGGCAGCACAGACATAGTCGATATATCTGAGAACTGGATGGGTGACAGGGGAGTAGGTCCATAACTCCTTGGTCAAATTTTTGTTTTCACAACCGCATTTGGTGTTAGGGTTTCCACTAATTTCTGAAATTTCGCCGGGCAATAGAATGCTCATACCAATACCAGACTTCTCATCCACTTGAAATAATGTGTGTGTCTCCAGTACGAAGATGCATATCGACAGACACACGAAGAACATGGACAGGACAGCGAATACCTGTGGGATAGATTATAGATAAATGTTTAGTTCAATTGTTTCAACTAGTGTCATCATTGGAATAGAGAGCGAAAAATGGCACTCTTACTACTATTGCTATGGCATAAAACAAGGGATGGTAACCAAATGGCTAAGTGTATGTGTGTGTGGGGGGGGGGGGGGGGGGGGTAACTTAGACAAACGTTTTTAGACGGGGAGCAGAGAATGTACACAAAGGAGAATTGTGGATATCCTGGGGTGCTTCAGGGGATGATACATGATAAGAGAGTGGATCATAGTATAATTCAGTATAACAAAGATTGTAATTGGGATAGAGATTATAAAGGTATACATTTGCTGTTGTTATGTGGAACTGCTTCAGTAATGTGCAAGGGACTAGCCAGCTATTGTTGTGACATGAAGAAGTCATCTTTATCCTCCACCTATTTTGAGTTCCCATTCGAAATGTATGGGGGCCACAGTAAACCACCACTTATTGCTTCTAACCTGTCAGAACCCATAACCATTGGTTACAGATGTGAAAACCATTGATTAAATGGGCCTCACAGGCATTGATAGAAATACTATAGAAGTACTAGTAGTCCCTTTTTTCATGGATATTCCTAGTTTCAATCTCAGAGAGAAGATGAATAACAGATACAATAAACTATGGTTTTGTGAAAAGGCAGAATAGAGAACAAGTTTCGCTGTATATAATGAGGCATAGTCTATGAGCAATATGGCACGGATCTAACAACCCAAAACCAAAGCCTCTCAATGCTAAAGTTGCTTTAGATCCTTGGCCAATACCCTCTGGGTGGGCCAATGAGCAATAAGTTAATAAAGCATGAATATAACTACCTCTACATGTGATGAATATGAAAAATTGTAGTCTCTATTCTAAAATATGGCTTCATATCTTTGAGCAAAAGCATTACCTTCGCGCCTGTGGATGAAGTTGGTTCCTCCAGAAACCGCCAGGCGGAATTTGCAAAGCGTTTGCAACTTGATTTCTCGTCGGCCGAGCTCTCATCAATGTAGCTCGTGAAGTTCTCGTCCATTTCTCGTAGGGCTTGTCGATGTTCTGTGAACTTACTGTACTCTGCCCAGCAGCAAACCTCGATTTCATGCTCCTCCACTCCCCAAAAGGCTAATTCCTTATAGCAAGGGCATAGGTAAGAGAAAACAGACATACATTTCATTTTAATTCACTCAAAAAACCTTCAGGAGTAGATATAGTAAAAAAAACACGCAACCGTATACAGAATAAGATATATCAAGAGAGAAGAAATCATTGTTCTACCCATGCCTTATTTCCTTGACTAATTCCCTACCTAATGATCAGTGTAAAAAGACATACCAATTATCTTTTTTTTTAAATTTCTAATCGTTATCTTAATTATCATATTTCGAATCGCTAGGTTATGAATGAAAAAGAGTATGCTTTTTGATTTATCAAAAATTAGATCGGTATTCTTGGTTTCCTATCATAAATGTTTTTGAACATAAAACGATGGATCTAGGGACATTTCCAAAAAATATTTACCATCTTAAAGGACCTGTATTTAAAGAGTTTTGAATAACAAGATGAGAGACGATGTTTAGACACCTTAGATGATATTCCTACACGTCAGCATCTAATGATTCGCACTCGTTAGATTATTAGCCTTTTTGTGGTACCATAGAAATCATAATTTCAAAACTCACAAATATGATAATTCACATTTTTAAAACCTCCTGGTATAAAACGCTATGAAGTATTTGAAAAGATTTCATCTTGGCATACTAAATTGAATGGACACTATGCCAGACGCATCTGAACTATTGTTGAAAAGGGACATTTCTGTATGCTCTTATAGTCATATTCTGTATTTGGAAGATCATGCAAAATGAAGAATGAAATAGGTTTATTTCTTGACTCGCAAACTAGACTAAAAGTGAAGTTGACCTTGTTTTTGAACTAACAAAATCCTCAATACCAACGCTCTTAATGGGTAAGAAGTAAATGGTATGGAAGAATAGCATGTGTTGTAACATCTGGTGGTCAGGCCCTATCCGGGGTATGCCTGTAGGGTAAGGCTCTTAAAGTGGTTGGTGTAGCGGATCACATTCAAAGAACGGAAACGACGTAAAACAAAAGCGAGGAAGGAGTTAAGTAACAACCTGTGCCTCACATAATGAGATAGCTGTGCCAGTAAGTGTGGTGGGGAAAGCCTGGCAATGTGTGTATTGTGTGTATGCACGTGTGGATTAAATCTGGCAGTCATTGTTTCCTCACCCGATATTTATAATGTATATAAACAACTAACGGAAATACCACCCACTGTCTCGGACCACCCTTCAACAAGGTCGGTGTTGATAATCACCTATAAGGAATTCGTGTATGCCTAATACCCGAGTTTACACACACTCTTAGCTGTGTTAAACCAACACTTATTTGAGATTTCAGTATGCCATATCATTTTAACCTGTTGACTAACTTGTTAAGTATTCCTTTATTGCAACAGAATAAGTACACACAGAATATATATATATATATATATATATATATATATATATATATATATATATATATATATATATATATATATATATATATACTTATAGTATATGTCTGTCTCCATCACAAATATATATGCGTGTATTTGCTCACACCTATAGTGTCAATATGTCTCAACAAGTGGCTTTGACAGCTCTCCATGGTGTTGGCTACACCTTTGACACAGCACCTTGCCATGCTGTGCGGTATTAGCACCAGGATGTATGCGTGAACAACAATGCAGTTCATTAACGGGAATTTCTGAGCCAAAAATTACAGAATGCCTATAGTGATGGCTAGCAAACAGGGTCGGCACATTGTACATTTTTAGTCGTTTTTTCCAGACAGTCTTTTTTTAAATTTTAGCTTGTCTCTTTTTACTGGGACATCCTTGATTTAATCTACCTAACATGTGCACATCCACTGCTGTATAACAACGAATAATGCAAATGGTAGGCCGTACATGCAGAGCCTACATCATTGTCATACGCGACATGGCTGCGAGTATACATATCACACAAGATAAAGAGAAAGGTGGAAGGGAGAGGAGGATATGAGAGGAGCCTTACCGGTTTTAGGACATTACCGCACAGACTATGATCTACATGCAGCTCGTCTGTGCGCAGATAATGCATGATAACGCTGAATGCGCGCGGGTTCCGGTCAAAGAAGAACTCGTTGGTGTCGACGTCGTACGCGTCGTCTGCTTCCTGCAGGTCAGCCAGCAGGGCCAGGCGGGTGTCGGGGAGCTTCTTCAGGGTGCTCAGGTATGTCTCGTGACGGTTCCCGCCCACATTGATGACCACTCGCCGGTTCGCCTGCTTGCCTTCCCCAGGAGCCTCCCGCACCATTATATGTTCTCCCGTCTGCTTCATGATGTGTCCTTGCTTCTTACTGTCTTATGAATATTCCAGGTCTGTGTTGAAGTAACAGTTTCATTGAGATGCGTCCAGGGTATTATTTGCTCTGCTGTGCAAGATTTCAGCAACATGCTCGACCATGTGTTAATAAAGTTTGTCTGTATTGTGGGTGTTGTGGTTGCTGCTGTTATTGATATAATTATAATGAGCAGAACACTAGCCGACAGTACTGTTCACACAATGTTTGAGGCTGGCAACATGCACTCTGCCAGTCCGCAAGTAAAAGTCCAACAGCGCATTGCTAGTTGTAGATCCTGTCTCGTATATCCGACGGCCTGGTCACCGGGCAATGATTGATTTAACAGCGTTACTGATCCGTGAATGCCGACCCGGGACGTGTGTGCCTGTGTGGGAGGGCGCGCGCGGACGTGCTGCCGCCCTCGAGCCGTGCAAAGTAACGCGTGCATATTGCGCCAACCGCGCCGCTCGCACAGCTTTCACAAGGCGCTCCCACTGAGGACATGCGCACTGGAGCTCTGCCCTCACCGTCTCAGGTCAGCGGACATGCGCTGTGGCGACCTGTGCATGCTGATCCTATTAATATTTGTATAGAAACACCTTACCATTCTGTACAAGCTTCAAACGAGATGATGATTTGCGGTTAGGACGGAACGAGGCAATTAGCCGAGTTCCGCAATAACCGTAAATTGCTATCGAGTTCCCTTACACGGGGTGTTTCTTACTGTTATAGCATTCCTATCTCACGCCACTAGAGCCAGGATAATAAAGAAGCTGTTATAGAATGGTCTACTTGAAAACTCCAGTATAAATGAAAATTTCAATATAGGAGTATCAATTCCTATGCGATATCATTATGTTCTGCATAGACCTTCACTTTTTCTCCACCTACCAAGGTTGGTGAAAATTTGAACAACCTTCATAGACAATGTTTCATAGACAAGGAGTTGTACAGACCTGTTGAGTAAAAACAATCACTGATTATCTAAGATCTATTTCGATATAGCTGTTCCATACATGCATAGGTATGATAATTCGACTATGCAATGGAAAGAGTCACTACTAACGATCGTCACTACTATAAAATACCTCCCAAAATTCATGACATGTTCAGATTCTCTACGCGATACATGGCGGTATTAAAACATGTAGACGCCCGTGTCGACCGGTGCTTTTGTCGTCGCGGTCTGTTGAGCACCTCAGCAGACAATTTGTCGTCAGGCCAACCAGAAGAGCATTGATCTGATGTGCATTCTGGTGTTAACGACACGCTGAACACAAGCATAATTCATGCTTGTTATCGTTTCTCAGGAAGCATGTGTCTATTAGCTAACACTGATGCCTGTGTTTACGTTCTATTGTTATCAAAACGCTTTTTATCGTGGACATTCTTCTCTTACATTGCTACATTTCAATATGAATCGATACATGTTGTTTACGGCGGGTCCTTCCTAAATGTCGTCTCAAAGAGCAATATACCAAATCATGCTTTACGATTTTACCTTGCTTTTTTTCTATCAACAGCTCAGACCTGAAACCCGAAACCTAATTATATAATTCAATACATTTACTGTATTTGCTGACACTTCCCGTGTTTGCTATGAGCTATGGCTATTGCAGATGCTGTTCCAACATCCTGTTTTCGTGTAAATACTGCAGAAATACCCCCATATTAGGCCGAAATCCATACTGAAATGGCGTTAAAAATTCTGTTTCTACTAAACAGTTGTAAATAAATTTGCGCATAACTTTCTCTTGTACCTTTACCGACATAGGCAGCATAGATATTGGTCTCCAATTTGTAATTCTATTCAAATACCCCCTTTAGGTAATGGGATTATTGTACTTTCTTTCCAGGCCACAGGTATAATCCCGATTGGTTGAGGTTTTCAAGATATTAATATGCTCTACTATTGATATTATATGACAATGTTTTAGAACTGTACCCGATACTTTTTGTATACCTGATGATTTGTGTTCATTAAGTGTAAAATTGAAGAATAATTAACGTTACCCGGGTAACCTTTACCCTTGCTAACGTTACAGCCTCGTTCTTACTCGGTGGCAGAATTGAAGTTACTGGTTTGGTAGTAAAACATGAAACCAAGGAGGCTAAGAAGTTGAATTTAAAACCATAAATAAGCAAAACTGTGTATTATAAAACATTTATTATCTGTGTATATATTTTCTATATAAATGTCATTTAACATGAGAATGCAACATCAGTTCAACATCCTAACTCAGGATTGTGTGAGAGTTATTTTACCTATCTATATATACAAATATATGCAGGAGACTACAACTGAAACAAAAACGTTTCACACACATGAGACAATCTAACAGTTGTCATAGGAACGGGAACCTTGATAAGGAGGGCATCATGTTTAGTAGGGTTTGGGACAATTGTATTTATATCCAAAACTAGCCAGAAGATGAATATGAATCAGAGGGCCCAACGCAGAAGTCACTACTTCAGCATCAAATAGTCAAATTAAGAGATAAGTGTATGACAACCTCAACGGGTTGTCAAAAGCACCGTCCTTTAAATCGAATAATTACAAATCGGAACTACCCATAGGAACTGATTTCATCTGTTTGACATTGTATATTTGTTAACGGACACTAGTGTCAATGTTTTAGATGTTTTTAGATGAGAAAATACTTGGTCGTAATGCACGTGTAACTTGTTACACAAGGTTGAAGGTGGAGTTCCCAACAGCTCCACAAAAGTTGTGTAGAACATCGTACAACTCGAGGTCTGCAGTATTAGCGTTGACTCTTTTTTTTTCTCGTCGGTGTTTTTTTTCTTTCTCGTAGTATACTTCAAAATATCTACACAGACTCAGCAGGGATATGATTGTTATGCTCAATCGTAGTCAGTGCATTTGCAACCGTTTATCATGAAACCAAAATTCCCTGAAGGTTTTTTGTATGCGTTGTAAATTACTGGTTAACATATGAGTATGAAGCTCGGCTGCTGTCAATCCAATCTCTACCTACATGACACGGCTTTACGCAGAGTATAATATACACAGAAGTACACTTAAACATATTGGTAGCGGGTAGGTCAGAGCTGCACATTAGCGAGCAACCAGTCGACTACTTTCTGCTCGTTTTGTTCTCGCCACTCGATGTTAGAACGGATGCTGTCAAGTGACTGAGCACGAGGAGTCGCCCCAGAACCTGCGTCCGAGTACTTTGCATAGAAAGCCTCCACCTATCAAAAACAAATTGCATTAAAGCATTATTCATAATCAATATGTTTGTATCAAGGGCCGTCTCATGAATGAAGTTTTGGAGAAGTGTACACATTCATATTAAAATTAAGTCCTGCTCTACATTTTATGAAATGACAATTCTCCTCAGCGAAGATATTGCATGTTCTGGTCAATACATTGCACATCCTTGAAATTTGACATGAATACCACCAATCAATATATATATATTACAGCCATTGTAAGGTATAAGAAGGCAATTCAGATATTCACTTAAACTATACACTGGATAAACAAATGGGTTTTTCCGTTTGTTTATTATGCTAATAGGAATCTCCATTTCAAATATAGATAGAGGATGTTGTGTCTATCTGAGCTTGAAAAAGAAGATTCATTAGGATTTTGATTCTGGCTGGATTTATACTCTATCTGCCAATTGTCTGATGTACTTACCTCCTCTAAATGGAACTTTGATTTGAAGCCAGAAACTATATTGGGGACCATGCGGCCGAAATATCTGTCTTGAGTACCGAATCTGGAATGATAAACATATATTTTAGATGTGCGTAAAACCAATTTGAATTGCCTATTCAATTGGGTATGTCAATGTTAATGATGTTACATTTATAAATTGCTACAATATGCTAATAGATATTTATATACACGTCTATAATGAAATCAATAGCGCCAACTTTGATCTTTGATAGCATAACAAAACAAAGCTTTTGAGTGAATCGGAAGTATATTAGATTTAAATCGACCATCGAGATAACTGATCACTCATTTTAGTTAACATATATTTGCGTCTTATTAATCCTTTTCCATTGATCCATTTTGCCCATTTATATAGCATTACGTCCAATGTCCAATGAACAGGTGAACAGAATATCTGACAGAGGTATTCCCGTTGCCAACCTGGGGATATCTTTGGCCACTCTCCCATCTAGACAGAATCAACTTTATTCTAAGTTTATGGTTTTGAAAACCGCAACCTCAGCATTCTGTAACCTAACCGGAAGTGAGAAATACCTGAACGCGATAGCGGCATTAGATGACCGTCTGGTAGTAGTATCTAGATATGCCACCAATAGGGAATTCCTCTATATCAATTAAACCACTCTGAGGTAGGTCTGAGATTAATATGTTCTTCCACATTCAACAATGTGGAACACAGGGGGCATATCCTACCTGGCCACCAGGTTCTCGTAGTTTGCCCGCGCCCAGCTCCACACGTAGTAATTGGCGCTCGGGTTGGACGCCGCGTAGTTAACGGCCGTGAAGAAGTCCTGCGAGCGCACCTTGGTCGTGTCCAGGCAGTACTCCAGGTACCTGATGGTGGAGAGTACATGGTCAGCTATCGTTGACTTACTGTCCTTAACATTGCCATTAGTTAGAGCTGCTGTGGAAATCCTTATAGGATCCTCATCTCGTGGTAATTTTCACCGGTTAGGATTCATTTGATTAAAAGATATATATATGTGTACGTTTAATAATCTATATTTCTATTTTTCTGAGAAAATGTTTGTTATGAAAAAAATCCTACCGATTAAGATAGGATTTTGCAAAATTGCCAACAATTTACAAACACATCAAGGACACGATAAAATGACATCAAGAGTAATCAAATACAATTGAAACGTTCTAGAATATGATTACCGGATACGTTCCCTGAGTAAATTGTGGAAAACATAATTACATGCAGACACCCCCGCTAAAAAAATCGATAGTTAATGATTACGTGAAAAGAATTATGATGAAAGGAACTATAGTAAAATTTGAATTGAAAAAAGGCTATTGATCAAGCTTATTTACAATGGTTTGTATTTTGGGAAGTCTGCATACGATACATACATACGATACATACAGCTTGTATTCTGGGTATGTTATGAATCGTTACGTTAGGGTGAGCTACTCACTTTTGTACAAGCCATAGCTGTGAGGACTGTGAGAGGGCGCGGAGCAAGTAAAGCGCCTCCTGCCCTGAGGTGGCGTTCTTATAGCGTTCCCACATAACGGCCCAGTCTGTCTCTGTGCCTGCCTTCATCATACCGAACCGGTATACGTACGGCTTCAGGTTGGCCGGCAATGCGTTCACCCTGGACATTTAAATAACACAGTCAAAATAGCACACGGGCATTAAAGTAACACTATTGATATAACACCTTAGCATTAAAATAAACGCCTGTATTATAATTCCACCCTTAAACCAACAACACAAGGACGTTAAATATCACCAAGTAAAAGACATGTACATTAACATCGCATGTCAGTAATAGAACAATACCTGGCATCAAAGTGATATCATCATTTCTACACATGTGCATGAAATTAATACCACACATGAAGATTACATAGTTAAGATATATATATATATATGTGTACATATACCCATAACTAGTAACAAATGACCAGTATGTTTATTAATGATGAAGGAGCGTGCAATTGTAGAAAATTAAAAGGTTTGGATTATATTCAGTCTATGGCCCTCACTTGTAACCTATCAACTTGCTATTTCTACAACTGTCTTTCTAGGATCCAAATATACCAAGCAGCAGTGGATCAATGAGGTATTTTGGTCTCTAGTGATTGGTCAGTCAGCTGGGCATGCCTCTAAGACACTGAGACACTGGCCCTCTCTATCTTTCCCAATGTCATAGAGTGGACACGCAGATAGTGAAGGGATAGTTTTTTGTATCACGCTGAACATATAACCTCTCCCTAACATAAGCAGCGTATATTAGGGGGGGGGGGGGAGGATATTTCCTCTCATATACGCCGGGTGTGAAAAACAGCAAAGACGCGTCCGTATATAAACACTGGGCGTATATAAATGAAAACAAGTCAATACATGCACTTCCACGATGACGTATATAGGAAGAAACTGGTGGTTTTCGTGCAGTGATATTTAGTGGGGTGCGGCGTAATAATGCCTGTTCATTCTGAAACAGTACAAAGTATATATACATTTGAAAATAAAGTTCTACTACTTTATATAGTGTATGCATTTATCTATAATACATTAGCAAACGTGATTTGACCAAGCGGTAAACCTGTGTGGATAATGGGAATAAAGTTCGTGTTTATTGTACACTTAAGACAGCAAAGTGCGAACTATATTATTGGCCAATTTTGATGTTACTTTATCTTAGGCATTACCTATGTCACGAAAACTAGCCACATAAGGTAGCTGACACAATGGTCTCTTCATTGTTGCGAAGGAGGTAAAATAGAATAAATGCATGCATAGTGAGCATCAATAAAGAATTTTACCACACAAAAACATAGTACCTACAGGTATTATTCATTAACGACACATGACGACAGGATGTTTACCTCAGAGATAAAACTAAACATATCTCAATTCATTACTTACACAGGGTCCTGTATCCATCCTTTGAAGAGAGTCGTTATGTTGTCGACACAGCCTGGATAGTCGTTTGAACAGGACATGGTGATGATGTAGCTTCTAAGCAGACTGTTGTTAGATAAATTAGCAATGAATAAGCTAATTATCTTTGTTATTTGGCATGAGGAATACTTATGCTATATGGAGACAATTACCATTATGCTGGTTAACAAAATCAGAAAAGAATTAAGACTCATACTCATAACGGCAACATCTTAATTTCTGAACACCAACAAGATAAAAACGTAGAAAAAATATATATGAAAAAACAGAAGAAAGAAGGGAAATATCTAAAATGGTCTTCATTGTACCACATACACAATGCAGGGACAATGTTCCTTTGAATCCTTTGAAAGCAAACATATACAACTCGCTGACTCGAGACGTTCATAATGCAATTCAGATGGCTAATATTGTATTACTTTAAATACAAATATAGTTGTGTGATTGACTTTACGAAACCTGGTAAAGTAGACCGACCCCATCATATCTAAATGCAGCAGGTATAACTTACATGTCGAGGTGTTCACCTCCATCTACCACCTGCAACTTGTCCATGGCCGCCGACGTCAAGTCACGGCTATATTTCTGTCAATAGAACAGAACACATTTTCTCTGTATCTTATAGTGAAATAACAATTTCGGAATAGATATTGCATCTTATGCTATGTGAATTACCTAAAGTACCACATCTGTGATCATAAGATACTGAGATGCTATGAATAAAGCTATATCCTTCACACAAGTTCAAATAACACACAAATGTTGATCTTTATTTGCTACGTCGACCAGATAAGAAAAAAGACAACTCATCTTTGTCGGTCATTGTGTGAGGTAAAACTCCGACCATGCGCGCAAGACTTTCTTCGGACTCCCAATTTCAGAGCCAAATATACAGCTTATGGTATTCTACAATTATTTGGTTATCACTCACCCTCCAGTAGTCATAATTTTGGTGACCGTAGAGTATTTGGTCAATGTAGACGAGTGCGGAGCTGACTGTTCTCCAGGGAAAGTAGTGCATCTCCTTGGCTAGGTACTGTGAGAGGTCCATTGCTGTCTGATAGTCCACCTGAGAAGCCCGAGCCAGGTTGAAGACATCGTCCAACAAGTGGGATCTGTCCACCGGCTCAAACACCTGCAGCCAATGATTCCTACACTTTACCCGGTATTTACACTTGACGATTATAAGCCGCAATTCTTGAATTTTGCACCACCTGACGACTTTCAGCTGTCAATGGCTAGGCATCGGTACATATAAAAGTGTAAACGCTTGTGGAAAGATTTGGGTTGACGACTATTGCGGCCGATATTGCGTAATCGAGCACCACCTGATGAGTATTGGCTAGATGATTTACAGTCGCAATTACATTACATTACACACGCAATTACGTTGAGTAATATTGCTTGATAGCTGCTGAAATAAGATGGACCCAGTATATATATGTCACTCCCTGCAGGTTGTTACGAATCAGTAGCATAAAGAAGGTGGCGTTTTACCCGGGAATCTAGCATGTTTATTTTCATTATCATCTTTAGTATTCTGCACGATGCATTTTTGTCAAACTTATGATGGAAATTTATCAAACCTTGCACATATGTTATGGTGAGGCTGTACACTAAAAGAAGCATAGATGAATCTCACTTCTGTCAATCAGTATTGCTGTTATATATGGATAAAACCTACCTCACTGTTAGTCTGTAATTGATCAGACAACTTTTTCCACAAGTCTTGTGGATAGTTGACGCGGTAGAATCCCGATTGCTTCTGATTAAACTTGATCCAGTCTGTGTCACTGCTCCGTGGATCGGGGAACGTAACTATCAACGGGAAATAATCAGTGGTGCTTTAATTGCTTTATAAAGCTTTCTTTGATTCCAAAAGGTATTTAATGTCAATAAATCAATGTAGAGTGTGTGCCTTGACAGATTTCATTAATACATGCAGCATCAGCACGGGTTTATCGGTCGGTCCATTCAGACATCGCTCTCCGTGATACTTAATTTAGAGAAATTGGATGCGCGGGCAGAAGGTTGGGCCATCTCCGTCTCCAGGTAATATGCATAATGTATACATATGCCTATTCATCATCCAGTATATAAATGTGACACGTGTGCACACAAACATAATATGACTTCTCCTTTATGGAGCTTTGGCAGGAGAGAGCCTAAATAAGTGCATACATTATAGATATCTTCTACCAAATTATTTGTCATATTGATCGTTTCCACAGAAATGCACTGCTATAGCTCAGAGCCTATGAAATAGTCAAAGAGTATAATGGGAGCACCAGGGAGTCATGGACAGACACCTGGTACTTTGTGGGAATGTCGTAAGTGATATATTGCATTTGGCAAACATCCACGCGTCCCTACCTACAACAGTATCTGAACAATACACTACATTGCCACAACGTTACGTTTCTCTTCAAGTAAATGACCAACACTACGCTATATTGAGTAGAACTATGAATGACTTATTTCCATAGGTTCGAAATAACTAAGAATATGAAATAAACGAATTCTATAAATTTTATATACCCTTTTGAAATGTTTCCCCAAGTGCTTTATAATCTAATAGCTCCAAAATCTACATCACTCTGTCTTATTATCACCGTGAGATCAGGGGAAACCATAGCATATAGTCCATGTTTCTAAACTGTAGCATCCGAAGCGATGCAGCTATGTAGCCACAATGGTCAGTGTTTATACTCCATAAAGAAAACACAACTTATCTTCTTACTGGGAGAGGAGATGGAAGATAAAGGTAAGTGGTTGGGATGGGGCGGGCTTTCTCACCTGCAGTTTTGTTGAGCCACAACCGACTTCCCAACGTTGGAGTCTTATAACTCAAAGCGAGATACCACTCATAGCTAATAAACAAGAATGTATAATGAATACATTGTAAATACGTGTTGCTTACGGGTAAGTAAACAGTGTAGTTAGTAGTTATACAACTATATGATAATCTTTTGGTTGGTAAATCTAGATCAAATAGTAATTCAGCATAAGGAGAATTAATCAACAAATAAAGTTATCATATTCAAAACACTAGCTAAACAATGTTTTGTATTCTCTCTGGCCCTGCAATCTCTATCTAGAAACTTGAATGGGTGGACTGTGCTACATGCATTAGTAAATCAGCAATACTGCAGTGGCAAAAATGCTATGGCTTTCCTTTACTCTTCAAAAAGAAAACACAGCAAAGCGTCCAATGTATATATCCTGGAATGACAGAGATATGAGAAACCGTGGATATTGCAGTGTTAGCATCAAATATGAATCAATATAGAGTTGAACTCCTATGAATATTAGCATAACAGATTTAACTGTCATGCCATTAGTTCCGGATCTCGGCCTCCATTAGGTGTTCTATCTACTTGTAATGGCATATCTATTAACGGCCTGATGGTACATTTATTAAAATTAGCCAGTTATTGGATATGAACCAATATTTCATTCTTGCCCTTCGAAAATAGCGGAAACATCGCGTTCTACGACCAGGATTCTGAAAGATACCGTACCCATATGGCGATGGAGGCTGGTCGGCCGGGTCAGCCGCGTTAAGAAGTAAACGCTTTGGTGTCGCCGTAATTGTTTTGTCTGATGACGACACAGTAATGTCGATTACCGGAAGTCCCATTTGGTATACCCAAGGGTTCATGATGGTGGAGACGTTCATGCCGGGCCCCACCTCCTGAAATATGATGTAATAATGATCAGATTTTCAGATTCATGAAAGATAGACCTGCAGCAAGTACTATTATAGTAACTTAGACACACTTCACTTCACCAGTAATCATATCTCAACTAAAGGTGTATGTATCTTCTACAATTGTGTTTTATAAATAATGAAAAGCCGCCCAGGTATTGTATAAGAAGTTGATCTAAGAAATATCTATCGATCAACAGGCTACAATATTTTAATTATTTACGTTTGAACCATTGATTTTAAAGTTACATTTTAGATACTGGAAATCATAGTGTTGGAATACAGGAGGTTAACCATAATTCTTATCTATTTGTATTTGCATTAACAGTTTTTCGCTGATAATTCCACTTATGAATGTAAAACGATTATTTTTCCACAACCTACCTGCTGGAGGGCAGACCAGAGGTCAGGGGTTACTGCCGTACTGAACATGTTGTCCGCCAGAAATTTCTGAAAACGATTCCAAAAGACATATGCATTATCAATATCCATGCATCCTCAGTTTAGATGTTGCTGTGGTTAGTCCAAACCTTTGACATTTTCCATTGGAATACCTTTGCTCAATAACAATGTTTTGTCAGCATTCATGGTTTTTCTTGAATACTTCGAAGATTGTAACTGTTACATGAATCAACCAGAACAAATATCTACTTAATCATTAACTTAATGAGTAATTTGAGAAGAAAAACGAATTTTCTGTTTGCCCCTGAAGATGATTTTGTAAATCTCGTTTTGTCGTCTTGGCGCCCATCTTTTTTTTTTTAGGTGTTGTACGGATATAAATACGACATGGGTAGGAGAGGGCGGTATGTGTAAGTTATACTAAAACAGGTATATAATAATAGATAAAATTCTTCCATAGACATATGATGTGATATTTCAGATTTTGAAATGAGGCACTGATACTTACCCGGATGCCGTTTCTGAAGGTATTGTTTCCGAAGAAGTCCTCCATCATGCGTAATACGGATGCCCCCTAGTGAACAATATTGGAGGAGATACCGTATGTAAACAGGTTATATGCAGACCTAAGTACAAATCCACTAAAAGTCCCCAAAGAAATTATAGTGAATATTCAACTAGATACGTGGATTTTAGATACAGGTATCATTATTATTATTCCATAAAATCGTTCAGTGTATTTATAATTGGTGGATATAGTATCATACTATATTCTAACGACCTTTGAAATGATCTTTACATTGAATCCGAAATCAGACGGACAAGTAAAGACCTAGTTGATGCAGGGAAATTATGTAATCCATTAATGCTACCTTGTTATAGACGATCCCGTCAAATGCCTGGTTGATCTCGTCTGGTACAGTGACTGGTAAGACGACAGGCCGCGAGGTGGCAGTGGCGTCGGTCCTCATCACTGACTGCTGGGTTCTGGCGACAAAGCCATCTTCCTGTAAGCAGTGTAGCAGAGTAAAGTTAATTCTACTTTTTGTGTGAATTCATATAGAGTACTGAATACGTGTTTAGAGATATGACAAATGTATTACAAGGATTGGCCTCTCATGAAAAGTAAACGGTGAATTTATATCTGTATCTATTCTCTCGTGATTTCTCTTATGTCACCGGACTCTTTCTACAAATAAATATAATTGATAAAAACAATATATATATTCATTATAAGCTTTCGTACCTTTATAATGGAAAAAGATTTAAAAGGTATTTCATAATATCCTCTAGATTCTGGATAGATTCATTATACTCAATAGACTCAATTCTCCAGCCACAACGACTCTTATTGTTCAAGAGTATCTTATTCAGATCATAGCAAATCATAAAAGAGTCACTTACAACTAATAGGGAAATACTGATTTAGGAATCAAGCATGGAGTATTACCATGGCCCAGGTGGGTTCGGCCTTCTCCACCCCTTTATCCTGATAGAAGCGGGCGAATCCTTCATTAAGCCACAGCTCGTCCCACCACTTGCACGTTACCAGGTTACCGAAATACTGCGGATTAAGGGGTACAACAAACACACATGAGGTATGGGAAAGGAAGGACACTGGTAGAGAGCAGAATAAACAGCCATACATACCCATGTACTGCTTATCCTACAAAGTAGAAGGGCGTCTGGAGTGTGTAGAAAACCTGGGGTGAATGAACCTCGAGACTAAGGAGGGGGCTGGACGAATAGATAGAGGGATGGAAATCAAATTTGGTTTTAGTCTCAGAGGGCTTAACTGGGAAGGGTCGAAGTCAAAATTTCTGCCGGATAGAAAAATGGATAAGGAAAACCTCTTCGGTCCTACATGAGCATTTCAGTTCTGTGGGGAATATTTCTGATTTTTTTACTATACATATTAGCAGCGGTGTAATAACCGGAGGTAACTGCTCATGTGTTCTGTGCATCATTTTCCATGGCTTTTCTATACAGTCTGCATACAAAATTTAATAACTAATCAAATTTATGTTTTTGATTAGAAACGAAATGGATGCATACTGGCAGGTGTTCTTGACTTTTTATAGGGTAAAGCAAAAGCTTATCCCACAGCATATATAGATGTTGGGTTTTACATTACATGATACATCCTTTATACTGACTATCTACACGTAGACAACCTAAAGAGGAAAGGGGAGAGGGATTTAGGTTTTATATCGTAGTTGAGTCAATGGTGTGGGCGGTAAGGTAACGAACAAATGACGAGGGTCCTGAATTCTGTAATTTTGGGAAGGAAGGGCAGCACTGTTGAGAAATTCTATGCGTTTTGTACCGATTGCCAAGATGGCTCCGCGGCCGCTACACCTTTCTCCTCGTAGAAACTGGCAAACCCTTCGTTAAGCCACAGTTCGTCCCACCACTGACAAGTGACAAGGTTCCCGAAGTACTAAAACAAACACTCGCGTTTATTATGAAACATTATCACAAAATAGACAGACACGATGAAGTGCTAAAAGATATATCGGAAACTCTAAAATATCCATTTTGTCATTGATGATAAAGCAAATATAAATACATTTGACAAGAATAAAATAATCGTTACTAGACTAAATATCACAAATAGAGAAAGTCAGACGAAGCTGTCGTAGTGCGTTACGCTACCAAATTTTTTTCCGGTCGGAGAAAATGACGCGTAATTAACGTCATTTGAACCACCAGACCAAAATTTAAACATATAAATATCACAAATAGTACACGCACCATTAATAATCTGAGGAGACAGGGTTATTTTTTCACAATATATCATGATGGTATTGACAGATCACAAAACAAAAATACATGTAGGTAATTACAATAAGGCCATCGGGCAAAGATAATGGGCATCATACTGTCATTTTGATACATGTCACTTGACAATTAAATGTCAACAACAGAACAGACAATTCTATGTCTTCTATATATGAGAATCAAGAGAGTCCGTTGCTTTGCAAAATAAGGATGATAAGCTAGTTATAAGTCTACGCCATTGTCAAATCGATGGATCTATATTCAAACACCATCATGAGTAACAAGTCATTCTTTTTCAGTACCATATCAGAGGAAGTTCACTTTGAAATGCCGGGGTTATCTTACATTGTGCGCCACCTCATGAGCGACGATGCTAGCGACGCTCTGCTTGTCGCCCGCTGTGACCTGCGTCTCGTCGTAGAGAAGTCGCGCCTGTCTGTAGGTGATGAGGCCCCAGTGTTCAGTCGCCCCTGACGGGTAATCCGGCACGGCCACGTGATCTGAGCAAAGATGATCCCCGTGTCTCAGTTAGAGCAAACCCAGCGAACACTCTAGGATAACAATTAGGTGCACCTCTTGAATAACATTTCTCTGGTTCTAAGCGGTTCCCTTTGACGGTTCCCACCCGTCTATAAGCAGTGGGATCTGTCTATGGCTTAGAGCTGATGGGAAAGAAACATCGCCCCTGTTGCCAAATCGTGGACTTGCACCACATCGTACTCCACAGTTTGCTCAATAGATTCAATGTTTTTCACTGACTTTGATACCGATGAGTATCCCAATACTTGCGTAGAGAAAATGCTTGGAACCCATGAGAAATGTACTTTCAAAGTCTCGACTGATGAGACACTTCTATGTCCACACCTTCCGATTAAAGGACAATCCTATTTAAGATGAGTTATCTGAACATCTACTATTACGAGGGATACAAATGGAACACAAGAGGATGACCTGATTGTGAACCCCCTATGATCATGTATCACATACTTATCCTACCCCCTGTAAACGATATTTTTATAACAAGATAATAACAAAAAAACATGATGAAAACTTTCTGAAGTCCTCCATATAGCTCTCCTTGCTGCTCTGAAGGCGCTTGGAACTACTTTCAGCTGCTGATCTCTGATTGGTCCATTTTTTGTACGCTCCTAGGAGCGATTTTTTATCCGTATGCGACATACGGGCGCATACGGAAAGTCAATGTTAAGCCTATGGGATTTTATATTAGGGGTAGGATAATTACGGATGTTTGAAAAAATTATATATATAGGAAAGGTATATAAAAGGAGTATTCACCTATTTTGGGGAGGTGATAATTTTGATTGAATTCCTCTGCAAAGAAGTCCATTATTATCTTGCCGATTTTGAGAGCATAGTCCACCTGATTGATGCTGTCTGGGCGTGCCCAAACCCTATGCTGTTATCCAGCGCCAAATAAAGGAGAGAAGAAACACAGATAACCAATTAACTCCACAGGCATTTAGTGACAACATAGCTATGAGCGAAGGTTTTATGGTATACATATGCTGCGAATCACAGTATATACATGTAATACAAATACTATGTATACTGAACGCAGAGATCATTAATCAACCATATTTGCGTATTGGTAGGTTTAAGTGCTGATTCCACCAACACACAAGATGCAGCGAGATTAGTCCCGATTTGGTTGTCTTGCTAAGTCGGGATAGGTTTGAATAATCGCGTGCCTAATTGTCAGGATGTGTCTTGAGGTGTCGCGGTGGTAGAGCACCAAAATATTCACCCGATACCGCACGCCTACGTTTAGCGACAACGGAGGTATGACACATCGCAACACTGTAAGATATTACAAGATAAATCAAGATATATCACAACAAATCCATCCTGTTGCCAGTGTTAGTGGAATCAGCCCTTTACACCCTCCCCATGGCTTATCACGGAAGGCTTGGTGATGTGGGTTCCTTAATTAAGGGGTCGCCCATTAATAAAGTACCCACTTCAGGGACATGTCTGTTACTCTTCTGCCGGACGTTTTGCACTGCTTGGGGAATGTATTATTTTGTAATCACGAAGCAAATTTCCCAGTTTCATATTTCCTTTCATGTGTATTCTTTCAAGGTAATATAAACATAAATTTTGGTTTCTTTATAAATTTCTCAGCTATGAATATTTCCTGTTAAGTATGTCTGCTTTTAGAGTATATATAGAACAAAATTACTTGGTTTCAGGCGTACATCACAGATACCGTATGTGATTTGACCTAAACAGCCTCTTAGTCTGTGTAGACCGGAGACAGACAGGCCCTGGGAGACAGAGGTGGTGGCCAATCTATCTAGGCCAATGCCTCCCAAACGGTTCTTAACTGAGCCACCAGACGGCGGGACTATATGACAAATACGCTGGAGAACGAGTACACCTCTACAAAGGAGTAATGTTATGTTTATCTTTGATGAATGCGCGTGGAATTGGCTGATATGGATATCAGCTTCCTCTTATAGGAGTAATATGATTTCTAATTATTTATAAATGGGTAAAAAATTGATAAATTGATCAAAACAAAAAATCATAAGGTTTGAGTTTTATGGGTGTGTCATTTGGAGCCATATAGCAAATATTAGCAAGCTTACTTCTCGACCCACTTGGTACCGGGCCAACCAGTCAGTTCTACACCCTCCCACCCACCAAGCCAACCTCGTGTTGAGGGCCGGCTCTCAACCCAGTCACGCCATAATAATCCTAACACTGGATCTCTGAGCCCTATTAATCACAGAGCACACACAGAATTAAAACATGGCAGCACAAGATGTTGCAACCAATACATATGACTGTATGTTGTCCTTTTTTTTCAATTTGAATGAAAAAAAACAAAAACGGTAGGGTTTCCTTGTCTCATTTATAGACATGTAGCTTGGCTTTAAACTAAAACATTCAAGGTGGACATGGTTAATATTTAGTTCGTGAACACGACTTACGGGTACACCACTGGCCAGTGTGTTTTCTTTGTATTCAAAGTCGGTGACGATGAAGCAGACGAGATAGCTGGACATGGGCGTGGAACGCTGGAAGGACGTCTCCTTCCAAATGCCGTAAGAAATTGTATCCTGCAACACATATGGCCATTTATCAACTCATGACAGCTCGCGATGAAGTATGTGGGTCGATCTTTCTATCATATACAGATGTTGTATTGCATGAAGTGCATGTATAATGTCTTTCTATGTTATAACCTACTATTTGATAAAAAAAAAGATTGTCATGCCAACCCTAGCATCATTCTTGCATGTTCTTATGAAAATGGTATCATCGGTGACTGGCCAACTCGTCCCTTAGTCAACTCGTCCCTTAGTCAACTCGTGCTTTTTTGGTCAACTCGTCCTTTTCCCTAGTCAACTCGTCCTTTTTGTTTTCCAATTGTCTTAGATCTATATATAACTGAATTATATAATAGATAACAACTATATGATGTTAGATAGCAATTGTTTACCTGAATTTGATATTCTAATAGTATGAGTACATTCCATTTTCATTTCATAAACATATGAGTACATTCCAATTTCATTTCATAAATTTCGCAGCAACTTCTAGCTAACGGTACGCGCTAATACTTAGTAGTATGCAGGAATAAAAGCTTTATTTGTGTTTAGCGCATGTTTCCGAACATTTTGATGTATATACATCCAGGATTACTCCATGTTTAATGAAAAAGGACGAGTTGACCAGAAAAAGAACGAAAAACCCGAATTGACTAAGGTACGAGTTGACTAAGGCACGAGTTGACTAGCATTCGTATCATCTTTATTTGAATCAATATATATGGACATCTATATATAGGAAAACTTTCTTGATTTCGATTACCGAAACCTAATTCACGTATTTCTGTTTTCCTTGTTTTCATACAAACATCGCTTGCTACCGAATTCCTCGAAGGCCGTTTGAAGTCAATGAGCTTCAATTATATCTTTGGCTAGGATTCTTTGAACTCTGTAAGACGTTTGTCGAATTTTACCCAAAACCTTTACTATAACCGTGAACCTTAATGATACAGACTACATGCATTTGAAACAATGTATATATCAGGTACTGTATACTTATTCAAGATTAAATTTCCATTAGCCCCTATGGAAACCACTGGTGAAGGAGAACTTGGGTTGAGGAATACTTCCACAAAACCCATGTAGCCTATCACACAGAATACAGACCTATCCGAATGCTATATCTGCATGCAATAGTAACCTTACATTGTCAGGCATATTGGAGAGTGCTGTGAAGTTCGCCCAATGCTTTAATGTGATCGTGAAGGTAGCTTTGTATTTTGGTTCATCGAAGTTAGGGAATGCCTTCCTCGAGTCGGTAGGTTGGAACTTTGTGGTTGCCATCCAACTGAAGGAAAATGAAGACGAATCGATATACATTATCTTTACTCAAAATAAATCTATACACTAGATTGCCATAAAAGAAAGAGAAACATTTGATCTTTTGAATAACCAAAAGTCCTTTAAATGACATGCTTGATGAGGTGTCAATAATGAAAAGAGTGGCAATAATATATATTTGTCCATAGCTTTAGCTGGCCTGAATCTGAAACATTTCTGATAAGAAGTTGCAGTGAGTTACACCTATATCCCGAGTCGACCCCTGTAGAATACAAAAAAAAGCCGTACATTGACATGGGATTAACTGAAATACGAATACGGACCCAATGATTTTATGGTGTCAAGTAACTTGGATACGACGAATAATCATTTTCATACATATCATTCTTTAACCATCCTCGTAATATATACTATTTGAAGCAAGGAAATACCCTACCGGTTTACTGTTATCTTCTTTTCAAATTGGGCAATTCCTTTTGTGAAGACCTAGTTCAAGACAATAAAAATATATATCGCAGAGGCAGCATCTAGAACCCCCTTCTTTTAACAGGATAAGCCCATATAATCTAGACAAGTCTGTAGACAAGGTATTATCAACAGCATGTGGGGCCAACAAGTGCATTTTCATATGACAAGTGATGGACATGTATAGCAATCTACAGGATGACATCAAAGACCTTCGTCTTAAAATGACAGTTATGGATAGCTTATCGAAGACATTGCCAATACACATTCAACACTACTTGTATTGATATGACCATGATAAGATTAGTCTGGATAACTATGAGTATTGAAACAGAGATTATTTGCCGTGACAAACGGGTCTCTTCACTAAGAATGATTTATTCTGTCTCCTATTATATAATATCCCGGGAATAGGCTGGGTGGATCTACAGATAATGTAGCGAGCATTATCAGGGGAATGTATGACTGAGTAACATTCAAAGGTCAGTTGTCAACTTCAGCGTTGATTGAGATGATGATACCGGCATACCTAAACACAGAAGGACTGCACACATATTTACAGTCATATGAAAGTGTTTACGTTGATATGTATACCAACACTGATCTGTATACCAACATGAATACTGTGATTGACAAATGAAATCATCTCTTGTAGCTCGGATGTATGAGTAGGCATGAGTTGCTGAACTCAAAATGATAAACCACAACCATGTGTGATGATGAATTAAAGGATCGTATTCAATACCACAGCTGAATCATCTACCTATCTTTCTGTTCTAGATACTGTCACCAGGCCGCGCCGTTATCTGTATCTCTGTTGATTCAGGGGCTTAAAACTGCTATTAAGGCTATTAGTATTAAAAAAATCAACTTCAATGGAAAGACAAAATGGATATCATAAATACTTCTAATAGGCTAAAATAAGGTATAGATGATTGCATTTGATGCATATTAACCAGTAGTTCACATCAAGAACCACTAAAAAGGCCCTTTCAATAATATACATTGATTCAGGATTGCTATCAATACATTCATCAAATACATTTTCAAAACAAAGGGGTAGAGATGCTTCTGCCTTCTACACATGCCTTCGATCACATTGTCAAGTCAATTTCGGTAATAACCAGACCTTGCAGTAGTTATCTCCGAACTGAACTATTGTTAACACTCCAACAAGGCTCAGGAACGCGTTTTCAGAAAGACAAACCACATGTTCTCCACCAAGCCTCACGTTCCTCCTCTGTCCGCCTACTGGGGTGTTTGATTATTCGGGTTCTTTGGGAAAAACATTCTGCTTGACCTATTTAGCGTTCGACTTGGGGTCTTTTTGTGTCATTAGCCAGTTTGACGATTGGCATACTGACAGGGGGCGAGTACCAGTAAATAGTGTTTTTTTATCATGTTGACAATAAATATGTCACAACAAGGTTGAGAGGTGTCCAAAATAGAATGTCATTGAGGTGCCCAAAGTAGTGTGTCACAATATTTATACCAAGTAAGCCGTAACTGTGGCACACAAGCGTCCGGCGAGTGTACCAATTCTCATTGATCAGAATAAAGTACCGAAAAATTGAAATGATCTTTTTTTCACCAAGCCTGTCTAATGGTCGTTTCATAGGGGAAGCTAGGGGGAGGGGGTGTTGAGAGGTATCAGCGATATCATTAATTCTATGCAATCTATGGTCAACCCTCATCGTTGATCGGATCGGTAGGAATCAGTGATAAATATCGATATCTCATGGGCTTTAGATATTCAACTCGGCAGAACTGGAAAGATGAGGACTGGTCACACTAAATGCACCCTATCGTGATGTATACATGTACTGCCTAAATAGAGTGTTATTTGCAGCATGTCTCCATCGATACATTCTATAATCAAAGGACCTTTTGGTAATGTAGAGATACAGTGAGCTAGTGAATAATTTGTCACAATATGAATGTGTTCTCCAATGCCTGTCGTCAGTCGTGCATAAAACAAGAACATAATTGTAGCTCTAAAGACATGTATAAATAGGCAGAAAAAAGAGACAGACGATTCATTGACATTGTTTTTCATCGCCTTCACATTCGATGATCCGCTAACTGTCTCGTATATCTTAATTCAGTATAGATCCCAATTGTGGGTCAAATATTTCATTTTATTAAACTTTCTTATCGAACTCATAGATGATCTATATATATTTTGTTTATTCAAGTATTTACATTCGACAATAACATAGTCGCTCTTCCACGCAAATCAAATGTGCGTTTCGGTAACATATATTTCATACTAACTTCCGGTTCTAGTCTTTGACATAATAGTTGTCCCATATGAGGTCTTCTGCCAGTTTTAATTTACTCCAGTGTCGAGTGAACCCATTCAATGACACACGTCAATTGCAATTCTTACATTAATCAGTTAGAAATGGGAATTATTATTGGAATAGAGTATGGGTTAAAGAGGTTTTTAAACCGTATGATGCCAATGGGTGATTGACCTTTCCCAACGATGACAAGGACCACGTTCCTAAATGATCCTCGAGAAATTCATGAGGAAACCATGCTATCACTTTTTACTGGTCTTTCCAGATTCCCGTTGTTGTTGCCCAGAATGGAATAGAGCGTCTTTTCGTCAATACAATTAAATCGAAATTTAAAAAGCTGCCACGCATATTAATGTCCAGAATAGGTATGTTCCGCGAGAAGACTTTTGTCTGAGAATGGGCCAGGATATTCTAAAAATTAACTTTAGGAACTGGTTGCCGGACAGGCAGTTAATGCCGATATGACACGGATCATTTACATACTATTAGCCCGCATGGTAACCTGATTGTGTCATTAGTAGAGTAGACCCCTCGTTGAAATTTGTCTCGTTTATTCATTAGGCCTCAATTAAATCATTAATTGAATTAAGTGGAATTTATACTTCAAAGCACAAAGACATATAGCAGGTCTGCAATAATTCCTGGTGGAATATACTTTCACTGAACATGATAGAAATACGTTTGTAGAACCTACTCATCTGTATGGATTGTTTAACCAAAGTCTTTTAACCAAAGTCCTTATAAGCTCAACAATCTCATCGATTTACTACCGGTATAATAAACTTCAATCTCCAAGCTGATCATCTTTTCGTTTCAGTGAGCTTTTACCACAAGTCCAATGCGCACTGCACTGTCACTGACTGTGTGCAGCGCTAAAAGTTGGAGTGTGTGAACATAGCAAGGACTCAGGTTTGGAGATAGAATGAAAAGCCAGTGGGAGCTATATCAATATCATCCCTTAATAGGGGCAGCGCATCGATGATAGGGTGCGTGCGGTGTTCCCTTGGGTGAATAGGCTCTATATAAGACACATGTAAGATGCAGCATTAGGAGTGAGAGAAACAAAGATCTAGAAGCAAAGGACTGTGCCAGTGTTATTCGTAACATTGAGGAGCGCATCGCCACTCTGCAAGGCACTGGAGGCTTACTTCGAAAATGCAGTAAGATCGACCCAGGATATTATTGTGTGGACTCTACACTGTGAAGGTACAGTGGAGAACCACCAATCTGTTCATACATAGTGTTTACGAAGATGAATAGAGTGTATAACAACAATGTGCAACTTGGGAACTCAGGCCCTGAAAATCCTTGTGATCAAATGGTGATGTACTATTACCAAAGGATTATGAGTATTTAACTGGACTTGAACCAAAGTTACTATTGTTTCATTCCATCTTCGATGTGAAGACCTGGACTCTCTTACAAACGGAGTGAATAATTTTTAGTGAGAACTACTTCTGTGAAGTATGATTGAGGAAACTTATGAAGGTTTGTAAAAAAGTGACTGACACTTATTTTCCTCTGATGTTATGTTCTATGTAATTCACAACTCCTCTGAGAATGAAGAACCCTGAAACCAATATTAAGAATATTTGAATTGTTGTACCTATGGTCAGTAAGTGTGTGAGGCTACCGTGGCATCTAAACTATCTTTATTGTTAATTCAAAAATAAGCTAGTATTTGCCCGATTATAGTATGGACTATTGTCTTAAGGAAGTCCTAAGATCATCTATTCATTAAAATAATCCACAACATTCCTCCTCATGTGGAATCAACAATAAGGGGCACTAATATAATAAAACAAGTTTCCCTCAACGGTACAACCTCCAAATGCCATAATTTAACATATGGAGATGACATAATTTCCTGCAAAACAACTGTAACAAGAGCTTATTATGCATTATGCTTCTCTAGGTATTTCAATTGGAACTGTAGTACAATTAGCTAATTGTGTACGGGCCTGCAGCTGAAAGTTAGTAGATAGTATCTACTGCTGAAGCGACAGCTATTGTCACATTACATGGGGATAGGATCTATAAAAGGAGGATGTTCCTAGACGAGTGAATAGAGTACTGATTTGATAGGCAGTTGATTGATTATTAACACTCATGTTGAACATTCTCCGAACATGTTTTCACTTCATACTAATCACAGAGGTGTTAATCCGGATGTCCCCTCATTTCTACATCTGGTGTACATAACCAGAGAATTAGATATAGTATGATTTATTTGTAGAACACATTTTCAGTAATGTTTCTATATGATTCATCTAACACCAGTGAGACGAAGTGGTACTATCATTTCTGAAATGGGTAAGCTATCACAATAAGTTATATCACTTCAATGAACGTACTATTTCGTTTTAAGAATTGTTTATTGCAACATCCCAGTGACATCATTTCTTTGTCCAATGTTCATTTTCTAACACAGGCGAACACTGCCCAAGACGTATGTTAGGGTCTCCGATGTGACTATAATGATCTGTTCTGAATAGCTTCTATTATTTAACTGAACTGCAGTACATCACAATACAGTTATTCAGTCAGAGACAGGCCATATACCCATATACTTGTGTCATTTTCCATGCCTTTTTGTGCAAGCATCATACCATCCATATAAAAAAAAGATCCCCTGAAACCCTGGAAACCATACAAGTCACTCAGAGACTGGAAATTGCCTCTTTCTTTTGTTGATGATTAAACAATAGCAGCTGGGGACATGCCCACTCTCTCTCTCTCTCTCTCTCTCTCTCTCTCTCTCTCTCTCACTCTCTCTCTCTCTCTCTCTCACTCTCTCTCCTCTGCATCAGAAACAGAACATATTGTCAAAAACATGAATGAAATTTCTCTTTGACAGTATGCAGAACACTTTCAGAGAGACAAAGTGTGATGCTTCCTAGTTTTTACATGTATCTATGATGTCTCACGAAACTTCCACCCCAATTGGAATGTGTGAGACAAATCTCTAACCATTACAAAAAATTCCTTCGTCGAAGTTAATTCTGAATTAATCATGATAGA
This sequence comes from Alentia gelatinosa, assembly GCA_950022655.1. Lineage (NCBI taxonomy): Eukaryota > Metazoa > Annelida > Polychaeta > Phyllodocida > Polynoidae > Alentia > Alentia gelatinosa. Next base: position 43,605,931 of record OX465583.1, on the reverse strand, counting down.
AATATAGAAAATCACAGTAACAATTAAACTGCGATTTATGCCATGGGGGGGGGGGGGCGAAATGGTAAAATGGTTAAGGGAAGAATGAAAAGTTTATAACGAGAGAATGAAAATCACTTATTCACAATGTATCCTATCATGATATTCTTCATTTGACATAACTGCAGGAAAGCTTAATAGTTGGTTACCGGTCGCATGTTTTCATACATGAATGTACCAAAGTCCCTCAATGGTCCTGATGTTATGTACATGCTCCTTACTACAGAGGGGGTGGTAGCTATCGTCCCTTGCGAATGACAACATGTGTAACCCATGACCGCAATACACCCCTCCAGTAAATGAGGTCTGACTTGTCACACACAGAGCAATTACTTTATGGGAGTAAAGTTCGCATGTCAGCTACACCACATTCCCAACGGACCTACACCTACTTCTTCACCAATAGGAAGGGTAGGGAGGGACGGTGTCTTTTTTTGCTACTATCGATAACCTCAGCTAATGGAACAGATAACGGACAGACCCGGAAAATTAGAGATCCTACATCCAGTTCATACCAGAGAGCTTTCACATTTGCAGCAAATGATATGTTTATTTTCCAGTCAGTTCGTAAAAACTAACAGTCATGACAATAACAATAGTATATACTACCGTTAACATTAATGGGATATAAGAAGGCCAATGTGCGTTCGGTCCTCCATTGATATATGCCACATTATGCTTTTTTTGTAATTATATCATAACTGAAATTTAAAGTGAAGATCATTGGTATTAAAGAGCAAAATCTCACAAGGCTGAAAAGTAAAGGTATCAGCTGTAGAGGAATTCACATGACTACAGACCAGTGGTTAAAGACAATCATCTCTTAATGTTTCTAAATATTAACGGCATTATCAGCAGTTCCCATCAGAATACGGTGCAAAGTAAGAGTCAGAGTAGGGGACCTGGATCCATGACACACGTAACGGATGACTTCCACGATGGTTATTATACTGGTGACACGTGTGGGGAGTGAAAATAGCCGGAATCAGTGACGAAATCTCGTAAACCAGTCTGGGCAGCGGCGGGCCGCCGGAGCGGCTCCCTACATCATGAGCTGCTCGCCCTGTAATGTGCACATCTACTTGGGTCTTGGGAGTAAATCATGAAGGAGCTATTCGAGACGCAGAAGTGTCAGGCAACCGCCAACTCGTTTCGTTCAGGTAACTTTCCGTCTAGATGATAAAATGACCAACCCTATGTAAAATCATCCTATGTTTGAGGTTATCAAAGCTTCTGACCCTGTGTTGAAACTCGAAACAATGGCAAATGTTCCGAGTAATCCTTGTGGTATCTATCCAATGTAACATCTATTAATGTTAAGAATATCTATATTTCTATAGAGAAAGCTGTGTCGCGCAACATTTGCATTATTTGGAGGCTTTAAAAAGCTTTTTTTACAATGATTTCGTTGATGAAATTATTGTTAGAGCTGAGAACAGATGGTGCAATGTACGTCATAGATGATGGTATATATATATATATATATATATAGTAGCCCAATTATGTAGTGCATGTAGATATCCGCTTATAAAAATTATATCGAACTAAACTGAATTGGTCTGATTAATTAACTCTAGGCCTATAAAACAGTATCAGCTATATGAATATCAAGAACATGTATGTCGACGTTACTTGTACAAAATTTGTAAGCCAGCACACTAAAACGCTGGATAATCAGTGACTGTACTTGTCTGGAATTAGAAATAAATTTCACAAAAAAACAATATGATACATGGATCTGGCAAGTTTCCTAAATTCTCTAGGTACACTCGTACTTAAGGGGTGGTCATCCAGTATATGTTTTTATCAAATGCATTTGTAGTCACTCAAGAGCTACGGCATATATACATGATTTGTAAGCTCAAAAACACCGGAGGACAGACTGCCTCGGGAGCTATTCGAGACGCAGAAGTGTCAGGCAACCGCCAACTCGTTTCGTTCAGGTAACTTTCCGTCTAGATGATAAAATGACCAACCCTATGTAAAATCATCCTATGTTTGAGGTTATCAAAGCTTCTGACCCTGTGTTGAAACTCGAAACAATGGCAAATGTTCCGAGTAATCCTTGTGGTATCTATCCAATGTAACATCTATTAATGTTAAGAATATCTATATTTCTATAGAGAAAGCTGTGTCGCGCAACATTTGCATTATTTGGAGGCTTTAAAAAGCTTTTTTTACAATGATTTCGTTGATGAAATTATTGTTAGAGCTGAGAACAGATGGTGCAATGTACGTCATAGATGATGGTATATATATATATATATATATATAGTAGCCCAATTATGTAGTGCATGTAGATATCCGCTTATAAAAATTATATCGAACTAAACTGAATTGGTCTGATTAATTAACTCTAGGCCTATAAAACAGTATCAGCTATATGAATATCAAGAACATGTATGTCGACGTTACTTGTACAAAATTTGTAAGCCAGCACACTAAAACGCTGGATAATCAGTGACTGTACTTGTCTGGAATTAGAAATAAATTTCACAAAAAAACAATATGATACATGGATCTGGCAAGTTTCCTAAATTCTCTAGGTACACTCGTACTTAAGGGGTGGTCATCCAGTATATGTTTTTATCAAATGCATTTGTAGTCACTCAAGAGCTACGGCATATATACATGATTTGTAAGCTCAAAAACACCGGAGGACAGACTGCCTCGGGTCAGACATGGAGAAATGCTTGGCATAACTGGCGGCTATCCGTATCATCCTCCTAACCTGATCTTATTCTCATACTTTATCTGAAGGCATTCCGTCTGGAGGTTTACATACAGACAGACGCCAGCCGACAACTGACACCATCAAAGGCTGAGGTGACTGCCGACGGCCGTGCGGCAGGCACAGCCGTAGGGGAAAGCTAGCATGCTTGTATACAAAGGACAGATCACCGTTCAACGACCAACAACATAGATAAGTGATCGAAACGGAAGGACGTAGCTATTCTTCTCAATAATAACTTAATATAGATAGGAACATATGTCTGATATTGGAGGATTTGCGCTGTCAATGGTGCAAGCTTATGCATGGACCTGATTTCATTCCTAAAATTCGTCTTTTTTATTCGCCTCAAGAAATAAAATTTTAACTCTCCTATTAGCAATGATATTGTTAGGAAATTATGGAATTATGGTGGATAAGACCTAGATTGGAAATCATTCACATGTTTTCTGTGCAATCCATGCGCACTTGTGATTGCTGCTTTAGACAGATTTCTTGAACCGTCATCACACGGGGCCATAGAAGTCAATGGTAGCAAACCTGCCGTTTAAACCATTCCTATCTAGAGAAACAATACCATGAAGTTGAAGGTATGACTGTAACTGAACTCGAATGCTTTCCCCTGTCCTATTATGCGACTGCTATGTTTAGCTGGTTCGCTATCGTAACCATCGGATCTAAGCATCATGGCAAACGTAAATAAACGCCAGTCCATACCTGCAATAAGCGATATTGACTCTGTTTCTCTGTTTGGGCGGGATAACCCGCCAGGGCCGCTTTGTTTATAAACAATGCACGTGACGGATGGCAACCTGGTTTACATGGACGTGTGCAAGAGTAAAGACAAAATCCATGACTTCGTGAAAAGGTACAATGTTCTACATTTCTTATGTGTATACCTGATGGTAGTTTTCAATAAAATAGATCCAAATATAACATGTTGCAAATTCCCACCTGCATGTATAGCACTTTCCGGGGAAATTCCGACTGATGTAAATAAATTTATTCAGTGAAGTGTAAATCTGGTATCTGTGAATGTTTGCCACATCCCTCGTGTCGTATGAACAAAAGCCAGTGCTCATTGAATGTTGATAAATACAAAATTATAACACAAAATTAATCTTCATGAGCTACTTTATACTGATATTAGATAAATTCCTTTAATGATAATATAAACATCACGTTCATCGGTTTGAAAATCTCAGAAAATCTGGGAAAAGCACATTTCTTCTGATCTGAGTATGGATGTGGGGTGCATCAATCCAGGTCTTTCCACAGTTTGACCGTGCATTTGTTTTCACCTCCCATCCCATTGACTATACATGTGTTCTGACTGACCCAAGGTTAGAGCGTCATTGTCTACCAGTGGTAGATAAGATATCATTGAAGTTGCTCTCGATGAGGATTGAGGCCTTCAGTCAAGTGATGATAAACAGTATCTGTGAACCCGAATAAGTTATATGAACCTAGACTGGATCTGGTGTTGGTAGAAGTGGTCGTGTAGGATGGTACTTGATATGCATGTTATACAACTGATCAGCTCGAACAGACCATTGTTTCTGTGGATGCATTTAATAGAGGATGAACACAATTTGAAATGGATTTTAAACATGACTCAACTGGTTTTATGTTCTGTTTACTGACGAATTTGTCTATTCACTTTATAGAAACAGAAATCCCTGTTTTTCAATCAAATAAATGTAGGGATCAGTTGTTATTTAAATGGAGTCATATTTCATTAAAAGGAGTCATATTTCACTTTTTTCGAACTGAATAGATTTGGCATGATCCGATCCTTTTTTATAATAAAGTTCTGTTCATGATACGAGTAAGGCTCCGATTATAAGGTCTTGAAAATAGGCTCCATACGATTCATCACACTTTGACCATCAATCGTTCATAAAGTTATATATCAATGTTGGCTTTCAGATGGTTTGGTGTGAATCCCTTCATCCACAATATGTAAGTTAATGGTCAGCTACGCTCATAAAGTCATACATTACCCACCTCTTTAGCCAGCATATTGCCATAATATCCTCATATCGGTACCCTAGTAATAGACTCACAGAACTTACCAGTCTTACCGTGGATTTGGATTTACATGGATGCTCCGATCGGAGAATCATTCAATGAGATCAATCAATGACTTGATCTTATAATAGGCATCTTTTTTCACCCAACGTATTCACACGGATTCATAAATACGCTATTAAAGTGGCAATCGTTTCCACTTTATTCATATTAGAATTAACCCTTTCAGAGCGAATGATGCCTTGAGGCATCAACCGGCCCAGGGCGAATGATGCCTTGATGCATCAACCGACCCAGGGCGAATGATACCTTGAGGCATCAACCGGCTCAGAGCGAATGATGCCTTAAGGCATCATTTCTCAAAAAAACATACAAATGCGTTTTAACAAGGAGGTAATGGAGCAATATGAATCAAATTTTCACAGAATGTAGGTCTAACACCACAATTAGTATTTCTATTCAGAAAAAGATAAAATATTTAGGATTATGATTCATGTTACATGACTAAACACTAAAATTATGGGTTTTTACAAATGTGTGCCTGTAGCGAGACAAACTGCCACCAGTACCCGTCCTTGAGGGGGTAGCTCGGCCGCTGGCACCCGTCCTTAAAGGGTTAAACATCCCTTCTCACTTCCGACTTTGACAATGACATCTTAAACAGTCGGTCCGCGTTATTTGGTATTTTAATGTTTTATTTCAGCCTCTATGTTAAAGTCAGAATATTGGGGATATTTTATGGGGCATGTTTGGGAGATTTTCGAAAGTTTGACCATTTTCACTGGTTTTGTGATCGATTCTCTGCTTTTCATCCGCTTGAATTGACGCCTCTGCTTTATCAAACATTCCGATATAATTACGGAATGGAATGGCCTGTGAGCGATTCTCAATGATTTTCACAGTCGCACAGCATAATAATTTTTTTAGACGTTAGAAAGTCATTCTATTCCTGTTGAAAAGCCCAATATATATGTTATACGGGTCCTAGTCAAATATACGTGCTGCCATGTATTATCGTCTATGGTGGTGCTGAACGGAAAGGTGGCCATCCATTTGACCCCCCCCCCCCCCCCAACTCAATCATGTACACAAGAAAACAAAGAGGGAACATGTATACGCAAAATTTCCAAAATTTCTGCCCCACCCCCGTGTGTACATACTTTATGGCTGGCCCCAAAGGGCAATTAAAGAGATCATAGCGTTTACAAGTAGCATGAGTAGGACATTTCATCATATTTGGAACGCAAATTGTTTTTTTATTTCTGAAGTTTGGAAGCGGGCACTAGTCTACGTCTATATACTATATCGATGGTCAATAGATGAGCCCTCACTCGATGGCGCCGGGAGAGGGCAAACAAATTATATATTGGAGCTTTCATGAACTTTATTTTCGTCCATATCGGCAATTCACAATACTCACCTTTCTTGCCCTGTGAGTGCATTGACGTAGGTGCTCTTATAGTAGCCGACGATTCCGTTGAGCAGTGACCCAGCGAACTCGAGGTGAAGGACCACGACGTCGCCGGCCACCAGCTCTTCCTCCACTTCCGTTACCCAGTACTGATTGACGTCGTAGGCGAACGCTCGCACAACGCCGATGCTAGCATTGGTAGATTTGCGACGCACTGACGTCATCGTCATGTTCATCATCTTATAGTGGACCAAGAGATACCGCGTGGGAGCCGTTATGTTGATCTCAATGTCTTCCTTCCCGACAAACGTGCCCGCGTCCCAGTAGAAGTCCGGGTCGAACCACATGTCGTAGTGGACGGGCGTGGTCGCCGCTGGGAGGAATGGATCCTGCCATGGCCCTTTCTCACCTGGGGTGGTGGCCGGAGGAGCGGTGCCAATCGTGGTGTATGATGGCGCCGTGGTGGTCGTCGAGGCGGAAGATTCACAAGGGGCTTTGATCAATCCCGCCATGAGTCCTACCCCTGTAACAATTATGGCGAAGAGGATGATGATGACTATAGCCTGTGTCCGTGACACCCATACCCCTGGGCCAGATCCCGCCATCTTGGCAAAATCCTCAAGCTTCTTCGGTCTTGTTCAAACTTTCTAAATAGTTTAAACCAAGTTTATGTGAGGGAAAAACACCTTTTACCGTGTCCTGAGCTAAGCGCCCCAGATGAATGTAAGTGTCCAGCTAGGTGTCCACCATGCAACGCTGACTCCTCGTTCGGACACTGATTATGATGAGCAGACGACTTTCGTCGCCATGTGAGTGGGTCGGCTGGTGAGCGGTGTGTGGTGGAGGGAGGATGACACGGCTGTTATATGCCTGCGCTGGGACCGGGAGCGCCGCGCTACTGTCCTACACCGGACCGCCCACCGGGCAGTGCGAGATGGGCGGTCCTTGCACCGTTATCCATCCCCCATGTTGTAACCACCAGCCCGCTCCATAAAACGGATAAGCGAGATGACGTCCTCTCATCTTCTCTAGGCTCTAGGGCTTGAGTCCGTAATATTCTGATTAACGATTTACCAAGCCACCGAAGCTGCAAAGTTTTATTCGGGATGTGTTCAATGGAGGGACATACGTATATTTCCCCAGACATTACTTAAATAAGGTTTTACCAGTTTCATCTGAAACTAAGATCATGACTGATTGCTTATGCTGATATTCCGATAAGAGATTTGCCATTTCCACAGCAGAGTAGGCAATATTACTTATTCTCAATAGACAATACGGCAACGTTCAAACTATTTTACACTAGATAAGATTTGGGGCTACGGTTTTCTAATCTATTTTCGCCTTTGTGTCACCTCCTCCCCTTTCCTTCAATTTGCAGATTATACAAGTTGGTAAACATTGGCACATGATTGTGGAGCTTCTCTCTGATACAAGGAGGAGCACCTATCAAGGCTCCTAACACAGCTCCCTTTCGCACAATGATGGTTGCAAATTTAGGACAAACTTCTACTGTATGGAAAACTGTTGTACTTGCCAAGCAGAAATCCTGCCCAGTCAATATCTCCAGAGTGACTTGAGAAAATGGGATGAGGTTTCATCTGCTTAAGGTTCATTGGCAATAGTTCGGTTGGATATGTTCAACAGTTAATCTACCAGGCACCTTGTTTAGTTTAAAGGCCCGCATGGATATATTTGATACAGTCTACAGTAATTATATGGCGTGGCTTGAAATACTCATCGGTAACCCATGGCCGTTGGTCAGGGGTGGTCATTGCTCCCCCTGACACGCCCCCTCGCGCACCCTGCGCACTCCCCCCTGGTGTCGGTCACGTGAACCCCGCGGTCACGTGGCCCACCGCGTATCTGACCTCCGCCTCATTCTGCTCCTGTACTCCACTACGTTCACACGTATTTTCTTTTCCCTCACTTTTGGCCTACTCTCCACGCCGTCTTCGATACTCCCCGAGTATCTGACCGTGCAGAGACAGTGTCTGAATACGGGTAAAGTTCACGTGAATTACAGGAAAGCTAGGATGGCACCACCAACGACACGCGCTCAAGCGAGCGCCTCCACGACCACGGACCAGGCCTCGGAGTCAACCGTGAGGGAGAGCGACCACGTGGACTCCGCGTCTCAGGCCGGAAGCCTCCGGTCGGCCCGCCTCGTGGCCGTAGAGACCGGACTCTCGGACATGAGTAGGAAGCTCGACGCGTTAATTCAGCTGCAGACCCAACGGTCGACGGGACAAGCATCGGCACCTACGGTTCGCTCAGTCGCCGAAGTAAGGACTCGGGACTGGGCCGAGGATCAAGCCGGCCGCGCCATGCCTCCACCCCGCCAGCTACGAGACCGCTACGCAGGGGACCCGTATATACAACGTGAGCTCGACCGTGAGGCCATCCGCCACGACAAGACGGCTGGTAAGCTGCAGTCAGATATTCATGTTACCCGTTTAATAAGTAAACCGTACATGTTTGTGGATAGGGAGGGGGTTTACACGTTGTCCCAGAAGCTGGAACTGAGGGGAACCCTGGGCCCCCTCGAGTATCTGAGTGCCTTCATTGGCTTGCTCGGGGACGACCGTGCGGTCGCCCCCGTGGACCGCGAGGCCATGTTCCGGCACTTACACCAAGTGTCTATCGACGCCCAGAGCCGGCCGTGGGCCGGAGTCAGGAGATGGTCTAACCACGTGTTCGACCAGATCGAGGCCGGGAGGCTCTCGTGGTGCGACTATTCGAGGATCCAGGAGGAGCGAGTCCGACTCGCGATGACGACCGGGACCCTCACCAGCGGCGCCGACACCGGCAAGGCCCGAGGACGGGAGTTGCCATGCCGGCAATATAATTCGGAGAGGGGGTGCCGCCATAGGAGCGGTCACGATGACGGGCCCGTGCGATGGCTGCACGTGTGCTCGTATTGCGACTCCGTGGGGAGACAATGCGGGCACTCGTTACACGCGTGCAACCGGAAACTCGGTTACACAATGGGCTATGATAACGGCCAGGCTGCACCCACACCGGCTCCCCGGCGAGCACCCCAGGCCGGACACGCACCCCAGGCCGGACACACGCCCCGGGCGGTCGACCCCAGAGCGGATGTGCTCCCCCAACACGGACACGGGGCAAAAAACGGCTACGGTGCGCCCCGCGAGTGAGCGGAGCGCACCCCCACACAGTCACAACACGTGCCTCCGCCCCCGGGCCCGGGGTCGTGGGGTGCAACCCACGTGATGCAACACCAGCGGGCCCTGTGATCTCGACCACCCCCAACAGGATTTCCGGTGACCGGACGTGGGCGGGGGTCGTAAAAGGAAGCGGCCCGGTGACCACTCCGGGCCCCCACCCCCTCACGTGGAGGGGGGGACCACACGGGGGGTCCACGTGACCACAACACGAAGGCCGCCGGCCCACGTGGCCGGGCTCCGAACATAAACAACAACAACGAAGGGGGCGGGACCCGCCACGTGGAGGACAGGTTCACCGCGCGGCCACCGCCAACCCACAGCGGTAGCAGGAGTGTTAGTGTTACCGCGCCGGCTGAGGATCCAACTAACACTCCGGATTTCGGCGGACTAAAGGAAGTCTGCCGGACCGGAATTCCGTCGCCCGGACTCCGGACGGACCCGGAGGCCTTCATGGAGCACAGGCGGGCCGAGTGGCCCCGCTTCACCGAGGCCGGCCCCCCGGCGCACGGTCACATCTACGAGGCGGTCCGGGCCTCGGGCCTGCCCAACGCCCTGTGCACAAAGATCACACTGCCGACGGACCTCAAACTACGGGCGTGGGAGCGGTACCTGACGGGAATGGAGGGCAAGGGGGAACTCCTCGGCTTCATAAGATACGGGTTCCCCCTCGGCTACCTCGGGCCGGCCAGCGACACTCGGGACGTCCCCAACCATCCGAGCGCCACCGGATTCCCGAAGCAAGTCGGGGATTTTATCAGAAAGGAAAGTGGATTCTCAAACCTGATGGGGCCGTTCACGGAGGCCCCCTTCGAGCCGTGGTGCCACGTTTCGCCGTTGATGTCCCGGGAGAAGCGCGGGTCCGAGGCCCGCCGCGTCATAACGGATATGACCTTCCCCCGGGACCGTAGCGTCAACGCGTACGTAATGAAGAACGCGGTCTACGGAGAGGAGCGTGAGCACAGCCTCCCTACGGTCGACGGTTTCGTCACCCGCCTGGTGGCCTCGGGGCCAGGGAGCTACATGGCGACCATCGACATCTCGCGCGCCTATAAGAACTTTAGGTGCGACCCCCTCGACTGGCCTCTCCTGTGTTTCATGTGGGACGGCGGGTATTATTGTGATACGGCCATGCCGTTCGGCGCCCCGCGCGTCCTCGTATCACATGCAGTGTGTTGCCGAGGCCATCGTGGGGATACTCGCCGGTAAGGGTGTCGAGGCCGCCATGTATCTGGACGACCTCATCATACTGTCGCCCTCACGGGAGAAAGCTGCCTCGGACTTTGCCATAGCCCGAGACCTATTCGCCGAGCTCGGCCTCCCCGAGGCCCGGGAAAAGGCGCAGGCCCCTAGTCAGACCGTGCGCTGGCTGGGCATCGACATCAATGCCGCCGAGATGTCCCTCACCATCCCCCGGGACAAGTTGGAGGACGTGCGGGAGCACGTCGGGGCGGTCGCCAGGAAGCGGTCGCTGACCAAGCGACAGCTTCAATCCGTCCTCGGCAAAATCCTGCACGTCGCGAAATGCATCCGCCCGGCGAGGCCGTTCGTCAGCAAACTACTGGAGGCCCTACGGTCGATGGACGGGTTCTACATCAACGTGAGCTCGGACATGCGGCAGGACCTCCAGTGGTTCCTACGGTTTGCCGTCGGGTGGAATGGACACGCCCTCATCCCTCGAGGGCCGGCGACAAAGTGCATCACGGTCGACGCCTGCCTCTCGGGCGTGGGGGGCACAGACGGCCGTGCGGCCTACGCGTGCCAGGTTTGCCCCATCAATGACCCCGTGGACTGCATTTCTGAGCTCGAGGCCCTGAACACAATATATGCTCTCCACACGTTCCTCGGGGACCGTGATCGTGGGACCAGGATCGAAGTCTTCTGTGACAACATGGGGACCGTCCAGGCACTCACGTCGGGGCGGGCACGCAACCGCGTCCTCGCCGAGTGTGCCCGACAGGCCTGGATGGTCCAGGCCAAGTTGCAAGTCGACCTGGTCTACACACACGTCCCCGGGGTCCTCAACACGGTCGCCGACGCACTCAGTAGGGCCCACCTGTCCTCGAGGGATTTTAACAATTCTGCATGCCTGATGACATATCATGATCTGTGGTCCGTGGTGCCTTGTACTCATGCTTCATTCGTGCCTGTGCTTCGCCTGTCCTGCAGATCCGGCGCTACGCTCTCTCCAACGGAAGGCATCTGCGCGGCAGGCCGAGGCACGTGCCCCAGGCACGGTCGCGAACCAGAAGAGCGCCGTGTCCACCTACCTCGCCTTCTGCCGACGGACGAGGACCGACCCGCAGGCACCGTCCGTGAGTTTCATCACGGCCTTCCTCGAGTACCTCGCGGACCACGCCCCCTCGCCGGCGACCGTGGCCAACCAGCTCTCGCACGTGAGGACACACCTACGGCTCTCGGGCGGAGACGTAACGGCCACAGAGGACGTGAGGGTCAGGAGGGCCCTCGACGCCATGAGGAGGAACAAGGCATACACACCAAACGTCAAGCCTCCGATCCCCATGGCCGCCCTCCAGGGGATCCTCGAGCTACTGTCGGACACGCCCCTCGACCTGACCCTACGGGCCGCGTTCCTCCTCCTGTACTACGCCGCACTGCGGCAGAGCGAGGTCGCCCCCCCCTACGGCCAGGGCATTCGACCCGGTGCGACACCTTTCACGTGGGGACGTGGTCCTCACGGGAAATCACGTGGAGGTGCGCATCAAGGCCGCCAAGAACCTCCAGTGCGTGGGGGAGGAAAAACACGTGAGGCTCCAATCCTCCCCGGACCCGAGGTCGTGCCCGGTGACGGCCGTGAGGAATATGATCGCCGCGGTCCCCACGCTGACACCAACGGATCCGTTCCTGCTCAACGCTGACAGGTCGCTAATAACGACGCGGTCGCTGTCAAAGGAGTGGGAGCGGCTCAACACCACAGCAGGCCACCCCCCTAAGACCTACACCCTACACAGCCTGAGAAAGGCCGCCGCCACTCAGGCCTTCCAGGCCGGGGTCGCTGAACTCTCCATTCAACGATACGGGGGGTGGCGTTCTAATGCACACAGGGGATACATTAGGGACTCCAACTCACAAGAGGTGAATGCGTCCCTCATACAGTCCCTCAACCAGTGACTCTCATCCCTCACAAACTTTTCTCCCTCCCACCTCGCCTCATTTTTATGGTCTTGGCGTTTTTTATACATCATATTGTATAACCATTATACCTCATATTGTATAACCATACTATCTGTTATACAACCATATACATAATTGACATACCATTATACATGTCAATTACAACTATGTATATTATACGTAATTGACCTCTTTATACCTCTGTCAATTACTTTATCTACCTTATGTCATATTCATATTTACATATTAATATTCATGTCGGTATAGGTATATAAAATTAAAATAAATTTTATTATTCCCAACTATCGACTCCTTCTTTGTGTTCAGGGATAGGGGTAATGGGTAACCCATGGCCGTTGGTCAGGGGTGGTCATTGCTCCCCCTGACACGCCCCCTCGCGCACCCTGCGCACTCCCCCCTGGTGTCGGTCACGTGAACCCCGCGGTCACGTGGCCCACCGCGTATCTGACCTCCGCCTCATTCTGCTCCTGTACTCCACTACGTTCACACGTATTTTCTTTTCCCACCCACCCTCACCTCTTTCTTATCTCCTACTCCGTAGGGCGTTTTTTATACATCATATTGTATAACCATTATACCTCATATTGTATAACCATACTATCTGTTATACAACCATATACATAATTGACATACCATTATACATGTCAATTACAACTATGTATATTATACGTAATTGACCTCTTTATACCTCTGTCAATTACTTTATCTACCTTATGTCATATTCATATTTACATATTAATATTCATGTCGGTATAGGTATATAAAATTAAAATAAATTTTATTATTCCCAACTATCGACTCCTTCTTTGTGTTCAGGGATAGGGGTAATGATCTGTCCAACATTTCTTTATTTGGGGCCTATTCGACATACACTATGACTGTTGTTAGTAGTTTATCAGTAGCACTGTCGGCCAATACTAGCCTTGGTATCTGCTACTGAGGTAAGTGGATTATCAATGGCCACCTGGATGAGTGAGCAAAATTGAAGATATGCTCACTATGTATCACTTATATTACGCACGCTTGACATTTGCATGTGAAGGGGCGAGAGATGTATACCGTAGAGTATGTATCAGAACACAGAACTCTTGCATTATGTCTCCCCCTATCATCGCAGAGTAGTAATACTGATTTTATACAGTTTTAAACAGAAACTTTATCCTATTACTAAGTTCCCTCAGCGTTTGAGGGACCAAAAATACAATATAGCACTGTTTGCATTATTCGTCATGAATATGTTGTCTAATAACAGCTGATTTTTTAGAGAAAGAAGATAATGTGAGGCCTACTCATGGCTTCACTTTGAGGATATAAAGGCGGTAGGGACAATGCGTTGTTTAATATATGTATACATGTAGTAGCATGCCAAATATGTATGGTGAGAATCGTCTACCGACGGCCTCATTGCCTTACTTCACCGAAATAATGTGCAAACGTTAAGTGTTATTAAGACCATTATATGGTCTCTGAGTTAGATATCCTTGTGTCACGTTCACAGAGACGATCGAGGGACAAAAAAACCTCCACATCATAAATAATAGGTATTGCTAGGGCAGGCCGTGTTGATGAGGACAGATAATTAATCACTTGTTCCAGCCTTTTTATGTCTTGATAGCTATGGAACACTGAACGTCAATCAGATCTCCAGAGATGACAACAAGATATTTTCCTCAGTAAGAAAGAAGAAAATTGTTTCCATAGGATAGTATATATACACATGTGTGTGTGTGTATGTGCATTTTCTCAAATCTTTTGTATTTCCATACATATCACACTGTGGATTAAGTATCAATACAGATTCAGTACTATGGACATATGACGCAGTGATCTTCCTACAACCAGAACCTATTGTGTGTATCCCTTTTGCGTACAGAAATATCACCGATGGCTTTCTTCGCAATACAGGTGTTGCCGTTCAACGTCGCCTAACGGTGCATTGTTTAGTTAGGCCGTCGCTCGGAAAAACAGTGTGGTCTCCTGAGACACACATCCATCACACCTAGAGCGGGAACGGGAATCTTGTTTTTTGAAAGATTAGACTGTTGGAACAAACTAAGACATTACAGAATGATAATTTTCGCAATTTTACCATAGATAAAGATAGGCATATGTTAGTTAAGCCCGTCAATCTATTACAGCTGCCTGTGGTGTTCCTGTCTTATCTAATTCATATCTGAAGTAATACCGCGATAAGGTGCGAAACCAGCCTGCAGAAATTGGTCTGACTAATGGTCATTATTATGCTACTTAAAGATAGTAAACATTTTCAAGGCACGTCAGGAACTTCATAATGTTTTGTTTTTGCTGATATCATTTTCGGAGAAGACATTACTCTTTGTAGATTCTTGATAAAATGTAAATGTTTTGTTTTTATCGTTGGAATGCCTTATTATTCCACAATAAACATCTTTCCTACTTTTGTATTACAGTTCACCCACGGAATTTCAGATTTAATTACTGGCTCTTCTACAGACCGATAAGCTATGTTTTGATTGTCCATACTATGTTGTGATATTGTGATCTTTTCTCACTATCGTCTATTATTAGTAACAAGTGAAAATTTGCGACAACGTCACAGCCGCATTCCATGGTCGAGGTGGCGAAAAACACGGTATAAGTACACGATGCTGTGCCCGGGGACTTCGTATCATGGGTAGTAAGCCTATGTTTGGGCAGAATAGTGACATGTATAGCCTTGTCACTGATAGTGACTGTTTTCGTGATCGTTTTCGGAAAAATCACTCGTGATGATCACGACTATGCAACGCAAAACGGACACTCTCAATCGGTCACACCTGTGACTGATCATTGTTTTGTGATCATCACGACTATGAAACGTGATGCGCTGGAAACGATCACTATTAATGATTGTCACGACTGTAAAACAGCTCCCTGGGGCCTGTTTTTCAGTTGAGATCATGTCCACTTGAGATCCGCTGAGATCGAAAGTGTTTTTCAGTTGAGATCATTTGAGGTGATCTCAAGTTAAGACTAAGATGAGACAGTTTGGGGTGCTTTGGGTGTTTTTCAGTTGAGATGATCTCAGGGATCTCAAGTGAAAGGATCTCAACTTCAGTCTCAACTTGAGATCAGTTGATACTTGTCTCAACTTTTTTATCCAGTGCTAAAACTTATCAAAATTAAAAGATATTTAGAGCAAAGTGTATTGATAACCTGGCAAACGTATATTCCAAATTTCATCGTTTTATTGTGGTTATTATGACCATGAGAGACAATTGATAAGCAACATAAAAACAAGGCACTGCACCACTCAGCTAGTTTGTGCTGAACCTACTGTAATGCTCAAAGTCAGTTTCAACTTGAGATCGGTCTCAACTTTGAGATCGGTCTCAACTTGAGATCGGTCTCAACTTGACATTGGTTCACAAAAGGTATCGCAAGGGACTTGACATAACAGTTTGGGGCGACAATAGGCAATTAAGAGGCTCTGGTTTACTTAAACCACAGGAAGATCACTATAGAACTTGAGATAGCTCTACACTGAGGGCTAGGGATCTCAACTTGAGATCCTTGGAGTTGAGATCCCCTAAGATCGGCTGTGTAAACTTGAGACAACGTCTGAAAAACACCTTGTGCCATTGATCTCAAAGTTGGTCTCAGGATCTTGGATTGATCTTAGCGGATCTCAAGTTGAGATCCTCTCGACTGAAAAACACCCCCCTGGTCTCTAATATACACCGAGAAAAGCTATCTTTGAATGGTGAATAGTAATCGGACATAATACTTCAATGATAAAGCTCATTAAACACAATGTAATGCCACATATAGGTGCAAAGCGAGGTCAGACAAATATGACCCAGTAACATCGGATTTTACGAGTAAGTGTGTGAAAGTTGTATGATCTGTGAACTTTCAGTTGCTGTTAACCGAAAAGCACAAATAAAGTAAACTTACTGAGATTTTTTTCTATTATAATGAGCATAAAGTCATAAAGTTATGACGTACATTTTTCACCGTAGGACAATTGTATAACACGAAAACTACAAGTGTTTTATCCCTCGTAGAACATTTATAAAACTATTCACTTGATATATGTGTAATATCCACCGGTGACCAATGGTTTCCTGAAAAAGACTATCATATTGATAATCAATCTCTTTAATAGTTTTTATATTACTATAAAAGTTGCTTTCTTATTTGTCTTTTGTTAAATTGAAATAAAGTTTTAATTTTTTTTCTATATTGTTATAGCATATTACCATTCTTTCTATACTGTGTTAAAGTTACGTTTGTATTAGCATTCTTATCAGTATGACAATAATTCAATTCATTATATAGTTTGTACTATGTGATAATAACCTTTACTGTGATATACGCCAGTGTCTTTTTTTGTTTTTGTTGTGGTAACTTCCAACTTCCAAATCAAGATCGCGTCGGAAGGTCACCTATAATCAGGGCAGTTGATCACCCGAAAATGTCTGCGATTAGGCACCGATGGAAAACGGGCGTTTATAATTTCTTCCCGGTGGAAAACAAGTATCGCAGGGTCCCTACGACATTTCAACATGCTGAAATGGTGGTGGGTAATCATGAGCATCGCAGGGTACTCTGTCGGGAAGATTGCTCTCGAGTGCGAGATGCTAATAAGACAATTATGAAATTTTGAATTAGATAGAAGATACATAGCTTATGCCTGTATGCCCTGCAAATTTGGTGATTCTTTGGTTAGATTTCAGTATCTCAAATCAATATTTCTTTTGTTTGACTTAGAACAGAGCTTTTAGTGCCTGAAAAAAATACATTGTTGTTCTCTCTGTCATGGGAAACATTATCGATGCGATATCTCCTTAATTATTGTGTATCGTATATCTAAAAAATGAAGATAACACCTAAAAATATGTACTTGTGCCCTGGTGATATCATGGGGCATATCGGGACCATGGTAACCTTTATTTACTAGTCAATCCCTTACGATGCGTGGTGAAGTGGGTTGTCCAGACATTTGTCTACGATTTTTCACCTTCCCGATAAGTCTCCGATATTTGCTTTTTTATCGCAGCCATAACGGTAGGTCTAAATTTCTATCGTAGAAGATGGACGCCAGGCCTCAGTGGAGCTGTACCTCTTGTCTGTGCTAGCTTAAGCCATTGTTGTCTTCCTTGCAT
Organism: Alentia gelatinosa; assembly: GCA_950022655.1. Classification (NCBI taxonomy): domain Eukaryota; kingdom Metazoa; phylum Annelida; class Polychaeta; order Phyllodocida; family Polynoidae; genus Alentia; species Alentia gelatinosa. The sequence goes on along the minus strand of OX465583.1, from coordinate 43,588,252 downwards.
TCACATTTGAGGTGATTTTGCTTGCATGTTTGAGTATTAACTGCTGTACTTGTTTATCTTAAAATCCTAATACTGTAGTGAACGAAGAGGCTGCAGAGCAATCCTTTCTCCGATGGGTTGCTTTATGCTATATACATAGCATCCGGAAATTGTTTATTAGGTCTATGAAGAAAAAAATGTGTGATAACAATTGCTTGCCCAGATCACTTGCTTCTATGATTCTGTTGTTCGTTCATCTAGTGAATCACATGAGGCAGAACTGTTGACGATTTTTTTTTAATTTTTCACTGTTAAGGTGGGTGTCCACTGAGCTCCCGACACACTACGACACACTGCGACAAGCCTTCCGACAAGCGTTACGACACAGAATCGAACGTCTTGGGTTTTTGTCGTAGCAGTGGACACACCGTTCCGAAACGGCTTCCGACACACTGCGACACACTCCGACATGACTACGGCACAGCGCCCGTGTCGTAGCCGTGTCGTAGCCCTTCCAACAAGATTAAACATGTTTAATTTATCGTAGAGGTCGGCTTGTGTCGTAGTGTGTCGGAAGCATTCTACACTATGTTAAAGCTATGAACTGCCCCCCACCCACACACGTGCGCCTTTATAAACTGTCATAATATCATATATACAACATTTTATCCTCTGTTATATAGGGATATCCATTACGAATGGTCGATTGAACATATTCAGGAACAGATACGATAAACTTTTTTAATAATCATATACTTTTAAAATCATAATCCAGGTCTGAGATACATGACTATAGATATTTGTTCGGATATCTAATACTCTTGATAAAAGACATCAATTCACTACGTTTTTCTTTTCGAAAATTGAAGAAAAACATATTTTTCAGTATATTTCCTATATAAATTAAGTCCCTCAAGTGAGCCGTTTGTGTCGGAGTGTGTCGGTACCGTGGCAACCTTTCTTTTCCCGCCAAACCGTTACGACACACTCCGACAAGGCTCTACGACACACTCCGACACACTCCGACAGAGCCCTTCCGACAGGGATTTTCTTTGTCGTAGTGTGTCGTAAGCCTTGTCGGAGTGTGTCGGAAGCAGTGGGTACCCACCTTTAAGAGAAATACAAATCAAGTGTATAATAGTGGTAAAAGTTTTTAAAAGAGTTACTCCCAAAAAAGTTTTCTCATAATACAAAAATTAGAAATACAAATACAAATTTAACTTATTTCTGCTTGACGGCAAGGGGAAAGTCCCACCTCTGCGAAACGTGTGAAACGTGATAAGGTAGGAATCAGGAACCTCGCCGAACAACCAGGGTGAAATGACCTGCCATTAGGAATTTTGTTGAAACAGACAGCATATGCCAGAGTAAAAGCTCCTCCATGGGGTTCAAAAGGTAGTACGGGCCACATCAACTCTTTGGTAGCATCTCGAAAAGACGCTTAACCCAGATAAATTGTGACATTAATATCTCAGGAAAATTGACATTGTTGTGACATCCATGTTATATCCATTGCAGGTCACCACGGACATTCTAAACCAGGTAAAATCAGCTTTCGCAGCATTCATACAGAGGGCTGTGCATCACGTAATATTCATCATTTACACACACACAAAAACACAGAAAACACAGAGCTACTGATAAGCCCTACTCAAGTCAGCCTTCCGGGTATAATAGGCCTGTACCTGGCTCACCATCAGGCCTAATATATCTGAAATCGTAGGCAAGGTATAAGAGCAACCTGGCTGAAGTAAAGGCCTGATGGGATGCCCTGCAGTCAGGTGAGTCCTTCCTAGCGGGTGATCACCAAACAAATTGTTCTGAGAAGTGGCTAGTGTTTGGTGCAAGGTTTGTGAATTTCGGTGGGGAAAATGTAACAGAGATGCTGGCGGCTGGCTGCCGTTTCCCAACACTGACACTTGTGCCGACGGGTTAGAGAACGGCTCGGGTGCCATGTACATGGTGTGCGTTCAGAAAGGCGCTGGCTGGGGAGGGTTGGACTGCGCGTTCACTGAAGGAATGTTCATGTTGGGGGCTGTGGTGGTCGGAGGCTGTTGGTTTGCAAACTTCACATAAACTTCGCGGGCCAGCCTGTTGATGTAGAACGGTGGCTTCCCCGTTCGACGAGCGGCCGCTATTGCTTGTTGGGTTATAGCAACCGCCCAGAGTCACTACCCGCCAACAGAATTGGCGATAATAGGCGATTTAACTGAAGCTGGTATCCAGCAGAAAGAACTAAATAGAACTTGAGGTTGTCCTATACTGATCCCTGGGGATCCTTAGCTAGCGACTATTTTAGCGGCGATCAACTAGCGACTACCTGTGACAAGCTGCGACCTCGTCCTGCCATTGATCGCCCAAACGGTCTCACAATCGCTCTCCAATCTTAGGTGATCTCAGCTAGCGATCGTCACTACTGAAAAACACCACCCCTGGGTAGTCCCTCCCAAAGGCAACTCATTGAGCGGGCCTATCAAACCACCTAAAGTGAGGGCCCTGGGTGAGGGGGGTACTGAAAAGCTTAAATCTACGGGAGCAACTGGTTACGTGAGCGGGCACCGCCGCAAGACGGGAAATTATGTTCGTTTTGTTCTTCCTAGAGGTATAGCAAGCGTTGCAACGCTTAATGACACAGTTGTAATATCTTTCAATTTTATTGAAATACCATAACACTTCACATAGGATTCACTTTTGCACCAGTAGATCATCAGAAAAACAAAGCATTTTAGGAGTATTCTTAATTGGAATTTCACACAAAAATGAAAAAACTGGACATACATGCAAACGGAAAAGCGAAATTGGGGTGTCATTACCCAATCCCCGGATGAAAGTAGAGAATGTAGTAAAATGCAGTAAAATATTTATGGCGACCTTACTGGACGACATATTAAAATGTAATGTGAATATGAAGGTAAGTAAAAGTAGATATATGATAATTGACGGTATAATGGAGGTCAATTATTAAGATATTAAAATATAATATACAATAGAGTTGTATAGACAATACATACGTAATTGTATAATATAATGAAAATGCCAAGAAGGCCAGTAAAAGGTGAGGGGGGGTGGGAGAAAATTATGAATGTTTGTTTAGGGACCGAATTAGAACAAGGTTAACGGCCTTAGCATCAGTGTCCTTGATGTATTGTCGGTGGGCATTGGACTTCCAGCCGCCATAGCGCTGGATGGATAGCTCTGGCATACCCGCTTGGTATGCCTGAGTAGCGACAGCCTTACGGAGGCTGTGGAGTGTGTAGTCGGCGGGCTGATGAGCGGTGAGTAGCAGTGCTTTCCACTCCTTGCTCAGAGTTCTAGTCGTGAGTACTTGGCCGTCTGCCAGGAGTAAGAACGGGTCCTCGGGGCTGGCCGTGGGGGCGGCCGCAATCATCTTCCTGATTGCCCGCACCGGGCACAGGGGCCGGTTCGGGGGAGGCCTGTAGGATAACTGTCTTTTCCTCCCCCACCATCTGCATGTTTTTGGCTGCCTTGACGCATATCGACACCTGTCCGGGCGTGACCACGACGTCTTGGCGTGACAGGTGTCGCGTCGGGTCGAACTTCGTCGCAGATGGTGGGGCGACCTCGCTCTGTCGCAGTGCCGCGTAGAATATCACCAGGATAGCGGCCCGCAGAGCGATGTGTAGGGGTGATTCGTCGAGGGCCGCCGGCTTGACGTTCGGTTGGTAAGTTTTGTTGCGCCTCATGGCCTTGAGGGCGCATCTCACCCTGAAATCCTCCGTCGGCGCGACGTCCCCCCCCGTCAGACACAGGTGCGACCGCACGTGGGATAGCTGGTTCGCGACCGTCGCCGGCGAGGGGGCGTGGTCCGTGGTAAAGCTGACGGTAGGTGTCTGGGGGTCGGCGCCCATCCTCCGGCAGAATGCCAGGTAGGTCGCGACGACGCTCTGCTGGTTCGCGACCGTTCCGGGGGCACGCGCCTCGCATTGCCGCGCAGATGCCCTCGTCTGGAGCGATCGTAGCGCCGGATCTGCAGGTGAGACGCAACACATGGTTGAACGATACATGGGTGCAAGGCATTATCTCGACGAGTGAGTGTAATTTCATATACATCGAGGCCGTGTCATAGTCCCTCGAGGTTAGGTGTGCCCTGCTGAGCGCGTCGGCCACGGTATTAAGGACCCCCGGGACGTGGGTGAAAACGAAGTCTACTTGCAGTCTGGCCTGTACCATCCAGGCTTGACGGGCACACTCGGCCAGGACGGGGTTGCGGGCGCGTCCCGACCGGAGGGCCTGGACGGTACCCATGTTGTCACAGTAGACCTCGACCCGGGTACCACGGTCACGATCCGTGAGGAACGTGCACATCGCGTAAACCGTGTTGAGGGCCTCGAGCTCGGCGATGCATGTGACGGGGTCGTTCACTGGGCAGACCCTACTGGAGTAGCAATACCTCCCGTCCGTCCCGCCGATGCCAGACAGGCACGCGTCCACGATTAGGCATTTGGTGGGGGGACCCCTCGGGATCAAGGCATGGCCATTCCAACCTTCCGCGAAGCGCAGGAACCATTCGAGGTCCTGCCGCATCTCCGAGATGATGTTGATATAGTAGCCAGCCATCCTCTGGAGTGCCTCGAGCAGCTTACTTACGAAGGGGCGTGCCGTCCGGATACACTTGGCTACATGTAACACGCGCCCGAGTATAGACTGAAGCTGGCGTTTCGTCAGCGACCGCTTTCGGGCGACCGCTCCAACGTGCTCCCGGACCTCGTGTAACTTGTCCTCGGGGATGGTGAGAGACATGTCCACTGAGTTGATCACGATACCGAGCCACGTGACGACTTGGCTGGGAGGCTGTGCCTTTTCTCGGGCCTCGGGGAGACCCAATTCCTCAAAGAGCTCTCGGGCTATGGCGAAGTCGGAGGCCGCCTTCTCCCCGTCGGGGGAGAGGATGATGAGGTCGTCCAGGTACATGGCGGCCTCCACCCCCTTCTGGCTGAGGATCTTGACTATGGCATCTGCTACGCACTGCATGTGGTAGGAGGAGGCGAGGAGGAGGCATCGAACGGCATCGCCGTATCGCACAAGTACCCGCCCTCCCACGCGAAGCAGAGGAGCGGCCAGTCGAGGGGGTCACACCGGAAGTTCTTGTAGGCCCGGGATATATCGATGGTTGACATATAACTCCCGGGCCCCGAGGCCACCAGCCGGCCGACGAACCCGTCAACAGTCGGGAGGCCATGCTCCCTCTCCTCGCCGTACACTGAGTTCTTGACGATATTACCGTTAACACTGTCCTCCTTGGGATATGTCATATCGGTTATGACGCGTCGGTCGGTGGTTCCTCTTTTCTCGCGTGTCATTAGAGGCGACACGTGGCACCAGGGTAGGAAAGGGGGGGCCTCGAACAGCCCCATGAGGTTGCTGTACCCCTTCTCCTTCCTGATGAATTTATCCACCTGCTCTGGGTACCCTGTAGCACTGGGGTGGTTGGGTACCCCGCAGGTATCGCTGACCGGCCCGGCGTAGCCCAGAGGAAACCCGAACCTGATGAAGTCTGTCAATTCCTCCTTGCCGGGGATTCCGGAGAGGTATCGGACCCAGACCGGAATGTTGACGTCCGTCGGGATCTCGATACGGGCCCCGAGGGCGTTGGGTAGGCCCGTGCGCCTCACAACGGCAGCGAAGTCGATTAGAGTGGATTCGTCGCCGTCCTCCCGGGGCAATTGCCGAGCCAATTGCTCCGTCTCCCCGCTAACACCCTCATACACGGGAGTGTATTCCTCGGTGGGCGGGGTTGCATCGTCCGTGCTTCCCCCCACGTGCGCGGCACGCGGTGTTGTTGTCACGTGGGGGGTGACGTCATCAGTCGTGCACTCCTTGACCGGGTACCCCTCGCCGAGTGCACTCGTACCGAGTGCGAGGGGTGCGTCTCGCGCCACGCTCACTCGCAGGGCGCGTCCGGCCCGTTTTTTTAAGCCATTGGGTGTTGTTTCTGCACTCCTAGTTCGGTAGGGCGGACCGTGTGTCCGGCGTGCGGCGTCCTGCGTGGGGCGGGTGCGGATGTTGGTGCAGCGTTGTCATAACCCGCACTGTACACCAGCTTCCTGTTGCACGCATGTATAGAGTGCGTGCACATCCGCCCTACCGAATCACAGAAAGAGCAAACATGAATCCATTTTATCTGCCCGTCTTGGTGCCTGTTTCGTAGCCTACATCCTCGTTCGGAGTTGTATCCCCTGCAGGGTAACTCCCGGGCACCTTCCTTGCCGCCGTCCTGACAGTTAGGGGCGCTGGTGGCGGCCGTCATGGCTAGGCGTACGCGCTCGTCTTGGATGCGCACGTGGTCGGACCAATACACCCTACCGGCCTCTACTTGATCAAAAATATAGTTCGACCACCTCCTGACCGCGGGCCACGGCCGTGTCTGGGCATCCACTGACACCTGAGAGAGGTGCCTATACATATCCCTGCGGTCGCCCTCAGGTACGGCCCGGTCGTCCTCCATCATGAGCAAGTACGCACTAACGTACTCCATGGGTCCCAGAGTAGCCCTAACCTCGAGTTTCTGGGACAGCGTGTATAGACGTTCAACATACATGTAGGGTTTAGAGATCAACTTGGATACGGTCAAATCAGATGTGAACCTACCGGCCGTACGATCGTGACGAATTCCCTCACGGTCTATTTCTCGCTGGAGATGGTCCTCGCTCACGTAGCGGTCACGCAGCTGTCTCTGTGGTGGTAGCCGGGAGGCTTGATCCTCGGCCCAGTCCCGGGTCCGGTCCTCGGCTGTGGAGCGTGCCTCTCGTACCGTGGGTTGCGTAGCTCTGGTCGGCGACCGTTGGCGTGCCATGGCCTGCATGGTTTGGAACATGCTCTCCATAGTTTTACCCATCTTTTCCATGTTCGTCTCCAGTTTCGCGATCCTAGCCGTCTTGACCGTTTGACCGCTGTCCGAGACCGACTCGATGTTTTCCTGAGACGACTCGGTCGTTCCTTGGAGAGTGGCCTCCGAGCCAGCGGCAACCTCCGGCGGCTTCGATGTGCTGGGCATCGGGGTATTCCTCGTAGTTGGGCCCATTTCTCCTATCACTGTATGTACCGTATCGCGTGTATGGGGTGCTAGCCTTTACTCGGGGAGTATGAGGCGAGAGCACATGGCCAAGAAACGAAAAAGGTACTGGAGTACGTGTGTACTGCAGGACAGGTGGAGGAGAAGTGAGGCCGGGGTCCGGACCGGGGTGTACCACGTGACTGCGCGGTATGTGAGAGATCCGCGAGGGGGCAGGAGGGGCGCATGGGATGCGCGGTAGAGGAGGACACCGGGGGAAGCAATGACTACCCCTGAGCAAAGCCCATGAGTAACCATTTTTCATCACTCCCATATTGAAAGTGAACTGACTTTGCGTCTCATGGAAAAAAGGCCATTACGCCAAACGTAAAAGTCATGAATGTGAAATTAATGCCATATACGCTACAGGTAATTCCAACATTAGCCTAATGCGATGGCATCTGGACACTAAGCTTTGTTGCCAGTACTCTACCTGTTCTTGGTGGGGGGGGGGGGGGGGGGCGTGATGACGGACAGTACACTAGACTACACGGCGACGGGCTGGGTTGGATGAGGATTAGAATATTTCTCTTTCAACAAGTCATTTTTAGAAGGTGTATACATGTGCAGCAGAGGAAGTGCAGATCTTTTCATGTGTAAGTTCTTTCAACATCGAAAGTAAATGAACTTATTATTTTAAGCAATGGCATCTCAGTCTGTTTCTTTCTCTTTTTTTAAGTAACTTGATTTAGCAGTGACTGACTTTCGGGTATAATTTAACAATTACATTGACCTAAATCGATCACTCATGACATTCTCTTTATTTTTACTTGCCAATATGTTATCTTGATGCATTGTAATTTAATAGAGATGGGGGTAGGCCACATATCCTTGCGCTTACATTACCTCGTAGGTAAATATTAGATTGCACCATTGTCAAGATGATGAAGATATCTAATACACGCAGTGGGATGGCTGACAGGTAAAAGGGTATTTGTTTGTAATGACAGTAGTACATTGTGGTGTGATTATGTTAAAGTTCAGCTTATCTGTTGATCAGAGAGACGGTACACTGATAAATTTAAATTAACTTCCTGCTCCACCTGGATGCTAGCGCGGAGTGGTAATAGTTACCTCAGGGAATCATGATCTTCGAAACTTCGAATTGTAAGTCGCAACTCATTAGTTATGGTCATGGTCGATCTTTTACTTTCAAAGTCGGGTTGAATAGTGAAAGTATACCTGGCAGGATCGCTCCCGTGGAAGAATCCCCCGTGATCTATACTAGGGGCTGCACACACAGGGGTAATCAGGCAATGTGCCCGTGAAACCAGCACTTTATATGTACCCAATAAGGATGTGTCAAACGTCATTTCCCTAATCAATTCTGTTAGCATTGGTTCATATCTCAGATTATCGTGTTTATTTATATCATATCATGTTATCTTATTATATCTTTAGAGGCACTTCTGTTGTCGACTAGTTCCACTGTTTTATTATCTATGACGTCTTCAGGAGGTAGATTCATTGCTTTTCAAACCTCTAACAGGAACAATAAATTCCGTTTCGAGGATCCTCAATACTGTAAAGAGGTACTGATTAATGTCGCATAGAGACAGGTACACTGAGAAATAAGGAAGGGAGTGGAGATTGCACGTCCTGCTTGAATGTGATTTATCATAAAATCCATTCCTTTTTGTGGAGACACTATTATTTACGATGACACGAAGAAAGATGTATTTGTTTCTTCCAGAAGTCTAGCGGATGTACCTTATTATGATAGTTTATAGAGAGTATTCGCACGAATTATATGTATGTTCCCTAAAGGTTAGAATGGTCAGGGGACAGAGTGATTGCTAGTTCCGCCATCATCCGCCAGTATATTGTAAGATAGCGCCACTGCAGTCGAGGGGCAACCACTATTATTAGTATTTGTTAAAATCTATAGATAACATTGAGCCGAGGCTAAAATTCCTCCTAGCATTCCTAAAAAAATATTTTGTATAAAATCCATTGATAATTGGGGCCGCTACCTGATGTTTAGGATGGCGTCAGGTGTGTGTGCGTGGGGGGGGGGGGGGCACGATGACCACTTCTGTAGCACAAAAATTATGTGCCCTGTAGACTTCTAGCGTGCTAAAAAAACAAACTATCCCTTCACTGTCTGGGTCAGTTTTTTAAAACCTGCATTTTGGGTAAAAATACATTTTCCAGGGATACCGCTCTAAATATTCAAGTTACAGTTATAATTCTCATATCAATAGACTTGTCTTAACGAGTTCTACCATTCCAATATAGGTTTTTTTCTATGTACACATGGGTTTTGTTGATGAAAATTGAGAAAAAAGATTTTGGCCCCCTAGTTTTCCCATTCTATATTGTTATTGGTGATCAACAGAGTATTGAAATATATTTATAAAGAAATGTAGTTGAGAAACTGATTTACTAAACCCTCCTATACCATCAAGGTTTGGGAAATATCATAAAAATAGATATATTTCTGAGAGTCTTATGGTTGGAAAATTTTCCAAATGAAAAGTGTTACGTCCATGACCCCTTTGTTGTAATATCTGAAACAATAATGATTAAAAATCCAAGTGCACCTTGTTTGCCTTTAAATTGTGTGAAAATATATGTATTTACAATGGCTAAAGTTTCAGCTTGATTGCATCGAATTAGGTGTGTGATATCCACAATTCAGTCATTCAAAGGGAAATTCCAAAAATGAGGGGTCATGGACGTAACAGTCCCATAAAACAAAATTATAGTTCCTGTACCTATTTCTTCAAAAGCATGTTTATATGTTACATGGGTTTAAGGCACAAAAACTTTTTTTTTTCGGAAATCCTTTTATCTACCCCTCTGAAGACACAAATGTGCATTTGTTATGTCCGACACCCCACTGTATGATAGACACCAAAGAAAATGCTTTTGGCAGGTAATATTGATATAAGATGTCAGCACTACTAGTTGAACTAACTATGTACATACACACTTTTTCTAAGTGTTTTGGGTGCATCCCTCCCATACTATCTCACACTCTCTAACGCGTGCTGCTACCTGCCGGTTTAGCTGGGAACATAAGAGGAGATTCTCTGACCATCAGAGCAAACCGAGTGGTGGCCAATCTGAAGAGGAGACTTCTCTGTACACTGGCCGCCAGAGCTACAATACGTAGCTCAGCACAGACAGGGGTTGGTTGGCAATCCTACTTTACTGGGACAGGGCATCAACTAAAGGACTACAGCAGCTCCAACATCAGAGCATGCACAATCATAAATATTGAATTAAAAGAAGTCGTTGCTTGTATGTATCTCAGCTGAGCCGAATTTTCCTGACGCTTTCATTCCAATCGTGGCCGGAGGGACAAAGCTTGGGTCACTCCTCGTGAGATTTGTCAAAATTGCTGTTCGTAATTTCTTGTGCAACATAACGACGGCAAAAAGGATTACAAGAAGTGCATGGTCTGAGGATGAGAAGGAATATCATGATAAGAGAATATCACAATGAACATATATCTAAAGGATTCAATAAAGGAAATTGCACACACACAAAATACCAGTATAATTTATTACGTACACTGGATGAAATCGTTTAAGTATTTACAGTATCAGCATATGGATTAAGTGAGTAAATGCAAAACAAGACAAGAGGTCCTATCCTATGAAATAAGATAAATAGGTGTGGTGTGTATGTCTGAGTCTGACAGAATGAGGAGGAGGAGGAGGAGGGGGAGAAGAAGTTAAGAAGAAGCTTACACTCTTGATATTGTTGTGGAATCGTCCATTTTGTATCGTATGTGTACATTTATTCTTTTGCTTTACAAGTCCTTCTAAATCTTGATCGTTATGCCACCATTCATTGTTATTGTCATGTGCGCTGGTCATGTCTTGTACATTCAATGTATTGCTTTCCGATGTGAGATCCGTCTACAGTTACTTTCATGCATTGTATATGAACCTTTGTGCTCTAAATCGCACATGATAGTTCTAATGCTTAACCTTAACGGAACATTGTAGATCTTGAGGAGAGTCTCCTTTTTTCTTTTTAACATATGCTAGAATGGAACTAGATCCCCTCCCCCCCCCCCCCAAGAAAAACAAAACAAAAAACCAAAACTCTAAACGGCATTACGCTAATGGACATTGCATAACAAGATTTAAACTATGTCAGATGTTTTAATCAAGTAACTTAGCTGATTATCCTGTACAATGTACTTTGAGAGAACTTGAAGAGGTAGATCTCGTCCAAACGGAATAATGTTATTCACGGAAATAAAAGCTGCTTAAACAAAAACAAACAAAAAGAAGAAAATAGGTGCTATATGCAGGGTGCTGCCCAAACTATGGATTTACTGTACACAGGAGTAGGCAAATGTGTGTAATTGTATCAATCCATCTCTTCCTATCAAACTATTCAAGCAATATCGATGTATTACCCTGGGTAGTGTGCCAAAATTTCCTCATCGAAGAACTGCTTCTGTAAACAGAATGTGGAATAAGCATTATTAGAAAAATATAGAACTGCCAGGCAAACTTGTGTTATTGCCAGGAAGAATACTCACCAAGTATCTATCGCATTCAGGCGAGGTGACCTACAAACTGCTGATGTGTGTCAGCTACTGGAAGCTTTCCAAAGGGAATACCCGACAAGGTGCGGATGAAAACAACGGAAAGGAGCATATCTATAATTAGAATGAACTGTGATTCGGTCATTCTCCTGTTTGATTTTGATGTAGCCTTTCGTGAAACATTCACCTGGGTAAACCATTCAGACCATTTCGGACTCCACCTAATATCTACACGTCTATAGTCCTCGGAGATTGATATTGTTAATATATACATTAGCAGGGGCTGAATTTCTGGTCAAATCAACGAGCAAAGGGTTAGAACTGCGCAAATATTGTTAATCTGTCTGGTTTTCATGTCTAAATCCCACCCACCCCCAAAAGATTTCTATTCAGACTGATCTCAAGATTGACCCTTGGGATGCAAATGAAAAAAAATCCGGAAATCTGAAAGAAAGAAGTGATCCCATGACGACACCATTGTGTTGCACGTGTAGGTGTCCTTGCAGTTGTTAAGGAAACCTACCCAAAGCTGTATAATGTTTCTAGAATAGAGAAGTGGATACGCAAGACCTACTTTGCCGAAGAGAGGTTAGTCATGTCCTGGTAGTAGTTCACGCAGCGTCCGCTTCTAGAAACTGGAAAGTTTTCCCGACGAAGTCAGTCATTCAACACCAATGCTAACCACAGAGGGTAGACAACACAGTTCCAGACGTTTACCGTTATATTGTTTTGAACATACCCCTCTCTCTTTGGAGGGATAATACCCTAGCTCCTGCACGTTTGTAAGGACTGTATACCATAGGATTAAATCCATATCGTCACTATGCAGATTCAGGGAGGAAATAACCAACCTGTTGTTGTACCCCAACAACTCATGCCAGGTCAAACCCAGGAGAATACAACGAGGGATACAGAGGCGGCACGCCGCTCAAAGTCCTGCATGGTCTTTGGATTTATCAATATAATTGTTGGCATTATCTATTTGATCTATCCACTTGCTCGGGTTCCAGTGTCTTCGACAGGTACATTCGCCGGCGTATGGGGAGGCCTCGCAGTGAGTATACATGTGTATGGATGTTGTATATGGTCGCGCGCGCGTGTGTGTGTATGTACACACACACACACACACACACACACACATATATATATATATATATATATATATATATATATATATATATATATATATATGTATATATATTATATATATGTATGTATTAATGTACATGTATGTATGTATTAATGTACATGTATGTATGTATTAATGTACATGTATGTATGTATGTATGTATGTATGTATACGTATGTATGTATGTATGTATGTATGTATGTATGTATGTATGTATGTATGTATGTATACGTATGTATGTACGGTATGTATGTTTTTGTTGGATCTTTCGTTGTTGTTTTTTATTTGATTATTTATTAGGGAAAGTCTTACACTCCAAAATAAAGGACTCAGGACCTGTTTAAAGGCCAAGCACGACACACCGACAAAAGAACTACATCGGTCTGCTAAGTTAACCCTTTAAGGACGGCCTCTGGCAGAACTACACACTTGGGGACGGCTACTCGTGGCCTTGTTCAGTTCAAGGGGACGGGTGCATTGTCCTCTGAACTCAAAATTCGGAATTATTTAGAATTCGGAAATATGATGTTATACCTACAGTCTGTACAAATTTAAACTTTATTGTTAATAGATTTCCCTTTGAAAACTAATTTCGTAGTTATCCAGCAAATGATGCCTTAAAGCATCATCCGTCCCCGGCCGGTTAGTGCCTTAAGGCATCATCCGCCCTGAAAGGGTTAACTACTCTTTATGACAGAATGCACTGGTCCTGAAAATCGAGCCAAACATAAAGTCACACGTTAAACATTAAGTAAGGAATCCCCTGTAAATAATCGAGTACAGATACATTCTTTCCTTTTGCCAAGGGATTGTATATCGATTCGGTAGTAGTAATAAGGGACGTTGCAGTTGTATGCACACCAAAAAAACTAATGTAAGACTATGGTGAAGGTATTGAGGTTCTTTTGCCCCCGCCAGGAAGCCGTGAATGTTGTCAGCAAATTGGTTGATAAAGCGTGTTACTATTTTTTTCTGTATGATGAAAAGTATATATTATTATTATTATTGTGTATGGTTGTGTCAGATGTATTTCTCACCGTATCAACAATATTGTTTGACTTAACGAGAATTGTAAGTTAAGACCCCATGTAAGTCCTATGTAGGACACTGCAGGAGTTCCACGGATTGAGACACTGGCGCCAGCAGAATATAGGGTAATAATTACCCAAGCTGACACCTCCAGTCTAAATAAAAACCCTAATAAAGATAAAAGAAACCACCAAACTCGGCCACTAGTCGGTCTTCCCCTCAGGCTCACTGGTTCAGTTGTCAACAATCCAGGTGTATCAGTTATTTCGGGTATGAACAGTAGTTACACTACAGTTCTTGCAGGTATTGCCTTGGTTGAAACATGTGAATGCGATGTATGATGATGATGATGATGATGGCTAGTGAGTTACAAACATAAGTACAGTGTCATGTATGTATGTATGTATGTATGTATGTATGTATGTATGTATGTATGTATGTATGTATGTATGTATGTATGTATGTATGTATGTATGTATGTGTATGTGTATGTATGTATGTATGTATGTATGTATGTATGTATGTATGTATGTATGTATGTATACATGTATACATGTATACATGTATACATGTATACACGTATGAGGGCATGTATATTTATGGATGTGCGCAAAAAAAGACATGCCTTATGAGATGAGACATGCTCTAAATTTATAGACACATGATATCAACAGACTTGGGAATTTCATTGAATTGTATTTTAGTATTAACTGACCATGAAATGCGGATGTCTTTTTTTTCATTCGGGACAAAACCAAGACATTAACGTCACTTCCTCAGTAGTCGCCACCAACGCAACGTTACAAACATTAACGTGTACCCATTTGGTTGTAGATCATAGGAGTCGGAGGTGTAGGAGTCGCCACTGGTCACACCGGTGGACGAGGCCTGGTAAGTAAAGGTTACTCATATAAACCCAAAATTGACGCAACTCTTTTGATTGACAAATAAGACCATTACGATGATGAAATTGATATGGATACAAACTCGTTCTAGTTTAAACTCATATTATATATAAAAGGTTATATGGCAGATCGGTGGATGGCGTATTGAGGTCCCCAAAAGCGTAGGAGGGGCAAACATTAGTTTTACACAAAAATATTTTTCTGGGGGAGGGCAACCGATAGTTTGACCCCCTTTACAAGTAGAGGTGTGATGGTGGGGTGGTGTACCCTCAACGCGCTCCCTCAACTAAGACATTAGTTATGTATATTTAAAAAGTGTTCCTCTAACAGTAAGTAATACTGTCACCGCCTTTCAAATCTTAATTCAATTAAGCAGGAGATGGAAAGTAAAGTAAAGGCTGTATTATGGCACCTATACTTATAAAGGAAGTCATAGCAATCAGTACAACATATAAAGTGAAATAGTAGCAATCGTTAAGACGTTCACTCACTTTCTAAATGTCGCTAAGATTTTCTAATATTGAGCATTCTAACTCTACCAATATACTTCCTTGATTTGTTTTAGATCATAACTTCACTGGTACTTAGCATAGTGTACATGGTTATTGGAGTGGTTACTGTACCATCGCTTATCGGAGCAGATATCGCAAACCAGGTAAGTAAGGAGAAGGACACGGAACAGACATACGTATACCCTAGACCGTTACCATTTTAGGTATATAATACAATAAAATACCGCTTCTGAGCCACCTCGCTTAGGGGAACATCCTTGTTAAGGGGATGATTTCTCGGATGAGAAATATTTATTCACATGTAGTTTATTTAAACACCGCTTAAGGGTAAACCCATTTTAAGGGGACAATTTGCTCGGAACCGAGGGGACCCCTTAAACAGGGTTTTACTTTGTATAAAAGACCAATAATAACTTGTCATTATCATTATTCATCCTAGCACAGAGGATATAGTTTCCCACGTGGAAAAGAATTGTATCTTTAAAGGACAAAACCGCCATATCAATTACTCTGTTTAATGGCACCCGCGGTAATAATCTACACTTAAAAATAAATGTCTTATCTAACTATAATATTGATATTCAATTTGACAATTTGATGACTATTCTATTTGAGATAGTTGTCATGAATCACAACTCTATTGACAACTCAATGGTTGTCAGGCTCCCGTACCAAAATCCACAACCCATTTTTGTCAAAAGGTTGTCATTGACTGCTGATGACATAGGTTGTCACCTAGATTGACTATGATATTATGGTAGTCTAAAAGTTGTCTTGATGAAAATCTTCCTCCAATATTTGAAGAAATCGAGAGACTACTTCCATAGGTCATGATGATGACGTTCTTAGACCCATCTGGCACCGAAAAAGTATTGCTACCAAAAACCTCAGCGAAACCCATAAAATCAATATCAGTATATTTCAAAAGCATCTGTTATATTTGGACCATTATACCTACATACACTTGATAATATCCTGTAAACAGACACACTGAAAAAAGGTGATGTCAAAATGAGCTCAAACCTTTTAAAACTTGTTTCTACACTTTTTCATTGAGTAAATGAATGTCAAAGTATGTATAGAAATATGCCCATGAGACCAGAAACATTCTGATAAAACCCTAGTCTGGTAGAATCAGCACTTTGGTGCACCCCTCTCATAAGATCTCACACTCTTTAATTCGTATTCTGTACAAGGTTCTCACTGCGCTCTATGGGAGATGACATACAGTATTCATGCTAGGTGGTATCATTGAGATTATAGGAGTCTTTGGGTTGCATTGATGTACGTCTTTAGCACGGGAGGCAGGCCACTGGATTCTTAAGGCTCTAAACCTAGTTCGTTAAGAATGCTTCTCCATAGAGCGTAGTGAGAGTACAGAATACGACTTAAAGAGTGTGAGATCTTATGAGAGGGGCGCACCAAACACACATGAGGCAAATTCCTCTCCCTATATCTGAGTTGGTTGGTCAGTCTAGATATGTTGGTATCGGTTGGTCACTTAGAGATATTTTCCAACTCAAAGTCGTCATTTCTGATAACTAACGGACACGTCAGGATTTTAAGTGCACCCAGATTTACACCAGCTGGCTCCCCCTTGAAAACTGTGCCACCAGCCCCCGGTCCCTTACGATCCCTTAGCCACTTTTCATAGTATCTGTTGATTTAATTTCTAGACCTTATTATGTCATTGTACGCATTTAATTTTCGAAGATCGCATAAATGTATGTTAGTAAGTTTGATATTTTCAAAGATTTCAGCTACCTCCGCGGATACAGCCATATTGTTGTCAATGGGAGGTCTGGCAACGTTCGTCGCCTGCCTCGCCACTTCCATTTTGTCCTGTATATTCCTCTGCTGTTCAAATCATCAACAAGCCACTCGGGTAGGTAGCCTTGTTATTTGCATTCATAGATCCACTTACATATTTATCCATCCTGCAGGATCTTTGGATCCATCAACCGGTCAAGTAATTCAGTAAACATTTAGTGTCACCTTCATTGTCTGCATATATCTGTTCTATCAGAGACTTCTGACATTTGCTTATGAATGCTTCCACCAGTTGTTTACCGGCTATGGTCGCCCCAGTGGGTCACCACCAGGGTCTGCCAGGATGAACTTAGGGGACCATAATTCACTGGACTTGCAAATCGTGACTAAACCTGTTGACCCCTCACTGCCGGGGAGAGAGCAGCTCTGGGTCTGTGAAAATATCTGCCATGGCAGTCCCAGTACTAATGAGAATCGGCATGGGCTGCAGTGGACTGGGGCTTCTGTCACAGAGCAGAACACACCCCAGTGGTCCTTAACTCACCTGGTTGTGTGATCGTGGGGCACCGGGTTGGACCGGTGACTTCTAAATGGGGCCGGTGACTTTCGGTCACTCACGGTGGGAAGCCCAGTCCCCCACAGCCTGCCAGGGCACATCCCGGTAGTGGGCAAAGTGCGGTGTAAATGTGTCAGGGTGAGTTGCAACATGCCTGGGTGAATTGCAATTGATATTTGCCGTGAGCTAGGATGAACTACAATTGCTAGTGGAGCATTGCACTTTGCTCTGGGTATCTATAAGACATGCTGGTGGACAGACCTTCCTTCACATCCAGCAGCAACAAGGAATAAATTACTACTACAGCAAGATGCCTCCAAAGAAGACGAGGTACAGGAAGGCGACTACTAGTGCTACTAACTACTACAAACCCTGATAACCAGCCTCATGCACTGGATAATGCTTAGACTATTGCAGCTGTTATAGCTGACCCAGAACCAGAGTCTGAACAAGAACCAGAACCAAAGCTGTACTGCTCCTTGCTCCCATCTTCGTATTGTACCATATGTATGCACCAACTTCAGTGAGGATGACAAGGATGTCATTATTGAGTTTTTGAAGAGACATCCTTCACTATATGCAAAGCAACTCACCAGCTTCAAAGACTGTGCAATGAAGAACAAGCTCTGGTCCAAACAGGCACATAAGCTCAGGAACACCAGACAGTGGATTTGGAACCACTGTCAGTCCCTATTACAGCATATCACTGTGCTGGTCAAACAAACAATCTCTCCACTCAGAAGCTCTACCATTGGTAGTGCCAGTGACGCTACATCATCAAGTACCATCATCCAGTCAACCGCAGCTGCCTTCCTCCACACCCGCATCTGACGATAGTCTACCTGCAACAAATGTAACCTCGCCATTAGTCACTCTGTCAGTTCTCTGTCTTATGTGCCTGTTTGGACCAGAGGTTGGAGGCATCTTGCTGTCTTCGTGGATATCAAGAAGGCTTTTGACACCGTAGACCACTCCATTCTGCTAAAGAAATTAGAACTTTATGGAATAAAAGGAAAAAACTTGAAATTATTGGAAAATTATCTAATTAATCGTACCCAAAAATCAAGGTCAATGGAAATCTTTCTCAGGCAGAGGGAGTGGTCTGCGGTGTCCCGCAAGGCTCCAATTTGGGGCCAACTTTGTTTTTGGTATATATTCATGTCGTTATTGACTGTTTCAAAGACATTAAGGTGTTACTTTACGCTGACGATACGGTGTTGTATACAGAAGGGAGAAACAGTGAGGAAGTACAAGCAAAATTGCAGGAAGCAATTTACTGTTTCGAGCTTTTAAGACATATCAACTCTGTAAAATGAGGAAGTTTCTCAATTGTGATAATGCTGTTTATCTATATAAAACTGCCATCTTACCTTACCTTGAATATGGGGATCTATTATATAACAACTCTGTGCAATATATGTTAGATAAATTAGAAACAGCCCAGAATAAATGTCTTAGAATATGTCAAAATGCTAACTTTCGGGCAAGTGTTGCTTCTCTCCATGCCAAATGCTCTGTACCTAACCTGTATGCTCGTAGGAAAAATCATCTGTTAAATCACTTATACTTAAAAGCACAAAACCCTGAAAATCTGGACCTTCGTGACTTACCTACCTGAGGCCATGATGCCCCTATGTTGTTGTTAGGACACCAAACTGCACCCTATATACAAGAAGTATTGAATACTACGGACATGTATCTCATCATGAAGGTCAGGTGGCATCCACAGCTAGTTCTAGAAGTTGGGGACATCTTCGATACACAGCTCTCTAGTCAGCATGTTCTCTCGGACAATCAATCATGAACCCAAACACTACATCGCTTACTCTAGTGCCGCGATTGTTGAAGCCAAGTGCTGGAACCGCCAACAGAGCTCCCGACTCTGCTGCTGCTGGAGAATAGGGATGAGTGATGCAAATTTGTATACATGCCAGGATTGTATCCACTTGTGTGACCGTTGCACACAATAATGGCGATGTTGCTGTGTCAGCGCACCAGGAGATACCGAGGGAGCATCACTGCGCACACTTTGATACCTGCTGGGATACCGCCTAGGAACTACTGGGGCGTGAAAAGTGGCAAATGTCACTTCAATCGGCGTAAGCCATATCATACCCTAGTAGATCCCAACCTATCACCATGAACGTATTTCATGGGGACGGCAAACGTGACATAACTGGGATGGATGTAGGGCATTACATGTAGTAGACTACCCTAGACTGCCCTGGACCGTCGACTTCTCTGCAGTTGACCGGTGCTGTACTGGCACTAAACTGGCCTGGCAGCCACGTTCTCTAACAGTATGTAATGCACCATGATAGTCCGTAACTCACCAGCCTAATTTGTGCCGGGCAGAGAAAAAATGATAAAATTGCAATAAAAGTTCCTTGGTGAGCCACGATGTGATCTACTGAGGCCACTGGTGCTCGTGCTTAGTCATAGCATAAGTAGCAGCCATCGACCAGCCACAAGGCAGTTTTGAAATGCAGAATCCTTTTCATAAGGAATGATACAAATCGCAATAACTTCGGATGTAATGGTATCTATTTCCTAATCTATGTTTGCCTTTAAAATTCCTTTCAATTTGATCAATCAGGCGTGTGATGTGTCTTGTAGATTACGGGCCAACGTACACTGATTACACAGGGTCTTGCACTCTTTGAATGTTTGATTCCCAAGCGGTAAATGAAAACCACATGAGAGCAGATACATGTACTACATGATGTAGTTTGAAAAATGCATTGCCAATATCAGCGGTTATAGGCAGCCTTATATCAGTTAGGATTTTAGCATTCACGCTCAACACCGTCTTATACACATCTCCTTACAGGTGATGGTGCTGACACCCGATGGCAAATTAGTTCCTGTTCAAACCATATCAGGTTCACAGCAGACTACCCTGAGCGCACCAGGTAGGTCGATCTTAAACGTAAAACAGAATCCACTTGTTACCTGTGTATGGTGTACTGCCATACACGTGAAACTGCTCTAGATACATACGTGAAGCTCTAGATTACATAAGGAAACTTGAAATGAGAAAAGTCTATTTGTTTAACATGAGCGTGAGACTTAAAACTTGGCAACTTGGCAAACTTAACAGATGACTAAATGATATGATAGATAAGATATAAGATTAATAACTACTTTATCATCACCAACCTAAAAGTAATTGACCGACATTAATATGCATGTATATGAGATAGATTATGATATCGAACATAATGGTGGCCTGTCCTAAAAGAGTAAAACGAATTTGTGATCAAATAGCACATAACGGAAAAGTGTATAATCGCAATATTTAATGAGAGATACGACTGTTTCTTAATTTCCCCAGAATATACCCCGTTAAACTATAGCGGCCAGAATCTGGGGGCGACAGCCATGCCTCCGCCCCCGCCATACACCCGTCTTCCAGCCACCCCGGGCTTTCCACCACCCTCAGCTCCGGCCAGACCAGAAAGCGAGGAGTACTACTCCGAGATCCGGGACATCCACCCGGACCCGTCAGATGACGGTTATCTGGACGTCATTCCCAGTCCGGGGACTGGAACGTACCTCACTGCACCTCCTCCTGGAACTTATCAAGATGACGGATATCTGCAAGCAACGCTTCCTCCCAAATCAGAGCAGTATGACAACAAGGCTTATCGTTCGCCTGACGGTGCTGCTGAGCTGCCGAAGACTTCTGGAGTGACGGACAATGACGGCTACCAGCCCATGACTGGCCACCCGGGAGTCCATCCTCAGCAGAAGCCTGATCATCCCACACCCCCATGATTGGCGGTAGCCATGAATGGCCCTCTGCCATATGTGATGTTGTATAAATCTTTGGTGAATAATCGTTGATTTCCAAAAGTGAATCACCGTAGATATCAGCCCCCTGTTATCAGTGTAATACTTTTAGCACGGAATTCCAATCTGCGCTATTGGGCGTGAATAGATAAGTTAAGGGGACGTTCGGGGGCTTAACGCGTGCGGCAAAATTCTTATGTTGATGTCAAATAAATCAAGCAGCCAGTTCTACACCCTTCCACCTATCCAGCGAACCTTAAGAAGTGCAGGCTCAACGATATCCGACCTGGTTGTGGTTTGGGGGTTTACTTCCCATTTATTTATGGGTAAACTTTTTTCATTAAGTTTGACCAAAGTATTGACAAAAGAAGATATACGTTGTCGAACGGTAAAGCTAGGACTCCTTCTAGATACTTCTGTATTGCTCAAAGACTTATAACATATATGTATATACCCACTTACATTTAATTTCATTCATTTGTTTCAAGATGTTGTAAACCTGACTATGTTTTCCATTTACAATATCTACAAACTTGTGATAGTGATATAATTATGTTTATTGTCGTTATATCTCCGCGTGATGCGTAAAGAGTCACCAGCGTTCGATCATATACATGTATATCTAATACATCTAACACGTACATATTTATTACCAAATATGTTCATGAATATGATGCTAGTGTTATGAATTACAAATTTGGTTATTACGTATGCGAGGAATGCTTCCTCACAAAAGAGCTAGTTGTGGTTCAGTGTCAGCTAACGTTGTAATCCATTGCTAAATATTTTGAATGGGCCAAATAAAGTGACTGTGAGCCCAATGTTGCTGTAATGAAATGAATTGCCGTAGAGGATGAAGCTCTGTTTGCGTGTGGATGAAACTCTGTTTGCGTGTGTGTATGGGGGTGGAGAGGAATGGGGGGGGGGGGGCTTGTCTGTAAGCTAAAATATTGCATTTTGATCAATCGATGGTGAAACTATGAAATCCTGGGCAGAAAAAATTATATTGTACATCAAACGTATAAATGCATCAATTCAAATGAAGGGGAATTGAGAACGATTTATTCCAAATATTTTGCAACAAATCTGCAGCCGCTGAGCAGTACTGCATCAATTTATATACTGATCTCGGATTCAATTGTTGCTCACTCCTCATGAATGATTGTAAGCCGGCTCAAAGCTCCAAATAGATTTTTCTATTATCAGATCTTTATTGGTTTCTTCTTTTGAGTACATGTACTTCATACATTTTTTTTTAATTATTTTTATTCAGTATCAAATTATACATTCGCCTCCAAGGGCGTTCTTCCATGCATTATACGATCAAGAGAAACATTTATTGTTAGACATGGTTTCAGCAGTTCAGTTGTTACTTAAATTTCAATTGTTCAGTTTCATTATGGCGGCATTGCCTAAAGAAGTTCCTTGTCATACGACAGGTCAGAATTATAGTCTTTCAAGTCCATTCGCCATGTGTCAGAAATTTTACTGCGATATAGGTGATATATAGGTATATTATACTATCAACGAGTCATAGAAAGACAAATAATGGACAGTCATAAAACAAGACGAAAAGTAAATGCACAAAAAAAGTCACAATATACAAGAGACAGGACAGTGTGAGTTATTAGATAATTCCAGTTCATAATGATTACAACAGAATTAATTAAATATAGTTCACAGATGAGGGTGACTTCCATCAGCTAGAATATGCCTTGTTTAGCATTCTTCTGAGTCTACTTGGTTAGGACCGAAGGTCACTAACAACACATGAACGATGCATGAATATACCACATTGTGTTACCTCCGCTCACAACGTTGACCTAGTATGAAATTACATATATTATCATCATTGTGCATATATATATATATATATATATATATATATATATATATATATATATATATATATATATATATATATATATATATATATATATATATATATATATATATCATATTGTCATAACTGTGAATCAATAATAGGAATCCTTTCAGCTGAGCTGAGTTCTGGTGCTGGTTTTCTTCGGGTTCCTATTCCGCTATACTACATAACAACATCAGAGTAGAAAATACTTTGGATTACTTCATCTTATGCAGAATTTATATAGTACATAGTATAATGCATATTATATATACGGAATTGCATCACAGGTACAGCAGCATGGTCGGGTACAATTATATATCATCTCATGTTACATTACGTCTAGGTTGGGATACTTTCTGTCATTATGGTTTTCGTAAGAATTCTAAAATGTGTATATGTAGGGGTATTACGGACCAAAGGTGTAAGATTATTCCACATCCTACTCCCATAAAATTCTACACTTTTTTTATATAAGGAACAGTACCATGGCATCATGCACTCTAGTAAATCTAATTCTTTTATCACAGTATTTTTCCTGTTGGGAACGTTGATACATTGCATTCAACATGTGGCATTTCCTTCTTTCATTTAAAAGAGGTACCTTGGCTGACTGGTGAAGCCGAATGATACTAATTCTGAGATTCACTTTTAAAACAATTCTTAAACATTGATTTTGTGCCCTCTGTAATGTTTCTCATCCTATATAGACGCTCCATCAAAATACAACTAATCTCCATAGTCTAAGTAAGGAATAATAAAAGCTTTGTAAACTTTAAGTGCTCCATCTTGGTTCAGAGAAGGCCTCATCCTCGCTAGTTAGTAGGCTTTAAATACAATTTATGCTTTAGCATTTCGCTGATGCGATTTTTAAAAGATAAACCAGAATCCATATGGACCCCAAAGTACTTATAAGTGTTAACATTTTGTAAAACTGTACTATTTAGCGTCAAATTGATATGGCCTATCCTTTTACATTGTGTCAGGGTACCAAAGCTCATAAAGTTAGTTTTGGAAGCGTGTACAGTTAACTTATTTTGCTCACACCAGGTTTCAATTAAATAAAGACTATTTTGCAAGTTGTTCGTAATCTTTTCATTATTATTGCCACTTGTGATTATGATTGTATCATCTGCATTTAATTTTGTGGAACATATGTACCCCAGAAAATTTATTAAATCATTAACATATATTCAAAAAAGAATCGACCCCACATTAGATCCCTGTGTGACACCACAGACCACTCCACTCCCATCAAAGAAATAACTGTTACCTTTTTCTGTTGAACCCTTTCGCATAAATAATTTTGAATTTTTTTTATAATTTCGGTTCCTAATACCATAGTTGTGTAATTTCTTTAACAGAATGGAGTGGTCCGCGGTGTCAAAGGCCTTACTGAAATTAATAAAAACTGTGCCCACTACCAATATTAATTTGTTTAGCAATATCATCTGAAAAATCGGAGATCGTTTTGATGGTCGAAATCCCTTCCTAAATCCACTTTAATTGTTGTCAATAAAATTATTATGATTCAAATGAGTCCATAAGTTATTGTTTACTTGTATCTCAAGTATTTTTGCCGGAACTGGTATTATCGAAATAGGTCGAAAATTAGCACAGTCAAAGGGTTACTGTAATGGCATTACCACCATTTCTTTGGTATGCAGGCTTAATCAAAGACATGGTCACAAAGTTTTACAAATATATGGGGTATCAACAACAGGAAATCTTTCAAAATACAATGTACTAGTTCTTATACCTGGTAAACCTGAAGGTTTGTTAAAATGAATCTCCTCGATTAGTTTCATCATTTCAGCATAATCAGTTGATAGATTATTCATATCTTCATTTATGGGTGTACCGTAAAACTTCTAAGGCAAGCATTTATCAGTTGCCAAGGCAGGTCCAATATTAATAAAATAATCATTGATAAAGTTGGCAGTATTGTCCTCCTTAATTAACGAACCATTGGTCTGATTTTTAGTACAATTTTCTTTTAGGCTTTCTCGTAAGTTCCAGGTAATATACTATTAACCTGTCTCCAAAAACCTTTATCATCATCTTTATGGTTTTCAGTTTGCATAAGTCTATAAGTCTGTCTAGCTTCCTTTATAAGTCTATTAGCCTCTTTTCGGGCGTTTCGCGCTATTTCCTTATCGCCTCTTGGCTTTTGTTAACAATTAGAAATTGTTTTCATGTTTGATTTTCTGAAAATGAGGGATGAACGATTTCAGATATGTACCTAAATGGGACAGTAAGGATTATGGCTGTAGGTGTTCTGGGGGGGTTCCAGACAATTGGAAGATTTTGTCTGACTTTAGTTGGGGTCAGCAGGCAGATTTTGAAAATAGTACCATCTCACCAAGCCTTAATAAACTATTTCATCAACGATTCGAACATACTTCCTAAATAGAACAGCAAAGATTATGGCCCTAGGTGTGCCGGCTGCTTCTAAACAATTCCCATATTTGGGATCAATTTAATTCTAAATATTTTCTTAGTCACGAAATAAATATCATTATTTCCAGTCATATTATTTCAACTGATTTTTTATAACCCAATAATACATGAATATCTGATAATGATATGAATGATGCTTTACTCTTATTGCACAAGAGGCCTGCATGGTTTATCTCACCCCTGGAATAAATGTCCATAGGCTTAACATTGGGAGCTCGTTCTCCATGCCCCTACAAGTATTGCAGTCCGTTCTCCATGGTTTCTATCCTGTGAATTGTCCTTCTTTTTTTTTAGTGTGTACAGGGGTGAGATAAATGCAGAAAGCAACTCGTTTTGGTCAAAGAAGTCATTCTCTGACAACTCGTTTTAATGCTACGTGATATTCACTCGGCTGTCACCTCGTTCATATCACACAACATCAAACTCGTGGAGAACGACGCCTTTGAGCAAAACTTTTTTTCTTTTTTTTTTTAGTTCTTATCCCTTATTACACCATAGAATCTGGCCTCCTCTACAAGAACAAGTTTTAAGCAGTTTGTACCGATTTGGGATTTGTTATGAAGAAAGTGGAAGTCACTCTTCTATCACTTCCGTTATTAAAACAATCCCGTCCAAGAGATTTATCATGTGCACACAAAATGTGGTATTTCGAGCAATATTCAGGTTAAAGTTAATGTTTTTTTACATTTGATAGGATAGAGTAAAGGTATGCAGAGAGTTCATAGCACAAGCTGTGAGAAAAAAAAATACTTTACTGTTTTATGTGTGTCATGAGAACGAAAGAGTTGTACATTGTTTGTAGTTTTTTTCAAGAAAAAAAAACCAGTTCATTGGCATTTAAGGTACTGTTATATGTGGTTGAATTGAAGAAAATGTATGTATTTTTAAAAGGAAACGTGAACTTTTAATAATTTGGGACATATTTCGGATTTCTCATCAAGAAAGTGGAATTTAATGTTCTATCACGTCCGTTATTAAAAATATCACGTCCGATAGATTTTTAAACCTTTTTCCAAGAAGCTATTAGCTCAAGAAATAATGAATGGAACATCTTCTAATTTGACATAGATCATGTATATGAGCTATAAAAGTATTTCTGTGATTTGAAAAGGTGAAACTTTTGTATTTAGATGGTGACAGAAAAAACTAAACTTGAGAACAATAGCGAGGCAATCGTAAGTAGGTCAACACGCCTGGGTTTCTAATCCAGGTCTTTCAAGTCCGTACTGAGACTAAAAACTGGCTATGAGACCTACTATGACAGCCATTTCAAAATGGCGTGAGCGTGAGATAGGTGAATAGTGACTCTGTCTCCACTCTGCTCGGCGTCTGCACTTGGTAGCATACGTTTGTTCTGGTTGCCAGTGTAGTGTTCATTACGTTGCTTTGCTGATTTCCCAGTCACGGGGGGGGGGGGGGGGGTGCTCATCTATATCACCACGTACTGTAGGCCTGCTGTAGTCCTTTGCTGGTTCACCCTCTAGGCTCCGCCCCTGCTCTCTAGCGGATTACTGGGGAACCAGCGTACGTTTCTGGAACCTTTCCCTGGCGACCGTTGGACGTACTACAACTCTAGGTTTAAAGGCGGAGTACCAGTCGAACCGGTGGGCTGCGATACCAGACAGGATATTATTGACCTCGTAAAACAAGTTAATAAAAGTTCATTTAATATTATTGCAATTGCTATTTTGGCACGTAATATCTTGATATGTGGAATATACTGCTGAATATTTATTATTTTATCTAATATTATTTTGGTTAAGCCTGTTGCTGTTTATGATACCACTCTTCTCCCAGATCTTTCGCGGCGCTAGCGCCTGCTAAGACAAGCGGCCTCAGGAAGTAGAGCGGAGGATATCTGCTAGGAGACTGTTACGATACATTGCCATTTGCGAGGTCAGCGATCTGGCCAACATGGCGTCGAGGTTCAAGCAAGATATGCCACCTTCGGGTGGCTATGGATCCATAGATTGGGCAAAGAAAATACCTAAAAGTCGATTTAGTGGTAAGTACTATGAACATGCACAATGATGATGTACCACACTGGCTAAAAATTAAATTCCCTACTTTCAGTGCTGGTAAAACTCCCTTCACTGAATTGTCAACACTGCCAATGACAAGGTCACTTCCAAGATTCTCCAGAACAAGATAGATCTACATGTATTTATTAAATTTTAAGTACCAACATTATACCTGACTAACGACACAAACATATAGTAATTTCAAGCAGGAATAAGTCTGATATTGTCAGTGTGACAAAAATCAATACATTCAACATCGGGGTACCTCAACATCGACCTCCAATTTGGGGTACCACCACTACACTACTGTCACTAGTCAGACGTAGTGTAGTCGGAGAGGCTCTGACTGTGAAGCGGTGCAGACAGTCACTAGTCAGAGAGCACACCCATAGAGGCCTAGGCTAACAGGTCGACCAAAAATGCACATCTCAGCTCAGCAGCCGTTTTCCTTATATTTATAAACATAGGTTGAATCTTTCTTATTTTGTGATAGACAGTTTCCTGAGGCAAAATGCAGTAAAATGACAGTAATTTCCTACCTTCGCATTAGTTCTAGAATAGAACAGCCAGTGTTTGTAAAATCCATGTCTATGTATTCTGCAGGCGCCAAAAATAACAGAAAACAGGTTTCAAAAGTGCAGGAAATCCTTCACAGGAGATTGCCAGGAACCAGCTTATCAAATATGGCCGACATGAGTTAGAACTGTTGAAATGTGGTTAAATGAGTTGTACAAAAAGGCTCTCGAAAGTAACACAAAGGAACAAAACAGGAGTTGTATCATCAAAAAGGAATTAATATACATTTCTGAAGGTAAGGGAGCATAAAAATGCACTTACATTGACGGTATTACAGAGAACCAATGACCTGATATTTTGTACTATGGGAATAAGCGGTTGTGCTCTCTGACTGTCCGCTAGGCAGTCAAAGTTTCTCGGACCAACGTAGTGCGACTCTGTTCCTGACTAGAAATTGACTTGATGTCATAGGCAAATTTTGAGACTGACAGTTTCTCCTTTCAAACACAGTCCAGCCTCCAGGTACATCAAGGTATATGCTAAACAATAAATACATGTCTGTATTATGTAAATTCAATCCTAAAGGTTAAATCAAAGGCAGATACTATTCAAATTACTTATTTCTCTCCCTGAATGGAGAACAAATCTCTACAAACGTCTGCCATATTGGAGTCTTGCTGGTGACCCACAGAAAATAAGTAAATACAACAAAGAACACAGGCAGTAATCAGCGAAATACCTGGGGAACCAGCTCAATTTTCAAACTCATTTAAAATAGTGGATGCCTGATAAAGTAGAATTCTCATTCAGAGAATCAAAGTTGGATTTAATAAAGAAAAGCCTGACATCTGCTGCTGATATAATGCCAGACTAAAGATACTGATGTAAGTTGTTTGATTCAACTGTCTTTTATTTCATGCCACTTCCTTTTCAAAAGTTATCGTGTGGACCAGTTTGGTTCGCAAAGAATCGCAAAGTTTGCCTTTGTCCTTAAGTACGTCTGTGGGGAGTGATAGAGGATACCGGGTTGTACTACGTGTAACTAGGTACCACTGACATCTGGGGCCCGTTGAATAACCAAGGATCGTGCATGAAGACCCTTTTCCGTACCTTGCTCAAGGGTTATCATTTATTGAATTTTAAGTTTGTTTGCTAAGACAGTCTAAAAGCTCTGTTCCATTGCGCCGATTCATTGGAGATTGGGGAGCGATTCTTTGGTCGCCGACCCGCCGGCCCTCCGTCGCCGATAGTGGAGCAGCAGTGGAGCTGTAGTGGAGCTAGGCGGCACCCAAACTCCACATAATTGGCACCCGATCTCCACTGATTTTTGAATGGTTCTTGATACATTCTCTCACTGGTTGCCCTACCATCGGCGATTGAGAGCCGATTTCTCCGATCTTGACCAGGGAAGATTGGCTTGAGATGACATTAAAAAAATTAATTATGGTCGGAAAATGGAAAATGGAAAAATTGAAATCATTATACAATTTTAGAACCACAGTATCCTATAAACATTCATAACATCAAGGCTTATCTTTATTAACCTTCATTTTTCGAAAACACAAAACTTTTATTTTTTTTAAATAAAAAACGGTCAATTTTCCGAAAGTTCTGCAAATAATCGGCCAAATGGACCAATTCAGGTGAGAAAATAGAAAAGAAATCGGAGTTTTATTTACGGAAATATTGACCAACCCACCCCCTAGCGACTGAATGGGTACTCCGTTGTTGCACATAATGCGGACAATGTCCACCAGAAGGCGCGACAGTCCGCACCCGATTGTGGGGATATCAGCGGTCGCAGTAATGGAGCAGCAGTGACTGACAGTGGAGTAGGTGCCGCAGCGAGGTGGAGACAAGGTACCGATTGAGAAGAGATTGACAAAAGAACAGTGAAGCACTGATGCAGCAGGACCATGTGATGCTGCTCCATTAGCGCCGATCATGTGAAGAACAACTCCGGTGGAGATTAGATGGAGAATGGTTGGTGACCGGGTGGAGAACAAGGATCGGCGCAATGGAACACCTATTTTAGACATCCATAAGGTCGTTCATAAGTATTGAATAAAGTTTACCCACGTCGTCCCTGAGTCTCCTTGACATACAGAAAAGGGTCTTCATCATGTACGGTCCTAGAAAATCCAACGAGTCCGTGGCTCTAATGAGTGTCAGTGTCTAAATTCTATTGGCTAGATCTTCTCTAGATCTAGTCAGTTTTTCATCAACATATTTCATATTACACTTGTACTCACTTATATTTTAATATTATACTTAAACTCCTTTAACTCTGCCTAATTTGGCATATCTTGGAATTTTGCGGGCTGACTCGGATGATTTTGTGAGTGCCTTTATGTTAAAAGGAATCAGTACTGATAAGAGGAATTATTTCACACTATTCCAAATGTATTCCACGAGATGTCGCTTTATTCAGCTTACTATAAAGAAACTAACCCTTCACTATCCATGCACCAACCATAAAGGCCTGGTAAATTGGCCAGATGGCCAGTATCTAAGTCTGACCATACCCCTGCCCCACTACTAACTTCCTAAAAATAGAACTTTTATTTTATTGTCTTTTTGGGAACAAAGTATTCACTATATCAACCCTGCCATTAGATAACAAATACTTAATTTTGGATACTGTGACCAGCTACCAGAAAAGGAAACTATTAGATGATGATAATGACTAAATGTGATATTTACATTTTCAAATCTAATGGGACAGACCTAAATAAACTATATTCAGACACACTGACATCTGATGGGACAGATTCCCTACATGGTGCATGGTTTTACCAGTCATACACCCTTGTGCTATTATTGACCATAGAAAAAACCCTAGATGATTGTTGTCAATGACTTGCTTGAAACAGAAATCGTATAAAATGTAGTGACAGCTAATGATTTCACTTTAATGAAATAAAACAAGAAATGGTAACTTCTTTAGAATAAGAAAACTTCGAAAGCATATTATTACCTATCATATAGTCAAACCATCAAATTGTCATGGTTGCATAAGTGAGAAAAAATTAACATTTGGGTAGAAAAGTGTATATTAAGTAAGGTAGTCATATTAACCCAACATTATTTAAACAGATAATACAAGGATTGGACTGTGCCATATTATTTGTAAATAGTTGCATTGAGTCATTGTACATTAGAAATACCGCGCTCGCCCATTGTAAATGGAAACATTGCTCCTAGTTAACTAATAACTACAGTAGTATGTGCGTTAATCGAAGGTAGCCGTGTCTACAGGTCTGTAACAAGAGTCAATTTCAATAAAATGTTTTATTCGTGAAAATAAGTAAAGCAGAAATAATCCGACCTGGCTGTTAGCATTTATATAATCCCATCTCATACCAGTCCAGTGTGTACAATATCTTATAACTAAGTTATAGACTTGAATCCTAATCATACAAGCCCATGACAGACATTTTTGTGAAACAGGAAATACCTATCTTATTTCAACTTCACATACGATTACAGTTACATATCATTTTGGTACGTGTATATTAATAAATCTGACTCTATAATTTCAGGGTATGCTTTCTTTGGGGGATTTCTCGCCATTACAGGAACTGCTTGGGTGTTCTACGCCATGGAAAGAGCATATAAAGCGTAAGCGTAGAAATTGGTTGTGTTCTGAATTAGCCGATGAAGTTTACGTTTGTTTTTTACTTGTAAAATTTGTTGTGGATAATAATGCATCTCCGATATCTATTGCAAAACAGATACATTGCTCAATTCAAGTACAGCATATATTACATTACAATTATTGCAATGTCGATTATCACTTAAAAACAATTTGCAACTAAGAAAACAACTTCGCTTGGAATGCAATTTAATAAGACTGAAAGTAATATACCAAAAGGAAAATAACATATGCTTTATCTTAATCTTTTCTTTTTTATCTATTCTCATATAGTAAGCAGGAACTGGAGATGAGGGACGCACGCATAGCTCTAGAACCTTTTATGTTTGCTGAACAACACAGAATGTAAGTATAGATGTCAAACCAAAAGCCTAAGGTCTTAATGCCAAGGCTGACGGGATGTAATCTCTGTTGGTAACAAGGTGATCTTTATTGTAATAAAATCTATTGTTTATAAATGTATGAAAAACAAATACCGAAATTTGAAAGAAAAAAAAAATGAAAAAAAAAAAGATTACCTCTATTCCAATGCTTTTAGATTTAATTTGCAGAACTCGGCATAAACGCCTCGTTCCGCACGAACCGTAAATTATCATCTCGTTTTGAAACTTTTACAGTTCGGCGAGGAGGTTCTATATGCTTAAAATATCAGGCCCACATTTTTAGGTCACATTTCAATAATCCACACATTCTATACGGGGATACAAATATTCCAGTAAACTACCAATATCCAAAGTTCCAAGTCTTTAAAATGATGAAATTGTGGCAACATCTCGGCCGCATTCGGCCATACCCTGACCGAAAACCGGCGGCACCAACGAGAAGCTGTTGTGTGCCGTTGGGCATTAGAAGGATGTCGTCAAGTTGCCGAAATCTATTGATTTTTTAATTTCGTAAAACGAGTGAGTCACCTCCCATCTCAGTGTCCTGTTAGCTCATCTCCATGATAGGAACCCTTGACCCCAAATCACCTCAGTTATTTCCCGCCCTCAGGAGAAAAATGGGGGTTGGTAGGTGGCGTTTTGAATTGAGTATAATAAAATAGTGAATTTGTTTCTTTTTAGGTTTCTGACACAATTACGGAAAAATCGGGATGAGGAAAACGAGCTGATGAAGAACGTGCCTGGCTGGGAGGCCGGCAAGTGGGAAGGTGAACCCGTCTACCACAACCTAGCCAAGCGGTTCCCCGTAGTGCACCCTGAAGAGTACTATGCACACAACAAATGGTCGCAAATGTACGACAGAATGTATGAACGACGCAAGCACTGAGGAACCAATATTATCTAAAAATTAATACAGGAAAAATTGTTCCAGACGAATCCTTTTCACTAATGTCAATGAACAGCCGGCTCCAGGGGATTTCATGGATTTGCTGAAGGATATTATACAAAGTATTCAAGACTGTCGTAAGGACATTTGACATTGTTGAGTGAATAAACTTAAGACTTTCGCCGTTAGCTTCATCTGTAAATAACTTATGGGACAAAGGACCATTAATGGTAAACATATAAAATAAAAAATGAGAAAACTGAACCGTTTTGTTTTTTCTTTTTATATCGAAGTGTGTACTGCCACGCCTAGAAAAGAAAACTGCAGCATTCGTTTATTTGTTAAGCCTTGAAGATATCGATACGAATACCATACGAACTGATCCGCTTCTCTCTTGAGGAATTCGTCGGTCGGGGACGTTTCTTTCTATGTACGCACTTCACCGGCTCATCGCCGATCCGAGATTTGGGCTGGCCATGGTCGGTGATGACCAAAAGGCCACCACAAGGCGCCCGGCTAGGGCTAGCGCCGGGATGGTGGAATACCCACTTTAGTATTCCGTTGATCACATAACAAATTACATGTCAGCCACAAATTCATTGCGAAAAATCTCGACTGTTATAAGGAAATTATGTTCATTCAATAATGTAATAAGATTTAACTTCGCTTGATAAGTCTTTCCATGGATCTAGATTTGTCAGTGAGAGGACTTTCCCTCTGTTCTCCAATGCATATCTACTTTCTCTTTTCTGCTGATTTCCTATCATAACTGACCTTGTTGCTTTTATGCGGCAATACCTAACGCACGCTGCATTATGTTAGGAATGTTCACCTAGCAAGAACTGACAAGACTGTTTCACCGAAGTCAATGGTACACCTGGTGGTACCAGCAAGTACAGTACCATGTTAGATTGGCAACCACTTCGGCCTCTACTCTGTTCCAACTAAGAGGCTGGTAAGGTTCAGTCCAGGCCTTGTCCATGAATTCTCACTCTCTCACAAGCAATCTTGTACTAAGTGGGTTCTGAGAGACGATATATTTAACCCTATCACACCGGGTGCCTGCTGCACTATCAAAGGCATGGAGCCAGGTACAAATGCCGCTAGAGGCCGGGTATATAAGGTATATTATAGATATTTTATCTTCAAATGTAAAATATCAAATACTAGGTTTTACCACCATTTTGGGAAAACATTTAAGAAAACAAATATTTTGCAAATGATGCCTCAAGGCATCACCCGGCCAGCACGGATGATGCCTTGAGGCATCACCCAGCCAGCCCTGGTTGATGCCTCAAGGCATCACCCGGCATGAATGGGTTAAGCAGCTGATCCACCAAGCCAGAGCTAGCACCGGCCGATGGCATTGTGGTGGAATTGTGGTCATCAGCAGCAGTTAATGGCCCAAATTGGGCGTTGGCGACGATAATCTGCTCAGTGGATAAGCAAATAAGGCACTCATGGCTGGCCTCACTGACTGCCGGCCCATCATCCGTCTCCAAAACCCCATCGCTGACAAGCATTGGCTGGTCTCTTGGTCATCGCCAACTGCCAGCTGGCCCTAAATGCCATTGTTTTGCTGATCCACCAAACAGGCTGGCTATTTCTTTAGAGCTGGCCCAACCTAATTTGGCTGTAATTTCTGCTGCTGATGGAATAAAAATTAATTTGATGTTCAGCCAGCCAGCCAACTTGGTCTCCTAGCCACTGACCAGTGAGCAGAGACCAAAAATTTAGACAGTTTCGGAACTCTGGGGAAATTCCTATACACATGCTCTACACATTCATAACATCAAGCCTTATCTTTATTTACCTTCACTGTTTGGTTTAACACAGAATTCAGTGGATATTTGATGAGCTATCACCATTCCCGTACAAATCCCAATGTGTCAGCACTGCTTGATTACCAGATTTTGCGCTGCTGTAGCGGCATTGTGTATGGAGAAGTATTCGGCATGCTGCCTATTGGATGGACGGAGACCTTGGCTTGCACCTTATGGGCCTATTCCACCAATGAGGCACAAGCCCAGGCCAGGCGCCTTGTGGTCGCCTATTGGCGATTGGCGGCAATAGCCGGCCCAAACCTCCCGCCGGCGGTGATAATCTGCTTGGTGGAACAGCTCATGAAGCTCATAGGCCGCTCACGGCCGGCCCCTGCCGGCCGCCGGCCTCTCCCCGTGCCTGCAAAACCCTGCCAGAATCGGCCAGAATCGGCCAGAATCGGCTGATCTGTTGGTGGTCGCCGGCCGCCGGCCTGGGCCAATACTCAGTGCAATAGCCCATTTTGGAGGTGTTCCACCAAAATATAGTGATAACCACAGAGAAGCCCGGGCGGGCGGCCGGGCATTATGATCGCGACCTCCCCTGCAAAGCCCTGCTGGAGGAAAACTGTTTGATTTGATTTTAAGGCCCCGGGAGGCCGGCCGGCATGCCAATAACTACACTGAGAGTGATGCCGAGAGCATGCCGAGAGCTGTTCCCCGGGCGCGCGTTGACCGCTTGCCCGCGTGTACTGCTACACACACCGTCAACATGGAGCAGGCATTCCCCCTGACGGTATCCCTATACACAGAGACCGAAATTTCGGCGGTTGTGGCAGTTTGGGCAAAATATAAGCACCAGAGTCAAATATACACATTCATAACATCAATCCTTATTTTTATTTACCTTCATTGTTCGATTTAAACTGTAATTCCGCGGTTATTTGACGTTTTCTGACCGTTCCTGTACAAATCCAGACACGCTGACACACTGCTCCGCTCGATACGCAACTTTCGCGGGTTCAGAGCGTCGTAGTGTATCGCCGCACGCCGTGCCGCCTATCGGATCGATAGAGAACCTCAGGCTTGCACGTTTAGTGCCGCGAATGTCCACCAGACGGCAATAGCAAACCCGCTGCGAGTGTATCGCTGCGCCGGGTCCGGCCTTGTGTACGCCTGTTGGTCGCCTCGGGGTGGCTTTGGTGGAACAGCTCGGAGAATTTAGGGGTTTAGGGGCGGCCGGCCCAGGCGGCAAATGCCGGCTGGAGGGCAAAAACATGCCTGCTGAGGGCCTTTTTGGTGGAATAGGCCCATTAGAACGACCGCAATGCTTGGTGGATCTGCACACTTGGCGCTCATCTAGCACTGTGGGTACATCTTGTGGTCATCAGTGACCTTAGAATTGGCAGTTTTGGTGGATTACCGTGGAGAATTTAGAGATTTAGTGGTGGCTAGCTGGCCAACCAGCCCCAGCAAATAACATCGGCTAGAGGGTAAAAACCTGTCTGTGGAGCATCTGTTTGGTGAATTAGCCACTTTACTAAGAAATATTCATAGATCATAAATTTATTTTCTATTTTCTTATATACAGAGGGGGAAGTTAGCTCTGAGGTTATCCAAACTCTGCCAAAAGGACAGGGAAAAGTATGAAAAATAGACTTAACAGGCCTTATACTTGGCCTACTATTGTTGTTGCCAGATACATGTTGTGACTGAAAACATATATAATTTTGAACTGAAGAAAATGTTATGTTGAACTAGTGTGTTTGGAAATCAAGCATATGGAAATGACTGTATACAAGCTCTGACAGGAACAAGAAAAAAAGTAAATAGACATCCATCATTGACAGAACAGCGCCTATGCAAAACATATCAGCAACAACACCCACCAACACCAACATTCACGCCCATCAGACCGAACACCCTCCATCAACATTGACACTCACCATCCCACACCTACCAGCAATAACACTTTCACCTACCAACCCAGTCATACCTACACCTACTATCACCAACAAACATCGACACAAACACCACCAACACCAAAACTCACACTGGCCAACATCAATACTTACCAACACCAACACCTCTACCCACCAACGCTCACCATCACCAACATCGACACAGACCAACCCCAACACGAACATCAATTAACGCCCAGACCCATCAATAACACCCATGAACACCAACATTCACACACTCCAAGCAGAGTGAGGTGTGTATGTAGGGCAGAGTAAGTTGTAGGTGTAGGATGGAGTAGGGTGTGGGGGTACGACTGAATAAGATCTGGGTGTATAGCATAGTGTGGCATAGGACAGAGTGGTATGGCCCATGACTGTCTAGAGGACATCCGTAAATTTGAGGCTGTCACTGCCACAATAAAGCACATAAAGGAAAGTCATACATCACAAGTCAATACAGCATACAGAGACCTGACAAGGAAATCTCAAGCCAAGTCTCAACAAAGCAAGCCACCCAAGAAGTCACACAGGAAACCAGAGAAGAAGTGTTCCTGGTGTGGTGGGGATAATCATCTGAGAGAGAAATGCCCATCGAATAACTCCATTTGTAACTTCTGCAAGAAAGATGGTCACTGAAAGAAAACTTGCTTCAAAAACAAATCAGCATTCAAGTCATCATGCCACAAAAAGCAGCACATGCTACATGGAGATTACAAAGAGCACAGTGACTGTGGCGATAACCATGACATCACAACTCTCTCAGCATCTGTCAATATGGTGAAATTAACCCAGAGAGAAGTCCTTGCGGAAGTAAAATTTAACAGCCAAGGGGATTCATCAGTAAATTTTGGCAAAGTCGACACTGGAGCCATGGTAAACTGTATCCCAGACTCAATGCTTGATGACATAGGAATCTCAAGAATCATCTACAGCCAAGTAACATCAGAGGAGTTTGAAAGAAAATCCTAAGGAATCACGGATTTGCAGAGCTAGAGGTAACATGTAATGCTATATGTGATAAAGTTTGATTCTATGCCACTGACTCTACAGAGGAACTTCTTCTAGGCCTAAAGTTCTGCATGAGATTCAAGCTGGTTGAGATAGTAGAGACCTGCATTCAGCAAGAGGTAGCAGCTGAGTTCACAAAGGAAACAAAGGTGAAGGTAAAAGATCCTGAGGTGCACTCAATAGATGTCAATGCTGTCCACATTATGGAGGAAACCGAGGCCAACTACATTTCCCTCAGCAATAAGCAGTAGAAATTCATACCACTCTGAAAGAAAACAGGAGATCCCCTGGAAGACCTTGGACTCATCTTTCTCGAGCCCTCCGATGACAAGGTAGGAAGATTCAACGGTGAAGTTGAGCTGGAGCTCACCTCTAAGAGCTGTACTGCAGAGCATCATGCCAAAGCTTGAGGTTGAAGTTGAATGGATGGAAGCGGAGAATATCATCTGACCATGCCCAGAACTCACCGTATGGGTTCCTAATCTAGTTGTGGTAATAAAGAAGGACGGCTCACTCCGCATCTGTCTAGACCCTCAACTTCTCAACACTTCTCTATACTACCCTAAGTTGGATGCAAAATGTGATTATTGGGCCAAACCTCTCAGTGAAGACAGTCAGCTCCTCACAGCCTTCATTACCCCATTCAAGAAGTGCTGTTTTGTTCGCCTGCCATTCGGTTTATCAATATCAGCTGAGATCTTCTGCGAAGAAGTGGACTGTGTTTTGTCAGGCATCCCTGGCACATTCCCATGTGCAGATGATGTCAAAGTACAGAACACCAGGACATCCATCTCCTAGAAACAGTGGAGAAAGTGCGAAAAGCTGGACTTAAATTCAACCCTGACAAGTGTTTTATCAAGAAGCAAGAAGTGGCATATTTTGGACAGATCTTGACTCCTCAACGTGTATGCCCGTGTCCCAAGACTAGGTCCAGCAACTGACAAACAGGAACTTCAAAGCTTCCTAGGCACAGTGAACTTCATGTCTGCCTTTATACCAAGTCTGTCAAAGAAGTCTCATCTGATGAGAGTATTTCTCAAGAAAGATGTCACTTTCAACTGGACAAGTGATATGCAGTTTGAGTTCGAAGACATCTAGAAGTCTATTGCCCAAAACACACAACTCATTCACCCGAAGAAGCCTGCCACCACCGAATCAATGAAAGGTCTAGGCGCAGTGCTAATGGGAGACCAGACAAGTTTCTCAGTAAGTTTCTCACGAACACAGAATCTGATTACTCCAATATAGAGAGGGAGCTTCCGGCAGTTCTATTTGTGTGTGAGAAGCTGCATGTCTACACATTTGGTGGTCCCATCACCCTCAATATGGATCATAAACCGCTGGAGAACATATTCAACATCCTCCTCACTGATACCCTGTCTCGTCTGATAGAACTGGGTAAAGACCAAGAGATTCCAGGACTTGATGTTGGCATAGCCTAGGTCATGACCATCAATCCTACCCGACTGGAGACACTCCAGGAAGTAAACAAATCTGACCCCACTCTGATCGCACTCCAAGAACATTTAAAGTTGGATGGCCCGAAAGTCAACAAGACTTCAATGAGACACTCCATCCTTACTGGTGCCTCCGAGACAAACTGGCCATAACAGACAAACTTGTAATGAAAGGAAGTGGCATCATCATCCCCACTGAGCTCTGAGAAGACACTCCTCAGAGACTCCACGAAGGACACCATGGTCAACCTGCTATACTTTTTTGTGCTAGATGTTCTGTCTTCTGGCCAGGTATTCAAGAAGATATCACCAGCATCACCCTTGAATGTGACAACTGCCAGAAACATGCCAGGAAGCAAGCAAGACCCTCAGAATGCCAGATCTCAACCACCTGACCAATGGAACTTCTGGGAGTAGATTTTCATGGTAAAGATTAAGTTGTGGCCAGCGATTATTTCTCCGGCTACATCCTCTACAACTTCCTTCCATCAAAGACATAAAATAATACAAACACACATGTCGTTCCAGTTCCTCAAACATCAGTCCTCAATGATGACCAGAAGGACCAGTTGTTCAAAAAGGGATTGGCTCATATCAAGAAAGGGAAGAAGGAAGAAACATTTGCTCCAAATCAACCCATCTGGTTCACAGAAGATGGGAATGTTGAATGGAAGCCAGGACACATAGAGTCAAATGATGTCCACCCTGATTCATACTGGATTATCAGCCATACCAGTGACAGAAGAATTCGGAGAAACAAACACGATCTGAAACTGAGATACCCTGTGGCACATGAACATAGGCCACAACCCAACTGAGACAAAGTCATTGAAGTCCCAGACCAGTGAAACCATAGACAACCCATGGACATAGGGAACATCAACAACCCACCAGACATAGGGAAAAACTTTGTGCTAACATACCGCTAATACCACCAGTACAAATCCAGGCAGATCCTCCAGTTAGAGAGCCACCTCCAGTTTCCCTGGCTTTATCTAAAAAAAAAACAGCTCCCAGGAAGGCGAAAACACTGAAAGTAGCTCTGCCGGCAACCCCTGTTAAAGCAGCTGAGCCCCCAAAATTCATTCGCTCAGGAAGGCAGCAAAAGTCAACACAAAACCCTGACTTTCACTATGGCAAGTAAAGGAAAATGGCATATCAGCTTGGTGTCTGTGTAGTATTGATGCCATACCTCTATGATCGCACGTTTCAGCATGGTGTAATTTAGAATCTATGTGCAGATCTCTATATGATTAAATAGCACATATCAGTATAGTGTCTTATAGCATTAATGTGCTAGGCAGTCAATACAGCAAATCCAACAAGACTGACACCAGAATGCCATCCTAGAAGCAGCTGCAGAAATTGTTTAAGAATTTCAAAAGAGACTCATTTTAAGTGCTAAAATTGATCTAAAATTTCAGTCAGCTACTGTTACATAATCTCAACTGCATTATTTAAGTTCTAAAATTATCTTAAAGAGGGATGTGTTGACATCTAGCCTTAACATCGTGAACTATCGTATGTTGCGTGTAGTGGCCGCCATATTAACATGTATTTTTCTGAATACAAGACTCAAATATAGACATCTCTAGTCTTTTATCAGACTGAACAGCCCAAATTCAAGAAAAAATACTATATTAACATCTCACAACAGTCTCAGATCAGTTTTACAATAGTCTGACAACAAAGTCAAAACTGTCTTGCACCAATGTCACAACAGTCTCACTACAGTTCCACAACTACCATAAAACAGTCTCGTAACAGTCTCACATCAGTCATACAAATGCAGTTTCACAATGATCCCAGAACAGATTCACAACATTTTTACTAGAGTCTCACAACAGTTTCACAACAGTCTCACCAAAGCCATACAACAGTCTTTTAACAATCTCATAACAGCCTCAATACAATTGCACAAGTCACACAATGGTCTCACAACATTCGAACAACAGTCTCATATCAGCATCACATCAGTCACTTGGCCCAGAACAGAGGGTGACCTCTTAAGCGGGGTTTTACTGTATATGTAAAAAGTACACTTGATGAAGAGCAACACCAGCTCGAAATGTTGTGTCATAAGAATGCATGTAACAATTACAACCAAACTTAAAAATACCTAAATTATAATCCAGGAGTTGTTGGTTCGTGATAATCTTATTACAAGTTTTAAAAAAAAGGTTTGTTGGTAAACTTTTTCGAATATGTGCCACTGGAAATCACAAATTTTAGTCGAAAATCACGAATTGGCAGGAAATGGGCTATATTTTGAATATCTCAAAAAATTCCTTCTTGGAAAATAGTTTCAATGGTTTTCACACATCTAGGCCCTTGTATGGCACAGTCCAGGACCTTAAAACCACACCTAACTCCAATATTTATTCAAAATCTTGCTAAAAACGTGAGGGCGTCATGTTACGACACCAGCATAAAATTGCGCATAAAATAAAAATAAAAAGTGGCAGAATACAATAAGTTTCACTGGTTTTAATGACTCACATAAATGCATCTTCTCACCATAAAAGAATAGGCCTATATGGCTTCCTTCATACTGAACTCAATTTGTGCTATTTTGGTGTAGTTTAGGCAGTCACGTTATGACACCTACTAAATTGTTAATAGTTCCAGTTCCCTATGATATTAGTAATAGTTCTTTTGAGATATCAAGGCGTAGATATATAGCTACACAATGGCGAAAAAATGAAGTCTCTATCTTTATTAGAAAAAAGTTATGAGGCTCTACATATTTTTGTATCACGTTACGACCCCATTATGTTACGACCCCCATCATATTACGACCCCCAGTGGATATAAGGCGAGGGAAAGCACAAAAAAGAGAAGATAAAAATGCATTTTCTATGGACAAAATCGATTTCCCCAGTGTCAACCCAGTCCCTGGTGGGGGTGTGGACACAGCCTTTAAATATGAGCCAATTTGGGGGTGGGTGGTTGGGGGGTCGTAAGGTGACGTTTTTATTTTCATATTAGACCCGTGCTAAAGCTAATTATGGTAGTTAGCGTTCCCAGTTTCGCACATGAGTCTTTTAGTATATAGAGATGATATTTGCAAAAGGAATCAATGATCCTCTCAAATTTGATTTTTGTTTTTGGTAGTTGCTGCTATTTCATGATTTTTTTACCGATTGAGTACACGATTTCTGGCGTAGGAATACCAATAACATTTAAGCGTACGCGGAGGAAATATAAGATTGACCCTGGTCAAGACAATATTGTTATCTGGGCTCAGGCATTAGATAACAGTGACTCCTTTGAATCAAGCCTTCAAAAGACAACCATCAAAGCATAACATATCATTCGAATATGAATACTTGAATACTTTTTATCCCTTCCTCCCAACCTTTTATCTTATATTAGATGACGTACCTGTGATATTCTTTAATTTTTTCTATGATGGTGCGTTCTCCTTCTGGTATCAATGGGTATGATTTAAACAACGTACACATAGAGGACCAAGTCCGGAAACAGGAAAGTTGGGCCAGGAGTGACAAGAGAAACGGAAAGGTGAGAGACAAGGGGATGACAGAGGCACGAAGAAGAGATAAGAAATTAAACGCACTCATTATCCTTCATCGTGTTAGATTCGTGCAATCTAACAAACCTTCAGTAGATATTCAATTTCGATATTTGGAGGACATGTCCACACTCCTACCCCTCTTGCCTCCCCCACCGTCTCGCTCTCCTTCCCACCCCTCCTCTCTCTCTCTCTCTCTCTCTCTCTCTCTCTCTCTCTCTCTCTCTCTCTCTCTCTCTCTCTCTCTCTCTCTCTCTCTCTTTCTCTCTCTCTCTCTCTCTCTTTCTCTCTCTCTCACTCTCTCTTTTCCTCTCTCTTTTCTTTGTTTTACTTTAGCCTACGACAATCACTATATCCAATAATTCATTTAAAAAAAACGTGATGCTATGTTTGTGTAAGGAAGTACAGTTAGTGAAATGTGGGATCGATGTGTAGGGCATCCGGGGCACGGTTTTAGGTAAATGGGTAGGTTTGTAATATTAGTTTCTAATGGTCTCCAATCTACTAAAATGGGGAAACACATGATAGTTCTTAAAGTGTATCTAAAAAAACACAAGAAAATACAATTGTTTGTG
This sequence comes from Alentia gelatinosa, assembly GCA_950022655.1. Lineage (NCBI taxonomy): Eukaryota > Metazoa > Annelida > Polychaeta > Phyllodocida > Polynoidae > Alentia > Alentia gelatinosa. The sequence continues at coordinate 43,544,920 of OX465583.1, read as the reverse complement.
GTTCTTAACCCTATTTGTGCAAAAACCTGACAAAAATCGGACTTCTCAAAACATCCTTTTGATTGATTTTAATGACATCCTTTTTATTGATTTCAAGGACATAATTGAATTAAATATCGGCCGCGTTTCAGGATTTTACCACTTTCGTGATTTCATTTCTAAAATTAAAAAAAAAAATCCACTCCTTATTATGTATCTTGGAATTTGCAAATATCCTAAAAAAAACTAAAAAAAACTGGCTTTTCCCTATCTAATTCAGAAGGATAATGCTTTCCCACAGTGCCACTGAGTGTGGGTGGGAGTAGCACAGGTGAGCGCGGTGCAGGCGGCTGGCGCTGGGTGGCGCGCCGGTGGCCTCGCTGATGCGTGACGTCTCCAGTACACACACTCACAGGTAGACAACTCCAGCACACGGCGCAGCGCACTGTACAGGCCACCACCAAGCCATACGGCGGGCAGTGACAGAGAGCGGTGGCTGCGGTGTGCTCTCTGCCTCCACTGCCTATGCCACACCCCCGTGCCACCACCACCCCGGCACATAGTTAGCACCCCCTGAGGTGAGCGCCCCTGGATTAACGCCTTCGCCCCCGGCCTGGTGCTTGCTGGCCGGCGCCATGCCGCCCTCGCGGAGGCCCACCTGGATTTAAATGCTTCAACTCATGAGGAGAACCTTCCAAGATGGCGGTGAAATCCAGGTGAGTTGATGTTGTCGTCTCTCCGTGTACTGTGTGTAAAGGGGGGGGGGGGGGGGGGGCAGTCTAACCGCGTGGAGTTGCATTCAATGGGGGCCGCCACTGGTTGATCCCCCAACCAGCTTTAACCTGCTTTATTCACCGACACGGTTGAGTTGTTGTCATCAGCCGTCCTGCTAAACCATGGGTGACTTACTGAGTCTTGTGTTTCTTTTACCTGCTTCGAGCAGACAGGAATCGTCTGGCAAACCCATCGTGACGGTAGACGATGTGGAGGGCGGCGGCTGCATACTCCAGAAACCGTGAGTTATGTTTACAAACTGTCCCATTACCTGAACTTAACCTCCCAGCTCTCAGTCCACATACAAACATGTCCCTCTTTCGCCTCCCTCCCTCTTCTAACTGCTGTTTAGAATGTCCACTCTTTTATGAATTATAAGTATTTACAGTAGAGTTCCACTTGTCAAAGGGATATCAAACTCAAAAGAGGACACTTTTACTCGGACTAGAATTTTTTTTGCTTCTATGAGGCGTTTGATTATCCTCGCTCATGGGGACACCCTGCCGAAAAAGGGGACACTTTTTCCCGGAACGTGTGGGTGGCCCCTTACCCTGTACTGTATATCCTTACTTCTATAATCTAATGGACATGATGGCTCGCAGAATGGTTTAATTAGGTGTGTTAGTGGTATCATCAAACGTTTGGAAATCGGAGTGGGCAATAGGAGATATAGGATTTGATTCAACGAAGCATTGCCACGATCACTTCGATTTTCCCCCAATACATAACAACCGGAAATGTACAGTAGACGAAAAAACTACACAACAGAAAGAAAATATAGCTTTGATAAATGCAATAGGACATGATATCCCATGGGTGTAGCACAACCTACAAGAGATCGATCTCAGTGGATTGATTGGGGTTCAGGGATGTGTCGTTAGATAGGTCAAAATGGCAAGTCCTGTTAGACTAGTCCCCATGTAGAGGTTAGAGTCGCGGACGTTGTTTGGCCTGTCCTTCACTTTGTGTGTGGGGGCGGGGATGGAGTGGGTAGGGTACGTATGTGACGCCCCACCACACCACACCACACCCCGTCACAAACCTGCTACTCCATCTAGTCCCATTGAGCATTTGTAAACACATGCTTTCTTTGTGTGCATCGCGTCAGTATACAAAGACTGTGTCACAGCATGCTGTGCCATCGTAGGAGGCGAGTAATATGCATACAGCACCTCATTAAAGGGGTTCAGGTAGTGCCCCAGATGTTCTATATCGTCAAAACACCTCTACGTGAAATCATCAATAAGCGTAAAACAGGTATTCACACGTAGTTTCGATCAATATTGATTGTGAATCAATGTCACCCAAACCAGAAAAGTCAGTTCAAATTTGTTTGTATAACAGTTATAGGATGATGGCTCATAGAAAGAGAAGAATTTGGGGCTGCAACAATTCCGTTAGATATTGAAACTTGCAGTTTGGTCTTTGGAAACCTTCCAAGAAATAACACAACCTGGAAGTCAGATGATAACATTTCCAAACAACATATATGGTGTACTTGTTATGCAGTTTGCAAGAACATGAATGCTTGTAATGAACGGTTAATGTGCTGTGGGAGGTGTGGAATGAAGATATATGATAATCTTGTATACTTCATACAACAAGGCCATGTTCATATAGACCATACCTTAGATACATGTATTTACATGCAGGTGTGTTATTTTAATCGAAGTGCTATCGCACTACATACTCTAGGTTATAACTTAAATTATAGCTGAAACATGAATGAGTGTTATTAACGGGAGTGATGTTTACAAACGGTGCCCAGCTAAGACTTGTCCCACTCGTTCATTTCTCACAGGTGTCTTATACTTGGCGTATTCTGCACTCATTGATCTTTAGATTTACCTTTGTCAAACTCCATGTTTTGGAAAGTTTCATTACCAAACAACTAACAATTGAAACACATTAATTCATTCGATAGTGGTCCCTTAAAGATGACATAGCTCGCGGTCTTCACAGAAATAGATGGACATATATGTCTATGAATAGCAAGCCGCCGTATACTCATATTCTCGAATTAAATTGTTAGTTGTTTGGTAGAGTTATCTTAATTAAAACCAGTTGTCCAAATGATCATTTCAGACAACATTAATGAAATTCAATATAGCTGTGTTCTGAATAAACAGGAAAATGCCTTGCAATAGTCAAGTGTAGGTGGATTGAGTAGTCTCGTCTAGAAACGGAGCCAGGCGACAGCTTGTGAAGAGTTGTTTGTCAGTCGAGGCAGGATTCACCCGCAAAGGCCCATCACCAACGTCTGGATAGACCCGCGGGCTTGTCTATTCTATCAGCATCTGTTTGAGCAAAGAGGGACCCGCTCTGGGCAGAGGTCAAATCGTAGTCCCATAAGTGTACACAGACAATGTCCCACATTTACACATGAATACATATGCGTATCACGAAAGACGGTAGCTATGAGTTTTTTAAGTGAGAGATATATATGTTGCAGTGGGTAGAGTTCGCAAGGCTTTGCCTTGTAACCCCAAACGTCTTGCGTAGAGTGATATGAGAAATCTCGATAACTGTTTAAGGTAATAGGGTATATGTACCTCCCATCCGTGTGTATGTACATGTATGTTGTAGATCTAAAGGTCGCTCGAAGGGGCTAGGAATAGAATGCAGTGAAAGTGGGGATGTAATGGGTGGACTAGGGTAGGAACTGGGTGGGTTGCTGATGATTTACGCTATAGCAACTGCCTATGAGATGAGGGCCACAGACAAGCAGGAAACACAGCGGCACGGCTGAGCCTCGAACCCCGGAACCTGTGATCTACAGAACAGCATGCAACTGACTGAGCTACCCCTATGTCATTGACGGAAATAGGATTGGCCCAGCCTGGATGGAAAGCAAAATTTGAGAAAGGTTTTCAAAAACAGCGGTGAGATTCTCTATTGTTGCCGAAGTGGTGGAGATGCCTGACTAAACACATTCTTTATTGGGGAGAGGGGAGGGGTGTAAAGGATGGAAAAGAGAACGCTGAGTAAGGAGTTATTTGGTGAAGCACTGAGGGTGGTGTATTGTGACCACGCCCAGGCTCGACAACCGACATCGCCTTACATCGACAAACGGGACCAGTTCCAGGGAAAATACAAACATCCATTCCGAAAAAAATACAGTCCTGGCGATATCCCTTCTTAGTCTCGGATTGAAATTTATTCTGAATGATTCACAATACAAACGTAAATTTGGGAATAACTGAGTTCATTTCTCTCGTCGATCATTATTCGATACTGACCGGGGCTTGATCAACGAGCGCCTGTCGTAGTGGGGTGCGCGTGCGTCGCGGTTGAAGGACATGGTCGTGATTGTTACGTATACATAATCTTTCCCAGAACCAGCAATAGTTATATATGAGTCAGACTGAGACTTGATCACAGGAGGTGTCCATGATCAGGACTACTTGTGTGAGAACAAGCCTCGTTGTGACACATAACACCATGACCCATACATGCCTTCTGTACGTCATGTGTACTCTAAGTGTTATCGAAGTCCAGTTACGTATTACACGCAGTGGGTATGGAATGAGGCCTCAGCCACCTGGCCATAAAGCCACCTGTCGATGACCAAGACTCTATTTATCAGATTATACGGACGGTTCCATGAAATAATTCCTGGTCCAATTGTCACTATTGCTGTTAAACAACATGTTAATATTGGCAAAGATGCCTATCTTTGTGTATACATGTACACTGAATAATCATCGATTTGATGGCTTCATAACTCAGACTGGCTGACTTGGGAACAACCCAGCTGCTTGCCTGCATAGATTTACCCACTTCGCCGTGAAGCAGCCCTGGCCGTGAAGTGTGTAGTCAAGTTGTGTGAGTGGTAGGTGGAGATGGGGGTATTATTCCATCACACTGGCGTGATCAATTGCAGACCTCGCCCAGGCAACACTTCGATTTTTTTTTCTATACTAGGGAGTAAAGTGCTACCCAGATTGGGGGATGAATATATGCTCATTGTATTTGTAAACTGTTATAGGTCTAGTGTTGGTAATACTTACTGCGGCCACCTTGTTGTACTTGTGTATGGAACATAGTCATTGTATTATATGATACATGTATGTTGGAATCAGTATTCCTATTCCGTGTTAAACCTGTGGTTGTCAGTGAATTATGCAGTATTTAGCAATCACACTCACTGGATGAGATATCCAAGATAATGATATCTGTGATGCATCTTATATCATCAGAAGTGTAAACCTAAAAAAAGACTTAATTGCATTACCTCATAGTGAGATAAGTTTTCCCTGCAAAAGGACACATCAATACATGTGGTGCAATTGGTTCCTCTAGGCGAAGCGATTAGGACAAACTGCCGCGTCGTTCATAGTTAACTGTAGGTATTTTATCCACATTTCAATTGGGCACAACATGGACACGGTGCAGGGTATTATGTCAGAGTTGTCAACAAAATACATGTACATGCCCCATTTCCGGGCTTCTAGCCAGGAGACCAACAGTTTGCTGTGAGATGTGAGTCCTCTCCCCGACCTGCCCATAGGAGCAGGGAGAGTTTGCTCCGGTCGTGTGGAGGACAACCGTTGTACACAGTGTAAGTAGATTACATAACGAGAAAAGGTGGTTTTTTTCAGTTACACAATTTACTGTTCGAAGCGGTGCCATTCAGCTCCCGTGGAGTAGAGTGTACAGGGGGTAGCACCTGTGGTTTGCGGGTAGGACAGTGTATCTCACCCCAGCACATTCCTCAGTACCAAAATTCACCTTTCTCACGATACACACAACGGATATATATTCATTATTTATTAGAAATGACACTATTGTACATGTGTTTTTTATGATGGATATAAGACAGAGGATGGGAGGCCTAAAAATATATCGATTCTATAGCAGATTCTATTTCAGGTCAAATTTTGTTTGATGTCTAGATTTCGTAGAGGAGCAAATGACCTGAAAAATGGGTCACAATGGCACCCGAGAGTCTCCTGCATGAAACTTGCCATGTTGGTCAATGCACCTAGTAGAATGCACCTATCTTTAAGTAAACAGTTAAATATAGTCAACTGGACCAATTCCATTGTAAGAGTCACATTGCCATTTCCATTCAATTATTGACTATTTCTCTTTGAAAATTAGTCAACATGCTATGAATATGTATGGACACGTAAGCGTGCTCATCTTTCATGTTAAAATACAAGATATGAATTGAATATAACGTATAATAGTTCAAACGAAAAGAGCTGATCGTAAATACAGTTTGGTCTTTGCCTTTAATAATCTAGGATAAAAAAAATTGATCTAAATATTTACACAGCAACGGAAGTGACGAACCAACATTGTCCTTATGATTGCAAACTGGTGTTTTTTTTTAGATATTTAAAGATATGATATCAGAGGTGACCCATAGGTGTATTTATTTCTTCTGATAATACATGCTACAAATATTTAATGAGTCATGGCCATGTCACTATCATCATAACCAATGCATTTTAACTAATAGACTTAGATAACGTTATTCATGCTCTTTGATGACTTCTCAGATGCAAGCTTCCGAGCAACGAAGGCGTGTGTATATGCCCACAAAAAACATAGATTTGTAAGTGTCGTGGGTCTCTTTCGCCACCTTCTCTCATGCATTTACATATGGCAGTCATCCTCGTTTAAATGTTAAGCTGACGTTACCTGTGGGTTCTCTCGTGGTCGCGCGGCCCGGTGGCTTTGTTGACACACTACAGATTGAGGCAAAGAGAAAAATTCTAATCTCTTTGGTTGAGGTAGTCAGGCGAAGTGTTTGGGTGGGGGTCGTGGTTGTATGAGGGGTGGGAGACCCGTTAAAGATAACTTTGAACCGGTGAGTAACGGAGATCTCTGGTAAATTGTACACCACAGATGTCGTAAACAACAACGACAATAACAGTCATCCCCTGATTCCGCCATAGCCCCACCCTCATAAGCATTTTACCCTCACTCCACGCTTCACATAAAAGGGCCACACTTTCCACGCAACCCACTCCACATGAAATATCTGAGCATCCCAATACCTGACCTCCACTTCAAGAAAATTCTATCCATGGTTTGCCAACAACTCGTTAAGGAGCACAAAATTATCAGCCACTTTACGAGGACGTGCCTACACATACATACATACATACATACATACATACATACATACATACATACATACATACATACATATGTGTGTGTATTATGTGTGTGTATTGTACATACATAACATGATATCATGCGAGTTCACCTGGAGGGACTATGTTTGGATTATCCCAATTTCTTTAACGCTTAGAAGATTAAAAGAAATATTCTAATATGAATTCTAGATTCGCCCATACACTTCTAAATGAACCTCTTTTGTGTTACCATGGCAATGTCTCCCCTCCCCCAAGTGTTTTACTCCAAGTAGAAAATGATATGTATATTTGTGGAAACGAGTATAATTCCATATTGTCCTGCAAGTCTACGTCTTTAATAGTGAACTGGCCGCCCGGTTGTGCATTCTCAAGAAGAAACCACTGCCGAGTATTGTTGTTGTAGGCATTGTTCGGACTGAAGCCCACTCCACCAGTATTCAGCAAGAAGCGGGGCTGCTTTGAACTAGCAGTACTCAGCCGTTAGTGTAAGCCTGGTCGCCCCCAGCCATGTAGGTGGCATCTAAAAACACGTGTTCTTCTCCCACGGCTCCACCCCGTCACTATTTCTATAGCATTGTCGCCCTGCGACACTGGACCCCTTCTCATTCTGCATCCACTCCATCCGTACTCTTATTTGCGACCCCAGTGATCACTCTATGAATTCCCACCCCAGTTTGCCTTTAAATTACCATTATCATCAGCTGATTACTACCACTCGACCCACGGTCCGCCACCGAACCTTTCACTCTCACAGCAAGGTGCAGTTGTTAGCCCTCTGAATTGCGGGTAATGCGTTCCGTGGTCTGTGTTTGTATGCCATTCGAATGTCATAGATGGCTTACCATATCACCTTGATGCGCTCTGATATGATGTATTAGCATGACACTTTATGTTTCTTTGGTGTAAAATGGAACAACACTCAAATATTTACCTCGTAACCTACAATTCACCACTCACCACTAGACACCATTCATTACTCCCACCCGCACCATAAATATCACCGACACACTCTATAGCCTTTATGTCGAGTTTGACCAATATGTCCACCCACATCAGTCCAACCAAGGTTCGTATTATCGTAAAACCGGATGAGTGTTAATCTGGGCTCCCGTATGCGACGACTGGAGTTTGGCGTAGTGATATCCGGAGCCCAAACTCCAGGATACATACGTACCAGGAGTCGCATACGGGTGCCCAGATTAAAACGTCTAAGGTTTTTATTTTATCCTACCCCCTGTGAACGATATTTTTATGTGAGGATAATAACAAAAAAAAACATGATAAAAACTTTCTGAAGTCCTCCATATAGCTCTCCTTGCTGCTCTGAAGGCGCTTGGAACTACTTTCAGCTGCTGATCTCTGATTGGTCCATTTTTTGTACGCTCCTAGGAGCGATTTTTTATCCGTATGCGACATACGGGCGCATACGGAAAGTCAATGTTAAGCCTATGGGATTTTATATTAGGGGTAGGATAAACTAAGATACCACTCGATCCATGACCCATACCCTATTCACTTTGATCACTTCTACGTGCCATATATAACAACAGGTAGCTATTGATTTTAACGCCCTATGTTTCATTGGAGCTTGCCTTAAGAGTATCTTAAGTCCTTATTATCGATGTAATATGCCCCAGATTTCGTATTCAATCCTTCTGATTAGCAAAATGCTCTCCTCTTTTGTATGGCTCCAAATTTCCATTAGCTATTGGCCATGTAGATCTAGTAGATAATTTCCGTTTCGTGTGTTCGCTTGCATTAGATTTTCCTCTAACAACAACGACCGTGTGTGAACGATGATGTGATAGGGTCAGGGTCTGTAAAAGCCTGCTGTGAAGAGTAATGAGTATGCCAGATTACTGAATTCTGATAAATGACAATGTAATTGGATGTTCATTAGTCTCCATCGTAGGCAGTGAGAAATCTGTAGTTTTAACTAAAAAAACTGTCCGTGATTTCATCCTTCTCTTTGTGAAGTCTTTGTTTATAAGGACAGATGATCTGGATGGAATTTATTGTCAAGCTTATTCTGGCGAGGTAACAACATGATACACACATATGGAGATCGCAAACGTGGCGGTAGTCAAAGCACTGAAACTACAAATGTAGTTCTTATCTGAACGAATATCTTCAGTTACAGTTTTCACGTTGGCTTCCTAGTATTACGTAGAGGCCTATGGTCTGTGGTCAGCAGTCTCCAGAAGCTCAGGTTCTTTATCCTACGTAACATATCAAACAAGCTGTTGGTATCCAGTCGTTATTATTCGTTATAACGTTTAGATCCCTTTGTATTGGCCTTCAGAAACTTAAGCCTCACCAATACACCACTCCTATTGTCCTCCCTCCCATTGGCTTCAGCCCCAACGTCCGTTCTATTGTTCGTTGTCTGTATCTGTTAGATTAGTGAGAATAACAAGCCCACAATCCGCAACAAGCCAGAGGGTATTAATATGGCTCTCAAGTGAATACCACTGCTCAGTGATTACATCAAAGGTGTATATCTGATTAGGTGTGCCCTGTTTCCTTGGATCCTTTTATCGTTCTTGAATCTAGTTACAGAAAAGGTGTTGGTGACGTCAGTATACACCAAACACTGGCTTAACACATATAACTGGTAGGATGACATCACCTACCTCGATGCGAGGTAAATGAAAGACGATTATCTGATTGTGAATATCTGTGCGACAAGCACAGGTTTCCTGTATAAACGCGGCTCTATACAATCTCATTATCTCAGGACTAAGACCCGAATAAGACCGACACAACACCGGCAATAGTGTTACCAACATAAATACGGATTTTGAAAAGAGAAGGCTTTATTACTAAGAAAATGATAAATGGCGCATATAGAGCGGAAAGAGGTAGCACTTGAGTGTAATTTAGACGAGGATCAATACTGGAACGAAAGGTAGGGCGATAGAGAGGAATATACTGCTTCCACTCTATGGCCCTCTCGACCTCACTCGCTCTGCTAGTATACGTACCGGTATGGTGGTGGTTGTGGGTGTGTGTGCGTGTCAGCGCCCCACTCTTGGGCTGCCGTTTTACGCCCCTATGAATACATGTACATGTATTTCCATTGTCACGGTCTACTGGTTTCAGACCTAGTTTACATAGATTAGACTTGAGAAGGAAGACCTGGCTTGACTTGGTGAACGTCAACACAATTCTCTGCTCTATTTATTGTAAGTCTTCCATATGAGGGGTTCCAGCACGTGCAGAATACATCACCATTCTGTGATGTATGTAATGTATAGGATGTCTGCCTTGGTCTGTCTACATGCTACGTATCTCTGTTAGCACAGATCGAGAATTACCTACACACCATAGATGATACCTTTAATAGATGTCTTTCCCATGCTGGACACTACTTATCAATATTTAGATTTAGTTTTACCTGTACACCTCTTTGGGCGATATAGGGATGGGTTTTGTTGTCATTTATACCCAAAGAAACAGTGAATGCATGGAATTAAAATATGGCAGGCAAGTAGTTTAATTATGATCCATTAGGAGAGGGTGACAGCCAAACAGTAAAGTAGGACCTAGGAGATAAGGATGACATGAAGACAGTAAAACAATGAGCTATAATATAAGGATGGCAGGCAGGCAGTAAAGCTGTGAGCTATAATATAAGGTTGGCAGGCAGACAGTAAAGCTGTGGGCTATAATATAAGGATGGCAGGCAGACAGTAAAGCTGTGAGCTATAATATAAGGATGGCAGGCAGACAGTAAAGCTGTGAGCTATAATATAAGGATGGCAGGCAGACAGTAAAGCTAGGGGCTAGGGGAAAAGGATGGTGGGCAAGTAGTGAAACTATGATTTATGAGACAAGTGTGACAGACAACCAATGAAGCTAGGGTCTCTCAGATAAGGATAACAGTTAAGCAGTAAAGCTATAAGCTATGAGCCAAGGATGACTGGCAAGCAGTGCAGCTAGATTCAGTGGGGCCTATATCTCACAAATGTTATCTTGGTTGTCTGTCTGTAGTATTCCTGTTATATGAATATTTCTAAGTGTAAAACTTTACAAAGCCCAATATTTTGCATTAAGGTCTAAAATGATATGACATGGATTGAGTCGAATTGTGCATGATTTATATGAACCCAAATGAAAGTAATATTTATGGAATGGATCGTCGTACTTCTAGACGGCAGGCAAGAAAACGATCAAACGAACCGAAAATGATTGATATAGAGAAGAGGCGGGTGGAGGAATGGCGAGAAGGATAGCTATCGAGGTGAAGGGAAATGTCCTAATAGGTAAAGGTCCGAACCCTGGGTCCGAGGAAGGGACTAGAGAATGGAGGTATAGTGGTTGTGGACGAGGACTGGACAAGGTCTGACGACTCGCCGAACAGACAAAATTTACATCTACAGGTAGAGGACAATCTATATATGGTCAATAACAGAGCAGCAGTGGGAGGATTGACCGACGAGTGGACCGGGCCTTCATTTGTGCCCGCTCATAACCCAGTGTCCGTGACGGATATTGACCTCTGTTTTTATCCACCCCCTGACCTACCCGACCCTCGCCTTTCACAATACGTGTGCATGTATATATTTACCCCGCCCAGGCCGCCCTCACATCCCCCAGGTACACTTCTGGTGCCGGTTACCATAGTGCCAGGATCGAGCCCGACATGCCCCAGTTCACACGGGCCTTGGATACAGGTCCCCATTTGGCGGTGGGTAGATACAGGTTGACACAGAGGTAAAGTGGAAGTGGGTGGGTAGGTAGTTTTGTAATTGCTACACACATATATATTTACAGATAGAGATTGGATTATATACATACACCGCCTCTCAGTGTACCTGGGAGAACGATACTGACCCTTACTGGGCCCTGTATGATTAATTAAAGAGATACGTCTTGTTTGAACCAAAGAAGATTATTCCTAGTGTTATTACATGTGTGGCTCTCAGTTCAGCCCATGACGTCCCGGTAGCCTTTGCGTTCGACGAACAAGATTATACTCCAGTCCGAAAAAGTACTCTCTATTATTGGGTCCACTTTTGTATTATGGTTACTTTTCAAACGGTCTTACCTTGTGTCGTCGGACACAGACGTTGTTGTGTCTAGAATGATCTTGTCTCAAAACACTCAAGACACGACCAGACAATCCAACATCAAACTTCAAAGCCACACTTCTTGCTACCACCCTCCCTCCACCCACCCAAACCAATAGCGTATACGGCAAGACATATTGCTTCATATATGGATAATAGTACATATTTGGTGTTCCTACATGTATTTGAAATAAGCCTGTGCATGATAGAAGTCGTCTTCACAAAGAGCGATTGTCATTCATACAACTCCTCAAAACTGTAAAGCTCACCTGCCAGGTGACCGTCGTCAATGAGGAAAGCCAGGCTAGCCCCTGTCGAAAAATAATTCTAATACAAAGGGTTTTGGTTTGGGGCTCTCCTCTATCCAATTTTCTAAACAAAAGCTGAGCTAATGTGAATGCTGGTACATTGTTAGCAGCCGATGACCCATGATGAGTTTATGAAAGGCATTGGCCTACATCCAGGTTATCGGTTTGGGGCTGAATGGAACAGAATAGGTTGAAGGTCTTTTATCAGAATTTACAAGGTAACATCTGCTTCGTAAAATGTCACTGCAAATTATGAGTCTCTACAAGTAAACTTTTTACCTATCTACGTAGTATTCAAATTAGGGACGTATCTTTGTTTAAGACATTACAATTCCAAGTCCTCGAATTGTCCATGTTTGTAAGTCTTTCTTTTCAAATAACTTTTAGTTCTTGAGCTGATCACTAGATGTTTCAAAATAGGTTGATCCTCCTAACCAGTCTTTGATATATTGTGTTATGAACTCGCCAAATATACACATGATATCATGTTGTAAATGCGCGCCTATCGAAGAGACACTTTTTGTGTCTTGATTGCAGAATAGAGGAATTTTCATCCAAGTTAAAAGCGCCATGCCATCCCTTTGTCTCACATTGGGTAACAGGAGACGTACGCTATATGTAGCACTGTTTACAAAACATTATGTTATATCCCTTAGTCTAATTGAATTAGTCACTTCAAGGATGATGGAGACTCTCTTGGGAATGCGACGTACATCCCTGTAACACGCCGGAAACAAGATGGAGAGAGAAGAGGCGGCTGCGGTCCCAGCGGACTTTAAAAGCCGGACGCCGTCAGCTTGGGAACGCGCACATTGTTATTTGTCCGTAACCAGATTTGGAAGGCGACTTGGCGACCGGAAGTAGAGGATTCCCTTTAGGGAGAACAGAGGGCGACACAGAGGTGTGACCACAGGTAACCAGCGGTGCATGACGTCATTGCCCATAGGACAAGGCCTTGTGATGTGTCCGTGCTAACTTACTTCAAAGTCCATCCCGGACCACACTGCAGGAGTGACGTTTAGGCAGCATTTGGCACTACACAACACTGTATGGAGCGCTTTGAGGATGGCCATTTTGAGTTAGGTGAACCGCAGACCAACTGATATATATATATTGCCTCTGTGCCATGGTTTCCGGCCCTGTAAAGTGTTGGGGGAAATGAACTGAAAAGTACTTATAGTGCATTCTTTGGAGCATCCTATGTTTACGTGTGGTTAACTAGTCCATATTTGCATGTTCTGTGCGTTACAGCGACCGTACATGTCTATCTTCTGCCTTGTCCCTTTAGTGACCTCTACACGTCCGGGGGATGCCCTTCTGTGAGTCTCTTGTGCATCATGTGTGCGCGTCCTCACGATGACCCAGAGATGAGCAGTGCATGTGCCTGCAGTGCCACACCTCAGCACATCAGCCCCAGAAGGGTTCGGGTGATGACCTCTTAAAGCCAACAGCTTAAATCCTGAGGTCAAACACATAGGTATTTTCGAAACAGGGAAGGTTTATAAATACCAACAAACGTTTGCTAGGATCACAAGGTCACTACACATGACCGTATCAGAAACAGTTCATTTTTCAAATTTCCATTTTTAGCTAGTGGCATCTACCAAAGGTAAGATGTGAGAATAAACAGACGAGAGACGTGTTTTAAAGAGATCATTGGACCCATTACTTTGGCAATCTTGTAAAAGTATTTCACCGTCAGACCGTTATGCATGGATTTCTGATTCCTTACTTAGCTACAACCGGTATCAAGTATAAATATTCGTGTTTTGTTTGTTTAAAAATCTCCACAACAACATGATTTAGTTGTAGCCGAGTAAGACGACTTAACAAATGCCATATTCATAGAATATGAATAGTTGCGGTAGTTATCTAAATTCCTTTTATAGCATCAATCGACTAGGGTCACTGGCCTTTATGAATACCCACAACAGACACTCACCGTTGACCACTTTTTTTATATTTGATCATACAAGTATAACGATACACAATTCTTCCATTGAATACCCCACAACAGTGCACATGACAAATAACACACTTCCATGCACACATTTACACAATATAGCATCTAACGTCAATTTAGACGACCATCGATATATTTCATACCCTTAACTACCCCTTATAGTACTAAACCAATATGTCAATATAAGACACTATAATATAATATTTCATATCTCGTTACCTATCTAATGGTCGATTAGGGCACTACAGAATGATAAAACTTTACGCTTAAATGTCCATCTCTGTTTTATTGAATCTGGTTTGGAGGGAGTAGGTCCATATTCACCATTCCAAGATATAAATACGGTGTACTTTCAGTGACCTCCAGGCGTTCATATCCGTAGGACGAAAGCGGGAAACATCCACATATAGCATGCCTACAGTCCATCAGTAATACTCCATATACTATACAATGTGAACAGTGAACATTTTCCTATTTACACATACCTCATCTGTATCATGTGAGGCTAGTAATAGAACACCAGTCACTTCGAACCTAAGTTTAATGTATCACTATTTGTTAAACGACCAGTGTTCGTGTTAATAGCATTCGTTATCGACCACGCACGGTATGATTATCAGGCTATTATAGATTTCATATAGAGTTCTCATTAGAGGCAGGCAGGTGAGAACTAACAGGGCGTGTCCTCAGCTCTCTATTCCACATCTCGGGTTGTGTACCTTCACCACCCCACACCCTCGACACTGACGTGTACCGCTCTATACCGGGGTGTCCGTTTATATGGTAACATCAAAGAACCAGAGGGTTCTAGTTCTCTGGAATCATACAGAGTGCACTTGGACTGACAACCACAACATACTCACTGCCATGACTTAACATGTGCCATGTGTGCCATAATATAACGCTTATATGGAAGTGGATCGAGAATTGTATAAATAAACAATACTCCACGAGTTTGGATGTGCAGTCATCGTCATCAAGGAAATGCTGCGTGATAATGCAGAGTATCGAAACGGGTGGAGTATCGTTTATTTTACTATTCGAGTGCGGTTCTGCATTCACCTCACCCCCTTCAATGACATTAAGCAGTATCATGATATTAGAATAGTTCAAATTGCTAAAGCAAATCCAGGTAAGAATAGATGAGTCTCCATGTTGATGTCTTACCTATATTCTCAAATCCTGCCCGATGATTGGCCAGTCGCTCATGACGTCATCTCGAATTTCTCTGCAGCGACCATGGCATAGTATTGCACTGTGTGGGTGCTTGTTGTGTACAATTTTATTCTTGTGACTAAACTTTTACTAGGAGTGAGATAAACGCATATATGTGTGCATGCATGGGCGTAGAACATTGATCCTACTGCTGAGTAGAGGGTTGTGTACGGCTGTGGATGTCTTATATTGTAACAACTATTCAAGGAGATATGTATCAGCAAACTATTTCCCCTGTGAATAGCTATCTCCTAAATCCAGTTTTATTAGTCATTGTAGTCCGCTGGGAGCTTCAGAAAGGCCACTCAGAAGTGCATCATTGGTAAACAATTTATCCCGGTGCATACACACCCTACCGAACATTAATTCTCAAAACCAGAGTAAAATTACATATTCAATGAAGTAGCTCGTCATGGTGCATCTGTTCATAAATCATGCAGCACACCTTGGGCCGCATCATGAAACCAGGCTCGGAATCTGTATCTGATTATAGGCAACGGGCTTAGTCTATGCTCTCCTCGCCTCGCTCAATGAAACCTTGCTCTGAACAGCAGTATTGAAATCCGGGGACTAACAATATAATGTCTTCTAAATCACGTTTTTAGTAATGAGAGTTCTCGGGACTAATTTTAAGATATAGTCAATAGTGATAAGAAATATGAGCGTGTTATAATCTATACATGCAATATTCACGTGATCGCCGTTTTGAGTGCATGAGTCGCTCTCCTACTCACAGTCGTACTCACAGCAGTATGAAGGAGTAGATGGAGGGGGAGGGGACAAAGTCCAGCTGTACACCTGCTCCCGGCTAGTGTCAGGATTGCACGTCACATGTGCACTAGCTGTGCCAGGTCGCACCTGGAACAAGTCCTACAGCCTATATATATACGGCACCAGTGAGATACAATGTACACCTTATCTCATCAGATATCAGAGTGAGAAAGAAAGAAAAATAAAGCCATATATAAAACTCAATGCAAAAGAATGTTCATTTGACCCTTAAACTATATAGTTGTTACAGAAAACATGTTGGCTGTACATAATAAATTCGTATTTTACGTTTCAGTGTATTATTCATACACCACGGTGCAGTGGGCATTAGACTTAAAAGCTCTATATGAGATGCAGCAGGTCATAGACAACAAAACATTGCTTACTCTGAGGCAAATCGCTGTGCACCAGGTTGAACTTAAACTGAACCTCAGTCCTTATAATGCTTAGTGTCACCACACCTCTTTTATCTCCTACCATCTCACATGCTGTGATGAACCTGCTATTCATGGCTACACCCTCCTTTATCCCTCAAACCATGCCCTATGGTTACCCACTGTGTTTCCCCCACATACGATACCTATAATCAGTTATCAACCCTCTGGCTGCATGTTCTCTTCGTTCGAACTGCTCCTGTGTTTCTCGGATCTTGAACCCCTCGTTCGTAATTATTCACACCATGTTATCGATGTTATCACATACCATGGACAAGTTTGATTTTATTGCCTGAAAAAATAGTCACCCTTTTATATGTCTAAGGATTATCGCCTATTAAATCAATAGCCACCTTGGAACCGTACATACCACTCATTTATAGGGCTAGATACTAACCCCAGAACCTTTAAATATGAGCAAACACAACCCATATCAGTCAATCAACAGTGATCGGATCATACCTCTCCCCTCACCTCCCCACACCCATCCACCTACTTCATCTCCACCTCTGCCACTGGTCACACGTCCTCACATCCAGACAAAGGATTTAGCCAACACCTAACCCTGCCCATGTCTCCTGTACCTCTGCCATAATCCAGGCCTCGTCATCCGCCTCTAAAGGTGCCCGCTCCTCCGTGCCTGGTTGTGATGAATAACCCGGATTTCTGCAAACTGTTGTTGGTCTTTGGGGGCCGCTCACGTCAGCCGTACCATAGATCATGAAGAAGGAGCGGGGATTCACCTCTTTCTATTAGCACAGATCTGTAAATCAGCATAGAATCTTGATTGTCTGTTTACAAGATACGTGTCAGTTGTATGTCAATGGTATATGCGAATTCACTAAAGGTATTATATGCACACGGCACAAAACATCAAGTGGTGATTGGTGATAGGTGTGACACAACTACACCCCTATTATTTATGAATTAAAATCTATTGTCACCCCGTATATCAACCCGAATTCTAGCCGCACAATAGGACATATATATAGGTATGCATGTATACATGTAAGTAAACGTCATTGTAACTGAAGTATGCATATTGCAACTTTAAATTTTAAGTTAAATTTTAGTTTGAATGAAACATCGCTGAATAAATTCCTGATTGCTAAAAACAGATGTGGAAGGAATCAGTTAGATATGCGACCACAGGGAAGACCTGAATAGGACAACTTTGCAAGATGAGGTGAAGTTACAATCTCTGTTCCACTGTACTTGTACAGTAGCATCAAAGAATTGATATAGATAGACCCGTTGGTCGGAATGGAGCACAGCATCGCATTTTAGCCCAAACCTACCAAAAAAATACACACCTAGATTCCGTCTGACGCCCATTACATTCACAATGAGAAATGGTAAAAAGAGGTGTGATCGCAGTGTCCAGGTTACAACATGAGACAGTGGTTGATTTTGGCCAATCAACGCCACCCAAGTCTCTTCACCAGAAGGAAAACTTGGAAAAACACCATAGCCAATTGCGATAATGAAACACGCAAATGTTCCAGCTTTATTTTGTATCCTTTAGGTTTACACAGACCAGCAATTGTCCATTATACATCGGATATGACACGTAGAACACAATAGCTTTTAAATTGACTAGATATGAAGTCATCAATAGCGAGACTGTGGATTGGTATCCCAAGGAAAAAAACCTTTTTCCTTTGAAGAGTCCTCATCGTAGAAAACTTTAGGTTCATTAATACCTTTAGCCTAAACCTTTAATTAGCGGTGCTCACACGGGAAGGGGAATATGTTTTACTACAGAAATAAGTAAGAGCTTCATAGCTGCCTTTCCGGACACAATTTTATCGCAGTAGTATTTTCATGAATTTATGTTTCGTACTCATACAAGACTTGAAATGTGCTAGCTGCAAGGATGCCAAATAATGTGAGCTATCATCAAATAGGCCGTCGAGCGTCTGATATTTCTTTCACTAAAGGTGTATACACAATGGATTCGGGGCACTGTTTGACATTTACCAACAAAATGACAGCTGTAAGTCTATTTGTATTGACCCAACATAATCAGAAATCTCTAAGGCTAAATATAGATCGAGGATCCGAAAATAACCTCGAGTTTTCATCTTACACAAAACAAAACATGGGAATGATAACCTTTGCATGCGTATCTTCTATGTCTTGATCCTACACCGTGTGGCCGTTCACATGTATCTTCTAGCCGAATTGATTTTTATATCACCCAAATATGTTTCTAAATAGCACACAGAAAGATTAGTTAAATAGTCTTGATTCTTTCGGAAGCACCATTGCTACCACCATATAATGTAGGTTTCCCTGAATAATAACTTGTGCCCATATTAATTCAAATATGTTTCTATTTAATTCTTCTATATTCTTTTCCATGTCAAATAATAAATGATCATTCATAGATTTCGGCATTTAAATGAGCTTTGCGAAATAAAACCTCACCAAATAGATAGAGGTGTAATACATGTAGGGGTAACGGTTATTCTCGAAAATACATTCGACCTCGATAGGAAATTGGCTTTTAGGGCTGGCATATAGACGAGGTCATATTCTAACTCAGACACCAGTTATACCAGCATGCAGACAAGAAGGCTCTACTAACTATAACCCTCCCTCACATCGTCTGCACGAGAAATGCCCTTGACACACACTGCTCTTTGTGGTGAACACAGGAATGTCCTCAAAATCTCCCAGCCGATGGTGTTTTGCAGAACTGAATACACAGCATATAGAATTTAGCCCTCTCCTTTTATGTATGCACATAACTGAAAAACGACCTGCCCTGCCTTTTTCTGTGGACCTAAGACACCACAGACTGCAGCAGCATGGGATGCCACTGCCCGTTATCCCAACTAACCACCTCCTGTGTTGGGCAGAATTTAGCCACCCAAGTCAGGCGCAATATTTTCCATTAGCGCCAGTGGACTTCACTCCTCACTTGTGTCTATGATGTTTGCAAACATTCCCCTCTCTCTGAGTTTGAAGTTGAACTTCAACGTATACACAACCTTATACAATGCCACCCGTGCTACGGTTGGTTGGTAACGGTGAAATTTCAAACTTTTATTTAGAAAAAGAAATTGAATAAATACAAAATAGACAAGGATAAACAAGTGGTAGGATGGCGAGTTTCTTATCGGAACTGAGAGAAGGTGGCGAACCTTGTGCTCGTCCATGCTGGTTGGTACCCGCTTGACTAATCAAATACAGCAAACACTGTGGATGTAAAAGGTCGCCTCCGTTTTTGCTCTCTTTCTTCAATAACGGGAGAGTTCTCTCAGTAGAACATTGACTGTTTGTGTAAAGAGTCGAACAAAAAAGACTATTTACACCATTTCATTGAAGAAGCAAGGAGAAAGAACAGTTTGGTGGTTTGGAAGAACAGGCAGGCACAACGGTTGGATATCATTAAATGTACTTCTCCAAAGTCTAATTTTCATACATACTCATATACCCTTTGTTTCAGACAAAAATGCCGGGATGATATATTCACTCGCTATATAGCATATCTCAGGGTCTTGTGCACCAATTACACATACTACTAACAAACTTGCAAAGACTATTTACACCATTTGATCATAGAAGCAAGGCAAAAAGAAAAGTTTGGTAGAACAGGTAGGCACAACAGTTAGTTATCATTAAGGGTAATTCTCCAAAGTCAAATCATGCTAATACTCTTCGTTTCAGTCATACATGTACCCAGATGATGTATTCACTCGCTATATACATTGTAGCATATCTCAGGGTCTTGTGCACCGATCACACATATTGTAAGAATTTATCCTTGTCGAAATTATGTAAAAGACAAGAGGAATCTATGACTATGCAACGGATATTGTATGAATTGATCATATGTCTTAATTTAGGGAGTCATACAAAACCCTAAAAAGTATGTTTGACATAGATCCATAGCCATTGTAAAACCTCAATAGTATTAGTGAATGGGCGATGCCCGCCGTAATGGTACTTGCTATATACGTGTATTTGACCGAAAGATGGCGAGAGAAAGAGAGAGAAAGAAAGAAAGAGAGAGAGAGAGAGAGAGAGAGAGAGAGAGAGAGAGAGAGAGAGAGAGAGAGAGAGAGAGAGAGAGAGAGATGTGAAAGGGAAAGATAGTCCGAGGGAACTGATACACATTGTGTCAGGCTTTCTTGAAGAAGACGTCTAGATATTTTTTTCTCTCAGAATTCAATGTAGATAGCATGCATCATGCTATACTGCGTATGTCTGGATTGTAAGGTAACAAAGCGTGAGTAAAGTGACACCTATTGAGTGAGGTCTTACCAAAACAGGTTGTTCACAGACACGACACTGTCTCATCACTGACTACCTGGGCGTGGGAACATTAAATCAAGACTGATAATACAGGCAATGGACTCTGTTTCGTAAATAAGCCACCGACAAAACGCCTACACCACTTCTTTTTCCAAATAATTTAGTCATGATGACACGATAGAGATGTGGGGCGGATGAATAGCGCAGTTCATGTTGTCTGTAGACTTCGCTTGTGGGTCACATGGTTCCAGGTTCATTGACGTTCACTGCCTACCTGATGTCTTGACCTCATTGGTTACATCATAGACCAAGAGTATACTGTCCATGATTAATCCTAGTCATACCTATTGGTTCAGCGTAATAAACTTTGACAGCTCCATTGTTTCACTGTGGTTACATTCTTAACCTTATTCATGTTATTGCTTAAAGATAAAACTGTGTAGGAAATTGAGCAATATCTATGCGTTTAAGAGTTCTTGTATTCCGATTAAATGTAGTATGAGGATACTATACTGCATTTAATCCACCTTCTAATACATTGGAGCTTTTTTCTGATTTCTAAAGTTAGAATGATGTTATGCCGAAGTTGTAAAAGATATGATTGTTTATGTGGAGAATGGAAAGGAAACCTTCAATCTTCCCTTTTACATGTATAAGCTGGCAGAGATACGGTCATTGAAGCCAAGGTGTCTCGAACTGTTGGCATACGGACACTTTTTGCAGTAGTGCACCGACCCCTTGTCTCTAGTTCACGCTGGTCACGATAGGGGTCGCCTTGATCGGGACCCCAGAACGAGGTTTGGCCAAGAAGACACCGTAAAACACGGATTACATACAGACCGACGGAAATAGCTAATTGTTCTTAACCAAAGAAAGGGAAAATAAGTAAAGTTGACCGTTTTCTTTCATGTCACACAGTTGTCATTAAACATTTTTCCCTCTACATATTCCTGGCCACATCCTTCACGCCATTTCGTCTCGGATGCATCATGATGCATATTTTGTACATAATCCAGTTCCACTAACAATATTTCATACATGCAAGACACATGATCTTATCTTTAGAATAGGTATACATATGTTAGGGGAAGGAATGTAAACCAATTGTTCTAATCTAAAAACCATGCTTCCTGTTGCACGGCTATTCATATAATTCTCGTAAATTTAAATAAACTTGCAATTGATAACTGACAGTGATTCATGTTATGAATTCAAATTGTGGTCTGCATACCTGTAGAGGTTTGTACCTGTAACTAAAGAACCTCTCAGGGTGGAGAATTATCATATGTCGTTGTTGGTGTCACTACCTGTATATTTACCTGTAGATATTTCGCCCTTCTTCCACCATTGGGTTGGAGACTGTAACGATGGTTCTAATAGTTTATACAAGTATTGTAGAAAAAGCACGGTTAGGCGACCCAAGTCGTTCCACTGACTGACTTTTATGTGTCAACATCCAAGGGACCACCACCTAAATGAACCAAGTGTGACTCGTTTGACTTCATACATATATATTTTCTCAAATCACAAGACCACTGTTTTTAAGACAGATGAGCTCACTCTTTCAATGAAATGCTTAATTAAAAGGCAATAATTAATTCAGTGGGTTAGACTAATGCAGTTAAATAACCACTCTGGTAGATAACGGATTTCACAAAGATGTATAACCCGGTTCCTCCCTTTGGTAAACAAGCTGTGAAACGGACTCAACGTGCGTCGCATG
Source organism: Alentia gelatinosa (assembly GCA_950022655.1). Classification (NCBI taxonomy): domain Eukaryota; kingdom Metazoa; phylum Annelida; class Polychaeta; order Phyllodocida; family Polynoidae; genus Alentia; species Alentia gelatinosa. The sequence goes on along the minus strand of OX465583.1, from coordinate 43,522,308 downwards.
TCGACTGCCTTTTTACCTGTTTGTTTGTCGAGTGGACATTTATGTGAATGACGCGTATAGGCAAAGATCTGTGGATGTATTCAAGACATACTCGGGACATAAGATTATTGGAGGTATTCCCATTGCCATATAATGTGTAGTTGTTAGCAAATCTCGACACCGCCGCGAAAAAAATATATATATTTCGTATGTGTATACAAATATTATTGACGCTTTACTAGTCGTAGAGACACCATTTGTGCGCAATACACATTTGGCATGATGGCTATTAGATGGAAATGTGTTTGTCGCTATACATAAATGTGGGGAGGGGGTTACCAAAAAAATATTGTTTTGTAAAATTCGTACACTATTAAATCGGAACTGAAGAATACTTCAAAATGGAAAACAGTACCTCAGTTCTAGTGCTGAGGGTACAAATGCATCTTGATCAGCTGATGGGATTTTATATGACATCCCAAACAAAGAGAATGCAACAAAGCTACCTCTGTCCTGATGCTTACATCCTTTGTCCAGACACTTATGAATTAATAATTATAGTGTTATAGTGCGCTACTCGGCGATGGGGTCTACAAGGCGACCCACAGGGGGTTAATTAGGCGAGGGGTGGGGGTTGAGGGGGACTAATCACCACACGACAAGGTTTTAACTAACTTCAACCACGCTTATTATTAACATCTATTTATGTTTCTGTTGCAGGACTCGACGGAAAATGGACGTACTTCTCAACTCGGTTGGGGTGCAGCTCGCAGTCGTGATCATCGTCTTCTTGCAGGTGCCACTTCTCGGGACGTTACTGCTAATAGACTTCAAAGTCATACGAGGTGAGTGGGCTCGACCTAGACCATGCATTACCATTATCGATATGACCATCAAATGCGCGAACTCCCCCTTGCCGATATATTTCATATGATAGAGTAACATGTGTATGTAACTTGAAATCCATTGATCATTGCAATACTGCTTGTCTCCTTGTATATTTGGGAGTTGTTTTTCCTAGTGCTACCATTACTACCAGAACTATTACTTCAATTACTACCGATAGCTAATATTGCAGGGAAGTTCACTGCACATAGATCAATGCAAGTATTTTTGTATTCACCCTCTTCCGAAGACTGAATTAAAAGTTATGAAACCATTGTTTCAAACCAACTCAACACGAGGAAATCATTTTAAAGTTATCTTTATAAACTATAAACATCATTGACGAGTGAGCATGGAATTATAAAAAGAAAATTAAAAAGTTTGGGTTCTATTCAGTCTATGGGTCATTTTCTGTAACGCTTATTATATGAGTGCCTTTGTAGTGTCCAAATATATCAATCACCAGTGAGTAGATGAGGTATTTCAGTCTCTGGTGACTGGTCGTGGTCAGCTGAGCACACCTCTATCATATATAAAGATAGTAAAAGGTTAGGTCTAAGAGTTTAGGGAACCTGTCCAACCTCTTTAACATTTAGGCAGCGATTCTGAGCGTGAGTATCCCACGCTAAATAAATGCTGCAATTCTATGCACAGATAATTTTTGTTTCGTTTGCAACATACCTACTATAATATAAGTAATTACTATTTGGATGAGTATATCTGCTCCAACCAAATCTTTCATTATATACGGACTAATCTATACCCTAATGAATAACATTGTCAGTTCTCACCTATTCCCTTAGTTAGAGGTATGGATGTACATGTAGTTAAAGTACCTAGTGATAAATAGAGGGCCTAATAACTGCCTAATCCTGACAAAACTAGTTTATATAGAGACCTTAGATCATTAATAAGTGACAATTGTGCCCTCTTATGTTTTTGGTCTAACGATCTTTCTTCATTCTGCCTCGCGGCAGGTCTTCCATGAAAAGTGTATAACAAAATTTTACAATCACATGTATGTACATAGAAATCTCTGTATCTCAGAACATATATTGAAAGAGATAGTATTCCTACACAAGGGAAAAATAAACACTTTTTCTTCAGCGACTTTAGCAACAACATTGGCAAAAACAATAATAATTCAGGATTTATAATAGTCCAGAATGTGGTATAGCTCGTTCTTAATTTCAGTTTGTCGCAAGTTTCCCTGACAATTGATATCTAATAGGTCTTCATCCTATCGCTGAGGCCCAAATGGGCTCATATATGTTCACACAGGTGCCTGTGTCCAGTTACTAGGTCGTCCTACCGCCAGGTCGGTGTCATCGGTCCCCGCCATTCCGCCTGAGGCACAAGCCCTGCCCCTGATGGTCGCGCCACATAAAACCCCACAATTACCGTCCTATTTATATGTATCACCCTGAGGAGGTGTGCCGCATGTTCCCAGAGCTCTCCAACAAGAGGACATTCTCCGATCAAACAGATATTAGTCTTCAGTCCGCACTCTGATTCAATCCCTTTAGTGCTGCTCCAACGCGTCCATTGTGAGGCACTGCTGAGCAGGGAGCCTGAGTGTTGGCGTTGTACTCAGACAAAGAGGGTTGTGTCCTTCGTCTGTCCTGTCAGCAGGGGGAGCGGGATCATCGTTGTCAGTGGGTCGGGGATCTTTAATACGTGCCGTTTGGATCCTACTTGGAGGGACTTTTAATACCCCGCGCTTTTCTGAGGGTCTGGTATCCTGAAAAATCACGACCTGATGTCATGTATTACATTAGGGCCTGAATGTGACAGTATGTCTTGTTAACTGCCATCTGAAGCCGGGAACACGCTAAGTCAGTCAATTTTGTGATCTCCGCAATCGCTAATACAAAATAGCATACATGTACATGTAAGATACGTATTCATAGTTATTTCTCCCACTTATAATTTAGCATCATGGAAGCAATAATCAGGTGGAGTATAGAATAATAGCTCTCATACTTGCCATTTTTTGTTGGCGATTCCGGAAATCGCTGCATTACTCGCTTGGTGTGTCTTCAGCTTCAAACAGACTTACGGAATTGATTCTGCACTGTGTGACATTTCCAATGTTAAGATATTACAGCTATTCCATTTCCTCTTATGATCCGAGTCCATTTCATGCTTGTTTTTCTCCACTACTAATATTTGACAAATGGGCCACGTTTTCAAGTGATGATGGGACTAGCTTTGCTTTGGAAATTAGGATTTATATCAGGATGCATAATCTTCTTGAATAGATAAGAATGTGTTCAAATGCCTGTCCTCCTGGACTATATAAACTTCACAAGTTCATATCCTTGTTACGATTGCATTGCTCTCATGGCTTCGGCATTCGTAGCCTGTTGCCTTCTTGAAGGAAGAGAGCCCTCGCCAGAGTTAAAATAGGTTTAGCAACCATGGTAATAAGTGTGGTTTACCATTCTGTATATTGTACCTCGACTGTTATCATATTTGACCTCAGCCACTTGGGACCAGCGACCATCATTACAAAGCCATATTTGATAACAGTCATTCAGTGGTATATCTAAAATTACTATATGTTTACTGCTTTTAATTGCGTGTTTGTGTAATTCATCGCCATTCCCTTCCTAGTACGGGTCGTCACGTGGGCAGGGTTTAAAGTGGACTGGGTTTATGACCACCATCCATTATTTGCAAACCTGGTTTTAATCGTAATAGAGGGTGATCATCTGAGATGAAGTAATTTGGAATTCACTTGATATAAGTCATCAAACTCTTTAGAGCATCAACCAAAATAATGAATCACGATCCACATTTATTACCACTTATATTTCATTGCTATATTACACGTGGGAAAAAGTGATTCCTCAGCCGACTTCCGTCCTCAAGGCCTTTCGACCGCTGCATGCTATTTACCTGGCCTCCCGGAGTCATTGGCCATTTTATGTGTAAGGGTTGTCCTCAGGCTGTGGCGGTTTTTACCGTTTTATAGGGTGTTTCCGCCCTCAGGGTTTAACTGTTTAATGATAAACACGCCGACGTGTGCTTATGTCCCTTTATACCTCGCAGGCGGTTGAATTTGTGGGAAAATTTATTGACGCAAACAGTCGGACCTGTTGAAGTGTCGCACAATTTAATAACAAGTATGTATCCTCTATAAAAAGTGCGAGTATATCGAGGCAAGTTAATCGAAAACGTTTCCCCCAACAGATGAACATGAAAATCGACTCTTCAATAGGAAAGAATCATACGTTGATGATGTTGTTTTTTATACATCTTATGATGGAAGTCTGAAGGTATGAAGACTCAAGTAAAATTGTATATTTACTTGCCGTATGGATAGATGAAATGGGAAAGCTATCAAGCTGTTGGGTTGAAACCCTACTAGGGTAAAGTGCCCTTCATAACTGTGTGGTATTTAGTATTGGCTTGTGGGCTAGGCAACAGGTATGTGTGATAGTCAAAGTTACTTGACTTAACTAAGGTCAACAGCTAAAGGAACTGTGTGTTTCTGAGAAAGATACTTTGTTCCATCTAAGAGGGATGAGTGTAGTAGGTGGCAGGGACTTGTGGCCTAGTGTTGTGGAGTGTCAGTTATCTGTCACCACTATGATATAGTGAAGACCATGCTCGCATAGCCACACTAGAACGCAGCAAACTGTTTCTTCCACAATAGTAGTGGTATGCATGCAGTGAGTGTTCCATACAAACAGTGAGCATTCATCAGCTATAGTGAACACTAGTCACAAAGAGGGTTAGAATAATACAGGTCCTTCCTTTATGCCCCATAACGGTGTGAGAGCATCCACTACTAGTTGGATGGGTGAAACGTTTACGCACAAACACTACGCTTACGTTGGCTACGCCTCTATAATGGCTGTGGGATATCGTTCGTCACCCGCCCATTGTCCAGGCAGTCCAGGTATACGCACATCCTAGTTTATGTACTTGTTTGTGAAGGGATAGGTCACAGAAACTAGATCATACCTCAGAGTTTAGGAGCCTCGGAAGTTATTCTGGAGTGGAACTCCCGACAAAATTTTGACTTTTTAACAATAACTTTCTTAGGTTGTTTATTAAGTGTTTTTCTCAAACTTTTCCTAACTTTATGTTTTGGGAGGTTTATAAGGGTCTCTCATTACTGATACCTTGAAAATGTCTTACCTGACCAGCATTGTGAAGTAGTAATAAGTATTCTGACATAAGCGGAGTTATATGTCACTGATAGTGCTTGCGTGACATTCTAAAAGACGACACTGGAGATGACGTTGCACATATCGGGGGAATAAGTAAACTAGTGTGTCCTAGATACAGACACATTGCAAAACTCTGGGAAATCGCGGTTATATGACGTGTAAATAAGCTTTCATGTCAATATAATTTCATTAATTTTACTGCAATAACTATTTATTGAATTCTGCGCAAGCTTTTTTCAATTAACAAAGGACATTTTATATCAGAAAGATGACAGAAAAATAGTATTAGTAATGTACATTGATATGCGTAAATCATTGGATAGCGTTGACCAAGAATTTTTTATATGCAAGGCCGTTAATTGGGGATTAAAGGCATTTTTCTAGAAATTCTAAAGAATTATCTAAAGCAGCGGTGTCACAGAACTAAACTACATGAATTTATTTCGGGAGAAAGGTCAGTAATGACAGGTGTGCCGCAAGGGTCGATATTAGGACCGCTACTTTTCACTTTATTTATCAATGATATAGTTAATAGTTCAATCATATGTATAGAAGGAAACGATAAGGATGAAATAGTTTGTAGAGTAGAAATTGATCCCTGCCCTTTAGAACGTACCTATTACTATTGAAGGTCTTCAAACAGCCATATATGCTCAGATGAATTACGATTCAAAGTTTAACACAGACAGTATAGTTAATATGTAGGAACCTTTCAAGTTCTGATTTAGCAGTAATAGTCAATAGAAATTGCACATATTTTGATGCCTTACAAAATATGCATAGCTGAAACCCAGTATTAAAGCTTTATCATCATTCCGGGTAAGGGATATCGTGATATCATCTTCAGTTTCATCAGAGAGGCCATGTTGGCCAGCCTCAGCAAGGCATATTGTACATCCCATCTTCAAGTCTCCGCACCCAAGTCCCATCACCAAATTCCGTGACTAAGAGATATCAACTAGAACAAGTTATCACGTATAAGACATCTTACTGTCTATAAGACACAACCAAATAGCCAATAACATATCCCAAGTAACCCGCTTACAATACATAACCCCTTCGTGATGTACAAAGTACATATACAGGATACATATTCCACCAAGATCACGTACTCATTCTATCATATAATGTACAATACCACGAACAAGTAAGATACCCATTCTATTATACACCACATATAATCTCACCACCTACGTCTACCACCTCTATATATCCACGTATGTATACATGTATCCCTTTAGAGCTTAGCGCGGCAAATTGGGCAGAACTCGAAAGCTGGTCACGACATGGGGCACTGTCAGCCTGGCTTCAGCGAAGTCTACCGCTGGCTTCACGCCAATACCAGGCCTTTCTCTGTCTGTCCAGGGCAGGTTGCGGGTGGGGGAGTTTCAAAGGTACACGTATACGTCCCGCATCCTCCCACATGGCCTTGGTCGTGGGAGGGGGTGTTAGAAAATAGATCTATATATACATGTCTTATTGCTTGATTGAAATAAGCATATTGTGATCACCTATGTACATGTATTTATAATGTTTACTAATGTGGATAGTATTGTAGTGTGGGGTAACAAAGTTGAATGCTAAGTTCACATGGGGCTCAGCTTCATTACCATCGAATCTGAAGACGGAGCCCAATAATACGTAATCAAAATTTGGAGCAATGGAAAACAAAGCTTGATAAGCTGTTGATAGCATCCGTGTAGATCCATCACACGTATATTATCCACTATTTTTTTTAGCGTATTTGGCCTGATCGGGAATAGGAGTTACTGGGCCTCTTTGTCAGAGAGGTGCAGTTTAGCTGGAGGATCGCAGCTCTTTGTCACTGTGCAATGTCAAGAATGAGAGCCTCCAGATGTGGCTAATAGACGGCTTGATTGATCGACCCCTACAGAGATGATCCAATGGGTCCTTTGTCAGTGATCCTTCAATACCAGTACACGACTGCCTCCCACGCTCCACTGATTTGGGGGATTGGATCTCAGATGACTGCGCCCTCTGACGGTATTCTCCTACCGGGAAATATATGTACTACTACACATCTGTGGCTTCCTATCCCTTGCCCTTCAGCAAAGTACCAAAATTCTCTGTTGTTATAGACAGTTCTCGTGTGGTCTTTTTTTTTTCGGGATAATATATGAACTCAGGTGGATACAATTCCGCATTTGTTGGATTTTTACTTTTCGTTCGTGTTATTTCAATTCTAGACTACATACTGTATCATACAAAGATGTCAATAAATATTCGAGCTGTTAAAAGACTTGTGCAATATGCTGCAATTACAATCTTAGATTACTCTTTCTCGATAAATCCACTGAAACATTACACCAAAGTTTTTGATAATCCGTCAAGGCATTTACAGAATTTCAATTAGCCATACTTTCAATTAGCCCATAAAAGAGATTCAGGCAGGGTAGTTTTGTGTTGTGTAACCAAGACCAGCAGAATAGAGGGGTTAGGAGGTACACATACTGAACCCCCGGCCCCCGTCCCGCACCCACACTTTGAATCCTTTACCACCCCTACCCTACCAGCACCACTCTGAGTGGATCTCGCCTCATACATAGGCACATTCATAATGTGAAGTACAGACCTTCCATTGTATCATGCTTTCTACGGTCTGGCTCCAAAACATCCCTTCTCTTTGACTCATTCCGACCCTTAGGTGATTTAGGATATATGCGTGTATATTGGGTATGTGTGGCAGCCTGCCGTGGCTGTCTTTCTCCTGGTTCTTGCAGAGATCGGCTCCAAAATAAGCCTTGAGAAAAGTGGTATCCTAGTAGATGGTTGTAATTCCACATTCAAATGTTTAGAATGCAAAGTAAAGTACATATAACTACACAGTTACCTATCAGAATTCAATGGTTGGGTCACTGTTCAGAGCAGGACTTTACGTCGCAGTTGAGTCAATCTCGGACAGAGAAGAGAAGGTTCTTGAAGCTAATTTCAGGTACTGGGCCCTCTCCTCAAAGTTATTTCCCCAAGATAGGATTTACCTGATGAATCCATGGGGGAAAACGTTGTCTTTGTCCACCCTCTTACAACAGGCGTTATGTGACATCGTCCGCGTCATGTGATGTCGAATTACATCACATAACACTTAAACTGCTCCGTTTGTGGAGCAGTCGTTGCTATTGTGATAGGTGGGCCAGGGCATCGAGATTGAATTAAAGGTAACGATAGTGGTGTTGCCAAGGGGAGAGTGGTCATTTAAAGTGACGGTATCAGTGTGGCATTGTACGTATCTGCAACATTAGGCTGCCGGGATTGGTGACTGGCCGTGGGTTCAACCGCCCCATCCTGCCTTATTTACCTGAGTTAGTGGAATGCTAGATTCTCGGTCAGAACTTGCCCCAGGCTGCGGCTGCTTCCCGATCACTGGTACTTATGTCTCACAACACAGATACTTAAAATCTAATGGCACTCGGATTTAGTGATGTGTCAAGGAATGTCCCCTATCCACGGTTTTATTACCCAGTTAAGTTCGCTGGGCATTGAGTCTGAAAGGAAATTTGGTGGTGGGGCAGCGTTAAATATTTGTTTATATTTACCCCGCTATTTCCATGGAGAAACCTATCATGTTTGGCTAGGGCTGTTTCATAAATTAATAAATAGTTCGTATATCAGTTCCTAAATGGCAGTTCAAAGCCAGTGAAAATCTAGTAAACATGAATAACTATACAATAGAGATCATTATAGTTTAAATCTATTTCAAGTTAAGGTGGGGAATAAAGTGCGATCTATACACAGTTCAATTTCCTCTGATTCTTGACTTATTCTCTCACTAATCACGGTATAGTGGTTTCATTCAGAGATAGGGAAACGTCACCTTCCTGTGACCCGATCTGTTTATCACTGCCCGGTCAATTCTCCCACACTTTACATACACATGTAACACCTCCCCTCTCACGAGGGCGGTGAGCAGTGTTGCCTCGGGGGTTACAGCTATATACACCTGTTGTTACATGTCCTAAAGCCATGTGCGTATACCGGTGATTGCCTGTAGAGTCTATGCCTATCGGACAGGTGTTATGAGTGATAGCTCATGTTACCTCCAGGTATATGATAGAGTCCTCTCATAAAATATGGTATCACTTTCAGTAAGACAGATCAATAAGGCAGTAAACCTGCCAAGAGGAAAAGTATCATTCAGCAATGGTCAGTTTGGTAGATGCATCGTTTTGGAGAAGAAGCTTGAATATATTGACCTTGCATACATATCCGCTGTCATAAGGACAGAATAGTGGCTGGTCAATGGTTATATTTCTTTATAACAAGTCGCCTGAGTAAGTGATAATACTGACCAGACACATCAGTATTTTAGCATTCGGTAGACTTTATAAATAACTCCTTCTTCATGCCTTACTACAGTAAACATCCAAAACAAGTTGTGTAACATTGATTACACCGAATTGTCCCATAAACTATGCTAGTTCAAATACTATAACCAATATTTAACCCAGTTCTCACTGGTTACGGGCAAATAGTTGTACTATGAACTGGACAGGTGTGTGGGATCGATGGAAATGGAAGAGCTGATGACGTAACGACATTGATCCTTCCCGCCTCAGTCAGTTCTCACTAATGACCAGTTCCTACTGGTAACGGATCTAATATATTCATTAGATAAAGATCACAACTGCTTACCCATCAACAGATGCATATATATCTCCTAGTATACGCTGTAATCCTGACAGTTATCAATGTCAACTAAAAGTTCCATTATTTCACCCAACTCTTTTTGTTCTATACAACATGGTATTGCAATCTAATTAATCATTCAGGATTTAATCAAGCCTATGGAGCAGATGGTCGATTTAGACATGATTATCTGATTGGCGTCATTGGGCCAGAATTATAATGAATTTGCATGAAATGGGCTTTTCGTGTGGGCCCTCTATCACCACAGCAGGGTGCATGCGTGGCGTACGCGCGCAGGGAGGCGGACAGGGGTGGCGTGCGTGTGAGCATAGTGGACCGGGAAGCTAAGCGTCTGTAATGCTGGCAAATATTGACCTGTCCGTTACCGTAGCAACCGAAGCGCGACACAGGTAACTCAGCAATCGGCGTTCTGCCACGTTGGTGGTGGGTTACCTAGAGGTGGCAGGTGGTCTGGCATGGATGCGGTCAAAGTCAGGGTCATCAAGGTGTGGCATGGATAGGTGAACATTCTATTTGTAACTGAATGTGAGAAAAAACAACAACTGAAGCTATGATAGAAACCTTAGTAATTTGATACATTTATTTTTATTTTTTGACGTCCTTGTCCTTTTTCAACAATACATTATATCGCTAATGGTACTTTCTATGATGATACCTAAAACCTAATCGCTCAATTCGTTAGGAATGGTAACTTCCAATAAACTTGTCACCCGAGGGAGATACTTGAAAAGTATAATTTTTTTTAAAGAAAGGGACAATATACAGTAGAAACCTTTGACGCGGACCATCCTTAGTTCCAGACCAATGGGGTTCATTATGCGACTTAGTCCCTTTAACGGGTTTGGAAAATAGATTTCCATTGGTTCTGTTTCTCTAGATGACCTCCAATTTCGCAGAATTGATCCTACCCACCTTTAGCCAGTATTATCAGAAGGTCTTGTTATATCGGCCTAAAAAGTAATCAGGATAAGCAATTGCTTTTTAGAGCGTGCTCCCATGCCCTATATACGGTGCCGTTGTGCTTCCATAAGGTAAGCCTGTGTTCACCTTTACAATAGTTTATAATGGGAGGCACAGAACTCCAACGTCACCGTTTTAGATGAATCTACAGCCAAGTGGTCATCACTTGAACATATAACCGAATCCAAGGGTTGGCCTGTGAGTGTCAAGTGGCATCCATTACACGTACACCCCCTTACTCCTAGTTCAGTGTGAGCCACGCGCTCATATACACTAAAGGTTAGAGTAGTCTCATAGACTTTGAGTTTGCTGCAAAAAAACTAACCCTTTACCATACTAGGTGCTGACACTGTGACATTGAGAAAGGAGTAGAGTGCCAGTGTCTCAGTGTCTTCGAGGCGTGCCCAACTGATCATGACGAATCACTAGAGACTGAATTACTTCATTGACCTACTGTTGCTTGATATATTTGGATCATAGACAGACAGTTGTAGAAATGTCAAGTCAACTAAGTGCAAGTGGGTTACAAAAACTATCCATAGCCTGAATGTGACCCAAACCTTTTAATTGGTATCCATCTTTAATTCCATGCTCATTCATCAATGATGAACATACCGTTTGCTCCTAATAATCTATACTCGCTTCCTACCAATAGCTTCTTTCTGATGGTATGGTATCTGCCCTGCATACAACTTAGTTACATCCAGTCTTTCCTTCTTCCATCAGTTCTCCCACCGGAACAGGAACGACTACCACCCCGACACCAGAACGAGACTACTCCCATGGAAGAGATGCTGCCCCCTGGTGGCGACTCGCCGGTGGTGTTGGCAGAACGCATCCTTCACACCATCAACATCGTCATACTGCTGCTCTTCTTGGTGGAGGTAAGAATGCGAACCTGTTTTTCTAGGACTATTCACTTAATCTGCAAGGCCTCTTTAAAATACTTTGAATTGCCAATACTTGCCTGTATGTACAGCTCTTTTACCATATCTGCCCTACTGTATTTCATGAAAATGTTCTTTGGGACACGTATGTAGTTATTGATGGTGTAGATTTTATCACCATGACTTCATAGAGTTACATAACTTTCGTTAAAAGTTTCAATTTAAAAAAAAGCATGCTAAATGTTACTCATTAATCTCTGTTAGACTAAAGTTTTTCTAAATCAGCACTGTTACCCTGGATCCAGTCAAGGCGCCTGATGTACTGCCTGCAATATATTGCGCAGAACAAAACTACTTTGAATTCGATATAACTCGAATGAAGCTTATCCAGTCCTGTAATGATAAATGGAATCAGTAGATAAATCAGAAGAGTGCGATCGCATTGGTCCTTTTCATTGCGGTATTGATGAAAAAGATAATCCAATAACCGATGAAAATATTAGTATTGACCATAGGGTAGACCTGTTCACCAAATCAATAGACCTACACGTAACACACCATAGTACTATAATGATATAATCTACTGGCAATGAGCTGGACTGCTCTAAGTCATCTTGAAGCCCAGGCTTTACAGGTTCAATGAACCCACTGTTGCAATATAACAATCACTTCTACGAATCGCAGCTTGGAATTCTAAAGAGAGCAGAGCTGAACTTCAGCCAAGAAAGAGCTTGTCAATCACGCCCCAATGGTGTCCGGGGATCCATTTGTATTGCGGAGACTTGATTGGATCTGGGAGATCGACCCGGTTGACTACCTTATACGAGGAAGTGGCATTGATTGGTGTGGTGTGCACAGTGTATCCACTGAAGCGTGCGCTTCCGTTCTACAAGCAGCAGGAATTGTAAGGCAGTCAGGATAAATGATCTACATTACAAGTTATAAATCTACATCTACATTACAAGTTATAAATCAGAAGTAGACTATTATAGGGCACGGTAGTTGCCAACCGACGGCTTTGTAGAATGAATCATTGTTGTGAACCGCACCAACAAATAATTTCATAACAGAATATCAAATGGGATTGATGAATGATATCCCAGTAATATATCAAATGGTTTTGTGTACATATCATACTGAAAATTGCAGGAACTAATGCTGCACAAGATCGTGTGTGATACTAAGGAATGGCATGTACCAACGAGTATAGACGTAATTCCAGAAGGCGTGCTGTGGTTGTCTTGATTCTAAACGTTACCGAAACCAATCAGTCATTGGTTGGTAGCTCCAGTAGATGATTGTGGGGTATGAAATGCTGGGTTGAAATAACGTGCCGCTAGCAAGAAGGAGTTGTTTTATCAATTGTAAAACACATTTCACTTTGTAATTGTCCTTTCCCGCTTATGAATCGCATAGGACTTGTTATACCCCTTATATCTTATACGTGATAATTGATGATATCATACGACTTTATAATCTTTTAATTTGTCAACAAGAACATTCTAGCTCTGTCAGTGTTATACCTGGAACAGTTAAATATTGGTTCTAGAATATCGATATGTTCAATGGATCAATCATCAAAATGCTGCTGCCCCATTCGAGGTCTCTTTCATCACACATAAACATGATGAACGCTGAATAGCAAAGACGAAATAGTTGGGTAATTAGACTTAAATGTGAGTTACGTCTGACCAGGACTCGTGGCAAACTAGACTTGCTCAAGACATTCATTAAATTACACATGTATTAAAAAATCAAACCACTTTGTGTACTTCCCCAAACGCCTGAATGGCCAAGGAATCAAAACCTGCGCCTGGGCTGACGTGGAGTTTAGGAGGAGGGGTAAAGGAGGCGGACAGGAAAGTAAAAGCGGAGGGGTAGGACGCAGGTATTGAGACCAATCTAGTGGCAAAGCTAAAGTCTTCCACTTGCTCGTGACACTCTACCGAACGTCGCAAGAGGCCAGCACTGGTCCACCCGCTGTGTCCCTATTTTCCCTGAATGCCATGCTGGCAAAATTACGTCACTCACATTATGCAAGGTACAATGTATTAACGATGGTGGGGGTGACATAAATGAATCCCCAACAGGAACGCGAATCTGGGTGACAGGGCACACATGGCGACATTAAACTGGCCATTCTTTGAGATGGAATAGTCTGTGAATACAGCAACGCTCTCATCATCCGTTTCTTTATCAGACCTTTTATACTGATACATGGTGTGGATAATGATGAAGTTATAATGCATTTGAGCTTTGGGTTGAATCACGTGAATGGTAGGGTTTGTTTTTAGCGTCTGGTTCTCTGACTGTTTACTCTAAGATGGTGCGCCACGGCACATGTTTGGTATTCATCGTGACTATGATAGATCTCTGATCGTGCTCATGAATATTCATGAGAGCGTATTGAATATTCATGCTCTCCCGTTGGTGGAGAGGGTGTCGGGTCGACGAGCCAATGAACTAGGTATACATTTCACCCCCTGCGTGGCCCCACATAGAGAGATGCAGATTAGGAGGACAAGGTGGTGCCGCGGGGCACGGAGAAGGGTTCCCTGAAACAGGGATACTGCAGGTCATCAATCGAGCGCCATGCATCATGCCATTCACAGCAATAAGATGTTAAGGTGCGGGGTATTTACATGTAGATGAAATACATATATGTAGATATGAAGATGTAATACATAATCAAGAGAACATGATTTCCTTTAATCAAGGTGTCTCCATTCGGAATGGTTAGTTCTTTAATGGGATAATTAGTCTGTTGTACCTCGACCTTTCAGTACATGTAACGAATGCTTCCCCTGTCCTAAGAATACAATCGATGCTCTTGTACAGATAAAGGGTGACAGAAAATCCCACCCTTCGTGGTTGTGAAAAATGGCAGCTGCTATTTTGAAAATAGCCTCTATACAGAATCCTAGACTACCCCAAGAAAGTCTCCATACATCAGAAGATCTAGTAAAACAGCGAAGTGTTTGTTCCATTGGGGAATGCTCAAGAGGGGAGGGTTTACAAAGACATCCGAAACTGAATGATGTCAATCAGAAAATCCAACACCACGGATCGACCCTTTTGTATTCCACAGCATTTTTATGGCCCAGGAATGACGATAATATCTGAAATAACACGCAGTGAATTTACAAAGTTATTAGGTTCATTGAGGAAGGTTTTATTTCTGTTAGTGGACATTCAGAGATTGTTTGGGAGAAAGGCAATGACGTACATGTCTGTTGTGGTGGTGGGGGTGGGGGTGTGGAGGAGTGGGGTGGTCGAGGTATTTGTAAGTAAAAAGGAGAAGTGGGTGAAGAGCCTGCTGGTATGTCATTTTGACAAGGCACACTACAGGGGAGCCAGCTTCACAAAGACTCTTGTCTGGTGTCATGGTTTTACCTGGCAGCTTAGTGTAATTGTGAAGTATCTCCTGCTGCAGTCCCAGACTGGGGGCAATTTGACACTAAAATAATAGCGCTGCCGCAGAGGATCATAGCTCGTAGCGAGACGAACAAACGAGTCAGAAAGTATTGAAAACAGTTTGAATGTTAAAGTTGACTGAGACAGAAGATTTGTATTAATGAGGAATGTGTGTAGGAATTCCGACTAAACAAGAGAGATCACTGTTACATCACCTAGTGCTTTCAGAACAACAAATTGTGAATCGGAATACATATATGGCGATGGGTTTCAGTATAAGCTACAGACTTAAAGATATCTTTGCATGATAAAGAGTAATAGCAATAGTTCTCCTTTCGCAATATTTTTCTTCGTATCATAATACATTAATGTAGGTAAGAAGATAAAGGATCATACGAGAAGTAAATATCCCTATTCCTTCTGTCCATTGTAAAGGATATTGCAATCATTAATTCCAATGTGTGTTGAATTCTGAATTACAAATAATGACTAGGTGTGTAAATGTAGCTATTGATACGATACGAAGTTTGTTAAATAGAAAGAAAATTAATTTCCATTTGATTATTACAAAATCCCATGGATGACTTACTATTGCCTTCAGGCATTGTATGGTACATTTGGCTAATAATGCCCCGCTATGTGTTTTATCTTTCAGATAATACTTCGTGTTTCAGCAAGGGGCTCTCGAATACACACAGATGGTCAACAGGTAGGCTGAATAACAAAGTTGGTTTTTTGTGGGTTTCTTTTTAATTTAATCCAAGAATTCGCCTCATGGGCGGTCTTCCATTTTCAGTATCAGCTTGGAATCCAATTAAGATACAGTATCTGCTTGATCTCGACAAATTATTATCGGTATAGAGGATTATATCGACGGATTTGATAGATAAAATACTCCCTCTCCCAGCTGTATAAGAGCCCTCTGTCTCACACACCATCAAAAGCTCAGACCCGTGGTTCTATACGTGCCATAACTTTGATTCTACGTTAATGTCCGCTGAATGCGCTCTTGATTTAGAAATATGCCTTCTTTGCTGTTTTAAAGGCGAGACTACATATTATAAAAAGATGTACACTTTATAGATTATTCACATACCAGCACGGTGTCACGTTACTCACTTTACATATATATCACGTGCTCCTTGCATAGCACACCTCCACGAGGGAAAGCGGCTCATATCTGTACATTGCATTGCTGGTCAGAATATAAATTGCGAAACTGCCATTTAGGGATGTAATCAAATAGATAATTGTACACATGTAGGCCTATACGTTAGTGAATAGTTGGTTTCTCCATAAGTTAAAGTTACATTGATTCGGTTTGGTGTCTTTGTGGTTATTAGGTATAATGTCCTTGACAGATTGAAACATTTATTTTATATTACATCTCACTGGTCATTTCACTATTAAAATTTAATTTCACAAAATCAACGATTAGCTGCCTGCTTCATATGCACTGCTGTTCTTCGGTTTCTGTTGATAGAGTTGGTGATTTGATTTTCATTTATATTCAATTAACATCCAGTTATGGTTAAAACTTTCTTTTGTGGGCATTGGACCCAAATGTCTCTACATGAGGGCACCACTGATTCTGACACCCACAGTTTGTATATAGATCTGCACTTTAATGCTCACACAAGCTCAGGGTTGTATATTAAAGGAAGGAGTGGAGGAGAGGACCCTGCTTTGGTGCTGGCTTTCAGGTGACTAATCCGCCGTTACGGACACGACTGACGATGATAATACCTGCCCATAGTCTGATGACTTTCTCATCCAGGTGTTTGACTGCGGCGTGGTGATGCTCACATTCGTGCTTTACGTGGCCTTCACGGCGGCCAACATGCGGCGAGCCGCCTACGGAGCCGGCCTCCTCACGCTGCTGCGGCTGTGGCGCATTCGACGCATCGCCACAAGTAATCTATTCAATTTGTTAACCATTTGTTCTTCATTCATACATTACTCCATTAATCTACCCATCTATCCATCCATCTAATCATCTCTTTATTCCTGTCTTTATTCAATTATCTATTCACCATATGTCTCTATGTACGGTTCCTCCATGGGTTGGACGGAAACTATCAGAATCAAATTGACCACAACACACTTCCTACTGTATACCATCGGAAATCTGTAATAGGCGCACCTGACTTAAGCAGTTCTCTATACGTATTGGTTCTCTTATTGGTTGGAAAAAAACAGTGAGGAAATGAAATGCTGTTCTGAGCAAAATTCTGCCGATATGCTGGTATGCACGTTTTTACTGGGGTGGACTGCTTGCGGGTTTCAACTGTATAGGCCTACATACGACATGACTGATTCGTAACCTTAAATGTCTAGACCTGTTTAAGGTGCGCCGGATTGTCTATAGTTTATGTAATGGTTGTACTATTGTCGTGTGACCTTTCATATTTCAAGAGCAAATACTGTACAAGATATTGTTTAGAGTACCACTCCGTATATTCATATTGTATGGTGAGCACGACATATTCTTAAAGGCTGACCGATACTTCATATTACAGCAATCGCTGAACAAGAAAGAAGAAAATTGGAGAAAACATTAGCAATACATCGTAAAGCACAGAAAGACTCAGAAGAGCAACTGAAACAGACTTCGGCCAAGTTGGTAGCAATGCAGCAAGAAATGGAAATTCTGCAGCAACAGTTGAAGGTTATCCATTACATCGGCAAAGCTAGCCCAGCTATCTCTTCGAGCGCATACAGTAAGGTGTCTGAAGGTACGTCACCAAAACTTCCCATATGTGTTCCCATATGAGATGGATTGGTTTCACTTTTCTATCTTTTTTTCAAATTGAAGTACCTTCACTGAGAACGATGCTTTACAGATCTTGCTACCTACCTTTTATCATATTGACCTTATCAAGAACAAAACAATAGGAGATGGTATATAGAAGTTCCTTTCCATCTGTTTAGATATTGTTATGGGTGAAATATTGGCCATTTATCATTTGGGAGAATGCTTTCGAAAATATATCATCGATACTTTTACTTGCTGTTTGAATTGGTTACTTTACTCACCTAGTCCAGCGCCCTAGCAGTTGCGACATGCTTTAGTCCTAATCATAATTTTGAAGTGACCTGTAAGAAGTCTGCACTTCTTTGTACACACTCAGATAGGAACAATTCCACCATATCATGCGGTATGCTTAGCAGGTATCACTATGGTGACCAGGGTGTCATTGAACACATTATTCTAGTCCGCAGTTGATTAAAATGATAAAATTGTTTTCTATATATTAAATATATATCCTGAACAGATCATGAAGCGATACGAGTTATTTCTCCTCAAAATTTGCACTTTTTTCTAAAACGCCCCCTAAATGCTTGGACGCATCTTCAGGACTCACTAGGGGAATACCTGGAGGCATAAGTATCCCACAGGGAAATGCCTGCAGGCATTCTCAGAACTGAAAGGATTAACCTTCCATCTAGTCAGACACTTTTTTTGTTAAAGCATCACCTCTCATGGTTATTTATCATATATATGGAAGAACCTATTGGTGAATATGTTACATGTACTGTTGCTTGTTTTTGATAGGTTTATGAAAATCTACCTAGTCAAATAATGGAACCGAAACTAAATCCCTATATATCTGTATCTATGTTCTATTGCATTCCTGAAAATTAAAAGTATACACTTGACCCGGGCCTATTCCACAGATCTGGTGACATCGGATGAGGAGAGCGAGCGTTACACAGATTGTGACTCTCAGATCCAGACTCCGAAGATCCTGGATACAATTCAGGCGGAGATTACGGCGGCTGGTCTGGCTGGTCGCCGATTCTATTCCCACTCCATCACCACAAGCAACAGTCCGTCCCCAGCTACCAGTTTTAGTCATCTAGTAGATGAGTTCCTTATGAATTCTGAATTCAAGGACTTCAAAGACTTGAGCAGCCTTTCAAAGGTTGCGCCCACCAAGGTCAGTGTTCCCGACCTTGTGGAGCACCTCCAGGCGGCCGACGTCAAGGGCAAGGTCATAGACGCTGCTTCCCCACCAACAACGCCCCCAAGTGGGCGGCCAGAGGAGGCTGATGTGACTAGAGACTATGTTGTTGTTCATCACCCACCGCAACAACTACCACAGCAGCGGCCCACACAAAGCATAGACTCGCAAAATTCTGACCCACCAAGCGAGCCGCAGGAAGAGGCCTGTCCCAGCGCAGTGCCGGAGGCTGGTTCTCCGGAGTTGCCAAGGCCCCGGCGGCTTGGTGAGGATGAGGAGAGTAACCCTGGTGCAACACCCGCCGCCAACCACCCGTCCAGTGGCACTACGCCCGTCGTCAATCAGAAGCAGGAAAAGAAGCGCCTGACACAGGGTGAGCTTTATCAAGTAGTTACTTCATTAAGTGTTATCATCTCTACATGTAACATGTAATATGCGTCAGCAACACAACAATAGAACTCGTAATAAAAATATATCACAGCTATACAATAATGTAAGAGTTTAAGTAAAACGGCGATGTCCCTATGATTAAATTGGTGTAAATAATGGCGCCTTCAAAAGTGTTGATATACCATATACATTTAATTCGCTTTTAACGAAATTATCGGTGAATTCTTAAATTCCAAACATCAAATATTTCAAGATACATAGATCATATAATCGATTGCAAAAATGTTATACTTTTTATGGGGGACCACAAAATTCTATGGCATCTTAACAGTGAATTGGAAATGTAAGGTTTCCCCTGTTATGCAGACACATCGGCCAAGCCTGAGATGAGAGAGAAGTCAGAGCGTGGTGGCCATGACAACCTGGCCTTCGAGGCCGAGAGCGGTCTGGAGGAAAAGGACCGCAGAAAGGCCTCTAAGGTTCCCCTCAATAAGAATTATGGCTCCAGTACATACCTGAATGAGGTGAGGCATTACCCAATCCTATGATTGCGTGTATTTGTTGTGATATGCAGTTGTTTGCTCGATATTCATCTAATTATCCACAAATTATGATACCATTTTCTGAAGCAGAAAGGCGATGATCTAACTTCATGAATGCCTTTCTCAAAAATTGGATAAGAAATTGCTATTCAACTAATATTACACTGGCAACGTTTCAAAGACGGTTGAGAAAGTTGTTTGAAGAAATAAGTTCATGTTTTTGCAGTCTTGTATTGCAGAACTTTAGAACTCCGAAGTAAGCATAGGGCATCCGAAAGAGTCATGGGGTCACTGTGCCCATGCAGCCGGGCCCTCTTCCCTCAGATCCGTGGGATGATTATGATTAAACTCATCGCTGAGTTATCAATTTTTTTCCCAGAGACATTTCTATTATAGGACGAAGTTCGTCTCTTTTGAATAAAGATTCCTCAACGGCCGCTGCATTTTGGAGTATCGAAATAATGTATTTATCGGGAAGATTTGGAGGGTTCTTAGTCGAAACCATTATTGAATGTGTTTAATTGGATTCAAAATTTTGAGCTAATTTATAGTGCTTTTTAACATATGTATCTGGAACACTGCAAGGATTTGTATACCAATCCAAAGATCTAGTGATAATCCCAGAACACTTCGAGAGGAGTCCATCCTCTGTTTTTATGGTATACTATTTATTGCCTAATGATTCCGATTGTATGCGTATCTTCAATATTATCCAGAAAACGCTTTATCTATATTGTTATATAATTTGTATTTCAATGTATTTCAGGAAGGAATACCAATGACAGACTTGTGATGAGGACATTATACAAGAACCTGCCCTGTATACTAATCATGTCTCCGTGTCAAAAGGGCATAATGCATTTTGATGATATTCCGGCAGCAACATACCAATGGCGGACCACAAGGTATATCCATGGACATTATTTTCAGGGGGTGCCATTACTTTATGGTCATTCCTCTGCTCATATTGACATTTGTGCCGAAAGCTTCACCGCATGGACTTTTCACTTACGCAATCTTCATGTTGGTCTCATCTATCACATTTAGTAGGAACATATTTGTCTAGTAGTGTTCTGAGGAATATATGTAATAGGCATTGAAGGGGACATTTAACCTTGTGACAAAAGGAACGATCTGAGTTGAAACTTCAGTACTGCCTTGACTGTAGACATGTATCATCAAATGCAGATGGCCTTGTTAGTGCCTAAAATGCGAGGAATTTTACCAGGAAAAGAAAGTTATAATCCTACAGCTTCTGTAGAGTCTCATACATACTGTGAAATGACTGACTAAAATGTATTTCGTTATGTAGGTTTTTATTTTTAACTCCTAATTACATATATTCAGTAGTAAGGGGTTTTGAAAAAAAATATCCCAGATGTAATAAATGTGTATTTATCCAGCTTGAGTGTGTGGGCTTTGCTGTAATGTTATCTTTTTAAAGATTTATTTAACATACCTACGATGTCCTGGAACTCACGAATATATGTAAAAATAAAAGGTTCGTGTAAACACCACTACACCTGCCACAAGTATTCTGTATAAGGAACCAACACACAGTTTAATGATACTATATTTCTTTCATATAACACTTGAAAAACATTCTTTGTGATATAGACTATTATGTACTGCCATCTGTAAATAGGATATTCCTGTAAATATATCATAAACAAAAGGTGACTGGTATACACATGGTTCTCACTTCATCATGAGGCATCACATTATCACGGAAGGTATATGCCATAGGAATAGAAAACATTTATACCAGACAATTCAGCGATATACAGCAACGCATATATACAACCTGTTATGTACAAACGTTCCGCTAATAACATTTCACGTTTTTAAAGCAGGACAGCACAGAGAATATATTGCTTTACTGTGAGTTTTGCTCGGACTGCCAATTTGTGTTTGCTGATTGTTTCTTAGTTTCGTAGATTATTTATTTCGGATTGAATAAAAGAACAGATAATTGACTTTTTCTAAAACTTGTTTGTTTTTTTCCTTTTCATCAGGAGGTGATACTGGTGATAGTAGTATACAACATTGAAGGCTTGGTGACTTGTTGACATTCATAATTCAGTTCCAACATACAAAATTTAGCCCTGGGAATGTTTTCCAGTAGTCATGATCGCTAGCTGAGATCCGCTATTAAAGATCGGGAAGTGATCCCGAGACCTTTTGGGAGATCAATGGTTGCAAGTGTTTTTCGGTAGTGGTCTCAGAGCGCCTGAGTGATCGCTGATAAAACAGTCACTATCTGAGATCAGTAGTGATCATTTCCTGATAGGTACAAGGTTCTGCATCCGAAATTATTGATTTGAGACACTTGTACTTATTCAAATTAGACCGTATTTACTGTGAATAATTACCCATATTCATTTGATCCAATCCTAAAGTTTCATAATTTTCTGTTGAGTATTCCATAAGTGAGACATGTTTTACTTTTTGAATGGGTGTTGTTATTTATAAATATGGAGTGACCTCGACAATTTAAATCGAATATTGCAGTAGGTTATACACAAGCTGCCTGAGTGGTGCAGTGCCTGCATTTTTCAAATTTCCAGACAAATCTTGGTCTTAATAACCACAAGAACACTATCAAATTTGGGATATAGGTGTGTCAGATTATTAGTACCCTTCGCTCTAATATAAGTTGAATAAGTTTTAGCACCTGAAAAAATAAGCCATGACAAGTATCAACTGGTCTAAGGTTGAGACTGTTTGGGAGATAATTTCACTTGTGATCCCTGGAGTTTCCCTAAAATCGTCTGAGAAAAAACACCCAAATCACCCGAAACAGTCCCATTTCAGCCCCCGGCCCCGGCTGAGATCCCTTAAGATCGTGACAACTGAAATACACTTTGCCCTTCAAACGGTCTCAAATTGCGATCGTGACGACTGAAAACACCCCCAGGTCACTGCATAACTGGCATGATTTGCCAGTGCTGATGTATAACACACGCCGTAATGATTTTCCAGTGAGTGGTGAATGGTGGGTGTATGTGGATGACCGTACAGCCTTCCCTTTCTCCCAATATTTCACCTTTTTGAAAGTTTTCATATACCTCCTCCTACTTCAAAGTTGTCCTTCTCCTCCAATGCCTCCTTTCGTTGCACATTTCCCCTTCCCTGGTTCTTCTTTCCTCAACAATTCTCTAATACTCCCATGACTATAGCATTCTCCTAAGCTTGATATCTGAGACTAGTGTCTTTTATGGAGATACTGATTTATCTGTATCCAATGTCTCCCGATAAGGCATTTCCACATTCCTCTATCCACATGATTACACTTTTTCGTTGAATTCAACAAAATTTCACTGAAAATAAGTTGTATCCAATGGGAAAGAATGAGTCATAAAATATAGATTTCTGTAAAAAATTATTTATTTAAATGCAAACACAAATGTTATCACATTCCAGGCTTCAAATATTTTAGAAGTTTTATAGATATTTGTCTCTGAAGATGTTTGAGATTTTTATCAATTAATATAATTTAAATCTTGGTTAACTGTAAGTTATTCATAAATGTCAGAATGTCTTAGCATATATGACACATCATACTAGACGTTCAAAACGTTCAGTCTCATACCGACATTCAAATACCATTACTTTTTAGTTTTCTACATCCTGGCATACATAACTATCAAACCATTAGTATTAGGAGTTTTTTTTCCAAATTCAACATAATTTAATAACTAGTAAGTCCATTATGGAATCTAATCCCATACCGGACAAAAAATGAATAAATTTGACACCTTATTTACTCTTATTCAGTAAGCGAGAATTACCCATTATCAATTACGCAGACAACTTCATTGATCCCAAGCATTTTCATTGTAACGTCACAATCTCAATCACTTTGTTAACAGAAATTCCTTCACCATATATTCTCTGGAGCTCTTCACAAGAACACACGTATTGCCTGCTGGCTCATACAGGAGTACTACTAGGTCACAGTTGCACAATCGCAATATTTACAGACAAAAATATTGTAACAGGATAAAATTGCACGTCTCATCCATTCTGATTCTTTCATTCTCCAGCAATATCTACAAAACAGGTTAACGTATCTCAAAGAGTTAATATTCCCTTGGCATGTCTTGTAAAATACTATATAGTAGCACTGAATATGGACTCATGATAAAATTGGATATTTTGATCACGTTTCTTTGAAGGCAAGGGAGTCCTACTTTTATCTCTAAAATATATTCTTATTTATGCAAACTCATATACAATTCTAGGGAATTACAACGAAAGGGCGTTGTCCAGAATATATGGTCAGACCCCTCTTGTTATGACATCCGCTATGTGTGTATGATTTATTCCTATACAATTTCATTGACGGTAGACTATGACAAGGCTTGACCCAGCAACCTGACTGAGTAGGTCCTCTAGAATGGAACATCGATGTCCAGAAAACAATCGCAGCGATATGGGCTTTACATGCTAAACAGACCTACAACATGCAATCTGGAGATTAGGAAATGTGTAGACATAATGCAAAGTGGATATGAAAACGACAATAATTTGTAACCAAGACCCTAATTATTGTGTATCAAAACAACAGAAATTTCATTTCACTCAAAGTTCTTGACGTTTCACCGTTGTAGCAGCGACATGAACCTTGGATAAACTCGATTTGAATCCTTCCATGTATTGTACTGGAATGGTGGAGAAACACAAAGACAAGACATTACTACATAACTAAAATAAATGTGTAACACAAAAATAAATGACGAAAAGACCATAATTCCAATAAATAGTGTTACGATAGCTTTTTCATTGTTTCTTTTATATGGGCATCTCTGTAAGGCAGAGTTTAAGAAATGCAGTTTTTATTTCCTTGATTCAAACATTAGGCAACAGTACCTTCCACGGATAATCAATATTAGACAAATTCACTTGAGTGTCTCCGTTTATGCCCCCCCCCCCCCCCCCACACACACACACCTCCTCCACTCCGTCCCTCTTTCTATTAGAAACATATTTTCAAGCATTTCTTCGAGCTAGAGGTGATTTATTTATTATCTATTAAAATCTAAGCCAGTAGAAGATACTTACCTACGCCAAACCCATAATCGACCCTATATTCCACGTCTTCCTCTAGTTGCCTATCTCCTTCAGTCTAAATTTTAAAAGAGATATCAAATCAGTTACATTATCTCATTGATCACACTGTGCGACTTTATGTATTAGTACATAACTGTACATATACATATGTAAATTCATATTATCATTGTTGTCACGATCAGTCTTTTCTCTAGTGACATGAAAGATTTCAGTTTGAGGATGGTGCTGATCTATGTTACTGCGACCACAGTGCCATCTTGTGGCTTGATGTGTGAACTACTACACCCTAACATGCTGCCACCAATGACAAATAATTGTCCTATTTTCTATTACTTATGATACAGTTAGAACCTCAATTCGAATTCTTAAAAGGTATTCATTAGTTTATACTTTACAAAGCTAGGACGTTATATCTTGGGGTTGGGGCTAAGAAAATGTGCTTACATATGCGGTACCGTGGACAAAGTTGGCTCCCTTTGCTGAGACAGTAAATTTCTGGAAGAATAGGTACGACCTGCCACCTGGTCGATGAACTATACAGTCGTAGTGTTTTTTGTCAGAAGATCTTGTCAACGTCATGGTCCATTCCTGGAATAGATTCAGTGAATCCTTAGAACAAGATGACCTACAGATTTGGATGTTCGACTAAATATTTCTTTTATTTATCTATCAACCCTCCCAAAGGATTATATATAGATGTATATATTAATACTCCTTTTAGAATTTGAATAAGTTATCAATCATAGTAGTGTCGATATGCGCATTATAGTTTCCATTAAACTAAAGGTAACGAAAATGAAAATTGTGAGATTATTTGTTTGATTGGGTAGTTTAACCTCCATTTTGTTCAATTAGACTCACTTTGGGTTTGACCGAATCTATGAATTGTGAGACTACCACGTGTTACAGAAATATACCTATCGCCCGACTCTGCTTAAACATAGCCTTCCATATGATACGATGAACTCTGTGACCGACCAACATCGTTAGACTATCACAAGTTGACTAATACCTGTTGTTTTGTAACTATGTTACTGGAGTTTTTTTATATTTGACTATAAAATTTGTTTAATATCATCTGATTAAGGACATTTATATTGATCCTGATGATCCCATAAATTACTCGGATTATGATGACCCCAGTTCCAGGTCACTCTAATGAGACAATTCAAATGTTCCGACCATTCAGGTTTTCTGGCCACCATAATAAGGTGACCAGCAAATTGCTATAAAAGACATGTTGTTTTGTTACCCATAACATTCCTGCCCTGACGAAGACTGTATCAAGCCGACATATAGGCTAAAGGAATAAAGTGTTCAAGTTTCAACAATAACGAGTGGACATCCATTTATTAACAGTGGAGCTCCGGTTTGATAGGACTTCTACATTTCAGAAAAGTATTGAACTTGCTACAATAACAATACTCCAAATATTAGTTCGTCGCAAACAGCACTTAAGTAAATATTTCCTGAGGTCAAGCGCGTATTATTTCAGCACCACTGCAACTCTATTAGACTGAATAATGTGAATAAAACACCAGTTTATTATATCTTAATAAATAGATAAGTTATATAAATACATACCTCAACTGTGCCACCCTGGCAGGTATATTCAAATATACATTCAAATTTGCCCTGAAAGAAAAAACGGAAGAAGTAAAATATCTGATAAAAAAGGATGGCTCTTCTGAAAAATAAAGACTGAAACCAATCCCTGATGAAGGTGCACCAGCACCGAAACATGTTGGATTTATAAAACCGCCATTAACTGACCTAAAAGAACAGTCTAAACGGTTTAGAGGGAATATCTTGTTTATTAAATATAGACTGAGTCAAGTGTCCATTTGTTGGTCATGGCTGGGTACTAAACCTCAGGCACATCCTAAATGCATGCAGATTGCCATACATATACACCCTGAAAAAAAATACTATGCAATATCATCTTACTTAGTACATCATTTCTAATATATCTCAAAATATGGTTTGCTTTTGTCAGGGATGTCAGTTGGGTGTCATCTAAAATTCACTACCTCAGAGAGACTAAGAAAACATGGAAAAGACATTGTTGTTGGCTACGGAATCTGGCTGGGGAGTGTGGGAAGGTTTGAACCATTGTATACTGGTGTGAATGGGGCCCGGTTTCTTCTTTCTTTGTTAATACACAAGGAAAATGAATTTTATAATCTGAAATGAAAACAAGGACTTCCTGGGAAAAGAGAAAACTTCCATATCTGCTGTAGTGCATTTCTAAAATTGTGGTGAACAAAACAGAATATGTACTAAAATTGAATTAGTTTCGATTTGGCTGCGTTTGCAGAGGATGTACCTTAAGCATATATAGTAGTTATTTAGCCTGTTGAACCAAATAACATTCATAGATTTGTCTTTCTTAGGTTAAAATCTCAGCCTCATCTGCTCTTCACATGTGGACTCTAATGCTGATGTGACACAGATTTAATTGTGACTATCCCCTTTTGGTATGCACATACAGAAACCTGATCCTTCTTTCGTGAGTCGTATGTATTTGCATGTTTTTTTAATCAACCCTGCAGATGTACATCTTCATCATATATATGGATATATGGTATCATTTTCATATACCTCATACTGTTACTAACCTCACAAGCATGTAGTCATTATTCTAAAGCGAACATTCTAAAGCGAATATTCCACCAACTAGACACTCTTTCGATTCAAGGCCAACACCTCAGTTGATGCATCTGGCGAACACCGGTTGGCCAGCTTGCCAATTCCAGCCGGCCGATTGGTGTATGGTCTATGTACAGCGGTCTAGTGAGTGGTTCCACTGGGCCGATCTCAGTGGCGGCACTCTGGTACGGGCGCTGTACAAGGTTTTCGTCTGGTTGGTGGAACACCCGCTCTAGTCAACACAATCAAAAATGTATCCATCCTATTCTTCTATCTGCACACCTACTGCCAACTATTTACCTGTGTCTACCCCACCAGTTAATCGTCTTAATAGTAAACCAAAGAGGCTGACGTGGTCGCTACCGTCCAAGTTGCAGCAATGTAGAATATGCTGGCATGTAGAGATAATTTATATGGTAAGATTTATGGATTCCTCGACCATCTGTAGCAGGCTCCACGTACCAACAACTTTTAAATACACATACATGAATGATGTAATTAGTAACTTTATTATTTAAAACTAGTGACGGAGTTAAGGAGACATCGGTCTCTTCTCTTGTGTTGGGCCCATGGCCTTCAGCTGGTACTGTGGTAGTGTGGACGTCCGTGATATATCATTTAAATATGTCACACCCATTTTAATTGTAGGCCTAAAACTTCATTTACCCGGTTCATGTCATGTACTGGTTTCCACGCCATCTACCCTAGAAGGGACTGAGTACCATTTGAAATTCCTCAATAATTGAAAATGCTAAAAGTACGTAGATAGTTAAGCTAAGAGCAATTAAACACAGTGCAGTACATTCACTGTGCACATTAAAATGACCAATAGAAACCTGACGTGTGGCTTCAGTGGGTTATTACGTGTGCATATTGAGGCAAACATGAGCGGTGGGAATAAAGGGTATACTCACAAATTTGTGTGCGTGTATTTGTGATTGACCGCCTGGCTTGACGGCTAATTGAAACTCCTTCAGTTCGTCTTTTGCTAATTCGTTGCTGCACATGCAATACAATGGAATTGCCAAGAAAAGGAAAGCCCAAAGGCTTGTGTGTGTGCCGGTTAACGCCATGTTGGTGTGTGACGTCGTCAGCCAATCAGAAACTTTGCATAGCACACTGCAGTGCTCGAACAATTCCAGCGAAGCAGTGTGAGGGTCAAAGGTCATGGGTCACGGTCACTATTGCTTCAACATGGCGGATCAGCTGAGGTTTGACGGAAGAGTTGTACTTGTTACTGGCGCTGGTGGAGGTAAGTTTGACTTGCATGTCGCGTTTTCTTAGAATATAACGCGTAGGTGTATGTTTCTAATCTGCATGTTGAATTTTACCATTGTCAAGGTAGGAGTTGGGATATATTGTGCCATATATTTGAAGGGGTGGGGCGGCTTTGGCCTGCATGGGCCTGGCACCGGCCAAGAGGAGAACGCTAGAATGAGATACGGATGGGTCAAGTTGTTGATCGATACAAGGTCCAACTACAACCAGACAGAAAATCAAGGCTCATTAACCCCAAATGGTATATGTGAATGATGCTTTTCGCAGATGTGGTAATGAAATAGTAATGTGTGCTTTCATATTTTAAACCGGAAGCCTCCAGCCTAAATAAAAAAATAAAAATAAAACAACTTTTAACTAGATCTAGATTCTAATTCGATGTTCTCTTTTAAAAAATCGATCTCCAGTAGTAGTATACAATTGATATTATTGAAAGGTGGACCAACCAAATGATAGGACTGACACATCTGGAAATCAGCTTCAGACTTTAGGGATTAAGTTACAAGATACTACAGGTACCGGGGTACTACCCGGTACATGTTTAATTCTTCTAATCTAAACTCTAGTAACTAGTTGATTCAAAAGGGATTTGGTAAAGAGATCACATTAAAAATAATTGATTATATTACTTTACAGGCCTTGGAAAAGAGTATGCCCTGCTATTTGCAGAACGTGGAGCGAAGGTCGTTGGTAAGTGTAGAGATTAGTTATATTCTAATACTTTTGGGTCAGACACAAATCTAACCTTCACCAACATGCCAATCTATTTAGTAATCATTAAATCAAACGTAATTCTGCGGGTTCGGTGGGCAACACTGCTGTTATTGATAGGGTTTGTGCCTACTATCTATAAACTCTGAAATGATCCGGAATTAAGATGCATTTTGTTCTTCACAGTTAATGACCTTGGTGGTGATATAAAGGGCGGCGGGAAAAGCAGCCGTGCTGCCGACAAGGTGGTAGACGAAATAAAAGCGAAAGGTGGCGAGGCTGTAGCTAATTATGGTGAGTTTCAGATGAAATGGTACTTTATATATTGATGTTTGTTGCATTTTATTTATACCTCAATGTCTCATATTCGGGAGAGTTTCCCTCCCCAATGTCAAGATTAACTTTGATGAAGTTTAAACAGTCTGGAAACGGCTAAATTCTATGCAATAGTTGGAAGGATCGAGTAAAAGTATTGTGTAATATGTAAATGCCTAAACATTCATGTTTTAGATTCTGTCGAGGATGGAGAAAAATTGGTTAAAACAGCGCTGGAAAACTTCGGTCGCATTGGTAAGATACGCACTTTTTAGTCATTTATACTCATGATGTTTCTATCCTTGTTGTGAGTTTGAGTAATTTCTTTATGTTTATTCACACAACAAACAGTATATAGAAGTCACTAGAATGTATTAATGATACATATATCGAATCGATAAGAAAATAAAACTGTTTTTCTTGTTATACTTCAGATATCATAATCAACAATGCCGGAATCCTACGTGATAGGTCTTTTGCAAGAACAAGTGACATGGATTGGGGTAAGGCAATCAGAAAAAACATGGAATGCCACACAAGTAGATCTCACGACTGTATATCGACACTTAGGAATTATTGTCATTGGTTCAACAGATGATCAATATAACTGCTTAACTGTTTTCAACTTCATAAAGACTCCATCAGAGATACAAAGAAGAACGGTTTCAATTGCTTATGTATGATCTTTTTGTCAATTAGATTTTTTATCTTGTTTATATTCTGAACATAGTTCCATACCATTTTTTCATGTAAGAAATGTTTGATATTCTTCAGATTTGATACATCGCGTCCATCTGAGAGGATCCTTTATGGTGACGCGTGCGGCTTGGCCTCACATGAAAGAACAGAAATATGGCAGGTGCGTACTCAATTACCTCAAGGACGCACAGGTATCGATAAGCCAAATTTCTTTGATGGAAGTACGTAGATTTCATGATGGATTGTGATATCTTAATCTTATATAGCACTCATTGTGAAAGTTATGCATAATGATGGAGCTCAGTGTAAATTGAATGAGCTTTATTAGAATCAATTATGCTTTTATGTAACTATGACAACATCACCACTATTGCTTTTTGTAGGATTATCATGACATCATCAGCAGCCGGTATCTATGGCAACTTCGGTCAAGCCAACTATAGTGCTGGTAGGTGATCATTTACTTCGACCATGATAATTACAGTGCCAGTATGTGATTATATTAGCCTTTGTTTGGCTAATTAGTTCCCATACTTACAACCATCTGTATAGCATAAAGACAAACTTACTCAACATGATATCTACTCAATCATCTTAACTTAAGCCAAGGAACTTGATTCGATGTAAGAATCATAGATGATGATTTAAAAAGAGAAAGAATTATCAACCACTTTTATGCAGTTAATTGTCGATTTTTCCGTTCTTGGTCAATAGATATACTTATTGTTGATGTATATTTTTTCATTCCAGCTAAACTTGGATTGCTGGGTTTATCAAACACTCTTGCCATTGAGGGCCAAAAGTACAACATTCACTGCAACACGTTGGCGCCGACTGCCGGTTCACGCCTCACCGAAACTGTCATGCCTCCTGGTAAGATCCCCTATAACTATCTCAATTACATCGATGCTGTTCTGCCCCTCTACTAGAGTTCAGCTTAAGGAATAGTGGACATGTGATTTACATGATTCGAAGGTGCTTTTTTTTACAGAGGAGAAAAAGGTGTTTTTACTTAATATAAGGGTATAAATACATGTATACTGCACAAGGGATAATGCCCCAAATCAGAAAAATGGCACTCGCTATCTTATACATTACTGAGATATTGCTTGCTCTATTTCATACATTACTGAGATATTGTTCACATCCTTTCAGGCATTACTGCGATGTTGCACGCTCCTTTTCATACGTTGCTGAGATATTGCATGCTCGATTTCAGAGATTACTAGGATATTGCACACTCTATTCCAGACCTAGTTGCGGCGCTGAAGCCGGCGTACGTAGCGCCCCTAGTGACATACCTGAGTCACGAATCCTGCGATGAGAGTGGCAGTCTGTTTGAGTGCGGCGCTGGTTGGATTGGCAAGCGTATGTGTGACATGCTTCTATTTTTATATCGGAATACGTGGCTAGTGTTTACACTGTTCCATCTACCGCATCTAAGTCTGAAAAAATAATGCTTCTGTTTTCATAGGCAGCAATAAGAAACTGTTGCTCTTGTCGTCTCGTTTCCCAGGTATTACTCTCTTGTTATCGCCAGGGTGATATATATGGTGTTTTCGTTAAAATGCGGGGTACTATTGCCCGGTATGTTATGTAATATCACGAATTTGAGTATAAAACACATTACATTGTATTGTGATTAATTTTTGTTTGTTTTTTAAGTCTCCATGTTAAGTATATATATCAATTTTTGTACTTAGTGCGCTGGCAGCGGACAAAGGGTGCTGTGGTAAGAGCAGCAAACAGTGACATCATGACTCCGGAACAAGGTATGTCCATTAAAACCAAATTAGAAATGAAAGAGATGAGTCATAACATGGGCTAGTGGATGATACGTGCTAATCTATGTATCCTATATTTCCTTAGAAGGTATGGAATGTTGAGTGATTAAGTCGATGGAGTTCTCTGAGTGATTGTATTTTTGTAGTCTGATATCAATCAACTTGCAACATACAGGCTAGCAATATTGTTAAAACACGGGACTACCTGCTTATTAGGTGTGAGATAGCCATATATTAGAATATCAACGCAAGAGGCTATGGCTCCCCATTAACTGTTTAGCCAGTCTTTTTTGTGATCATGGTGAAGTTATTGATAGGTTGTATGTGAAAGGTATTAGTATCATTGAAGAGTGTATAAAAAGCTATACTCGTTGGTATCATCGAAGTTTGCAGCTTATCATGTATGGATAGGATATACACTGACAGTGTGCTGGTGCCGTCATGTTTAGACCATGGGCTAAAGTTGAAATAAGAAGTTAAGTGAAGTAAATTCAGATATATTCGAGAGTTCGTTATGCAAAATATGCTTTAGTAGAGTTTCTTCTTTTGGATGTATCAAAGACTTATTTATTCTTATCGTTAGATGTCATTCTGATTTAGAAATCGATTCTTTAAGAAAACTATTAGCTGAACAGAAGTTGTAAGTTATTGTCTCTCTGAATATATATATACGAGATATACACTACAATGATTAATAAAAGCACAATTTTTCAGTTCGGGACAACTGGGAGAAGATCACCGACTTTGGCGACGTAGAATACCCCGCAAGCATAGGAGGTGAATACACCATTTTCTCATCTGCAATGTTCGGGTGTATGCATTTTATACTTTAGTGAATAGTATTATAGCTAGTTGTCAATAAATAAATTTATAACTATATGGTCAACGCCAGGGGTGCTGCATCGACACAAGGGCGTTGCGTGGAAATGGAAAATCCAGATGAGACCGAGGAAAAGATGTCAAATTCGATTTTATTGACCTTCCCCTGTCGACTCAACTTCTTTATATAGCATGCGTTGTGTTCCATGGTCATTATCAAAGGGTCTGCATTGATTAATTCAGAAATGGCAACCTTCCACTTTACCATGGGAATCTATATTTTCATTTTCAGTAAACAAGATTCTTTTGTCCAGTGTCAAAACAAAGATAATGCTATTTGAGTCTCATTCACGCTAATAAAACTGGTTTGAACCTCCACACAGACCCTGCGATCCACCACATGTATTCCATGTCTTTCTGAGGCAGCAAATTCCATGTAAAGATGTTTCCCTTTCCAGGACCACTGCTGGTATCTCTGAATTATTGAGCTATTTATGGCTGTGAGTGAATATTTTAGACTTCTTATACATCAAATATGTTTATTACAGACTCGACAGGTAAATTAACACAGACACTACAAGCATTGGATCCAGAGGATTCTGAGGAGACCCCAGCTCCTGAGGATTCCGGAGAGGCCACCATGGTGCGTAAACAAGAGTCCATCCATCCATTAGTTTACTCACCCGTCCACCCATCTGACTCTCTAATCTACTTGTCTGTTTATCTATGCATCGATCGATTAGAATATAAGTAAATCTGTACGTTTTCATTAACTTCATAATGATGCCTAGCCTTCAGTATCTACGTTGTAGAACCCATTATGATGCTTAATTAGATTGTGATTAGACCACATCCTGTACTCATGACTGTGTAGATCCCGTAATGAATGCTGCATACGTTAAGTTAGTGGTGTTTATTTCAGAACTCAGCCGTTGGGGCAAAATTAAAAGAAGCCGAATTTAGCTATACATTCCGTGACGTCATCCTCTATGCACTTGGAGGTGAGTTGGGGTAGTGTTCTTTTTTTTTTAATTTTAGGAGAGAGATAAAAATACAATTTATCCTCTGCCCCAAAAGAATTAGAAAAAGTAGTTTTCATTTAATACCGGTGGCGATAGTGTGCTATTGAATTAAAAGCCTATATTTACCAGTGTATCAATGAATTTAGGATTAGTGACAGGGTGACTCCTGACTCTTAAGGTAAAGCAATATAACCCATATTCTACATAGATACGTATATATATAACCAGAATTTTATTGGAGAAGAACTTCAAAGAAACGACTTTAAACCTTTATCCGGTGAGATGTTCTCATCCTGTAGCTACAGCCAGTGAAATGTTGCAATCATGTAGCTGTGGTCAGTGAGTTTTACCGTGTATCTGTAGTCCGTGAAATATTCTGACCCTGTAGATACAGTCAGTAAAATATTGCTACCTGGTTATTAGTCGGCACGAGGCAGTCAAATCTCGAGACTCTTAAAACCGAGAAATTCCACATCACCCTCCCTTCCAGGCATCAGTGTTCAAAATACACTTCTACAGTAACTGTAACTGTTATTCCACATCAGAAAACTAGAGTTTATATAGAAGTGACACGCGGGCTTTACTAATGATTAAAGTGTTGATGAATTGACGTTCTTCAGTTGGTGTATCGACCAAACAGCCGGACTATGAGAAGTTCCTGTTTGAGCTGAGTGACGAGTTCAGCGCGCTGCCCACGTTTGGCGTCATCCCAGCCTTCGCCTCTCTTGGCGGACTCGTCAGCCAGAGCATACCTGGTCTTTCCATCGACCCCACACAGGTTGGTGACAAGGAGGGCTCTCTTTTTACACAGTTCTTCTTTCAGCTGAGAATGATACGTTAGTTACCTTGAAAAACGTGAAAGGAAGTATCGATTTTATATTTACATTTATGTGATGTTTTGTTCGTTTTCTGGGATACAGATATGTATTCAGTATTAGAAAAATGACAGTTAACGCAATCAATGGTGACATATTTTTGCACTAACTTTCCAGATAGAATTATTGGTGAAAAGTCCATAAGCGTTATATTCCTGTAACCCAAACACAGTGTTCTCCAATTGCCTATCCCAAACATTTACGTACGCTTATGCAACCAAATCTATATCTACTTTAAACCCCAAGTATATGTATCTGCTATGAATAAATGTATATATTGTTGAATTAACTACCTCGTTATAACAGTGTGAAGAACATGTTTGTAGCATTTGAGGAAAACTTGGTTCCAGATTCTGCATGGAGAGCAGTACCTGGAGTTATTCAGTCCGATGCCGACCAGCGGCAAGCTCATCTCGCGAGGAGTTATCGCCGACGTGCTGGACAAAGGCCGCGGTGCTGTCATCCTTATGGACGGTGAGACCAGTTCTCAATGTTAGAGATTCTACAGAACACGATAATACTCTTATCAGTATTTATATAAAACGCAGAGATGTCAGTTTTCCATTTATCCATGGAAATCCACTTTTTCATATTCAGTGTATGTAATTTCTTATCCAAGTGGCAAACAAAGATAATATTGCTTAGCCTCATTTACGCCAATAAAACAGTGCTTTGAACCTCCCCATAGACCCTCAGCCCCATGCCATTGCCGACAAGGACATATTATCGAAGGTTTCCCGGTTTCTCTGAGGCAAAACAATCTGCATAAATATGTTTCCACTTTTTTTCCCCTGACTCCAACTGACATCCCTGAAAACGACCTGACCATGCTGTACAAGCTACAAAATGAGATGATAATTTATGGTTAGTACGGAACGAGACATTTATGCTGAGTTCCGTACGAACCGTAAATTATTACCAGCTATACTGGTTATCGTTTAAGAAACTTTCATGACTAGCTTAGCTGATATTTAATAAGTTACTCTGTTGTTGGTCCATAAGGGTTTCATGATCATGACGTTAGTTACAGGATACACTGACCATTAAAAAGTACTTTTTTTGTCTGGGAAAAAGTTAATTTTAATAGTAAATCGTTAAGCTAAATCATCGGCTTGTATTGTCTTTAGCACCATCTTCTAATTTTTTAATTTTTTTTACTTTGACAGTTGAAACTTTCACCGAGGACGGGACGAAGGTGGCCTTCAACCAGAACACGGTCTTCGTGCAAGGTGCAGGCGGCTTTGGCGGAAAGAGATCATCACCCAAAGCTATCGTCCCTGTGACACACCCCGATAGGGCGCCCGATGCTAGCGTGCAGGAAACCACCCACATTGACCAGGTCCTGCTCTACTCTTCTGTAGTCCTCCCTATATAGTTGGTGTAAATGGGAATGTGAGATAGTGTGTGTAAATGTGATTGGGACTAGAGGTTCATCTTTTAATTCAGGATGAAATAGAAGTCATTTACATCCACCAGGTATATAGAGATAATCTAAAATATATTGGTTTAAAATACCTTAAGATGATTATCTTTTCAACCTTACTTTGTTCGGATTATACGGAGATTCACAGTGAATGCACGTATTTTTATGTTAATTACCAAACTTTAGTCTGAAATAAATGTCGGTAAACTACCCAAACAAAAATCGTGATTAAAGATATAAAGGACCAATAGGAGATATCGTGATGTACGTAACTGACCTTAACCTTTCTTGGACAGGCCGCTGTCTACAGACTGAGCGGTGACTACAACCCACTCCACATCAACCCCGCGTTCGCCGCTATGGGAGGTAAGTAGAACTGACCTCTATCTTTGTATATGCATATTAGGCTTACTCCAGTGCACATTCTTGAAAATAACACGATACGTCTAGCGATAGTCACCGGAAATCGAAGCATCCCAGATGTTTTACTACCAATTGTAGAGGTCAAGTTGAAAAGTTGTGTACCCCCATTTAATTTGCTAGTTAGTTTCCCGTGCTCCTAGGTTTTTAAATCTCATTTTTAAGCTCTGTAAAGATGGAACACTTAAATTTGATATTAACCTTGAGATGACCTTGAGATGATGGACTGCTCGCCTAGTGCTAACATCCAGATTCTAGTGCTTGGGGCTAGTCAGTAGCTTTAAAATTATTTCTGTGTGTCTTTGTAAAAAAAAAGTCAGATAATTTCCTTCTATTTGGGGACATCAGCAACGTTCTGTGCTCATGGTATGTATCCGCGTAAACTAGCATTTGCAACAGAGTTTTGTTCATCCCAGGCCATATATAAAGGATCAGTTTTACTAAGTTACCTGCAGTTTACGTAAAATACATTATCGATGTGACAGTGTTTCCCATCTCGCCCTGCTAAGGTTTTGACACACCCATCCTGCACGGACTGGCCTCATTCGGCTTCGCCGCGCGACATGTCCTCCAACAGTACTGCAACAATGACGTGAGGAGGTTCAAGGCCATCAAGGTGCGCTTCTCCAAACCGGTCCTGCCCGGTCAGACGCTGCAGACGGACATGTGGAAGGAAGGTGACCGCGTCTTCTTCCAATGCAAGGTGAGTACCTAACGTTAGGTTATTTACATGGTGAAAAGAACAGGAAGCCGAATTCAACCCGTCAGTTTGACTTATGAGTGCAATGGAGAATGAGTGTGTGAACGGGTCGATGAATGAATTGAGAAAATGAAGGATGATTGACTTTGTCGTGTAAACACAAGCATTATGAGATCGAATACCTTCCATGGCCAGTCTTACAGGGCTTTGGATCGCAATAGTATTTGAGGGAATATTGCAAAGCCTTCGCTTTAAATAAATTCAGCATGATGGTAATTTTTAGTTGAGGAAAGTCCTAGGTAATAACGGTCGTTAGAAGCAGATTTGTCATGCTATTCTAAATTAAGAAAAAAAACCAGCATAATAACAGTAAAATTGAATTAAGTCAGTGATTACTGTCAAACTCGAGTGTATATCTTCTTGTGTACGTGACGCTTCAGGTGGTGGAGACAGGTAAGGTCAGTCTGACAGGAGCTTACGTTGACTTACACCCGGACCCTGCTGCCGCCTCCGCCGCCGCCGCCGCCTCTGCCGGCCCCAGCCTCCAGTCTGACGCAGTCTTCGCCGAAATCACAAAACGGATGAACGCCAGTCCCGAAGTGGCGAAGAAAGTCAACGCTATCTTCATGTTCAACGTCACCAAGGACGGTAATGTGGCCAAACAGTGGAGTAAGTAGATTCATTATGTTTAAAATGAATTTTACATAGATCAAGTCGCCCAGTAGTGAATGGGTCAGGATTATTTGTGCGGGGGTGGGGTGTAATTATTCATAGTGACCCTATCAGAATTTTCATTGTGGACCCCACAAATATATAACGGATTAAATTACAGATGTAGAGAGTCTACATCTGTAATTTAATCCGTTACTACTTCTGTTTTATGATGGCCATAAGCTGTTCGGTGTGGTGTCATATATTCATGACATCAGATGGAGATGCGCTACTAGTGTTGTTGTTTTTTTATCACTTGGGAGTTGCTCGTAAAAGTCTGAATGAGTGACTTAAATCTCAAGTACTATTGAGGCAATAACCCAAGTCACTTTAGGGATACTATATTTTAAATGAAAATGACTAGCAGCATAGTCAATTGCCAAGTGTTCCTCTAAATTTCTACTTCATATTATTCTTGCACCATGTTCATCGATTTATGATACACATTTACTATTGCTGTCAACGGTAGTAAGTGACTATCACCTTGGCTAAATAAACATTTTTTTCCCCTCCAGCAATTGATGCCAAGACTGGTGGCGGGGTGTATGAGGGGGAACCGAAACAAGGCAAGCCCGGTGTCACCCTCACCTTGTCCGACGACACACTTGTTGGCATGGCATCAGGCAAGGTCGACGGAAGATCGGTGAGTCTAATAGTCCATGATCATTCATCAATTACATACTACATTTTAATTGAAAACAGACTACGGAAGTAGGTTTGGTATTATATCATATGGCCATTGCAGTCATTGAACTGCAGTTGGACATCAATATGTATCTCACCCCAGGTATTATTGTCCCATAGGCTTAACTTTGGTAACTCGTTCTCCATATCCCTACAGGTATTAGTCCGTTCTCCATGATATATGTCGTATATCCAGTGTGTCATCTTTAAGTGTGTACAGGGGTGAGATAAATATAGAAAGTGACTCATTTTGGTCAAAGTCATCATTCTCGAACTCGTTCGAAAGCTATGCGACATTCACTCGGCTTCTTGGTTTCTTCTTTAGTACTTGTATTTTTTCAACGTCACCAAAAGCATAGAGTAGTCAATGTTCATGCATTGGAACTATGTACATATTGGTAGTCCAACTCCCACGCTAGATGCACTACAGCTATACTTGCACTCACAAATTACTGGTTTTACATAACAAATTTAGATGACACATCGTTAAGTAAAGGTTTGTAACACTGATAATTTTCTTCAGAATAACCTGGGTTCAGAGAAGTCCTAATGAATTATTTCAACTTAAAGTAGCAAAATGTTAAGTCTATATTCTTTCTATTTCAGGCCTTCATGAGTGGAAAGCTTAAAGTGAAGGGCAACATTATGCTCAGTCAGAAGCTAAGCCATCTCTTCGCCGAGCAGTCCAAACTATGAGCTCTTCAGAATGCAGCCGCCGAGTTGACAACCCGATAATTTGGGGAATTTACAGAGTTGTACATAATTTGTAGAAGGTTAAAATGAGAAAGAAATTTGCCATACTGTGATATTTAAACCCTGTTCATACTTAGCATTACCCTGTTCCATATTGAGTGCACAGTGAACAAACACTAACTTTTGCAGAGGTGAAAGATTCGCTGCTTGCCAGATTAATAGTTGGTTCATGGTGGAGGTGGTCTATTTTTATATAAATAACGGGCATACTCTATTGTCAGTCAGAACAGACACGTTGTTATTGTGTACGAATGGTAAAATTTTATTATGATGAAGAATGGATGCATCACTGTAAATCATGACAGATGAAATAAAAATGTGTACACAAATGATATAAGTACAGAAATGTTGTCAGTTCTTCTTGGGCTTCGGCTGGTCGTACTTGGATTTGCTGGAGTACCACAAAAGGAATGGAATTCCGAGAGATGGCAGAGTCATTACAGCGAAGGCTGCCCAGTCGAGCTACAACAAAAAAATATGTGATTTCAAAACAGTTTCGTGATATCCTCTATAGAGCAAGACATGTTGACCAGTCCTGCCACACGAAAAGACGCTAACCTATATTATGCATCAGTATGATGGAAAGCTGACTGTAATACATGCAGTCAGTCGTGTATCCTGCAGCATTCAAAATTAGGAATTATACAATTGAGTAAAGGTTCTATTATGACATTCATATGAGCCCCAAATGCATAGGTACATCAGACGACACTGAAGTCGTGGTATTCATTCCTGGATAAAGGGTTTGCATTCGTCTCAATCAATACCCTATTTATGCATTCGTTATTGGCATCTCATATAGTAATCCAGAGGCATGGTTCTATATATCTATTAGTCCTGAAAAAAGAGTAGATGTACTTACAACATGGGGAGAGAATTTCCTGTCGTAATCTTTGAAGTTCATGATGCCACCCTCTCCCGGAGCGGATGTGTATCCAAGCTGTAAAGTGATTGACATAATACACTATAAATTGTCAGATATCAAAACAAGGGGATCTATTCGAATAAACCTTGAAAGGGATATACTATTAGTAAAAGTGCACTACTTTTGTCGAACAAACCAGGACTCTTTATTTTCAATTATCTCATGACGTAAATAAATCTAACATCTTGCAATATCATAGATTTCATTTGTTGGGTTACACTGAACAATATCATGCGACAAGGGTTTTGACTTATAGGACTCTTTACACTTTCAATTCTTGCAGTTACTGTTAGAAATAACAGAAATCTATATAACTAAATTAATATCACATGAAAAAGTACGCCAATATCTTATGCGACGTCATCGCTGTGCCTTTCTGGCGCACCGTGATGAAATATATTATTTTCCTAAATCCATTTTCACTTTTAGTACAGCACGGCGCAGAATATGAGAGATCTAGAGGCAGGCATGCCACAAGCAGCCAACTTTTCTTCATGAATTGTTTATGGGATTGATCATACCTGTGGTTGAGTGGAGTCCTCGGAGGGAAGATAACTGATCTCGGCGGATGTGAAGTTAAAGTATCCTGAGCGGAGGGGCTTGACGATCACCACATGCGACACGTTGGTGCTTGGTGCGATGCGCGGCCATTTCACATTCAGGAACCCGCGAACCACCTCAAAGTCTGTTTTGGCAAAGCTGTTGTCCACCAGGTGCACATCATGTGCCGCGCTGTCAATAAGACAAAGGATGTGATAAAATTACTGTCATAAATACCTACGTGCGTACAGTACCCGATATAACTTCTGATATCCCTCTTGTTTTCCAATAACCATACCCCCCCCCCCCCCCCCCCAAATGTGTTAAATGTATAGTGTACATGTTAACATTTGATCAATTGCAATATTGGTCATTTTACATCATGGGTGCTACATTTTATCATATGGCGACGATTGAGGATAAATTACTCCATGCTTTCCCAATGCACATTTCCCCTAATTCAAAGTATATCATTTATAAATTTACTCTGAATAAGAAAAGGAAAGCTACCATACTTTAACAATTTTTCTATTTCGTATGTACAAAGTTATTCTACCAACATAAGTATAGATAGGTAACTAAATGTAAATGCGCAACAATGAAATGTGTAAATCTGCGAATGCATGAAATGTTGTATCTTAATTTGACTCGCTTACATTGAATTAGAACTATAATAACTCTAAAGGCCAAATTACACATTTAAAACTCAATAAACTTCCAAGTCCAGGCCTAAGTTATAGCACCAGCTGGTGTTAGTTGGCAATACTACAGGCTTCATGTTCAAAGCTAGGCTGAGCTCCAACCAAATATTTAGTGCTTTCAAAGATGGCAGACGCCCCCCCCCCCTTATGAAATTAGGGAAAAATACATAAATGTCTAGCTTAATATAAGATACACCTAAATAATGATACTTACAATGATAATGTAAGCAACTCACAATGCCATTTATGACGTTGGTAAATGTAACACTGATGTTCATTGTAAATCACTATTGACGGAACATCTCACTCAAAATCCCTCCCCCTCCCCTTTAAAAAAATAGTTGAATATCTTTGAAAATATATAATCTATCTAGAAAATTCCACTTCCTAGCAACTATTCTTTTTTATTCTGTTTCAAATGAGGCATATCATTTTATAATTGAACCAGTTTTAAAGTTAGAAATATGTTCATAAAGGAGTTATTAAAATTGGACCTGTGACTGACCCCCCCCCCCCCCCCCCACCCCCGCTAAAAAAACAACAACAAATAACAACAAACCCAAACAATTGGAATCTTTTTTTTTAATCTATGTTAAAAAACTGAAACTTTAAGATATTGTAGTGCCATAATAGCTTGTCAAAAACAGAAATCATGTTTTTATCTGTACTTAGCTGTAAACAGTAAAAATGTGGTCAGGTCACCTAGTGACTCTACAAAAAGGTGTCCTACAGTAGGATATACAGTTAAGACCAACCCCCCCCCCCCCCCCCATCCAATAATAAAGCATATTATCTGTATCCGATATTTACCTTCCTCCAACATTGTAAATGGTATATTCAACTGTGACATCTTTCTGTTCCACTAGAAGTTGGTTCAGGATGTTTTTTGAAGCGAGGAGACGGGCATTGTCTTCCTCTCCATGCACAATGCATGCCAAGAAGAGCACCAATACAACTAGGAGGGATCGCATCTGTAAAGGGAATTACATACAAGGTTATATATCATTCAGATCAAATTATTCAGCCAATCAGGGCGGCACATCACTTACAATGACTGGGTAAATTTATTGCTTCCAACCATTTATAAAGTCTGTGTATATAAAAAAGACATTACACACACGTTTAGTAAACAATATGCGTTTTACATTGTAATGCAACAATGATCATACAACCTATAACCACATACATATATATGTTAGTCTAAAAGTTAAGCATAGTATCGATAAGAGCTTGAACTTTCGAGCTAGCATACATAAAATGATTTATTTGATAAAACAAAAAATTTTCCATTAGGGGCACCCCCCACACCCACTGAGGCACCTATCCAAATCCCCATAAGGATACAAGATATGTATCACTATCAGTGAAGGAAGAAATATCACAACATTTATTTGATTAAACATTCACATTTATGCCAGAGTTAAAATCTATCTATAATTTGACCCTATGACTACACCACTCATATGCACCAATGCATATGTAGCCCGGGGACATTTCTAGTTTGAGTACTATTTACTTGTCTGCTACCAATATTGGTTTAGATTAGATCCTACATTCAGTCATTGCATACTTTTTTCCTCTAGTTGTAGTACTAGTTGCAGTACTACTAGATCTAGTGGCTGTAGATCTCTTGAGTGTTTTCAAGAAATTCGACAATGGAGAAGCCTACCCCACTTCATCTGTGGCTACTAAGCCTTTATTTTACACAGAGGCCCATAATGGTTACAAAATAGACATTAAGGAATGCGCTCGCGGTGACTAAACCAAATAAGCACGTCCACGTTGCAAATAAAACCAAAACGAACCGGCTGCTACCAATCAGGCAGGGGCCTTTCACTTGAGCTTTGCTCAAGCAGTATCGTCTCAGGAAACGAGTTAAATACATCATCTAAACTATATTGGTAACACTAAAATGCCACATACACCTAGCATAACGCAAACTGGCAAAACTCTGTAAATTCTAAAGTATACTATAACCAAATAACCACTTAGAGTAACTGAAAATATCAACGTCTGACACGTACCTTGTTCTTTGGTTGAATGATCGGAACCGGAAAGAAACGTGGGGAAGCCGGCCCACAGAGTAAATAGATATCTCTGTGGCCGGCCACGTAGGTTCGCTGGTTCTCCGTGTGCAAGGGAATAGTCTAATAGTTGCGGACCGGCAATCGGCCGAGTCAATACTCTGGTTCTTCGGTGATCCGCTAGAGGTCTTAGTAGATGAAAACGAGGCTCGGGATTCCCTATTTCTCTAGAAGGGGTTTCACGAAACATGCAAACAGCAGATGTGTTGAAAATATACATACATATTTATGTGAATCTAAGATAAGCCAGTTCACGGACCTATATACCTGACCAGTCAAACAAGACGATGGCTAACACAATTATTCGAGGTGGAGGTTTGACAGAAGAGGATGCAGATTTGGAAGTAGCAGCTGTCCTCTCCAAAGGTTTCGTCTTGTTTCTTTTACCAGTGTAAACTGTAATATATATGACTGTTGGTAGAAATGACAATGAGTGGAATACATTATAGTTAACTCACTTCTCCTGTCGATCCCCAAGTGTCCTATAATTTATAAAGTATTATGCCTACCGATATTGGCACCAAGGCGGTGTGTATGTTATTACAATTTGTATGT
This sequence comes from Alentia gelatinosa, assembly GCA_950022655.1. Taxonomy (NCBI): domain Eukaryota; kingdom Metazoa; phylum Annelida; class Polychaeta; order Phyllodocida; family Polynoidae; genus Alentia; species Alentia gelatinosa. The sequence continues at coordinate 43,477,719 of OX465583.1, read as the reverse complement.
TACTGATGTATCTATTGCCACAACCAACATTTAATAGCATTGCACAGTAGGCCTACAGCGTTAGTTTTTAAAATAACGTACCGCGGTATGTTATTGTTAATGTTTAAATATCGAAAAATTACTAGGATTCGATTGTCAACAAGGAGGTAGAGCTTAGCCTTAGTTGATCACATTGGACTGGTGAATGCCATGCACAGAACCATAGGCAGGACAGTGGTTCACCACCAAAGATCACATGCCCAAATTGACGTTTTATTGACAGATGATAAAACTCACTTCAACTTTATTTTTCTTCAGGTCTACGAAGTGACCCCCATGGTTCAGTGTCACCCACGAAACGCTACAGCAGTGTTACACCAGCAAAACACAATTATTCTCCATTCCGGGTATCTACATGTATATTCATTTTATCCATATATTATTGTTTCCTGTCATAGCTTCATTTAATTCCGTTCTATCAATTCCTTGTCACTTCCTTAAACAACACCATGAGAATAAACATCCATCTATTTCTCTTTTAAAGAATACCGTACCTTATAATAACTACTTATCGGTTGATTACAGCTCTCCACAGTTATGACCAATGTGTCGAGGGGAAATACAAGGACTTGCACACCATCTGTTCACAGTAAGTCATATACGCCAACTCACAATATATTTGTGAAACACTTTTCTACAACATATAGAAGAAACAACAGGTACGGTACTAATATGAATCTGTTAGGTTTATCTAATGGAGATGTCTGATTTTTTTGGGGTCAGATACCTCTGAAATTGCTGCAGCTGGAAGTTCATCTTAATCTATTAGATTCGGTTTACACAGCGAATAGTTTATTTTGAAAATTGGGTTCATTTCTTCCCATTTGTGTTTACGGGTATCTGTTCCCTCAAAATAAACTATTCCGACCAGGTCTTTGTACATGGTCTACTGCACAAACAGCTGCGACAGGGCCTACTGCACGGACAGCTGCAGTTGTAAGCAGTTTTCACTTGGACTCTGCGCAAAGCTGCCCCACCCACGCCACCGCCTACCATCCCCGCCTCTGACTGGCCATTACAGAGACTGACACCCGTACTCCGCCCCCTTACCATCTGCTGTCGGTTATTTGTACACCATACCGAACAGCTTATGGCCATCATTAAACAGAAGTAGTTATCAAATGTGGTGAGGATACGTTGTCGCCTGGGTTCAAAGGTTTCCCTCTCCTATATATTAAGATTTAGACATGAACAAATTATGATTACATGAAATTAAGATAAATCATGTTGCAGTGAGACTGGTCCAGGAATCAAATACTTAAGCCTATAAGACAGCGATCCGACCGTTGTGCCCAATCACACCTTTGCCCAACCAATCCGTCGGGTCGGTCAGAATCAGGTCACTGCACGCACTTCACAGACCCAATTTTAATCGGGTCGGGCATTATTAGCATGGGGGTAATGACCGACTCTTCCCGACCATAATCGTGTCGCTGTACGCACTTCACCGACTGTTCCCGATTCTGAGAAGGCTATTTGAACATCGATGCTACCTATCCCCTAGTCCGATTTACGAGTGCCTTATACTAATTTGTAGGGGAGACAGAGGTGATAATGAATCTGAAAACTGTTTCGGAATATCTTAATTTGATCCAAAGTTATCAAACTTTGAATTATTTTCTATGAATCCACACCAGCGGCCCATGGCACACTCTGGCTCGGCTCCCGGTGGCTCTCTTTGATCTCAATTGGGTCGCTGTACAAGGTCATAAAGTGGAGATGTGTGATCGGCAAAGGGTTCTCAACGATCTGATCAGCGATTATAATCGGGAACATGAATGTCGCTGTCTTATACCCTTTGCAATGATTCCCGATCACACCTTTCCATTTTATGACCTTGTACAGCGACCTGAGGTGAGCCACGGGCCGCTGGTGCGGAATCATAGAAAATAATTCAAAGTTTAATAACTTGGGATCCAATTAAGAAATCGGGAAACGGTTTTAAGATTTATCTTTGCCTCTCTCTACCCTACAAATCGATATAAGGCACTTGTAAATCGGACTAGGGGATAGGTAGCATCGCTATTCAAATGGCCTGCTCAGAATGGGGAACAGTCGGTGAAGTGCGTACAGCGACACAATTAAGGTCGCGCAGAGTCGGTCATTACCCCCACGCTAGTAATGCCCGACCAAATTAAAATCGGGTCTGTAAAGTGCGTACAGCGACCAGATTCTGACCGACCCGACAGATTCGTCGGGCAAAGGTGTGATCAGGCACAATGGTCGGGTCGCTGTCTTATAGGCTTTAGCAATTAAGATCCCTGTACTTCCCTCACTGAGCATCCCCTACATTAATTGGAGAACAATCACAAAGCCTATAAGACATCGAAATTTGTTCCTGATTCATCCTGACCATGGGCTCGGTGAAAGTCGGGAATAACATTTCGTTGTCTTATACCTATAAGACATTGACATGCAGACTCTTCCCAACCACACCTCCCTCCACCCTTTATAGCCTTGTAAAACGACCCAAACAAAGAGAACGGGTAGGAGCCGGACCCGGCTTGGCCCCAGCCCGGGCAGGAGGACGATGTTGACATAGTGCAAATTTTGATAACGTTTGTGCTATTTAAGATATCGGAAAACAGTTTTCAGATCTATAATCGCCTCTGTCCCCCCCCCCCCCTTCAAATCGGTATAAAATACTTGGGTATAAAATAGGAGGATCTAAAGCATCGCTAAAAAATACTAGCCAGTCATAGAGATGGAAATATTCAGTGTGAAGATTAAACTTGCTCCGAAATGTACATTCTGAACCTACATTCTCGAGGAGGTTTCTACTGAGGCTGAACAACAAATTTTTTATAAGATATTCTATGGCTATATCCGGATGTGAAAATTTTCAGGGGGGACTAAAGACAAGGTTTCATCCGGTTCGTACTCATCAGGCACCTATATATTTTGGCTATGGCAAGGAGTGTGACATAGGCCCATTATAGTGTGTCAGCAAGTTTTTCTGAACTCATACCAATCCAATGGACATAGATAGGGTAAAAGGGGCTCTATTTGGTATCTGGACGCTACGCTTCGGTCTTCAGCGGGTGACCGACGGACTCTACGATTTTTATCGAATTTTTGTCAGAACTCTGTCAATAATTGATGTAGGAACTTCAAATAAACATCAATAGATAGCTAAAGATGTGCGAAAAACAGTTGATAAGTTTATATTCTAATTCACAATAGGCAACATATGATGTTTGTCATTGTTTGTTACGCGGGTCGTAGCGAGTGCGAGAATGTTGCCTACCGAAAACGAAGCGTAGCGTCCAATTTACGAAGCATAGCGTGCGAGCTATAGAGCGTGGTGTCCAGTATTCCTCTATTTGCAAGCTCTGATGTTGTAAGGGACAAAATCAGTGTCCTATCTTTCACAGAACATAATACATGTATAGTACCACATATTTAGGATCTAAAATCAAAGGTAACCATCCTTGTTTTTGAAAGAACTGAAGAAAACTTTATTTTTTCAGTACATTTCCTACATAAATCGGCCAGATGTAAATGGGCCGAATTTACCCATTGAGTTAAAAATAGATCACTCATTTTGGTATTATAATAAGTCAAAGAAAACAGTTTGAATGGAGAAGTGTCATTATTTGAAAATCGCTAGGTGGCGCCTCTATGTATTGAAGGATATGCCTTTAACCATACGCCTTGTTGCAGAGCGCTAGTGTCTTTTCCGATTAAAAGAATTATACCTTTTCACTGGAGACTAATCCATTTTAGAACGATCCTATATAACAACATGTACTTACAAAAGAATTAGACAAGGGTCCTCTCTGTTTCAGATCTGACCGTTCAGCAAATGGCAGCTCAGGGAGAATTATTATTGTTGCGCGCAGAATTACAAGGTAAAGCTATGAGATCAGAGATGGCAGTTTTCCTATTTTCCAAGGAGATCCTTGTTTTCATTTGATAAAATTCTGTTTTCTTGTGTGAAACAAAGAGAGAATAAATTGGGCCTTAGTCACATCAATATTATAAACAGTGGTTCAAACCTCCGATTTCTCAGTCTCTTTGAGGCAGTAAATTCCACATGGAAAACATTTCCTATTTTTTCATGACCCCAACTGATATCCCTGACTTATTCATTATGGATATATTTGCTGTCTTATTGTTTGCAATTATAATTCTTCTGAGGTCTGTTTCCTGACATCCTGTGTATTTCTATATATGTTGAACACATTTCACTTCGGCGTCCAATGAAGGACATCACCATCATGTGGTATTTTTGTCGAAATAATTATTTTTCTATTTATATAATAGTTCCTGTCTATTCTGTTCCTGTAAAACCAGTTCAGTTTTGCCTTTTTATGGCTATTTAGATTACTACTATAAGAATCATCCACGCAGTAAGGGGGTGGGAGGGGGCTAGAAAAAAATATGGAAATTCTGCGTACGTTCCTTCTTCAACCTTATGTGTTCAAGATAGAGGGGATGGTTAAGTGTATCTTCTGTTCCCGGTCAGAATCGTCCATAAACCAGGTCGACGAGCACGGATTGACCTTGCTGGCGTGGGCGGCGGCCAATGACCAGTTTCTCACCGTGGAGCATATGTTGGAGCGCGGCGCCGAGGTGTCTCTTCGCGGTGAGGGTGGTTTCACGCCCATGATGCTGGCCGCCAGTAACGGGCACGAGCGAGTGCTGCGGACACTGCTAGAGGCTGGCTCGGATGTCAACCAGACGTGTGAGGTACATAATGAAAACGAATTCTTAAAATTGCCTTTAAGTTATGTCCATGTTCCAGGCCCAACATTTATAAGCGTCAGTTTTTAGAGATACTCAATATCAAGAATTAAATTCCTTTGTGGGCACTGCCATGCTAAATTACGTACTTGGTTCATTTCCTTCCCATTTACGTTTCCTTCTTCATAAAAATGGATGTTCATAGTTTAATTTGAGAAGTTAACTTGCAATCCTCCTAGATAAATGGAATTCAGAAATTTATATTTATCTCTGCTGATACAGAAGGGCAACACTGCGCTCCTCTACGCCTCCTACAACAAACAAGGGGAATGTGTCAAACTGCTCTTAGAGTGGGGTGCCGACCTTACCGCTAAAAGTCCACAAGGAAAGTCTGCCTTCGACACAGCCGTAGCGCGAGGCCACAAAGACGGTACGCTTCTACATAGTGTTTCATTATGATTCAAAACACAAGTCATTATGTGTTTTAGTGATAGAATTTTGAAAAAACAATTATTCTTTTGACATCTATTTCAAAACCAAGACATTGAGATATGTGTATATCCAGGACAACGTTGCTTCAAAGAAACTTCTATTATAACAAGAGCTAAGTGTACATTTTTAAATAGAATCATTGGCCTTTAAAAGGCCAAATGAGCAGGTGGACACATTTAAAACTCACTACAAGTAGCTTAACACATGTTTAAAATTGTTGACTGAAAATATTTTGATATCCTAATTCTAACGAAGGGAGGGAGGGAGGGAAGGCATCCATGAATAGGGAAGGGCCTGCATTGATTGGATATTTAAAGCCCTACTCTTCTGTGAACTCAGCAGGTCATGGCTCAATGCACACATATATTTAGCTACCTGAGGGCGATTTCAATTGCCAGTCAGCAATTCTCTGAGTACATAGCAAACGTTTTCAGATAGCTTCATGGATGAGTGCACACAGACTTGTCTGCATGCTCCCTAGCCATGTGGGGGACAAAACTTTGTTTCTATGTACACCAATAAAGTAGGTCAAGCCAATATCTGGTGGTAAATGATATTGCAAATAATTTTACAAACCAATATCATTTGACTGGGTCTTGACTGATTCCTACAACAAAGTTATGAACCATTTTCACTTCTATTTGTGTATAAATATCCTGAATAAACCATCCACTCATACACCTGCTGCCTCCCCCCCCCCCCCCTCACATTATCAGATTTAGAAAAAATACTAATAGCACATCAAATATGTATTTTACCTAAATAGTGACACTTCCTAGGGTGTAAGCAACTGTCAGTGCCACTTCTGGAGATGGTAAATGTTACACTAATGCTCACTATAAATCAATATTGAGTAAACATCTGTTTGATTATGCCAATTTCACCCCCCCCCCCCCCACTTTTAACAAATACTTGAATATCTCAGCAAATATAGAATCTACCTAGAAAATTCCACTTCCTAGCACCTACTGTTTTTTATTCTCTATCAAAAGAGGTATATCATACTATGATTGAACCCGTTTTACAGGTAGAAATATGTCCATAAAGGAGTTCTTAAAAATGGACCTGTGACTCATAAAGTCCCCCCCCCCCCCCCCCTACTGAAATCTCTTTTTTTCTGAAAATCCATGTCAAAACACTAAATACTAAAACTGTAAGATAATGTATGGCCATAAAACCTTCTGTCCAAAACAGAAACCATATTCCTATCTCTATTTAGTGAGCAAAAATGTGGTCAGGTCATCTAGTGACTCTACAAGCATGTGTACTACAGTAGGCTATAGCCATAACCCAAAGACCAACCGTCCACCTGCTAATAATGTAACCTGTAGTAATTTGTGGAACGACTCGGTTAAGTTAGAACAAATATCAGTAAACTAGGATCATTCTCGTTATGACTCCTTGTCGGTTCAGTTTCGTGAATTTCCTAGGAATTTCTATTTACTAACGGTTTCTTTTTTATTTTCAGTGCAACAAATCATAGAGAGGCACATGTTGAAGCTCTTGGAGTTTACGTGAACAAACTCTTTGTAAAGTGAATTTTCGTCAAAATGCCACTTGGACCAATGTGTCAACAAAGGAATTCAATGATACTCGAGAAATATGACAGCTGCAGTCGCAAAATACTTCACTAAAATATCGCGAATTTTGTTCAATAGTGTGAAAGATTTCCAATTATTTCTTGATACAGTTCGAGACATTGGATGGAATCGTAACACTTGGTCCTGTATTTAGTGAAACTTGTTAGACATTAAACCTGTCTGGTCCCTGGAGGGCTAAAAGGGTGCTATACATAAATTGAAAAGCGTAATGTCAGTTTGATAAGTCCCTGGTGGACCTTTTTTCAGCGCTTATCAAAAATATATATTGATACTTAGTTCAACTGCCAAAGTATCAATAGCTAGAACAAACGGATCATTAAATAAAATAAGCAGGTCGCCGCCCGAGTGAGTGATGCCTGTAGGAGTCGACATAGTTAATTAAATGTTGAAAATCAATACTGTGACAATACTATAGATCAATATTTCTCCTAACAATTATCTATCTCAAAAAAATGGGAGTTATCTAAAGAGGTCAACCTGCTACCAAGGTCACGATCACAGAGAAAGGCCTGTAACGGTATAAGTGACAGTTGGGCATAGCCTGAATATTAGATGAGGTGCCCCGTTGGGCTGTATCAGGGGTCATACAGCCATTTCATGAAAAAAATAAAGGTTTAAAGGCCCTCTTTGAAAAAATAAAGGCTCTCGGTGGAAAAATAAAGGTTTTAACATTGATAAATAAGTCCATTTGTATGCAATAATATTGTGGTGAGCTGTCCAGAGGGTATGCCTCTGACACCCCAAAGGCACCTCCGGACATCCAGAGGGGGCTCCAGAGTGATGTGTCAGTGACGCTTTGTGAGCCAACCAGGTGGTGCCATGGTCCCAACAGTGGTGTCAGAGGGTTTCCAGACAGCTGACCATAACAGTCTCTGTACACCCTCTGGACGTCAGTCCGTCTCTAGACTAGGCTTGAAGACCTCAATAGTTCACCTAATTTTCTATTTTGGTAGACACATATTATACATGGTTCCCACAGTGTTCCTGATTAAAAAATTCTTTTAATTTTCCATTATTTGTCCAAGTCATTTCCTAGATTTCCAGGTATCTGGTGAGACCTATGAAAGAAATTGAAAAAACATGCCCTCACATCATCCATCAGAGGCTTTTGTATATAACTGTCTTTATCAAGTATGATAATGGCATTTTGGTTTTTTAAATTAGATGAATGGGCAGCATTCTGGTGGCTGGCATAAAGGTTTGCAGTGCAGGCTGGGGCAGTCCTCTTGTTGGGGCCCAGGGAGCAAAGTCCCACAAGATAGAATTTGAGTGATTTTGAAGTCATTTCGAAGTGTTCTAAGTGTTCCCTTTTGACTAATTTCAATGATGGAAATGTACACAAGTTCAAAAATGTAGCCATCTAGACCAAGTAACAGACACCCAAAACATTTTCTCACCAGATCTACATTTATCACAAAAAAGGCCCTGGGGGCTGTTTCACTAGGAGCTACAAGTCTCGCTGTTTGTAACAGTGGCAGCAAAGCGGCAGTTTGCGTTTCATTAGTAGGTGCACTCAAGCGTGAGCGGCACTTGGGATAGAAGCGGTACCAACAGTGGCAGAACCCGTTTCATCAGTGCAGAGAGTCTCGCTGTTAGTGCCACTGTGGAGCTGTAGTAAGCGAGAGGGTCTACCCTCTCGTTTGTTACGTTTATAGAATACTCTCACCCACTTCCCGTGAGAATTAAGCAATGAAATTTTTACACGAGTAAGGTATACATATATCCTATGATCGTACCAAATATAAAGAAAATCGGCCAAGCGGTTTCGAAGTAATCGGCGTTTGAACCTTTTACTCCCTCTGTGCGATTGCGTTAGTCGCTGTTCTTTTTTCACTCCCTCCATAGTGCGGCGGGGTTTCGGCTATTCTTTTTGTCTCCCCCCGGAGACCGGCGGGAAGTGCAGTATTTGCTATGACAAGATTCAAACGCCGATATCTTCATAACGGCTTAATTCCTATGGGAAGGGGTGAAATTCTACGTGATACCGGCCCGTCGACGAATAAATTCGAACGTCAAGTGCGTGTGCATAGCGAGACCTGTGCCACCAGTGAGAGTTAGTCTCACCTCAACAGCGACAGCACTGATGAAACGCGAATTTGGGGTTGACACTGTTGGTGCCACTGTTGGTGCCACTGTTGCGGTCTCACCTCTCGCTTTCACTCCACTACTAGTGAAACAGCTCCCTGGTGTCTGAAAATTCTGAGGAATTTGCTGAAAGACTATCATGCCTGCTTTGTTCTGGGATCTTTGAAGAAAATGAAGATTTATAGGCTCTGGCAGAATCCCTGTTCATAACAATCATAACTTGTATGCCTATGAAACTTTTGAAGTTGGCAATCCTATCTTGCTGGTTTTTTATTTTGTTTTATCAGATTCAATCATATATAACGATCATATTATGAGGATGCACAGATGGGACCAGCGAATCGTAAAAAATTGATAAAAATTAGATTTTTGCCGCTGCTTAGGCCTTAAAAAGACCCAGGAATAGTGCCTTGTTTGGGGGTCCCCCTGGAAGCTTCTGCATTTTAAGATAGTCTAAGTGAATTCCTGGCCTCAGCTGAAAGCTATAATTGTCAGAATTGTGAAAATATTGCTCACCATCTTTCAGGTATTCACTTTGAACCCCGACCCTTAAACAAAAATTTTCCTCAGAATTACATCAATCTTATGAATGACCATTGGCATGTCAAAGAAATCCTGAATTTCTGAAATATTCAGGAAAGTATTATGCCTGAGGATGTCTGGTTGTAATTATCAGAATTTGAGATGTGGCAAAAAAAAACCTTTTGACAAAGCCCCCCACAAAAAATCATGCTAATTCAATCAGCCTTATTTGTATCTTTCTCTCTGAGGTCACAGGGGGTGTTTCAGATTAGTATAAAAATATTGACTCCTCTGATCACTTTTTGTAATTACCTCACAGATATAGTAACACCTTAAGGTGGGTGCCCAATGCCTCCCATACCAGACAAAAATATATCTGTGTTGGAAAGTCTCATCAGAATGTATCATAAAGCCTTGTTGGAGTGTGGCTCAATGGCTTTGGCAGGAAATGAAAGGTTGCCATGGTACTGACACACTCAGACACCACCAGCTCACTTGGGGGACTTTGTTTCTATAGGAAATATACTGAGAAATATGATTTTCTTCAATTTTCTAAAAAAAAAATATAAAAAAATTAGTGAATTTTTGTCTTTCATCAATACTGGTAGTTTAGAAATCCAAACAAATATCAATAATTATGTATCTCAGACCCTGATTATAGGTTTTAAAGTATATGATTATTAAAGTATTCTATATATGAATATGTTCAAAAGACTGTTGGTATTGCATATCTCTATGAAATAAGGAAAATATTGTAAACATGTTATTATAAATGATTTATGAAGGTGCATGTGTGTGTGTGGTGGGGGGGGGGGGCAGAAAGGCCAAAGGCGTCCAGGGCTCAAATCGTCCTGGGCTGAAGGCGTCCATAAACCGCTTATACATTGAACAGAATGTTCCCAACATACTCTGACACAAACTGGCCTCTATGATTTTTCAAACATGTTATATTGTGTCAGATGGGCTACAATATGGCTAAGACAAGGGTGCTGTGTCATAGCCATGTCAGAGTGTATCAGAAATGTCAGAGTGTGTCAGAAGGCTGTGTGGAGATGGGGTGTCCACTGCTATGACAAAAACTCAAAATATTCCATTTTGTGTCGGAAGGCTGGTCATATTGTTTGTTTGGTTTGATTTAACATCCAGTCAACCAAAATAGGTCCTTACCAGACTTTCTCAAGGTTCTTTTACACCACAAGGGTGGCGATCGAATCTATGTGATGAATTCAGATAGAAATCTCACTCACCGCATTTACCAAGGTGAGCGTTCTTTTACTTCCCAGACCACATAGACATGGTATGAATATGGATTGGCCTTTGATAAAGCAGAAAATTTACCACTGCTGGGGGTGAGACTCAAACCCACAAAATCCTATGACCTTGGGGTTACAAGTCCAGTGCTCTAACCTCTGAGCTAACCCCCCACCCCAGGCTTGTTATAAGGCTTGTTGGAGTGTGTTGGGACTGCAATGGACACCCCCCCTCCCTTTCATGTTTTCAATTCCAAGGCATGATAACGATTCACAGATAAAGAGACAAAATTCCTACTGTTGTAAAAAAAATGTGAAGAAATATAATTAAACGCTACAGGTTGTGAAAATTCCAGGCTATATTTATAGAATTTTAAAATTCCATATTTCATGATTTTTCCAGGTTCATCCCATTTTCAAGGATTTCAAGGGGCTGTTGGAACCCTGTTATAAGATATGAATCCATGGATAACCTTGGAGCAAACAGAATTTGGCTTCTCTTTCCTTTCAATTTTCATTTCATGAAGGATGCAAGCAAAAAATACTGGTTTCATAATAGAATAGTTCCATTTATAAAAAATAAAGGTTCAGACCTGAAAATAAAGGCATTTAAAGGCTCAAAATTGGAAATAAAGGCTTTAAAGGCTCAATTCTGAAAATGAAGGTTTTAAAGGTTTTAAAGGCTCCTGTATGACCCCTGCTGTATTTATAATGCAATAGCTTATTCAATTGAAACTCGCTTTTTTTATCAAATAAAATTCACATATAACATCGTTTTTAGCGTTTTTATTGGATGAAAATAGAATGTGTACCATGAGTATAATGAGTTTCATTTCGGAACTTGATCACATTTTACATTTAGCATCTCGTTTTCTGGCATTCCCGACATTCTGCACGTTTACGGAGGATTGACAATAACTCTCCTTGGCGAAATATGACTTTCGATGATTATGATGATCTTATGAAGGGTTGAAGTAGGATACGACATAGCCGACTATCAGATCCGCCTCTTCTGTGTACTTATGTATAGCACTGAAAAGACACATTTTAACCAATTTCAGGACTGACGTTCAGTTTTGGAAATTTTTGACTTGACTAGTATGTTACTTTCATTATAGACCTGTTACATTATACCTGAATTGACAATTACTCTTTTTATGCTGTATGCATATATTAAAATGAGAAAATCAACTAAGTTTGCTATAGTAATCAAGTCTACCGCAACTTGGAGTGATAATAGTTATTTTTCATGGAAAAATCTGCGCTGTGAGAGTACCATTATTTCCACGAATGAAGGCGTCTCCGTATTTGTTCTTCAGCTGGCCGTTGACATACTCCTCAGTCTGTTCTAGCGCGATGTTCATGTAACCATCCAAACAGGCCAACACACCTGAGTAAAACAACAAGGCAGATGGGGCCGTCATGTGTTAGTCGAGAAGAAAGAGGACTAACTCCAAACTCCATGATAACTGAAAGTAGCTAGATTTGAAACTTATTCGTATATTTTAATCATAGAGGTTTACCCTATCATGGGATAAATGTATGAAGTGAATAATACAGATTTGAATAGGATTTGTACAGATTTTGTAAAGGACTGTCAAGATTACCATTAGGCATTACAAAGACGACAGTTACTCTGGAATATGTACATTAAGATATGGCCTAAACTAATGTTTTCGATATGATAACATATGAACTGCTATCCTCACCTCTGTAATCAACACCTGAGTTCAACTTAACCACGACTGGCCTGCCGATGATTTGCTTCAGGAAATCACTTGGTGTTTGTTTACGACTCATCGTTTTCCTGAAAATAATCCTCAAACTGTATATAAGATGAAGCATTGGAAATTAAATAAGTTCCAATGTGATGAGCTATTTTAACGATTATAGTAACAATAGATGCCATCAGTTATACAATAGAATATCGCCTCTGCTATGAGACATGTTTGAAAGGTAAAACGAAATGGCATGAGTATATTATAAAAATCCACGTACAGTTTCTGGCATGGAAAACTTCATCATGGTTCTTTTCATTGTCTTCCATATGGCCCATTTTACATTGTATGTTTACCATGATACCAGTCTGTGAAAAGCTTTTGACAAAGAGTGCAAAGGGACTATTCTGTATTCATGGGAACTTTGCTTACCCTACGTTCACGCCTCTTACGGTACCGCCGGGTACACGGACATTCAGACTTCCATTTGTAAAGTCCTTGAAAGTCTCGCACTTACTTCTCAATAGAGTGTGATAAGTTGTATGTCGAAGAATATAAGTGAATCACCTGGCGTCACATTTGCTTATTCTAGCCTAAGGTTATCAAATGATTTAATATTCAGAGACTAGAAGAAGGAAGAAGCGTTAGACTCTTCTTCGTCTTGGTGAACACAATGTGGGCGATAATGTAAGTACTCACTCGCCAACCCCGGTTTATTTCCGTTATGGGCATCCTTAACTATCTCTAAGCTAGATATCATTGTACAATTATTGTTAGTAGCTGATGTGCTTATCACCACACGGTAAACTTACTTTATTGGATGATATTTATACGAAGGAAAGGATGTTCAGGCAGCTTGCCGCCGGTTCTACACGTTTGGCTGTTGTGGTCAGTCTTCAACCACATTTCCCGAACGCGATATGGTGGGAGAGTGATACCTATGCTGGTTATCACCATGCTGGTATGGAATGGAAATATGTCTAAGCAACAAGTTACGATCAACTCCTAAGCTGGTTTCTTTACTGGCAGCTCACCATCTACTATATACGGATTGTACCAGTAAGGAATATATCCAATATGGCGGTCACAGGTGTAAGATTGTTTACTTCGCCTACATATTTCCGTTTATTTCAAAGATTGCACTTCCAAAGAGTATCAACGATCCTGCGATATCCAACGACCGAAACCAAGAGTATTTCTAGATTCGTTTCAAGTTTGAATTTGAGATATAAATATCTTGTTCACAGAGACTTAAATCTGTCATGCGTCGGTCGTGGGATTCATGATAACCAACGCCAAAGGTCATACAGCAATGGAACGTCACACAAAGCTCTGTCCTGTTGGAAATGTGAAGCTCAGACCCACAATCTCCATTTCTGTGAAAGATGTGGAAGTATCCAACCAACACGAAAAGACATAAACTATTTCGAAGTCCTTGGGTTTCCGGTGAAATTTGATATAGACGCGAAAAAACTGACACAACAGTTTCGTCGACTACAACAACTATTACATCCAGATAGATTCACGCAAAAATCAAAGGTATTTAAAGACTAAAGATATAATATATAAAACCGCATGCTTGATTATACGACGTCATGGGTAACAGCATCATGGTAGCAGATAAACTTGTACGGTACGCCAATTTGAGCCATGCCTGAATGCATGTAATGGAGCGTTCATTATTTATGGCAGGGGGGAGTGTGGGATTTCCTCAGCGAATCCTCCAAAATAAATAGCGCCCCCCCTTGAAAATACCCCCAAATGAAATGCCCCCCTCCCCCTCGGAAATACCTTGAAATGAAATGCCCCCCCCCTCGGAAATACCCTAAAATAAACCGCCCCCCCCCTCAGAAATACCTCAAAATAAACTCCCCCCCCCCCCCCCCCGAAAAATACCCTGATAATTTTGCTGCTAGCTTTAGTAAGATGATCATTGAAAAACATTGAAATGAACATTATCTCAGAAAAGTTCTTGCATGGCAGATTACAAGAATGATGAGCTACCACTCCACAGACATGGCACTGCCAGGTGTTACAGTACCTCACTCATTATCCTCTCTGCCACAATCACCACCCTTATATATATATGTAAATTTCTTAATTCTGCTAGAAGAGATCAGACACTATTGGCCTCTAAATTGTTTACGTAGATGTGTGATCTCAAAGTAGTCATTGATCTATCGTTTATTTGCAGGAAGAACAGCGCTATTCAGATGATCAATCCTCTCTCGTGAACAAGAGTTACCAAACGCTTCTGAAGCCCATGCCCCGCGGTCTCTATCTGCTAGAGTTGCATGATGTTAGTCTAGAGGAAGGAGAGATACACTTGGATCCTGTCTTTCTGATGGAGATCATGGAAACAAACGAGGCCCTTGCTGAAACAGAAGATATAGAGGTTATCCGTAGAATTGGCGCAGAAAACAGTAGAACATTACAAACATTGATTTCTGAAGCTGCTGAGGCATTCTCAGAGGGAGATATCCATAGGGCAAAAACGACCCTCGCTCGTATAAAATATTACGCTAATATTGATGAGAAAGTTTCCGATTTTGAGTCTAATTTCTTTTAAACGATGTGATACCTACAATGAAAAAATAAAGCAAATTGAGGCTTATTTATTTCTTGTTGTCAATGGCGGTACCGCTTATCATGTTCTATCAAACCCTGTATGTATGGCTTTATGATTTCGAAATATTTTTAAAGTAAATATAATTTAGGTCCACATGTATATCACTGCTACTTGTAAATATCTTAGTGTTTTAACCAGTGCTTTACTCCTCTGTGTATGGGGTTTCTGGATATGTGTGTGATAAGGCGTTTAAGGGAAGTTAAGCCCATAAGTCATTAGCATTTATTCCTGATTCATCCAGACCATAGGTCAGATAAATAAACTGTCAATATCTTAAGCCTATAAAAGGAGGTATTCCACCAAGTTGGCGCTAGCCTCAGCCAGGTGCCTTGTGGTCGTCTGTTGGTCATCGGGGAAAACTGCAGGCCCAAATTGACCTACCGACCAGAGGCCTCTAACCACGCCCCCACCGTTTTATGACCCTGTCACCATGCTGACACCACAAACAGGGCGCACAGCTGCGGTGGCTCCACACTGACACACAGTGGAAAACAGTCAAAACCATGCGTTGTTCTGTTAATCTAACTTCATTTCCAAGCCATTTTGCCTAGTGATTTCTTAGTGAAGCCCCTACACTAGGAAACAGAATTCAGGCAAGTTATTTCTCAAAAGTGAAATATATTCATTAAGTTAATTTCATTAGAAATCATAAGGGAAATCTTGATGTGGATGGTCAAGTTCACAGAAGCCAAGAGAAGGATAAACATATGGACAGAAACACTCCTTTTAAGTCATACACAGAGGGATAGACACAGGCATATAGATGAATACACTCCTTCACACAGTCATATGCAGAGACATATATTAACAGAGACACTCATACTCACAGTCATACATACAGACATATAGACAGACATAAACATACACACAGCCATACACACAGACATAGATCGACACTACTACACAGTTATATATACAGACTTATAGACAGTGACACACCTCCATATCCACACACAGACATATATAAGCAGTGACTCTACACAGTCATACACCCAGACATATCTATACAAAGACACTCCTACAGAGAATAATACACATAGACACATAGGTGTATATGTATAACTGTGTATGGGTGTACCTCTGTCTAAGCGTCTTTGTGTACATTATTTACTGAGTGACTCTGTCTATGACTGTGTGTGGAAGGGTCTCTGTCTTAGTATAGTTACCTACTATATCTAAAACGGTAGAATTCCGTCGAATCCGCATGAAGTTGTTCCCATACATAGAGATATAGAGAACCAAACCTGGGTTTGGAGAATAAGGGCCCACGAGAGTGAGATTCTCGTGCAGTTCTAAACTGTAAGCAGCTACTCTTTTTTGTATTTCTATACACAGACATACATTTTCTCTTATGATTCTTTTTGAGCCATGCCGAAATCAAAGTTTATTACTGTAGTTTTCTGATCTACTTTTCTCGTGAGAACCCAATGAGATCTCAACTTTCGCTGGTAGCCCTTTTCAAAACTCCGCTGATTCCCCTCCCCCCTCCCCAGTAGAGTAGAGGTCTATGTATTTATTATTTGGGCATCCTCAGTCATCCGCCTCTGTGGAGGAGTTGGCAGAGCGTTCGTCTGGGAATATGAGTGTTGGGGGTACGATTCCCGCTGTTGGCAATTCGACACCACATTTTTATTTATGTTTCGGACTCAGACTCGACGAAGTCGCTAGTCCTCTATTTAAAACTTGTTTTGGGAATGGAACCAAAAACCCACCTTTACCAGATCTCTCAGGATACCATTTATCACAATTACAGGTCCCCCAGGTACACCTTTTAACCATTTCCAGAGTTATAAATATGTACTAGCGACTTCGTCGGGTCCGAGTTGGGGGGGAAATATTTTTAACGAAAACGAAAAGTGAAAAGCCAATACGGGAACCGAACTCCCAACACCCGCATCCCGAGCCGAACACGCTGCTGATTGCTCCAAAGAGGTAGATGTCTGAGGGGGTCAAATACTTAGATTGGTGGCTGGAGTGGTGGTGGGTGGGGGGAGGGTATCAGCGGAGTTTTGAAAGGGCTACCAGAACCATGGTAGAGAACCAGCGAAATGTAATCTCATTGGTTTCTCACGAGAAAGGTAGATTAGAAAACTACAGTTCTAAATCATGTTTTCAGTATGGCTAGAAACAAATCCTAAGGATAGAAGTACATCTGTGTAGAGAAACACAAAAAAGAGTAGCCGGATTCAGTTAAGAACTGCACGAGATTCTCACTCTCGTGGTTCTTCAATCTCCATGCCTAGGTCTGGTTCACTTTATCTCTATGCACGGCAGCAACTCCAAGCGGATATCACAAAATTCTACCGTTTTAGATATAGTAGGTAACTAGCGACTTCGTCGGGTCCGAGTTAGTGGGGAAATTTTTTTTTTTAAACCCAGAAAAGTCAAAAGCCAATACGGGAAACGAACTCCCTACACCCGCATCCCTAGCCAAACACTCTGCAGACTGCTCCACAGAGCTAGATGTCTGAAGGGGGTCAAATACTTAGAGTGGTGGCTGGAGTGGTGGTGGGTGGGGGGATGTTGTCAGCAGAGTTTTGAAAGGGCTACCAGAACCATTGTAGGGAACCAGCGAAATGTAATCTCATTGGTTTCTCACGAGAAAGGTAGATTAGAAAACTACAGTTCTAAATCATGTTTTCAGTATGGCTAGAAACAAATCCTAAGGATAGAAGTACATCTGTGTAGACAAACACAAAAAAGAGTAGCAGGATTCAGTTAAGAACTGCACGAGATTCTCACTCTCGTGGCTCTTCAATCTCCATGCCTAGGTCTGGTTCACTTTGTCTCTATGTGCGGCAGCAACTCCAAGCGGATATCACAAAATTCTACCGTTTTAGATATAGTAGGTAAAAAACACTCACAAACAAGTACTGTGTAACCTCAGTTCTATAGTAACCCTATGTGTGAGTAGCTCCCACCACACAAAGCTTGTGGTGTCTCTGCTACGGCACTGAAACACACACCACGTGCAGGCAACCTTTTGACACAGATCTAGCCGCTGATAGGCCCGCCGCACCCGTCACTCAAACCCCGTCGGTAAGTCAATTGCACGTTGGCGGTGATAATCTGCTTGGTGGAACAGCTTATGACAGCTCATAGCACCTTCACTACTGGCACTACTGACTGCCGGCCCATCGCAGTGTCTCCAAAACCCTGTCGTTGGACCAGCATCGGCTGACCTGTTCATGGTTACCAACCGCCGGCCACGCCTAAAAGCAATTTTGAAGCTGTTCCACCAAGCACATTGAAGCAGGCCATCTGTTTTGAGACCTTAATTGTTCCCAGCCATCTTCAAAGCGTCACCTACCAAATCTACTACGAGGCCGAAAGCAATGCAGAGAGTGACTTAGATCCGCGTTGACTACTACCGGCTCCTTCACTCTCAGCAGTGGTAGATTTACCGCTATATCAAAGGCTAATCCTTCTCATACTATGTATATATGTTATGTGGGAAGTAAAAGAACTTTCACCTCAGTAAATGTGTAGGGGTGAGATTTCTACCTAAATTCGATCAAACCCAAGTAAAGTCTAATAAAACATTTTGGACGTTAAACTACTCAAACAAACAAACAAACAAACAAGCCGTCCACATGAACTATTGACACCTGCTATGTGCTAACGTGCGAGCGGACACTGAAAATTCCGATGGTTTTGGTGCTTTGGGCAGAATTTTAGCACCAGAGCGTGTCGTACACACTCATAACATCAGGCCTTATCTTTTTTTGCCTTTATTGTTCAGTTAACCGCAATATTCTGTGGTTATTTGACAAACTCAACAGTCCTGTACAAATCCTACCGCGACAGCACACTGCCTAACTCGATCACCGGTGCCAGCCTGGCCACCCAGTTTGGTGGAACTGCTCTCTGGGCGCCCACCGGGCGGTGTGTGAGCGCCTTATGGTCGTCTGTGGGCTAGACATAAGGGATTTGGCGGAACAGCTCGGAGAATTTGCAGATTAACGAGAGGCCAACCGGTCGGCCCCAGCGAGCAATGTTGACTGGAGGCTAAAAACCTGCCAACCGAGTGCCTGTCTGGTGGAATACCCATTTAAGACAGCGATACCTACCGCAGATTCTCACTGATCTGACCGACGATAATAATTGGGAGCAATAATGTTGCTGTCTTATACCCTCAAATATTCTTCCCAATCACACTCCTCCCTTAATAGCCTTGTAAAAGGATCCGATTGAGATCAGAGAAAGTGGCCGGGAGCAGGCCTGACTAGGCCCTAGGCCATATGATAGGCCTTAATAGACAATAATGCAAAGTTTAATAACTTGTTCTAACTACGACATCGAAAAATTGTTTTCAGACCTATAATCCCCTCAGTTTCTCCTACAGATCAGTGTATAATACTTGCATATAGGATGGGGAGATACAGACTATTGTTATTGGAACGGCCTACTCAGAATCGGGAACAGTCGGTGAAGTGAGTGAGAGCTAGAGTTGCATCGGGCTCCCGACGCGAACCGACGCGCCGCGATATAGCCCTTCCGATACAAAATTCATATCGTAGCAAAATCGTAGAGCTTATCGGGGCAGTTGGTCAGGTTTCTACGATAACGCTACCGACGCGGCCCGACGCGAACCGACGCGAACCGACGCGAACCGATAAAAAAACCATATCGTAGAGGGTCTACGACAATCGATCATGTATCGATTGTCGTAGCGCGTCGGGCCGCGTCGGTGCGCGTCGCAGTGTATAGATGATTCTATAAACGGGAAATCATATGAAATAATCGATAGAAAATTATGAAATTTTCAGAATCTCTAGAATATATAATGCTGATGTGGCTCTGCAAAAATTGTGAAATTTGATAGTAGATAAGGGTCTCAAAACGATCATTTTATACTTTAACTTGGAACTGGTTTTTTTCATTAGATATTATCATGAGGTATCATATAATATTGTTTTGTATCTACAGAGAAAATATCAATCTTAATTATGCATTATTTCTGGAATTATAAAGGAAATATGGTTGATTACACTGGTTGCATCGTGAGCTGTATCGGGACCATGGCACCTTTTTCATGCACCCTCCCAATACGTTACGACACGCACCGACGCGAGCCGACGCGAACCGATACGCTACGATATGCCTTCCGACGCGCTACGATATGGTAATTTTGTATCGGCTCGCGTCGGCTCGCGTCGGCGTTGGTGGGTGGGGGGTCTAACAGTAGTTTACACAGAACATTCAATGACCGGCTAGTGAAAACATTTATTGCGAAGCATATGTTGGGAGTTGAGAGTAAGATGTGTTTTATTCTACTACCATTAGTACGAAAATGTCTTTCAATTGATGGGATTATGAGAGTAATTGCCATTTCTGCTATGGTTAGAAATATCCCACTTTCCCAGAATAGATTCTGCGCCTTGCCTCCTGCCCCGCTTGTATTTCTGCTCCGACCTGCCTTATTGGGGCAAATTCTGCCAATACGCCAGTTTTTCATATATCCAAAATTTTGAGCACATAGAGGAGTATTTTATTTTTCTACTTGTAAAAAGAGATGCAGATATTAATATGCCATACCCTATACACTCATTCCTGTTATTTGTGATGTCAAATCAGGCATAGTGTGTAAAGCAACTCATGTGTTGCAGGGTTTTGTTTTGTCAGCAGGGCACATGTGCTCATTCAAAGAGGCAGTCTAATCAACTGTGGATACGCACTATACGGTGATTTAGAACTGAAAAATAAACAGCTGAACTGTCTGTCAAGCGCATTTAAAACTTCCAGTTTTCCCCAACACATAATATATGAGGTCTTTGACTTTCATAACTCTTGACAGTTACATTTTTATGAATCCTATATGTGGTTTCTCTATGTTACATCACTACGTTAAAGCAGAGATTCGTAAGCGCAAGAGCAATGAAAGATCTTCTCGGAGAGTAGAAATATCTATGATATTAGTGAAAGACGTTATCCATGTTGTGGTTGGTAAAACAATCAACACGTCGCATGTCGCCTCTCAGGATGCCGCCGCTCAGCATGCCACCGCTCAACATGCCTCTGATCTACATGCTGCTGCTTTGCATGCCACCTCTCTGCATGCCACCTCTCCGCATACCGCCATGCTGCTGCTTAGCATGACGCTACTTAGCATACCTCTCAGTATGCCTCTTCTCAGCATGCTGCCATACTGCATGCCTCTGTTCAGCATGCTGCTGTTAGGCATGCCACCACTTAGCATGCCACAGCTTAGCATGCCTCAGCTCAGCATGCTGCCACTCAGCATGAAACCACTCAGCATGCCCCTGCTCTGCATGCCTCTGCTAAGCATGCCTCTGCTGAGCATTCTACCTCTCAGCATGCCACTGCTCAGCATGATGCCACTCAGTTTGCCTCCACTCTACATGCTGTATCTCTGCGTGCCGCTGCTTTAGATGCTGCCACTTTACATGCCTACGTTTAGTATGCCTCTGACGCCCTGCTTCAGCGAGTTTATGATTTACCATATCCGGTTCTTGGACAAATCTTTAAATCTACGACATTCATATTGTTTAGCGTTACAGTACCCAAGTCCTAGGGGATATGACCATGTTTGAATCCCGAGAATAAAACCTTTCATGAAACATTGCTCCAAACTTTGCTCAAAGTCGTGATTTAATGTTGAAGTTAAGGGGTTTAGTCTAGACCTATCATAGATATCTTAGCATATACATATATATGTAGGTGTAGTCATGCTTATGCATAACAAAATAGTTTCTTCTTGTCAAAAGAGAGTTTATGATTTACCAAATCCGGTACTTTTACAGAATCTATAAATTTACGCCATTCATATTGTTTAGATTTATTAAGAATAATCCTCCCGACCTAGGTTTTGGGATGGATGTAACAGGAAAAACACAATCTATTTGTAAAAATAGACTAGGAGCATTATTCTGTGGTAGTGTATGAAGATAAAACCTAAGATAAAATGACATTAAATCATCAAAATTATACTTTTAAGCTGCCCGTTAAATCCCATTATGGTCATCCATGGGCAGCAATTCTTTCAGCAAACAGGTCTTACTGGTACATGGAAGTCGAGGACAGCGAATGTCCGAGTGTAAGAAGTATATATACATATGGCAGTTTATCGTAGGCATTCTTATAAAGCTATACTTGTAATAGTTCTCAAACTCCATTGAGAATGTAAGAGAATGTATATTCATTTTTACTACCTATGATAGCCTAAAGCATAACCTTTGGTCAAACCTGTTCCCCAAGAGTTATATTTACATAAAGATCTTCCCAGTACCATGCACATGTATATGTGCAATTAGCGTACATATACTATATATTCCGTAAGACTGGATAGACTATGTCACCTGTCTCTACATCAAATCCGAAATAGGCCTTTAAAGCTTGGCTCTGTCACATGAAGAGCAACAGGCCTGATGATATTCTCCTGCGCGGATTATATTTTATCACATAATTGAAATTGAGGACAAAATAACAATGATGGTCTTTCAGATTTACTTGTATGCTAAGAGGCATTTAAGTTACGACCCCCTCTATTTAGTATATTGCCTTTTGACAATATTTGAAATTAATATTTCAACATGGTATTATGTTGCGCACATCCAATAAAAAAGGTATGCATTATTTGTAGTGTGTGCGATCATGCATTGCCCATCTCTGGCTACCATGTTTGTATCTGTTACCCATAGCTACCTTCATAAGCATCTAATGAAGTCGTATTCCCTACTTTACTCAGCGGACCTACATGTATATGGTTTGGCACAAGTGAATTTTCACGTTGGATTAGCGCATGATATCGACATTATCTAGATCCATGCCACGCTTTCACACGGGCGAGGTTTTTCCATGGGACAAAGGCTCGAGAGTAAAAGGTACCATCGTGACGACGAATGACACCTTTACCATTGTATTATGTAAATATGGAGAAATATATCCTCGACTCAGGAAGAAAAATGTTGTTTTATCATCCGATTGGGCGCCATGTGTACTCTACATTTGTTAAACATTTGAATTAGCGCATCATGAATAAGATTGTTTTTGAGTGCACTTTGACGGAGGGACGTACCATTTATAAGAGTGGTGACTACGTGACAGGAGTTATTTCCGTGGATTTTGGAGAAGCTACTAAAATAAGAGGTAATTTTCAAGAAATACTCTATTGGATAGATTCGGTGACATTAAAAGTATGACTTGAATTGTAGTCATACATAAAGAGTGTATGATGGTCACATCCCGTTACTAACAATACCATTGTTTGCAACAGATGCCCCAGTCCACTATAATCGCGTGTTCATTCTTCATAAGGATGTAAATTTGAAGTCCGTATACAGGCACAGTGTCTGGCTTAGATCGTAATTATCAATTATGTGCGAGAGACATTTAGTCCGACAGTAGAGCAGTATTGCTAAAGGACCCCTTTTTATTGGTAGCACGAGGTACTTATTTTATTGCATTTCCCATGCACTTGTTGAACGCAAAGTATTCGATCTTTGTATATCTACTCAATGAACATTCATGGCGGATGGTGTGATCTTACAGAGAGCCAATTTCATAAAATGATACTTATATCTATGCATTACTATACTTGATACTTGCCTAGTTTTTTTTCACTCATTTACTTTATTGGAATTGAAGAATGTCACAGTATGCATATTGTAGGTTTAGCCTAATACATAACGCTATGGGGTCGTCCAAAAGGTATATACGCAGCAATGAGAATGCAGGTTAGTCCAGATACACACACATATAAGTCAGTATACGGGGTGGAGGTGTGGAGGTAGAAGGCTTGATATTCCCATACGCGTATCTTCCTATCCCACTGCCCACTTAATATTGCTCACCTGACCGCCTGCCACACAACTGCCTACCCTACCAACTATATGACCACTTTATCACCCATCTGGTGCTTACCACCATACTGACTGCCTCACCTCCCACCTTCAAGATTGCCCATTTGATTATCCATCTAAGTAACTACCTATCTACCTACCAAACTGTCTATCTGACTGTCCACGTGGACCTACCTCACTGATCAGCTATATGGAAGGTGGTAGTCAGGTTGAACGGTAAACGCAGTTGGGTGGGTCTGTAGGCAGGTGTGTAGGCAATCAGATGGTTGAGCGGTTGGATAGAGTACAGTCAAGTGTATGGACATATAAGATGGCTAGTCTACCGACAGGCAGTCCCATGGCTGGCATTCCACTGACTAGTAGGCCATTGATAATCAGAGGACTAACAGGTGAGTCGGAGCAATGGTGGATAGGCCTATGACAGGCAGCCTGCTAACAGGTTGGTGGGTGGTAGGTAGGTTGGTTAATTAATAGAAAGGGGGGTGGGCAGGTTGGTTCGTGTGTCAGTGGGTGGGAGGGCAGGTTAGTAAGCAGGTTGGTGGGTGAGCATGATAATAAACCAACCAAGATGGCGGCCGAGTGATCGACACGGGGTAGAACGTCACTCCGTATTTTTCAATGGTTACTGAGTAAACACGCAAACGCTGGATATACAATTTGTACGTGACGCTGGTAAAACTACGTAGAACAAGCAGTGCAAGGTGTTATGTCCCAAGTAACAACGAGAAGTCAAAGAAAATCATCTACAGACTTACCTGATCACATCGATAACGCTGACACAGCCGAAATGCCGCCAAAAACGCCCAAAGCTGAGAAGAACAAAGAACACACCATCGGCGATGTTTGGGAACTTCTGCAAAAGATGTCAACAAATCTGGATGAAGTAAAGGTTGAATTATCGGATCACAAGACTAAAACCAACGATACACTAAATGAGATTAAAGCGAATATCAACACGCTTACTGTCAAAAGTGATGCAGTGACAACGGATTTACATAACATGGCCGTGACAGTTGAGAAACATGAACAAGTACAGACTGAACATGATGTGCGAATTGAACGTTTGGAAGACAAGATCAAGATGTATGATATGGACAAACGCAAACTGAACATGATAATCGAAGGGCTGGTGGAAACCGACCATCATGTGAAAGAAGATGTCAACGATTTACTAAAAACAATGGGAACAAATTTTGATTGTGGTGACATCGAAGCGTGCTACCGACTTGGCACGAAGCCAGATGGGCCGGTACAAAATGTCAACAAATGACCACGTGCGATTATGCTACGCCTTCGACACTATTCGCAGAAAGCGAACATATTTGCTTGTCTCAAAAACCTAAAAGACGTGGACAAATACAAATATACACACGTGAATGAAGACCTACCACCTGAGGAAGCAAGAGCACATAGGGAACTGCGTGCTACTGCCTCGCGGGCGAAAGAACTAGGATATCAGAGCAGAGTGAAAGGAGCGACATTGATTGTCAACTCAAAATCGTACACTCACGCACAACTACGGGACATACCAGAAGACTTACAGCCTGAAAATGTGAAACTCCAGTCTGTAAAAGATGGCTACGTATTCCAAGGTCATCACATATTCATGTCGAATCTCTACAAATGCAAAGTTACCACCGTACTTGGAGTTTTCAAATCGGCAGAAGCCGCTTACGTGGCCGAGCATGCAAGGTTTGTCAACAAACAGGGATTATTGCCTCAGATAGTCAGATGCTCGGACGGGTATGAAGTAAAGAAACTATCAAAACAACTGAACTCATCCAAAGAATGGAACGACAAAAAGGAAGCAATTATGCAGAGTATTGTCAAAGCAAAGTTTGATCAAAATCCGGACTTAACCACGAAACTAAAGAAATTCCAAGGGCGTCTATACGAGGCAACCTCAGATACTTTCTTCGGATGCGGAGTGCCAATCCACAAAAAAGAATCAATTGATCCAAACACGATAAAAGGCCAAAACAAGCTTGGAAAGATCCTGGAAACGATCAGAGACGCAAACCCCACAGCTGAATCATGAAGATTGACTTCGTAGCGGATTCGAGAGGCACTATAATGTAGGAAATCACAGAAAATAGTCGGGTAAACTGTTAGCCTCTTGATATCCCCCCCCCCCCCTCTACAAAACTTGATGCCTGTGGGGATAGAAAAGCAGATCCCAGTCCGTCCCAAAGGGGAGGCTGGGGAGTCTGTTTACTCTACCCTCACCGCCATTAAGAGATGAGGTTGCCGCTCACAAACTTGCTATACGAGTATATTCGGATTACTACACAATGTGCAGTATATCTATACCTAATAACAAGAATCTTTTGAAACTATATAAGAGTGAATTGCTTGCCCTTCTTTTTTCATTTTCATTTTTTCTCTTAAATTATTGGTGTTACACCATTGTGGCCAAAGATGCCGAAACAGTGGCTAAATGTAACACTCATATTTGTATTGATATGTAGTTTTCTTGTATATATAATTGTGCAGACCGTTTTGGGAGATGAATGCTGTGGTTCGGTAGTTCTGTATCGAACTGACCTGTCATGGAGGTTTTTGTTTGGTAACCCAGTTACCTAACATGGTTATCTTTTACCTTAAATGATTGATTCACACAAAGGGCTCGTGATAGCACACTACAATGTCAGAAGCCTTTGGTCATCAATTGACTCTGTACATCAGTTACTTGTTGATTCAGCTACTGATCTATGTTGTTTTTTCCGAAACCTGGCTCACTAAAGATATACCAACTTACTTAGTAGATCTACCTGGTTATAGGATTATTAGATGTGACAGAGCATGGAGTGACGAAGGGACAACAAAGATAAAACAAGGTGGTGGAGTTGGTATGTATATAAAAGATAAGATAGATTGTGATTACGACAAATTGGCTTTTTTAAATGTGAGCTGTTCTGATATTGAAATCACCTGGGTGAAGATAATATTACCAAGTACTAGACCGATTTACGTTGCCGCTGTTTATAGACCACCACGTGGTAATGTTTCAAACTTTTGCAGCAAAATCAAGGAAAGTGTTTTTGACCTGACTATAGATAAGGAGGCTGATATTTTTATCCTTGGAGACTATAATATTGATTATCTGGTGAAAAATTCTCCCAAGTATAAGGAGTTACGATTAATGGAAACTCTATTAGGTATGCATCAATTAATCGGAGAAGTGACACGTTATAGTAAAACTAGAGATAGCTGTTTGGATTTGATACTCACAAATAACAATAATTACGTTAACTCTGGTTTAACAGGTACTCACT
The DNA here is from genome assembly GCA_950022655.1 of Alentia gelatinosa. Taxonomy (NCBI): domain Eukaryota; kingdom Metazoa; phylum Annelida; class Polychaeta; order Phyllodocida; family Polynoidae; genus Alentia; species Alentia gelatinosa. The sequence continues at coordinate 43,450,600 of OX465583.1, read as the reverse complement.
TGAGTGACCATCTAGGTATTTATGTTGTGAGAAAAAAACCGACTATGTCACACAAAAAGATTATATTTAAAGGTAGGTCACCAAGAAATTATTCACAAAAACAATTTGAAATAGACTTATTAGCATATAATTGGAATGAGTTCTTTACACTGGAGGATCCAAATGAGTTATGGAAAATCATGTATAATGTTATTTGGCACGGTCTGGGCAAAATGTGCCCCATAAAAACTTTTAAGGTTAAGGAACAGAGGGAACCATGGCTTACAAATGAGTTGTTAGAAATTATCAAAGAAAAAGATAGGTTGCTGGCCAAGGTAAAAAATCACAGAACAAATATAAATTGGGAAAAAGCTAGAAAAGCCAGAAATGCAGCCACAAAAGCAATCAGAAAAGCCAGGGGCAGTTATATAAAAGAGACATTAGACTTAAATCAAAATGACAACAAAAAATTTTGGTCAATTTTATCTCAATTTGTCAAAGAAAACCAAAACCAAAACTCTACTATTAACCTAAAAAATAATGATGAGGAAATTGACACAAAACAAACTGCGGATTTTATAAACAAGTTCTTTGTGGAAGTTGGCCCAGACCTTGCCAAAAATTGTAATGAACCTTGGATAAATGGTGTAACTTTAGGACCTAATCAAATTGAAGATGTACAAACTACCAGAGAGGAAGTTTTGAAGTTGGTAAATCATATTGATGTATTGAAGTCCTCGGCTATTGATGGTTTAGGTAGTAGATACCTGAAAGATGCTTTCTTGATTTTGTTAGATCAGCTGGTTTACATTTTTAACACCTCGCTGAAGCGAGGAATTTTCCCGGATGCCTGGAAAAAAGCAACCGTTATCCCATTAAAGAAGGAAGGGAACAGTCCAGATGTAAATAACCTTAGACCTATTTCGCTCCTCCCACTTCCTGGTAAACTATTAGAGAAAATTGTTCATGAAAAAACCACTACTTTCTTAAATGGAAATAAAATCTTATCTGACAAACAAAATGGATTTAGACCTAAACATTCCACCATAAAAACAGTATCAAAATTAACTTATGACATTTACAATAGCATAAACTCAAATCAATTTACCGTTTGCACGTATATAGATTTTAAAAAAGCGTTTGATACAGTAAATCACACCATTCTTCTACAAAAACTCAAAACAATAGGAATCCAACAAACCCTCTTACTATGGTACACCAGCTATTTAACAAATAGATCCCAAGAAACAATGGCAAATGATGTGAGGTCGCCCCAGAGATTGATTACCTGTGGAGTTCCACAGGGGTCAATCCTGGGGCCACTATTATTTATTATTTATGTAAATGATCTAGAAAAAATTGTTTCAAATTGTTATTGCTTGCATTACGCTGATGACACTGTGATTTATACATCGGGCAGTGATATAGTTGACATCACTGCTAATATGCAATCGGATTTGGACAGATTGTCGCTGTGGTGCAACCAGAATAAGTTGTTTATTAATGTAAAAAAAACTAAAGTAACTATATATGGCTCATCTAGGAAAATAAGTAAAGAAGTAATAAACCAGTGTAAACTATTAATAAACGATAATTATATACAGCTAGTGCAATCATACAAATTAATTCTCACATAAACACATTGATAAAAAATGTATCACATAAACTGTTTATTTTAAAGAAAATTAGAAAATATATTACAACAAATGCAGCGCTTGATATATACAAATCTATGATCTTACCACTTTTAGATTATAGAGATATATTTTTTGTCCAAACTACTATAGCTAATATCAACAAGTTACAAACTCTGCAAAATGATGCCTTGAGAACAATTTACAAAGTACATCCGTTGACGCCAAGAGCTGTGTTGCACCGCAGCGCACAATTACCTGTCTTGCAAGATAGAAGAGAGTTTCATGTTAAATTATTCATGTATGAGTTAAGAGAAAATGAACAAATGTTACAAGTAAGTGCAAGAAATACTAGAAGAGGAACTGATATTACTTTCAAACAGAATCATCCATCATGCACCAAATTTTTGAGAAGTTTAAACTATTATGGACCAAAACTATGGAACGAACTGCCACCTCAAGTGAGGAGTATTGACAATATCGAGGAATTTAAGATGCTACAGAAACATCTTTTATTAGCAAAAGTACAATAGTGTTACTTAGTTTAGTTCATAATGCTAAGATTTATCTTTGTGAAAAGTAGTTGTCTTTCACCTGTAAGGGTCCTTATATACCTGAGTCTTGCCGGACAACTCTGTGATATGTCGCTTGATGCATGTTATGGCCGAAAAATCAGCAGTTTGTTTGCCCTTTTATTTAGTCTGCAAAATGAATTTTGTTATTTATTTCTATGTATGTTTTGATCGTGTCGATCACTATGCTATTTTACACTCACAAGGATATTTGTTAACTTGGCACTGGCCGAGCAAGGATACCAGTTTTGTATAAAACTGAGCTTTTCCAGTATAAATAAATAGTGTTAAAAAAAAAAAAAAAAAAAATGGGTGGGTGTGCAGGTTGTTAGGTTGGCAAGTTGGTGGGCATATTGATATGTGGGCAGGCTGGGTTGGCAGATTGGTGGGAGGAGAGGATGAATGTCACACAGTGGATGTCACAGAGTAAATGCAACATTTTATTGGCACATAGTGTTAGATGCCAGATGGTAGCTACTGTCCCATAATGGTGGTACAGTTTGAGTCTAACATGGCCCTCTTGTCAAGTTTATCAAATCCTCAATCCAATTGAACTCACAATGTAAACTAAAAGTTGATAGCACATAACACTTAAAGTGAGTGTTCCACCATGCTGTTGCTAACCCCGGCCGACACTCGTATGGTCTTCGCGGGCAGATTTGGCATGTCGGCAGCAACAATCTGCTTGGTAGAAGAGTGTGGAAGGTGCCACCGGTAGTGCCGCTGGCCGGTGGTGCCAGGTCCTCATTCCAGCCCACATAAAGCAGGCCGGCAGCGGCCACCCTGCCCTAAGGTCCCAAAACCCAGCTCCTCCACCCAGCTGGCCGGCAGTTATGAGCCCTAAATTGTACAATTGTACCATGAAAGATCTGCTGGAAGAGTGGCTTTTGCAGTGCCGGAGCGGCATAGTGTATGGAGCCATGTTCGAGGCACCCCCTATCGAATGGATGGGAAGCTGCCAACATCTGCCAGACAGCAGCAGCATTGCCACTGTGTGTTGATTGCCCCACTGATGCCAGCCAACCACCCGGCTTTGTGGAAGCGATCGCTTGGTGCCGCCTGGTACAGTGTGAGCACCATGTGGTCGTCGGCCAGCTAGAATTAGGTGGGTTGGTGGAAGAGCTCGAAAATTCATACACTTTTTTGTAAATTCCCAGCCTGGCGCTGGCTTAGCCAACTGGCCTGTCTACCTGCTAAAAGCCTATTTGAGGGAACACTCACTACTGACAGGTGTTTTAAGTATGGATCTCAAGTGAACCCAATCAACAATATTTCAAATCGGATAAATTGGTTAAATCCAACAGTAGAGCAATCATGTCTATAACGGTATAACGCCAGCACATACAATACACATGAATCAACTTTCTTGCCATGGATGCGAGACAGGAGTGCAGAATAAGATCTTATATTAAGTAAAGGTAACATGTCCCTAGCTAGTACCATTGGTTAAGTCAAGCCAAAGCCTAGACCTGAATGCAGACAGCCATGAGTGTGGTCTTTTTTCTAGGTGGTTATTGATTTTAACATGTGCTGGCCTCATATTAACCTCTCGCAGCTACAATAATCTACCAAATAAAGTCTATTCTGGCAACTACCTTATTATACGATTATACTTCTAGTGAATAAAAGATGAATGTAAACATGATAACACCACCTATTATCACTTATCACATTGACTGCTGTAGTACTATGTTACTGTAACCGTAGGACACGGTTTACATTTTACTGTATGTTGTATATAAGACACATAGCTATTGTGTTATGAAGGCAGCCATCTTACCAGCTTGGAACTTATGTCCAACAGTAAAACGATGCAAAACAAGCAAAACAGGTGGCGGGTTCAGTTATCAATGGCTTTTATTTTAGACTTTTTTTTTGGTTTGCCATAAAAGGTTTTAGCTTTTTCTCACGATTATCTATAGATTATGAAAGCAGAAAATAGTGGCTGTCCTCCCACTACAGTGGGACTACAATTTCCTGGCGGATGGTGGTGGAACTAGCAGTGACTCTGTGCCCTATAGGCAAGGGTAGACAGGAAATGTACTTTTGCAATAGCGTAGGTTTTTTCTGGTTTTTCTTTTTAACGTATTCTGTGCAAAAGGGGTTTGGGAGTCAATTTTCAAAATGATGGCGTCCCCCGTATCCATTACTGATGAAATGAGAATATATTTTGACTATGATTTACAATCGATGGCCTACTATTAATCATCAAAACTGTTAGCTATCCAACGGTAATGTATGCAGAGAATTTTTCTCGGTGTAAATTACTGAAGATACTTTTAATAAGAACCTTCTTCTTTTGACATACACTGAAGGAGCTTGATAATGGATAACATGTATGCATGCGTCTATATTAACAGGGATTGACGTACGGTTCCTGGGACAGGCTATGGTGAATTGGACAGAAACGAAAAGATCTGCTAATGATTCACGCCGTATCATCACCAAGCAGTTTCGCAACAAGGAAACCTACTTTGACACAACACTTGTGGTTTTTGGTCGAGGTGCTAAAAGTTTTCTCAAATTAGATAGTTACCAATGGACCCACACAAAATGTTTAAGCGAGGGCGAATGGATAAGAGTTAATCGTAATGTTACTGATAGCGGATACAATCAGATAATATAATATACTGGTAATATGAAATGAGGTGGCTGGTTATACCTGGTACCTCAATGAATGCTCACAAAATGCTTAATGGCAACAACTATAGTATGACACCCTGGCAATATAAAAAAGTATTTGATGTCGTTTTTTGCCTCAATGATGGATAACCGCTAAAGGCTTAAGGGTATTAAGTACTATCGGTTGATACTCTGCTTGTATCAATTACAATACTTTTTATTTTCTGCTCCCTATAATACACAATATTAATGGTAACAAGAAATATTCCTTGATACCCTGTTAATAGTATGCAGTGATCGATATCTATACACACCAAATACTCAATGGAAACAAGAACTATCAAGTTTTAAAATCCTGGAAATATGAAATATAGCAGCTGATATTGCTTGCTATCTCAATAGATAGCTTTTAAAAAAACCTTAATTGTAACAAGTGTCAAGCGATACTTTTGGTTAAAAAGGTAGGACCTGATATGGTCTCTTGCTTAAATGTAAAAAGACAGGAGGCAAACAGCAATATAAATATCATATATGCATTAATGACGCTATTAGCAGCAATTCACATAATGAGAATGACAAGGTAGTAGCAAAAATGATAGAAAACGCTTGAACCAATTCCTCCTTTGACTAAGCGTACTTATATGTGATGGAATGTTCTATGCAGCTGAGAATGAGCCTGGTGATAACGAGGAGCACCCTCCTGGACTTCAGCGCTACCCGTTCCGCTTCCAGCTACCTTCCGGTCTGCCCTCTTCATTTGACGGGTCTTATGGTTCTGTGTCCTACGCCATTCTCGGCCTGCTAGATATTCCCTGGGCACCCGACAAGGCGTTCAGAAAGAAAGTCAAAATCGTCTCCGATCTTGACCTGAATGATATTCCGCCAGCTACGGTAAGTATGGATTGTTCCCTAGAACCACATCTCGTCTTAAAGCTGTTATCATATATCATAAAAAGATTTTACATCTCAATGAACTCTTACCCCCGCCCCCCTTGTATTTGAACATCCGGAATCCATTTGGCAGTATCACTGTTAAGTGGGGTACATACTAAGCCTTTACGTCACTCTGCAAACAGTTTCCTGGAATTCTGTCCTAGTATGTTATCCATATGTATTGTGCGGTCAATGATGGATGTCCATAACTCGCAATCCAAGTCTTTTTTATTTTTATAGTGGAGACATTTTGTCAGTTATGGACCGCATAAAATTAGATTCCATGGTATTTTCCCCCATATAACCCTTCATAACGCTTTTCTATACCCCTAGGTTGTTACTTAATTTTGAACAGCCCCTGCATGGAGGAGAAGAGTATATATGGTGAAAGGTAAGATACATCCGATCGAAAAAGTAAGCGCCTATATGGCATTAGTATCTCACGATATGAAAACTATGGAATATTAGGCCTGGCGTCCACATTCTACGATAGAAATTTAGACTTCCCGATATGGCACCGACACAAAAAGCAAATATCGGAGACATATCGGGAAGGTGCAAAATCGTAGACATATATCTAGACATGCCAATCCATGATGCATCTTAATGGGGTTTTTTTTCGGTGCCTAATCGCAGAAACGTGGTCAGCTGCCTCGATATTAGGTGACCTTCCGTCGCGATTTTAATTTTTTTATCGGGAGGTGCATCGTAGACCATATCGGAGCCATATCGTAGTAGGTAGACGCCAGGCCTTACTGTGCCGTTCTTAATCATAAACATATATATATTATATATATTTTTTTATTCTGCCAACAGGACAGTTTGGTGGGACATGACGAAAAGACGTTATGTTGCTTATGTTGTAAGCACGGTCCTATCGTAGCCGAGTTCTCTGTGCCACAAGCTGGGTACGTGCCGGGGGAGAGAATACTCGTCAACGCTTCAGTCATGAATAACAGCCGGAGGAAGGTTCTAAGGACGGAAGTCAAATTAAAACAGGTGAAACAACGGACTCGTAATGTGTTACGAGTTTAGCAGCATTATTCTCTGCAATATTATCTTACTGGTGAAGGTTCAAACCAGATCAAACTTACAGAGCATGTCATTCAAATTATCAAAATGTAAAACCGAGGAACAATTTATAAGACCCAAGAGATAAAAACTCATGATTTCTGGATATAAAGGTCTTACTGGGTCGCTCTTTAAAATCTTAGGATTTAGCTTTGCCTAATGCATCATAATACTAGCTTCAGAGGAACTGTTAGTTGCACTCATATTTTGAGGAATGACTGTTCATCTTGAATAGGCAGCAATATCTAGGACAAAGGTACAATCTTGAGAATAACTACCACCTCCACCATGTCGACTAATTGCACAAAATAAAATTAATTGTAACTGAATTCATTTTTTCTTTTGAGACTATTATATATCGCTCCTCAGCGACAAAAACGAAATTAGTCAACAAGGAAATATTGTCCATCGTTGATGAGGAGGACATTTTGAAAGGCGGACATTTTCAGTGGGAGAACGAGCCAATTGCTATACCACCCTGCCCGCCATCTTTCTTACCATACTGTAGCATCATCGACATCCGATACGAGCTAGTGGTAGGTACATTACAGCTAGTTTTTAATAAATGGCCAACTTCTAGACTTCTCTATGTGACTAGATGCTAAGGTACATGACAAACTGTTTTAAATGCAAATTGCAAAATATACATCATGTTGCCATCAACAACAGCGCAAAACAGATTTCCCATCTGTTTAAAGTCACCCTAATGTCATATTATATATATACATACGTGCATAACCACAATTTATTGATTAAAAAAAAGATCCGTGCAATATTGCTCGTAATTTACCAGTGAACTTACAATTCTTTGACCAACGGAAAAGTATTATTTTTCTGCAGTTTAACATCGACGTGGCGGGTACTTCTATAGACATGGAGATGCCGCTAGAGCTGATCATTGGGACTATTCCCCTGAAATGTAGCAAAGCCGGCGTGTCGAGAAGAGGGACGCGCCACTCCCAGACTCGATCAGTTACTGCCGTGCAGGTTCTAGCGCTCAGTCCAGACCAGAGCCCAGCCAAATCCCCTTCCGTTGTGACACAACAGCCCAGGACAGAAGACTCGCCCTTTGAGGGGAATGAGAATGCAGGTAATATCGACGCGTCCCCACGGCAAGAGTCTCGTGTCGCGAGTGGTGAGAGTTTCTTTAAAGCCTACCATTTCATTCAAAACTCAAATGTATAAATACAGTTTCTATATTATGCTTCTTGTAACACTTTAAATCTATTCATATAGATATTGATATGTTATACTCATGGAATAATTGTCATTAACGGAGATCTACTATCAATGCTTCCGAAGTCATGAGGGCAAAGCAGATGGTAATGATGATAAGAGCAAAACATGTAATGTGATAGATATGCGTTTGAGCAGGGTCTATTGAAACTTTATAACTACATTTATATAGCGCATAATAATACCCTTTATTATCACATTGTTTGAATAATTGGCCAGTAAATATCCTGTTATAATCTGGGTGACAACTACGCATGAACGCCTGTCTGGGATTTTTGGGTATAAGTAGTATAAAGAAGTGTGACTTCGAGTCAGGCACTATCAATGGTTTTGACGAAAGACTTGTGTACAGAAGATTACTTAAGACATTATATGGTTTCTATATGTCTATTCATTATTTATCCAAAAAACAGAGAGAAGTTACTTATATTCATCATATCAATCGCTAATTGGAAATATATGATTTGCTATTCATTAATAAGACTTGTCTTTGCTTTCAGGGTTCTCCGCAGAATTTTCAGAGAGCCCGTCCGATATCGGTCTACCCACTGCTGTTACTTAACAGCAGTAAATGACTGAATCACGTGGGAACACTTTCGGGCGGAACTAAGAAGCATCTCATAATTGGGTATGCCTAATTGTCGGTTTGTGACTTGACGATAAACTTCCACAGTATGATATATGGCGACTTTTTCAAGTTGTTACTTTTCGAAGTCAGCATAGGAAGTGTCTATATTGCCACACATACTGTGCATGTGAATAGGAAGACGAGAGAACATTCTACTATGAATGTGCGCTGGATAAGAATTGATATGTTAAGTTCTGAAGTGGTCCTGGTTTGTTGAAAAGGAAGCCTAGTTAATGAGTAATGGATTTACCAGGTGAGGACAATACCTGTCATATTGTCTGTCTGGCAAACCTCCAAATGTACGTGTTACCCACCTTTATAGATGTAACTACCGTATTTTATTTACCTAGTTGACTTCTTGAGTTAGCGGGAAGGTGTAAGCCTGCCAGTCCATTTTTATTCGTCTCGGGTGTGGTTCTAACGCCAATCGGCTTCAAGGATTACCGGAACAATCTTACGCGTTCGATTCTTTCATCCTCCTAAAGACAAATATGAAGTTGTTACTTTACCTACTTTTCCTGTGGGAAGTTTCTTTTTTAAATATAACAGCTCGTTTATATTCTGAATAATTAACCTTTCCCGTGATCTTCCAGCCACAGCTATAATAATTTGAAACTGATCAGGTCATGTGAATATCATCTTTTATCACGTCAGCATCAAATTCAGTTCTATTCGCTATTGAAAAATATCGATATATTACAGTCTCTCATAAAAGCAGCTAAAGATGAGGCTTGATTTCTACGACGTATGGTTATTTGTAGAAATGTGAAATATATGTTTAAAGTTATTGCATTGACATGTTGGTAGCAAAAGTACAGCAAATCGAAATATTTCTTCCTTACATTGACGTTTTCTACATGTACATGTTCATTAAGTTGTGTACTTACACGGACTATAACATAGGTAATGGCAGTGTAACAATAAGGTCGGCGACGGACGAGACAAAAATATGTGTATATACTGCAAATTCTGCATTTTTTTAATCAATATGAAAATACTACCAAAATAGTGAACATAGAAGATTGTACCTGATGTTAAGACACAACTGCAATACTTACCAGATATTAATATGTTGCTGTACTAAAGGCCATCGTAAGCTACAAAATTAATGCAAATTGCAATTGTGTACCATTAGATTGTTTGTGCTTCTACTGAATCTCCAAGAAGACTATATCATTGGATACTATTTACATTTCCTGTGAATGTGTATGAAGGTCAGATATTAATACTTATATAGAACTGCATCGAGATTCGTATAAATAGATAATACTCCACGAGTTTGGCTGTGCCCGAATCGTCATCGAGGCGAAGCCGAGTGACGATTATGGCACAGCCAAACAAGTGGAGTACTATGTATTTTACGATTCAAGTGCGGTTCTGGATTTATCTTACCCCTTTCTATGACATTAAATATCATCACAACTTCAGAATAATCAGAATATACTTAGCAAATTCACTATGCCACGGCCGTGGCGTAGTATTGTCACTTTACCAGGGTAATCGTTGAGTATATTTTTATAATGTTATTCCTATGGCTAAACTTGTACCAGGGGTGGGATAAACATGATCCCGTACTCATTTAGAATATATATGTATTAGTCATAATTCAACAATCTTTGGTTGGTTTTCAATTACGACCATAACAATCTGTCGGCATCTGAATTTGAGTACAGGTTCTTCAAAATTACATGTAGTAAAGGAATACATATGATGATGAGAGAAGAAAATAAACAATGATCTTACTCTCTATTTGAGGGTTAATTAAGACACTCGTGTTGTTCATATCGTAGGTTAGTATTCTATATCAGTTAATATCAGTAATCCCAGACTTCTCAAGGCCTTCGATGTGCTGTAAATATAAGAAACCTATAGGCAGGACCAACATGTTGTTGAAATACCCCATGAGGACGACTTGCCGATTACTAAAACCATCCAAATAGTTTGACAATACAGGTTAATTTATATAGAAATCAATAGAGGAGCATTATGAAAATAGCTCACTTGTAGTCGTTGAACGATATATGATGATGTTCGACCATTTGGATATAGAATGAAATTCTATTCACAGCCCCCCACGCTTCAAGGCATGCATCAACTTTACACATCTTTCTCTCATACCTCCATAACTTCCTGGTGTATATCGACCCCTAACATTGCGAGGAAAAAGTAATTTCAGTTATCGTTTTCCACAACTTTGACTGCCTATCACACCTTAATCTACTGCCTATATCACATTAACCAATATCAAATAGATACGAGGATCAAGTTTAGAAGTGATTTGAATAAACCTAAACTAACTCCAAACCTGCGAGACAAACATGTAGAGGAGACTAAGCCTGATGATATATTCAAACTTAAATCTGTTGATGAAGACCAAGTGATGAAATTAATATACAAAATCAGCACTGAAAAACCGTCGGGAATCAAAGATATATCCACATCAATATTAACAGATGTATTTAGCTACCTTCCTTTTCACCTAACTTTTATAATACACTTATCAATATCTACAAGAGCACTTTCCCTTAAGCCTGGAAGAAAACGACAGTGACATCAATTCCTCAAAGCGGAACAAAATCAGATGTTAACAAATACAGGCCATTATCTATCCTCCCCTGCCCAGTAAAATCATAGAAAGACTAATACATACTCAGATATATGACTACGCCTAAAATGATAAAATGATTTTGGATTAATAAAGGAGGTTTTAGACCAAACCACTCAACCACTTACATGATAGCTTCTTTTACTGGACAAATCTACACTAATTCTAATAATGGAAATGCTGCTAACGCAATATCTATAGATCTAGATAGATCCTTTGACACTATCGATCACCAAATATCAATAAATGAACTAAACCACTATAACTCAAATAATTAAACCATATCCTTGTTCACCGGGTACTTATCTAACCGTACTCAGCAAGTGAAATGCAATGGAATATTTTCAGTATCCCTATCATTAACCCATGGAGTTCCCCAAGGGTCAACCCTAGGCTCTCCTTTATTCATTTTATACATCAATAATGCTGAAAAAATACTAAAACATAAATGTAAAGAAATGTCTATAGATGACCCTCTCCACACGGAACCAACCAAATCGGTTGAACAATAACATAGTAAATATAAATAGAGAAAAATAGACACTATACATACTTACATCTATCGAGGAGTTATTTTAGACAGACTATTAAACTTTCATGGCCACGTTACCAAAATCCTAAGAACTATTAATCAAAAATGTACCTTGTACACAAAATATGCCCATAGCTTACTGAAAAGCCACATTAAACATCTAAAAACAAACTATACTACCTCACTCTGACTATTGTGATATAATTTATGTGGCTGGACCCAAATACCTTTTAAAAAAAATCCAAATAGCACAAAATAAAATGTCTACTCTTATCACCTAGCAACTGGCCAAAACCAAACGCCACCGAACTGCATTCCAGAGCAAATCTGGAGGGAAAAAAACAAAGAACCAAAGAAGAATCTAGCCTTAATGGCTAAAAATACGGTAAAATATTGCGAAATATACTGACAAAAGGGAACTCCATACAAGGGCCCATGACCAAACATTGATAAAGATGTTAGGTGAAAAGGAAGGCAGCTAAATAGACCAATGGTTACAATATACACTAAAAGTGTCCTAGATCAATGTAGGTTAAACTGTAACAGTCTACCCCCTAACATCCTTGCCATCGATACCACCTCAGTTTTCAAGAGTTACCTTAAAAAGAACAAAATCTAAATTTAGTATACACAAAAATCAACAAGAAATTACGTTTGTACCCTGAAGAATGTAAATGAAGAAACCAAGCACAAATGACTCTTCTTAGCTAAAGTTTTTGCTAAACTCACATAAAAATCATTTCCCCCCAACTGACTATGTATACCACTATATCAATTTTTTTCTAACGGAGGGCAATAAGCCCAACACTTCTATGAGCGACCGAAAATTGTAATAAGAACAATACGGTAAATGCACCAATTGTTTTTGTATGAAAAGCCCTTATTGTACAGGCTTGCCATGAAGATAGACCTACTGCCTTATAACATAACCCGAATAGAAATTTGAACTAAAACGAAAAGAAAGGGAACTTTTTATTTTTGCACATATAGGTACTTGTGTAATTACACGGCTGTTGTACGTTAATGTTGTATATATTGGAATCCCATTCAACCCTAATAATTATCACTAAATGTACTATTATCATTATTATCAGTCCTTTATTCTAGAATGTATCCCAGACTTCACATTAGCACTCATAGGAGATCAATTGGCCGTACTAATTTACCTCCGTTTATATACTATACTGCATATACATTGAAAAATAAATGAAAATCTAATATTGTAGCCCCAGGTTGCTTAAATCCATAAAGTAAAACGGCTATAACATCATGCATAAGCCCCTTTGTTCCATTTCTCATTGTTATATTTTCCTATTTCAACCACTTCTTTTCATGAATACCAGTAACTTATCTCAGAGACAAATACTTTGACAATGGTATTACATATACATGACCCATATGGACGAATGCACTCACGCATGAAGATTCTAGTTTGCAATGGTCATGAAGAAGAGCCTTTATGTACTGTTCATAATTGATTTACGTAATGAATTATTAGAACATTACCAATTATGTTGCTATGTTGTCCTCAGTGTTGCACGTTATTGCTGTTACTAAGCCGTTGGTTCTCTTTGTGAAACATGGCATTATAAAACGCCGTTGACGACATATTTTGGCCCAATGGATTATAGGAATTAAGTGTCAATTCATAGCCTCGTGCAGTAGTAAGAGATATTTTGTAGATATACCAGAACGAGAGATCTGTATTATTCGTATGAAAAATAAATTCGCATCATATGAACCATTACCATGATATATTAATCGTCCTTCTATAATGGAGCCAATTATGGTCTTTGAAAGAGAATCAAATCTATCACACTTCTCGTAAATGATTGACAGTTTCAGAGTTGAGTCGATTGTGTGTTTCTGCCATTATCATATTCCATTTAACCACTGGGGTAACTCTCCACCCCCTTTCGACCTAATTTTGATATCTAGTGTATACATTTTCTCCACAGTAACCATCGTCCGCCTTTCCCTAATAGGTGTGTGTGTGTGTGTGTGTGTGTGTGTGTGTGTGTGTGTGTGTGTGTGTGTGTGTGTGTGTGTGTGTGTGTGTGTGTGTGTTTTGGGTCATCAGTCTGTTTGAAAAAAAGTAATTTTGATATCTAACCTGTGTTATATTGCCTATATATGCTTAGAACTAAACTTCTCAGAGAGCACAGAAGAGACCTATTTTTCTAATAACTCATTCTATCATTCTTAGATGTAATGCCATAAGCTGTAAAGAGAAGTAATGAAAACTGTTTTGTGAAATGTAATGCAAGACTTTTCGTCTGCGTAAATTATATACTAATAGGGAAGCAAAACTGTGAATGATTCAAGACATGTATTCTACACGTTGCTGAGTGCGCATGCTTTGATGACTTCCGACGACGGTCTCTAGTACAACAAACCTAAAAATACTGATTAACAATACATAAGAGATTGTATAATGAAAGCAAAATGCAAAGTAGATTTTATGGGAGACTAAGGAATAATGTATCTGAGCTGGCACTTGAACAAGACACATTATTTGCTTGTGTTTTTGTTTGTTTGTTCGTTTGCTGTTGTTTTAAAGTTGTTAGGTGTTTGTTGTTGTTGTTGTTTGTTTTTGTTGTGTGCTGTTGCTGTTTGTTGTTTTTGTTGGGTTGTTGTTTTGTAGTGTTGTTGTTTTTTTATGTTTTTTTTCTTTCTTTTTTTTTGGGGGGGGGGGGGGGCGGGGGGCGGTAGCAAGTGTACATTGTTGATAAAAAAAATACACCATACACATGACCACCTCTGTAGTGCAGGCCTAGGTTAAAATTGTTGAGAAAATGGATTGTTATCCATCATATCTCAAGTTGTCTGCCATGGTTTCCATGGTGCTTAATATAAATCATCTATTGGCTTTCACTATAAAGGCGTTTTAAATAATCTTTGAAAAAATCATTAAGATCCATGGTGAATAAGCTGAAATAACAAAAATATGTGTCGTAGTATGGGGAGAAAGTTCGATGGAACAAACTGTGCCCAGAAACACAAATACAAGAAAACATCAAAGATTATAAAAGAGGAATTAAAGAACTCTATACAAAATATGAACATGTAGTGGCTGGGTGTCAGGTACAGCCAAAGCTCATCCTGAGCACCACCACAGTTTTGGTCCAGAATGCCATCCCAGTGCTGGTCCCACCCATGAACCCACAGTCATGTTTTACCACAGCAACCAAGCATTGTGGTACTGCCCGGGATCACTCAGCAAAGTTCTCACATCCCGGGATCCCAGACTCTATCCGAATAGGTGACACAAAGGTCGACCCCCTCCTTCCAGGGAACTGGGACTCTCTGACCCCACCATAAGGGGACCCGAAGGTCTTACTACCCCTGGCAGGAGCCACATCTAGTCCCTCCACCCCCAGTATGTCCAGCCGAGCTAAGCAGCTTTTTACATACATCTGCTTGGCCTCACTGGGCACCAGCAGAACCCTGCTTGTCTGTGTGACTCTGGTACCCAGCTGACCAGTCAGCTTTGCTGAGACGTTTCCCACTACCACAGAACCAGCCTACACACTTTAAGTATCTGCCAGATGGCCAGATAACACAGTTGTACTGGTTCTAACACTGTTGAAAATAGCACAGCCAGCACACACTTCGCACGGCCGCTACTTCATAAGGCGCCCTGCAGCTGACCATTCACCTCTTGCACATAAGCGTGGCGCTGTTAAATCAGGAAGGTAAAATGTTTTAGTTTTTTTTACATAAACAATTCCAATGTTCAATCTATGACAGGAAATCTTACTCATAACACAAGTATTTTATATATGTACCAACAGATAGGCCAGCTTTCTAATAATGTTTTGATTATAAAATTCGGCCACTTATTCATGACAGAGGAGCTATTTATATTCTTATTATAATAGCATTAGGCACTTGGGGCAGTGTGCCTGCTACATGCTAGATCCTATCGCATCATTCTGGTGTGACCCACATGTCGGCCATTACAAGATGGCGCCAGTGTGAAGAGGGTCCCATAGGTCCACTACAAAGATAAATAACCTGGGGGCTGTTTCACTAGGAGCTACAAGTCTCGCTGTTTGTAACAGTGGCAGCAAAGCGGCAGTTTGTGTTTCATTAGTAGGTGCAACCAAGCGTGAACGGCACTTGGGAAAGGAGCGGCACCAACAGTGGTAGTGACCGTTTCACTAGTAAAGTGGGTCTCGCTGTTAGTGCCACTGTGGAGCTGCAGCAAGTCTACCCTCTCGTTTGTTACCTGTATAGAGTACTCTCACCCACTTCCCGTGAGAATTAAGCAATGAAATTTATACACGAGTAAGGTATACATATAACCCATAATCGTACCAAATATGAAGAAAATCGGCTACACCGTTTTGAAGATATCGGCGTTTGAACTTTGTCATAGAAAATACTGCTCTGGTGGCCAGTATCTCCGGGGGAGACAGAAAGAACAGCCGAAACCCCGCCGCACTAAGGAGGGAGTAAAAAAGAATAGCGACCAACGCAAATGCAGGGAGGGAGTGAAAAAGTCAAACGCCGATAACTTCGGAACGGCAAGGCCGATTTACTTCATATTTGGTACGATTATAGGTTATATAGATACCTTACTCGTGTAAAAATGTCATTGCTTAATTCCCATGGAAAGGGGGGAAATTCTACGTGATCCCGGCCCGTCGACGAATTAATTCGAACGTCAAGTGCGTGTGCATAGTGAGACCTGTGCCAACAGTGAGAGTTGGTCTCACCTCAACAGCGAGACCACTGATGAAACGCGAATTTGGGGTTGACACTGTTGGTGCCACTGTTAGGGCCACTGTTGCGGTCTCACCTCTCGCTTTCACTCCACTACTAGTGTAACAGCTCCCTGGATAGAAACACGTACACCTACACTCCATCTGACCACTCTGCAAATACTGTACTGTAATATGTAATGACTGTGATATACATGAATTATGTTGTATGACTGTGATGGACATGAAATATGTTACATATCAATGGAAGATCTGCTTGTGCAGAACTGGGCCCTGTTTTTCAGTCGAGATGATCGCTAGCTGAGATCTGCTGAGATCTGTGAGCAATTCTGAGACCGTTTGGGAGATCAATGGCTGCAGGTGTTTTTCAGTTATGGTCTCAGTGCGCCATTGCGGATCTCAGGGGGATCTCAGGTTGTGATCATTTAGCTGAGAACCCTAGCGATCATTTCCTGCCAGGTACAAGATTCTGTGATCGGAAATTATTGATTTGAGACACTCAAACTTATTCAAATTATACCATATTTACAGCGAATAATTGTCCATGTCTATTCAATCGAATCCTAAGATTTCATAATTTTCTATTAAATATTTCAAGAGTAAGATATGTTTTACTTTGTGAATGGGTATGAAGTGACCTTGACCCTACCCTGCTAAAATGAATTGAGCATAACAGTAGGTATACACAAGCTGCCTGAGAGGTGCAGTGCCTGCATTTTTCAGATTTCCAGACAAACATTTATCACGGTCTTAATAACCACAGGAATACAATGAAATTTGAGATATAGGTATGTCAGATTGTTAGTACCATCCAATCAAAATATCTTCAAATTTGAATAAGTTTTAGCATCTGAAAAAATAGGTTATGACAAGTATCAATTGGTCTCAGGTTGAGACCATTTGGGAGATCATTTCACTTGAAATCCCTTGAGATCATCACAACTGAAAAACACTAAAATCACCTGAAACAGTCGCATCTCAGTCTCAGGCTGAGATCCCCAGAGATCGTCTCAACTGAAAAACAGTTTGGGTTCCAAACGGTCTCCACTTGAGATCGTCTCGACTGAAAAACAGGGCCCTGAGCTCCAAATATTTTCAAATTTGAATAAGTTTTAGCATCTGAAAATATAAGTTATGACAAGTATCAACTGGTCTCAGGTTGAGACCATTTGGGAGATCAATTTACCTGAGATCCCTTGAGATCATCACAACTGAGAAACACCCATAGCCCCCGAAACGGTCGCATCTCAGTCTGAGCCTGAGATCCATAGAGATCATCTCAACTGAAAAACAGTTTGCCTTTCAAACGGTCTCAACTTGAGATCATCTCGACTGAAAAACAGGGCCCTGGTTGTCTTGTTGAAATAATGAAAAAAAGATAGGAAAATTATGCATTAGGGCATCATTTGCACTAGCAACAGGAGTGCCCAGATGTAACTTTTCATATAATTTATTAATCAGAACATTCAAATGATCTTCGTGGTTGTTAACATTACAGGGGGCCGTTTCACTAGTGGGGTGGTAAAAGCGAGAGCTAGGACCGCAACAGTGCTAGCAATAGCGATACCAACAGTGACAATGACAAGATCCCGTTTCATGAGTGCTCTCACTGTTGAGGTAGGACCAACTCTCACTGTTGGCATATTTTACAGCATAGTGCACTTAGTGAGCACAGGGTCTCGTTATGCTGTTAAACCTCACTGTGTGTATATAGAGGATTTCCCGTGCTTCCCATAGAAATTAAGCGATGAAATTTTTACAGGAGTAAGGTATACATATAGCCTATAATCGTACCAAATACGAAGAAGAACAGATGTATGGCGAAGATATCGGCGTTTGAATTTTTCACTCCCTCTGTGCATTTGTGTTACTCGCTGTTCTTTTTCACTCCCTCCGTAGTGCAGCAGGGTTTCGGCTGTTCTTTTTGTCTCCCCCCAGAGGCCGGCGGGAAGTGTTCGACACTGGCCACCAGAGCAGTATTTGCTATGACAAAATCCAAACGCTGATATCTTCGGAACGGTGAGACCGATATTCTTCATATTTGGTACGATTATAGGTTGTATGTATACCTTACTCATGTTAACATTTCATTGCCTAACTCCTATGGGCAGTGGGTGAAAACATGCCCTCCTCTGACATAAACAAAACTCTAAACCCAACAGCGACATGGTCTACCCTGTCACTAATAGTGCCTCAACAGTGATAGGTACAGTGAGACCTACTCTTCTAGTGAAATGTACTCTCTCACTGTTGGTCTCACTCCTTACCTGACTCAAGTTCACGCTTGACTGCACGTTCTCATGAAACGCAAACTATCACTGTGGTCTCACTATGGCAGCTTACCCTCCTAGTGAAACGGCCCCCTGTACTCTATAAGGACACATCCAATCATATGAGAGGAGAGCCGAAGTCCAATGTAATCATACTTCATCATAAATATAGAGCAAGCGTTATAGAGGGGTGGTGCCCTAATCTAATTGCTAAATAAGCATGGTCTTTGACAGGTTTAAATGGAGGCCAATTGACAGTCTCTTGATTAAGCACTACCTGTGATTGGTATTGTAGAAACTGACGTTCTGGTAGAATGTGGTCGCATGGGGACGTTTACGTACCTGTATCATAATAGAAGGGCAATACTGGACATGTGCATATGCTGCCATCTGCAACCTAATCTAGTGTATGAGTTTCCATCACTCTCCCCCAGATCTTTCGCGGCGCTAGCGCTGTGCTTAGTCTCTGCCCCAACCCAAAGCCTGTTCCCTGGGTATCCACAAAGGACAAGGGAGACCAGCGAACATTTCAGATTCAAAACAAGGCAACTGTCAAAAGTTATACGAGTCAAACAACTCACATATCATTAGTTTGGAAATATAGGAATTGTTAAATTGGGTTAACAGACAATCCAGCTGTTTCTTTTTCATCTCTAAACCACTTTATGATGTGAATCTAGTGTTGATCAGACTGCCCCTTCGAGTGAGCACATGTGTTATGTTGACAAACAAAACCCTGTAACACATGAGGTGCCTTCCAATGAAGAAAGTAATCCCTAAGACATTACCTGATTTGGTATAACAAATAACAGAAATGAGTGTAAATCATTTACCATATAAATACATGCATATCTATTTACATGTAAACCACAAAATACTGCCCAAAGCGCTAAGAATTTAGGATATTTCAAAAACTGGCGTATGGGCCAGATTTGAGCCCAAACAGGCAGGTTGGGGCAGAGATATAAGCGGCCGCAGGAAGTAGAGCGCAAGATCTCTGCTGGGAGAGTGAGTTTCCATCTCGTCTCTGTAATTCATGCAACACTGCCACCTAGTGTGCATGAGCGATAATTCTTTCTCATGTTTTGTTGAAGGCAAATCCTACAATCATAGCAAGGAAAACTACAAATCAATGCACCAAACAGAAGAGTGTAGGGGGTGTGGCCTGGAACCGGAAACAATCCACCATATATACTTAACCAATGTACAGGACTACACAAAACAAACCAAACCAAAATCTGCATAAACGAACTATTCAATAATAAAAACAAAGATAACTAAAATTCCTAGTAAAAACAGCAATAAAACTAGGAAAGAAACTCCTAACAGAACAAAAAAAACAAAAACCCCTAACCAAACAAATAGAGAAACCAAACAGAACAAAAAGAATAAAACAAATAAATCTTAACATTTCAGCACAGCTTGAGTGACAGACGGGACACTGTTTGAGCGACCTGGCGATCCAGGGGGTGTTTTTCAGTCAAGAGGATCTCAACTGGTGACTTTGAGACAGGAAAGCAACAGTATTTGGGGGGGGGGGGGGGACTGTTGCTCCCTCCGACAACCCTGTAACCTCGTTAACATGGACAAGAGGGAGGAGAAGTGCTTGGGGATCTGAAGAACCAACTACAACTGTCAGCTAAGTGAAGTTATAATATCATTTAACTGTGCTGTCATTGTCAAACTGGACTGAACTCTCTAAGCCTGTAGTCATACTATAGTCAATCTCAAGTGCTACTCTAGAATACTGGTCATAGTCAAATGTATGATATCCTGTCATTAGCCAGTCAGTTCTTCTTCAAGTCAAGATACCTAAATATGAAACCCCAAAAGCTTTTAGTTTTGACAAGCCAATAGCCTAGCCTGAGTGGAAGCAGAGGTATGAAAGCTTCAGGAAAATAGAGAAGATAGACAGAGAAGATGGGGACCTCCAGGTTGACTCTTTGATTTATTGCATGAGTCCTGAGGCTGAGAACATTCTAAAGTCATTCCAGTTTGATGCTAGACCAGCCACTACACAAGATGTGGCAAACCCTGGAGACACAAAAGAGGTCTGTGACACTGTTATCAAGAAATTTGATGCATATTTTGTGCCTAAGCGAATCATGATTCATGAATGCACAAAATTCTACCGGCATACTCAGCAGGCTGGTCAGTCAACAGAAGTGTTTGTGCAAAATCTACATGAGATGTCGGCGTACTGTGACTTTCTAAAAAACAAGATGAATACATCCGTGACCGATTCATCAGTGGTATGCTGGACAGAAAAATGTCAGAAAAGCTTCAACTGGAACAAGACGACCTCTCACTCACCACTAGTGATGCTAGTAAAGGTAGATACTACCACAAGTCAGGCAAACAGTCGTCTAAATGCCATGAGAAGCCAAGCCCAGGTCAAGCTTCAAAACAGTCAGGCTCGATTGTTTGTTTATTTGTTTGGGTAGTTTAACGTCCAATTTGTTCAATTAGACTTACTTTGGGTTTGACCAAATTTATGAGATGAATGTAGGTAGAAATGTCACCCTACATATTTACCGAGGTGAGAGATCTTTTACTTCCCACACCACATAGACATGGTATTAGAAGGATTGGCCTTTGATATAGCAGTAAATCTACCACCACTGAGCTAACGCTTTACCACTGAGCTAACTCCCAACCCTGGTCACTTTCATTATGCTTGCATGCAAGCATATCCGGTCTGCACCAGGAGGAGGCAAGGCGACCAAGAGAATAAACAGATTGGTAATTGCTGTCCACCCCACCAGACCAGTCAGACTCGAAGCCTAAATGTGGTCAGTGTGGCTACATCCATAGATCATCAAACAAAGACGCATGCTCTGCCATCGATAAAACTTGTCAAAATTGCAAGAAAGTTGGACACTTTGCCTCAGTCTGTAGAAACAAAGTACATGAGGTCAGCGAGACAGCATGTGTGTGTAGTCATGATATATTTTTCAGTGCTGTCACTGGTGATGACAGTGACCCAGTAGGAAAAGGCAGCCTAGACATAGTTGGTGATAATTGGGTTACCTTCAAGATTGACTCTGGGGCAGATGTGTCAGTTATGTCTTACACTGATTATCTGCGCCTGAAGCCGAGGCCCAAGCTGAAGGATGTTGCTACTGTCCAGTCCAGGTGGTCTGTTAGACTGTAAAGGGCAGTTCATTGCCACAACCAAGTTCAACAATACAAAATACAATTTTCGTATCCTAGTCATTGAAAATGACGTCGAGTGTCTCCTCGGTCATGGAGTCGCTACGCGGATAGGACTCATCATGCACATTGACTTGGTTGATGGCATCAGTTGACTGAAGACAGAGCCAGTCAAGATTCTCCTTCATGAAGGTGCCGAACCTGTTGCACTTACTGTCGCTCATAGGATACCATTTCCCCTGATGGGCAAGGTAAAGGAGGATCTCAATCTTCTTGTCAAGTGTGGTGTCATTCGGGAAATCATCAGGCCAGACCCCTGGTGTGCCCTGATGGTGCCAATCCTGAAGAAGACAGGAAAAGTCAGGTTTTGTCTGGACCTTAAAAAGGTTGAATGCAAATGTCAGATGCGAGAGATTTGTCTTCCTGACACTAGATGACCTGACCTCAAGACTCGCAGGAGCAACAATGATCTCATCCCTGGATGCTGCCGGTGGTTTCTACCAGATTCCACTTCATGTCAAGTCAAGAAGTGACAACTTTCATCAAACCCATTGGCAGATACTGCTTCCGTCCCCTGCCATTAAATGTTTCCTCAGCACCTGAGATCTTTATGAGGAAGATGCTTGAAATACTGGACGGTCTTTCTGATATCTTCTTCTACATAGATGACATCTTGGTGTATGGCAAGGATGCTAAAGAACATAACGGTAGACTACGTAACTACGCCATCTTGGACAGACTGAAGCATATTGGCTTGAAACTCAACAAGAAGAAATGTTCATTCAGACAGTCAGAACTGATGTTCCTCAGACATTGTATCTCTAAAGACGGTATTTCTGCAGACAATGACAAGGTCGCTGCTATTTAGAACATGCCCGCTCTGTTACAACATCTGTAACCAAACTATGACAGATATTAGGCATGGTTCACTACCTTGGGTCAGACAGCGTATGGTGTTGGGATAAGGCCCAACAGCAGGCCTTCAAGGAGATAAAGACTTGCATCTCATCAACACCAATATTAGCCTATTATGATGTCACCAAACCAGCATTTGTGAGTGCTGACGCTAGTTCATATGGACTGGAAAGTGTCATTCTACAGGAACAGAATCATCAGATGAGGCCTATTGCTTACTTTTCCAGGATGTTAACATCAGCCAAGCAGCGATATGCTCAAATTGAAAAGGAGTGCCTTGCAAGTGTCTTGGCTTGTGAGAGGTTTGCCCGTTATCTGTGTGGCTTGGAGAGCTTCTGTATATTTCCCGATTACAAGCTGCTAGATCCCCTTATCAATTATAAGGACTTGGACAATGTCCCACTCCGATGTCAACGTCTTCTTATGAGACTGATGAGATAGAATGCCACAGCTAAACATGTTCCAGGGAAGGAAATGTATGTGTCTGATGCATTGTCCCACAGTCTAGTCAGTCATGATACAAGTACAACTACAGCTGATGTTGACCTGCAGGTACAAGGTGTTGAGAGCACCTTTTCCGCTTCTTCAGAGAAGAAAGATGACTTAAAGTGAGCTACCCAAGAGGATCCAGCCCTGAGGGCTGCTGCCATGTACACCCTGACAGGACGGCCTAGATACAACAAAGGATGTACCTGACAACCTCAAGAGTTTATACTCTCACCGAAGCCTCCCATCCATTGTCGATGGACTGTTGGTTTACTGCAGCAGGATTGTTGTGCCTGAGTTTATGAGGGCAGAGATCCTGGAATGTACCCATAAAGGACATCAGGGCATTACTTAGTGCCTTGAGAGAGCCCAGTTAGGTGTATGGTGGCCTGGCCAAACTGCGGACATCAAGCGCATCATTGCCAACTGCCAACATTGCAATGAAAAGAGACCTACTCAGAGGTGTGAGGCTCTGATGACTACTCCACTTACACAGGGGCCCTGGCAACGGGTTGGCATGAACCTATGTCAGTTCAAAGGCAAGGACTTCATGGTCATTGTTGATTACTACTCTCAGTGGATCGAAGTCCTTAGCCTGGGTTCAATCACTAGCAGAGCAGTCGTCAGTCGTGTCAAAGACTGTTTTGCTCAATTTGGGATTCCAAAAGAAGTGGTCAGTTACAATAGTCCTCAGTTTGTTGCCTCAACATTTAAGTAAATTTTCCAAACAGTACAACTTCAGCCACATCACTGTTAGTCCCCACCTGCCATATGCCAATAGGGAAGCTGAACATGCTGTTCAAACAGCGAAGCACCTGTTGGACCAGCCAGATCCGTGGTTAGCTCTGCTCACATGCCGTGATACACAAGGTTCCACAGGGGGACCTTCCCCAGGTCCAGTTGTTTCGTTGACTGCCTCAGCTTTCTTCATGGCCTCTTTCAGGTTTTCCCCTCCAAGCCACTCTGGCATGGCGGTGTTGTCATCTGACAACAGGTTCACCCACTTTTTATCTAGGTTCTGCTTGAGCAGTCAATACCTGGTATGCGTGGTGTCTGACATTGCCCTAGACAGTATCAAGTTAGGCCATTAATGTCCATTAGGCTGATCAATGTAGGCATCCGTGATCATAGCTGCCTTATCCCTGATTTCAGGATCTTTGTTCATTTTTGCCCACTGTTTAAGTTTTTACAAGGCCTGGAACGGGTGCACTACGGCCAACATAGCCACAACATTTTTCTGTGTTTCCATGAGAAAATCCATTTGCAGAGATTCTCTGCAAGACACCCTGTTGAAGATTTTACTCAACTTGGGGACCTGTAGCATTGGTGCGTTATCAGGTCTCGAGAGGGGGTCACGCTTTTCCCTGACAGTGTCTTTTGATAATGGCGGTCCCACAGTATGCGAGGATGCCCGGACCACCATGTCAGAAACCCCCAGTCCTATTTTGTCATGGGCATTGGTAATTTCACATAGGCCATCATAGTAGGAATCTGCAGCATCTACCTGGTCTTCCTCCTGAGGGATTTGGTCAGACTCCAGCTCTCCGTCGCAGCTTGTGTTGGAGTCAGAGTGACAGGCAGCTTTATGGGAGTGTTTTCCCTGTGCTGCTGGTGAGGGCCTGGTGGTCGCACACTGCTTTACCCTCTCATCAAGAGAAACGGCCATCATTTCTCAGAATTAGTCCATTTGTACCATGGTAAGGCCCTGGACAGTCAATTCTGGCTGGTGTGAAACAGCACCCAACATCTCTCTTGAGGGAGATTTTTGCCTTTCAGCCCTGGTCTTTGGTGGTCCACATTTGCCTTTGACCTTATCCCCCCTGCTCATCCACCATGTTGGTGAGCTGCTTGACCTAATAAACATGGGCCGAATCAAGACTTGTAAATGTTGTCCAACACCTGTGTGTCAAGACTTCAAAAGCTGCTCATTTAGGGACAGAGCATAATGCTTTTAGGGGGACCAATGATCTTGCTTCTAAATTTGTATAATCCTCCTGTTTTCTTCCTTCCTGTTTAAAACGGGATCGAGGTGAGTTGCTGCAGCGTGGTTTTACTGTGAGGAAGCGACTGTTGGTACCTGCCGAGAACCACATCTCCTTTGACCTCCTTTGACTTCACACACCCAGACGCTCGCCTCACCCCCCACTTCTCATCTTTTACTTTTCACTATCCCTTTGTTTCAGTGAGATCCCCCCCCCCCCCCCCCCCAACGCACACCGCTCCTCAAAGTAGAAAAGCATAACTCACGCTTATCCTGCCAGCTCTCCCTTTCTTATCCCCAAGACTTTCTACTTTCCAGGGACCAAACTGTTTATGAGTTCATAATTGATTCATAATCTTTCACATGTACCATAGATACCAAGCCTAGTTTTGTCGTCTTTAGTCTATGAACAGCATTTATGAAATACCTGCCTGAGCTATAACTGAATCTGGAATGAAATCTTCCCTCTTTTGAAGACGTACCTTGACGAAATACATCTAACTATTTTCTAAATATCCAATATCCACAAGAAGATGGAATTTCTTTTTAGTTCCTTGAATAAAGCAGTAAAAGAAATCATTGAGAATCCACTAGACGTGACATTTATTTCGTTGTCATGACAACATCTCTGAGGTGGGGAAATGACACAAACGCACACGTCACAGACATCAGACGTAGCACAAAGTAACTACGCCATCAATATTGGGGTCGTTACCATGGGTACCAACAATTGTTATCACAGTACTCTCGCTTAATGAAAATATACACCACATAGAGAAAGGTCTCTGGCAACAAAATACACTCCACTTTACTATGTATATTACATATATCGTTAAGACTTGGTATTGCAACCTGCAAAATACTTAGCATAAACTGTATTCAGAAGGGATATCTCCTGAAGAAATGCTCATACCGTTTTTTTCTCCTCATAAATATGTATATATGTACAAAATACTTTTTGACAAATGGCGTAATTTCATGGCTAACAGAAGAGTTTGGCTCTGTAGAAACGTACGATGTGAATTGAGGAGAATGTTTCTGATTTGGCTACTTGGCTGTATTAACCTCCAACTTGGTGTAAGACGAGCATCAACAAGGAACTCTCTATTGCTAAATAGATAAGTTCCTTTAGTGTGAATTCTTTGGTATCGCTTTCGGCCACAATGTGTATACGAAGACGTCTTCGTCATATCCAGTAACAAGAATGTGTTTTGTCTATACTTAAGCAAAATATTGAGTTGTAAAGCGACATCAAATATCTAAGCACAAGGTTTCACGTATACTTTTTCCATAAACACACTTTTGGCAGTGTTGTCATCCTGGACTATGCTTTTCCTTACAGAAGGTTGGCCCAGGTGGGATAATGATACTGGCAAGACAAGTTTGTTTTATTATTAGATTTTCACTGAGCGAATAGCATGACTAGACATAATGGTAACTTGTGTGTTTGTGTTGTGAGTTGAAGAAGAAACATGGAGGAGTACATCAGATGACACTAGGTTCAATAACATAAGACCACCGGCCTTGCGAATGTACAGAAATATATTCCATAAATGCTTCCCTTATACATGAACACTTTTGGCGGAGGTAAAAGGAGCATAGTTTGGTATATTCCCATGGACTCTATCTTACAAAAACTTGGAGCCCATATTCATGCACAGAAAATTAGCAACCGATTGTAAAAACTATAAAACAGTTTTCACATGTAAGGAGTTGTGTACATGTACTTGGAACAACGCATCATAAAACAGCCAATTTGCCCTTTTTGTTAAATAAATCGTACTATAATGTTTACTGATGGGCTGAATTCAGCATTGGTTTAGTACAAGTTTAATAGTTTTATTGAATGTATAATATATAGTGTACCATTAATTCAAGCATGTGTTAGAATCTGACCATGTCTGAAACACACAAATGACGTTCGAAGTTATAAGATTAACACAGATGTTAACCATTGAAACTGCAGTCGTCCTGCAGAACAAGATGTATACTATATCGGCAATATTCGGAACATGCGTGGAACAAGTACATATTTATCATATTCAAGGACACAGAGTGTACACCCAATAAACGGTTACACGGACATGTCATCCCTTTAGTATATCTATTGGTCAGTGGGGACAATAGTTTGTCCGGTACCAAATGGTATCATAACCTGAACAGATTTCTTGTGCTTTTTATAACATTGTACGATATATCAAAGTAGTTCGAGATCAAAAACAATTTTGACTGATCAATTAATCCATATTATTCAATATAATATTAATGATTATTGATGTTCTATATAAAATATCGAACATAAAACCAATTATCACTTGGTGTAAGTTAACAAAAACAGTAATATAATAGAAATAACAAGTAATAAAATCAAATACAAATCAGACGTGGAAGAAATGTGTCTATCATATGAAGACCTCGACATTCAGTTAAATAGATTTGGAAATATAATACATAAAACAAAAATAGTTGCATAAAAAGATTTTTGACAGTGTTAAATACACTTTCACTATGTATACACTTTGAGATAATGAAATAATGTACTGGGTCTGGATAAAATGAAATAATGTTCTGATATATCAAATGATTTACCGTTTATCAGCAGTAACATAAAAAATCAATCAGCATGTGTACGTCTTAAGAGCAAAGTGTATCGGTGGTAAAAGTTTACAAGGTGTCAACGACAGAAGAATATTTTAGAATATTGTACCAAAGCTTAACACCACTTCACATAAGCTTCTTGAGACCAAGTTCCGAAACCCTCAATAGCATTATATAAATTTGTTGTTAACTTCAAGAATAATAGTAGGTGCAGGTGTATTCCAGCATGTCTGTTTTCCTCTGACTATACAATGGCTTAGGCAAGCTGGGTTCAAATACAAGACTCACTTAAGTCATGCATTGTCATATAGTCCTTATAAAGATCTCATGACTAAGATTTTGCTAAAGCCAGGAAACCTCTTTGATGAGAAGTTATACATTAAGCACTAGTTTTTGTCCCATCTATCTAGACTCGCATTCTATTTTCGACACAATCATCCATATGTCTCACTGTTGACCCACCAGATGTCTAACTATGGTCAAATTTCACATCAACAAATGCTGCTAACTGCCTAAGAAATCCTTTGACAAAATAGACTTCTCTGTGGTCCCTTATATGTGTGTAAACATTTATCATTACAACAAATCATTTAATAATACCTGCTTCTCAGCTGCGCTGGATTACATTATTCATACTTATCTTTGCACAACAATCGCATTTTACAGCAATATAGTGAATAATTCCCGTTACACTGGGAGATGTCTGAAAATACCACGGACTTCAATAACAAAGTACACATGCATATATCGATTATATATATGCGAATTTCAATCGACCGTTTCAGTTTGTAAGAATCGCCGTTGACATCAAATGTAGATTCAATGAAACACAGTCTCATTGGAAAAGGAAACTTCGCATGTTTCCAACACTGATTTATCTGTACACAATAATATTGTAATAGCCTTTAACTTGCTATATGGATTCTTAACTTAGTGAAAAAGAATTTAGCAAATCTGAACCACTTGGAGCGTTTCAACTTACTCTGATTTATACTAACAAATCATGGCACAGGTGAACAAGTCTGTCGGGGTGGTGGTGGTTTTGGTCGCGGAACACTGAAACGTTGACAACACAGCAGTCGCTGTGGGGCTGGCATGGGCGACAACGTTAGAGATACAATTATCTTAATGACGCCATCCTGCTGGATAGCCCCAAAGACGAGCACCATCGGTTACTATGGTAACCGGAGCGCCAGCACCACAGACCGACACGGTGACGTAAGCGACGGCGATGGCAGCGAGAAGAGGGCGGCATGGCGGTGGCGTTTATCAAGTGTTCTTGTGGTTCTGCTTGTTCTCCTTGTAGACCCGCACCATACTGAGCACGCGCATCTGGTCCTCGGACAGCCCCATCATCTGCAGCGGGAAGAGACGCGGCCCGTACGGGAAGTTCAACATGAGCGTCTCTACCGTCTCGAACCACTTGGAGCTGGAGGTGACCGGCTTCACGTCGCTGTAGAACATCTTGGTGTACACTTTGAGGGTTATGCCGTACGCGGAGAGCACCTCCTGCCGGACTATCTCTGGCGGGCACTTGTAGAAGACCTTACGCGAGTAGCGGCCCGCCATCACCTCCTTGTACTGGCCCACGTGTCGCGGGTGGCCGAGCGGGTAGGTCATCTCCTGCATGGCCTGCACCATGTGGCCGTTAGTGCGCGTGTGCGTCTTGGTGCCGTCCTGGAGCACCACACTGGAGGCGAATATGATACAGCCACTCTGCTCCAGGATACTGCGGTGCAGCGCGCACACGCTGGACGATTCCGTCGACTGACTCCGCGCGTTACTTTGGTGATTCGTGTGACTGTGTGTACTAGCTTGGCTTCGCGTCCCCGACAATACCTGCAAAAAATCGCCACACATATAATCTTTAATACATGTAGTATTGGAATTAACCGAGGATGGTGTCATATTATTGGTTACTGGTTGATGAAATTTCTAGTCTCTTAGATTATATTCTTCTCATTGTATGAACCTGAATATATATTCGACGAATTTTACAGAAATTCGTTTCTTGATACGGTGCAGAAAACATATATTCGATGGATATACATGTACTAGGTTTGTTCAATCTAAGAAGTAGTATGAAAGTTATTCTTCCTTTTCTGGTGTCTGGAACTATTTTGAGATAGAAAAAGGTTGGAAGGGACCTGGGCCTGTAATCTAATCATAAACAGGCTTCCTGAGACGATCAGACATCGCTGACCAATGAGGAGAGAGGAAACAGGAGAGTTGACCTGGGAGGGAGAATCGAACTCTGAAAGTGTTTCTGTGCTCGTGATATAGCAGTCACTGAACTGCCCCGTCCCAGCTCTATACTCAATCTAAGAAATAACCTTGATGACTCAACACAAATATATTCTTAATCATACGTCTCCATTTTCCTAGTTAGTTAAAATAAATGGCCAACAGTTAATAAAAAAAACTTCTAGCTGACATATCAAACCTCACTATGATTACTATAATAAAGTATTACAGCTACCTTAGATTTACTTTCAAATATTTGTTAAAACTGAGCAAGAGTGTTACAGACCCCCAAACTGATATCTTAAAGACATTCTTACAAAGAATGGCAGGGTTACAATACAGAAACAGTCTCTTTCAGCCTCAGCTATCAATAATTTGATAATCTAGAAGAGAATTACCTGTGTTGAGCTGGAGGCGGGTGTGGTGACGGTGTGCACTGGGGTGACTGACGTACTACTGGACGGCCAGGACGAGCAGCCGGCGGCCGACTCGACACTGCCCACGGAGTAGGCAGGGGTGGACACGCTCGGCACATCACTCTCCACCGATACGGTGGTGGGCGCCTCCAGCTCAGAGTCTGACAGCGGTTCGTGCTTCACGATGACTAACGACGCGTTCACATTCCTACCACCACTCACTGAATCCGTGCCCGAGCTCTCCGTGCTCAACGCTGCACGCTTCGCCGGCGGCTCGGACTGGTCACTGTTGGCACGTCGCCGCCGATGGGGGATCTGCGGAGACGGCTGGGTGGAGTGTGAGCTGAGGCTGCTGCCCAGAGCACTGTCGACCGTGGAGGAGGAGAAGGAGACCTGGTCGCTGGTCTGGGAGTGGGGAAGGCTGGCCGTGCGCCGGTAGCTCAGCGCGGACGCCGAAGTCAGCTGGTCCACAGACAGCGCCCGGAAAGGTAGAGTTTGTGGTGAGAGAATTTGTGGCGTCATAGGACCACCACCTGTTGGTCCAGCTGACATAACAATCGTTGGTCCTGTGATGGAGGGCAGCAACACCCGCTCCAGAGGGTGAACGGTCTGCGCTCTTGCATGCTGATCTAGGTGTTGCTGTTGTGCAAGTTTTCCCTGTTGCTGCTGGTGAACCTGTTGCTGCTGTTGATGAAGGAGCAATCCCTGAGCCTGAACCAGTGCCACTGTTTCAGCTGTGGACACCGCAGCCTCTGCATTGAGCGTGGCTTGGGACTGTCTCTCCAAGGTGCCGTTCTCATTTTTTTGTACGAGTTCGCGGATACTCACGAGGAAAATGTCGTCATCATCTAAGGTGATGCCTAGGAGTCCCTCAATACTGAACTTGCTCCTGTAGCCGAGGCCGTTCTTGCAGAGAACGGTGATGGCCTCCGTGATAAGGGCCTTTATCTGTAGCTGCTCCGCTTTGTGGACCATGTTGACTTAATCACGGTACTATCACGGCCTCCTCACTCTCAGCATTATAACTTACAGAGACGGCTCACTACCTCTGCACAGGGGACTGAAACAGATATTAGACTATTTCATTGATTTACTTCATTACATAAATGTATTTTACAACATAATCACTTTGAATAAATTGCATCGTCCGACTTTGAAGATGAAATAGGAGTATATTTTAAAATAGATAGGAAATATCTTAACTTGTGATGTCTGTTACCTTTCATTTTTTGGCTGTAACAAAGAAAAATGCATGTATCATGACTATCTAAAGCTCTCAGTGTATGTAGGTTCAAATAACATAGGTTGCTTGAATTATCATGGTTTATACAGAAGACTAGGATTAAAATGCCCTGACTTTTCTCTGTGCAACTTATGAGTTTCCCTGACCAAAGGTATAAAAAAAAAAGCAACATTTAATCGTATCGCACCGGGCACTTGTGGCTGTGGTACGGGCATATAGGGCCAGTTATTATTAGTGTCAGTAAATACTGCCAGGGGCTCGGTTATGAACATTTTCTAACTTCTTCACATGATATGACAAGGCTCCTTAATATATTGTTATATTATGCTTAAAACTATTAAATATGATATTATATTACATTGTGTGAAGATTTCATTTTAACTAATCAATTATTTGCTATTTCATCACATAAAAACAATGATCCCTCAAGGCATCATCCGGCCACAACTGGTTGATGCTTCAAGGTAAAGTATGGAAATGATCTCAAATTAAGTGCATGTTTTGGATGATTTGCATGAAATTTCTTTTATAGGCTGTGCAGTTAATTGCAAGAACTTGACTGTCGTAGCCATGAGATGCACTTCATTGAATGTCTAAGTCAGAATTCCCTGATTTCTTCCAGTAGCAAAATTCATTGTCTTCTCTCTCCAATTCCGATAAAGTGTGGAATCAACATTATTTCACCTTCTTTCTAATTCTACAAATTGCAGTTCAGCTCGATGTCAGATTTTCAATTGCATTATGATTAAATTATAATTCTTGTTGGCGAAATTAATGAAAATCGATAAAAAAAAAAAAAAATCAATGAGGGTGACCAATAAATCAATAAATAAGTTTATTGCATTGTTGAAAAACAGATTGAATTTCTGAGAGACGGTAACATATTGCTTTTATATTAGTTTTTAAATGAGACAGAGGAATTGTGAAAATGAGCGCACAACATCGTGAGAATTTATCGATTCAATGTACGGTACTACTTGATTGCTGGAGCTACTTTGCGTTACGACTGCTTCTTTGTAAGTAAATCCATGTACAGTCGCGGGCACCTGTTGGTCAAAAATCGACCACGCCCCTTTCTCTCGGGTTTGGCGCCTCGATAACATCGCCACCCGCTCTTAATGTTTACAAACAGTGTGCAATACCAAGACCTGTGGTCAAACTATGCGCCGTGGATGATTGCTTTTTCACATGAGTTTACCACCTGTTACACAGCCACTTGAAACACCCTACAGTTTTGCAATGACCACGCACAACTTTGGATGTGGAGACCTGAAGGTAGCGATGAATAATATTGACGTGATTTTCTGCTCATCCGATAGCCGACCACGGAGAAAAAACTGATCGATTGACTGATTGCTATTGTCGCAGTTTATCTTATTTCTAGTTGGAAATGTAATGTTTTGAAGTCGAATAATGAGCCATTTAATCATTTGGGAAGTCAATAAGTATGATGACATGGACACGTATGTTGGAATCTTGTACGTAAACATAAACAGATGATAATCAATGATCGTGGGGTGCTCGCCGGCTCGACAAACTCTATCCTAGCTCATGTAAGAACATCTTGTCACAAAGTAAGCGCAAAAAACACCTTCACATCTCCGTGAAACACATGCAACACTATGACGAGTAGCATACAAGCACCACTCATGTCATATTGATTGTAATTTCTCTAGGGCAAATAAGAAACAGAGCGGCAGACCTGGAACTCTTATTGATTTTAAGCACACTACTCACATTTTCGCCCGCGTCCGTTCGCCACTCACAATGGATGTGGTTGCGCCAAACCCCGGATGTAGGTCAACTGAGGACGGCCGTAGCAAGCGCCACCTCCCGGGAACGCATTGCACGTGCATGCATGTCGGGCTCCCGCCGCCGACATGCCCACTTCATCACTTTTACAATTCCGAAATACTACTCTTTAAAGTGCCACCGCCTCTAAGACCACTCTAGTCGTGAAACACTTACATATGACATTTGCTACATCTATAGGCCCTGCATGTTTTTTTGTTTTTTTTAATTATTTTGCATTAACCCATTTTACTATTTGTGTCCCGCGCACGTAATTCATTTTGAAATAGCTCCACAGTGAAAAGTCAGGGCTGAGCAATCATTTCATGTTAAAGAGTCAAACTTTGACATTTTTCCATGGTAAAAAGTCAGGGCTTAACCATCATTGTATGCTAAAAAGTTAGACTTTGACATTGTTCCACGGTAAAAAGTCTGGGCTTAGCCATCATGGCATGCTAAAATGTCAGACATTTTTCTGTGTTGGAAAGTCAAGGCCTATAGCCAGTGTTACACACTAAAATGTCAGACTTTGGCACTTTTCCACGGTGAAAAGTCAAGGCTTAGCCATAGTTGCATGCTAAAAACATTTTTCAATACTGAAAAGGCAAAAAAGAGGGGGGGGGCGGCTGTCCCCCCCCCCTATTCTGAGGACACTGTATCACACTGCAGAGCTGAGTGATATGTGTAGCAGAAGACAACGAATGGCATGTAAACAATTATAGTAGTACCCCGCTCCTGGGACACCTCGCTTAAGAAGACACCCTGCATACAGTCACACTATGTTAAGTCAATGAAGATTTATATGAGGGGTAGAATAAATAGCCAATGCCCTACGAGACTCGACACGGATTGCTAGTACACATATCAAGTGTCCTCATCTAGCCCTTCACCATGGCCAGTCATGCAACGCCCTGGCAATCTTATCCGCTGACTTAGTACTTTGCTGTCCAACCCTTTTTCTTTCTCTTTTTTAACCTTGGTCTTGCATTTTCTTGACGATCTAAATTCATTTTTATTATAAACAATTTTTATTTCAGTACATAATACAATCCGGGTTACAAGTCGGGACTGGCGAAAAAGTCGGAAATTAGATATCTTAAAAAAGGGGGGGGGGGGAAACATAAACATTTTTTTTTCAATTAAATGATAGTATTCTTTGAAATATGCCAAGGCCTTACATGTCATCGTCTATAATAAGGAACTAGAAGCAAACGCCTGTTTGGGATCAGCATGACTAAAGCGGGTACCGACCAAAAAGGTTGGAAAATTACAGAAGGAAAAGGTTTGAAAAGTCGGCACCTCCAACACCCGAGTTGCCGGGGGTTCCAGTTGGGTAAGGCTTCCCACTGGCGATCGACAACAGTCGTGGTTCAACTGAGTATATATATCTTGCGTTTTTATTCAGTTTTCATTAGAATACTGAATAGTAAGATTTCCGTCATTTGTGGAAAGACTTGCATCCCTGTACAATAGTGCATTAAGTTCTGTATGTTCTTTAAGTAATGTTCGGGCAGCTGTGATACAAGAACAAGTACTTTGGCAGTATTCTATCAAAGAAGTTGCACTTTTTTTTAGATCTGACAGTCTCTTCACCATATGCTGCGATCTCAGAGGTATACACAAGCTTTTTTCTTGGCTGGCAACCTTTTTGTCAGTGCATCCATGACAGGAGAGACTTTTTTTCTGTTATTCGCAAGGTAGGGGGTGGGGATGGCTAACTATGGCTACAGATTCACAATCTTTTTTTCGTGAAAGAAGCTTTTTCCCGAGACCTGGTGAAAGAAAGAGCTTTGCTACTCAGGACCGACCAATCAAGTCCCAACGAAGCAGGGAAAAACATCCTGATCATCTCCTGCAACCCAGGCTTCAATGGTCTGAAAAATGTGACGGATAAATATTGGGATATTCTAGGGAAGTCATGCTCCACTAGGGAGATCCACCGACTAAATATCTATAATGCCTTCAAACGCCCAAAAAGCTTGAAGGACCATCTGGTTAGGGAAAAACTAAACCCGGCCACCAGTGGCCTGGTAGAACTGGACCTCCACAACTGCCTCAGGCCCTTAAGCTGTCAACACTGCCCCCAGCTGGAGACGGATGGTAGAATCCCCTTTTCAGCATCAAGGCGAACCTACATGAGCTGTTACAACGTATCCTGCTGTAGTTCCAATCTGATATACTGCATCCCGTGTAAGCGATGTGGTATCCAGCATGTTGGCCAAACCAAGAACAAATTGAATATTTGCTTCTCTGCACACTTTCTCAAAAATTTTAAAAAAAGGAGAGAGAGCACAAAGTAGCCATCCAGTTCAACTCACCCCAGCATGAAGGTCTAGGGGATGTGGCCATCCACATTGTAGACTGTCTATGTCCACCCAGACTCTGACATGGTGAAACAACTGAGAGACCTGCTTGAATGCAATGCTTACACACGAATACCCGTCTGGGCTTAAATGTCATGGACCCCTCCAGACACTAATAAACAAATACCAGTCACATTAACTCTGACCGACCTTGCCATGTCAAAATAATTTTACTATCAGCGATCTTGGTCAGTTCTTCTGTGTTTTAAGTCATTAATTAAGTCTTTGACTTGACTACACCAACCTCAATCACCCTGTTTACCTTTTTGATTAAGTAAAACAAAAGAAGAGAATAGAGGTTTGAATGTACCCTGACACATCCAATCTGATCTAATTATTAGATTAATCTAAAACTAACTAAACCTGAACTAAACTACAGATTCTAGACCATTTTAGATTCGCTGATTCATGTTTATAAATTCTCCTACAACCAGTGGGATACCACTTGTCAAAGGGCCACTGATACCGACTCAGTGTCAGAACAAGCCACTGGTACCAAAACATAAGCAGCCTGATGATTCCCGAAGATGAAACCGCTATTTGTTTTGAACAGACAATAATATGACAACAAACCACACCCCAAGAGCATGACATTATGACACGGGTACACAGCAATCGATCTACATAGTGATTCACCTAGAAACGCCTTGATCGGCAAGGGATCTGTTCATAAGTGAGCGCATGATGATCTCCTGACAGCGCATTCAAGCGGTAGCTGCACATGAAGAACTACATGCCACGATTTCCGAATATGGCTACAGATTCATGTTCTGAAAACTGCATACCCCCCCCCCCCCCCTCAAGTCATAAATTAAAGAGCGTTAACTGCTATATTTTGGTATAGAAGATTAGTCTGGTGCATTTGCTGACACAAGGTTAATTGAATTTTTATGAGCAGTAGCTGGTCGGCAATTAATGCTAGGTGGTGTAACAATACATCATTATACATTAAAAAAAACACTGGTCATCAAGGAACGTTCTTTATTAATACAAAAGGTTTAACAGTCTTGTAAAAAAACCTTAACCCCGTTTTATTCTTGCGAATAGACGAACATCACATACAAAAATATACACATCTATAGATACGGCGGCAGTATGGGATATCTAAATATGACAATTTAACCTGGTTAGTTCTGTCCGTAAGTCTCTAATTTCAAGAAATGTCATCGATGAATACATATCGGTAACCTCTACACATCAGCTTCTGAAAAGGTCAGTCACCCTAAATGCATACATACAAGCTCTACCATGGCTACCTTAAATGACCGAATCGTGAGTATTGTATGCTACAAAACTGTCAGGTACATGTTCTATCAAAAATATCGTTCTGGAGGCTATGCCATACCAATACACCGTTACTTACGTCAAACTAATCTAAATAAAACTCTCTCCCCCATATCGATATAAAAATATCTCCTGAAAACACGATTGAGCATACATCTACGACGATGTAAGTTGTTACTTTTAATATATTTCTGAAAGTTAACCACATAAAGGGGGGTCGTAACAAGGGGAAAAATACAAAGACGACTAAACTGGAATGTTGAAATGATGGACTGTCTCTAAACGTAATCACAACAAAAATAAGTGATACAACATTTAACTAAATTTGCAAAGAATGTGATAGAACATTAAGCACATCCAGGGCCCTAAGGCTTGAAATCCTTGAAACAGGATCTAACAAAACATCAACTGCATACATATTTATCGACCAACTTGGAATGTTTTCTTCATCTTCGTCGCTGATTTCTTGGACAGAAAACTCCGTCACTTTACACATAGTTTCCTCTTCTAAGTTACTTATGTCGTTCTCCGACCAAGCAAACGAAATCCACAACACAAAATGGAACTAAAGGGAATGTAACGTAACAAACAAAAGTAAAGTCTCTTCTTATAACATGAATGGAAAAAAATAGGATGGTACGACCGTAAAAATATCGGCCAGTTTCAAAAAATACCACATGGGGTAAATGTAAAAGGAATGTTTCGAAATACATGTGGCAAAACTCAATATGTCTTGGATAATTGAATGTGCACACCAATTTGTGTAGAACATATTATCCTTTATGCCATGAAATGCTTACCTCGATTCATTAGACGACCATTCAGATCGTTGTCCGTGCTATAAGAAGCTACGACTAAGTGCAGATTAGTTCTGAACTTGCTGGATTAGTTAAAGGCTGATCCAACAAACTAAACCTAAAGCATAATCAACTGAAATAGAGAAATCATCTATGAACACCTGGGTAATATAGTGGTAACTTCTCTGGAGTCTTAGAACATGTAAATAATGTAAAATATAAATGTATCTGAATCTGCTATGTCAAATGAGACTCATGATAAGAATGTCCTTGCATAAATTATAAAGAAATACACGCGATCTTTAAATATCTTTGGACATTCTTTTTTTGGTCTGAACACATAGGGATGACAAACAACATGTTAAATCAAAGTGGAATGTTGATTGATAACTTTTAACCAGCGATACTATTACTTCAAAACACATCTAAATGCGTTTCATTGAGTTCTAGAACGAAGAGACATTTCTAATATACATCTAAATATGCGATGAGGTTGGTAACCTCGTTTTGAACACATGACTGTCAAAATACAGTGGAAGACACTTTGTTGTGTGAACTATGAAAACTCGAAGAAAATACATATTAGGCACTTGTAATTCCAGGTAAACACAACCCTGGCGATAATAAATGCATACAAAAATAGTCTCCATTGCGATAAGGGAGTAGTAAGTTTTCCCTATTACCCTTTACTTGGTGATGAAAAAATAATTCACCAGGGACTATCTCATACAGTGACAATGACGTTTGGTACACAATTTTAACTCTATGATTAGATTCTCTAAACTATCAGAAAACAGTGTGACCTATGTGTGTTATGATATTAACCATGGTACGAGAGACTGCTATCAGATTTATGAAACGACTCGTATCCCCTTCAGTTAATTGTACAATTCGTATAAATAAATATATTCCTCAATGTATCATAGAATAATTTTGGAAAGTGAAAATTCATAGTCATAGGTATGTCAAATAATATCCCAATTGGTGAATACCTTTGATAACAATTACTTTTACAAAATGTGTGAAGTCACTTTACAGTCAACATGATTTGATCTTCTTCTCCCTTCTGAATACATTTTTAATCTGCCTTTCACTTCTAAACTACACACATATATCACACGTATGGAATTCCTCGGATAATGCAAGTAGATGGCCCAAATCAATAATTTTCTTGGGTATTGTTTCTACTTATCTTTTTTGCAAGTCATTTTCGTTGTCGCACCAACGTAATAAATGCACCAGTGTAAGTATTGCATCATAATCTCAACAAGGAGTAAAGTGTAGGCACTAATCTTACAGGAATACATTACATCCATTTTTGAAAACATAAATAGAAAACTCTGTTCAAAGTAACTCTCGAGTTTTTTCTCAAGAAATAAAAAAATGACAATCTCTTTCTCCGATTTGTAAAGAAATGTAAGTAAATGCTAGTCCTTGTCCCACTCACATCATTTTGAATGTGTAAATGGGAATACATGATACAAAAGTGTATTCCCTCATATGACGGAATGTATTACATCATCCTGGAGTTTAGGAATAGCCACACTATCTCATGAGCTCTCTGATCTTTTTGTCGACAAACAAATGGTAACAAAGTATTCTCTCGATGTCCTCAGACATGGCAAGAGGGCATCTTTGAAAGCAAAGACAGCAGAGTAGGCT
Source organism: Alentia gelatinosa (assembly GCA_950022655.1). Lineage (NCBI taxonomy): Eukaryota > Metazoa > Annelida > Polychaeta > Phyllodocida > Polynoidae > Alentia > Alentia gelatinosa. The sequence continues at coordinate 43,410,858 of OX465583.1, read as the reverse complement.
GTTGTTTGCCAGTTACCGATGACAGAAATAATACTTTCGAACTAAACAAAAACGCATGTATATTCGTTTTGTTCCTCAGCAGGTACATTTCTGGAATGTGAGATGTCAACATGGGTTAGGAACAATATGGGAATGTAGTTCAGGACTTCTTATTCAGTCCTTAATAATACGTGAGATAACATTATGCACAATGGTCTTCCTGAAGGGACTGTCCAGTAGAGATCGATCAGTAGAAAAACATACTTCATAAGCAACTGAAGTAAGATTCACACATCTTCCGCCTCCATGACTTTCTGAGAATTTTCAAGGATGTGAGCCATCTCGGCACTGGTGACAGTGGCTATGTTGGCACCGTGGTCCTTTGTCATGTGTAACTGGTAGTCATTGAGACGGTTAAAGCCTCGGCTGCATTCAATACAGTGGTAACGATACTGGCCGGTGTGCAGAGAAACGTGCTCTTTTAAACTGCGTTTCGACATGAGGATCTTGTCACAGAAGTCGCACTTGTAGCCTCCCGGACCCTGGTGGATGACTTGTAAATGCTCCTGGTAGTCGCTCCGGTCGCGGTATTTGTTGTGGCAGATCTCGCAGGTGAAGCCCGTTTTATTCATGTGGGTGTACTGAATGTGCCGCCGACAGTTCCACTTGTTGGAGTAGACCCGGTCACACAACTTGCATTTGTAGGAGACAGCTTTGCCAGGCTCCTGCGACCGGTCGATAAAGTCCTCAGTCTTGACGTCATCATCACTGTCTACAGAGAAGACCTCGATGTTTTCCTGGTCCGTGCTGTCCGTCTGGAAACTGTGATAGCCATCGGAATGGTCCAGAACACTATCCGTGGTACTCACATCAGCGTACGAGTGGTCCAACTTCTCCATATTCTCCACGTCCAAGCCGGCTTTGCTGAAGATTTTGGTGTCCAATTTCTTCATTATGTGCTTTTTCTCGAAGTTGAGGCCAATGTCAGGTGTATTGTTGTTGCCATTCTCTTTGCTATCCAACTTATCGGAGGAATTACACACGGTCGACTCTTTGATGGGCATTTTCTCGTTCACCGTGGGTTTATTCTCTTTCTTAAGTTTGCCGGTGATACTGTACAGTGGAACCTTGAGCACGGGTTGAGGGTCGTTCATCTTCTGTTGCATGTCTCCATTTTCCACCAGCTTCGCAAGATCCTGTATTAAAAAATGTGTTCCACATTTACAAACAAGAATAAATAAATAAAACAGAATCAATAGGGGCAAAAAACGTAAAATCAAAAGTTAAATAAAGACAAATCCCAACCAATCTATAATATATGATGTCTTCTTGTCCTGAAATACAATCAATAATCGAAACCATTGGCACAGATGAAATCAAATAATAATTGTGATCAAGCCTTAGATGTCTTCTATACCACAGCCAGTTAGTTGTCCGAGTGTTACGGGGTATTGTTACCACAAGCCTTTTCTAAAGCAGAAATATTTAGGTCTCTGTCATAGTAACAGGGTTATATTGCACATGTTTAAATCGCCAAATATGGACGTTACTCCTCACCCGTTTTATACTAGCAGTAGTAGTTTATGTTTTGAAACTCAAAGTGGTAGATTCATACTGTATTAATTTTACATACTCGTAAAAGAGAAATGAATGCAACGACATTTTTTTTAATTATTTATTTCCTGCGTACCGTTCCTCAGTATGTGCACATATACATGTATCCTATAATTCTTGCATTGCATACATTTGTATCCAAATTCATAGCTCAATGTTTGCTGGTGCATCTAGAAAACACGTGTGTAAAACCATTGCACTACTCACTGAAGGATCATAACACCAAATCCCTGTTGGCCATCTAAAAGGCAAATCTATGATTAACTTCATAACTGTCCTTAAAAATAAATGGACAGGGTGAACCGTGGTCGAGTATAAGAGATACACTGTTAGACTAATTTGATGCTGCGGTGGCGTTCGACCTCTTGGCCAGAGGCTGCGTCTTGTGTGTGTTTACATGTAGGTGAGGGAATGAGTTACACTAGAAGAGATCTCGTCAGCAGATGAAGTAGCTACGAGAGGAGCAGAGGAAAGAGAGACAAGAGAGCTCAGTTATAGGCAGGTATAAAGAAAACAGAGACGGGCAACAGTTATTAACAAGAACAATTATAAACGATATCTTTTAACGAGTCTCTTATCGATATACATACATATATATTTCCTAATTTTTATATTTGGTTTTCTCGATAATTTTTTTTAGTGTTCTACACCATGTATCATCATTCTGCCATGGACAAGTACTATAATCATCGACTTTAAATTAACATGTATCTCGAAGTTCGTCTGCCAATATCGCAGTTACCTTACCATTTATTGTTACTTTTTTCCACTGGCTGAGGTTATTTGAAATAGACAACATAAATCAATTCAGTAAAGTGTCATTTTAACAATCTTTGCTAGATATGGATTACAATGTCGGCGTGGGAGTCCGTGAAGAGGAACATCCGACCAATCATTCTCTAATGAACCAGGTCTCGAGACTGACAGTGAGAGCGACTATGTAGCTAGATCAGGTGCCGGCACAAGCTTGAAATGTTTCTGCAGCTACAGGACTTTTAGGTGCCAGCACTTCTCGTGGTACCCTCCCTATCGCTGCAGACTCAGTCTTGTCTTTCACAGCAGACGCGGTGGAGGCGGGGCTGACGCCGGCCGACCGTCCGGGCGACCCTGCCCCTGGGCCTGAGGTGCCTTTGGAGGCGGCTTTGGCATTGGGCTGCGCCGGCCGGTGATAGTGGAATCGATGCACGCGCAGAGAGTTGGAGGTTTTGAACTGCTTGCCGCACGCGTTGCAGAAGCGCGGCGTGCCGCAGCGCTCCACGTGGCGCGTCCACCCGCCCAGGTGCTGCATGCGTCGCCCGCACTTGGGACAGACAAAGTTGGCCTGGTGCGGCAAACACAGGACAGTTCGTTAGACACCAATGAACCCCTTTATACCCTCCCCCTATCCCCATTGAAGAGGGTGTTCCAGGCATCCCAGTGCTGTCTCTATTGTGCATAACATATATGTAATTGTATTACCATAACGAAAGGAAGTTTAGAATGCCACACTGGATATTGGAGGGTTTCATTGGATGTTGTTTTTTCTGCTTTGGTGGCCAGGTATAATGTTAAAATCACAGCCCCATGATACCATAGTTGCTGTCCATTATGTAAAATGTATTTGGTCATTAATATAACTTATATGAAATGGGAGAGTAAGAATTATTCAAAAGTAAGACGTGAATGGAAACGTTTAGATGTGTGAAGGGGTGATTCATCAAAAGTTCACCGCTCTATCCACCACTCATTATCAAAGGCAATATGACTCAGACAACAAGTTGACTCAGCCTATTACAGGCTAATTTGATTTTCTTGAAAATTCCTTCGAGATTATTTCTATTTGGTATGGATCTTCTGCGCTTATAAAATGAGATATGAGACAGGAACGGAGGTGGCACTGAATTTAGAATGTACCAATATTATTGTGCACGCTAATGTAAGGAAACAGCCAGGGATGCCTGAAATAGCACCTAATTTCTCATAAGTAAATACTCGCAAGCTTCATTTACTCTTATATTATACCTCTACATAATCATTATATCAATCATACAAATCTTTACGGGAAGAAATGTTAGTAGGGAATATATATCAAGTGTTAATTTATTTAAAATCATATTATCCACTACTGTTACAATAAGGCTAGACCCGTATGACATACATTTTATTGGTTTAAAAGAAGTATTAGTTTGTTTATAATCACTATTATAAATGAGAATATGGAAGGGAACGACAAGGTAATAAATACCATGCAAGAACCTCAGCTACATGCCACATACTTTGAACAGTACGAAAACACCACCAACCAGCAACTTGATGAAACACTCTTAAAACCAATTCAAATTATACTCAATGCATAACATAGGCTGTGGAATCGAAGACAAAAAAGGCTGTGAACAACCGATGTATTGTGAACACCAAATCTACACATACGGCTGGAAAACATGACACGGGTTAATCAACGAACATATTGTAAAAAGTACAGTTGTATGTGTTAAAGTTGTCAAAATATCTACGATGTCTCTCAATCTGGCTATTCCAGCAAATATGTAAAAATGATAATGGATGAAAAGGAATTGGACATATCATATTGAAATGAAAGCCTTCATGATATTACATCCAATTAATTTCCCTTCCTCCTTAAGTAAATATGCATGGAAAGCATTAATTCAAAGTTTAAAAAACTACTTAACACACACATTACAGCAAAACTGGCTTACATATGAACTGGTAGCTAAAAACGTGGAAACCCTACAAATACGAGGGCATGTAAGTGTAACTAGAAAGCGATGGTGAACAGACAGGTACGCCTATGTAAAATATTTAGCGAAAATGGGAATATTCTACAAGGCTGAAAACATACCTGAGATGGCATCATGGGCGAGTTCAGCTGCAGTGGTGTGATGGGTGAGGCCAGCCGCTGCCAGATGGCGCTCTCTATGAGATTAGTGCGGCCGGCCAGGATGTTTCCCGTGTCCTTCATGATGCCGTTGCCAAAGTTCTTGGTGACCATGTCCGTCTTCTCGTGAGCCGGCTGGATGAAGACATAGCCGTTACTCTGAGCGTCGAAATGGTTATTGTTAAATGGCAACTCGAAAGAGGGTTCCTGTTTAACAGACACCAACTCCAACGTGGGCGTTGTGCAGGCAGGACTTAGAGAGCTGATGTTGGACACAGAGGAGGGCCGCTTCGCCGACCCGGAGAAGCTACTCGAGCACTGACTGTCGGTATCCCCACTGTCATGCCGCTTTCGCTTCTGAGGGGTGATGTCTCTATGGGGTTTATCGTCGGGCTTGGCGGCCAGCCGACTGGAGGCCTGGTGTGAGGAGGTGTTGCTTAAGTTAAGTGGGGCATCTATACCGTTTTCCTGGACACCGTTGTGGGTCCTGCTCTCGGTGGTCAGGGTCGTCATGGCCGTGTGACTCGTATCGTTCACGGAGTTTTGCATATGAGTGACTGGACTGAGATCGTCAATGTCTGTGCCGTCCTGGAGCAGCCAGCTGCACTCGTCCTCGTCGTCGTGCCCGTTTTCCACGTCGTAGTGCTGCGGTGGGGAGACGACCGACAGGTGGCGCGGCGTGCTCTTCCGCTGGCGTCCGGACCGCACCTTGGCACTACCACTTCCGGCATTACTAGCGACCATGACTGGGGTACTCATCGGAGTCTCTACCGCCACGTGGGCGCTTTCCTCAGTTTGCAGTATCAGCTCCTTGATGCTGACTAGGAAAATGTCATCGGAGTCAAGGGTGATTCCTATAAGACCCTCGACACTGAGTTGAGACTTGAAGCTCAGTCTCTTCTTGCAGAGTACTGTAATAGCCTCAGTTAACAACGCTCTCACACGGTCCTGGTCCGACTTCACAATCATGATGTCTGGGAAGCTAACGTATCATCTTTGGTCTGAAATTAGAGAAAATAAAATGTAGTAATTGTTTTGACGGATTTAAAGAAAATGCTGCGGGAAATAGAAGGATGTGCGATGATTTTATACCATACCAATGTAGCGAGGAAGAAGGCTTGGGAAATCGCAATGCCACTGACCATACATCACAAAACGAGAACTACTATAGATTTACAAACAAACTAAAGCAGATAGCACACCTAGAAACATTCTCCGTTGAGATATGCTTGTGATACCCAATACCAACTAAGCCCCATACCCACACAAACCTACATCCACACCCAAATTTATATCTACACAAATACCAAACAATTCCAACACCCATACTCCAGCCCGTCAACACCATCTCTATATACCCATGCCGTATATACTGTAAATACGCACCCTTTCGCCATATAACGTAAAAATACCATGTAGAACAGTGTTTCATACGGGAAAATATGAAACACTTCCGTAAACGTTCATTAAAATATTAGTTGTTAAGCCAAATGAAATTTATTATCCAACTTCTGCAAATACCTACATCCAAGCAAACCCCACACTATAACCCCCACCCACACCAAAACTCCAGACACCAACATGAACACCTACCTACAATAACACCCCACCTGCCAACATCTACACTCACACCCATCCACACCAATTTCCCACACCCACCTACCTCCAACAACACCCCCCAATGTCTACATTCACACCTACCAAAAGCCACATCAATTAACACCAACACCCACTATACCAAGAACCACCAATATCAACACCAGGTAGAAATATTGTAAAGCAGGTGCAGCCGCCATTCAAACAACCAACAATATCAACACATACCAATACTAACACCCATCAACAACCAACCACCCAAGTCCAGACTCTAAGACCACCAACCAATACCCACAAACACCCAGCCACATCCACATAAAATACCCTCAACTACCAACACAGACACTCATCTATATCCATAGAAAAATCCGCAACCACCAACAGCCATATCAAAACCCACCCATACTCACATCTACATTCATAACAACACCCTCATCTGCATCATCCATGGTCATTTGTCTAAAGGGGCGCACCTCATTGACTAACCTATATGCCAGGTTAAAATATTGCAAGGCAGGTGCCGTAATAAACATGTGCACTGAAACCTTGTAACTCTTGCACCAGCCCAGTATGCGGACCGATGACCCTCCCGGTGGGAGGTGACGTCGAAAGGTACAATATCGTAAGACAAATATTGAACAGGTTTGATTCGGAAGTTTCAAGAGACTTTGTCCCTTTAGGAGGGGGAAAAGGTCAGCGACAAAGTGCCCTTCAGCATGGGTTATAAGGGGGTGCACAATGGTGGTAAAATATCTCTTGGGAAAAAAATGCGACTGATGTACACCTTGCAATATTTTACCTGAAAATACCTCAAGGGAAATTTGATGTCGATTTGTCCTCTGAAAAGGGAGAAAGTCTCAAAATGTGTAGGGTTTAATATAGATCTCGTGTTGTTGTAATTAGAGGCAGAACCTGCTGTCGACGTTGCGATATATGCTTTACAGTACATATAGAAGCCGACTGTGGTAACCAGTAATAAGCATATATCTTATGCATACAGACGGTTACTTTTTGAAACTAGAGCTAAATGAACATTGAGAATTTTTTTATATGTTCATGGCAATGGCAATTGTGTCGCCGATGCGTACTTTAGAATCGTTTATAACAGGGACATATGTTTTAATAAAAGTAGTTTTTTGTGAGTGCTGATCTTTTTAAACATAAAATGTTTGTTGTCACAATGATGTGAGTGACAGTGTTTTTGATGTAGGAAACTCAACATACATCGCATGGAAAAATGATTTATAAGTACATACATGTATTTTCACAAATCCATGTAAATATGAGAGTGGCAGTGACAGACATTGTATTCTAAAATCATGGGGTGCCAAGGGCCGCAAATATAGGTTCTCTAATCGGTCCAGGGCAACTCCCTGGAAGCTCCTGTATAATGAACTATTCTAAACGAATTTCTGGCTTTAACTAAAAGCTAAAATGTCCTTTGTTATTTCGTCAACTTACAAGGCAACTTTTAAACCCCTACTCACAAATGTTGTCCTCATACTCACATTGTCCTCAAGAATGACCCTTGGATGGTCAAAAAGTCCGAAAACCCAAACACATTCGGGAAAATTTTCATTTTACTGTAAACCTATAGCCTAGACTGTAGTAGACGTTATTTAAGTTTCCCTGGCAATACAGGTAAATCCTAATTAGGGTGGAATACTGCCAATAGCCACATTGTGCAAATGTATATTTACACATAATCTTACTATTTAAAATTACGGTAGTGTCTTATAAAACCTCAGAATTAGTGACAAGCTAAAGAGGCTAATGTTTCATTATATGCAAAATTACTAGTTACATCAGTCAATAGAACTGTCATTGTCACTAATTAGGTGTGCTTGACTCAGCCTCATCCAGTGACTGGCACTGCCAAGACCCGCGCCTGACGTCAGTTGTTGATGTGGATTCCCTCTCCAGACACCAAGGCACACTGGCAGTACGACGCTAGCCTGTCAATGTTGACAAGATATGACAGTTTCCGTTTTACTATCTCCGGCCCATGTGTCTGGCAGTTAACATGTTAACTAATTCCAGTTTAATATTCCGTTATAACGATAGTGTCGGAGCTTGATTCTTCAACACGTGACAAACGGGGCAAGCAAAGAACCCCATTCGCCATTGTTTTGACCCCTTCACAGATAGGGACGCACGCTCTTCACCCGGGTCTACAAAACGTCAAAACAATAGTGCCACCTCTGATTGTAAACAACAGGTTGGACGAGCCATGTGACACTAGTTCCTGAAAATAAATCATGCAGTGTTTTGGAAGCCGTAAGCTTGTTAACTGACGAAGTAGTGAGGGCCATTTAATGGGTCTTAGAGAAAGGGGCAAACAGGTCTCCCTCACATCCACGGTCGCTCCAACAAAGCGTGACGGCCGTGGAGGCATGGCGGCTACTCCGCCGTGGAGTGGCCGACCCAACGGCGGGAGGTGCCACGAGAGGGGCTTCCCTTCTCCTGCGACAAACGCTCTGAAAACTTCATCGACAGCGAGTGTCCCATCTCAAAATACCGGCTAAGACACTCCTCTTGACACAACATAGCGAAAGAACCGACAGTTAAGGTTAATAATCACTCACCTTTTGTGTACTTTTATCAGACCTCGCTTCCCACTCTCCCTCTTCCCCACCGCTTTTCTTTCTGTGCTGAGCCCTCCGAAGCCCGGATGTAGAGCAAACAGCAGAGGCGCTTTACCCGTTGCAGCGTAGCGCCCCTTTCTCGGGGTGACGATAGGGGGCGCTGATATGCCGGGGTGCGAATTCGCGCCATCAGTGACAACATCACGGTGTATGTAGGGCACTCATGTGAATTGTTTGGGTAGCATTAGCATTAGCACTAAGGAAATAATATTTGATATCTAAACTGAATTATATGTGAATTTATAAAAGAAAAGAGAAAAACTGTGAACAAAACTTAAATTTACATTGATTTGAATCAACGAGATTTGAAATTTAACCCCTTTGCTTGAACTTGAAATTCAATTTTGATTGACGTGAATCTAACTATACTTAGATTTAAATAATAAAGTTGGGGAATCAAAATTGTTAACTAGCCTACTCTATATATTAAATATGCCTATATAGATAATTAAGTGATGACCTGAAAACTATACCATGAAAAGGTAGTGGTGCTGTCTTATATTCTGAGGATATATCATACCATAAGAACTGGGCAGCGGAAATGCATCGTAAGTCCTTAATTTACTTCACTTAGATACAAAGGTTAATTTTGATTTAGGTTATTAATGTGCAACTAAATGATGGGTTCATGCCTTGTCCCCCTTCCATTTTTGATATATGATATACATGAAAATGAATATATAACTTTTCTGTGGTGTGTTATTGGTGACATAGCATGATTAGGCTAAAACATTCAATAAGTAATGTTCAATTACCGACAAGCACGGTTTATCAAATAACCTCAAAAATGCGGAGACCGTTTTTTTTAGACTGCGGACAACCTATATGGATTTCTAAGACACTCAAGAACTCTTTCAATGAATACCAATCGAATTTGTTGACCATCGAATTTAAATCATATTTTTGAAATGATGCAAATCTCAATTACAGTTGTCATTGGGGGGGGGGGGGGGGGGGCAATATAATTGAACCAACACTTTCATAAAGAGGGAACGCGAGGGCCCTTAACACGGATGTACTTAATATGGGTGTAGAAATTGATTTATTAAAGGGAGAAGAAAATGATATAGTTGGGGAGAACAAATAATATGACTGACTCTAATAACCACATGAGGCAGGAATAAAAAATATTTTGGGGGTAACGGATATTCTGGGGGTAACGGGTGTTTCTCTACCTATACTTAGGGATTTGGAAGTAACAAAATCTGGAAAACTATGCAGGGCGTTCGAGGGCATTTTTAAAAGCTATTCTAAGTGCATTTTGGCCTACGCTAAGAGGTAAAATGTCCTTTATTGTGTTAACTTATTTTCTCCTCGAATGTATATTGATCTCAAGAATAATCCTTTGGGCGTAAACAAAGCAGGAGATCATGGGAAATCCTGTGCCTGTAATACTTAGAAGTGGCTTTACTTGAATTTATGTGCAGTTACATCCACTCGCAGCCTCTTAAATGAGATTAGTGGGCCATTTGATACTCAAACAAATAATATTACGCTGAATCAAAAACTGATCATACAAGTTTTAATTATAAAATGAATATTGATTTCTCTTCCACCGACAAAACTTCAGGGAATGTCAAAGCTATGGTTTTCTTTCATATCTATTTGAAGTGCTGGCATTGAACACCAAACAAATTGATGTCATAAGAAAATAGTGGAAACTCTCCAGCAAAAATGTTTCCACTTGTCTCTAGGCTTTGGCCTGCTGGACTTCAAGCTATTGATAAGGACCGATGGAGTGGTCTATCGTAAAGTATCTTAAATGAAGATAGACACTGGAGTTCTTTATACAGGGCTCTTTATTTTAGACTTCTGTTCTCTCTGGCTGGCCGGAGTATACTAGTACTGCCCGCACACGCGTATAACATGTAGGAGGTGTGTGTGTGTGTGTGGGGGGGGGGGGGGGGGGGGTGCCCAAAGGTCAGCAGGGGAGGGGGTCGGCAGGTGGATATATACACAATATTGACTGGTTTCAGATACAAGCGGCCGTATGCTCCGAGGAGTTGACGCGTAGTAATATCCGAGCGTATGCGAGGATATTGCGGAGAGACAACTCCGAGGAGCATACAAACGCTTTTATCTGAAACCAGTCTATATTGTATTTATTATCCACCTTTTCTGGACGAGTGGCATGTCGATATCAGTTCGTTTTAGTTATGCACTATTTTTCCGCACGCACTATTTTTCCGTATGCGCCACCCGGAGCATACAACATATCCGTATGCACCAGGTATGTCCATACCAACTCCCTATGTGTTTTCTATGGGCACTTTGTATTAGGTGGATAATAAATAAACATAGGAACATAACACTATGTTTAGGGCGTTTTCTCAAAATGCATGGCGGTGTACGATATAGGTTGTTGGTGCATTACATTCTAATTGGGCCTGATATGTGAGGCAGATATCTTAACGGTATTAAAGGTTTAGAAGAAAAATATGAAGTGATAATGGTTACATATCTAACGCTCTCGCTTTATCTATCGTACTATTTGCTGAAGGCATATCGGACAATTTACCTTGAAATGTCAATTTCCTGGATATTGAATATGATGATGTCCAAGTGTTATAAAACATATTGATCATTTAAAAACGGATGTAACCTTGAGAGTTTTTGATTTACAGATGAATAGTATGTCAATAGTATAATAGAATATATACACATTCTAAAAAATCGCTTTTCACATAAAACCCCAGTAATTTTCTTCAATTTTTCACAGAATATATTAATTGTATAAGTGCTACATATTTAAGTTTTAAAAATCATAGGTGAACGTCATTGTTATTGCGACAGCTGAAGAATACCATATTTGCCAGTGCATTTCCTATATGAATTGAACAAATATAAATAGCTCTATTTTACCGATTGGGTTTTGACAAACTGGATAAAGCTTGATATTTTAATTATTATTCATTGGAATAGGACACTTGGAACCATTTTAGAAATGAAATTATTAATCTCTAAAAATCACCAGATGACGCCACTGCGAATTGTAGATCTTTATTTTTTTTTATTAAAGATGCATGAAGAAGAGTCTGATTTGGATGAAACCTTGATCCCCCACCCCATTGGTGTTTTTTTTACAGTATTTACAACCAAACATGTTCTTGGCTGCTTACCATGCTTTCTGATGTAAATCATGATGTGAGAGCACCCACACCTATGTGACGTCATAGTTGTGAAGGTTGGTTTTTATGCTGTGTTGTTCTTTATGACACTGCTCACCTGGGGGTAACATAGCAACGGTCAGGCTCTGACGACGAATAATTGTCATTTCAAGGTAGTATCGGTTGGAAACAGAAGTGTATTTCCTACAATTCACAGTGGCATCAGCTAGTGGTTTTCAACTTTTGACAATGGTCAGTAACAGTAAAATTGTATTGAAAACAAACGCGGTTAAACACTCTTGCTCAGGAAAGTAATGTGTCTGGTCCCATTTTCCCAAAACCTACCCTTTTCTATTATTTCTTTAGTACATATACACCCTATTATAAAAGAAACCTCTGTTATAACAGTAATTGTTATAAAGTTTTACAGTATAACATTTTGTCCTCACTCAATATGTAAAAAATGTATAAGGGCGTGGCGAAGTGCATCCTAGTACAGTTACCGCTTGAACGGCATGTGGCAAAGGATTAATTATATAGAACTGCATCGAGAATCGTATAAATAGACAATACTCCACGAGTTTGGATGTGCCTGCACCGTCATCAAGGCGAAGCCGAGTGACGATTATGGCACATCCAAACGAGTGGAATATTGACTATTTTACGATTCGAGTGCGGTTCTGGATTTATCTCACCCATTTCTATGATGTTAGATAGTATCAGAATATCAAAACAGCTCGAATATACCTAGCGAATCTATATGACGTCATCTCAAATTCACTACACCACGGCCGTAGCGTAGTATCTTCACTTTACGGGGGTGATCGTTGAGTATTTTCTCCTAATGTTATTTCTATGGCGAAGCTTGTACCAGGGGTGAGATAAAAGGAAGAACTTCCTCAGAAGATTTTGTATAAACACTTCATTTTTGACGAATTTCAGTGACGAAAATCTTCTCGAAAAAAGCCCTGGTGGCTGTAAAATCACAGAAATCTGCTGATTGGCAGAAGATTTTCATAACTTCTTTATCCTGTAGTCTGGCAGCGAGAGGGGTATACCTTGCTTTAGCGTCCAGACAGTTTTCATGATTATTCATCTCCAGAATCTTCTGATTTCAAATCTGCTGGGTGCAACACTGAAATCTTTGGGCAACTCAAGTTATGAGCATTTGAAAAGAAAAAGTGAAAAAATTATTTTTTTAATCAATAAATAAATATGGTTAAAATCATATTGTTTTCATCGCTTAAAAAAAATCAATTTTGAGCCCAATCATACATTCTGTGTATTTCATATTGGTTTTGAATTTTAGTCTATTTTTTTCTGTGCCATAACCTATCTAAATTGAGTGATTAGGTCAAAATAGTACAGTTATGCAAAATAGCTGCCTATCTCAATAAAACAGAAAAGGAATCATAAGAAAATGATATAGTTGTGCAATACTCAAATGTGGCTCTCTGATATATAGTTTGGTAATAGAGAGAGAATCTAATGTCCGCACATTCTCCAGTAAATTGTCTGCTTTTGAATATATATCTGTCTTGTGCATTTTTCTCTTTTATATGTCATTTTCCACAGGGTGGTAGAGTTAGGGGGTGTCCATCAGGCTCCTGATGTGCACAGATATTGACCTCCCAATACAAAATCCATATTGTAGCATATGAAGAGCTCCTATAGTCTCTAGGTACTTTATCTTTAGAACTGGCAGTGAAAAATGTCTAACAAGAGTGGTGGCTGGAGTATCAAAATTAGTTATATACCTGGATTACAAGATAACAAAAACACTAAAAAACAGCTTAAAATGTTTCTCAGGGATGCCACAATGTGACAAGATAGCCAGAAAACTGCATAGAACAAACTTTTAGACTCTTTAGATACCTTATGTCTTTAGAACTGGCTGTTGAAAATGTCAGACAAGAGTTGCTGCATGGGTAGCAAAATAGGTTATATACCTGGATTATGGGATTCTAGGAGACTTAAAATAACTCACAGTGTTCCTAAGGGAGGACACAATATGGCCACCTACACAAAAATGCATATAGAAAGATTGGATAGCCTTCAGGTACTATGCCATTGGAACTGGCTTTCGAAAATATCAAATGACAGTGGCAGTAGTGACAGCAAAATTGGTTATATACCTGGACCCTGACAGTATAGAACACTAAATGATAGCTTAAAATATGGCTAAGGGATGCCAGAACATGGCAACATAGCAAAGAACTGCATATAAAAAGGTTCTGTAGTCTTTAGATACTATATGTCTTGAGTACTGGTTGTCAGACATGTCAAACAACATGAGCGGCAGGGGTAGCAAAATTGGTAATATACCTGGAACCTGATATCACAAAACACTAAAAATAGCTCAGAATGTTCCTAAGGGATGATACAATATGGCCACATAGCAAAAACCTGCATATATATGAAAAGATTTGATAGCCTTCAGGCACTATGTAATTGGAACTGGCTGTCGAAAATATCAAATGATGGGGGTGGTAATGATAGAAAAATGTGTTATATAACTGGATCCTGAAATTACAGAACACTAAACAATAACTTAAAATGTGTCTAAGGGATGCCCGAACATGGCAACATAGCAAAAAACTGCATAAAAAAGGTCCCATAGTCTTTATACACTATATGTCTTTAGTACTGGCTGTCAGATATGTCAAACAACATGAGCTGAAGGGATAGTAAAATGGGTAATATACCTGGAACCTGATATCACAAAACACTAAAATAGCTCAAAGTGTTCCTAAGGAATGCTACAATATGTCAGGATAGAATAAAACTGCATATGAAAAGATTTTATAGTCTTTAGATTATTTAAGAAACAAATATGTAGAAAATTGCAGATGTGTAAAGGGGACATTAATAGTACACACATGAAAAAGGCTGCTGTTGGACATTGAGAAGACATATTTTGATTCTGTTTGCTGTCCACAAAGGACCAGAATATGGAGCCCAATACCAAGTTTAATCTAATGAGTCATTGTAAAACTTAAAAGAACACAGAACCAAGTAATGGTTTTCAGCACTCATAATTATAGTGTTCAGGCATTTTGATGGTAGGTCTCTTCAAGAGCTGTTGTCATGGTAATCCAATCACTGGCCAGAGCGACAACAAGTGGACATATTAACCAGAAGGATTGATCTACAAAATAAAGCAATAAAACAAATGTTTCCAGGGGAGGAGGGGCAGGCAACTCCTTAACCCTATCGCATCGGGTACCCACGATACCACTACAAGTATGGAGCCAGGTACTAGTACCAGTGTATACCGCTAGAGGCCGGGTATATGGGCCTAACTGTGATAATTTTACTTTTGCATCTTGTGACATGACACATGATCATTAATATTATTCTTTATTTTGGGGACACATATTAAATATGATATTGTACCTACATACTGTGAAAGTTTCATGTTTATTGAGCAAGTATTTCCAATTTTATTCACAAAAACTAATATTTTGTGAATGATGCCTCATGGCATCACCCAGCCATTCCCGGATGATACCTTGAGGCATCATCCAGCCAGCCTAGGTTGATGCCTCAAGACATCACCTGGCATGAATGGGTTGAAGAAGCCCCTTTTCCAGATTGGCCCAGGGACTATAGAGAATGTGTGGACATAAAATTCTTTCTTTATTACTAAAATCCATATGAAAAAGCCACATTTGAGTTGGTTTTTTTCTTGTAGTTCCTTTTCTGTTTTAACTGAAGTAAGATATTTTACGTAATTCTATGATTATGACCTAATTACTCAATTTAAATAGGTCTCAGCACAGAAAAGAATTGAATAAAAATCTAAACAAATATGCAAATACACAGAATATATGATTGGGATAAAAATTTATAGGTTATTTTAAGCAATGACTACAATATGATTTTAACCATATTTATTGATTGATTAAAAAATAAGTTTTTCACTTTTTCTTTTCAAACGCTCATAACTTAAGTTGCCCAAAGATTTCAGTGTTCCACCCGGCAGATTTGAAATCAGAAGATTCTGGAGATAAGTAATTAAGAAAAAAAAACCTGTCTGGACGCTAAAGCAAGGTTCACCCCTAAAATGGGCTTTTGCTGCCAGACTACTGGGATCTCTGAAGAAAATAAAGGTTTAAAGGCTCTGCCAAAATCCCTATTAATAACTAACATAACTCGTATGCCTGTAAAACTTTAGATTTTTGGCAATCAATCCAATTGTTCTTATTTTTCTCTCTTGAATTCAATCATATATAATGAACACACTTTGAGGATGCAGACATGGGACTTGGGTTATTGAAAAATAAAAAATAGAAAAAATTGTCAGTTTTTTCTCGGTTCTTTACGACCCCACTGTGAGCCAGGAATAGTGCCAGAGGGTGTGAAACTCCAGCAATTTTTTAAAAATGATTTCGAGGGAAAGCTAAAATAGTCAGAATTGTCCTCAAAATGACTTAATCTCAAGAACGAGCATTGGGATGCCAAAAGTTCACACAGAGTCCCATGCTAGATGATATCTGGGGGTTGTTTTTCAGTCTAGATGATCTCAACTTGAGATCCGCTAAGATCGATCCGAGATCCTGAGATCAATGGCGGAAAGTCTTTTTCAGATGTTGTCTCAAGTCTACACAGCTGATCTTAGGGGATCTCAACTCCAAGGATCTCAAGTTGAGAGCCCTAGCCCTCTGTGTAGAGCGATCTCAAGTTCTATAGGGATCTTCCTGCGGGTAACCAGCTTAGGTCTAAAAATAACCTCTAAATCACCTATTATTATTGTCCCTCATGATACCTTTTGCGAACCGATCTCAAGTTGAGACTGATCTCAAGTTTAGACCGTTTTCGAGCATACCAGTAGGAATTTCACATGCGGCCCAAGTGTTGCAGTGACTGCACTTTTTCACTCTTTTCAAATGTTTCTCATGGTCATAATAAGCAAAAGAATAATTTGAAAATTGGTATATAGCTTTGCCAGGTTATTAGTTCGCTTTGCCTTAAATATCTTCTAATTGGACTAAGTTTAAGCACCACATAAAAAAGTTAATACAAGTATCAACTGGTCTCAAGTTGAGACCAAAGTTGAGATCCTTTCACTTGAGATCCCCTGAGATTGTCTCAACTGAAAAACACCCAAAGCATCCCAAACGGTCTTATCTTAATCTCAACTTGAGATCCCCTAAGATCATCTCAACTGAAAAACACTTTAACCCTCAAACGGTCTCAACTTGAGATTGTCTCTACTGAAAAACAGGGCCCTGGCCCTGGGCCCTGGCCAAGCTATATACCGATTTTCAAATTATTCTTTTGCTTATTATGACCATGAGAAACATTTGAAAAGGGAGTGAAAAAGTGCAGTCACTGCACCACTCGGGCCGCATGTGAAATTCCTACTGGTATGCTTGAAAACGGTCTCAACTTGAAATCAGTCTCAACTTGAGATCAGTTCACAAAAGGTATCATGAGGGACAAAAATAATAGGTGATTTAGAGGTAATTTTTAGACCTAAGCTGGTTACCTGCAGGAATATCACTATATAACTTGAGATCGCTCTACACAGAGGGTTAGGATCTCAACTTGAGATCCTTGGAGTTGAGATCCCCTAAGATTGGGTGTGTAGACTTGAGACAACGTCTGAAAAACACTTTCCGCCATTGATCTCAAAGTCGGTCTCAGGATCTTGGATCGATCTTAGCGGATCTCAACTTGAGATCCTGTCGACTGAAAAACAACCCCCTGGTCTCTATACTAACCTATCACAGGACCATCCCTGAGATACGTACGCACTGAGGTGGGTCGAGGGTCAATCATTTTACCCATTTTCCTTATTTGTTCTATTGCGTAAAAAATCTGAAAGGGAATTCCTCATACATACATTATGGTTGCCCCCCCCCCCCCCCCGACTTATTCACAAATTTTTCTTGGAGGTGTTAGATTTAGTTTTTAATTTTAAGGCATGATATAGGTTTACAAATGAAGACAAATATCAGCTAAAGTAAGAAGTGATGCAGAATGTTATAAACAGAATAATTCTGGTGGTAAGATAAGATGAGCAATATTGTGAATTTAGTCAAACACCATGAATATTTCTTTTTTTACCAGTGCAACGGGGGAGGTTAGTCCACCCATCCACCATAAAGTGGAGACAATTCTTTTTTTGCTTATTTATACATGTCTAAATGCAAAGCCGAAGGTTGGGAGGAAATTTGTTCCTGTGCAACTATTGCACCAATTTTTTTTCAAGTGTTATCAGTCGTCCTCACTTCCTTCGTCCGAAACAACTTCGCTGTAGTTGTGGGACTTTCTACAGGTTTTCTCTTTCAGATTGAGGTTAAGTAGAATATTGAAATTGGGGGTACGAGGCAAAGCCTGACTGTCTACCACAAACGCTACCGTGAAAAAAAAGAAGAAAAAAAGTTAAGTAGAATATTGACAAACATCACAACAAGTAGAGTTCTTTGTAGACCCAATTTATTGTATATAACACGTGTCCATTTGTACAAGCTTATTTCTTGACGGCGGCAGCTCCTGATGTAGAATCTCTAAGCGAATCTCCACGAGACTTTGACTGGGAGGCGGACCTGCGGCGCTCCATCTTCCTCTCCTTGGCCTCCTTCATCCTTTGGGCGAGGAGTTTGGCATATTCAGCCGCATCCTCGACGCGCTTCACTGACCGCTTCTTCTTCAGGGCCATCTTGTGTCTCTTGCGCTGGAGAACCAGGGGTGTTACCAGCCTCTGGATCTTGGGGGCTTTCGTCTTGGGCTTCTTGCCTGCAAAAATGAATTAGCCGATTTGAGTTTCAAACAAGATCATATATGTGCTTCAGCAAATAAATATTCCGTATTTGGTAATCTAAAATGGCACGCCACTACAGGCATTAATGTTGGCGTCAGACGTTTATTAGGCAGCAGTATCTTTTGAAATATTAGTTATAGTAAAACATTAAAAAACAACCACAGTTTGTTCCTTAATAATGATGTTATATTGACAACCAAGGTGACAAAAGTTAACAAGATCACAACGTTTCGTACAGTTGATAATACTTCATCAGGTTATCAGTAGCAATATTTTTTAAATCTCCAAAAAGGATTCTCCCTTGTCGGTCGCAGGTGTTTTCATTTTAAAGGTTAGAAAGTACACCTCGAATAATACCAGCAGGATTGCGGTTTTTGTCGACAGTTGATTCAAAATTAAGCGCTAACTTCGCTAACCATATATCAAGGCATGCACTAGGTTGTTACATCGATCAACACCAGACCCGGTTGGATATGGAGGAACCATATTGGACATGAAGCTTCTCACCAGTATCATCTACTGTATTATATATATTGGGATTAGGTAAAACGGGTACATAAAGCTGACTCACCTTCCTTCTCAGCGAGGGGGCGGCGTACGACGTATTGACGGACATCGTCTTCCTTGCCAAGGTTGAAGAGCTTGCGGATCCTGGAGGCACGCTTGGGTCCAAGGCGACGGGGCACAGATTTGTCGGTCAAGTTAGGGATGTCCTTGTCACCTAAAAGATGCGAAACAGTTTATAGTGTTGTGCAACAGGCCACGCCCAACATGGACTATAGGTTAGGTCACGCTTTGTTTTCATTTTATTTTGAAGAATATTTCCCTATTTTGCCAGTCCCTTGAAAGTCGAGGGAGACAGTAGAGCTCTCATTTACTTTCTAAATTTTCACCAATATAAATGAATATGAATGGAAGTCCGTGGAAGAAATTCTGTATTCATTCAAAAGTGCCATATTCATATCTGATGACAATTACCAACACCCAGCCTACCATAGAGATCCCTGTCATAGTCCCATCTGATGCATTTTTGATAGGTATTGGGACTCGATGAGGATTAAAAAATGCTGTAATTAAGTAATTTATTGACATGTCACATTGCATAAGGACTCAACTTCTATAAACACGTCGTATTTTAAGACATTAGTTCCCCAATCGAGTCATTTGCGTGACGCAACCTTTGACATATTTATCTCATTTAGGTGTAAACCGACATGCAAAATGCCTCAGGTCGGGAACCCACTAAGCAGTCGACACACTACAAGCTTTCTCACACTGAAGTTTTCAGTTCAGACAGAGCGGCGGAGCAGTAATTTAGTTTCTTATTAGGTCGTTCTATGAAGCCGAATTTTTCAACATTCTGACATGGTTATAATTCGGGAAATTTCACTCCTAGCCATGTCGCAAACAGTGGGTTCCCGGCTTAAAGGTTCACTCCAAACAAACAAAACAATCAGTTCAACTACCACTCCAGTGTATGATTTGGAGTTGACTGGTAAAAGGATTTTAAGCAATTTCAGTACCTTTCTTGACGATGATCAAGTTGAGAACGCTGAGGTGGTTGTCAACAATGCAGCCACGCACTGACTTCCTCTTGCGCTCACCGCAGCGAGTTGGGCGGTAGCAGGACTGACCCTTGCTCAGCAGCAGCCTGACGCGACCAGTGGTCAGCACACCTTGCTTCATGGGGAAACCTTGTTTGTCATTTCCTCCGGTGATACGCAGAATGTATCCCTATAACAAAGAAGACAAATAATGACTCCAGCTGTAAAGGACATAATATATTGCCTAGCCATTTCAATGTAGGAATAATCAGCATATTGTTCTCTGATGAAAAGATTTCTGAAGATGCACAGTTCATTAACATGTAAAATATTCACCTTTACCACCCTTTTGAGAGATGAAGGGACTTCCGAAATTCCCTAACCTACCTCAAACTTAGTATTTACAGGTAAATTGTTATTTCCTATGTCAAGTAACTCACAAACATTTATAAATCCTTAGCTCACAGGTACATGGAAGAAAGTCGTGACTGAGGAAAAAACATCAAGTATTGGGTTGATGAATATCTCTTCGGTGTGCTACACACATTGATATCTCGGATATCTCAGTGTGTATGGTGAGACACGTGTCTCATTTACACAGAAATTTTTGTTGGGGTTGATACCAGTTAACAATTTATAACAATATTTTGAAACTGAACGGCTATGAACCGATATATATTCTGGTGTTGTCGGTGTATACGTAATATCGGAATTTATCAGAAAACATGCATTCCTGTAAGTGTTATTATTCTAATATGAAGGTAAATTCCCAGTTATTCCACTCCCATGCGAGACCACTTCAAATAGCTTCACAGATTTTGAAATCAACTGGCACTTCCCCTGTAAAGGTTAACGTGACGCTCAAGGGGGCATTCTTGTCGCCATTATTTTGAGTTTACATGTTTGGACAATTTAATGTCCAATATGATCTATTGGACTTACTCTGGGTTTGATGCTGATCAAATCTATGAGATGATCTTAGGTAGTTATCTCACCCTACATATTTAGCGAGGTTAGAGTTCTTTTAGTTCCCACACCACATACACATGGTAGGAGAGCGATTGGCCTTTGATACATATGAAATATTCCACTCTAGGGGGTGAAAGGGAAGAGTGGTTCAAGTGGGACTTGAACCAACAAAATCAGACAACCTTGGGGTTACAGGTCCAGTGCCTTAACCGCTGAGCTTACTTCCCACCCTCACCAACTGGCAGTCGCTCATTTAATGAGAGCTGCTCCCTCAATTCTTTTATATGAAACAGTGGGTAATGCATCTGTCCTGCAACTGGTATCCGAATGCCAGAATAATAGGCCTCCCAGCCCCCACTGCCTCAATATAGGTTTTTTTAAATAGGTTTTGAAAATCAAAATATAGGGTTTTATCGATTTTTCAAGGCCCAAATCATAGGCTTTTATAGGTTTTGGGGTTGACATATTCAGCATGATAAGAGTCACAATATAGTGAATCCCTTATTATCAGTTCTTGATTTCTAAAAATTGTACCTAGTACTAAATTGCAGGACATCAGGCTATACCCAGCAAGTATGTATATGCGTGTTTAGTTTCCAACAGGCAACCCAGTCTGGCAATAACTCACTCTTCTTGAACACTTTTATGATCTCTTAAATAAACCGCTAATGTGGATTTCTAGTCATTTGATAATAGGTAATTTACGGTAAGTAAGAATCTTACTTTGTGTCAAGTTAACTTCTAAGACTTCATGTGCACATCAATCTGCACGGCAGTGAAATATAGTTTTTTTAATACGTTTTATAGTTTTCACGGGGAGGCCTGAAAAAACGTTTTTAATCCAACATTGTTGGGCTTTGAATTGAGAGAAATATCCCTTGGAATTCATACCTAAATACACAGTTTTGGGGTAGGAAGGTGGTTTGGGAATAAATCACAATATAACGTAGTCTGTGTTCGTTAAGTACAAAGTTGTTTTGTACATGAACAGTCAAAAATACATTGCTAGCGTGGCAGGCCATGCAACAACCAGTACTTTTCGGAGACAGGGGTGGTTATACTGGTGGGTGGGGTGATGTGTGTGTCAGGCCTCCTTGTAACTAATACGTATACGCAGATCTCAACAGTACATTACATAGGTGGGACTGGTAAAATTGACTACCACAACGGAGTCAAGGGGAGAGTGCCCCCAGCAGTCTCTCACTTTTTAGTTTCGAATCCCAACCTCAAGGTCTCCTTGGATTGAAATTGATCTCAAGGATGTCCCTTCGGATGTAAAGGAAACAACACAAACTGAAGATCCAGGAAAATACCATGCTTGATAATAGCAGTGCACATAAATGACTGGAACCAGGATAAGTCAACAACTGCATAGTCATTCTTGAAATAACAGCCATGGTCGGTATGAGACGTATTAAATCTGTCCAAATCACACACCAAATTGATATTCCATGAATCTAGGGGACGCTTATGTGCTTTATGTCCACGGATTGTAACTGGGTCGATATGGATAGAATCTATAAAGTTGGTAGGACTGTCAAGTACATGTCCTGAGAGCATGCCCGAACTTCTAACCATCCAACAACACTGACAGGAGACTGGAATGGGATTACTTCTCATAAAGTGTTGAAAACCATGACAGTAACATGTCACACAGCACAGCAATAAGATTAAATAACAAGATTCAATTACCTTCCATTCGTCACCTAATTCATCAGCTGGCACCTCGGCGGAGATACGCTTGTCGTAGAAGAAACGAATCTTTTTTTCGTCATCTACTTCAATCAGTTTTTGGCAACCCGTTGCCGGGTAGGCGATGTTCAACTGTAATAAAGAAAGGAGTACATATTTTAACCAATTGCACTGAATAAAAACATATCGTGATCACAGAAGAGAAACCGATCAACAGCACATGTATGCACTCAAATAAAAACATTCAAAAGACATCAAGGTTATTAACAGGGAATGATATATATCTGAAGATTATGGTGTATCTTGGTGATTTTTCTTCATTCTGAAGACCATGTGATTTAATTGACCCTGGCAATGTTCAAAATTGACGTCAGGTCGTTGGATTATCCACCGACACCGAAAACTACTGACAGTGACAGCTGTCTTGACATATAGCGTATGCCAATGTTTTGATTTATAAAGGACATAATTTCCAACAGTACACGCAATAAAACTCACAAAAACTTAACCCGACAGACGTCAAGTCAGCGGCAATATACATGGGAGCCAGTTACGCCTACAATAGTATAAATAAAGCGGCTTCTTCCGATGTTTGATACTGAGACTGGCCGGCCGAAGCCATGTTGGACAAGACATTTGACAAGCAATAGGTTTGCAAAATCGTAGTCATCTGGCAACTGGAAATAAATATACGACAATCCTAGCTATATAAATCAAAGGGAAAATATATTGGCATTCCAATATTTCTATTATTTCCGATGTATTATAATTATCAGACGAATTATAGACATATATTTACCTTCATGTTGGGTCCACTGTACACTCCAAAAGCAATGGACACGAGAAAGAGGAAGCTTCCGGTTCCGTTAGAGCGAGCATCGGGCAAAGGAAACTTCTGATTGGTCAATATCTTCGTCGCTGTTTCGCGGCATGAGAACATCGACGTCGGTTAGATAGAGCTGAAGGGACTATTTATCTTTATTTTTATGATGAATTATGAAGTAATGACGAGTAACATCCTCAGGTAGGAGATAATGAGACGAAGCAGGGGTTCAAGTTTGTTAGAAATGGACTGTCTTTGCCTAAACATCCTTAAACTACACTTTATTGTGTTTCTGATTTCAATGTTTACATCGTCTGTGACACTGACAGAGCCACTTCTTCCAGAGTCACTTGGTTTATGGGAGTTCCCCAGGCAGGTCATTGCTGTTATATCAACTCAAATACATCTCCAAGATTGTTTGTGCCAATCATAGTTTGCGTAAACAAATTATGCTTATCTTTTTTTGTCTCTTGTTAATTGGAGAAAGCAGTCCATCGATTTATTCACTGGGATGACGAGGTGGATTATATTCACAATAATGTCAATATTCAGTAATTCACCCCAATCTCCTGTTGTTGGGACAGGGCTAGTTATAAGATCTGTTTTATTTTGAATAACCATTTGCTTAATTGATTAGTCAATCGAGATGTTGGTAGGCCATACAAGCGTACTATGTGTTTTGCATATTTCCTCAGTCTTTGAAGGTGTTTACAGACCGACCACAAGTCTGAGAGTCCACAGCACAGGCTCCTCAGACCCAGTTACTCCTGACATAACATCAATATCTAAATTATATAAATATTTATCATCGAGAATATGGCAATATGTTTCATATGTTTCAGGTGTTACTTATACTAACACGAAGAAAATGACAATTGTGAATATGAAATAGTACATAGATGTCTTGACGTGTCGCAGTGTGGCTTCGTTGGTTATAACTTATATCTCGATAATACGCCGCTAGAATCCATTACCGGGTACATATTTAATATGTATGTTCGTGTCTTTTGCCTATATTTCACATTAGGAAACTGAAAATTAAAAGTACCGGTATGAAATTCGAGGGTGCGTTCAGCGTTTGTTTAAAAATTGATGAAAACACATGTACATGGTAACTACCTGTTCACATTTATGATAGTTTTACCTTTACTTATATATTGTAGAAGTGATACAAATTGAGGATGGATGCATGGGATGGACTGTCCCAACAAGACTCGGCCTGCTTTATTGTTGGTAATTCGCAAGAGGAGTCTGAAAATATCAATGACCCCGTCCATATGCTGGAAATGTTACCAGCACTGAGGCAGCCAAGATTGTCACACAGTGAGGTCAGTATAATGGTATTTTTATAAGTCCAAGCAAGGGGGATCATGGGGACGGTCTAAAAGAAACTAAATAGAAATTAAAATTTGGCGTTTCTTCTACTTTTTTCAAAGGACGCGAATTCTGTGTATTTACTATGCAAATACAATGCTTTTATATTCTTCTCCGCAATCAATTCATACTGGCGTAACTTCTGGTGTTTTTACTACATATTTGAAATTGTGGGCACCATGTATAGTCTGCAGGTTGGGAACATATAAATCTGTTTTCTTATCCTTAACGTTTTAGTATGTTTCGCAACGTTTATCAACAATTGTAGTGTTTTACCTTGTTCAGTTACACATTCAAAATGCATAGAGATAAGTTTAAAATCTTTAAAATTAATTCCAACACCACGTTTCTTTTGTGTTTTTTCTACGTTTGTTTACGCAATCCGACTTTCGTTTACGTATCTCTATGCTAGGCACTTACCTTATTTTTAAGACTTGGTTCTATGCACTCTAGCTAGTGAGCTATAGAAAGATCTTGCAAAACTGATTGATTTTGCTTTTTGAATGAAGTCTTTATGCCAATTTAAAGCAAAGTTATGGCCATTCAAAGACCTGGAATTCAGCCTATCGTTCTGCCACAATTAACCATAGTTAACCCTTTCCTTACTAATGATGCCACTATGGCATTCCCCAGCCACGGGCGAATGATGCCATATGGCATTCCCCAGCCATCGGCGAATGATGCCAAATTATGTATTTAGATATGACCAACATAGTTATTGAAAAAAAAGGTTGCCATAGTGACAAAAATCACGTTACGTGACACCATTTTTGAAATTTGGTGCTCACCCTTACCAATCATACACATAAGCTGGGATCGCCGCCTACACGATGCAGCACAAAATTCGTTCATAAGGATTGGGTTAAGAGTTTAATTGTGATCCAAATTTTGTGATCCACCAAGCTGGTATCAAGATTCATTTAATTACTTTAAATGCCTATATCTCATGAACTATTGAAGTTAGAAATATGATTTAAAAAGTGGATCGATGGTCATCACAAGGCGGATGTGACCATGCATGAGATGACCTTTTCCCAGGTCAAGTTCATTTTAAGGTTAAAGGTTATTTTTATGAGCAACTTGATCTTCATATCATAAAATGCCTCTAAATTTGTTCTTTAATTTCACTTGACCAAACCCTTATTTTTTTCTCAACCAATCATTGATAACTTATATGCATGTGATAGATCTCATCAAGCCCGTTAATATGACACCCTAATTGTCTTGATATTCCAATGAATAGCTTCAGAATCGAAGATAGGTGAGGTAAAAAGTGTCCCTGAAAGGGTTAATCACACTATGAGTGGCAGAGCCGCGAACTGGAGTTATGTATGTGCCTACCTATGCTTTGCGGTGTTTGATGGTGTATTTGTAGATTTCAAAATACGTAAAAGAACGTAGACGTGCGTACACGGGAAAATGCCGTTTTCTATGCCAGTGTGACTGGGGCAAAAAACAAAAATCAAACTTAAAAGAATTCTAGGTGAATGTTTTACCTGTAGCTATATGGAAATCAGATGTAAAATACACGTGTAATCGGCGATAACTTTACCTTCAATGCTCAAGAGCTCCATAGTTGTTTGACTCTGCGAAGTCAATTAATATCCTGAATAGACTTGTACGTGGTTTGTGAACCCAAGTCAGGTCAATTTCGGAGATTTACTTGGCGAAGTCAATTCTAATAGGCCTTTTTCCATTGGCCGGTGTCCACCCTATCTGCTTAGTTACGCCACAGCTGAAGACAAACAATCACCTGGCAACCTATTCTTTAGCACTAGAACACTGAGTGTATGAGCATGATATGTTCATATTACCCGTCTACATTATTTCCAGAGAAATAATAATGATTGCATCTTATTCTATGGTATTCCAGCTGAAATCTGGTATGCCATATATATGCATATTGCCTCAATGATACTTTAGATATAGCATAGATAACATAGGATCACCGAAATGTAATATACATTAATACATTGGCAGGCCTAGCTACCATGTGCCTATCTTTCTCCAAATTAAAACCAAAACAATTATCAACTATAAAGTTTTGATAGCCCAGACTCGTTGATACAATGCCTTTAATTGTTCTAGCAGTCCAATCTGTCCAAAAACAACGCTCCTGTAACCACACCCACCGTTCACACTTTAGGTGTGATTGCTGTGTTCCCTATACACGTATAGCTGGACTCGGCCAGGTTTGTCCGAGCGGCCTCGTAACTAGGCAGTAGGCGCTGAACGGCAACACCTGTATTGACTTGATTTCCAGAAATAGGACGAGGCAACGTCCGTTCCCTATGCTGATGCTACCTTGAATGACAGTTATGGAACTGTACCTAACCACCGTAACTATGTACACTGGTCGGTGTGACATCACTCTGTGATGTCACGCCTGCTCTCCCTGTGTTGCCAGGCGAAATGCCTGGGAACTAGTAACATACTTAACAATGAGTTGTTAATTATGTTGAAAAACCACCAGAAAAGCGGTTTATATCACTGTTGAAGGATTCTTTAGTGGGGGAGGGGTCAAGGTTTCGCCGGGAGTGGCTCATCAGGCATCATTAAGTGCTAGTAGGGTTATCAAGGTGATCAAATATATGATCTTATTAAGTATGGGTAAGCTAATGGGTGCAAGCTAGGACATGGCTAATCAAACCCATAAAACCAGTGTAAGTGTTACAAACCAAGAGGATTCCTGGTTGATCCCAGTTGTGAATAATTAATAGATTATTCTAAGACTGGAAAACACCCGTGATCGTCCACTGACCGAATACATAAAATTTTTTGACGAGGCAAAGGAAGTGGTGTCACTGGGTAGCTCCAGAGCGATAGATTGGGGTGTCTATCAAGTTGAGGCCTTCCGGTATAAGTGTGCGGAGGCGATGTATCCAGATATTTTCTAATTTGTTCCTAAGGGCAGTGGCCCTGGAAGATTCAGGGTGGGTGTATATGAAATCAACTATGTGGATTTTCATATCCACCAAACCCATGTGATTGTCGGTGTTGAAGTGGTGACCCATGTCGGTGTCTAACCTTTGGTAAATAACCTTATGGAAGTGGTCCTGAAAAAAAAAAAAAAAAAAAAAAAAAAAATGACTTGATTTCCAATTGACCTGACTTTGCTTGTGAACTGGGCCCTGGTCTTACAAACGAGAGCTAAAGTGTCAGGCACCCTAATCAGTCAGAAATGCATGTAGAAACATCTGATAAAAACTCATAAAAAGGTAAAGACACGAAAAATACACTTGGGATATTCAAATAATCATAAAACATGGATATTCGGCAGTTTTTGTGTTCTGCAATGCAAGTTCCGTTCACTATGCTGACATAACGAATGGAAGATGGGTGCCAAAAGTGATAAAGCTTCTGAAATGAGACTTTGCTTTCTCCGCTGTTGGTGTCACTGTTGGTGTTGCTATTTTAGTCTTCTGTTTGCTATGAGCCTGAATCTAGTGAAACGGGGCCCTGTTTTGTCCAGTACTACCTATCTATTTGAACGATATCTTACCACAATCACAGGCTCCTAAGAAACTCATCTCACACTCACAATGGTTACATCACTAAAAAGCTATACCATATCATAGAGTTTCTTGACATAATGCGTGGGAACATTTAGATAGTACATAGTATATGAGTTACAATGTAGATATGATGAAGAAAGTAATTGGGAAGGTAACCATGGTCAACGCGATTAACGGAATTACTACTCTCAGAAGACTAAGTCGGTGATAAACAGATATTAATGGTTGCAAAAATGACTTAATTATTTCAGAATGGAAAGAATGACACGCCACATGAGGAGAAAGACAATATAGACCGAGGAGCGGCGATGTCTAGCAGTTCCTCTGCGAGAAAGGCCAAGCCAAGCCAGCGAGGTCGCCAGCAACCTGGTAGTAGTGGCGAAGACAGCACTGATGGCATTCCACGTACATATATATTTCTTAATGTCTATCTAAAAAAATTATTATTAGCAGGTGGACGGTTGGTCTTTAGGTTATGGCTATAGCCTACTGTAGTACACATGCTTGTAAAGTCATTAGGTGACCTGACCATATTTTTGCTTTTTATAGCTCACTCAGTACAGATAGGAATATGATTTCTGTTTTGGAAAGAAGGTTTTATGGTGGTGTAATGCCTCACAGTTTTTAAAATTTAGTATTTTGGAATGGATTTGAAAAAAACCTGAATTCAGTTTGGGGGGGGGGGGGGGGGGGACTTTGGTAGTCACAGGTCCATTTTTAAGACTCCTTTATGGACATATTTCTACCACTTAAACTGGTTGAATCAGAATATGATATGCCTCATTTGAAAGAGAATAAAAAACAGTAGGTGCTAGGAAGTGGAATTTTCTAAGTAGATTCTATATTTACAGAGATATTCAAGTATTTGTTGAAAGTGGGGGGGGGGGGGGGGGTCAGTGAAATGGGCATGCTCAAACAGATGTTTACTCAATATTGATTTATAGTGAGCATTAGTGTAACATTTACCATCTCAATAAGTGGCACTGACAGTTTCTTACATCCTAGGAAGTGTCATTATTTAGGTGAAATGTATATTTGATGTGGCATTCATGTATTTTTGCCAGATCTCATAATGGGAGTGGGGAGGCAGCAGGTGTACGAGTGAATTGTTTATTCAGCATATTTACACACAAAAAGAAATAGGAATAGCTCACAACTATGTTCTAGGAATCAGTCAAGACCCAGCCAAATGGTATTGATTTATAAGATTATTTGCAATATCATTTACCTATAGATATTGGCTTGACCTACTTTATTAGTGTACATAGGAACAGAGATTTGTCCATTTGGGAGTGATCAGTGAGGATGTAGACAGGTCTCACTACCTGTGTGCACTCATCCATGAAGGTGTTACCATCAAGCAACCGACCTACCTTTCATATGTAGTTAAGGCATTGCTGATTGCCAATTGAAATCGCCTACAGGTAGATATATATACTCTGAATTCTAAAAATGTTAGTGTTCAATTGATTTCATTACACAGAGCACTTGGGAGGGTAACTGGTCTCCCCTATTGAGTTTTAATTGTGTCCACCTGGTGATTTGGCCTTTAGAGGCCAATGATTCTATTTTAAAATGTACACTTTGCTCTTGTTATAGTATATAATGATATATTCTTTGTTCTATGTCGACAATTTAACATCTCTGATTTGAGACAACAAGAATATAAATTTCTCAGTTCATGTAGAACGAGTCTATATCACTAGCATAACGAACCTAGTATCTATCACTTTTTCAACAGCAGACGAACCCCAAGCCCTAGGAGGAGGCGGGGATCCACCAGCGGGCCCTGGGGATGGTGACGCGGGAGGGGGTGGCGATCATGCGGCAGGCGGAGCGGGCGCCGGAGGAGGGGGAGCTGGAGGGGGAGGGGATGGGGATGACGGAGACCAAGGCGATGCGCCACCAGAGGACAGTGAGGAAGAAGAGGAACATACCGAACAGCCCTCTAGTAGCGACAGCGGGTGAGGGTTTATATCCTGGATCAAATAATGTATCCCATTAATTCCGTACAGCCACCGTCAATCTTGAGATGTGAAGTATTAGATTCCAGTAACATAACTAATGGTGCGCTGCAGCTTACCTCTATATATCTTCTTACCCTATCACCAAACCCGAGTATGGTTGTAAAGTAGTTGGTGAAGCCTCCGTTCCCTTACAGGATGTGCTATGACAATTAGAAGAATTCTTGCTTTGGCAAGAATTCACGGTTTCAACATTTAAAGGAAATCTTTTAATCAATCAAAAGGAATATTGATTGGAGTGAAAATGTTTTTCAGATAAAGATGAGGGTACATACAGAATACTAAAATATGTACAGAAGTCATTATGTACAAATCTTTTCTGTGACATTAAATATAATATCATTTACTTGCTAAATCGTTTACATACATCAATACAACTTACTTTGAGTTACTTTTTCTAGAAAGATGGTATGTTTTATATTGTTAAGCCTCAGTTTATTTATTTCAGATCAGTACCACCGCTATTATCTGTACAACCTTCAACCAGCACCGCTACGCCACCTAGGAGCCTTCCAGTGCACTACAGGGGACATCAAAGAACTCCAAGTATGAACCACTATTTACATTTACTTATATATTTAGATTCACAATCTGTGTTTCAAAGGAAAAGATTTGAGTGGGCTTGGAAAAAATTTCATAACATCGGGAGATGTAGGCCTGCAAATTTCTTTGTTATCGCATACCCCAGCTCGTTAATTGAAAAACCACATGTATCTTCAAAACTTCTCATATACAGGACACATAGGACTAGTTTTTACTTGCTGCACCATATTTGTCTAATTTGGACCCGCGTGTTTGTCATTAACAGCCCGTGACGACTCTGGTTACGGTCCCTCTGGTCTGGTTCAACCTCCACGTCTCAATGGAGACAGGTTAGTGTCATGCGGCGATCCCTGTGGATTACGCCATTATTTGGAACCATTTTTCGTTTTGCCCTATATTAACATTTAGCTAATAACAGCTATAAGGATACATGTAGATATATATTGCAATTCTGAATTTATATTTTTGCAGTCAAGTGAAATGCTGCCATCTCTATGTATACATGTACATGGTAATATATAAAAGGGCTAGGGAAGCAGTGGTTTAATACTGGAACGAGAAAAGACGGGTTCTGTTCAAAGGTGACATGTTTGGATATTGTGTGTCCATGCAAAACGTCTTGCGTATGAAGTATTGCCATGCTGAAAGGAAATAAAGTGCGCTTCCACATTATCATATAATTCAATTCCAGCTGTCTAAATATAACCACGAAAGTCATCTATGTCGAAAGTTCGAGTTCAATACCTGTTACTGTCAGTTTTCCTAGTCAAAACCATCAGTTTAATACGTTGCATACCCAGCCTTAAATTTCTGTAATAAAGTTGATAATCATTTTCTTGATGTGACAGTGAGAGCGAAGGCGGTATCAGTGAGGCGTCAACGGCGGTGGTGAGCGATACAGAGGGACATGGTCAGATAATCCAGTCCCGTAGGGGCAATAGCCATGGCGCTCCTACCCTCAGCCCAGTCGTAAGTCCAGGTCAGTGGTAATGAACGAAAGGGAGGAACTCATCTCGAGCACATCCCTACTGTTCAATATTTGTTCTTCCTAGATTTCCCAAGATGTTTATATTAGACCAATCTATCATGTATTCTATTTCGTAATCACAGCAGAGTGGCCCTTCACTTCTCAATAGTTTTTTTTTCAATTGAAACATCCTGATGGTTAATGATTTATGAAATATCTAATGTTCTACCTCAGACAGAAACTTGAAACATAACCTATTCCCTGGAATTACTCATAATTTAAGAAAGGAAAGGTGTAAAGGGCGCTCATAGCTGGGTGAATGAACGAAGCTATTTTCATTGAATAGGGAGAAAATCCAACAATTTCCTTGATTGATTTCCTTATTTGCTTGCTCTAATTTCACCCAATATGTAATGCTCCCTTTTAACGAGTGTTGGCATTAGGACTGATTTCAATTGATATTTATGTTGTTTTTTTACGTATGTTCTTTAAGGCGAGAGTTTCAGAAGAACGGACGTTTAGTATAACCCAATAATTCACCAGTTTATCCTACTACACTTTCACTTTTGATATTAGGATAAAGTAACAGCTCCTTATTGCAAGTACCAATTCATAACATATTTGATATTATATACACACATCGATGCTTACCAGTAGAGTGCCGTTTATACTCTGGATGAGGTTTACATGTAGATCTATTCTTACACTCCGTGACCAAATGATGTTTTGAGTTTCAATCAGCGCTGGGTTCAAGTCACACACTGCCTTGTTAGTAGATAGACTGTGTGTTGTTATCTGCAGGTGGGGTTGCGGGGAGTGGCAGTCCGCGAGGCCGCGAAGTCCCACTCGAGACGAGTTCAGCTCTCAGCACACTCAGCTCCTACGCGAGCAGCTCATCCAGCGAGTGTGCAGCGGAGGCCTCTCCCAGGTAACTCGTCTTTAACCACCAGCGACTGCTACTTTTACCTTTCTGTTTCTGTAATCCGTAAATATCATTCCAAGACCTTTACGTTGTACTTTGCTTAACGTTGTAAATGTTAGATATATTATATAACACAACATTAGACTATGAACATTTCGATGATGGCCATCATAAACTGCTGAAAAGAATTACACGGGATTGTGCTGTTAATCGGAAATGCAGAAAAATAATCAGTCTATTCATAGCAAGTTAGGAGAATACCACAACAACCTCTGATCTGATTTATTTAGTAAGGACTTTGTGATAGCGCATCATTAATATAACACCCTCACATATAATATTGCAGAAAACGCACCGTCTCTAAACGATTACCGATGCCGCCGGCAAAGAGAACTCGTGTGGACACCTCGTCCACTTCAAGTGGCACCGACACGAGGACCACGAGCACGAGCTCGTCCAAGCGGTCACGTGACACGTCCGACGATACGAGTCACTCCGGGGACCAGCAGGGAGGGGCGTCACGTGACCCGGGCCAGCAGGAGCCGCGCGACACGGCGGGCAGCTACGCCGGGTCGTCACAGCAGGACATGTTCAGTGACGAGCCGGGCCCGAGCAAGCAAGGTGTGCAGCTTTAATCATGTATACGTCTCTTATATAGCTGGTACTGTAAAAGCAATAAGGTGGATAGGGGGCAGTGTTTCATCTGTATTTACTAGCAATTACCTCAGAACTCTTCAAGTCCGAATTTTATATGGAGGATACATTTTGAACTAGGGTGAATGAGTGTGCGACTTGTTTGCAAATGATGAGAAATTAAACTTAGTACATTTGTAATGTGTACACCCTTATATTGATGATCAAAACCTCACCATTTGTAACCGTGTTTTTTGTTTTGTTTATTGCAAATCCAAATTCTGTTACACAGTTCTTCCATTTGGAGTGTGGTTGGTGTGCAAACTCGAACAAAGTCAGGTTCATATGTATAGTTTTCATATTCCTCCAGTGCAAGATAGGAGAGAGTAAAAGTGGAAGGAATAAGAGAGGGGGGCTTTTATAGGATAGGTGTCCTCATCATTAATAATTGAAAGTGAATAAGTCAACTCGAGAACATCACATACTTTACCCAGTTACTATTTTAAATCCCCAATTGGGTCTACATTAATCATCCGTTTGAAAATAGCTCCAGTTTCAGCTGATTATGTATCCATGGGTAGAGCATAGAAACAATCGTTTGTGTGCTCCGGGACAGACAACTCGTGGTCCGCCTTGTTAATGTAGTGAAACGCTCTCATTTTCAGGACCAAAGGATGACGACCTCCCTCCTGTGCTGACCCCTGCCGAGCACTTGGAATCACTCAACTTCTCTGGGCAACATAACTCACCTCCAACGCACGACACGATGTGAGTCTTGATCTAATCAGAGATGACAGTTTTCCTCTTTTCAACGGAAATCCTTGATTTCATTTTTCAATCAATGAAGTGATTTTATCTTGTATAAAACAAATAGATAATAAATTGGGCCTCGTTCCCAACAATAAACAGTGGTTCAAACCTCCCCACACACTCCTGCCCCATTCCATAAAGAATAACGATGTGTTTTCCATGTTTTCTCAGTCTCTCTGAGGCAGTAAATTTCACATGAACAATATTTCCTATATTTTCATCACCCCAACTGACATCCCTGTCTAATACACAGGGCTGATATTAATGTAATAAGCAAAAAAAAAAATGGGCCTGAAAGAAGTTACTTCCAAAGGATATTGCGACAAAATAAAACTATTTCTGATTTTTTGCGACATCAGATGGATAGATTTCTGCTCTAAAAAGCTATGATCAAATGGCACCTCAGTGAAGGCTGATTCATGTGCTTATTGACGTAGAACATACTTTGTTGCAGTGTGTCGCTGGGATATGTGCCAGCTTCCCAGGAATCCTTCAGCAGTTCGGTGCCATACCTCATGCCTACCTCGCCTACAGACACCTCCCAGGGTAGGTTTCCTTACTTTAGGATTGATCGTAAAATCAACCAAGGCCCGTTCATTGTCATTTGTGAATTATAATTTAGTCACATCCAGTTTCCTCACAAGTGCCATTCATGCAAGAATTTTCGTAAAAAAGAAGCCTGCTTTGAATTAACCTGTCTTTTAGACCGGAACAAAACCGTGCAGTTGATCAAGATAGATAATCGTTCTTCGCAGAATAAGCGATATCGCAATTAGACTACGGGTGCTGTTTTCTTGATACCACAACAATGATCTGGAACCCAGAAAAGTAATCATATGTACCGAAGTTCTGGCTATATTTACTTTTATAGCCAGGATGCTGTCGTTGTAGCCACTCAAAATGTCTACATTCTCAAAACAGTCTTTCAATCAGGAAGAGTAGTAATAGCCGCAAGTATTCTAAAGTATTGCTGCCAATTTTTAGCGTAAATCAATTTTGAAAAAAGGTTAAAATTGATGCAAAATATTAGGAATATAAATGGCCAGCTTAGACCTCTCACTGACGTGAAGCAAGAACGATATTCTTATGCTGTCAACATGGTGTATTGTTTATAAATCACGCTACGCTTTACCTGTAGACACGGGAGAGTTTGGCAGTGAGCGGTTCCGCGAGGCACTCGGCGGGGTCCGTAAGGTGACTCCGAAGAAGGCGAACTCTCGGGAGGACCGAGCCCGCATGCCGCCACCCCGCGCCAAGAAGCCGGACGAAGCCCCCGCTAACCCTCAGGTAAGGGAGATTTAAAGTAATGATGGAAAGACCCTGTATTAATATAACAAGAATAAGAAGATTTAAGGAAAACGAAATTATAGAAACAAAACAAAATTGACTACTTAAAATAAAAACAATATGTACATATACACACACAAAAAATGCACGGCTGTCTAAGTAGTTTCTACCAGAGCACAGTTGTGTTTACTCATGTATTTGGATTAAATACAATAAAAAAAATTAGTCATTTTTATCAAACAGAAAAAATGAGAACTTTATTCTTGTTCTGAATAAGAATCATTCTTAATTAGTTCTCAATTCCATTGAATAAAAATAGCGATCGTAGTCTTCTTAAATGAACTAATCTCATAACCTGTAAGTCATGAACTGTCATGAGTCAGAAGGAGGTAAAATTTATATAGTTTTGGGCTACTGCATTAAAGCATTCACTCTGTAGTATAATACTCATTAAGTGCAATTAATTAAATGATATAAACATAGTTCCAACATAATCAACCATATTTAAATCACAACTTCTGCCAGGAAATCAAAACAAAAAGAGAATATATATAAAGAAGAAAAACTGAGAAAATAAATTCCCAAGTATTATGGGATAATATGCTAAAGAGATCTGCCTTAACATATATGATATTTATGTTTAGTTTTTCTAGCGCAAGATACCCTCTAAAGTCGCGTAACTGATACTTAGTTTGCATGAGTGCTAAATTTTGCTGTAATATTTAGCCCGACGAGCCACCAGGGTCATTGGGAAGTAGCAACGGTAATGGGAAGGTGCAGGACGGCAGCTCTAGCAACTCGAGTAGTCTCAGGCCTGCATCTCTCATCTTGCCGGTGAGTTACCCTCTCAACGGCTTAAGTCCTGCACAATACTACGCTGCCTGTGTCGGCTGATCGACGCTCTGCACATGTTTAAGGGCTGGCACACGTGTGTGCTGGTATCCATGCATGATGTCCACCGGCACTTTCCTAACTTGCTCAAGGCTCATTTAGGCTTCTTATGTTCATACCCTCTCCCAATCTCTTTTGTATGATTATGGTTCAGTTGGTGAGATGGCCTATTTGGGACTCAGGCGAGCCCTAACTGTCACCAGGTTTCTGCTTTGAAGATTTTTGTTGCCCAATGCGTTTATTTTTGTTGGTATCTGATTGAGGTCTCACGACCTTGTTTAAATCGTCATAAAACTGTACTACGGTGCTGCCACCTCGCGTTAAACCACTTAACAAATGCATCCCGCAAGACACTAGTGCACTCTGGCTATTTTATGATAATTGTGAGACTAATCCTATCCTATCTATCAACCCTTTCAACTGATATTTTTCTATCACTGAATGTATCGCAACTGATAATCACTGTGCCTTACAGTTTTAATATTTAGTATTCTAGCATGGATTTTTTCTTTAAAAAAAAGAGGTGAATTCAGTTGGTTTTTTTTGGGGTTTTTTTTTGGGGGGGGGGGGGGGCGGGGTGTGAATGTAGAACGTGTGTTCCATAGGGCTGGTCATGAATCCAATGCAGTAGGGTGTCTGCCAAATGTGCTTGTAGTGTACAAACACAAGCCAGTTAATTGTCTGACAAATGGCGGTTGTGTGGCGGCTGCACAATGTTCTTTTGTAGTAGTACTATCATCCCAATGGAACTCCTCTTTAATTGGAATTGCAATACAACCGTCACAGTCATATGCAAAGTCATATACTACAGTCATATGCTAATCATATCTACTATTGACGAAACCTAAAACATTCTGATGCATGTGTTTATTTTTTTCCTGTATTAGAATGAGCGATTCTGAGTAAACTTAGAAGAAAATGAATCGATTTTTTTTCAGGAAGGGCAGCCTTTGGGGTCGATAAGTTATACGGATAGTGACACATGGGACGCAAATGGCAGCAAACCGGGGCAGGAGGAGGCCGAAGAGGCCGGCAGTAAGAAGCCAGCAGATTCCCTGGACGTAGAAGACTCCCTGGCGGAGAAGGACAAAGCTGAATCACAGGCCTGGGGTCTGCATCTGACGTCCACGGAACAGGTATCACACTTACCACACTATTGCTCACTACGTTT
Source organism: Alentia gelatinosa (assembly GCA_950022655.1). Lineage (NCBI taxonomy): Eukaryota > Metazoa > Annelida > Polychaeta > Phyllodocida > Polynoidae > Alentia > Alentia gelatinosa. Next base: position 43,373,108 of record OX465583.1, on the reverse strand, counting down.
ATAACCTGTACCGTATGTTCTGAGGCACCAACAGGCTATGTCTAAGCGTCCAGTCTGTCAATACTATGAATTACATATATATTGGCTAAATCCTCGTTATCCAATGTTTTATCAATGTTGAAGCAACTGGGAACATTTCATTTGTACAGCAAAAAAAACACTTTAATTTACCCATATTCTAATACATGTATTTTATAGCAGCTGACGGGTAGATAAATATTGTTTGAATATAGTTTGTAACATTTAGGAAAAAGTGGCATGTGACTATAAATCGGCATTCAACCTTAACATGTCTCTGCATGAGTTTATGACTTTGTTATGGATGAGTGATACCAATGTTTTCATTTGCAAAGCAATCTTCAGACGATCCGGAAGTAGATTTCCCTCGTCTTACCCCAGTACGTCCCAAAACTCGCGAAGGGCATTCACAGAAAGACCTTCACCCTTCCGGCAGTCCGGGGAACGACGAAAAGGAGGGAGAGGAAACACTCGAGGAGCCGGAAATCCGTCGAATGATGGAGGACGATGAAGAGGAATCTGAGGACATGGGGCTGTCACAAGACTTTGCTCTCCACCTGTCCCAGTCACAGCACACTCAGCGTACCACTCAGTTCACACAGCACACACAGCACAGCCAGTCACAGTACTCAGTAGGCGTGACCAGTATACTCGAGAGACTGCAGTCAAGCCAAGGTGTGTACTGCATTTATTTAATTAGCATCCTGATGAAGTTATACTCCGCTTTTGGGTATTGTCCAAAATATCGATAGTTTGGTAGTGTCTAATATGAGGCGTGGGATTTCGCCGGATCCGGCATTCCGGACTTTTGGACGCCCCAATGGTCATTCTTGAGATCAATTTAAATCCATTGATAAAATGGGGGGGGGGGGGGGGGGGCTCATGTAAAATCAGTAAGTTGATAACATAAAGGCCATTTTAGCTATCACCTGAGGCCGCTATTCAGATTAGCTGAAAATGCTGGTGCTTTGCCTCCTGGACCCCACCCAGGGTTCTGACCCTTGATTCCATAAAGGGTTTATGCGACCCACAAACTGCCTGATACTTTTTCTCTTGTCTTCTTTACATTTTGTAGTGCCATATCGTTAATATACATGAAGAGGGGGTGTCATAGATATTGAGGATAAACAATTGTTTAACTGGAGGTGGTTGGTAGGTGAGAGATTGGTAGCAAGTGCCTACTTGTTATAACACCCAATGATGGGAAATGTCCAAAGTATGTCTGGAGGATAGACAGCAAGGAGTCCTTTAAGAAGAGTTTAGAGGGATAGTTGTATAGATATGCAATTACTGTATGTTGTGAATTCCATTCATATCACTCATTACACTTATCATATTCCATATATACGAACCACCGAGGTTATCCGATTGTGTTCGCCTGTACGATTCCCCATGGACGAACTGTTGTTACTAACAGAATGGAGAAATAAACATTATTAAACTAAAAAAAACCAAAAAAAACCAAACCAGTTTGATTATTTCCACCTGACAGGAGAGCCAAATGTGCAGACACAAGACGAAGAGGATGAAGAAGATGAATTGAAGTCGGAAGAGGTGAACACAGAAAATACCCAGACCCTCGTTGGGAGACACTCACAGAAAAGTTCACAAAAGAAAGATAGCCAGAAAATGGAGCATAGTACAGCACACCAAAGCATGGAGACTGAATCTGAACAGTAAGCATCATATTTTCTCATTTTAATCTCACTAGAATGTAAGTAGGTGTATTTGATTGATGAAATATCTGTAACGTTTTCAAATAAGAATGTTTGCTCGTGCTAACAACCTGTTGTGATGTAAACGACGTGTGCATTATATTGTACATGACCTATCCGGTACTTGTATTAACTGCCTCTGCAACTGGAACTTTCAAACTTCTCGACTGGTAGAACCAGGGAATAATAATAAAAAAAGAAATATTACCTAGCAACATCCAAGGTCACGAGACATGTCCAGCCCCATGCCAGGCAGAGGCATGAGTAACATAGATGTATATATGAAGCACTGCCAAAACCTTTATAACATGTCAGTGCATTTTGGGAACTAGGATGAATTATCCCAACCTCCTATTCCTGTCGCCAAGTAAGCTACGTACTAAGAAAGAAACAGAGTTTTGTCCCCCATTTTGAGGTACGTGGCCAGGGAGCACGAAAAACAACTGAAAAACGTTTCGTATGTAGGTAGGGCATTGCTGATTGCAGATTGAAATCGCCTACAGGTAGTTAAATGTACTGAGGATTCTATAAAGGTTAGTATGTAAAATTGAATTATGTACACAGAACACTTGCCTGAAGGCATCATCCGGCAGGGGGCCAATATTTTAATTTTAAAATGCACACTTAGCTCTTGTTGAGACGTGTATCAAGGGGTAAATATTTTGCATTTATTTCTCATTTGAAGAAGGTAATGCACAAGAGACAGTAGAGCAGTGGATTTTGCGAGATATATTTGACAATATTTTGTTATTAGCAGGTGGACGGTTGGTCTTTAGGTTATGGCTATAGCCTACTGTAAATTAGGCTTCAGCACATTTACACACAAATAGAAGTCAAAGTGGTTCATAACCTTGTTCCAGGAATCAATCATGACCCATTCAAATGATATTTGTTTATAAAATTATTTGCAATATCATTTACAACCAGATATTGACTTGACCTACTTTATTGGTTTACATAGGAATAAAGTTCCCCCCCCCCCCCCCCAGTTTGAACCACAAGGTCATAGGGAAGGCCTGTGTGCACTCATCCATGAAGGTCTGAAACTATGAGGCAACTGAAAACGTTTTATATGTATGTAGGGCATTGTTGATTGCCAATTGAAATCACCTACAGTTAGCTGAATATATGTGTGTATTGATCCATGAACTGCTGAGTTTACAGAGTAATTGTAAAGGCCAATTGTTATATCTTTAAAATGCACAATTAGCTCTTGTTTGTTTGCAGTAAACGTGTACCTCCATCGTTAACGCTGAGCATGGTAGAGACCCAGGACGAAGAAAACACAGAATCGTCCGTCTCACTCTTTCAGTTGAATCGTAAGTTTTACAGCATTTTTCATATGCAGTTGTGGTTTTAATCTTGAACAAATGTATACCCTGGTAAACAAGTTTCAGTGTTCTTACTGCAATATCGATTCAGGTACGAAACAGAAATGAAATGAAATTTGACCCAGCACTTTTAATCCTAGTGCTATATCATATAATATACCATTATTGCAGCAACAGCTTCTCTTCCCACCTATACACTATGATAGAGTGTGATATAATGAAGCAGTACTACTAGGTTAAAACTGACAACTCCAAGCTGTCAATGGATATTTTCAATTAAAACTTGGCGTTTGACCTCAGCACCAGTCCTGACGCGTGAGGAGGACACACAGCAGAGTGAGTCTCCTACGTCATCGTCCGTCTTTCGTCGTGCTCGTCATGTCCGCCAGAAACAACGGGAGGCCCCGCCCACACTCGAGAGGTATTTATTGCAGTTTTAATCAAAACATCCAAAAGAGTTATATCTGGCACTGTGATGAACTGGAGAAGATCTGGATTGAAAATAATGTACGTGTATGTGAATCTTCATTCGTCAATAAAAAACTTTTAAAAAAGAAGAAAAGATAAGCTGTATGTCGAAGCGTATCTAGTAATTATTCAAGCCTTATATCATAAAGTTATTACTGCACCATACTGGAGCAAACGCCTTATTCCATATAGATTTGATTGCATTTTAAAGTTAGGGACTGGTCTGTAACTGACGTAAGCATTTGTTTAAGTACCATATGGTGTCCAGAATCGTTCAGATTCACTTATTCATACACATCTTTTACAATTCCAGTAGTGAAGACCCGTTTACATTTGCAAGTCAGCCTCATGAGCGACTCAGAGCCTACACAGAAGCTGGTGGAGAGAAGAAGTCCCCGTCCAAGTCTCAGAGAGAGGACAGCGGGCAGACTGAGGAGGAGGAGGAGGTGATGCTGACGGCGATCCGTAGAGAACCGGGTTCTAAGAGTCCAGTACGACCAACTCACACCTTAGAGGTAGAGACGCAAGAAGACGTCTACACGGCCATCAAGCCTTCTGCCGATCTGTTCTCAGTGCAGGAAACACAACCCGACGACGTTGAGACCATGGAGGAAGCCATGGAGGTGGACACGGAGTTGGTTCAAGTTACTCAGGAGGTGGAGGTCAAACAGGAAATTGATAGCGATCCCAAGTTGGAAAAAGTGGACTCAAAAGAGAAAGACGACACAGAAAGGTCATTAAAGACGTCAGCAGGTTCACAAGGTCGATCAGGTTATCACAAGTCTGCAGTGTCAGGCAAGTCAGCGGCAGGGCCTCGGTCCGCTATCGTAGTGAGGTCAGAGAGTCCGGAGAAGCCGCTCTCAGAGGTGGTTGTTGAAGACGATATGCGTGAAAGCAGACCACAGGAACATTCCAGTGCGGGTCACGTAGATTCGTGTGAATCTGGTATTATCCCGCCTACTAACCAGGCCCAGCAAACGTCACATAAACGGGAATTGCCAAAGAAGAACAGAAAGGAAATGGGTGCACCCAAAAGTACTCCCTCACGAAAGGTTTGATCGGTTTCTATAAATCATTTTTGTATATGTACGTCACAGAAGACCCTTCCATATTTTATGGGATCAGGTGATGCTGATTAAATTCTCCTTAATCCTTATTCATTGTTTTTAGGATTATCGTAGTCTGTGCCATTAATTACTTTGTCCATATAATTCATCTGGTCTGTGATAAATCCTTGCTTTGTTCACGCTTTAGAAATTCCCACAATAAAAATGGTGCATTATTTGTACAGAAGCATGCTCAAACGGAAGAAGAACCGTCCGCTGAGGCGGTTACTCTGCGGCCGCAAGACACGTTTCGGACACGACAGGAACAGAATGCAGCTCCATCGGCTCGACATGTCAAGGGTACGCACAGCGCAGTTATAGCTGACACAACTGAGACGTCAGGGAAGCAGGCCGCAGGCAGGGAGGACCAAAAAGACACCGTACCCGTTGCAACTGTGGTAGAAGACACCGGCGAACAAGCTGGTGCCCACAGCGATGTAGTCGTAAAGATGCCCGTGCCAGGCACCAGCTCGGCCAAAGATACAGCAGGAGTGAGTTATCTTCTCTAAATTACAGTCTCTATACTCAATGAGAGTAAGATGTTCATCGTTTATAAACTGTAAGAGCCACTTAACAAATTCAAATTTTACTCTTCTGTTTAAAAGTATAAAGGTCATGCATATCATTTACAAATGATACAGATGTCGCCGAGTCCTATTTAGTAGATTAGTAGTTCCTTGATAAACGTTAAGAATATCGTTTAGATATGAGTCTGTTAAGTATGGATATCTTGTTCTCAAATCGCAGGCTCGGGATGGTGGGGATGGCAGTCAGGTGGGCACAGTCCTCCTATACACCACGCGCACCACTGTCATTCACCATATTGACCAGATGTTAGAAACCCGCGTCAACGGAAGAACAGTCTCTGTCAAACACTTCGACCCGGTAGGTGAAATGCTGTTATTACATCTGTTATATATTGTTCAGGTTAACCTAGACGTATCTGACCGCCAACAATACATAAACTAAAGGCCACCAATGCTGTGTCACGCAAACGACTTCATAATTAGTTTACATGCTTAAATCTCTTTCCTGATTTTGTTACCAAATTTAAATCACATCGAAACATCGTCCTTATTGATAAATTGAAAAACTCAATAAAGTAATGACTCAACCTAAAGTAATCGATAAATTGATGCTTCGGTGACCTGTTCCAAAGAATAGATAAAAGCAGATGTGAAATTGCTTAAACTAGGTCTCAATGTGCATGGATTCATATCATAATGCTAATGGTTTAGTCAGTGATAAGTCTGAGTGACGCTATTCATTGAAATGACACCAAGAACAAACAGCCAGCTCTACGTGTTGCCGTTTCATAGTGCTGTATGTTGCCATGGTTACAGGTGGTGAAGACAGTTGACGTCATACGTGAGGTACACAAGGACCACGTGGATGACGTGTCTCCGTCACGATCTGTCCACTCTCTGACGTCAGGCGACCTGGCCGACATCAGCTCGCTGTCCAAGTCGACGAGCACCAAGACGGGCAGCGCCTTCACCAGCCCGCACAACCTGCTGTCCATGTCCTCCGGCGGCCCGTCCTCCGGCTCCGGCAGCAGCGGGCGCCGGTCGGAGCTCAGCCGCACGTCGTCGGCCGTGCGCCTCCCTATGGTGAACGTGCACGTGCAGACGTCGCCGATGGAGGAGTTCATGGGGCGCAGCGTCGAGTCTCTGCCGGGGATGTTGGCGAGCGCGGCGGAGAGGCACAGCGAGCCGGAGACGAGCCTGAAGCGGCCCTCCGTGAAGCGCACGAGCAGCTCGAGCAGCTCGTACATCCGCGTCGCCGACCTCGCCTCGCAGAACGAGGACACCGACCTCGGTTTCAAGCGTAAGTCCGTGTCCTCGAACCAGTCGTCGTCTCTGTTCAGCACCTCCACGGTGAGCGGCGACGGGGTGGCACCGCCGGCGCCGCCGCCCCTGGAGACCCCGCCGCAGGGTTTTATGGTCAAGAAGCAGAAGCAGACGTTCCAGAAGCCGGAGCCCCCGGGCAGCACGCCCCGGTCAAAGCACGCCGTCAGGGAGGCGGACATGGAGGGGCAGGGAGCGGTAGGCGCGGGGGGCATGAGCCTGGACTACGCCACTGAGCTGTCTGTGAGAAAAGACTTCGGTGACAAGTCGTACAGAGGACGAGGACGGGGGCGAGGCCGTACCCGAGGCCGAGGGCGCGGCCGAGGCAGGACCTTGGGTAAATATATGATGAGTGCACAACTAAACTGGGCGCTTTATAATTCAACCGAACATTTCCTTTGATGAATAGTTATCAAGGACTAACCTTGTTTTTGTATACCTTTTTTACCTACCATATCTAAAAAACTATGATTCTGGTAGGATCCGCTTGGAGATTCTCCCGCACATAGAGACAGAGTGAACCAGACTTAGGCCTGGAGAGTGAAGGGCCACGAGAGTGAGATTCTCGTGTAGTGCTAAACTTAAACCATTTATTCTTTTTTGAATTGCTCTTCACAGATGTACATCTATCCTCAGAATGGACTTCTTGCCATACTGTAAACAAAATTTAGAACTCTAATTCTTTGATCTCCTTACCTTGAGAAAGACAGTGAGGCCACAGCCTTTCGCTGGTGTTAGTGTGGACACTAGTAACAAACTACTACCTGTGTAACATGAAATAATAGCCCTTTCAGAACTCAGCTTGTGAATATTCATGACCTGCATTAGTCTCAAGGTCATTATCAGGGGTTCCCGGAGTTTACAATGGTTTCCCGTTCACCCGTGGGGGGGGGGGGGGGGGGAGGGGGGAATCGACGCAGTCGCTAGTTCACATTAAAATTTGGTAAATTCATTCAAGAGGAGAAACCCCGATATTCTTAATACTTAAAACTATATGAGGTAGTTCACATCGTCTAGCTCCATGGTGTCTTCCTAAGGGTTTTATTGTTTAGTATCATATCAGCATGGTCTTAGATCTTTGCCTTTAAACACTAAACATACCACGTATATCTTTCCAGTCCAAGTGTCACAGCCAACACAACAGGACGATGTATTCGACCAGGCAGAAACGAAACAAATAAGGTAGATATTCGGAAGTGATAGTATGAACTTCATTTCCAACTTCTCCAGTGATATGATTATGCAAATATATATATACAGAAACTAAACTCTTCTTAATCATCACTAACTCTTGAATAACTGGTTATGCTTAATCCATCTAAAAAAACATGTATTCATTCGTGAAGAGATTTGGGAGGGACTAATCTGATATAATCTGTTTTTAAGCGCCTCCGCATCGGAGGCTCTTACAACTAGTGAAGAACCACGGAAACTGGAAGAAGGTAAGTAAACTACACCTCATATTAAGACTCGGTACCAGGATCCTGTAGATACTTTATATCTTTATGAGTAAAACTAATGAAATGAACTGGATTCAACTGGACTGCACACAACCTCTAGTGATAATTCTTGAAAAGCTTCCGGTAATACTGTTAAGCGCTAAATTTGATAATGTTTTACCTAACTCTACAACCTGGGTCAAAGATATACGTTCTGTCAGCCATGTGAGAGCCCACCCTGCCCTTTGTTTGCACTGCAGATTTGCATAAAAAGGAGATAAATTGAAAGCTTCTTGTTTTGAACAGGAATGGCGGTGTTTGCGCTCTGGAGGGATGATGACCATTTCTACCACGGTAAACTACAGCAGCGCCAACCCAAGGGCGACTGGAATATGAAGTTCGCTGACGGTAACGTCAGTGACGTGGCGGAGTCGGACATATTCCCGAGCTGTCTGCTGACTGTCGGCGATGACGTCATGGCGCAGCGTCGGTCGACGCTCTTTGACAACGCAGTCGTAGTCGGCAGCGGGCAGCGTGGGACGATGCTTGTCTATGAAGTGCAGTTTAGTGACGAGTTTAGGAAAAAGTGAGTAGTCCCCATAGAAAACCACTGCAGATTCCCGAACGAAACTTTACACGCGGATTCACCGTAAACAGTAGAGAATTCTGTAATATGTTGGTCACCAGAACAATAATATTTTTTAACTATTGTTGCCCGTGAATTCCAGCATCATTTGTTTGGTTGGGAAGACGCTTGACTTTTACCGTGCATTACTGAGACCATAGATTGGATACATTGATTATCTCTTAAATACGGATGCTTCTATTTAGGATTCCCGTTGCTAAGCTATGTCTGACGCGGGAACAAGGTGAAGTTATTCGGGCTAAGTTCGCCGCGCTACGGGAGGAGGAGGTGGTGCCCCCTACCGGCGACCCTATGACCTCCGTAGAGAGAACGGGACCTGGACTGGCTGCTGCTCAGTTATCGCATGAAGACCTTCAGAAACCTAGAGGTTGGCAAATCTTACATATATTGAAAATGACACATATACAATCGTACATATAGGAGGGCTTTAATAACCCATGAAATAATCAATAAAGAAAGATCCCGATATCAGTTTTGGATGTGAATTGAACAAAATAGGTGTTTATCTACTGTCATTATGTACATCTCCTATCCACACCTACAAAGTTATGGTTTATCTTGTGTTCCCCATAGCCCTAATAGGTGTAATTAGCCTGACCTTAATAGTCCAAGCTCGACCTCGCAGTGACATTGTTAGTTGCTACAACGTCTAAAAGTTGTTTTTTTGTGTATCTGCAATCGGTGCTGCCATTCAAAATAGATTAAATTTTTTTTATCCAGAGAAAGCGGTGTATGCCATCTTCACAGACCGGCACTACTACCCGGGCTACCTGGTGGCTGAGGAGGCCGACTCTAAGTTCACCATCGCCTACGAGGACGGCGACGTGCACAGCGTGCGGGATATCTTCATCATCCACCTGGCGTTGCTGCCCGTCGGCCAGGCCGTGTTCGCCGAGCGCCAGGGCGAGGATACGAGCGTGCCCGGCGTCATCATCCAGGTGTTTGACGAGATGCAGGACGACTGGGGCTACCTGGTCGAGTTCACCGACGGCGAGTCCGAGAGGTACGCTTCACCGAGGGGTCATTCTTATAGACGGCTCCGGACATGCTGGTTAGATGATTAAACACTAGGAGCCAAATTGGGAATTTTGTGTATAGAATAATGGAATACAGAATTATGCAACATTGAATTTGATGAAATTGGGGAATCGGTTTTCAGTGTATTTTTGTCCTTAAGTCCTCATTGAATACTGAACTCTCCAGGCAATAGTCTGTAGCTCAGTGTTGTGGATTGTAATTATTGTCAGTTCTACAGTTGCAGATATGTTGTTTGAACAATTACGGTGAAACTCAATGCAATATATCTTAAAACCATTGAATAAATTCTTAATATCAAAAATTAAGATGAAGATTACTGGGAATAAAAAAAGATACAATTTGGAAGAAAAACACAACCTGTAGCACGATTCTAGTTTATTTCCATTCTAAATGACGCTCAAAGCTTTTGATTGTATGTGACATTAAATTGTTTTTTTCTCTCCACACATTAGACTTCACCGGAGTAAAGTGATCCTCACTCATGAACAGGCCATGTCACTGAAGGCGTCTACACCCACGCTGAGCAGCACCCCCAAGATCTCAGACGTTACGCTAGGTGAGAAAATATTTCACATTCTGTACGGATCCTTTTTTTTTTTTTTTTATGCTAATCGAAATGTTGCTGATGTTGTCTTTATAGACTCTGCACGCAGTCACTCACTGCTGCAGATACCATGTTTTATCACCTGTCACCTTTAGACAGCTGCACACCTCCAATCTCTTGTTTATTCACTTTTTTAAACAATGAAACTACGAATCACGCCGATTCCGTACATCGTAAACGGTCCGCCGCCATGTTGCTACATAGCAACCAGACTGTTGACAAAAGCCACTTTACCCGTAATTGGCTACCGCGCCCGAAACGATCGTCTTTACAGTCGTTTCATGTAGAATGCAGCCTGATGATTCTCATAGATGAGACCGCTACTCATTTTGAAACCCACATTGGTCTCAAAAACCACCCAGGGACCCAAAATGTATCTGTTGACACGGTTGTCAATGATACCAGTGCCCTGACAAAAGAACAAAAACAAATGCCGTCCGCAAACGACATCTGCAATTTGATTGGCCGAGAGAGGTCACATGGTACAAAACTATAAAAAGGGATGACAGCTCTAACTGTCACCATTCCGCGGTTGCTGCACCTACTGTGTAGAAGTTAGATCTAGCCACGTATCAATTGATTCTGTACTGATCCTTGTTAAATATACCCAGTACATGTATATATTAGAACTAGAGCTATATTTGAGTTTAAATCATTTTCATCAAAAGAACCTTGTAAATGATAAATCTGAATCATATTATCCAAGTTGAGAAGTTCAGATGCGTGGCCTTACCTGGAATTATTTTTTGTTAACAATAGAAAAAAGAGATTTCAGTTCGGGGGGGGGGGGACTTTTTGAGCCACAGGTCCATTTTTAAGACCTCCATTAAGGACATATTTCTACCTGTAAAACTGATTCAATCAGAATATGATATGCTCTATTTGAAAGAGAATAAAAAACAGTAGTTGCTAGGAAGTGGAATTTTCAAGGTAGATTCTATATTTACTGAGATATTCATGTATTTGTTAAGAGTGGGGGTGGAAGTGAAATGGGCATACTAAAACAGATGTTCACACAATATTGATTTTACATGCAGCCTTGGTGTTACATTTACCATCTCCATAAGTGGCACTGGCACACCCTATGAAGTGTCATTATTTAGGTGAAACATATTTGATGTGCCATTCATGTATTTTTGCCAAATCACTTTATGTGAGGGGGGAGGCAGCAGATGTTTGAGTGGATGTTTATTCAGCATATTTACACACAAAAATATGTCAGAATGGTTCATAATATGTTCTATGAATCAGTCAAGACCCAGACAAATCGTATTGGTTTGTAAAATTATTTGCAATATCATTTACCACCAGATATTGGCTTGGCCTACTTTATTGGTGTACATAGAAACATAGTTTTGTCCCCCATTTTGAGCCTCATGGGCAGGGAGCATGCAGAAAGATCCCAATTCCTGTGTGCACTGATCCATGAAGGTGTCACCATCAGACGACCAACCTACCTTTCACATCTAGTTAAGGCATTGCTGATTTCTAATTGAAATCGCCTACAGGTGGATAAATATACTCTGCATTCTAAAAAGTTTAGTATGTAATGATAGTTTTTCCATTCGGCGCTGCCAATGCAGCCAAACAATGTGCTGTCGTGGCTCGTACCTATGCAGTCACACATAGGGTGTGAGAGGCGGGTATGAATGCAGAGATGTTGCTTTCTTCCAGATAACAGTGTTAAAACAAGTGAGGCTACTCTACACACTAGGACTGGTTGTCTAAACTTTAGAGTTGATAATTTTCTTGATTATTAGCAGGTGGACGGTTGGTCTTAAGGTTATGGCTATAGCCTACTGTAGTACACTGCTTGTAGAGTTACTAGGCGACCTGACCACATTTTCGCTTTTTATAGCTCACTAAGTACAGATATGAATATGGTTTCTGTTTTGGACGGAAGGTTATATGCCTTACAGTTTTAATATTTAGTACTTTGGCATGGATTTAATAAAAAAAAAAAAGGTGAATTCAGTTTGGGGGTACTTTTGTAGTTACAGGTCCATTTTTAAGAACTCCTTTATGGACATATTTCTACCCCTTAAACTGGTTGAATCATGATATGATATGCCTCATTTGAAAGAGAATAGAAAACAATAGGTGCTAGAAAGTGGAATTTTCTAAGTAGATTCTATATTTACAGAGATATTCAAGTATTTGTTGAAAGGGGGGGGGGGGGGGTTGGAATGAAATAGGCATACTCAAATAAATATTTTCTCAATATTGATTTACATTCAGCATTAGTGTAACATCTCCATAAGAGGCACTGATGGTTGCTTACACCATAGAAAGTGTCACTATATAGGTGAAATGTATATTTGATGTGCTATTGATGTATTTTTGCCAGAACGCATAATGGGAGGTGGGAGGCAGCAGGTGTATGAATGGATGGTTTATTCAGCATATTACAGTATGTAGGCATTGCTGATTGCCAATTGAATCCCTTACAGGTAGATAAATATATGTGTGCATTGATCCATGAACTATTCCCCTCCCTCCCTCCCTCCCTCCCTCCCTCCCTCCCTCCCTCCCTCCCTCCCTCCCTCCCTCCCCTCCCTCCCTCCCTCCCTCCCTCCCTCCCTCCCTCCCACCCTCCCTCCCTCCCTCCCTCCCTCCCTCCCTCCCTCCCTCCCTCCCTCCCTCCCTCCCTCCCTCCCTCCCTCCCTCCCTCCCTCCCTCCCTCCCTCCCTCCCTCCCTCCCTCGGGGGTGGGGGTGGGGGGTGGGGGGGGGGGGCTTCCTTGTTATCATAGTAATTAATCACTAGCAGACCTTTAAACCATATTGAGTTTTAAATGCGTCCACCTGCTAATTTGGTCTTTAAAGGCCAATATTCCTATTCTAAAATGCTTACGTAGCTCTTGTTATTAACCAAAATTGAATTCGTTACAGCTATTCAAACCTTATGACAAGCTATCAGTTTTAACAAAGTAAGCCTACTTTACACAATGTACACAGTCAAATATAATAACCTTAGAACATATCATATATATATATGTGGTAAAAAATCATAACTCCTGATAATTTAAAAAGATTGATTCCTGCTTTTGATTCAATTTATTCAATAAGATGAGCACGAGACATATTTTTAACAAATAATCTAATATATTTCTAAAGATAGCTGGTTATGTTTTCTGCATTATTCAAGATTTTCAGTTGTGTTTTTGTTATTAGATATGCTTCGCAAGCTAGATGAAGCTCAGCAATCTGCCATCTTCCCCCTATGTTTATATATATATAATAGAAAGAAATACTGGAAACATAAAACTTTTCTAGATTAAGGTAAGGATTCTTACTCAAACTGTGGAATGCGCAATACGGATGGGTCTTGCTATATTTCGTGATCTGGTGCTAAATAGTGTCAGAATTGATAAATTACGAAACAAATTCTTCATACTTGGCAGCCTTGTAGCTGTCTAAACTTTAGAATTGGTAATTGTTTTGTTTTTCTAGAGAAGAAGCCTATATTTACTAGGCCTGTACCAGTTTATCTCTGTAACACATGCACATTGTTCCTATGTTGTCTTAACCATATCTGAAGTACCCACCAAATTAAAGCTGGATACAATAGGTTACGATAGAATCAATTTCATTTCTCTGAGAATTATCTAAACGGGTATTTTAAATGTTTTACGCTAATACACTCAGCCATCCAATGGTAAGGAATATGTTGCCAGGTGTCTGTTTAGCTGCAGGCATTGTGTAACCAAATAGATAAGGTGCGACACCAGCCTGTAGAAAAAGGTCTATTCCATTCCCTGCACAGAACATTTGGTATGATAACTGGTCTCTCCTATTGTGTGTTAAATATGTCCACCCTCTAATTTGGCATTTAGTGGCCAATGATTCTAATTCTACAATGCAAACTTAGCTCTTGTTTTCTGTAAATAATTTTCAGCATGTCTTAAGCTACTTGTACTGGATTTTAGATGCGTCCATCCGCTCATTTGGCCTTTTAAAGGCAAATAATTCTATTTTAAAATGCACTCCTAGTTCCTCTGCTACGATACATCTGTGATTTAACCTTTGTGGTTGCTGATTATTTTCCTCGTTGACAGACAACCTAGTGGCCGGTAAGAGACGGCGTCACGTGCCGACCACGGCGTCGCCGCTCACCGTGGGCTCGGACAGCGGCACCACGACCCCGGGCCGCGGGTCTCCGAGCAGCATGACGCGCCCCACGCGCAGAATCCTCAACTCTACCGCCTCGAAGAAGTCCGCCAAGCGCACGCTGTCCGACATAGAGCCGGCCGCCAAGAGCACGCCCACCCCGAAGCGGCGCATGGTGGCCGTGGAGATGGAGGCGGACGGCGAGGCGCCCAGTCCGATCGCCTTCGAGTCCCCGGTCAATAAGAGAAAGTCAGCAAGGAAAGTCAAGCAGGGTAAGAGCATGCGGGGAAATAGGCAACAAAATCTGTTTTGGGGTGACATCTGTGGTGTATATTCGGACGTGCATTCAGGTCCCAGGAACTAATGTAAAATAGAAACTTGATAAAGACGTTTAAAAAAACCCAAAAACCATGAGGTCTGTAAACGTGACGTTCATCCGCTTCCTACCGCTCGCAACCACTGTGAGAGATCAGGGTGCCAAGCTCGGATTCGCAAGTTGAGCCTACCGCCTACCCTGTATGAACCGTTCTATTGGTTGACCTCCCCGTCCTCACAGAAAGCTTTTCTCTCATTGGTCAGTTCATTCCTGCCACCGTGTTCTGTGAACCGTAAACTCAAAGTTTTCAGGGAACGAAAAAGTTTTTTTTCCTAACCCATATCATCCTCAGAATATATACACAACTTCATTTGTCAGTGCTCAAACATACATTGAAACAGTCGATGGTAGTGATCACTGCCGCTGGTAAATTTTACATTTTCAAGGTCATTACTCCCACATGAATCCAATTGTGAACTTCAGTTTGATGATTTGTTCCGTATTAATGTCAGTGATATGTGATGTATTCCGTGGTTTACGATTGTTCACAGAGCTCTTCTCGGAGGTGAAAGGTCCTATCCCAACGAAGGGCAGCAAGTTGTTCCAAGGATACTGCTTCCTGCTGACGCACGTGGAGCGCACCCCAGAACAGAGAAGAGAGGATCTCCTGAGGGCTCAGTCAGACGCGCTCGACACCACCAGTGATGAAAGCAACAGTAAGTTAAGTCTCAGACAGCGTTTTCTCTGAGTGTACAGTCCATGGTAAAGTCACGGCTCTGTAACGTAGAGTGACTAATAGGAAAGGCACCACTGGCTTCGGACTGAATTCACAGGATCTCTGTCATATGAGGTACCAAGGACCGGCCATCCAAGTCAGTGGTGGCACCTATTATACAGAATTGTAGCGTAATCACCAATATGGCCGGGTGTTTCAATGAGAAATTGAAAACATAAGGAATTTTCTCTTGAGGAAGGAGACCTAGGACTTTTCTAGCAAATGAGCTTAACTATAGATTGTACATTAAATGATAATTTGCCAGGTCAAATTATATTCCTTAAGTTAGTAAGGCGATGCTGAATCTAAAGATTAAGACCAAACTGCTTAGTAATTAAACCGTGGTTCATTGATGGTCATTGCACATTACAGTTGAAGAGGAGGTCATTCCATTTGACAAGAACCATCTTCAGGATCAGATCGAGGCTGGTGGAGGTTATGTGCTGGAACGATTCAATAAAGATCAGGTAAGATACGAAATAACGTATAATTGTCATATTACTGATTTAGAACAGTCACATATGACCGTCTACTAATTAGTTCTACTCGCTGATAGGATATGAAATGTAACAATCTGAATAAAAGTTTCAATTCTCGTCGTAAGGGATTACAAACTTTAGAATAAAGTAGTCACCAAAGAAGGAGTTCACAAATCCAAATATATCTTAAAGTTAACTTGGATTAAATTGGAATTAAGTTAGTACCACCTTCTATCAGGAGATAATCATCTCGTCATAGTAAAACCAGAATTGAATTACTCCATTTCTCTTTCAGCTGAAGCTGTACTCTAAATGCTTCATCATTTCCGACGCGCATCAGCGAACACTCAAGTACTTCTTCTCACTGGCGGCGAACGTGCCGTGCGTGTCGCACGTGTGGATCAGGGACTCGTGCAAATCGGTGAGTACTCATGGGAAATAGTTTGCCGCCGTAAAATGAAAAATTAATTCATAGTTATGTCATATGGAGCCTTTTGTGGACAATACAAAGCTAGCAATGGGGTACTATTTGTATTGTTCTACTCTGTTTCTGTTGTTGTTGTTGTTGTTGTTGTTGTTGTTGTTGTTGTTGTTGTTGTTGTTGTTGTTGTTGTTGTTGTCAATATTGAAACAAATAGCAAAATATAGGCTATGGTAAATAAAGGGAATAAAACTGTTCATGTATATGTACTTCGGAAACATCATCTTTTCTATATCATCAGATAATGTGTCTATATACGTGCGAGATGTATCCTTTTTTGTCATGTAGATGATCCGAAAGCAATTATTTGTTCTTCAATCTATTTTCAAAATATCTGCGTTTCGAGATTAAGTGTGTTAGCAGATCGTCATGTGATGAATTTAAGTCACCTCTGAATGTGTGGAGCTCTTGCCCACCCCGATGACAAAGCCACCTTTATAAAGAATAAAACTTATACTCATTTACCTTCTAACAACTGTTATATATTTTAGGATGAGCTGAAAGATTACACAAACTACATCCTTCCTGCCGGCGTCAGCATTGAGAACAACGCTTTAATCGAAGCGTGAGTATCTATCAAGACTGAATATCCCGTAACTGTATGTCAATGTCAGCCCTTGGGTTCTGAACATACACGTGACTATTCAGTCATAATGTTAGATGGTAATTTATAATTCTTGTAAACCTACGATGTAAATGAGATGTTTTGAACGGGGTTCTTTTAAAGTTCGGTATGTTAAAACTATTGAGATCGCTAGGTAAACCTGTATGACCATTGGATCGCCCATTGGAATTACAGTGAACTGCACATTTACATTATTGGATGGTTGTTGAGGCAAGTAGCAGTATGACTCATAGCTCCATCGAAAACAGAGCTCTGCTTATTATATCAGACACCTATAATCTTTAATGCAGAAACTGTATTAAAAACAAAGAACATATCAATAGGTAGTTTACCTGGAACATTCTTTATGTCACGGTATGGCAGTACAAATTATATGATAGATTTGACTAATACAAAACGTCACTCAGCTCGCCTCATGGTGTTCAGCTTCGTTTCACGAATGTTTCAAAATTGTCGAAACGTTGGCTAGTGGGCTGTGTCAGCAATCTAAGGTTTTTCAAAGGAGTACCTAAGGAGACATACGCTTGTGTATATTATTTCTTCTGTAAAGCTTGACAGTATGAAACCTTTTCCGGTACTTTTAGTAGCTCTGCTTTATGGCTGCTAAAATCTATGGATATTTTCAAGTGCATTGGTGTTCAAATCAACGTAATGCTCCAGAAACCTAGGTTAAAGGCATATCGAACAATATGGCCCGAAAATTAAAACCCATGTTAATATCCTGAAAATGTAATATGAGGTTCTCCAAGTGTTATTGGAACACATATCTAACTTAAAAATCATGGGTCACCGTGCTTGATTTTTGATTAAGAGGTCAATATTATGACTGTATAACAAAATAATGTATAGAAATTCTTAAAAGTTGATTTTCACATAGTAAAACCAATGTCATTTTCTCCAAAGTTTCACAGAATGTAGTAGATGCATAACACTGCACCCATAAATTTTAAAATACATAGGTCACAGTCCTTATTTTTCAAAGAATTGAACAAAGCCATATATTCAGTATATGTCCAAAAATGTAAAATAAGCCAGTGAAAATTGCTCTATTTTACCTATCAAAATTGGATAAACTAGTCAAACCGTAAAATGCACACATTTGGCATTAAAATAAAACACAAGGAACCAGTTTTGACTGGTTATTGACAATATTAAAAAATCACCAGGTGGCGCCACCGTAAATTGTCCGATATGCTTTTGATAGAGGTAATTCAACTATGCAACAACATGTCCTTTAATCCCTTCCTTACTCGTGTTATATTCATATTTTTTTTCTTTTGTCGACACCGCCACCTCCTTCCAGAAATTGTAACAATCAAGCCATATATTGTTTACCTTTTCTTTATGTAAGAATGTATGTAACATAACACAGTCATACACATTGATTCCTCTCTTGCAGGAGGCAGAATCCAGTGCGGCCGCTAGACGGCATGAGCGTGGTGGTTATTACGAAGAACCAACGTTTCCAGACGATGTGGTCGGAGATCTTGGAGACGGCGGGCTGCCAGGTGCACAACACGACGCCCGGTGAGTCACTCACTCTGTGTCCCGCTGAGCCGCTTAACGCTGGGGTCACCGTCCGGCCAGGCTGCGGGCTAGGACAATGCTCAGAGCGTCGAGATCATCATAAACATTTTTGTTTTGTTTTTTAAATCTTAATTTAACCAGTTCTACCTATGGTAGATCTTCTACTGGACATATTGAACTGATAGGAGTTTCTGTATACTATCAGGGCAGACATGATCATTTCTCCATATTAGACTCGGTTTACTGCGTCGATGCGCTAATACATTGTATTTATCTCGACATTCCTCAAATAGATTTATACCATAAAAAATATTTTTCAAACTAATTTTCCAAAAAAGAGTGGTGTCCGTAGATGGGAGCGCAGTAAGCTCTTCGTCAGATTATAGGGCCAGCAGTGCCCCACACTGGCAGTAAATTGTCAGCATAAGATATGAATGAGGGCCTATAGAAAAGGACTGCGTGTGGGGAACTATGCTTATTCCTATTATATTTATCTCCATTGTAGAGACCCGTTTATTGCCTGATGTTTAGCTATTTCATTACCCGCTTTCTTAACATTTCTTGTTATTACCCATATCCTTGGTCTGTCTATCAGAATTGAAACTTATTTTTGATTTTAATTCCAAGTATTCTGCGTGGCATATATAGAAGATGAATAGCATAAGTCTTTACTAAATACCCTACATGCATATAATTGCACCCTTACTAATTAGATGAACGTTGTCTTTATTAGCATGCATTAATCTATTTAAATTACGACTGATATATCTTTGTAAGTTTGAAGATCACTCTTTATCACTCTAAATCTCTCATAGAGGGGTTTCCACCCCGAACCCCGCTACAACCTTGATGTTTCTGTTAATATCTCTTAGAAATATTACTATTGCATTCCTCAATATGTTTTTTTGTTTAGACGTTTATTCATTCTGTAGTTATACAGTTCTTCCATGAATACACTCATGCTTCATTTTTTCCCCATGCTAAATAGCCATGCGTCCATTACTCCTCGGTGGTTTCTGGATTAGCCTGGAGCTGCGAATCACAAGGCGCAGTTTTCTTTCTCATGTGACACAAAATTCTGCTGTACTGTTTCACTAATAAACCAAAGGAATTCCCATAATCGCTTCAGAAAGAATTGGCATGGTGCCATCTTTATAATAGTCTTACGGGATATCTCATTGGAGGGAGGTGGTTCATGGCCAGTATGATACAATTCTTAACAACCATGAAATAATGTTGTCACTCACTAATGTAAATTAATATAGAACGCACTATATTTTTACTTAGTATTAATGTGAATTAATATAGAACGTATTATTGACAGTTCGGTCTCTTTCACGGGATCAAAAGTATTTTGCACGCGTCAGGATTAACCGGCGAGACTCGCCATTTGCCGCGAGGGGTCACCGACTGTTGACGTTGCCAGTGCTAAGTTCAAGCCTAGACAGTCTAGATTATAAAAAAAAATCGCCTGCAGCATTACATTTGGGTATATATCCCGGCTGAGGTAACGTCCCTGTTGGATTGGATCTCTATTATTGATACGGACATTATATCTTAAAATCCATATGTACCTAATTAACAACAGAAATGGAGCTCAAGCGATTAAAGTTAACTTTTTACAAATTAAAAATGTAACCAACCTGGATGTGATTTCTACATATCGTAAATTAATGCAATTTAAAAAGAAATGAGGATGAGGTTAAATATTATCAAAACTGAAATACTTACATAGCTAGTACCCCAGGAGGCTGCCATTTTGACATCATATCTATCTGAATCATGAAGTATCTCCCTTGACCCAGCGTATTTTAAAATGCACTCTAGGTATCATCCTCAATAGCACACAATCAGTTCAATTTAGATTGAATTAGGGGAACCAGAGAATCTAGTCCTGTATTACTAAGTGCTGTTCTGGTAAAGAGCGGATTAAAGGACTAACACTTAGCTTAACTAGATCTGTTCCAAGGCATAGATTAGTAAATGTCCAGTGGATCGATAACGTGATCGGTGGTTCGATATAGCTCTCGCGATCTGACCATGGTTATTAAATGTTAGTAAATCTCAAGTTTTATCTTTTTATAGACGAGGGACAAATGATCATTTGATATTTGACATCGCCAATGTGCATTTATAGATATAACATAATTGACTTGAGGGTGAATATGGTTTACAACCATTGTATCACGTTTACCGTATTGCTAACCTGTATGGTTGATTTGCAGAGGGTGGGTTTTCAGTGATAGTTGATGGCGTCCTCTATTGTAAAATATGCTAATCCTATACAGATGTATTCTAATACTCAACTGTCAACGACTTCTCTAGATTGAGTCTTTAACCTAGGCAGAGGTTGGCGGAGTATCAGTCTCATGGAAGCTTTACCTGGTCTATTGTGGATTTGAGTGATACCATATGCAGTAGACCTCTCTATTTTTTCTATATCAGGAATTTCCTCCTGTCTAATATGTAGCAGAATTGTGGGTAGCAATACTTAAATACATGTATAGAAAACATTCTTATAATTGACGTGACGATTAACGTCTCCCATTCACCCTCACACAATTATGCAAACGCAAAAATGAATTTAAGATACAAAAACTGACCATGCCGGATATTTTTTTATTGGGCTTTACATATTCTAACATCAATTATAAATTTACCTGTGTGCCCGCGCCATTTGTTTGTGCAAAGGTACTAGGATTTCGGCTTTGTGTCCCAGACTGCCCGAAACCATTTAGCGGGTTGCTGCAGTCATTGAAAGGCTTTATATACTTGAGAGGCTTAACCTTTGCCAATGCTTGGGAATAGTTAGGAGTAAACAGTTCCACAAGTAGTTAACAGACGGCAATCGTCTTATGCTCTATGCTGCACCTAGTGCCGGTAAGCCTATTAGCAGGGATGCAAGTTTGCCGACAATTGACGGAAATCAGAAATATCTGTATCTTGAAATATGATCATTAACAGAGTATGAAAATCATAAAATGAAACTAAATTCCAAGAAATTCTGGCAGCAGGCTTTCACCGACGGCGTATAAACCTCCAGTCAGTGCTTTGGCGGCAGTTAAACGCGCCAAGGGCCGTTGACACTGCCGTCAGAGTTCCGTCAAGTGCCGAAATTTTGTTTGACGGCACGGGGCGGGGGGCGCCCCCCCCCCCCCCCCCCCCGAATACGCCCCATTTTTTTTTTTTTTTTTTTTTTCTGTTTCCGACTTTTTCATCAGTCCCGACTTTCATCCCTGTATTAGAACTGAAAGTAAAAGTACTGCGTTTGGTTTGTTTACAGAGGCGATGGTGTCGATGGACGTAATGGTGACGGACCGCCAGGTGGATGACGATTTGCTGCTGGAGGCTCTGCAGGCGGACGTGCCTGTTGTGTCGTCAGAGTGGGTCATTCAGTGTTTAATCACAGGCCGGCGGGTCTCCTACCGCGCCCACCCCCGCTACAGGCACGACTACGTGGTGTCATGAGCAATGCCACTTACAGAACTGAGCTGTGACTCAAGATGGCATCTGCATGACCATGTGGATCCATTAGCCCTTTTCTACTCATACTCCCTACACAAGTATGTTGACCCAGTGAATTATGTTCCACTTGTTATAAAGACATGATAAGGGAAACTACAAGAAACTGTATTCCACTCACAGAGTAAAAATGACTAGAAGGACCTATGAACGTTGACCCATTCGCATTAGAAATATGACAACATAGATCCATGAACTATGACCTACCCACAATAGAAACATAATACATGGATCCATGAACTGTGAGCCACCCGCATTATAACACATAACATTGATCCATGGACTGTGGCCCACCTGCAATAGAAGCATGACGATATGGACCCTGTGATTCACCCGCAACACATTAAAACACTATTAAACTGGTGTAGTTTGGGATTATAATCCACGATTGTGGACAGTAGAAATTTAAAAAGGAGTGAGAGCGTTAGCGAGTTCGGGGTTTTCTCCATTGTTCACACGCCATTGACAAATTGGGTCAGCTATGTGGTATACATGACAATAAGGACCTGTAAACCATGTTCCGATTTTACTACAGGCATGACTACATATTCAATGTACTAAGACCTCTGCTTGCCATCACTGCCCTGGTTTTAATCTGTGTATCAGTTGTACAGTGCTAGAAGAAAGGTATAGTATTAAACGGAAGTTACCTTATCGTTGTCAATGATATATATCGTTCACTATTTCACTTGCTCGTATTGGATTCGGTATGTTCCTTGTTGTTGAAATACTGAATGACTTGATCTTGTAGAAACCCCGCTTTTACTTGTGAAATCCATGACCAGATAAAGTATACTACTGCTACATCTTTGATCTAACGTCCTTCATCAAATGCTGAAGACGATTCCCTTATACACATGTCTCGTCTATACAAACGCTAAATATCATAACCAGATTGCCTACTTTGAGGGCCACATTATGATATCAAATGTTAAGTGATGCTAGTTATAAAATGTACAAACTTAGAAAACATTTTGTCAATTAAGATTTACGGAAGGTTATTGCATCTGGTATTGTCAGCTTTATTTGATTCGTGCATGCGGCTTCAATGAATGTGCATGTAAAAATGTAGGTATTACTGAAAGGAAAAGACATCTTTCTTCAAATAGTCTGTGATCTGTTATCTTCTCCTTTGTGTAGTTGAATATAAGGACTTTAGCACAGCGACACGTCTCCTGCATTTCCCTGTTGTTGGTCTGCATGCTCTCCCCACTGCCGTCTACGTGCCGCGGTGGTGTATGACTAAGTGTCCATAATATCAAGTATATTGCCATAAAAGACAAAGCGTTACTTCTAGGAATCTCCTTTGTGAATAGTGTTAATTCCGCATTGACCTCTCCTTTAGTATTGGTATCTTTGGCGAATCTAATGGAATGCATAAAGTTGACCCCAACCCAACCCACCCGTCCATCCCTTGGCTTTCCTTTCTGTTTGGCGGACTATCGTCTACATTTTATAGTAAACTGACACACATGTGGATATCTTAAGCATCCTGGTACAAGGCACACAGAACGAGGTACTCCAACCCGGGGTATTGTTGAAGTTGTTGAAATTGACTGCTCCCCCCCCCCCCCCCCGACACACATGCGCACGCACTTTTTGAGTGATTTCATTCCCCGTGTGCCAGTTGGTTGTCGATTAACTTCAGTGAATCCCACATACTCTTCTTAAAAGAGGGATACATATTGCTGTCCTTTCTAATAGTCGCATAGTGATTGTGGATTTTTTCTCTTTATACAGCAAGTATCTGTAGCAGTTTTGATAACTAAGATTCCATGTCCATGAAAGTCCCATACATTCCAACCCGTTTAATAAGCTATACTGAACATCAAATTAACATTCAAAATACATTGAAAAGTGTGCACCTTGGTCTTCCCGCTAATAGCCGTTGTTGCATTAGTTCCTGTAGGTGTACTTATACGGAACAACCGTAGAGTTGATACGTTTGTTTGTATTACGCACTCTTAAGGTTCTTGACATATTTGAAGAGCTATGTGACTTGAAAATTGTGCGTTGATTGTTAATGATTGTGATATTATATTGGAATAGAAGTCATGAGGTTAATTATGGACATATAGAGTAGCAATAAGCTACCTATTATGTTTTTGAGAATGTTTTGTGTTTGGTGACATAGTCTAGTTTGACGGTTTGCGCTTTCCTTCAGGAGAAACCCACCTTAGTAGTCCACTCTAAATACATGTACCAACCTTAACGACAAGCGCGCCTCTGCCACTGAAGGCGACTATACCGTAGTTAGTGTTCTATTGTCGTGAGTGTAACATACATTGTCAGAACGGTAACTACAGCACGAACATTGAGAGTATGAAGAATCATGTACGACTCGATCCGATCCCGCTAGATAGTCTTAATTGTAACAAATTTTGTTTTAGCAGTTGGATGCGACTAATCGAAACACAATTTTGTTTGTTGTTTGGTAATTTCACTACAAGCTGTCAAGACGTAATTTGTTCTGTTGTTTTTACTCTTTTACTATTGAATTAAAGAGAGAATGAACTGCGTGCATGACACTGCATGCAACTAATGGAAACATGTCAGTTTCCTAGAATATAAGGCCAGTGGAGAAGATGAATTAAGACAGTACTGCGGAAAAGATAAAATTGAAGAAATATATGTATTTTTAATAATGTGAATCGGCCACTTGGTCACGCAGTGAACGCAATCTACAGCCATCTAGGTGCTTCAGTAGTAACTAGACTCGACATTAATATATGATGCATTTTTCAATGCAAGTTGAAGACCCCATTAGATGAGCAGAGCGTTGAATTATTGTGTCATTTAAAGCGAATGTAATAAAGGTAAAATAAATTCCCTTTGACAGCACAGTTCATCGGATAATGCCGAAAAGTTCATCAGTAATGCAGTAATTTTATATTTCTGCAAGAGAAAAGTGTGGCAGTATTACGATTACCATTGTGGAGTATGTTAATGTATGCAGTCATGTCGTTGACGGTCCTGATGATAGCAAATACCCTAAGTCCATAGTGGTTACTTGTGTTTTGCTAGGAATTACCCTTTATCAACAACCTATTACCAAGCTTTGGTACTTCTAAAAGAGCCTTGTTAAATATGATGTAGACAAATACTATCCCTAAAAGAAAATATGGCATTTTGATGTAAAACAAGAAACCATATAAATCGACATATGGTGGTTGTTGCAACTTTACGATATATGTATAAAATGATACATTTCTTCCAATAACAGGAGACAGACCAAGTCTAGCTTTAGTTAAACGAAAGAATGACACACATGTACAAGAGGATAAAGTCATAACTAAATTACTGATGTCTTACTCTCCCTGTTGTGGTAAATAACGATTTCCTGGTATATGTACATGTGTATGCCTATGGTTTTGGATATCATTTTGTCGAAAAATAGCTAGTACACAAAATAATTACAAGTGAGAAAATGTGACATGCTGTTAATCTATGATGTTTATTGCATGCTAAGTTCGCAGTTCATTAAAATGTACTCTGTAACCGATGTTCAAACTACATGCTGTGCTAAACTCCCGAGGAGAATAAAATTATTTTTGTATTGTGATCTGTGACACTTTCTCTTGCTACCTTTGTCTTTACCCTGTATGTAAGAATTGAATGGATAAGTGAAATAGTGGTTTCAGAAAAGACTAAAACTTAACCATTTTGTTGTTACCTGTACTTAAGGTTTATAAAAGACTCTCAGAAACCAGAAGATCTTGTACTTTAGGCAATTTCCTATGTAAAACAAACATAGCATCGGTCGAAGGAGGCAAACGCTATCACTCCCTCGTAACATATCTGCGAATTGTCTGGAATCGACAGTAGAATGCATTAGTTTTACATGAAAAGGAAGACCTATCGTATATGGAATATTTGAATGGATAAGTTAACACCAACTTAATTCAAACCTTAGATTGGTAATCTGTATTACCGAGGTTGATTAGCCATTACCGTTATGAACCAGCTTAGAGGGTTCACCACATAGCCCCCTGGGGTCCAACACAGATTTCACACAAGCTACTGCCAACTTTTAGCAGTGTTTAATAGGTTTAGAGAAATATAAAATGATCCAGTTAGATCAAATGACGTCAGATTTTGTACAGATGAACTCAAAGCATTTGGTATGTCAAACTTGTATTTTCTGTTGATTATTTGATGATAAATGCACGGTGAATATTACATTTGCGATTCCGATTAACTCATTTTGTCAAATTAAATTGTTTTTATCCTAAGGATTTCCCTTTATACTATGCGAAAAGTCCATAGTCTTTGACATTTTTCTATGGCGAGTATACGTCATTTTCATGTACCCATTGCTTCTCCCACCCATATTCTCCGAAAGAAAAACGAAAACAATATTAACAGGTTATGCAACAGCCTGAACGTCAATACTTGCAGGGAGCAAGTTGGGAAGAGGCTTCACCTTTTTGCCGATAGGGGGCAGTTTGACCCTCAACCTGATCCCCGCGACCTTGGCCACATTGAGCTTCGTCCTTGGGGACACAAGGTCGGCTCCAGACACTTGTATCACCTTTTGAGGTGACCTTGGATTAACACTATCAGAGGCCTCAGGTTTACGTGATGTGATTCGCGTTGGTCCGTCTATGCCTGAGGATAAATCCCGTTCAATGGAAGGCAGACAGAAGCATACCTTTTTGTTCGAAGCACTGATCTGTGATCGTCCGTAAGAATACCCAGCCTGCTCTTCCTTTTCCGGCGGAAGTCTCGGCGACATGACGGAGTTTTTGGGCGGTGGACAGGAGGCGGCGCGGGGGCTGAGCACTGCCTGCCCTCCCGCCAGGTGGTGCTCGTTGGGCGGGGACATGGCGCTCTCGCGGTGATGGGAGAGCACTGAGAAGACAAACCGTGTCCCTTGTCCCTCCCCCACCCCCGGCTTGGGCGTGATGCACAGCCGGCCGTTCTCCACCTCCACCGGCACCACCTTGGTGAAGACCCGCTCAAAGTCCAGCTTCTCCGGGTGATGTACCTCCACGGTGGGCGCATCGGGGGTCGGAGTGGGCGCCGGCGGGGCTTTCACCTGCGGGTTTTGCCGCACGTCAGAGATCAGCTGGTGAGCGTAGTGATTGACGGCGTCAGAGTAGCGGAACTTGATGTGGATCTGTTTGAAGACTGGACCACCGCGCACCCCTCGTCTGGGTGTGAATACAGGCTGGCGCGGCGACGGGGCCACCTGCTTATTGCCCGCATTCCCGCCACTACCTCCGCCTGCAGGAGGACCACCTTTCTGTGATCTGTTAAGTCCTGTCATGGGTTTGGGTTTCACCTGAGGGCGAGAGTCTCCTTTGCGAGCAGTTGCGGCCTCTTTGATCTTCAGTTTGATCTTCGGTGAAGGTTGCTGCTTCTCCATATTGTCAATATCAGAACTGAGAAGATACCAGTAAACAACTCCAATGTCTTCACCTTACCTGGTGCAATGCTGTCCGTATCACCTCACCTGTAATAAGTTCTTCCTGGCGGTATGTTTTATACTGCATCATTTGACATACCATTGAGTGATATTTCACCTATTGGTCATATTCGAGATTGTCATCCTAAGCACTGATGACAAGCACGTGTTGTCAACGACCTGTTCGTGGGGCTCCACCATCATTTTGCCTTTACTGTTCTACAGGCTGGACAGCTCATTCACAGCATCCTCCTGACCAACGCGCCATCCCCTCACCGCATCATTGGCGTCCTGCTTCCAGAGGCGGACTTTCTCCAGGTGGTCATGTATAGTCACACCGCCACCGGTAGCTTATCCATCCAACAAGTGACCACTGCGCCCACTGTAACAGAACCACACTCCTCCAGCCGCGCTACCTCTCGAGCGGCGCATATAGACCGAGCTACTGGCGCAATAACTGACCTCCCAGCAGGGGTGCCTTGCTTCAGCCGATATACCAACCCCCTGGAGGTAGGCGCCTGGAGTAGCTCTAGCATAGACCAGCCATAGGTTCGCTGCTCGGAAACCCTGGAAGTGTAACAGTAATCAAACTCTGCGGGTGATTTACCTTACACAATGTGGTTAACAGCTTAATCTGTTTACTTGTATATTATAAGTGTTTGGCAGTGTGCAGTGCAGTTGAGGGTTTAATTTGGTTTCACACTGAGGTGTCTGAAATGACGTGTTAATCAAATATGGAAAATACCAATAAAACACAGCACCATTAATACTGACTGTAATTCGGTAGAGAGGATCGCTAGCTTGTATAGCGCTGTATCCTCACTCATTGTCAGCCATCTATCTATCTGTCTATATATATATATACATGTACATTTACCTTATTTATCTAGAAATAACCATCTCTATCTCTGACCAAATTCTCAGAACATACCAGGGGATTTTGTCCAATGTTATGTTTGGGAAATACATTATATATTGTATTATACACATATCAACAGTCGCTCAAGCAGATCGAACGTCGTGTCCCAATATATTGTATTATATACATGAATTTTGAACCACATGCTGAACACGAGCTAATATATATTTTTATCTGGACACTTTCTGATGAAAGTTGCGCACCAGATAAACCTATGACTTTTACTGTGGCATGCTCTTTTCCCCCGAATCCTTTATGTGAGTAAATACTCGTCGTAGATAGCAAGAGTTGGTCCTCAAACAGATATGAATGAATACGCTACCGCTAGCACCAGTACCATTTTCCCTAAAAGTCACAGGACACTGTCTCACAGTCTATGGCTAACAGATCAGCATACAGGCAGCTTTGTAATGATTTCGGCTGACATGCCTGGCAGAGCGTGTTTTGAATTTGGTATGCCTAAATATTCCAGGTGACTGTTAGTAGGTCTCGCTTTGACACACACCAGTCGTGTGGTTTAAAGTCATCGATATCTACACGCGAATACCTCTTTCATATAAGCCGATGTTGTTGGAGGGATTTCTATCTCACAATAGAGTTTACTAATCAAAACATCCGAGGTTCAGCGTCTTTTGTTGGCAATGAAAAGAAATTCGAGGTTAACTTCATCAAATGATATTGTATTTGAATGTGCATTCTCGTTGGATTTTCTTCGTGCATGATGATTGACGTAATGTAGGACGGCATACATCGTAATATTACTATTGCATTGTAACTCAGGTGACAAATATATTGAGATACATGTACCTCCAAATCCATGTAAGCTATAGAGATTTAGGTTTAAGTTTTGGACAGTCAATCAATTCAAGGTGTGCGGTCCATAACTATCAAAAATGTCCATAACTATCAAAAATGACTTGGTTTGAGACTTATGGACATTCGTCATGTCCATAACTATCAAAATGTCCATAAGTATCAAAAAATGTCCATAACTATCAAAACCTGGTTAAAAAATGTGTTACCGCATTTGCGTTACATAGCGCTACTTCCCGTTACCATTCAACCGCGTTACGCTACCTAAGAAAACATTACCGATCAAATCGCGTTACATTCTAATTGCGTTACGCTACCTAAGAATGCGTTATATTTATGACCACATTACATCCTAACCCCGTTATCGCGTTATCGTTACCACGTTACCGTTACTGCATTACCAATCTAACCTCGTTACAGTATTACACTTCTAACCGTGTTAGCATCCTAACCCTGTTACTGCATCACAGTTACCGCATTACCATACTAACCCTGTTACGCGTTACCATACTAACCCCGTTATGCGTTACCGTTTTAACCGCGCTACCATACTAACCGCGTTACGCGTTACCGTTCTAACCGCGTTACATACTAACTGCGTTACGCGTTACCGTTCTAACCGCGTTACATTCTAACCGCGTTACGCGTTAACGTTCTAACCGCGTTACATAATAACCCCGTTACGCGTTACCGTGCTAATCGTAGAAACGTGGTCAATTTTTTATTTATATCAGGAGGTGAATCGTAGACCATATCGGTGCCATGTCGTAGTAGGTGGACGCCAGGCCTTACAATGTTACCATGGTAAAGCCCATTACCGTGTTATCTTTCTATCTGCATTACATCTTAATCTTGTTACCATTACTACATTACCACATTACCATTCTAACTTGTTAAGGTCATATCGCGTTATCGCGTTATCGTTACCACTGTGCGGCCCATCCGCCACCTATGCTGTCCCTCCACCATACTGCCCCTCCACCATACTGTCCCTCAACCATACTGCCCCATCCACTATACTTACCCTCCACCATGCTGTCCCTCCACCATACTGTCTCTCCACCATACTAACCCTCTACCAAACAGCCCCTCCACCATACTGCCCCTCCACCATACTGTCCCTCAACCATACTGCCCCTCCACCATACTGTCCCTTAACCTTACTGCCCCTCCACCATACTGTCCCTCAACCATACTGCCCCTCCACCATACTGCCCCTCCACCATACTGCCCCTCCACCATACTGTCCCTCAACCATACTGTCCTCTACCATGCTGCCCCTCTACTATAATGCCCCTCTACTACACTGCCCCTCCACCATACTGCCCCTCCACCATGCTGCCCCTCCACCAAGCTCCCCCTCCACCATGCTGCCCTTCCACCATGCTGCCCCTCCATCATACTGCCCCTCCACCATACTGCCCCTCCACCATACTGTCCCTCCGCCATACTGCCCCTCTACTATATTGCCCCTCCACCATACTGCCCCTCCACCATGCTGCCCCTCCACCATACTACCCCTCCAACTAGCTGCCCCTCTACCATACTTTCCCTCAACCATACTGCCCCTCCACCATGCTGCCCCTCCACTATACTACCCCTTTCCCACACTGCCCCTCCACCATACTGCCCCTCTACTACACTGCCCCTCCACCATACTGGCCCTCTCCCATACTGCCCCTCTACTACACTGCCCCTCTACTACACTGCCCCTCCACCATACTGCCCTCTCCCATACTGCCCCCCCACCATGCTTCCCCTCCATCATACTGCCCCTCCACCATACTGCCCGTCTATCATACTGCCCCTCCACCATATTGTCCCTCCAACATACTGCCCCTCTATCATACTGCCCCTCCATCATATTGTCTCTCCAACATACTGCCCCTCTACTAGACTGTTCCTCCACTATACTGCCCCTCCACCATACTGCCCCTCTCCCATACTGCCCCTACACAATACTGCCCCTTTCCCATATTGCCCCTCTAAGTACTACACAATACTGCCCCTTTCCCATATTGCCCCTCTAAGAACTACACAATACTGCCCCTTTCCCATATTGCCCCTCTAAGTACTACACTGCCCCTCCACTATACTGCCCCTCCACCATACTGCCCCTCTCCCATACTGCCCCTCCACCATACTGCCCCTCAATCATAATGCCCCTCCACCATACTGTCCCTCTACCACACTGCCCCTCTATCATACTGTCCCTCCACCATACTGCCCCTTTCCTATACTGCCCCTCTACTAGACTGCCCCTCCACTATACTGCCCCTCCACTATACTGCCCCTCTACCATACTGCCCCTCCACTATACTACCCTACATCCTACATCTCCACATCCATACATCCTACATCCCTACATCCTACATTCCCACATCTCCACATCCATTTTTCCTACATCCCTACATCCTAATTTCCTACATCCCTACATGCCTAAATCCCCACATCCCTACATGCCTACATCCCCACATCCTTCATCCCCATATCCCTACATCCTACCTCCTACATCCCCACATCCCTACATCCTACATCCCCACATACTACATCTCCACATCCATACATCCTATATCCTACTTTCCCACATCCCTACATCTGCACATCCCTAAATCACTACATCCCAACATCCCTACATCAGTACATCCATACATCCCCACATCCTACTGCCCACATCCCCACATCCCTACATCTCCACATCTATACATCCTACATCCCCACATCTCCACATCCATAATCCTATATCCCTACATCCTTCATCTCCACATCCATATATCCATATATTCCCACATCCTACTTCCCCACATCCTAACATCCCTACATCATTACATCTATATATCCCCACATTCTACTTCCCAATATCCCACATCCCCAGATTTCAAAATCTATACATCCTACATCCCCACATCTCCACATCCATACATCCCCACATTACGTGGGGATGTATGGATGTGGGGAAGTAGGATGTGAGGATGTATGGATATATGGATGTGGAGATGTAGGATGTAGGGATGTAGGATGTAGGATATATGGAGGTGGAGATGTGGGGATGTAGGATGTGGGGATGTATGGATGAAGTGATGTGGGGATGTGGAGATGTGGGGATGTAGGCTGTAGGGATGTAGGATAAATGGATGTGGAGATGTGGGGATGTAGGATGTAGGGATGTAGGATGTATAAATGTGGAGATGTGGGGATGTAGGATGTAGGGATGTAGGATGTAGGGTAGTATAGTGGAGGGGCAGTATGGTAGAGGGGCAGTATGGCGAAGGGGCAGTATAGTGGAGGGGCAGTATGGGAAAGGGGCAGTATGGTGGAGGGGTAGTATGGGAGAGGAGCAGTATGGTGGAGGGGCAGTATAGTTGAGGAGCTGTGTAGTAGAGGGGCAGTATGGGAAAGGGGTAGTATGGTGGAGGGCAGTATGATAGCATGGTGGAGTATGGTGGAGTATGGTGGAGGGACAGTATGGTGGAGGGGCAGTATGATAGATGGGCAGTATGGTGGAGGGGCAGTATGATGGAGGGGCAGCATGGTGGAAGGGCAGCATGGTGGAGGGGGAGCTTGGTGGAGGGGCAGTATGGTTGAGGGGTAGCATGGTGGAGGGGCAGTATGGTGGAGGGGCAATGTAGTAGGGGGGCAGTATAGTAGAGGGGCAGTATGGTAGAGGACAGTATGGTTGAGGGACAGTATGGTGGAGGGGCAGAATGGTTAAGGGACAGTATGGTGGATGGGCAGTATGGTTGAGGGGCAGTATGATAGAGGGGCAGTATGGTGGAGGGGTTGTTTGGTAGAGGGTTAGTATGGTGGAGAGACAGTATGGTGGAGGGACAGTATAGTGGAGGGGCAGTATGGTGGAGGGGCAGTGTGGGAAAGGGGCAGTATGGTTGAGGGACAGTATGATGGAGGGGCAGTGTAGTAGAGGGGCAGTATTGGAGAGGGGCAGTATGTTGGAGGGACAGTATGGTGGAGGGGCAGTATGGTGAAGGGGCAGTGTAGTAGAGGGGCAGTATGGGAAAGGGGCAGAATGGTGGAGGGGCAGTATGGTTGAGGGGCAGTATGGTTAAAGGGACACTTATGGTTGAGGGACACTTATGGTTGAGGGACAGTATGCTGGAGGGGCAGTATAGTAGAGGGGCAGTATGGGAGAGGGGCAGCATGGTGGAGGGGACGTATGATAGAGGGGCAGTATTGTGGAGGGGCAGTGTAGTAGAAGGGCAGTTTGGTGAAGAGGCAGTATGGTGGAGGGACAGTATAGTCGAGGGGCAGTATGGTGGAGGGGCAGTGTGGGAAAGAGGCAGTATGGTTGAGGGACAGTATGGTGGAGGGGCAGTGTAGTAGAGGGGCAGTTTTGGAGAGGGGCAGTATGGTGGAGGGACAGTTTGGTGGAGGGGCAG
This sequence comes from Alentia gelatinosa, assembly GCA_950022655.1. Taxonomy (NCBI): domain Eukaryota; kingdom Metazoa; phylum Annelida; class Polychaeta; order Phyllodocida; family Polynoidae; genus Alentia; species Alentia gelatinosa. The sequence goes on along the minus strand of OX465583.1, from coordinate 43,339,530 downwards.
TATAGTGAAGGGGCAGTGTAGTAGAGGGGCAGTATGGGAGAGGGTCAGTATGGTGGAGGGGCAGTGTAGTAGATCGGCAGTATGGTGGAGGGGCAGTGTGGGAAAGGGACACTAGAGTGGAGTGGCAGCATGCTGGAGGGGCAGTATGGTTAAAGGGAGGTATGGTAGAGGGGCAGTATTGTTGAGGGAAAGTATGGTAGAGGGGCAGCTTGGTGGAGGGGCAGTATGGTGGAGGGGCAGCATGGTGGAGGGGCAGTATGGTGGAGGGGAAATATAGTGGAGGGGCAGTATGGTGGAGGGACAGTATGGTGGAGGGGCAATATAGTGGAGGGGCAGTATGGCGGAGGGACAGTATGGTGGAGGGGCAGTATGGTGGAGGGGCAGTATAGTAGAGGGACAAGATTGGAAAGGGGCAGTATGGTGGAGGGACAGTATGATAGAGGGGCAGTATTGTGGAGGGGCAGTATGATGGAGGGGCAGCATGGTGGAGGGGCAGCATGGTGGAGGGGCAGCATGGTGGAGGGGTAGTATGGTGGAGGGGCAGCATGGTGGAGGGGCAGTATGGTGGAGGGGCAATATAGTAGAGGGCAGTATGGCGAAGGGACAGTATGGTGGAGGGGAAGTATGCTGGAAGGGCAGTATAGTAGAGGGGCAGTATGGGAGAGGGGCAGCATTGTGGAGGGACAGTATGGTGGAGGGGCAGTATGGTGGAGGAGCAGTGTAGTAGAGGGGCAGTATGGGAGAGGGGCAGTATGGTGGAGGGGCAGTGTAGTAGAGGGGCAGTGTGGGAAAGGGGCAGTATAGTTGAGGGGCAGCATGGTGGAGGGGCAGTATGGTTAAAGGAAGGTATGGTAGAGGGGCAGTATGGTTAAGGGAAAGTATTGTAGAGGGGCAGCTTGGTGGAGGGGCAGTATGATGGAGGGGCAGTATGGTGGAGGGGCAATATAGTAGAGGGGCAGTATGGCGGAGGGACAGTATGGTGGAGGGGCAGTATGGTGGAGGGGCAGTATAGTAGAGGGGCAGTTTGGGAGAGGGGCAGCATGGTGGAGGGGCAGTATGATAGAGGGGCAGTATTGTGGAGGGGCAGTGTAGTAGAAGAGCAGTATGGTGGAGAGGCAGTATGGTGGAGGGACAGTATAGTCGAGGGGCAGTATGGTGGAGGGGCAGTATGGGAAAGAAGCAGTATGGTTGAGGGACAGTATGATGGAGGGGCAGTGTAGTAGAGGGGCAGTATTGGAGATGGGCAGTATGGTGGAGGGACAGTATGGTGGAGGGGCAGTATGATGGAGGGGCAGTGTAGTAGAGGGGCAGTATGGGAGAGGGGCTGTATGGTGGAGGGGCAGTGTAGTAGAGGGGCAGTGTAGTAGAGGGGCAGTATAGGAGAGGGCCAGCATGGTGGAGGGGCAGTATAGTGGAGGGGCAGTATGGTGGAGGGGCAGTATGGTTGAGGGAAAGTATGGTAGATTGGCAGTATGGTGGAGGAAATTCCAACAAATATAATTGAATCATTTTTAATCATAGTCGTAAGTGTGATTAGTAGTTATAATTGTTCCTTATATTGACATCGATAAGTTATGAGAAGGGTTTTGAGCTGGTAGGTATTGAATATGTGATATGTGTAAAAGTGTAATATGTAGGCCTATGCAAGTCTATACCGTACTGGTATATTATGTATAGTTAAAAAATTGAAATCTTTAAAAATAAAAAATAAAAAAATCTCCGATGTGTGTGGGGGGTTGAAACCTATCCTCTGTTTTTTATTTCTTGTTTCTACGACCATTATTAACGTATTAATCGTCCGTCTCTGGTACCATTGCAGTTGACCACGTTTCTATGATTAGCACGGTAATGCGTAAAGGGGTTAGTATGTAACGCGGTTAGAACGGTAACGCATAACGCGGTTAGAATGTAAGGCGGTTAGAACGGTAACGCGCAACGCGGTTAGTATGTAACGCGGTTAGAACGGAAACGCGTAACGCGGTTAGAATGTAACGCGGTTAGAACGGTAACGCGTAACGCGGTTAGTATGGTAACGCGGTTAGAACGGTAACGCGTAACGCGGTTAGTATGTAACGAGGTTAGAACGGTAACGCGTAACGCGGTTAGTATGGTAACGCAGTTAGAACGGTAGCGCGTAACGCGGTTAGTATGGTAACGCGGTTAGAACGGTAACGCGTAACGCATAACGCCAACGCGGTAACTGGGTTAGAATGGTAACGGTATGCTGTTATGGGGTTAGAATGGTAACCCGGTTAGAACAGTAATGCGGTAACGGTAACATGATAACGGGGTTAGAATAGTGATGGTAACGCGGTAACTGTAATGATACCAGATCAGTAACGTTTTCTTAGGTAGCGTAATGTGGTTTGAGTAACTCAATGTAACGCGAATGGGTAACGCATTTGTTTAAGCAGGTTTTGATAGTTATGGACATTTTTTTATACTTATGGACATTTTGATAGTTATGGACATGACGAATGTCCATAAGTCTCAAACCAAGTCATTTTTGATAGTTATGGACATTTTTGATAGTTATGGACCGCACACATGTGATTTGCAAATAATTTGGAATCTGTGCTACATAATTTACTTACAGATGTTTTTCTCCGAATATGATAAGGAGGCCCTGGGCCGGCGCTTGGCAGTCAGGTATTCCAGCACACAGAGCCTGGACGCCTTGAATACGAGAGATGATCTAAGCCCTTTTACCTGTGTATTGTACGCTCTAGCGCCCCCAAAGACAGTAGGTAGAACATAGCTGGACATGCAGATTCTAACAGTGTATTGTCAACTTAATTCACATAAACCTCTTAAACGTTTGTGAACTGGATCCACTCATCAGCTTTTGTATTCATCGCTAATCATTACAATATATAATAATTCAAGTAAATAGGAACATTCAATCGCTTAATGGGTGGTCTAACTCCGCTTAGGCCAGAATATTTCATTCAAGTAATTAGACACCACTTGGGGTTGTTTTTCAGTCGAGAGGATCTCAACCATATCGTACCGAGATCCTGAGACCGACTTTGAGATCAATGGCGGAAAGTGTTTTTCAGACGTTGTCTCAAGTCTACACAGCCGATCTTAGGGGGTCTCAACTACAAGGATCTCAAGTTGAGATCCCTAACCCTCTGTGTAGAGCGATCTTCCTGCAGGTAACCAGTTTAGGTCTAAAATTACCTCTAAATCACCTATTATTTTTGTCCCTCATCATACCTTTTGTGAACTGATCTCAAGTTGAGACCGATCTCAGGTTGAGACCGTTTTCGAGCATACCAGTCGTAATTTCACATGCAGCCTGAGTGGTTCAGTGAATGCACTTTTTCACTCTCGTTTCAAATGTTTCTCACGGTCATAATATGCAAAAGAATAATTTGAAAATCGGTATATATCTTTGCCAGGTTATTAGTTCGCTTTGCTTTAAATATCTTCTAATTAGAGTATGTTTAAGCACTGAATAAAAAAGTTGAGACAAGTATCAACTGGTCTCAAGTTGAGACCGAAGTTGAGATCCTTTCACGTGAGATCCCCCGAGATCGTCTTAACTAAAAAACACGCAAAGCACCCCAAACGGTCTTATCTTAATCTCAACTTGAGATCCCCTAAGATCATCTCAACTGAAAAACACTTTGGCCCTCAAACGGTCTCAACTTAAGATCGTCTCAACTGAAAAACAGGGCCCAGGGAGCGATGTGATGGGTTGGCGTTCGCTCACTCCACCTGGCAGATTTATTGGTATTCATCCTACCTGGGGGTCAGCCATTTTTTAATATTTTTTCTTCACATGGTTTAAATAAATTATATATGGTTTAGATAAAAGTAAAGTTTATCAAGATATCTGGTTATGTGTAACGTATTTCAATTCAATACAAGGAATTTGCAATGTAATGTCTCTTACAAAAGTTCTAGGATCTGGAACAATGGCGCTTACATTTCAGTGGCGTCAGAATAGGGGCGGCAGGGGGGAGGGGGGGGGCAAATATTTTGCCAGCCCCAAAAAAGTCAGCACCTTCAAATTTAACTCAATCAAGTGTAAAAACTGTCTTGATTTTCTACATCGAAAAATGTCTAAATCTAACTTTTTACTATGCAACTATGGCTAAGCCTTGACTTCTCACTGTGGAAAACTGTCAAAGCGTGTATCAATGGCTAGGCCTTGGCTTTCCAACACAGAAAAATATCTGACTCTTTAGCATGCGAGGACAGCTAAATCCAGACTTTTCACTGTGGTAAAATAACAAAGTCTGACTCTTTAGTGTGCAATGATGGCTAAGCCCTGACTTTTCACTGTGGAAAAGTGTCAAAGTCTGACCTTTTTAGTGTGCAATCATGGCTAAGCCCTGACTTTTCACCATGGAGAAATGTCAAAGTCTGACCTTTTACCATGCAATGATGGCTAAGCCCTGACTTTTCACTGAGGAAAAGTGTCAAAGTCTGACTTTTTAACATGCAATGATGGCTAAGCCCTGACTTTTCACTGTGGAAAAATGTCAAAGTCTGACCTTTTACCATGCAATGATGGCTAAGCCCTGACTTATCACCGAGGTAAAATATCAAAGTCTGACTTTTCAACATGCAATGATGGCTAAGCCCTGACTTTTCACTGTGGAAAAATGTCAATGTCTGACCTTTTACCATGCAATGATGGCTAAGGCCTGACTTATCACCGAGGTAAAATATCAAAGTCTGACTTTTTAGCATGCAATGCTGGCTAAGGCCTGATTTTTTACAGTGGAAAAATGTCAAAGTCTGACTCTTTAACATGCAATGATGATGAAGCCCTGACTTATCACCGTGGAAAAGTGTCAAAGTCTGACCTTTTACCATGCAATAATGGCTAAACCCTGACTTTTCACAGTGGAAAAATATCAAAGTCTGACTCTTTACCATGCAATGATGGCTAAGCCCTGACTTTTCACCAAGGAAAAATGTCAAAGTCTGACCTTTTACCATGCAATGATGGCTAAGCCATGACCTTTCACCGTGGTAAAATATCAAAGTCTGACCTTTTACCATGCAATGATGGCTAAGCCCTGATTTTTCACAGTGGAAAAATGTCAAAGTCTAACTTTTTAGCATACAATGATGGTTAAGGCCTGACTTTTTACAAAGGAAAAATATCAAAGTCTGACTCTTTAACATGCAATGATGGCTAAGCCCTGACTTATCACCGTGGAAAAGTGTCAAAGTCTGACCTTTTACCATGCAATGATGGCTAAACCCTAATTTTTCAAAGTGGAAAAATATCAAAGTCTGACTTTCTACCATGCAATGATGGCTGAGCCCTGACCTTTCACCGTGGTAAAATACTTTTCGAAGATTTACGGTTAATCCAATGGAACATGTCAATCTCAACGTCTGACTCCATACCAAGAAAAGAGTCAGCAATTTTTCAGTTCGCCTCCACCCCCACTTTCAAAATGTTCTGATGCCCCTGCATTTCATCATACATGCCTTAAATTCATCTAAGATTGAATTTCATTCTGGAATGGAAGGTAATACAGCTTGACATATCATCATACATGCCTTAAATTCATCCAAGATTGAATTTCATTCTGGAATGGAAGGTAATACAGCTTTACATATCATCATACATGCCTTAAATTCATCTAAGATTGAATTTCATTCTGGAATGGAAGGTAATACAGCTTGACATATCTAACTAGTTTACAGTTATTTTACACCAGACGTGGCATTGGTATACTATTTTCATACAGAATCATTAACTACACAATCACAAAATCAAGTACAGGGGGACATCCGAGCAGTCGTCTGCTTAGTTGGCACTTGTTCCACTAGGTAGAGACTGTGTACCGAGCGGGCATCGATATTGTTTCAGTTTTTGTGATTGGGTCTCCGACACACATACACACGTTGTATATATATATATATATATATATATATATATATATATATATATATATATATATATATATATATATATATATATATATATATATATATATATAGGCATGAAGTGTTAAATCTTTATTATTATAGCAATTTAAACAAAATCAATGCGTGGCTACCTCCATTGCTGCCAAGCCTTATGGTTTTAGCGTGTGACTCGAATTTAAGCCCTCTCTGATGGTCTCACGTTTTTTAAAGAATGATTTCTCAGGAGATAGGAGGATCATTGGATTTTGTATCTATCATTTTTAGTTTAAAAATAATATCAATCGCTAAGAGACTTTCACACACCCCACTACAAGCTCTGATAATGTCCAAAATCAGCCCCTGACTAAAAGAAAAATCAATCGAGTCGTCAAAACTTGACAGCCCTCATCCTTGATATGACAACCATCACTGTTTTACCACGGCCTGACCAAGTTTTAGAAAGCTAAGGCTCTATGTTTAAGTGTGGCAGGCAAAAAGTACTTGTCAACCGATATTCAACAAATCTCTCATAGTAAAAAGTTAGATCAGGAATTCGCTTAAAGTTGACAGAGGTCAACTATTCTATCTAAATTACATCAAGTTACAAGCGGCATTCCGCTCATAAAAGCCACCCATTTCAAGAGCAATATGACTGGTTGCGCAGCAGTAAATGGAATTTGTCATTTGCCTTTATAAAACGCCGATGTTATTAATGTAGCACCATCATGAATAGAACAAATCAAATACAGCCTCCTTAAATTACATAAATGAGACTGAAATATCATAATACCGTTTCCTATTTACTAGCCCTAATTCACCAATTATTGAATGCCGAAGTGAAGGTTAAATTATGTACATGTATATCAGTGTATCATTTGTGTCTCTCTCCTCAAGTCTAAAAATATGTAGACAAGTGTTTGGGCAAAGGTCAAAGCCTGTGAAACGTTGTATTTGATTAGGGTATGCAGGGTGATGGTCCGGTTACACCTGGGACCACTTTCAGACAGTAATTATACACAATGAGGCTATACATAAAACCGAAAGGTTAGCATATTCGCTGGAAAATGTGCTGGATAAAAACTGGTCTACCCAATGAGCAATTCGTCAATGAGGTCACGATGATGATTGTGTGTTAATGAGGATAAAAACAAAAGACTGTAGCTGTGTGTGACTATGTATAGTTATAGAACACTAGATTGCCGCGTCTGGTAATTGCTGGTGTAATCACAGTGTGGTATGACAGAACGCAAAGGATGTGGAGGCACAAGGTAGACATCTGGGCTGTATCTCTAACTTGTCAGAGCAGATTGGGTACCCCAACCTTTTCAAGGACTGCAACCATGCACTGAGTCAATGCACCCTGTGCTCACGTGGGACTGGTACCAATATAAATGTGGTATAAGCCTATGTGGGCTGATGATGGAAGTCTCTAGTGATGCAGACATTACATAATTGAAAATGATTTTAAAATGTCAAAGCTCAGATTACTCTTATGGGGTAAAATACAATGATTCAAAGTAGCAAATGAATAGAATAACATAATGGTTCAAAGTAGCAAATGAATAGAATAACATAAATGATAATGATTGATAAAAGTAGAATTAATATGAAATTCTGAACTTTTATAAAATACATCCCTGCCTATATGTATTTGTCAACACATTCAGTTCGTGTGGTTAATAAACTTAAATCAATTTTCCGTTTCTCTTTCTATAGACCTCCATGGTATTTCTCAGATTAGATTCCCAAGTAATGGAATTTATCAATGGTCGTTGCACTCCAATACAACGGAGAAGGACAATGGAATGAGGCCTGCAGTTTCGTAGTAAGATGCGACGCAGCAGGGGTATAACAATATACAAGATAAACATCTGCGGAGTGTGCCCCAATCCTCCTTCGTCCATGTCTAACACTGTCAAACAACGATACTTTCACAGCACGAGTGCATACAATGAGGTTGGACATGTTAGCTTTGGGCCACTCCGTAAATTTTCTACCAGGGAGACTTACGTCCCTGTTTACATCCTTTCCACGCGTTCTTCATACGTTCGGACAAGTGTATGCCAGGATCTGAATAACTCTATTATTTATTTGAGGGACTGTTACAAGAAAATACGACTTTATGAGCATATTTATATCCAGGTACACATACAGGTATACGGAGGCACTGTGTTGTGGGTTAGATCAACCTTTCTGTGTGGTACATGTATGAAGAGTACAGGAATATTGGCTGGTAATGTTGAACATTATTTGGTCTCGAAATTTAACTCTTGCAATTAGTTTTAACAGTGAAACTATGATAGACCGGTTGTTCCGATTGACCTTCATCCGTTCACATATTATTTTCCCAGGATATTCATTGTACAGAGCTGAGCCTACCTTGTTTATTGATCCTTTGAATTCCTCCTTTATTTTGAGCATGTCACATGATTGTTGACACACATTCTTTGAAGCACAAATATGCATATCACCAGATCATATAATCATAATAAATCATATGACTACATGCATCATATATGTGCTACGTACGAGAACATGATATGCTCCTTATGTAAGAAAAATACCCCAATAGCATAGTTGCCTTTAGTTGGGAAATTTTCTAGATCTAGAAATAAGATATTTGATACAGGCGTCAAATATTGTTTGCTCAATATGTTTCATGTCGTGCTTATCTCATCCAAAGTGGACCAGGTGGAGGATGAGCCATGGTTTGAGACACATCAGTTGGGTGACAAGGTTTGACACGACAAATAGATTAAGGTTAAGTGGGGATGTGGCTGCACACACTGAATGTTTTCATAAGATGGGGATGGGCTCAGGAAAGTGTTGATTATAAGCGATCCCTGTAGGGATACAACCTGCCACACAGAGTGGCACTCGAGGGTCGGGGAAGGGAGAGCTTATTGCTGGTGGGAGCGGCGGTCCAAGTGTATAAAATGAGTCATAGTGCAGCCTCGACCCTGGATAAAATAGTAAATGCCACGTAAGCCTTAAGGGCAGGATGGTTCCACAGCAACCACAGGAGTAGGGTATATATGATATATGGTATGCAGCTATGGGATAATGAATTGAGAGCGACCTAGAAGACCTAAGATAGAAAATCCTAGAAATTCTGATGGTTTGGAGAAGACATTCATGTTCAATTGACATAAGTCACACCATAGCGTATCGATTTCTGCCCTCTGGCCCTGGAACCTCTTTTTCACTGAGGGATGTAAATTAACTTGTCTGTCCTGTCCAAACCCTACAGCCAGAGGTGACGATACACCACAGGTCTACCACAGCAGAGAGCATTCCATGGAGTGTACACACCCCCTCTGTCCTCTCTCTCCTTCCCCATTACCTCCCAGCCTCCGCCGCCGCCCACACTGCCCTCCGCCGCCGCAGCGTTCACACATCCAGGCCCACTCGTACCCGTCCGCCCGTCTATCCATCCATCCCCTCCATCATTCCTCCGTGGTCTCCAGTGTAACTCTCCTCTGTGGAAGGTAGCGTCTGCAGTTACCTGGCAACGTCCCAGGATGAGGGCTGGCGGTCGGGTCCATCGAGGGCGGGCTGTAGGGCGGTAGGTAGGCAGTAGCGCCAACACCATGGCGGTGAAGGTGGAGGGGATACGCCAGCCACTCATCAGGTACACACAGGTAGGCCGCCTTTTGTTTGTAGCACACACTCCGTGGTCAAATGTCGCCCATTCTTCCAGGGTATCGCTGACAGCCATAGTATCAGATGATCCCGCTCGTTGTGTGGTGCTTTGAAACATACTCCTTCCTTTTCAGAACAAAAACTACTTCATTGCCATAACAGACGTCTTATGTTTTTTAATCTTATAGAATATAGATTACAAAGACTTATGATGTCTATAGGAATTGGTATATTGCTGGTTTCCTTTTAGCGAGACACAGACAATGTTAGATGCACAGCGACAGGGAGGAAGACAGACAACGAGACAGACAGACGATGAGTGCCCTTTAGTTGTTGGTGCCTCTGGTGAGGCTGCTCGCTTATATAAACTCGAACTCACAAAGTTCACCTTTATCTCCTCTTCTAGGATAAAAAAGGTCGGATCCGGATTGACCCCTCGATATCTTCCATAAAATGAGAGTAAATACACATACTCTGTATGGAAACATGTGATTGACGCTATAAGTGGGGCCTTTTTTGTCTGTGCTGTTGATACATACGTAAGCCATTTCATTTAGAAAAAAAGGTACTTGGTTTTTATTTCGCAAAGCAGCTGAAGAGCTCTCTTGGGATAGAAACTGTACCAATGAGTCAGGAAATTTCTTTTTCGCCTCCTCGGTCTCAGTATTAACATGGGATACGGTGACTTGCGGGGAATGCTACATCTACAAACTGTGACTTCTTAAGAACCGACACGAGTCCTTGGACGATCGCTTGTCGCAATTCATTAACGGCAGTTAGGCTGATGCCTCCCATGGTGTATACCATTGTATACAAACATTCTCATCCTCACATGTTCCGCACGTCAGGAAATGTCGTATTCCTAACATAACCATCTATTATCTCAGCATTCTTCTTCACCTATCTCTCTTCAAAGGAGCATTGCCCAGTAAATTGCACATCTAGTACAAGGTGGTATCCATAGAGCACCAGGGTGTCGCTGTATCCAAATGTCAGGATGTGGGTATCGTCTACCTATAAGGCCATGAAAATTATATTCATGTAGAGATATTTCAAATCTACATCCTGACGGGTTTACGGTAACATCCTTATTCTATATCGTGTATCTGGCGATCACACCTCACACCCCGTTACATCTCTATCCATCCACCAAATGCCTTTTACCCCTCCCGCCCACTCTCCCCACAGCCCTGTGTTGCCTCTTAAACCACTCGAATGGTTCAAGTGGTTCAGCTTTTTTAGGTGGATAGTCCAGTCTACTGACCTGAAAACACATCAAGTCCTTTTACACTTCCCCGTAATGGCCAAAACCGACTATGACATTTTTGGCGAGATAGACCTTTTTATGCCCTTGAGCTGAGTTTACAATGAATTTATTTGTTGTCATGCAAATTACGTATTTCTAGTGAGACGCAACACCTCTTGTCATGCTACCAACTTAATATTCCTGTCAGGATTTCCTCCTCAGTACAGCATCTAAATCTCAACACCATTAAATATATAAGTCAGATAGTCGCATCATCAAATCCAATCGCTTCTAGATTCCGTAGTGATTAAGGAAGCGTTTTATTCATTTCTATAGACACACAGGCAACTCAAATAAATGCTTCTCCATTTCCCAAAGCCACAGAGCAGAACATCCTTCCCATCCCATTACTTGACAATAACTTGCTTTAACCACGATAGACGGTGCCGATTCGTGCAGTTGAGATTAGACATTAGCACAGTCTACAGTTGTTATCCGTGGAGTTGTCTACCATGGCCTTCTAACCTAATCCTCCGCGCCAATTTCGACGCCAAGCCATTAGCCCCACTTGAAACACCTCCAAGCTAGAAACATCTACTCCTCTCCATCGTTAGCACGTCCCCACAGAGGTCTGCCTTGGATCTTACTGTCGCTGAGTTTTGAAAACTATCTTGGCATCGATATGTTAGTCTAATACCATTTCGAGTGTTGACATCCTGAAGATATCCTTCCTCCCGGGGAAGGAAGGAATTATTACCCGTCATAGCGTTAGGTAAACCACATCGTGAAGTAGAATACCCCCGCCATCAAGCGACGCATTGGTGTATAATGGGCCATCCATAAAGTACTAAAGAAGAAATCAACAAGTTTTGGTCAAAGTCGTCGTTCTCCACGAGTTTGATGCGGAGTGATATGAATGAGGCGACAGCCTAGTGAATATCATGTAGCATTCAAACGAATTGCAGAATAACTTCTTTGACCAAAACGAGTTGCTTTCTGTATTTACCTCACCCCTATACACATTAAAAGAATGGATGACACACAGGATATAGACCATGGAGAACGGACCGCAATATTCGAAGGGGCATGGAGAACGAGTGCCCAATGTTAAGCCTATGGGCATTTATTCCAGGGGTGAGATAAGTACGCAACATTTTTGACCCCACCTCCTCTCAATTTTATACTCAATAGATTTAAGAAAGGATGTACGCAAAAGGAATATTATAACGCTCCCCCTCTCACTTCGTACGTACTTCATGTATTGCCTCTAAGGTCAGAGGGTCATACCATTCCTGTCTCTCATTGGGGTACACCGTATCAACCGCTCTTCCTTCATTACTGCTGCTCAAAGGCTCCATCAGCAGCACTTAACGGGTAATAGAACGCATCCCAAATTTGATTCAGATTAAGTACTGACTGTTGATATAGTGCGGTCCATCCCTCACGTATTACTAGGCTTATTATGAAGAGTGCTTTATGGTTCAACTTTTTGACCTAGCCATCGATATCAATTATAACCCCACTTCGAATATCTGTTTCATGTCTCCATTGCCCCAAATCATTCCTACTGATTTGCTGCAACCTAGATGCAGATTTAAAAAAAACCATTGACACATGGCGTTAGGTAAACCACATAAATATCTACGTACATGAGCCTTAATCAGTCTTCACTATCTAACCTTTCTCTATTCTGAGAGCCCATATATCATAGCCGGTGCACCACAAATCTTACATACTTTCATTACCATTTATTTCATGTCTAACTTCTATACCCGTATTTCCTTTTTGACTTTAAGACATATCAAATATTCAATCTTAAACGAAAAGACATCCAAGAATTGACACTACATCTTCTACCATCGTACCATTGTATCTCACTCCATTGTCCTAGCAGTATCATTAAATGCCTTGTCCTATGCTTGTCACTACACGCCCTACAACCCCATACCCCTCATCCCCATAAACTGTTTTCATAAATCTCGACTGTCCTCTTTCCAGGCAATTTTTAAGCAATCTGTCATAGGGGTGTTCCATGATCGCCATGACCCACCATGTACACTTACCAATCCTACATGTACTGGTATCTCTTAGCCTGACCCACCCTTAGCTACCAGCAGTAGCATCGACAATCATACATACCCATCCACACCCTTACACCTCTTTCCCTAGTGATTTACAAGTCGATGGTGTCACTTCTTGTAACGCTCTAACCTTCTACCACTCCGCATTTCTTAATCTCCCCTTCTTCCTGTCCCTGCCACTGCCTATCTGTCCTCCTGTACATCTATCCGCACCTGATTACCTCAACCGTCTCAACATCCCTGTATACCCCCTCCCTGGTGTTCACTAACTCGTACATTTATTCACCATACCCACGTTCCCCATATCACCTGCACTCCCAACTTGCATACTTAGCTCCTCCGCGGAGTGTTTGTATATATTCCGAGAGTATCCCCCAGGAGACAACACGAGAGGCCCACCTGGGGTGCAAGTGTCCCACAACAAAACACCAGGCAAATAATGATAAACTACGGCGTTCCTTGCGACAAGTGGAGTCCACTATATACCCACTGTATACCGCCCACCTCACACCACCGCCTCATTGCACATTATAGGCAGATATACCTTCCCTGTCAAGAGTCTAATACCTGGCTCGGATACACATCCAAGGCCTAGATTATACGCTATATGTTTCTAAGAGAGCAGATTAGGCATAAGTAGGGCAGTCGGCTTTTTTCCAGGCACCATCTTCTGCCAACAGCCCCTCTGTCTCTCCAACCCGACCCCTCTCTACACAGGTGTATGGCTCCTCCAGGGTGTAAGAGTATACGCGATCCCTAGTGATAACGGTACATGCCTAGCTGTGCTATCTGGACTGTGTCACTGATGCTTCCTGGCCAAACTTAATTCCATTTAGTCTTATAGACAGTCGTTTTTGTGTTTTTTTATTTCAGCCATCAGATGTCTATTGAATAGCAAATGGACTAAATACCCAATTTAGCTAATCCTTATGTATACAAATTCACATTAGAATCATTTCCGGTAAAACATTACAACTTTGCGATATGTGCAGTTAAGGTGTATGTGCATATAACGTGTGCATGCATTTAGACTTAACGATTGAAAACAGAGGCATGTTTTGGAGCCACTAAAGCTTCTGGTATTTCAATCATTGACTGCAATGACGAACGAGTTGGCTCGGGATTCCAGCTACAACGAGAGGCCAGCCCCCAGACTGAGCCATGGATATTGCCGAAATCGATGCCACTTTTGGAACACCAATCATGGCCCCTTCATCAACTGTGATCTATGATCACTTTGCTGTGCACCACTCTGCCCTGTCCGCTGAACAAACTGCCAATGGCTGGGACCTCTTGTTCCCATGCGTAAGATCAGTTCACGCACTGATACGTGCTATATATATACGTGTATATATTATATACATATATCATAGTCCTCTCTATGCCCAGTAACATCAATATGCTGGCAATAGAGTTGGGATTGATGTAATTTCCCCAAACTAATCGTCGTGGTCGATATGGTCTTATTTTTGTCAATCCTAACCGCACCCGATACCGCATGGAAGTGGGTAAAAAGCACAATGTGCTCCTGTAAGCCTTGTGTTCCCCATGTAGCTAGCTGCCCACGAATGTCAGTCATTTATTAAGTAGGCCTTCAGCAGCCCCTCCCCTTCTGTAAACGCTCTTTCAATGGCCTGACATTAGGGTGGCATTATGGCAATATGATGCGGTTCTTTGATATGCCTGTCCAATATAATTCATTTCATTTTTAGTTTACCTTATGGTCTTATTATTTGTCAGTATTTGATACATTTGTCATATATCTTTTATTGCAATTTATCTTCCTTATTGTAGGTGCAAAAACTAGTACTACAACATATATTAGCTCAATTAGGCAATGCCTCTTTATATGAAAAGAATTGATTTTTCTGTATGGATTATATAGTGTTTAGAAAACCATAGATCCGACGTCGGGTAATGATCTAAAGCTTAATTGGAATATCACCAATGTTACCAATTTATATTTAACAAAACAATCCATAAATAAAGCATATTTAAGAGACGTTATTCAACTTTGTTTCTAAAAATAAACCCCTGAAAATATCGCCATAAATAAAGCATATTCACTGCACATTGCTGAGCATGTTGTTCTTCTACAATTTACTCATTAATTTCTTGAATATGAATGTTTCATAATTATTCAAATGTGAATATTCCCATTCCGTACGACATCAGGGGAAGTAAGACAAGAACTGAGTCTTCCAGAAAGGTATGGAGAGGCATTTATGTGTATAACGTTTGGCACTATTACGGTGCTAGAGAAATAGAATGCTCAACTGTGATATCCCTAGAGAAAGACCTGTTGAAGGGAAAGCCTGTCTGGAAAAAGAACCACTAGAGAGAACGTCCTAGAACTATAATGAGTAGGGATGATTACGCCCTACTAAGGGGAATGTAAACAGTGTGATATATACTATTCTCAGCGGATGAAGTATATACCATTGATTACCACACACATGCAAATAGTTTCAACTAAAATAATTATTGGCATGCAATGATGCCGAAACATTGATCACCTATAATCATGTCCTGCTATAGAATAAATGTACGTGTTGTTAGCCGATATCTCATCAGAAACTAGGAAAGAATAACATAAATGATTGTTCGGTGAGACGCAATTGCAGCAATATATTTTCAGGGTGGATGGAATTCGTACACAATACATACAGCATATTCCTGCTATGAGGTGAAGCATGCCTTAACAAATAACATGATATAACTAAAAACCGTTTCAGAAAAGTGGGATACCATTGTTGGCTTGTCCTCAGATAGAAAGTAAAAAAACAAAGAATGTCTATAGATGCTCTGTGGATACAACCTACACATGGCTAGATGCACACTCTCTGCCTAACTCTGTAATGGGAGTGGGAGGGCGACCTCCACCTACACGACCCAGCGGGATGAGTCGTGCAGGGTGGTTTTTAGAGTCAGCATCACACACTGAATGGATGATGCTGGTAGAGGGATAACGGACGCGAGTTGGCTGGCTCATCTTGTATTCCATAACTATGCTGTTCTTAAAGGAAGTCGTAACGCGATATCACATATCAGCTAATCGACCACCTATCTATCTATCTATCTATCTATCTATCTATCTATCTATCTATCTATCTATATATATATATATATATATATATATATATATATATATATATATGATAAGACCCTTCCCGAGGTCAAATTTGCCTGTACTCTATTCGTACCTTAAGACATTTCCCATCAAGGAAGTTTTTTTTATCGCTGAAAGAAAAACTGGTTCAAGTAATTCTTTTCTATTACGAAGTGAGGGACTTGAATTGCTTAGGGATGATGCCTCCTTGGACCTTTACTATTTTACCGTTAATCTTTGTCGCACATTCCACTCCTTCACCAACACCCTTGGACATTTCTGACGCCAATAATCGTTCGGTATTATTCCATCTTGATTTTTTTAAATATTCTCTTTTGACCCCATGTTTTTATTATTATCCATCAATGCTCATTTCATCTAATAAAATACCAAACATAAAGAACTACAAGCACTATTAATCATGATATATTTCCAATGAGTCACCCTTCACGCCAAATGCATAGAAATATGTCCATCACGTAGATAGTTTCACATCACCGAAATACTTCTGAGAGGTGAAACTAATCCACCAATAGTTCCCCAAATTCCTGTTAAATACCGACTGTCATATCTTAATACACCTTTAAATCCTCTAAACATTATCGCATTGGCCGATTTTCTCATGAGGAATCAGCATATATTTAACAAAATGAAAGTACATGTACAAGGAATGTGGTATTTACAGAAGTATACTTTCAAAAACCGTTCCTGACATGATGCCATAATTTCAGACCCGATTCCAGACACACCAACATGAATTTGAGCAAAAGAACTAACATAACAGCCTTAGACAATACCCCTTGAAGTGTTCACCTGTAGAATATCTATAGAATACCTGAATGCTATGACACTGCATGACACTAGACGTGTATACATGTGTGCTGTACACTGAACAGTGTATTGGATAAGGAATCGCCAGTCCAGATGATAGAGAGAATTCTCAATGGTTGTGACACAGAACGGGTGTGGTCCATGTAGACACGCTCGGAGCTTACACTATCTGAACATGGTCAGACAGAGGCTGGCCTCTACCTCCATGTTACGTTGAACGTGTTATGCCTCTGATATTTAGCAGGTCAACTGCCATTGCGCTGCGCTTGCTTTTCATGCTTTTTTTTTGTCAACGCTCAGTGTTGGCAAGCTCCACTGTAGCATATCTCTGCATACTTATAGTCTGATAACTATTCTAAATATCACTATAATGTTTTTGTAGGTGCCGATACCAAAACCTATCTTTTTATGGTCATAATGATACCTAAATATGGCGAAAATTTTATCAAAAGGAGGAGCTCCTAGGCTTTCACAGTTAACCTTCAAATGAACAGTCATCCTTCAATTCGATGGCAAGGATTGGGAAGCGTTCACAATTTCCTTTTTGAATATTTCAAATCGTGGCAATTAAATGATGTTATGCTAGATAATCGATAAAAACGTCTTACCGTCAGCCTCGAAAAACGATGATCTGAAGTCTGGTAAATCATATGAGAAGTAAGCAGCACAAAAAGGAATCAAAGAGGAATGTTTCTTGTCATTCCCTATTATGATGTTGATGTCGGGTAAGCAGATTGTGTGCATCACATGGTGAATCGAAAATATGCGGGGTTTTTACCTATTGCATTTCGAACATACTGCTACCTTAAGAAAAGTCAAGATAATCCATCTCGGAACATTATAGAAAATAGCTTATTCACAATAGTTTATTTATTCATGTGAGAAATGAGGTCATAGAGTCTGTCCCGATGTATTCAATCCTGTGTCACTAGTCTGATAACAGGAAGAGTCTCTCTTCCACATACTATTGATTGATGTACCTATCTCCTACTTGCGACTTTTTCCCTTGAGATGTGCTGGAGATTTTACACCGAAAATATTGCAAGGAGGTGCGGCTAACACAGTAGGGGGATGGCAAAAGTCGGTTACAAAATATGTATGAGTGTCGGTCACCCCAGCAGGAGGTGGGTTGAAAATATCTAGGCGAATCTGTACACACTTTGACATTTTTTCTCGGATTTTCCTTACTTCACACTATGAAATAAATATCACCCATGGATAACTGGAAGTTCTTTTATGGATCTACAAAATCCAGAGGATATTAAATTCTATTTTTGTGCATTTGTTGGAGGAGATTGTTCGCTCAATCTCTCGTGACAAATACAGTTTTAGAAATTGTCAAAAGAAAGATTTATATATAATTTTGCCAGACACCTTAATTATATCAATGACTTCTTTTCTATTATGAGGAGAACCATATATACATGGAGAAATATACTTATAATATACAGATCACAACTATAAGAATATAGAATTTTATCTATTTCATGACTAAATGCCGAAAAAAGAATTGTTAAAGGGCTGAGAGGGGCTAGGAGGTGGATTGGCAGCACTTACAGCGGCCCTCCCAGTCTTAATGATTAGTATGATGGATGAGATGAGAATTAATGGTATGGTATGGTATACATAGACAATAATCGATGGTTTTGTGGACAGGCGGCCGTAAACCACGAGTGGTTGACGCGTAGTAATACACGAGCGCTAGCTAAAGGGACACGAGCGCTAGCAAAAGGGACTATTTCTCCCGTATACCATGGTTTTCAGGCCGTATACCACAGGTTTAGATCCGTATACCACAGTTATGGTATCTGACAGGTTTTATATAATGGGTCATGGTTTACTGAGTCCCCATACATTTTCATTGAGGGCTTTGTATACGATGGATAATAAAATGGATAATTCGCACCTTCACTTAATTCAAATCATATTTTCAAAATGTTCCCTATATTGCAGTCTCTGAACCACGGATGGTAATTTCTCCCATTCTTTGATTCCTCTCCACAACGGACATCTTTGATAGAACGATGTTCTAGGTCTTTTCTGCTTTATTCTGAATCCTTCGTCTCCTCTTGTTTGGTATCGACTCCTTTCCACATTCTCCGGACCCACTGCCATCTTGTGTATCTGTACAAGCAATTGTTTCCTCCATTGTAACTCGAGTGATCATATTCGGCAAGCTGAACGCTGCGCCTGGATTGATTGGCCCCTTATCGATTGATCCGTCACACATATTCAATATCATGTTATTCTAAACCCCTTTTCAATATCCGCCATACATACACATGTGTATGTATATGTAGACCCATACTGAGATATGTTAATGCTAGTCGGCGTTTGCGTCACAGGCCAAAGTGTATACATTTGGTGGTACATTACTGCTAATTAATCAGCATTGAGGCAGGATCCGTATCATAAAATCCTTACATACTGACCTGATAACGAGATGAAATCATTGCAAAATTTAACTGAATCCAAACACATGTATTTTATAGCAGTTCATATCGTGAATAACCGTATTAGATCTAGGATTGTACAAATTGGGGAAATCTGACTATGTTGGCCACAAATAACGGTTGGGGACTGAGTTAGGCCCCTATGATAATATTTATTTGCCCAAGCCCATTCACACCCTTCCCTCTTACACTAAATCTACACAGCCACCCAACCAGACACATATATATATATATGAACAAAATAAACCTTCATTTCTATTGGTCACCAACCACTACCTCCATCTATGAAGCAAACGAAGTGGATGACCCACTATCCGGGGAATTTCTAGAGAAACCTTTGTTTTATGTGTTTTCAGCTGTTCATCCACAATAACTGGCAGAACTCGTACGAGCTAGAGACTACTGGCGTCATCAATCCGGCCACGGGAGAGGTTCTAGCCAATGTTCAGGAGGCTGGCGAGGTAGGTATCTTTATTACCCACTACCCGATGTCGACCTTCCATCCTATTTTAAAGACGGATCATAAAAACAGAAACCATGCCAAATCTAAAAAGATATGGGCGGGGTATCTGTGCAAAAGAAAGTGCATGCGACCTATAGACATTGACAGTTTCGAGTCTGTGCCTGTCCTCCTGCCCCATGTGGGACCTATGTGTTTTCAAGCAGTACGCCTACTTTTTACTGATATAGACCCCCTTCAACAACAGTCGTCGCCCACCTCTACTATTCCTGACTTGTTTTCCATCCCACTGCCAAGGCATAAGAAAAGAAAACAGGTTATTGACACACTAAGGATTTTTACTATATTCCTGTGTAATTCGGAATGGACTTTCATCATGGTCTTCGTTTGATTATCCTTATGATCATGTTTTTATGCAGAAAGATGTCAACAAAGCTGTGGCTGCTGCTCGAGCTGCTATGAAACATGGGTCGCCATGGCGCCGGATGGATGCCTCCGCGAGAGGGAGACTCTTATGCAAATTAGCGGATCTCATAGAGAGGGACAAGCTGTACCTATCAGTGAGTCGTACAATATATTCTTAATGTTTACACTATCAGTTTTTCATATGTTCCTCTGAGGGGTCTCTTTCCATCATGATTTGTTTTTCAATCGCTAACCCCGATTTTTCAAACCGGTTTCCCAAACTACCCTTTTCATCATGAATTGATTTTTGAATCCCTGCATAAGCTTTACCGAATGCAATAATTAGGTCTTCATTGGTATATGGTCCACCAGACAGAGGCCTATTTATATTAGATACATGCTTATTAAATGCGATGTAACACTTATTTGAACGTTAATTGAAATCTCACTACAGGGCAATGCTTTATATAATAGGATTGTAGAACGAGGCGTATGTGCTTTATATAATAGCATACATTTATTTGTCAGTTGTGCACACGTATTCTGAAACGTGATCGGTGCAAACGACATTTGATTCTACCATTGTTGGGATGTGTATACTTATGAATAATATTGCGATAGTACAGATTTCACATACGTACACCATTCATGATACAATCACGATCGAATTCTAAATCAATCGTGAACAGTTGAACAAATTGTCAGCATACATACCGAGCAAAAGTTGTATTTGCATTCTTCTGGAATAATTGGCTATCATCTTCCTTTTAACCATAATCAAAATTCTGAGAATCAACTTCTATATACTTTCAATCCCGACACTTAATTTGTTTTACATTTATTACAGAGTTTAGAAACCCTGAATAGTGGCAAACTTTTCCGAGACACCTACAACAATGACGTCAACAATGCCGTTTATTATATACGACACTTCGCTGGTTGGACCGATAAAATAATGGGAAAAACCATTCCAATAGGTTACGTATGATATACAATTTTGCTATCAATATATGATATAGACTATTGATATCTTGATTTTGGTGATTGCTCATATAGCAGTTTGAACAGATCTAGTTATCTCACAATATGAACGATATGAAAACGACGGTATCAGCTGCATCAACTTCCATCTTCATCATATATATATACCTCTTAATCTGAAATAACTTTATCGTTTTTCAAAACCCCTTGTCTTTATTTTCACTTGAAGTCTTTTCTCCTCTGTAGACGGAGACTTTTTGTGTTACACACGCAATGAGCCCCGGGGAGTTGTAGGAGCCATTCTTCCAGTAAGCTTCAATCTTCGTTAATTTAAAAAGTTTCAGTTATATAAGATGCTTGAAATATGCATGTTTGATTATACGTGTATATGCGATACAGCATTTATACCATACACATGATATACATACATAACAAGATACACAGCAATATACCTGTGTATTTCACAATCGGCAATATCAATTCAGGATATGCAATAAAAATATCAATAAACATATCCTTGTAGGGACTCTACAGAGATCGAATTCCATTTATCTTTGATAACGCATACACGATAGCATTGTACCCGTGAAATTATATTGCATTTACGCACAATAGGATTGGGGTTCCCATGCAGTACTGCCTAGCGTTCTAGTGGAATACCTTAGTATTCTAATGCAGTACTATTGCGTGCACATTCAAAAATATTGCATATACATGCATTAATATTATATCAACTTTACTTCATCTACCCTGTTTTACTAAGGATTTCCAAGGGAATAGTCTAACTTTCAGGTGTGTGTGTGTTTGTCTTGTAGTGGACGTATCCCCTTTTGTTATGCTGCATAAAGCTGAGCTGTGCCATAGCAGCGGGCAATTCTTTAGTAATCAAGCCAGCGGAACAAACCCCTCTCACTGCACTCTATATCGCCCAGCTATGCAAAGAGGTGAGCACTTTATTATTCACTTATGAATATATGCACAGCAATAAAATTCCAGAGTACTTCTACATCATCAAGTCGTTCCTACCTGGAAACCATTTCTATCCCTAACACCTTTTCCGACTTCTGCCTTTTTTCAAACATCATTTCCCATAAATCACCATTAAAATATCAAATCATTTGAAAAACCCTGGCAATTGATACTCCCAATTATAATTCTTTTACAATCATTAGCATATGGAGAACAGAATGTGGGAGTAAGAGTCAGGGCAACACCCTTTATTGCAAACCCTACCCTGCAGGCCCTGCGCGGGTACCAATATTTTAAAGTACTTTGTTCCATTCTGTTGATAACAGATCTTCCATGAAATATTAAACAAGCAGTACTTAGCGAGACGTATCCCTTGTCCGTGTCTGACTCGACGTTGTGGTTGTGATTGTAGGCAGGGTTCCCTCCGGGCGTGGTGAATGTCGTGCCGGGACTGGGACCGGTAGCCGGGCAAGCACTTTGCGCCCATATGGACGTCGACATGATTAGCTTCACAGGATCCTCAGAAGTCAGAAAAAGTCTAAGTCATTCCGCTTTAATGCAATATGATACGAAATATGACACTGCGGTATAACTAGAGTGCCCGCATCTGAGATGTGTTGTATTATGATTAGATCTTCGCAATACCAACGACACAAAATTATTTACTTTCCTATTGAAGATCAAATACATCAGAAATATTCAATGTTGTTTCATAAGTATTTGATAGTGTGAAAAGGACACACTATATGTCGATACATCGTTCAATGTATAACTCACAATCTTCTCTGACTTGGAGAATCTTATTCTGGAGAAACAATAGGCCTGCACCACGATCCAAGTAATTCACAATTTAAGTGCTAGTGGTTGGCCAGTTCGTGAATTTCTTAAATGATACGGTTTCCACTACTCACTGTCACTACATACTATTCCACCATTCCATTTCGTATATTTTTAAAAATTATAATGATAGTTATTGCAATGTCTATCATTTCTTTCTCTATCAAATGTATTCTGCTCTCATTAGGTTGGACACTTCATTCAAATACTGGCCGGAGGGAGTAATCTCAAACACCTGCACATGGAACTGAGTGGCAAGAGTCCAAACATCGTGTTCCCTGACGCTGATCGTGAGGATAAGTCTTTTTCTATTATATCGTGTACTGAATAGTTGTAGGACACAGAGACAATTGCCTCTCGCGTAATTGCCCTCTCGATGATTTCCGACGATACAGTGAATTCTTCAAACCGCCAGGCCCTGGTCCTGTCTGGTTCCGTGGCCCGATCTTATCACAATACACCCATCTTGCAGGCTTCTGAATTTGGTTAATAATGACTCCATATTGTGTCATAGAAATAGCCATATCTAATCATAGGAAATTGGTATAGCATGCTAAACATGTATCACCACATTATATAATGAAATTGATCCCTGTTAGCAATAAAGTAGACAAAGTGAGTACTCATATTATACTCATAATTTCTTGGTTTCGGTAATACTGCTTTGTTTGCATTTGAGAGCGAGCCGTGACGTAATCTGTAAATAGAAGCCCACAAATTTTTATATGTGTATTTGAGGTTGTGAGGTTGCCATGATAATATCCCAGTGTACAATACCGAAAACATCCTCAACAATGATACCATACTCATAAGCTCTGTTTTCATACATGAATGTTCTTCTGTACAGTGGACGAGGCAGTGGAAAAGGCACATGCAGCTGTCTTTGACAACACGGGACACAGCTGCTCCGTTGGCTCGCGGACGTTCGTCCATGAGGACATATACCCGCAATTTGTGCGGA
Organism: Alentia gelatinosa; assembly: GCA_950022655.1. Taxonomy (NCBI): domain Eukaryota; kingdom Metazoa; phylum Annelida; class Polychaeta; order Phyllodocida; family Polynoidae; genus Alentia; species Alentia gelatinosa. The sequence continues at coordinate 43,315,675 of OX465583.1, read as the reverse complement.
AAAGTGTCGAGAAGGCCAAGGCACTTGTGATTGGAGACCCCTTCGACCCCAGCACTGACTCCGGCCCCCAGGTAGATAAAGAAGCTTTCTAGGCGACTCCTTAAATAGATAAAGCAAGGAGACGGACATAATATGTTGGAGCGGGAACGAATAATATACTGACAATTGAAGGGAACCCTTTTTAGGTCAGAATTAGGATGGTCACAGACCATTAACATTTTCTTTAGTCCGTACTCTTTTAATTCCTGCAAGCTGTATCCTAACCGCTTTTCCCTCATGCATCTCTTTCATATATCCTCCCATAATATCCTAATTCAAATTTAAACTCTGCCTAGCAACCAAGCTGACACTTTAAAATGGGGAGGTCATTAATGTATAGGGCTGAATACTGTCTGCCCTCAGCTCCATTTTGTCTGAAGGGTCTCTGAGCAAATACAAAGTGTACCATCGTTGAATACCTACGATAGACTTTTTAATGAGAATAGATTGGAATAGGACGTTATTTCAAGGGAGAATTGTTCAGATTTGGCAACAATATTGCTCGACAGAGTTTTCATAAGTGGAGAATAATACAATTGGCAAAAGCGATCCCCTTAGATCCTTGAATGTATATATTCACATGTATACATGTGCATGAATATATATGATTAAGGGTATGTTTTACTTTCAGTCTGCCTATGTATTGGTACATCAATTTATTCCCTTAACTGTCTCAGATTGATAGTAACCAAACGCAGCGTGTGATGGACTTGATTGCCAGCGGCAAACTGCAGGGAGCGCGCCTGGAATGCGGAGGATCGAAGTGCAGTGATAAGAAGGGCTTCTTCCTTGAGCCAACGATCTTCTCTGGCGTGACGGACGACATGCATATCGCTAAACAGGAGGTGGGTCATAACAGAGAAATCTTTAGTTTTATGGTTAGAGAAACCTAAACATTTAAACATTTATTTCAGTTCAAATGGACTTAATGGCAGAACTTCATTCGTAACTCAGATTCATCTAAAAACTCGATAAGCGCATTTATATAACCTTTATACTTACCTATTAAGAATAGATACAAGCCTAATGATATCAAAATTGTATTACTATAATTTTTCGCCAAGAGAGGTCTGTGATATGAATGTAGGGTCCTTGAAGGTATGTGAATCTGGCTGTTTTTGATAAATACTATCATATTACCGTTTGCAGATATGTGGTCCAGTGATGCAAATTCTTCGGTTCCGAACATTGGAAGAGGTGATTCAACGAGCTAATAAGACAGAGTATGGCTTGGCTGGGGCTGTTTTCACCTCTGACATCAACAAAGCCCTCATCATAGCAAACCAACTTCAGGCCGGCACCGTCTGGTGAGCAGAGATATTGATAAGACTCATCCCTCACAATAAGACAAATCCGTGCAAATATCTTAATGGAATTTGTCTGATGGGGCCATTATCTCTGCACTAACTGCGTAAAACACAAACAAGTCATTTTTGTAAAACACAAACAAGTCATTTTATTTATCTAAGGACTACCTCAACTGTATCGGGTTTTAAAGGATCACTCAATGTACCTTTCATTATCGCCACAGACTTGATATATCCTATGTCAAAATATAACTCCTGAATACAAAAAGAATGCCATTTTCGAAAGACATAATGGGACTTATGTTACTAGAATTGTTCTATAAAACGGTAAAATGTCTATTGCTTGATCTTTGTTTTCATCTGTATGATGTCATCATATTTTGCTAACCTAATTTGACTCCCCCCCCCCCCCCGCCCCATCGATACGCTGCCTCTTTACTCTGGGCTGCCGTGTTATTCTGTTACCAATCACAGTGTAAGAAGTTTATATCATAAATATATACTGTATCTGACAGCTATAGATTAAAGTATATCACTGAAATAAAGGTATCAAAAACGACTTAGATTTTCTCCTTTAATGTAGCACACATAGCATATTCATGTAAGAGCATAAAGACTGAACTGCCTTGCTTCTTTCTAATGAGAAATTCATATTTTACCACTGGAATATTTCCGGGAAGAATACTGATTTTGCTGAGAAGGAGAATCCATACATTTTACATCTCTTTGTAGCATATGAATTAAGATTCTTTGGTTAAATCCTGGTTCAGGGTCAACGCATACAACGAGAAACGACCTAATGCTCCATTTGGTGGGTACAAAATGTCAGGTTTGGGCAAAGAACAGTGAGTATTTGGAACTCTCTTTTGCTTTTTAGCATCTTACCGGCTCCTATCATCTCCCTATCTCTTTGTTTTAGTAAGAAACATTAGTAAAGTGGTTTCATTGAACAAATAAATGGATGTAATTCAAAAATACCAATGTTAATTGCAGGTCAGTAGCAGTGATTCTGAATATAATGGCAACTTGATAGAACGATTATATACACCATTTGGATATCATTAAGACGATATTTTTTAAAATCTTTGAGCAAGAACACCAGTTTCTATTTTACATGTAGTGGATGACGAGACGATTACCGGTACGCTCTATTTCTATTTTACATGTACTATGTCTTCAGAAACAAATAAATATTTCTTATGTAAATTTACCCATAACTACTGTGATTGAAATTACGTTATCATATTAATTTCAGAGGAATTCTTGGAATCGAGGAATATTGCCAAGTTAAGACAGTAGGTAGCTTTGACCATACCTAAAGAATGTAAGAGCAATGCGCAGTTTTTTCCATAACACTGGCAAGAGAGAAATTCTTGACTTCCTCAAGGAATGTACAATTTTTGATAAGATAAAACCGAGAAGAGTACGATGTCTGGATCAACCAGGCAGCATACCCTGTCATTCCAACAAGATATGCAAATTTAGTAAAGTAAACCAATGTAAGTCTAATTGAACAAATTGGACGTTAAACTACCATAACAAACAAACAGTTATGAGTGTCGGCAAGTCTAATATAACATATCTCTAAGAGGCTCCATAATCGTTAGTCTTTGTATCTTAGTTTGTACTAAGCATTCAGACAATCCGTCTTGTGAATATAACAATCATGCTCTCATTTGTAATTGCAGGTAATGATACACCTGCCAGAGAAGAATTCGTGAACTGCAGAGAAGCCTTTCAAGTCTCTAGCCCTTTAGCACCGCTAAACCTGCTAATGGCGCTAGGATGGGCCACTGGGCACCATAACCAATTCTTCATGTTGTTGCGGATCCAGAACATTCAAAGAAAAAACGTTTGGAAAATACAACATTTCAGTATTCTGACGAGATCGGAATCACAGTGCCTTGGAAGTTATGAATCTGACTTTAATTACATAGATTCGTAGATACTTCTTTGTAAGAAGCAGAAGGTGTTTCCCCCTAAAACGATGGAAAGGGACATGAACCAATATGTTCAACAGATTCCGTCTACAGATTACTGGTCCACGGCTCACAATTTCACTCAAATCTCCAAACTTCTTCCTGTTCATTGTGTGAAACATTGAAACAAAAGGCGTGAAAATTATTGTAGGCTATACTATTGTCACTGCTATCTTGTTTCCATGTAGAAGCGACATAGGTTGTGTCGCCACAAGCATATCGCGCCAACACAAGCAGAGATACACGAATGGCATTGTTTTAAACACAAATGCTCATGGCAGATACTGTTCTATTCTTTGTACTGTATAAACTTACAAACTTCTTATGTACACTTTAAGAAAGAGAAATTTGTGTCTTAAAACCTATGCTTATGGCATCTTGATATAGATCTTCTTATGTTATACCCATATCAACATGACATTAGAAAATCCTCTTTGACTCAAACATACAATGAACAATAATAAACTAAATATCTATTAGCGTTTGCCGCTGCATAAAACCGCTGCATTTAAAGTCATTCAAGTTGACATTTTCGAATGGTAGAAGTGTGCCCAGAACTATGAATCGAATCCAGCTTTGAATACGTACTAAGCGGAGCTATTGGAGTTGATGTAGACAAGCTACTTGGTTGTAACCAGAAAAGCTTTGCCAACAATATCTTCCATTAGTTGGTACATATATACGCCACGGGAATAAAATGATGCATGTATATTCATAATAATGGTTTCATGTGAAAAAAGCATCTGTGCCGCCCTTATAATGTACAATTTTGAATCTTCAAACACGTATACATACGAAAGCACACACGTGATTAAACTGCTGTAAATGTATTTCCATTTCGACAGCATACTTGCTGTTATTTTGCGAAAGGTGTGTGCACGTCGTGCATTGAGTAACTTTTAGAATAAATGACCAATAAAATATTATGTTTCGAATATTCACGTTTTATTGATCATCACAAAGTCCTTTTTTTACATCAGATGTCAAACCGTTTGGATAAGAGCAGAAGATATGAAAATGAGTTGACAATCTTTGATTACACTTCCTTGCTTCTTTTTATTCCTTTAAAGAAAGTAGATGGTATTTATGTAGACCCTTCCTTTCTCTAGAATGTTAAATGAATCATGTTTTATTCCTTCGATTGAAGCAACATCTACGAATTCATTTCAAGCAAAAATAAAAGCAAACCCCACATTAACCCGAGAAATGATTACTGGTTACGTAATAGTATAGTAAAATACATAAAATATATTCCTTATGAATCAGTAGATTTTTAAAAAGAAAAGATGTAGTGTGACAGTGCGACAGCCGCATGATAGGCAGTACCAAAGTCAGCATGACAGACAGCATGATCTCCAGCATGATGGGCAGCAGGGCTATTACCCATATAGATTTTGTGATGTCCACAGCCATCTGCAAAAGCACTGCTGCTTCAATGATGCTGAGTGTCATCAATGCAGTAAAAGAGGCCACATCCAAAGTGCCTGTACTTTATAGGCTTCTGTCAAGATGCAGGACACCAGGGCTAAGTAGTAGTGATGCAGCTGTTCCACTAAACAGGACAACTTCAAGAGTGACACTGCCTCTGATTCACCCGATGATGAAGCATACAGTCTGTATTCAGTGTGCCTGGAGGGCTGGTGTCCATGCAGTTGTGCTGAGGTCAAAGTATACAACTCAGCTATATAGGGTAGAGCCATGCTTCGTCATGGTCAACTGTGGTTCCTCCAGCATCAAGATGGAAATGGACTCTGATGCTTTACTTTACACAATCAGTGAGACGGTGTATCATTGAAAGGTCTTGGAGTATCCTCTGCCTGCATCAGCTCCATGCCTACATAGATAAGATGGAGACCCTGTGCCTGTGCTCAGGAGAATTGTTGTTCCCATCAGTATTCAGGGTTCTGATATTGTAGAGGTTTCACTGGTAGTAACAGATCTCGTCTTCTGGGAAGGGATAGGGGTCAAAAATAAAACTGAACTGGCCTGAAATGTTTACTCTACACCAAGGCAAGGTACAACCAAAAGTAATCCAAAAGAGAATGATGAAACGGAAATTCCAGAAATTATTGAGTGATTATCATGTGTTGTTTGATGATTCTGAGACAGGTATCGAAGGGTTCACTGCATGTGTTAAGCTTAGAGACCGTTCATTATTTACGGTAGGGGGAGGATGAGCTATTGGAGGGTGGAGGGGGGGGGGCAAATTATAAGAGGGTATTTGCCTGGGGGGGGGGGAATTTATCTAGAGGTATTTGCCTGGGGGGGCATTTTATTTAGAGGTATTTGCCTGGGGGCAGGCATTTCAATTCTCATTATTTGCCTTGGGGGGGGGGGGGGGGGGTCATTTCGCTGTATTTGCTTGGGTGGGGCGTTTCAATTTCAATGATTTACATTTTTGTGATTCACCCACATAAGAGGGTCTAGAACTGTGTATTTTGGATAATCTATACAATTTAGAGGCCAATAGTGTCTGATCTCTTCTAGCAGAATTAAGAAATTTACATATATATATATATATATATATATATATATATATACAAGCATGGTGATTGTGGCAGAGAAGATAATAAGTGAGGTACTGTGACACCTGGCAGTGCCATGTCTGTGGAGTGGGAGCTCATCATACTAAGATGTCTTGTAATCTGCCATGCAAAATGGTCTAGTATTCGCAATTTTTTTAAAAACTTCAAATATATGAAAAACAAGCCAGCACTATTTTCTGCACAAGAAAACTGCAATGATTTTAGAGTTTGTAGGTTGTGCATGAATATTCTAAGACTATCAAAGGCAATACTGCTGTTAGGAGATTACGCCATGACCCTATGCAGTGCAGCTCCACTGTATCAGTATCTATACTCATTTCAATGGTCAATGTCAGGTGATCGCCGTGAAATGTAGCTTAACACATACAAGTTGTCCTTTTGGTGTCTCCACTGTCTCAATAGTACACCCCCTTAAGATAGGTCTCAGAGCAGCAGGTACATAAGCTCCCATGCCAGCATGTCCTGGCAGGCTAAAGGTTCACTTCCTAGATGGTGGTTATCTAATCCTATAACTATCAATATGCCAGTTAGCAGTCATTGCTCTTAAACCATCATTAACAGTCCACATTTCTCAAGGGCTGGATAGCTGCATATTAGAGGATTTGATTATAGATGTTTAAAATTTGCTTTATTTACTTAACATTACATTATATGAGTACAAATACATGTATGAGAAAGAATCGATTTAAGGCTATTGCCTAGGGGAGGGGGGGGGGGGGCGTATATCAGGGCATAATTGTCTGGAGGGGGGGGATATTTTGAGGTATTTCCGAGGGGGGGGGGGCCAGTTTATTTTAGGGTATTTCATTTGGAGGTATTTCCGAGGGGGGGGGGGATTTATTTTGGAGGATTCGCCGAGCAAAACCCATACCCCCCCTGCCATAGATAATGAACGCTCCCTTATGAAAGGTGCTAAGCCGGTTTTTCAGAAGAGGCAACCTGTTCCTAATGCTATTTAGGATGATGCAGAGCATGCTTATGATAAACTGGAGAAATCCATGGTTCTTGAGATGGTTACTTTTTCTATTTGGGCTTCTCCTGCAGTGCTAGTACCAAAGGCTCAGAAAGGCAGCATCATAGTATATGGCGACTACAAGAAGGTAAATAAAATGATCAAAAGTGATGACTATAATCTTCTGAATAGTGCATTTAATCAGCTGGTACTTGATGATGAATCAGCTGAGATATTGACAATAAACACTCACAAGGGTCTCCTGAAAGCGAAGAGTCTGGGTTTTGGGATCAAAACAACACCTTCTATTCTTCAGGCTACCATGGACAAAATATTATCGGTATTGACCATGTGTTTTGCTATGTTGATGATGTTCTGATTGCCACAGATACTGAAGAGCAGCATCTGCAGATTCGAGGCAAGGTTTTTGAAAGGTTCATGGAGTTTAACATGAAACTTAATCTGAAAACGTGTCAGTATTTTCTCCTTGATTGATCATTGAGTATGATTGGGGCTGGGGGGGGGGGGGGGGGGCTTATCTTTACTTTCTTATGATTTGAAAAGGGTTCACCCTAATATACTGGATTTTAGCATAGAATAACCAAATTCATTGTGGTATCCTGCTGTGATAGGATGGCATTGATACTTTGTATTTCTTTAGAATAACTGATGACAATCTCTGAATGTTTTTCAAGCCAACCTCATGATGTATTCTCCCCCATGGCTGCTCCTCCCCTGCGTATGTGCAGACTATACATAGATAATAAGAGAGAGCGTCACTGTAGTGTTTCCGGCATGCTAACGCCACATTTATGTTCCTGATAGCCTTCCTCTCTTCGCCCTCCTTCCTCTCTGCTTAATTTTGTTTTGCAAATAATTATAACGTCATGCAATGCAACACATGACCCCCTTCCCCTGGTCATGATTGGTCAGGGTCGCATGATATCATTTATGGACAGTAATAAAATATCATAATTTGATACATGCATATGGAAGATATATTATAATGTTGGATATTACATAGAAGACCACGTCTTTTTCTTCAATCTTTCACACAATACAGTAAATGTGTACTACTTTGCATTTATTTTAGGTACTAAAAATCATAGGTCACGGCCTTTTCTCTTTTTTGTAAAAAGATTGAAAAGGAAGTTCGATACATTTCCTACATAAATCAAGAAAATTTAAACTGGGGACACAGAGCTGGGGACAGAAAGTCATAAGACACGACAATATTTGATAATCTTTAGGTAGCGCCACGGTGAATTACAGAATATGCCTTGAGAAAGCAGTCCGATCGAGCCTATGAGATAAAATGAGGAAAGTATAGACTTTTGCAGGTCGAATATTTGAACTGGACTTTAAAATCCCAATGGGGGGCATGACCCGTGTTTAACAATGTATGTATGCGTGTGTGTATAGATATATGCAAGGCGGGGCATAGGGCAGGGTTAAAAATGTAATCAACGCTCAAATACCAATAGTGTGTGCAAGGAGTGAGAAGGTTGGTATTCAGTCTTAGAAGTTGAGGCAGAAATACTGGCTGGATTCCGGGGTCATCTGATAGTAGGCCGGAATTACTTGAATTATTCGACAGAGGCGGCGCACTAGCCAAATGTTGGAATAGATGTCTGCTGATCTAACGCGCGAGGTTATTTGACGTCGACCTCCAGGTGTGCCGGCTTATATAATGGGCTCAACCCGCACTCTGGTGGTTAACGTTGAAATCACCCCTCTCCGTCAGTTGCCCACCCTCACCTACACAGGCCGCCAGAGCAGACAGGGGTGGCTGGTGGATGGCATCATGGCAAAGGGGAACATTATCGGCGTAATTGCTAACCATAATCACACCACTTGACTCTGAAACCCATACTCTTCTGTTACTGGGAATTGGCTTCATGTTATAGGTGGACCCATTAGCACTTCAGAGTTTAAATACAGGAAGTTGGGTGGGTGGGTGCGTGTGGGGTTTGGGGGTTAGGTTTGGGTGGTGAGTCATCGTTTGGCTGTGCGTTATACATGTAGCTCATTATAACCTTGCCAGATACTTTTCTTTTTATGTAATTCAAATCCCCTTTCTTCGTGGACCAATGCGTCATTTTGCTACAACAGAATAAAGTTTTCTGTTCATTTGAGAGGATTTATTTCAAATAACATCATTCTCATAACAATATAGCGAGTGACGATATACCCGTGTTCATTACAATATTATGTGTTTAAAGAGCTAAAATCATTAATTCGAAAGGGATCACGGGGCTACAAATGAACCAACAAATCGATACTCGCCATGACATATTAATTAATACCAGTAGGCCTACATCATAAGAAATCTATTCCTTATACTTAGACATAGAGAAGCCTGGTACCGGGTACGCCAAAGGTCGAAACGGATACCCAGTATCCTAACATTTCTTAAAAGAAGGTTTGAGGATTCCCTAAACAGAACTAGTCAACGTGGTATTGCACATTCTCGTGAAGTTTTCAAGAGTCAATGAATAGCATGACTAATTTACTATTTATAACAATGACTTACCGGTATCCACTTCTTTGGAAAAGGTAAATTTGAAGAATATAGCCCACACATCTAAAAAAAAATTCATGTGAATTGTCCAATGTATTTAATATTATATGGACCACACGTGGTAAAAGTATGATCAACTTATGGAATAGGAATTGTAATCTGAATTGAATTTATTTTAATTGTGCATAAATTTCCTTCAATTACTCATTCTAATGGTCTTACATTAGGGATACAAAGTTTATATTTCAATACCATAAATATTTAATAGAAATAATGCATGCATATAAATTTATTCACGTGGGGAAAAAATCTGAAAGAAAAAAGGGCGTAAAAAGTTTAGATCCATCAAGATGGGTGCTACACTGACTGGGATACAGTAGAAATCCGCTGTGGCTGTGGCTAATCACTAGTAATAGCAGGGCAAATTTGCTATACTATGTTATTTCCCTCGAGTCTGTTTCAAATTATTGAACTGTGCAGAAATGACTCTTCGAATTATACATTCTAGAATGACATTGTTTTCATTCACAAAAATAAACATAGAATAAAACGAAACCACTATGCCGCATATAGATCTAGTTTACCATAGCCTAGGCTATGGGCTACAGCATCGGCTTGAATGGACTATAGTCTATAGCAGAGGTTGCATGGATGGTTCTAATGACCGGGAATATTGTGACCGATGTGTAACACGCATACAGTGCATGGATAACCAAACATCAACGAGAATCCATGCAAATAGGTCATATTAAATAACTTTCAAATAGATCAGACGGTGTACGTGTGTTCGCCCTCTATGCTGAACCACAGAATAGTGAGCTCTGTGGCTGAACTCCAACATCGGGGTGTGGCGCCATTCGCAGCGCCATCTCACGTCAATATCTCATCCCTATGCGAGAGCGCCATCTAGTGTGGGTCATTGTTGTCATGGCGCATACTCTCGATTACCCTTCGTAACTAGACTCGAATATCTACTTCCGCAATAGTTACACACTCATCATCAATTTTGGATACACACAATTATATTTTGGGAACATCTCCTTGTCAGATACGGTATATTATAGACTCATACTGTATAAACATCATCATATGTATGAGGCTTTGGTCAAATCCAGAACGAGGCGTTGCCAGGGTTGCCGATGGTACTAAGTATATTAGCAACAGAGGGAACGTTGTCCGGTCGAGAGAAAGAAAACAAACTTACGCCATTACAAAGGGTCACGGTGTTTCAGTGGACTGGCAAGAAGAAGGAGGGTCTGTCGAGGATGCAGTACTGGTGGCTGTAAGGAAGTAGAGAAGCCGCTTCCATGTTCTACATGTCTGTTTGAGCAAGTTTCATAAGTTTGTGTTCTTATCGGGAACGCCGACAAGCCCGAATATGTCTCTGGTCGCAGATCTTGAGCTGAACGACGCTCGCGTCGAATTTGTCGCAGACTATGTTCTCAAAACTATGAAATTAAAACCCGACAAATGGATGAAACTCTACAATGTCGACGAGAACAAGCAGCTCCTTATGGAATTCTTTGAGAAGCCAGAAAATCAGACTCTGCTTATCACTTCTCCAAGTGGTGGCAACCTCAGTATTGGCTACGAATGGCCGACACAATTGAAAAGCAAGGCATGCTATTTCATCAAGAAAAACAGGGAGAATGTGTCCAAAGACGCACCTCTCAGAAATGTTCTATTATATGGCGATCTCTCTTATTCGCCAGTGGATCAACTTTCAGCTTTCGTCGACGAGGTGAGTCTTGTGATTTCCGTTTTCAACTACTCAATTGGAATGTGTATGAATTCTTGTCCAATTGGCTTACCTGAGTGCTTGAGTTACCGGTAACATCGGCATCCAAGTTCCAACTAAACTATTAAATAATCAAATTAACTATACTATAGGCCTACAGTACTCTATATCTAGAACTTGTGTATAACCTGATAACATAGCAAGGTAGCATGTATATGATGTTGCTATTGTCATATTTTTCATGACTATCTTTGTAGGTACGCTAGATTTTCTAGGTCTAGCTTCTGCCTAGAATAGGCTAGATCTAGAAATCTAGATCTAGAGATCTAGACTAGATCTAAATACATCCTTACATCACTCATTTTTAATATATGAATACAGATCTAGAGACAAAATTATACCAGGAAATGTCTATAAATTCAGTGGAGGAAAGCTCACACACAAAAAACACCAGTCACAGTAAATTCTTTTTGAATCATTTTATTATTAATATTAGCCAAGATGACAATTGGGGTACATGGGGGTATCAATATCAGTCCAAGAGATCAATTTGGGAAATTCAACAACACTGTCATTGGAACACAAGCTCCATTTCATAATTTCCTTTAGATAAATGGCGTTATCGATTTAGTCGCACTGGAGTAAAGCAATATTGTAACTAATAGTATATATTTCTAGATCTAGATATATCTACCGGATATAATTAGCATCAGGCCTCTATATTCATACAGAAAGTCACAATGATGTGCTACAACATAGCCAAAAGTTGAACAAGTAATATTTTCCCCCATCTTTTTCCAGGTACTTGTACCTTTGTTGTCCAATGGAAGAAATCACGAGCAATGGCCGTTCGTCGTTTCACAAGACGTGCTACGGCATGTACACAATCTTAAATCCAGTGTCTATGTGGTTGCTGGGCAAGTCAAAGGCAAAACGCTATTGCCCCTTCCCGTAGGCACAGAGAAAGTTGAAGAGGCTGCCGCAGAGGATAAGTAAGGATTTCTTTACGTAACTTATAACATTGTGGCAAATCGGTCATATCCATCATTAAGTCAATGCCATATTTACACTTTTGTTGGATTTTTATATCAGGAATATGCATAATCAGTAGTTGGTCCATTGTAGATCACATTCAAGGAAATATCAACAAAAATCAAATTTAATATTGTCATCTAAACTGACAGGTTCTGCTGATTGTCTTACCTTTTGCAATGAAAGTAAATGATAATGATCACTTTCAGACCCGAGAGCTTCGACAGAGGACTCGTTCATGCTATAGAATCTGTCATAATTGAATGGACACATCAGATCAGAGATGTATTGAAAAAGGATTCGTCTCAACCTCTGTTGGAAGGTCTTAATCCTACACCACTTGTTGAGGTTGAATTTTGGAAAGCAAAGGCCCAGAATCTCGACTGCATCTATGAACAACTACGTGACCCTAAAGTACGCAAAATGGCACAGTTGCTTGAGAAAACAAACTCCAGCTACTTCCCCGCCTTCAAGGAGATTTTCAGGGATGTTGTATCAGGTAAATCTCTAGACTGATTATGGTTTATGTTTTTTCATCATCACAAATTCCACAGAACTAATAATATATAGTAATGTACCATGTGACCACCTTTGGCCAATCAGCGCGTTGTCCGTCTCAGGTTGACAGCGCAAAAAAAAACCGAATATCTAAAACTGAATTTGCACCATTACCTTGATCTGATGTAGTGATATCTATTTTTGCTTCTTACCAATCTGTGTGGTAGTACTTTAAAATTCATTGTATACTTTTCAAAGATAAATGTCGAATGGCACAAAACGCAAATGTTACCAGTTAGTAAAGTTAAATATTTTCATAACATATATTAAAAGATGAACAACGTTTCCCACTTAATCTAATATTCATAAAGGTCATTCATGTATGTAATGCTACTCTATAAATCTTAGAGATATTAAAGCAAAGCATTATCTTAAAATACTGTTGACATTTTGTTTTGCTAGCACTGACCGAGGCACAGGACATTAATCTTCACCTGAAACCCCTGAAGAATCATTTTGAAGATTTGGAGCAGGCTGACTTCGATACGTCAGAAAAACTCATACATCCCTTGATGCATTGTATGTGCCTTGTGTGGGCCAAATCCAAATACTACAACACTCCAGGCCGAATAATCGTTCTTCTGCAAGAAACCTGCAATCTCCTCATCGAATTAGTAAGTTTATTCACAATAACCGACATGAACTTCCTACAGCACTGTGACCATCTACCCAGCTATATTGATATTCAGTTGTTACAATGTTTATCCACTGAACCATATAAAATGCGAAACAGCAGGTCATTGCCTCAGTTATATCAAAATATAAGTATTAGAGGTTACAATGGGTGGTTATTTTAGTCGTGTATATATAAATGATTCAGTAAATAACAAGACTATCGTGAATTGGTCATAATGATTTTGTAATGGTATGCAATACATTACTTTCTATTTCTTCTAGTGTCGTAACTTTTTGGAGCCCGCCGATATCTTCAAAGGTGAAGTAGAAGAAACAGTTGAAAAAGTCAGAGTTGCCCTCAAAATCTTAACCGCCTTCCGTACTTCGTATGAGGAACATCGTGCAAAGATAAAGACCTACTTTGGAGAAGGCGAAGAGGTCAAAGAATGGGAATTCTCACCACAACTCGTATTCCACAGATTTGATAAATTTGTTGAGCGAGTACAGACAGTCAAAGTTAGTATATTTGTTAAATACACTTTCTTTCCTTATAAAAGTGTGATATTTGAATAAGGCAAATAAACCTAAATTTGTACCATTGTAATTACTTGTACAGTTGCACAAAGCAGAAGAAAACAATACCTTTAAGAAGAACTAAGAACTAAGAATCATATTGTCTGAATACTCAAACATCCACTCATAGTTAGGCGCAGCTAAGAACTAATGTTAAAAAACACAATCATCTATTCTCACCTCGGATATGTTTTCTATTTTTCAGGAGCTCATGGAAGTGGCTCTTGAATTCATGAAGCTTGAGAAGATAGAGTTTGGTGGTATCAAAGGAAAGATGCTGAGTTCGCAGGTCGTGCAGGTCTTTGAGGAGTTTCAGGAACTGTACAAACTCTTCACTGAGCGCACATACGACTCCTTAGATCCCCAAGACCCATTATTTATGGAAGACTTCGAGAACTTCAATGCGGCTATCGCTGACCTTGATCGACGTCTTGCCACCATTGTGTGTCAGGGTTTCGATGACTGCTCAGGTCCAGAGGCTGCATTCAAGGTATTTGAATGAACTTAAATAAGTATTGAAATGTTATCAGCTGCTAAGTTCATATGTTGGTCTGATAAATTAGTAGATAAATCTATTTTATATTTATTACATTACATGTAGTTCATTCTGTATCTGGCTTTATGTGTATATTCAGCATATGTTTATTCTTGACAGTTGAGTACATTATTTGAAAAATATTGAAGGGTCAGGGAACTTGTTGCACATGAAACGTTATCTCAAATTAATTATCTTTCAGCTTATCGATATATTTGGATCGTTGTTGGATAGACCTATGATCAAGGACGACTTTGATCACAATTATCCACGCATCGTAAAGCTCTTGGAGGATGAACTACACTACGCCAAATCCATATATGACAGAAATATGGCAATTAAGAACGAAACAGGCAAAATGCCAATCCATAAGAACATGGCAAAAATATCAGGAAGTCTTAAGTGGACTCAGGAGCTGCGAGACCGCATCACTGTTCCGATGACAAACTTCAAACACATAGAACATCCGTAAGTTGCAGCACTGCTTGTTACTTTCCGCACTCTAGATATCCTACATACACATATTATTGGTTTGTTCTTGCATGACAAATGTAAGCTAGAATCGATAAATTCTTCAGGTTAGTAATTCACTTAGAATATTTAGTCGAAGTTCAGTGTCTGTTTTTGATAAATTCTAGTACTATTTATCTCGGGTGATCCTCACTGTTAACGAGTTATTATGGAGATGTTGAGCCATCATAAAATCCACACTGAACTTCATTGGAAATAGGATGATTACGGTTAAAATTGATTGGATATTTTGATTAATTGTAATATCACTGTACAGAAATGTATTCTAATATACATAAAACAAACCTCATGTTGGTAATATTTTCTACTTACAGGTGCATGCAATCACAAGAGGCTCTGGAAGTTTACGACCACTATGAAAAAATGCTTCTACTTCTAAGCCAGTAAGTTGTAGATGCAGCCACTTGAGTGATGTAAATCTTTTTCTCTGTCACTCTGTCACTGACATTATCCTGAGAATGAATTTGTGCTAGTAGAAGAAGTGCATGTATGGGTTTGTAAGAAGCGGCAAAGCAATCTAATTTAATTCGCTGTTAGCAGTGCTGTGGACGTTGTTTATTGGTTTTATGTTACAAAATCGACCCACAGTTGATAACTCTGGTCAGTTAATTAAGGAGAGACAATAGAACTGCCTATAGAGTGATCCAATTTCTATTTCTATGCAAGCCCTGAATTATACATTTTAGAGTGCTGTCATTTATTTGACCATTGGGTATGATTTGGGAATACTACGAACATCAATTGGACATCAAACTAATTTTGTCACTATTCATAGGTTTGAGAAACAAGTTTATGATGAATGGACGGCAGGCGTAGACGAAGCATGCTCCTTCAACTTAGCGCAGGCGCTAATCACCCGTAATGAGGAAACCAAACTCATTGCTGTCAACTTCGATCCACAGGTAATTAAAGTCAACGGCCTCGCACCTATCCAATAACACATATCAACTTCAGAGATGGCAGATTTCTAGATATTTACAGTTTTTTTTTTTTTTTTCATGGTGAATCGAATTTAAAAAAAGCCTCACTGGTATCTCTGCAACACGTAATATATTTTTCATATTACTTGCTATCTTTTATGTCTGTTCTTATTTCCTTGATTCAAAGTTAGTTTAATCACATTAAATCATGCTAAAATCGTATTTAAATTGTCTTTTTAGCTGGAAGCCGTGTTGCGTGAAGTCCATTATCTGGAACAGCGAGATACACAAGCCATCCCTGAGAGTGCAGGGAACATTTACGGCCGGAACGAGACGTTCCGCAATTACGTTGCCAACCTGGACCTTACAGTACAGTGGTACAACAAGGTACGGGAGACGGTACTGGAGGTGGAGTTCCCACTCATCGAAAAGCAGCTGGAGGACATTGACACACAACTCCTTAAGGCGGAGAAGGACCTGAACTGGAATAGTGAAGGTTTATGGGAATATATTCA
This sequence comes from Alentia gelatinosa, assembly GCA_950022655.1. Classification (NCBI taxonomy): domain Eukaryota; kingdom Metazoa; phylum Annelida; class Polychaeta; order Phyllodocida; family Polynoidae; genus Alentia; species Alentia gelatinosa. The sequence continues at coordinate 43,299,314 of OX465583.1, read as the reverse complement.
GGAGACCCGTGATATGGTGAGGGACCTCGAGGTTCGCGTTCAGAAGACGAAGAACAATGTTGAAGGTATCCAGAAGATCATGGCCACATGGAGCAAAACGCCGCTCTTTGAGCGCAAAGAAGGCAAGAGCGAACCCATGCTCAACCTGGACGACAGAAACGACAGACTCAAGAAGAGGTACGCTGATATCGGTGCCAACGGGGAGAAGATCCACGCTCTCCTAAAGGTAGGAGCCTTAATATATATATATTTTTGATACAAAAAAAACCCAAAAACCACTCGCACTTAAAAAAAACCCTATTTATTTTGTGTGTGACTTGGTAGGAGAGTCACATGAAGCAAAGATAGTCACACGTGTTTGATTTGATATAAATCTATGTAGAGATAAAAAAGAAATAAGGTGAGATTGGTGGAGTTAATAATGGGTGTGATATACTCGTTATCTTTAAATATGATCTGATAGAATATATGGGACGTTACAAATCATCTCTAAAGTTTCAGCATTTTAATCTTCTGTACATTAAATGATTTGCTCGTTATACTTTTGCAATAATGATAATTGATCTATGAGAGACCGAAAAATAATTTACTATTTTTCTTTAGGAAAATCTGGACCTCTTCAAAGCGTCCCCTGAACTGGATACATGGATGGCATACGTAGACTACGTGGACGAAATGGTCGTCGACGGTTTCTTCAACACGATTCATTGTAGCTTGAAGTTCCTACTTGAAAACACGGAATCCAAGGACATTGAATCATTGTTCGAAGCACAGTTGGAATTACAGGTGCCTGACATGGTATTCAATCCCTCACTGGACTACGGTGTTGCCGATGGCTTCTACGACCTTATTGATGGTCTCGTTGGCGATGTCTATAAACAAGCATCCAAAATTAACCGCCTCGCCGCCCATAGTGGTCCAGAACACTACCAGGTATGTTCCAAGTCAACATATACTACCGACATAAAATATAGCCCGTAACTATTCAACATTTGGTACACTACTTATGTTTTGATCAGATATCAATTTTCCAACACGCTTTTTTTTTTTTTTTTGTTTGTTTGTTGTTTTTGTGTTTTTTTTGTTTTTTTTGGGGGGGGGGGGGGGGGTATGTTAGCCGTCACTGGACATCATTTTTGGTCATTTCTAAAATCAACTCCCAATACACATCTATAACTCGTCCACCCTATCAGTATATCTCAGGTCACATGTTATAATTATCACTAGAAGTTTGGGTTTTTTTTTTAATCGTTTATTGGGCATTGATTCGTGATACATAAAAGTATCACTCCATTGTATAATTCTGAAGAGTCACTTACAAGGAATCATGTGAATCACTCCTCTCCAATCCACTATGGATTTTATATAAACCAGTTCAACTTGAACTTTGAATAAACCATTTTGTTCCGGTTTCTCATATATACACGGTTGTTTCTCTGCGCCCACAGCCGGACCTTGAGGACCTAGAAGAATTATCTGAGATGCGGGGAGAACTCATGGACCGCGTGCAGAACGTGATGAACAAGGCGTGTGAGTATCGCAACTCGTTCGACCAGTACGCCTACTTGTGGGTGGACGACCGAGCCGAGTTCATGCGTCAGTTCCTCCTCTACAACCACGTGCTGACCACGGAGGAGATCGAGGCACACGCCGAAGACGGAGTGCCGGAGTGCCCGCCCACCCTCGACCAATTCCGGGAACAGGTGGACACCTACGAGAAGATCTACACAGAGGTGGAGGTGCTGAAGGGAACGTCGGTGTTTGACAGCTGGTTCCGAGTCGATGCTCGCCCATTCAAACACGCCCTGCTCAACATTATTAAGCGCTGGAGTTTCATGTTCAAACAGCATCTGATCGATCACGTCACCAACAGGTAGGTTGACGTCTGCAGACACTATAAATTCAAGAAATCAATAAACATTTGTATGTTCACTCAGCAGGACTAACTGTACACACAGATAGTTGGGCAAGTTTTGATTGGAAATAAGACTTTTGTAGTAAAATTGAGACCTGAGTTGACCAGATGCAAATCATATTCCTTTTATTTAATTTCTTTCAAGCGATACGATAGTATTTCCGATTTTACAATCTTTCAATATAGGTTTTATTAAAAACTGTAATAGTTAACACATTAAACACGGTACCTTTTTTGTAACTGTAATATGGAATGGAGGCACTACTTCATAATTAATTGAAATGATAATTATCTAACCTCATCCTCTTTGTACTCCACAGTCTGAACGGCCTCGCGGAGTTCATCAAGACCGCCGACACGGGTTTGATGAAGCCGGTAGAGGAGGGTGACTATGACGGCCTTGTTGATATCATGGGACATCTCATGGCCGTGAAGGATAGACAGACCACCACTGACGAGATGTTCGACCCACTCAAACAGACAATTGAATTACTCAAAACTTATGAACAGGAGATGCCAGAAGAAGTTCACATGCAACTGCAGGTAAGTTTGGATTTGTAAAATTCTCTACCAAGGCTAAGATGAAAGTACAATAACATTTTCTGATAGGCAAGTTTGTGTTTAAAGCTTTCCTATGAATTAGTATTGGCTGTTACACAAAATTAATTAAGTGCTATGCTAGCACGTCTACTTTGAATTAAATATTATCATAACTTCGTTTATCGACGTTATTTTCACCAATTTCTCCACTGCTTTTTCTCGCACCTCTTAAATTCGTTCTCATCCTGATATGGCTGGCTGTTGCTAAACTCAACCCACATTGGCCCTTTCTATCACTGCAGGAATTGCCAGAGCATTGGAATAACACCAAGAAAATCGGTATCACGGTCAAGCAGCAAGTGGCACCATTACATGCCAACGAAGTTGCCAACATTCGCAAGAAGTCGGCCAACTTCGACGTACGCCAACATGAACACAGGGAAAAGTTCAGAAAGATCCCACCGTTCAAATACGATTGCAATGATCCTTACAGTCACCTGGACACGGTAAGCCCTCTGCAAATATGGTATTCCCTGACTACAATGAAGCAACAGTCACAAAGAGAAGGTGAAAATAACAAGGGAAATCTAAACAGGGCTGTTGGCAACGGCTTTAGAATTTTATACCATAGCTTCTGACACGTTGCAAGAAGCGGATACGAGTTATTGAATAACCTACAATTTGTGCATCCTTCGCTCTTTATGATATCTATATTGTTTAGCCCAATGGACGGTGAGAATATGAGATACGAATTTTTTCCTCAGTGGTCATAGATATCTCTCCCAATTTCTGCAATAAGTAGTGAACACAAAAAATGAATATTTTAATTCACATTATTTCACTGCATTATAAAGCCATTTATCTTAAACCATTTATAGAATCCTTATAAATTTGCACTTTCAGAACCACAAGCATGTACAGGCGATGGAGAAGGAAATGCAGGCGCTGCTTGAGTCGGCAAGTTTGTTTGAAGTCAATGTTCCAGACTTCAAACAGCTGAAGACCTGTCGCCGTGAACTGGGTCTGCTGAAGACCCTCTGGGACTACTGTTACATCGTGAACTCGTGCATCTCCGACTGGAAGACCACTCCCTGGTCCGACATTGATGTAGAGCAGATGGAAATGGACTGCAAAAAGTTTTCCAAGGACATCCGTACTCTAGACAAGGAAATGCGGGCCTGGGACACGTACACGGGGGTAGAGGGGACCGTCAAGAACATGTTGACGTCACTCCGCGCTGTCAGCGAGCTCCAAAACCCAGCCATCCGTGACCGCCACTGGCACCAGCTCATGCAGGCCACTGGGGTAAGTACAGGGAATCGCCACTTAATGTGAATAGGGCCAAGAGGGTCATGGAAATGAGGTAAATTTAAGAGTGTGTATCTGTGAAAATGATGAGGGTCAGAGGGGCATATATGAGACCCTGGGCTTGAGATATAGATGAAGATAGATTCAAGGAGTCGTTTCTGGTACCATAGAACAGGCAGTGATGATTGATTTGTTCATTACGAATGTATAGAATCCACTAAAGATTACTATCTGTTAAGATCTGTTTAAACTCGACTTTTTCCGTCAATTCCCAAACTGAAAATCGGCTCAGAGTGTTTAAATAATTTTATATATTTGATATACATTGTTTTGCTCCAAAGATTGATGAATTTACAACTACAGTATAGAATTTGCATGAGCCCCTTGAAAAACCTAGAATATAAGGAGATTAGGGAATTTGAATTTTGAAGTTTGATCGTTTTATTCAGACATGGAGCATGAAAACACACAAAGCATCGACCATCAAGACGCATTTCTTCTTGATATACAATCATCGTTATACTTCACACTGCTACATGAATACATATTATTATATTTTCGTATAATATAAATAATTTCATATTGCATTTACTATTAAATGTAAATGCCAATACTGCTTCTATTCTATTCATTTACCTTTGTAATGCGATCATGACGAATGGTTAAGTTTTTTTCTTGTATTTTCATAGTTATTACTCGGAATGTTTCTAAAACAATAATTGATCAATTTAAACGGTTTAAGTATGTTGACTGATTTGTTATGACAGGCCCCACAGTGGTTGATGCAAAAGGTAACATTTTGTACATTGATGAAGGTGAATACTCCCCTCCCATACTTCTCTACCCATTGTAAAGCACAGTAATCACGGCAAAAGTAATTTGGATTCAGAGATCCAGGTAAATTTGCCCGAGTTTCTGACTATATTCTATGAAAGACACCCGGGACAAAGCTGATGTTTTATATACTCTAGACAAATTAACTGAAAGAAAGGAAATGGTGAGGAAGACCAACATAGTACAAAACTACCTGACATTCACAGATCGTTTGATTTCTCGATATTATGCGATTGTTATTTCTAATTTAGATATCATGATTATATAATTTAAAAGTAGTTTTAGAATGACCTCATTTTGTCACTCAAAATTTTAAGAACTTTTGATATCACAAAATATCTTTCCATGTGATATAAAAGTTTTGCATCTGGCTATTTAGAGAATTTGATCAACTTGGCCGGTTTGGATCCAGGCTATTTTTGGATTCACTGGCATGAAGCAATGCTCATCGAATGTTATTGTGACTGTGTACCACAAAAGATTACGAGACTCATACAAGAGTACATATATGTGTATGCTCGTGGATTGACATATACACTGAACATATATATGAGACCGTTGTGGAAAGGTTTAGCATGAACAATATGCATGGATGGAACTTTTATCTCTGCGAAGAGCTGCCCGAAGTGTTGAGGTGTCTGCATTGAATTCGCACTCCGTACCATCCCAAGATGAGTTGTCGCACAAGTTTGAATATATCATGCCCACCCTCTACATTCCACATGAACGATATACAAGATGATGTGCTCAACATTACGATCCTGTCCACTTTTGCGTGCGCTATTTCATTATTTTTCTACAGAGAGCTTAACCATCAAAGTCTCCAAAAATAAAGTGGTAGATTTGCAAGTGCAAACAGTTTTGAAATAAAAGAACATAATGTGCAACGCAAAAATGAACGGATCATTTCCCTAAAAGCACTAGTCTGCTGTTGAGAAGAATATTCGTACCACACATTTATATGAGTATTGATGTTGTACTTCCGTTAAGATTTAACCCTTTTTTCCAGATCGAAAACCCAAGTAGTCTTTAGTAAGATGTATGACCCAAGAATAGTTTATCTGACATTATTTTACTTGGTTATCGTCATCCAAATATATTTCCCATATAGATTTCCTATTTATCTGTATCTATAGGTAATTCATCATGTGTTGCCATACTTATTGAAGAGGAACCCTGCCAGACGTGTCTATAGCATATAACTAAAATTGAAATTTGGCGTTAGAATCAAAACTTAATGAGTTAATTATAAGAAATATCACAGAGTAGACAAATACATTGAATTTATTTGTACATTTTAAGAATTGATAAAATTGAAACTCATAGGTATCTCCCTAAATATTCCCTTATGGTATGGTGCTTCCTATTTTTTCTAAAATATTTTTTTCATAGGTATTGCTGCTGTTGAAGATGTTCATTGGCTAGATAATACAATCAGGCATTAATGATGATCATCATTATCTCCATCCATCCAGGTCAAGTTTACCATGGACGAGAACACAACGCTGGCCGACCTCCTGTCCCTGAACCTCCACGACTTCGAGGAGGAAGTACGCAACATCGTCGACAAGGCGGTGAAGGAAATGAGCATGGAGAAAGTGCTCAAAGAGCTGGACGTCACCTGGTCCGCCATGGAGTTTGAGCACGACAAACACCCGCGCACAAAGATCACCATGCTCAAGGCCAGCGAGGAGCTTATTGAAACCCTGGAGGACAACCAGGTGAGTCTCTGTGCTGAATGGATGTACGAGCGATAGACTGTTCCGCCTGTCGTCAAAAATGTAAAATAACTGTTCTCGAATAGATTAAATGATTTTTCTAAAATTCTGGAATCGGGGCTATTGGAGGTGGTAGCCATTAGAGAACAGAGACAGAACTAGTCACAAGAATGATAGTTATGTAAATCATGCCTACTTATGTACAGCAGAAGGTGTGTAATAAACGTGTATCCTAATTATTCGATGCAACAACAGAAACAATTTATTAATGATGTTCTTTTTTCTTCTAGGTACAACTTCAAAATATGTTGACCTCCAAATTCATTGCCCACTTCCTGGAGGAAGTGTCCACATGGCAGAGAAAACTGTCGTCAGCCGATCAAGTAATATCCATCTGGTTTGAGGTTCAGCGTACTTGGTCTCATTTGGAAAGTATCTTCATCGGTTCAGAGGACATCCGAACACAACTACCAGAAGATTCCAAGCGCTTCGATGGTATCGATACGGACTTTAAGGTATGTTTTCTGAGATTATATATTTATCAGCATGTAATGATTTTACTCAAATTTGTAAGTGGCTAAAAGGAAAATCAAAATTTTCTCGAATCATTTATGGGATTGCTGAAAATTCTAGGCATATATATATATGATAAGCCACTGAGACAGGTCCTGTGCTTGTATAACCTCTGTCTCATTTTAGTCTTTGTCACCCAAAGCATATAATTTAACTGTTGAATTACCGCCCAGCCTCACAACCTGTTATTTTCTGGGATTGAAACTGGTCTGCCTTTACCTGTATTCTATTTTCATGATTTACCACCATGCCACACTTACTTAATTTCAGGAACTTGTCTCTGAAGTAGAAAAGACATTAAACGTTGTTGAAGCCACCAATAAGCCAAAACTTTATGAGCGTCTCGAAACCATCCAAGACAACCTTGCCTTGTGTGAAAAGGCACTCGCCGAGTATCTCGAGACGAAGCGATTGGCTTTCCCCCGATTCTACTTCGTTTCATCTGCCGATTTGCTCGACATCCTTTCCAACGGCAACAACCCAACAACGGTAAGATTAATCTTCTGTGTCAGTAACTATTAGATAGTTTAGTATGGAGAGACTAGCCAACTATCATATCTGTTTCAGTTGTAACTTTCTCTTACATCTTTATAATTTTTTTTCTCAATGAATATATTTTGTACCTAAGGAAAAATTCCTTTTCTATGCATGTAGTATTATGTGGTGTAATAAAATGAATTTTTTTAATGAAACCTATTTTTTCGTCGAAATAAGTGTGAACAAGTTCGGAACTTTGTAAGTATATGGAATGACTGAAGTCAGTTTTATTGTAGCACTTAGCACACCAAAGAGTGTGCAACATTGCAATACTGCAATATTTTCTTAAAACATCTCGTCGAGGTGAACTTGGTCTTAAGAATTTGAACGAGTGAGAGCAATTTTATTTCGATGCTGTAGACATTATTGCACAATTTTGATGGCGAGTGAACAGAATGTGCTGGGTTCCTGAAGAACAGTCATATGACTAACTGCTTCCACTCGAATAAATTGCAACCACGAGTACCTATCAGAGCGAATTCACACTGAACAACCAAAGAGAAAAAGAGAAAAGAAAATCAAAAGTTCAATCTCCCAGTTGGATATGCTTGTTCATTGGATTTATGGTGTGGATTCGATCTTGATTCATTAGGTGTCCATTTTATTCTTATCCTCTCTTATATATTCGATATGTATTGTCGGAATACTCATCATGACATCATGAACAGATTGTAAAAAAGAAAATAGGCCACTTAGAACACTTATTATTTCTCTGGTGTGGTTGTTTCATTGAGTCCCTTATTGCCAAAAGGGAAAAGATGAGAAAAGTGAAACGGAGTTTATATACAGTCTCTTGCACAGATTATGCATACTTATCGCTTTCACTATTGGATGTTTTGTACAATGAGCACAATATATGGTGTCTATTTTACTCACTTTACTGTTTCTTAGTTGTACATAATAGCCACTACAACGCATGTATTGCCTTTTTTTCATATTTTTATCACAAACTTGCAGTGTCAGATTTTAAACCTGTATAATTTTTCATAAAATCTGAGTCGAAATGACATTTGATTTATTTTAACCGAAATATGTTGATATGGAAGGCCTCCAAGAATGGGGAAAACTTCATGAATGTGTATATGTGACGTTTGAATCATTGATTCACTGATATGACCCAAATGTATATGTCCTAATCGAGTTTGGTTGCAACCACTAATGTTCATAAAAAGGCTTTTTTTAACCGATGATTTCTGTTCCTCGTTCTCCCCACCCATCACAAGTCACATTGACAACTAACTACCAAATATGTCTTTGAAAAAGATAGCATGAGTTCTATATTTTCGTTTTACAATGTCTACCATACCAGGTTGCGCGGCACCTCACCAAATTATTCGACAGTATGTCTGGTTTGGCGTTCCGTCAAGATGACGAAGGAAATGACACCAAATATGCCCTCAAGATGTTTGCTAAAGACGGCGAGGTGGTACCACTGACTAACACGTGTGACTGCAACGGACAAGTGAGTAATCAGTATTGATTGATTTTTAATTTCCACCTTCATTTGATGTTAATATGTTATCATAAGTAGGCATCAATAGGAAGGGAGCAGTTTTCTGTATCATAGTTATTTTTAGTTCCATGAAGATCATTCCTTCTAGAAACCGTATGCATACCAGATATAAATACGGAAAAATAATCCATATCCATAATGTCAGATAATATAGCTAGTTTTAGCTGACTAAGAATACATGGTGTAAAAGGATCCCAATAATTCCCTCGTCCTCTTACCTGGTGAATATACCAAAATAAAACAAACCGGATCTTAAGTGTTGATATACATACTCCTTACTTCAGGTCGAGATATGGTTGAACCGCCTGCTTAATGCTATGCGGGAAACTATTCTAAACGAAATGTCTGAGGCAGTCATTGGCTACGAGGAGAAGCCACGTGACCAGTGGCTTTTCGATTACCCTGCCCAAGTCGCTTTGTGTGGCACACAGATCTGGTGGACCACTGAGGTCAACATCGCCTTCGGCCGTCTAGAAGAGGGTTATGAGAACGCCCTGAAAGACTACAATAAGAAACAAGTATGTTTCATTATGAACTCTGCTTTGTTATTTTTCATTGCCATAGTAAGACGATAAGTCAATTCATTTAATTAATTTTTAAATAATCATGATTATTGACCCATCGTAATTTTGAATATTGTATTTTGATGTACGTGATCAATCCGAAGTAACTATATAAGCCCATTCCTTGTCATCTCTTCTGTGCTTGATAACCACAAAGGGTGATTTATTTTTATATATGGTGAAATAAGACATGAAGTCCAGCATAGATTAAACGACCTCATGTTTCTCCTTTGTTCCTCATTTTCAGATCCAACAGCTGAACTCGCTGATTCAAATGCTTATCGGTAAACTGACGAGCGGAGACCGACAGAAGATCATGACTATCTGCACAATTGACGTGCACGCCCGAGATGTGGTGGCCAAGCTCATCACAGGTAAAGTGGAGAGCGCAGGAAGCTTTGCCTGGCTCTCCCAGCTCCGGCACCGCTGGGACGAGAGTCAGAAAGACTGCTTCGCCAACATCTGCGATGCTCAGTTCCGCTACTCGCATGAATACCTGGGCAACACACCACGCCTGGTCATCACCCCGCTCACTGACAGGTAAGCTAGTATCCACCCAAAATTGGCTTTCCATACCACTTGCCCCTATCCATCCCTGTCTCCGCCTTCAATGCTTTAATCTTTGAAATATCATTATACAAAGATACTGCAAATTGCTTACATGTATTTTTGGTGAATCCTAAACTTGAAGCTACACTTGTGAAAACTTATGGTATACATTCAGGCAAAAATAAATATTTGAATATAGATTTCTTTGTGAACCTACTTTTACAAAAAAGGCATTCCTATAAGATTTCCATGTACATGTAGTTTTCTCGTATTGAACAGTGGGAATCGCAAATATATTCCTGGATAAAACTGATTTAGAATTTAACATGACAACTACACATTTTGTTATTGTGGTCGTGTTGCAGATGCTACATCACTCTGACACAGTCTCTCCATCTCGTGATGAGTGGAGCGCCTGCCGGCCCAGCTGGAACGGGCAAGACAGAGACGACAAAGGATCTGGGTCGGGCACTGGGCATCATGGTATACGTGTTCAACTGCTCAGAACAGATGGACTACAAGGTAACTAGAGTTTGAGTTTAATCTTCCAATTATATTCAAGGAAAATAATTGTGAAGAAGCAGTAGAGTATTACACTGACATGTTAAAAAGAGAAAATAAGTACTGTAAATAGAAAAAAGGAATATCGTATTAGTAGCGATTGTAGAACTCGAGGACAAATAATTGTCATGTCAATCTTGTATTCCACTGCAATGTGGTCTTTCTTTTCTGTAGTCCATCGGAAACATCTACAAAGGATTGGCACAGTCTGGAGCCTGGGGATGCTTCGACGAGTTCAACCGCATCTCTGTAGAGGTGTTGTCTGTCGTAGCTGTCCAAGTCAAGAGCATCCAGGATGCCATCCGAGAGAAGAAAGAAATCTTCAACTTCTTGGGAGAAATCATCAAAATGTCGCCAACTGTTGGAATCTTCATCACCATGAACCCAGGTTACGCTGGGCGTACAGAGCTGCCAGAGAACCTGAAGGCTCTCTTCAGGTGAGCGTTTCGTGTAGTCATTCAGACGTGTTCACTGCACCTTCATACTTAGTGACCTCTTGATATTACCATCACCAAATGCATATTTGCATATACTACTCCTAATTTAACCTGCATTATGTGAACTATTTATATACTACTTATGAAAATAACCTGCGTGATGCGAACAGTCCATATACTACTTCCAAGAAGTCCAGAGCTTGCGCTCAAATTAATTGCATCACTTGGGAGCAATTGTTGCCCAGTCGGTGGCGATTGGGGTGACCCGTTAACCTGTCACTTGTACGTATATAATGTACATGTAATGTAATTGTGCAAATACTATGTAATAAACCTAGAGCACGATTTCACATCCCCCAATTCAATTGTGCCTCCTTCACGAGATTAATAAGTTTGATTTATTCATTCATTCCCACAGGCCATGCGCTATGGTGGTGCCCGACTTTGAGCTCATTTGCGAGATTATGTTGGTCGCTGAGGGCTTCTTAGATGCCCGACTACTCGCTCGCAAATTCATCACACTGTACTCGCTCTGTAAGGAGCTGCTGTCCAAACAGGAGCATTACGATTGGGGTCTCCGGGCTATCAAATCTGTGCTCGTTGTGGCTGGTGCACTCAAGAGAAGCGACCCTGAACGTCCCGAGGACCAAGTGTTGATGAGAGCTCTGCGTGATTTCAACATCCCCAAGATTGTCACCGATGATCTACCAGTCTTCATGGGTTTGATTGGTGACCTGTTCCCAGCGCTTGATGTGCCCCGAAAACGTGACCAAGAACTAGAGAAGCAGATTAAACAGGCTGTGGTCGACCTGAAACTGCAGCCAGAGGACTCCTTCGTTCTCAAGGTGAGCCTTAATTTAATATGTATGTTTATACCCAGTTTTCTTCTTTAAACTTTTGAATATGGCTTATCATTTCCAAATCCAGTCTTCCCTTGAGATATAACTATGGACCTCGGATTCTCATTATTTTTTTCCATGCTTAAAGATTAGTCAAAATGCAGCACAAAATTGAAGAAATACTTAAATTTTTCATCGTGAGCATATTGTTAATATATTCTAAGCAAATTGAACATTGCTGCTGCAGAGCTAATTCTCGTCCCTTACATAATATTGTTTTATTCTCCACAAATTCACCTCTAATATACTCAATTATGTGCACACAGATTGTCCAGCTGCAAGAGTTGTTCGAGGTGCGTCACTCGGTCTTCATCGTTGGAAATGCGGGCACAGGCAAATCTTGCGTATGGAAATCCCTGTTCAAGGCCAACCAAAACATGAAGAAAAAGCCCATCGCCCAAGACCTCAACCCAAAGGCTGTCACCAACGACGAATTGTTTGGTGTGATTAACCCATCCACCCGCGAATGGAAGGATGGTAAGTTGTATTACTATCATCAATCAATGGAACTAATCTAAGATACATCGTATCCCTTAAACATGGATTACATAATCTTTCCAATTTACCTAGATACAGATGTTTGAAGAGGGCGTCAAAAACCGTACTTATATCTGTCGAGCCTCTTTAGGGGGAGTTTGTGGGTATCCTATGCTTGTTACTTTGGATAATCTTTCTAGGTTACTAGATTTGGTTACCTGGATCTGACGCATATAAATTGTGTTAAGATCTATGTTTCACTTGTTTTCAGGTCTGTTCTCTGTTATCATGCGTGACCTGGCCAACCTCACATCTGACGGACCGAAATGGATCGTTCTTGATGGTGACATCGATCCCATGTGGATTGAGTCTCTCAACACTGTCATGGATGATAACAAGGTTTGTCGCCTTTTTTCACTTTCACCTCTTGTAACATTACACATTTTGAAAATGTACATGTTCTATGGTAACCGTATATTCTGTGCTGAAATGTAAAGAGACAAATATGTCATTTGAAGTAAGTTAATCCTTCTATATACGTTCACGGTCCCCTGGGAGGTAAACCCACAAACAAATGAACAGAATCTGCAAGTTGTCTAGGGTAAATCTAATTTCGATTTCTGAACTCATTCGAATAGTAAATCTTATATAAAAAATATGTTTATATCTTGAATTTGTAGATAATTCCGACATCAGTGATTGCTATACATTTTTTATTTTTTTTATAGTTCTTGCGCCCACTGCTTATTTATGAATGCTCTTTTTACTTGCCACACAGGTTTTGACACTAGCCAGTAACGAACGCATCCCTCTCACCCCGTCTATGCGCCTGCTGTTTGAGATCAGTCACTTGAAAACAGCCACGCCGGCCACGGTATCCCGCGCCGGTATTCTCTTCATCAACGCCGCCGACTTGGGCTGGAACCCGTACGTGAGCAGCTGGCTCGACACCCGTGAGGTGCAGTCCGAGAGAGCCAACCTGACCATCCTCTTTGAGAAGTACGTGCCCATATGCCTGGAGACGATGAGGCTACGCTTCAAGAAGATTACGCCCATCGCCGACATCTCGCATCTACAAATGTTGTGCTATCTACTGGAATGCATGCTGACCCCGGAGAACACGCCGCCGGATTGCCCCAAGGAGCTCTACGAGCTCTACTTTGTGTTCTGCATTGTGTGGGCCTTTGGTGGCTGTCTCTTCCAGGATCAGGTTAGTGGGGGCGTCTTAACTTAGTCTCAATTTGTTTGCTGGTTATTACGGCTTATCTATTATGATATCATGTTATATATGTAATTTTGTTACACTGGAATCATTGGAAATTTAATCACATTTTGAGTATATCACCCGGTGGCACGCCGTGGTAACGGCAACGATTGAGGAAGTTGATCGTATTCCTTAAGGTAGTATCTCCCTGGATACAGACCTTTAAGCATCGTCAGGCTAAAGATGGTTTCCAAATGTTCATCTCCAACATCTAAATGGCATTGATATCTCAATCTGCAAGATTCTAATGATTCTTTGTAACTTAGCAAAGGCCCCAATTTATTCCAAACCTTTCATGGTTACAACAATAACATGTGTAATGCATTCTATGTGTTATTTCAGCTTGTGGACCATCGTGTAGAGTTTACTAAATGGTGGATCACTGAGTTTAAGACCATCAAGTTCCCAGGTGCCGGCACAGTATTTGACTACTACATCGACCCCGAAACAAAGAAGTTTGAGCCATGGACCAAGAAAGTACCGAAGTTTGAACTTGATCCAGATATTCCCCTACAAGTGAGTTGAAGCATTACTTTTAGCCAATTAGTCGTGTTTTAAGTAGTAAAGATGACTTCAAATGAGTTTAAAAAATACAAAAAAATACAGAGGAAACATTTTAGTTTACGATTGTACGATTCATGAATATATATTAAGAAAAAAAGAGAAAACAACTAGACGTAGTTGCTGAGGCCATATAGAAATGCTTCCTAAAACTAGAGAAAAAATCCTCTCCCACAAAAGAATCGGATCCATTTTGCATTATATTATCAACTCATTATATATGCTATATATGCTCTGCGCTTCTCCCCATCACAAGCACAGTTTACATCTTCTTGATTCTTGTTCCAAACTCAAGGAATTCATTGTACTTGTCGCATAATGAGACTACTTTGGATTAGATAGATGATTGTTCAATTTACAGGCTGCCTTGGTGCACACAGCCGAAACAACAAGGGTGAGGTTCTTCATGGACCTGCTCATAGAGCGAAGACGTCCCGTCATGTTGGTTGGTAACGCAGGTACAGGTAAAACTGTACTGATGAACGACAAACTCAACAGCTTCGAGGAGGAGTACATGATCGCCAATGTACCCTTCAACTTCTACACTACATCCGAAATGTTGCAAGGAGTGCTGGAAAAACCACTGGAAAAGAAAGCAGGAAGGAATTACGGGCCACCAGGAACAAAACACCTTATCTACTTCATCGACGACATGAACATGCCCGAGGTAGATCAGTACTTCACAGTGCAGCCACACACTCTCATTCGCCAGCACTTGGATTACAGCCATTGGTATGACCGCACTAAGCTCACACTGAAAGATGTTCACAAGACACAGTACGTGTCCTGCATGAACCCCACGGCCGGATCCTTCACCATCAACTCGCGTCTACAGCGTCACTTCAGCGTGTTCGCTCTCAGCTTCCCGGGTATGGACGCTCTGGCCACCATCTACAACAGTATTCTGTCCCAACATCTCGCGGCCAATGGCTTCACTGCCGCCGTACAGAAAGTGTCACAGGGAGTCGTGTCTGGAGCTCTCGCTCTTCACGCCAAAGTCGTCTCGACCTTCCTGCCTACCGCCATCAAGTTCCATTACGTGTTCAACCTACGGGACCTGTCCAACATCTTCCAGGTGAGTCTCACATATGTTTTATTCATGGGTTTTTTTCGGGATGGAGGCTTATGATAAATCACCCCAGTATTTATGGGGGGATATTATGAGATGACATTAACACAGAGATAAAAAATTCAAATGTTCAACTATGCTTTCTACCAGTCCTTCATTGCTTCGGAAGCAATACAAGTATTGAATAAAAATTACAAAAAAAAGATAACCAAGAGACCAGGTTGATCTGTCAATAAAAAACATAGAGAGACCTAGTATATCTAGAGACCTAGATATACAACTAAAAATACCAAGGCCTTCTATTTTATGATTTATGAAATGGATTAATAACCAAAATACTGTTAAGTCCGTCCACTTAAAAGTCGTTACTGATATATTCATTGCCTTTTCTCTTTTCAGGGTATGTTGTTCTCCACGTCAGACTGTTGCAAGGCTCCATTAGAATTGGTGCGTCTCTGGATGCATGAGGCTATGCGAGTCTACCGCGACAAACTTCTTGATGACAAGGACTTTGAGATGTTCGACAAAGTCATCAAGGACGTCTGCAAGAAGACCTTTGAGGTAAATTAGAAAGTTGATCCTGACTCGTTTTGAGTTTACGTTTTTAGAGTTCAGAATTTGTAAACGATGTGTGTAAAGTTTGATTTAGCCTTCATCATCTATCCTCTGAACATAAACATCGATGGGATAACAAATTAGACATACTATTTTAGAAGAGTATTCTCTACAAATATCAAGGATCTTTACAGATACCAGACCATATGTATTAATGTGAAGTTTCTGTTTTTCAGGAAATGGATGAAGGTGCACTGTTTGCACAGCCGCACCAGTACTGTCACTTTGCTAACGGCGTCGGAGAACCGAAGTACATGCCCGTCCAGTCAGCTGTAGAGATCAACAAGATCCTTGTAGAATCACTTGACAGTTACAACGAAATTAATGCTGCAATGAACCTCGTACTCTTCGAGGATGCCATCGCCCATATTCTACGTATCAATCGTATTCTGGAGGCCCCGCGAGGCAACGCTCTCTTGGTGGGTGTTGGAGGCTCTGGAAAGCAGAGCTTGTCTCGACTGGCTGCTTCTATAAGCGGTCTCGAGGTATTCCAGGTAAGCTGGCATATGACATTTTACTATTATTCATATATGAATCTAGTTGATATTAACACATATTTTGAATCATTTTATAGAAGTCTATGTAGAATAAATATATACACACGAGTTTTATGTTTTATGATGATGAGATACAAAAGGAAAAGATGTATTATCGGTGAAGCGAATAAACTCACACATTTATCCGACTTTACAGTGCTAACTTTCCTTTTTCATGGTGTATTTAACCCTGTAAATTTCCTCCCATGTGTTACTAATGTTTTAAGCCCTAGTGATCCTAGGACATTTGGTAAGTTATCTGAATAGAAATTACCAACACCATCCTCCCCGCGGCAAATCCCCCACATCTTCCTCCCTGTAGAATACCATAGCAAAGCTTCTATACGTGCACAGTCCATCGCCATCTGCCCTGTAATACACAGAGTAACCTAAACTGGACTTCTGTATTCACACAGGTTACGCTACGCAAAGGCTATGGCATTGCAGATCTGAAACTCGATCTTGGTGCTCTCTACATCAAAGCCGGATGGAAGAATATTGGCACAGTATTCCTTATGACAGACGCCCAGGTATCCGATGAGAAATTCCTCGTTTTGGTCAACGATCTGCTGGCGTCGGGCGAGATCCCTGGACTCTTCGCCGATGATGAATACGAGAACATTATCAACGGTGTGCGCAACGAAGTGAAAGGCTCTGGTATTCAGGATACGCGTGAGAACTGCTGGAAGTTCTTCATCGAGCGTGTGCGCCGCCAGCTCAAGGTCGTGCTCTGCTTCTCGCCGGTTGGCAACACGCTGCGTGTGCGCAGCCGTAAATTCCCGGCCGTCGTCAACTGCACGAGTATCGACTTCTTCCACGAGTGGCCCGAAGAGGCGTTGATATCTGTGAGCCGTCGCTTCTTGGAAGAAACTGAACTTTTGGAGGTAAGAGGACTATGTCATGATTCAAAGAATAGGATTTCAATGTCAACAATGCTGCAATCAATTGACGCTTTTTATATATTGGAATGCCAAATAGTTTATTGGAATCTGTAATGAATAGGGTATTTAGACACACAGTCACTATGGGCATATAGGGTTGAGCTAGTCATGTTATTTTCACTTTCAATATGTATAAACCCGTTCTGTAGTTTACACACTCTAAACAGAAAACACTTTTCTTATTCATCATTAATATGATGGTCATCTTTCAGTTTTTGACTATCTAAACAAGATCTGACAAATATCTGCCACATTGACTTGCAGCCCGAAATGAAAGACTCTGTGGCGGAGTTCATGTCCAACGTGCACAAGTCTGTGAACGAGATGAGTCTACAGTACTTGACCAACGAACGCCGCTACAACTACACAACACCCAAGAGTTTCCTGGAGCAGATCAAGCTGTACCAGGGACTGCTGGGCAACAAACACTCCGACCTCCTCCAAAGCATGCAACGCCTGGAAAATGGTCTTGAAAAGCTGAAGAGCACAGCTCAACAGGTACTGACAGTTTTAAAAGTTTGGTAACTGTCAGAGTATTCTTTTCTTTTCATCATTCTAATGAAAATATAAATGCGAGAAATCTTTCATAATTTACAGCGTAAACTTCTATGGTCATGATAAATGTTGAATAGCGTATAGATAATGGCTCCATCTATCGATTCATGACCAGAACCAACGAACGCACTCGATTCTGTCAACGTATTTTAGCTGTTGGGGGAGACCGTTTTATAAAAGGTATTTTCAAAAATGATTTTGAGGAGTTATTCAGAGGCATCCCACCAGAACAGGGGAAATTATGGTAGAAATTGTCGTTGACTCCAAATCCAATCTAAGCCTCTCAACTTGACCCACTTGATTGAATTCGAAGGATTTCCAAACTCAGATGTTTTCTATGACCATATCAAAGGGCCTGGGAATACAAACGTTTGTACAAGTTTGTGGATACGGCCATAAAACGGTGACTAACGTTTCTCATCTCTCGACGCACAGGTGGACGACATGAAAGCTAAACTCGCGGCCCAGGAAGTAGAGTTGGCTCAGAAGAACGAAGAAGCCAACAAACTGATCCAGGTGGTCGGAGTGGAGACCGAGAAGGTGTCCAAGGAGAAGGCCATTGCCGATGAGGAGGAGAAGAAAGTACAAATTATTAACGAGGAGGTGTCGCAAAAGGCTGCCGACTGCGAACGTGACTTGGCGAAGGCCGAGCCTGCGTTGAAAGCTGCTCAAGATGCCTTGAATACTTTGAACAAGGTAACCCTGACACATCTTATTGTAAACCCTACTAAAGTCTGAATTTAGCTGCCTAAGTTTCTCAAGTGCCCCTATTATGGGCGTAATGAATGTATTTTTATACCTTATAAATGGTCCAACAATACATGAAGAGCAGTGCACTACGTTGTGTATTCATGCAGCACTCTAAATTGCCGTTTTATTTGGCAGAATAACCTGACTGAGTTGAAGTCGTTCGGCTCGCCGCCGCCGGCCGTAGTGAACGTCACCGCCGCCGTCATGGTGCTCCTCTCCAACAAGGCCGGCAAAATCCCCAAGGACCGCAGCTGGAAGGCCGCTAAGGCCATGATGGGCAAGGTATGTCGCTTTATAATCTGTCCCTCCTCTGATAAAACATACCCGTCTCGGTACATAAGTGGAGTATAGGTTAATCGTTTGAGAGAAACGAGTGCTGTTTTTAGGGGTCGAGCTAAATACCATAACAGACGATCCTAACGCTCTATCGAACTCCAAAGCAGCTAATCCAATAAACTAATGTAAACCTACATATCACTGTACATCTCAAATAGTAATCATTTAAACAATTCTCGTGTATTGATTTGCCAGTTTTTTTCCCGATTCTTTCATTCCCAAGACTTGATACAGAGGGTTTGAATTAAACATAATCCCTTTGACTTTCCTATTGCTCATTGGAATAGTTTGTACTTTATCATTGATATATTACTGTAGGACAAAGAGGTAATAGCTTTTTCTACAAGAACCTTAAACTTGTGATCAAATCCAATATAATATTTATGATACATGAACAAGGCATGGGTATAAATTACGACCGTGACATTGTACTTGCTTTGATTGGAAAAGTTTAAAAGGTTTTCTACTTCTGAAACATTAGTGACTGCCTAATGATAACATTATAAGAATGTCCTTCGTATGTATCCAATTTTATTAGACAACCATTTTGTCTGCACTTCGACTCATTCCTTTCACTATCAAACATTTTCCAAAGAATCAATGACAAAACCGGAACGTTTTGATGATATAAACTGTCTAGATCACACGACCTGTCGTGTGATTATGCATACACTCAGGAATGTCCACCAGGAGATATCAAGCCATTATATTCGTGTCAGTAATATGTCAGTATTTGCTGCCAAATCATTAGCATGACCTATCGCATTTACTTGAACTTTGCATGACAGTTTTAATGATTTATGAAAAGTGCAAATTGAATGTTTAAGATTTAAATTACCTTTTCTAGCATTCCGTGGTATACACATAATCAATGTTTAAACGATTACAATAGCACGAAGAAAACCTGACATCTCGATTTTAAAAGTTCATTTATGAATCATTAGATTCATGGAAAGCACCAAATATTGTTTCATTTTTCAAAGATATGGTGCGGTGACCATCGCAGTGTCAGTTATAGATAAAGCAAAGATAGAGGAAACTGTTCATATAAAATAACTCTCAATCACATGTACACACATGCAGACTTGCGCATTTATGCAATCAGACTTAGAAACAGACAACCCAACATTTATACATACCCTAACACTATATCAATAATCTAAGTAACTAACCGATTTTGTATGGCTCCAGGTCGACGAATTCTTGAACAACCTCATCCACTACGACAAGGAAAACATCCCAGAGATTGTCCAAAAAGCAGTACAGCCCTACATAGATAACCCCGAGTTTGACCCTGAGTTCATTCGCAATAAGTCTGGCGCCGCCGCTGGCCTCTGCGCCTGGGCTTGTAACATCATGATGTTCTTCGAGGTGTTCTGCGACGTCGAGCCCAAGAGGCTCGCCCTGGAGACTGCTAATGCGCAGCTCTCAGCTGCACAGGAGAAGCTCAAGAACATCCAGTCCAAGATCTCCTCCCTGGAAGAGGCCCTGGGAAAGCTCACTGCTGAGTTCCAGAAGGCCACTGATGAGAAGCTGCGCTGTCAGCAGGAGGCAGAGATGACGGGTAAGACCATCGAACTGGCCAACCGTCTTGTTGGCGGTCTGGCGTCAGAGAATGTACGCTGGGCTGAATCTGTTAAAAACTTCAAGGAACAGGAGAAGACATTGCCTGGTGACACATTGCTCATCACTGCATTTGTCTCGTATGCTGGCTGCTTCACGAAACAGTACCGCCTTGACCTCATGAATAAGTACTGGCTGCCCTACCTAACCTCACTGAAGAATCCCATACCAATCACAGAAGGCCTGGATCCACTCACACTTCTCACTGACAATGCAAAGATTGCATCATGGAACAACGAGGGACTTCCCAGCGACAGGATGTCCACAGAGAATGCCACCATTTTGACCAACGCCGAACGTTGGCCTCTCATGATTGATCCCCAGCTGCAGGGCATCAAGTGGATCAAGACCAAGTACGGAGAGGCGCTGGTGACCATGCGCCTCGGGCAGAGAGGTTACCTAGACCTCATGGAGAGAGCCGTGGGAGAGGGCTCCACAGTGCTCATTGAGAACCTGGAGGAATCGATGGATCCCGTGCTCGATCCCATCCTGGGCCGCAACACCATCAAGAAGGGCCGCGCCATCAAGATCGGCGACAAAGAGTGTGAGTACAATCCGGAGTTCCGGCTGATCCTCCATACTAAGCTGGCCAACCCTCACTACCAGCCTGAGCTGCAGGCCCAGACCACTCTCATCAACTTCACCGTCACCCGAGACGGTCTGGAGGACCAATTGCTCGCCGCTGTGGTCAGCAAAGAACGCCCCGACCTGGAGAAGCTCAAGTCTGACCTGACCAGGCAGCAGAACGAGTTCACCGTCACCCTCAAGGGCCTGGAGGACTCACTGCTGGCGCGTCTGTCGGCCGCCGAGGGCAACTTCCTGGGCGACTACGAGCTGGTGGAGAACCTGGAGAACACCAAGCGCACGGCCATGGAGATTGAGGTGAAAGTGGCCGAGGCCAAAATCACCGAAGTGAAGATCAACGAGGCCCGTGAGTTGTACCGCCCTGCCGCGGCCCGCGCCTCTCTACTCTATTTCATTCTCAACGACCTCAACAAGATCAGCCTCATGTATCAGTTCTCCCTCAAGGTCAGTCAAAAACTCATCTTCTCGATTATAGTAGTTTTCTTTTTTAAGGACCCTAATAAGAACGTTCTTCAGCCTCGTCTATAGAAAGTTGATTGAAATAATTGTACAGTGTAGTTGTTGGAATTTGAGGTATATATTCACAGGTGTTTGTAAATATTGAGCCTCCTCACTCGCTTATCCCTGAAATCTACATATATCAAAATGATTATGTTGACTCGTAGTGTATTGTTATTTGATGAAACAACAATGAAATTTGTATTTTTTTCTACCACACCAAATATGATATCCTTGATTTCAATGTGACAAACCTTTTGAGACATACAAATGTCACCAACATTTACTTATGTACATATTCCATTCTGCAGGCTTTCAGTGTTGTATTCGAGAAGGCCATAGAGCGAGCTGAACCTGCAGAAGAGGTCAAGGCACGTGTGCTGAACCTGATTGACTGTATCACATACTCAGTGTTCATCTACACAACAAGAGGTCTATTCGAGCGCGACAAGCTTACCTTCACCGCTCAAATGGCATTCCAGGTACGTCCCCCATGAATCTCAAGAAATCTAGGTGCATTGAAAGGATAATGTAACGTTGTAGTACTATAATCTACTGCTGCTGCTGTATAGAACAATAACAGCACGAGTCCACTTTTCGTATCACCAGAGAAAATAAGTTCTGGACAAAACACAGCATAGCAAGTATAAATCATCATAGATTGACCTGAATGTCAAGTAAATCCATCGTATATATACACACAATGTGTATAATAACTCGTTTAGTCTGAGTATCGTTTGACGAGCGTTTTATTCTTTGATTTCAGATCATGCTCATGGCCAAGGATATCAATCCTGTTGAGCTGGACTTCTTGCTAAGATTCCCCATAGCACCAAACGTTACATCACCAGTAGACTTTCTGGGTAACATTGGTTGGGGAGGTATCAAGGTAAGCTAAATAATTAAAGATTACCTCACAATAATTGTTCACTTTAAAAATTCTCTTAATGTCTAACGTGTAGTAAAATAATTCCCATTTACTCCCAGTCATGATTTTGTTTTAAAAATTTGAAGTCCTTTTAAGAGGACATGCTCCACCAGCCCGGCGATATGAGCGCAGCGTAGCTATTGCTTATAATGTATGACCCCACCGGCCCGGTCAGCGCACTTTTCATGCCATCTGCCTGCCCGGTGGAACACTCCCTTTATTGAGAAACTAATTTGATTTGGTCAACCTTCTGTGTGAGCTTTAGAAATATTTACAGTGTATTTAACAAATGCTTGTATTTACAGGCACTTTCCAATATGGAAGATTTCCGCAACCTCGACCGTGATATCGAGGGTTCAGCAAAACGCTGGAAAAAGTTTGTGGAAAGTGAGTGCCCCGAAAAGGAAAAGTTCCCACAAGAATGGAAAAACAAGACTTCTCTACAGAAACTGTGCATGATGAGAGCCTTGAGACCCGACCGAATGTCATATGCTGTCAAGTAAGTTAACTGAAATCAGGCTGACAAATGTTACATGCTGGTAGCTGGCTTTATGCCAGGATAGATTTGGTGCTCTTTTCAAGCAATTAAATAGAACTATTTCAACGTAGTAGTAGTAGAATTGATATATAACTAATGAACTAACTGATGAAGTCTTCCTTTGCTGTGGATGAGAGGATTTGGTAGCTGCATGAAGTTACGCTGTATGAATTTGCTTAACCATTTGATGCTGTAGATTTTGAGAGGTTTACCAGTTCTTTAAAGGTTTTTACTAGTAAAGAAAGGTTACTGAAAAATTGTAAGTATACAGATTAAATGCTAATTATACACATACACGGACATAAATGAAATTGAGTGGCTTCACCGAGTGTTTTTTCTCTCACAACTATACAAATTAATGCCCGGAAATGAGGAATGTTCACTCACTCAAAAAGGTTATAATTGATTTCTGCTTGTCCTCCGGGCAAGACCTCCAACATAATTAATATCCATACAGACAAGCAGAAACCATGGATCACGGATGGATCATCATTGTCCATAAGTCACAAACACTTCACAGATTTTATTCATATTTCTATTCAACATACACAAAAATGGATGATGCATATAAAGACATTTCACCTTTAGTTAGACTATGTTGTTAATGCATATAATCACTAATTTATACAATATTACTGAATGAATATAAAAAATCTCTCACCGATACACCATCTACATAGATGTGTATCTAAATATAAAATACATGCATGGTGGTGTATTACTCACATGCTATGTAAGAAATTAATTGTACTAGCAGCAGTTGGATAGGTAACAAATATCTGTAAGTACAGGGTTTTCTGCTCTAATAAGATTATCACTTTTTTCGCTCATACATCCAAAATAGTGCCAGTACGCGGTATAACAAATATTTTTTTGAATGGGAAACAAATATTCATAGTCCTTTAGGATACCTTCAGTAGATATGGCTCTGTAAACCCAATTCAAATGGAGATTGTACGATTGTACTCTATGGTACGGCAATAATATTTATGTACATACAAAGAACTTCACTTCATACAAGAGAAGAAAACAGTGAAAGCACTAATGACACATTACAAGAGGGTGCTGATATGCATATTCCCTATACACTGACGTAGACTGGGTTCATTCACAGCACAACAGGTTCTCATTAAGTGGAACTTGACCTTTTTAAGGAACTTCATCGAGGAGAGGATGGGACCCAAGTACACGGAGAACCGCAGTGTGGAGTTCGCCAAGTCGTATGAGGAGTCCGGACCCGGCACCCCGGTCTTCTTCATCCTGTCTCCGGGCGTCGACCCCTTAAAGGACGTCGAGGCGCTCGGCAAGAAGTTGGGCTTCTCCGGCGACAACAACAACTTCCACAACATCTCCCTGGGCCAAGGTCAGGAGATCGTAGCGGAGCAGGCCATGGATCTGGCCGCCAAGGAAGGTCACTGGGTCGTTCTACAGGTAAATCGCCTGATGCTTACAGGTTAAATCCTAGACCAGACACCGCCTGTTCCACTTTGTCGTCACATCAAGTGCCAGGGAAAAAAGAGAGACAAGTGGCTATTACAAGAAAAATATGACTTATATCAAAATTCAAAGCCTCGTTCATGAGAAAGAGTAAAATGGATAGTTTAAGTTTAGCGTAATTAAATAGATATTACCGTTTGTAATAATCATGATTAGCAACTTTATTTCCATATAGGGGTACATATATAACCTCTATCGCATGTTTTAAGATTTATTAAAAAGATATTTGCCGTGATTGTATTATCTATGTTGATGATGAAGTCGGTGTAATGAGTGTGATGCGTTGTCGTTGCAGAACGTCCATCTGGTGGCCAAATGGTTGGGTTCCCTGGAGAAGAAGCTGGAACAGTACAGCCTGGAAAGTCACGAGGCTTACCGCGTGTACATCAGTGCTGAACCCTCAGGCACCCGCGAAAGTCACATCATGCCCCAAGGCATCCTCGAATCCTCGATCAAAATCACCAATGAACCCCCAACGGGCATGTTCGCCAACTTGCACAAAGCCCTGGACAACTTCAACCAGGTGAGCACCCGCTAAACGCTTAGTAACTTCCATCTTTTAACTGACCGTTTTAGTGATCAAACACCATAATAAACAAGCTCCATATTATGCGTGATGTAAGATGTCCCTGTTAGTCCTCATCATTTTTACATTACTTTTAATCAAATCTTAAAGCTTTGCCCATTGATTGATGGACCTAAGAGATATTTTCAATCTCACTGCTAAATAATACGTTTCCACTGATAACTGACCACATGTAAGTTTCACCTTATTTTTGTGTAAGTTAATTCATGGTCTGTTTTAATTTCATCAGGAAACTATGGAGATGTGCGCACGTGAAACCGAATTCAAGAGCATCCTCTTCGCCCTCTGTTACTTCCACGCTGTGGTGTCGGAGAGGCGTAAGTTCGGCCCCCAGGGCTGGAACAGGAGCTATCCATTCAACACTGGCGATCTCAACATCTCCATGAATGTGCTTTACAACTACCTGGAGGCGAACGCCAAGGTAAGACCATTCTTCACGATCCTCTCCAATACCATTAACAGATAAATAGCTTTTTGTATACAAGTGAATTATTCTGCCCATTCAGTGTGATAAAACTGACGATTCAACTCCCTTGTATTTTTCCAAGGATCGCTAATTGAATAATTCTGTACGTTTTGTCTGTTGAACGTTCATTACTTACAGTCCACAACGGTAAGATCGCCTGAAAAGTAATACTGAAATTTGTCACTTATAAGAATGATCAAGATATTCGTGTTTGCATCATGGGATATCTTAATCATGTGCATTAGGATGAATAGACATCGACTTTAAACAAATGAAACACATTTATTGTAACCATGTCTTATTCTTTGATTTATATCAACTATCTTACTCGTATAGTTAATATGTTCTTACTCCGCCTAATCTGGATGCCTGCCGATATTTGGCTAAATTCTTATTTGACCATAAGCATGATGAAAATAAAAGTAATTCTCTCGTACAAAGATTCACGGGATCTTATTTACATATACATGCTTGTGCCCTGCAAATGAAAAGCATCTGACCTTTTTTCTCTCCTACGACTTCCACTGGTATTATATCCGCATTTGCTCTTGAGGGATTGTCTCGTTTCCCGTGGGAAATATATTGAATTTCGACGCCCCTTTCCAGGTGCCGTGGGAAGATCTGCGCTATCTATTCGGTGAGATTATGTACGGAGGACACATCACTGACGACTGGGACAGAAAACTGTGCCGCACCTACTTGGAAGAATACATGCACCCTGACATGGTAAGTATCCCCATTTTAACATGCCCCCATCCCTCCCCGCCGTCTATATCGGTCTTAGAATTCTAACATACCAACCGCTCATCCGTTCAGTGTCTGAGAGAGCCTTCAGAGAAAACCCTTCCTTTTAATATAAATTTCATCCTATCATATCTTTAAATAAACATATTTCTGGGTTTGAATAAACATCAATGATCCTTTTGTATAATTGATTTTATTCAAATCATGATATTCTACCATTTTGTGTAATTCCTAGAACTAATAGTAGCATTGAAAATGAAGCATTTATAGTTAAAACTTTTAATGCAGTTCAAGAATCGTTGGAGAAACTTTCACTTAAACAGCAATACAGTTATCAAAACCCTTGAGCATTTTGAATATGTTGATTTGATTCTAAATAGAAATTTCCCCGCGAAACCATTTTGATAAAATCAAAGACCTTTTATGTTAAAACTTTATGAAAGAATCATGATTCTTTCATGTCAAAAGGACTAGACACATGATTGACAAAATTAGATGTTCTCCACAAATCTATTAATCCGTAGAAAAGAATGGACAATTTACAGTTGATACACCGCAAGCTTCACTTGAATTATACATAGCACATTACATCTATATTACGCCATCACTATGCCACAACTATTAACCTTACGTTATAATCTCTAAATATCTTGGAGTACCTTGTAAAATAATAATTTAAGTCTTGGAAGTAGGACAGCATTTTCGTATACTGAGGAGGTTAATAGAAGTAGCATACTGGTGGATCCTTAGAATAAGTTCGGAGGTACTGAGGTATGTAGCACCAAGCTTCGAAGGTGGTGTTAAGTTATTTCACCCCAAGCTATAAAATGTGTGACATCCGCCTGGGCTCTTCCATCTAAGCTTTCCAGGGTAAGGAGCTGGTTACAATTTCAATAATGTGAAATCGCGCATTTTTCACTTTAGTGATGCCTTGCAAATCACATTTCCCGTCAAGCACATATTTATAAATAGAAATCATATTGCATGTATGGCGACAAGGGGAAAGGGTGTACTTTTGACACATAGCACCCTCCCCTTCCTTTTTTCTTAAGCGAACAGGATATCAATCTTTATCGATATACAAAATTCATTATGGCTTCTATGACATGATATTTTTGACTTTGTTAATAGGTCTACCCTGCTTTTACTGTTAACCCCTTTAGCTTGTCTGGTAAAATCTAAATATGATATGCTACATTTTATATTTTCAAGGGGTTTGCTCAATATCAAGTACCTTTCATTTGGAATGAACTTTATATTTGTTTCCAACAGGATAGACAAAGACTTATTGTTTAATCTAGTCAATTTTGATACAGGTAGATCAATGGTTGCATGAGGTTATTTGTTGAATGCATAAGCAGCATGATGTTTGTGAAGTGACTGTCACGCGGGATGATTACAATGGAATGAAATATTTGCCACCGGCCTAGGAAGTTAAATCTCGTATATCATCCATTTACTAGAGAGCACGTAATTTTATGAATTCACTATTCTAGATAAGATCAACGTGTACTTTTGGTGTGTGTTTTCTTTTGTTAAATTACAATACATGTATACATTTTGTTTATCTGCCTTCTGCTGTACGTTTGAATAAATGAAATGAAAAATAATTTTAACCCATAAAGCATTATATAGTATGATACTGCCTATTCATACAATAGTAAATACCAATAAGTGAACCGCAACAGTTGATAACATACTGCTACACGTGCTATCCACAAGCAAGCACAATGAAAAAGAGAATACCAGGGTTTCATAATAGTTTGAATGTTTTCGCCCTGATATAACTCCATTGTTTGAGATCTGCATTCACCACTCACTCTGTTCTCCGTCTCTCTCAACCAGCTGGAAGGTGAACTGTACCTGGCTCCTGGCTTCCCGGTCCCACCCAACTCGGACTACAAAGGCTACCACACGTACATTGACGAAGTCCTGCCCCCGGAGAGTCCCTACCTGTACGGACTCCACCCCAACGCTGAGATCGAGTTCCTGACGACCACTTCCGAGTCGCTCTTCAGGACCGTCTTAGAAATGCAGCCTCGTGATGCAGAGGGCGGCGGTGGCGCTGGCGTCAGTCGTGATGAGAAGGTAAATATAAAAAAATTTTAAAAATCCAATTGTTTTTGGTTTAGATTACCATGCATGGCAGTGTTTATGGAGTGCTCATTACTTTGTAATTGTTCAAATGATAAAGGAATGTTTTTCCTACCACCCATTTAAACCTTCTAAAATATACTTTCCAATTGCCACATCTTGTAGATACAAAAACAGATAACAAATGTAAAAAGATTAAAGGAAGATCATAATTATAGATTATCTTTTACGAAACCGCGCGAATAGCAAATCCTTTTGGCAGTTACACAAATTCATGGCACGGTGGTATAAACCGTTATAATACATTTTCTAGACAAGTTTTTCTTTTCATCATATAATTTCGACAGAACCAGGCCTTTGACCTTAAACTCGTTGTACTCTTTGTAGATCAAGTCGATCCTGGATGATATTCTGGAGAAATTACCCGAGGAGTTCAACATGATCGAGATCATGGCCAAGGTCCCGGCAGAGGAACGCACCCCATACGTGGTTGTCGCCTTCCAGGAGACAGAGCGCATGAACACATTGACCAACGAGATCCGCCGTACACTGAAGGAGCTCGACCTCGGTCTCAAGGTAAGACCAGATATTTCCCCCCATTGATAAAGATCGCTGGGTTCGTTATCAGCACAGTTCAATATGTGACTCAATGAAATTTCTCTACCAACTTAAGATTTTTCCTGCAAATGTAGCACCATCATTTCGAGATATTAGATATATAGTCAATTATCCAAGTGAAAATGAGTGATACGCGTATATAGTGGAACTGGAAATAACCATAACTATTCTTTTGTTTTTGGTTGTGTAAAGTGTCCTTGCCTCGTATCAATAACAGTATAGATATTCATACATGATGAGCATGAGGCTAACTATGAATACTCATTGCCTCCCGCAGGGTGAGCTGACTATCACATCGGACATGGAGGACCTGAGTAACTCCATGTACCTGGACACGGTGCCGCTGAGCTGGGAGAAGCGCGCCTACCCGTCCCTCTGCAGTCTCGGCATCTGGTACTCCGACCTGCTGCTCCGTATCAAGGAGCTCGAGTCGTGGGTGGCCGACTTCCAGCTGCCGTCGGCCGTGTGGCTGGCCGGCTTCTTCAACCCGCAGTCCTTCCTCACCGCCATCATGCAGCAGATGGCCCGCAAGAACGAGTGGCCGCTCGACAAGATGTGCCTGCAGTGTGACGTCACCAAGAAAAACAAGGAGGACATGGGAGGCCCGCCGCGAGAGGGCGCCTACGTGCACGGTCTGTTCATGGAGGGCGCGCGCTGGGACACGCAGACGGGTATGCTGACTGAGGCCCGGCTCAAAGAGCTGGCCCCAGCCATGCCCGTCATCTTCATCAAGGCCATCCCCGTCGACCGCCAGGAGACGAGGAATATCTACGAGTGCCCGGTGTATAAGACCAAGTCCCGCGGTCCCACCTACGTGTGGACCTTCAATCTGAAGACCAAGGAGAAGGCAGCTAAGTGGGTGCTGGGAGGAGTCGCTCTCCTCCTCCAGGTGTAAGCCTCCAGGTGTAGGCCTCCGGGCCAACACTGGCTACAGCCTGGTCTGGACAAAATTCAAATGTGTCAAGCACGACAGCAATTTCTAAGTAGAAATCTTGTAACGCCATTGGGAACCGTCTTACCGTAGCAGACGACATTTGATGTTATCTGTTTGAAGCGGGTAAGATCGAACATTTGTCAACAAGACAAGAATCACACGTGAAAATTCGAATGGAAATGTTGTTATTGTGCCATGATTTGGCATATTTATAAGCCTCAATTGATGGAACGGAAAGAATAAGAAAATAGAATTGATTGATTGATCCTGTTTCTGAATGTTAAGTTATTGATAGTTATTGCAATGTTGTTATCAACGAGTTATGTATATAGTACATTCGTCTTCCGTTTGTTGTTTCATTGATTCACGTTGCATGTGGTGTGCTATTACTTCTTTTTTTACAGATAGAATCATCTGATAATTCTCTGTTAGTCCGTCCACTCTGGGTGTATAGGATTTCACTGCTGTGCATATTTATTTTCGTTCTGAACATGAAACGACGAAGCAAAACCTGTGATAGATTCACCTGTGATCCAGCTTTTTATTCTGTAGACCTGTAACCTTAATAATCATTTCGTATAGTGTAACTTCTAGGGTCGCGTCAAACATAGCTTTGTTTAACGTCGAATCCGGAGGACAGCCAGAACAATGCATTTAAAATGTAAATGAAGTCACTTCAAATCTGAATTATATATCCACACACACCCCCATGTTGTTTACCCAGTTATGTCCTTTACATTGTCTGATCGGAATTGTGAAATACTAGTCCAAATCCAAAAATATCTGTGAAAAAACACATGCTTGATGTGAATGCAATGGATTTCTTTGATGATTATACTCTTGAACCATATCTTGAACAGGAATCAATACAATGAATCAATAAAACATATAAAATACAATCTTATTACTTTGTCTTTATTTATTCGAAATACATGTATTTAAAATAGTTTGTAGAAAAATATTAGTGAACACTTGTATATATGTATAATTAAATATTAACGATCACATCAGCTGCACTATATTATCTTTGGTGATGTGAGACTCCAATACAATATGCGTATGAGAATCGATATGCAGGAGGGTTATCTTCTACATGAAGTTCATTGATACTGAGATTAATTTGATTACCGAACTGAAATGCGATTACAGTAGCGGCTGTCATGTATTCTATCCGTCCTCCCCATAGAAGGTTTATGATCACATCAGCATCTGAACTGTTAGAATCTCTATTTATTATCCATCGTATACAAAGTCCCCATTGAAAATGCATGGGGACTCAGTAAACCACGACCCATTGTATAAAACCTGTCAGATACCATAACTGTGGTATACGGATTCAAACCTGTGGTATACGGCCTCAAAACCATGATATACGGGAAAAATAGTCCCTTTTGCTATAGAGCAAAGAAATAGTTGCTAATGTTATACCCGTTAATATGGCAATTACTGGGTTTAATTTATTCGAAAAGATGGATAATAAATACAACAAACGATAGTTTTCTGGACAGGCAGCTCTGTAAACCACTCGCGGTTGACCTCGTAATACACTCGCTAGCGCTCGTGTATTACTACGCGTCAACCTCTCGTGGTTTACGGCCGCCTGTCCACAAAACCATCGATTATTGTCTATATTGAAGACGCCATGCGGACAGTACTGTTGTATCATAGCCATTCAATATGTTATTATATACATGTGGTCAAACATATTTGAAATACTACACGCTGCTAGGGGTGCAGTATTGATAATGTAAACGCCCTATACGGCCAAATTGAATGACCGTTCGCATGTAAGTTATAAAAATGTCGCTTTTTAAAATGATTCTCAGGTATATGATAATAAGGAAACGTATTTACTGTGGGGGAATCGATGATGTTCTCAGTCTTTTGTCATGGCAATGCGTCCCTCTGCCTGCGGCTTCGCAACGTATTTCCAAAACAAATGACCACAAAGGGAACTCAACTCGTCCACAGTGAGTATGTTTCCTCATTTTACGACACAATGTAATAAACATGGTAAATGCGCTCCCTTTATGGTTGTCAGCCATAACAATATACATTGGATGAGTTGAGTTGATATACTATAATACAGATACGGGCTGAACAAATTGGTCCAAGTTCCAAGTTTATTTTGATTGAAGGCGCTGAATTTCCATCTCATGTGCCTTGATAGAAAGATTCGATCGTCTTTGCGTAGATCTTTGCCGCGACCGGTCGCTTCAGCTTCAATGATGGACCTGTGAAGGAGAAGGCATTCTCTCTAAGTGACTTATGACAGTGACGTTTAATACATAGTTGGGGGAATGGATCTATAAATGAACAGAAGTATGTTGAGTTTAGCACAGCAGCCAAACGTACAATCGTTCATCGTATTCTTAAGGCAAATTATTCATATCTCATGCATGACCAATTCATAACAAAAACAAAATTTAAAACAGGTAAACTGGATGCTTTGAATAGAGATGAAGCAAGTGCATAGGAAATGCTTGAACGTGCTACACAACTAGATGGGAATTGGATGTTTTATGGAACGAGGCCCCAGGCAGAATTCCGTAAAAAAAACCAATTCCCCATCTTGTTTTGTAGCATGTACAGCATGGTCAGGTCGTTCTATATAAATACAAGCTGGGGTTAGCGTTTATTTACGGAATGAGGCGGGAAGCCGAGTTTGGCGAATAACTGTTTAACCCCATCTATGAATAATAAACGAGTAACATTAATAACGGAAACCGAAACAGGCATACTGAATTAGCTTACCTAACTCGCCGCCGGGGATGGAGAAGTCGATGGGCAGGATGCTCCACTTCTGCACTTTCTGTGCGCGGGAGACGGCGTGCTTGTTGGCGCGGTCGATGCCGGCCTGGATACCGCGCATCACGGGCACGTCGGTGTGATGCAGGATGTCGCTGACTCGTGTCGCCGAGCTGCCCACACTCTTCACCCAATCTATGGCCGCCGGGGTAAGCTGGTCACTGGGAATCAACGTGTCAGGGTCCACCACCGTCTATAAATGGACGAATCAGGGAATCTTCTTAGTATCATATTTATTCGAACTCGGTGCGTCTAAACACACCGAACACCTCCGCACGGAATCCATTCGCACACCCTAACCCTTTATCCCACCACTGGTACAAGTTTATCCATAGGAATAACATTAGAAAAAAATACTCAACGATCACCCCCATAAAGTGACAATACTACGCCACAGCCGTGGCCTAGTGAATTTGAGATGACGTTATATGGATTTGCTAAGTATATTTTGTTTATTCTGAAGTTGTGATATTTAATGTCATAGAAAGGGGTAAGATAAATCCAGAACCGCACTCGAATCGTAAAATACACAATACTCCGCTCGTTTGGTTGGGCCATAATCGTCACTCGATCTCGTGGAGTATTGTCTATTTATACGATTCTCGATGCAGTTCTATATAAGTCTCCATATATTACACTCGCATGGGCTTTCCGATGGAGAAAACACCAGAAGACGTAGGACATACAGCACTGAATCCATAATGGGGCAAGTCATTGTATAGTTGATAGCGCTGGAAGATCTTATCTATGATATAATCTACACACATCGTATACTAAGTTGAAGGAACCGATGAAACAAGAAAATTGGTCTTCAACAATAGCCTTGTTAATTTCGCATTTTAACACCAAGGGCAATATCATCCAACTGTCATAAGCCTGGGAGAGCTTGGTACTAATTCTATGTTAATTCCATACTAATTCTCTAATTTCGATATGAGGTTTCCCGTTTTCTCGATTGAAAAAGCCATTGCATGATACAAGTAATTGAAGCTAGCGAAGATAATATAATTACTCGTATCCATGTATTGTAACCTAATATAATTTCATTTAAAATGTAGATTTCCGGGATAAAATGAATTAAATCACCAAGTTAGTTAAAGTTGTTATTACTAGTGAACTAAATATTAGATAATGAAACGTATTTCCTAAAGTAGGTGAACTGGTAAGACCTTATATTTATAAACACACATACTACCTTACCTTAAGAGTGAGTAGGATGGAGAGGAACTTCCTTTTGTCACCAATGAGCATGGCGTTACTGACCACGGGCAGTTCGTGTTTAACATTGTCCTCTATGGGCACTGGGGCCACGTTCTCCCCGCCCGCCGTGATCAGCAGCTCTATAAACAGAACACACACCAATCACATGACACTCCGTTGTCGTCTGTTTTTTTGCAATGCTAGTGTAGATTGATAATATCATCTGATTTTTGCAAGTCACATTGATATTCTTAACTATTCACGTGGAATATAAGAAGATTCATAATTGTTAGGCAGGTGGTAATTGGGTTAAAGTTGACAGCGCACTGTTAGACTCTAGTACAGTCTGCTGTCGCCAGGGCCAAGGCACACAGGCTCAAACTGTGACTGTTATGCGCTGCCATTTTGAGTCAGGAATTCCTGCCTCCGCTGGTTCTAAGCTGCATGACTGATTTGCCAGTAACTAGTGACTTGAGTTGGCGCTAAAATTAGAATAGCCAATCACGAAATTCCTTTCTTCCATCAGGCAGAGGGAACAGGTAGCGCGGTCTGTAAACGGACTAGCGCACTCTGACCACAGGGGGACCGATGACTTTGATTGTAAGTAGTATACGGAGAGTTGGCACAGGATATGGCGTTATTTCGAAGAGGGACCTTTCTAAATTATAATTATTGGTAGTGGATACCAGTCTTTCTTTACTTCTGCTTAGTTAATACCTCCTCTGACTAAAACAATCATATGAATACACTACAAAAAGATAGGTAGACTAGCTTTGAATAAAGATATAGTAACCTCAAAAGTACCGTGGTATCGTACCAATACCATTATGCAAAAGCTATTATATATATATATATTATCAATGGTATACAAAGTACCCAATTAGAATGTATGTGGACTCAGTAAACCACTACCTATTTTTTTTAAATGTCAGATACCATAACCATGATATACGGATTCAAAACTGTGGTATGTGGCCTCACAGCCATGGTATACCGGAAAAGGTCCATTTATGCTATAGAGCAACAAAAAGTCCCTAGCGATATACCACATATATGTGTGACCAATTTCCTCACGTTAGTCAGGGGGTTGATTATACGTAGTTATTGATTGAAGATAAACCTCCATGGAAATGCGTACTGTTTTTGGTGCTTCAGATAATTTTTAAAGATAATATTAAACACAAAATAGCAGGGGTGAACGCCTATATGTATGCAGAGAAGAACCCATGTTTGTTATTGATGAGATCTGTACACCTATGAACGCCCTTGAACGTGTTTGTGGTATATTGATCCGGGGAGGCTGCCTACCTTTGATACGTCCAGTGATACTTAGGTAATTCCCCGTCTGATCAAACTTCCCAATATCACCAGAGTGAAGAAGTCCTTCTGAGTCGATAGCTTCCAACGTCTTCTCGTCGTTGTCCAGATAACCCATGAAGACGTGGCGCCCAAGGAAACAGATCTGAGACCGGAAACATATATATATATCACTCTTACTGTCGTAACCCAAGCACCGCTCTTCACATATATAGTTCCCTTGAATCTGTTACCGTTTTTTAGACGCGATGATCGTTGATAGCGATTATTAAAGATATCTTGAGTTTTCAAGATAAATATAACAGCCATTGACCCCAGTGGTTCGATAATTATCGCCAAATGTATGATAATTACCCAAAGGTCGCTTTTAACGATTATCCCGTCTTAAAAACGGGTCCCTGGCATCTATGGAAATAGCAGTATAATAGTATTTTATCTTAACTATACAATGTGAAGTTTTCCAGATCATACAAGTGATAACTTTTATAGACTTCATTAATTTGCTTTCTGTCGATAGAGCCTGACAACAAAATAGAGCCTGTATTAAACTTTTATAGACTTCATTAATTTGCTTTCTGTCGATAGAGCCTGACAACAAAATAGAGCCTGTATTAACGCATCGCATGTGATCATGAACACACATCGATAAACTCTATAAACTTACTTCGTGTAAGCCATCTTGTTATGAATAACTTGCTGAGATTGTGTTGTGGCTTTAATGGCAACAAATTTGATTTTTTTTCCGAGGTCTCATTTCATTGATTCCTGATACCAGCCAACTTTGGCTTCCATATAGAGTGTCATATACGTGTACTCACCTCACCATTACCATCCTTGTCCTTGTCTAAGAGCCTGGTTTCCACACCAGGCATCACTGGCCCAACGGTACCGATTTTATAGTCCCACGCCACGCCAACATGTTGAGGTCCTGAAGAGAGATAAAAAAATGTTACCAGGCTTCATCATAGGTGTTAAGTATAAACTCTAATCTGTTTGGGATGTCGTAAATATGAACCATTAAAATATCCACCAAAAGAGTGTTTTGTTTATTCTATTTTATAGCATGATGATTCTTAAACTTGACCATCAGGATAAAAAGAGAAATTTTCTGTTAAGCTCTATTTTTATGCTAAACATAGATTAGTGCAAGCCAGGTACATAACATTCTACACAACATGGTTTTGTGACCAGATAGTCGTATACATTGGTGTTGACGAGGAGTAATATATACGAGCGGAACATAGTGTAGCTCGTGTATTACTCCGCGTAACACATCTCGATGCATAAGACTGTCCGTATACAGAATGATTAACTATTGTGTATGTATGATATAAGCCCGAATCCTGTCACGATGGGCGAGTAAGTACACTTACCCGTGCTCTCACTCATGCCATATATTTCAGTGATAGGCATGTCGAGTGACATGAAATATTCCAGGATGTCTTTGGAGATTGGAGCTGCCCCGCTGAAGAAGCTATTGCATCGGTCCAGGCCTAGGCGAGCCTTCACTTTTCTGAAGACGAGTACTTTGGCCACCTTCATCTTAATTGAGGGGCGTTGTCTGAAATACGAGACGAAAGTGTGTTGGGTGGTATTCACAGAAACTGATTTTACATGAAATCTTACAGTGAACATTAACATACAGGTCTCACGGGACTATGATTGATCTTAATGGAATTTAAAGCTTATTTAAACAAATAAGGTAATGAAGATAGAAGATGATTACTTTGTTAAGAGGATTATACGGAAGCTGAGTGGTTTAGACGATGTATTTATCATTAAGCCATGCAACCTAGCCTGAAGATTGTTTACCATGAAACACTATTTCAATATCGGATTTTGGAGAGTGTTCATACTTTATTATCATGATGTTCATCTAGTTAGGAAATTTGCGGAGAGATCAAGCATGAAAGTCCACTATGTCGCTCATGAGAGAGGACACGCTTATCTCCAATATGTGACTACCTTCTCAATCTAGGATTTAAGGCAGACCTCCATTTTTTCCAGCTCCCTTACAATTGGGTAATTAAGTCTGAGTTTGTTGGATCGAGTCCCTTCATTAGTTTTTGTACAAGCATGGAGTGTTGACCTCTTCTTCTCTATGGGTACATACACTAGCGCACATCCAGTCTTGGAACTTACTTGTTCATTATAGCCAGGTTGTTCTTAAGGCCGACTCCCTTAGCCCATGCTCCAATCTTCCTTTTACAGCCTTTGGTCTCCTTCGCCAGCTCGCGCATTCGTTCTGCGAGCTTCTCCCAGACGCGAGGTACCGCGAGAAATGCCGTGGGACGGACTTCTTGCAGTGTGTGAATAAGTGACCCCTGTAATACAGAAAAGACAGTTCCGATATTAGACTTTAGGAAGTACAAGGAAATCACAGGATGATTAAAGACCAAGAATTCTGTCATAACTACCCATCTTTATTACTCTTATGTTTTGTGTTGTTGTAATTCTATCCCTTTGGCTCTTGTAGCATTCAGGCGATGAATACTTTTACAAAAAGACAAAGGTCAAAGGAATAATATCAAGTTATCTACAAGTATGGGGATCATTTATTTAAGGGTCCTTGTCTATTCTAAAATCATCAAATCTGTAAAATAAAGCTAGTTGAAAATAAGGCGATAAACAAATCATATTAATCTATTAGCTGGTATAGCAAATTTTAGTTATCAGAGAGAAGACAGAATGACCGTCGATCTTCTCACGCACTTATGTGGAAAATAGATAGTCAGATGATGATTCATTATCTTCAACTTCAGTCATACTTGACAAAGCGAGAGACAAGTATAAATATCTAAGTAGTTCAGGAAAACTCACCTTGAGGGCATCGGGCTGTGCGAAGTGGACTGTAGAGGCGGCAGCGATGGCTACGAAGATGTCACTGAGTTGAGCGGCAATGTGACTCAGCGGCAGGAAGGAGATAGTAACCTCTTTAGTCCATCGGAAACGGCAGTGTAGGACAACCGCTTTAGACGTCCATGTCACCTGTCAGATGTAATACACATATAACACCCAAAGGTCAATCAGATGGCGGGGCAGTAATCGGGCGTCAGAGCAAGTTCAGCAGTCCGAAGACAGGCCCCATGAATTATGTCGCAAAACTATCTTTTACATAGATAATAGTTTTCATAAAATCATAAATACAAAAATACAGCACAGAGTTCCTTTTTTCATAATCAGGTATGTAGCTTTGTGTATCATGCGTGACCCTTATGATGTAATTAAAGAATTTCAAATACAATTGTATTTCCATCTATTTCTGAATTAGCTCAAGTCTGGCTTCAATTAATTTTCGGATGTTGAAACGAACCTCACTTCAATCCTTAAGCTAAGGAATTGTTTTATCAACCTTGATGATATCTTTCATTCTAATTAAGTCAAAATGGAATATAGGTCAACATAGAATTCTATAATATCAAAACTTGTTGCTGTCACTGTTGTTGTTGATTTTAAGATTTCCCAGTGTATTTCCCTACTCAGCCCATGATAAAAGAAAGGAAGACTTATAAATTCATGGGGAGTCAAACCTCTTAAAAGTTCACAACACATATAATATTTTACATAACGATATGCATGTCTACACGTCTGGACCATTATTGATAATTTGGATTTTGTATGTTCTGCAATTAGACTAGTTGATACACAGGAGTAGATGATGAAATCCATATACATACATTATCATGGCTCAGCATCACCCCCTTTGGTTTCCCCGTCGTCCCTGACTGTAAAAGGAAAATAACAGTAGTTAGTAAATATCCATTGTTTTCAGAATTATATATTCGAAATTCACAGTTATATATACAACATAACTACAGTTTTGGGTTTAAGCATGGTCCCACAAATTCTTGGTATCATTCTTAGTATATTCTTGATGTTATTACACGAAACATAATACAAAATTTCAAAAGAGGCAATTTCGTCAACCTGAACTATTGTTTACCGTGTATATGAGTGAGCAACACTTGTTGGGGGCAGCCAGCCGTAATCTCTCATCTAGCTCTTCGTCAGACACCTCCTTGCCTTTATTGAGAAGTTCACTCCACTGGAAGGTAAAAGTATACGCACATTTAACCCTTTCCAGGCGAACAGGTTGGTGGGTACCAGTGGCTACAGGGGCCAGGATTCCTCTGGCCTGTATGTCTCTGGGGGGCGAGAATGCCTTGAGGCATTCAGGAAAGTTCAACTTGTCATGTGACTTGGAGAACCTCTTTTTTGTCATAGTTCTATTTTTTTTTTGAAACAGTATACAAAATCAATTTCCACACATATCTTTCCATATTTTACACAAACTCTTAAAATTTGTCTTTTATTTATTGGAGAATGCCTGAATATATCATGAATGCCTGTAGGCATTCTCGCCCCCATGTGTACATAATGCATGTAGGCATTTTCGCCCCCCCCCCCCCCCCATGTACATAATGCCTGCAGGAATTTTCGCCCTGAATGGGTTAAACACAGATACCTACATGAAATAGACAGTATATAGAACTCATATGGCAGAAGAACCGATTTCAAGCGTGAGCCTGCTGAAGTTACTTATATGTGAATTTAAATCAGGAGCGCATTCAATGTCTCGTGAATTGAGAGATCGCAATAGTAAAGCGGAAACATTGAAACCTGATTGAGTTCCTGGATGTTATGTTCTGATTATTCTTATTAACAGAATTATCCGATACTGAAAATAACACATATGAAAGAATTTAGAATTGCTAAATTGAAATACCTCATAGAAACAGTCACCGATTGACCTTAAAACTGATTTTATTCCTCACATGGACTCTCCGCACACTGTACAATGACATCGTGTCGAGAACTAAAATTTCCTTTTTTAAATAATGCTATTAACAAATTTTCATTCACCAATTTGAGGTGATGATTTTTCATGAAATTAATATTGTACAGAAAAGCAATGGTAGATAATGGATCATCCTTAAACACATACCGTGTGGCAGCCCTCCTCCCTCACAGGGAAGATCCCCCTGTACTGAATGATGGCCTTGAGGTTAGGCAGGCGGTCCCTCACTTCCAGGACCTTGGCCAGTTGAGCTGCGTCTTCCACCACCACGATGTTAGCATCGCAGTGGTCTAGCACATAGTGCACAGCCTCTGCAGAGTTGGTCGTATAGATACCTGTACCCAGACCCCTACAGAAAGAATGGACAAGTCAGGAGGCTGTTTGTATGCTTTTGTGGAAAATCATTATTTATCAACTAATAATTTACAGTTTTCGCAGAGATATCCCACTAAAATACAGTCTGTAGTTATCATAGAGGGAACATGGTGCAATGAATTAAAATGTAACACATCTTATGGAACAGTATGTATATTTTGTAATATTAATTGTTGTTATGGTTTCTGCCATTATCATTATTATCATTATCAGCATCTTCATCGTCATTATCATAATTATTATTATTATTATCATCATCACCATAATTATCATCATCATCATCATGTAATATATGAAAGGTTTATGGAAGGTTTCACAAATCTATGAACCTATTGAAAGTACATTTTACATTGTATCACAACGTACCCAGCAAAAATTGCTCCGAGAAGAGATAGAGACCACTGCGGGGCGTTGAAACCGAGAATCCCGACTCCCTTCATCGGCTCAAGTCCAAGCTGAAAGATAAAATGGAATGGAATATATATATATATAGGCATCTCCGTGTGACTTGTATCCCCAACAGACTGCACCGGGACCACGCTGGCAAAAGCCATGTAGTTGGCCTTGTGGGGCCTGTAGCCTACCGGGACTGCCGCAATTCACTGCAATTCACGATAAGTCAATAGGGAATGTTCCGTAGTCTACTGGGCTCACAAAGTAAGTCGTCATACCCGCACCATACGGCGGAAACCACCGCGACCCGTGGGAACCTTAACTCACTGTGGTGTGCCGTATGTCGTATATCCCCTGAATATTTGGGGTCGAGCAGGGCAAAGGCCATAAAAAGGTCATTAAAAAGGTCATAAAAAGTCCACGTTCACTTACGATTTGAGAAAAATTTACTGCCGGGACTGTCAGGGTGATGGTGTAAACGTAGCATTACACCCACCCTACTACCTATCATAATCCCGGGATTCTCCTTTTCACATATAAATAGTGTAGCCTGGGCCCAAGCTATCTATACAGAACTTTTTTTTTAACTCAATT
The DNA here is from genome assembly GCA_950022655.1 of Alentia gelatinosa. NCBI lineage: Eukaryota > Metazoa > Annelida > Polychaeta > Phyllodocida > Polynoidae > Alentia > Alentia gelatinosa. The sequence continues at coordinate 43,257,667 of OX465583.1, read as the reverse complement.
GAAAAAAAGACAGGTGCAATCACCAGGAGGCGCTCTTCATAGTTAACCTAGTACATGTCAGCTGAAAAGATGTATGATAAATACGGTAGACAAGTGCAGAGCAAAAAAGTCACTATCATTGCAAAATAGTGCTTCTGTTGCAGAAAATGTCACTCACAGGCCATTTGACTCTGTGGCTCGACTGCCTTTGAATATCATTGCTATACTTTAGTCTAGGGTTTTTAGACAAATTGTGTTGCATGATAACCATTTGCACAGGAAAAACAAAACATATATAGGACAATTCATGAACAATAAATTGTAAAATGCTGCCATCGTACCCACAGTTTTTACTCATCATTGTCATAGCAAGTAGCTAGGGATGTTCCAGTCTATCAAAACATATCAGTAATTATTGATATGAACATGTTCTAAAGATCTATGACAGTATCCTTAGACGAAATAAATCTATTCAGACATATAGTAGACTTGGTCATTAACTCTTTAGCCTTAAGGCTTAAGTTGTTATTCAGGTAATTGTCCCATAACCAAGTCATTAAGTAGATACTTCTTAGCTAAGTTGTACTTTAAATCGGGTTTTTACTGGAAGGTTTTGCAGTTCAGCTGGTATAGTACAGGTTCCATAAAATCTGTTTTTATATTTCATAATGCTGTTTTTATATTTTATAATGCTGTTTTATAATGCTGTTTTTATATTTCTTAATTCGGGGCCTTCAAGTTCTTATTATATTTTGTTTGCCATTCTCGTACCCCTTCCCTCACATTGCATGTGATTTATCTGATTTCCACTAATAGACCATCATGATTAGACGGAGACCTCTTCTCAGGTGTTATGATTTAATTTTACAGTATCAAAATCGGGATCCAAATTTACCGTGACCAATAAACCTTTTTCAAGCAGGTGGCAGTGGCACTGAAAAACACCCCATTGCACACGCGTGGTAAAGATGCACATGCACAGGCCTGACCATCATAGGCTTAACTTCATATATGAAAACAATCGAGACAATTATCAATTCTGAAGTTAAGACAGCCCATACCCGTTAGTGCAATACGATAAACTTGTCCCAGGCATTCTGTCTTGCAAAAAAAATAATGGTCTAGCGATCACACACATTATGCACACTCCAGGTGTGAAAAGCTAGAATAAGCAGTGTTTGACCAAGCGACGCCATAATTAATTAATTCAACGCTACGCGGTGCTGAACGGCTACCCATATATCAGGGCTACTGTTAGGGGAACATCTAGACCGCATATTCCGGCACACTTCCCTAGAAAAGCACTGGACAACAGATAAGAGGCATGTGAGTGAGGCTAACCTTGATGAATCCCTTGGCGACCGTCTTCGCATCGCGGAGGTAATCGCGGTAGGTCCATATTGTCGGAGGTGACGTCGCGGTCTCCTTGGCAACTGGTGAAATAAGGTATGATTATAATTGATATACAGTTTAAATAGTTCTGTTTTACCGTCAAATACAAACCAAACAAAGAAAATGTCTTGGGGAAATTATCCAGGTAAAGATGAAATCGGAAGCTAATGATATCAGACAATTTCATGTGATTGTGTTTAAACTGGCTAGAACCATAACATATCCAATACCAAAGTATTATTACAATCAAGGTTTAACCATACAAGTTCCATGGTGGCAGCCACAAACACTTGGGCAATTCAATTTGGAGGTAACTTTCATTACATTCACCAAGTCTGCCTGGTATAGATCCTTACCATGTTCCCTTTATCCCATCTCCTATCTCTCTTACGTTCCCTTCATATATCATCATCACCTACTACATTGCATTACTGAAGTCCATCAACATCATATAGTAATGTCCACGTAATCAAACTCACAAGAGCTGGCTGACACATGTTCTTCTTAATTTCTTCATAATGTTCGTTGTAATTACTCTGCTCTTTACGAAGGGAATGAGACACATGATAACTATATGCACTTAAAGGGGGGATGCTTAAAAATCAAACCTGATGAAGATACACTTACCTAGAGCGATGTGATTGGGCACTTTGTTAGCTGTGTCAATGAGTAGAGAAGGTACGGAGACGGGTGGATCGGCGGCCAACCCCTCCGCCCCCATCCTCAAGCGAACGGCCCTGTTCCGGTCCGTCACCCATGTGGCCTCCGCCGGAACCACCGTATCGTACGCTGTCACGGGGAAACGTAACCTATTAGCCTAACCAATAGTTATACTACATATGTACTTTTTGTGTTTGGAAAGGTACAACTATTTAAAGATCCAATATCGCTGACACGTTACAGATTGATCAGATATGAAAGAGCAGTATGGTTGAACACATACAGCCCTCATATATACATGTACATGCTGAATACGGATTTTGATATAATCATGCGTAGTTTATATATTAACAGTGGAACTTTTGTAGCAACCTCCATGCACATGAATTTAAAGCACACAATCATATAACCATGATAGTGACGTCATTACACCAAGGGAGACGGTAATGCCGTATTCCCTCAAAAGTTGGAATTGCCGTCAAGCACATTCAACATAGATCTACATTACTGTATGCCAGGCGTGTCATAGCAACACATGTATGTCACAAGTGGTAATTGGTTCACATGGCGCATAAACCTGAGATAAAAACGACGTTCTTTCGGTTCACGAATAACTTCTGGGGAATGTAACGGGCTGTGTTACTGTGTTAATGTGTTAATTATAACCTTAATGAAATACCTAGTATATGGCAATAAATAATTGTGAAAAACATGGATTAATTCCAATACTCTGTTGAATACACACGCTTAGTTATGCAATGCATGCGGTGCAATACAACCCTTACCAACGAATGATGAAAGGTATAATTACAAACGAGTAGGTTCTTTTTCGTAATTGTTAAGTATACTCTAGCGGTGGCAATTGTAATTACATTACCAATCATTCAGTACATCTTTATGGTTCATGCTTCGAGGTGATTATTACTAAGACAAGGGTGGTTGACATTAATAGATGCGAATGAAAGGAATAACCACCATAGATAAACAACAGAGCATAATATAATTAACTTTTATATCAGCCCATGTTCACTATTTATTAAGATCAAAGGTAATAACCTGAGATAGATAGCGGCGGGATATAATCGTAAAAATGGGTCATTCAGGTTCTTGTTCTATGAATCTGAACGATTCATATGAAATTCGGATGTGTGAATGGAATAGTTTGAAATTGAAAGAGCAGGTGACAATGCACCTCTGGCATTGGTATATCCGATATTCTCATTTGGTTATGATTGATCATCCAAGCTGTTTACAACGAATTTATCATTATCAGTCAAACTGCTTCCATGATTATTTATTTTTCTTCTTTGTTCTTCTATATTTCTACATTCATGTATCCTAATTAGATATAATGACAGGTTATTTCTGGTGGGTTTTGCCATTGATGACAAATACTATATTTTATGTTAAACATACACAATCCTGTAGAGTATTAGTATTTCATAGACTTAATGTATACGTGAGATCCGACTAAATAACACTCTACCATCGCTCTGTGGGAACAGGGCATGACCCACATATCCCCGAGTGATCTCAGGTAGGAGAGAGTTGTGCCCAAGTGGTTTCCCTAATCGGGTAGCGGCGGCAGGAAACCATGGCTATCATACCAAGGAGATCAATACACGGGTAGAGGAAATGAGAGACGAGACGATGTTTTGCCCTCAATTTTTGGACCTCTGTGTCATTTCATATGGGACAGGATATCAAAAACGAAGGGGGGCTCCAACATACACATACATGTAATATGTATGTACAAATACACACACACACACACACACACACACACACACACACACACACACACACACACACACACACACACACACACACACACACACACACACACACACACACACACACACACACACACACACATATATATATACATGTAAACATGTATACATGTATGTACAATACGAGTACGGCACAGATGAGCTTCAACTATTGCCCCCCCCCCCCCTCCTTCCCCTTTTGGAGTCTCCCTACATGCAATATGATGCAATAAAGGGTACGGATCTCCAATAAGCAGTCAACATGTGATATGTATGTACACATGTACATGTTAACATGTTTGAACAATACGAGTACAGATGAGCTTCAACTATTGCCCCCACCCTCCTTTCCCTTTTGGGGGTCTCCTTACATGCAATATAATGCAATAAAAGGTACGAGCCTCCAATAAGCAGTCAATAAACATTCATTCACCGTGAAATGTACACTGAGAGGATTAATACAAATACTGCTGCATTAAATCCGGTTTGGCTAATGATATGCGGAGTCTTCGCTGGATTTTCCACAGCAACACTGGTTATGTAGCCAGATAAAGCAGAAAGCTACCTACTTATTGGCTTCAGTTCATGTATCCACTTAGGCTTTGAAACGCGCGACGAAGGGATTCAAAATACGCTCGGGAACAATGGTTACGTCACGGAACACACGTCTGGATTTTATTGCTATTGCCCAGAGCATATAAAAGAAGTGTAGAGGGGCATAGGAAATGGAAGGGGCATCGAGTCCAGTAGATTAGCTGCTACCTTTGTCTCAACTCTGTTCCGACTAAGAGGTTGGTTGGGTTCAGTCACATATGGTCTCAGCTATGTGCACATCAAACCAAAAACTTTTGTTTCTTTTAGATTCTGAAAACAGATCTACCTAATAAGAAATATTATTAGCTTAACGAATTGATAATGAAACCTAGCTTTAACGCCCGGCTCCAATGGAGAGACGTTTTTTTAAATAATGTAAAGATATTAGATATGATTTATATGTACAGTACATGGTACTATGGTGGAGTACCAGTGGTATGAACTCAAAAGACAGCTCAAATACAAGAGGATTTTATGATAGTTATTGTAGGAAGAGTGCCATACCTGTGCGACAAGTCCGGCATATATCATGATTATATCAGGATGTTCGATGCGACTGATTCGTCGCATCACATCAGCACTCAAGCCTGCTCCCCACTGGTGTTATTGTGAGTGGTGCATTTAGCGCCGCCAGCATTTATTACATTTTATGGACTTGCGACGATTCCGTCTCTTCAGTGGAGCCATGACTTTATGTTCATTGTATTTTTCAAAAATACACACAAAAGGAAATTCAGAAGTAGAAAATTGGCTTCGAGGCTATGAAATAACACACTCTCCAATACGAAAAATCTAGTAGGAGAGAAACAAACAGTTCCCGCGACTGGGTCAAGGCAGCCGTGGATTTAACCCAACCACAGCTAGTTATTTAGCTCTGGTGGCCAGTGTCTTTTGCCCGCCACCCCTACTTTAGGCCTTTGTGTATGTGGTGAAGGGTTTAACAAAAAGAATACCAATAATGATCATGACACCCAAGGGAGGCTCCAACTGCATGTCCGCACATAAACGAGTGTGTATTACATCCTATATATACATGCAGATGGTTAGGTTTTCCCACTCTAATCACCACTTTTTGGGTCTTCCTATGACCCTATTCTGCGACATATCTAAACATGTATATGTATATGTCCCCAGCCTGTTGATAAATTTTTAGCTCTTCACTTAACCCTGCTGGGGCCAGTTGAATAATCTACACTCGTACATGAAGACCATTCTCTCTACTCCAATTAGTGCCAGGGGTGATCAGGGTCAACTTTATTCAACGCGATCAACGAGGACTGTCTTAGGGAACTAGCTTTGATATTATTAAACCGTAAACCGCTAGGTGGTCTCCTTGTACCTTGTACTTTCGTAGGCATAAGATATTCAACAGGCCCTTGGTCATGTAACTTACGTGAGGTGTTTTCAGGGGTCACTCGGATGCGCGCTGAAGTCATGCTGGTTGCAGTGTTGACCTGTTCTGACTTGACGTCGATAATGGGCGGCGATCCGTCCTGTTCGTCAGTGGTGTACGCCACGTCCACACTCGGTCTGCAAGTTAATGAAGTGAACCATGACACACATTGCTTTCCAAGACATTATCGTATATATGCCCTAAGTCATATACGCCATTGACCCTTGACACCACGGGGATATTGACTTTTCAGTGACTCTCCTTCCGTCGCTCTCCCACTTTTAGAAATGTTCAACTAAGGAGAGCCTATCATTCCCATAGAATAGCAACAACCTCGTCAATTGTACTCATAAGGGGACCTTACTTTGACTACATAATGAGAAAGGTAAAGGAAAATTTATTTTATAGTCCTATCGCAGCTATAATAAAGTATAAGGAGCTAATGTTTTCAATGGAAGAGTGTGATATACCAAAAGTAAGAAAAGACAGTCAAATCCACAGCTTTACAAAGCAGCCACGTCAGAGGTAAAGGGAGAAGGATTCACTTTCTTGATCAACATCATGCGAGATCTGGTGGTCTTACTCTCACTACCCTAGTAGACATGTCATATCACAAGTAGGCCAAAGTGCAAAATAATCTTGTGGGATACACATAATACTATGGAAAAGCCTGTAGAGCATTTATACTGGGTGCCTACTGCTCTTACCAAGTGTAGCGGTTGACCTGAATATATCAAAGGAAAACAGTATCTGAGGGAAATTGCGAACCTCTATCTTAGTCCTACTACAATATGATTGCAATAAGCGACTGACTGCGCTCAATAATAGAAAGTAGGTTTCGTTTGTTTGAAAATTAGCGGATCCAGGACAGGCCAATCAAGAGCAATTTGGTCGTTCCAATATATTCCACCATAATAGTGGACAGAAGACATATAGGCTTAACAATTTAGACTATGGTCCGCTAAGACAGGTGCATTATATATGCTGTATTTGTGTCAATATAAGACTGTTTCCGCTTCCAGGTACAAAGTCCTAATCGACGTAAACCTAGGAGGTTTCAAGCACATTTTAAGACGTCTATTATGAAACAACTATGAATATTGACTACTGGGAATTGGGAATGATAGGTTCTGCCTCCACTATATTGAATTCCCCGGTGGGGACGCAACCCATGTCCCCACTCCCCTATGCAGCTATTTCCTCACCTTTCTCCTATCTAACCTTATCCAAAACGATAGTACATCCCCTGAACTCCATTAGAATCCCCATTAAATCACTCTATTACCAAATATATCTAATGAGTGTCTCCAACATTCGGGGTATTGAGAAATTGTAGTAGGTACGAGCAGGAGGGGGCAGGGCAATGACACAGCTTGATGTGAATAAAGGGAGGTGCCAAGACATATTCCCTATGCTGAATTTGAAAAATGGAGTGACTATAGGCCATACACCAACTTAGCAACCCTACCTGCTATCCAACAGCACCAATAGTAGTTTTTCCGTTCAGCGCCGCCATGCGGTCATGTTGCATGGCAACGCGGCCGTTCGGCCAAACATTGCGCTGTCTGCAGCGCACCCATGCTTTCACACATAGGGTGTGAGTGGCAGGTATGAGTGCAGAGGTGTTGTTTTCATCCAGATAGGGGTGTTAGAACAAGAGGGGACACTCCAAACACAAAAGAGAGGTTGTCCAAACTTAGGAGCTGATTATTTTCTCAGTTTTTAGACATGATATAGTTGCTTTGTTAGGACATGCTATTGGCTTGTGACTGTGATTTTTTTCCCTAACTTAGGCTAATACCCACACCCCTATGGGGAAGTGGTGAAATACTGGGAGGGATATTTTCACTATATGATTTAGTTGCTTACTGCTAATGGAATAGACCAGAGCTGCTACATAATATCAAACATAGAAAAGCACAATGTTAAAGTGGTATTTATTTTTTTAGTATCACATTTAACATTCTTCAAACACTAAGCAACAGTATAATCAAAAGAAATTACAATATGTATCGATACTCATACTTCTCACTACCCACCCACCCCCACCCCCCTTACCCCCCAAAAAAGAAAAAAGAAAAATTACAATAGTCTTACAGTATAAGAACTCGCTTATAATGATGTATTTCTCGGTAAAAATCTGTTACACCAGAGTAATTCTCAATAGGTAAAGTGACACTTTACAAGAAATTTATCCGGTCACTAGGATTTTGTAATGTGTGTGCACACACACACACACACACACACACACACACACACACACACACACACACACACACACACACACACACACACACACACACACACACACACACACACACACACACACACACACACACACACACACACACACACACACACACACATACACATGCATGCCATGTACCTCCCCCCCACACATATATATATGTATATGTTACAAATAAGTGATTTTAATATTCGTAAGGTGATTCGTAAGTCCGATATGATAGTTGGATTATATATGCAATGGCGATGGTATGCATGCTAAAATTAGTATCAGTCAGGCGATATGTATGTTAAACCCACCATATTGTAGATTGAATATCATAGAATACGATGCAATCCCTATATTTTCTCTGGAGATATTCTAAACGGGCATTATAACCGTATTACGCTCATACACTCGGTCCCCTAATGCTTAAGAATACGTTGCCGTCAGATTGTTTGGCCACATGCATTGCGTAACCAAGCAGATAAGGCGCATCGCCAGCCAGTGGAAAAAGGCCTATTCACAACCACACATAAGAAAGTGTTCAATAATCATGGCAGGGGTGCAGTTTTTAGGGGGGGGGGGCAACCATTTTTTTGGGGGTATTCCAAGTGTGTGTGTGTGTGTGTGGGGGGGGGGGGGAGTTGTATTTCCATGGTGGGGGGGGGGGGGGTGTAACAATTTGTATTTATTTCTGCAAGGGTGTGTTCAATGACAGGAATTAAAATTTGTAATGAAATACATTTATATCATATCATAAGACATGAGCTTAGTTGTACTCGAACAGTGATAGTCAACTACAAGGTAACTATAGTTGTATCACTCTCTAGAGTTCAGTGTATATTGTTACGGTGCCATTTCTCTACTGGGAAATGAGTGTGGACCCTCCCTCAGCCTCAGTAACTGATGTGAAGGGAGACAACAGTGGACAGAACTGGTACATTTGTTCCAGAATCAATACAGTATCACAAGATCATTAGTATTTTCTTTAACATTGATTGATTAGGAGCATTTACTACAACATCAAGTGCTACAAAATGTCCCTGTTGCTGCTTATTTCAATAAGACTACCATATTTATGGAAGAGAACTATGAATCCCATAAACCATGCCAGACTACAACAAATAGCCAGAATGTCCTTATTTGCATGTCAATGAAACCCCTACCAGAACCAGTGATGGTCCTGTAGGGTCCTGCAAGGGAGCCTGATGACTACCAACCAAAGGCTCAAATCAAGAATGCAGTTGCTGCTGGATATTTGATTGTGAACAAGTCTTAACAAGTGACTTCAGTGAGAGTTAGGTTCTAGTTTATAGGTAATCAAGCTTTATGATTAACCATATGGGGATGGGAGAAGTGTGAGCTTCTAGCATGTCTGCTACCTGCCGACAATGGCCTTGGTTTGGCAGGGGTGCATCCCCGATTTTGGGTTGGAACATTACCAGAATCCTACCACTATGGAGCCCAGAAGCATCAACTCACACTGTCATTATAGCAACTTATAGTAGTACAGCCAACTTCAACCAGTTGGCATTGTGTCTGATGATATCACTCTTCAAGCATTTGCATGTGCCTGTATGCAGAACCCCATAACAACACTAAGTATTGGGTCAGAGAGTTGAATGTCATCACCCATCAGCCTTGCTTTAAACATGGAAGTGGGGAATACCAAAAGTGACAGCAGGAAAGACATGGGGAACTTGTTGATAACAATAGTGTCTATATATACTTGGAAAACCAAAAGTTACTTATAACTGGCACAGAAAGATAAAATCGAAACCATCATAGCACATGTATCACAAGAATTCCTTAACAGTCACATTTGAATAGTGTACAATTAGAACCTGAGAATGACAACAATCCAGAAAAGATGGTCATATGAAAAATATCTTCAGAAAATAATTATTCCTCATCAAGTGAACAGAGTGTATTGATACCATGAATAAAACTTTAAACAACAAGATCTGGGCGGTGTTCCAAAAGAGCAAATTTGTGCTTGTACAACTCACAGAACTCGATGATAATTTACCGTTTGTACGGAACTCGGCATAAATGCCTAGGTCCGTACAAACCGTAAATTACCATCTCGTTCTGTGAATTGTACAGCATGGTCAGGACGTTCTATATAAGTACGTGCATGCATACCCCTACCCCCTTTACCCCAGGGTGGTATCAGTAGCAGAACACTAAGTTGTACAGTTGGACTGACCTACCCGTAAATACGACAAGGAATCAAAAACATGTACAGCCAACTTTAGGATTGACGCTGCAGCGTGATACACGTCTATGCAAGTCATGCAGCGGTAAACTTTTGAAGGTAGTCACCATCTTTCTCTCACTGACCTCTTTTCCTGCGTGAAAAACGGGCGTGTTCAGGTAAACGTACCGCCTGCTTTCCCTCCTGTTTGCAAAGCACCGCAATCGCTTATGGGTTCAGTTCTCATAGAACTGCTGATGGATTCGTCTCTGCGTATTACATATATGACTGCTAAATCCGAATGTACGAATTGGGTCTCTGGAGTGTACCTAGATCAGGTAATCCCCAAATTAAGGCTCCAGCGCCGACGTTAACCGTGTTGAGATCCTGTTTACCCCGCTTTGAGGCCAGTGGACAACACAGATTCAGCCATGCATGGCAGCCTCGCCTGGTCACATGCCAAATTTCATAGAATACAGTAGGTCCATTTTTGGTCAGACCACCAATAAGTCACCTTCTCTCAATGCAATGTATCATTTATACCGATTGATTATTACATGATTGTTTTCACATTGCATGATTTTTATTAATTAAATGAATTAACATGTATCTATTCTCACATGAATGTTTTGTAGAGGAGTTTTGCTGCCTTATTGAAACTTGCCGTGACAGTTGACCTGTATCGATTTAAAGGAGAACAACAGTATCTATTTTAAGGGGTACACCTGTGTTATATTTAACCCCTAGGACGGGTTGCAGAGCTTCCCATGTGAGGGCCGGCGCTGATGTCGGTATATACTCCTAGGGGACGGGCCAATTATCGTCTGAACTTATAATTTGAGGGTTCCATCACATGATATAATGTGCCATCTCAATTGTTTAATTGTCTCGTCTAGACGTCTCAAATATGATGTCATACCTACATTCTCTGAAAATTTCATGTTCATGTATAAATATTTTCCATTTTTAAAACACTTTCATAAATATCGGGGAAATAATACTTCAAGGCATCATCCGTGATGGGCTGGGTGATGCCATGAGGCATCATCTATCCTAGCCCTGTTGATGCCTCAAAGCATCACCCGCCCACATAGGGTTAACATTGTCATCTCAGTAGCATATCTTGCTCTACAGCTATCAAAGATGATGCTTGAATTGAGAGCTAATTAAATCATAGAATTTATTATCAAAACCATACACCACGAAACACAGGGAAGTCCACAAGAGGTCCCCAGGGTCTGAAGACATACAATTTCATATCTGACCGATTTATAAATCCAGCATACTTATTTTCAATTTGATTAGAATATATCCGGAAAGTAATATGTCTTGTCCTTCATTAAGAACGGTTTTATGTTTTGGTAGGTTGATGCCCGGGTCATAAGACGGTATGTTATCTTTCAAGAGTGTAAGGATTGATATACTTAGGTAATGCTACAGAGGAAAACTATGAAAGTTTAGGGTCAGAGCTTGTATCCCATCAAGCTTGAATCGCGTAGTAATTCACAAGGCGATGCCACGAGAATTACATAGCGATTCGCATACACAGACTGTTATTCTTGGCCTGATAAGAGGGATGCTGACTTTCTAGCCAGCGTAAATAATGTATGATCGATATAATTCATCAACGTTGTGTGTGTTTAGCTGTCATCAACAGGGAACAAATTAATGAGTTCAGATTCGCAGTATTTCTAATGTAGTTGTTCGAGAGTAGCAACGAGATAATGGCGTGTTGCTTGACACAAACCACTCTGACTCGTACAAAGTCCGATCTGAGGTTCCAGAGTGATTTACATTAGACGTGAGGACCGCGCGAATTTCGTAGTCTAAATACTTAATCATGACGCCCAAGGTACCACTGTCCACCCGAAATATCACAACCTATTGCCTCTTTTTTTCAGGCAGATGTCTAAATAAGGTCAAGGTGTACTTTGGGGGAAATAAGTCACAATCAGTTCATTTCGAACACGCATTGTACATGTACATACTTCTTTTGGACAATCATTTTTAACAGTACATATCAGTCTCTTGTACCTTTTGAAATTATCTAGAAGAAGGTATCCTCTGTTGGCACCATGTTGGACAAACGGCAAACGGACAATGATCGCTCATGGCCAAAATAGACCTAGAAACCAGCTCATCGTGTCGTCCTTAGGCGTGCATGTTTTACACAATTAAACGACAGCACCAGCGCTGGATTCCTGAGCACCCGTGGTCTCATCAGCAACAAAACCTGTACCTTTAATTTGCGCTAGTACTGTGAGTTGCTGCCTTAACAAAAACTGATGCCTTGGCCGCTTTCTTGATATAAAGAAAAGAAATTGTACTCAACTTTTGTAAGAACTATAAACAGTCAATAAAGAAATTCTTTAAAAAATCCCACGCAATTAGGTATTTTTTTGCGTGGGCCACACACGCATATATGCCCTGCCTGAAGGTTAGAGTGGTCACATAGGTTTTTGCAGTAAGCTCAAAATCTGCCCGTGTCTCAGGGTCTTAGGGACGTACCCAGCTAACCATGACCAACCATTAAAGACTGAAATACCTGATCAACCTACTGATGCTTGATACATTTGGATCCTAGACATGCTGTTGTAGAGGCAAGTTGACTGGGTGCAAGTTGGTTACAAAAAATATCTTAAGACTGAATAAACCCAAACCTTTCAGTTTTTTTTTATAAATGATTCTACACTCAGTCATCAATGATGGATATGCCATTTGCTCCTAGTCTTTAATTAAGCATGAAAAAACAAAGAAAATTATTTAGCATATATGTTATAATATGTCAGTGCACGTTTTGGGTATGAATGGAAACTAGCACATTTCCACCTTAGTTGTATCTCCATCTATAGCCATAACAACCATAGGTTCATTTGATCATATGCCCTGTTTGATTATAGGGCATATTCATATGCAATAATCACTGATACTTTAGCGCATACCTTCCTACATATTTCCTCCTAAATTTGCTTTATTAGGCTCTCTCTGCAATACAGAAGTTTTTCTGAGCTTACTAGATACAACAAGAGGAATTTCAGCGTCACATGAAAATTTTAACAACAATTTATGCTTAAAGGAGTAGGTGTGGGGGAAGGGGGGCTAGGTGAGGATTGTTATGATGAGTAATGCATGACTGAAAGATAAACAATTTACAGTTCCTCCTGTACAAATAGAAGAAAGTCAATTAACCTTTTTGAAATGATCCATTTTTCCAAACTTTGATATAGCACAAGTACCTTTTCCCACAGTTTGAATCCATGCTATAATGGCCACCGCTGGGAGAACCTTGTTTCTGGTATTTCCATGGTTAGTTTGATAGATTTGCCACTTTGGGTGGTTTGCTCATGGACATCAACAAAATTAGGGTTTTTTGATCTTTTAAACATCAGTTTCAACAACTGTTTCTTTCATTGGTGGTCTATTGGTTTTACATGACACACTGCATGCAATTCATTACCAGACTGTCCTCATATTGTCCTGTCATGAACCACACGTAGACCTTGATTATCAAGATTGCATATCTTATATGATATTGTTTCCTATAGTGTCGATAATCTGCAATTTCATTTCATGAAAGAGGAATAACTGTACATTTCAAAACGGAATGGGTCACCGAACTGACTTTTTCATAAAAAAGACTTCCTGATTTTGTACAGGCCATTTTGAAAAAAGCTTCTTTCTTCAAATTCCTATGCACCTGTATGTATACATGTATATAGTTGGCCTGACAACCTACCGCTAAAGAATCCGGATATGGTTGATGCGTCACTATTCTATTGGCTGGTACAGAAATAGCGAAATACCATGATGGGTCAAAGAAAAACAATTATCCATGACATGAACGAGGAAGGTATATATGTGAAACAACTATCGTGTAATATTAAGCAAGCGTCATCGTGGCATGTCCCCGGGACACACAGATATTTGAATTCAACAATTTACTGATGGATCAACTCACAAGGCTGGGCACGGCACATACAAGTGGTACACTATAGGCTGTATGATATTAAAGAAGGTCCCTTCTTATTCCGCTTGCCGGATCCTAGAAAAAGGAGTTAGCACAAGGGTAGCTCGATGGATGAGAGACAGAGAAACTAACAAAAAGAGGGACAGATAGAACGAAGAAAAGATCATCAATGTTTCCTAGTCTAAGAGGTTATCTTTTGTTTGTCTTATATTCTTATCATGGTGTTGTTGGTTTTCAGTCTAAACAAGAACACATAACCAGTAAAGGATATACCATTATGGTAGGTTATTACAGCATGTGCGGTAGTGTATAACATATTTATCCCCATCTCCCTCTTTCTTTGCTACTAGTTATGGACAAGAGCTGCAGGCAATGTTGCATTCCTTAGTAGAGGCCCTTCCGAACAGAACCCGTACTTGAATTATGGCCTTCTAGGGCATTTAACCCGGATACTCAATGGGCCTCGACGATGCTGCATATTATTACATGTGAATGCAATTAGTCACTGACATTACAGAGATGTCCTGCCACCATATGTAGCTGCCCCTGTCTTTAGACATTATATGTAAAAATGATGTTCTCCATAAGATATTGCACATAGACATTGTACCAGTAGTAAGGTTCAAGACATGTAAGAAGAACCATGGTGCAATTGGCACATGTTGCAATACTATCTTTTATAATTTCCATTTTGCATTTCAATTATATCTACGTCTGTACTGAGGTGAATGTCTTTATATATTAAAGGTTAACTACAATGTATTCATCTGAGAGATACACGTGTATGCAACCTGAGGTAGCCCTGCTAATTATTAAAAGATTTACGACAGAGCAGTGACATGGACCATACACCCTTTCATCCCCGAGCCAAACCGCTGGTAGACTCTTGTATCCCCGCCACACACCAGTTAACGTGCATGAGAGAGCGGCATTTCCGGAGCAATTATGACGATATTGCTGCAGTAATTAATACTGCTCTAATATGCGGCGTCCCTACCCTCTGTGTTTCTTCTATGTGTAACCCCGCTCTACAGTCCATATTCAGTATCTACATATATATATATATATATATATATATATATATATATATATATATATATATATAAATATATATATATATATACTAGATCATGTGTAAACGCTTTGGAACAAAGATGTGGAAAAAGATTATTCCTCTCCCCGGATATTCATGTACATGCAACTGTGTACATGTAACTGTTAATCGAAAGAAGTGGGACAGAAACAATCATTATCCGAGAATAGAAATAATTGGGGCGTCTTTATGTTGTATTTATTTCATTCATGATTCTAAGAATTAGAGGGTGACAATATTTTTTTCAGAAAGTTGTTTGATAAACTATTACCCTTGGAAGTATGTACCTATATAATGTTCGTTACGAACAACTAAATTAATTGGATATCTGCCAAAGATGTGCGGAATTAAATAACATATTATGGGAATTTGCTCCACTGTTGCCAATTAAACACTGATGCATGACATCTTTCGATTGAAGACCATCCAGACATGTTGCTATGGTACTCTCATGCAGATACATGCGCTACTATAGAATACCTTGTTCACATCATACGGTTGGCAGAACTGTATAACATTTGCCTGGGAGGTCAACATTAGCTATCCTCAATCATTGAGCTAACTATCACTAGCGGTGTATATGGGCATACAGAAAGAATGTGGTTCTGGGAAGTGAACCCGAGAGCTTCTCACCAGAGACCTTCTTACAACATACGTAATTGTGACAATCGGATTACCTACATGTAGCCGGACCTACGATGCCATTGCAATTCTTAACATATAAGTTACAATACAACAGTCGGATCGCTTTATTGCTGCGAGAGATTATAGTTGATAAAAATAGGTGTGCACGGGGGCGATTATAGAACTTGGCGATGGCCTTAAAGCCCATACGACGATCGCGTTACAGCAGTGTGACCGAGCCTTTATTGTGGAATGCAAGGGGAATGTGACACCTGTAACCACCAAACCCCAAAAGGTCCCCTGGGCTGATGACTGCTCTACAAGCATCGCCATGACGTGTGGGGGCCGGAGCAATATGTTACAGTTTCATTAAAAGAAATGCATATACGAAGATCCAAGGTCAATGTCCGAACCGAATAGTTGTTAATGCCGGGGTCCACTTTATATACATGTAGTTTGCTTTTAGTTACACAAAACAGTTCTCAGTGAATGCCGAAACATTGTTCGCATCTACTTATGAGGAGTATCCGTGTCATGCTTACCCCTCTAGATGGGATTGTGAGGGGCCACAGGGAAACTTTGTCCTAAAACGTCTAACCTATCATCCGGTTCTTGGCTCTGCACACCAACGAAAAGCTGGGGATTTACACAGCGAAAGCGCATTGTGTATTTAATGGATTCCCGCCACGCTCCACAAACCTGCAATCTTACACCAACACTATACACAGACCATGTAGTAACAATCAGTACATTTTGCTGACAATCAAACCGTATTTGGCGTTGAATGTTTGCAATATGGTGTTTTTTTTCCCTTTCAAGCTTAATAGGTACTTTTATCATGGGGTTTATGAAATAATCCTATACATTATCTATCGTAACTCACGTTTGGAATAGACATTCATCTATAAACGCGGAATCGATTCAAACTCTCAAAGGTGTATACATACGTCACAAATACAAACAGTTTATTAGAATCTAAGTAAACCCCGAGAACTGTGAAATTAATGAGCAATTTCAAAATTTGATAAAAGGTTTCTACATGGCAATTCAATTTTCTCTAATCATTAAATATTAAAACAATTCAAATTGCACATTAATCTCATCTTATCATCTCAAATGTCCTTATTTAGCGAAATTAAGCATATCTCCATAATAAGAAAACCAATGTGATTACTTGCGGTACCACTGCCGTCGCACTATTTACTCAATTAAGTGGTTGCTTTTAGCAAATAGGCGTTTTCAAAGAATCTTAAACGGCACGGATGGTTAGGTGGATTTCTTCAGAGTAATGCGATTCTTGCATCATTAATCATTCGTATCTATGTATTGCATTGTCAGTATGATTGACACTGTCCGCAATTTATTAATGGAATATCGAATCACCTGTGCCTCATGCTGGTGTGCCATGGAGGTATGAGCATCGCTCCATAGCTTCTGAAAACTTAAGAAGAACATCAGAAAAGAATCTCTCTTCAATGATAGCCAACTTCTTTGTAATAAGACCCTCAGAATATGTGCATAAATACACAATATTGACTGGTTTCAGATACAAGCGGCCGTATGCTCCGAGGAGTTGACGCGTAGTAATATCCGAGCGTATGCGAGGATATTGCGGAGAGACAACTCCGAGGAGCATACAAACGCTTTTATCTGAAACCAGTCTATATTGTATTTATTATCCACCTTTTCTGGACGAGTGGCATGTCGATATCAGTTCGTTTTAGTTATGCACTATTTTTCCGCATGCACTATTTTTCCGTATGCGCCACCCGGAGCATACAACATATCCGTATGCACCAGGTATGTCCATACCAACTCCCTATGTGTTTTCTATGGGCACTTTGTATTAGGTGGATAATAAATCTGTGTACGGCAATGTGAGGTCTGCAGCGTACATGCATACTAAGTCTATTGTATCCCCCCAACATGTGACATTTGGGTGAGTAATGTATCAACGAATGTCGTATACATGTTTGGGCAGCATGTCAAGGCCCGTATCAAGTCTACAGCTCTTCTATGGAAAGATGCAATGGACACACATTGATATTACCCACTGACAGGGATAGGGGCTGGGCGTATCACGGTCATGGGTACAAGCGCCAGCATCTTGCTCACGTGACATAGCTATAGGCGCCATGGCATCAGCAAGAAACTGATGCCGGTGTCTTGCCCTTCAATTTTCGCCATAAGTACTTTGGAATATCCACTCTGTAACTTCTTCGTAGCAGGGGGTCGTGTGTCTTCATTTGCATACAAATTACATGGCAAATTATTCACAACTGGCTGTATGTCGAGAAACGCGCATTATCTTGAGGAGTTTTCCATGTCTAGCCCCTCTATGTCCTTTTCCAGTTCGTTGGTTACTTTTTGAAAATCAGTTTTTTAATCTAGCAAGTTTTGATACTATACGCCCCCAAAGAAACGAGACATAAAAGCATATATTGTCTAAAAAAAAAGGTGTTTCCATTCAACCAAGGCTGTCCCAGTTTAAGGAATACTTATCCAGAAACGCGTCAAATGTGTAATGTAACCCCATAACTTTGACATACAACCTGGTAGTAACCAATCTTTCACGCTTGAGTTTCACTAAGGTACCCCAATTCATCTTATAAAAAAAAACCAAAAAAAACACCAAGCGTGATCTGTAGTCGTATTTTGAAATCCGTACTTTGACTTAGTGAATATGAACCATCGAATAGCGTCCACATAATCTTTTCCAAAATTTGTAACATGCACTACGAATGTAACTCTGTATATAACCAAGACATTCTTTAAAAAGAAAACCTTCAAAAACCTACAAACGATGGTAATTGTTTTCTCCTTTGCTCCACAAACGGCTCTCACTTTCACACCTCTACTGCCATAAGGTATGGAGACGGTTAGCGAGCAGGGGTGAGGTCGGGCGGGGGCGGGGGCGGGGGTGGGCGGTCACCCCACGCCATCCCATCCAGATCGCTGTTTGGGTTTTCACCTGACAGCTGCCACCTCAGGTGACCCAAACTCGGCGTCTGCCACATACATGCCCTTATCCTCCACCAGTCCTCCTCTCACATGCAGAATTAGGCTGGCCTCCTGCTTACAAAGGACTTAGCCTTGCCCATGTCAAAGGACACGCCATTTTCGGCCGTCCGGGCAGGGGTCGAGGGGGGTGGGGGTAGGGGGTCTAATAGAACGCCTACCAATTACCTCCTTTTAGCCCCAGCATGGGAGGAAAAAACCAAAGATATTAAAAAGCACCTTGTCACGCGCTGGTGCATACGTGCTAATTACGGAAGAAAGGCTATTTAAATATTGGGGGTCTACATGGTCTGTGTATAGTGTTACATGTTTATTATGCCTCCACACACTAATGCAGGTCGTTTGTGCGAATTGTAGTTTCACTGTGGATGGCTACTTCTACATCATTAGATACTTCGAGTTCTCTTCTTGAATCAAATATACTCAGAGCAACAATGTAAATATATCTACCCTACTTTAAGGACCGAATCCATTTTAAAACCATATCCTGGTATAGTATATAAATCAAAAGTTGTTTCACTTTAAAACTTTTTCAATAAAATGACTTTGCGGCTAATCATCGATGTATTTATATAATGTAGCTGCATGTATTATGTATCTATGCCATGCCTGAATACTCATAACTAGGAACAAACGACCAGTATGTTCATAATTGATGAATGAGTGTGCAATCATAAATAAATAATGATTAAAAGGTTTGAGTTACATCCAGTCTATGGCTCGAGTCTAGGAGCCAGAATAGCAGGTATTCCGGTCTTTGGTGATTGGTCATGGTCAGCTGGGCTTGCCTCTAAGATCCTGATACACTGGCAGCCTGCTCCTCTCCCCATATCACAGTGAATAGCACGCAAATAGTACAGGGATAATTTTGTAGCATGCTGGAAATCTATATGTGACCACTCTAACCTTTAGGCAACGCATATAGGTTATATGAGCACGCTCTAATAAGGTCAATATGTGTGTGTGTGGGGGGGGGGGGGGGGGGGGAGGGGGGAGGTTCTTTGACGGTGTAACCCATTGCATTAAAACCGAGTTCCGTTCAAAGGGTATTGCAATTCACATTTTGGTCCAAAGCGCAACAATTTATCGGGAGAAATATATATGAACCATAGTGAGTAGTAGAGGAATTATATTTTCGCCGGTTGGGCATACATGACCTTCTGAGAACATAACGACAGGTAAGCAGGGGCTCTGTGGGAAGATAAGCAGTGATGACTGAGGTGTATAAGACCCAGAGTTCTACGTGGAGTGTGACCTGTAATTCACAAAAGAGGAATAGGACTGTGGAGTATTTGGTCATTTTTGGGAACATACATGTTAGTCTATTGACACCAGAAATGTGACAGCTAAAGAACAGAAGTGTATACTTTATAAAGATGGCAGCGTTGAAAACATTGTGTTGTCAGTTTGCAGAGAAGGGAGGTGGTGCGAGGGATACTGTAGGGTGAGATTGTGAGCGTTCATAGTTACCAAGCCATTCACATTCACGGTCCATAGTCTCCGTGGAATGTCATAATAATGTGGCATTACCGAGCAGTAAAATAACCCATAGTTCCTTAATTATGGCCTTCAATGTAGAGACCACTTTAAAGGTAAGGCGAAGATCGTCAATTAATAACTAGCCTTAAAACCCTAATCAGCAATGTATGTCATTTGGGTGCATGTTGTACATTTCTACGATAAAGGATAACTTGGACAACTGTACGACACAGATCATGTACACCAGTGACGACTAGCAATTAACTACACATGTTGGCGCCTAATGTATATGTGTCGCCATTAGCGTATATCATTGTATGTATGGTGGAAGCTATGGGATCGAAGCCATTGCAAAATCATTTGGTAGGGTCAATAGCAATCTCGAATCAATGTTAGACCTTCTGCATGCTGCACATACTATCTACCAATGTGATGAGATATCAAGGGAGAATATACCTTGTATTTGAAAACCCTTTAATGATATGCCAAATCAGCCCGAGCCGAGCAGTACCTTGTTGCGTAGTTAGTAGCTAAGGCACGAGCAAACCCCGTCCATGCTCACTCCGATGATGAACATGAGCTTGAAAGCAGGCCAGGTCAGAAGTATTAATAATTTATCGTCTACCAATCATTTTGGAAGAGGTGTGTGCAACTCCAAGTACCCGCTGATTGATCCTGCATTCAGATGTTCACCAGAGCAAGAGACTTGCTTTGCATCTGAAATTGCTTTTCGCAGCACTTTTGACTATACAACCACAAAGACCGCTTCAAACCTTTGGCCTTGGAGTGACAGAATTATAAATCGCTTTTGGACTATATGGTAATAAAGTAAGCAAAATACAAAGCCGGTGATGGATATTTTAGGACATTGTAATTGTTATACTGGATTGGAGTCTACATGATCTCCTCTAGAGGCGTCATGTTAGACTAGCCCCAGTAAATTGAGTTCTATGCCAACCTCACCTCTTCCCTAGGACTCTTTAAGTACTGGTCCTTGTCAGGCATTAAGGGGCAGCTATAAATGACAAGATAATCTCATTACTTGATGAACGTCTATTTTCAGAGACCTGAGAAAGTCTAGTGTCATGTTTACTGACGTCATGAAGTCAAAGTATCGTGTTTTCACGAATTGCTACACACGTCATGTGTCCATAGTTTTTATCTCAATATTTCATAACCCACAAGCCAACAGCCAGAACACTTACATGAAATATCATAGCCATAATTAGTCTATGGCCTCACATAAAGGAATGGCAGCTACAATTGCCATGTACTCCAGAAAACCTCCGGTGTTCAGCACTCAACCTTGACCCTATCAAACCCCAGCTATAAACGTCATTTGTGGGCGTATAGATCTATTTCAAAGAAATGATAACTATAAATATACAACATGCTGGAACAATAACATATATAGCATAGCACTGTCGGACACACTACTTTTGCTCAATTAGAGCGTGCTCATATATATATGTCGCCTATGAAAGGTTAGATTCTTTCAGCCTGCTGAGAAAAATCTATCCCTTCACTATCTGCGTGCTATTGGCTGTGCTATTGGATAAGGAGCAGGGTGCCAGTGTCTGAGGGTCTGAGAGGCATGTCCAGCTGACCATTACCTATCACTCATTGACTCATTGTTGCTTGACATGTTTTGATCCTAGACTCAGGCAGTTGGAGAAATAACAAGTTGACTGGGTGCAAGTGGGTTACAGAAAACGATCCATAGACTGAATGTAACCCAAACCTTTTAATTGTTATTCATTTAAAACTGCACGCTCATTCATCAATGATGAACATACCGTTTGCTCCTAGTTGCTGTAATACAAACTTTGATTTCATATTGATGGTTAAGAATTATTTATTGTTAGACCGAAGAGTTATTTCGGTTTGGACGGCATGGAAAGGGGGAGGAAAGAAACGTAAGATGACGGGGAAGGGGAAGAGGGGGAGAATAACCAAAAGCAACCAAAACATAAAACGAGAAGAAAGAGAGAGAGAGAGAGAGAGAGAGAGAGAGAGAGAGAGAGAGAGACAGACAGACAGACAGACAGACAGACAGACAGACAGACAGACAGACAGACAGACAGACAGACAGACAGACAGAGACAGAGAGAGAGACAGACAGAGAGAGAGAGACAGACAGACAGAGAGAGACAGAGAGAGACAGAGAGAGACAGAAAGAGAGAGGAGCACACTCAAATGATTGAACACCGGCTTATGATAAAGTTATTAGCTTCATAGAGCTAGATCATGGAATACTAAGTCAAGTATATTGTAAGAGAGAAGGTTTATCATGTTCTTCTTCTGGTATTGTTCAACGATGGAGTGAACACCTATCACACCTTGGATTTACAATTATGCGTCAGTGGATCGAATACTTTGAAGTAATCAAATTAATATGTACCGTACTTATGATCAATAAATAGAGCAAAACTCGCTTAAAACACAACAAGCCCTTTGGTCTATATATTGACAACCCTTAGGTATCATACACATCTTGAAAAATGATAAAATAACAGGTCAATGCTCTCATGCCTGTATCAGTTTTGATAACTTTTTTCCCTGTTAGTACTTTCTTAAGGTAGGGCAGAGGTTATAGTGCTGTCTCCAATCATGCATGAAGTAGCATAACAGAGGAATAAGGGAAAAACAGATGGATGACGAACGAATAGTTAAATGTCACAAGCCATATATGTAAACCGCCTGAGAAAGATCTGAATATGGTTCTATCATATCGTAAAAACATGCAATTTATAGAGTGCTCCATTGGAGGATTTGTTCGCTCTGGGGTCAGTCTGATGAGAATTGAGAATCTACCCGCATGCAAATACTGAACTGTATGAAAATGAACGGCATTAATCACGAGAAAAGAGTTATTGCTCCATACTTATAGGCGTTGAATGTACAGGTGTTATATAAACGCCCACAGCCATCACACTTGCAAGTTTCGCAGGCGACATGCCTTACAGTCATGATAACTACAGGCGTCATGCCTAATGATGGTAGTATAGCTATAAGCGTCACACCCACAGGTGTCATGTACATGTACATCAATGATGGAAGCTTTGTGATGTGTACACCTCGAGGCGTCCATTCCAAAGGACACGCCCTTGCGTCTGCATACAGCTTTCATAATTAGGTATAGATGATGGATACATTCTTTTTACTTACTCAGCGGGCTTGCTATTCTCATTCCCATCGACCTTGGCAGGAACTGGCTCCGTCAGGCCCTCCTCTGGTATTTCCGTCGCAGTCCCATTCATGGGCGACTCCACAACCACCTCCTCGGTGACCACCTCCGCCACCTCCCCGGGAGCATCCTCGGACGCCTCCCCGGGGACTTCCACGGGGGCCTCCCCGGCAGACTCGACGACCACGGCGGGAGGCTCGGGGGACGGAATCTCGGCGTCAGCCTCCAGGTCGACGACGCCCTCCTCGCTGAAGGCGGGGTTATCGACACCCGTCGAGTCCGGGGCGCTCTCCAGGGTTTTGTCCGAGGACAGGGTCAGCGAGGTGAGGGGAATGCCATCCGCCTCCTGCACCACCACCATGGAGCTGGTATCCAGCTCAGTCTTGAGATCTTCCTTCTCGATCATGTTGCTGTATGGGGTGTTCCGGGTCGTTGGTGGAGAAGAGGATGGCGCAACTACACGGTGCGTCCTCCAAGTGGGCGGGCGGCCAGGTGTGGGCTAGTGGAGGGGTGTGTTTGTAAACACAGTCTGTACTACAAATGTTACAAAAAAGTACCCAGAAAGTTAATGGCTGGTGTGGGTGTCCTGCTTGGTGTGAGTGACTGGGACGTAGCGGGTCCGCGTGGTGGCCGTGGTCGTTCCCGCGTGATGACAGAGAGGTCCGTGCCACACCCACACTCGCACGTACTACACACAGTAGTCACGTTTCTTCTAATCACCTCGCTACCCGTCTCAATCCTGTTCACCTTACTTTCTCCGTGATCACTACCAACGCAGCCGTGCACCTATGTGTGTGTGATATGAGTCCGCAGCAGTCCCACACGCTGTCCTAGTAGACTAACAATCGATACGGCCTCTCAATTCATCCACCTTCAACACTTCACCTGAGTCATCAAACTAAAGTTCATTCAACCTCATTTGACCAATAATCTTCAGGAGCTCCTAATAATAATAATCATAACAGGGGTGGGCGAAATTAACCTGGGTATCCCATGGTAGCGTAGTCTCCGTTGTGAGTCCCGTAGTGTTTTCGTAATGAAGAGTGGGTTGTAATTAAGGTCAGACACAGGAACAGTTACACCACCAGTAGTGCTACCACCCCGCGCGTCACCTGCCCTCTGATTCAGTAATGCCTCCCTAGACGGTTCACTCTCGGTACACGCTCACTGCCCCCAGGCCACATCCAAAACTCCAGTGTGTGGGGGTATAACATGTACGGGCTCACCCTTTGCCTCCACGGCTACCAACGGCGCCGTTCTATTATTTCATTAGTTCTAGGCCAGCCCAGGCGTAAAGCCGTCGTCACGGTTTCATGCACACAGGTATGCATTATTAACATACCTGCCTCCCCGCCCAACCACCTGCCCACCCATGCCTTTTGTGACCCAAATAGTTTTCCCAGTGGGTCCTGTGTCTAAATCTTGCCGTAGTACACCCGTAATCCCATCCAACCCACATACCCCTAACACCCCCACCCACCCCCCTCCCCTACTCCACCCACGCAAAAACATGCACCCACGAGCATCGTTCTCGACCACAGTATTAACAGTGCAGAAATTAGAGGGGTTTCCCAGGGTAATCACAGATGGTCACATGGGATCCCATTCGCCTTATAAATCCTCGCCGTGGGAAAAGAACTCCGTGTGAAAGCTGAAAAACAAAAGTGGGCGGTGCTATTAGCAGTAATAGCCGGTCTTTCATCTACCTGACTCCATTCACCAGAGACCAGTCAGCCAAATCAGATCGGGTTCTTAGAGGCTGAGACGCCATATCAGACCGCGTTAAGGGCAAAGTATGGGCACATTTCTGAAGTTAATTATACCCACGTCTATTTATGTCGTCCTTTGCCGTAAATACTGTATATATTACAATTCAACAAAAATCTCGATATAAAGATTGCAACTTTAATTATACCACTTGTATTGAGTACTGATGCACTATTTATATTACTACATATTTATAGATCATATTAAAGGTTCCCTTGACAATTAGGAGATCTGCAGAACAAGAAATGATATATAGACCAAGACAGATAGGAAGCACTTAATAAGACCATCGTTAGATATGGGTTTGATACTTCACGTGTGGAGAATATCACGTTTATTCTATGGTATTTTTAAGGTCATCCCTAGAATCATGCACATTTATTGGGCGCGTGAATTAAATTTTGATTGCATAAATACTGGGTTTGTTCTCTTCGTATTACCTGGTATACAGGCTACAATCCTAAATGACCCATCATAAATGGTTTATACATCGTTCTATAAATTTATAACATGAGAGAAATTAAGAGAGATCCATGTTGAAGGATTTCAGTAAGAGTAACTTCAGTGTTTCTGATCTGGAATTCCGCTGAGTTTCCTAAATATTTCTTATTTCAAAGTGTATTCCATACCCGGTGCGTGGCCAATGACAAGCGGGTCACTTCGACTGTGTTCCCTGATGTACTGATTGAATGAAAGGATAAGGGACAGGTTATAAATAACATCTCTCTCCACTAATAGCCAGACCGGTCTCAGCGGTGTTATTGTTAGCACGCAGTGGTGACGTGTTGAAGTTCAAAAGTTTAGACCTGTAAGGTATGAAGGAATGACCAACGTACAAACACATATCAGGGAATTGCAAAAAAAGAGGGCGGAACATGGCCATAAATATAGTTATACATCCAGAGAGCTGCACTTACTTTTTGGATGTTGATTTTCCTTTACAAGCATTCATTTGAGAGTTCATTCTGCAATAATCTTCCGTGTTTTCATAGAGACAAATACAGCTCATTAACCTGAAATCTATCAATTTCTTATTTATCATCTTAGTAATATATAACACCGATGGGTTGTCTGTGGTTAGCAGTTATCATTGTTAGCTTTACTATCCAGCCAACATGGGCTTTTGATATGTGCTTTATATTCAAGTATTCCTCATTCCTGTCCATTTTAAAGTTGCATTTAGTATACCATAGCCCTTAATACTCATGTAGCGCTAGAACATAAATAGTAAACTGAGGAAAAACTTCATGAAAGAGGGGCGATACGGGGCAAGCCGTAATTAAGGAGGGAACATCTGTTCGCCTATTCATTTCTGGATTACAATATAAGTCCAATGACATGTAGATACAGGTGAACAAACTGTGAGTGGGGTTTCACGTGGAGGGTGGTCAGCTTTAAGCGATGACATACATTTATATTGTCGGTCTCCCGTTTCACTATCGGCCCATAGATTTAGGCTTTTCTCGTATAAGGGAAGTGGTATGAGGGGGGTACTTACATTTGTACATAACTCAAAAATCAAACTTGTGAGCATTTATTCCCGTTTACTGCTGGCAAGTTGGAGGAGTTCAGTTACCCATGCTTGTATGGCATTCAACCTGAGACAATTACATGTTCAGCTAATATATTGCACCATGCGGTCATAGGAGAAGATGCGCTAAACTAAAAACAAACTGATATACCTTAGCATGACAGACTGTGGGACTCATTAATAGCCTGGTGGACGGCCTATCGCTCCAGCTTGGAGAAATCCATAACATCATATCTTATGGTGTAACTTGCTCGATTGATCGTATTTCTCAACAGCACCTGGCTTTTTCTTAATGATAACAGGAGGTCGGAAACCCATAATTTCGAGCAATATTATCGGCACATAATTGTATAACGCTATTATTAATTATGATATATTTTCTATATATGTAACTAGCAATAACTCTTTCTTCTAGAATTATAATCGTAATATATGTTAATTCCATCTTTTCATCTTCCAATTTGCTATTTATAGAATATCAACAAATGATATCAAACAATATGTTGTATAATATATGTAAAAAGGTCACAAAAGCATGTGAGGATAGAGTTTAAGTCATTTCGAATCGTTTACATACTAAAATAAAGAAATACTGGCGAACATTGCCCAGTAGCCCAGAGCTCATATGTATTGATCTGTATCCCTGGTTAAAGCTACCGAATCGAATTCCCCAGTGGGGACGCTAGCTATCATTCCCCAATCCCCTATATAGTTATTTCCTCCCTTTTCCCTCTCTAACCTTATCCAAAACGATAATACATCCCCTGAACTCCATTAACCCATTCACGCCGGGTGATGCCTTGAGGCATCATTTACAAAATATCCGTCTTTTATATAAAATTCGAAATATTGGCTCAACAAACATAGAATTCACAGAACGTGGGTATAACGTCATATTTAATATTTAGAGGTGAAATAAAAAAATAATATTAAGGATCACATGTCATATCACATAATTCATAGTAGGCCTCTTTACCCGGCCTCTAGCGGTATTCATTGGCAATGGTACCCGGGTCCATGCCTGTGCCACTGCCGCACTCTATTGCCTAATATCTCTTATCAGAGTGTCTTCAACATTCAGGGTATTGAGATATAGTAGAGGGTACGAACAGGAGGGAGCAGGGCAATGACACAGCTTGATGTGAATAAAGGGAGGTGCCAAGACATTCCATATGCAGACTTGGAGTGACCATAGGCCATACACCAACATAGCACCCCTACCTGCTATCCAACAGCACCAACAGCACAAATCCACAACCATCACATGTAAGGGAGTGTTCAATAATCAGTGCTGTGAGGGGCGCAGTTTTTAGGGGGGGGGGGGACTTTTTTTTGGGGTATTCCAAGTGTGTGTGTGTGTGTGGGGGGGGGGGGAAGGGTGTATTTGCATTATTATTCTTCTTATCTCTGTGCACACTCCTGGATCGCCAGGGCGCTCAAGCAGTGTCCGGTCTGGCATGAGAACTGTGCTGAAATGTTACGATATGTTTTAATTTATCCTTTTTGTCCTGTTTGGTTTCTCCGTTTGTTGATTTTTAGCTAAATAATGAGGTAGACTCCCATATTTCTGTTCAATGGCAAGAATTGATATTTGTAATGAAATGCATTCATAACATATCAAAAGACATCAGCTTAGTTGTACTACTATAATGATCTCGAATTAACATACAAGCAAACTATAGTTGTGTCACTCCCTGGAGTTCAATGTCTATTGTTACAGTAGCATTTCTCTACTGAAGAGGATTGTGCACACTCCCTCAGCCTGAATTGTGCTTGATGCTATCACTCTTCAAGCCTTTGCATGTGCCTCTATGCAGAACCTCATAACAACACTAAGTATCAGGTCGAAGAGTTATATGACATCATACACCAGCCTTGCTTTGAACATGGAAGTGGGGAATCACAAAAGTGGCAGCAGGAAAGGCTTGTGCTGGGCTTTGAAACTTGTTGGCAAAATTCATAAGAGGCTATGACCAGTGTGTGCCCAAATTAGATTTGCAATGGCCCTGATAGTTAAAATAAAGTAAATATCTTAATATTTATTTAGGTATTTAGTAATGAGAAAAGTGTAAACCTGTGCTCATGATCTTCTGATACCAGGGGGGTGTTTTTCAGTCATGACAATCATTGATAACAACCGTTTCCAGGCATCAGTGTCCTATAGACGTACGGTCGTAGAGGATTGGCCAACGATTGTTGGGCTATGACATGTAGGGAGGTTTGAGATGTGCTATAATAGTGACAATCATAGGGTATCATAGGTGAATTTGTCAGCCAAAGTGTCTCAACTATAACGACAATGTTGGACATGTCTTACAGGTGTACTGAGTGGTTGTAACAGATGCTACAGATGATAAAATTTATTGAAATTAGGAAATATTTGGGAGAATTTTTCTATACATCTGTATGATATATATACCTGGTATAAAGACTTCATTTCAATCATCTAGGTTCACCTATTGCTATTGGAAATTGGAGCTCCTCAAGGCAATTAGACAAAGGTCTTGTATACTTGCAGAATGTAGCATGTAGAAATGCTATTGAAAGGACCTGATGACTATGACTGAGAAAAGCTTTTTGCTGAGAGCAAGCTTGGCAAACTGGCGGCAGCAGTACTGTCTATATACACCTAAAACAACATACATCACCTATAACTAGCAAAAAAGATTAAATCAAAACCATCATAGCACATGTATCACAAGAATTCTTTAACAGTCACATTGAACAATGAGTTACACATCAAACATCAAGATCGGGGCAGTGTTCCAAAAGAGCAAATTTTAGTCACACACATACCACTAGGGGGTGGGGGGGACTTTTTTTGTCATTCCAAGGGGGGAGGGGCCAACTTTTTTGGCGTATTCTAAGGGGGGGGGGGGGGGGGGCAATTTTCTTTCAGTATTCCCATCGGGAGGGCCATCTATTTTTGACTATTCAGTGAATGTACCTCCCTGGCCATGATAAACGAATGCTGCCTTATCAATTCTTGATATAAGGAAAGTAAAAATATGAAAGCTCAGGATGGGCCTGCTTGTAGCTGTGGGTCTCTATGTTCAATTTGAAGGTGCTGATTTAAGCGAATGTTCTACCAAATAGGCCTGTAACAGGCAGCCAGGCTGGCCAGCTGAACCAGTGCTGGGCTGGAAATGTACAAAAAGTGAATGAATAGTCGAGGTCTTCAACCAACCCATCGAATTCTAGCTGGCCCACAACCACATGGCACACAGAATGTGCCTGGCAGACACCCAGTGACAGCTTCCACCAAGCTGGGTGGTCGGCTGGTGGGGCGCTGAACATTTAATATGGGGCGCACCGAATGTGCATGCACACACTAGCCATCATGGCATTTTTACCAGCTCGAATAATGAGGTAAAGATAAAGATAAGAGTTGATGCTATGAATGTGTGTAACACTCTTGTGCTAAAATCCCACCAAAACCTTTCAGTGTCTGTCTGCAGGTTAGTTGCCTGCAGGTGTTAACCATTCATGTTGGTTGAGTCTACTCCAGTATAGGCCTGGACTAGTCAATGCAGAAGCTGGCGTTGCTCTTTGAGTTGCTCTCGGTATTGCCGGCCACTGCTAAAATCAATTGAAACAATTATGGGCTGGCCATGGCTGGTGATGCTTTGTATTGTTCCACTGAGCAAATCGTCGCCACCGTTGCGCAAAATGGGCCGGCGACGACCATACAGGCATTGGCCATGGCTAGCACTGGCTTGGTGGAACAGCCACTTTAGGGGAGCGTGTGTTGCAAGATAACATCATACTGACAATGGGTCGACCAGTTGTAGCTCCATACCTAATGGACCAGGTGACTGACAGGTATGAAACCACTACTAAAAATCTTCCAACCAAGGGGCTAGAAAATTTTCCCTACGGAACGAAAATCTTCCAAATATGAAACCACTACTTTTTTTTACAGCCTCAGGTTTGGCCAGGATAACTTCACCGACCGTCTTGCACTCTTGGTGGGTACAAAAATGTATTTTGAGACATACTGTTTGGAGAGAGCTTCTATAACTTTCCATGTATTTCAGTCTCCACGAGGATATTGGTAACTCCTTTATTTCCAGTGTCGTGAAAAAGGATGATGTTCATAATTGTTGTCCGTTTCTGGTGTTCACCCTTGCTCTGTTTGTTGCTTAACACTTAATTTTCTTAATGCTCTCTGGTAAGACTATCCTTGCATTGTTGACACAAAGGTTTTGATTTAACTTGTAACACGTGACTTTCCGTCAGACAGGAATGTTCTGTAGACATGCTAACATTATGAGCTTAGATCTTGAATCGTTTAGGCTCATTGATGGTTTGAAAAGGTGTATCGTTGTGAAGCCAGCAGAAAACTACCTCTTTGCCACTTGTCTGGATTGTCAAATGGCTTGGATTAATGGGTTCCTTGGTTAGTGTCGATAGAAGGCCTGCAGACTTGATTTGTGATTCTAATATATGATAAACCATACCCGCCTTGATGTTCTTATGCATTTAAGTGCACATAGAAGCACAGGTAGTTCAGAAATGAATATGCTGCTCCTAGCATGTAGTGCTCGGCTCATATTTCCATATGTGTATGAGCAGCGTGTATGAGCAGCATAGGCTACAAGATCTTTTGAACCACCTGTTTAAACTCCTACATGGTTTTGGTATATTTTATGGACAACTGAAAATCCTCTTTCAAATACCCTTGTCTGTGCTTCTCTTTGTTTTACGAAGTTTAAAGAGGACTCTATGGGCCTCCTGTATCCATGGTTGGGATCTTGTGGGGGGGGGGGGGGGGGGGTTCTCCTCGTAAACACCGTAATATGGGAATTCCAGCCTCTTCTCTATGTATTCAACTATTACAGGGAAAGTTCTGGCTTTTGCCATGATCTGTATTCAGACACCAAAATCTCCCTTGAAGATAATATAATGTGTTTCATATACTATAGGTCCACATCCAGTTGTAATTTGTACAGGGTGTTTAGATCTTCGGATCAGTAGTGCCCCACTCTATATAGAATACTTCTCCAGGAGGCTCATCTGTTATAGAATAAAGCATTAAAATAGAATCAACGTTTCAAGGTTGTTTAGGGTTTGTTGCAGTTGTAGGGGTCAGGGTAGTCGAGCAACGTTATTTCACTTCAAGCTAGGTGGCGCGAGTGCCGATCCTTGCTGTGCGGTAAAGCCGGCAGACTAGTTGGTGCCCCGAAGCACCAACAGATTGTAACTGTAAATACCGTAGTAAAAGCTTGGTATATAGAAACAGTCCGGAGTTTTGTCTTCGTGGTTAAGCGGTAGGTAGCAGATTCTGCATCTCCCTGCCCTTTCCAGCGGGTAAAGCCACACCCACCTGTACTGGCACGGTAAGTACAGACTGCATATAATATCTCAGAACCTGGAGAGCAAAGTATGTCCTGACTTCAATACGGTTTGTATCTTGCTGTTATTGTAATCAGACTTAAGGAAATATGTCTTCAGTTTCTGCGAATATTGGACAAGTACTGTGAATACTTTCTCCTAATTTATTGCATAGCATTCATCAATATTAATGGGAAAAGCTGAGAATGACACACCAATCAGTTGTGGATCCCATCTTCAAGGTTATATGAAGCACTTCTTTTGAGACTCTTTTGAACATCAAAAGCAAGATTATCCTCTTACATTTCCTTGACATATTCAATACATTGGGAACAATACTCAATGGTCACTATAGAATATACCCTGTTGGAAAAGCAATAGTTCTTGCCTCAGCATGTAATTTCCTATCCATTAAATTTGCAGATCTGTTGGTGTAGTGGATGGGGTTGGTACCTCCAGTAGTAGTACTAAACTGCCTTCACTTTCAATAACCTGTATCACTTGGAAGGAAGCTGGAAATGTCTTTGAAGTCTTTAAAATCTACTTTTGTAGTTTTTGTTTGTATGATCCTAAATGGATTTTATTCCACTGATACCATACTCAATGTTATGGTGACATCATTCTAAAGTGCAAGTTAATCATAAAATGTTATTGGACTCTGGAATTGGACAGAACAGAGAATTTTATGCTGTAAATATATCTTATTTCGTGAAGTATCTATTTATATGCACATCTTAGTTCAGTAGCATTGCTTATGTAGCCGCTATAATAATGATACCTGGAACCATATGTCACACATTTGCCAATGGATTAACATACTGAAAAGTAGTTTGATTTCTTAATGAATGTGTATACTCAAAGACCATTGGGGGACCACCCTTGAGTGCTTGCGGGGCCCCGCCGCTTACTTCCTATAAGTCTTAGTCTATCAACATAAGCTTCATTCTTAAGCTACACTCTCCCAGCATAGTTCTTGGTTTCACACGATTTATAACTTTCCAGGTTTACTTTTACCCTGTGGCAGTCTACCATACAGCCACTGTTTTTCTGGGGACCCTGTAAGTCCCCGGGGCAAACACTGTACCGCATGTCTTTCACCGAACTGCCGGCGGGTGTCAGTGAATGACCTTCATCTGGTTTGATGCTGCAGGGCGCAGGCAACCCGGTTTTTCCGTTCACTATGGAGGTGCAGGTGAGTGTGATCTTTACCGTTGCAAATAGATAATCCCATACCCCTGGAAAATGGTACTGGGTACATGCAACCCTGCTGATCATTGGAGTGTCTGTGAGTGACCCTCTTCCGAGTAAAAGAAGCAGGTTGAAAGGCAGGGAGGAATAGTCTGCGGGTAGTGGTTTAGGTGGAGAGAGGAAAAGACAGATTTGGAGGTGGGGGGATGAGAAGAGAGGAGTAAATGAAAGGAGCGACAGATGGTTAGATTGGTAAATAGAACGTCATAGGTAAAGGGGCAGATGTAAAGGTAATGTATAGAAAATAAAGGTGAATTTGGATATGTGTTACGGAAAGAGGGTAGAAGGGAGGAGGAGGGGCGGGATAAGACGGGTACGGTTGAAGATAGTAAATGGATGATAGTGTAATTTTTACAAAGCATATATATATTTGGACGGTACTATGGAAGGGAACCCAATTAAGGGCGATTATTGAACGTCATTGAACTTTTTATGAAATATAAAAGGGCAATTAGATAGAAGGCTAAAGGGGTAGAGCGAAGATGGATATGGAGTACATGTAGTTGGATAGAAGGGTAGCTATAGATATATAATAAACGAAGGCGGGTAGAAGAAGAAATAGGTAACTGGAGAGTAGCTTGAATACACAGCAAACATATGCACATTGTATATAAAACAGGGACACTCTAATAATAATTATTTTCTTTATTTACAACATGGGTCAATGTATTATGTACAGTCTCCTCTGGATTCAGAAGCTGGAATAGAAATAACTCACGGAATCGAAACACGACATCATTTTAATGCTATCGTGTGAGATTCCCACAAAATATTCTGATAATTAAGGAAATTAATTTATTTCAATTTAGTTGTTTCAACTATGCATGTTTTGAACGGAGTAGCTGTTTCAGGTATTGTCCAGGGATTACTGTCTATGGCAGGTTCTGTGAGTGTGTTGGGTATAGATGGCCTATTGTAGGGTTTCCAGGTTGAGAAGTTGTAGGGCGTCGCTGATGTATGAAGTAGTGTCTACTTTCATCGACACTCCTACGCTGAAGGCCTTCTGTAGTAACGGCTTCCCGTGTTCTGAAATATAATGTAACGCTGACGCTATATATCCACCTGTCATCGTGATTCATGCCATTCCGGGTAATATATTCAATACATCAATACATAGAAAGACACATAGATTAATAACCTCTTATGATGTACCATTATTTAAAACAACACTTTTCACATCTTATCAAATGCTAAGATGAGGAAAATAAACTTTCTTAAATACGCATTAGTTCTTATTTGCTAAAGCTTCCAGTTATGTGAAGAGAACATACATAAGACACCCGTAGGTCATATAGACATAGTAAGCATCACATCTATTGGCAGTTACATCTCAGTTTGGCACGTTAAGATTATAATAAAGAGATTAACATTGAAATTTTGATATGTCCCTTCATAATGAAACATTTCATCAGTAAGAGAATATCTTATCTATCTCCACGTTATTGTGGAGACAGTGCTCACTGTACTAATGTTTAGTTTCCCATATTGACGGACATGTGTTCTATGTGAGATAACATTCCGTGGTGGCGTACCTTGTGCGAGTAAACAAAACTCTGCCAGGTTACGTAGAGCAGAAAGTACGATGTCCTGGTCCGCACTGTCCAGACATCGCATCATCGTCGACACAAACTCACCCGAGGAGCTGTAACATACAAAAAAAGAAAAAGGTTATTAAAATCATATGTATATGACGATATCCTGTCCAGAAGTTGAATTATTTCTGAAAACGTGGTGAAGCGTACAGTTCGAGCTACCGCAATAGAGTGAGGAGCAGGACCGTTTGTATGGTAACAGTTAGTTTG
Source organism: Alentia gelatinosa (assembly GCA_950022655.1). Taxonomy (NCBI): domain Eukaryota; kingdom Metazoa; phylum Annelida; class Polychaeta; order Phyllodocida; family Polynoidae; genus Alentia; species Alentia gelatinosa. Next base: position 43,222,400 of record OX465583.1, on the reverse strand, counting down.
TTGACCAAAAATAAAAGAGTCTACTACAGGGTCTTTAAGTCGCGTAAAAGGTGAAAAATGATCTTCCAGGGTACTGTAATGTGTATTTAAGCTGGATTCTTCCTGATAACTACAAACCATAGGTCAGGACAAACAAATAAAATGAATAGATTCGAGCCCAGTCTGTTGTCGCGATCATTGATGTCAAGACGGACCTTACCACAATGAATCGTCTGGTGAGGTCGATGAGCAAGAAAATAACGTGAGTCGCCTATGGATATGATAAAAAGTCGCCGGTCATTTCTGATAACTATTTAACGTTAAACCTACCTCGGGTCTTGTCGTAGATGCCGCATGACCAGATCATGTGTGATATTTCTGATGACGTCATTGCGTTCCAACATAAGTCTTCGCAAATCGTTCTGTTGGTAACAAGTTTTATGTTGGGTTATATCAAAAGAGAAGTTTCACCGGAAATGAACGGTCACTATTACCCATTTGGTATCCTCATCTAAGGCGGAATGTATATACATTGTAATTATTTACAGATCAACCCTATCTTTTTAGTATAACATAAAGTAACATATACTTCTTTGTGGTGTAAATCTAAATCTTTCCTTTATTCTCCACACACTGAGTGTGTCTTACAGCCAATAATCCCACATAATTGTTATTTTAAAATTCAAGAATATGTTATCATTCTAAACAAATGACTTTTTTCATATTCTAATCCTAAAATCTGACCCACCTTGAAATGATCCAGAACGTTGACCTTTCTCTTGGATGTTTCGTCAAGGTCGTAAAGAACATCAAGCACATCTATAACAGACGAAGTGTACATTCAGTAAATCTGGATTCATGTCTAAAAAGTCAATTAATATGGTAACGCGTCGTGAAATAGCATGATTATAAGATACCAGTCATTATCACAAATTGACTGATGTCTATGTAGTTAAATGGGTGATTTCTGCCATACTTTTATACCAGATTGTTTGGTATACAAATCAAGTCGTGCCATAAAATCTACTTTAGATTGTCCTTATATATCTCAAAGAAAAGTATTTGATGTATATTTCTATAAGAAAAGTATTTGCTGTAAAACTTGTGTGCTATATTTCCCATATAAATAAACCTACTTATCATGGTCTGAGTACATCTTCTGGATTAATTTCAGATGTAACAGTCTGAGATAGCTTAGACAGGATTGACATGGTTCCCTGCTTCTGCACTCTGGTAAGAGAACTGACCTTCCATTGGAGCGTCCTTCTTGATGCGCTCCTTGAAGGGGGCGAGCTGGGCGAAGGCCCACGCGGCCTCGGGGCGGGGCGTGGTGTCGGTGGGCGCCGCCGTGAGCTGGAGCGCCGACCCCTGCAGCGCCGGCTGCTCCACCTTCTCATTACGGGGCAGCGCCAACCCGGCCAGCAGAGACTTGAGAGTCGCAAAGTCCGGGTAGATCATAGACAAGTTACTGCAAGAAATATCGAGAGACATGCGGGATCAAATCAGCTGGTTGATCTTAGAGTGGAAGTTGTGGCGTTGGAAATAGGGTGTAGGTATGTGAAAATGGCAGTAATCTAAGTGGTGGGTAATTGATGACACATTCATTAAAATTGCATCAAAATAGATGCTAGCATGTAAAGAACAGTTCTGTTATACGGCTATGATCATAGAAAATAAAATGATGTCATATTATGTTTCTGGGAACAATGACATATGCAAGCAAACCGATGTATCAAATTATGGTGGGAATAAAGCCAATAACTAATCGCAAGTCTAGCTTATTTTTTGTGTTAACAATCTTTAACGTTCCCTTCAATGTATCAAATCAAATCAACAGCAATATTACATAAAGGTATGTAAAATGTATATGTTAAACAACAGAAAAATAGGTATATATTTTAATAAAGATTGGCCTCATTACTACGAACGGGTCACATGTAATGAAGAAGAACATGTAGATACAGACCTGAGCAGACCGGTGTAGCGGTGCAGCACCTTGTGAGCCTGCACCGCGTCCTCGGACAGGTAATTATGCAGCAGGTGCACCAACTTGACCGTCAGCGCCCCCAGACGGCGGTTCTCCAGTCCGTGGTTCTGTGAACATCCACGTAATGTCAGAAGTTTTTCGTAATCATAATTGACACAATATATCTTCGTAAATGATTAAGTTATCATGAATGTGGCCTTAGTTTGTGGGTGTTCCTAACCATAGCCTACTGAAAGGGTATATTTAATCGAATATTCAGCAGGTGGCCACGCAGTTTGCTTGTCTGATGCGGTCACGCCACTTCCGCTAAATATCCAACATGAGATGTAAACGTAGAAATGTCTTTTGATCTAATGAATACATATTCCATTAAAAATTTACAAGAAAAAGGCAAAAGACACTTTTAATCTCAACCGATTAAAAAAAAAAAAAAAAAAAATTCCATATGAGATTGAAGCGCAAGTACAGGACTCACCTTGATGAGCTCGCAGTAGCTCTGCACAATGTCGCTCCAGGCTGTGGCGTACTGCGGCCTGAAGAGGTAGGGCTGCAGCAGGTCGAGCACACCCAGCGTGTGGGTGTAGAGGAGGAGGTGGTTCCGGGACTTCATCTGACTGAACGAGAACTGCGCCTGACCCTGCAGGATGGCCGCGATCATCGGCAACTGCCTGCAACACACCGACACCGCGTTTCATTTCAATGTTACAGCCTATCCATGTGCGCGCGATTTCCACAACGACATTGATACACAAAGACATTTGCATCATTAAAAAAGACCAACAAACACAGAACAATGGCTAGGAACGTGGGGTATGAGTGGAGAGTGACAAGGCAGGGACCGGAATGTTGAGGTTAAGCTAGGAAGTAGAAGTGTATAACTGGTACATAGGCACCCCCTGTGGTTGATACCTGGAACTAACAATTTTTTCTTCTTCTTCTGCGGTTCTGTAGTTAAGGTCGCCATCGTCTGACGATAAATAACGGGAGCAGACGATCTGCTCCTCACTTGCATGCGGTAGCTCGATCTGTACACTTCGCCACATTTTCAGATGAAAATAACAATTTCCAGGAAATATGACCCTGAGAAAGGTGGAGAACCAGTTATTGCTGGCGGCAGTTTAAACTGACAGGTATTCTTGGGCTGAGTAGTTGTCCACTGGAATATCACTTTTCACTAGAAAGCGTTGTGAGCCCATTTCCTTAGTATACAAAACAACACATGAATATATAATTATACATAAGTTTACATATATTCAATAAGCAGGCATTATAGAGAAAACTTATGGAAATGTACCGTCAGATTTCGTATCCTATCGAGTTTGAATAGCTTTTTAATTCACAAATCGAAGGTGTGTGAATTAAATAGTGATTCAAACGAATTTATCTCACACAGTGATTCAAACGAATTCGTCTCATCCGTCACAATGACCTATTATCTAACGTGGGATAAATTGTATTTATCTCCCCTCTGGTATTCTTTCCCATAGACTTAACATTGGAAACTCGTATCCAACGCCCATGAGATATTTAGGAAAACTACTCAATGGAGGATTATATCACAAAGGTCAGCCCATTAGTCAATGTGAAGGGTGAGATAAATTCAGAAACCCATTGAAGTTTAGGGTCGGAGCTCGATCCCATCTCGTTTGAATTGCTACGTGATCCCATCGCCTTGTGAATTACTATGCGATCCAAACTCGATGGGATACGAGCTCAGACCCTATACTTTCATAGGTTTCCTCTATAATATCGTTGAGTCTATGCTCATATAACACGGCTTTTACACGTACCTGAGCATGAGTAGCGGGTGTTCGGTGGCCAGTTTGCGGCACGTGATATTGGCGTCCTCCATGCGGTTCTCACTCGCCTTGCCTTTAGAGGCGCTGCCGAGAGAGCGCAGTAGGCGGTGACACAGCGCGTCCAGCTACAACACACAAGGAGAACATGCAGCTTTATAATCTCCATACGGGTCTGAGGAGGTTTACCGGGAATCTCGCCCCAAAATGAAATCGACCCTTAATTAAAAATATAACTCGCCCCGCTTTGAAGAAGTAGCATATCAAATTCGTTTCAGGCTCCGAATTTATGTTTATTAGAGCAGGCAATATTAACTTCTTTTTGTAGCAACGGTATAACAACATATCCGATAAATATACTGCAGATGAGGCATTGGTTTACCCTATTTATCTTAGCCTGGTATAAAGGTCCATAGGCTTAACATTAGGAACTCGTACTCAACAGGCTTGCGAGTACAGTAACTCGTACTCAATGGGAGACGAACAGATAAATATTTTCAGTTTCAGAGACATATTTGTGTTTGGTCCGAGTCCCCATTCGCCATATCGTTTGGAGTGCTTCAGAACATTCACTCGGCTATCGCTTCGTTCATATTACTGTCCGTTCCAAACTCGATGGCGAACGGGGATACAGACCAAACACTCATTAATATCTTCCTTAAAATCGCACATAAACAGGAAAATAGCGATAGTTTTTTTTATATAAGGCAAGAGGAAACAAACGGGGCAACTTCGTTTCGGGCCAAATTCTTCAATATTCCTGAGAAGACGCCCAGGTATATGTGCGTCCTTAGTTGTGTAGTATGGTGCTCCAAGATGTGCAGTTTAATATGGCAGGGCACAGTATACAGAGTAGAGCATGTTACTAGCGAGTAGCTCTAAGCATGTTGATGCGGTATGTATAGTAAAATGCAGAGGTACAAAGTGCGCTGTTTGATATGGCATCACACCGTCTGCAATTTAGTGCTTAGCGGTACAGGTTATACAGTTCAGTATTATTATGCATTATAGTATGTACTGTTCCGCACAAGCTGGCAAAAGGTATGCAGTGCATTTCATCGCGATACTTGATGTGTAGTTCAGTGTGTGGTGGTAAAAGGTTATACATGTATTTGGGGTTTTGAGGTGTCTACGCAGGAACATGCACACGGTTAATGATCTAATACGTTCAAAGATATACGTATAACTGACAAACAGTGCAATAAGGTGACATTTACTAGGTTTTAACGTAGGAGCTTGGAATCTACAAGGAACACCTAAAAACGGACTTGTATACAAAGTCATCTAAGTCCGTGACCTAACTGACTGTGCCTCACTGGAGGTACAGGATATGTAGTGCAGGGCATGTTGGTAGTGGGTGTGGCGTTAAGTGTATGTTGGGACACTTCACATCAGGTCACGGTAACTCACCTGACTGGTGCCCAGGTTGCTTCTGTCGGCGGACGCTGTGAGCGGCTGTTCTCGGCGCTCAATGCCTGTAACTGCGTCAGGCACCGCCAGGTAGAGCTGTAGGAGTAGGTGCTGCGCTGCCTCGTGGTCCGGTCTGCAGTTAAAAGTGGTCAACTTAGAAACGCTGCACGCCACACGCAGGCAGGCCAAGCTGTGTTCTATGGAACTTCAACATTGCGGTAGACATTTCTTTGTAATCAAAATAACGGATGTGAAACAAAAGACATCTATAGCATGATTTTATCATATTGATCTTAACATAGAGGGAAATACCACCATGATTGAAATCAAAACGGAATAGGACGATGGCATCATATAGGTATGTAAACAGATATCATCAAATGTATACAACTAGCCAAATATTTTCTAATTTTGGATTATTACTTTCATATCACAGTGATGATTTCATATCTCAATGTGTCATAACCAGCGTCACTAACCCGTTAATACGCAGTCGGTTGTATAGGTAGTCAATTCCCGCCCGCATTAGATGGCGCTGCTTGGCGCAGCACAGCGCCACGAGCGACAGGCGGCGGTCCACGCTCTCCTCCACGGACGCCCCCTGCTGAGCGCCCCGCGAACTGGCCGCCGGTGGCGCCCCCTGCCTGGCAGAAGAGAGCGCCTCCTGGAGGATGTAGTCGATGACGCACTGGACTTGGTCGCCGGTTAGAGCAAGCACGTCTTCCGACTGGTAGTTCTGTGGGCGCAAAAAACCAAAGTTCGTGACTGATCTTCACTCTCGGAGTCTCTACCATTGTTAAGTCGCCTAGGTTTGACTCGAATTCACAACCAGTTCACAAGTTAAGCTTTACATGATCAGACGACATAAAAACATAGTTGCATCATATGTAGTAATTGTATCGTACATTCTGCTTAGTCCAGCATCCCTGCAGAATGCTCTTTACCATACAATTTTTGGTATTTATGTAAGCTTGTACCTTGTCCCCTGATAAATTATATCCTACATTTACATGTACAAGGAAATCTGACAACGGCACAAAGTAAATAAGTCTCTAGAACCGCACATTACATATAGAAATGTTTCCGGATAATAAGAAGTAAAATACAATTGAGGATATGGTGTTACTTTCGAACACTGACTTTTCTGTCCAGAAAAATACTAAAACTAGCTCACCTTTGGTAATTTCTTGTCACGTCCTTGCCATATTTTTGGAATGTGGAGACATGCCCATAAGAAGTCTAGCACGGCAGTGGCATTATAGCTGAAAAGCGATGCAAAAGATGCAATTTTCCATTACAGATATTTTCTGATGTTAATGTTAAGGCTAATGTTTGAAAACATAAATGTTTTCATAGGGGAAATTTCAAGTAACAAGGGAACTAATTATCTAGAGACCAAGAAAAGATGGAAAGACATGTTCGTGTTGACCAAAGCGTAGAGCTGGGATTCAGAGGGAAGCGTTATTTGAACTGGAATGAGAAGGGCTAAGAGGTTTTAGTACTGATGATCAAAAATGGCTTTCCATTGAAAAGTAGAAAAGCTGCCCTCTTTATATATGGACGACATGAGGTGGTGTGTAGGGGTTTTATTTCCCCTGGTACAGGTTAAGCAATAGGAATAATATTAAACAATTATGCGCAACGATAATCCATATCAAGTGACAATACCACGCCATGGATTCATAACTGGATTTGCGAAGTACATGTAATCTAAATCATTCGTTTTACACTCATTTGGATGTGCCGTAATCATCACTCGGCCTCGCCTCGATGACGACTGCGGCGCATCCAAACTCGTGGAGTATTGTCTATTCATATGCTTCTCGATCCAGTTCTATATAAATACTTACCGTTTGTGTTCGGCTGCGGGGCCGAGCAGCAGCGTGATGCACGAGTGGAGACTGTGCCACGACGTGCGGTGAGTGAGCAGCGCCAGCAGGTACGGCTGGTTAGAGCGGCGCCGCACCACCTTCGCTGACGCCCCCTGGTGGTGAGTCTGAGCGAACAACAGACGCTGCTGCAGGTCAGGCACGGCCGCAACCACTTCCGGGTCAAGTACCTCCAGCCAATCGACGAGGAGACCGGCGCCGCTCGCACACGGTGCATCGGGCCTGAAAAGGAGGAACCATGGAGAATGAGGATGTTACCCAGCATGGTTAGGGAACCCACCAATTCGCATTGACTACTCAACTTGCTTTACTGTTTCAGGCTACTAAATGGGTCTACCTGTTTGTGTGGGAGGGGAAGATTATGGTCAGAATACATTGCTTAATCTATATGTTCACATTTTCCTGGTAGACTACATACCCTTTACAATTTTTAAGCCATAACATAGCACCTATATGATACATATAACAGTTCTATAGATTCTTCACTTTTTCGAATGTGTATCGTATTTCCACGATGCTTTTATGATCTGAAATGAGGTTTGTTTAGAAATTATTGTGGGGTTAGCTTAAAGAGAGTGACTGCTTGTTTATAATTGGTTAGATACGGCGATACGGGCTTGGGAAAAGGCCTGAATGAGTCCCGGCATGAAATGGACGAATTGTTGCAGATTTGCATAACAGTGTAGGAGGCAGAAGTGTTTGGCCAATCACGTGTCGGCTAACAGTGGCGTGCTGTGTACTTACTGCACCGTGGACGGCGTCAACAGGTGGCACGCTGTGGAGATGCGGTTATTGACGTCACGCATGCGCAGACTGTCCTTCATCACCTCGAGCACCTCGACCTCACTGCGAGCACTCGGCTCCTCCACGGCTACAACAGGAGGAGAGGTTAGTACACACGATATCTCACTAACTCTGAATACGCAGCATTTCTCACTCTAAACCAAAGGAAATCCATATTCATTACACAATGTAAACACCACAAAACAAATCATGTATAAAAACTCAATCTTTACGTTTATGCTCTGTGCTAATTTTCCCCCACAGAATCAGTTGTTCCTTGTTACTATAACGCCAGGTAATGAACAGTGAACAAGTTAGTGTGTGCTTTTAAAATCTAATATGGTAAATTTACAAAAGAAAATTTGGGTTATTGCATGCTCAATGGTCAATACAATGTATTAACGGTGATTTGTAAAGGAAGGATTTCAGGACAGAAAGGAGAATGTACTGTCCAGGTTAATGTTAATTTTGCACTCTAAATCAAGATTACGCGAGATTGTTTGGGGCCGCGTTGAGAACACCACCATGTACTTGACGGGTTAGGTGATAGGCAGAGACATACCTTCGGGGCTGTAAACTGAATGGTGAGGATAGAGTTAGCCCAGTATTGACTTTTTCATCACAAGATATAAATAGCAGCATGTTTAAAGAAGACACCACACTCCATATGATAAGACACAAGGCAGATGGCAATACAGAATTTACTACTAGGATACCACACGGATGCGTTAGACTTTTATTATTTCTTTTAGAGAATCAGTTCTTTAAGGAAATCAAAGTAAAATACTCCTGTCGCCTATGATGCTACCTTGACATTGAGACTTGCCGTATCCCGGGGACATTTGTTAATTAACGGACGAAGATATAACGTTACCTGGGATGCTGGAAACAAGCCAGTTTGCTGGTCTTGTTCTTGATGTACACGAGAACCATTTTTAGAGTGGAATATAGATTCCACATGCCATGGATTTAAGGTTTCACCATACTACAAAGCTAACACTGTTATAAGTCAAAGCCACTGCATATTATCCAACTTTCTGCTATGGTCGTAAAACTGGAAACAATCACGCCTCCTCTTAAGATAAAAGTCCACGTCAGTAACTTTAACTGCTCACAAAATTTTTATTATGACGGATAACCACATCAATCTATCAAACACCTACTCGATGTCTTTCACCAACTGAAGGACGATAAGCGTCCCTGCAAGGATGACAATTTTGAAAGAATAAATCTAGGAATCTCGGTTAAGCGGCCAGTTGATTTCGGTGGCTGGCCATGTTTAAACTGCTCCTGTGTAAAATGTAAGCATGCGATATTAAATCACCAACAATCTGAACGTCTAGAAAATGACAGAGAGAATCTTCAGCAGATAAATAAATCTGAATTGTTTCACTAAATTGTTCCCCATTTCCCACTCATAGAAACCTGACCTCCACTGCTACCTAATCACCATGGCTGTCAGACATCCACATACTAACAGAGACTGGTTACCTTGGCGGACGATCATGTCGGCGTGCAGGCCGGCCGAGTCCTGGCCGCTGCGGCGCCGCCCCGTGCGCGACCCGTGTAGCGGCCGTTCGGGCGGCTTCACGTAGAGCCGGCCGAGCAGCTCAGAGAGCACCTTGTAGTACAGGGTCAGCTCCTGCTCGTCTGGTGGTGTCAGCAGCTTCGCCGGTAGTTTCAGCGTGGTCGGCTGGTCCTGGTCAGAGTTGTGCATATTGAGGGTTTAGTTACTACACAAAGTTCCCCCTAGATTACCCTTATATTACTTATATGTATTCCCAACAGCTGATCCCCAACACAAGTTTTGGGTACAGGGAGTTATGTACACTTACTAGCATTGCAGTTTTGAGCAATTCATTACCATGGGATCACCGTAATAGAGGATTTCACGTTTGCTACTTGTTATTGTTTTTATCGCATTACTACACACTTCAACAATTTATAGAGCAACAGTTAATTTATACAGATACCCGTCTATTGGCGTAATCTCAGTAAAATCCATACATGATTTTTCTAGATATTCAAGCTTTATTTACCAACTACTATACAGTAGCACCGTATCTCCTATACCAGATAATAGATTATATATTTTTCTGACAGTAGAGTAACGTGTGAATACCTGGCGGGCGGCGAGCAGGCGCAGGAAGGGGCTGGCCAGACTCGGGTACTCGAGCATCGTGTCAAAGATCTGGAAGCCGTCATTTCCAGTGAGCACCTTGTGCAAGGCCTGGACGACCTTGTCGTGCATACCCACGTCCTTGTATATGCACTGCCACAAAAAGAATATGCTTATATTAAAGGGAGCCTGGTACTACATTCTCTAACGTTGAGATATAACTCAGAGAAGGGTCACGCTCATTCAAGTTATCTAACGTTTCTGGTACTTGTTTGATTAGAAGAGTCAGAGGATAAGTAGATGAGGAGCAAATATGATCATTTTCGTTTCAATTCTCAAACCTAAGCTCGTACTTACAACATAGTTGCTATTAACACATTACCCATCATAATGAGAATTTTACAAGCCACCTGTCTTAATATCAAAATATTAAAGGACGCTTTACTGGACATCTTAATTTGTGATATCTTTTCAAACACTGACCATGCGGTAGCATTCGCTAAACACGTATGTAGATAGCCAATAGAAAGTCGTCGTACCTTGAGGATAGTCCTGTAGGCCTTTTGCCGGTCAGCCATATCTGTCTCCTCGCCGAACATGGTGCGTACCAGCGTTGATAACTGCGTCACATCCTTCTGTGCAGGAACCAGCTCCGGCGCGCGACTCACCAGTGACGTCACGCGCGTGCGCCTAGGTAACGACTTCCACGGCGACTCAATTACTGCAATAATGATGATTGATGTAGTATTTTTTACTGCATACTACTAAATACATTCTACCAAAGCCATGCTGATTTAGGTAATTTCATATTTGCTGCAATTTTTATACTGCACCAGGCGACCCACTATGAATGGCATGACCCACATCTTAGCATTACAATCATAATGTATAGAAAGACCTGGATAATTTACTGACCTATGAGCCTTCCATAAAGTATTATGCAGTGGGGAGGAGGGGGGAGCTTTTGCATACATCCTTTATTTAAAATAGTGCATTCAAGAACGTGGGAGTCCTATGAGCTTAGTGGTGATCATATAGCAGCTATAGTGATTTAGTTTTAGGTGTATTGCACATCGGGTCATACTTTTCAGCCAGTGTGGGCTCCATAGAAAGCTAACCATACTAACCTGGCGACGGGGGCTCGTCACCTTTGAGCATCTTGTGGAAGCTCTCGCCACCCACAGCTCCCCGCATGTGCTGCACGTCGACTAACTGCGCCATGTACATCTTGTCGACGACGGCGCCCTCCATGGCCATGCTGTCTATCTCCACAGCGTGGTCCAGACACACGAGTAGTTTACTCATACTGTGTACGGGCAGCCCGAACGACTGCACGAAGAGCACAAGCTGCGCCGGCTCCAGGTCCTGCAGGGCTGTGTCAGGCAGCGGAGAAAGGCGAATTACTATTTTGTACAATATCTTAAATCATTCATCATTGACATTTCATTAATTGGCTCCTCATTATAATCCGAATCCTTTTATCCTATTTTATATCAGGTAAAATGTGGCGTTGTGGGCATAAAAAAAGAAAACAAATAGAAAAAGGCAAGATTTTGGCTATTTTCAATCTTTTCAAGCACTCGAGCATAACGTTTTTCAAGTTAATATGGTACACAATTAACTAGCTATTAGCAAGCTACTACTCTGGCAAATACAATAAACATACACAAAGGATTAATTCATTGAATAGTGGCACTAAGTTGATACGTTAATAATTTAAGACGTAGCTTTTTCACAGGGATGTCAGATGGAGTCAGGGGAAAAAAGTGGAAATAATTTAAATGTGGATTGTTTGGCCATAGAGAGAATGGGAAAACTTGGATAATATGTCCTTGACGGCCATGGCATGGGGCTGAAGGTCTGTCGGGAGTTTTATACCACTGTTCTCTTGGCGTAAATGAGGCTAAATCAATATTATCTTTGTTTGTTGTAAGGAAAAGTAATTACATATACTGAATATAGAAAATTGGATTTCCACCGGAAAGTGGAAAACTGACATCTCTGTTTTCAATGATATCTCAACCGTTAACAATTTTTTTTTCTGCTTCCTGAGTAGAGGTTGGATTCAACCACGTCTTCATCTTACCTTTAAATATTCTAATACTGCTTCATATTGTTACATTTGATTGAACCGTCCAAAAGTCCATTACTTCATATCTGACCAGGAGTACATAAAGAAGTACAGGATATAGAGAGTTGGTTGCTGACCTGCGTCGACGAGTCGCGTGGACGAGGAGCGGATCATGCGCAGTTTAAGCCAGTCAGGCAGGAGCAGCGCCTCCTCAGACGTGTCCACCAGGTAGGCGGTGGGCGGCGACCCGCCGGGCGGGAACCACGAGTCGAGCAGCTGCATGTAGCGACTCTCACCTGACCAACATAATCACATCTCTAATCATAACCAGAAATGGGATTTAAAAATAAGACAAAGTCCAGGAGAAAGGTGACGGGGGTTTGGGGGGCTTATTTTTGGCTATGCTAAGTGAATTTCTGGCCTCAGCTGATATATGGCGCCACATCTTTTTATCACGTTCAATTATTTTCTCCTTGGATTTACACTGATCTCAAGTTTAGTGTGACACATCCGGGGACGGCAATTTACAAACTAAACTCATTTAGTTAACATTTGCTTTATTTATGACAAGTTCGCTCAGCATCCCAAAATTAATGTCAGATCATTCGATTTCACCATGCTTTGTTAGTCATACACTGGTTACATATTCCATGGGAGGACAGGGAAAACCCCGTGAATTATGTAAACTAATTTCAACTTCTCCCTGCACACATGCTGGTTTGATGTACACATTATTTAAACATAGAACATTAGAATAGAGTCAGAGATGGTGAACAATTTAGAATTGAGAGTATACTCGCATACAGGCCTTAAAGTCCAATGCGCAAATTACCTAGCGAAATCGGTATATTTATGTCGGTTTAAGAGACAACAACTTCGACAATAAGACCTAATTTGAAGAAAATATGTGTCTGCGTCAGAGGCCTACCTTTAGGTTGTCCGTAGGTAAGGAGGATGATCATTGCGTGAACAACAAGAACATTCATTGTAGCCGACTTCTCCGACTCCCACTGGAGCAAGATCTGATCCTGCGTGTTGGACTGCAAGCACAATACAGTAGAAGTGGTATTACTATTTATCAATTTTTTTAAATTATTTTATTTTAATTTTTATTGGGTTCGATTCGATGGTACAAGACCCCTATCTGCCATCGCTACCCTGTGACAGTGTTTCTTCAATAACTTGAGATCCACATATTACCGCTATGTCACTTGTATGTATGATGAAGATACAACTAGATAACAAGCACACAGTTACTACGTTATGCTCCTGAAGCAACGGGATTGTACTTCATTTTGGTATACTGAGTGGCAGAGAGCCAGTTCTTTTTTATTGAGGAAACATAGCAGTTTTGCTACGAGGCAGATCTTCCACTGCATTATGATGTACAGACAATATCAGGTGCATAAATTACATAATATACAGTACAACAACATATAGTTATATGTGATGGGAAACTAGTGCCCGCCATATATTACTGGGTTTAATCATATACAAAATGCATACATAAAACTACTCCTGCTTTCTGTACCATCGCAGGGAACTAGGAATGATTAAGTAACCTCAACATAATTTCTGCAGCAGAACAAGAAAACTATAACAGTGAACTCATAAAGGGTTGGCGCACTCACCCAGAGATACTCCTCCTTTGGCTGCTGCGACTTACACAAGTAGCCATAGAAGAGGTCGATCATGGCGGTCAGCACTACCTCACAGCGCGGACTCGTGTTCGCTTCTGTGGGCAGCAGATGGTTAATGAGTGTTGGCCGCTCCACGATCAACGTCGCCAGGTCCTAAACACCGCAAACACACAAAATTAACACCAGATTCTGGTACAAAGTCCAACTGGCAAAAAAAACCCAGTTTGACCACTAAAATCTATGTCTAAGGCAGTGTGTAGTCAATATCAAGAGATTCCTTGGTATATTCAAATAGCAGACCTTGGTCTGTGTCTCTTTTAGAGATTATTACGCATTATGATTTTTAGGGAATATAATTCACTCTGCAAGACTTATTTGCGATTAACGGTTATGAGAAAATCCTTGAAAAATATATTGCAATATGTTCATCATGAGCACTTATAAAGCTATCATCAATTTCTTTCAAGAGGTTTGCACCGAGTGATTATACCAATGTACTGCTACAACCATAGAAAACTCCAATGTATATGTATATTGACCCATGAAATAAAGCTACTTTTGCCATCGAAGGGCTGGAAAATGTTCAATAGCAAGTTCGCACCAGTAGGAGGTCGTTGAGGGACTGTAGCTGCATGTCCATAGCGTGCTTGGCCAGGAAGACGATGTTAGCGCTGACAGCTGCTGCGTCTGTCTCCACCTGACATGCCTGAGGATACACAAACACCGGCGTTATTCATTCTCACAGCTTAACACACAATAAGCAACGGGCAGTTTATCTCAGACTGATCCCTGTGGTGCTTCATCAAATTGGTTTATTTAAGTTTAGAGATATGTGATTGGTAACAGCGAACGCAATGATAACAATTACGAATGCAGATTCTTCATGATAAACACTGTTCTTACCAACGGCTCGACATCATCCACCTGGTGCAATAATAGGTAATCATCCGAAGTACTTACTCGTATTGAAGGGCACTACATTTATACTCTAGGGGAACAGGGAATATAGTCACAACTTTCATCAATACCGTGCCTAGATGTAGGCTATATGCTCCAAACTATAAACTTGTAACATGAGTGACTCCTGAGGGGCCAGGCGGCAGAACGGCCAAGGCCGAGCCTGGAGATTGTATGTACATCAGTCATCCCTAAATAAACGTGTTTTAAAAAAAAGTATATATATACACTGTTCCGGGATAAGAAGAAAAGGATTTTTGGGAAATCATATTGAACTAACCAACGAATACACTTCTGAGTGTATAGCTGGTGATATAAACGAACTACAATTCAGTTAAACTGTTATTAATGTTTGATAGTGGACTGACCTGTCTCAGGGTGGCGCAGATCTGAGGCTTGATAGCCTGGAAGTGCGGCACGAGCGGCAGCTGGTCGATGAGCCAGCGGTGAGTGGGGATGACTCGCGCCGCCTCCGACTCCTCCACCTCCATCTCCTCCTCCGACCCCTGCAGGTGGGACTTGGACAGCACCAGCCGCAGACCCTGCATGGTTAAGTAGAAAATACACAGAATCCAACTTCAACGCCTGGTATACATTAGAATGCAAGACTGTTTTAATGTTAGACCCAGAATAAACCCGAGTAACACACGCTATACAGTGTGTGAATGCTACAACTTTGAATTCATATCACCCTTAGTGGCAAACATTTTTATACACACCACATACTTAAGTAGGTAAAACACTCATCATACAGTATTTACCTAATACACGATTCAAGTATGTAATGCTTTTGTAAAATACACGCTGCAAGTTGCTAGCTGCCTAGGCTGCACTGGTGAAGTCCATGCTTTGGTTTACATTAGAAAATGAACACAGAGTTATGAAACACAGACTATGCGATGTAGTGTCCAGACGTACCTTGACTGCCAGTTGGCGGGAGGCGGTCTGCTGGGAGGCGAGGCGCTTCAGGAAGTAGCCGAGTACTTCTACCACTGCATGTTGGTCGCTCGTTTCTGAATGCACCAGTGACTGCAGCCGCGCCAACAACTGTTCTTGTTTGCGCATTTTCTATAACAAACAATCAGCCATTATTGACAATGTTTACTGTCAAACTAAATGACCCACATATATTTGAACAGCATCCTCTTCGGAACCAAGTTCAACATACAGACTTGGCCAACTCATTTTATGTGGTAGTTTGTAAAGCATACAAGCAGGGCAATCACAACGATTCTCAAACGTTCAAGAAGGTTGGTTCCTGTACATTACAATTATTCCTAACATTCAGTATGATTGCAAGCCAGAAGATCGTAATTAACTTCTCAGTGATTAGATAAAGGCGATGTCATATATTAAATTATCGAAAACCAGAGGTTATACGGAAATATGCATTTACAAAAATGATTTATACTATCGACCTGTACAGTTATGTCGAAATCAGAATTGCTGCAACGGATGTCTATGAAAATAAAAACCACAGTGTTGGTGATTACCTGTTTCTTCTTCTGTTGTTCACTCTTGTCATCATCCTCGTCGTAGACAAAGCCCTCCGGTGGGACATCATGCAGCAGGAACTCACACAGACACTGTACAGGTAACACGTCCAGCGAACCTTCACTCGACTCCACCAGGTCTGCCAGCCACGGCATCGACTGTGACGCCCCCTGGTGACACAAGCGGATGACGTGAATAACGCACAGTTTACCTCAAATACAGTCAGCTCTTATCACATCATAATATTTGTTTGTATTGAAATATTTCTTTCCAGGCTAGCATCTCGCTGGGTTTGAGGTGCCCACATTGACATAATGAGTAACCCTGGTAAAAGGGTATAACCTCAATAACTAAACGTAAAAACTTTGGTCAACAAAATGTACTCAGTTTATCAAAATTACCCTCATTCGTCCTCATCGTCGGACAATAAAATTCAAGTTCTAAGGACAAATATGGCCAATATGACTATCTCTGCTTTCAGGCTTTGAAAAAAACAGGATGGTAAAACATTTTTTTGCTAATAAGGACCAATAATGCATCAAATCAGAATATGTTATCTATAACACTAAATGCAAATATTCTTGTGTATAACGGATTCCCTCTATAGTGTAGTACATGAGTCAAATATATCTTTCTTTGTGATTCATGTGTATCTGGGAGTAGAGAATAGGCTGGCCCACCTGTCGGTGTATAATGTCGAGCAGGAAGTCGGGGCTGCGGGATCGACACAGCATGGCGCCCAGCTGGAGGCTGGCGTTGAGTCCCTCTAACTGCTTCAGCACGGCATCCGGCGGGTTCCGCGCGATCCCCCTGTACACAACACAACGACGGTGGTATATAAGACTACATATACTGCTCCTAAGATGACGTCTACGCAGACGACAGACTAAAATCAATAACAGATTTTAATTGTATACTAAAATATAAAAGGGGTCGGGATTGCTACGTGTATGGTCAGGCAGTGTGGGATGTTGGTGGTGGGGGTGGCTATATCGTTAATCATAAACATTTCACTGTGAGGTCAAGTTTACAAAGTCTGTCAGCTATGACCGTAATATAATACTTTTTCGTTGTAAATGAAAAAGTGAATTTCCACTGAACAGTGGAAAACTGGCATAAACGTATACTGATCAGAAATCGGTGAAAGTACAAGCAGCGGAGCGGGGTGGGACTTGCGTATTGTGGCAGGCCTAGTCGTACATGGGTGAAGGTGAGTGTAAACCATCACATCCATGCGTTATCCAGGCCGCGGAATGATACATACGACATAGGCAAAAGGGTTTCAAGGAGTCTGGCAAAGTTAGCAATAGTTTAATCACAGGGAACTTAATATTGTCAATAAATTGTTCTGTTAAAATAGGGACGTGGCTATATATCCGATCTGTACAGAAATAAAAAAATATGTGTTTTTAATTATAAAACTATTTGCTATAATGAATTGTTCTGATCTATGCATACAAGGGAAATAGAGGACAATTTCTTCCTGATATTTGTGAAAAAATACCAACAAAAATACCTGGGATCCATGGTAGTGAGCTGAGAGAGTAGCAGACTGTTGGCCTCCGTGATGGCCACTTTACTGGACGCCGCTGCCAGATGACCCTCAAACTCCAGGATCTCCTGTTTCTCCAGCTCGCCGATCTGCATTAAATCACATGCGCTTATGTAATCTTTTACATATTCTGTATCCACAATCTTAGTATGGCCTATTATTATATACCTGTGGTAGTATATCCTACACATACGGCCCGCTCCTACCCATGTCGTATTTATATCCGTACGACACCTAGGTGACGTACGGGGTATGTATGTGTCGTACGGGGCATGTACGGTGGCGAAATCCAAAAACTCACCCAGAAGCAAGTTTAAAAATTGGATATTTTAAGGTATATAATAATAGAGAAACAGGCTGACTGTCTCCGTACGGATAAAATACTTGGTAAAATCGGCGATCAGATGAACCGATGCCGAAGGCAGAGGTTCATCTGATCGCCGATTTTACCGCGTATTTAATCCGTACGGAGACAGTAAGCCTGTTTCTCTATAGTAATTATCATATCCACACACTATCAGCTATAGGTCGTGGCAGGAGTGACTTAACAGACTGCAATACATTCATTCAAAAACGAGATCCTCAATGACTGACCAAATGTGTGTGTAATGATGGCAATCGATGCTTCATGATTGAATTTAGGAATCATTGGGCGATTGACCCACCTGCTTGTCGCGGGATACAATTTCTTCCGCTGCCTTCTCGTCTACAGCCATGGTGGGTGGCGGGTAGCGGAAGTTGTTGGTCATCACCATCTCCATGAGGCACTTCAGAGTCGGGTAGTTCTCCCATGCCGCTAGACCTGCGAGTATAGAAATTACCCAAATGAATACAACATGAAGTCGCCCAGTCCATATTTCAACCTATAGCAATCAACACTCTTTAATACCGTCCTATACACGGAGCCATGCGAAAAAGAACACCCAATCACTTATTTTCTGCACAGTTTATATACTTTTTTTCAAATTCATGTCTGTTGGCATGTGCAAATAGGACTGATGATTTTCATTCTGCCGATATATGAAAATCCTAAAATATCAAATATGATGTCAGGCATATATTCTGTGAACATTTCGTGTTTATAAGGGCGAATATTTCCAAATTTTAGTACATAAAAGTTACTTTGTAAATGATACCACAAAGCATCATCCAGCCACCAACTGACGCAAACGGCTTACGTACTTTCGGTAGTAACACACTCACCAATAGTAGATGGATTAAAAGCGGCCAGAAGCAACAGCATGACCCACGACTTCCAGTAGAGATTTGATATGGCCAGTGTGGGAGGAGTGTACCTTGTAAATGAAATACAATTTACATCAACAACTATTTATAAAAACGACGCGACAAGATGGAAAATATATATCAATACATTCACCAATTCAAACTGCTCATATCCATTTTGGTGATTCTGTGGATGATAACCTTAACTTACATTATTCATTTGATTCATGTACATGTCTTTCTTTTCGAAAATAGATATGCACCGTTTTGATCTGTGTGAAATAAAGAAACGAGGCATTTCGCCGAGTCTTCAGACAGCAAAACTATAAATTACATACCCTTTAGGAAGAACGATGTTTTCTGGATGTCTGTAGGCACACAGGTTGAATATAGCATCGAAGAGTTTCAGCCTTTCTATGGAGAGAACTTCGAATCCTACAAGAAATGAAGAGCAAATAGATCTATATTCATTCGTGCTTACCAAAGTCACAAATACAGGTACAACATAACGCTTGCAACAGAGATTCAATTAAGGCTTGCAACAGAGATTCATATAAGGCTTCTAATCTACTTACTTATACAACAACAACTTCAATCTTTTTAATATTCTGTATATGTTACCATTGAGGAGCTGACTTATAAGAAGAAATGCCTTAATTCTAAGATTTCTTTTTTAAATATATACAAACATGTATATGAGAAAGCCTTTATTCTTTCCTATGTAGTTTGTACAGTATGTTTCCAGTTCTGTTATCATCACGCATAACTTAAGTGTTTCTAAAGTACATAACATTGTTACAGTAGTATGGTTTTCGATCCATTTTTTTTGGTATTAAGATTACCTTAATTACCTATCTACTCTAACATCTAAAATCATGTCCTTCTACCTCTACTTTAGTAGGTTTGAACCAGCTGTACACCAGACTGATACTGGTTTGATTCATTCGCTTTTAATTGTTTTTAAGGGATGTGTTCTATACTGTACACACATGCATGATGTTAAATTGAATGACAGGTTTATATACAGTGCAGACAGAGATGAGGTGCACACTGACCGTCACCGTGGAGTACTGCTGCTCGGCGGACCAGGGTGTCCGCCAGGTCCAGGACGTCCCCAGGGTTGAGGGAGAGTTCACGCGTCAGACCGATGATCAGCACGCGCATGAGCGTATCCTCCAGCACGGGGATGTCGTAGACCAGTCTCAGCAGTACGCTGCGGCAGAAGTAATCAGTACATTTACAATTCTACAAACTATAGCACGAGGATATCATTGAACAATCTCAGCAGTATACTGTAATGAGAGTCATCAGTATGAATATCTACTGTCTACAAACTATAGCACAGGGCCGTCCTAGACCAGTCTAAGCAGTACGCTGCAACAGTCATCAATATATTTACAGGTCTAAAATCTATAGTATGGGGATATCGTTGAACAATCTCAGCAGTATACTATAATGAGAGCCATCAGTATGAATATCTTTGGTCTACAAACTATAGCACAGGCTCAACTGTAAGCTGTAATGGGTTTCATCCGTATGAATATCTACTGTCTACAAACTATAGCACGGGGATGTCCTAGACCAATCTCAGCAGTACGTTGCAACAGTCATCAATATATTTACAGGTCTAAAAACTATAGCATGGGGATATTTTAGACTAGTTTCAGCAGTAAGCTACACCAGGAGTCATTCGGTTGGATATTACACACAACATGTAATATTACACACACATATCAGTATGAGTCTACCAAGTATGGCACAGAGATACCGCATATAACCGAACAATAAATACCCTTTACGCACTACCATAACGCGCTTATAACATAACATGTGCTGAGTACGTACCCTCTGTCTGACTCCGGCGGCCAGTTGTCCAGCTTGCAGTACTGCTCAGCCTTTTCCACGAAGAGCAGTTTCCGCAAGCAGTGCATGTAGTCAGCCGGCTTCACGTCAAACATCTTGGGCACCACGGTGTGCAGCCACCAGGTAGAGTCTCGCTGTATGACCGCCACCTGCTGCTGGAAGCTGTACAGCACCTCCAGGTCTGACAGACAAACCATAGCAATATACTGTTGTTTATACACGGTAGAAATAACATAACAGAAATAACATGAAAGGCATTCGCGGTATTTCTTGCAATTAAACGTGTTAGAATCAAGTGTACTTATATTCTCGGCACAAATCTTTCTCACTAACATATGTTATACATAATGCTGAAAATATTCTACATAGTCTTGTAAGTGAAGAGTCAAATGTAAATGCTTCTTCATTCATCTGATTACAGGTTTTATGATTATCAACTTGACAATTTTCTTCATTTCAGTTCAGTCTGTCTTTGATTTGTAAGAATATTTTGAGATAAAGTGAGAGGAATATAATTTTCAATGATACAAAAATGTGTTTTATCTGTGAAACTCTGTTCACCTTTGGCGTCCGCACGCGCATGCGCGGAGGCTGCCTCGCGCACGCTGGGCGTGACGCTGAGCAGGGCAGTAAGACACACGAGGTCAGTCAATGACAGCAGCAAACGATCCTAGCAAACACAGAAAATGTCAGATCAGTCAAACACAATTACAGTCCAATCATTATTCATGTTTACTTTCATTCTGTGGTAACTTCAAATGGAATATTCTGATCGGAAGCAGGCAATAAATTAGCTATCAAGCGATGACCTTGTGGTCCTATTATCCTGGTTTGCATGTTCAAGGTCACCCATCAAGAAATATACATCAATAGGTGTTCATTTGTTCTCTTTTCCAAGTCGCTTGATCAATGCCTTTGCGCAGAGCGCCAATGACAAGATAAAACACATGATGAGACACAGCCACATTGAGAGCAATATTTAATACACTTAGGACACAATAGAGGCATGAGTCAGACGAAGACCTTTTAGTCAACAACAGAGTGCAAAACAACAAAATATAAAGAAACCTGAATCGCAATGTCTCCATTGGGCAGAAAACAGACAATTAAAACATTAGGTGAATATGCTAGACATACCCAATTCGATATTGGAACTTACACTTAGCTGATTGAAGTGGAAAAGCAAGATCATGTTGTTACAGAAAATGTTGCAACTTCTTATAGAAACAGGGGGGAAAGAAATTCGGTATTGGACCTTTACAGATACAGATTCGGTAATAATAACGAAACAGATAAAGGCACGTAACATACAGGTGAGAAAGAACGAGTAATCTCAAACTAATATAATAATACAAGGCGGTTGAAAAAAGTACCTAGAATATAGGGTCTACTCTGGACATTCCTATGGAGGCTATATTAGGCATTTACTTACTTTATGCTGGGCTTCCATGTTCTTGAACTTGCCCTCCGTCCTTTCTTGCATGAGACCAAGCGCGAAGGCAGTAAAATTCATGTCATGTCGAACAGATCGCATGATCTCCCGCAGCAGTGTACGTAATGCTCTGAGAAAGTCGTCGCGATTTGTCAATAATTCCTGATAGATCTCTGCTAACATCTGGAGAAAATGAAACATATCCAATTAATCAAAACCAGGAATACGGAAGATACCTACTGATAAGAGCAGGGAGAGGGGAAGGGTGGGCGGATGGACAGATTGAAGGAGAGAAAGAGAGTCGGTAGAGAGGGAAGAGGGGAGGCACGGAAAGAGGGGTATAGAAGGGGAAGGAGGGAGGGGGACAAGGAAGGAAACACGGAAGGAGGGAGGAAGGAAGGGAAGGAGGGTGGGTGGCAGAGGGAGCAACACATTAAGTGGCTATGGGGAAATTCAAACAGAAACATACAAAGACGCTAGACAAAGTCTAACTTACATTAATCATACGTCATGACGTACACGTACTCTACCTTAGTTTATATATAAAACTATGATCGTCTAAACGCAGAGGCCACCATCGTAAGGCCGTTTAAGTATTAAATGGTAGAAGTCTATGTATGACATGTCATTTACGACAATATAAATGACTAAGCGTACCTTGGCGGCTGTCTCAGAGTTGTGCTGGAACATGACGGTGATGAGCGTCATGTTGTTGGGGTTACGTGACGAGGACAGCTCGTTGTACACGGTGTGTGTCATCATCGTGTGCATGTTGTCCGGGTGCTGGTTCAGCAGTTCCCTGTCAGAGTAAAAACAGAAACATGCCCTTTCAACAGTCCTGACATGAAGTGAGATTAACCCTTTCAGGGCGAAAATGCCTGTAGGCATTATGTACACAGGGGCGAAAATGTCTACAGGCATTCATGATATATTCAGGCATTTTCCAATAAATACAAGAAATATTCAAAGAGTTTGTGTAAAATATGGAAAGATATGTGTGGAAATGAATATATTTTGTATACTGTTTAAAATAAAATTAGACTATGGCAATAAAGAGGTTCTCTGGGTCACATGACAAGTGAAACTTTCCTGAATGCCTCAAGGCATTTTCGCCCCCCAGAGACATACAACCCAGGGGCATCCTAGCCCCTGCAGCTACTGGTATCCACCAACATTCTCGCCTGGAAAGGGTTAAGTTAGGCATAGAACAATATCACGCTCCTCTCCTTTGTGTTCTGAGAGCACTCTGTTAATTCGGGCACGGAACTGAGAAATTTCAGAATATCCTGAACACTTTGAGCTATAACAAGTGAATATCTCGCCTCAGCTGAGAGCTAGAATGGCCAGAATTTGCCTCGGATAAGAATTCCGTCATGGTCCAAATTAATGAAGAATAATAGAACAAAGAATATTAATCGCTATATTGAATCTTTAATAGAACCAACTAAATGAAACTCACATCCAAGTGTGCGGTCTACGTGTCTATTGAACTGATATTACTGGTTTAATACAGGCTAGCGCTTTTGACTTGCTAACCGACAGAGAAAATATCTACATGCAAGACGCAATAGTTCATAGCATCAGAAGCTTTGAACTCACCTGATCCCGAGTGTATAATGTGTGACAAGAGGTTTGTTTTTGAGGCGTATCTTGGCAAGCTGACTCATGACCTCAACATCGGCGGGCGAGTGCTGGTCGCAGTTCATGCATATAGAGGTGAGCAGCTCCTGGGCCGGACGTGTCAGCTGCTCAACGACAGATGTTGAAACGTCATTAACCCATTCAGGGCGAAAATGCCTGCAGGCATTATGTACATGGGGGGCGAAAATGCCTACAGGCATTATGTACACAGGGGGCGAGAATGCCTACAGGCATTCATGCTATATTCAGGCATTTTCCAATAAGTAAAAAAGAAATTTAAGGAGTTTGTGTAAAATGTGGAAAGATATGTGTGGAAATGAAGATATTTTGTATACTGTTTCAAAAAATATTGAACTATGACAAAAAAGAAGCATGACAAGTGAAACTTTCCTGAATGCCTCAAGGCATTCTCGCCCCCCAGAGATATACAACCAAGGGGCATCCTGGCCCCTGTAGCCACTGGTACCCACCAACCTGCTCGCCTGGAAAGGGTTAATCAAGGTAACTTTTATAATCCACATACATAATTTGTACAGCGATGCCAGTGAGGTTCTGAAAAGAACACGCTGGAAATGTCCACACCACCTCTAGCTACTATATTATGATACTCGAGATTTTATAGAAATGTATTCAGACCCTATTGTATGGATGATCAAACCCATGGCTGTAAGGGTTGACCACACTGGTCTATGGCTCAAAATTTAAAACAAATCTTATGTAGACACATGGACTGAGGCCAATATCACTGAGGGGTGACACTGCGCTAGATGGTATTCAGGTCACTATCAGCTTAGCAACTCTGACATATCTCTATTTTTAGCAGTACTTGGTACTCTCTCCACACAGGTATAGCTTCAACACAATTGGAGAGTTTTCCGGGGCTTAAGGGAGTTACTGATACCCTGTGGTAGTTTAACATGGTAGCTGTGTATGTTGAGGGGACGTCTCCTGACTCTGCAAGGCCCTGTGACACACAGGGTACCGCTGGTCTATCACCGAGTACTGCCAGGTGATTGACACCGGTACCGGGTGCCTATAGACTACATTTCAGTGCAATTTATGGACATATTTAAAGTTGAATAGAATAATAAAAAAACCTGGAGAACCGGAGATTCCCTGAGAACTACCATCCCTGAATTTATAATAATTGCATGGACAAGTGTCTTTTCTATACTAGACTTTTTTTAATAAATAGAACTGTTCGAGGTTATATATCAGCAGGTATTTTATTGTTACCGATAGAAGAGAATACTGCGGTATATCCATCACCTCTGGTTATAACGCAATGGGCCAAGCTTCTGTCTATATCGAACATTTCTGGAGGAGATTCAACAAATAGAAAAATTCCAATCCAATCTATACTGCGTATACTTACGATTTAGCTTTGAAACCACTAATATAACTATTCCAATGCAATCATTAATTTTAACAGGTTAAACGACTTCAGTGCTGTTTTATTCAGAATGGACAAATTTGTATTACATTCGTCCTTTTGCAAATTAAAACCAGTTGCCAGAGGCGATAGCAACTACAAACCTTCGGGTTCTGAAGCCACATTTCCAGCCGCAGAGCTGCGAGCATGCGAATCTCGCTGTAGCCGCATGTTGACGTCATGACGCGCACCAAGTTGCGCGACCCAGTATCCATAGGTTGTCGGCGTGTGAGCAGCTCCCGGATCAGGTCCAACACGTACATCTCTATGGATACCTGCTGGTAGCTGTACCTAAACCCCAGTATGAAACAGTACTAGTTAGTTCCTCGCAGTCTCAGTTGAAGGACAAGTGTCCGCCCATTATGTGAATATATATTTTTCAAAGTATGTAATTTTTTCCGAACTTCGGTGTCTCCACTCTAGCGGAACGGAAAAAATTACACAAAACATATATTTTTCAAAGTAGTTCCATTCTTTTTCTGAACGTCTTGTTCGTGATGTCATTCATTATACTGTCACAAAGCGATGTTTTTCCAGGAACATTTCTGGCAGCATTAATGATACTAATATTCGACCTGACAGGGCATCGTTCAGAATCAATAACACTAGGTGAAACCAAAGAATGAGCGTGAATGGCCTCTAGTGGATAGGACTATACATAGTTTTACAAGTCAATATTACCGGAAAACTGTCTGAGGAACATACCTCTTGATAACAGGAAAACTATCGGTGTCATCAGAGAGTGCAGAGGGTGGTCGATCAACCATTTCTGTTGAGTCAAGACTTCTTTCGTCATCATCATTACTTGGATTTGGACTTGCTCCTATTACACAATG
This sequence comes from Alentia gelatinosa, assembly GCA_950022655.1. Taxonomy (NCBI): domain Eukaryota; kingdom Metazoa; phylum Annelida; class Polychaeta; order Phyllodocida; family Polynoidae; genus Alentia; species Alentia gelatinosa. The sequence goes on along the minus strand of OX465583.1, from coordinate 43,196,295 downwards.
CAAGATATAAAAAAATTAATACTGTGCTTTTCTCAAATGATCTAGCTGTAAAATACTACCATTTAACAATTAAAAAGATCGTTAACAAACAAATGAGATAATTGTACTACAACACATGAAGATTGTCCACTAGTTAAATAAAGGTCAAGACAAATTAAATTATTCAGCTTATAAAGTTATAGAAACATACCGAGATTACCACTGGAAACATTATGGCGTATACAAGATGCATCTAAGACACAACCTATAGGCATGCATGTTGGCGATTTCTAGGTACATCAGAACAATTTCTCAGTCAACACAGTTTCATACCTGCTGATGATGGCTCGGCCTTGAAGGGCTCCGGCCCAGAGAGCCCCGTCTTGGGAAGTCGAGTATCGAAGGCTGTTTGGATGTTTTCTACAAAGGCCTTACAGTCTGGACGGTCGACCCAGACTCGTTCTCCCAGTCCGTCGTCCAGGTATACCTATAACACGATTCCATATCTTACAAAGGTTAGACAAATTTCATAGTCAACGGACCAGGCCCCATCTGAATGACATGGCTAACAGAATCCAGTTACACTGATTGTGTGAGTTGGACATACAATCCTATCAGCCTCGCATGTGTCCTAGATTTATTTCTGTTTTTTCCCCTGTTTTTTTTTTGCCATTGAGGTGTTTTTGCAACGTCTTGATAATCTAGTTACAGTTTGAAATATTCATAACATTTGTACTGAAACGTTTCTACTGAATTAATGGTCACTCTTGTTAGAGATTCTCCTATCAAACAAGGACAAATATCAATAAAATCATCTGAGAACAGATGAAGAAATATACCTTCACGAAGTTATCAGGCCAATGTTTTTCTTCAGCAAAGGCGGCCATTAGAACGTTGCAGGCCAGTACCGAAACCAGAGGGTTCCCTTTAGACTTGTAGTTCAGGGACACATCCCGCTTTAGCAAACTGCAGAATGCCTGTGAACAAAAATAGTGAGTTGGTTCAGCATGGACTGACTTCCAAAATTCACATCAGAATGAGTACAATTAATCATTATTCGAAGTTGAAACACTTCCGACATGCGGTGTACTGACCTCTATAACAACTTCGCTGCCGTAGATACTTGGCCTGGACTTGGCAAGGAACATGAGCGTCAAGTACATAGACGATTCAGTCTTGATACGGTTGTTCTTCAGGTGGCGAACAGCTCCACACATGAGTTGTTCGATGCGATCATCATTGTCACCCGCTTCTAGCACTGCGTTTAGCAGATTGTGAGGTTCCACTGAGAAGAAACGTCAACAAGTCTTGGTTTAACAACATTTATACCATATTCTGATAAGACTCTGAGATATATCATGCATTCGGCAAGAGCCTTGTGTTATGATTCTCTTTACAAGAATGTTGTGAATTCCTTGCTTTATATAGATTAGGATTGGGAGTTTCTATCTTTATAAGACATTTTATAGCGCGTTATCGTTTCCATGTGACTCAGTAAGCATAGAATTGTGTAACCTATATTCACTGCCCCCACTGTAGTGGTAATGGACATACAGAAACAAATTTCCAAACACTTGGTATAGCTCCTCAAATGAAAAGGTTGATATTCTTAACATTCCTTCGATCAATCAACGCTTGAAGCGATTTCAAATGAGAATTATCTAAAAATCACAATACCTTCTTTTGCAATCTCCTCATAGTGCGGAATCTGAGCAGTAGGAGACCCCCTCCGTTCAGCATCGCTCCCTCTACCAAGAACATATGGTGTCACGCCTATTTTAGCTTTCTTTGCTGCTAGACTAGAGCTTCCACCAACAGGGAGGGCTTCACGTTTCGACCCACTGGGAATCTTCTTTGGCACTGGGAGCGTAGGAGTAAACAGTTTGGGTTCTGATTCAGATGCACTTCGCCCCTTGGATCCTTGAAAATATACATTAAGACAATTTTAATTCCTCAGAAAACTGTAAGATCGATATTGATGGAGTCAATATCTGGAATATGCTTCCTTACCAGCATGCTTCGGTTCTTTGCTGGGGGTGGGTGGGATTCGCGATGGTAAACAGCGGACACAACTCTCTGTCAGGGACAGGCCTCACTCTATGGGCAACGGACACTGTGTAGCAGGGTTTTTGCAAGTGTATTTGTCAATATTCATAAATATATTTGGGGCGCCTCCCTGCTCTTACTTTCATAAAATTTCGTTGTTATTTTAGATTTCTCTATTTTGTTTTCCACAAGAAACAAGAATTTATGAACTGAAAATTAATACAAGGATTTCCTTGGAAAATAGGAAAACTATCACCTCTGAATAGAACAAGAGCCTAGTGTGAATTTTCAAATAATAATATTGGCCTTAAACCCTTCATGGCGGGTGATGCCATATGGCATCAACCATGCTGGGGCGGGTGATGCCATATGGCATCATCTGTGTTGGGGCAGGTGATGCCAAAAGGCATCATTTTAAAATGTTCACAGAATATAGATATAACACCAAGGTTGGGTATTTAAAGCCCTACCCTTTGTTTTTCAGTTGCCTCATGGTGATATCTTCATGGATGAGTGCACACAGGAACTGGAACCTGTATACATGCTCCGTTGCCATGTGGTTCAAAGTGGGGGACAAACTATGTTCTTATGTACACCAATACTGTAGGTCAAGCCAATATCTGATGGTAAATGATATTGGAAATAATTTTACACACGAATACCATTTGACTGGCTCTTGACTGATTCCTAGAACATAGTTATGAACCATTCTGACTTATTTTTGTGTGTAAATGATATTTTAATTTTTAATATGCTGAATAAACAATCCACAAATACACCTGCTGCCTCCCTGCTCACATTATGAGATTTGGCAAAAACCCATAAATAGCACAACAAATATACATTTCACCTAAATAATGACCCTTCCTAGGCTGTAAGCAATTGTCAGTGCCACTTATGGAGATGATAGATACTACACTAATGTTCACTATCGATCAAAATTGAGTAAACATATGTTTTAGTATGCCCATTTCACCCAAAATCCTCCCCACTTTTAGGAAATGCTTGAATATCTCTGTAAATATAGAAACTACTTACTATCACATAATTTAAAAAAAAAGTTCTTTCTTGCAAAATTTCCGCACTCCAGAGCGAGGCGGGTTGTGCAAGAGTGACAACTAGCTGTTGTCAGTTATAGAGAAATACTCTGCATAAACTAGATTATTGAAATCTCTAAGTGGAATTATGAAATCTTTATTCACGGAGATGATTTCTATTAGTTTCCTATACATTAATAATTTCACAGAAAATCACATATTTAGTGTTCTTGGCTATTTGTCATCTGTCATAATTTTTCATTAAATTACTGTGAAAACATGAAGGTATACCCCCATGCTCTTAAATTAGGCAAAAATACATGAATATCATGCCAAATACAAGTTTAACCTAAATAATGACACTTCTCAGAGGGTAAGTAACTGTCAGTGCCACTTATGGAGATGGTAAATATTACACCAATGCTCACTGTAAATCATTATTGAGTAAACATCTGTTTGAGCATGCCCATTTCACTCAAAATCCACCCCACTTTCAATAAATACTTGAATATCTCAGTAAATAAAGAATCTACCTTGAAATTTCCAAATCCTAGCACCTACTGTTTTTTATTTTCTTTCGAATGAGGTATATCATATTATGATTGAACCAGTTTAAGGAGTAGAAATATGTGCATAAAGGAGTTCTTAAAAATGGACCTGTGACTACAAATGTACCCCCCAAACTGAATTCACTATTATTTTAAAATCCATACCAAAATACTAAATATCAAAACTGTAGGCATTGAACCACCATAAAACCTTCTGTCCAAAACAGAAATCATATTCCTATCTGTACTTAGTTAGCTATAAAAGGCAAAAATGTGGTCAGGTCACTTAGTGACTTTACAAGCAGTTGTACTACAGTAGGCTATAGCCATAACCTAAAGACTAACCGTCCACCTGCTAATAAGAAATGTCTTGTAGCTAACAAGGTCACAGTTACTAGATCATGTTTTTTTCCACTTCAGTTTGATTGTCAAAAGGACATAAACATGGCATAAAACATAGCGTAGTGTACACGGGGACCATAGCGCTATTTTATGGAAGCGTGGTGTCAAAACCATGAAGCGTAGTGTCCCAAGCGTGCAGGCGACGAAGTGTCTTGGATCCCTCTGACACAATGAATGTCTTAAGTTTGATTCGTGAAACTGTCAGTGTCACTAGATGATAGTAGATCTAAGGCCGTCATGAATAATATATATTCAATATTAAGTTCTATTTGATAACTTACCCAAAGCAATCAAATCGCCGGGTGGAGCATGTACTGAAAGTATAAGTAAAACATCATCATAATAATTGTGATTCCTGCAATACATTTGTAGTGTTTGTTTGATTTTGAGGTTCAAAAACAAGGGGACCCCTGAGATTGATGTTGCATTAATTGAAGATGACATTACCAGGCAGGTATGAAATAAGAAAGTAGTCCATAATTTTAGAACATAGTTTGATGGGCAATAGCCAGTAGTCAGTAGCACCCTGGCTCGTATCTATTGTAATTTGCAAACACATCATCACCGAGTGTTATTAGCTGCTCATGAGCCTCAGGTGGGATGCCGGATGAATTCTCAGCGACTGAGCTTGCACCCTGGACGCAAGACAAGAGGCTTTGCTTTTAAATAGGTTTCCCTAATCGTCCCATTGACATTTTTGCGGTCTCTTACCCTTTAGTTTCATTGGCTTTCTGTTGGCCATGGTCTTTAGTTTAAAATTTCCCGTTAAATCCGTAAAATCCGGGAAAATCGCATTGTCGCAGACCCCTTACATGACTCGCTTCAGCAACTTCCGGTTGGATATAGTCCTTCTACTGCTAGGAGAGTTCTACTTCCGGTTTACTTTAGCTGCAGCCACATCCACACTTGTCAAATGGTTTATATGAATTACATGTAAAAAAGAAAACCAAAAAACTAATCATATATCGAGAAACAATACCTTATGTATTGTATGTGATGGCAAATCCGTGTAATCTGCCACAACATATGCATTTGGGCCTAATAAATAACACCTATGACATCATTGTTACGACGCATGCGCCCTGCCTGACTTCAGACTGGTGCCATCTTGTTTGACAGATGGATGCGCTTTCGTTTTATGTTGATCTTTTGATCATATGTCGTGTTAATGCGTAAAGACGGGATTACAAATTGGACGTACAGCGAAACCTTGAGATCACAAAAGGTGCGATCTTAGTACAGATCCCAGTCGCCTGGGATATCATACAAAGGTAGGTTATTTTGTCCATACAGAGACTTATCCAGGGAGCGAATCCAGACTGGAATACAGAGGATTTTGGTTAGACCAACCAAACCTGGTTAAACAAAACAATAGTGTACATGATTACATTACCTTACTTGTTGTCAGCAATGTGTATATATGGTTGGGGATGACAACGCTCAAAAAGAAGGTGGTAGCTTATGTAGGTCAAAAGTATTTCGTCATTTTATTGCTTATTTCGGTGAACAGCTGGAAAGAGTTGAAATTGCGAATGGATCTAGAGATCTGGATCTATACTAGTATAGAGACACTGACAGTAAGAAGTTTGATACACTCTCAGTCTCTGGTTTATGATGTAAACAAGAAGCTATAGCTCGACTGGCTCGGGCACGATAACATTTTACTACTTTCCAGTTAGTAAATGTATATATATTGTATTTTAGCATTTAGCTCCACTGGAAAACTATTTAATAATACATAGTTATAACATAACTTCATAAGAGACATGTTTTAAAGGTTGGCAAAGACAAATGGGTGTATTATCAATTCGGGTTATTTTTTCCATACATGTCATTGTCAGGGTGTGCGCAGTATGAAATGACGACCCCGGTGGAGGGCTCTATGGCAGAGGAACCGGGCCCTGTACAGGGCAGCGTACACTAGCAAACACAGAACTGATGTTTGTTATTAGTAACAGTGGTCCCACTACTACTAGATCTAGTACTAGATTTAGCACTGCCATACTGCCGCCAAATCAGCAGTGATTTTAGATATACCTTTAAAATGAATACTATGGTATTTCTATTTACACATGCATTAACTATTTCAAATGTTATCATATTGATACTATGATAGGAAATTCTCCCCAATGCAATTTCCCATATACATACCACTATACTCTCTACTCTATGGTGACCAGAATAGAAGCCAGACTTTGTCTCGATCCATTCTACTAGACTCCAGTCATAGGAGATGCAAGTTTCAATCAAGTGAGCATCGATAGATTGAGTTGGTGTTTCTTTTATAACGTGGATATAGGGTATGCTTATAAATATGATAGGAGGGGGAAACCAACAATGACATGACCACTGTACGGGCATTTCTCCATGCTGGATATATCTGAGTAGTATACCTCTACTAAGTATTGGTATAATTTGATGACATGTTTTCATGTTCATCAAGGTCAGTAGGAGACTTGTAAGTGTTCACCAGGGATGGGGCGGTGGAGGGCTTATTGGTGTTAATTATTACATATCATTTAAATGTTCAATGTATTATATGTATGTACCCTTTTCAGATTATTTAGATTTATTTTGGTTACACTATTCTTATGCAAATGTCCATAGAGCCATAACACATAAATTTTCAAGAATAAAGGACCATGAGGTATACATGCAATTCCGTTTCGGAACAGGTTATAAGTTATCTATTCCAAAACTACCCTATTTATACTTTTTGGGATATAATTTATGATTTTCAATCCCAATGGGCTATTCATTTCTCCTCCTTTGACAGACAAGAAGTATGTCACAGAACAACTCCGATATTATGAATTCTACAATGAATTCTACCATCAGGGCGATTGTCTCTACTACAGAATCCACAATACCTACTGTTGTGTCAAAGGTAAATTATGTAATGTGCAAAGCAGCTACAACTTTATCAAAAATATGCACTGGATCATCGTTTTGGCTTTAAACATATTAAGCTTCTATTGTTAAGAAAGGATACACATGCATTGTGATTATAATTTTAGTTACCGTTATTTCATACCGCCTCATCTCCCCTTATTTTTCAAATGGTTTGAAAAAGTTGTTGCTTTCAGTCTGTTCCCACGTATAAGCTATAAGTTAATGCAGTGGCATTGCTCATAGTAACTATTGTTGTGTGAGGGTACTGCTATATCCTGTTTGTCCTAATGGTTTTTAAATGTTGTAATGATTGAACACAAACAAAATATGTCTTCCATTAATCTATGAAGGCCGAATGATATAGACGTATACAAATTTTGCATAATTCATTTTAAACAATGTCTTAGAGATACACAGAATAATTTCAGCGTATGCAAACGCACTTTCTTTTGTGAAATAGAAGTTGTTATTAAGCACAATAATGTCATATTGTATGTTTAGAGTATGAGTTAGAACAGTCAGTTACGTATATAATCTAGTTAAAATGTGATTATATTTATTGTAACAGTTTAATTGTACTTGGGATATATTGCTTATATACGTCTGGGATGGCACGGTGCTACTAATACAGCTACAAAGATATTGTGCATTCTGTTAGATCATGTGAATTTTTAGGCCTTACCTTGTGGGAAACGTGATGTCGTCCATATATATTGTGCACATGTTTGTAGTCCTTGAAAAACACCTGTACATATAGTGACCATAGTATAAGTGCCTCTGCAATATAATATGGTAATGGCAGACGTAGAAATGGTGCACTAGGAGTGAACTGTGTATCGTGACCACGACTAACCTCAGTGACTGCTACTTTTCCCGTTTAGATGGTGACAAACGGAACGCTCACCTTCGTGACCAACACTCCGGCGGTGGAGGTGTCAGATGGGGACGCGTTCATGACAACATTTAATGCAACCATGGAGGACACGACTCGCAATGCTACCATCCGACATTTGCCCAAGATCTTCCTCCAGACCATAGCTGCCCAGGGTATCACGGGAGGCTTTACCTTTGCCGCCCTTCTCATCACTTGCTACCAGGTGAGTACATACTCATTACGATGCTAAGAGCTGGATCGATTGGCTCAAGGCTACATGAATGCAGATTTGACATGTCCGAACAGAAGCCACGTTATACATGCACCGCGGGGAAGTCTCACTACCAAAATCATGTCATATTAGCTTAGCTCCTCTTATATCTCAGCTTCTCATCTAATATTCATTTTGTAGGTCCTTTCTATTTTTAGAATGTTTTGGGGTGTATGTGACATCTTATCGCACGCCTGTGAATAATAGACATTTCATTTCTAAAGTGCTGATTCCACCAACACACAAGATATAGTGAGATTAGTCACAATTTGGTTGTTTTGCTAGGTTTTGAATAATCGTGTGCATATTTGCTGAGATCCATCGGTCTAGTTAAGCACCTGTGCCATGTTCTTGTTGCAATAGATCATGGTATGCCCAGATATATTGGCAATAGATCTTGAGGTGTCATAGTGGTGGAGCAACATAATATACACATGACATGGGGAAAAGGTACACATATCATCATGTGTGACGTATCACAACAAAGGAGGTATGACATATCGTGACCCAGCCCTTAAGACACGCATCCTTTGTGACTGCCATCTCTCACTTGGTGTAGATACAATAAGAGGTAAGGCAATGTAGGCAGAGTGTTAATTGGCATCTGTGTCGACATCTTTAGTCTCCCTTTCTTCAAATCTATGGACTATAGGAAAATCGTTTCGCTGAAATTGGCTCATTAGGCATAGTAAAACGCTTTTAGGGTTTCAAGGTGATCAAGAAAACTTGAGCATATGATTATGATTATAATTTTTTTTTTAAGCAGTCTACCCTGCAGTTCGTTTCTCTGGGTCTTCACCTTTTCAGTCTATGGTTCATTTTGGTTAGAATACATCGTAATTGTAAAGCATGTGCACAGACCATGCAAACAGGTTTACGTTCAGATTTAAAGCTAAGTGGTATATCAGTATATATTGATGATACAAACGATGATCGGTGAACAATGAATACAAACAGTGAATTTTGCAAGAGTAATACATGCATTTTGGCGATGATGGATATTAGGTCTTTAGCGTGGATGGCCTAATTATTTGGTACAAATGGTGAGTTGACACATTTCTTAGTGTTTAAAAACAGAGATGACACCTCTTTTTAGCATTTGGCAATTATTATGGTCTGGCTAACAAGTACATGTAGATCGAGACCCATGAGGCGTTTAAAAGTTGTGCTTATAGTTTGCCTGCTCTTTCGACCCAGTTTCTGGAGTGGCTATAAAGTTCTGCAAGTACTCGGAGTTTGATATACGAACTGCATGCCTATTACACATATTAGAGTGACTGTGGTTGCCTGTCTGCGTAGGACTTCGGACGGCGTTCAATAAATCAAATACACTCCAGATCTACTTCTCAAGTCCTTATTCCTGAGTATGCCTATGTGTATATGCGATATAATTCATGGGAGAGTTTAAGTGGGATTCACACTGAGCGAGTTTTGTACCTCCATGGGCATTTATCAGCAAAGGGCTAAACACTGATAGATCTCAGCTGAAGGAGGAGCGTTACTGATTGTGTAGTATTATTCCCTTTGAATTATCATACTTCCAGGCTTTAGCTTCTAATTATAAATTGAACTATAGGATACCAAACTTAACGCGATTGCGAGAAGCGTTGGCTCTCTGAATGTGAATGGGTTCCATGACCTGCTTTGAGTCAAAATAAATATTTACCTGGGGAAAAAATAGGGAAGTTGCAATCTTTATGCATGATTTATTTCCCCCAAACACACGAGATATTCACCACTTCCAGTGTGAATGTTTGGTTTGAATTGTTGGTGATTTTCAGGCTGACTTAAGATAGAAAGGAACATACGAAGGGAAGTCACGAATGTTGTCTCCTGACCCACAAGGAAAAAAGACAAACAAAAAACGTTGCCGTTTCCGAGTGACGCCCATGTAGGTACATGTGTATGCTTGTGATACGACACAATCAGGGCAATGGAAAAATATTATCATGCATATTACTGGTCCAATTAATAAACACATGATATGCCTCCCTTTTAATTGTTAAATCTAATTAGATAATAGTCAATCTAGCTTGTCACATACAGTCACCATGACCTAATTGTCATGTTCACATAGTTTTGAATACGTTGGAGACAAACTCAGAATAACCACAGCATGACCTTTTTGAACAGTCTTTGATGGAGGGGGTGGGGGGTGGACAAGAGCTGGGCTTAGATGAACCATTCTCCGTTCGTTTCATTGACTAACTGCGTACAGCCTGGGTAGATTGTTAGAACTAAACATGAACAAGCGCTTATAGAGCCCTAAATCTTTACAGTAAATAGAGAAACAATAAAGCTGTAAGAATATACACATACATACAAGTGTATAATTGTTGATACACTGGCTCGAGAAGAAAATGCGAACATACAAAGAAAAATGTCAAGAAGGTGACCCGACCCTGCCCGAAATATCTATTTATAGTAGGGTTTACAATGTATTTCATACTGACCAAGGAGGTCTTTACTGATGTCTTAAAGTTGATATGTATACTTGTATGGTCTATAGTTTTACACCGATATAACGTAAGAATTTCGCTTCATGCTATGTTATGTGGGAAAGTGGGATTTTTGGGGTTGTGTGAAGGGTAACCCCAGTATAAATAATCGCTAGACCAATAAAGGATAATCTCTTTCCGGTGTCTCAGTGCCCCCCCCCCCCCCCCCCCCCCACACACACACACACAGAGGAACCCTCACCACAGACGTGGCACTCTATCAGTCACCTTAAACTACATGTACTGAAGTCTGCCCGGCCGTCTATAGACCCTCCCTTTGTACTACATTTAGGCCTTACACCTGGCTGAGTTTTCCCTTAGAGCCAGACCACACCTTGAGCGTGAACTAGAAGGCCTCTGGAACATGCCAACTAATCCCAGCGGACGGACGAGGTATATTGTCCAAGTCCAGACGCACCTGTTAACCACGCCGATGTATAAATTGGACGTGATATAGATACACGGCGTAATTGCTTGGATCAGTGCCGACTTATGTAAACACTTTGGTGTGCACTCCCATATCACTCGGCAATTTTCAGCCAAAGTCCCCGTGTGAAAAAAACACCAATAACAGTCTATAATCTGATTTGAGTTCATTGAATAAAGGTCGAGTGAGCTCTATTTTCTCATAAAATTTATAATAGAAGTGCCTATTAACTCTTGAACCTTCAGCACTCTCTTGAACTACAGGCTATGCCATACAAGCTGAAAAAGAATTCCCAGCGTCTACCATTTGTACACTATCTGTTTGTTGAACTTCTATCTCCCTCTCTCTGAGTTGTGGATTCCTTTAAGCCTGCAAACACTGTATTCAAAAGGAACAAGGTGATCTGATAAATTAATTGTAAAATCACCAAACCATTAGAAAAAGACAATACTGGCTCTTTTTATATAGAACCAACTGGGTTTCAATCGGTGTTGGTCAACCAACTATTTTTCAATTGTTTTGGGTCATTGGCTGAGGAAATCATATGTGTTTGAGAGCATAGCAAATTTACAAATGCACCTTGTTCAGTGTCATGTCTGATGGATATCATGCGTTGCCACGTTAGTAATGGGTAGAATTATTTATCACAGGTTGTCGTTATGTGACCGTAGACTAGTGAGTGCAGGAGTTATATTTAAGGCTACGTTTTAGCGGCCAGTGTTGCCGGTTCGGGTTTAGTACATTTCACACTTACTGAACCCAGTGTATCGGGCTAACCTAGTCCATCACAGAACCGAGGATCAAATGCTAGTCAGGAAAACTAGGCAACTTGTTCTGTATGATGTCCATATATATATAAATACACACGTATCAACAGATGTATATATACGCTTATTTTTCCTGCATTGACTAGTAGATTTTTTAAAGCAATCCTAGAAGTAATGCAAAATATCAGTTGTTTATGTCACTCCTCGTAGGTACCCCAGAGGTATTGCTGAATGTGGTGCAATTGTAAATTTAAGTAAGCAATCTATTTCATCCTAGGCGAGGATAACCTCCGCCAGTTGGTGTGTCCGTCGATGAATCATGTATCTAAGCTATCGCTATAATTCATGTGCACAACCATTCATAATTCAAGTCCTGTGAGTTGCCCATACCAGATGACCAGGTCCAACTTTAATCCAACACTAAGGTGCGAAAATGCAACAACACATACCACCACTACACATCTTATGTGTACATGAGTGACTTTTGTCCATTCAATAAACCACGAGCCCCTTTAGTTCTGATGGCCTTTTGTACTGCCCTGACGCACCGTGTCCATGGTAATTACCCTTCATTCAACCTCTATGTACCCTATCGATCGGTTACCTCCCGACTCGCCAAGCTTTACCTCCCGGCTCACAACTGCCGCCCGGCTCCTACCAGCCAACCATCCACTTTATAGCAGACCCAGTCCTAGAATGTTGTGTGCGTGGTCTGTACTCTGCCCTGCCGTATCCGCGGGCCAGTTATTAAAGTCAATATTTTTTAGATTTTGTATACATATATGAAAATAGAGTTGAATGACTTGACTTAATGAGATTTTCCCGATTCAGCATACTTTTGTGGCACGTGAAGTCACCATAAGCTTGTTAGTAAAAAGACATGGGATTATCTCAGATTTCGATTTAATTAATCAGAAATTATTGCCTTTTGTTTTCTTACGGTTGGAATTAAGGTAGAACATGAGCCTTGTCGGAGATAAATCTAGTTGCTTCCAGAGAGACCAGCACAAAAAATTAGGCTGCCGCAGTACCTGCCCACAAGACACAAGCAATCACGTCAAGAAGTGGGCGTCATTGTCGTCTGCTCCCTCTCTCCCTCCCGCCCACCCACCCGCCATGATCCCACCAACCCCGTCAGCCGTTATTTCCGGACATTACATTAGACAGCGGCGCTTGGGTTACAAGAAGAACCAGGCTTCCACGTTCCCACAGAACTGCGGAGGCCACTTGTGGATTGTACCTTAATGGGAATGGTTAGGAACAAGCCGTTCTTAAAAGCCCAATTCCACTCGGTGACAGATTTGGTAATGAGATGGTACTTTAATTGCTGTCTTATTGCCTGCTCGTCTCTAGCAATTTTGATAAAATGATCAACATATTTGTCTTTTCATGGACAAAGTCACTGAAAAATCACTGGATCATTCTCTGGTTAGGTAAATAAATCCCAGGGTACTTGAGAACCTTGGAAACAGTATGTAGACATCCTATGTTGTTAAATGCAAACATAATCACAAGCTTTGAAAAGAAACCATATTGTGGAATATAGATTTAAGAGACAGGATGAAAAAAGGATTATCATAAGTGTTATTTAGTGGTCTCAGAATTCCTTGTCGACATTGGTTTTCTGATCCAAGACTCAATCACGGCTTGTGGAACTGCTCATTGGATTCCTATTTTCTGCTGCTGGACAATTCATTCTCTGCAATTTTTGTGTTCTGGAAAGCCTATAACTGTATCAAATCACTGCTTAACCTGAACTACCATACTACCCATCGTGACCTCAGTCGCTGGTAAATATTTGGTCTAACCCAGTTTCGTGCATTCGCGACTCAGAGATTTTCCACAGAACTAAACACACAAATAATAGTTTTGATAAATTTGATATATTTGATGACGGATATTTCTTAGAATATCATAGAAAGCCTAAGCTTAGGTTCTCTAAAAAGTTTTTCTCGATATTCATCACCTTTTATCAGTCTTGGCATAATGACAGGAAAATAGTTTTTTGTTTTGTTATAGATCGCCTAACTTACAATGATTGGTCTTCCACTGGTCTTTTAAACGTTCGGTTCATAGAGTGCATTTTAGCTCGACAACAACAGACAGTAAACACCATAGGGTCAGATTAGGTTCCCACACTGCAGTTTCCACGAAAGCTAGAAGCTAGACACCATTAGATAGCAAGTTTCAATGATAAAGCATCTGCGGTATATGCCGCAGAGCCTCCTGACCGCTGCCTGGTCAGCAGTCAGGCGATTCAAGTCAAACCTAATGACTATGGGCTTACAAGAGGAACACCTTGCCTTCGCTTTATGCCGTGTGCTTTCTCTGAGGGAACTGCGTGTTAAATGTATTTTGACATGATTATGAAATGGCATGGTCTAGAAGTTATCAACATATTTTCGTTAGAAAGACGACTGCTCAACTTAATAATGAAGAACATTGACGTCAGTCAGGACACCATGCATTGCACGACAATGGGGGAAAATAGCAAAGAAATGATCAACATATATTCTATCGGATATTCATAACATTTTTTTACCGATACACATATCAAATTTTGTCATAGAAATGAAGAATTACTGCCAGTCTCCATGGTCAATTTCCAATAAAGACAACTGAAAGCAGTATGGGAATCATTATATTTTCAGGCAGTAGAAATTCCCCTCATTTCATCGGTCTATCCGTCCCTCCCTCTCTCATATTTTAATATTAATAAATTGATATTCTTGGATATATTTATATGGGTATTTCCAGAAAATATGTCTACCTATATTTAAACAGTGATGTAATGCTGGGGTGTTGCGTGTCGAGACCTATCATCTGTTAGATACATATCAGGTCCAGTGGTTTGTTGATAGTATCCGTACCACATGTTGAACACTGCGACTCGTTCTTGGGCGCGTTGACTGTTGATGGATCGCCGTGTTGCGGAGAAGGCAGCAGCTAGGCGGATACAACAATACGGATATCAGCCATGTCGAATTTCCATCTTTCTTCTCCTTCAAACAAATACGCAATCAATCACGCCGAGTATGCGTATTAACCCGGTTAGCTCTTTTACCTCGCTAAAAGCGATCAATAAACAAGACTGCGGGTCAATGAATTCTGCCGCTGGTGGTGTGGGTGGGTCGATGGGTGCACGGGTGGGTGGGTGAGTAGGGCGGGGGTTGATTAGTATGTATGCTGGTGGTCAATGCAATTTAAGGGACGATGTGGGATTCGCTTCTAGGGAATCCGTGGGTGCCTAGAAGTGAGGGGTATAGGGAGGGACATTGAAATAAGATGGGAGTGGGTCATATGGATGCTGTGGGGTATGGTAATGTGCATCCGCTAGGACTTTTCCGCCCCACCACCTCCTGCTGTATGTACAGAACCCCATGTCCGTGGAGCAGTCCCACATTACCTGACAAACAGACTGTTATATACGGCCACACATCAAAGCGGGTTCTGTACATGCGGCACCTCGACCTGCCCGTCACACCTCCGGCCGACCACCACTGCACCCACAAACGCAGCCCGGCGATTGCCAATATGGTGGGCAGGTCTATAATGTATGGTACACAGCGATACATTGATTCGGCAAGGTCCAATGATTCCGCTTTAAGCCCACGCCCAATTTATCTGCACTGGTAAGGGTCATCGAGTCAACGCTGCCATATGTTGACCAGCTCCTACATTAATCACGGTTTTTTTGTTCTATACAGCCACATCTGTGTGAAATAGGCGTTGATTCGTGTTTGAGATTTGGGATTTTCACATGTTCATTACCTTCATGTATGAAAAATACGGAATAACAGAATGATAGTTTCTTATATCCTCATACGGAAATTGTCAACACCTTCTTACAACCATAAAAAGGTAAATAAAAAGATTGAATAATCAAATTCTGACCTAATTAAATCTCCAGGATTTGCGCCTGTTCTATTGATTGTATTGTGGAACTGGAGCCCAATGGAGGCAGCTGAGAGAAGTGGTTATCTCTGGTGGTTTTGTTGATGGAATGTACTATAACCTATTTTGGATTGCAGGCAGTATGAGAATATAAAAGCAATGTCTTTGTATAGCCTCTATAGTCATGTAATCTGAAATAGAACAGGTTTACTGATATTTATCCATCTAGTCATACTTGGATTTATTTCATTCCATTCTGGAATCTCTACACTGGGTCCACATGCACACACCCATGACCCTTCATCGCCAGCCTCTGGTAATTGCAGGTGGTATTTAGGTCATGTTTCATTGATTTTCTGATCGTGCACGCCTCCTTAAATGTGACTCTTTAAAGCCCAGGTCGTAGTACCCGTTCAGTCTATTGTGTCCATGCCCCGTTACTGTTAGCACCTTTACCTGTATGACCGATTCATGCTTGAGTGTTGAACGCTTTAGAGTAAGAATACCTAATATCCACATCACCAATATGAAAACAATCTTAGTTAAGCGCCGGCTATCCATCAAGGCCAGACACACAGATGCTAGTCTTTTTTTTCAAAGCTCACAATGTCAGCACATATGCCACAATTCACAATGATCCTGGTGTCATCCAATGCTGCCCTTTCCACTCATTTTTTCAACGTGAAACACAACAGGCATCACTACTTATCGAACATCCATAAATAAATGCAGCATTATCGCCATTCAGCTGATTGAGAACTACATAGAAAGGTATAGAAACGGCTGTGGTGAAAATGTGTCATGATGGATTGGCAACGTTCTATTAATAACATGAAGGATTCTAGTGCTGAGATGAGTTCTGCGTTTCGATCGAAGAATATGAACGAAATAAGAAGATTTCTTTGTTGATAACCCCCTCTGGTGACTGGTGCAGCCTCTCAGGTATAATACATCCGGGTAACTTCGTGTGCGTGGCACCAGGGATGCATAACAATAAAATAAAGTCAAGGGCACTTTCACTCAGTATCAGACATCCGGGTAATAGATAACACGGATGTAAGAGAAGGTTATCATTTATTCTCTCATATTTTTACTGTATACATTGGATAAAATCCCATGTGGAATTTTATATAGAAAATCAGAATGGGTATCTTGTATAAAGGGTAAATAATAGAAATACTTGGACTTGGTGGATTTTGACCGTTATGGTAGATGATATGGGAGGTTGTGGGGATGGGGTGCTTACTGTACAGTGTACAGCAGGTTGGAGGAGGAGGTGGGGTTGTACAGTCTAGCACTGACAGCACGGGCTTCACCGCTGGTCGATACCCACCCTGCACAGTGGTAGTGTGAGGCGGGCGGGACCTTCACCCGGCCCATGATCCCGGCTTCCGGACGGCGACAGCCATTTCCCGACGATGTACTCGCCTCGTGACACTCGAACAGCATATGTGTTCTATCATGGATGTAGAGAATCCCCACTAGTCACATTCCCTATGTATTCCTTAGTGAAGGTATCGTAAAATGTGTCAGACCATTTACTATGGACAGCAAAGGATGTCTGTACATTGGAAATCCTATAGGTCCTCCCAGGATGCTATTAGATGTGCCACGGACTTGGATGTATACAAGTCCGTGGATGTTCCTATGTATTACACAAGGCAATGCTTTTAGCAGATTGTCTCAGACATACAGACTGGTAGAATTAGAGACTAGACTGCTGGCGGAGAAACGAGATTCATGGTTTCGTCATGGTGCTTATACGTAATGCCAATTATCTATAAGTGTAATGCCATTACCAGCGTGCAGGCAATTCGCCCGCCATATGAGAGTTTTTGCGCTAAAAATAATCAGAAACCAGAAGATCAGTTCTTAGTGATAATGCTACACTTTGCAATGATATTTTAGACAGAATAAACGGGAAAGATTCTATTCCAAAGAAAGATATCAGGTTTTTTAAAAGAGACAAATCTCTTTGATTCTTTATGAAATATTTGAAAACATTGAAAAGAATTGACTGAAATAAGTATAAATGAAAAGCTTAATCATTGATGGTCCCTATATACCCTCAGTGTCCCCTGGGACGTTAAAGATCAAACAAACTAGTAGTAGAAAAAAAGATTCTCACATAAATTGTATTAATATCCCATTAACGAAAATCCCGCCAAAGGCAAATTACCTAGATATTCCTGTTAAAATACATATATGTGAATAATGTCATTCATGGCATTCGCTTTCAAAAGCCATAGATCACATCTTTTTATAGCATATCTTCTAAAAATATACGACCCCAAACATAGTTTACGTTAGGTCGCTATTAGCTATGTACATCACACATAATTGCCTGCCCACTTCGGACGATATTAGTATGGACAACTTAGGTAAGCCTTCCTCGTGTTCTCTGAGGCGTTGTGTTTGTACGCCGTTCGGGGCCGCGGCGCGGGGCATCACGATGCCAGTGTCCGCCTGTTTTCCCCCATGGCCAGTTACCATGGATACAGGCGTGTCCCTAGAGGCGACCATCGATCGGCAGTCCTGTGTCCTGGTCGGCTTTATCAGCCACTACAAGCCTTACCTGGTCCTGGTCATAGTGAGCCATCCATCCTGGTACTGCCCTTCTTATACCATATTCTATCCTGTAGATTGTCTGTCTCTGACTTAATTGCCCTGTGCTGTCCACCTCCACATCTTATTGTTTCTATCTTTCTGTTATCCCCAACTTATTCTGAATTGCCTGCAAGTACCTCCTCATCCATTTCTCCTCCAGTTTCTACTGTGTAGGGTCCCGTTGATATTTTCCAGTCATTCCCAACACGCATAATTTAGGTTCATTGTTAGCCAACTAAACATTAATAGATTACATCGAAATATAAATGATTAATGATACGTGGCATAAACACTTCTAACCACCGAAAAAAAATTCGAAATATAAATGAATAATCCTTAAAACCCCTTAACGTATATGCAGCTACATGTTATGTCCTCTCAGAATTCACAATTGTTTATCGGTATTTCACTGCTCTGATTTCATCATAATCATTTTTCACAAAGTTATAGATTCGATCTCACCGCAGTATATATGCTCCCCCCAAAAAACAACAACTATATCTCGATATCCAAGAATATTACCTTCCCACTTGTCAGCGCCAGCTTGAATGTCACCTCACATTTATAAATCTCTGCCCCTATTGTTGCTCCTCCGTGGCCTCTGTCCACGTCTACATTGTGCTCATTGACCTGTCTGGGTCCAGCGATATTTGTCACCCTTACCAACTTAGGTTGTGTTGTCTGAGTTTGAGCTGTTACTGCCAGGCCTATAGTATAGCCATGTATTAGTCAGGACAAGTCGATGGACCAACAGCTGCCCATTGATCTATACTTCCGGGTTTCCCTCAGCTTGCCGCAATTGGTGGGAAATAGATGGAGAGCAACTGGTTACAATATGAACACTGTCCACAAAAATCAACGCTTGCTGTAACATTTCATCGATTATCACCTCGGCTGTAGGTGTTCTCCTGCAGCAACCTCGGCAGTGAATGTGATTATTTCAAAAATAGAGATGAAGAGCTGTCACTTCATCTAGGCGTCAGCGCTGAATCTTGTTACTTGTATTTTATTGGGGAGGCTACAGGGGCCCAAATCAAATTAGTTCATGAAATATCTTCAGCGTAATGAATGTCTGTAATGAGTGGCAAGGCTCTCTTTTCACGCCATGAAATGTCCACTAATGATGTCTACCTTAGGCACGTGTCCTGCGCCCAGAAACGCAACACCCATTGTATGTGCTGTTAATATAGATGGTAGACAGGGCTGCTGTTTCCATAATTTTCCCTTGAATTAGTCTTCTCTGTCTGAATATTAAATTCTATTACGTGATAACGTGATTGGATGGTCTCACGAACCTATATACTGGTCCATAGATGTGTGAATGGTCTTATAGCAGGCAAACTTCCTTAACATCAGAAGTAAAGGAGATGAGGTGACTTGAATACGCAGATGGTATTTGCATTCGTCCTGAGCAGTAAGAGTGGGTATTTTGGAATAGCTGGGTTCACTTTATAATGTGAAATTAACATATAAAAAAAACCCAGGGTAATAGAACGCGGATATTCCCGCGACAATATTGTAAATAGGGAAATTGCAGACCCCGTGTTATTGTTCTTTTTTTACGAACGACAAACTTGTATATCAATCAGTATTCAATAAAAAAAAATTCAATATGCACTTTAGTATCGGGAAATTCCCGATAGAGAACCTCGAATCCTGCCTGTTATGCCTTCAGCTCTTGACCTTATTACAGTGTTGGGGGAAACCAGTTCGTCATACCTGGACTACATAAAGCCACATCTGTTACATATGGTTGAGGGGTTTGTATAACATTGTAACCATACATCCGTGTTCTATAAATGTCAGGTACAATATATTTATATACTTTTTAAAAAGCTTTATTCACTTCTTTCAGAGAAAGTTCTTCCAGTGAGGTACAAGTTCTCGATTTCATTGTCCGATACATCATAAGAACAAAAATAGTAAAGGAAAGAAAAAACAATATGTAGTATTATACATCTGTATATATAGAATCAAGTTCCTCCGGTTCCAAACGATTACTGAATGTCAGTTGTATTAAAGCAAACAAACCAATTTCCTGTGATAATTCCTAAGAATACTACTAGGTTAATTAGATGTCTGTCCTATAACAATACATATAGAAGACGACTCAGAGGGTAGCTGCTGGTGATTGTCAATGATCGATTGCTTTCTAAACGTGAAAGTAACCGATCAAATATTTACCGAACCTAGCTTGGCCTTGGACTGATATCCACACGCAGCGTCACTGCGTTACTTCTCGCACGATATTATACGACGGAGGGCTCAGAACCAGATATCTTGAGGGATACAGATTGCTTCTACTGTTAGCTGCGCACATTAAGGTGTTCAGCCAGGGCTGGATATTATCACAGGTAGCTCTAATGATCATGGTCTGTGTGCAGAGGGACTCGATGACAGGGGGCGCGCAGGAGGAGTTCTCTGAAACCTGACGCGTGTTGGAACTGCCAGCATTAGCAGAACGCTCGCCATTAATCACATCAATTATGAACCTCCTTTGGAGGATGAAGAACTCACGTGGTGGTTCTCCTGCTCAATGACTCGCCGAGCAGCTCACGGAGCAAATGACAGTCTTCATCTTATGTACGAGCCTTCCATTAGGTCCCTGAGGTACATTGTGAATATTATGCTGAGTTCTGCATTTAGATGTTGATGACAGAAACCATCCTGAATTTGTCTCCAACTGATTTGATTAAACTCAGTGTCTTCGACGTTAATTCTCGTTATAACTATCGACATTCCGGTCACGCGGTCCCATTCTGAGATTCGCAGATAAAATGCTTAGCACATGAACTGATTCTCAAATTCGTAGATGGAACAATTCTGATTGTGGTTATTAGTTCGATTATTGAATGAATTGTGAATACACATCCTCAACAGCCTCTCTCCACTTGGTTGTTCTCATGGTAGCTTTCCACTTTTCTGTGAAAGACCAACTTTCATATAATATATACAGTACATCAAAATATATAAACATCAATTGAGTCTCATTTACACAAATAAAACAGTAGATAGGGCCTCCCTATTGGCACAACGATGACATTCATTTTTAAGAAGTGTGGTCATTCTCACTGTTTGTCAGTATTCCGCATAGAATGGCTGTCAATAATTGGTATCACTGACCACCTCTGAGGATGAAAACGTAGGGATCCCTGTTCCGAGGCCAACGGTGCATGATGGCCTTGAGTATCACCGCTAGTGATACCAAGCCGGCTCACAGATATAATCTCAGGTTGTCATGCGGGTAGCTACGTGACTGTCAGGTTCAAGGTCCTTTCTATGAGCGGCTTACACAACTAATGGCTGACGTAGTTCTCAAAATGGACACCGGAGCATGGTCAATATACTTGCTTCTTACCAATACACATTTGTTTTCGAGTTTTAATGGATCAATCTCACTTAATTACAACATATTTTTTATAATGCGTTTATGTTACTATAACCACGGATAGGTCTATGCTATATCAGACATATTGGGAGGTATATATTCAACAAAGGCACAAAAACACACGAGAGAACTGTTGAATACCTCTCTCTGTCTCTCTTTGTCTCCGAAAAGCACAACTGACACTTACAGCGCAACAGACAGCACTGAGCTTTATGAAGCGCAGAATCAGAGTATCAAATGTATCATTTTCTTTTTATTTATATTTGTAATCTGGAGAACATCAATTCTATTATGTGTTTGGAGCGTTAAAAATAGAGAAGCAATCGTCATATCTCACCGTCCTTTGTCCTGACACACAGGCGCCGTGTTACTGAGCTGCTCATATCCTATTTATAGCAGTATAAAGCGCACGTTGATAAAGGATCAGGGATAATGATAAAATATGAGACAGTCACAGGAATCAGAGGCGGAAATAACATACAGCATGCAAGAAACATATCGGGTATTTCCAGAACAGAAGATGATATGAAAATAGGAAGCCAGAGTAGACCAGTCTAGTCACCATAAAGATGGATGATAAAGTGGATGCAATACCATGGTTTCTTGTCATAAAGTCATGGTCAATGGTGGAAAATGGTGTGATTTGAATCTGGCGTTCAAACATCGTGGACTTCCTAATGAATAATTATTACCTCAGTCATATCCTACTCACCTGTGAAAAATGATTTGTTTGACTCAAGTCACCTACCATTTTTGTCACCTTTGCTGGAATGATGACATGATCGCCGTTTCCTAATTCAGTGTGTGGTGTCATGTGTCATATCAATGAGGTATGTTGAAGTAATTTGGAATTCGCCTTTACATTATCAGGATGCGGCATTCTTTTTCCTTGTGTACAGCAAAGATACTACTAAATGAGCATCATTACTGCCAATAAAAAGGTGGGTTGAACTCCCAATGAACCCTCTGGAGCGCAACCTGGCTGACACCGACATGTTCTGGGTCTCTTTGAGGTAGTCAATTTCACTAATTTCATTGGTATAGTCGCTACAAGCTGCACATGGCCGTGATTTCATAAGTTTAGTTACGGATATAGATCCATAGCATAGCTGATATGGAATATGATCCTAAACAACTGTTTATCCCACACGAGACCAATCCTAACATATTTTGGTTTCTGTTGAAATTTATGACAAAGATTAACACGCTCTGGGCAGGTGTCCACTGGAGTTGAGCCACAATCCATTCACGGGTTCTCATTTTACCTCTATTATGCAGATCTTTAATATCTATTCATGACTGCATCCATACTTTTCAAACGATCGGGCTCGCATGACTCTTACATTGCATTGCGCCCCGCATTCGACTGCCGCCATGGCGAGCATGTCGACGAGGTGCCCGGAGACTGGGCGTCACCAGGGGCAGGGGCGGGCTGGCGACCAGGCAGGCGGGACTGCCGGCGGGTAGGCGGGCGGCCAGGCGATACCCAGGCAGGCAGGCAGGATTGCCAGGCGGCGCTCATTGTAAACAGTTGATTGTCCTGATTACAACAATTAATGCCGTCTGCCAATATATGCGCGCGGAATGACATGGCACGCGCGCGGCGCTGCCAGCGCGGGGTGCCGACAGCGCGCTTGTGTCGATCCGTGTTACAAGAAACCGTCTGAAGGATATTATCCAGATCGCTGATCCCACAAAGGACTGGTATTATCTCAAAGCCTCCCCTACTACAATGCCTTGAGGTATTGGCCAACACTAGTGCGAAAATAACCTCAAATGTGAGATGAAAGCTATAGATTACTAAATATATGAATTAATTTTTGATGAAATGAAATATCCTGTTCTTCATTTGCAAAATGTAAGAAGGTAGGTCGGTATACCTACGATATTATATTGCAAAGACGGACTTTTATCAATTCTACCTCAATTGAAGAACTATCTGAATCATTTGAACTCAAATGCTTGAAAGCAGTCTCTTTTTACCTCCTTGTTTATTAGTTCCAAAGAAGTAACTGGTGTGAGTTGGAATGGACATGGTGCTCTGTCTACAGTGATACAAGATATTGCCTGGATGTGATATACTGAATCCACGCATACATTGTTACGAACACTGCCGTCCACTTCACGCAGATTGTCGTCTGCTTTGGCGACAGACAGAAGACAACAATTACCATATTCATTGGAGGATTAGAGCGGTTAGACTTGGTAACGGCGTCAGGATTATCTCCCTCCAGATAAAGATGGCTTCAGCCCGTGCGACTGGATTGACCTGCTCCGAGCAGCTCCGAGTAGAACCGAAGTTGGCCGATAGCGGACAGCAATGCATTTTCATAAGCTCCCAAGGCAGTCACTGTTGTCACTGGGCTATTTTGAGTTTGTCAGTTTTTCACAACCGGTTGATATTAATAAAACACCCCAAAGTCAAAAAGAGCACGAGGATCCCTGCCATGGCCTCAGCCTTTATGGAACCTCTTTGGGTTGTAAATATTCCTCTTGTGTACATTCTGGTGTACTCCGGTAACGCAATTGAGACACCAGTGAAGTGTTTACCATTGCGTCCTCTTTTCAATAAAAAAAGGGGAAAAAACATCTCCTAGACTACGTCACTATACGATGGAGTGGCATCCTCTGGTGGTAGCGGTCTCTACCATTATTAGCACACATCGGGCGACTTGAGTCTTCCAAATGGCCGAGTCCTGTAAAGGTCACCAAAGGTCATCCGCAACACAAATCTCCCCCAGTCGTGACGTCAGTGCTCCCGGTCATTGTGCGCATGCGCAATAAGAATAGTAGGCTTGGATTGTCCTTTTCCACTTCCCGCCTGCTGTTGTAAACTATGCGTTTTGAGGAGGAGGAGGAGTTGTGTGGAGGGGGGGGGGGCGTGTTGGCCCTTTCTCACGGTTTAAAGGTCAGACCCATAAAGACCCCCGCCGGGCGTTCATTCAGACCTGTGCGCACCCTCCCCGAGCAGAGCTGCTCGCCGGTTGCTGTGCACAGGGATGTGCTTACACGCCATTATTATAACGGCCGGCGGCCGGCTTACTGAGCACACCTGAGCGCTAAATGCTACGTAGGTCAAGGCTTTAAATTGCTGCCTGGGGACGCGTACTTAACCATGTGAGCAGCTCACCCCCGTTTGTGAACCCGTACAAAAGGCAA
The DNA here is from genome assembly GCA_950022655.1 of Alentia gelatinosa. NCBI lineage: Eukaryota > Metazoa > Annelida > Polychaeta > Phyllodocida > Polynoidae > Alentia > Alentia gelatinosa. Next base: position 43,171,506 of record OX465583.1, on the reverse strand, counting down.
TGTGATTTGTGCAGCTGACGCCATAATAGGGGCAGGAGGCCTTGTGTGATATATACATCTTGCTGGCTTTAAGCAGGTGGCGTATGGCTGTGAACCAGTGGGAATGTTGTAGTAGAGGATTGGCACTTTCAGGTACAGCATGTGAAGGGAAGGAATGCGTTGAATTGGAGATGATATTAGTTCAGTTCAGTTGTTCTATGTGTGTAGACTTTGCCTGCCAGCGCCGTATTCATACACAACGGCTGCTACATGTACATCCGTTATTGGTACTTTATTGATCAGTTCACAGAAACACAAGTGTGACGTAAACGTTTTCACTGGTTTTGGATCGAAGGGGACCACAGTTCGGTAGATTAATGTTTACGCGTATACATAGAGGTGATAAGGCATGTCCATTCCTTAAGACAAGTGGGAAAGAACACCGTACACATTTGTATAAGCACTTGTTTGGATATTTGTCGATACGTATTTTCCGCTTAATGTACTTATCTTGTATATGAATTATTTAAACCGAAGCTGCGTGACTCTACATACCACCTTGAGATGCTTCCTTGGGATTGGCTGTCATGATGGTCTCTTAGTGGTGGTGGAGTTCCTGCAGCAATATATATATCGATGGAAAGTTGACGTGGTCTTTACCTGCAAACCGTTTCAGACATATTTCAGTAACATTGAATACATACCATACACGCCTTATACGAAAATCTAAACAGATTTAGCTGTTTTAGACTGTTAAAGGATCCTTTCTGTCTGTAGGTGTTTCCTACCTGTGAATGCCCAGACAGATATGGTTTTCCCTCTCATAGTTCAACGCGTTACTTCACGCCTTGCTGGCATCTAATAGATTGGTTCACATCTATTCAGGCTACTCGTGCCAACCTTGCGCGTAACGTCCCCCGCCCTCCACCGTCTTGTTCTCATTGCCGAGCAGGCGTACTGCAGCAAACACTATCCTCTGATTAAGTAATAGCACTACCGTCTTTGGCATCTCTACTACCAGAAAGTCACACCAAAAGTTTGAACGAGAAGGCTTCCTTCCTGACAGCCTAAGTGTGTGGTTACAACAGGTGTAGGGATGAATTGTCCCGGCTTACTCTGTCCACCTGTAGTGTGCTAATTATTGTGTCCATATTGTATCTAGCATCATAGCGGTTTGGAATCATAGCTTATATTTTAGTCGTATATTCTAACATAAAAAAGTATCACACAAAACAATGTCCATCTCGATGAAATTTCACAACATGTATATTCAATTATAATTATGATTTACCATAGCAAAAGGAATTCCCCTGGGGTAATAAGACAACCATTTATTAAATTTTCTATGGAGTACTAATTTCATTCACCCTAAATACGCCATAAACAGTGTGCTTTGCCCGTTTACCCTTTATAACCCCTTCTTTCTTCTACCTCTATCAACCCTCCTCTTTAAACACTGCGCATATCCGCCCCTGTTGACGGGTTTGTCTCGTGACAGTGATGAGGGAGGCTGGTGTAAGGAGACTGAATATCACGTGCGGACTGCAGGCACTACCTGTCAGATACGATCCCATGGACACTAGTATGCCACTAACAGACCACCACGCCCGTCCTGCCGCTGTCTGCTCCCTCACCTCCCCATACTGTGGTCAGCATACCAAAGCAGGTCGTTGAGAACGTTCAAGTTACACATTTTGCAACTGATTTAAAAAAAAAAAACATAAAAAAACATAATAATAAAACAAAAACATCAGAAGCGATAGGACTACGGTGACATTAAAAAAAATACCAGCTCGCATTCCTCATGGGAATATTCCGGGACCGGTCGAGAATAGAAGCTTTAGCGGAGGACTTTTGGATAATGACTATAGATAGGATGGCAAGCAGGGTAGGTTTTTTGAGAGGTCGACCGAGATATCTTATCTCTGGAGGCCAATTTGCAGGAGTGATTGGCAGTATCTCAATACGGAACCAGCGACATGCATGACAGGCCGCTGATTGGATAGAAGATATTTCTTCTGCGGTTGATAGTATGAAGGTGTTCATGTAGAGTAGGTGGTGTCAGGCGGGTGGTGGATGATAGTGAAGCCATAGTGCAGATAGAGAAGTCACGGGGGTCGGTATTTAGTTTGGGTTTGAGGTAATTCTGAAGTAGGGGCTTGTTGGTAAGCCATTTCGGTTAAGAAGTAACTAACAAGGTGGAAGTAGAGATCTAGGATGTTCTCTCTTTGTTAAGGTCCTGTGTAGCTTAAATGTAAGATATTGTTTTGGTAAGCTTCAGGACGCATATCTACCTTTAAAGCGTAAATCAAGCCAGAGAATTCTGCACTCCATAATGCCACCCTATACAAAGATGATGGAATTGACATTAAAAAATCTACCGCTCACCATAGAATGCTCATGAAATGATGCAACTGTTACTTGTAATGATGCAGAAGGTTCACCACCACTACCACATGAATATCCTGATCAGGAAATAAAATGACTTTCTTAGTTTCTTTTTTTTTGTCATCAACATTATGAACACAAGTTCCACTCGGCACGATGTCCACTGCGTATTGTCGATGTTGGACGCTTCAGGTTGTTTTATTCTGGTAAAACAGACCAGAAATACCGAAGAACATAAGCCCCATCCATTTGTCTTTATCTTTTTGTCATCATACTTTTTACTCTAGATATTGCAAGAACAAGTTGATTGCCGGACCTTTTTTTATACATCCATCTGGATCTTTCCACCGATTATGGTCCCACTAATGATGTTTCTCTTCAGGAATGTGCTTATTTTTCCTTCTCTTTATCTTTTAGTTGCATCTTTTATCAATTTACAAACATTATTACGTATATTTGTAATTAAAGATTCCCTTTGTTTGCGTTTTGCAGGTGAGACTTGTTCATGCTTATGAAAATTTACAACTCCAATGGTAAGTATAATCTCGTCTTATGAATATGGGCGTGACCGATGGTAGGATAGCCTGAGTGATGGCCGTAAGTCATTCCTATACCTTCTTGTGTTAGTACACAGGGGGATTCCCCACAAAGCAAATGACAGGGCGTTATAAGTTATTCCCTTTTAGCTACTCTGTTGGCAACATTAACACGAGTATAACCGTTTTTTAAATTCATGCCTGAAATACAATGCCCTAGTAATGACGACCTAGGGATTTCTAAGGAGATATTTGATAATGAATATAAAAAGAGAAGGAAAAAATATCCATCGGTGCTTGCGACTTCAATGTGCCTCTTATGAACACGCCAATGTGTTACTACAGATTGTGTCCGTGTTATCGGGCACAGTGCGGCCCCATAGGGCGCCGACAGTCCACGTGCCCACCCCTCACGCAGCGCCCCCCTAGCGGCCAGCCTGCATTAGTATTGACCGTGTCCTGACCGGCGCGCGTCTTCTCCCATCTCATCAGCTCGCTGATTACCGCCGTCTCAGGTCACTCCCATTGGTCATCAGGCGCGTCTTGCCCACCCCACGGGCTGCAACCAGCGCCGGCTGTGTAATAGGGTGTACAGTTTGATATACCGCCAGGGAACCAGGGCTGACAATGTAAGGTCAAGAGCCGCCTGAAAAGTCAGCTTACTACAGCTACAAACAATGCTGTTTACAAATGAGTCATTATAACATGTGTTCCCGAAGGAAAACATTGTATAGGTATACCCTAACTTCATAGCGCCCTTACCAAACACACCCTACTCTTCCAAGCCAGATGATCACAGTGCCCACGTTACCCTCACTTAGAAATATCCGTTGGCCAATCCTCCCTCACTGCAATGCAACTTGTACGGTACTTTCTCGTCTCGCTATACTAACACACCTATACTAACACACCTGGCCTACAACTTCTAGATTGGGAAAGGGATTCTCTGACCAAATGCTGCAGCCATATGGATCATATTATACTTCCATACCAGTCTTATCTACCCAACAAATCCTTTTACCAATTCATATACCTATTCCATAACACTCCCCTTCCAAATGACTCAACCTTTCTCTATTGTCTCCGAGCAGCTAGAATTCGTCCTGGCTTCCTAGTAGCTTCCCGGTTCCCAACCTCTAATTCATATTTGACTCTATCATTATCGCAATCAGAAATGAGTCAAATACCTGTATGATAATAGATTTTTAATCAGTATGTAGACAGCACAACTCAACCTATTTTAAACCAGAGAAACAAACGAAAACCTCTGCACTTGGCTATACCAGAAAAAAGTGGTTGAATAGATCCAACGCCAGCGAATGCGTTTAGATGTGTATTCAGACTGTCTCTGTTCATGGCCTGCAATCCCCGTGACCTGGGTGACCCTGTTGACCTTAGAGATGAGTGTGCATCTTATCGGCTCGCTCCGGGTTGACTGAGTTCGGCGTCGGGTTTTGAGGCAATCAGCCTCGACCAGCCGAGCACCAACAGACTCGCCGTGTAGTTCTAATTATGGGACCAGCCAAGCACCAGTAGAGACTAGCGCATAGATTGACCAGCCCAGTAGGAGCTCGCTCGGCTGTTCGGAGTCCAACCAACTAGTGACCAGCATGCCCGCTGAGCAGCTCAACAACTTGAACCACGACGAGCAGCTCATTGACTCTCACCACCAGTTATGAGCAGCTTATCCCAGGTACTTGCAGCAGATTGCCACGAGAAGGAGAACTAATTATCTAGAGCTTCGCTTGCTCAGGTAGCAGATTAACCACAAAGTATTTTCTGCACTAAAGAATCATCTATAGCTTCATTTCCACTCTCCAGTATACCATTACATGAAAGGAACAGCTGAGTAATTGAACTTTACTCGCACTGGGAAATATATGATGAATATCTGTACGAAGGAAAAGCTTTCCACGGTCACTTACTGGCAATATAGTTACTCTTTATCTCACGTAGTTTTTCGGTTTAGACATCGACCGCAAGCCATGTCCCTGGCCCATGCCGAGACATCTGAGACTTGGTAGGTATGTACTGTTAAGCTGAAAGCATGTCTAGTATGGCAAATACCGGCGTAGACACGTGCACGTGGCACGCCTCTCCCCACTTTCACAGTGTGAGGAGAAAGAAGGGTGGTAAGGGAGCAATGCGCTCTGCTCCGGCTCAGGCAGGATCCTGTTAAAGGTATACATCGGTAGGAAGGAGTATTTATCTTGTATTTCTACCCGAATAGTTAGGAGGTTGATTCTGTAACTCCACATTAATTAAAGGAGTAAAACCCCAGAAAGGTCATCAAAATGAGAAGTAGGTCTCCCGACGTGCGTGCCCCATCTTTTGTTTTTTTATCCGAGTCAAAGGCGGTTGGAACCTTTCTATTCCCATGCAGAATTCACGAGGTCCACACAGTCACACGTTTCATTAGGTCAGAGTACCCTTTTCTATCAAGTAGGAAGTAGCGATTGTTAGAATAGAACGCCTTGCTTTTATTGCAGGGGTTGCTGTAGACCTATTCTAAGACGGTCGGGTTTTGGGTGTTGAATCCTTGCACAGATCCAGTTAGGGAAGTCAGAAAGGAAAAAACATTCATAGGCCTGACATGCTGGAAAAAGGTTGAAGCAAAGGACGCAAACATCCTTTGGTTTAATGCTTTCTTTAGTATAACCAAAGGACGCAACCATCCTTTGGTTTAATGCTTTCTTTAGTATAGCCAGTCATATGAAACATCCGGATTGCTGTTTTGTTTCCATCTCTAATCATATTTCGATTTTATATACTTGATATAATTATGGAGAGCATGGTGGTTTCACTACAGCAACTTAAAGAATCATTGACCCTCGTGATTTTCCAGCAGAATTATTATAGTACTTCGGACTTATAATGTTATTGACTTTGTTCCATGTTGTAGTATCGTTGGGGTCTGGCGTACGAAGAGACGTCGTCTGGGTGTGTCTGCTGAGGCGGGGCGCCCACTGATAGCGTTGTTAGGACGCTGATAGCTTTGTTCACTCAAGCGAAAATCACGATAGTTACAGAGGGCAGTCGCTAGGGCGCATGGACCAGCTTTTTTGTGCGTGTCCCCGTCTGTGATAGATGGCATAGACAGTGTAGTTCTGGTGGGATATGCTGTGTTGTGGGTAAAGTTTACGGAGGATTTAGAGGTGAAGTGGGAGAGAGTTTATGGTCGGTAGGATGGCAGCAGTGTCGGGCAGGGATTTACTTGAAACCGATCAGGATCAGTGCCCAGGAATTAGCTGGGAAATTGGAAGGTGCGTTCTGCAATGACTTTCATATAGGGCGGTTGAATTTGTGAGAATATTTTAAGTACGGAGGGTATATTGGACAGACAGGTGTTATTGGTAGGTATTCTTTATTAGCAGCGGCGGTGTTGTATATTGGAGGTTTCTGGTTAGAGAGGAGAGCGATTCTCTGGTTAAATTGGATGTAGCGGGCGTGAGATCTAAAGATATGTGAGTGTAATACTCGTGGGGATAAATATATTGGGTTCAACATGTTTAGGGTGTGTTGTAGAAGTAGCAAGTCGTGTAGTGTGTAGAATTTCGAGCGGGACATGTCGGATCTAGTAAATCGCCATACGATACGACCCTGGCCGTTGCTATGGTGAAAAACAAACACAAGGCCTATAAAGACCGTTCTGTGATAGCAGAATATGACACCCGAGATGTCTGGTCTAGTTCGATGTAGTATGTGGGAAGTTGTAGTAGACTCTTGGGATCAGTTCTGTATTAGTATGGTGGCTCTCTCACTAGCTGTAATGGGGTGTCTGAGAGCTGGTCAGAGCAGGTGTGAGTAGGTCAAGGAGGGAAGCCTCAGAATAGACTGGCCAAGATCAAAGCGATGTGACGGATGCAGGTGATGGGTGCGTGCAAGATGGAGGGGCAGTGTGGGGAGCCGGATGCTGTGATTGTCCCCACTTCTCCAAGTATGGCACGCGTTGTAGATTATATGTATACATTCCTTACCATACTATCCTGTATGCGTCTTAAAGTATCATAGCCAATACCTCACTCAAGGTGGATCTATACTGGGTCCCTGTAACTCCATAAGTGAATATTGACACACATCACTCGTAATGTCAAGTCGAAGCTAAAGATTTCGATTGTTTTTCTGAAACAATGTCAGGGATATTAGATTTATGAAAGATTTCACTTTGGAGTCTGCATACATATTTCTTTTTACAAAATGCAGTTGATTTGAAGAAAGATAGCCATTGATAACTTGGAGCACTTTGATTAATCTATTAAAGGCTAGTTTGAAAATTACCCCGAAATATTGATGATAATTGATATTTCATGTTCAATCTGAGACGCTTGAGTCGCCAGGAGTGGTGATCCGTCAGGTGAGCGAACACCGTAACAGATTCCCGGACGTAAACCCTTCTGTTCTAACGTCTTCTGTTGAAATTACAATGTCATACCGCAGTCTTACATGTAGAGATGCTTCTGAGAAACACCCCTGATAGTAAGTCTTTCTGCTCTTGGATTTGGCTGAAAGCTTAGCTATGGTAAGAAATACCAGATGGATCTGAGTTTTTAACTCATTTTCTTTTGTGGGGCGAGGAGAAGAAGTCGAGCTGCTGGAATTTGGTAATCGCCGTGGCAGATGGGAGTTAATCTCAACGACAACCCCATGCTTCGGTGACGGTTCGGCTAGACTAAGCAGAGACGGGAAAAAGTCAAACCGGTAAAGCAGTTTGACAAAGGCTGGCGAAAAAGTATCCGCTCCAAGACTCGCCTGCCACGCGACAAATGCCAAACGCGCCGCGGTCTAAATGTCAGCGTGACAGGCGTGCGGGGGATTGAGGTCTCTCCTCACCGCCATCATCACCGAGCTGCTCACTGCGGGCTTTCTTTGGCCACGCCAGCCCGTCACCAGAGACTTGTAGAACAACGCCCTTGTGGTTCTATCGTTCTCTGCAGTCTTGTAATGTGCCTGTTTCTATGTAGGGATGACAGTTTCCCTTTCTTCCAAGGGAATTCTTGTTTTTATTTTCAGTTTATGAAATTCATTTTTCTTGTTCAAACCTCTCCGCACACCCTAGCCCCATTCCATGGCTAACAACGATGTGTTTTCCATCTTTTCTCCGTCTCTTTGAGGCAGTAGATTCCACATGAAAACAATTTTTTCTCATGACCCCGATTTTTTTTTTTTTTTAAAACCTTTATTTATAATGGAGGAAAGTTTGGACAAGGGTAAGTCCATTTTGCAACGGCTCCAGTCTCCAGTCTTACATCCCTGTCAATTAAATATGAGAAAAGCACGACAAAAACTTTTGAGATTCACGGAAAAAACATAGAATTGCTAACGATCAGATTATTCTTATTGTGTAATTATGTATCCCTACAGTCATATTTATACACTGTGAAAATCAGTGTTCTACTGGTCTCTAAGGCATGCCTAAGTGTGTCACAGTGACGCTATCCAGCTATCTTCTAAACGATGGCCTGAGGAATGGCGTGTGTTGCACTGCCTCTCATGAAATGAGAACGCTCATGAAATACAATTCATTGCCAACCCAATATATATAATACGGCGGAACTAATTGCCTAAATCGTCTTTATAGCATACGTAATATCACCTCCATTAGTACCAGGGGTCTCACTGAGGTATGTCTCTGCCTGACAATGCTGAAGAGCGATCGATATATGTTGCAGTATTTCATATTGCAACGCAATGGTGTATTAGATCTGGTCTCAGTAGCAACACCATAGACTAATACACCCAACTCAGAGAAACCAATTAGTCTATATGAGAATGGGCTGATGGTTCTAATATACAGATTAAATGCCAATGCCTGTAGTGCCTTGCCCATATTTATGAGCAACTGGAGATTTCCAGATAAATCTGGCGACGGATATTATTTGAAAATATCTCAATAGGTCTACCCCGTGCAAAAGAGTATTGCGTTTTATCATATATTTTTCACAGTAATTAGTCGTCTATAAATGGAGAAACAGAAAACACCCGCATAAAGAACTATGATTACCATCTAAGAAATGATAGCCTCCTCATAATATACATGGGTGTGGAAAAAAACCAAACTAATACCGTTCTGTCTATATTTTATGATCGCCCAATGGATAATAGGTTTGAACATTATCCCCGAATTCTGCGCTCCCAAAACGCGAATCATTTACTTGTAAGCCTCTCACTCTACCATTACTACTATACTTGTGAACGTAACTACTAGTCTCTATAGCTACCTCTCACACTCATGACAGTTTAATCAACAATTCTAAAATGCCAGACCTAGCCCTGCATCTGCTATAGTCGCATTTCATTACACTATTGTTTCTATCTATGTGTTTGTTAAAATGATATTTCCCATCAGATATTCTAATTCATTTCTGCCTGTGGGTTACATAGAACAAATTATCATCTTGGATTTTTCAAATCTGACATTCTCATCTATTTCCACCTTAGACTTCGATAGACCGGAATATTTTTCTATTTGCTGTCAGATATTAAATGCGACTCCAAACTGAAGCTGGCGGTCACGATCTTGTATCAGTATTTACCGAGCAAGGTCAACATTCTACGTACAAACACCAAACCTTGTTAAGACAGGAATTGCTCAGAACTGCTCAGACCTGCTCGATGGGTCTCCCAGCCCTTTGCACTGGGCAGAAATTGCACTTCTGTGAGTATTTACATGCAAGTGGTCACAGTGACTGCCATTAACGTCATCGATTTGAAGATTGATTCCACTTTTGCGTTCTTGTAAAGTTTTCCAAAGGGGACGAAAGGCCTGTGCTGAATGCGCTGACCACAAAGTGAAATTGACGAATAATACAATGAATTGCCTCTTTAATAGGAATGAAATAAGACGTTTTCATCCTCCGCCTATTTTATTTGCAATCTGTGAATGGGCATTTAATGATCGACTTTTTCAAGGGTGTTTTTGGTGAGAAAGACTTGCCAACGTGAAGTACAGGCGGCTGCTCTTGCCCACCGACGGAGAATATCTTGTTAGTCTGAAAATATCTATAGGTGGTAGTGAAACTGACGAGTACATCTTAAAAATGTGACAGTAATCCAATAGAGGACCGACGGAAAAGAGTCTTCACTCGTTATATTAGGAGCATGGATTTACAAAGCAGAATTAATGTAGCTCATGTAACCTCCGAATCAGTTATGAATTAGGACTTTGTGTGAATATCAGACTCAAGATCAAAAGGCTAATAGGATTGAAGTGTGTCGCTTATGTTCTAATTCTAGGCACTTGATCTCATATTTCATTAGTGTGCTTTAGGTAAAATCTCACGGAAATGTATATTATAATATGAATATGTAATTCTAATAAAGCCATAGTTTGTCAAATACCTTTTCCCGACTTGAAATTTCCTTTTCATCTAGTTACATTCTACATGCAACCTTTCTTTCCATCTACCTTCGTTGCAGACATGTATTTCCATATCGTGAAGAATGTAGAAATATTTGCATCCTCTTAGATCAGATAGTTTGTCTTGTTTTTTTGTTGTTGTTTTTTTGTTTTGTTTAGCAATGTAATATGGACTTCAAGTAAGCTTCTTATGAACAGTCTATTTACAGAGAATGTTAACGGAATTAGAGCCCATGGGCATGACATGCGCATTTGGAAAAAAAACTCAATAACTTCTTCTCGAGACCAGGGTTTTCCAGGCTAAGTAAGAACAATATTAATAGCTGAAAAATAATATGGGGAAAAAAATGAAATACGAAAATGGTCAGCAAAATATCGGAGCTGTTTATTAACCTGTACAGCAAGGAGATGTAGGTATTCCATCAAATAATGTTTAATGATATAAAGTCACCTTTTAGGAATCAGTCCATATAGTAGGAATAGAGGGAAACTGTTCCGGTGGGAATAAGTCTAAGTTACGAGGTAAGGCTTGGAAAAATTACTGCCCAAGGCGTAACCGCGGGCAGTAATTTTTCCAAGCCTTACCGAGTAATTTTGACTTATTTCCACTGGTACATGGTTTCCCTATTCCTATATACCTTCAATTGTCGGCTAATATCGATAAAAACCGAATGTCTTTGAACGTCAACCTGGGCAGAAAACGTCAACCTTGGCAGTAAACGTCAACCTGGGCAGTAACTTCAACCTGGGCAGTAAACAAAAGTTATTCCACCCCCAGCAGCGTTAAGTAATCATAGGTTGTTCGCTCATAGGTATATAGGAATAAAAGTTCTGTATGAGTCGTGTCGTTGGGCATATTTATGAGATGGAGTCCAGGAGGTAAAACCTCATTAGAAAATGTAAGATGGTGGCCATTCTATACAGATACATGAATAAAACATGGGGAGAGAAGCGTTTCTGATGTCTGAACTAGGTCGAGAATAACAGAACGACACACTCTTCTCCATGGATGCCTGCAAATTTACTTTAGGTCACCCAGAACACCGGCCCTCGACTTGCAAGCTGCACAAGAGTTTGTGTTGTTTACTCCATGTATTGAACAGATTGGACGTTAAACTACCCAAACAAACAAACTACATGTATTCAACATGGTCCACCCTTTCCCTTAGAATGTACATAGGTATATCTGGCGAATTTAAAATTTCAGATTCTTTATTACCCTGGTGTATCAACCGCCATGTTTTTTTTCCATTGACCCAAATGCACATTATGATAACTTTTGAAGTACATGTATGTGAAATTTTAGAAAATGTATAAAATTGTTATCTGACATTCGAGTTCCCCATCACCTTTGTACATGTATAGTATGTACATAGGTTGCTAGAAGGTACATTATCCCTCCATGCATATAGGAGAGAATACTGAATAGTTCTGCGGTAGCTACCTGTAAGCCAGCATCAATAATTTCAATTATGTATACCGTTACGCCGTCTAAGTCCGCACACAGGACTTTATATAATATATGGCGACATGGTTAGTGTGCCTGAATGAAATCTGTTCCGAGTTGTTATGGTCGTAAACATTCACCGAGTTCGAAGATCGGGGGGAATATTTTCGACAAAAATAACAGGGAACAGATATACTCACTATTACTCCTTAAATGGAAGTCATGAAAACGCCTTTTAAGAACGTTGTATAGTTCTTGCACAGTTGCAGAACGGAATCCGTACAGCTGCCCATTAAGTGTGAGACATTCGTACACAGGTATATGATGAAATGTATTATGTCCCATATAAATGGAGACATTACGTGTAAGTTCATAAGCTTATTGTACAACTAGCAATATAGGAATACAGTACGGCTGATCGAGGATAAGCTTATGAGAGGTTTGGCTGCATATATTCACAAATACACGAGATCCTTACACACCTCATACTTATTTTCAATATCTGTGAATATGAAGCTCACGTATGGGACATTTAAAAGATGGGATTGTGCGGAGGTATGTGTTTCCAGATGAAACATAATCAGTGCTTTGTAATACGGAAAAGGGTACTAATGGGAATGAGCCCGTTATGTGTGGCTTATTATCATTTCGTTTCTTTGTCTGACGTGATAAAACATGTTAGGCAAATCACCGCCGTTGCCATGTAAGGCAATCCGCTGTAATGGTATTGTTTCCGTCGGCAGCCCAAGATCTCTCCTTCATAACCTAAAGCGGATAATCTTATCTTTGATATCAGCTTTATGGTACTTACACGCCTTCTTATCCTCCTGTTGGATTATCCAATCGCTCACATAATGAAAATGATCTCATTTTTTGTCAGATATAAGTTCCATGATCTACTCAGTGAATGACATTGCACAAAATCTTCTGTGCCTGCATTCGAAGATATGTTACTCTATACAGGAGAGAAACAGTAGTATTTAGGCACAGAAGTAATTTGTTCATTGTAAAGGTCTGTTACTTGTTATCTTTGGCTTACTTGCAACTATTCTTATATATGATTACTGCTGGGCCATGTAGATGACATCCACCTCAGAGACAGTGCCTGCTACTGATACTATCGTAAAACTGGATGAGGTTTAATCTTGGCCACCGCATGCCACTCCTGAAGTTTTGGCTCCGGACTTCACTCGGCTTCGCGTCATGAAGTCACTTTGCCAAACTCCAGTCGTGGAATACGGTGGCCAAGATTAAAATGAATCAGGTTTTGATTTTATCCTACCCTATCTCCTCGATTTTGGAATATTACGTGATAACAATTCTGTATGCCACTAGTGGCATATAAAACTACGTATGCCAGTCAGCGTGGCATACGGAAACCCAATGTTAATCCTATGGGATTTTATATTAGGGGTAGGATAAAACCGTAAACCTTGTCTCCAGTGTCTTAATTTAGTATTGGGTCCTATGTTCTGAATTTACCACAGCCGTCTGTGACTTTGACTCAGTCCATGTCCTTGTCAAACCTTTACCCTACGTGCTTTGTTACATCATGTACGATGTCACATAATTCTTCATTGACGGATATCTGTCAGGTGTAACTGCCAGCAAACTTTGTTGATTCGGGTCCCACTGCAGCCACTTTTCTCCTACACCCCCCAGCAGTGGTAGATTTACTGCTATATCAAAGGCCAATCCTTCTCATACCATGTCTATGTGGTGTGGGAAGTAAAAGAACTCTCACCTCGGTAAATGTGTAGGGGTGGGATTTCTTTCTAAATTCATTTCATAGATTCGATCACCACCCTTGTGGTGTAAAAGAACCTTGAGAAAGTCTGGTGAGAACCTTCAATGGTTAACTGGACGTTAAATCAAACCCACAAACAAACAGCTTAAAAGAGTGACCGGATTCTGTAAGCTCTCTGCATGGGAAATGTTTACAACTTCATGGCTGTTGAATTTGGCCTCTTAATGTTACTGCTACCACCGACTGAGCATTGTCAGGGGATTTCAATTAACAGTAGGCGTGTCCCTGACACAGATTATGTCAACCGAAAACAAGAACTGTACCACGTAAACAAGAGTAGTGCAGGAACCGATCAACCTGTACAATGACCTACACCTGCTGCCTGTTGTGTATTGCTTGTTCCTTCATCCCTACTTGTTTTTAGTATCATTTGGGTCATTAATTAGGTTTATCACCCAACTCACATGAAGCGCTGATGACACATATCCAATACTGTTCTTATATCTGGTTTTTTTCACACCAAATGATTGGTCTACATCGTAGTGACTGCCGTTTGGGGCCAACGCTCTGTGCACACTTTGCGATAAAGCGTTTGGCGACAAAACAGCCCATTCCCATGCAGGATACATCCGGCCCCAGCTTACCCTCCATGTCGCTAGGGGGCACCACACGTCTCCATGGTAACGGCAGGATGTTGCTTTAGTGATAAGAAAACGAGGCGCGTGTCTGGGCGGGCGTGAAGTGTGTTTGTAAAAGAGGGGGCAGATCTTCAGACGGGTGTCCGCCCACTTTGCCATGTTTACGCTTGACAGGCCAGGCAAAATAATGCTTTAATCAGGTCTAATTAGGAATCAGTTTTGGTCATTAAAGATGGTAATGGAATGATGTTAGTGTATATAATAGGTCAGTTTTTGTATATTAAGGATGCTAGTGCAATGGTGTTAATGTGTATGGTATCCATTCACCTGTGACAGGTGCAGCCGGCATCATGTATGCTGGCACGCAATTAAGGGTTACATACAATTAATGGGTAATTAAAGGTGTGCATCACCTGGGTTGTTTTGATTAGTCAGTATGCTGAAATAGTCACTTGGACATTGCTAGGTGAATACATGTTTATTATCCACCTGACACAAAGTGTCCATAGTAAACCTATAGGAACTCTGTATGGACATACCTGGCGCATATGGATATACGTTATCGACACGCAACCTGTCGGATAAAGGTAGATAAGAAATTCAATATGGGCTGGTTCCAGATGAAAAAGGTCATATATACTCCTCGCAGCATTACACTGTCACATTTCGCATTGAACTTATTCAAAACACCACACGTCAATGTGTTGTGTGAGCTAACACCAAGGCCTGGTTTCGACTTGCTGATTGAGTCTGGACTTACTCTTGATAAGCTAAAAACCTGCACCTCAAGTCCTGACACGTAGACAGTATCGTCTTTCGAGCAAACATTTTTACAGTCGTCGACTTCCTTGCCTGCTCATACGAAGCAGAGCTCTGGATTCCAGAAGCACTGCACTTGGAGCTGAAAAGGCTGGCGCTCGTGTCATCTTAATCATAAATCCCTATTTGAAGCCAGATTACCTGACCTTGACCTCATATTGGCGTGACCTTGACCTGTGCGCGCGTCTGTCAGGCGTCTGCTGGCCCCTGGTGACGGCGGTCAAGCCTTACAGGGCGTAAAGTGGGCGCTGGTTTGGGGCTGATTAGCGCCTTCCCGGTTTGAGGCTATGTGAGGAGGCGAGAACGAGGCTAGTCTGCGCTAGACCTCTCAGCAGTGTTCGCAACAGCAAGGAAGCTTGGAGAAAAGAGGGTGACAGAAAGTAGGCAGATAACAAGAAGGCTGATGTTGAAAAACTGAATTCGAGCTGTATGCCTACTAGAAGGACAGTAGTCACGAAAAAGGTGATCTGTGGTGATTAAACTTTGGGATTCATCTGGTGATTGAATTTAATAACTGTATTATTAGACAATGAATGCCAGGGACAAGTGTTTGAGTTGTGATAAAAATCTTGCACGACTGATTATCACCTTAGATAATCATGCATCATTTGTTTCTTAGAGTATTTCCTTCGTGAGCCCTAAATCAGTGCGAATTAAAAATTTATCAGGTCTCAGGGTCCTAACATTTTTCTCATTGGCTGTATTCATTGTTAATAGATGCTGTCAGGGCAAGTCAACCCCCAACTTGTTTCAGCGAATGTGAACTTACGAGATTAGGTATGTTCTCTCTCCATTAGGAAAGGGTTATGTGAAAACGAGCCAGTAAATGGAAATTTTTACCTAAAGCCCTTTCTTTTTTCTTACCATCATTCATTTCGTTTCGGTATTTTATCAGTTAATTGTACATTTATCTTCCTCCCCTTGATGATGATTGATAAAATTTTGTTTACTCCTTCCATTATCAATTCCCAACCATATGGACAGTACAGAGCACCATACACCTGTCACGGTTAGTATGCGTGTAGGCGGCACTGAGTGGTGTGGCTTGTGTAGGTAAGCGGTGGCTGGGGGTCCATGGGGGTGTAGGGCGGTATTAATAGTACATCTGGGAGGGATGATCCATGATCCACACTTAGTCCTCTGTGGCGCCGGTGTTCACCACCTCTGAACCTCCTCCCACTACAACCCGACCCACTTCCTGATCACGACAATGGCGCACCACCGATGGGCCTGCCAACAAAAACCGCCGTGTCCACCCGATACACTACCCACCCTTAACGGACGAAACGGTCTCAGGTGAAAGATAGCGGTTTGACATGAAATACTTGATCCCTGCAGGACCAAAAGAATTATTCGTTGATTTTAGAAAATTTGGTAATATAGGGAATACAGAATGTAGCTCAGAATTCCATTAGTTTTCGATCGATTTCGTTAATGGAACATACAAAGTTACTGTAAAAATGGTATGGTCATTTATGCCTAGAACTGATCCGATGTACATTTTAACCTAAACCTTACCACCTCAAATATTGCCACCTGTTATTGAACTAACAAAAAGGAAAAAAAACAAAACAAAAAAACAAAAAAAAAGCAGGAAAACGAAAACCACCGAAAAACATCAGGCAGGAAACATTAGACAGGCAGCACTTTGTTGTTTATGGCACAAGTAGAACAGTGACCATTTGATTTATACTTTGCGTGCGTGTCTCCAAGACGTAGACCCTGATCTATCCTTTACTGCACTGTAGCCACAACCTATATCTAGCTACCATTAACATGTTTAATATAAGGGGTTATCAATGGGTTAATCTTATGATATGACATGGCCGTCTCTAATAATTAATATAGTGCCACGGGGCCCCAGGGGCGGGATGTGTTGCCGTTCCGAGGTGATGGATGAGGGTTGGCCATATACTGCCTATCTGAGACTTGCACATGCACACAGTTTTGTAGAGGTAATCGGTGCTACATTGTACCCATGAGATTCAGTGCTCCACTGTTGGACCTATTTCTTCTGTATCTACCTTGGCTGTATGATATATAGCTAAATTTTTGGGGAATAACTATAATTGTAGTATGAAACAAAATACAGAAAATATGCATGGAATTTCAAGGGCACATGCTTTAAGTACTCTGATTTTTCTCATTCAAACAAATAAGTCGTCCCTCACTATTCAGAAGTGAAACGCCATCAATTGCTCTGACCATCAATAATTCTAAACCTGAGAAGACCATAGAATGATGTAAGAAAGCGTAAGGTAATGCTTTGGACGAGACATGATACGCATGTACACAAATTTACGGCTTAATTGCGGGTCACCGCACAACCCTGGGAGAATTCACCGAAGAAATAAATTCATGTCTCAGGCCCACGGATGACTGCAAAGGCCTCCTGGTGACAGATTTACAAGGCAGCTTGTCGGTGGATAAACAGAGGGCGGGGAGGAGGCTGGCTGCATGTCTCAGGTGTCCCTTAATGAGCGCTGCAGTAATTAGACTCCTGCGCGAACAAAGTGATATAATGTTGCGTCCCCCGTGAGGCTGCACTGATCTGCCGTCCCCGTAATGTGCACTGATGAACGGCCAATCTGCCCGCTGCACGGAGGCGCCGCTCTGCTAGTCACAGTGCCCACTGCCTCCCCGCCCGGCCAGCCCTGCCATGCTTTGCTATGCTTATAATCCCAACATGAGTATCCGCAGTGTTTCGAGGAAGGTGGTGGGGGGGGGGGGGGGTACGTTTATTACTGACAATAGTGATCAGAAAACCACTAACAGCCTAGCAGATCCATGGAGAATGCGACTCATATCTGGTACATCGGTTTCTGTTATGGTGACCCATACAATATGAATGTGTGAATATAGCAGACACCACATATGGTCCACTCCTTATCTGCCATCCGAATCTTATTGGGTCATTCCTGCTGCAATATTCCCGCAATTACTTCGGTGTAAAACACCATAAAAACCACTCTCCTTGAACAGATCCTGCGCTCTACTTCCTGTGGCCGCATATATCTCTGCCCCAACCTGCTTGTTTGGGCCAAAATCTGGCCCATATAGTATTTTTTTAATAACAGACTAATATAATACAATTCAGCATGCCTATATATAACTGGAATCCATCTGATCCCTTCGGATCACCAGCCATGAAGGATCCATAAAAGCGATCCCAAGTGTACCTCAGTAGGCTAATATGATCCACTACCAAATCTGATCCCTGATGAAGGTATAATTAAATACCGAAACATGTTTGAAAATACACCGCACTTATAATGCCTCCTTATTATTTCTCAAAGAAGACCAGTCTAGATAGGTTTAGAGGGAATATCTTGTTGAGTTAATTATTTTTACCATATCCCCTCTGAATCCTCTTGGGATCACCTTCTGACGATCCATCGCCCACATCAGGGAGTTCGGGAACAGCGCTCACACGCATCAATCCTCAATACAAATGTTTCCAACGAATCCCCCGGGATCCTCCACCAGGTTAACCGCTCACGCGGACCATGGCGACTTACCTTCAACCTCAACAGCCAACTTAGATCCAATTACAGACGAAGAAAACTAAAAAAAAACGTAAAAGGGTGGGAAATAACCAGCCACCGGATACCCAAAACACTAGCGACACTATGCGCAACCGCAGTGACCCAGTAACGGGGTAAACCCCAGATGGCGCCACCAGTGATCCACAACCCAGACCGATCCCAAACCCACATTAGTGCTAAACAACACCAACATAGTATGGTTCAAAATCCTGAAGAAATTAACCCTGGGAATAACCAAATCAAATCACCACTTGGAATATCCAAATTCCCAGATTGAAAACGACACTACCCCACGAGGACTCCAAGTTGCAGTCAATGCACAGATCCCAGATATATCCCCTACAATCACCATAGCATGGGAAGAAGCCCACACTGAATTCAGCAAGAAACTAACTAGACTCCTACCAGACCATTGGCAAGAGAGATCGATTAAACTACCTCATCTGCTGAACTCACCTGGAAATTCTGAAGTCACAGCCACCATGAGTTGGACGTCAATCCCAAGTCCTTCCAGTGAAATGCCGTCATTTGACTTTGATACAGTGCTATATATTTAACCAATCCTGAGAGACTCAAGGACTCATTGACGATCTTAACAATTTATTTATTGAAATTATTCGAATTATCATAACCCAATATGAAAAGACTGAACACAACCCAGGGTTATTCACCTTAATTTTTTTAATAACAGACTAATATAATACAATTCAGCATGCCTATATATAACTGGAATCCATCTGATCCCTTCGGATCACCAGCCATGAAGGATCCATAAAAGCGATCCCAAGTATAACTCAGTAGGCTAATATGATCCACTACCAAATCTGATCCCTGATGAAGGTATAATTAAATACTGAAACATGTTGGAAAATACACCAACATCTTGTTGACTTAATTAGTATTAAAAATATCATAAATTCTTAGTGTTTTTGGGAGTATTTTTGTGTTCCACTTGTAAATAGATATGCATATAATTCTATGATAAATGATATACACTCATTTCTGTTATTTGTTATTTCAAACCAGACATAGCCATAGGGGTTACTTTCTTCAGTGGGAAGTACCTCATGTGTTGCAGGGTTTTGTTTATCAACATGACCCATATGCTCAATCAAAGGGGCAGTCTACTCAACTGTGGATTCACAATATACAGTCGTCTAAAGCTGAAAAAGAAGCAGCTGGATTGTCTGTGAAGCTCATTTAACAATTCCTATATTTCCTAACTCATAATGTATGAGTTGTTTGACGCTCATAACTTTTGACAGTTGCCTTGTTTTGAATCCGTTGGCTGCTTTCCCCAAGTCGCCCCTCATTCTCATGAAATAGACACGTTCTCATTACCGTCATCCTTCGCCTGTTATTGCTGATGATTGCAAACTGACACGTAATGTCTGTTATCGTACCTGTCGATGTAGAAACCCCTTAGCAATTGTTACTTTCTGCAACGGCATATCGCAACAATGAGTTTGAATGCCGTGCAAATATCGGTAATGGGGAAATTAGGGAAATTTTTGTATTACAATTCCTACATAACATTTCTGCAAATGTATTAATGATCTACACAGATATTCACTTGAAAATGGAGGAAAACTGTTTGAACGTGTAGATCAAAACTTCTATCAAGTCAGGAGACCATGGTTTCGTGAAATCGGTCTCAAAAACTTGATTTGGGAAAGGTTCCAAAATGTATCTATGCAAATTAGTGGTGACTTTAAGAGAACTTCAAGCCATGAGTGCTCACCGGATTATTATTAAATGAAGCGGTTTAACATTATTATAATTAAACGTGTCTAAATATGTCTACATAATATACTTAGATGGATCATAGATTTAAGTATTCATCTTTTAGTATCTTCTTGTAGTCAGCATGCACGAACTCCACTCTGTGTCTTTTAGTGGTGTTTATAGGAAAGTAAAGGCTATAAATACGTTGACTCGTGATTTATATTGTGGTGATTATATGGTCACGGACATGTAATAGTCACCTAGATCCTCGGTATGATTGAGCAATCACAGTAATAATCCAATTCTTTAGCCTATTTTGATGCGGATAGTAATTTATAGGATGTGTTGGTTCTATGTACATGTCAAGAAAAGCGGAGCATTTCTCAGAGAAACTAGAGGAAGACATGAAGGCTTTGTTGTTTCTTCTTATAATGGTATGACCATCCAAGATTGTTCCCTTTGTCTCTGTATGATTATCAAATTTAACAACTCATACAAAAGAAACACGTCGAATTCTATTTGTTATTTTAGTCTGTTTAAGTCTGAATCCCATTCAGCTAAATTTTAGAAAACACATTCAAGTTCTGACTCCTTATTCGTTTGACTATTACGATGAATTAGATACGCTACCGAAACCAGTCCTACCCAGAAACAAAATCGTCTGACTATTACCATGACTGTACTGACCATAGTTGGCGTGTCTGCTTACAGATCTACACACACTTGCGGTTTTACTCGTGCCCTAACGAACAACGGTGGATTGTGAGGATCCTCTTCATCGTCCCCATCTACTCCTTCGACTCCTGGTTAAGTCTGCTCTTCTTCAACCACGACGACTATTACGTTTACTTCAACACCGTCAGAGACTGCTACGAAGGTGAGAAGACGCATTTTATTCTAGGAATGATTTCGGATTATGTATGAAAGTGAAATAAGTGGATTAATTTTATGTTCAAGACTCCCACTTGATCAGTGGGAGAGAGAAAAGGAGAATGATTATTCTTTGAAATATAATTTATGAACGCAATTTCATGTTCCTAGGTA
Source organism: Alentia gelatinosa (assembly GCA_950022655.1). Lineage (NCBI taxonomy): Eukaryota > Metazoa > Annelida > Polychaeta > Phyllodocida > Polynoidae > Alentia > Alentia gelatinosa. Next base: position 43,150,281 of record OX465583.1, on the reverse strand, counting down.
CAGGTCGTTATTTTATCAGGAAAATAAACATCATAAGACTGTATTTTTTTAATCTCTACATGACGCAATGATTGCAATTTTTAAATCATTCATTATACCAATGGCGATGGATGTAGGACCAACTGATTCTATTCTAGATACATTCAACTGATTTGCTTTAAAGGTATATAGTCGTAATAGTATTGTTCAGTATAAACCCATTTTATGTCTATGGTCGTATGGAATGTTCACGAAGTGTTATAATATGAGATCCGCTGCCCTCAATATCAACATACCGTCTGATCTACTGCTTAGGAGGTGTTTGTCCTACATATCTGACGCTGTTTGTGTTTGTCACTTGCAGCATTTGTAATATACAGCTTCCTCAGCCTGTGCTATGAGTACCTGGGAGGGGAAAGCTCCATTATGTCGGAGATCCGCGGTAAACCCATACAGTAAGTGGCGCCGTCTGGTGATAAGAGGCGTACTAGTATTCTGTGAACCAATACAACTCGGTCTATGTCATATCACTAACTGACGCTAACATGTTGCAAGAGTCATATTTAGATGTTATGTCATTAAATATGTTTGTATGACACCTTTACTATCACATGAATGTTTAATATATCATTTGATTTAATAAATATTCTACTTAATCCAGGTCACTAGTGTCAGTCCTCCTTAGCTTGACAATCAAGTTTGTCATAAAGAGCTGTGTAACAATTTATAAATGACTTGAATTGATAATCTGTATTGGGGAAGTGTATAATTTATTTCTCCATAGTCAATCATAAATTGCTTCAATGCTCAATTTTGGTGCCGCAGGTCAAGCTGGTTCTACTGTACGTGTTGTCTTGCCGGAAAACAATACACTATTGGCTTTCTCCGCTTCTGTAAACAGGTAAGTCCTACAAGTCATCGGTATTCACGGGAAACTTACTCTGAACTATCTTTTATCACCTGCTTGTCCTTAACTAATAGACGAGATGTAAGGCTTCGCCGCAACTTTGGTACCCTTAGTTTAGGATAAATATTAAAACCTGTTGTTTTTTATTTATAGATATGATTAATGATTTTCAATCGTGGCCGTCATTTACCGAGGTTCTTTATATTCCTGGCGGTTGATCTCCCTATTATTCTAGGGCACTCAGAAGAGTCTAGAGTACACAGTCCGGACGGACCAATGCTGTAATGGAAGACCATCTCATATGCGGTGAATTATCTGCAATAGACAAACAAACAAAAAAGAGTGCCGTCATTTCATTGTATATTTATTGCCGGCGTGTTTTTTTTTTTACACTTTATGCGATGGACAGATGTACTTACTAACAGGATTCGTGTGTGTTATGATCTTGACATGACTTACTGGTTTGCTTACAGGCCACACTCCAATTCTGCATCTGTAAACCGACGATGGCCCTCGTGACCCTGGTTCTCCAGGCTTTCCACAAATACAAGGACGGAGATTTCTCGTGAGTAACTCAACTCCTTCGAGAGCAGCCCCAAGTGTGGCACAAATTCTTAACAGCATAGTGATAAAATAACACCATTTCTGTTGTTACTGACCCCTTTTAGTGCTTCAATTTAAAAAAAAGTAAGTGTATTTTCGAGTTTCGTTGCATCGCTGCACCTTCTACATGGACTCCTTGGGATAAACTGTATAAATTTGTTTAGAGATTCTTTCATTGCCACGGGTTTCCCTTCTATCCAGCTATGTATTTTCTATGATTTAGTAAGAAGAGAACATCGCCATCAACATCACACTCAATTCATATAGCCACCTGTTGTAAGACGTAGGAATTAACCTGTCCTCCCTGGGAAATATGACGTAATATTCAATGGCTTATGGTCCGTATGTTGTGTTATGTTCAAACCTGACCTTTTTCCCCCTTCTTTTTACAGCCTTTATTACGGGAATTGTTATACATAAAAACACCGGATTCGGCAAAAGGTGCCGTTCTTCCATCCGGGACCTTAGTCAAGTGGCGTACATTCAATAGTACAGTCAATATTGGTCACAATTTATTGTACTAGCAAGGTACCTCTATTCAATCTAAGACATGAATCATAACATTGGCGAACACGTATTCAGTGAGCTGTGTGTTGTTTTTGCAGGCCTACGAGCGGCTACTTGTACATCACGATCATTAACAACGTGTCCATCAGTCTGGCCCTGTACGCACTCTTCCTCTTCTACTTCGCCACGCGTGATCTGCTCAGCTGTTACGACCCTGTCTTGAAGTTCCTCATCGTCAAGTCAGTCGTCTTCTTCGCATTCTGGCAGGGTGAGTCTCAGTTCATTCTAGAAGCACACGCCTCTAAGCACCCCGCATATAGTTTACAGTTTACGAATCAAAGAGCTTCAATTTTAGTTGCCATAGTTGACTAGATCACGTATATATATTTCCAATACCAAAATTCATACAACTTACTTTAAAAAAATTGTAAATCAGTTTTCCAAAATTTGGTACAATGAATGAGGTTTCTCAATGTCTGCATTATATTCATACACAGACGGCGTTATTGGTTTATTGAATGCGCAAACTGACGCAAAGTGCGTATCCATTCAACATCATTATATAAACCGCCAACTCTAGTATTTTCCCCCAAAGCTGCTTGATATCTCTCCAAACAACTGTGTACGAATACAACGATAGTCATTCAGTAGCTGTATTATGTCAATACATGGACAGTGTATTCTCTTGAGTTGTATGTTCATGGTCAGTACAATAGACAACGGAAAGAGGTTGTCTATCTATCTAAGGTTTCAGAATAACATTTTATCCCATGTACTCACAAATGTTGCCCACAAGGGAATCTAAACAATGTCACTTAGATATAAGGGATTAGCAGATGTTTATAACATGATGAACTGGTATTACCCTCAAAGTATTTCATCTAAAGGAGGTGTTCCACTGGACCGACGTTGGCCGATTTGATAGCCAGATACTCGCCGATCCTTATCGAATACCCTAGAGTTTCTCAAGCCTTTGATAATGGACAATTATTAAACTATCACTATCAGAAATGAATGCATTACAATATGCGACCTTCCTCTTAAAGGCCCAGGAACAATTGATCGGTTGAGAATTCTGCCTAGTGGAGTATCCCCTTTAGACTGTTATGAATAAAACGAAACAAATTGAATAACTTACGATATAGGGGCCCCTCTGAGTTATCTTGATACAAAGCAGACCTTATAACTTGAGTTTATTTTTACACTCTGGTGTCGCCCTACAGGGGTCCTCCTGGCCATCCTGGAGAAGGCAGGTGTGATCAGCGCTATCTACTCGGAGAACGGCGAGCAGGTGTCGGAGGCCGGCACCGTGGCCGCGGGATACCAGAATTTCATCATCTGCATCGAGATGTTTTTCGCCGCCATCGCCCTTCGCTTCGCCTTCCCGTTCAACCTGTACGCTCAGCAGGAGACAGTGACGCACGGCCGCACCGTGTCGCTGCAGAGCATCTCGTCGAACCTGAAGGAGACCATGAACCCCAAGGACATCATGGCCGACGCTATCCACAACTTCCACCCGCAGTACCAGCAGTACACGCAGCAGGGCACCAACATCCCCAAGGAGGAGATGGACTTCTACCGCGACCGCGAGAGCCAGCCCGGCGGCGGCGGCGGCGGCGGCGGCGGAGGCGGGCACTTCCAGCCGCAGCCGCCGTCCTCCATGCACCACCCGCACGACCAGCGCAACGGGACGGTGGTGGCGGGCGGGGTCATGGCGGGCCATGGCGGTCACCACCCGATGGGCGGCGGCGGAGGAATAGGAGGAGGAACGATGGCGGCGCCCGTGCCAACGATTGGTGGGCCGGCTGGGGTACTGCCGGCGCCACCGCCGCACTCGAGACAGCCCAACATCGGCGGCAAGGGCAGCCGCTTCACGGAGAAGACGACGCTACTCAGCTCCGACGACGAGTTCCAATAGGTGTTTGACCGCGCTGCAGCAGGCTCTGCACTGATCAGTCACATATCGCCGACGATAGAGGACGAACTTCTACCGCTACAACACTAGCGCAAACCCCCTCCTCCTCCAACCCCCCATCCTCTCCCACCCACCATTGCATGTCCAGTTCAGGAATGACGGTTTGAAATAATTTACAGGTACGAGTAGAACGAGTGGAGATTGAGACTTGACCGTTGATTGTATTGTTTGACGAGTTGAGGGCAGTATGCACAGAAATCGATGGTATGGGTGGTGCAAATGAACAGGGCTGGTGTCGATAAAGGCTGGTGTTTAATCGGGACATAACTGTGATCTCAGGTTGGGGGAAGCGTCAACGTTACGGTATTATGATAATGTAAGTTATGAGCACAGGCCAAAATGTGGGACTAATTAGGCAATGTATGAAAACACTGCAGACGACCAAAGATAAACCCGATAATGGTTCAGGCTAGAACTTATCGGTGAAAAGTCAACGTGTGTTCACCAAGTCTGCTGTAACTCAACTGACCTATGTCAGCGTACACGTACGCAAGTCATTCCTCGACTGAACATTGCAAGCCGAGTATGGCCTTGTTGACTGTTGTCATGGTAGCTGGAAAACAACCTCAGTCACCCACCCACACCCCATGTTGATATATTCTATATCGGTATACGAGTATATAATATTATATATATAGGTGTTACTACGTTGTTTCTAAACACAGTTGTTGGCAGTAACAGTGGGTCCAAGACCTCTTAAGGAGGGCCCACTGAATGCCCTTGAGAGGTCACACATTGAGGTCATATAGAGGTCACAGTTGAACGCTGACATGCTTGGTATGTGGCGGTCAAAGATGATAATCCGATATTAAAGATCTTCAGTGGGAATCTGTTTCCTGCGCTCCCGCCCCGCCCCTTATCCCACAAAGAGATATTTTTCCAAAAAAAGATACAAAAAAATATAATGTGCAGGTGTCACAGAAATACTAGACGATAACAGAGAAGCCCCGTAGACATCTTAGTCTTCGTTGTACATTTTGTACAGTTTTTGTAAGTGTCTTTTGCATGTCTATTTAATGGCTGTATGAATACCGCTTGTTCAAAGACTGACCTTGGTTTTCTGAGCTAAGACTCTACTAGGTCTGCACAGAATGGATTCTCTCTCACTCTAAATACATCGCCCACACTAGACACTCCTCGAGCGGCCTAAGACAGGCACTCAGATAGACTGAACTTTATGTAGAATACGTTCAACTTTTGGAGATCTTTATTTATTCAGGATAAAGGAAGTAGAAATTCTGATTTTTATTGTCCTAAATTTGTTATTCCGTGCAATTTCAGAACAATTACGACACGATATTGATGTAATCGACTTAGGTGCTTCAGTTAGCATTTCCCTTGTTCGATTTTGTTTCTTGATTATAGCGAATCAGGTCAATCTAGATTAGTGACTAGTGATTCTAGTGCAATATTTCCCAAGGGTTATATTGGGTAGATAACCATGTGGATATAGAATCCGGGTTGTGAGTTATATAAAACATATAAGGCACTTGGTTGCTTGCATATAAAAGAGATGTACATACCTGCATGCTACACAGATGATCTGTAGAGTTCTACACAGAAATCTCATATATGGTAAGTGTAGCGACGGCAACGCCCCCTACACAGATCTCCAGTGAAATGCAGCTGAATAATCACATTGCTTTACCAATGTTCATATATTCCTGCCAAAATATATAAACAGATAGTAAATGACCACACGCGTATTATTTACCATTGCTTTTTAAACAGATGTATTATTATATTAATCTTATTCGCCGTACTCTTTCGTTGTTTGTTTAGATGTACGATTTTACCATATCAAAAAACTCGCTGTTCTAAGAGTGCGAGTTTGTTATTTAAATTCATCACTAAGGACTGTTCAGGACCTGAGTTAAATGATGAAATTTCCTCCTACAGTCTGGTACAGGCATACGTATGCTTAATCCTCAACCAGGGCTATACACATTTCAAATGTTTCCTTCTAAAAACCAATGCATCTCACTTAATTGTAAAACATATCGGTGATGAGCTGAGCAATTAAATGTTCAAGTTTGGCCACATCTTTTGTTGGGCACTAATGTACTTACCAATTTCAGGACGACTATTGTACAGTGTAGTACCAGTGCCGCCAAACCCAGGGGTGATAGCACGTGACGAGTAGGACATTGTTGTTGTTTTCATGCATCATTTGTTTAGTAGCATTACATTGTCACGGTTTGTTGAACATGTTGCACAAACACGAAACAGGTTGTGTTTTTCTTCTTTAAAGTGTAAAACAATTATAAATAGGGATCTTCTATAAAGAAATTCAGATGTCACTTGAGTACCTGTTGCCATATAAGGGCACAGGGCCGACCAATCAGAGTGAGTGTTCCTGTATCATGTGGTACTTGGCACGAGAACTCTCAGGCTCTTATTGTAGAAACTTGTTGACCTGCGTCTGATATGTAAGCATGCTACATAGGAGACATTATCGACATAGTGAAAAACAAATTGCAACATGGTGATACTATACGTGTTACAAATGATAGCTGAACCTAGGCTACCTGTGTATTATGACCGCTTTCTGCTCCTTGTATTAAATCATATTGCGCAGAATACCCGCTGCTCGTTCGGTCAGACCGCATATCCCAAGTTTAAGCTACATTCTGTGAGACAACATATACTGTGCATGTATTTGAATTAGTAGAATTGAACCAAGAATTTAGAAATTGGGACCACAGGGGTCTGTAGAGCCATTCTGATATAGCGAAGGGAACAATCTTATGTGCTTCATGTATTCCAGCGGCTGTTGGCACCGCTTCTATGATGAGTGAAAGAGTTGAATGAAAGGAGTGGGCTTTACTTTGTTCAGTTACAAAATTATGGAAAACAAAATACGGATGTGCCACCCGGTGTTTGTGACATGGGCCAACTTGTATCCATGGCCAGGTTCCATATATAGCAGCCAATATTTCAATGTACAAACACCAGTGTTTCAGTGTTCAGTAACGAGGCTACAATCTTCTGTAACCCAGACACGAAAAAAAGCCATGACACGCTCAACTTCTGCCAATTACGAGACTTTTCGTAACTATACTCTCTGTAATTAATTACACAAATTCAGGGACTTTCTGGACAAGGATAAACACACACTCTCAGATTCCAACTCTCATGAATATGCAGATTGTTTTAACTTTAGTTTTTAAGAATTAACAAAACAGGGAATGTTACAGTATGTTTTGTTTGGGTTTTGTTTTCAATTCGAGAATAACACCAGAAATACAGTTATTAATCTGTGTAGTAGATGTATCATTGTTTAGCATGACAATTCACTTTTTATCTAGGCAGTGAAGGCATTAAGAAATTAATATCTGTTTCCAAGACTACCATTAAGGATGGCGTCAGTTATAACCATATTAAGTCTCGGTAGAAAATAATCTGATTGGAAAAAATAATTACAGGGATTATACTTTTCTGTTATGAGTTCTTGTTCGTTTATATCGTAGAGCATCATGTGTTGTGTAAGGTCCCAATTAATTTTGGAACTAGCAATCAATGATAAATTTATCAAAACCCATTGAACATGTTTCTGAAATTGTCATCTAGAAATTACTAAATTATTCTCTTAACATAGACTCTTGGCTGTGCCCTTTCAGAATCCAGAGTTTTTGAAACACAAGATTCCTAATTCCTATAATTCCCCTTTGAATGGTGTATTAGATTATCCTCAGATTAAAGATAAGACCGGAGATAAGCTTAGTTAGGAGATTTTCCGGCTTATTTTGCGGGACCTCACGGGCTTCTCCGTCATAATACATTACCGATCCCTGTGATCAATCAAATTGATGCAGTTCATATCATAGTATTTATTTGAGCATAATTCATAAGTGAATCAGAATTTACGACGTATCAGTTATTGATGCTTCGCTCCTCCGTATACAGCACAATTGATTTTGTCAGTTTCACTTTGTTGATGTTTAACTTAGTTAATATATATGTCTAATTATTTACAGGGTTTGTGAGCCTCGAATAAGTTGGAGTTATTTTGTGCTGTTCATGCCTATATATACTTAGTTGTAATCCTGATTAATTCAATTGTAGACTAAATATCATTATTACAATCTGTCCCCCGTCAGTGTGTTGGAATTCATGAGGCAGATGCAAAATTTTAAGATCCACTCCATGTGAAATAAGCAAATATATGGTCACAATTATTCAAGGAAGACAATTCTTCACATGTTTTAATTCAAGATATGTATATTTTCGATATTCATTGGTAAACCACTTAGGTTAAATTTGGAAATGGCTAAGCCAATCACTGCATCAGTCAAATAGTTTTAGTTTATAAATAAATGTCACAAATATGAGGGTATTATGTCAAACAAAGGTGACACGGTTTTCAAACCCTGATAGCACTTTTCGATTTCAAACAAATTCCAAAGATTCTTTATATCCAGAATTTATAGTTAATGTATATAAATCATCTCCATTCCATGAGTTTATTCTTATGATATCGCGTGTAATTATGAAAGACAAACACAGTCCCTGTTACCTTTGTATTTCAGGAAATCTAGCTGTTGACATTGTTCTGAAGAAACACTTACCTGCTTTACTGGTGTTAATCGTACAGCGAATGGGTGGTGACCTATACATAGCTTTATGCACAGCAGGATAAAAAGCTTGATAATGTTAATCCCTACGTATGGAAAATACTACAAGTTACCAAAAGATCATAATAAACCGTTGGAAATAATGCCTTAGAGCAGATATTTATTATGAGTTATATCGAACAGCTAAGCATAATCAATGGCTATGTTTAGTATTTTTCTTCACTAGGATGTTTCTATTTACACTGGTTGGGACAGTATGAGACTTGATTATCTTTAGTGGTACGTGTAAGGCCACAAGAGCATGCTTTTGTGTCTCAAGAAGGAATTGTTACTGGCTTGAGTTGAACATTCCATGTTGGACTAGTTCCCCGTTGGGCCACGTAGAAGATAGTTTACTGACTTCAGAGTTTCACATGGACTATACAGTCAGATAATTATTTTTTTGTGTAAATGTGATGTCAATAAATGGATTTCAGCAAAGAAATTATATCGGACTTTCCCTTTTTATATTCTTATGTTGATTATTAAAAACTATAAGCTCACTCCAATATTTACTTATAACATACATTTAACTACCTCAGATATTTGTATACTAATCATCATATGATATCTAGATTGTAAACTTATCACCTGCCTTCGTTTCGGCCAAGAGGGGGTTGTGGCCTTCTTCAGGGCTGGGAAGTTCATAATTTGATATAAATGTAAACATTCACCTACAATTGGTTTGTAAATTCAACACCAGGGAATATACTACACTGAACGTGAAAATTGAACCATGGTTCAATTTTTGAAACCTGCTAAATTCCGCTTTGATCAGGGATAAAACATGCAAAATTTATTTTTAGAATAATACTTCTTTTTATATTTTATGTTATCCACCTACTAAGTACCTTCCAGAAAAACATTATTCCAACAAAATCAGATGAATGGTTTAGATTTGAGAGCCTTTTGAAGTTGTGTATAACACTGTAGTTTGTCCAGCCCCCTAAATATTTGAAATTTCAAGAAATGTTATAAATGCTTATAACTTAATAAAGACTAATATTATATGGTGACACACATTATATTTTACCCAGAATACCTTTATCATATATTAGATTTAAAAGAAAATCTCTGAACCATATTTGGGGTGTTGGGCAACACAGGGGTGTCGGACAACACGAGGGGTGTTGGACAACAGGTTAATAGAATTGCTCAGAACAATGAGAAAAATAAAATTTGAGGCTATAATCCTTTATATCTTTAATGATGTGATAATAAGCTATATTTTACAAAGCACACCACTCAATTACTGATAAAAAGCAACCCCAAAATCATAACTTATATCACAGCATGTTGTCCGACACCCTGGGGTGTCGGACAACACGCTTTCAGTTTTTGAACCATAAAAAGTAAAAAAAATTTATTTAGTAAAAAATCAACCTGGGTATTCATGAGTGGTAGGGGTTCTTAGCATAATCAGGGATATTTGTTATTCCATTATGATTATTAGTTCTTTTATACATCCTTTAGAGATGTGTGGTCCAACACACCATTTTTTTGGAAAAATATCATCATGGAATCATAATGTTCTGATATCAGAATGGAAAATCCGATTGTGTTGAAACTTTCAGGTATCACAGCCAGGATTCTTGTCAGCATTGTACAATAAAGGAAAATTAATTTCTCTCAATATATTTCATTAGTATTGTCCACTGAAAGTCGGGGTGTTGAACAACATGCTCTATGGGTCTCTATGTTGGAAAATTTGAAGGTCCTAGATATTTTTCACCATTTTGATATTTTTTCAATCTTTTACCAATTTTCAAAATTATATTGTCTACACTTCTCATGACATATGCTTTAAACATGTTAATAAATACAATTGGCTCAAAATTGTGTCTCCCAGATTTTGAACAAAGTGAAAATCACTAGAAAATCACAGTCTTTGTTGATTTTCGGAAGGAAAAATTCCTCAGAGCTCTACAAAACCCTATGTTGGAAAGAAAGACTATCAAAAGATGCACCAAATAATTTCATTTTTACATTGATGAGATACGTTTATACAACATGAACCTTGAATAAGCTTGTTTTGGCAATTTAGCAGGTTTCAAAAATCCGACCCCCATATCAACCCAAAAGAGGGCGCACTGAATTAACGTTTCATTACAGTCAAAGTTAGTAGATGTCTACTTTATTAGCATGCGATGGAAACATAGGAACTTTTTTATCAATTCAATCAACTCACGATTCAATTGCGTACTCTCTGGTAACCTATCTAAATATATCGACAGGATTTACTGGTCCTTGCGTTACGGTGGCGCCTCTTGCGCGAAAATGAGATGGCACAGAGTGCCAAATAATGACCTATTTCTAACTGTAAACAGACAACTTTTCTCGCTCGTCTCTTTGATGTACTGTTTTACGACACACTCATGCCTAACATGCACTCCTAGCTATCTGATACATATCTGCCTCTAGGATAACACTCCTGCTTGAGGCTTGCAAAGCAGTTGATACGATATCATATCTTATCCGTAATCCCCTAGTCCAATGGTATATTAACCATCTATAAATATACCATGGTTCCTGGATGTACCTCGCCATTCGCAGTACAGTCGAACCATAACCACCGAAGCTCCTGTTTCGCCCTGCACCCTGCATATACATTGACCACTACGCGGGACATACGGCCGACCATTTTACACGCATACAACGCCATCCTACCCTCGTGTCGCACACACTAAACCATGGCGGGTACGGTGCTGAGAGTGGGCTTTGTGGGCGCCGGCAAAGTGAACTTCGGGGGCTCCGAAGGGCCTTGGGACCACGCGTCGCGCCTGGAGCGCATGGAGGGCGTACAGGTGGTGGGCATTGCTGACCCGCTGGAGGGGGCGGGGCGCCGGGTCCTGGATGCACGTCTGGCCGGCAAATACTCACAGGTGTACGCCCAGTGTGCCCTCTACAGCTCCGTGGAGGAACTGCTCCGTGAGGCCAAGCCACACATGGTGGTCATTGGTACTCCACCCTTTGTCAGGTGAGTTACTGATAATTACGATATATATGCCTTAGGCTAAGGCTTAGCATCTTACCTGTTAACTCAGCAAAACTTCAATTCAGATATTGGCTTAAATGGCGTCTTGGAAATTATTAGATGAGCTAATAGGGGGCACCACAGTCTACAGAACGTGTGTACGGCATGTTTCTCTGATCAAGCATGATTTCGCAATTATGTCCCAATAACAAAGATAGGTTTGCGAAACGAATAATTTATTGAGTAACACATAAAATCGAGGAGGAAGTATTGACCCTGTAGTAGCTTGAGGCTTTATGAGATAGGGTCCCCACTCGAAGCTGAGGTCCATTTGTCCTGGTTATGTATGTTTGGAAGGGTGATTGTCACATCAGCATATTTTGTTGGTTTTACAAAAACAAAAATGAGCCCCAGAGCATGACGTCATGGAGGCCAGCGCCGCTTACTTGCCATTCATAGACTCTGCTATTTCTTATTTTCAATCGATATTAAAATTCCACTTGAACACTTAACATTGCCTTTGAGAATCTTTATATCTAAGGTAGTACTTATATAGAACGTCCTGACCATGCTGTACAATTCACGGAACGAGATGATAATTTACGGTTTGTACGGACCGAGGCATTTATGCCGAGTTCCGTACAAACTGTTCAATTTGTGAATTGTACAAGCATTGTTGAACGTTATATATTTACTATATACCCGAAATTTAAAAAAAAATCAATTTCATTCGGCTGTCCGTACAGTATTTTTCCGTCATCTGCCGAAACGGTGCGTATTTACAGTATATACGGCATGGGTATATAGTAAATTATAGGAGAGCTGTTATCTACTTTTATGATATGCATAGATCAGTGATAAGGGTTTGGAATATTTTTACATAAAAAGTACTTATCGTCACTATGTTATATTGTCGTTCTGACCTCAGAGGAAGCTTGGAGGCTGGGAAGGATATCGAGCTGCAGTGTGTGAAGGCTGGCGTCCATGCCTTTGTGGAGAAGCCTGTATCTCTGTCCAACCCCGAAGACTTCCGTAAATATGTGGCCGAAGTGGAGAAGGCCCAGGCGCAGACAGGAGCCATTCTGTCTGTGGGTTACATGTTCCGGTAAGGGGAAAATCCATTGTAATATACGGAAACAGGGTTACCGCGTCTGTATGTGATAAATACTTGGTAAACTGACGATAAAATGAATCCATGCCGCACGGGTAGGAACGGGCTGTATACATAGGATATACGCCCACAGGTATACAATGATAAAATCAATGCAATAAAGCTATTGCCTGTTTGAATGGAAAAATTAAGTTTGGACTGTATGCACTTGGAGACATCAGAAGTATTTCTCATAGCATGCTCCTGTTTCAAAATATATATTTGCAGATCAATTGCTGAAATATAGCCTATGTAAGCCAGGGGGACACATGAACAATATTTTGTTATATTCTACTTCTGTTGGTGTAACCAGGTATCTGAGACTGCAGACAAAGCATAAAAATTATGTGTTTGCCGCCATTACTTATTCTATTCAGATTATCGTATATTCCTTTTAAACAGTTTTCTTGTTTTTCTATGCGTATGGGATAAAGGACGCGATTGTGCCTGACACATCCTCTCTTATAAGATGTATTCCTGGTTTAACAAGTATCATCAAAAATCTATTTCAAATTTGATTTGTATATAATATAGAACATATTGCATCCTTACGCAAGTACAGAGGTACGGGGAAGATGGAGCTAAAATACCTCAACTATCTTAAAGTTTTTGATATAGGACCTAGACAATTGCATAATCGTAGGTACATCTTTTATGTGATTTAGGTGTTTGTATGTATGCTAGGTATTGAACATTCGTATTGTAAACATCCCTACACATATCTCTTGGAAGGTACCACTCAGCTCTACGTAAGATGAAGCAGCTGATCAATGCGCATGGCGGTCACGTGATGTCAATGAACATCAGTTTCCTGTTCGCCTATGAATTCTCCAACAACGCATACTGGTTAGTAGTTACTCATATGCAAATGTGATCATTTACAAATAACAATAAAATTGTTTTCTACTGTGAAGAATTCACCATAGAATGCAAATACGCTGTCGAGGGAATATTTTGATCGAAAGTCCTCTTGTATAACTCTACGTTGATAGGTCTGTTCTTGTTCCCTACCATTCGTATAATCTGTATCTTTTTATGCAAAAATAGTCTTATCATCTAAGATAGAGCAACTAGCTGAGGTAGAATATAATAGCTATTTCTTCCATTCTTACGGATATTAAGTAGGAGAGAGTTTAACTAAAAGCGATACGTGAAAACCTTGGATGTTCGATTCCGTGGCGCCCTCTATGGAGGATCATGAGCATAAAGGCTATAAACTTATCAATAGAGGCACGATAGAGACATGAAGGACACCAAAGTAAAGTAGTACAGTTTAATTTGTGAACGTTGACCTGGACATCAGAATTACTCCATGGACCAATTGATACTATTGAAGATATTCCACTTAAGTTTTGAGTTGGAAGAATTACTACTTATAGTTATACTACGCTGCAATGAGATGTCGTTAACATGGTATTACCCCAAAGGGTGAGAATGTTCCCCCAAACACCTCAATGCTGAATTTACCTTCTACACCTGCTGACAGGTGGGACGTGCGGCGTAGCGGCGGACCCGTCGTCGAGCAGGCCACTCACCTGTGCGACCTGTCACGCTTCCTGGCGGGCGACGTGGACGAGAGCTCCGTCAAAACCATGTGTGTGCGAGACAAGGGGCCCGGCACTGTGGGCAACTTGAGCAAGGTAAGAATGGGCCATTGGAATAATTACATTTATCAATCGATCACAGAGCTATATGGAGTTCAGACTAAGATCGTACATTAAGGGCAACCTAGCTATATGGAGTTCAGACTAAGATCGTACATTAAGGGCAACCTAAAAGAAGGATTGGAACATATGTATACATAGGTATGCATAGTTTACAATTGTACATTCACATGTGAATACATGCATGAAGAGCTATTTATACATGTATGCATACATACTTACACATATATGTACATACACCCAAATGCGGTAGTACTTATGCATCTACCTATTTATATCTCCCTTTCTATTTATCTACAAATATGTACTTGCATACCTATTAACATGAAGTCTCTCACTTTAGAGTATTAGATGATGTAAATATGTGAGTTTATCGATTCAATAACTGAAACCATGGTTATGGTGACAATACGGGAGAGATTTATGAGTTATTTCGGAGAAATTCGTTCTGAACGAGCTCTTTAGTGAAAGGATCCGAAATGAAGGGATCCGCCATTTTTAAATCTTCCGCCCAGATCTGTGTTGTAGGCCTCTCGGCCAATCAGATTGCGTTACGTGCAGTCAGTCAGCCAAAGCGTGCAGTCTGTCAGTATCCAAATGCACCTGTACATAGTTTCACGGCGTACAGTGCAATCTGTGTACAATAACTATACCTCTAGGAGCAGTAAGTATTTACACTGAGTTTGTGCATAGGTATATAATAATATGAAAGACTTCTTGTGACCTCTTCTTGCACTCTCAGATACCCAGTAACTGTGACATCGGCCTTCCTGAAGATGCGCGTGCGCCGCGTGTGACGATGGCGCAGTGGAGATTCACTTCCGGTGGGCTGGGCAGTCTTACGCACGTGATTGGACTGCACCAGATGAAGTGAGTGAAAGCTGCATCTAAACGTAGAGACAATGCTTCGTTTTCCAACTCTCCTAGACCAATGTTCTAACAGAAACCTCATAAAGCATATCTCCCCCTGATATGCCAAATATGACAAATACATCCCGTTTTGGTTGTACCACAGAGTAGAAAGACTCTCTCTACTCTGCGGTTGTACTGCTATTATGCACCACAGTGAAACTATTAAATGATTGAGTTGGAATATACTTTCCCGTATGAAAATCATCAGTGAAATCTCAGTTTTCAGTACATCATTGTAATCTTATAATGTGACGTGGTTGTAATATCATAACAACAATTCACTACATAGCCATTTTCTAAAAGATAAACAAATGTCTCTCATATATCATACAATTTTTCCAATAGAGAAATAATTACCTTTCCTTCCACCAATCACACGTTAAGGTACGAGGCGCACCTAGAGGTCATGATGGACGGCATGCGGATGTACTTGGATGACCCCTACACGGACGGATGCCACCTGCGCGTGCGCAAGTCGGAGAAGGAGGAAGAAGAAGTGTACAAGTTCCCGGATGAGGATCCATACATGACGGAGATGTGTGACTTTGTCAACGCTATCCGTACGAAAGACACCAGCGCTATAGCGTCGTCCTACTCCGACGCCGCCAAGACGTACTGCTTCACGTGTGCCATCCAGAGAGCCGAGTGCCCAGAGTGATACGGCACTCATGATTCTGTGCGTTTGATAAAACACAGTCTACAATATTCACTGGAATCTTTATGATAGTAAGATGACTGTGGAAAAAATCTAATAGGCCATGCCCTGGTAGGCAATGTGTGTCTTCTCATAAGTATAGTTGTTCATTCTCATAGACACTGTGGCATTTATACCTTATCATATGACGGTAAAGAGGACAATTTTGGTTTTTGGTGTAGCAGTCAGGTGTGCATCGGAACATAACGTTTCACCAATCATGCACATAGCCACCAATGGGTTTCCCCAGATGCAGTTTTATAGTACATGTATATGCAAATAGATACACAAGGAACTGGATAGAAGGTCTCAGAACATTTTGGATTATTGAGGGACGCATATCCATGGTGCTAGATTCCTGTTTGCTCTGAAATGTGCAATTCATTAAGGATTGCATTCCACTTTTAATAAAATTCAAACAGACACTTTTATTCCTTGCTTACAGTTTGTTGTATGCTTCCTCCCAGGATGAACGGGTCATTGATATATAGCAACGTCAATTATAAGCTATATTTCTTGTAGGGAATGATGACTGATAATTTCAAATAAAAGATATGTTGGTCATTGCAAAAATGACAGGTGTAACTTTCAAAGGATATACCAGGCCGAAGCTGATTGAAGATTAATACCGATAGGTACCACACTACATCACACATGCATGTTTTATATGGAATATTCTCACAAGAAAAATGTTACAGAAATATATTTTTCAAGGCTTCATATCGATTTGATAGTTTGATCTTTATTTGGCGAAAAACGTTACATCATGAATACGTTGCTCATTCTTTGACATAGCAGATAGAGATTTTCTTCCATAATGTCTTATTAAAGATCGACACTATTATCCCTAAATCATAATCAATTAATTGTATGTAAATATGTATTATCTATTCACATCATTATGTAGGCTACAATTTATCACTCATACGAAAACCTTTTGGTTTGTAGAAAAAATCGAAAAGAAGTATTCAATAGTATATCTATGCTTCGGATTGAATATTGTTCATTAACCGCAGGGTAGGTACATAGTTGAAATCCTGGGGTCTATGTACTATTTACTCATGGCATATGAAACACAGACATATAACCACGGCAAAAGAGAGGTACACCCAAGCGACAACCAAGCGAAAACCTGCTCCATGGGATTCCTCCTCTTCATCAATGGAGGTGGTATCGGGGATTTCACTCGCTTCAGTGGTCGTTGCGGAATCTGTGCCGATTTTCTCATCCGGGGTCAATACTGCGACTTGTACTCCTGCTACAGATTGTGGACTATCTCTTGGGCTATCATACTCAGAGTCGCTTCCTAACATCTCGGCATCTACCGTCGTTTCATCATTTATTCTTCGGTAAGCAGTGGTCCGACTTACAGCTATAACTGTGGTGCTTGGTTCGCAATTCGGTCCCCCTTCACCACTAGGGCATACGCAGAGGTAATGGCCAATGGCGTTCACACAGGTGTCTCCATCGGGGCAGGGGTTAGAATCACACTCATTGGTATCTATATGACAGAGATCCCCTTGGTAACCAGGAGGACAGATACAGGAAAAGTTGTTGACTCCATCTTCACAGGTGGCTTCATTAAAGCAGGGATTTGAAGCACAGTCATCGATGTTATTCTCACACCTGTGGCCGCTATAGCCCGGGCTGCAGATGCAATAATATCCACCCACGGTATTGTTACACTGGCCCTCATGTAGACAGACTACCTGCTCTGACAGGCATTCATCTAGGTCCTCCTCACATCTATCACCTTGGTAACCGTCAGGACAAACACACAGCCAGCTTCCTTCTGTGTTTATACACGTCGCTCCGTTGTCACACCAGGTGGCGTTCTGGAGGCACTCGTTGATATCTACATGGCAGTCAGACCCAGTGTAACCATGAGGACAGTGACAGTGGTAACTACCAGCGGTATTTATGCAGGTTGAGTAGCTCGGGCACCCTCCTGAACAATTGGAATTGCCAGTACAGGAGTCTACGATCAACTCTGAGCACTCGTCAATGTCCACCGAGCAGTTTTCCCCCGTCCACCCTGAGACGCACGCGCAGACATAGCCGCCGTGAATGTTCGCGCAGGTTCCGTTGTTGGAGCAAGGTTCTGACGTCACACACTCGTCAACATCATCTTGGCAGAAGTCACCTTGGAAACCAGGCTTGCAGGTGCACGTGTACCCAGGCGCCGTATTAACGCATATAGCCTCATTCTGACAATCATTCGTCGTGGTGCTCTCACATTCGTCGACGTCTTCTTCGCAGCGTTGTCCAGTGTAACCCACCGGGCACAAGCAGGTGAAGCCCGGAACCTCGTTCTGACACTGCCCACCATTTTCACACAAACCGGCGCCACCTGCATTACTACACTCGTCAACGTCCGTCTCACACAGCTCCCCGGTCCAGCCCTCTGCACATGCGCACCGGAAACTGTGCAGGGCGTCCACACAAGATGCGCCGTGTTGACAAGGGTCGGAGCTGCATTCGTCGAGGTTCTCTGTGAAGATGTGAGAAGGTGTGTTCACGTCCGTGGGCACCCAGCAGTCGCAGGCGTAGGTGAGCGTTTGGTCCCTCACGAGGTCCCGGATGACCAGTTTGTAGAAGTGCCAGGATGATCCCGTGCCCGCGCTGTCGTGTCCAATCATGACCTAGAAGATCAAGTGTGATTCTTATATTACTGTAATGGTTCATAATTCAAAGTGTTGGCATGGTCCGAAAGGGTGTATTAAAGGCGGTCGGAAACCCCCTCCATTTCGCTGTCCCTTCATTATGGCAGATATGACATTGGGGCTGTCATTTAAAGAAGGTTCACCAATTGCCCCTTCAAAGATATTGTTCAGTTTCTGAGATCGTTGCTAAAGGACTAGCAGTCAGGGACTTTTAGGGCGTACTACAGGGGTCTGTGCTAGGTCCGATATCAATTACCACACTTCATAACCATGCTTACATATATTGTGTACCGACTGATTATTTCGAACACATATGGAAAATATATGAACATGAATACAGATGTGCTTGATCGCATAGCATACAGTCAAGCCAAAATCGTTGGAAGTAGACATTTCTATCAGATGCCGTTCAGGAAAGCGTTCCCTCTTTTTATCTGCCCTCACAATTGAGCCCGTGACTTGGCAGGGTACAGCAGATTTGGAAGGCTGGGGACAAGTATAACGCAGACAGGAGTAGTTATTGTGTTTCTTAAAGGCGTTTCACACATGGGATATCAGAAGCAGTTCTGATATAGATTGAGATTCAGATTTTTAGTTACGGGGTTTTAGCTAGGTAAATCAAGTTACCTTGGTGATGGCGCCGTAGTCTGTGTCAATCTGGAACGTGTCGACACCGCCAACCTCGAATTGGGACCCGGCGGGCCGTATCCAACGCAGGCCCGACTCGCCTTGGGTACCCTGGAGCCGGTAGAAGATGCTGGCGTCCGTACCGCCCATGAACCAGGAGCCCGTGTAGAACGTTATCAGGTACACATTGTCCTCCGCCGCAGTCCCCGGGATGATGGCAAGGCTTAAAATACAGGTAAAATACAAAGCCAGTCTCCCCACGTGTCCTTTACCACTTGTTGGAGTAATAAAAGACATGTTTCGAAATCTTCCTGCTTTTATGAAATGGGATTGCTTCTCGAGCGTTTCTCTTCCTGTTTTCATTCGAAGTCTGCAAGGTAGAACCGTCTGCGGCTGTTCGAAGTTATAGATAGTTTGTACTGTTCTTTGAGTAGACGAGTAGTGTCTGTGCTGTGAGTTAGACCGAAGTTTGATATCCGATTCTTTTGCTACTCGTTTTTATACTCTCAAATCACCCAATATCACGTAAAAATATGACCTGCCTGCTGTGCCCAAATGATCGCCATTATTTAGGTCAGCACAATTATCCTAATTTTATTAGTGGGGATATATGTTTTGGATTTCGGTTAAGACTCTCACAGAAAGAATACCCTGAACTTACATTCATCAGGATGCCAGACAATAGTTCCGCTTGACTGATTTCACAACTTGTTACATTATGAGGTCTACGTTCACCTGAGGAGGTGGAAGCTAATGCTTCACTCAATAGTGATTGGAACAGCTCCAACAGAAGTTCAGCTCAGTTTAGGTAACACCAACAGCAAAAGACGCAATAAACTAACTTGAACCCTCAGCAATTGCGGCATGAGCAACTAATACAGTTCTTTGACCGGAATATATATCTGGGTCGCACCTATAGATTTCGCTATGTTTAAAGAGCATTAAATGAAACCTCGACTAAGCATACGTGTAGGGCCTGTATATATGTAACTTCCTTTATTGACAACTGTGGGTTCGTTGCATCACCATAAAAATAAAAGTTTGTTGTGAGATAAGCGGCAGGGCAGGCACTAAGAATCGCTAAAGCTGGTGGGGACAAAATATATTCCGGGGGTACAACCCCCCCCCCCCCTAATTGCTTCTCTTTTCCTATGCTCCTGTTTACGTCAAATGTCAACACTCTATCAGACTCTTTTCTTCACTCAGTCATTTTCTTCTTCTGATCTTTAAATATTTCGACATAAATATCTAATGAAGGGGTGAACAATACTTGAATATGATTTATTCTCATCACAGCTGTTACGGTTAGGGTGTGTATGACTGCTATCCTCTTTGAAAAACTGTTTATTGACTCCAAAAATCACATTGAATTTTGTGTTTTGAACAGTCTTATTGTCGTCAAGGACAAGGGATAGTTACAGGTGCCAATACATAACAATTTTTGCGTGACTAATTAAGGTATTATTAGGAGCATATACATGTATACTTCAGAAGTTCATACACTTCTGGTATACTTATACTAATTCTTTAAGTAAAAGAGAAGAGAGCTGGTGTGCAAAGGAACGTGTTACGGATAAAACATTTCCCTAACGAAGGGTCAATGATATAGAACCAACTGTAATGTCATATAATAGGTTAATAAGATCAACGTTTTGGAAACACTTATTAGATTTAAATAACTTTTCCAGACAAATGAAAACTTTAGTTTGACTAACGTTTTTCTTTTTTAAAAGGAGTTTATTTATCTAGAAATTGATATACATCAAGATAACCTTGGTTTTGTGTGACTTGTCATGTTCGTTCAACCATGATCATTAATTCAATTGGTCTGTGATTGTTAATTTGGCGAATAATTAACGTGCCAACGGGATTGTGTTATCCGGTCGTGATGCCACACCGCTCTTCCACTTCAGTGGCAGATCTATGGAACTTCTACGGAAGTGAACTTTATGCTCCCCCCCTCCCTTCGGGGCGAGGCTCTTGTAGCGGCATGCAAACGAACGACCTTGGCGGTCACGCACATGATGGCAGCCAAGGGTTTCACAACTCGATTGAGGGCTCCGAGCTCGAGGCAAAACGGTCCTTTGAGATATTTCAGACTCTCCCCACTGACCAAGTGTCCCCCCTACCACTACCACCTTGGAGTGGATAAAATATGAAATCGACAAAGGCGAAGGATGAGTGACCATCCCAAAAGAGAAGATAACTGATGTTAGGGATATCTGTAACAAGTGGTTAACTAAAGTAGCCATCATGAAAGGGAGTCTGCAATCCATCCTCGGCAAACTTCTACAGTGACTATATTACTGGGATAAATAACAAGATATCAAATTAGAACGTTCCTGTTAATGAAATCTACTTATTATCATGTTTTCATAGAGGAGAATTCAGAGTTTTACCAGTATATTTTACTATCGTGAGATGAAAGCACACTGATGCATGTGCTCCAAAACGACTAATAGTAAGAAGAAAGCAGTGTCCATATGAAAACAGAATATCCCCAACGATGCGTTTTCTAACGATGATAACAGCTCAGGAATGGCCAACGCGGTAGGAATAATAAGGCTTTTATTATATACCTGTGCCAGTATGTTACACAAATACCAACCTCTGCTAGGGTATTGGTATTAAATATATACCGGCACAGTATGTGGTATAAAATGACGTACCACCCTACTTTGAATACAAATTCTGATTGGCTGAAAAATATTGCATTGACCTACTTATGAAATGCTGGCAGTGACTTGCAGCACTTCGCTAATTTATGTGTGCAAAGGATCACAGGAGTTGAAGGGAAAAAAAGAATAAAAAATGTGCTTAGAGCATATTCTGTGCTTGACTTTCACTAAGATGTCAACAGATATACCAGCACACTTTGAATCCAGCTTGGACAGCAGATTTCCTTCTGTAATTCATCAAATACTTATACTTGAAGGTATATAATAAAATAAAAATGTATCACCTTACTGGTACATACTCACATACCTTGTTTCTTTTGATAAAAATATTCCACTTGCTCTGCGAGCTCGTGGAATATTTTTATCAAAAGAAACGCGGTATGTGAGTATGTACCAGCAAGGTATATACATTTTATCTTAGTATTGGTATGCATTCGTCACATCCTCTAATGTATGATGCATGTATTCGAGAAAACGAAAAAAAGGAAAGGTAACAACAGGACATGCCCATGTTTCTACACGAAGTGTCCCCCTTGTGATTGGACGATCATCTTTAATAGTATGTTGGCTAACAAGTAACACATTTATGGTGATTATAGGTAAGATGATAGTTCATAAAACCTCCCGAATCAGAGATAATTGCGGTCAGATCAGCTATTCCATTAGATATAACATGACAGGAATATCATCAGTGTTGCTTCTTGAGGCAATTTCTATGATGATAGTAACCAAAATTGACTTAGTTACCAACTGAGTATTGCATTGGTTGCATAAATCACCTAATTCTTTGAGGTATATAGTTGTACTTGGTGACCAATGATCCATATTTTCAGCATGAATTCATGCACTCTAAGATGCAATTAACATATCTGATTTTCCATGTCTATGAACACTAATTTTATTTTTGTCTAAAAGGTCAGGATGGCTGCCAATGTGGCTGCCGAAACAGCAAGGTGTTGCTATATTACCGCTTTCAATACCATTTCTTGTTTATTTCACGTAGCAAGAGGATTATCTGAATTGCCTTCGCAAATTAGTTATTTAAATTGGGGAATTAAGGCCTATCAATTCCAAATATACTGGGGCAAACGTGTAAACCTTGAGCATTTTGAGAAATCCAAGATGACTGCCAATATGGTCACCAAAACATTCTATATGTCATAACCCAGTCAGAAATTGACCTATGATATGTTGCAATACTATTTTCAGTAGGTTTACATGGTCTAAAAATCCAAATTGTTAAGTTCAGTTGCCATGGAGGCAACCATGGAATCAAGAAATTGTTCATCAACCCTACCGAATTAAGGTCACCTCTGCTATTCCATTAAAGTTAACATGACAAGAACTAATATATTTACCAATGTTCGCTCTAGGAACAGTTTCTATGGGGATTACCATAGCTCTACATTATCATTGTTATGACAGAGAAGTTCCCTTTCTACAACATATTGGACCGATGCTACTATTGTACTTAACGTCAGATCATCAATGTTTTATTTATTTTGGTTAACCTGCACTCAAGACAGGTTAATGACTATTGCTCCAATGTCAGGGGATGAAATATGCTGATATTATCAAATATTGTCCATCAAGTCTGAGGCATAGACATTTCACAACAGGAGCCATTGACTCATATTACCAGTATATTATCATCCTCAGATTCATTTCGTGGCACAAGTTTGCATTTTTCAAATGTAAACTCCATTTCAGAAGCCTTCATGAAAATACAATAGAACTTAGCCAGATTCCGATATCCCTGCACCTCGTAAACCTGTCTCGGGATCTGGCCACCCTTAACTAAGGCCACCTCTTAACTTTGACCACTGTGTCAAGGTTTATAGCAGTCCCAGCCATCAAGACAATGTTGGACAAATACTTTACCCCTGGCCACATTAAGTGACACTTCTGGGCCTAAACCATTCTGGGCGAATGATGCCTTGAGGCATATCCCAGTGTAGGGCGAATGATGCCTTAAGGCATTTCGCAGCTTAGGGTGAATGATTGCGGCATCATTTTCAATATTTATGAATATCTAAGTTATCATTCTACAGGTAACATTTGTCTTTATTTTCTTTTATTAATCACACCAACAGCAACTATTAGTAAGAGTTGCAGAGACAAATGTGGTGAAGTTCGAGGCACGTATCTTTGCACAAAAGACCTATCATCAAATCGAGTATCGTTTTATCAGCTTCTATCACTAGGCCCTAATAGTGGTTTTCTGTTGACGGTTACCACGCTGCCTTCTTTCAATGAGGAGTTGTCACGTTACAAAGTGCAGGAAGAGTCTGCATCAAGGCACCTGGTTCTAATCTCCACCTGGCTGCTGTAAAGGCCCAGCCACACTTTTTCAGTCACCCGAAAAACAAGTCAGCCCATTTTTTAAATATCCAGGGCACGGCCTTCTACCACTGCCTCATGTGCCTGACCTCATACTGCCCCCAATACCAACAACACAAACTTCAAATAGCTCCCCTGCCGGCCGCCTGCAGAACCCATGCTGGTACATGCACCGTAAGGGTTGGGCGATAATACGCGCACATGGCCGCATTATTATCATAATGCAGTCCTGCTTCGGGACCATTATATATTCATGACGCAGAGTCCCGAGTGACGCCAGCACGCAGCACGCGCACCGAGTCCCCGCCAAGTGAACATCTCATTACATATCGGAGTAGGGCGTGGGAGGAGGATCATCGTGGTCTCCGCGCACTTGTGGCATCCGCGCGCTGCCACTCACGCATGGTCTATATATGCAGGAGAAAGCCCAGGGGACCAGTGTAGTTGGAGAAGTAGCTGGTGGTGCTGGTGGTCTCGCTGGTAGTGCTGGCGCTGCTGTTGCTGGTGGTGGCAGGCGAGTCAGTGCAGTGCAGAGATAACTGTTGAGGCGGGCAGGCGTGTTTACGATAACATACGCATAGGGAGTCAAATCGGACAGTCCATCCAGTCCAACACACACACCGGGACATATATTGGGCGTCTCAGAACCATATCACCCGAGGGCCATCCGCCACCGTCGGGCCCCGGACCCCCTGTTCTCCCCACGGCAGGCCAGCTGCCGTCCTGCGATTCCGAGAAGAGGTGTCATCGCACTTCTAGGCATCATGGCCGCAGTAGGACCTGACAAGGCAATATGGCTGCTTCTCGGAACTTGGGCCGCCTTCATCGGTATGTCCAGCGGGTTTCCGACTCACAGCGAAGACAAAGACTTCCAAGAGCTGAAGGAGTTCCTAGAACAGGCGCGGGTGAGTACGGGAAACATGAGGAGGGCTGCCGTCAATAGGCAGGGATGGTGGGTTCCCAGCATTTCCTGGCGGACAGCTGTGACAGCTGTTTGGGGTACGTGCTCTGTCAGAGTAGCTCGGAGCTGCTCGGCCTGCGGCTGGTTGAGCTGCTCACGTACTGACTCACAGCTGGCACAGCATGTTCCGTCACCAGAGATGACAAAGGGAGCCTGGGTTTACTGGTTCTGCCAGGTTGTGTTTCTTAGACAGGCAAACATCTGCGATCTCACCTTTTAATCTCTACATGGCGACAGGTCCAACTGATGTCATTTCAATAGCAATGACGCAGTTCATAAGAATATTCCTGCGACCACAGGTTTACTATAAAGGTATCCCAGATCCGTTATGTAATCTGTTCTTGTCATTTTGTTTATGATTACTCTCGAGTGAATAACTCACTTCCCCATAATTCTCAGAAGGGGCATGTCCCTAGCACAGCGTGCATACAATAGTAACGTATGGTCAGTTTTTGTTGATTTGACTTTAAATTTTTTTTTATTGGCGTTCAGTACAAGTCAACAGTGGGAGGACAATACAAATGACGTAGACAAAGCCATAGACAAGCCGTGTAACAGAGAAAATGGATAATGATGGTTGCTATTTCTGTAATGTTCTTAATGTTCATTTTCAGAGTTCGTCATAGTAGGTCATGTCATCAATAGTTGTTTAGTTATGCTCGTTGTAGTTTGTTTCATGGTACCATAATCGCTCATCAACCAAAAAGCCACATAAACATATCACAACAAAAGGACAATATCACATAGACAAACATTATTTTACATCGTCTTTCATTTAAAGTTTACAAGTTAGTTTGCTATATAACAACCAATTTCACTATTTCAGGTATCACTGAGGTTTGAACTTTAATCAAATGTGTGCTAACAGTTGCCAATTTTGGGAGAGCTCCATTTAGAGACGAACACAACTTTTGGCTTGTAGGAAGTGAGTTAGAATGGATAGAGGTCAGCGGAAGGACATTATGAATTACATACTGAGATAAATAACACTTACATTAAGGATATACATTATTTTCTCATCTTCCCTTCTGAAGTCAGATAAACCTCAGTTTAAACAAATAAAATTGTATCTTTGACAACCGATACAGTTGATTCCATATCCGTTGCTGATTGTAGTAGTGTCAGGTACGAACTATTTATTGGTTCCGTTTTATTGCTAGCAGGTGTCATTATATGGCGTACCAGCGAGTTGCATCCATAGAATACTCGGTTTCCTAACAACCTGAATATCCCTTAGGCAATAAACAATTGTGAACTCATTTTTCAATCACAGTCAGGTCATATGATATAGTTGTTGTCTTCGTTTAAAGAAGCTATACATTAAAATTGGAAAATGATACATATTCAGACATCTATAGGATATAGAACCATGTAAGATATAGGTCGGATAACACATTAGCTAAATTACAGATATTTGAAGAATATACCATGATATTCTGATGAATATAATATATCAGGGTGAGAGAAAATACAACTCAAATAACAAACTGGTCAAGTTGGTTTGATTGGTGGCTTTATTGAGAGAACATCAATTACAACGTTTCAGCAGTGGATTCCCTTTATTTAAGTCTAAATAATTTTGGTGTACCTATTAATTGATGGCATGATACTGTTTGTATTCTAATTATAATATTATAAACTGTTTTGAATACTTAAATATGTTCACGTAATAAAATCAAGCATCAGATCATACTACCAATATTAGAGATGCAAGACCTCTTTTATATTCTTTTCGTACAACAGTGGGATAGACATATGAAGGAATATAATTGTTTTGTCTACACGTTATATTATGCTTTTGGATATTCAGATGTAAAATGGCCTTGTAGGGAAATAATTGATAAACGCAATAATAATCTTAAGTAACAAAAAAGATTCGCAAAATATGGGTAGAAAACAAACGCGCGTACCCACCTACAACCAACTCTGAAAAATAGACGGAATGCGGAGATATACTGTAGGGAGCATATTTCACCAATACACCATGTGCATTAACGGAAAGAGAGAGAGAGAGAGAGAGAGAGAGAGAGAGAGCGTTCGATCAGGAGATAATAGCTACCCACCCTAGACCGTTCGTGCTGTAAAGGCTATTGATTTTAGCTGTGAGGTTCAACAGACATCCTGCTACTCAGATCTCACACTCTGGATTATTTCTTCAGTATTGCGACTTGCATCAACACGTATCCGGGTCAGTGCTCCATGGTGACTGACAGAGATGGGTCGTAAATGGCCAATAAGTAGACCTGTGCCTAAAAACATATATATAATAATATCTAGGGTATAAACATCGTCTATATGCAATTTGACAGTGGGGTTCACTAGAAACTACTAGAGCTGGTGATGTGTCATGTACATAGAGCTACATGGTATTTTTCAGCTTTTCTTTCAACGGTCATCAACATAACCCATATCAACCATATGAGGTCGTTATCCTGCGGCCTCTCTGTCTAGAATGTTGTGACTAAGTCCCTTATTTATCCCCACATCTAGTGTAGTATACTTTAGTATTACCAGATACTATCAGGAGTCTAGATACTATTAGAAATGACCAGAGGTCGAGTGGTGTGAGCCCATCCCTGAGCCCTGTTTGGATACACACCTCCCCGCAGGGCAGGGGGCTTAACGTCAGATGTTCACTTTTGTCCAGCAGAGGTAGACTTTCATAATATCTCCGTCTGTACACATTTGCAAAAATTGTATAAAGACCTAGTTTCCTCTTAGCGTGCGATTTCGTACTTCAGAGGCAAGTTAAACATATAGAATATTTGATAACCTGTAGGAAGCATATAGTCAATAATAGTTACATAAACTACATTGGATATGTTTGAATTAGCCGTGCAAATATTCACGTGTTCATCGAATCCTTTGCTGAAGAATGATGGCCGAGTTGGTCGATACGCTTGCTTTTCACGGCTGGGATCACATGGGAAATCGCTGAACATTTACATCAATATGGTATATATCCGAAAAATAAGTAGCCCTTTCTTTGTAATAACTAAACACAATGGTTCATTGGCACACCTGTAGCTTGAACCAATTTGGTATTCAGGAGCTGAAATATGTTAACAGGTAAATCATGCAGGTAAATGGGTTTCTGTTGTCATAAGACTAAATTTGAGGGATGTCTTCATTATACAATAATTCCTCATTAAATTATTCATTCATGGTGCCTCAGGATTAAACCATATAGCAGACCACAAGGTATACGATACGATAGAACCCTAAAACCCTGCTTAATAGACGCTACATGTAAAGGGTCACTTTGGTTCGGAACAGTTCCCTCTATTATGTGGTTGGTTTTACCTCATGTACGGAGACAACCCGCACAAGAGGAAACTTAAGTACGGAGCGGAGGGCGTCCTCTTATACGGGGTTCTACTGTATCTGTCCCTGTAATATACGCTAATTGTCGAAGATATTTAATTAAACACATGCTAAATACGAATCAAATTAACACCTTATTTGATAGGAAGAATGGGATTGATATATTGAATTGCTTCAATCCAACTCATATCATGTACGCCTCAGAAATATGTTATTCTGAGTTTGACAGATCTTATTGAATGTGCCAACACTGAAATACAATAGCTCCCTTCCAATTGTAATTACTTAAACATTTGAAAACTTTGATTCAGCGTGCCTCATACTGCTGTCGTTGGGGAAACAGTCCGTTAGATGTAGCACGAAAGAGCTTCTAATTCAGGCTTGCGTGTGCTTCGACTTCGCCAGACACTGTTCTAGAATTGCCCTCGCCCCTGGTCGTGGAATAATTCAATCATCGAAACTATTTTAATCCAACACAATTTAAGGTCATATTTACCGTTCCCCAGCCAACGTCTGCGTTATCCTTGTTCATTCTTTTATCGATTTCCCAGAATGCATTGAATTGCTTTTAATACTAATAAAACTAGACTTCACAACTGGTATTTATTCGTAAATGACTGTAATCTGAGTCTTTATTCCAGTGAAACTTTTTATAGGACGCCATAATAGAGCATCAATAACAATTCGGAAGTGTCATTTCCAACTTTTCCGATCACTGGCGCAGTGGAATAGGCAGATATCAGATGTACTTTATTTTTTTCTTCATGGCAATCTTCGTGGATCCCCACAGACCCACATGCAACATGAATCCCGTGGGACAATTAGTGAGCTCATCGATTGGGCCTTTGTAGACACATTGATGGATCTATAGATCCAGCCACTCAGGCGATCTGCGAATTACTGCAGCACATTTAGGTCGACATATAATTTCCTATAGACGTACAAATAGTTTGATTCTGCTGATTCGGCTCTTTCGCTTGCAAGGTGTGTACTGCCCACCTGTATTATATGCATTCCCCGATCGCTAATGAGGAAAGAATTATCCATAATTATATGCCTCTCCGATATCCTGCAAATCATATTATGCTTACGGTGCGACTATATTACGCCCTTGAAATACAGTTAGATAATGCTTCAGCATTGTGTAAATCACGAATGTGTCCTTATATTCATACACGATTCCTTTGTAAATTAGATATTGTGGCCTATGAGAAGAACAATGCTTGTCCGTGCTGTGGGCTGTTTACATATATCCACGCCCGCCCACAACGATTACCTGTTTATTATTACCTGTAGTGTCAGGTCCGGGCTGCTCTGAATGGTTCGCCCATGCACCTGGTCACCAGGTAAGACTGGACCTGATAAAGCGACTATTCCTCATAACTGGTCGCCAGGTTACCGATCACCTGGAGGAGTTTTACTAAATACCAGAATAAATACAGAAAACTCTCAAGTAGAAAAGCGTGACTCTCACCCGGAAAAAAGGCCATCCCTTTTTTCAAATGTGAAATAACCAGAATGTTTCACGTGAGATAACCAGAATAAAAGATATGATGGTCATGCCAATGCATGTCTCTAAGCAAAAAGATGAAATCACGATTCTTTAAATGAAACCAACACACCGGCTGTGGTCATGGAGGCTTTATCATGTTTATGTACAGCCGCTCAGTAGTTAGGGGATGGTGGCTGGAGGGGGGCACGGATAAACGACTCTAATCTGAAGAGAGTGTTTTTGAGTAAAACTAATAATAACCCCGCAGGGCTCCTATGGTATGGATTATCTATTGTTGACGGACTCCATAGCTTCAGGATGAGGTTAGGCTACCTCTCGCTGGTGCTTGTTGGATGTCAAAATAAACGATAAATTCATTGGATGCCCCCGGCAGAAATTTAACTGCTTCTATTGTCTGCTAGAGCCTGACACGGATATATCTCTAACATACAATCGCTAACTCTAATTACAATGGATAGATATGGATATTGTTTTGGTAAAATCTCTTCCTTACTTGCGGGGATGCCCCTTGAGTGTATGGATATTGTTACGAAAAACAGTCCGTAACATAAATTATAGTCCGCTATTTTGCTCACTTAATAAGTCCGCTATTGCATGTTTAATAGGGGTAGGATTCTTAAAATATATAGAAGACTAGCATTCTAGTACTATGGAAACTAGTTTCTATAGAAGACGATCTACACAATTGCATCTGCTTCGCGGCAGCAATTGCTGTACAGTCTGCCTTCAGCCATCGTGAGACTTGTCTAGAGTTTGACTTTTTCATGGGACGCGAATACAGCTCCGGCTGCGAGGAGTCTAACCTTTCCATTGTTTTGTCTCTAGGTCTTGACTTTTGGGTCCATAGCAACCAACAAAAGGTTTCCCCACATTGACAAAATAAATAATAAATCTCAATCTGTTTTGAACCTTTACCAAGGTGCGAAATTGAACACCCCCAACCACCAGCATCTGTTTCTGTACTCTGTCCAGAGCCAACTTGTTTTATCATGCCAAGAACGATAAGACAACGGTCCTGCTAGAACTATACGAAGGATCGTTTTGATTGCGAAACACCATAAACGTAGCCATAGCCACATTCTGATTTTCCCTTCGATGATGTTTACTTTACTGGTCCATTGTCAATTCCACTGGGAACGCTACTTTTGTGCAAAAAAAGGAAACAAAGGGCAACCTAAAATCACAACACCTAGCAGGTTATAAATACAATTTCTATCCTCACGAAACCTGACCAATGCCCTTTGTGTAGTGCCAAGAACCCTGCTCGAGCATTCTACAGCTGAGAGGGTTCAATATCTTGATAAACAAAGCTCCCTTTTTAGATTGTATTATCGGTCTTACATTTAAATACCAAAATGATAAAGACGGGTTTACCATGCATACCTATCTAATGTATCAACACATATGTAGGCGCTATAATGTCACTCATTTCCTCTTCTACATCAGATTTTACATAAACTACTATATGATAAAATAGGGTACTATAATACTATAATTACAATAGTATTTTTTGAAGATACGAAAGGGAAATAGTAGGTTCTGAGCTCATAACCTTTATTCTACTTATTAGCTTTTCCATTGAATACCATATAAACACACTCTAGCTATAGGACCAGGAATCATTGTTCCCAACTTGTTGGGTTTAATGTGCGCGGGAGGGATTTCTCCACTCTCCTCCCACCGAACACTCTCCATACACCGGACTTCCCCACGTGACTACCTCTCCACCACGTGACTCGCCGCAAAACCAACGGACTCGGGAAATATTACCTCCCACCCACCCCACAAAAACTATAAACTCTTCTCCCTCACTCATACTTCACTCGCGGCTTTCTTATAGTTAAAGACACTCTTCACCTCAACTCTACAACTCCTTACTCAATAAACGTCTTATTTCCAAATCCCTCTTTGCGTCATCATTATCTCTTTGCTCTTCCTACAGAGGGGCATCGTGGACGGGTATGACAGCGACTACCTACCAGATCTGTACGACTTCGCCCGGAAAGGCTCTGCAGGCTACGCTAAGGGCTACTTTGTGGACGAGGCGGACCTGCTGGGCCGCCTCAAGCTGGTCAGGCGCTGGCCCCGTACGCCCCTCAACGTGGGACAGGTGGGAGGACTCGCTGTGGAGCAAAATGGCGACGTGAGCGTCTTTCACCGCGCTAACCGGAAGTGGGAAGAGGATGCGTGAGTAACATGAAAACTATGCAATATCGTCTAAACTGAGTGTTTGCTGCCCATATTAATTCAATTCATAATTGCTTTTTATGGATAAGTTTCTCCTACAGAATATCATCAATTTACATCCAGAGTTATACACATAAAATGGATATACATTTATATACTTCCAGATATAGGGTGATTTTCAACAGAACATGTCATATCAGTGCATTAGATTCTGCGAAAAAAAACTACCAGGAATGCCAGAAAAAATATTTTCATTTTTGAAAGTCTCCATTGATGATCTATCTAGTTTTCATCTGATAACATTAGACATGTATATTGATATATCCAAATACCAACAAATTTGGTGTAAATGATAAGTGAGTTCTTGATCAGGTTTAACAAACGCCTTGGATATGACAGTTGGATTTTGTAACATTCGATTTGATAGTAAATGACAGATTCAGTCTGGTAATTGTTACAATGAACATATGGAGAGTACATACTGAAATTTACAAATATGTGTAAGATATCACGATGAAATCCTATGGAATATGAAACCTGCAGATCCAGAAAATCGTGAACTTTAAACTTTGGTGAGATGCTGATTCAAATCCACGGATATTTTAAAACCAAAAGAGTAGAGTAAAAACCCAAACACGAACTGCCCACATTGCAGACGAATCTCCATCTGCCGGAAAGATTTCAGGCACTCCCGGGTAGACGTAAATATAGAATTTCACATTTAGGACAAAGAGAATGTGGACTTGACATAAAAAAGTCAACCTCGATGTTCGGGGTTTTATATCTGTCTTCACATGTGGTACCTGAGACCTGGGACCAGGTACCTAAATGAACAACACCATGGAACACCTGACGTATTAGCTATCATTTAGACCATCGGAGCATGTGTCGGGCACCGGCACCAGCTCACAGTCGGGAGGCCCAGACGGAGCTCTTCCCAGTCTAGCGCGGCTGACCTTTCACTCAGAAAACATGAACGGAAGGCGAGAAGGGGCCCGCTCGCCCTGCCCCCTACCGGCAGGGTGGTGTGCGGTGCCTGCATGCGGGGGATGTATAGGTGGGCCAGGACCCCGCTCCCGTTAGGGTGCGTGCTGATAGGAGGGCGCTACCTGTAGGGAGATGTGCATATGAACCGAATAATGATAAAAAGGAATAATTGTAAAAAAAAATCTGTATTAATTTGAATGATGGGTTATAGTCTATGATCACCTTAACTTGTCTAATCGTTTGTTATATACGAAAAGAAATATAATCATACCCGCGAATCACGATTATTCTTCTTTCGGGGCACGAGAGCAATCATAAGCTATGGTTCTGAGGTGTCAGATAGCATGACAAGAAGTCTGGCATGTTCCAAAGGCCGTTCTAGAGTATGTAGTTAAGGTATGCCTATGTGGACGCAGCCATGCCATAAGGACTGCCATAAGTTTCCTCCTTCTCTAAAATGTCATTCTTTATGTTGGGACTCTAAGTTGGGAGATTTTTGTATCAAATTTACATTTAAGAAGAAACCAATTGCGGTAACTTAGTAGATATTCATCGTTTGAAATATACGATACACAATACATATCTATCGTGAGCATAACGGGATTTTCATATATAGTTTGCAATTGAACTGGTTCAAGCATTTCTACTGTTATGAGCGAGTCATTTTGTTTTGGCATGATGGTAATTGTTCATGGTGTGCTGCCGGGATTGTAATTGTTGACAATGAGCTATAGCGGCAGCCACATTACTAGAACTTGATTATTGCCATGGTTTTATGACCACATTAGTGCCATTCTCAGCTCACCACCTCCGACGAATCATGTTTTTAGGCGAAACAAATGAGGAGGGTGCTACATACACTGGTGCGATGCACTTCTGACAATAACAATGTCATCCCAGTTCATATCTAGTCAATCTCTTCATGTATGAAGTGTTTTACAATTTAAATCGTCATTTGTGCCATTTAAACATTGCAAACAATCGCATCACACATCGCGAACATTTTCTGTTGTGCATCTGTTGTATCATCACGAATATGACTACGTTGGTGCAACCCGGTCGTTATTCAAGCATTACAACAATATCGTTTTTATGATGCGTCCGGTCTTAGAGCATCTACCCGAATGGATTTATTTTACCAGGATTGTAATAGTTGATAGTCTACATGTCCCAACTTGACTGTATCCTCTGATCGTGAGATGTTTGTCTCTGCAGGTTTGACGCACACAATTTGTACAGACACCGACAACTGGGTCCCATCGCCGATCCCACTGTGGTCGTCCTCGAGCCAGAGTCTGGCTCCGTTAGGAGCTACTGGGGCCAGAACCAGTGAGTACAAACCCTTGGAACATGATCTTGGATCATGATGATAGACTGAAGCTAGTTTTCAATTTCCTAAGAATATATATATGCATAATAGGTATATGTTGAATCATTAAGTAAAAGCCAGTATATCGGTTTACACAGAGTTTGGATTAATGAGATGTAAATCTATGTAGTGTCAGACATTAATAGATGATACGTAAGAACTAATACCTTCCCCAGGTATCAGCTAACATTGCATGCCATATCGTTACAACGCCCTCCTTTGTATGTATTTTAATAACTATTGCGTTATGGTGCTATTTACAGATTCTACATGCCTCATGGAATTACTGTTGATCGTAAGGGCAATTACTGGGTGACAGATGTCGCATTGCACCAGGTAGGTTGCGCATCCAACACTATGGACCACCGATGGAGTTCATTCATCTATTCATACTCTTTATTCTCTGAAACAAAATGTAAATGTCGATTTCAGAGGCAACGGATTATCTGAAATTACAGGTAAACATACATTTGCAAAAGGATTTTGAATAGCATATTTGAAAAAATACATACATATTAGCAGTAGAGGATGAGGGACAAATCTATTTAGAATGGTCGATATGTTTTGGCTTATTCAATTGTATCCAGCAGCAACAAACGGCCAATGGCTCCTCCTAAGTGTAATAAGCAATATTTTGTCTTGTGAGTTATTAGTTATATAGTTATCTTGAACATTTTGGTTTTCTTTTACTCATTAATACTATTATCTTGGTCAGGTTTTCAAGTTCGCACCGGATCAGCTGGACAAACCTAAGATGGTTCTGGGAAAGGCTTTTGAGCCTGCAGCTAATGATGACGATACCCAGCGTTTCTGTAAGCCCACTGACGTGGCTGTGGCGTCTGACGGCAGTTTCTTCGTCGCTGACGGGTGAGCAACACGTCAACAATAATCATAGATACAACTTTTTAGCTTCCTTCTACATGTCACCAACTATTACTGGTTGAGGGAGATGCTACTAGATGACTTGTCAGGGTGACTCACAAGTACTAACTCTATGACTTTGTTTCTACAACGGACAATATGTAATCCCTGACCTACCTGGACATACTTAGCTGGCAATCAGACTACCCGGGTATATATGGTTGTTAACATGAGCTAATGGTAAGTTTCTCACTGCAGGTATTGCCGGAGCCGCATCCTCAAGTACGACGTGAACGGCACGCTGGTCGGCAAGTTCGGCGACGATGAGTTTGATGTACCGCACAGCCTGGCGCTGGCCGAGGACCTCGACCTCATCTGCGTGGCCGACAGAGAGAATCTCAGGTAGTAACAGTCAACTATCATATTTATGACCTTTACAGCAGGACTGGAACTATTATGTACAAACCAAATACAACAAGATCCGTGAATGGTTCTAGTGCAAATTCTTAAATCATCCAGGCATTTGGCTCACATACACTCACATCCAACAAGTAAACACGATAGATGCTAATCGTAGTTAGTCTAATGAACGATACCTCGTCAAATATTATCTGTTGTATCGGACCATATCGTTTCCAATAGGAAGAACTGCTACTGCAGCAGATGTTGGAATTTTTGAATAAATAAAAAAATCTTTTATAAAACGGTTTTTCACAGGAGAACACTTTGATTATATTTACCGAGTCGCAATACGAGGTAGTCTTGTATGGGCTCTCTCCGCTAATGTGCATTAGGTTGATATCAGACACTAATTCTATTTATCAGATCTTTTGTTTTTTGAAACCATTGACCTACAATTTAGAGAACCTATTCTGTGATGCAAATGGTTTTTATTAGTAAAGACATTGGATAATACGAAAACCAATAGCTGCAATAATGGCTGCCAAATTAGAAATCCTGTTCAGATTATATCAGAAATCGACAAAAATAAAAAAATCCCTGTTTCTTCGAGCAGTAAAATCCCAGGGTCCTCCTCACGCGACCAATTAGACCAGAGATACTGTTTTTCCCTTTCTATGGCAGTTCTATGTGACCTTAGACTTGATCAAACATACATAAAACACTAGGTAAAAAACACATTTCTTGCCTCCTTACAGGATCATGTGTTTCAACGCTGGGCTGAAGGATCCCCGGGAGTTTGGTACTCCTGACCGTGAATACACAGACTACAACCTGGGCCGAGTGTTTTCCATCGACTACAGCCCCAAAGGTAATATCCTGTTTCAATAAACTGTAGGCCTACTTTACTTTGAAATATGTACCTAAATTATATATGGAAAAACTCATCAGAACTCGCTTCATATTACAAAACACTGCATTACATGAGAAAACAACTCTCAACTGAATAGGAAAATGTATGTAAGTACTGATTCACGATTCCTAGCTATTACCCAGCTTGTTTTATTTCAACACAGTACCATTTACTATAGTAAGGTTAATTATTTTATCGCATATTTTGTACATGGATTATGTATACGACCACCAGGGAAAATATATCGATTTGGTCTAAAAGATTGCAATCAACTTTACCTCCCTTTTTTTGTGTTCCTGGCATCCAGTTTAATGATCTGAACTATCCAACAAACTGTACCGATCTTGGAT
The DNA here is from genome assembly GCA_950022655.1 of Alentia gelatinosa. Taxonomy (NCBI): domain Eukaryota; kingdom Metazoa; phylum Annelida; class Polychaeta; order Phyllodocida; family Polynoidae; genus Alentia; species Alentia gelatinosa. The sequence continues at coordinate 43,113,131 of OX465583.1, read as the reverse complement.
TCTCTATTTGCACAATATGAATCCCGCCCATCTTAAGCTTAGAAGTACTACTTCCTATTCAGTCTTACAATATTTTTAAGCTTGCACGTTGTATTCAGTTTTAACCACATTCATTTTAAACATTTCGATATTCAGAAATATCTTCTAGTTTTTAGGTTGAACGATAGAAATCACTTCAAGTTATTCATGTTTAAATGCAGACGATAATTAATAGCCAGTTTACACTGTGCGTTTTGAGGTACATGTAGTAGTCTGAGACTGGGTTTACTGGGTACACCCAGTCTCAGACGGGAGGTACCTGGTACGCCCAGCTGCTGGCATTTTCTGAATATCAAAAATGTGTGATCTTTGGTATCTCAGACTAGGCGTACCTAGGTACCTCCAGTCGCAGGCTTTCCAGTCGTAAAGGGGATGGTTCACACCCATATTTGCGCGTACCTTGCGACTGGGCGAACCTCCAATTTTAAGCGCGGTACCTCCAGTCTCAGACTAGAGGTACCCGCTCCCAAGCCCCCCCCCCCCCGCACCCTCCCGGCCCCCCAGTCGCACAGCGTAAACTGGCCTGAAGTAAATGTTTGTTTTTCGTTGACAGATGGATTCCTGTACGGTGTGGGGTGGCAGGAGGACCACACAGGCACTGGGCAGGGCTTCACTATCGACCTGCAGGAAGACTCCAAGTTCAAGACAGACATTCTGAGCTACTGGAAGACTGGCAAACAGGTGAGAGGGCCTATCTCCATATATACATGACTGACATACATGTATATCGTAATACATTACATACCTAACGGCGCCATTTTCATTTTGATGACGATTGATGGTCAGCATTACTATTGAAGGTTCAATAGCATCCTGACCAGTATCTATGACATCCTGTATTGCAGCCCACACAGGCTGCGTACTCAAGACGGGACTCTAGAAAAATATTGGGAGAAACTAAGATTGTACTGATCCAAAGCAAATGGTCTCAAACGGCACGGAAACACTATCAAACATATATCGAGGACAATTCGCAAGGGCTATGTACACCATGGCAGTAATCTAACCAGATCTATCTCGATGACTTTTCTAAAGGAATTACACCGAAGATGGGGTTGGTAATTTCTAATGGAAATGACTGTTTTTCTTCACTCAGGGCTTCTATGAGCCGCACGCGGTGGCCGTGTCACCAGATGGCGGGTCAGTCTACGTGGGCGAGGTTCACACCGAGGAGGACCGGAAACGAGTCTGGAAGTTTGAAAAGGTCACGACGGGCACCGGGAACCAGCAGGGCTTCGAGTTTGTCGATGGTGATGAGGATGAGGAGGACGATGATGAGGATGAGGAGGACGAGGAGGAGGAAGAGGGTGATGAGGAGGAGGGAGCCCCTCAGCCTGGAGAGAAGCTGGAGGTGGACGTCGGGTTGGAGAACTCGGTGGATCATGGCGACAAACACCAAGAGCACTAAACAGATCTAACTATAACACACATAACGACTCGCACCTGACCCCTCAGATGGAGCCACCGAACCCTTCCCACTTCTGGTATTGTCTGACGATATATTTAATCTGCATTCGTGGATGCAAAGCCCCTAACATTCAGGACAGTAGAAAATAGCATTATTAGGGAAAAGAATGATCAATATGGGTTTTGAATAAACATCAGGGAAAAAAGAAAGGCAAGTAAAAAAGATTGATTGCATCTATTGTAACCTGTTTATAGCTCGTAGTGTCATACTTCATGTATGTATATTCTTCAGGGAGCATAAGTGTTGGTATCCCAATATTAGAGGCTTACATAATAAGGAACATGTGCATTATTGTTGAATCGTATGTGTTACTGTATATATGCGGAACTATATCGCAAATGGACAGACAGTTTAAATAGGACGAAAGCGACCGACTGTGATGTTACCAACTCGGATGGCAGACGAGAATGTGTTCTATTGGCGTTATTCTGAAATATTTCCGAAACTAATTTTAACTGTATGATAAAGGGTAAGATAGTTGTTCCGGTGTGGTAACCTATGGTGACTTTCGGAGAAATGCTGAAACATCTCACGACAGCTCGACAGGATTCACGAATACATTATGCAAAAATCGCACCGAGAAAGGAAACGACCAAGAAAGACAATTGTGAGAATCAATTGGTTTCCTCTCTGGTCAAGTAAGGGATCAATTCTAGACACCCCCCACCCCCTCTTGTCCTTTTTCTTTTGCCCTTGAATCTCACCCAATTCCCATGTCATTTGACAGTACTTTACAAATTCCAGAAACCATATCCAAAGCCATTAGATATATATACATATATTCGAGTCCATGGAATTAGACCTTCTTCTGCGGCCTACTTAGTATATGTACGTGATGAAGAACTCCAATGTTATGTAATCATTACCATATCAGTGTCACAAGACAATTTCTTGTTATCCGAATATTGTTAGTATTACCCTATACATAGCTGTAAGTGTCAGCCATATTTTGTACATGTTGCCCCCTTCGGCTATTTTAGAGGGTGTGTGTCGGTGTCTCTCCCTCTATATCAAGTAGCATCACATTACCTCCAATTTTTATATCGCAAGAGTTTTCCAAAGATCTCAGAAGACATGCACAGCCTGGTCCGACCCCTAGCCTGTAGCCCAGCTCGAGAGGCGCACTTTATGTACTGTGACCCTCTACCCGATGGTACGGACACAAACTACATCACATGACTGTCACATGGGTACTCAGACACTCACTGGCGTGCCCTCTGGTGGCGACGTGCAGGAACTAGTGGGGAGGACAGGACGCGTGCACTTTGACAAACATTGTGTGTAGTAGACGATTTTGACTCGTAGTAGATGGTTCCCAAGTCTTTTTATTCTGTGTTTTAAACCTTTGTAGACGTTTTCTCCTGTTATACTGCCCTGTTCTTGAGACCCACGTGGGACACCAATGATAGAGCCCCCGCCGACCACCACCCACCCACCCACATCACCGCGCATTGTAAATTTTGTGTCATGATACTAGAATATGTATATACAGAATGAAGAGGACATATTTTTGTCTCTAAGTATATTTGTGCGTGCATGTATAGTTCAGAAAGGATTAAAGCAATTTCTGCTCCATTATGCCTGTTTATTCTTTTTGATAATAGTCCTGTAGGCATAGGGATGACAGACGTGAAACATTTGCCCCCGCTAATTTGTGATATAGTAAATCTACATTTGGAATACATAAGACAATAATCGATGGTTTTCTGTACAGGCGGCCGTAAACCACGAGAGGTGCGTAATAATATACGAGCGTTAGAGAGTGTATTACGACGTAAACCTCGAATGGTTACAAGAGCCTCCTCTCCACAAAACCATTGTTAGCTGTATTTATTACCAATCTTCTCCGATAAATTAGACCCACGGATTCCCATATTAAAGGGTATATGAATAGGGACTATCGTTTTTGCTTTATACCATACCATTCGTATACTAAAGTGTTTCCTTAATTTCGTATCTATATCTTCTGAAATTGAGGTCTTGTTCCTCCTTCAGTTCTCGATACATAAACATTAAATATAATTGGCGAAATCTTTTTAAAAAGTCCCTCACTGGCATATGTAGCTATAGATTGGCGGCAAATTTACTGCTACACCATCGAATCCCTGCGAATGTGCTGCAATTGCCCCAGATTGGAAACATATTTATTGCACTAAGACGGCAACGTTCGAGTAGAAGTGGACGGAAGTGGACATCGTTGTAACATATGGAAGATCCCCAGATATGGAGCACTTGGATTCTGTAGATTTTAGGGTCGTTTTAATGGCCATATTGCATTGTTGAATGACACGGTATTCGGGGCGTATAGAGGATTTTAACATCTATTGAGGTGTGGAGGGGGGGGGGGGGGGAGCACACCTGAGAATACCTGAACTTCCCGAAATTAGTGCTCCCTGTGCCCACTGTCTTTAAATATGCTTTCAGAGTATCAATGCTTTTTCCTTCGTAGTAATTGCTCATTGACGTATATCATCATAACCTTGTAACTATAACTGATGGAAACTAAATAAAAATGATGTATAAATTTACCGAATCTTCAGGCAAAACAGGCCACCCTTGGCAATATTTTGGGGTGGATAGGCACGCGTCCACCTCCCCGATACACCCCTGAGAGAAGCCTATTCACTACTCTTCTAAAAGGTGATAGTATTTTGGATACAGATTTGATGTAAGAGGCAGAATGATATGGGCCATGCCTGAGCCTTTTCCAAATTCATCCCTGGCCTTTTCTGAAGAAGAGAAACCCTCAACCTTGATTCAGTGTCATTAAGCAGGCTTTTTTTGTCATATAGCAAAAGTTGCAGCGTGCAGTTACATGCAAAGTCTATGCTTGTGGGCATATACCTTAGTCTCTTTACTTTATGTCATCGTCATATATTCCTCATACATGTATCGATCTAATCATCCATGCATCAGACTTTCCGTAGTATACCATGGATATAAGAATATCCTTACCTGTGGTTAGACTCAGGATCAACCAAGAGAACATTTTTGTCCAGCACACATCAATGCTTCCACTGATGACCAATATGCATTTGTAAATATGCATTGTTCCCCGACTTTACCATTGTGACGTACTTCCTGCTCCATGGTTATCCGCTAGATGGCAGCGCCAGATACTGATTAGGCCACCACACGCTGGAAGCCCCTGCACATCTATCGCTGGATCATGTCAATCGTCAGGCGTGACTGGAGATGTGCAGGCTTCCAGCATGAGGCCACAATGTTTAGTATGCTTCAAGTATAGACTCAGGGACTATATGAACTACTCCTGAATGATCATATATATTTATGTTTGGGACAACTTGAATTGTCTTTCACTTTTCTACGGATCTTATAGATGGTTTAATGGAGCATTAATTCTCCCGCATTTCTGACGCTTATTACGACTACCTAAAGTACATCAAGTGTCGGTACCTTGTGCTTCCGCTGCCCCATACATGCAATTGCACTTTAGGCCCAAGTGTCGCAGATAACCTTTTCCAATTCATTATTCCTTTAGGGATTATTTTGACTTACCGTCAGCTTTCAAATTCCTTAGTACAGCAACCCATGGTCAAGTCAATACAGAATCTCCCGCTAATGTGTCAAATATTGATAGATGAATGGCAAATATCTCCTTTGTATTTGTCATCCAATTGTAAAGTTTGCGATCAATGCAAGCAAAACAGAAAAGATAGATCATGAACATTCATAATAACTGGAACATACTGTGACTCTATCGTTCCAGGACTCGATCAGATACCTTTTGGATGTGTATTAGATACAAGAGGACCCAGGACCTAGCGCTGATGTACTCATAGCTAGCTAGGATATGAGTGGGTGATCAAACAGTAATCAATTATTTACATCTGTTGTAGCCCTCTCAATTAAGTAGTTTTTGAAGTAACGATTCAGAAAATTCCTGAGAAGAGAAAGTCTTTTCCCCCCAATTTAAGAGTCAAAATATCATTTGATGTACAGTCAAACGCCTTCTAGATGTCCAAAAAATTGGCCGAAATTACTCTCAACTCGATTATCCTTTTAAAAGCACAGTTAAGAATGTAGCCTTTACAGGGATTTATACAAGATAAATGAAGAAAGCAAACAACAACAACAACAACAACAACACTTGCCAGGTCTTATTGTGCACGGATAAGAGCAAAACAGTTATGCAGACTGGTAGATGGCGCCACTGCTGCCATACTGTGGCTACCTCTGCCTGCTAGTTTTGAAGCAAAGTACAGTCAAACGGCAGCCAAGGACACACGCTATAATGAATTAAGCTAAAGTTCCAGGGGCGCGTTGAATGACCAATGGCAATAAGAGTATATGATCATAAGATTGTCTGGTATGACAGTCCTAGCCAAAGAGACGGGGGTCTTAACGGACGAGAACTCCCGGGGTCTTTGTAGGTGAATCAAACTTATAGGGACATCCTTATTTATCAAACTAGTGGAGATATGATTTTGATGATGTCGAATACAAACTGACACTGTTAAAAAAACCAGATCTGAAATGAATAGTTAGATTAATTTATGATTATAAATGATGAAATAAGTTACTAAGACCTCCACTCTATGGCACCACCTACAGCTGTAGGAGATGTCCTACGAGGCTTTGTGTTTAATGACCATCTTGGCGTTTTCTCTGCCGATGAGGCACCGCAAATAGGCCATAAGTATTTATCAGAAGTGAACAATATATTACCTATCCTCGTCCACTTACAGAAAAGGGTCCCAGGGGTGGACACCCCCTGGGGGCTCCTACGTGATTCAAATTCAAAGAACAGTCCAATTTATCAACTAAACTAGAGGAAATAATGTGTATTACGGCATCTAATACAAAACGTCAGTGTTAGAGGAGAAATATCTTAAAATATCTAGTCAGATTCATTGATAACCATAAATGATGAAATTAGTTACCCAAACCACCACTATGTAGAACTACCTGCAGTGATTAGAAACTCGTCTCCACAAGGAGGCCCAAACCTGTCTGAGGGCTCATTTCTCCTAGCCCAGGGAGCCATTTAATATCTGAAAGGATTCTCCTCAGACTATCATATCATAGTCCTAAAACTGTCATAGAAAGGACCAATTAACATGGATTATTCTTTCAAAGGACAGATAGAAGGACGTACACTTGAAATGTCCTTTCACGCCGTTTGATAATACTGTCATTGTCCTGACCTCGATCCTGAAAACTATCCCTTTGGAATTACATCTCAGTAGGTGTCCTTTCTGAAGCTGGTAGCCTTACTAACCACCATACAACCAATATACCCGCTTGAATAGTACAGGAGCAGATCTGAAAATTTAGGATTTTTCTTGCCGGCTCGCCACAATGGTTATCGGAGTTGATTTTGATTCTAGAGACTCTCTACTTTTTAGTGTGGGTGCTCTGGCATTGCAGACCTTTCTAGAATCAAAATCAACTCCGATAACCATTGTGGCGAGCCGGCAAGAAAAATCCTAAATTTTCAGATCTGCTCCTCTACTAGAATGATAACCTTCAGTGTTTCTAAAAATTGTATTTGAATAATACATTTATTCGCCATTAAATAATTTGAATAGAAACCTTTTGAATAGAAAAATAAAAATTATTGGGCTTGTCCGGGGTTTGAACACTGGACCTTTTGATTTCCACTATGTACCCCACAAGCACCCGGTAGAGACACATAGAAGAACCAATCATAGAATGGCTTGCATCAAGAACTGTCCCTCCGAAGGATTGGGTTCAGGAGAAGGATAATAGAATATGGACAACACTTATTTAACTCGATGCCTCTCCCATCCTGGTCATTGTCCTCCCACTATCTATCCTATCATTGTCCTTATCCTTCTCACCTTCCCCAAATATCAATAGGTCCCTAGGATCAAATGTACTTGTTGGAGACTAATTATACAAGTATTCTCTTCCTACGGACGATACCCCTTATTGAACGTGAATGACCTCCTCTCCTCAAATAGCTCTTGGATCGTTGGTATTATCCCTGGTGGAACCTTCCGCCAGGACAAAAGGTTTTTTAACGCCCCAAGGGTACACGCTGGAGCAGTCAGGGGACAGTTTTCTCCGTGGTCAATTGTCGGTTTCAGTATGGGAATAGCTGTTTGACACGAATTTTAGCGCCCCGTAAAAATATGGATGACCACAATTTTATCCAGCCCATTTTCCATACTAAAATATAACGACATAACCTATTTATAATATGTAATAATGCAGCGAGACTAATCCATAGTAGATGTGCTGAATGCAAACTTTTATATTTGATAGATTTTTATTAGTTGCATTCAGTAATTATCTCAATGTAAATCATCAGTACGCTAATGAAAATAGAATTTATGCGAACGTTTCCACCCCCTACATTCTCTGTAGGATGTGCAGCTTAAAAAGGACGTCTTAATCCGCACCTACTAGACACTCCTTAGGTCATCATCAGATGGCATCTTCTTTCACATACATCATCGCCCACACCGAGATATGTGCATCGTAATAGCATATTACACGTCTATCAGGTGTTGGCCAAGTCAAGTTCCTGTATTCTAAACCCCTCAACACTAAAGCCCAGCGTCCACTGAGCTCAAAATTGTCTACGATAGGCCTTACGATGTACCTAAAAACCGATTACGATGCATGCCGATCCCACTAGTCTAGACGTCTGTGTAAGATTCCCTTCGTCTTTGATTTTGACGTCATATTAGTTCAGGATGCAACAAAATGAAGCGCCCTTCATCACAACTTTCAAAGGCATCCTAATTGCTGTGACTCCTTTTTTCTTTTACGTATTCACTCTTATTCCTGAAATTTCCATCATAGGTATAGCGAATCCGTTGAAAGTTAATGTGTTTAAGTGCACGAACAATTGCAAAAGAAAACTACATTTAAGAATCATAAAATATAGGAAACCTCATTTATACTCCTGAAGGTATTTCCGACCTGGATCAATGAATGTAGCATATTAATGTGGTAGCATTCCATATGGTAGTCTAAATCATATTGATGGATCCTTTTGCTGTAAACACTCTCATGTATCTTGTTATCAATATACAACCATTCTTTTTGATTCGAAGTCTTTATTCAATTCTGTAGTATGTGGTGCAATTCTCTAATTTCTAATGAGCTCATAAGCGGAACCAGACAAGAAGTATTGGACATGTATACATTAAAGCTTTTAATACATAGAGTTCCAAGGACCTCCTGTGGAATATATGGTTATTCCTCCCCTTTTATACTCACCCTACCACTCTAAGTGCAAGTTAAGTAGGTTTGGGAATTTTTATTGAGTGTAATAAGATTTAGCTTTTAGGTTTATCGGGAAGATTGTTTCATTGAAGTGATGTGAGTGTATGAAGGCTATTTTTCATTGATTTAGCATTTGCAGGTCTTCAGGAATCTTCAAAATCTGGGTAAACTGGTACCCACCTCCCGCAAGCTACAATCTATCTTTTTTTTTTTATCAAAACACCCACATCCTCCCTCAGGGGTTGTAGCATAAATAACTGATGACTGAGTCTCCTAAAAAGGCGCGTAGAGCCCGCTGTCGGTGTTAGTGTTTAGTTTAAGGTGGCAGACTTGATGTATCTGCTTTTAGCGTTAACGTTAGCTTCTGTATTATTCATGATGCTCGTATCAGGACTGGTGTATAGGGTTTTGTTGTTGGGTCAGAAAAGCCAATTTACTCATGAGGGGAGACGCCAGGTTCCTTGTCCTCAAACTACTACAGAAACAGATACACTCTCGCTCTTGCAACACCTTTACTTCAGACCTCCTCGGAAGAATCACTGTTCGTCGAAAACCAACCAAACCAACCCGCATCATTCCAGAATGGATCGTCAGGTTATGTTGAACACGACATCATTATTATCGCATTTACTAGACCGGAAGACCATTTTATGTTGCGGCGGGGTGTTATGGGCCACATACATAGACATATCGTTCAGGCAACATTAAGACTCTGTTGGAGGCCTCCTAATCGCATATTCCTCCGACAGGTAATTCTTTACAAGCCACTTCTGAGAAGGCAGATAAGAGCGAGCCCATGGTAACATTGCATATACTATCTGTACTGTGTCAGTTAACCTTACGGATTTACTGTCGATTTATTTTTCGGTATGGTCCTAAGTGGACTGGTTATATAGTACAAGTGGTAGCCAATACAGCCAGGAAACCTATTCAGGATGTCAGTATCTATACAGAGGTGTGGAGGTTGAGTACAGGGATACCAATGTTCAAGTTATTGCGGATGCTTTTTGTTTTTCGTTTGGCCTAAACATATGGATACTGTTGTTTTCCCTGACGTCCTGACAACCGTGCGTCACCCTTTGTTTACACATTAGCACTAATTCAATGACTCTGCTATGAGAATTAGTCATTAGTAGCTAGTCTATCATCTTTTGTACGCTATGTTTGGATTTAGGAGCTTGGAATTTAGTTTGTTACGCTGATGTAGCCATGTTTACATGATTACTGACGCTGACGTAGAGTATGGGAAGACATAAAACAAATTTTACGTCGGATTAGCACCAATACAAAGAAAGTCAATTGCTGAGGAGGTTTTCCGTCTATTTAAAGATCTCACAGGAATCTGTCTGAGCCGAGTTAGATGTTAACGTCTCTCTGAGGAAGCATCTGAAAATGTCTCAAATGGTTTAAAACAACATCCCCATTCCATTTTCTATATATCAACAGGTTGTAAGGAAAATATCCATAGTCTGTCAGTATAATCCTCCTACCGTTACCCTATCAGGGCGACAGCTTAGTGCAGTCTGTAGGTTATTACACGCTGAATTATGGAGTCGTGCTGGTTCAACTCTCAGCAGCGAACCACTCTTACCAAGTTTATCTATCATACTAATCTTACATATATATCCTATTTCTGAACCATATAACTGACCATGCTTCTTGCTATGGTCTTCACACCTAGAAACCAATACCTCTACTAAGGTTTAAAGCTAAGGAATCTGAGATTAATGGATTTTCCTGGCTTGGCCTCCCTAATGGCCGACCGGCACTTGCCTGCATCCCTCACACACCTGCCGGCTCACCTGATTCGGCTCCCCCTTCACCTGGTGCCATGTTCAATACCAGCCTGTTAAAACTCCTGGCGGCTATCTTGTCTTCCAGTCAGTGAACCTCGGTAATCTTCATGTCACTTATGAGGAGGCGGGCACCACGCTTCCGGCTACGACCAGCGCGCCACCTTGCGGCTCTTGGTGGTGCTGGGGTTAACATCTGCCGCTGTGTAGCGCGCGAGTCGCCTATGGAGGGCTTAGTGAGGGGCACGTTAAACAAGCAGTAAATAGGGGGATAACGATGTTGTGATGAGACACGGGTAACAGCATGGGATTTTCTACTAAACTCCTGAGAGCCACTCCTGTCCCTACAGGTGTGAAATACGAGTGTCCTGACTTAGAATCTGACACGGAAACACCGGGAATGGAATAGCCTGAAGATTACCTATAATGGCTGAAAGTATCACAGGCAGAGAGGCTTGGAAAACAGGTCTGATGCAGCATTTCCGACGGTTGTTAGTGTTTTGATTGATTGACATTGGTATTTCGACTTGGAGTAGCAGTGGTTCAGAGCATGGCGAGGTCAAATCTGGGTAAATAGGATAACAAGAAAACGTTATGGCAAAATATGTTAGTTGAGATATAGCAAGTGTGTGAACTACAGCAATCATATGAAACATAAACAACTGGGTTAGACATTGAATATTTTGGCCCTAGGATGGTCTGCTCCGACTACAAATTCTGTACACTATGTAAACGAAAGATATATGTGATAATATACAGCAATATGTTAGTTAAACGCGGGAAAAATATATTGGCACCTACAGTGGCACTTATTTGGGGGTGGGGTGCAGGGGGCACATACTTAGCTGAATATGTGTAAGTTAGTACCAAGTGTGCCCTGCCTCTAAAAAAAATGCATACCTCTATACACTTTTGTTTCAATGTCATTCAACAAAGCTACTATGTACCTTAATTTATTCTAAATACTAAGCTCTTGGGATGCTATGCCTCCTGGACATCGACCCTTAGGACTAATCATCCTGGGCAAGTAATCTTAGGTCACCCCATTTCCTGAAAAATATCCTAGATACAGATTATACAATGTATAAATGCCAAGTCCTTCAAAGGGCTTTGTCCCAAGGACCCCCAGAAGGGACTTTGCCACTGGACCCCCACTTTTGATTTTTTTTTATCTTGTAAAGGTAGTCAACAAAGTTTGCCGGTATTATTAACCCTTACAGCATTATCTGTGTATCAGATAAAGAACATCTAATCAACACTCATTACTCTCAAGATACGTTGCTGATCTCCCAAATATGTTCTCTATTTTCATGGTCACTTAAGCATTTTGTGGTCAGTTTCACAAAAGGTACTGAAGATACATGGGTTCTGCTAAGGCTACTTGGGGCTCCCAGGTTTTCTTTTGCAATACTGTAGTGCCCTCCATGAGGAATCTGGCACCAAGAAAGAGGGGCATGAAGGCAGTCTGCTTTGTAAACCTCAAGGGTTCCCTGGCCATCCACAGTTCCAAAGCATGCATGTTACGTCGCAATATAAAGATCTGGAGTTATAAACCCAACTTAGTGAAATTTGTAAAGCAGTCCACACTTTTGAAGAACATTTCTAATAGGTCTTTATCCATTTTCCTGCAATTCCCCGATACAGCATGACACCACAGTTAGTGCCTGCAATATCACCCCTCTACTTCAAGCACTTTCAACCAAAGCAACGGTCATTCCAGTATTTTACCATGGTAACTGATGGTATTTTGTTGTCCTACAAAAAGGAAAAAGTTATTATAATTTTCCAGTGATTGGTGATAGCAAACACCAAAAATATTTTAGTAAGAATCATCAATCTATCCTGCTATAACAATTGGGACAAGAGATATCATGAGATCTCCAAACAAACAGCACTGTATGAGCAGCTCTACCAGACACAGATACTATTGCAGTTGTTGGTGATGATGCAGATCCACATTTTCTTGTTTGTTGCCATGCAGCTATTGATGACCTTCCTGACATCTGATTTCAGCCAGATAGAAAAGCAAAGAAAAGAAAACCACTGAGATGCTAGAATATAAAGTTAACAAGACATATATTTGGCAACCATGTATTTGACTTCTATTTATAGATTTAAGGAAAGCTTTTGATTGTGTTAGCCTTGAAATTCTACTAACTAAATTCCGAAATGACAAGTACTAAGTAATGGTTTTCTAGCCCTTTTGCAATCATGTTTGACTGAGAGGATACAAAAGGTAAAGTTTATTGGAATACTTTCCACTGACTCTCAGATAGGCTGTGGTGGACCCCAAAGCTCTGTATTGGGGCCTATTTTATTCATATATCATATAACAGGCATTAAGCAGGAACTAGCGATGTTTGACTTTGAATTACATGCAGATGATTTGGTAATCATGGTTGATAGAGAAAACCCAAATGATAGGCTGGAGAAAATGAAACAGATATTCAAGAGATTCATAACATGGAGTAATATAATGAAATTGACTGTCAATATGGCAAAACTAATATGGTGTGTAAATTAAAGAATAGAAAAGGTCCGGAGTTGAAGTATAAATTGAAATCATATTGGATTGTATTAGTACCTATTATTACTTGGGTATCTTTATAGATTTCACTATTACTTTTAGAGCACAGTCTAATAAGATAATTTCATCTGTTAAAAACAAATTGTTTAGGTTGAGAAAATTAACGAAGTATCTAATTGTAGGAGCAGGTGTAAGTAAAATAAAACAAGTAATCATGTCGGAAATAGAGTATTGTGATTTTCTACATGAAAGCATGCCGTTACTTGTTTCAGAAAATACCAAGTATTGATAAATAATGGATTGTGCATAGCATATGGTACAAAAAAGAACCAAACTATATCCGTTGATGAATTGCACACTAAATCGAAATTATCAAATCTTGAAACGTGAAGAAATACGTGATATATATACACTGCCCTTTATTCACTGGTGGGTATATAATCTAGACAATAGGATACGTGGAAAAAGAGGGTAGAGTGACGAAAGGTATGGAGAAGATAAAACCGCTGGTGGATAGACCAGTACAGGATTCTACAGACAAAGCCCTTTATACAGAGGGAGTATGTGCTGGAACAAAGTACCATTGAACTAGTAGGGAACTTCTTAAATTGGTGTAAAGGAGAGAGTCTTGAAAGGGTTGATATCGAATATATGGAATGAAAATAGAAAAAAATGAAGTGAGACGTTGTGAAAAGTTAAGTACTAATGGGCAAATATTACTTTGTCTTGAGGCGTGTCTGTTTTCTTGTGGGTTGTTGACTGGGCTGTGTCTGTTTTCTTAGTTTGTGTTGTATATACAGCTGTAGTTTTGGGCATACAACCTTTTGCCGGAGAAGCAATTAGTCGAAATTGCTATGTACTGTACTCGGGAAGTAACAAACCTATAGGAAAATACACATAAAATGTTATGAAATTGCTCCGTAACAAAGTCATGCGACCATTTCATTAGTTAAATGCAGGTAAATGTAAGGAAACCAGTACTAGAAATAGGATTGCATATAGAAATAGTGGAAATGTTGGATTATAGTAAGTAGATCTGAGTTTGGATCAGAATATGAGAAGCGTATTAATGAAGTATTGGATGAGAAACATCGTATTTAAAATGAAATGATACATAAGGGTAAATATAATGAGAAAGTATAGGTCGAGCGACCACATCCTCATTTCAACAATATACCAAATGTACAATATTCTGTAGGAGGTGTACTAAAAGAAGGTTCACAATGAGCAGTTGGAATGTTAACAAAGAAAGTTGGAATATTCATCGTATACGACCGTAAATGAAGAAAATCGCCAAGCGATGACTTTATTGTCAATAAATATCTTAAAAAACTGTCGGGGACGAGGCAACGGGAGTCAGATGCACGACTGCACTGATATTTAAGGTGAGTTTTCCAATTTGAATTCGCGCTGGAAATCGTTGGACAAAAGGACTCTGATTCAAAGATAAAAAAAATCTAAAAATTTAGAAATAAATATCCTAAAAAACGCCCTAAAACAGTGCACCTCACAAAATGGTGCCAGTGGGCATGACTCCCCAAATTCACCTCATCAAGAACATACAGCGCTACAACGAGAGCAAGTCTGTTTCTTCCAAACGTCCCATGCCCAGAGATGTGCCCAGTGCAAGCGACGAAGAACGCCATCACTCTCGTCCCAACAAGGAACGATGGGGACCCGCTGCTGAAGTTCGCCAATCGCAACAACCTTCCTACTTCACTCGTATACCACAAGTGTAATGAAGGACTGATGACCCACGCCAATTCTTCCTCCATTCTCTTTGGAAAGGGATGGCGACAACAGCGTTAACAGCTGCAGAGGCGTCGCACTGGCAGGACGGCGGATGGCGCTCAAATTGCAGAAGTATCACAGGCTATAGTCAACGCCCTGCAATGAACAGAGACAATCCAGATCTATTAATGCTGTACACGTAGTGTTCTTACCATTATACTGTTTTACAAATACTCTCTATTCTTACCAATATCCAAACTAACACACCAACAAATTCAGCATATCAAACTCCAAATACCACCTATAACACCACTACCTCAACCTATTTCAATCCCCACGCACCACTCCACATTACATACATTCACATTTGGGTCCTTGGGTAAAATCTTTATATAAATCCCTTTTATATCCCAAATTTTATATCAATCATATACACAACCTCTCATAATGTATATACATATCCAACTATCTTAGTATATCATGAAATATTCATTCAATACAATAAAGTAATTTTTTACCCAAATCCTTCATCTCTCTTCATTTACCTAGAGGATAGCAGTAGAGGGTTAGGCATCGGGCCCTTGTGACCCTAGTCCGTCTCACTACTGTCACCTAGCGTCACAACCACCACACACACTCTCCCACCATTTTCAACACACTCCAACCCATCTGACATACGCACTTCCATCTCCTTCACTTCACGTCAGACCGCAAACCAGACACCAATCATTTCAAATTTCCCAACCCTCCCACACCGAAACATAAAAATTCTATTTATGTTTACTATTTCTCTATCATGTTTATATCATGTCAACAATAGAGGTGATATCTGTGTATAAATCTATTTTATACCCCATATCTCATATCAATCATATGTACTACTTCAAATATATATTATATATATTCATCTATCTTGATGTATTATAAAATGTTCATTCAACACAATGAAATATTTGATTTGCCCAATACCTCCATCTCTCTCTTCATTTACCCAGGTGATAACCGTTAGTGTAACGTTAATTTCAAAACTATTATTCTTGATTTGGTCTTGCGGTAGCTGCACCTGAAACCACATCTGCCACGTCCTAGCCTATTGTCACGTTGAATATTCATGACCTTACTGTATCTTAGATTCTATTATGATACGATTACTAATGAGGGATGTGAGGAACAGCAGCTCCAGTCATCCCCAGATCATCAAAACCCAGAATATTAAGGGTGTCTACGCCGAGCCTCGCTTATTTTGATTTCCATATCTCTGGCCTCAGATTTGACACACCATCATACATGAACACCTAGCAATCAGCGACTTTCCTTGAATGAATTCCTTCGTAAGCTGAGCAGTTCAAGTCCTTCATTGTCAGTAGCAGTGAGCTACTCAATACTCCTGGAACGGAGAAGCTACTCCCTCACTCTTTCTCTACCTCCAAAATGGAATCCTCTCGTACTTATCCATTAACGATTTCCGAAAGGAAACTGGCTTCGCACATGCTTCCAAAGAGCACAGAAGAGATAGCATTGTAGGGCCTTATCCGCTTTTCTTGCAGTATAAATACACACTGATAATGAAAACATTCCTCAGGTATAGCGGAGAAGGAGCTCACGAGTTTTGTTCAGGATGAGGTATGAACCATCAACATTCACCTGCCTAGCCGGAGTTGGCGTTTCCTTTTCATTACACCAGTATTTCTCCTGACTCAGCAAGTCGCTAACTACCGAGGGCTGGTGACCGATCTGATATGTACATAACTGACCACCTTGCCCACTATTCTATGAGGTACCTGTACTACCAAATCGTGCACAGCTAATCTACGACCGACAACTTATACTACTACACCAATAGTTCGATAGAGTAGAGGACAATACAGCTAAGCTTTTTTTTTACCACTTTATAGATTCAAAATACTCTTAGCCTCATACGTAGACCTTAGTTCAAAGATACATGGGAAGAGAAATATGTATAGCTAGATAACCTACTTTCATTGATGCACCACGCTCATATAAAGTACCAGCTATACGTATATGTTGTTACAGCGCTCCTTATAATACGCACTTGCAGAGGTGAGCTGATGCACATCTGACTACCGACCACTCACCAGGCAGATAAAATCCTAGATGGATTCTGCATCAGACTTATGATACCAACAAACCTGGCAATACAGCAGGCATGCCCACCCCATGCTCCCCATATCTCCCTGAGCCCGTGGCCACTCCGACCAATGCCGCCCACCTTGTATCACCCACCACACACAGGCTGCACAGATACCATCCCCGTCAGGCATCAGGCTCAGTTGACTTCTCGCTCCCGAGATAACATCGCCATCTGGTGTCAGACAAGAGCACTATTTACTTTCCATCAAAGAGGGCTGCGGGACATTCCGAAATACAGAATGCTGACAGGAAGCATGCCCTGGTAGGCAAGCTTCAGAACGCATTTCGTTAAATACCCCTTGGGTATGTTTGTGTTTACATGTGGGTCCAAGATGTTTTAAATATAGTAACCAACTGAGTAAAATGTCTCGGTAATTACCTATTTCTGGTCTTCTTATCCTTTGAAACAGGACACTAACCGTTCCTAAACGTATTAAGCTTGTGCAATTATGTTGTGTCAGAGGTCGAGGCAGAGCTCGTTGAGGGTGCCACATGACAAGGTAGGGTATATCTAGGGGACTAATGTACCGCCAATTATAACACATCTTAGGTCGACATCACTGCCAAGGAAATCAGGGAGCTGTTTCAATACCATAGACTTCACTTGACTTTTGAAACAGCTCCCAGAATTTGAAAAGAGTGCAACATGCTATCATTAACATCTATTTGTAGAACGTTATTGACATAATTAATTCTTATATTTTTGACAGCATTTCTCCAATTGATTTACCAAGATACAACGCTTATTGATATACCTAAGGTTCGTTTCTTGTCCTTCTGTTATGTATCAATGATGTGGGTTGCAGAAATAATATACATAACAAACATAGGGGTATCCGAATGTCCGCTGAAAACGAATTCAAGATAATTTCTGAAAAATACCTGCAGCTATCAAACAGAGAAAGCATGCCGGAACTAGAAGAACAGATTCAGTCTAACCTATCAACGATCACTGAGAAAGACAATAGACATTGTGAATCAAAATTGAATTGAATAACGTATACAGAAGAATGGAATAGACTGTAAAATGGCTTGTGGGTAACACTTTATGATCTTACAACCTGATCCTAACCTCAAACTGAATGGTGGTTGAAATATGCAATAACCGGACTAGCAAATGGGCTAACTGCACTTTGTAACTAATATTGAAGAGCTTTGTTCATGCAAATAACCAATATCTAGACTAGCATTCTGCAAGTGCCTCCGATCGTTTCCCAGCCTATGGAGCCCCCATCTACTACGATGGGCTACGACATGCTACAATCAACCTCCCAGTGTCGGCGACAAACGCCGCCGTTGTCGACAACATCGTAGCCCGTCGGGAGGTTAATTGTAGTGTGTCGTATTTGTCGCCGACTGGCTGGCTGGCTACGAAATTCAAACATGTTTTTTTTGTTGTAGCGCGTCGTAGCGCGTCGTAGAGTTTGGCGACAAAACCCAGCTAATTAACGCCGAGCTCTACGATATTTTCGTTTTGTCCATGACGAGGCCAAAGGGTTTATCATAGTGGTAATCGTATAAGGTGGGAAGGCCCCCTTGATAAGCTAATGACGAAGGGCAATTAAGGGAAAATTTAATTGTAGACATCTCCTGCATAGTTTTGTCTTCTTGGCATCGTCTCCTAAGCTTTTCCTCAAACTAAAAAGTGAATGAACTCCGAAACATGGATTATTGCGCAAACCTTTCTCTCTCTCTCTCGAATAATCTTCATCCGCTTCTGCGAAGAGATGCAGGTTAAGAGCATGAATATATAATTACAAGTCACCTTGCAACATGTTTAACTAGGCACACTAATGCACATAGTTTGCATCATTGGCTCTATCAGGCGTTTACTTAGGGCCATCATGTCAGTAATATATATGAAAAGAGATCAATATGTATATAATCTCAACTTAGATGCAAGGTTCGTGAACCTCGTTCCCCAGAACTCACCCGACACAAGTTCAAACGCATTTCCCTATAGGCGTCTCAACATTCAATTTGAATTCGTAACTGTTGCCAGTTGTGCTTTCGAATTACCCATGTCAACTCTCATGCATACAGTTACAACTTCACGTATGACCCAAGTGCAGCTTTCCTAACCAAACTGTCTAATATGATAGGTGATATAAAATAGCTTCAAATGCAGACGGCAGAAAGATAAGCAGAGGAATGTTTCATTCCGTTACTGACTGCTCTACACAGGCCGGGTGATACCGCTCCTAAGTTCATCTGTCCACTATTCCCTACCGACTGCCCTTCACTTTCATTGCTGACCTTTGCCCTCTATACTTTCTATGCTACCAATGTGTTCAACATTTAAACTACTACCTGCTCACCGTTATTATTATACTTTCACCGCCCGCTTCTTGCTCCTCACTCTCCTCTATACCTGTCTGTATTCCCAGCCTCGGTCCGTTATTTACGACGGGCCAGCGTCAATCTTTTGACAGTCTTCTGTCTACTCATGGCTGCCATACAATGCCTCCTGTCTGGTCCTGCACACTTATATCCAGTCACCGCCACCCTGTGGTCGCTGGCCGTGGTCCACCGTCTGCCGCCGCCCTCCGCCGCCCTCCGCCGCACGCCGCCCCCGCCCTGTGCGCTGTGAGACGTCTGCAGAACGAGCAGCTCGCGAACCACCACCTGGGCGCCCAACAGTCCGCCCAGTGGCTCACCCACCGGCATATCCCACCTGTCGGCGCATATTATCTGAGCAAGACCAGCGGCTCAGCAGCGCCCTCAGCGTGAGTAGCTCCGGCGGCGTCGTCGGCAGACGTGTTGGTGAACTACTACAGGGCCTATTATTCCTACTACTACCGAGCACCTCATAACTGCTCACAACTGCTTGTAGAGACTGGACAGAGTTTAGCCGCCTAATGGTGGCTGTGAACTACCACAGCGGTGATGCAGTCCTAGGGATTCCCCTGTGGACGTGGGACAACTCCGATTACTGACCCCTTATGGAGGAGGATGTGATACCATAGTGACCGGGTTAGGTGGAGCTATTTCCCCTAGTGGTCCCGGGGGCACTAATGGTACTGACCTTTGCCTGATCGAGATTGCTTCCTGTTAGCGGCGCCGGACAATCAGGTGAGTGTTCTTACACCTGCCCCGCATAAGGGGCAAAGTCACTGCATTCCCTGGTGGTCAGATGCACTGAGCTACCCTGAAAGTGTATAGAAATGTCTGCCTGCTTCTTGTTAGAAAACTTACCGAAGGGATGATAGGGGTCCTATTTTAGAAATTTAAGAACAAGGCATCCATATGTCCGTGTAGTATAACTCACTTTTAGTAATCTATTTGTTTCTAAAACCGATATAATACTTAGGTTGATTTGAATATATTGAGGACACAGATTTATCAAAATATTTTGGTAGTCAAAATATGTCCTGCTGTCTTTTATTTCAGAGTTGGCATTGCTATAACTATAATGGACAAAATGGACGTCCCTGACCAACGTAACTTTCAGAATATAAGATGGATGCCGGTTTATAATCGTTACTATGAAAAATATATATATTCTAACCTTTAAACTTTATACATCTCACGTATCTTTCAACACGTTGATTTACTGTGAAAGTATATTGTCTTTTGCTCAAATCTCCCTTGATTAGTTATTTAACTTATCAGTGGTCAAACTTATAGTTGTTCGGCATATATTTTATATAATACTTTACCTTTATGTCTATTTATCAATCCCCTCTAAAACACATGCATCATAAAACAAATTTCTAGCGGAATAACCTATTTCAAGTTCAATTAAACTCCCTAGGTGGCATTTACAACGACGAAGTAATAATATTCCCCAAATTGTATTAGGATAGTACACTAGTATCAGCTCATATTACTACACTAGTACACTCGTAGGACTATCAGCTTCAACACAGTTTTCTAATAGTGCTTGTCTAACATCTAAGCGGGAGTCCATAGAGCAGCAGTACCTCCAGGCTGTCTCCACGCGGGTGTTGAGAGGCCGGCGGCAGGGGAGAGTGCACTCCTCCTGTGGGAGCCGACCCTGGAGAGGAGTTCCCAGCCGTACCCGGAGGCTCCAACAGGTAGGGATGCCTGAGGCTTGTAAGCGTGTGGTTGTTCTACCTGGTGAGGGTCGGAGGGCCAGGCAGGGTGGTGGCTAGTGTTAGGAACATGTGGCCAGGTGGCAACGCTTAGGCACCGCCGTTTAGACAGGCCCCGAGCACCTATACCTGAGAACAAGACTTAGCTGTCTGTTACCTGCCAACTTAGACACACCCCCTATACGTGCATAACGGGTCTTTAGTCTGATCCCCCCAATTCTATCTCGTATAATCGGGGGAGAGGTTAGAGCGGTGTGCCTGGCAGGACAGGAGGAACCTCTTTTCACCACTAGAAATATTTTCACCACCAGAGTTATGAGTTGCTGGACTCCTTGCCCTTTCCGCATCCTTATCCATTGTGGGACTATGACTTATGTTAGTTGTACCACATTTCCCTTGAGCTGGGCGTTACTGAGAAGTACAGATTGAGGAAAAACTCTCACAGACGGTGGGAATACAATACATGGCCAAATGCTGCACAAAGTTAGATATGTGTACTGTGAAGGCCGTCGTAAAAAAATGGTATACCGCAGATAGAATACGACAGGAAAGGCATTTGGAAAAAAAGAATAATGAATATTGGACGCAATTTTTTCTGACTTTTCGACTATGATATGTCTAGCTTCATGTCGCGTCAGGTCCCTTCTCCGTCGCATCCTGAACAGTCCATGGGAGGCAGACTGGACGCGGCGACCCGAGAAGCTTAGTCCATTGTACGGCCAATAAGCACGGTTATGGGTATCACGTGATCGTCGTAAAATCGTAAGCGAACATAGGTGGACTATGGATGACCGCTGATCTGTGCCGACCCCGCCATAACTGCGCATGCAATTTACTGGATCCAGACCCACAACATAGAGTGCAGTCTGAGCTCGGTCTCTTTGAATCTGGGACCTGTTTCACTAGCTTCATGACATGTCTAGATGGCGTGTAGATGGTGTGTCCAGTTTCATAAGAACTAGACAATAGACTTCGTTTTGTCTATTCTTGCTTGCACTGTTGGTGCCGCTTTTCATGTCGGTCTAACACCTTTGTCACGAAACTAGGGAAACAGGTCTATGATGTGTCTAGATTTGTCTAATTCTTACGTTTGGGGTCTGTCTTTTCCTAAGGGCAGCTATGCGTGTTGTCACGAAACTAGACAACTCCAATGTATGTATGGTGTCACAGACATGTCACAAAACCAGTGAAACAGGTCCCAGGTATGCTCTTGTTTCAGGGTTACTTAGAGCAGTTCATTGTTTATGGCAGCGGACAACTTCACGATGAGACAAATGCGAACATTAACCCAAAATCCCAGCTTCAAGCTCCCACCTGGCCTCTGCTCCTCTCAGCCTATACCAGTAGCAACACGGCACTAACCTCCTTCTAACTGGAGTCGCTCCGAGAAGCTCGTGGCCAGTGCCGGTTCCCGCGGTCCAACTCGCCGTGTCGCCTATATAATTCAGCACAGTATTGTTTCACATTTATCGATCTGAGCATAGCGTGGCTATCGGGGGGAGTAAGGAGAGTCCCCGGAGGCCCTGCGTGTCACAAGGCGAGCAGCTCGTGCACGTGTTCAACGCTCGCTGAGCGCCTCCTTAATTGCTCGCAGGGGGATCGCCCACTATTCGACTCCCATTAATACATCCCCTAAGGCATGGATAAGCCACCATTGTCAAACTCTGGATTCCAGAATGAAAAAAGGGCAATAATAGAAAGACCAGGGTAGAGCAGGATAATGGATATAAGAGCATTTTAGAATCAATCGGTCTATGTCACACGGTCGGCGTAGGAACGCAAGGATGACGGATGGAACCCCGTCAGAAGGGAGTCGGGATTCTTTTATATAATACGACCGTGGCCACCAACGTATATAACAGGACGTGTCATTGGTTGATCGCCCGTGAATACTATAGAAACGGCTGGGAAATAACCAATCAGGCGCGCTGTTATCCAGACATACATAAACCAGCTAGGCCGAATAATTTGGACGGTAACTGAATTGAGATGAGGGAAGCAGTACTGAGATCTTACTCGGTCGTTAACCGCAAAGAGGCGCACCGAATCCGACAGACGTCCTCGTTTATCATGTGACAGGAAACTTGCAATACTACATCCTTTGGGGAGTCAGAGCAATACAAACTTAGGATTGGCACTAAGAATATCACAATCAAAATACAAACTCAGTATAAGAATCCTTTCTAAAAAACCTATACATGTACATGCCTGTTTACCAATATGCATACATACGATGAAACACAGGAGGTGAGTTTTTATGTCCCCACTTAATAATTGTTACACATATGTTATCAACTTTCATTTTGATAGTGTACGGGAAATATGAAGGAGATTTGATATCTATGTCAACGTAAAAATGTGTTATAGGTCTTATACACAATTATCAAAGTATAGATCAAAAACTGGTACTGTGAAACATGACTCTGGATCAATGGCTTCTTAACTAGTATCATGCATATCTATATAAGGCATTCTCTATAAAAATCAAAACGAATAATCATACAACAAGGTGAAACAATAAATGTGGTCTAAAGTAACAGTGGTCTAAAGGTACCTAGCGCAGCATTGCATAGAAAAAGCCTACTTTATAGAACAACTTTACTATAGAATGGAATTTTATCTATTGTCAAATCATAAATAGGCTAAAGGTTCTCAGAAAACGTTAGAATCGAGGTATTTACGTAACCAGTAGAAATAAGACATCATTGGTCATAGAGATTCTCTCATACATATCTGAGGAGGCGCAATTTTATGCCGATGATTCAAATCGAGTCAGCAGTACGTATTTGGATACATAAACATATTTATATGCATGCAGTCCAATGAAGTGAAGCCAAATGACAGATGGACTGAACATAGACACTAATAAACGGGATTCCGATAAACAAATAGAATATTTCTTCTATCCCCTTATTTGAAAAAAGAACTGGAGGCACCATCAATCAGTTTACTGGGCTGCTATCAGTGGATTCATTAACCTTCTTACGTTCAATGGAATCCCTGTTATAAAAATTACCTATTCCTAGTCCAAGGCTCACATTATACCAGATATATATGATTTGTGATATTTGTGAAGTCCTTCTTGGATGTATGGGGAATATTGTAAGCAAGGTATCTGAAAAACTTACTTAAAAAGAGAAACATAAAAGTCACCAATGTTGCAACACTTCCCGGTTTGAATATAAGTAAGAAGAAGACTAAAGTGGTCAACTTCTCACAGTTTCACTGGCTGTATCTCTCAAGACGCAGTGGTTCACAGAAGTGCTAAATTCACTTAGCTGGTGACTGGGAGGCTCCTTCTTTATACCCATACAACGCCCCCCACCCCAAGTCCACAGCCATTATTTCAAATATTCTTTTATAAGATGGTTGAAACATGTTCTGTAAGCTGCCTCACACATCAACAACAAGCCATGTCAAGCTAAGATTGATGCAGGGTGGTCTGCTTTGCCTGTCATCTTTATGTTCAGACCACTAATATATGTACTTCTTATAGTGATTTTCAAGGGGTGGGGGTTGGTTTTGTAGGTGATGTATGGTTAGGGATTTAGTAGAGGTGGTGGTGTGATGGATGGTATAGGATGGTGTGTATGCTGTAGAAGGGGTGTTATGGTGGAGGATATGGTGTTGGCTGTGGCACTAGGTGTAGTAGATGGTGTTTTGGTGCTGTGGTGTGAAATGGTTGGTGCTATAGGGAATGCAGTATTGCATTTGGTAATTTGTGGTAGTTTTTCTTAGTTTAAAGTATTCATTCAATTCTGTAGTTGTTATGCAGTTTTTACAATGGATTCCATGTTTGATACTTTCAAGACAACGGTCACAAATGACATGATGTTCAGGTTAAAAAGGAGAATGAGGTTATTATGAATGAGTTGATATGAATCAGGTCCCCACAACAGTATCATTCTTCAGGATAGTGACATATTTGGGGAAATAGATTACTACCAATAAAACAAATAGAAGGAGGTTTGCTTTCCTTCACTATTCATTGCCTAACCATTGATTTGATTTTTTTTTGTTCCCTAAAGTCTTTTTTGTTCCCTGCAGTTCGTACAAGGTATGGGTTATGTATTGGTGGTGTGGTGTGAAAGGGTTAGTAGAGTAGTGGATATAGTGTTAGGTGTGGTGGTAGAGGTGGTACTAGGTACAGTAGTATGCCTCGAGTTAACTCATGTGCCAGAGGATAGCACCACTGTATCATCGTATCTCTGACTGGTCGCAAGAAAAGTGGAAGTCATAATTCCGCCACTGTACGCCTACAGTGTACTTGTCAAAAAGAAATATTTCTGAACGACTAATGAATCAGCAAGTGAAATGTCAGTTCATACACAGACACCTGTGGAGAATCAACTCTGAGAACGTCACTTGCTGGACTGAGTCCACATTTGAAATACAACTCTAAAAAGACTTTACGGTTAATACGAAGTATCAACTGTACTCGATCAAACTTCTCGAAAAATGGCAGTTAGATTTCATTTTTAAGGATATACAGGCATTATGGCAAAGTGTCATAAATGCTGTAGGTTATGGAAAGTTATCAAAGCAGCTTTTAGAAAAGAGAACGAAAAGAAATTGCTGCTCAGGTGTAAATATTGCCGTATGTCGGAACTGCATCAAGAGTTATCAGAATGTTTGGGTACGCCACGATTTTGGTTCAAAGTGATGTCACGATAGGGAAGTAGAATCATTACGAATGCGGTTCAGATTTGATCTCGCCCTAATATACATGTAAATAGCATCATTAATATATGAAATAAGAAATCTACTTTAGTTGTTATGATAGTATGCATCGCCATATCGCCCTATTGTTGGCGACGTCTATGGCGAGCAAGCTGCTTGGCTAGTTTGTTCTTGACATCATAAGATAAAACTAAGTAACACATGTTGAGTAGTTTCACACAGTAGATAGTTGAGTTTTCAGGCATAGAAATATCGATCACCAGTAGGTAGAAAATATAGGTACCAAATGTTTACTTGTAATTCATTACTACCTCAGTTCTGACTTCTTTCAAACTCCCTCATATTATACCAATTTATGATAAAATGATATCATAATAGTGCATATTTGGTGTAAGTATACCCCTTAGACCCCTAGACTCTTTCATGTGAGTATGTTGGGTCTATACTTATTTCTGAGGGCAGTGGGTTGACACATATATTTATAGGCCAGCCTCTGGATGCTCCGAAGGCTACGCCCTGTGACAAGTCCCCTAAAGGTCGGGGGTCCACAACCTTACTGTTCTACGGTGGAAACGCAGAGGGTAGGCCAGGAGAGTGATGAGGGTCTCTAAAGTTCACATCCCCGTACAATATAATAGATATTCTACTTTTCCTAGACTGCGTCTATCCTCAGAGCTGGAGGTGACTTTTTGCCAAAAGGTACACAACAGCATTGCACATGCACAGCTTTTTTTTGCGAATATATCAAATGCTTTATTTAACTTCATTCTAATGTTCGTCTTTATTGTCCTTCAGGCAGATATAGATGTGTAAAAACAGCTATACCCGGTTAAAAAAAACAAGCCATACCCGGTTCTAGGAAACAATGCAGAAACATATATTGTTCAGATAAAACACCCTAAGCCAATTTGCATGGAATCTATAACATTGCACTTTTCAGATAAATACTAGAGATTGTCTTTTCACTAAATCAATTATATGAATATCACTTGCAACCTAAATAATCACCCAATAAAGTATTTGAAATTAACATATTTACTAAATAGTCTACAGGTAAAACTGTATGCATTCACCGTCACATTCCGCGATACGGTTATATCTTGTAAGTTCATTTGTATACATGTGGAAAATATGAAGTAGATATTTGGGGGAAATTAGAACAGATCGTACTTTAAATTGTTGGATCACATTTGACAATAATGTTTGTAGTTCTTTGTTTTATGTTTTACACTGGTTTCGTTAAAGATATTCCCATTTGATGTGTAGCATATTTCTGTGAAGTATCCATGTCGGTATTCCCGCTTCTATATAAGAAATGAATTTTCACACTGAATTCAAACGAAATACGATGATGCATTTACATTACCCCCCCCCCCCTTTCGGGGATCCATTTTAATATATTATCACTGCAACTCTCGGAGATAATAAGAAACGTATACTGGAAGCACATTCAGGATTTATTCTGGCAGTCCAAAGCTTGGTACAACAAGAAAGGAAATTAAAAGAAAACGGGAATTTATTCTTATTCTTTCTGTGAAGTCCATATCAATGTGACTATAGATCAATATTTAACCAAAACAATCTAGGTCTTTCAAGATATAGCAAACAAGCCTGGTATGATATCAATCTAGGCAACACAGAAATAAATATTATTCATATTTAATCAGGGCAATAAAACCGAATTGGACGATTTCTTTGATTGGGCTGAAACCCCCGTCCCAGCTCTCCGCCAAATATTTGAACAGTGTTTGGTAATTTCGAGTGTTTCTTCAATTAAATGTCAACTAATTTCTTCTGCAGATCTTTTATTGGTTTCTTTTCACCATTATTTCCAATTTGTATTATTTGGCGTCTTCTACAGCGTCGTCCTTCAGGCAAGAACAAACAGTGGCGGCGCAATAAGCCATTACATGCTCTGAGTCCCGACAAAGGCCCGACTATTCCCCTCCACACATTTACCTAGCCGCACAGACCAGAAATGCCCTACTTAAGCATCACCACAAATTGGTGAGACTTGAGACGGGTCCTGGCCCCAAGGAGAGCTAATGGACAAACATTGTTCCTGCACCACAAAGCAGCGAGCGAGTATTCTGCAGCCTTCACGGCAGACTCATAAAGCAAGAAGGCATGACATAGCCACGTGAGGATTTCAGCCGTCCATATAGTGTAATTTGCGTCTGTAAGCAGGGACTGTGTACACTATAAAGCGCCTACGACTCGTATATGATTCTATTCTGTGTATAAATTGCACAGGGTTTCTTTCCATCTAGGATTATAGCACCGAAACCTTGGTGAAGATGTAAACTGAGTCTTGCTAATTCCTACTTCCGTAATTGGTTACTCATGGCCTTTGGTCAGGGGCGGGCATTGTCACCCCCCCCCCCCCCCCCCCCCGGTGTCTCCCCTCTTAGCCCACTCCGGCCTCCTGTTCTTTAATCCAGGGATAATGGGTAATGAGATTGTAATACCTTGTTATTACTAAGAATAACCATCACATAATCAACCATCTCTGACAAGTTATACATGCAATTGCTTCTTATATAAAGTAGCGCAGACAGTTGCCACCAATCCGCCACTAATAATTAAATGATATGCTATTGTAATTGGTTATTCATCGGCATGAATGGAAGAACACCTGGTTCAGGTGAATGTACTATATATGTTGGACAAAAGAAAAAAACCACACACACACAAATCATTGCCTATTTAGATGTCTGATAACGCCTGCTGAGGTTATAACAACACGAAAAATAGCACACTTGATTTCTGTAGGATGCACAGAAACGTTAATTACGTTATAGACCACTGGCAGGATATTCATTGGAAGTGTAATGTTCAATAACTACTAATCCACGAAAGTTATATGGCAGTGCTTGCATAATCTTGAATCCACATTCGAATTTCCTCAACACAAGCGAATACAGAAAGGCCGTTCTGGAATCGGTCGCCGTTCACCCTAATCTCCTGCTTGATGAGTCGCATAATCTGCAGTGAAATTCTCAAGTTGTATTTGGAATAAAGGGGACATGCATACAATGATAGATCCGAAAAAATATGTTACGATGAGGAATTATTTACGAATGATCTTCCCCGTATACCAACACATACCCAGTGAAATTCGGAAGGTCTGGTAAGAAACACATTTTTTATCATGTACTCCTCATACTAAGTGGCTTAACATGGCGTTACTCTATGCCACAGTTATGCCATCAAATATCTATATGCCACGTGTGACATAAATGGAGATTTAGGCATTTAGAAATGTGTTTCGGCGAGTATATATATCTTTTCTACTATACTACAGTGCCCGAAAAGGGATAGGATAAAATCCAAACGTCACTTAATTTCACATTGTTGTCAGATAATTCATATAATCATTGTCTTTCGTGCAGATGTCAGACAGCACCGCTTCGTGAAATCATTCTGTGAAGAAAATCACGCCATACAAGCAATTGCATGAAATATCGTGAAACCATTTTCATAACTAATTGTCGACATTTTGTGTGCTGAAAACTAACTAAGAGCACATTTTCCAGCTATGATGCCATAATAGGGGCCGATTTCTAGAATGGCTTCCAGTTCATGCCAAATGCGATTCCGAATGATAGAATGTATTACAGATCACTGAATTCTGATAGAGATGATTGGATGCCATCCTGATCAGTTATTTCCATGGAAACGTGAATTTGGAGACATCTGCGTGAGATCACTTGCATCAGGCATAAACGTCTCTTAATTTCATCATTAAGACGTTAAGTGATCATAGTAAGAGGACCGCATGACGGTCTCTGTGGGTGAAACACGATAAACGAGTGAGAAGATTAGACTGCTTGGCACCTAGTAGGAGAGAATGCAGTTAATCATAGGGAATCATGGCTGACAGGAAGGTCTACTGACAAGGTCTCGGGCCGAAAACACGAGTGATGGAACCTAATGAGCCTCGTCACCCGCGTGTCTGCCCCCAGCGCCACCCCTTCACCTGCTTACCCCTCTCACGTCTCGGCGGATGCTCTCTCCGCCCACCTTATACGAGCAGGGAGAGAGGCCTGTGTCAGCATGTGGGAATTCAGGATGGGTAGTGATGCTGATCCAAGACGATTAGGGATAAAGGGAATTCGTTGCTTTCTTTCCTTATTTGTATTCCATGTTTATCCTGGGGTCTAGCAGGCTTTACATATTATTTATATCTTGAGTAGTTCGCATATATATATATATATATATATATATATATATATATATATATATATATATATATATATATATTTATCCTACTTGCCCAGTTCGAGCTGGTTCCAGTGGCTGAGGAGAATATATATTTATATATTTGCAGTTCGTACCGTAATATTAAGGTGATGATCAAAAACAATTACTTTGCCATTAAGCGTTTTCACACGCACTTCAAAGTAAATCATGGCACGGTTATCCAAATGGGTCTGCAACATATGGCTGGTGGCGCATATGTTGAAATCCGAGAGAAAATAGAAAAATGATCCTCATATGTCACACCTGATATGCAGTTCTGCGCAGGCGTGAACTCCCCAGGTACAGTCATAATGGCCCCTCCCATCAGAGAAGAAACCATGTTTTATCAGGACAGACTCCAGGATCCTCAGGTCAGAGTTTTTAATGCCGGCCACCAGGTGGCATCGTGAATTGCCCACCTACGGGTGGCGTCCCCTGGTGGTGTCACATACCAATAGCGCATGCGCAGCTGGATCTAATTTATCCGGCAATGTTGATATTTTTATCACGTGATAAGGATGGGGGTACCTGGTCGGGGGCTGCTTGGCGGTCCTAACTCAGAGCAATCAGCACCAAATGCTGATATAAATAGTGGTGGACACGGCGCGAGGCATGGTCATGAGAGCCGCCGAGCCTATTCGTTAGGAGCAGGTGGTTTGATGGGGAACTGCATACATTGTTTGTTTATATCATGCGAGTGTGTTTGGGCGCCTAGCATAATGGTTGTATACAATAGGGGCAAGGGCAATGAACTCCAACTATTTTTTCCTGGAGTATTTTTCATAGTCGATTCCCCTGAACTAACAAAGGTCTTTAAAAAAAGACACTGTTGTTTCGTCTGTAACTGCATGGGAAACATGCTAACAGATATTTAGATAAATACCTCATTATTATTTGCCATGACAAGATGGTGAAAAGAAGACACATTTCTGGTGAAGCAAATCTTCAGAGGTTAGAAGCTCGTTCAGCGGTCCCACTGTTATCCTTAATGTTTTGGTTGTGGCACAGCCCGACTCAGACTGAGAAATATAAACCCCTTTTTAAAAATGCGAGTTATTGTTGGGTGCACTACGGCCAAGGATAATAAACGCTTAAGATGCTATGCATGCCAATCCTTGGCATGCCAGGAATGCCTTGAAGCACCACAGGACGATTTAATTCTAATTAAAAAAATATGCTCCCACTGGGGATTTCAATTCAAGAGCAGATTTGAGAATTGTTTGTTTACTGTGGAATCAAATTATTCCATTTTGCGGCACCAACGCCAATGTTCAAATTCTACAGGATGTCAGAAGGTCCAAAGGCTTTAAGAGGATGGACGAAAATCATTTTGCGTTCATCATATGTGTATATATGATATCATATCCATATACATGAGACACAGATATGCATATACATGGCATATATAGGTATTTATTATCCACCGATTATGGAGTTTCCATTCTAAACCTATAAGGGACTGTGTAATTCACCAGGGGAAGATTATGGGTTATTATAATCTCCGCCCTACAAAGAAGGGAGATTACTGGGAAAAAACCCTTGCACACAAAGTAGTGCGTGAGAAGATTGGCAGTCATTTTACATTTCCTTTGATAATTCAAATTTACTTGTAATACTGAATGATATTAGGAAACGTCCTTGCTGTAGGCGAAACTTTAATTGTTCGTGTTCAATAACGGATAATATACGGAGGAACTCGTTTTTATGACGTTATTTTACGTTACTGCGACGTACTATTTCCCACCGGGCATGAACATTATTATCAATGAACCCCTAGCAGCGGGTGGTATTTCATACATGCCCGTACATAGATATATAATGATAAATACAATAAAAATGGTTTCGGATAAAAGCGGTCGTAATCTCCTCGGACTAGGCTATGTCATATCCTCGCATTCGGTCGTATATCATTACGGATCTAGTCCTCGGAGATCGCGGCCGCTTGTATCTGAAACAAGTTACTATTGTATATATAAACACACACAGGTATAAATATAAATGAATATAATGTCTGCTTGAAACTGCATTTCATATTCCCGCATGTCGTCCAAGCTATTTGGCTACCTTATAGAAAGATCATGGCCGGAGATCAAACCGACATCGTGGAAAGTGGTAGCATTGCTTTCCTGCTATCCTCCATTCAGAAATCCTCTGCAGTTATCGTGACTGTTGCGGGAGCAGACAAAGAGCCTACCAACCTTGCATCTTGGACTGAAAGGTTGTGTCAGTAACGACGTCCATACTTGTTTATGTTTTATATATCAAGGCGTATCGAGCAGGTCTAACCCGCCCACATACATGATGTAGCGGTCATCTACCTCACGGCCAATGAGTATCTAGAAGCACATCATAACAAACAGTACGGTTATTACCCCACCTAACGTTTTATGTACCGATAAGCAGGTCATGGTGCAAGTGTTCCGGTTGCCGTTTTATCCTACCCCTCATATACATCTCCATAGGCTTAACATGTGTGACTGTATGCCACGGTTATGCCATAAATTATTTATATGCCACGGGTGACATACGAGGTTAAAAACATGTGACGTGGTAGGATAAAATCTAAATGTCACTCAATTTCATATAATTGTTTACATGGCATTCGTTGTCTTCAGCTACAGATATCACTCAGCTCCGCTTCGTGATATCATTCCGCGTGGACAACTCATGCCATATAAACAATCATATGAAATTTCGTGACATTTCTTGATAATATTGCATAGATGTCAGACCACAGAGACTTCTACAGTGTGGTCACAGAATGAGAGACTGGGAATTCACACTGCTCCACTTTCAGAGATGGGAGGCAGTGTGTGGGTGGCGCCCCTTTTTTTAGTAACGTTTACCACGCTGTGGATATGGGTAAATTAGTAGGCACTTTAAACTTTCCTACCTGCTGAGGCGCCCCTTTTTTTAGTAACGTTTACCACGCTGTGGATATGGGTAAATTAGTAGGCACTTTAAACTTTCCTACCTGCTGAGACACCGCCCATCGTACATGCCCAAATCCTAAATTAGAAACGACATGTGGTCTCCCATAGCCAACACAGATTTAGGAGTCGGGGCATGTAAAAGGTATATGACAAAAACCGACAGTGGTTTAGGGATTCTGGACCTATGAACTGTGTTGAACATGTGACCAGGGTGGCCTTCAGGTAATGGGACGCCTTAGCCAGCGGTTCTGCAGATGATTATCCATGACAGGTGGTATGAACGTCCTGTAGTTATGCAGCCCCACCCTCGTTATCTAACCCCTATAAACACCCACACACCCCACTTGTACCTTTTCACTCAGACACTGCGACAGGCACCTCCCATGCAGGGAAACGGCAATTGAATCAAAACAAGGAACGACGTTGCTTTTCTTTTTAATGAAGTATGTACACTTCCTGCAGCAATTGCACGGTGACAACAATCTGAGGGTAAGGTATTTAGAAGGATTCCCTTTCACTATAGCTCTGCACTGATGGACGTTAAAGGAATCCAGGTGTATCTACATAGAATGGGCTTTCAATAATCTAGTTGACTTTGTTTCTAATTCGAATAATTAGTGTACGTATCTGGATCAACCCAGAAACAGCCTGCAGGCAAGAGGAACGGAATATCTGTCCATGAATAATACTTTTGTTTTATGAGCTCTGATTTGTAGCAATAGGGTGCAAAAAAAGAAATCACTGTTTCTTTTTGCTGTTGTTATAGAATTAGACAAAATACTCTCGTTTCCATCATACAGATGTGATATTATGTGAAACCATAGTTATGGTGACAATACGGGGTAGATTTATGAGTTGTTTCGGAGAAAATCGTTCTGAACGAGCCGGCACCATTTTTGAATCTTGCACCTAGAATTCTGTGGTCAGCCTCTCGACCAATCAAAATGCTTTATTTCTTCAAAGCATGCATTTTGTCACTCAAAGCGTGCAATCTGTTGATATCCAAAGGCACCAGTACAACGTTTCACAGCTTACAGTGCAATCTGTGTATAGTTACTATACCCATAGGAGCAGTATGTATTTACTCTGACTTTGTGCATAGGTATATAATAACAAAGCTGAATTAAGGGAACTACTCCTTATGATAATTTCAAACAAATGTAACCTCCCTCACACAGTGAGAGGATGGCCTGCAGTGGTCAGTGCACCTGATACACACCGCTCACGCCGTTCCCCTGCCCCAGTCAGCGCTCTGTGGGGGGTATATAAGAGCCAGACTCAGGGGAATGGGGGCCAGTCCACAGGGTGAGACTACAGGTGAAGTTAGAGGTGGGCCATGGAAGGTAAATCATATACAACATGAATGCCACTAAGTGCAATTCTTATATGCAGTATTATGAGTATATTTCTACATGTATTGCACTACGCGCTCGTCTGAGATTATGTTACGGTTTTTAAATCATAGCTGTTATTGTTCAAATACAACAATACAAGCTATAAGGGTGTGAGTAAAACAGACGGATACAAAGCAATATATATGCCGTTAGCACGAAATTTAGAGTGGATCATCTGTATAAGGAAATGAATGGTCACGTGACTTGCTGATGTAAGCAGCTGAGGAGTATACCTCTGCTGCCGCTGCAGAGAGCAGCACTTGGGTACAAGGTTTAAGATCTAGTAGAGAACTGGCCAAACCCGCTCCTCGCCGGAGTAAGGTTTGGGATTAGGCGCTGGAGGCTTCACCCTGTATGGAGTGGAGTTGCCTACTATGAACAGTCACTGTGTGAAGCCATCACCTCTGTGGGTTGTTTACTGACCAAGGTGTGAGTAACTGGCTCTCACTGGAGAGTACACAGAGAGGATACTAAGGACTTAAGAACTGAACACGGAATGGACTGACATCAAGGGTTAGAATACAAAGGAGTGTACTAGGAAGTATGAGTGAACAATAGGACAAAAGGGATCAATCATATAAAACAAACAACATACTGGAATTGATTATTGGACAATGATGGACACAATATCTTGAAAGACTAACTAAACGGGTTTGTACCACAGTGTATGACATACTATTCAGAACTACTAATGTTACATGTCTATAGTTTGTACCACAGTGTATGACATACTATTCAGATCTACTAATGTTACATGTCTAAGAGTGGACTATAGTTTAGTCAGGAATTATGAGATCTATGTATTTGGATGTCAATGAATACAATGCAGTTACCATGATTGTAATCCATGTATTGCTCTCAGGAGATTGAAGCTTATAAACAATATTTATATTGTTCATCTTTCCTTCTCTCTGGCCACAGGGGTGTAAGGTCACCGTGTCCCTGTGACCATGCTAAGTAAGTGAGTCTACCCATCTCTAAGGCAATTAAGCTATAAGATATTCAACTGAAGAACAACATCTAGCAACCTAAGACTAATTAATGGACTTAATTAACACCCTGACAACGGTGCAGTATATATATACAAAGATACACAGAGTTCCATACCCCCCCCCCCCCAACACACACACAAACACAAATCATGTTTACAAATACAGCACCAGTATAACCTTTAACCACCTGCCATGGCTCACTGCTCTGTCACCTTTCTCTCACCTTGCCTTATAAACTCATAAGAAAATATGCACAATACACGAAGAAATGAGACTATCCTTTGTAAATACAGGTACACAGATATACTTGTATTACTTGTCATAGTCTGTAATCGCTGTTTGTACACTCTCCTACCTGCCATGCATGACTGGATCATCGGCAAGAGTCTCTGGCCTTATATATGCCATTGCAGAGGGCCAGTGGGTGTTGCCTCGTGTTGGAACAGGACATTTTGTTTCATATTAGGCAGGATAGTACCATAAGTGACTGTGTTGCAAAGGACACCAGTGTTACAAAGGTCAGCTGAGCAACCGGCATACAATGACCCACACTGCTCCCAGCTGACATATATAGCCCCGTTCTGTGCACGCTCAGAGGCGTCTTCGGCGGGGATAACTCTTTTGAATTCTTTAACTGTCCCTAATTGCCTTATATCATCTTTAACATGTGATCGTTGACCTTACGTAAGAAAAGGCTAAACCATCTTTTTAAGATCAATATAACTTGACTTTGAAAAAGGTTAATCAGCTGTTTTATAGCTGTGTAATGGGTCTGGGTATACACAAGTGCTGTTGGTGCTTTTGAAAGCCGACACATTAAATCGATTACAGACATCACATCCGGTCATAGTATATTTTCAGTAGGTGGTCTGCATCCTTTCTATGTTTGACTAAAGCATTGTTTTGTCAACGTTCAGTTGGTAATACTCAATAGAAACCAAGTTTGAGGTGGCAACACAAATATCTAACATCACTATATAGGGATGCTTTTGATATAATTAACACGTTTCCTTGCCTCCATTTACAGAAGGCTGATAAGAATATTAATCGAGTAAAGCAAACGACCACAGCTGCTTCACTTCTCACTATGCGTTTACAAACCCTGTGAACTACAGTATGTGTTGAACACACTGACTCAATTGTGTGCTCGAAATAGGTCCGAAAAACCGAGCGAATCGTTTGAGCAGCCAATCTTAAAGCAACTTGGACCACCAGGTTCAATAATACCAGATGAAACGACCTTCACTCTGTTAACCGAACTTACCCAAGTGTCCGCAACAATGTCATCAAGATGAATTGATATTTTGATTTACTATTGTGATGTTGTTATAAGATAATCAATTCGCTCGTTATGCTAGTATCTATGTGTACATAACTTAGATCTATGCAGCCATGTTTAGCTACTTATCTATATTTAGTGTATCATTTTACTTTTTTTTAAAGTCGCATAAACTTGGTATTGGTCTTTTCCCGTCCATGTCAATGTTGTTTTCTAGTCTTTTATTTACTGGAATCCTATAGACTGTAAAGACTACTCTCAAAACATGGGGCGATATGATAACATCACTGCAAAGTGATAGATCTATTTGATATAAATAGGATATGACATGTATACGTTTATCTTCATATATCTGCGAGATCAAAGAGAGTAGCTGTACGGTTATACGTTTATGAGTCACTACAGCAGCCCAGGCCGAAACAGCAGATCGTTAGAATTATTTGTTCTCCACAACATTCATCTATGGAAGACGATCTTCCATGTTAGAGACCTAAAGGCAAGGAGGAATATATACATAAAGGACACCTGCATATAAATACATCGACATCGCAGGTCTACACTAGACTAATTAGGGCAGTACATGTCTACCCGATACTATGTTATATTGTTTATTACCTTATAATTTCCATTATATTTCATTTTCCCCATTTCTAAACTGATCATTTAACATATAACAGTCATATAGGTATATATTACTCCATGCCATACACACTATCCCATTGATAATTCAAGACGGTTAAAGTCACCTCTGACTGGTCATATAATCGGATGCTCGTTCCAATGCATAAGGATAGTATGCTCAGTAGTGTAGAGGATCCCACCATGCCAGGGCCTAAAACAGGCTATCAATAATTCGGTTTGGTCAATCAGCACTGAATAGGACACCTTTATGGACTGGCATGTCCCAATGTAGCTCTGAGATCCAACAAAACCTCAAAGCCCGTCCGCAATTAACGCTAAAGGGCACAGCTTTCACGGCGCTATCGTGACCACCTGAGGGCAGTGGAGCAGCTCGGAGGTGGTCAGCTCGTTATCGGTGCAAAGCAGCTCGGAGCAGCTCGGAGCAGCTCGCCAGTCCTAGCGTGTGTGGGTGTCTCAGAGAGTTGCGCCGGCCTCTCAGCCACCAGTAACCGATCGCGCCGAAGTCGACTGCCATGGTCGGTAAATGTAGACGAAATTTTAAGCCCTGTGCCGGGCTGGCTATGACCTTTGCTCTCGTTTCCTCCTGCAAATGGGATCCTCTCACTGACCACTGACCTCTCCACTGTGTCACCTCTTTCTCGGAACGAGAGGTTGTACCTTGAAGTCGCCCTTCTCGGAGCAGCCCCAGGAGGTGCTTGGTGAGCTGCTCGCCTGGCCATTATTACTCCTCCCCACACATGAGCTGCTCAAAGAAGATTTCACTGATTTCTTTCGGGGCCCACCACGCCTATGGGCTACAGCTACACACAACACAACGTGTAGAGGCAATTTAAGGGGGCCTCATACCTGAGGGCCACCTGGTGGAAGCCTATGGTGTGCCCGCATGTAGGAAGTGGGATGTGGAGCACCCACTGGTGGCGAATATGGGTTGTATATGTATAGGCACCTATATGTGTTAGTTGTATGGGACATACCCCAATGGTCCATAAAGGTCATAATTATACTTATTGGAAAATGAGAATGAATTCTAATAATCAATTATACCTTTACCTATTTCCCATATACTTTGCTCATCATATGCTCTTTTAATGTCAAATTATAGAAGTATAACACAAGTTTTTTAGTCACATAGTATTTATTTTATACATTTTATAACCTTCATTAAACAATTTATATAATAAAGGGGTAGTAGTTTCTGTCCCTAAACATTAGAATCCGTTACCTGAGCCTGCAAATCCTAGGCAACATTCATACCAGGTGGAAATCATGCCTTGATGCCCTGCCTACGTATAACATATTTATGGTGGCCAAGATTCGATGCCCAGCGGATGATGAGTGAAACTCTGAATGATGTGAATCACGGAGAGATATAGACATCCAGTCGAATTTAATTCCGTGTTAGACCATTGTTAATGGACGCCAGCCACTGTTGGAAAGCATAGAAACATGTAAAAAGGTGTGAAGGTGCTAAGTGACTGAACAGAACTGCTACCTATGGGATTTCTGACGCACGGCATAACACCTCTGCTAGTGGCTCTTTTTGTGCTCATGCTGCCAATAGAAATGTGAAGTGCGATCGTTCTCCGAATGTCCCTTTAACACACCATATTGAAGGCCGCTGTAGGCTGCAAAATTTGCAGGTTCTACACACCTTACCGCAGATAGTGTGGATAAAGGCTTTGCAGTTCATCGGAAGTCTCCTCCAATCAGGGCCGACCTCGGCCTTGTGATGCATTGGGAGACCGCGAGAGAACCGGATGTATCAATCACCAAGGCCTTGACAATCTGGTAAGCTTAGCAAGGCTAATTTCTGGTCTATTGCATTAATAAAGCTTGGCTCTTGTTTGCCGAGCCCCGCAGGAGTTCGTAGGTGACTTGTCCGTCCAGCTTTGTCACCATGTAACTTGACTATATGCAGGATTTATGGGCATTTCCTATGAGCCTCGCTTTACGATAGATCATGCCTAAGGAGACCGGCACAGACAACTTGTCGCTTTACATTTTATACGGGCTTCCAGAAGGTGATCATTGAAAAGCGACATTTTGTACTTTAAAAATAGTTATTTTCTAGCGTATCCATATGGTAGTTATCTAAATACTAAAATAAAAACCCCACTTTATTCCTGAAAGTCCACGACAAAGGTTTTAGAGATGAGTGAAACGATTTTTAGAGAGGGGTGAATCATATCTTCGTTCCACTAAAAGAAAAGGACACAATTGGCCTCTGGTTGGTCATTGAGCTTTGGAGTGCGATTTCTACTCTCATACACTGCATCACTCCACTTAATACGCACTGCATTTCAACTCACTGGACCCAAGCTGCTATATCTCGTACAACTACCAGACGCAATGCAATGTGTTGAGTGATTCTAGTGAAAAACAATTAATCTACTGACCATGACAATATAATGGTCACAACAATTTGGATAGTATTTCCTTCTTCAGGTTGTAGATCGAAAGGTATTTTTTACTGAGAAATATATGGAACGTATATTTTGATGGCTGAGTCACTTGGCCTTGGTGTTATATCAGCTTAATTCTCGGATTAGATCTGATTTGATGGTAGAGTTTCCGTTAGACACCAACTTTTGTAGCCACACGGTTCATACCCTTCGCAAATGGCTAAGTAGTGAATGTCAGCTTATGAAGGCGGATACATTAGGGTGCAGTATAGAATGTCAGACGTACAATTTGATACTGGCAAGAATCCTTTTTATTGAGTAACTCATTGTGCGACAGAAGCTAGGGTTCTCCTCCCATATCACCTGTACCCATACACACACCTGACAACTAACTCTGATTTAGTGTGTACGGTCAGGCCAGAGTAACTCACAAAGGGCATTATTATGCAATAACGTATACTTAAGTAAAACGCATGTAGCGTATAGTCCAGTATGTTTACAGATTTACTGAACGAGCCCATAGCTAATCTCGACACATTATTCTTTGTCTCTATTAGCAAATAGCATCACTGAAAATATCGATAGCTATTGTCGTATTTAACAAATGGAAATTACTACGTCAAGCTGGTATCCATAGTGTTTTGGTATCGCAGAAGTCACTCTGAGTTTGTATGATAGTTTCGCACAAGAAAAGCCCAGAATGTATCAAATTATCTTATTTTCGTAATATATATGTCCTTATAATACATTATATTACCCTATGATTATCTGTGCATTCTTATGGCGATGTTTCTGCCGTGAAATAACATATGTATTCACCTCATGGCTGTTAAGCGATTGAGGCCGGCATGAAATTGTCATAAATGCATCATGAAGACTGCCTGGTATGGTCAGATTTTGCCCCCTGAAATATGCTTCTGTGTCCATAATAGCAAAACAGAGTCACTGTAAAAAACATGCACAATAATTATTGTTGTCTGAGACAAATTGCAAAGTATTTCAGAACGTGTAAAAGCCAACAAGGCAGCAGATTCTGCTTCTATCGTTTCAAAAAACAATAAAACAGATTCGGGATATTTAAACATATATGATCGGCAAGTCCTCCTAATATGACAACCTAAAAACTAACAGAAATTGTGAAGAGGTGTGTAGATCAAACCATTGATATAGAAACTCCATACTTAGTAATCCATACTTAAAAAATGCAACCTGGACGTCCTGAAAATACACGGCCTAAGAGAAACCGTACACAGGCCATGAGTTGAGAAGGCTCGTAACTGAATCATCACTCCATCGGCCTACCTAGTATCAATCACCAACTCCCATTTAATGGCCATTGAAGGCAGTGGGAGCATAGCCGATGAGACAAGCATGGTTCCTAAGGGACTATTAGAGGAATTGAACTTCAATTTAAATCTAAACTATTGTCAGTGAGATCGGCTAGTATCCCTCTCGGGATGTAGCTCGCGATTTGTTCTCTTTACTCTGATCTGATGAAGATAAAGGTAACTATTCTTTAACAACGTAAGACAAGTGTAAGGTCTGCAAAAAGGTAAAGCAAGGCGAAATAGGAAACTAGGCAATTTTCTTTCCTCGCTGATAAGCCATGGAGAGTTTCCGATCTGCCATCATTGTACATATAATACTAAACTGTTGTGATATTAAGTATAAGAGAGTAATTTGAAGGAATTATTTCAGTCACCTTAGTTCATAGGTTCATAATAGCGCCAATGAAAAGGTCCAAAAACATTTCGATAAGGTGTGGAAATTATGAATCGTTTTTGATGAAATATGTTAATGCATTTTTCATTAAATCTATAATTCAATCTGTAGGTTAATGTATAGGTTATCACATCAGAATACGATTCATTAGAATAGACAAACTGGCGCGTATTTCACTTGAGATAAATCGATAGCTGTATAGCTACAATACTGATGTGTGGTCACATCACATATATGTATATATCACACGCACAAATAGATAGACATACACGGCAGAAATATCTGCTATAGACTCATATGACTTTCTTTATAATAAAATGGCTTCGCTAGTACATTTTGGCTTTGTAACTCTCCAATAGACTCGATGACGTGGAGTGGCGCTATCCTATTACCAATAGCTTTTCACTGTATCCGCCACCTCCTGTCAGGGCCGGGCTATCGTAGATTAGGCTGTACTTCCTGCAAGCAATGGCTTCCCTTTGAAAAAGACCTACGTCCCCAGACATCGGGCTAGATGTCCTTCCCCATCTCTCTTCATTGTTCTCCTGTCAACTCTTCCCTCATTAACATATTGTCATCTCCTGCCTCACCTCCTGATACCTTTACCTGTCCCTATTCTCTTCCTGAATGATTTCTTTCCGAAGCCCTGTCCCTAATCATACTATTCTCTCTACCTCTATTCTCTTGCTTAGTGCATCTTCTTCCATTGTTCGCTCACTTCCTGATGCCTTTAGCTACATTTATTCTGTTCCTTAACTTACCTTCTTTTATATGCCCTCCCTAATAGCATTATCCCTCTTTATTCTGGAGTCATGCACCATCTCCTTTACAAGACTGCACAATAAAATATTAATTTTCAAATATCTTTCTTTATTACCCTTCTATTCTCCCTACTCCGTGATGCCTTAATATGCGTCGGAGACTTGCCAAAGTCTTTGGCTATGGTCATTCATCAAGAAATCAAATTATTTTACGAACTTGCCCAAACTTGTCCAAACGCCTGATAGGCCCAGGTGAGAAGAGTAGGGCAAAGGGGAATGGGTAGGCAGAGAGACTGAGGACAGCCTAAATGTGCATTCTCTCTCTCGATGCTTCCTAGCCTATGCTCTCCTTCATTGACACCAGTTTCGTTCTCCTCATCTCTATACCTTAACTGACTCTCCTGCTTCACCACCACCTTCACTGTCTGCTACCCTGTGTAATTTACACGGTAAAGCGGATAGTATGGTCGCACATTAATTCAAGTCTACGACGATACCGGGGCTACAGTCACATAACAGCGAGCAGTGCGGTGACTGCTCATGAAGGGACGCCAGAGAATGGTTTAGCCGGTCGGGCACCACTGTTGGCACTACCGCTAGAGGTAGGAATATCATAGCGGGCTATACATCCGTAATTAGATTAGAAGAAGTAGAGGGGTGATGGAACAGCGCCACTTCAAATAAGGCCCCTTGTAGACCATTAGATTAAACTAATTGACAACTCAAACACTTTCGGATCCAAACTCATTTGAGACTGTCCTTCCTACTTTATAAGTCGTCATCGATGAGATTGTTAGTGAGACTAAAAATAGATTGAGATGCTTGATGCGAACAACGCTGTCGTTTCAGCCAATGTAATAGAGGATAGAAGATAACACCCTTCCCTAGAATAGTATAAACCCAATGAATTATAGGATACTTCCTCATTGTCTTCTCTGAAGACCATACACATAACCTATAAGTAGAAAAGAATCCAGATTTGTTAACCTGATTGGAGCCACATGGCTTCCAGTCTAGTAGCTCACTCACTAGTTTCACTCGCTGCCTGCGTGTATGGTATGGGGAGGCGGAAGAACCCGCAGGCACCTTGCGGCCAATTGGTCTGCCCAATGTCATGGTTGTCTGTCACGACACGCGTATTGCCACATCGCGGCCATACCACAGTTACCGGCTGTCTCCGGGCAGGAGAGATTACTGTTCTGGTAGACTGTTGTCACAGGCATATAATCGCTCCGGAGAAGGGCTGGAACACGAAGAAGCAATCCAGTGTGGACTTTTGAGATAATCGAGTTTCTCTGGATGATCGTAAAGCAGGGGTGTATAGAATACGGGGAATCGGCTATTGGTCATAGAAAATATGTTCTGTTGTTTAGCAACGGGGATCCTAAGATTTATAGTTATTTCTTTTGATTGAATACATAAATTTTCGGGAGAAGTAGTAATAAAGTGCCAAAGAAATAATGGGGAATTGTAAATTAGACACATTGATTCTATTGAAAAGATATAATTGAGATATATATCTGGTCACATCAATTATCTAAGAGACGAATATATAGACAATGGTTACCTAT
This sequence comes from Alentia gelatinosa, assembly GCA_950022655.1. NCBI lineage: Eukaryota > Metazoa > Annelida > Polychaeta > Phyllodocida > Polynoidae > Alentia > Alentia gelatinosa. The sequence goes on along the minus strand of OX465583.1, from coordinate 43,069,528 downwards.
ATTATTGAAGTCAACTGGGCCAACTTATCAGAACTTTCTATGTCCGTAATTTTTCATCTTCGTAAAACAACTTCCCTATCAACATTCCCCACCATTTACTCATAACAATATCTAATCTAAATGCCTTAGGATAAGAGGCACACAGCTTTAGCGACTGCTGATGTATGACCAGGACCTTCCCTGCACCTGAGGTGGCGCAGAGCATATCTAATCCAAATGTATCAGATACGAAGATAAACGAAGGGCGATTGTTATTGATTGGGAAAGCCAAACTGCTCTAACATAATTTGTGCATAGATCTGGAGATGATTGGGTAGATACTTGAATAGTGCGTCGAGAGTTACATCGGTGTGGCTTCCAGAGCACATAAACCATACGATTGTAGCAATGGTAGATTATTTAGGCAGCCTGGTCTTACATTAGACTCACACAACCTGTCTACTTCGGAAGATCCACAAACCTTATATCGGTAGCCACTCGGAACACTAGGGTTGCTTTCCCAAGTATTGAGCAGAACATGTGATATTACCAGAGGCCAGTAGCACTAGATTTTGTCTTTCTAAACAAACCTAGTCTCTGAAGGGAGGTTCTGCCAATAGTTTATGTTGAAGGCGTGTGTGTATTTGTTATTACAGGTAGATACACCTTCCCGGTTGCTGGTCATATTGTTGTGATTATTATATCTATCTCTCAATTGACAATTTATTTTCATATGTTAGTAAATATATCCAGTCTTATGTAAGTAAGTAATTGGGTTCGGCCCGGATGATGCAGTACTATCAGGTTGCCCTACGGGCATCCCTATACAATTGCACCAACATGAGAGCCCCCAACCCGTGCTGTCGGTTCGGTGGTTTACAAACACAACAGAGCACAGAGCTTGGCCACAGGCTTCACGTTGTGCCCATGGCTCACTGTGGCTAATGAGTGCCATACGTGATGCTGGAATTGCCATCGCCCACACCCATCGTGTCGGGCTGCGTGAGCGCTCAGAGTCTTCAATAACTCACCCAGAATTGACCCACAAATTCTCATTTGGCCTGAGACCGCTGGATGCAGTTGGCGCATGTATTGCGATACCAGATAGGCTCACTTTGCACTCTGACTGCGTTGGGTTTTCTGAGTGTGATCTATGTAGCATATTGCCATAAGATAAATTCTCTGGTACTGGTTTACCTGAAGCTGGCAAACACTGCGCGAGATTTCATCGCTAATACTAGTCGCAAAGCTTGCGAGTTACGACATCGCAAGATCCGTATTTCTGAACATATCCCGAGGTAGGGAGGCTGTACCATGCGATCAGTCTCACGGCTGATCTCATCGCAATAGTTTCGCGACACATTTCAAATATGTATGCGCATTGTGTTTTTACAGGTTTAGCATGGTTATTTTTCTCCCTCACATTCCCTCATTGGAAAATAGATTTTGTGATGTTTCCAGCGTATCGGTAGACTGAAAACACTGTAAAACAACCTATTAATTTCATATCCTGCGATTGATCGTGAGTGTTTTACACACTACAGACAAATGATACGAGAGATAACACTGATAATTTCTATATATCGCGATTTACTGTCGATAACTTTCCTCAGAAATAACACAGGAAAGCTTTGCGATGTTCTAAGCTGGATTGCAGCTCGTGCCAAGTTTCACAAGCAATAAAGCCCGGATTCCGGGTAGTGACAAATGAAGCAATTCATCCCATCGCTAATGATTAGGTGAGCAATTGTGGAGCAATAAAATTCATTTAGTGTGTTTTTCAGCTCTGTGAACCACTCAGCTCTTTGCATTGACGTTTTGTCTGCAGTTTGCTTGCTCTGGTTCTCTCATCCCCTTACTAACAATGCATGTCCTGCCTGAATTTGTTACAATTTGAAACTTTTATGGTCCGGATCTACTGCTGGAGAAATTACGGTATTTCGGGTCAAGGGCAATTTAAAAAATAATATGCAATATTGAACTGAAACTATATCATGACGGGTTTCATGCTGGAAGGAAGGCTATGGTTTAAACTTTTCATCTCTATAGAAGTTGGACTCTGCATCATGGTCATTGTTGAAAATTATCTTTGGCAAGCTAAGGGTGTTGATTTAATAGTAATAATCATCAGGGAGAGATGGTGTTCTGGCCGTTTCTTTGCCCTCATTAACGGTAATAAAGCTGGATTATCTCTCCTTGGATTTGATTATTTGAAGTCATCTGCTAAGACGGATACAAGATGGGTCATAAAAGGTACCAAGTATGGGCCTATTTTACAATACCTTTTTTGTTCGATGCCATTAAATAAAACTAGATCCAACATTTTTCTATCCCAAATTGATTTCGACTTCAGCATTAATCAGCGAGAAAAAATATTGCTTGCGAACGATATGAGATGATTTAAGACCGTTGGCAGCATTCTTGATTTCTCCACACGCGTTTCGCAAATAACGCAGTTTCGCCGTCAACAAAATGAAATGCTGACTATCGAGATAATTTATCACTTTTTAATTGAAGCTCACCAGGGACACTTTCTTAACTATTTAAGATAACATGCCCATCTTTTCTTTTGCAGTTCCAATGAGTTGGTGGTCACTGCCGCCATTGACCTGCTCGGTGTGACGGAAAACGATTAAAAGTGTCACCCTCTGACCAGTGGGTGTGTAAAGGCTACCTCGGTACAACTCTGACTCCAGCGTGGCGGCACCTCAGGGCGATTAACCCCACCCAGGAGGAAACCCCCTCCCTTATTCCCAGCCTCCCGTCCCACTTACTTCCGCCGGCCCGTCTCTACCTCCCCATCATCCCGTCCTGCAGTGGCCCCGGTGGCCCGACCATGGAGCAGTGATAAGCCAAGGAGGGGACTGGAGGAGGTGAAGGGAGGAAAGCAGCGCCTGGAGGAGAAGTAGGAGGAGCTGAGGGCGGTGTCTTGCTCCAGCGACAGTGACCGCCGCGTACTGCCGCCACACGCCGCGCGCAGCCAGCCACCGGACCAGGAGGAGCGCCAGGAGGAGCGGGCGGTGGAGAGGTGGTGTGCAGCCGGCCGGCCAACCTGTCCGCTATGGCCGTGGAGAACCAGGCGTGCTGAATGGGGGGCGCCGCCGCCGCGTAGTGCTCTGCGTGCACGGGCTGCCGGGCGGGCGTCAACGTTAGCGGGCGACGCAGACACAACAGCCATGTAACAGGGCGCGGAGCACCAGTGGCTGAAGGCTTTGTCCGGCTATACTCCCCCCTACACACCATGGACGGTAGACGCATGGCAGGGGGCTGGCTATAGCTAAACTGGTCACACACTATTGAACACACCCACCACACACTGCACCCTGGAGGACCTTTGGGTTATTGTACCACCTTAAGGAAGACCAGAGTACGACCCAGTGTCCCAAGGATTCCGCTAATCCCACTGGAGGATCAGGACGAGGATTCTGGAGGTAAGGACTGTGGATCTCTCTATTCCTATCATTACAGCTACCAGCAGCATTGTTACTTCTAACACCAATAGGCCGGGAAATTACTAGTAGGGTAAAACATGTACGGTTAGGACACTGGGGAAAATCACATTTCATGCTGAACATAGTTTATCTAAAAAAGGATAAAACATTGACACAAAGTGGCCAATTGCTGACCTGATCGTGCTAGTGATTGGTTGTTCTGATGATGATTGGACCATTGTGGGAAACGTCATTGCATCCGACGTAAGACCAGCACCAACACAGACGCTAATCGACTGTAAAACTCAGATATTTGTAGCGAATAGGTTTATTGTACATCTATTTGTACCGACTGACTCACACACGAGGTTATCTTTTCGTAATACCTTGGCTATCTCTCCGCGTACCGACCCACCCAGACGTACAAACATCCTCCAGTAGGTTTGCTATCCGCTGGCCGTTTGGCGGGACGTAAGCCCGTCCGTCAACTGAATGGTTCAGCTAAATGATCGTCTGGTAGTCATGAGACTCTCACTTCACCTGTGCTCCCATCCTCATCCGTATCGTCATATCCCCACTTGTCCGGCCATCAGCCTGTCGCTGCCTTGCTTGTCTGACAGTCAGGTGTACAGTGGGACTGACGCGTGGTCAGATCACAGCGCGACAGGTAGATCTACTGAGATATCCTCATCACAACCGACTGCCGGCCGACCTGCAGGTGGGCCCGGCCTGTGACCTGATAGGCTGTGTATAGCCTACTGCACATACCGTGAAGGATGATATAGTGGCGTTTGTAGTGAATGATATGTAGCGTAGTAGGGGACTATTATAATGCTTTATATAGTGGGTGATCTGAAAGAAGCTGTAGTTAAGTATATAACAGACCACCTGTGCTGCTCAGTTGGAGAGAAAGGCCCGGCGTCCACTACTAGGATGACCTCCTAATGCACTGCAATGCATAATTTTAAAAATCCATAGTATGGGGAGCCTCTTCATCTTATACAAACGTCTAGACTAGGAACATAGGCGTGCATCATAATTGGTTTTTATGTACATCGTAAGGCCTATCGGAGACGCATTGGAACTCAGTGGACGCTGGACCTTAACTTTACAGTCGGTGATACATTAGAATGTATCATAATCAGGTCTTATTCAGTTCTTGTATTGATGCATTACTAAATAGTTCCATAGTCTTTTAACGCCATTGGATATTATCAGCAACGCACATCAGGTCTCACACAGTGGCACATCATACCAGCCATACAGAATATTGATAGCGACATAAGCGTATCCTACTTTTCAATTTATTTCACAAATCCCCATGCCTTGATGCATACCCGGCTGGGTGTATGGACCAAGTGTAGCCACATGACCTGATAGTTTCACATGTCCCCATCTCATTCCAAAATATGTAATTTAGCAATGAGACGTCAGGAATGTGACTTTATATACATTCCTCCATACCGAACCTCATCAAAGACTTGAACAGAAACACATTTCGTTTGGACGTTAATTCATGGGAACTCCACATTTACAAGGTTACAAGTTGCAAAACCTACAGACCGATCTCTGGTTAAAATCGCAAAATGGGGCTGATCTTAATACAGGATCATCACTGGGAGTCGAATGAGTGGGTAAGCAGCAGTCCAGCTCACTATAAACTACGCTACAAGACTATTCTAGTGGTGGTTTGTGTGATGGCACTGTTCACTGCAGATTTGGCAGCAGCCACTGGTAGTTGGTGTTGCAGTAGCATTGTAGTGATGAGATAAACATTCTAATGTGAACCACAGATAGGATCTCAGTGATGTAATGAACTATTTTGGGAGCTGAGCAGAGCGATACGATGGAATTTAAAGTAGGTAGTATGAATATAACAGACACTGTATTTAGCAGATGTTAGAGAGCGTAATATGGCTTGATATATTGGAATCTGTGCAATGATTGTTCAGTAAGATGTGTAGCGTTAAAGGGAGGGTTGCCTTTGTCCACTGTAGAATTGGTGAAGCAAAGGGTAGTGTTATGGACTTGGTATGTTGTGTCCTGCGGGGTATGTGTGGAGAACATCAGGGTACAGCAAGCAACAACAGGGGACAATAATAGGCCGTATTATGAAATGTCCAGCTGGTCGTAGTACGGCATGTACATATATGGGAGAGCTGGGAATGTTATTTTAGGCCATGGTAAAATGTGGTAGCGTAGAAATTGTAGCTGGCAAAATAAGATGTGACTATATCAGGGACTGAGGAGACTGTAGTTGGCTGTTACGATGGGGATATATTGTAGCCAGGTGGTATAGTAGTTGGCAGTATGCGAGGTAATTATGCAGTAGGCGGGCAGTATGGTAAATGTGGTGTGGTAGGCTAATTGCACGGTAGGTGGGTGGTGTGGTAGGCAGATTGTACGGTATCTGGGCGGTGTGTTGGGCGGGCTTGGTGGCATGCGCTACTGTAATGGCACGTTTCAGGGCCGGAATCATGTGACGGGGTCTGACTGTAACCATTCCCGGCCTGGGCGGGTGGTGAGACCAGTTAAGCATTCTCCAGTAGCAGAGGACATGTTGGGTGGAGGAAGCCCAGGTAAGTCATGCAATCTGTCAATAAGAAAGAGACGGAGCGTCAACCGGCGCCCGGTAATGCGAGCACCCGGGTGCAATGAGCTCGTCAGGATAACATCTTTACAGTAGGCAGAGGGTGAGCTGCTCACAGACTCGTTCGGGCTCTGAGCTACTCTAGTGTGGGACTTAACACTGGGATGTCTACAATAGGCACATTGGTTCTACAGGTGTGCACTGATACTCACAGCAGTGACTCACCAGACATGGAATCACTAAACCTGAAGGCACAACGAGAATACAAGACCACCGAGAGAGGAACTCGTTCAGTTCATCCTGAAAGATGTAGTGCAGATTCAGACTCGTACAGAAAGGTTATATTGAAGTAAAGGATGAAGGCTGGCATGGAGATAGGAATGTGAATTGACCAAATCGTAGCAGAAAAACTATTTGAATCAGATAGTCAAAGGAATACGATTGTACGTTGAACGCATGTGGAACAGGAACGAAGCTCAATAGTTGATATTTTGTATTCTGTCAGGTTAGCGGTTTTGTGACTTGGTTCCCACTTGGCCATCCGCTGAGAGAGTCAGTGCTTCAGGCGACTGCCAAGGGTTAGATTCGTGGAGGGACAGGACTGCCATTTCTACCGGACAGTATCCTAGCGACATACAAGAACTCCACGATTGGAATATCTCGTAGTGCTTAAACACTAATCCCAGCCCATCTCTTTGATAGCTCGAGTCGCTCCGGGGCGCCTATTGCTGGGCCTTCTTGCTCGTCCCTATCCGTCCCTGGCCGACTCTCTGGGCTCAGTATAGAGACCCCGGCTCAGGGCTGAGATCGGCGGTGGCCGTATTGCCGGTATTGCCCGCCGCCGCCCGCCCCATCCTGCCCGCGACCGTCTCCTCCTCGTCTGGACCGACCATGCCCGGACTCCCAATGAGCCTTGTCGGGCGGGAAGCCACTGAGGTCCTCCGGGCTGCTGCAGGAGGAGGGCCTAATGTGAATGTGTGTGGTTTCATTGTGGCTGCCACGGCAGTGGGCGGACTGCCTGTGGACGCCTTCCGAAGTGGTCAGGTCCTACGCACCGGCAGGGCCCAGCTCCTAAAACCGGTCATTGGAATTTCCCCCCTCATTTCTAGATTAGACTCCTGCCTGATTTCAAAAAAGTTTTAAACAAACAACAATCTGCATGGTAGATGATTGAATTATAATCTTGGAAATTTATTTCTAAAAATTTCCAATTCGGGCCAGTGGAACTATGAAACTTTTAATCGCTGAGATCACTGTTTTCTATCAAATCTCTATCACAGATTTAGGAACCGTTTCCAGGTCTTTGGAGAAATTTACTTGAAATTCAGGACTCAACGACTGCTTTATTCGTCAGTTCATCCGTTTGCGGCGTGCAACACCCTTTCTTTCCTCTTCGTACCTAATCAATATTCGTTTATCTTCAGGGTTAATATCCCGCTTTCTGCTTTCTGCGCCTCTCCCATTCACATCCTTGCTCTCTTCAAATATGATTTGGTATGATGATTGAGTACAGCAACACCATCGAATCTTTTATTTTCGTAAGTTTACGCTTCCTTCACACCATGACCCTCAATGTAAAAAAGAAGATAACTTCCCCAAATGTTGTTCAATGAACAGGAGGAATTTCCTTCAAAGACATTTCTTGGTAATTTTGCCCCCTTTTACAAGGTACGGAATCTGTTAAAAGATCTAGGTGCTGGACATATGTATTTTGAAAAAAATGGTAGTCATTCTTCTCTGTATATAAGGGTGACTCCTCAGTACTGTTCCAAGGATATTATTTTACGATAGCTAGCTATCACTGTATATTTAAGAATTTAAGGCAGGGTACCACTTGATTATAGAAATCCCCGTTTCATATGGAACCTATTCTTAATATGTTAGCCTACTGACCAATTAACATGAATCCACAGACAACGATGGTTCTATATAGCATATCAAGGATCACTGAAAAGTACATTGCGTTTTTAGAGACAATACGATCCATTTGTTCTTGGAGGCCTATTGACAACACAAGCTGTGGCACACTGACATCAGTGGCCGTACCTAACGCTGTGCCGCGTGCTTGTGGTTGGCTAACAGCATCGCTCTTGTGATGCTATTGCGGTTGTAGGGTGGGCACTGGTATCCACTTAGCCCTGTAGAAGGGGCATAAATCATGGCGGCGCGCTCCATAGAGAAGCCTCATTCAGACCGCTATAGATCCTGATCCGAAGGACCCATATCGCCACATCGGAACCAATATTCTCCCACACGACCAATGTTAGATCGCCGGTCTACTACTTGGATTCCCACTCAAATAAGTGATATGAAAAATATAAATAAGCCGATATGTGACTGAGGTCCAGTGGATTTCATCACATTTCTATTGGCACTTCCCTGTGTGTTGTTGGCAGCACTGAGTGTGCTTGCATGTACAGGCTGTCTCATGATATTATCTTTACCGTTTAAAATCCCGATCACATATGATATTGTTATTGTTTTAGGCCCAAATGTATTGGGTTTCGTCATTAAACTCTGTGCCCCTCCTCTTTTTGAAATATTTTTTCTCATGCAAGATCACGTATCGTGTTTAAAATTGATGTCAGTGATCCTCACTGTGTGTTAGATTTAAACTTACATCGTCGCGAAAACCTGACCTCAGTCATACTTCCTTTGTTTTCATCATATGAAAAGCAACCTGCTGTGCAATACTCTTCCTGATATCAATTGGATACATCTGATAGTTTTGTTATTCCATCCATGTTATAGGAAGCCCGATACTAAATGATGTATTGTTAAGTTATACGTAGGTCAAATGGCTTATTGCAGGGATATCCCTCTTGTTCACTGGTGTAGTGGAAGGGTGACTGCCTGTCAAATATGTTCTTAGAATAGTGGACTTTCTGTCTCATAAGCAATAGGAGGGATGACATTTTATCAGAGAACGCACATTGAAGAAAAACTTCCCATAGGGGAGATGGGCCTTTGTCAAATAACCCATAGGAGGGATGGCTGCCTGTCAGACAACTCATAGGAGGGATGGATTCTTGTCAAGTATCCTAGTAGGGATCATTTCCTGTCAAACAGGTCGAGATAGGATATCTTCTTTTAAAGAAACCACATACAAAATAGTTGTTCTTTTTGCAAAGCTGCATGCATAAGGATTGATACTAGTGTGATTATATTACGCGATGAGGAAGGTCAGCACCGGTTAATTGTAGTATGAATTCATAATTTGTTTCACCATGGGAAAGTACAACTCATTTTTAATATTAATGAATCTTTCCATTTCTTAAATATAATATCATAAGTACATTTTTTTATATTGAATCATGTTTATCGAGCTGTTATTTCCTCAAGAAATAATTATTTCAAGGCATCATGTGCCGTGAATAGGTTAAGAACCCTTTTCACATACCCACCCTATATATAGTATCGCTTTAAATGACGCAGTCAGTGCCCCGCTCAGGGCATGACTTCCTTAAGTATCCAATTTGATACACACCTCCACCTCGTTAACAGCTAATGGGTTCCTTTTAGGATCAAGTCCTGAGGGAATATGATCCACTATGGAGCTTCACTACTAGGCTGTTCCTGCTTCAACAGTTCATAGAAAGGCTTGACTTCAAAGATGGTATAAGCTGCCAATGAGCTAGATGTTGCATCGAGTTGCCAATAATAGTGCCTTATTGATGCATCACTTACCTATTGCCATACGTTTATCGGTAGTGACGTACTGAAGAGAATGAAATGACAAATGCACCAGAACATTGCACACCTTACTATCTTTTGAAGGTTTCAGATATTTCCTTAATCATTAACAAAGCTTATTGGCTTGGAATAGATATAGCTGATATATTCTGCAACACTTTCTCGGAAGATCTCTTCTTCAGGTACTTCCAAGAAAAAGGAAGTAGGGAACAGAATGTTCTTGGTGAATGGAATAATACAGTTAGTTCTAGTTTACTTTGAGAGGTATTTTTTATTGAATGGCTAAGATACTAGCATGTCCTTGGGATAGAAAAGTAAATGTCAGCATAAGAGATGAAGTTTGCAGTAATATAGATTCCGGACTGAAATGCAAATGGAAACAAAATGTTTAGCTTTATTATATACCTGTGCCAGTATGTTACACAAATACCAACCTCTGCTAGGGTATTGGTATTAAATATATACCGGCACAGTATGTGGTATAAAATGACGTACCACCCTACTTTGAATACAAATTCTGATTGGCTGAAAAAAAATGCATTGACCTACTTATGAAATGCTGGCAGTGACTTGCAGCACTCCGCTAATTTATGTGTGCAAAGGATCACAGGAGTTGAAGGGAAAAAAAGAGTAAAAAATGTGCTTAGAGCATATTCTGTGCTTGACTTTCACTAAGATGTCAACAGATATACCAGCACACTTTGAATCCAGCTTGGACAGCAGATTTCCTTCTGTAATTCATCAAATACTTATACTTGAAGGTATATAATAAAATAAAAATGTATTACCTTACTGGTACATACTCACATACCTTGTTTCTTTTGATAAAAATATTCCACTCGCTCTGCGAGCTCGTGGAATATTTTTATCAAAAGAAACGCGGTATGTTAGTATGTACCAGTAAGGTATATACATTTTATCTTATTATTATATACCTGTGCCAGTATGTTACACAAATACCAACCTCTGCTAGGGTATTGGTATTAAATATATACCGGCACAGTATGTGGTATAAAATGACGTACCACCCTACTTTGAATACAAATTCTGATTGGCTGAAAAAAAATGCATTGACCTACTTATGAAATGCTGGCAGTGACTTGCAGCACTCTGCTAATTTATGTGTGCAAAGGATCACAGGAGTTGAAGGGAAAAAAAGAGTAATAAGATAAAATGTATATACCTTACTGGTACAAACTCACATACCGCGTTTCTTTTGATAAAAATATTCCACGAGCTCGCAGAGCGAGTGGAATATTTTTATCAAAAGAAACAAGGTATGTGAGTATGTACCAGTAAGGTAATACATTTTTATTTTATTATATACCTTCAAGTATAAGTATTTCATGAATTACATAAGGAAATCTGCTGTCCAAGCTGGATTCAAAGTGTGCTGGTATATCTGTTGACATCTTAGTGAAAGTCAAGCACAGAATATGCTCTAAGCACATTTTTTACTCTTTTTTTCAAATGTTGGATTTATTTTTATCAAAAGAAACGCGGTATGTGAGTTTGTACCAGTAAGGTATATACATTTTATCTTATTACTCCAGTGGAACATTTTCGCTTTATCACTGTTTTGCCATTATTTATTGCCTTTCAAAAAGGTTTGCTTGGAAATTAAACTTTGACGAATACATTTAATGATTTCAGGGTACATATAAGGAAATGGTAGGCCTACACGAAGAAAACAAAAGTCAGGTACATCATTTAGAAAAGATACACACAAATATACGAATGAATACATTCGTGTTGACACAGTCTCATCACATTTCAGTTTCGAAAGAACATCCTATTAAGTGATATTGATATTTAATTTCGACATCCAAAGATGGTCCTTAATAAAGAGAATGCACATCAGTTTATGCATGAACAGCTGCAGAACTAAAGGGAAAATTCTATCTGTCGTTTTTGTATATTCTTACATTTCTCATTACGAATCCGCCTTTCTTAATTGATATAAACAAGGAATGAGCATATTGCCATATTTTCATTAGGAACACAAATTCTCGATCACCTTGTTTTGTGGTGCATTTTACCTTTCCCACGTTAACTAGGTACACATTGAATATATTTCTTACGCCTTAAAGATGTGCAATAGCAGGTGATGCACCAGTCACCTCTTCCGTTCATTTATCTGATTATCTCTCGAGTAGCTGACATAGAGGTCAGTGAGGTCACGTCTACTGACTTTATTATTGAGTTCTGCCACCAATATGGAAATTCCCACATTGACGTGGTCGGCTCATTAAGTCATGGATTGAAGGAAAAAAAAATTAGGTTGTCAAAACATGGCAAGTTATTAGATATTCACATCGGGATTGAAATGAAGTGTGACGCGGGATTGGATTACAAGAATAATTGTAAGAATAGTTTTCAAAATAGGAAGAGAATAACCATTGACGATTACGTGTGAATCCCATTCATCAACTTGCAGAACCTTAATAAATTCGCTTATCTTCTATAGACAATTGGATACATTTGCCACTTGATAAACTTCATAAAGTTCCTACATAAATTCAGTAGATTTCGTTTATTTTGGTGTTTAAGTTTGTATTCCATTCTGTCCCCCATTGACACAGTACCATGTACGTAATCCTTGTATTCCATTTTTATTTTCTGTTTCTTTTTGCTTTAAATATTGCCTAAATGGTTCAATGTTCCTAATTTGTTGCATCAGCAGTCCTTTAATCTAACTATTTACACTCTCTTGTTGAGTCTCTTGGGGTCATCTATTATTTATGTACAGACATCTGTTGTTTGATGTATTTGGTCGGATTGTTCAGAACTCCTCGATTTGTTTACCAATAGTTTCATCCAGTTATTTCTCCCAGTGATTTCGGTCTTAGCAAAGTCTGAATATTACATGCTACGTTTGAAATCCTGTTATTGTGACTGCGGGTTATCCCAAAACAGGTTGCCACAATTAATGGACAAGCGGGTTTTGTTTTGAAAGACCGAAATCTAGCAAGTATTTCTTTGTTGTTTCGATCTACTTATCTGAATATGCAGTCATAAATCCAATACTGCAAGCTTCTTGAGTTCGATATTGAAACCTGGACCACTGAGTGTACATCTACGTTCGGATCACTTTGATCGTTCTGTTGAACACTCCCAAGCAGAATTGTGTAAGGGTATATCTACTAGCGTCCTCTCCGCGGAGAATTGGCGAATCACAATCAATTTACAATTTTGTCATCGCAATCAAACCTCAGCAGCCCAACGGCTGAACCTGGCTAATAGTCCCGTATTCCCATATACTGGGTACCTGTAGGTATTAGCAACAGCTACTTAAGAAAAGGGGCGAAGCAAGAAGGTGTAAGCACATGCATATGAAGCTGAAAAAGACCAATAACAGTTTGCATGACTCGGTCAGCGCCCCCGGGCCATGTACCGTTTTATGGACGCGTATCTGGAACCCTCAGACACCTGCCCGGTCGTACCCTCACCTGACCACACTGTCCCTCCAGGCACACCAGTTGTAAGCCATGCGGGTTTGCCATCAACCCAGTCTGCGACCTCCAACAACACCATCATGTTCTCCGAATCCAACTCGACCATTAACCACTATTATTCAGGGGAGCTACGCAGGATACTACTGATAATACAGAAGAATTTGCATTCCAGTTTGTTTGCGACTGAGCCTGGGGCCCGTTATAAAAAAAAATCATATAGGTGTCCTTGGTGCCAAAACGTAGCATAAAATATTTTTCATCGGCGAACGAGCCGATGATAAAACGAGAAACTGAAATGTCATAGCTGGTGTAGCATAAGAACTCGTTCATTTTGAAAATATCGTACATTTTGGTGTCAATTTGCCGTCCCGAAAGACACCTCTAGAGTTGTCGTAGATGATGTCAAACTCGTTTTTCATGCAATAAATCTCATTCAAATTAAAATGTATATTTTGAACAAAGATGTAATATGTGTGTACCACATTTCCTCATTTTATAAGGATCAACCTGTTTGTGAGAAACATTTTACCATTCGAACTGATCTAGAGGGACTGCACCACTCGGCCTGCTTTTCCCAGAAATACCACTGCATCAATTGATGAGTTTCAACGTTTATATAGAAAATTTACTGAACGATACAACTGATGCCATCAACTAGTTTTATGCTACCCAAAATTAAAAAAGGTCGTTTACACTGTCATTCATTGTTCGATATATCGTATCGTCCAGCCTGACGGACGACAAAATATTATTCAACGGACCCAAGGCTGACCTTCTTTCTATTGAAATAATATATGATAGAAAGTAATGGATATTTCTTTGCAATTTAATCATTTCAATTATCAAGTGATATACTTCAAGTCCTATTGAAAATGTCCCCTCCCAAAAAGGAAAAATATAACAAACACGGCAATTTACGATGCCTCGAAGATATGTCCATTTCGACGAGGGACCCTCGACATGGGCCCAGCTGTTAAGTACCTGAACTGAAAATCAGCCGGGTATGGATGCCTCCTCTTTATCGCCAAGACCCCAGACAGGGGTCCACTCCGCGCATGTTCCATCTCTCCAATCCGCCATTGGCGGCCATCTAAATCTAAGCCGAAGATTGAATAGGGGATTACTGGTGGCACTCATTTAAATGAAGGCGGTTAGCCTCAGCACCAGACCCAGTCGCCCCCTCCCTCGAATCCGAAATAGTGCTAAAAAGTAATCTCCGCTCGTATGCAGTTGTCTGCAATTGTGGGGACTTCGCATGCGGGAAATAGGGCGGACATTCGTTGGGCATGTTTACTCAACTCCAGGCCATAAATCGGCGTCATTTCCTTGCTGCGACAGTTATTTTGTCATCTACGGAATATATATTAGAGTAGATCTTCAACCGGATCACCTCGGTCTTCTAGGATATACATTAGACCGGCTACAGCGTGAGCAAATGGCGAACTACAAAATGGTCGGAATGATGACTTGGCTGTTTGGTCTTGCGCTATTAAGTATACATAAGAAGGGAATATTCCATTCCACGTCTAGATGGTATCTAGACGGGTCTGGTTGCCCAAGTAGAATGGTAGAATTGATCCCATAGTTCTAATTCCTATTGTTGTTATATCATTTAAAGGCACTGGTTATTTCCAATAAAATCTACATATGTAAGCATCTGGAAAATATTAAGCTTATGTATTATCTCTGTTCATATCACATGGGTGTTTTGGTGAATAAAAAGCATAATGAAAAGAAAACAGAAATACGATAAAGAATTGTAGAGAAGTAATAACTCATAAAAGTGATAAGGCACATACGTCATATAAGACCAACTAGCAGCTGCACACTTTGAATGCTCCTCTCATTGATGTTGAGTAGCAGCCTTTGTGAGTTGGTATACACCTAGCAATACACTATATATTAGCCTCACTACCGGTATGCCTCTCCCGTATATAGTCGGCACCACTCATGAAGCCACAATATGAGGGCATGGTATCAGTTGTATCCTGAATGATTAATCAACTGGCGGGCCCTAGTGGGCGAAGATTACTATTCCATGCTGCAGTCACGGCCCACATGCCTCGCACCGATGTTGGCTTTTATTTTCATTTATAACCTTTAACGGACTTCCTTTCTTTTTTTCATCTATATGATAACGACAGGGTGAAGGTGTAACTATATCGTTTCCACCGCCATGGCACAACCAGAGGTGTTGCATATCTAGAAAAGGAGATCAAATGATCGGAATGAAAATTATGATCTTATGATGAGGAAGAAATCATTTTCTTTCTCCCAAAATACCATATACCCTTGAGCTTTATTTCAGAAGGAACGCACTTTACAATGACTATAATCAGGTATCACAATATCTGGCAAATAATATAATAAGTAATTGATTTAATATCAAATTTAGTTAAATGTCATTGACTATCGTTCTAAGCTATTGGTTGGAATACAGCGGTCTTTTTCTACCACAGAATATAATGGATGTAAACAATATTGATCATAATGAGAGCATAGAAATCCTCTACGTTGTTCACCTGTGCATCTATTGTATCACAATAGGAATTTCTGATAGCTAATGACCACTTGACCTGACCTTGACAGGAGCTTTTACTAACATACATGAAAAATGATTACATAAATGATGTAATGTTTAAGGATACATTTATTGGTAACAACTGCTGTACCCTTGTGGAGAATTACTTGAAATGAATTAAAAGAAAAACGCTGAGATATTATGTTATACGGATGTAGGGTTTCAGGGCATATGTTCTGGCTTGAAATATGCTAAGATATTATGTTATATATGGATGTAGGGTTTCAGGGCATATGATCTGGCTTGAAGTATGTTGATAGTAAATCATATATCTGTTGCAATACCAATACATAGGGACAAGGAAGATGAGGAGGCAAACTTGGGAATAAATAACATCTATTATTATTAATGATAAATGAATGATAAAATTGTGATAATATATAAAAAGAATTAATATAGATAAATACATTTGACTTGTAAAATTTGGTTAATATAGATAGTAGGTTTGTTGTAATATAATATCTCCCAACCAGTGGGGCCAAATCACTAACTGAGCTAGGGACAGAGAAGATGAGGAGACAAACTTGGGAATAAATACCATTTTAAACTGTCCACAACCTCCCGGTCAAGGTACATAAAAGGTTAAGTTATGTATTTGTCTATAAAGATATCGGACGATAAGGCGACTTTACCTTCAGACCGGAGGGGGCGCATGTATTCCCTCGTGAACTCCTCCTCCAGGTAGCCATCATAGTTTTTATGCCACTGGAGTTTGCGTGGAGGAGGCATGTAGATGTCCCTGAAATTGTGCCGGTCTGAGTAGCAAAGTTCCCAGCACGACCTCGGGGACTCAGCGCGAGCTCCAGGCTCGCGTCTCCCGGTCGATGTGGGTGTCATGGCCCTCTGTCTCTCTGTCTCGTTGTCTCTCTGGCATAGCGGGAGACCGGCATTCGAGGGTCGCCTTGGGTATCAAGTGCATTTTTCGAACGAGTACCCATACCTCTGCTTCTAGGTGATCCACCTGTTCATCAAACCAAGAGCTGCATGTACTAACCTCATCAACTGTTTCATATACCGATCGGTTATCTTGAAAGGATATTTTGCAGTTTCACTCGCTGCTAGCGTTAATAGTGTCATCTCTGGCTTCTTCTCGGTGGGACATGGCGACCCTGTTCAAGTCACTCCCCTCGTTTGCGGGGCCATGAGGATGGCCTTTGGACTTTGAATAAGTTAACCAAAGTTTGTGCAGTGCAGAAGATGAATTGCCAAAAAGGGGTGAGAGAAATGAAATGATGTGTGTGGTTTAAGAGTTGGTGAAAGAGTGAGGGCGCAGGTGAGATACAGGTGCACTCCCTGAGGTGAGGGGCGAGTAGTGGGAGATTTGTCCACCAGACTTCAGCAGTGAGCAGTCCCACCCAAACAGTGGGACCAAACAATCATAGCAGTATGTTTTATTTTAGAGGCAATTAGCATACTGCAAGAACTTTGAACTTGTGCTATACTTCACCAGTTCATATATGAATATACTCTGGTGTATGTATCGCCAAGGGCAATTATTCAGCAGATTGGTTCAGTGGATGGTGAGAGCAAAACATGCGACCCACGTCAAATCATGATTGATTAAGTTGTTTAAATGGGTGAATTGTTAAATGCAGACATTTTCCTGCTTATCAACTGAAATACATCTCATGAATAACATCTAAAGTACATACCTCAAGTAAATAGGTCGACTCTATTACAATGATAAATCTCCTCATTAATAGTACCGCAATCTAAAATCAGCTAAAAGAGTTTCTGCAAAGAATGATTTACAAGCCTGAATGTACGATTACTTACTGATTATCAACAAAGTATTCTCTATCATACACTTTTCCGTCGACTTGACCGATCAGGTACTCAAGTCAGGACTCACTCTTGATTTCTCTTTTACATAGAGCGTCACGTACATTCCTCTGCTTCATAGGCGCCTACATCAGAACGGGGGTGCACGCCAGCCGGCCCAGGCCACTGCCAGCTCCTCCATCAACTTCGTTTCATTTTACCGTTTTCAATGCGGTTAATTTAGCGGAACCGCATGCCGAAACGCTAGGGCTAGGCCACGCCGTAAGGGGTCAGGAAAAATTCCATCGAATCGCTAACACTCGACTTGAAACCACCATAGAAACCATATCCGGCCCGAATCAGCCAGACGCGAGTGTTGTCTAGCCGCAAGCGACATTTGAGCCTGATGTGGAGGCAATCAGTCAGCAGGGAATTCCTCCGCCATTAGGAATCACACAGACATCTTTGGGTAGAAAGGAGAGAGAGAGAGAGAGAGAGAGAGAGAGAGAGAGAGAGAGAGAGAGAGAGTGAGAGAGAGAGAAGGAGAGGGAAGGCCCTGCACCCTGCACTAGGTGGACTCGGCAGGCAGTGTAATAAAGGCACTGCTTCCTTATGCTCGACGCGGGCCTTGAGCGCACCAATTGGCACCAGAAGCGATGCTGATGCAGAACGTGGGGTTAAAGGGTCAGGCGGCTGATGAAGAACTGGACTGGTGAAATCAATCATAGCACACTTGTTAACATGGCCAACCTCGTTACGGCCACAACCCCAGGAAGAAAATCAAATGGCACTTTATGAATCCTATTTTGTGGGAGAGATAGAAAAGAGATGATATATCATGTCGAGGGATTTTGGGCATTTAGACACTAGATCCTAAAAATATGATTTAGGTTTATCTTTGAATAGGCGGTTGGATCTATTTAATCGCCGATTCATGGCAGCATTGAGAGGAGTTAGAAACGGGAAGCTTTAAGAGCCAGAAATATATGTATGTATATTGACATCCCTCACTTTCATACCTGCTGGAACTCAAATATTCCGGTATGGATCCTTTGCCGTGAATAAAATGGGTTACTGTATATAAGGGATCTTAGCATCATTGGATATGCCATGTAGATAATAAGATAATTGAGCTTCCACTTAGTACAATTGCTGAAAGAGTGCTCTTCCTTCTTTAAATTGCGAGCTAGAAAGCTATCAATTTAAGATATATGGAGAGTATGTCTTATCTCTGAGTGGAGAGTAAAGGCTTGATTAATGATATAATTTCCCCTAGCAATAGATTTTACTAGCAAACCCCCTGTACTAGATGACGGAGAAGATTACCAACTTGAAACTACTGGTCCAAAGGTATTTATAATGGGTGTTTCTAAAAGCTAATTGGTGCCCCGTAATTTCTTGCGTTTTCCCATGGAATAATTGTTTGTAATGCGTTCATAGCAAACTTTTGATTTTTCTAGTTACATATATATATATATATATATATATATATATATATATATATATATATATATGTGTGTGTATATATGTGTGTGTATAAATATATATATATATATATATATATATATATATATATATATATATATATATATGTAACTAGGAAAATCAAAAGTTTGCTATGTACGCATTACAAACAATCACTCACGTATGACAATAAATAATCTGTTATATATTCTAGATTTTATAGTGAAAGAGATCGAGTTCTGAAACTGATTACAGAGGGTAACGGGCTATTTTAACTTTAAGTTAATGTTCTTCAGGCTTTCCATCCTTTCTCCCCTATCTCTTGTATGATATATTCACTGGGAAAAAAACAAAGGGAGCGGAAAATGGCGTTCCGGACATCACATCGGATATGGAGGAAACACTGAGTTCGGTTTCATGGACCCGAGGGGTAGGCTGAAGGAGATCATCACTAAGAGTGGGTTGGTGTCTGCATGATCGTGTTTTGATCACTGTGCCGCGGATCGAACCGGCGCGCCGTTCTTTACCTCTTAGTTCAACATGACTGGAGAAAGGCAGCAATCTTCATGAAATGACGATCTGAGACGTACCTCTGGCGACTTGTGATTGCGTCTGACGCCAGGCATTACGACCCGGGGCCTAATGGCCGCCGCCGCCGTACGAAACTCTCGTCATAGGACGAGACATCAACCCGCGAGACGAGACGAGAAAGCGCGAGATGGAGCGACCGAGCGTCTCTCTGGCTTTTACGAACCTCTCTGCCATCTTCATTGTGGTGAAGCCAAGCAGCCCATTGCACTCTGCCATTCGATTACCGTTCGGACACAAGTCCAGCCGCACTGGAAGAAGGGTTTTTATGGGGAACAATGATTGTATTGGAAACGCCACTCTGATGCCATTAGGTTGGATTGTTCTACTAATGACATTATATTGATTATTATAATCTAAGGGTAACAGTTCCTCCCTGATCACGCAGAGATTTTCGCTTTGATTAAGGCGATTGGCACCTAAAACCTAGGGATTATTGAGTGCTGGCTCTTTACTTAAACAAGTTGTAGAAGCAGAAAGGTGACTTTTCATAGCCATTTCACACAGCAAGGTGGTTTCTGGTGTGCTTAACAGGGCCTTGAGTGGTGTTTAGGTGGTCTGTACAGGTATGTGTCAACTAATAATTGAACAAGTTCTTGAACCCAGCTTTGAAAGATCCATCGGGTCCAATGATCTGTTCTGCACATATTACTGTTCCGAGCTACTCTATCGACAAAACAGAGTCTAATCTGGACCTGAGCAGAGAACCTTACAGAAAACGATCTCTTCTAGCGTGTCTATTAGATCGTGTGAGACTTGGATATGGGAGGACAGAGTACATGATATTTGAACCAATATTACAATTTGATCATAGGAAGAATGCCAGTCGATGTAATTTCCCAAATATTACTTAATAGACTTCCTGCTTACAAGAGTAGAATTCTTTGGGCAACCTGATTGGTAGCTCACTGCATAATCTAATTATTGTTACAGGAACAGTCGTTGTTCAATCCCCATTTTATCAAGCATCCTTCCAGGGCCGTTGGTCAATAGAGGTACTGGTAGCTCGAGCTTTTAGTTTATATGGTGGGTAAATTGGGTAAGAGTAGTCTGGTCTCATGCCATGCAGTTCAATGTGATGTCTCCGGCGGCCGAGCCTGTGACTGGACCTCACCTCTGACCTAGTCTGCCTACGTAAGACCTGCAGTGAGCTGCTCTGTGAGAGATTCAGCCACTTTGATATAGCGTGTGAGTTTATTGCTGACCCGTCTCGACCACCATGTTGTCATTGCTCCACTCAAGATGCCAGGCCGTAGTAGTATATGGATATGGGGGCTTGACTCAGGGAAGGATACAGAAACGTGCCCCGTTTCCACAATATGCTGACGTCTATCTCAGACGCATTCGTCTTAATATAAAATCTATGTGGAAGGTTGTAATGATAAGATAGAAAAGGGACATGGAAAAGGGTTGCTATTTAGATAGGGCTTATTAGGGATAGGCTTATTTAGATAGGGCTTATTAGGGAAGGCGTCGTTATGTGTAGACCAGATTTCTGCCGGTTCAACACAATAAAGAAGCAGGGTATGTCTCACTCCAGAGCATGTTGGAGACGAGCACGCTCACAATTAGTTTACGGTTTGAATAATGAGCAAGCTAGGTCATGGTTTATGATGGTTTACACTTTAAACCGTCAACTATCAAGGCCGCATCGCAGTGAGATTCAATTAAGGAGGGTGACCGATGTTTTGTCGAACTGTCAAGGCTGTCAGCCAGCCTCAAGGTCGCTCATCTTAGCGCCCGAGATACACTCCTATATCAATTAATCAAATATATTTATTCATATGTAAATCGCTTTTTCAAGAGGGGGAAAAAATTGGTTGAGCGTATGATATAAAGGTCAGAGTTAATAAAGTGGGATTTGGGTAAAGGTCAAATGGTTTGAGGATGTATGAATGTATGTGTGTGAGATATGGCGTGCTTTTGTACCTGGCGCTGACAATGAATCCATCTTCGCAAAAACGCGAAATGGGAGAACGCGTAGGGTTGGAGACGAAAGGATATGTTTGGGGTCAGTACACCAAACATCAATCGTCAGAAGCACACGAAGGCAAGCACACAGGATTCCATCATTCACAACACTATCCATTTTGCATGACAAGTTAAAAGCTGTAAATCTATTGGACGACGCATTGTATGTGCATGTTGCCAAGTATCAAATACACAATCTAATGTTATTCCTATATGTGTATAGGCTATGCAATAATATTTATAGCTTTCAATGGTGATGTGGGTTCCCTGCATGTCAGCTAAAGGGTTCAGACATTGCGAGAATTGCTCAAAACTCACAGATTTCTGACGACTGCATGGTGCCTCAGCCATTAAAGGCCAAACCATATAGAGTTCCCCTATCACAGTCGCCTTATCCTACTCTCCCCTTTCGTCCCAGCTTCTTTTACTCTCCTTTTCCACTCAAAATATCCTTCATTTTCCTCCAATATCCTTAACAACCGGGCCATGTCATGCCAGACGCGATCTGCGCTGGCTTCCAAAATGATGAAAATCCAATATTAGGTAATAGAAGGAGCGTTATCAGCAGCCGCCGCCATTATTACATCCCTGAACTTTCAGTATGGATTTTTTATCAGCCTACCTGAAAAAGCAAGGGGTATTCATCAGATTTACGTGTTCGGTTATGAGTTTAATCACATAAAACAGGAGGGTAGCTCGATATCCTGCTTTTATGATGACGTCTCAGGCGGATGTAACTTGAAGGATTGGATTCTGCGATTACTGAGAAAAGTCCGCTTTAATGGCTTTGCATCTCAAGGCATTTCCTGGTTCCCTTTAGATTCAATATCCAACCGATAATGATATGTAACAGACTTGCGGAAATATTACTCGGAATTGTTGGCCCATTCTCTGCCATACATTCACATATCTACATACTTTAATGATACATGTCATGTTACTTCCCTTTTGATCGGTTTCAGTTTTGTAATGATATTTCACCTAAAAGAAATAACATAGTACATATATTCCCATAGGAGATATAAACTAGTATTAACCACAGATGTTCCTAAATCCATAGACACCTACCCGATAAACACAGCCCGTCTATTCCGTATAAGAAATTCTCCGTCTAGCCAGCATGCCTTTATAGAACAAGACACCCTCTAGCACCGTATTGTAAATAGGACCCTGTTGCCCTGGTAGGTCTGAGGGGGAGGGATGGCCGCGGGAGCTGCTCACGTGGAGAGGTCCCTATACGAGCAAAGGTTCTACACGGAACAGTTGGCCATGTGTAGAGGAAAGGCTTGCGAGGGGCTAAAATAAATTACCCCAAACCTTAACGTGATTTGGCCCGAGGCGGTGTGCATCGTTGCCCCGCTTCCTCACCACCAACCGCAGCCTCAGCGACACCGCCTCCCCACAGTCTCCCAACACCACTTGACAAATTAATATCGTTGTCGCGTCTCTGGAGAGGGATCCGCTTGTCGGCGTGTTCCGGCCGACTTGAAATGCAATCGAATTCCTCAAAATAACATGTCGCCCGAGCAGCTCCTTCTTCACGCCCGATATGAGCAGATGCGAGTTACTCCTGCCAGTCGGCCACAATGTGCCCGCGTCGCCCTGCCCGCCAACGCCAGCGCCCCCTGTCCGCAGCCCGGAGCGATGACCCCGAACGTCAGAGAGACGTAGTCAGATTGTCATCCATCTCGATATGGATAGGGTTACTTAGATTAACAGCGCATGTAAAACAATCTACAGAATGAAGGAATCTCATCGGCTCAGAGTATGGGTTTACTGCTCAGTAAGGCATCCGCTCAATCCGATTCCTCATATCAGATAACATATACTTTTATTGGTTGAAAAAGGATTATTACATTCAAAACGATTGCTGGATATCTTGTTTATATACGCGCCCATTTTGTCATTCACTGGATGTTGCATGGAATATTCTATATGGAAAATCATAAGGAATAACAGTCCGTTAAATGGTAACCAACAATCCCCTCAAAGACAGACGACATTGAACAGGGCGGGAGAAACGGCACACGGTGCCGGAGGCCAGCAGGGCTGGTGTATTTATCTTTGTATCAATCAGGCACAAAACCATCGGCCCGCATCCAAATACAGTTCAGCACCAGCGGAGGAACAAATATCCGCGATTTGCTGAGCTGAATGAGTTTGACGTTGAAAATGCAACTGTTCTTCAATATCTTAATCCTTTATGAACGGATACGTTCTATACACATGTGACTTTCACTGGATCTAATTTAGGTTTTACTTAAGATGTAAGTAAAAATATACCATGTCGAACCTATCTAATTCTGACGAATGTGTCTTCGTGTGGAGGATATTGCAGGATGTCCAGGAACAATATACACATCAGGATAAAGCAACGTTGAAA
Source organism: Alentia gelatinosa (assembly GCA_950022655.1). NCBI lineage: Eukaryota > Metazoa > Annelida > Polychaeta > Phyllodocida > Polynoidae > Alentia > Alentia gelatinosa. The sequence continues at coordinate 43,045,632 of OX465583.1, read as the reverse complement.
ATTCGAAGAATAATTTAATCTTAAAAATTGAGGTTTTTGATCTAGGGATTTCAATAAAGGTAATCCTTACATGAGAATGCATTAAATTAAATAACTAATAAGAGTGTCTTGATAATGAACTTGGAAGACAACAGATATTGAATTACGGTAATTTATTAACCTCCCCAGTAATTACAGTGAGACGATTATTAAGCATGGGTCCTGAGAATAAAATACCCCTCTGCAGCTTCCCAAATTTAGTGATGAAAAACTTGAGGCGAAAGGAGGAATTATGAAGTTTCAATTATGATCCTTAATCATCTTTGATAATTGCGTAGAGCAATATCATATATAGAAATACTCATCGGAAATACACAGCGTACGGATACACCCGTTCCCAACAATGTGATCGAAGTATGAGCTACCATACCGAACGACATGGGGTTTGTGTGACTGGACCATAGGATCCCCCTGCCAACTAGTCACACTGATTGGCATCGGTAATAGGGGCAGGTGTGCCTTTGGTACAGGGTAGTTGCCCTACAGTTGTTTCTTTTTGTTGCAATTATTTAATATGGTTCTACCTGGGCATTCCCAATTATCATGCAAATTGTATTTCTCTGATTTATACAAATATCACGTGATACTGAGGTTCGTTTTATAAATTTCGTAGATCTTATGATTGTCTTAAAGCTGATATCGTAACATAGATGCCTGGAAATCGTTATTTAAAATTTGACCCACATCGTCCGAATGCCCTTAGATCGTCTAACTTTGTCGTATCGTGCGACACATATAGGGGGTATCGTGGCTGAAATCCTATTTATTTTAACAAAGATATCATTTATTCAGATCTGAAAATGATATGTAAAGTTTCGATATGTAAGACATATCTTGTATCTGTTCCGGAATATGTTCAAAAGACCATTGCTAATATATAAAAAAGATATAAACAATAGATTGAATACGGGTAGCACTATATTAAAAATGTTAGAATAAAAAAATAAAGATAAAAACAAAAGAAGAGTCCACAGAATGAAATATTTGTCTGACTGATACAATTCGTCTGATGCGATTCTATTGACATGAATATGAAAATATCAATTTTGTATCATGTAATATGATTCCAAAGATTCATTGTCATGATTCCAAAGATTCATTGTTATGTTATATATGTGCATTTAACTTGAGACAGGAAATCAATTGTAAGGCCAATCGGCATATACTGTGAGGGTGTTTGGTACAGGGCTCATATCAATTTGTACCTGGTGAGGTCGTTCTATTATGTGTGTGTATGTGAGGGGTGGGGGTGCATAGCTTACACATAGTAGACCTGTCGTCCAGTACGATACATGTCAAAGATACAAAAATTTGTACGAACGATTCACGTGTCTCCCTACGATATGTTTTATGTAATGATCTTGGCCATGGCTCGTCCCCAAAGTCGTACATCGTTCGATATATCGTATCGTCCAGCCATCGTATCATACATTACGAGTGAAACGCCCCCAACCCCCTGATTCTTCTAATGGAACTCCCAGAAAAGCAGAGCGTTCTTGGGAAAAAACCCTGGAGGGAAAAAAAAGTGTACAGCTTTGATTCGGAGTTCACTTAAATTGAAAACTGTCGATATGGGAACTTCCAGCTGGGCAGACTACAGCTGCAGTAAACCGCTATCTTTGTCAGAAATCGGTTTGTACGATACTGCTGTGTATTTTACGCATTTAACTAAATGTAAACTAGTTTTGTCGAACTCGCTCTTCTCTTCCTCAATGTTGGAGCCAACAAGAATATGTCTTTACAGCAAACTCCTTCTTTTGTCTTAGATGCAGGCATTGCATTTCCATTAACAGTTGGTCCTATCTGCTTACACATATGATGGAGAGCGCTGAATTACTTATAGTCTCATTTCCCTGTCGGATACATTACTAGCGCTTCATTCTATTTTTGATACAAGCGCTATAAATAGCAGCGGCAACCGCAGACGTATGTTAATACCCTCTCCTCCGTCATTTAAAAAAGGAGATTTACGCCATAAGTCCTGGTTAAATGAAGGGTCTGCGCCTGCGCGGATTCCTGTCTGCGCATGTCGTGTGTACTCTATCACCTCATCCGTCCCTGCTCGTCCTTGCCGCTCACCCCCCGGCCTAAACAGAAGGCGGGTAAGGGGAGAGTGACGTGAAGATGCATCACCTTCTCTTCACCCACTGCTACCACGCCTCACAGCGGATCATTGAAAGGCAGCATCTCGTTAGAGTTAAACTGCCAACCCACATGTGTGTGACCACACCACGACCTGTCAGCTTAACATGGGTCTCAGCTGTAGTAGGATGGCGGCTGGACAGGTTCCAGACAGAGTTCAGGAGAGAATGTCTGGTGTGGTCAGTGTTGCGGGGTGAATCCATGTATCAAGATGGGGGTGGGGGCAAGGGTGTAGGGGGTCAGGAATCACATTCTACCCAAAGTTCTCTACTACATCATTATTTCTCTTCAATAGAATGTGAATCATGTTATCTCGTGTATGAGAAATTCTGAATCTATTTGTTTCTGGTACCACATCTAAAAGATCCAAATAGATAAAAATAAGGAAGAATGGTTTAAACTAAAGAGACCCCTCTCTTAATACTTGTAATGCTGACATGGTTGAGAAATCAATGCCTTGGTCCACGTGGTAACGAGAAGACCACACTGTGTCTACAACTGACGTCAGCCAGAGGTTTAACTGAGAAAACAAGGAAAGTCAGCAAACAAAGGCAATCCACGTCGGACGCCTGAGGCGGGCTTTAAAGTTGTGTGCCAGGCGATCCTCGTCTGTCCAGTGTGCCGGCTCAATGCTGACGTCGACAAAACACATCAGTTTAACAGGAGACAGTTGGTTTAACTGCTGTGATAAGGACGCACACAGACAATCTGTTGGTGTAGGGATAGTGGAAAGCCGATAATGGAATCTTACTTCGGTGCGACCTTCTGGTTGGTTTATACTGGTATCAGCTGGTGATTTTCGAGTCTTTACTTCTTAAGAAAGACATACAATGTGGATTGATCCTTTACTTTTATGTCTTTTAATTGCCAAACATATGGTCTATAATAGGAGGAAATAAGACATATTATCATTTTTGTAGAGGAGATAAGCTCTTCCGATATAAAGTGGCATATAAAGGTACTTTAATCAAACCACAAAGAAATGAATATAGCTTTTTAAACAAATGAAATGCATAGAATTATATACCATCCGCAACAACATTTCTCCTTGCTAGGGTTTGTGTTTTATTCGCATATTCATTTCTTTTTGTGAATTTTCTATACAGCGCCTATTGCGTTACACATTCTTGCTTCTTTCATACCAGAGGCTATCCTAATTTACCAATGTTGTACTGTTCTTGTCATGCATCCGACGGTGTGGTTTCAATGTAATGCACAAGGACAATTCCCCTATATTTCCTCTTAACCTATATCCAGCGGAAATGGAATTGGAGGCACTGAAGAATGGGACTCAACCAATAAGTGGCATGTCAGAGTTAACACAAATATAAAATCTCTAAGCCCCTAAAGGATCCTACTTTGGTCAACCGAGGCATACATTATGGAAAATATATCGAGGGTCAGATGATGTTGATCAATTATTCAAGAAGGTGTATGGCCAGTTTCTGGGACAGACGGGGCTAATTGGGGCAAGGTGGTGTCTCTATCCATTAATCATTTCCCACACTCTTGGCGGAGGGATATATTTCATGGAGGGGACATACCGCAAGAGTCCTTATCACAGAGTGTTAGCGGGGATATACGATATCTAATTTTGACTGTCGAACAGTAAATCACTTCTATCCAAACTTTAAAGGCCGCCTCTATTCAACTCTGATAACCATGTGTCCTGACGCTAGATCTACCCTTAACTTTTACTCTGACTTAGTGATCTCTCTCTAACCTGAGCCTGATAGTGGAGGCGGGTGGGGGATGTTTGATGGAAGATATGTCGCGGCACCATGAACTCTAGAGTACCTCTCCCTTTGTATAGATACTAAACTGTCAAAGTCCAATCCCCTGGGCAGGCGCCACATGTAAAGCATTTGTATCTTCTTTTTTTTGTTTTATAAAGGGAGTGTTTCCGGAAGGGATTTATTGCTTGCATACTCTCTGTAATACAGTGCTTTTAAGAACAAAAGCAATGTTCATATGACAGTATACAAAGTAGGACGAGGGCGAAATTATTAAAGATTTATTAACAAGCAAAAAGAGTGCTTACTGACCTATGCTATCAGTAAAGCTGAAATAAAAAAGGTCTTCGTCTCCTATAACCTGGCTTATACCGATGTTCCTTTTTTTCAAAATGAGCTTTGCTCCCTTTATTCTTCTTCGGGATTGCATATGTGCTAATCCATCAATGGTATTTTGTTTTGGCAAGTGACTCATATCCCTCATACTGATATTTCACTTCTGCCTCATGGTCTAGCATAATACCATAATATTATAGTATAATAACAGATGGGTAACTCGACCAATGCGCAATGATCAGACCGCCTTTATAATGTCGTTTGAAATAATATGCAGTGAGTGCAATGACACAGACTAAATGACAAACATATGATTAAAAACAGTTGTATTTTAGATAAAATACATAATTATTTAGGCGTGGGACATTTGCGTTCATCATTTATAAATGCTGCCTGCCTGTGCCATGCAGTTGCCTGCTATCACTGAGCTAAAAGCATGCCTAACCACACACAGAAAGAGTGGAAAAGAGCTGACCACGCACTTTTACGACCAGATTTGAGAAGACATGGTCACGTGATAGCGTCTGGGGACTGTCGCCGTTTATAGGTATTCGGTCATCTGGTGGGGACTGGCGCTATGTGCAGAGGCCTCTACTTATAGTCAGTCTATGGCTGGTTATCATCCAGGGCCAGCATGAGGAAACGGAGGCGTGCCTCTACGTTGGTCCACGCGGACTTGTAGTAGCCGCTGAATACATAGATCTGTCTGTGAGGAGGGATAGGGTGTAGTTGGATAAGCTTAGTGCATGGTGTGCTGTAAATAAATATTCAGAAGAGGAGTAGGAAGATATTCTATAATAATGAATGGGATTGTTAATGGTTGGCGAAAAGGGGGGAACATAGAAAATGTTGACGGAGGCAGTGATGGTATTTGTTTGGCATCAGGATATTTTATGAAAATTAGGAAAGTGTGATGCTCCATAGAAATAGTCAATGTTAGAAATCTTTGAAGACCTCCAAGGACATAGATAATATAGATTAAATGAATGGATTCAAAATAATACGGGAGTATCTAATTAACTAGCTCATAGGTTATGGCGATGTTTGACGAGGTTGTATTCTGGTTGTACCGATTTCCAGACCTTACTCATTTGCAAACATATGGGGCTGTATCGCAGTTACCAACATCGGACAACAAACAAGACTTCTAAACGTATACCTTTACATTTTGAGACTTTTTATATGTTATATCGACATTGAGAGTCAATTGTAGGTCATGCCAGAATCCTTAAAAGAAAACACTGGATTACTTCACCTGGGTCGTCTAACAGTGAAATTATATTGCTTTTTAACTTTTCTACGCATCGACTGAGGTCTGTTAATATTCATGAGTATCTCACGAGCTGGTAGTTGAGATTCGTTTCAAATAAACATTATCGAGGTGGTAAGGACTTTCCAGACAGTGATACGAGTGACGTGCGAGGGACACACTCCTCATCCAGTCGAAAATCAACAAAAACATATCCCACTGGCGAGATGGTTTATTCTATATAAAAATTACATTGACATCAACAGGTTGCTATTGTACGACAAAAATCACTCATATCTAGCAGGGCCTACTGCAATTCTCGGTGCCAGATCGTATCAAACCGACTTCTTAGTTGAGACAAAATTCACATATAACTCTGAAGAATGGTCGTTTTGAATTGGACATTTTGATAATAACAGATTCACAGCCGAACCGACCGATTGCAGACCTTGCATGTTAGAGATGATTATAGCAGAACCTCTCACGTGCGACACTGTGAGAAGCGCATACTCCTAATGAAAGCACTCATCCGGTTATTGAGAGTATTGCCCGTGAGCAGATGTTCTCTATCAGTCAGTAGGCTCCAGACTACTTCTCTCAGACTCCACAGGCAATCGTCTCTTTGATTATCAACTTTCAGGGTAGGATTTGTTAATAACAATGGGCGGTAACGTTTAAAGGGTACTATAAGAAGGTGCAAGTCGGTGCAGTGGTACTTCAGGAAGCGGATTCATGAGTGTACTATCGGAGAGACACAACGAAGCACGTAGCGTTGATGGGTCATCAATGACATAGAAAAGGGTTGAATCAATAAACTGTTACATCAAAAGTGTAAATATTTCACGGCCCAAACTGTATGATCTTTCAAATTCAGTAATTCCATCCTTTCTTATTTCAAGCCCAAACTCAGACCCAATAAACTGTTATATCAAAAGTGTAAATATTTCGCAGCCCAAACTGTATGATCTTTCGGATTCAGTAATTCCATCCTCTCTTATTTCAAGCCCAAACTCAAAGCCATCATCTTCAGTCTCGTATTGCCTGACAATATTCAGTGTTCAATAACTGGCCAACCCATATTCTTAATTTCATATATTTTGCTTGGAAGAAAGAGGGAGGTGTGTTATCTAGAAAAGCAGGCCACACGATTAATTGGTGGAAAGGTGAGGCGATCGTTAGAGAAACAGGTTGATGTTCAATGACATATGCGCAGTTCAATGGACTGTGGCGAGTCGTTTTCTTATACATTGTAACGGATGCAATGTTTACCCTGCCACTGAAAATAAGAGTAGATTAGGAACTTACAGATATTGATAACGCGACATATTTTTACTATGCATTATCAATGATATATGAACATTATACAGGCCATCCAAACTACCAAATATGTTTCACGCATCCTCAAAAATCTTGGTCTCAAGCCTATTTTGTATTAATAACCCTCTTGAGAACAGCAGCATCAATGACAGATGTTTGATAAGTGATACATTCTCAGCGATGCGTGATGCTGTATATAACTATTTTTCCATCGCTTTAACCACTTTGTATTTACGTCAACATATTGACTGATATACGAAAATGGCTGTGATTAGAGTGTTGGCAGGGTAAGGACAGGTCCAGTCAAGATAACTGGTGTCCTAAAGTTAGGCATGGTCTTCGCAAGGTCACTGTGGTCGTACTATGGGTGGACTTGAGATAGGGTGTAGGCAGCGTAGAGTTAAGACCCATACGTGTTTCGCCCTAGGATATGTGGAACCCTGTATACGCTAGTGGCTTATTGACTAGTCCGACACGAAGAGGGAGATAAACGCATAAAGGCGGACCAGGCCCAAGTGCTAAAACGATTGATTCCAGGTTCTTTTGATTTGTGCTTTAAGCTCCGTGAGAGCGAACATATGGTACCAATACTAGCCTTGCCCTATTCCAGCAACTTTCGTTTGAAACCAACATTGCTGGAGCCCAGTGTAAAAGCTATGGCAGAGTGTTATCAGATCTGTTTGTTCCTGTTTCCGACTCGTGCATGGCATCGTGATTGCACTGTACCCTTTAGTGGAAGACGAGCAAGCTTCAATTTATTTCGTTCTCTTGACTGACATTCTCAAGTTCATAGGCATATTGCTTTCTCCAATTTCACGCAAAGACTTAATAATCCTTTAAACAATGAGGTAACTATGTGTTCCATGCAATATTAAGAATTAAAGTCTGTTTTCATTGTGTGCTGTGTCATATCTTTTTAAGTCATGAAAATATATTTCTTAGTTTATAGGTTCTATAGGTTCACAAAATACATCTTTCCGCCCAGCATTAGGAGGCTTCTTTCAGCATTGATGGTCAATAACAAGCTCTCGGCTTTTGTATCAGTTCTTACAGAATTTCTACCAACTTCTCTGTCTAGGACCTGAGCTTAAACACTCTTTTTGGGGAGTTGCCAGCTTTGTTCTAAGCTCATTCCAATCTAGTCATTGATAGTTGTCATTGATAGTTGTTTAAATCGTCCTAAAGGTCTTTACTGCTTTATATGGAGAGTTTATAGTGGTTGGGTTGGTGTCAGGTTGATCATTGTCACCGGTGTACGATCAACAGATTTGGGAACTCATCCTATAGGTGCAGATTACAGCTGGAGGACATTGCCATATCATCAGAATTGCCGAGGGACAAAACATGGTCAAAAAAGACATAAATATGAATAGAAGAACAGATGAAAACTATGTGGACAACACCAGATCGCACTGTGAACAAAAAACAAATGAACAGAAAGTACCACTAAAAGAGAGTAGGCATCTCAGTCACATCCTGTCTTCCCAACTTTCCTTATACAATCTATCGAGGAACTTGTATATCCTTCCCTCCTCCAACATTTTACATACAGTATTTACTACGAGAATCTTGTTTTTGAGTTCCTTGAAGAACTAGATGCTATCTAGATAATTGGTATAAAATAGCATTTTCCTATGAATGAAGGCCTTAGCATGGAGTAAGATAAAATTTGACATAATAATCTGAAGCTGAACCTTGGCAATATCTGTCCAGGAAGACAACCTTGCCCGAGTTGCAAAACTACTAGATAAGGTGTGGTGTCTACTATTGAGCCACACTGCTATTCACTGTAGACTCATAGAATTACTAGTAAAGCCATTTTGTAAATGACCACGACCTATCTCTATGGTTCATACTATGAAAACAACATCCTGTACGCTGATCCCTCCGGAAACCAGACTAGTGATTAACAAAATGCTATACACATTTACCATGTAATGCACTGATCAGGGATTTGTTCAGTAAACAGGTCAGTCCCTTCTGGCCTCTACCAGCCGAATATGCGGGCCATCGTTCATACTCATTTATGTGTATGGTGATCGGCCTGCAGGCCGTACAAATACCCTGTCCGGTTGTATTCTACCAGACTCGCATACTATATAGCTCACCTTGTAGCTTAGTAACTGATGCAGTCAAATATACTTTTTATCAATATTATTTCGATCCCCAGAACCAGGTTGGTTACTCGATTCGGAACATATAAAGTTAACGACACAAATATTCACACAATCTATGGCGATCATCTAGATTGAGGTTACGGTTATGAGTGTAAAGAAATACCCAGAACATTACATATACACAAGAACAATATATACGCAATAATAATTACATTTCATGATATAATAGATCTCATGATCTAAGTACTTATTTTTGAATTGCCATCGTGAGACCCTATTTTATGTATAATTTGTTTCAATTTCATTTTAAACTTGTTCACTTTTTCAATGGATTGTGCACTGGCTGTTAATGCACTCCGTAGTATATTTCCGACTCGACATCTGTGCCTTTCTGTCCTTGTTCTGATGATCCGGTTTTATTTTATATCAGTATTATCTTTAGTACTCAACCTAATAAACACTAAACACTGTTCTGGGACATTCGATGATCTAATCCTTTATATATGAATATTGCATACAATTCATTTCCATGTATCTCTGTGTTATTTTCACTTTCATTGCTATTCTCCATGCTTTATTAATCATTATATTCAATTTCCCTTTCATTCTGTAGACATTCATATTATATATAGGATCCGCAAAGTTCAGTGTACAGTAGAGCATGTATTTTACGATCTTTAGTATCCGTATATTTGAATATTTTCAATTCAACCAATTTTAGATTAATTGTCTTTCCTTTATTAAATCAAATTGGTTATACCAACACGTAGTATAAGCAACCAACTGCCATTTTATGAAGTCCTTATGCTATTATCTTGACTTAGAATGGCGGCCTCGCCAATATAAGCACTTAATGGACCATCCCAAACGCAGGTGGGACAGTACGTGATGTGCGCGCGCAGCCCAGACTCTCCCTGAACGCCGCTAACGAGTCACGTGATTGCGTCCCTAATGAGCATCCCAGTCACGTCCAGTGTGGTCAGCGCCACTATGTCACCTATTGACGACCATTTGAACTACTAACCGATCACAAAGGCCTCTGAATATAACATGTTAGCCTTTCCTGAGCATATATATGCATCTCTTTTTATTATTTGATCGTACACAGAAAAAGACCTGCACATACAAAACTTATCCATACTTATATTGCATATTCCGATAGCAATATCAGTGGGCCCCTGCAGCATCGAACAAGAGCAATAAAGTTAGCCGACGGCAAATTCGTGAAAGGCTCAAATCCAATATTGTCGTCAGTCGATAAGGTTTTCATGTAGATAGAAAAATATTTATTTGGAAGGGGTGTGTCGTCTCTTAATTCAATATCCTATAATGTGATATTGAAATTCATCACAGACTTGATTGCTTTAGTTCGGGAGCTGCCAGTAGTTTTAACATGGAAAACACCTCCGCGGTCTGACGCCGATTCCTGAAATCAATCCCAAGGAATTCTTGATGAAGGTATTGATCGTAGTTATTCCCAAATTCTAGTTCACACTACACGGAAACGATGCTAATGAGATCCAATAAGATAGTTAACTCCTGGACAACAGAAACCTGTCATACATTTTATTCTGCGTAGTAGGCATTTTCAGGTTAGGGAGAACTGTGCGAGCAATTTTGATTACAACACTATTGAACAATCAGAAGACATGATCTGCATATATAACTATGTACGCCGTGGTTGAAAGATTATACAAATTATTCCACATGATTTGTGAATAGTGTCATCGATAATAGGGAAACGGGGTCTCTGCCTCACATTCAATCATCGTTTTTACCTCAGTCCCAGGGGGATTGTACTCGGCTACGTCGGGCGAACACTTAACATACACCTGTGTATATTGTTTTTATACTTATGTATGGCCTTCTGTGTCTTACGCTGTTATATGGACAAGCTCTGCGTGTCCAAATTAGACTTCAAATGGCGATCAAAAGTAAATTCTAGTATTTGCCGATCTTTGAGTTCAGAACAATTCACAAATTATACGGCCAGTCAGTTTTCCCACTTTACCTGCTTTTATCAATCCCCAATTTAAATCACAAACATGTGATAACCATAATTAAATCCAACAGAAATAGAACAAACGACAATGGTCAGTCAACGTATAGGAATGCAGTAATCAGGTAATGCACACTAATATCCCTAAAGCAGTAATAAAAAAAACCACGGCGACTAGTAGAGGAAAGCGACTCGCCATGCGTACTCTCTGATGAAACAGGATATATATATGTGTATAACTGGTGCGCACAGGACACTATCGTCAATGTGACATATATCTACGTCGTAGTGTCTGTATGATATTTCGATATCCCAGCTTGAATCTTTACCTTTTTAATCTGGTATTGCTATCGGTATATCACCGTGGAAGTGTATCTTTTTATTGCACTCGTATACCCCCAACATCAATGCTCAGCATTACACCTCTGGTCCCCAAGAACTCAAACCATCTGGACATTGCATAGTGTTTTCCATTCCATTTCTCCTCTACTATAAATTTTTGTAAAGGAAACCAAAACATCACAAAATGAAAAAGGCAGTGAGCTACAAGTATGCAGGAGAAGAGACTGAAAAAAAAGCAATTGATGGGGAACAGAATTTGTATTTTCAATCTATTCCGAGAGGAATCAGCAACAGTAATGAACTGTATAACACCGAAACTGCAATGTACAAAGATACTGTTCATATATTGAATCTCATCAGTCGGGCCCCCTCTCATTCAGGTACATAATCCCCCAACACCACCTGGTACAGATGACCTCGCAGACAGACTCCGCCGAATCGCAATGACTGCTGTCCTTACCATACACATTTAACACCGTGCAGAGATTACATTTACTTCACAGATAGCGGCCAGTGATAAGGCGTTCAATGGTGGCCGTAATGGGATTTTGGGCTACCTTCAGCCTAGACAATCCAATTAGGGCGTGCAGCCCAGGCCCGGCTCCTCTATCCTCGCTTGCGCGTGACGCTTGCCTCCCGCACCGAGCGCCGTAGTCTTTGGTGTTTGATGGAGCAATGTCAGTGTCATTGAGTTAGCGAATGGGTCCTCTTTACACTCCCAGACACTACAAAGTATAAATATTCCGGAGAAGGTAGTTCAAGCAGTTTACTACAGGAGCTCCCCTAGGTTTGATGTTGATATACGGGGTTAATCTGAATTCGGGTCAGCTTATTCATTATAAAGAAAAAACATATGTATAATCGTGTAGCTGTCATTGAAAATTCGATGTTCAAGATGTTAACAAGATATGTTGTACATAAAAGCTGTTTATCTCCTGATTTACAAAGTAGATGTTAGGACACCCTATTACCCTAATTAAATCATATGAAGCAATACATATTCTTCTTGAAACGCAAACTGTACGACACCTTCGAAAGAAACAAGTGGTCTATACAATGCAATTACCTGATTGCAATTTCACTTTCATTATGAACAAAATAAAGGAGCAGCATGAGCAGGATAGATACGTCAACATTAGTATTAAGTGCTAATACGTGCATCATTAGGGTCTAAGTACTAGTAAATGTATTCTTGGGCCATAACCATAATGTTGTCATCTTGATTAGTCAATAATATCGTGATACAATAGGTACAATTTGAATAGGCTACGTCACAACGTTTTGCAATCAAGAATAACAAGACGTGCGTTTTTACATCTAGCCCAACTACGGTATTTCCAATCCATTGCTCAGGTAAATGAGGCTATATGTTAACAGATCATTTATACCCTCTCTTATATCCGTCCTTTTATACGTCACACCTTCTACACTGTATTCTGAGTCACTCATACTCAGCTGGATCAAGAGCAGCTCAGACAGGATCCATGTCTCTCGTGTAAAATGAGGCCACTCATAGAGGAGACCTTTGTGCGTATATCCCTTGCTTCATGGATTCTATCTGAAGCCTGCCACACCCTCCCTCTGACACCTTCTCTTAGCATCCCCCTTTGGGACAGACAAAACAGAGAAGTATTCATCAGGGACTCCTGGCACCCATCATTCCCTCACAGTGCCAGCACCTCACAGCACATCATCGACTTCCGCCCAGCCATCCTTCGATACAGTAGCGATAATACGTGCCAATCATTAAATCACGTGGTCAGGGAGCTCTCCAAACACAGTGGTTGCATCCTGGAGGATCGAATACCACCACCTGACCCCAAACCGTCACCTCTAAAAGTCCAGTACAGCGGAGAACGTCATAAGGGGAGGACGAAGCCACGTAGGGTTCCCAGTCCTGCCGCCCACTACCAATCGGAGAGAGTACCAGAGTACCTGGGGACCTTTTTCCTCGCGGGATAGGTTACATGGGCGAGTGACTTCTTCAGACGTTATCTGTGACAGGAAAAGACGGAAAAGGTCTGTGGCCGCTAAGAGACTCCCATCCATGGTCCACCGTTAGCGACTGTGCAGTGCACGAGGGAGCGATAGTAGGTGTGCGGATTTTCCGTATTAGTATCATTAAACACAGATAGAGATGCTTGGGTATAACACCTCGTAACCAGAATTATCTCCCATTATGCGAAGCATTAGGGGTGAGGCTGTTCACACTTACGTAATTTCATTTATTTCCATTAGCGGTTGGTATCCATATTTATTGTCGTTAAAAGTGGCAATTACCAAAATTTCCTTTTCACTGAATTGAAATATCTTGTAAAGTATGTAACATGATTCAATTACGGTCCACAGTGTAGAGAGGGCTTTACCGTCTGATGGGACGATAATTTTAGGAAGTGGCCCCCATAAAAACAATGGAATATCTTAATTAACTGATATAAGGAAAGCCAATATGATATAATGCTTATTTTGTCCACTTCCCTTTATTTTTTACTGAAAGATATAACGTTTCCCTTGGCCGGTAAGGCCCGGCGTCAACCTACTATGATACACATTTAGACCTACCGATTTGACACCGACTCTAAAAGCAAATATCGGAGACATATTGGGGAAGGTGCAAAATCATAGACAAATGTCTGGACATACCACTTCAACACGCATCGCAAGGGTTTCTTTTCGATGCCTAATCGCAGAAACGTGGTCAACTGCCCCGATATTAGGTTACCTCACGACGCGATTTTGATTTTTTATCGGGAGGTGCGTCGTAGACCATATCGGAGCCATAGCGTAGTAGGTGGACGCCGGGCCTAAGACACATAATTATGCTAACAGAATTTAGTACAGAAATTAAATCAGGGATACGGATTCGATTAGCCAAAGATGGGAGAGAACAATGTCTCTGTTTACCGATAGAATTAATCATGCATGGAACAAGCCAGTATTGCTCTGGTGATGTGTATAAACAGTGTTCATGTTCAAGGTAATCAGGAGGCCCAGAAGGAATGCAGCAGACGATAATTACCCGCGTAGGTTTGGCAACAGAAGACATTTGGAGAGGTTCCCGCCCCCTCTGCTAATGAGTACCGACACTCTAAAGCCAGGAAAGCCAGCACCTGTTCTGTTTATCGGTCGGTTTCATAGGAGAAAAGGGGAGAGAAGATCATAGGAGGAAAGGAATGAGCGAAATATATATGAATTTAGATATCCTGTATTGTAGGTGGAATAGTACGATTTCAATAGAATTCCCAGTAGACCCGGGATCCCATTCGTTGATGGTCACTCTAATTAGGTTGGCTTTGGTGAGGTCTTCCTTGCATAATCCTCCATCCGGGAAACACGTGCGTACACAACCTCCTTGGCATCGTTTGGCTCATTGATGTGCGTACAGGATGGGGTTACAGATTGGAACCCACCGAAGCAGCATTGTATTACCTCACAGATTAAGAGCTCAAAGTACTGCGACATACCGAACATCCAATTACATGGATGGTTACATGAATAAGCACAAGTTACACAGACCCAAAAATAGACACTTGGAATAGAACATTGAAATGCCATTCAGAAACTGTAGGTGTTTAGTTATAAAGTACACACATAATATCAAAATATATCTGTATAAAACATGGGTTTTTCGGTTAGCTTGATATGGGACTATAAGGAAAAATGCATTATCTTTGCAGATGGATATACTAATCAAGAAATTTTGTGAAATCACAGGTGATGTTCAAGGGTATTTCTAACTTTCGTGACCTTTGGAATCACAAAGCTATAATGATAAATTCATATTGAAATCACCACAAGGTATGTCTCGTTATTCGAGTTCACTATTCTTACATTTGACCGGCACATCTCCGGGTGTGAGGCGGAAGATGTCAGGACACATCGCAGCAGCTTAGAATGGCAGCAAGCCGTGCTACATTGATCGGAACCGTTCCGATTTGCTAGGCGAGCAACCCGGACACTCTGGCATGCATCACGGCGGATTGGACCAATTAGCTCTACAGTCAGACCCTACCGAGCATTCCCTGCGGCGCTAGTTGACAAACACACCAACCCGAGCCCATCTTATCTACACTAATATTGACGAAAGGCCGATCGGCTACGGAAACACTTCTTAATATAGGTATACAGACAAAGATTTATATATCAGCATATGATATGCGTTTCAGTTCACTAAACTGCAGATGTCCTTTCCGTGACATATAATTTGGGCTAAAACAAAAGTGAGATCCCAATGGGACTGTATGTAGTTTTTTCTGGGGGTATGAGACGTTTGTTGTTGTTTCAGTGTTTGCTGTGTTGCTCTGGATGTAAAATATGTGCTGACTAATTCAGTATCAGCATTGGCATACACGTTTGCGGTCGACCAGAAGTAGCCTACGGTGCAATGCAATTATACCATCGTGTTTTCACAGTATTTCGTTTACGTCTTGTCTGCTGTGAGCAATACACATTGCACGTAATATATGACACAGTTGTTCGACAGAGAAATAATACTGTAGTAAAGGAAGCTGGGAAGGAACAGGAACTCAATAAATACTGACGGGTTTCCTTGCTGGAGAGTACACAGAGCGTATTGAGTTTGCAATGGGAAACGTTTGGTATGTGGTAACATCAATATCATGGCTGGAGTACCATTTTAAGAAACGTCACTATTTGTATCCGATATATCTCATCAAACTGGACCCTTACGGAATATGTAACAGTGAAGCATACTTTATCTACACCAACTTAGCATTGGTCTATATGTAATCTGGCATTAGTTATATTGGATATACTGACCTTAGATTTACTGAATAGTGGGACTGCTTATTCTAGGTCATATTGAATGAACACGTGGTACCATACGTAGGGCATTAGGGTAGAGATTGCAACTGTAGTGGTTTGAGACTGTGAAGGTATCGAGCTAAAAATATTTTGGAGGTTGATTTGTGGGCTGTAGCCTGTCGCAGACAGAGTAGTGTTGCAAAAGGGGTAGGATAATATAGTAGTATAGGAAAAACTCGGTACGCTTGTATTGACGCCAGGAAAGCAGGTACGATGTTGTAGTAGGTAGGAGGACATATATTAGACGAGCAGATAGTGTACTGGGTAAAGGCTAGGAGGGCTTACACCACATATCAATCATATCAAATGACTACGAAACCTTGCCAAGGACATGGTGCTCTTTATCAAAAGGTACTATCACTCTTATCGCGAAAGATATCCATAGCAATTCATTTATTTGAAGGGCAAGAACAACTTGCATAAGCTTCGTCATGTGGAATGTCATTACGTATCATTTCATGGAGACTCTAAAGACATATATCACATAATACTGGCGCTATACTAAAAACCTCTTTGGACTCATAAAATATAATTGGGTGAGGCCTCTGATTTGTACAACTAATCTGGCGATCTGGTCTCGCTCATAAACTCATATATCAAATTGACATCGCTAAATCAGTATATAAACAAGTCTCATCTAAGGTTGACTTGATTATTGCGGATGTAGAAAGGTTTGACATATGTGGGATTCACTGGTCTTCGACCCCTTAAGGTGTGAGTAAGTTGGCTGTGGGTGGGCTAGTGATAATGTGTAGGACATCTGGGGGACTTTTTGTGTGTTTTCCTCTGTTTGAAAAGTGTCGGCCTTCGTTTTGAGGATGGGTTTGTGTATACTAACGAGAGCCAAGAGCCGCTATACTGGTAGGTACATACCTCTCAGTGGATAGGTTCAGTATCTTTGCTATATTTTGCTGGTGGTTGGAATACTAAACGTGTTGGTGTCAGTTCTATTTGGAGCAATGGTATCGCTATCGTCATTATCAGCCTCAGACAGATAGCAATCACCTTCTTAGATTTCTGAAGTCTAGATTCGTGTTTTTCTAGCAGTAGATGCTGCCGCTAGGCCTCCCTAATTGGAATTAGCTATAGATGGGTCCAGACTTACTTTTTGAAATATCAATTTCTTACCGATTAGTTATCGATGCCTCTATTAACTAGTTTTACTAAACGAAATAGTTCTAATCATTGAGACCTATGATAGCTAAGTCAAAAGATTAGCAATTTCTTTCCATAATGTTTTTTTGATCTTTCTGAATAGTATCTAAGTCATCTCTAATTATCAGTTGTTGCCCTATTGTTCGAATGTACCCTCCAAGTTGGGCAATGTTTTTCTAGAGGTAGATGGTTTGATGTCCTACTCTTAACACGCATTCTTTCGCTTAAACATCAACCCCCATGTTTCACATCTCTTCTTACCAGGCTCTTCTGTCACACTTTTGTAGGTATATTAACCATATTAATGGCACTGGATCACCACTGGCCCACCCAACAATATGGATTCCTAAAATAAAAGGTAGGCCTTCTTTTGGTTTTTCTTTTCTTTTATTGCTTATAAATCATTCACCTTGGATTAGGTGGTCTTCCATTACACCATTGCATATCCGGGCTTAATTAACAGCAACTCCAAGTGGTCTTTAATATAGTGTATATAACAATAGTAGTTAGTCATGGTAATGACTGAGTTATATCACAATATAAAGCATGTCAATTACGGGTACAATATCAAGGTAGTTGTAGTAGCGATTCAGAAGCATGACATTTTACCACAGGTTAGCTAGTTATAGCATAGGTTTAGGAGATGAAAATGAAGATAATAGAAAAATGCAGCACTTTTTCAGCATTCTATATTCAGTATTCAATATTCAATACGGGTTCTGTTTCAATTCTTCTACTTTTGCAATAGCATTCTTAAACCCAAGTTTAATTGGAATTTGTGTATACTCTCTGGTAACACGTTCCAAGACATTTCTCCCCTTTTCTATGGCGATTTATTTAGACATTTGCAATGCGGCTCTTCCAACCTGAACTGCAGTTTAAACTGTACCATAGTATTTTGGTCAGTATTGTGATGTACATCACAATTGCTTGAAATTTCTTGATATGTTCCAAAATTTGTTTCCCACTTGGGTCATCAAGAGATATCTTAAGGAATTGGAATATTTTTGAGATTCACTTGTTTGAATATTTCCGATACTGCTTACCAAATTTCAGACTGGAGTCAAGTTCAATACCTAAGTACGGGAATGCATTTCAGTGCTTAGTTTGGTCAATTCTGCTTGTATTTCTATATCATTAATGCTTTTGCATTTGTTTCCTGGCATAAACGGGCACAGTTTAGTCTTCGTGGTATTCACTTTCAGAATGCTATGTCTGCACCAAATCATAACACTGTCCAGTTCAGGTTGTATCAACTGGGCAATTCTGACAGAATCTTTATCATTGTAGTACAAGATCATCTGCGTACATAATGTACTGTAATTTCCCAAACACAGTTTCAAGGTAATTTATAAAATAAATGAAAAGGAACAGCCCCAATACGGAGCCTTGGGGGACGCCATTTTATAAATATTTTCCGGCCCAAGACACTTCCTGTAACACTCTATGCTTGCAAATGTGCAAGTAAGACTCCAACCATCTCTCATGTTTGTCATGTAACTCAAATTTTCCAAGGTTCACAACATCACAGAAGTTAAAGTGTTATTTAATCTCTGATTTCTACAGTAAATATTCTGGTGATGTTGGCCAACGGTATCACCTGTGATTATGTAGTGTCTTGATACTTTGAATACCTTCTGCGTTGGGCTATGTTATTAGGCTATCCATTAAATTAAGGGAAACAAAGGTAGGATAATAGTCTCAATCTAGGAAGATTGAAATAATATATTCCACAGGGTTCTCGTCATAAAGAAAGGGGGAATGGAATTTCCGACCTGATGAATAACTTGTCAATCCTGTATCATTACAGGATACGATAGTTAGTCTGATACTTAGTTAGTGGATCAGTAATATCTGTTTATTCATTTCAAAAAGTTAAACCTCAATTTCGTTGAGGGCAGGGGTGGAGTGGTGTACTCTTTCTGCGTACATTTGTATAATGAGTCCATTTTCCGCAGCCAGGTTCGTTCTTCTGCAAAGAGAAAAAGTGTAGTGAACAAGAAAGCAATTAGATAGCTGTGTGTCATTGACGAATAATATATTCCCCAACGCATGAGGCATCATGGCATTAGGTGTGCGTTGTCTATAGATAGTATCCTTGACATGTCCAATCACATTTAAGTTTAATATCAGATGTGATCATGAGGGGTGAAGAATCACATGATGTGTACTGCACTGTTTTAAGTGCTCTAATAGCAATTCGTTTTTGCACCGGACAAAAAAGTGAGGAAACTTTACCCTTCCGAACCATTTTGACCAGTGGCGCGTATGCTTTTGCTGGTTTTCATACGGCTTCCCTAGAACACAAATAGGCTTTACAAATCAAAACATAATCACTAACATATAACAGGTACAAATTCATCTTATATGAGTCAGTATCCATTATATCATCATAAACAAAATCTCATCATTTAATCAGTCTCATGATGGGATTGTATCATGTAGGATATTCTTAATTATATGCACTGCTTACATCGTTTGCATTGCCACCGATCTATAACAAATAATTCTGAAATACAGTATACAAGTAGACTATGAGTCATCACTCTATCAAACATTGTCTCCCCAAGGGGCATCAGCACACATGATCCGTTCAGTTCCCATGGTCAGGTAGCCCATTATTTCTGACACGTGTATTTCACGGTACGTCAAATAACATTTAAAAGCCCACTTCTCAAATTACCTTCGATAAGTTAGAACTTGATGATGGGTACTGGGGCCGGTTCCTAAATCAGTCATGAGATTTTCCTGTGCTCTCTCACTCAAGACTCATCTCTGAAGAAATAGATCTACTCCGAACAGTGACATGAACTCAAGAGTTGGTAACTATGGTAAAAAGATAATTAAACCCTATTTCCGTTCATTTAGAAAAATGGCTATGTATCAAATTTTAGGGTAAGCTGAGATCGTTACATTCGTCAACGTTTCTGGAGTCTGACGTTTAGGAACCCAAGCATGTTTCCTTAGTCAGAGATTAAAGGTTAAAGGTCACTGACGGCGTGGGCATTTATGCATACCAAGCGACGAAAGGTCATTGCCTAGAACCGCCCCACGTGGCGCCCCTCCGTGTCTGGGGGGTGTTGCATAAACCGGGAACGATAAACCATGTAAATTTTGGTGAAGAACGATAGTACAACGAAAATATAACGTAACTTTTTTCATCGTGTTGCACAAAACACGTCGTTGTGTTATCGTTCGTCTGTTGATACAACGAAAGTAACAACGAACGATAAAAGGAAAAGTAGGCAAGGTACCCGTTTGACCCCGGGGAATCCCGGAAAATCCCGCGAAAATCCCCCAATGACGTCATGAGATGTCCCATTCTAGCAATTCTAACTTTAAAAAGGGAAATTGCTGTAGTGTCATTAATAACAGGGCGATTTTCATAAACAAAACGTCGTTAGAAAGCTAAGAATTAGGCCTATCTGTTGACATATATATACATGAAATATAGATATATTGGAGATAGATATATGATATATTGACATGATATACCTGTGTCATATATTTCATCAAATGGGGATCCTTTAACCCATTCAGGGCGAAAATGCCTGCAGGTATTATGTACATGGGGGCAAAAATGCCTACAGGCATTATGTACACAGGGGGCGAGAATGCCTACAGGCATTCATGATATATTCAGGCATTTTCCAATAAGTAAAAAACATATCTAAAGAGTTTGTGTAAAATATGGCCGGACCCGGATTGAACCCCTGCCCGGTTTGAGCCCCGGCCGGGCCGCACCCGGCCCGATTGCTCGGATTGACCCCCGGCCCGGTTTGACCCCTGGCCCGCCTGGCCGCATGCCCCGGCCCCGGTAAAATCTGGCCCCGGCCCGCCTGCCCGCCTGCCCGCACCCGACCAGCCCGCAACTGGCCCCGCCCACCCGCACCCAGACCGGTCCGGTTTGAGCCCCGGCCCGGCCGTACCCGGCACGGCCCGGTTTGAGCCCTGGCCCGGCCGCACCCGGCCCGTCCTCACCCGGCCCGGCCGCACCCGGCCCGCCTGCCCTCACCCGGCCCGCCTGCCCGCACCCGGCCCGCCCGCACCCGGCGGTTTGACCCCTGGCCCGGCCCCACCCGGCCCCGGCCCGCCTGCCCGCCTGCCCGCACCCGACCCGCCCCCAACCGGCCCCGCCCACCCGCACCCAGCCCGGCCCGGCCGTACCCGGCACGGCCCGGTTTGAGCCCTGGCCCGGCCGCAACCGGCCCGGCCGCAACCGGCCCGGCCGCACCCGGCCCGGCCCGTCCTCACCCGGCCCGGCCGCACCCGGCCCGCCTGCCCACACCCGGCCCGCCTGCCCGCACCCGGCCCGCCTGCCCGCACCCGGCCCGCCTGCCTGCACCCGGCCCGCCCGCACCCGGCGGTTTGAGCCCTGGCCCGGCCCCACCCGGCCCCGGCCCGCCTGCCCGCCTGCCCGCACCCGACCCGCCCCCAACCGGCCCCGCCCACCCGCACCCAGCCCGGCCCGGCCGTACCCGGCACGGCCCGGTTTGAGCCCTGGCCCGGCCGCAACCGGCCCGGCCGCAACCGGCCCGGCCGCACCCGGCCCGGCCCGTCCTCACCCGGCCCGGCCGCACCCGGCCCGCCTGCCCACACCCGGCCCGCCTGCCCGCACCCGGCCCGCCTGAGCCCTCGGTTTGAGCCCTGGCCCGGCCCCACCCGGCCCGGCCCGGTTTGAGCCCCGGCCCGGCCCCACCCGGCCCGGCCCGGTTTGAGCCCCGGCCCGGCCACACCCGGCACGGCCCGGTTTGAGACCCGGCGGTTTGACCCCTGGCCCGGCCCCACCCGGCCCGGCCCGGTTTGAGCCCCGGCCCGGCCACACCCGGCACGGCCCGGTTTGAGACCCGGCCCGGCCGCACCCGGCCCGGCCGCACCCGGCCCGATTGCTCGGATTGACCCCCGGCCCGGTTTGACCCCTGGCCCGCCTGCCCGCATGCCCCGGCCCCGGTAAAATCTGGCCCCAGCCCGCCTGACCGCACCCGGCCTGCCCGCACCCGGCCCGCTCGCACCCGACCAGCCCGCAACCGGCCCCGCCCGGCCGTACCCGGCCCGGCCCGGTTTGAGCCTTGGCCCGGCCGTACCCAGCGTGGCCCGGTTTGAGCCAGACATGCAGGCAGACAGGGATTCAAGGAGGGAGGCAGGCAGGCAGGCAAGCAGGCAGGCAGGCAGGCAGGGAGACAGGGAGGGAAGGATGCAGGCAGGTAGGCAAGTAGGCAGGCAGGCAGGGAGACAGGGAGGCAGGCCAGGAGGCAGGCAGGGAGGCAGGCAGGGAGGCAGGCGGGGAGGCAGGCAAGTAGGCAAGCAGCCAGGGAGGCAGGAACGGAGGGGGGAGGCAGGGAGGCAGGCAGACAGGGATTCAGAAAGGGAGGCAGGCAGGCAGGCAAGCAGGCAGGCAGGCAGGCAGGCAGGGAGACAGAGAGGGAAGGATGCAGGCAGGTAGGCAGGCAGGCAGGGAGACAGGGAGGCAGGCCGGGACGGAGGCAGGCCAGGAGGCAGGCAGGGAGGCAGGCAGGGAGGCAGGAAGGAAGGGTGGAGGCAGGGAGGCACGGAGGGAGGCAGGGAGACAGGCAGGGAGACAGGGAAGGAAGGATGCAGGCAAGCAGGCAGGTAGGCAGGCAGGCAGACTGGCAGGCAGGCAGCTAGGCAGGCAGCTAGGCAGGCATGGAGACAGGGAGGGAGGAAGGCAGGCAGGCAGGCAAGCAGGCAGGCAGGCAGGCAGGCAGGCAGGCAAGCAGGCAGGCAGGCAGGCAGGCAGGCAGGCAGGCAGGCAGGCAGGTAGGCATGCAGCCAGGAAGGCAGGCAGGTGAGCAGACAGCCAGGCAGGGAGGAAAGGAGGCAGGCGGTAGGCGGATCAAACCGGGCCCGCACCCGGCCCGCCCGCACACGGCCCACCCGCACCCAACCCGCCCGCACCCGGCCCGCCCGCACCTGGCCTCGCCCCGCCTGGCTCGGCAGGCAGGCAGGATGGGAGAGGGGAGGCAGGCAGACAGACAGGCAGACAGGGATTCAAGGAGGGAGGGAGGCAGGCAGGCAAGCAGGCAGGCAGGCAGGCAGGCAGGGAGACAGGGAGGGAAGGATGCAGGCAGGTAGGCAGGTAGGCAGGGAGGCAGGGAGGCAGGGAGGCAGGCCGGGAGGCAGGCAGGGAGGCAGGCAGGGAGGCAGGCAGGGAGGCAGGCATCCAGGCAGCCAGCCAGGGAGGCAGGAAGGAAGGGTGGAGGCAGGGAGGCAGGCAGACTGGCAGTCAGCCAGGGAGGCAGGCAGGCAGGCATGGAGACAGGGAGGGAGGGAGGAAGGCAAGCAGGCAGGCAGGCAGGCAGCCAGGAAGGCAGGAAGGCAGGCAGGCGAGCAGACAGCCAGGCAGGGAGGAAAGGAGGCAGGCGGTAGGCGGATCAAACCGTGCCCGGGATCAAACCGTGCCCGGGACCAAACCGTGCCCGGGACCAAACCGTGCCCGGGACCAAACCGGGCCCGGGACCAAACCGGGCCCGGGACCAAACCGGGCCCGGGACCAAACCGTGCCCGGGACCAAACCGGGCCCGGGACCAAACCGTGCCCGGGACCAAACCGGGCCCGGGACCAAACCGGGCCCGGGACCAAACCGGGCCGGGTCAGGATCAATCCGGCTGCGGCTGGGCCGGGCCGGGCCGGGCCGGGCCGGGCCGGGATCAAGCTGGGCCCGGGATCAAACCGAGATCAGGTCCACTCTGTCTCTATGTGTGGGAGATTCTCCAAGCGGATTCGACGGAATTCTAACGTTTTAAATGTAGTAGGTAATAAACGCTGCAATTATTAAAAAAAAAAAAAAAAAGTTCAAACAACGACAGCTCATGACTTGTCCGAGGTTATCGTTCGTTGTTGCCACTTTTTATCACTTACGAGAGGGTCAAAATGTTTAAATGCAACACAATTTGACTTACGAATTTCCCAATTAACGAACGATAAATCATTTCAGGGTCAATCTGTCTTTATGCAACACGCCATTACGAAAGATGACAACGAAACCACAACGTACGATAAATTAAGGAAGGTTTTTTATGCACCATGATTTTTGGGGGTTTAAAAATTAACGTTCTTTGTTGGTACTTTGCATTTCCAATCGTTCTTTATGCAACACTAACGTTCGTTGTACACTTTCGTTACGGTTTTATCTATCGTTCCCGGTTTATGCAACACCCCCCTGGCTCCCTCACCCCTCCGTGTATGTGTAGGGCCTGACGCTGTCAGACGAGCTGCCGACACCTTTTGTTGTCATGGCGACGAAAGCAAGGTACCGGGTGTTTAAAAACTTGGTGGATTTAAGTTTTTTTCCTACCCAGATAGGTTGTTCCGATGTTAGGTACAGTGGTCCCTGACTGGAGTTCTCAGAAATGGGTTCGCCAGATTTCTGCTAGGTGATCCAGCAGTATGCTTCTCTGATATCGTCAATTCCTGAAAGATAAGAAAACGAAGGTAAAACTAGGATACATTTTGATCTAATCCAGATATAAAGAAACAGTTGTCAAAGCAATGATTATCATCGCACTCCGCTCATGTTCATATATGTTAATATGTGATTAGATTGTCGTTTGGCATACCATTACCTGTTGGGCATATTACTGATAGTCCTTATAATGTTTCCCGCATTAGGCATCAAACAAAGACCATTGATGGCAACGCCTCCTAGTGTGAAACACCTCCAGGGAGTCATGGACCTGACCTGACAGAAGCCAGTCAGTGGCATAGTGTGGCGGGGAAAGTCTCTGTGAGTGGGGAAGTGACTTAAGTAGAGGTAGCGATGATGAAGGGGGTGGTGAGGGCGGACAACACGTGACTTACCGTCGGCCAGGTGTTTAAAGTACCCGGTGAGGACACGTCCTCTTCAGCCAGCTCCACTGATTTACACCAGTATCCAGCGTCAACATGTGGCTTGTGTTCACTTCCTAATTAAAACAGCACCTTTCACCAGGTTTATACACCAATTCATTACCTATACGAATTACTATTACTCATCCACCTCACTCATGTAGTGCTTTTTTTAAATTTAGCACCAAAAAGTGTACAATTGATTGCCTCTGCAAAGCAGGTATTCTGGCATTCCTGAGAAACTTTTTTTATATGATGTGTCCCCATTGAACAAGTCCTTCTTAAAGTAAGGTATACAATATTTACAATTGGATGGTATGAACAAAATGAATGAATATGATTATAGGGCAGTCAAACTCTTCAGTAAGGGCTGTATAGTTTTGAGTGAATATGCCTTTTGTTCAAATAAAGAGATCCATCTTGTACTACCTTGGGTAGAAAGTTCCAGGGAGTCATTCCAAAATAAACGGGTATTTTGTCGCGAGTGTTATAATTTGCGGCTTAGCATTGGTCTTTAGCAAAATTGGTGACATTGGTAGTAATTTTACTAGGCGGGGTGCTGAAATACAAAGATAGTAGTCTTTACCTTGTATCCTAGCATCCGAGGGGAGAGTATAAAAAGAAGTAGGCAAATTGTGATAAGGATATTTGACGAAGATAAGGACACTTCAGAGGGAGCAGCTCATCCTGGAGCTAATAGATGACGCCCATCGAGTTCACAAACTCAGATTATCACTCACCTTCCCAAATACTTTGACACTACTCCTCTGAGACGTGAACGAGCCGTGAACAATTTCTTTTTTAGCTTTCCAACTATCGGTGAAATCTCTTTGGTTTTCAACACGAACTAGCTCGGAGGATGCGGGTATGAAACCTGGCGGCTGGAGACCTCACCAGCGCAGGTTCGTGTTTATTTTTATTATGTCCGTGTGATAAGCATTGACCTGGGCAATCATACACAGGTGTACACTGTCAGCCGTCAGAACGGCTATACGTTACAGGGATGGTCATACGCCAGTAGGTGTCAACACAACCACCTGCAGTTCAAAGTCCTCAGGAGACAGATTGCCTCCATGTGGTTACCAGACAGACCTGTCCTGGGATGATACAATTCTAAATTGAGACCAAACGTCAACCAAGATATATCATTTTGATGAATCAGGGGGACATTTGTTAAGGTGATGCCTCGTTATCTGGTTGTATTCTACCTAGATAGATAAAGACATTTCTGTCATTGACAGTGGACATCCTAGACCTTGGAAAAATCGTTGTATTACAGGACGTTCTCTGTACTACCTGACGCGGCTGGATAGGATGGGCATGCGGCAAATCATAAGGGGGTGTACTATGTAATACATAGAATAGTCTAGACATTGTAGGAGAACCCTGTAATGCATAGAATGCTATGTGTAAAATGATCTTTATCGTACAAGATTCCCTGTATAAGGGTGTCCCCTGTGTAATAGAGAGAGTCTCCTTTGTGACCAGGAATAACTATCCGCAATACAGGGACACGTCGTTGTGATTTTGATCTCAGTAATTATACAACTTATGTTCTGGGTAGTTCAGGCTGCTCGCTTTATCACAAATACAAGTTGGCTTTCCTAACTCCCCAATTTCATTACAATACTGGGATATGTATAACGACGAATATAATTCACACAAACCTCTCTCATAAAGAGTATCGACCAGGGCCATTGAAGTGACTGCTGGAAAATTCAAGGGAAAGTCCTTCTCCTTTCGTAAGTTTGATATTGTGTGCATGTGGATCAAGTAGGATTACCTGTATGGTGGAAAAACAACGTTCAATCAAGTGACATGGAAAGAGTTCAGGTTTTAGTAGCTTTCCTCCGGTGATAACAAGATCTGGTGTTATCATTGTGAAAAGGCCCATAATATCATCTTAGTTCCCACTTCTTAATCACCCATCACCTAATCTAAAGCTTCCGAGACGAAGCTGCACCCGCTGGCAGCTCAGTGAGCGATAAGCAAAAAGAACAGAGCCAGGTGACTAAGAAGGTTGGCTCAACGAGACTTCCCAATTTGCGGCAGCAGTTTAGATGGAATCGGAAAACGAATTCTCGGATCCTGAGGGGTATCTAAGGACCGATCGGTCAGTGGCCCTGACCACTGTACACCAGTAGAGGCACCGGCGGCGCTATGCTGGACGTCCCCGGTAGGGTAAGGCGGCAGAACTGATGAGCATATCACGTGAAGATAAGAGCAGCTCTAGACTTGCTCATGTCTTTGATTATGGACATCTATAGTATGGTCACTTCCCCCAACGCCTGACGAATCAACTGATCAAACCTGAGTTCCGGGAGGTTTATACAACGGTGAATATGAATTATTGTCCCTATAATAATAACTTCTTCGTTTATCTTACAATTTCTCTCGCTGTCATTATTTTTGCAATTGTGTTGTAAAAGGGTACATTAATTAGCCTTTGATTAGCAGATATTCTGGCCATTTCTTTTACTTGGTCGCTAATGAAAAATGGCAGCAAGGGACTGAAGCCAGTCTAGACCAGCTGAGTAATACTAGCCTCAAATGACCCATGTCACAAAGTGTGGCTAAAACGGATGGATACAGGGAATCTCAAAAGCAGTTTCCTAGAAGCACTGGCGACATAAAGATAACATTTATGAGCCTAAACGCGCTGAGCCCGGTTCGCTAAATCCGCCCCGTGGTTTCAAGCGACATCAGCTATTCAAAACGCACAATCTTATAAATCGAATTTTATGCTTATGAGGTTAATCGAAATTTTTTTCTATCAAAATACTGTAACCTGACTCCTCACTTATCAACCTCGCTTACATATCTGCTAACTGTAATTGTCGCTGTGTTTGTGGACAAGGTTGATTTTGTTTTTGCTAGTGCCAACGACCCTTGTTTATTGAAGAATATAGCTGAAAAAATTGCTGGCAAAAGCTCTAAACAAATCTTTTTACTTAAGGTCAGGTGGCCTGATGGCTCACAGCTCTGCAAAACACGGTAAATGGTTCCCATTAAACAATGACTTTTCTCCATCAGATAAATGTCATGGCAAAAATCGAAACGATATCTGATGTTTGATAAATAAATGGCCGTATCCCAGAAGCACTAGCTTATGGTGACCCATACTAACCACAGTGGAAGTGGGAGAATCGATGCCACTTGTATCTGGAAAAGAATTAGGTCTAGTAATATGTTATTTATTCTTTGTGTACGCATAAGCAGAGTCTTCACCTTTATCTTTTATTTAATCGTTATGGGACTCCACAAGATATACACAGTTGTCAGTAAATCTTAGTGGGTACGTGAACCGGGCAGGTTCTCATAGTCTTTCCTTTCTCTTTTCAAATCCCTTTTTATCGCCCTCCCACTCACGTTAACCCACTTCCAGTCGACCACCTACACCCCCTTGAGACTGTGTACAGCCCCGGGTCTACCTTGGCGCACAGGTGTGCCAGGCACGTGGAGGCTAAGCGTGAGTTCCTCCTACCACTGACAGAGCTAAGCACGCATCTCCAAGCATATGTTCAGAGAGAGGTGCAGCCAGGTAGACTAAGATTGGGATTACTTTCATTCTTGCCCCAGCTACCAACTTGAAGAAAGTTCGGGGTTTGCTGTACCAGCAGCAAGGGTCAGTAAAACACTGCAAAACAGCATCACGGGCGATTTTTTTTTACACCAGATTGGTACTTCACTATTATGAATTTTAAATATCTTAAGCTGGATGGTGGCCGGGTATGATGGATGCCGTTCTTAGGTATTGCTGTCACCATAGGTTGCTTTGTTAATGCCATAATCACCTGTGTTTTATTATGCAAAAATGACAACATAACCATTGATAAGGTGTCTGCATTGACTGGAACTTCTGACATTCCTAACTTCTGATATTCCAACAAAGTGAATAGTCGAAATCCGACTGAGTTACCTTGAGCTGAGGGTAACATCTGAAGAGCATATATGCTTTCTCTATGGACGTAGATTTATCCGTTCCAATATGGGCATTACTTGGAAACGAGACTGCAATACGACCCGGGGGGGGGGGGGGGGTAGCTGGAGGGACAGGTATAGGACTGAGGCTAATCTACTATTGATGCACACGGTCGTCGGGAGCTGCTAGGGAATATACTCAGCTAACAACGGCCAAAGATGTCGAGAGACTGTAAGAGACTCTAGTTACCCGGTCCTGTATGGCGCAGTAAAGCAGTAGGTCGGGTACTAGAACAGGTACACAGCCCCTGATGTAACGTAGAACGGGGGTATAGACTCAGCTTCCCCCATTCACCTGCTCCCGTCACGCCGCCCCACGCACCTGGGATCCAGGCAGCCTGCACACCTGCCTCTGATCTATGGGACCATAT
This sequence comes from Alentia gelatinosa, assembly GCA_950022655.1. Lineage (NCBI taxonomy): Eukaryota > Metazoa > Annelida > Polychaeta > Phyllodocida > Polynoidae > Alentia > Alentia gelatinosa. The sequence goes on along the minus strand of OX465583.1, from coordinate 43,016,182 downwards.
CGGCAGTTCCCGGCCGTCTCAACAGGTGGCGGTGTGGGGGCGGGTCTCTGCACCCTCCTGGGCTGTAGCCCGGAGCTGGAGCTCATGTTTTACTCCTGTCAGCGACTCTATACGTCTGCGCCGAAGAAAGCCATACCTCATCACAGTGTGTGTCGACAAGACAGCTCTAAGGGGCCACCGCCAAGTACATTGTACGCAGATAAGGAACATATCATATTTCCTACATTACACTATGACAGGGAATTGAATGACAATACTGATTTCTTGTCACGGTTACACTTAATGCAGAGTGCGCTTGCTATGAAAGATATCTTGGAGATTAACTGCAAATCACTATACATTGTGTATCCAATGAGCTTAGATACATCTCATTTGTAGTTATGTTAGATAATTCCCATAGAAATAATAGACGAGAATTGATTTGTTTCATGGCTATGAAAAGCCGAAAGTTCCCACCCTACTATCCACACACATATGTGCACATACACAGTTGGGTATCAAAATTCGATTTCTCTTTACAGCTTCTTCAGATATGCACTTCCCTTTCCGTAGGTATTAGCGTGCGTTCGCACCAGCCATGGATGATTGCTTTCAACCGATATCAAAAGAGCTGTTTGACAACAACACATGAAAATCATATAATACATCTCCAGAATATCTACCTCCACGATATGCTGCATCAGTAGAGTAATCCAAATATTCTCTAAAAAGATAACCCGTACGTTGCACAATTGATAATTATGTTTTGATGATGGGGACGTATTAACTCCAGAACTATGACGCAGCACATAAGGATGGAAGGGTTTTTATCTCACACCTGGTATCTTTGTTGTATAGGCCTGATATTGGGAACGTGTTCTCAATGCCCCTGCAAGTATTGGAGTTCGTTCGTCATGATTTTATCCTGTGTGTCGTCCATTCCTTTAGTGTGTACAGACGTGAGATAAAGACAGAAAGCAACTCCATTGTGTCAAAGTCAAAGCTTTGCCTCGTCCATATCGCCCCTTATCAAACTTGAGGAGGATGAGGGCTTTGTCCGAAACTTGTTGGTCTCTTCTTTAAGACATGAGGTTTGACAACATGGTTGGAACAGTTCATCGAATATTGACCTCTTGGTTATATATCTAACAGATATGTATAAACCCATACCAGACAATTACATGTTTCTTGAATGATTTAGCCTGCAATATATGTTTAGCTATACTGCAATAAATTGTCTTGCAATAATCATCAGAATCTTTTGATGTGGCCTGCTCAATGAATTGTAGTACCACCAATCTATTCACCAGAACACCGAGGTTGTATCCGCTAACAGGTTAGGCGTCACTCTAATATTGACTTTCTGCTTTGTGATTTATGGATTCATGAACGATTTATTCAGAAACAACCCCATAATAAAAAGTGGGAAAGAGGCTAAATGGTGAACCGCCACCAAACCGTGATCTAATTTCATTCTCGCCTCGTTGAAATCCATCCCATGATGGAGTGGCCAACTAGAGCTCATCCAATATTAAAGTCAATCGCTTTCCTCAAAAATTCACATCAGGTAGATTGTGCTGGCAATATCCGGTATCAAGAGAGATGAATGTCACTTTCAAGAGCCACCCGCATGTCTCAATTTTCTTTTTGTCTCAGATGAATCTACTCTATGGGTGAAACCGCTTGTGCATCTCTTTCATTAAGGGGATATTTACAGAGGGATAATACTCAACGGACCAGTGTTTAGCAAAGTGGTTTATCTACGCGGCAATGTGTAGACCGTCCCGAGGGCTTGAAGAGTGAAGGAGGAAGGGCAAACAGTGGAACATAACGTAAGCATTAACCCCAGGAAAAACATTAGCTTTTTTGCAGCGGGGTACACTGGTACCAGAGGCAACGTCGACGTCACACAAGAGGCTCGTCTGTTGTACTGGACTGTGAGTGGGTTCGCCCTGAGGAGTTGTACATATACTTTACCTCAAGGGCTTCCCTGGGCGTTTACTCGGTGCGGTTGAAATCATCACACCTTCCAAGTCCCAACATAAGTAAAATAGATCCCTTTCGCACGATGCTTTCTGTTCGTGAAAGGTCCCTGCTATTTCTTATCGGAGGAGTAGTGATTTAGTGAGTGTGCTTAGAATCGGTATCTGTTTCTTACGGTTTGACTTATGAGTAAAATAGAAGGCTCTACTCAAGGGAATCCAGAAATATACATCTTCCAGCTATAGCTATAGCTCAAAGTAGGCTATAGATGTAAATGTAAAAGGGAACACTGGTCATAGAACAAAGGCTATACATCGTATCACTCTGAAGTTATCCACATCATTTAAAATAAACAATGCCGTTACCAAAGCAAGGTACATATTTCATATATCAGAGAATAAACATATTCTGCACTCATACACGTACAATTATTCATTGAGGAGCATGAAGAATATTCAAATTGGTAAAATGATAAAGTATTTCGTGAGGAGATACATTCTGTAACGCAATTCTGGAGAAACATCACATGACCTTCATGTAATGTCATTTATTAGCGCTGTTGATATCAGTTGAAAACAACCCTCATATCTCACTCATTCAAATACAGTTAATAAGATCGTAGTAGGCTGTTTTATGAACTACAATGTAACCTAAACAATTTATGATTTTAAACCTCACTATGAAGCATTATTACTGTCGACAACCAAAGCAAGATTAGACTTGTATCGAATGCAGGTTATATACCGTTAATGTAAATTGCTTTTCAAAATCAGTATGAGGACTCGGATACCTCTGAAACACTATCCGTCTAGAGCAACGAATTACAGTAATGAAGAGATGAATTGACCTTGATGTTATTCTGATCATCATTCTAATACCTACAAATGGGGCGACCTTCTAACAGAAATCTGATTCAAATAGAGCATGGAATATCGAAATTGCCCAAGCAGTCCTTTTGATATTACAACAATAGAAATTCAATAATTGTGTTTCAAAGGTTATAATTATGTTTCAAATGTAGTTTGAAAACCATAGATAGTTTAGGTTTCATTGTAATTAATCAGACAGATCTATTCGCTCATTTACTTAGATCAATAGATCATAAAAGGGATATATTTATCGATGCATTTCGTATCTGGAAGAGGGTTACAGATCCATTCCTATCAATTATCAGGGTCTACCCCTTTGAAAACCCAGCTTCTCTGAGCACGTTAACCTCCTGTGGAATGTCTGCCTATCAGTTTACCGGAGGCTGGCGTGACACCTCCTCAGGTAGCTGACCTAATTATACCTGGGCACAACTTGATGCATGTCTCATGTCAACTTCCATCAATTGCCGTTAGGGGCGGTTCGAGGGCGTTCTGCGCGCGCAGAGGAAAAAGGATGGTGTCCAATGGATCCCTCAAACAGCTTCGGCTAACAGTACCAGCGGCTGGGCCGTGGAATCGGCGCACTCGACCGATATATTTGAGAGGAATTCTCATCAGGTTAACCTAATTACAAGGCAGTCGATCGCCAGGCACCTGGAGCCAACCCTGATTCAAAGCAGCATTCTCTGGGAAATATTCTCAAACACTAGATCGGGTTCATTTAGAATCTTGGAAAGTCTCATTAAGATTCCAAAATGGGATTCCTATCTTTTGGCTTCGATTGATCATTCAATACCTCAGTAAATCTTAATGACTTTCATAGACTTTGGTATTAAATAGGCTCAAATAGCATCTTGACATACGGTATAGGGAGACATCTTACACCACCACCGTATAGTATTTATCCTACCCTGTCTCCACCACAATGAGATAAAATGAATAGTTGCATAAAAAATATTTTATTCCATGTCCCATCGAAAACAGTCACTCAATATCAAGCCTACAGCATTTTTCTTATTAGGAGTAGGATAAACATACAACCCTTACATTCTAAAGGATTGTTTACCTGGAGGTTTTGGATGTGTATTATATGTTAATCAGTGACAGAAACTAAATATATTCTCATTATAGGACAACTAGGAAATGACCCAAAACACAAAAATATCTTTCATCCCCAAACCATCACACAATGATAACGTAATAAGGTCGCACTCTGAAGCTAGAAGCGCAGTTTAAAGGAGGACGTAGGGATTGGAAACGGTATAACGTCACGTGATGTGAATTTAGGGTAAGCTGCAACCACGTGAACAATTAGAAGCAAATTTGGGTGGACACGGGTGAACACTAATTTGGTTAGTGGCCCTAACGCCACCTGTGGGGTCTCTGACCGTAATATCACCCAGACTTCCATGATACCTATAGGCCGTTTCCATCGGCCGATCTCCCGTCACCTAGTCCGAGAGGCTCTGACTGTGAAGCAGTGCAGACAGTCAGAGAGCAGTCCCATAGAGCCCTAGGCTAACTGGTCGACCAAAATTATACATCTCAGCTCAGCAGCCGTTTTCCTTATAGATATAGGTTGAATCTTTCTGATTTTGTGGTAGACAGTTTCCTGAGGCAAAATGCAGTAAAATGACAGTAATTCCCTACCTTTGCATTAGTTCTAACTAATAGAACAGCCAGTGTTTGTAAAATCCATGTCAATGCATTCTGCAGGCGCCAAAAATAACAAAAAACTTGTTTCAAAAGTGCAGGAAATCATACACAGGGATTTGCCAGGAACCAGCTTATCAGATATGGCCGAGATAATTTGGAATTGGTGAGATGTGGTTAGATGAGTTGTAGAGAAAGACTCCCGAAAGTAACACAAAGGAACAAAACAGAAGTTTTATCATCGAAAAGGAATTATCATGCATTTCTGAAGGTAAGGGAGCATAAACATGCACTGACATTGACAGGATTACTAAGAACCAAGGAAGTGATTTTCTGTACTATGAGAATAAGCGGTTGTGCTCTCTGACTGTCCGCTAGGCAGTCAAAGTTTCTCGGACTACCGTCATCGATCTATAGTCAGGAACTACTGACAGACATTTGGCACTGCTGACCCAAAATCAGTCAATGGAAACGAACCCAGCTCGTGAAATGACCCACAACTTTTTCTGTTCAGATTTTGCAATGTGGCACCACTCACCACTGAGTGAAAGGTTGGTGGCTGAGTGAAATCTACTACCCTTCTATATAGACGCACAGTGAGTGGCACCACCGATAGACTTTCTGGGTAACTCAAAAAATCTACGCCCTTTTCGTCGGCCAATGGAAATAGGCCTTAAATGTTTGTTTGTTTATTTGTTGGGGTATTATAACGTCCAATATTTTCTATAAGACCTATACCTATATGTCTTCCATGGTACCTATTGTCTGTATGTTAACACAGCCCCTAGTAGTATCATCAACCTTTACCATCAACGTTCACCCTGTGGAGCTCTATTGTATTTAACAATACTTTCTTACTTCTGTTCAGTAATTATGGAGCCTTCAATAGAAAGAGCGCATTTCCAGCTCCATATCTGGCAATGAAAAAGTATCCAGCCTATTCACAGCATCCCCAGTTTAAGTAACTATTATCAATTCTAAAAGGTTACAGAACTTTTATCCTTTTTATTGGATCCATATCAGCTTAGTCCTATCTTTTTATGAGCTTGGTCTACGATCTGATCGATATCTTTTTGGGGACGATAATCTATTTTTCTTGTAAGAGAAGATCACGGTCCAGATCTGTATCTTGTTATGTACTTGACATTACCCGCTTGTTATAATCTTCTGCTCAGTAGTATCTTCTTCTCTACAGATTTTGCGAGGCACGAAAAGACATTAACTCTCAGCCATGCTAAGTATTATAATTAGAAAGTATCCTCTTGGTTATAAGCCCGACTGGGACCGTCTCAAGTAGCCAGACGACAGACACCCAAAGGCCATTTGGCCACACCAATGGCGCTCAGACATGTACGAATGACCTGACCGTCCGCCATTAAGGTATCGGGGTCAGGCGAGCAGCTCCCCGGCCCGCACCACGCGACTTCCGCTACACGGGAGCAGCTCTGAGCAAAGCGAGGGCCTTTTCCTCTCAGATGTTTCTGATCCCAAAACACACCAGGGGTCAGTGGTGTGCCGCTTGTAACAGACGCTCGTCGCCAGTAGATAAAACAAGGACGTATGATGGAAGGCAAGTGTCACGATAGATTGTCCAGTCGGAGGTATATTTAGCTGGCGTGGGCGGTTGGGGTGGTGTATTCTGCATGTGAGCTGCTCGGTGTTGTAGTGCAGGCGAGGGAGTCATCTGCTGCTCACATCAAACGTGGTGTAGCTCTGCCTAACGTCGGTTCTACCGTTCAGTGGACAGAATCTCGGCCCCGGGCAGCGCCGACTCCTGGGGGAAGGCATTAAGTAGATATGTGACGGGAGCCACTCTGAGCATATCAGCCAAAGGCAGTTTTTATGTCTGGTGTCCAAATCCCTTTTATCTAGGAGACTCATTTCGTGTCCTGTGTGGCTGATAACAATACAAACCAGCAGTGGGGAACTATTGTTGTACTCTCTTTGAACATAAAACCACTTTATGACTTGGTGAATATTCTTGCAATAATTCACGGTGGTCTTTCCACATGGAAATGTAATAGGATCTCGCCAAAAGGGAACAATAATGCAGCCTGACCATGCTCCATATATAGGCACCTGTATATGCAGCTTTATTTGTGAAGAATCTTAACATATCATGTAGCGAGTTAGTTGTTGTTCCAATAGGGGTCATTAGAATTTTTTTCCACTTGCACATTACGTTCTGATACTAAATGTTTGTCCTGAAAGTACTTCTATTGAAAAATATTGGATCTTGAAATTTCAAAATGCAATATGACGCTATTGTCCTCGCCTCATAGTAGAGGAAATTGTTGAGATCTGCTATGCTTAAATTAAGATAAAGGTACACATCTCTGGTCTGTACGGTTATAGCATTTACGATCAAAATAGTTCATTTTCTACATCGGAATCCCCATGAGAAGCAGTGTAAAAGGTAGGCCAATGCCAAAGACCGCAATTCAGTACAACTACACTGGCGATCACTATGTATAGGGTGAGAGCCCTCGAGGGTGGTGTTTTGGCATGGATTGCTCAAATTTGTTCTGTGGTTCCTCCTCTATGATGCCGTCAGGAAATATAACTAAATTAAAGTATTTTGAATTTACAATTGAAACTATTCTTAATCATCCATGATCTACCACGGACATTTCCAGTTTCTGTGATATGTATCTGTGGGGAACTTTTTGAAATTACTCTGCTCATAATACATAATTGATGAATAGATTCAAGATATAAAAATAATGCAGAAAACCTTAGAAAACTGGGGACGTACATATAACTGTTCCATCCTTTTCATACCGTGTTTTCTCATTTAATAATAGTTCAGCTCTGGTATAGTAGCGGGCGGCCGACGGAAGCCCCTGTGTGAGGGCGGTGGGTGGAAACCTTTGGTGGGAGGGGGAGTTGGCAGGTGACGGGTGGGGTGACGGCCTGACACCCCGGGGACCCCGCAGGTCAGGTTGGGGTGACAGGTGAGACGGTGGTGTGCCACAAACACCCCTTCACTTCTTTGGCACCACAGTCTGATGCCTTAATCCCGACCCCTCACTAATGTTCACTTGGGATAATAAGAAGTATCGCACTATTTTAGTAATCAAGATAGTCTCATGTTGTAACGGAGTTATTGTAGAATATTATTTCACAGCAGGCTTTAGGAGTTAGTTTGGAGCTTATTTACTGGAGAGCATCACTTTCAGGAAATACAAGAAGGTCTTCTGTGCATTTTATGATTTATGAAACAGAATATCAAAATTTCATTTAAAATAGTTTCTTTTGATATGATATAATCATGTTAAATTACTTATTTACACATTTTGCAACGAGATAATTGTAGGATAATACTTTGAGTCCTGGAAAAAATTGGTATAGTTAATTTCGGGCATCGTCCAGGATACACCTGGAAACCATTGGCATTAAAGTTCGATGATATTATCGGTTAGGTAAGAAGATCCTTTTAAGGTGATAAACAGTATGGATACATTTCTATTATCAAAGGTACCCGCCTTTCAATCTAGTAAGGAATTGCATGAGCTAATTACAAATTATGAAACGTATATTAAAAACACATAATTTGCTAATCGAAAAATATTGATTTGTGGAAATACAAAAAAGCCTTCTGTGTTGTTTATGCTTTGTATGACACACAATTACTTAGCTATTGTTACGAAGCTGCTTTGACTGCGATTGTAATATTATCTAGAAACGATTCGTTTAATATTTTCTGAGAAAATACTTTCTCTTCTCAATATTCATTTAATTGAATATATATATTCATTTAATTGAATATATATATTCATTTAAATGAATATATGGTCTGGCAACTAGGTTTAATTGGATTTCTGCTGAAAGATTCCCTTTTCAAAAATTATTTACATTTCGTCTTCAAAGTAGGTATGAAGGGATGAAGCAGATAAACATTGACAGTTGGTGGAATAAAATGAAGAAGGTTTAAATCTTACCATACTTCATAATACCAGAAATTGTTGACTGGTCTCTTAAATATAATCCTGCTGTCGTGATACTGGGCATTTATTGGTTGTTTTATCTCATAGAATAACTGCACAGCTTATCGTACTTGAAGACCTTCTTCTTTCTTCTAGCACATCATCATACGTAGCTTTTGTATAACACGTTGGATTAAATTATAAAAGGACGGAAGAACTGTGTGAAGATGATTCTGGAATCTTATGTGATGTAGTGATTTACCTTTGTCATTTGATGATCTGACCTTTTCTTCTCGATCTTACCTGATAGCTGGCTATGGCTGCTCCCACCTCTCGTTATCATACTATTTATCATATCATATCACAATAAGCAGATGAACACTAACCACCTGTACATAGTCTGTATCGTCTCACAATATTTTTTATTATGACATACGGTAATGTCTGCGTAGATGTGTAGTAGAATGTAGAGAGTACAGGGGATTAACGAGACGACTGCCTCTTGAGTGACTGCTCAGCCATATGTTACAGACTCGTTCAGACAAACGCTACTGAGGACTGACTACACTGTTTGTGCTAATTATGATTCCCACCAGCTGTATCTCTAGTAGCATTGATGATGGAATGAGTTCCTAACCTGTGTCCACAGCAACATCTGGTTCCGATTCAACTTTACGTCCACCTGTCCTGTTTTTCATTCTGTATCCTGTATTCTGATCAATGAACATCCGAGCTAGTTTTGTTTGCTTTATTTGAAATGTATTTTAAGGGGACAATGTGAGGGGTGGCATCACTCATGATGCGTTCTGGCTTTGCACATTGTCGATATACCATAAAAACTGATGCACAATATGGCAGAGTTACTTCGTTATTTCTAAATCCATTTTTACTTTTGTCCTGCATCTATTTCAAATGATTTAACTCAATTACAATAGCGCAGACAGAACGTATTTTCAATTATCTTTTATGAAAGAACAGCTTTAGGCACCATATTCATTCAAGACTATTTAAAATTCTTTCTCTAGTTGGTAATCGAGGTTTTCCAGTAAAAGCCATGGTTATTTGCTGATAATTTATTATTCTGTCCCTTATCTGCAGTATGGCTTTGTTTAATATCAGTTTTATCATCGACTAAGCATCCTTTATCCTGTTTATCAAAACACGTTCTAAGGATTACGATGATGCTCAGACGTTGATCTTATTTCCAAACACAAAAAGTTTTACATTGTAATAACATCTTCTGTAGACAATGCAAATACAGACCATGGCATCACATCGGTTTCAGCAAAGCTCCAGTTTTTACACTCTACGTTTGTAATCCTACAGAACGCACGAAGGATCCTTTTTGCCAACTTCAGTCTATGAAAGAACATTTAACCCTGTCATCCTGGTGAATATTACTCCCAGAAGTAATTTGAGGAATTTTACATAATATCATATTTTACATTAAATACGGGCTAGGTATATTTAACGTGATAGAAAATCAATCATTGATTCTTAGAATATTCTTATATATCCATTGACACTTGAAAAGGTCTGACAAGCTGCTCCAAAACCCTACAATCAATCAATTATCAGTGTTGAAGGGTTAATAAACCATGTTTCGATAACATACACGGGCCATCACCCTTGACTCAATCTCTATCACACAGATGAACCCTAGCTACCCGAACATCACCCATCACACCCACTCACCACCCCATACAGCCCCAAGACATGGGCTTGGTATACTACCAGAGGCCAACACCTCACGTCCCTAGAGCAGTTGGTGAGCTGCTCTCTTATTGGCCCTGACGTGGCTGAGGGCCGCCAGGACCCGACGTTTATCCGATAGATTACCCCACCTGTCAGTGCACGTTAGGCCGACCCTTGTGTACCCATCTGTCACCCCTACTTACCCCCGCTCGTCACTTACTCGCGCCCACCTGTGACTCAGGGGGGCGCGTGCTGTCACCTGGCCTCCCCAACACGGGGCACACTGCCAGGCGGGGGAGGTGTCCGCTCATCACTGTAATTGAGATGTGCGTCGTCCTACATAATTTACTGCGTCACTCCCTCTTTAGATCTTTTTCTGTTGTATACTGATTATGTACTTGTATAAAGGACACGTGTCCTTTTTGCACAAAAAATATAGAAGTGCAGTACGAATTGGTGTCATGAAAAGATTTACCAACATGTGATGAGTAAAATTTTGATTTATGGCAGTGTTAATGGCCACGTAATGATTAAGGAATATTCCCTGAGGACAGCAACCCCAGATAGAATGTGGCCGTTAGGGATGGTTGATAAATCATCGACGTATGACAGTGGGTTGAGAAACGAGAATTTTCAGGATATATGGTGTTGGTTCTGGGTGGGTGATGCTCATTCAACAAGGTTAACAGGTGGCAGGTGAACTCTAATTTAATATTCGCCGGAAAACATCCCTCTATCCCATGAGAATAAATTCATATCCGGTTTGATGATGCCTAATTCAATATCATCTATCAAATCGGTAATGATATGTAGACTTGGCTTCACAGTAAAAGCATCTCAAAATGATTTCGTTTGCGCAAATGACTGAAAACACCTTGCGAATGAAAATAAGGATTTTGGGAAGTAAACAAAGAAAAAAGTACTTGCCGCTGATATCGGTCGTTGACCGAGTCTCTCGAATCACCAGGGGTCATTTCCTAAAACCAGTTTGAAGGGATTCTTAACTTGAGAAACCATCCCGGCCTTGCCAGAAGGTCTTATTTCCGTTTCCGATTTGTGGAGGGTAAGGGGATTCTTGTCAATACGCATCGTAATTAACAGAGCAGCTATGTTTAGAGCCCCTGCAGTGTTTTTTGTAGAAAAGATTATCAAAATCTTAAAGGAAATGTAATTCTTTTGGGAGCCGGCCCCTGCAGCAGTGTGGACCGACGTAAAGTCTCTGTACCTTGCCCGCCCATTGATAAACCCCGGAGATCCTGAGCAGGTCTCGCCCACCTGGGCCCCCACCTGGGACCTTCCGTCAACACACACGCCCTAACACCTTCTCCCGCTAGTCATCAACGTGTCGCCAACTGCGGCACAACTAGCACTGGCGGTAAGAGTTCTTCCGGCGCCCTAATGTGAGTACTGAAAGGAGGTACATACAGGTGGGAATAGACCTGGGTTCCTTTTACCAGTCCTCCATCAGCCTCCACGTGGCCGCTTCATGCTCAACCTGTCCCGGCCATTATACATGATTCACGTTTTTCACAGACACAGACACACGATACGATGCTTTTTTTGAACCGTGTTAATAAAAAATGCCGAGGTCAGGGAGAATAAAGAACACCTGGCTTTTAGTGACACCATTCGCTGTCACTGCAACATAAAATCGCCGCCCACAAAAGTTGCCTCTGGGTAGAGGGATGTCAAATGACAACATGACGACATATTGCCATCAGAATCATCGATATCGAAACGAATTTAGTACTGTTCTCCTGATAATACCTGTAAGGAAATAAGCCTATCCGTTGATTGATGGCATTTACTGCTTTCGCTGTTTAACATACCATGCAGGTGCAGCATTGAGGACACAGACATATTTGAAATGCCACAAATACTATAGAGAAGAAAACCCAAACCCAGACCCAATACCTTATTATAAACGTAAACTGAAGGCGTGCACTTTTTCGTTGGTTATACTAACCCATTATCTATCTAAAGATGCGATGAAGGGAAACTTAGCAAAAAAACTCTTGTTTTCACTGGAATGTACAACAGAGGAGAGTGACCTAGTTTGATTTGGGAGATGTAGCGATCATGGAAATTTAGGAAAAAAACACACATACCGCACGGTATGGTAATGTTTGTTTTGTTTCCACAATACCCGCAGGGGATTTACCAACATAACAGCAAAACCGTATTACTGCCAGCGTTATCTTTTCGAATTTTACCCATTAGATGTCCAGTAATGTGTGAATGTTGGACGTCGATATCCAGCTATCATTGATAAAAGTTTATTCCAGTGTTCCACAGACAAGTCTATGTTAGGCCCAGCATCCACCTACTACGATCCATATTGACCTTCCGGTGTTCTACGAAACAGAATGTAAGAATCGTAGACTCATAGGGAAGGTCCCTATCGTAGATAAACATCTAGACTCGGCACATCGGCGTGCATCGTAATCAGGTTTTATGACGTACAAAAAAGGTGATCACGGTCTCAACATACCTCACGATACAACCAACGCATACATTGAGATCTTGAGGTGTTACTTTTATTTCATAATATATGATGCACTATAATTCAGGAGATATTACATGGATAATGTTTAGCAGCGTACATAGAACAATGGAATTTACAAATTGACTAATATGTCTCCTTATTCTTATCTTACTCTAAGGCTTTAGTTCAGATTGTACAGTTATGTTTCAATAACGTTATCGGCATCCAATCATCTAAATCTTCTTTAGTTTCTTGTGTTTTAGGATTAAAAGTAATAATGCCACGTTTCTATTCCACTCCTATTTCCCCCCGGTCAAAAGCAAACATTAGTGCCTCATAGAGATGTTCCCAGGACTGTTTGGAGACCCCGCTCGTAAGACCATCTGAACCAGGGGCCCGTTTAATAATCTAGGCTTGTACATGAAGACTCTTTTCTATACCTCGTTCAAGGGTTATCGTTTAATGGTATTCAAGTTTATTTGCTAAGGCAATATTAGCCATCCATGAGGTCGTCCATAAGTGTTGTATAAAGTTGACCAACATCGTCCCTAGCACTGCACAAAACTTACCGCTTTACATATGTATGCGAGACGCGTCTAAAAATAAGATTTTGCGTCTAGAAATTCAAACCTGTTATCCGTCTCATAGACGCCTTATCTAGTGGCGTCTACAAGGTTGTCCTATTCCCTGTGTGTATACGCCTTATCTGTAGGCGCCTCATTCATATATACGCCTCATTCATATGTATACGCCTCATTCTGATAGTTCCAGTCTCTGCCACTTGGGGACACCACTGTATCATATTTCATATGTCATTAGCCATTAAGTCCTTTGTATATGGAAAATCCAATGTTATATTATCAATTTTGAAACACTTATCATCTTTTCATTAAGTATGTATAATAAAGCCAGCTTTTTTTTGTTTTTTAACGTTTTTTTAACGTTTTTTAACTTTAAAACACCATTTCAATGTATGGACAGTCAGGCTTACTATATAATCGCCTCCCCCCAGTGTCTCTGTGCACCTGAACGCCTACTCCCGACTCCGACTCCGATTCCGACTCCGCCCCTGCCTTGTGAATGCGGCCGCCACCCTCTCAGCCACCCGCTGAGCCGTCCCCCTGTGCGCCAAAAAACATCTTACACTGGCCGAGCGGCCGCTAATCCGTCTACAAAGGGAGGCGGGGGTTGTGTACCAGGGCTTCACTGTGGGTAGAGTGACTGTAGGGTGGTGGGGTGTCGGGGTGTCGGGGGGGCGGTGGGGGGTGTTGTTGGGAGGTCGTGGGTGGCGGGTCAGTTTTTTTTGGTATCATATATACGCCTGGCGTATATATATTGCACAGAGTATGTTTTATCTTAAATACGCCAGGCGTGAAAGACAGCCAAGTCGCGCGCGTCTACATATGGAAACTGTCTTGTAGACGCCCGAAACGCAGAGGCGTATAATAGGTGTATACAAGTATAAACAAGCCACGATACAGCCGATACGTGCGTTATCGCGATGGCGTATATATATATATATGTAAAATAGTTGTTTTCGTGCAGTGTAGGTCTCTATGGCGTACAGAAAAGGGTCTTCATGTACGATCCTGGATTATTAAACGGGCCCCAGGTGTTCTGTTATTACTTACCACTTTTAATGCCCTTGGAAATTGTTCCTTCACGAGTGGGGTATCCAATGCTTCTTTCCTGTGGAAATCTATTCGTGGAATGAAGAGGTTGGCCAGTCATTCTAGAGTGCCATTAACGTATATCGGAATCTATTCAGCTCTTCCCAACTTACAAATCTTGGAAGAGTATACTTGGGATATCAATTGTCATTGTAACGCTTTTTTCCCATGTTCAGAAAATAACTTGTAGGTTTTTTACCCATGCTCTGTCAATTCACCTTAGATCTAAGGATCGCCGCAATAGCTTTCTTCCTTCCCACCTCCGCCAGCTCCCTCTTGACCGATGAAATCTTGACATCGAGATGTTCCTGTGATTGATCTTCTTTATTCTCTAAGTACACAAGCCTACCTTCCAATTGTTTCTGCGAATCCGATCCTCCCTTTTCTTCTTCTTCCCATACGATATCGAGCTATTTTGAATCTGATATTTTAGCTATATTCACATATTTTAACTGTGTCTTCCCCATTGGCCTTCCTACAGGGTGGTAGAAATAACTTTTAACGTTTCATCCTTGAAGGAATCATGATTAAGCGGAACAATCCTTGTGCTTCCAGAACCCTGGACCTCTTTTTCCATTTGCTATCCTCGAAGTAACATTAACGGGAAAGTGGTCAGACTTAAGTGAGAAGCCTATCGTGCACTTATTGATTCAGTTCTAAAGGGAGTCAACCAAAACCAATAATCCAAAAAAGTGATTATAAAAAGAAACAAAATCTCCGAAGATCGCGCTATCAATCATGCACCAGAAAAGATCACATAAGAAGATACTAATTTTTAATATCTATTGGTTAGCAGCTGATGAATATCTGGCTGATACCAATTGTTAACATTTAGAATAGCCAATATTTCTATCTGGATCGCCTGCATTTAACAAATTCAGAAATTTTGAAATATAATAAAGGTCGACAATTAGATATACAGTTTATTTTGTAACAATCTCCGATATACATGTAAATGATCTGGTGGTCACAGCTGCTTTAAGCAGATCATCTAGATACTCATAAATGCATGCTTTTCAGGTTTCCTTAACTATTATACCGTACTCCTGACACTATGGTATCATATAAATTACTTATGGTAATTGAAGGCAGATTATACATTTTAAGACAAGAGAAGGGATTCGAGGGTGTCCAGTTATTCATTGATTATAGTCCGTGTCGAAACAAAAAGTAGACGTTAGAGTTTCCTGATGCGTGATATATGTATTTTGACTTAAAGCTTGAGAAATGTAACCGAATGATGATAAACATATAGGTGGGAGGGTGATGGTCATTAAAATGTATTACAATCTGGAACCACCGACGCACCCTTAGTACTGCTGACCAATATCAGTCAATGGAAACAGACTTTAAGGAGAACTCAAATAATCTACGCTGTTTTGCTGGCCAATGGAAAAGGGCTTATGCTGTAATTCTCAGTATAGAAGATAACAGCTGCTTATATATAAAAAAGAAGCAATTTCTTTTGAATAGAATGTCTATCATCTGATACAGTCAAAAGTTATAAAACCCACTCTAGCTATATTCCTTGTGCCTGCCCTTCGTACTCGCATACACCGTGCCAGTCTATGACATTAGGGACCTTAGTTGGAAGCGTGTTTCCCCCCATCACTGCACCCCAGAGAAAAGTGACGTAGTCAGGACGTTCAGGTGTCACGTCTTAATGAACCCATTGCCGCACCAGAGGGCGCCAAGCGTCTTGACGACCCCAACATGGCCGCCACGAGAGGGACAATAATTTTTGAGCAGTTAGGTGTCGCTACAAGCGCTGCGTGGTTGGAATGGTCATGTTGGCGCCTAAATAAAAGTTTATTGCCAAGTTGATTCTAGACTATGCCACCTAAATGGCGGCGGGTGAGGAAAGGCTTCCTCCAAACGTGACTGGCAGAGTGTAGCTATTGATTGTCACTATTGGTGTTGCGGGTTGAGAGGTGTTTCTCATTACACGCCATTCTGTGTAAATGAAGTTGTAGAAAGGATCATTAGCAATCTCCACTTTGAGAATACCACTCTAAAATCAGAATTTACTTTATATACACAAAGGATGCTGATTAGCTTTAGGATCTCCATGAAGACGATCCATTTTTTGTACTTTTTAACAAACACAACTATCGCCGTCATCGCTCTCCGAGACTTATCATCGAAAATAAATAAAATAAACTTTAGACTACGATAGAGACAATAAACGAATATAGAGAAGAGACACAAATGGAATACTGAAAAGCAGATCAAAGTTTCCTGGGTACATTCTGAATGGCTTCATCATCCAGTTCAAAATGCCAGTCGAGCACTGATAAGTATGGTTTAAAGAGCTTCATTACAAAATTCATAATTGAAGATAGTCCCGAAGCTGAAGATGAGAGCTCCTTTATGAAGGACCAGATCAATAAGGTATACATATATAGAGAAGTCCATCTGATATGTGCTGGAGGTTCAGGACCAGCCTCGAAAACTTCTAGAACATGAAATATGGCAGCTATATCAGTCCTGATGTAATTTGAAACTATTTGAGCTATTTCGCCCTAGCTATCGATTTATGCTCGGTTACACTGAGGCCACGGCGGACCCATCGCCATGGCACCCGAAACATTGAGCACCGTTGCAGATGGCACGTACGTAATAAATCTGCGTTTACACTATGATCTCGGCGGCCACCGTTTGAGGACGTTATGCTAGGTTGACCCTAGGCCACGGCTACCGCGGCTGCCACGGCAGCCACGTTTCAGTACTCCACGGAGCACCGTGGACACAAACGGTAGTGGCGTGACACAACTCAGGAGGACGGGATGGACAAACGTCACAAACTGACACACCCTGGCTGCCGTGGCCACCGGGAAAGACTTTTGAAATGAAAAACGATTTGCCCTAGTGGCCAGTGTGCTAATGAGAAACGTACCGGGCCTTCATGAGAGGTGATGAGCATCACATTTCCGTAACTGAACGTGACCAAACGTGGGCGGCCGTAAAGAGAAGCGTGGATAAAAAGGTGTCCATCCCGACCCCCCGAGTTGTCTATCGTCCCTCACGTTTGTGAGCACGCACGTCCACGATGTCCCGAAACGTGGCCACAGTGGCAATTGTAAACTTAGAATCACTGATTACAAAAAATTATTTAATCGGAATATGCTCGCAAGAACTGGCTAGCAAGACGTGACTAAGATTACCCCTGTTGGTGAGCACCATGGCAATACTAGTTTTACCGCACCAGTGAATAGCGCTCGGTTCTAGTGTTTTATGCTACACTATTATTCTTTACCAAACTTACTCTTTGCTCTTGACAAGATGCTAACATCCACTTCTTGATTTCCTTACGATCACTATCATCTTAAAAAGATCGTTCAGTGGGTTTCAGTAGCGGCATCCTTTTAGGTACTGGGAATCAAAGGGTTGTGCAAGGTAGTACTTTTAGGGATCACTCTACTATAAAGTTCATTGCAAGAATTTGCTAATCTATCTTGTATCGACTATTTTTCTAGACCACACTACATATCTTACTTTAGGAAAA
Organism: Alentia gelatinosa; assembly: GCA_950022655.1. Taxonomy (NCBI): domain Eukaryota; kingdom Metazoa; phylum Annelida; class Polychaeta; order Phyllodocida; family Polynoidae; genus Alentia; species Alentia gelatinosa. Next base: position 42,998,417 of record OX465583.1, on the reverse strand, counting down.
TTATAATCTATCTTCTCTTGCGGTGAAACGTTACTATGAGGGCAACTATTTTCGTTATCATGAAGTTAGATCGGGATCATCCTATATTTCTAGTCTTAAAAATGCACGTTTTTCATGAGAAAGGCTAAGGCCGATGGTATAATTTCTCAGAACAGAATTCAGGACCTGGCCCCTGGTGTGAGTCCTTGTCCAACCTCACCCTTGAGGTGGTTGCGAAGGTGTTGGCTCAGGAGAACCACTGTGGGCATGACCTCAGCAATCAGACTTATGTCTGCCTGAGTCCCTAGAGGCCCGTAGTGGGCGGGCAGCAGCTGGTGACCCCAACCAGAAGACCGCAATCCTACACTCCCTGTGATAAGGCCCAGGTTAGCTTACAGGATAAGCTCTGTGAGATTTTCTACTTCAAATATACCGTCGGGAACTGAGCCGAATAAGAGAAATGAATTTCCACTAATAGAACTGCAATAGAAGCTAGATTGTATAACAGCTCGCAATAATAGTTTCCATCTGAATTAAAAATTTAACGCAATTACGCGATTATATCCATTGAAATCCGTGGACCATTCGAAAATGTAGTGACGCATTTACATACAATAGACTTTTTTTATCTGTAAAATCTGTAGCTGTTTTATATAGTAGGATTAAATACTTACTCAGTTACTTATACCCCGATATTCTGCTTAAGTTCCGTAAGCAAGATGCCCTTGCTATTTTCCGGCCTTAGCTTCGTTTCCACGTCCACAACCTTGAAATCTTTAGCTAAGGAACAGCAAATTACAAAAGAATCTCGGCAGATATCATATCATCGGATGAATTTGATATACTCATTGTTTTTTACAGAGAGATGAACAAGATAGTTTTCCCTCGACGTCTATTGTTTCATGGTACCATGTTTTGTGGTATTGTTGAAAATGTATGGGGTATTAAACATGGACACGGAAGGAGACACAATGGATGAAGAGTCAGCCGTTCTTAAAACATATACGTACAGTGCTCTACCGGAAGGGTGAACACATTAGTCACTTTGATAAATGGGAACGGTCGTTCATTTGTTATGTAGAAAGTACTCGTCAGTCTCAAATGTATTTCTAATTCATTACTTCTCACATTACACATCATTTGTTCCAGTGTTGAAACTTGTTCTTCTCTGAATCGGGTTATTACTGTCTTCGCTTTTCTATCATCTTGGAATATGTGTAGAGGTGAAAATAACGCGTACGAGTATATAAGTTGATATGTCCGGGCTTTACTTCAGCACATTATACAGCCACTCGTGTGCAAGTTACATAGCATGAATGTATGATATACGTCATTGAAATAAGGACTATTGCCTGGGGTAACATAACTATACGTAACAGAAATATCGTTCACCTTTTAGAATAGGCATGCTAATCAAATAGTTCCCTTGACTGTATCTGATATAGTTACATACTTAGTATTAGAATTTGGTTTCTGGCTCTGCTTCTTTGTGCTTTAAAAGTTCTTAAGACTAACCCCGATCGCTATTTACTAGACATGCAAACGTTACAGTTGCCGTATAATGGGTCTTTTCAGATGGCGAAACAGTTTGTCAGCTTAGGCACTTTGGAATATTTTCTTTTCGCTTTCGAGCCTGGGCGATAAAAGAGTGGTTTGCCTACCGGGTAGCCTGCTCGCTGAACACACACCGACTGGGCAGTTCATGGTCGGACCAACTTTAGGGAATGAGCCATAAGATTTGTATTAGCATCGGGGCATGAGGGCAAGCTCAAATATTAGCGGCAAGTAAATGGGAGTTAACTGTTGTGCGTTCTGTAAGACGCCGTGACGTAGATCGCACAGCGTTTGTCGAACTACTAGACGAGAGCATTCTCTTTGAGCCACATGAATTCCAAAGAGATCTCTCAGTAGAAAGCCGGAGTGATACATCTTTCCTTTGAATACTGACAACTTGAACATCGCCTATTCTTATTTGCAGGTTAGTTCTTTAATTTAATCTATAAATATAAAAGACTACCAAGGCTGTGCGATATATATATTTCCCTGAGATTGGCATTGATTGAGATATGATCCTCTGGAGTTATAATCTCTGAGTTTCCTCGCCAATCTTCACACTAATTCATAACACTTCCTTTGCATTTTATACATCATGCGCATGATGCTATAGTCTGAAGAAAACGGACGATCTCTGGGTATCAGAAAAAGGGTATGGTGTTAGACCGCCGTATTCATTGGCGAACTATATCCAATGACAAATAATAAGAAAAGAGAAATTGCAATTTTGATGTAAGATGAATATATCCTTTAAAATGCGCGAGTTATACATTTACATTACAGGGAAATACGCAGAGGTTATTTTATATGAAATAGATAAAGACAAAAAAGGAATGTTTGTTTCCATTTAGATTTGACGAAGTTGGGATTAGATAGTTAATGTCATTATGGTTCTATGATTAGTTGTCCTCATCTGGGTATAAGTATGCAGGCGCTACTATATTAACAGCCTTTACGATAGGGATTTCAAGTCGGACAATACCTGTTGTAGGAAAGGTTTCCCCCACAAATCCAGCCCTCGACAGCCTCATAAAAGACTTGACAGCAGTTGGCGGGCGGGTAGTAGAGAGGCAGAGAGACCCAGGCTCCGGGCTTTATGACGTCACAGTACCCGTTGTAATGGTGGATCATGCACACCTTTCCTATGCAGCAGCTACAAAGGTTATACGAAATACTATCACGGACCTCCGCATACCGGATTTCCAGACCTTCTTTCGACCCATCCATCCGAAATGTTCTACACGAAGCTCTTATCAAGTGAGTTATAATGGTAAAAGCAAGAACCAAGCGTGAGATAAATATGATCTAAGATTGCTAACAAATAGGTTATATTCATATTCAGGAAAAGTACCATATGGTTCCCTAAAAACGAGCAAAATATGCAGCTATAAGAACTTAATCAACATTACACTGATTCAGTTAAAAGGATACTCTTGGGAAAAAAATCGCCTTGATGCCTTTTTTCCCATTTACTAGCCTCTCGGGCATAGCTGTAAGCATCAAACGGATTATCTGCATCTTCTAAAAGAAGTAACTACAATTTAGGACCAATGAACAGATCAGTATCTTTCTTACCGATTTATTCTTTTTTTTATGCCATTCACTTAAGAAATTATTTCATGAATTTCTTTTTTTTACGAAATGTTATTCTTACAAACCTATTTAGCGAGGAACATTAACAACAGGATTTTCTTGACCTCACCTCATAGCAATGGAAGATGAAATAAATGTATCACTTGATCTAGCAGGCTTTATTAATAGTATCGACTAGAGACATAATATAACAGGTTCTGTGCAATTTTATTACTTCAGTTCTAATGGTTGAATTAGAAACCAGTGAGAGCTGTACCAAAGGCTGGAGATACTTGGCACGTCTCTTTACCAGGACGGGAATACTCCCACAATGCAATATCAGTCATTACAGATTCCCAGCTGTCTCTGGTTGCAATGCAAGTGTCTCCTACTGGCGGTCGCGTCCATGCCTCCAGTCTAAAATTATTAGAGTGATTCACACTGACATATAACGAGAGGGTAGACATTTGTTTTTAATGCGACTTATCTCAGCAATGCTGGCTAAAGTACATAGGTATACCAATATCCATGATCTTAGCCAGAAGTACAAAGGGACATACGGGATGTCGCTCGAACAAAGGCTTCCCGTGTGTAATGAAAATCTCTTGCTATTATTGCCATCATTGATAAGCCACCAGATATGGTATTACGACAAAGCGAAAGCAATGTTTTCATTGCTGTATCATACGCTCCCGAATCTAATCGTACATTTTACACACATAATATCGAAATCATAATCCCTCATGCGGCCCACCTAGTGAATCGTCTTTCTAAACCTCAGCTGCCTATGTATATATATGACTGTAGTATCGTTCAGCAAACCACTTTTCTCACCGCTGATGGCTGCATGGAGGTGGTGGTATGAAGCAATGCTGGGAGACTGTTGGCGGCCATGGCGTACGTGTGGCGCGCCCAGGCGAAATGCCAGAAATATCTACGCGCCAGAAAGTAGACCCCGGAAGAGCTTGTGGTATTGTGCCTGATGGCATGCTCCGGCCGGTTGCCACACGGTGGCAGCACTGCATGGCAGCGGCAACAGTGGGCGGTTACGGCAAAGCGGGGAATGGCCAGGCTAATGGCTTAGCAGGGTTGGCCAGTTTCATCAGGCAATTGGTGCCTACCTGCCCTCGACGACTCCCAAGCTGTATTGCCCAGGCAAACGCCCGTCTCAATGTCGAAAATGAGGGCACACTGCTATTTTTGCATCTGGCGTGAAATGCGAATGCCCGTTTCGTGAACATTAAGCCATGCTTCTGGTGCCCTCTGTTAACAGTTCCGGTGGTGGCGACTCACTGCGGCCACTGTGGCTCTAAACTGATTCTACTCAGCCCCTTCTTCTCGCCCACACACGTGTTATTATTGTACGCCGCGTGCAATCACATCGCAGTCATCCTAGTTCTAGCACCTCCCGCCAGAGGTCGGGTGGGGTGGATTAGGGATCACTTCCGCCGGCGATGGATCGGCAAAGTGGATAATGAAAATCCATAGTTGGGGCCCATATTCGACATCTCCAAATCTGTGTTTCATGGTGGTAATAACAAATCAAGGCGCCTATCATAGGGGCAGCTCTGCCATTACGCTACAACTATAGCACCCGGCTGCTAATAGGTAAAATGCGTAAATGCCTCATGTCTTATGCTAATAGTTAGTGCAGGAGGAGGCATATATAGAGCAGAGCAGAACAGGAATGCTCTCCTTTTCGTCATGAAGCAGCCACCATGCATACCAGGGATCGTTGCATCAGGTAGGTAGGCGGTCGTAACATACACACTCTCTAAACCTAGTAGCCGGCAAGTCTCCATACAAGTTTGCACACCAAACATTCCCAATTGAGTCATGCATTGGAAGTCTTTTAGTCAACATTAGCCAAGGAACTTAGTCTGTGTACACGTACCACAGAAATTAGACTGCTTTGACTCTCTCAGCTCTCTGAGCAGAACTCCGAGGACAAACGTGCTGCAGATAGGATAAACAAACGATAGCCTGGACCAGACTACATCCAAAGCTTTGTTTCATTTGTAAGCCAGTCTGGGTATACGAGATATTCCAGGCCGAGAGACGAGAGCGTGTAATCTTATTATATGCTACAATAAAACGAACTGCTTCGTGCGAAGGGCAAAAACTGCAAGCTAAGGAAATAACTCTTGATTATCGCCCAAGTAGCAAAACGGTTTTCCTTCGTTCTCTCACTTGCTTTTTATTATTTGATTGAATGACTTCGGACTGTTTCTTTTTTACGCTTCCTTAAGAAGATTATATTCCACAATCCTTTTGTCTTTATATATGTATATAATGTTATTAACATATATCTCCCATCTTCCTACAATTCGAAATTAATCAAATTCTGTTGTGCTGTCTCTCGTTATTAAGGTAAGGTAGATCTCTTAATTTTCCACACGGGAGACTAACGTTATTAAGCCAACAGAATGGTGATTTCTAGAAGAAAACTAAGACAAGTTGATAATGTCTACCAGTTTCTACATGATGAGCAGGAAGTAATTACACGTTCTCTGGCTCCTTGAAGCATAGGTAAAAATGACGGGTCTTAATAGATATTTATATGCTAGTCTATTGGTATACATCAGTCCTCCTTCCATTGAAAATGGTTATTGAGTCTGACTGGCAACACACCACAAGTGCCCCAATCATTCACGGCGAACGTAATACACTCAGCTATTCCCAAATTGACCTTTCCATTGCCCAGGACGACGGAGCTGAATATAATCCAAATACATTATCAATCAATCAACATTTGATGATCCACTACAGTTATTAAAGTTCAGTGCTGGCGTTTAACAGCAGAGGAGAGTTTGGTCCCAACCGGGTCATAAACAACAACTTGATCTAAAGGAATGGAACAAACGTGGAATATACACTAAGGTGACGCCACTTAATGTCTGAACACACTTAGTGAGTCTCAGACCCTATCACTCAGTAGTATCAATCCGCTGTTCATCAAGAGGCACATGAGCTGCTCTGCCAGTCTGTAGCATCATTACTGAACGTGAACTCTACATACAAAATCTTAGTTAAAAGCCTTACCAGATGATCAATCCTTTTATATTGATGATATTTCTGATTTCTAGAAGAGAGGAGTTCATTTTTTGTTGTTCGCTCAGTGGGGAATAAAAGATTTAGGGGGGAAAATGTTGACAATATTGACCACCATGACACATGTCAGAGGTCAAGACAGGTTGGATCAGGTCATTTCCTGTTTTCCAACCAATTACAGGCGTAAACAATGTCTGTATACATGTAGCAAATGACAATCCCACATAAGAACCAATAGAATTCGTGTGGGGAAAAAGTTCTTACCTGGCTAGTCGTGCAGTCGTACCCGGACTCAACACCTTGTTCCAGATCCTTTTATATTGATCATGTTGCAATTTATTCATAGGAGAGGTTTTGATATTGGTTCAGTGTGAATCCCCTTCGCAATACCCTATATATGTATATTAAGTTGGAAGTTATGAATGATTACAATATCATATGTATAATAGTGCTTTGATTCAGAATCATACGGTTCACTACAGTGGGGATAGCCACTCAGGGAAGCTGTTTAAGTAGTACTTAAAGATTTAATGGCTCCACGTATAGTGTCTGAAAAGTTTTGAATTTCGCCATAACCACATTCTAACTTCGATAATTCCCATTCCACTCTTTAATTACAGGAAACGTCTAGATAGAATCCAATCGCACGGACTAATGAATATAGAGCATAAAGTTCACATTAGAGAAAATAATTTCCTGGTGCCCGAGATTGCAATTAACGAGAAACAATCTTTGCGTTATACCCGGGCAATCAAGCTCTGTGCTAGTTACACCACTGCCTGTTACTGATACAACTGGCTCATCCATAGATTGCTGTATGGCTGACCTTGATTGGCGACTGCCGTGCTTAACGTATTTGTCTGGATCCATGTCTTTCTGCTCAGTGCGCCGGCCGACTTCCTCCTGTGGGGATGAGCAGCTCGTTAATCGCTCCCTGGGGATAACATCGCGGGGGGTCTTATAAATGGGGCGCGCGGGATAGGCGCCACCTAGCGCCAACCATCTGTTATATCATTAACGACAATAAGCCACGTTACTGCCCCGCCGTATCCAAATTTATACACGGTCTAGCCTTTCAGCGGCCTGTCTTTGTCTGATATATTACACGCAACCGGCGAAATATGTATCCCTTAAGGCTAAGAAAGGAACGAAAATGGTGTTAATACTAGCGTCGTTACTTATCAATTACACACACACACACACATATATATATATATATATATATATATATATATATATATATATATATATATATATATATAAATATATATTTATACACGTGTGACGATTAGTCGATATGGGTATTATTGTGGTGCCTAAAGTATGTCCTGAGAAGACCATATTCCACTCTAGAGGAAATACCACATTCTGCTGTGCAGTAATAACGTTTATACATTCATGCGATAACATAAATTCGGGATAGCTTCACCCAAGAACCTCTCAAGACTTGGTTTTCAGAAGAGTCTCCAGGGCTTGTTATTGTGAGAGGGGGTCTAGACTCGTTTCTGAAGGCGAGTGTCACTTATCAGGCGTCACCGTCTCGGCATTAGGACAATGGATCCCTACATTAAATCATCATTATCTATGATTACCCCGCCAGTGGTATAATTACTCACTTTCAGAGTCACGACAAGAGAAGAACTGATATCTTTTTAATGGCTATCTTTTCAATGAGGCTACTTACTGCCTGTCTGAGGTGCTCACTTGAGACAGAAGACAGCGAGTCCTTGCAAGGTTTTGCGGCTTGGGGATCCATTGAAAGAGCACTTTAGAAAACATGAAGAACGCCTTCTCATTTCACTGGCAGCAGAGAATTTGCGTTGGTTAGTGCGGTGATTTAGTCCTTTCATTCGGAATTGCTGTATTCACTTTGCCGTTTTATTTCTTGCTTCGCTTTCGATATTGTCAACTAGTATAATATTATACCAGACCTTTTTCTGACTACGGATACCGCTCTGCAATACCAACAATACACATGATATTTTAAGAAAATGAACAGTATATGTCAAAGCGACATCTAGAGTAGATTGCCATCGTGCATAGCGTATAGAGTCCGTGCAGTCAGTCGCCTCGAGCACGACCACCCATCTCGTGTACACCTGTGACACCATGGCGACATGTGGGGTAGGTGTTCCGCCATTATGCCCGAGTAATTAGATGGAGGGCCTATTTGCGCCAGGTAGCAACACTCATTCTGTAGGAGTGGGTGGAAAGTGAATCTCGAACTCCGCAGGCAACAGCAATAGACACTGTCAAGTATTGTGAGGACGGGTGTGGGAGGCTTCATATTAGCTTTGTACCAGAGAGGAAGATATTCACACTGAATATATCTAATCGACATGGCGACGAGTTTCTGAATAACCGATTTGCTGATGATATGTAAAAGCCATCTGTCAAATCATCATGAGGCAGGCTCTCAAAAAGTAAAACAGGTTTCAGATCGTACCAATGGACACCAATTCCGAAAGATGTGGACAATATGCAGTAAGTTACCAGTGATCTGCTTTATAACAAGGTGAATAACAGGATAGAAGCATACATGTAACTGGTTTGCATATAATAATACTTAATTCTATTGAATTACCATTCACATTCTTTTCGCCATTAATGATTATGACAATGAAAATCACATCTGTGTTTAAGAATACTGCAAAAGGCAGAAACCAACCCGAGTATGTGCAGTTACTATAACTGGTGTGTTGCGATGACAATCGGGGTCACTGGGCAAACGCCCTACACTTACCCCGTAGTTAGGCTTCTCTCAGGCCCAATACAGGAAGAAAATAATATACATACAAAAACACGTGTACCCGATAAAGTCAGATCCCAGACTCGCCGATAACTATTATATCGTTAGAAACCTGGAAATGATGTATTAATGCAAATATCATCACGCACAATAATGGAAACGTGTTTGCCTTAAAGGTTGCCTTTGGCTTCGCTGACTCCGTGAGTTACGGAGGTTAGATATGATTCCCAATGCACGGTCGGTGGCGCCCTCCCCGGCCATAAGCTGCATCATTGCACGGAGTTCTTTGTCACGAGATGGCGCTATTGCGTCTCCATGCTGTCATTTGAAAATGAGTACGAGCTATCGACCTGTTTTACATTCAAACCATTATTTCAACCGGGAACTATGATATACGTATGTGGGTTTAAGTGTACTCAGCTGACTTGTGGTTTACGTCACTGCAGTCAAGGTAGGCGGTTTGTTATGATTGATCTGCTGACTTTCAAGGTTGAAGTTAATCGATGATTCGGGATAAAAAAGTGATAGAGTCACGCTACTCAAGGGGGTTGTGATAACTAAACTCTACTATTTACTTCTCCTCACTTTAAAATTATTTTTCTCGGACAGCCTTCACACCTACATTACTGACAAGTTGCTCATAGGACATAGTGCTTTATGCAACGAATTTGATATATATATATAGCGTCTTGATGGTCCATTAATGCATTTTAGTCTGCGATCTTTATAGTAAATGAATCATATCCAGACTACTAAAAATTGCTTTATGAATCCTAAGTAAATGTAATTCAAGAGATCTATTAGTGGATCGATGATTGACTTCTATCTTTTGTAAATACTCTACATTTTGCGTAGAATAAACAATATAGTATTTGCAGTATAGGCATCTAAATATGACTAGAACAATATCGGTGGGTAAATAATTCAGCTAAACGTTTACTAAGCTATTTTGCAACGTATTTGAATCGACCAGGTATTTGAATAAGTTGCCGGAATGCGGATAGAAAGTATTGGTTCAAATCTCGGCAGTGTCTTTAAGGCCATAAACTCAACCTCTCTGTGGCATGACACTTGTCTGTTACTACATATAACAAACAAACCAAACCAACAAAAACCTCAAAGTACGAGAAACTAGGACTCATTGGTTGTGTTCGTGTCGCGTTCAGAGAGCAGCAGTCATAGGGGACACTTTCTAATTAACCAGCAATAGTCTATTGAGGACCGGGACATGCCCAGCCTCTCCTTTCTCATAATTACCCCCAGTTTTATGAGCGCACAGATAACTGCCTGTGCTGTGCATTGTACCTCTGAGCACTGCGTCATGGCTGACCTCAGGGAGAGTAACTACCGTTAACCCGTAACATATGCATTAAATTAGCTGATGTTGTACTACCTTTTTATTTTACAGATGGCCTGCTTCTGTCCGTAGACTTCTGACTGAGACACAAAACCGTGGAGGGTACGGTGAGATTAGTCAGGGTTTGGAGGAGGCAGGGCGTGGGTAGCACATGGCCGACTGCTGACCAGGTGAGGGACAACACCCTCTAGTGGCGCCTACACATATCAACGGCTCACTGAAGTCTCCACCACGAGGTGTCTCTCCTGCATGGCACATCATTACCCAGTGTGCACTGCGGCTTCCACCTACCCGCCTTTGATTGGGCCCCGCTTCCGGAAGTGACGTTGCGTCCGGGCTGTGACGTCAATCGCCGTCATGTGGTTCCGGTGGTTGGAGAAGACGCTGCCGGCGCGTGTGGTGCTGCTCATGGCGTTGATACAGTGTCAGGCCGGCAGCGGTAAGAAAGGTAAGACCTTCTGCATGCCATTTATATTCAACGCGCGTAGAATATATGGACGCCCATCGCTCTTGTGGTGATTAAAGAGATCCACTTCCGTCATATAATGTCGACCCCTTCGAAGCTCTGATGCGATATTAAAGACCCCTGCAGACGAAAAGAAGTATGCAGGAAGGCACCCGCCTTTAATTATGTCTCACTGAAAAGCAGATAAAATGGAGACTTTTCAATAATAGGCTTTGTCTCATATACAGTGTTCTTCGATGTCCCCCTCCCCCCGATCCCCTCCTTGGTCATTAATGGGTAAATGATGCAGACTTTGTTGAAACTAATTCCTATTACAGTCATTTAACCCAACTACTGCATACAAGTAATGAGTAGGTGATGAATCTGCTGAGTGTGGTTTCTTTAAATTTAGTACTATCATGATGGGAAGATTATCTCTACAACCTTGTCGGGTACGGTGTAAGATATCCAAATATAATATCTTAGTTGAATTGCAGGTCTTTTAAAATGTGTGATAGAATCTGTTATAAGTTTGATTACCTTCGATAAAACGTCAAATGGACGCCTACTGCATATGAAATGGCCAAAGTTTTAGCTTATGACTTCTTAGCTTTTATCCAATACAATAAAAGTTTTACTACACCTCTATGGGACTGGCCCCTGGATTATAATTGTAATTCAATGTGTGTTAGTTCAGCATTTGTGGGAGGAAGCTTCGATTGGATTGGTGTGAGCAGCGAGAAGGCTAGAGTAGGTTTGGGGCAATTACACTACTGAGACCCAATAACCAAAAGAATATCGATCACAACCATAAAAGTTAAGTACTATAGGACCCCATGAAACCTGATGCAAACGAGTCATCTATGAATGTTCTTCGTGAATTGAAAAAGAGAAATGGCTGCTGAGATCAATATGCATCCATTCTCCACTACCAGCGCAAAATGGGTTAAGCTTTCTTTGGAATAAACCCTTGTGTGAAATACTGTAGGTTAAAATGGCAAAACACAGTCTGCGTGAATTTGTACGCAGCACTGTTAGACTAGATTAAAAAGAAATGGCCTGGGCCACTGGAACACGGACACTGGACTCCTAATCAGCCACGCCTCTCGGAAAGGGTACCTAACTGAATTGCTGACCCTGCCGTCACCACGTGCCGCGTGCCCCGCCCATGTCTGTCCGGGGATGTCGGGGTGAATACGGCCGCCCAGAGAGATGGCCCCGGGATGAGGGTACGAAAAGGCCCTTTTAACAAGGATCGGGTCACGATGGCCTGGTGCTCTGCCCAGAATGGGCGTTGGAGTTGAAGATAGTAGAGGGGTCCAGGCATGTGCAACGTGGCTACGGACCACCTCGTGTATAAGCGACGCAAACTGTATCATGTTGGTGCCACCTTGTTAGGGCTCCGATCTCAATTCATTTCCTATCATTACATAGAAATAGTTGCGGATCCTGGACCTTGCTGGGGTAACAGGTGGCATGAGATTGGATCACAGGGATGCTGTGGGCGGTCTCTCGCCTCCCTATATGAGTGTGTCTGTGGGCGGACTGCCCACACAGTGATTGTGGTCCTCGTGGTGATGGTGTGTGCCAAGGAAGAGGAGGAGGCGGGGGCGGATCAATCAGGTTAATGATCGTGCAAAAAATGTTATGATTAATGGACAGGTCGTCCCATCGGGCATCCATCACCAGTTTGGGCCATCTGCAAGATGAGGGGGCGATCAGGATCTGTTTACCGGCCTGGGACCCCTGTGTGTGGCCAGGTGCATCAGACCGGTGGAAGCGGTCTCTCATGAGTACTTATGGTAGGGCCAAAGTATCGGCACGAACTGTGGTAATCATTTATGCTCATTACCCCAGATCCCCAATGAAACAGAGTGAAGGCCGTAGTGGGCTTATAAAATTTTATTTAATTTTATGAGTCTTATTGATATGAATAAGAGAAATACATGAGTATCAATGATAAGACAAATATAGAAATTGACATAGATATGTGTTTGTCAATTGTGATAAGATTTGTACAATATGACAAATATTGAAATTGACATAGATATGTGTTTGTCAATTGTGGTAATATTTGATATAAGATAAATGACGATTATGTGATATTACATAGTTAAACATAACATGTAATAATAAAAATAATAGAAATAGCCCTACGAGTGTAAGGAGTAGGAGAGAAAAGGAGTGGGTGGGTGGGTAGAAAAAATAGGTGTTGAGCGAAGGAGACCAGTGAAGCGAATGAGACAGAGGACAGTGTCGCACTCGCGCACTTTGATGTTTAGTGCGGCCGAGAGCGGAGAGGTGGCGCAGGGGTGCGCGAGTGTAGGGTAGTTTCACCAGGGGGGGCAATGACCACCCCTGACCAAAGGCCATGGGCAACCCATTACCCCAGATCCCCAATGAAACAGAGTGAAGGCCGTAGTGGGCTTATAAAATTTTATTTAATTTTATGAGTCTTATTGATATGAATAAGAGAAATACATGAGTATCAATGATAAGACAAATATAGAAATTGACATAGATATGTGTTTGTCAATTGTGATAAGATTTGTACAATATGACAAATATTGATATTGACATAGATATGTGTTTGTCAATTGTGGTAATATTTGATATAAGATAAATGACGATTATGTGATATTACATAGTTAAACATAACATGTAATAATAAAAATAATAGAAATAGCCAAGAAGCCAATAGTTAAGGGAAGAGGAGGGTGGGAAAGTTTTTATAGTCACTTTTTGAGGGAGAGAGACTCAATGAGAGACTTGTTGACAGTCTCTTGGTCTGATACTTTGATGTAGTCTCTATGAGCCTGGGACCTCCACCCTCCATACCTCTGGATGTTAAGTTCAGGTATTCCTGCCTCAAAAGCCTGAGTGGCAGCGGCCTTCCTGAGGCTGTGGAGGGTGTATGTCTTCACCGTTTGGCCTGTGGCCTGTAGGAGGCGGTCCCATTCGTTGGTCATAACCCGTGATGTGATGGTCGTCCCATCGGGCAGTGTCAGGAACGGGTCCCGCAGTGAAGCCGTAGGGGCCGCCCGTAGTAGGCCTCGAACCGCGTCTACCGGGCACACCCGGATATCGTCCGCGGCCTCGAGGCGCATCACTTTCTGCTGTCCTACGTATTGAAGATTTTTGGCCGCCTTGATGGTGATGGTGAGATGCCGGCGGCCGAGGACCACGTCCCCGCGAGTGAGGTTCCGAGCCGGGTCGAATGCCCGAGCCGACTGCGGCGCCACCTCCCCCTGCCGTAGGGCCGCGTAGAAAATGAGGAGCATGCCCGCCCTCATTGCCGTATGGAGGGGCGATCCCGTCAGGGCGTCGAGGACCGCTCTGAACACATCCATTGGTATGGGGGCCTTCACGTTTGGCACGTACAGCTTGTTTCTCCTCATGCCCTCGAGGGCACGCTTCACCCGGTGATCCTCCGTTGGCTGCACGTCCCCCCCCGTCAGTCGGAGGTGTGCCCGGACGTGCGATAACTGGTTGGCGACCGTGGCCGGCGAGGGGGCGTGGTCCGCCACGTATTCCAGATACGACGTGATCAGGCTCACGGTCGGTGCCCGGGGGTCCGCCCTCATCCGGTTGCAGAACGCCAGGTAGGTGGTGACTGCGGATCGCTGGTTTGCGAGCGTACCTGGGGCACGCGCCTCTGACTGCCTCGCAGATGCCTTCGCCTGGAGTAAGAGAAGCGCCCGATCTGCAGAAGAGACGGAGTACGGGTACAAAAGAGGCATGGGTACACGGTACGATAGGGTACAACTCATGAAGGTGAATGAGGGAAGTGGCCTTATCGTATTCCGTCCTCGACAGATGGGCTCTGCTCAGGGCATCTGCGATGACGTTTTGCACCCCGGGGATATGGCTGAAGACCAGTTCCACCTGCAGACGTGCCTGCACCATCCATGCCTGGCGGGCACACTCCGCCAGGACAGGGTTACGGGCACGCCCGCTATTGAGGGTCTGTACAGTCCCGAGGTTATCACAGAACACCTCAATCCGTGATCCCCGATCCCTGTCTGTGATAAATGTGTGGAGTGCGTAGATGGTATTCAGAGCCTCGAGCTCTGAGATGCACTCCACGGGATCGAAGACGGGGCACACCTGCCCGGAGTACGAGAACCGGCCGTCGGTTCCTCCGACGCCCGACAGGCACGCATCCACCGTGATCCTCCGCGTCGGGGGACCCCGAGGGATGAGGGCGCGGCCGTTCCAGCCCCGGGCAAACTTAACGAACCAGTCGAGGTCCTGGCGCATCTCGGAATTGATGTTCATGTAGAAGCCTCTCATCCCCCGTAGGGCCTCGAGTAGCTTTGAGACGAATGCCCGCGCCGGACGTATACACCTGGCCACGTGTAATATCCGGCCGAGCACCGACTGAAGCTGTCGTTTCGTCAACGTTCGTCGTTTGGCTACGGCCGACACGTGACCACGGATGTCCTCCAGCTTGGCCGTGGGGATCGATAGAGACATGGCACGGGCGTCGATCTCTATCCCCAACCACGTCACGGTCTGGCTCGGCTCCTGTGCTTTGTCGCGTGCCTCGGGTAGGCCCAATTCCGAGAAAAGGTCTCGCGCGATCCTGAAGTCCTCGGCCGCCTTACCTCGGTCCTCGGAGAGGATGATGAGGTCGTCGAGGTACATCGCGGCCGTGACTCCCTTTGATGATAGTATCCCCACGATGGCCTCCGCCACACACTGCATGTGGTACGAGGAGGCACGGGCGCCGAACGGCATGGCCGTATCGCAGTAGTGCCCGCCCTCCCACGCGAAACATAACAGAGGCCAATCGAGGGGATCGCACCTAAAGTTCTTGTAGGCACGCGACACGTCGATGGACGACATGTAGGCCGACGTGCCTGCCTTGACGAGTTTGGCCACAAACTCGTCCACCGTAGGGAGGCCGTGTTCTCGCTCCAGTCCGTAGACCGAGTTCTTAATGATGAACGAGTTCACGCTGCACTCCCTCGGGAAAGTCATATCGGTAATGATGCGCCGGTCGTCCGTCCCGCGCTTTTCCCGTGTCATGAGCGGCGACACGTGACACCACGGGCTAAAAGGCGGTTCGGCGAACGGGCCCATCATATTGGTAAAGCTCGCCTCCTTTTCGAGAAACTTCTCTACCTGCACGGGGTGAGAGGTTGCGCTGGGGTGGTTGGCCACCCCTCTGGTATCACTCTCTGGTCCCAGGTATCCCAGGGGGAAACCGTATCGCAGGAAGCCTAGGAGCTCCTGCGCCTCCTCCACGTGTCCTAGGTAATGGTCCCATGCAGGTAGGTTTAGATCCGAAGGCACCTCGACCCTGGCGCCGAGTGCGTTGGGGATTCCCGTGTCGCGCACGGTCCGGTATATTTCCGCGTGCCTGGCGGGCCCCACGGCTGTGAACTCCGGCCAAGTCTCCCGGCGATGCTGTCTGAAGGCTAACGGGTCCGTACTCACGCCCTCCCGGTGGATTCCCGTTTCGCAGACATCGCGAAGTGCTTTAAAGTCGGGAGTGTTAGATTCCTGTCCTCGGCCCGGCGCACTAACACTAACACCCGGCAAGCGACTGAGACCATCATCCTCCACAGTGCCGGGGGCGGCCCCCGCCGCTGGAACGGGGGGTATCTCCTCCGGGAGTGTATTCCCCCCGTCACTGTTGTTGTTTACCTCTACCCCTCGGCCACGTGCCGAGGGGGTCACGTGATCGGTGACGTCACGTGGGGGAGCCGGATTCGTGATGCAACACGCTGTCCTGCCGGCACCCCTTTCATCTTTGTTGCGCGCCTCGTCTACTGGCGGGGCGCGGCCGGCCCGTTTTTTGAACTCGGCTGGGGTTGGTGTACCACACTCTGCGCTGCCGCCGGCCTGGTGGTAGCCTGCAGTTGATACCCCGCCTGGGGTAGCCGCCTCGGTGTGGGTACAGGGGGAGCCGCCGTGTTGTCGTACCCGTGTCCGTATGTCAGCTTGCGGTTGCAGGCGTGCACCGAGTGACCGCACTTCCTGCCCACAGAGTCGCAAAACGTGCACACGTGCAGCCACCGGATACCCCCTTCAGTGTGGTCGCTGCGGTGGCGGCACCCCCTCTCTCCATTGAAGTCCCGGCACGGGGCCTCGCTCCCCCGGGCACGTCCGGTCTCCGTGTTTTGACTGTTGTTTGCGGTGTGGGCACTGGTCATCGCGAGCCGGACACGTTCTTCCTGTATCCGGCCGTGATCCGACCATCGCATCCTGCCCGACTCGACCTGGTCGAAAACGTAGTTTGACCAGCGTCTGACGCCGGCCCACGGTCGTGCCTGCGCATCAACGGTCACCTGGTAAAGATGCTTGAACATATGCTCCTTGTCCTCGGGGTGCAAGGCGCGATCGTCATTCAATAAGGCCACAAAACATGAAATGTACTCCAGAGGCCCGAGGCTCGACCGTAGGTCCAGTTTCTGGTGCAGCGGGTACACCCCGTCCCTGTCCATAAACATGTACGGCTTCGCCGTCGGCCTCCGGGCATTTAAATCAGAAAGTAGGCTCTTACCCGTTGTGCGGTCGTGTCGCATGGCCTCACGGCCGAATTCACGCTGGAGGTGTTCCTCGGTCGTGTATGCCTCTCGGAGTGCCCTGGGCGCGGGGAGGAGGCGCTCGTTCTGATCCTGGGCCCAGTCTCTCGTCCGTTCGGCCGCTGAGGAAGCCCATGAGCCGGCCCGGCGCGAGGCTGGTCTGGAGATCTGCATGATCGCGTCCATCATGCCGTCCATCTGGCGCGATATTTTGGTCATATCCGTCCTGACTTCACCGACGTCTGTCTTTACCTCGTTGACGTCCGTCCTGACCCCCCCGAGGTTGGCCTCCAGGGCTGTGATGCGCGAAGTCCGAGTCCGTGCGCTGGCGCTCGTTCCCTGTTGGGATACCGAGTCCACGTGGTCGCTCTCGGCTGCCGGCTGTCTTATCGTTATTTCCGAGTCCGTCTCGGCCTCCGCGGGTGCGGATGCCGCCACAGCGCTTCTGGTCAACATGACTATTCTATAATTCCTTATTGAATCGCTTGGTAACCCTGTCCTCGTCTGCCGATATTCAGGGGAATACGGAGACCGAAGGTACGGAGGGCGATAGGCCAAGGAGCGATAGAAAAAATAGGTGTTGAGCGAAGGAGACCAGTGAAGCGAATGAGACAGAGGACAGTGTCGCACTCGCGCACTTTGATGTTTAGTGCGGCCGAGAGCGGAGAGGTGGCGCAGGGGTGCGCGAGTGTAGGGTAGTTTCACCAGGGGGGGCAATGACCACCCCTGACCAAAGGCCATGGGCAACCCATTAAGACTCATTCTCAATAACTCCTACTCTTTCTTTACATATTTAAGTATATTTACTGCTATTCTCACACTCACTGGGTTAAACCAAGTAGATGCGAGTGTATGACATCTGGTCGAGCCTTTCGCATATATATATATATATATATATATATATATATATATATATATATATATATAACTTCTTTACAGCGACAATGGGGAGGGGGGTGTATTAAAGCAGGGTAATAGTCTTTGCCAACTATATAGGCCTCTGCTTAGAGATGTGCTATGACAAATGAATCGAAATAATCTGAAAGGAATACCAGAATGAGGGACCAGCATGTTTGAAGAACTACACACCTGAACGTAAGCGTAAACTACTTATGCACGACGCAATGGAGGTTACGCACACCACCCCACGCCACAATATTCGTTATCATCCCTGATAATATTAAGACAATACCAAACGGTTGGACTATATACGTTTCTCCAAAAGAAATACTAGCCTTACTAGGTACTCAGTGGGCGGGGCCTATCTTGCCGGTGGCACATTCTGACGTCACGACCTGGGGTCCTTGTTCAGGTGGCGGAGTAGTCACGACCAGAGACGCCAGCGTTACCTATCCGCCGCCCTAGGGCCCGGATGTTAATGGGACACGGCCACTTGGTGGCACCTCGAGACGCCTCGCTGAATGGCAGGCCTCATGAAATGGGTTAATACTAGGCACAGACCCCTCTCCCGTCCCGTAAGATGGATTGACGAATTACCCGGCCGAAGGTCGACTAGGAGCCCGGTCCGCTCAACTGCCTCACCGTCTCCGCAGCAAGCTTTCTTATCACCCCGAGTGATTTCCTTTATTATCGCCCACTCTGTTATTTCCCCCCTGAACAATCTGTATTTTTTCCCCAAAATTGTGTTAACACTTAGA
Source organism: Alentia gelatinosa (assembly GCA_950022655.1). Taxonomy (NCBI): domain Eukaryota; kingdom Metazoa; phylum Annelida; class Polychaeta; order Phyllodocida; family Polynoidae; genus Alentia; species Alentia gelatinosa. The sequence continues at coordinate 42,979,519 of OX465583.1, read as the reverse complement.
CTATATGACATTCCTGGATTTTATGGCATAGGGTGATTTTACAATATTGCTCTTTTAAAGAGTTGTTACTTTTAGGCCTTTTGATGTTTGTCACCTCATAAGATATTTACTAACCGGACCTGCCCACCAGGAGAACTCAGCTGTCGGGGATAAACTCCCTGTTGGAACTAACGTAGTGACCTTTACAGGCACCGTATTTTCAGGGCCCGTATTCCCCAAGCCTTTCATGTTCCTCTTTCAACCCAGCGCAGCTTTATGACATGTTCCAGAAGCAATTAGGTTTTTAGAGCACGGAAGCCCAGAAATTCCCGAGGCCTTTTCTGTCTCATCTTTTGATAAGAATCTGAAGTATTTTTAAGGGAAGTGATCCACAGCAGACACACCAGTTCTGACCTGCAGAAGAGAATTTATTTTTACTGGTGAAATGAACTAACGAAGGAGTTTTTTTCTCTCTCAAAAACTGTGATAAATCTTTGCCACCATAATTTCCAAACTGAAAATGATACAGGAACGTGAACCAGCAGAATATCAAGAGTGGTAATTCTGGGACCAAGATATTTCATATGAATGTTTATAGTTAAACCATATGGGGTTGAGGCTGGTTATCACCACCCTTGCTGTGAGGCCATGCTTACCATGGGCAGAGGCTTTGGGAGTTGAGACTGGGGAGAGGCTGACAAGGGGAGATGATAAGTTGGTCCTTATCAACAAGGGTTTTATTACCGCCAGCCGCATCAATGCGCCCGATACCAGGACCTGATTTCTGAGAAAGGACATAACCTTCAGCCAGATCTCAATCAGTAACAACTTAATTTGCGTAAACGCAATGTGGTGGTACCAGATGGCTATCCTAAGAACGCTTCCCACACGATGAAAACGATAATTCCACCGGTGGAAATTTTATTACAGACATTGACTAAGCGATCAGGAAAAAGACTGGGTTCATTGTTGGGGAATGCCTTTATGCCTGGTCCCACTACAGTGATTCAATGTGATGCGATAGTCGCGAATCCCACGATTACATCGTGGAAATTCAAATAATAAAGTGGAAGTGATACCATGTGATGATTATGATGGGAGTGGTTAGCCGCTGGAGATATCATGAGAAGTTAATGGTTTGCAATGAAAGTATTTCCCATGAGCAGAGTACCATTGTGCATCTATAGATGGTTTGAACTATAAGTTTTTGTTGGCTACAGGAAAAGATCGTCATTATGGTATTTGTGTAAAAGCGTCAGATTAAAGGACACTTGAGAGACTACACAGGCAGAGCCAATCTGATATTGAAACCCTTAAGTACTCATGCTATCTACAGGAAGTGCTTTTCAAATTAATGAAAATCTGTAAGTTCTGCAACAGTCAATCCCGGGTGAGACTAAGGCTTCTTGCAAGAAAAAGTCTCTTTTCTAAATCATGTTCATTATCTTATGTATTTCAAGGACTTTCACCGGAATGAATTTTGTCTATATTAAAACGCAACTCAACTTATGTAAACATGTACTCACACAGGTCCTGACATATCTTCCTGACAACATAATGTATTTTCCGACGCTCCTCTCTATTATTTGTCTAATTATTTAAGCTAATGGCATCAGCGGCAGCCTGTGGGGAAGGGTGTGGTATTGGACCTGACATACTAATGTTATCTAAGCAAGGAGGACGCTCTCCCAGGGCTTGCTGCCTCGTGGAGATTATATAAGAGTCCTCGTTGCTTTCACCACGTCCCTAAACCACCCCTGCCGCGGACAATGAATGGCGGGACACTTGGACTGGCAGTTAGTATTAACCAGTCACCCAGCGACCAAGATCCAACACGACAGACAAATAAGGCTGCTGTCACGTGACCTCAGATTGCTTCATATCTGATATATCATTTAATTAATAGGATCACACTTGATTAACATTGAGTTGCAGCTATATGCCATCAGGCAGATCTAATCACCATCATCAGGGTTTATCCAATAGAAGAGAATCGATCGATGCCTCCTTCTAAACCCTCAGAGCTGCAACTGATAGAATCCTATATGATATAATGTAAAACATGGCAATTCTTTTCTAAGCATGTTGGTGCAATATACTGCTCTGTTGGGCGTCGCTGGTACCAACATGAATGCTATGCATAAAGACCCTTATCGGAAGAGCGTGTCGGTAATCAGCAGACATTAGCTGGTTGCGCTGTAGACAGGTAGCCTCCTCTGGCGGGACGCTGTCACATCACGAGCGCAGCGTTTCCGTCTAAAGCTGAGCCCTGAGGGGGAGCTGTGTTATCAATGCGCCCCTACCAGGCGCCACCTGGTGGGACCCTCATCCTGCCACCAGGGGGCAGATCATGCTAGGCGGTGTGGCTGGTTGAGGCTCACAGTGCGGGAAACTGACGTCCGAGTGCACATCCGGAAAAAACGCACTTGCTGGTGAAGAATCGTTTAGAAATGATATTGATACGAACTCAACTGATTTAAATCAAATAGACTGTCTATGAAACGGTTTCATACATGGTTCATTTGATTAGTTCAGTTCATTGTACTGTTTATAGCTTGATTACTCCGACATTCCAGCCTAGAATCTTGTGTCGAATGATATACCAACATCACCTATGTGGTCTTCCCCTTTATCTCACCCCTAGTATCTTCTCACCATAGACTTAATATTGAGAACTCGTATTCAACGTCGGTTGAGTATGTAGAAAAAATACTCAATGGGGGACAATGTCACAAATGCTAGTGAATTAGTTAATGCAAGGGGTGAGATAAATTCAGAAACCTTTTCAGGTTTGCGTTAGAACTCGATCCAATCTCTTTGAATCGCTTCGTAATGCACGCAGCTTCATCTAGTGAATTACTACACTATTCAGACTCGATAGGATACGAGAATTAACCGTGAACATTCATACGTTTCCTCTATAATATGAAAAAAAGAGAGCATATATAAAATCTATTACTGAAACAATATATACCGAGGCGTTATGAGGTCATTAAAGACAGCTATTACATACATGAGGGTGCCACATAGACAACATATTTCAATACTAAATGTATTGATACATGTGAGTTAAGGGTTTTTACTGGAAACCATCATGTTTATTGCGACCTGAAGCGCACCTGAAACCTTGGCCTGATAGTCCGGGTCATTGCACTTTTTCGTATTGTAAGCAGACAGATATAGGTCACATAGAAGCATTTGAGAAGTATGTAATGGAGCAGCCCAGTGATAGTACTCGACAGCTCGACATCCTTTTCCACACTCTGCTCAGATAAGCTCCTTTCTATATTAGGGTTTGGATTTAGGACTCCATGGTTCAGGCCTAGGCAGGTAGATATTCTGGGTCAACTATTGAAGGACACTGATGGTGAGATCGGTGTCGAAGACTGCGTTTGGCAGTCGCAGGTTGCATGTAGGTCGGAGGATGTAGAGTTCAGATATCAGATATCTTTGCATAGATGCTGAGGTTAGAGGTCAGCAGTGGGTCCGTTGCCTTCAGTACGATATCGCTTATCTGACGTTGATTACTGTAGGTCCAGGTTTCTAAAATTCGTTTCCTACAATTTCTTTGATTTAATAGCAATAAACCTGCAATAGAACAAAGGGGAATTTGTATATGAGTGTGGATACATTTTGATTCTAGGGCCCTGTTCTCTAATCAGTTACAGATCATTATTCTCTGACAGCATATATTCGCTACATAAGAAAATCATATTATTGATTTCTATGCTGAACGTGGCGGCCTGAAATGGTTCGGCACCAATAAATCCACACATGGAAAGTGAGGTACACGAATCACATAGAGTAAAAAACATACCAAATATTATTGATTTCTTGTAGAGATCGATTGTACAAAATATTTTCATTCCACTTCTGTGTTGATTTGAAAATGGCTTACCATATCCCTGTCTAACAGATTAAAAAAAAAGAGATTAATTCTATCAACAGGCTCCCGGTCTCAGGGTTAGACTAAGAAGCTGTACGTCTTGATTGACACCCAACCCACCACAACCATCCTTAGCCACCATTTTCCTCCGCCGGCTGGCCTTTTCCCGCGCGCTCTCCGCGCTCCGCACCCGTGAAATTGAACATATGGCGGGTATTTAGTCTCAGTCGTGATAAATTCCACGAGAGGCAGCGGACTTTCCGCCGTCGTGAGCAGCGGGACGGCGGGCGCGGTTGCCGGGGAGGCGGGGAGTAGTGTACGGCCGGGGTCCTTGCCCCAGGCACCGCGCTGTGAGCAGTTCGGAGTGACTCCGTGCAACGAGCCGCTTCCAGTACGCAGCAGTGAAGACGTGAAACCTATACTCACTCACTACCTGTATAATAGACCGCTCTAAGGGGTGATTAGATATATACCTATAGTCCGCTAATTTATATACATATATATGTGTAAGAACTTGAATTTCGAGACGGCATCTGGACTTGGACCCTGCAGTAAGACAAACGACCGGATTGCGTATTAGCAACATTGCTAACTTTAGGATGGATGTGTCGCTCGGATAAAAAGTCAATATCATATTTACCATCCACCTTACACTATCTACCTTTAGTATTCACCTCCATCTCAATGTCTAAAAATATTACTAACTTACTGCAAATTACCATTTTTGATGATCAGAATTTCGACGTAGGTGTCGCCTATCGTTTATATGTGTAGTTCCTAAGGGCCCGTGAGGTGGCAGGACGGACATTTTCGCATATTCTCCAAGAAGGATACACAAGTGTATATCCTCTGCTGGTAGCGATACAAACTCCCTATGTGTTCTCTATGGGCATTTCGTATCAGGTAAATGATGAAATGAAGGAGACCTATAGGAGAGCCAAAGCAAGTTCTGTAAGGGTATAGTTAGGATGACATATCGATGACGGATAACAAAAAGACGAGGATATAGGCTTCCTCGACCAGAATATCTTCTGATAGGAATTTGAACTCGTTTGCTGTTGCACATTGTTGAACTTCTGGTCCCAGATTGGAAAAGCGCTTCAATAGGTCTTCACGTAACAGTATCTGTTATGGACTTCATGAAACTCCTACTTGCCGTCTCTTAATATATCTCCCACCTAACCCGCATACATTTTCAATACTCGGTCATTCTGCTCTCCACCTGCCTGCCCTCTATTTTACAATATCCATCCTCCTTCTCTCCGTCCCTTAAACACGATACTCCCTCTCGGAGTCCTCCTGTTAGAGCTACTCCCTCCACGTATGGCTCTGCTTCCTGCCCTGTTACATGTACCTTCCTGCTGGTCAGCCGTATACACGTGCTCATCCCCCACAGATCCCCAACCGCTGCCCCTTCACACCCGCCTCCCACACCTCCCCCTCACACTCCATCCAGTGTCCGGAGTCTGGTACGACTCAGGATAAATTTGATCTCCGAAATGGAAACGTCGATACGTGATCAATGCGCAGTGGGCAGGGCCCATCCACACTGCCCCCCGCACCCCGCCCTGCCTACCCGCCCGCCCGTGCGTCCGTCCGCCCGCCCGCCCGCCCGCCCGTTCGCCCGCCCGCCCGCCCGCCCGCCATATAGTCCCGGCGGCTATTCTGGGCCTCAGCTACCTACCCTACAGGCGCGCCTACAAAGCAAGATGTATGGGGTTTTCCGGCTGGAGGTGAGGAAGAGGTGGGTTGCACATGTGATAGGGAAGGGACGTGTTAGAGGGGGTGGAACGCAAGGGGTGAGAGCTGTGTTCTCGGTTCATAGGATGGACTATTCCATGATCAAAATCGCCGTGCTAGCACCAAATATCACATAAACACACATCGGACGACTTAGCAATGTACGTGATCATAGGAACTTGGCGATTTTATCATAGTCTTACATATCTGAATATCATACTGGTCAACAACTCATAAATCACGTGTGCCACATCCGACTTCCTGCAGGCATCATGCAGAATTTCACACAGGCAGAGAATTGAAGTTTTTTTTAAGAGGACACAGCTGTACCATATTAGCAGTATCTGTCTGTACAGCAGAAACACATCAACAAAGGATCCATCACGCTCCTGCCCACAGATCCAGCCTCATCCTGTACGTAGGCGTAGACCTTAGCGATAAGATCAAGAACCTCATCAGAAATGATGCCCATAAAGCGCAGATTGCGCTGAGGCCGCACACCACTGGGAAATGAGGCAGACTTTTCTTGTCAAACCCTGCTGCTTGCCGCCCACTAGGCAGTTAGAGAATTTATAATAAATGGGTCCAAGATGAAGCCAGGTGGCACCACCGGTAATTCACTAACCTCGTAGGCCAACGTTAGTTGGCAAGATCCCGCCAAGATGGCTTATGTCCGGCGTGCACACTTCAAACCAGAGGCAGTCTTCCAATCAATCGGCAACTCTCGGACCCAAAGTATGCACATCAGTCCTCCATGTACATTCAGGCATATATATTTTCTCTGCAGGTTCTCAAATCACGTATGAAAGTGATTGATATATCTTGCGGACAATTGGTCGGTTTTACAGGATCGATCAATGCAGTAGTCAGCTGGCCATACCTGTACCAGAACATAGAGCTAGAACATCAGCACTCCTTCCTTTAGTCTTCTGACTGGATAATGGCAATATAACGAGGACTGACTATTGCATCAGTTAAGGCTAATAATTGGGTACCCAAGACAACTGGATGCTAGTTAATGTAAAATTTCATTTCACTATTTTACTTTATAGCAGCTTACAGTAGCCATGGGCATTGAGTCCGATATCCAGAGAGCCACTTACTCTCTCCTCCCTCTCTTGGAGTACAAAACTAATTACCAGGGATATGCAGCACTTACTCCCTTGAGCACCTCGTTCCTATGACGCCATCCACCTAACTCACAATCACTAACCAGCTTGACATCCCGACTACTAGTCCTCAGATGACTCAGCTCTCGCATGCACAGACAATCTATATTGACCATCAGCAACACAACAATAGGCCGCACAGATAACAACCCCATCTAATTAAGCGAGATTGACCTTGGCCGCCACTGTCACATGCAGATATAGATAAACGACACCCGAAATAGCACATGATATGGAAATTGTGTCTTTATTTTTCCGCGTGAATATATGTCGGAATTCCTAAGGGAAGAAGCTTTACATAACGGTTATAAACTGGATCTATGAACCGTAATAAATGTATGAAATAAGCATGTTTGGTGAAGGTCACACCTCTAAATCATTCAACCCGGCCCTGGACGTCCATATCCCAACTGATATCAACCTTAGTATGAGGCTAATATCCTACAGAATCAGAAAACGTCTGTTGTGTGGTTATTTTAGAGAGAGGCTGCATGTTTACTGGCTGCAAGCCATCGGCTTGCTAGAGCTCCCACGTCAAAATGAATATTCATGAGTCTTGGCGAACCTTATGGTCTCTGACACTACTTCTATTCTACGGACTTCCCATTGTAGCACATATCTAACGTTCGACGATCCACGCATTCCTTATAGTCTAAATAGAGAATAATCAATGGTTTTGTGGAAAGTTGGTCGTAAAACACGAAAGGTTGGTGCGTAGTAATACACGAGCGTTATCGAATGTGTTACGAAGTCAACCATGAGTGGTTTACAGAGCCGTCTGTCCACAAAACCATTAAATCAATTCATTCGAATCTAGGCAGTAATATCTATCCCCCAAAAAATAAGCATTTATTATTTTTCTCAGTGAATAGTTATGAGAATGGAGTACTTGATTAATGCTTGATTTGCACAATGATGTAAATCTGCCCCTGTCTGTCGACACGTAAAGTATACGCTTTATCGATTTCTACATAAATCTTAAGGAACACATGCGTAGCAGTTATCAAACTAAACGGTAAATCGCTCCACAGTTTGAGCTGTATCTACAACGATTATAATGTGATTATGGAGACTATAGCTAAGGCTGATACACCCAAGAGGAAATATTTACCATAGGAAAAACTCGAAGGTTTTTCTGCCGCTAACGTCAATAGGCTCCCTGCTGGAAATAGAAAAGATGCTACACTATGTAAATAGGGGTTAATGGTAAAGCAATATTTTGAGTTTGCTACTGCATTTCCACAGGTTTTCTCTGTGCGTGGAGTTTTCCAATGCAAAGACTGATGGATCTATAGCCCCATTTTGTTCAATCATCTATATTCTCGTATATCTTCCAGCATGCCATTAGATCAGTGCTGCACGATTACCGCCTTTAAGGAGTCATAGCAATGATGTATTCTCCTCAGACAATAACGTAACATTGCCTCACCACCATGAAAAGGACTCCGTGACAAATGGAGGACACCGCCATCTCCGATATAATGATAAATGGCGGGTGGGATCTGGCTTCCAGTGTCTATAGGGACATTAAGGAGGAGGAGAGGGTCAGATGGAGGCCAGGCAGTGGGCATGGATGCCTTCTATGGTACAGGACGAGACGGTGTGGTCAGAGTATTGCCCTTGGCCATTTAAACAATAGCTTCAGATTGGGTCCGCGTGTCGGCGCAAACACGGCTACTCTGCTCCAATGCGACGGTCGCAGGGTATTTATAGCTTCCTCGACGCCCCCACTATTGCTGAAATAGATATACCCACTATTGCGTAAACGGATATACCCACTAGCGAGATATACCCACTTGCGGAAATTGAGATACTGTAATGTAGCAAGATCTGATGAGTGTCTCGCACTGCTGCCCTGAGATCCTCAAGATTCTGATCAATTTAATCATGCATTGCCAAATTCAGTCTATTTTGGCCCATAAGCTCCCGCATATGAAGCATATACGTGCGACTCTAGTTTTCAATTTTCCATATGGATATTGATGCCTGTGAAATTGAATCTACCCAGTTGGCACACTATGTTTGGAAGACGTCACGAAGGCCTGAGTCAATCGCATCGCATACGATCTTCTAACATTCTATTTCTGGTCGCTTTGATGTGATGCGATCTCCACAACCCCTTTGCGATATAACACATTGCGACGGTCGCATCTCAGCACTGTGGGCTGGCCTTAAGAGCTGTGAACCGGCAGCTGTCAGTGCTGACTGGTCCCCTGGGTCTGATCACTTCCCAGCCACCGCTTACCGCTCCAGGGCCTAACTCTCCAGGGCTCTCCATGACAAATCATTCCATTGTTGTCTCATTTACACAGAGCGACTCAGTATGGCGCCATCCACAGCGTTCTAAATGTGTTTTACGCCGAGAACGTCATTCTTTCTGCTTGTATAGCGAGGTATCTGTACTGGAAACCCTGTGGATAAGTCCAGTTTTGTTATACTTCTTACACCATGGCACTTCAAGATAGCCCGGAGGGATAGCTTGGCCTGATGAGATGTTATATATTATTCAAGAGATATGGACATTATCTGCTAACACGATTATGCTAAAGTGGAAGATTGATACATCATTGTTATGTTCATGGATATATGTATATTCTATGAGGGCCTCTCACGTACTTTCCGCAACATGCTGACACATGTTACCTCGGATTGTTTTTGGGGATCAATCTATTTCACCATCACTGATGTTAATATTGGTCTTTGAATAAGATAAAGTTGATGTTAAATGGATTTCAAACCATAGATTTACAAGCACCAAATTCAATTAAATGCAGCCAGGACGATATTTGGTATTTGTAAACTGCTTGCAATAGCACTGGAGTAATGCCTTTTGAACTATGCCCATGTTGTCCAAGTTCGATGGTGATGCAAAGAACGTCGTAAGTATCACCAGATCGAAGAATTTAAAGCAGGTTTGAGGCGTTATCTAGAAAGATAACCAAGGATTTTACCATTAACCTGACGAAAGGTTCATCAGTACATATCGGTACATTAAGGCAAACAAAAACACTGAGAACTGGTATGAGAGAAGCTGGTCACTCTCAGATGACCGAGGGTTGGAGGAGTGACACTAAATGATTGAAGTCAAGGCCAACTGTAAAGAGACAAGGAGGCACCAACCGCTATGTTCGACATGGCCACCCATCGGCTACTTTCAGGGACAGCATGACCTTGACCTGTACGCCAACTGTTGTCTATTCAAATCCATCCACGTCACTGTTCGGGATGAAGTAGGCGAATCTCTCCTTAACCCTCATCTTGGTTAACCCTGCTGCGCTGACTTCATAGTTCTGTCTCTCTTTATCTTATTGGCCGATTCATTTAAAGCGAGGAGCCCCTAGAAGTCCGAACAGGGGTTGGTCTGGTGCATTTTCTTTATCATTTTGCCGCTAGTATTGGCGAATAGGTACCTTCTGTATGGAGACAAGTCGTAAGCGCACTCACCACAAAAGATCAGCAATTCACTGAATTCCCGAATTAGGGCGCTAATGAAAGAGTAGTGGTAAGATTGTGAGGCGGGAGAGAAATGTTCTCTGCTCACATAACTACACAATACGTAGGAAATCAGCCTAGTTGTGAGTAGACGCCCGGGTTCACCGTTGACGCATGGAAAGTTGTAAGAGTTGTAAAGGCGGATGCAGATTGCCGGACGGGCCGCGTCACAGACGAGCTGTGTGTATTAATACGCTAGCGCCCTCCAGCGCCCTGGAAAGAGCAGGTCTGTGCATAAAATAACAAAGACACCACCACTGGCGCCCGCTGGGTATGCGGCAGGGCGGAAACAGTCGGAATGTGTGTTGTTCTCATTACCAACACAGCCTTTCACTCTCGGGGTCGCTATAGGAAACTCGTTCTCTACAGGGAATAGAAGATTTAGGAAGGAGAAGGGGCATGATTACAGCATTGGGAGATGGAGGGATTTACAGCCCTCTAAACCAGTTAGGATACACAGAAAGGATTCCTTTGCGGGATAGAAAAAATAACAATTTGATCCTCCCCTATAGCTGGAAAATTGATTGACTTGATTTTTTTAGGAAGAATAGATGAAATATTGAAGGAAAATATTTGAGTCGCACTGGAAAAGGGTCAGTTCATTTATCAGGCTCTTACGCTCGCTTTGGTAAAATGAACATTACCTCTGACTGCACCTGTGGACCCATGCTTCAATTTGCAATAACATTCTTTTCTCTGAAATTGTATAGACCTAAAGACTCAGAAAATGTCATGTGTGAAAGGCATGTGGGGAAGAATGAGTGATGAGGTTGGTTTGGTATGGATGCTGTCCCCACTGCCCAGTTGAATTTACATGGTGGCATTTGGGGAAAAAACACCCCTGGTATGATGCTGCGGTGTCTGCCCAACAAAGTGTCTGAATCCGATCACCGAGCAGCATAACACTAACACGGAGCTGCTCTTTGTGTGGCGCTCAGGGGGAACTAGGACTGGTGCTACTGGATAGGGTCCTCCGTCTCTGCCAGCTTTACGTAGTGAACTCACTTTGTGACGATTCATCGCATAGGGAGCCAAAGTGAACTCGCTCCAACCACAAATAGCCGGTCACAAAATACTAATTCCGGGTATAGGCGCTCAGTACTTAGACTATGTAGGTTCGAGATTATATGTGTCATTCTCCAATCTTTTAGATCCAAATTTTTAATAAACTTAACAACTGTCATCGTAGCTTTGTGACAGAGTTATTCAGAGACGATAGTTATAAACTTCACTTCAAAAGTAACAAACGAGACCAAAACATAAGTCTAGCTTCAAACCCTCATAGCTTTAGCAGTAAGCCTCGTTCTTACTGGCCACCGGAAATGGTGTTTTGTAGTTGGGTATCTGCGGTTTCAGCGGGTTCACTTTGGCTCCCTATTGCAAGGATCGCGGTCTGACACGAGTTGGAAGGTTTTCACAATGCGATTCCTATACGTTTAAGTTCTGCGCTATAAAGATAGCAGCAAATTAATAGATTCTTTTGTTAGATTGTGGTCTTATGCGAGATTGTAATCTGATGATATTTAAATATCTCTAATTCTTTTCGTTCAAAACTTGTTTCTAGAGGTATGTGCTATCTGGCTAAAAAGATTCTATTGAGCAATACTAGTACAGACCTGTTGAAGTAATACAATTAGATATAGTATAATATAAACCCTGAATGGTCGCAGTGTGATGTCCCAATAAATCAGCAATCTTAGATAACTACAGAGCAGACGGTGAACCCCTACCACGCTACCAAATAGCAGCTGTCACGATACTGTCACTAATAGAGTGTATCATGAGGATCGAAAGTTTTTATTCATTGTATATCACAGGGAATAAATCACTTCGATCAGCACTCACTATATGATGTGTATACATGCAAAGGAGATATAAGACGTTACACGAGCATTTGACATTGTCTTTGTATAACAAACCTATCACAAATCAGCAATCGTTGCGTGGACAGACTACCAATATTGTAACCCTCATGATGGATATGTGATTTGTAAATATATCAGTTATGTGACATGTTTGCCAATAATTCGATTAGTATGTTCAACCTTTACTCACAGCCTTTAGCTACTCCCTGAAGATAGTATGCAAACATTTTATGATTATTGGAGGGGGCACAAACAATGATATTTAGAAGATTTCTTGGACAGTAAATTCAGGAACCGGCCCCGACAATTGATGTCTTAAGGCGACCCCTGCGGCACATCCAACTCGCGCAGTCTGTTCCTAGCTCCGGCCCTTCTCTCCCTACACCCCGGCCAGATGGATGTCGCTCGTCCCACTCCGAGCCTCACTCGACCTTTAGTGCCTCACGCTGCTAGCTGTCCACTATAGGATCGTATCGAGGTTGTGAGCGGGAGAGCGGGTGGCACCTCCCACATGAGGAGCATATCAATGTGCGTAGAATACAAACATGTGCCGCGGGGAGGTTGGTCTACCATTAGGAGAATGGCTGGGGAGCTTATATGTGACTGGGTTTATGGACCTGTAAGCCTGTGTGGGTCACGTTCTTGTGACCTGCATACCAATGACTGCCTTAGATTATGACCTTACATCAGGCGGATTGATTCCGATGAGATAAGTGTAATCATAAGATATGTGAATGGATGCAAGTACATATATTACAAATAGACCTTAGCCATTTTCTTTTACAGTTTTTTAGCAAGAGGTATTTTATTAAATGTAGTTCACAACAACTAAACAAGCAGACAAAGGATTATCCATCAATGAATAAGCATATATGGGGTACGGTGAATAACTATCAAAAAATGTTTGTGTCAGCACCTGAGGACGCATTTTGTTCTATTTTCATCTGCCCCACCTCTCCATTTGGGAGAAAAGAGTTTTTTAAACTAATCCTGCCTGGCTAACAATCTATACCGAAATGGATTATTTGGAAAGCCACCCTTGTTTTCTTTTACATTTGTTTCCAGTTTCTCATTTGCTTGTGATTATAGAAACAAATATTATACAATGAAGTCTCCCAAAAACCTGTACCTCAACTCATCGGTTTACCTTTTCTGGATTGTGATATACAGTAGAGCCCCAATAAGTTGGACCCCATCTTTACTAAAGAAAGGTGGCCTGAGTTCTGAGATTGTATGCTTAACCGAGAAAAATAAACCTGAATAAGATTATTCCATTCGGGGACAACGTTTCCAACTTAGCCATCTACAAAAGATTGCACAAATGGTAAAGAGGTATCTAAACCCAAAGTATAATTTCATTGTCTATGTAACGAGAGGACAATTCGTGACTTTTGTAATTGTTAATGATCTTTATATGCACATCCAATATTGATTTTATGCCAGTTGAAATGGTTTGTGCATTTAACCTTTTATTTCTATACAAAAGTCTTGCGCTAGGCATATATCGGGGGGAAATGTAATTGTGTAGAGGCCACATTTATCAAACGATTACGTTGCATCCAAAAAGAATTTGCTGTGTTGAACACGTGGTATTGGAAGTGGAGGAAGACAAAGAGGAAGACAAATTCAGTGTGCTACCGACTCTCTATATCACCAGCCTCATGAGCAGACCGCTAGGCATTTGCCAGACGCTGTGGTAAGCAGTCTGACACACCGATTTGTTCAGTTACCTAGACCAGCAATAGCCCATTCCGGAAACAATACCATTAGAGGCTGTTTTTACAGCTATAGGCGCCGTCCCAAATCCCACGCCGACCATTTTGACGACATTCACAACCCCTTTCCGGTTAGTGTTATAAAGGACCGACAGAGGGCCTTCGACGCCTCGCTTCCACTGATTAAGATCGCGAAAGACACCTACCGGGAGACGGCCAATGCGTTGCACATCTTACAGCAGACGATCCTTTGCAGCCACCGGAAGTACCATTCAGAGTCCCAACGGCCCGCAAACTAGATGACATTCACGTTGGAGAAAGCACTCTGGGATCTCGGGTTGGAGAGTGATTTAACTATCCTATTTGTAGACCTATTTCCCTGTTGTAGCATTAGCGGGTGATTAGTGTCAGTTCTAGTAGCTGGGAACATATACAGGTTTACTACAAGCTGATCAGTATGGTTTTGTTCCTAAAGGCGACAAAGGCCAATATAAGTGGTGTTAAGCTTGGTTAGGTGGGATCTTTTGTTAGATCAGTTTCTATCAGTTTACATCCAGCCCTAACCAAGGCATTGCAAGATAGACAAGACCAGTAATGCTGCTTTAACCAACGAGGTGATTTCTACAAGAGGTTTTCCCACTCTAACACCAAAGAACATGAGGCCTGCTGAAGCCCGTTTATACTAATCCGCCATTGAAAATAAAGCAACGCTCAATAACTTTGGATTTAATCAAGACATCAGGAAATAATTCTTTCTGATCTGTTCTCGCCACGTCTTCTCTGCACTTCTTTTATGTGATACGTCCTGCTTACTATGCAGATTACTATCCAACACTGGTGAAACTGGCCGATTGCGCGCCGGTAGGCTATTATTGTGTATTTTTTAGCACTCCTATATGCCACTACCCCATCTAGCGATACGGGAGGACTGTATAGCTAACACCTTTAGCTGTGCCTCCTTACTGTGACATAAAGTAAAGATTTGGAATGGCAGATTCACCCCTGCAGGCCTCTCCTCTCAGGCTGCATTCCTTGCTTCTACGTACGCCTCATACTCCCGACAGGCTCTTACCATAGCCTAAACTCTAATCAATAAACCCTCATCTCAGATTTCCCTTGCCTCTTATCCTCGCCATACGCCCTCATATCGCTCCTTCTTTCTTCCCGTTCGCTGTCTAGCTCCTTCCTGCCCTGCTCAGGTTCCCACTTCTATAGCTCGCCGCCAGTCCCTCCCTCTGCACCTCCTTCTCCACAACATGTATGACCCCCTTGTGCCATTCAACATTCTCACTTCCTCCCTTCCTCCTTAGCACCAAATCCCACCACTGCTTTATCCCAGGTATCATCCCCAGAACCAACGCCCAAACTCCCTCGTTGGCCAGAAGGTTCAATGGATCGATGGGCGGTAGGCTGGAGGTGGTGTGCGGGTACTGACATACTCGGAGGGGTACGGACAGTTCGGGTACAGATATATATGCGGGCGCGAACATGGACACATGAGAAGTCGATCTTTGTACATGGAACCCAGGACAGGGTATGTCCATTTCGAGAAGCGCCAATAACGGTGGTTCATGATAGGCATAGGAATAGGTCACTTGGGAACCTGCTTGACACATAAAATGGTATAATCCATAACGAAAATAAATAGTTTCTGTTACGTTTATTGTTCATTACAGATTATCAGTCATTTTCATATGTCAGACAAGTTTTTGAATGCGAGTCTTGGCAACATAAGGTCACTGTCATGTGATCGGTGGTTGTTCGGTCCTGACCTCCAAGAATATTTCATGATTATTACATTTGCGCGTTACTGAAAACTATGACTAATCAATTTAAGATCTATCCAAATAAACCATCACAATAGCGAGGCAGGTAGAAAAACAGCTTAGTTTCATGAATTTCATCCACTTGTATTTCTTAAAAAAACAGGGGATCGAAAGGAGTGATTTGGTCTTATCAGCTCTTCATGATTTTAAACAAATACCACTTGTGATGACAGAGCTCCTCATGTTCCAGGTAGCATTTGATTGACATGTATCTATATCAAGTATAATGTACACATATTTACTCCTCTTTCTACTTGCCCTTTTCAAACCCATAGGCTTTGTCTATGTCTATAGGTGCGTGCGCACCCTTACTTTGGTTAATAGATACCATGAAACATTCTGTAAAACTTCCTAGTTGTCAGATATAATATCTCTCAGCTTTCTTGTACCGGTAATCGTTCACAGCTGTAATGGTCCATGTTAAACATTGGAGTTAAATATCTTTGCTTTGCCTCGTGGCCTACAGCTTTGCTCAAGGGCAAAACTAGTCCTGCGTGTTTAGCTAGAGCCTAGGGGGCATCCTATATGCCTTATTGCTTAGGTCTCAGTAAAAGGAATAGATAGATGATAAGAATGCAATTAAAACAAGGTATTCTACGCGCAAGGCCCCCCTCCACTCGATGAAGAGTAGCCAATATCACCATATTCCAACCTTGGTAGTTGCTACAACGTAAGCTGTCAATGACCTTCTCATACTATTGGAATTCATACTGAATTCAATTATCCAATTCCAGTGAGGGTACCTGTATCAATAATTCTGAATTTAAATTTGGCCTACAGTTGGTATCAATATAGCATATTGTCATACTGTATGGAGAAATGTCAGTGACAGCATGTTACACTGTGTAGATTGGCCAGGCGTGCCAACCAATGGGAACGGGTCACACGGACAATGTCTATATTCTATGTATAGGGTGTTTTGACTGAATACAATGTATTAGAAGAACACAGGTCAAAGAGGCTTTGCTCTTAGCTCTTGCTTTGTAGTGTTTGTTATACATTTCCCTATTTGTGTGTGAAGATCTCCTGTGTCTATAGAGCTGCTATTCCTTGAAGGAAACCGAAAAAGCAACTACCTGCAGTCTGCAACTGAGACTGCTTAAATGGCGCAATGATGTTTTGACTTTCCAGACCTGTTTCACAAAGGTCCCAAGATAAAAAATGGATTTGTAAATACGAGGTCTTCTGGCGAGAGATTTAGTTTGTGAATTATGATACTAAGGGAGCTGTGCCAGAATTGCATAAAGATAGGCCCGGTCGTCATGTTCACGTTTCCATTAACTTTTCCTGTGGCGAGTGACATCTTTTCCTATTCTTATGTCAAATTTCGACTAGATATAACCTTTGTAATAAATATATCTAGTTTCTTTCTGCCAAGGCCATTGTTTTTATTAGGAGACTGTGAATCTTACAAAATAGTCTGCTGGGAATATGTTTCAAACTGTTTGGGTTGCCATATCCATACGACCTGAGACTCCATTAACTTTTTTCTGTTCAATACTTCAAATTTTAATAAAAAAAGGGTAAAGACGGAGTCGTCAGTCTTTCGGGTTGACTTAAGGTTTTGTAGCAAATCGTAACAGAAGACTGCGATTCAGAAACGTCCACATTTAAACTTTCATAGCAGTAGAATCACCTGGCAATCAGCAAGCCGAAATTAGCATTTCCTTAGATTTCATAAGATGCACCGACATTTGTTAATTGATACTCGAAGTCACTCGAAGTGCGATAACCCTTAGCGAAAACTCTTGGGGACCTTACGGTGGTCTGCAATAATAGAAACCAAGTGATATGTCTTACTGATTGAGGAAGCATCACAAAAATGATTTACCCCACGGGAAAACATAACCTTTCCTGAATTTGTCTTATTTCTTTTTTATCATCTGCATATAAAAAGTCCAGGGGGAAAGTGGCACTGACACCCACCCTGAAAGGTTGAAGCTGAAGAAGATCCGTCTTCAACCTCACCTTTCTGTACGGAAGAATTAAACTAGAAAAATACTTGATGATACATGGCTAGTAATATGGGACAAAAACGGCATAACAAGTGAAATCAATTTTCAATTCTTTCCCTAGATCGTCTCTGTGGCGTTTTCTTGCCCTTCCAACCACCTCTGCCCCCTCCTCAAGCGGCTCCATATATCTGTGAACCCCTCCTGCAGGCCAATTGTAGCCCTCACTGGGTTTGATCCTGTCCCCCACCCTCCTCTACCCCTCACATAGCTACTGCAATGATTGACCCAACGTGTGAGCGGCTGGGGAAATTGAAGGTCTATTCAGGCAGTCATAATGTATAGTGTCCAACTGGAAACAGTAATGCCCAGGCATAAACAAGTTCATGTGGTAACTGAGAAGATATGCCAGTCCTTTCTTTTATTTTTGAATGCAGGGTAGGTGGGAGGATCAAAATCTGTGATGCCATGGCAATGAGGGACCAGAGTGATGACGTCGCGAGTACTCGCCTGAGCCGTCAGATAGTGTAGCATTTGCCAGAGCTGAACCCTCCAGGGTTGCAACCATTACTGCTCACAAGTTCACCACAATGATTGACTCAACACAGGAGTGGCTGAAAAGATTTAATGTTTACTCAGGCAGGCATGACGTAGTGACTTACTGTAAAAAGTGGTGTGCAGCTGTAAACAAGATCATGTGATAGATGAGAGAAGATATGCCAAACTCACGAGAGTCTCATCTACTGCAGGCCGGTGAGTAAAGCGAGAGGTTGCCTTGGACTACGATGCCCTCTCATACCTGCTCTGGTGCTCTGGATTGAGTAGGCCTAAGCGATGTGAAGAGTAATGTCATGAGGGTTAGTTGAGTAGCTGCTTGGACAAGTTGGCCATCGAGAAGCAGATCCTCGGGCAAGAGAGGAATTTTGAACAGGGCAGAATGAGAGTGTGAGTTATCATGACCCGGCTCATAGGAAGGGGGGGGGGGGGGGGGGGGGGCTCCGAGGCGTGATGCCCAGGGGAGCCACCAGAAAAAATCATGGCCGAAACCTGGCAGTTCCAACTGGCCAGATAAGACGGGAGGCCAGAGAGCATGGTTTGAGCAATTTCACATGGATCTTTTTAACTAGACAGGCCCTTACTTAATTGCAATAGCGGCCTCGTGTTTGGTCGCTATCCTTCACTACGGTGCGGTCAACAGCCACCCTTGGAACATGGAGTGGAAAGTGGGGCCAGAGGGCCTGATACGGGCCCTCGTCATAGCCCCGCCTGGAGAGTTCAAAATGGCCGCTGTTTGAAAGTAACCATTTAGCCAGCAGGGCGGCTGGAACATTGTCTCGTTTTGGCTGCATCCAGGCTTCTTGGGAGTGTTCGTTTCAACTGGCATTGCAGCGACAGCATTGTTAGGATTGTGGAGAGGCATCGCCGAAAGCATCAGGACCACTAACACTGCCCTAAATTCAATGTAAATGCCGCTCAAAATCCATGAAGCCATGGCGGCGAGGAGCAGAGCAGGGGTTCATGGGTGCTCTCCTGAGCCGTCAGGTGGTGTGGCTCTCACTGGAGTGAGACTCCAGGGGGTCGTTTTATTGTCAACTCTCCTAGGAGAGGAGAGTCCCCACGAGGGATAGCTCCACCAAGGATATATTTGAGGAGATATCCTCAATCTCGTTCGATTTACCCTGTCCTCGGGAAGAAGAGAAATTCTCGTCATTGGAGAGAATTCCAGGACAAATAGGCCTGTAGGAGAGGTTGGAGGAGACTTGAACGAGGTCTCGTAATCACTCTCTTCCTATTGGCCAGATTCACGTGTTTACTGGTCTCCTATTGGTTGCTAATGATTCTTTTCTTTAGTGAGCCCTGTGGAGACACAGAGTGGAATTTTTGGGAACTAATTTCATTATTTATGAATGTCTGTGAATCTAACTAAATAGCACAGTAATTATCCAACTGAGATCTCCAGTTTTTATCAAAATCATAATAAATATATTTCTGATGGTTCGAATGAATTAAATAGCTTTTATTTATTATTTTGAATCACCCGCGATACCCCTAGAATAGTCGCCCGCCAGGAGAGCTGAAGGAGACTCTGGACATGGTCTCCCAGCCCGAGGATAAAAAATAAAACGGAAATGGAGGAGAGCTCCTAGATCGTCGGCTACAACTCTCCTTCCTCACGATAATTTGGATTATCAAACCCAAACTGTCCTACGACCTCTCCTTGGGTATTTCAAGTCTCCTCGTGCAAAAAATAAAACAGGGCCCAGATGACGTGGCCGTCGCTGAGTCTTCCCGCGTTGCAACCGTTACTGCTCATAAGTTCACGATAATAATGTAGAGGTCATGAGGGTTTCCACAATCCTGGCGAGGCTCTGCCTGCCGCCTTTCCTGTCTCCATTGGGATGCAAATGATATGATAGAAGGCGCGCAGGTGGTATCCAGGAAATATATTTAATATAGGGAAAAACAGCGGCTAGGCACAACACCCCATCCCACCACTCTCCCCCTTTTAGCCGCAGTGCTGACCTTAGTTCGGTAGGGAGGGAGAAGGGGTTAAACTGGGCCATAAATCACGGAAGCACCAATAGGGCTAGCCGCAGCATCGTCCATGAATGGAACATGCGAGGCCTCTATGCAAGATTGGCCATTTGTGTTTGTAAGCCGGGCTGATCAACGGGCTGTAGGTGGTGCTCGGAGCCTGCATGGTGTGCACATGTCCGGCCTGCAAGCCAGAGTAGCGCTAGTCCCATGTAGGTCTGACGTCGGTCCAGGAGGCCCGAAACTGAACGAGCACAACAACGGAACAACACTGAACGGACCACAACATATATTTCAAAATGATCGATGTGATGTATCTTCCTAGTCACTCTGTCACGTATAACGAATCATAGCATGTCAATGTCACCTTATATTCCAGAATATATGTACAATCTCCCGAAATACACCAAGGAAAGAAAATGCCGTCATATACTCACATGTACAGTCGCATGAGAAAACCCCATTTGTCAGCAATCTTTGATTTTATAGCCTCCCTGCAAATATTTGCAAAAGGATGTGGGTTTACCAGTGTACTTTATCCGAGGTAGACCGCTAAATGAGGGCTATTATTACAAACATACGGTCAGGGATTGCTTATTCTACTGGAACCTTTTTTGGCATGATGCAAATAATAATTGCACATGTCTTATCATATACCACGTCTGATCCACCGTTACCCTCGTGGAAAACATGTGGAGGCCTCTTTGTTTCGCTATCTAATGTTTCTACAGGGCCATTTTTTCTTTTAGATCATGTGTTGCCTAGGAGGAGAGATTGGTTGTTTGGTATCTTTACTCGACTTTAGAGCTGAACATTTTATTAGAGCGTGCTTGGACACGCTATATACATCATCTAGAGGTTAGAGGGGTCCATATAGACTTTCAGGGTACTGCATATAACTATCCCTTCACTATCTGTGTGCTATTCACTGTGATATTGAGAACAGAGCAGGGAGCCAGTGTCACAGTCTCTTAGAGGCGTGCCAAGCTGACCATGACCAATAACTCAAGACCGAAATACCTCAATACCCACTGGTGCTTGATGTGGTTGGATCCTAGATAGGCAGTTGCAGAAATGGCAAGTTGACTAGGGGCAAGTGGGTTACAGAAAGCTACTCACAGGCTCAATCTAACTCAAACCTTTTAATCGTCATTCATTTATAACTACACGCTCATGCATCTATGATGAACATACTATTTGCTCCTAGTTTCTTATTTACGTTGGTTGTGTTTTGATTATACAATAACATCATTGATTCACTTTTTGAAATAATTCAGTGATGCAGATAAGGTAGCTCCTATGGTCTTTCAAATCTAGCTTGTCAATATTACACCATGGATGGATCTTATCCGTTAAGTGTAGTGGATAGGATCAATACTAGATTGAGTTAAGACGGCGTGGGTAGTAAACGTTTCAGAGAAATTGTGTCTGGGTGTTTTGGGTCGAGGATACCAAGATCGACATAGTAATGGAGTTGGGCATCTTGTGGTCAGCCCAGTAGATAGCTTGGAGGTTGAACCCTGGGCTGCCCTGCCTACTGCATCCAATCACCGCCACAGCATTTTCCAACCTGAACAATCCCATCCTAATTTCCTGCCGCCGACCGTCGGGGGCTTCTCTATGTGCAATTTGTCGGCCCGCAGTCCACTGCCATGGATGGGTGTCGTAAAATGTAGCGTTTGTTTACGACAGTCACTGTAGAGGGGAAGGATCGAATAGCGGCGTTTCTGCACTGATTGCAGGCTTAATGTTAGTCGTCAAAGACGCCAAGATCGCCTTTTCCTGAACGGTCCGTGTGCTGATTTTTTACCCACAAAATACCGACGCCGACTGTGTAGTGGACACTCCAGCAGAATTTAGTACCCCCTCCCTGGTCCCAGCCCGTGCCTCTCACGTGTGCAGGTTCTGTGGTCCGTTGGACAGTGGTCATTGATCCACACACGCTATCCAATAATTCCCATCCAGACAAATATCATATCAACTCTGCCAACACGTCCCTATCATCTCCGCATACTAAGGCACTTACTCTACCGCTCATTCACTCAATTACGACATTACCCCCCGAGTCTGACCAGATATCATCCGTGCCAAAACTAATTTTTCAAACTGTATACAGCGTACTTTTGCCAACTGCTTCCTCCGCGCCTACATATGGATCCTTCAGCTGCCGGAGTATATGGGGATCGGGACGGCAGATTCAGCCAAATAAGATTATCTAGATCGAATACACTTTCCGATTGTATTCGGCCAATATCGATCCGGGCCATTGACAGACAAACCCTGGTTTGGGCTGGCCTCTTCAGTTGTACATGGATGCGCCGTACGTATGTGTGGGAATGGAGGGTTGTCCATTCAGCCCCGGGTCCAAGTAGGTGCCCGTCGGGAGGAAAGACTCGCTCCGAGAGAAGCTCGGAGCCGCTCCATTGAATTTGGAGCAGCTCAGTGGCGACGGGCGGGAGGCCCGTCGTGCTGTTAATATGAAGGAAACGTATCATTTATATCCACTTGAGTGTGTCCCTGCTGTGCGCCTCACTACTGGGCCTCTCCCTTCTCCGTCACCTACTCGAGGGCCGCTGTTGAGTGAGCGACTTGCAAACCCGATTAACGAGGGACTCAACCATAGATCCGTTAGGGATCCAACCCATACAGATCCCCGCCCAGATGGATCACAGGGATGTGCGGGAGGGATATCAGGCGCCTGGCTTCTCAAGCTTTCCAAGCAGTCGGATCTTTTTAAACAAGTTTGGGAAATGAATAGGGTCTGAGCTTCATGCTTTGAATGTTCGGCTTTGAAGAATGCGATTTTTATCTCAGTTCTATCATTTGGTTATTTTATGAGGTTTTCGATCCCAACTTCATAGTTTTCTTGTTCGCACTAACACAATGGTCTTTGTTGTTTCTCTTTTAACTGAACTTTCTATTTCTAAGCCAATTAATCCAGTCTTGTGCTTTCAGCATATTCGCGATACTGTTGTGATCAACATGATTAACATTCTACATTTTCCATTCTTCTGAAATGTTCATGATATGATCTAGTCATTGAAGTTGCAAGGGACTCAGAATCCATTTACAATGGATTATGTAGTCCGTCATTTGCATTCAACAAAAATTTTGAAGAACTTACCTGAGGACTAGGACTGCATTTTTGGGCATCATTCCATTACTTGTGACGTTCCTTATTTATAGAGTTAACACCGGTTTAAGACGTCTTTAGGCGGTAGGTTTTGGCAACCACCCATCTGTCATCTATGCCGACCCTATCTACTGTCGTAACGAGGTTTACACTCAGTCTCCATTTGGAGGCCCAGCTTCTCTATCTACCAGATGCCATTTGGTTTTGCCCTCTTTGCCAAGTCTACTTAATCTTTCAGTCCATCAACCCATGGTTGTGGAGCGCTTTAACGCGAGAGTTTGACAGGTTTGACTGGTCTTCGGTCTAGCTGAAATAGCTTCAACTCCGTTCATAGATTTGTATAATCACAGAACATTAATTCCAGTCAAAATGAGGATGAGTAATAACGATTTTATCCCTGATATCAAATGTAGCATAATACGCGGATTACCCAAATATTAACTTCTTTTACGGCACCAATATACATGATGATTTCGAAAAAGTTGAACGTGGGATCTGACCGAGGAATATATATGTAGTACTTTCTGGCTACCTCACAGCGCGTGACTACGTTATCAAAAAGACTGTTCAATCCAATCAGAAAGTAAAACAAAAGCAGAGTCATGTGTTAATCAAAGTCGGTGATGCTGAAGCTTGTGAATCATTGGGAAGCGACTGGTACGATTTTACCACTATAAAAGGAACAAAATAACCAACGGTAATGAATTGTTATAAATGCCAAAAGGAAAAAGGTCCATTAACAACAATGCGAGAAATTCTTCACGTTTTAAATTTGTTGGAGGCAATCGATTTCTACTCAGAAGGTTTACAAGAGAGGTAGTGTCTTTTTCCTCAGTGGACTCCTGGGCAAGTTCCAGGGAAGAAGTGTCCACAAGAGATAAGGATTGCCTTAAAACCAGGGGGACTTCTTCCAGGGCAAAACGGGAGAGACACAACGTGCAGACTCCGAATGACCAGCCGTGTTGGTACAAAACTCCTGATCTGCGTGTATATATCTCTACCTATACCACTAGTAGGTTTTGCTTACACAGTGATCTACAAATTTCTATAACATATTGCATGGTAGGCTTTTCTACTCTGCCTTCGGTTGGCCTGGGATAGAAAGAGATTTCAGAATAACTTCTATTCCTTAAGTAATAGGAATGACTGTACTGGTCTATCCTATTTGGTTTACAGGTGCTTTTATACATTTGTCAATTCATTCGGTTTATATGTGTATAAATATTTAAAAGAAACACATCTAAATGTATATAAATATATATATATATATGTATATATATATATATATATATATATATATATATATATATATATATATATATATATATATATATATATATATATATAGTGCTGGTAAATGGTGTGACTTGTGGACATTGTCAACACATTCAGCAAATGTCCCATATACATATATATGATACATGTATATAGGCATTCCTTGAACTTCAACATAACAAGAAGAGATAATAAAAAAGCGAAAGGATATTGCTGCACAGAAATTATAGCCAGGAAGTGTTCCTGACGTTAGCAGACAGAAATATGCATTCTCTTTATGGGTTTGGTGGCAGTTGGTGGACTGTCTTTACAACCGTCTTAAGTGTAGTGCTCTGAGTGTGGGTAATGGGTCCGGCTGAGGGCGCCTATTGACTCACCACCCTCTTCCCCCTTGCAGATCTCTTCCCGCCTAATGGCGCTCCACTCTCCGATATCGACACGAGGACTGCGCGCGCTGTCCTGTACATCTGTGTTCTTTTCTTTCGGTTGCGCTCCTTTATTGAAGTTGCTGACATATTTCTATCCATTTCTACCTTTCTGAATTACTCCTAGGGCCTGTGCCCGAAGTCGTTCATCACAAGAATTTGAGGAAAGTATTCATCGTAATGTCACATTTCTATTGCCTAGAATGCGGGGTATCCAATCACATCGTCATATATCAGGTTTAAATAATATGCCGTACATATTACTCTTCAGACGAAGCGTTTGCCGACATCAGTCTCTGATTGAGTAGAGGAAATGTCGACATTAAGGAACATGCGCTAGCTTAGAGCCCCGGTTCAGAGTTTCCCAGGGAACTAACAGGAAGTCGACAGAAGAATATGATATGTTACTCTCACATACCTGTTTTTGTTAGGTATGGCATTGGCAATATCATCTCATAGTTGCAATGGAGACAGTATCTGAAGAGTATTTTTAAATATGGAACCTCAAGCTGTAAAGTTCAGAATGTGTCATTTGTGGTTGCAGGACTTTTGTTTGCAAACAATCTGTAACTATTCTAAACTTAGTTTCCATTCATCCGATATGTTTCCCCAACGTACGTATTTCACTGAAATAAATAACAGAATCCAAAGAATCAAAGTACGAAATATTAGGTATCAGGTCCTACTCTTTCATCACATTAAATGTTGATTTAGGTGTTGATGTTCAACGTGCAATTCACGTACTTTCTAAAGCAATGTGACAACAATGATTTCATGGGTTTGCTTGTTTTTCGGAGTCACCAAACTTAGAAAAAGCACAGGACCCTTTACAGTAGGCCCTACCCAGATAGAAAGTAAGCATCCGGATCCACGTCTCATCGTTGGCGTGAGTGCGATAAGAGGATGCGTAAACCCCAAGTCTGAGTGGCTGTCAATGACGATGGTCTGAGCTAACAGTGTCCCTGTACACCCTGACGGCGGAAGCTCTGTCGTCAGGATCCATCTCCTCACAGTGACCAAGAAATACATCTTGGTCCCTGGCGTATCCAGTCTACCGATTCATGAAGCACTGTCGGAACCAGGGCCTGTGGTCACGTGTCTTGGATCACGTGTCACGGGTCACATGTCAGAGGTCAATTGTCTGCATGTCCAGTGCGGAGGGACAGGGACCAACAGCTAACTTCAGGATCTCTAGGCCAATCCCTTCAATATCATTACCTAACCTTCCCCATACTCACCATACTCGCAATTCATCTTCCTCCAGTCTTATTTTTAACACTATATATTTCGTAACCGGCTCCTTTATTTCACTCTTAATCCTGGCGCGTCACCGAACGAGAAAAAATACATTACTATTAGGGACAATATGATATAAATGAAAGCTCCATGCAAATATATTTACTACTTTTCTCTGTAATCATAACACAAGAATTGACCGGATTCTATCGACTGATGGTCGGGAAAATAGGATTTTCCCTAAACCCAAAATAATCATTGTAGCATAAAAATGACAATAACCTGAGCCTAAAATATTAATCCTCCCGTGCTCGCTCCTCCTTGTCCCTGGTCACTATATCTCCAGCCTCCGGGTACCCCGTCGAGCACTGTCAGCGCTCCCTATTGCCCACTCCCACCAGTCTACTGCTACCTTGTCCACAGGAGAACGTGAGGTCTGCGTGTCCGGGCAACTTTTCTCGCAAACACGCGTCAAGCGGTCTCTTCCGGTGGTCGAGAGGCCGCGTCTGGTGCATTGTGTGGTCAGAGAGGCTGGAGACGCCACATCCCGGCCTCCTCCATGGAGACAGATGAGGCTATTGTTGTAGGAAGAAGGGGGCTCTCCTGTCCTTCTGTACGGCTGTGGGATTGGCCAGTCTAGAGTCCTTCGGCATTTATTTTATTTTTCTAACACTGAACCGCTTTTGAATGTGTTCTCTTTCTTTTACAAACAAAATTATATAGACTATAGTTACTGGTATGACTGCCATGGTCTGGCTTATAAATTAATTTCTAAAATGTATCTCAGAAGTCCTCACTAGGTTATTCCTATAAGTAATTCTTCTAGATTATTTCGCTTTAGTGTAAAGCCTCTGAGTAAGTGAAGGTATACATATACCCATAAGAAATTGACAACGACTGTTGCCCCCTTAAATGTAACGAACTCACACAAATGTAACAACCCTTAAATGTCAATAATGTTGTTAGCCCTGGAGGTAGAATATGGTGTCCCGCAAGGCTCCGTATTGGGGCCGCTTTTGTACCTGTTGTATGCCAATGATTTATGTAATGATATCCCTGAATGTAACTTCCTGCAGTACGCGGACGACCTGGTGGTCTTTGTGAGCGACTCTTCAGAGCAATTGGCTGTTCGTAGGCTCCAAGCTGGTATAGCCACAGTTGAAAATTGGAGTAAAAAAAATGCACTGACTATAAATGTGAAAAAAACTAAAACTGTATGGTTCGCCACTAAACCAAGATTGAGACGACTGGATCCAATAAGTGTAAACTATGGAGGATCTGTGATACCGTTTTGCTCATCATACCGATATTTAGGTGTACTGCTGGATGGTAGTTTAAACTATAGTGATCATGTTAAAGGCATTGTGAAATCAGTAACCCATAAGACATACAAGTTCAGGAAAATCAGACCTTATCTGACAAAAGACATCTCCCGAATGATATACTTAACTACGATACGCCCAGTATTAGAGTATTGTGGTTTTCTCCTAGGAGGAGCCAATGTAAATGATGTGATGAAACTACAACGTGTGGAAAATAGAGCGCTAAGGGTAATTTTAAACACATGTAATATCAGAATGTCCCAGGAAGAGTTGTTGAAAAGGTGTGAAATTGACTCACTGTCTACTAGGAGGGATGACCAGATGCTTTGTATGATGTTTAAATTGTCTAAAAAACGGAATTACTCGATCAAAGAATAAGACGTACTAGAGGAGACAGTAAAGTTAGATTTAATGAAATCAGATTTAAAGGTGAATCCTATAAGCGCTCCCCGATGTATCGAGGTATATCCCTCTGGAACGCCCTTCCAGTAAAAACTCAAAAAGCATGCACAAAGAATGCCTTTAAGATAGGAATAAGCAATCGCCTATGACAACTAGCTATTGTAATATCATATTTTCTGAGATGTCGATACTCATCAATTCCATACCTTATACACCTCATGTTGTAATCTACTTAAGAGACTGGTTTACCTGGATTCCCATGGAAGAACTGTATGTAATACGACAGAATGGTGAAATAAACATTATTAAAAAAAAAATATATATATAAAAAAAATAAATATTAAAATACCTTTGTATTAAACTCCCTGAAATGTAGTAACACCTCCTTTAAATGTAATAACCTTGCCAACCTTTCTGAAATAAAAAGGCACCCTTAAATGTAATAAAATGTGGAACCGCAAATGTAATTAACTTCTCCTTTATATGCAAAGGGGTTTATTACAAATTTGTTTGAAATTCTATTACATTTAGGGTTTGATGCATTTATAGGAGTTTCTCACATTTAAAGGTGTAACAAACGACTCCTGATTAATTTCGAGCTAATGGTCGCAATAAATCAATAACAAGAAGGTCGATGTACTATACCTTCATACAGTGACCTCAATGAGATCAGAGAGCACCCCAGGCGCCTTCACAGCAAAATGATACAAAGTTTAATACATTTTGATCGAATTAGGAAATAGGGAAACAGGGTTTAAAGTGCATTATGTGGTGGCTATTACTGATCGGAACATGATACTTGTCTTTCAGACAGGGGGATACGCGCTATTGCTAATTAAACAGACCACTGCTAATCAGCTACACTTGGTGAAAATGCGAATATTGAACTCTGAAGTTCGGGTAGAATTGACCATGTCTCACCATGTCAGTCATTCTGCTATTGGGCGGGCAATAATTTGTCAATGGAATACATACATAAACAATTATGTCACTGATCGTTACCAATCTAATGAATTCATCGGGAGGAGTCACATCTGTAATAATGGGCGTTTCGATGTCTTTTCGGCTTCGCATATAAAAGACCATAAAGTATTCGAATCAAATATACAATGAGATCCTCACCTCTGTTTAAAACGGGCTTTGCACAAAAAGCAATACTAACACCAACAGCACCGTTTTGCACCCGACGGATAAGATATAACCTTATTCTCTAAAGACTCCTTTTAATTGGAAATTTGATGACGGGTTTTAGGCAAATACGTTTCAAGTGGGTGTGAACCAATAAATGGTACCTTGGAGAACTTATTATAAAATATCTATTCTTTTGGAAAATCCTAAATGAATTAATGGAGCGTTTTGTGTCCGTCTTCTTTAACGAATTTGTGTTTTGGAAGTGAGGTTTAAAAGACTTTTCAGTAGTTGAAGAAATCCAGAACACTGTTAATGAAGGAACTCTGGGACTATCCTGCCTTAACGCGTCGTCATTACGGATTCCCGAGGGGGGGGGGGGGGGGGGGCTCGTGACAGAAGATGCAAGCGCCGAACGGAAGGAGCTAAAGATACTTATTTTTTGGCAAATCATTAATATTTTAATGTAATCATATATAATTAGTATAGAAAGTTGTTCGAACCAAACTCATTGTTACATCATATAGAGAGATAACATGAACTGTGCGCAATCCGTTGGTGCTGGATGTATGTTCAAACCGGCTAACCGCTGTATGTACTTTCAGCTTAAATAAAGTGTTTAAAAGAAATAAAAAGAGCATACAAGGGCCAGAAAGATGCGCTTCGATATCCACGTTTGAGCAGAAATATACCTTATTATAGCTTATCAGCGGGTCTCTCTTCATGAATCTTGATGGGTATGGCGGTCTGTTTCTATTGCACTGCTTTACAAATGGGTTGTTCTTTGTATCGCTTCACAAGCGTCTAGCCTAACCTATAACTCTGTAACTCACAAAAAGACCCCCTCTCTCCTACGTGATATACTACCGAACGCCTCTGCAGGCCGCCATATCTACCTACATACTCATAATGATCGAGGCTTTCCGTGCGTGGCCAACTGTTCTAAATTCACAAAGTCACAGATCGGAGTCGTCACGATAACGGGGAGGGGCTCGTCGTTTCCGCTCTGTGCGCCGTCCTCGCTTCCCTATCGCCGGCCACGTCCGAGGCTGTTCATCAGCGGAGTCCGGCGCCCGGGGCTCCAGGCAGGAGGAGGGAGTTTATGCTAGGCGGCGTTACCGCGCGATGCGCCCGATCCCGGATAGGGCATCACGCGGCACCCGCCTGGCCGAGATCCCGAGCCTGTTGTCCAGGCGGGCGGTGCGAGGATCACATGCAAACGAGAAAATGATCCGACGTATGATGTAGCATTAGGAGGGAAGGCGTTGTTGGTGTTTGTTGGGCGGGCTGGGGGGGGGGGGGGGGAGGTATCGGTGTCAGGCGGCATGATTGACCGCCCGCTGCATGAGGGCTACGGATCAAACAACACACAGACTCGCCCAGACCCTGGGGATAGTGCTTATAGGCCGGTGCCGAGATTGTTTAACGCTAGTCGGCGTTAACATCGCGGCCCAGAGCGAATATGTACCAAATGGGACGGATATGCCGACGGATTACTGCATGATCTCCCAGGTTGACCAAAATAATCTTCGTATAAAGTACAAAAAGGGAAGGGGGCTTCGAAACAAGGACGGGTTTGAAAACCCATTCCAGATATCTTGAATATATGTATATACATAAGAGCCTATTACACTGTTGTCTATGGCAAATTAGTTCATGTTTGATATCAAAAGTGTCCACACTGTTGACACGTTAATGGTACCCAGGGGCGGTACATATATGAGTGTATATATGTGTATCGTGTTCCATAACGACATCTATGGTTATCGCATGCAGGTAATTCTTAACTGCAAGTGTACATTATCCGGGTGTCCGACAAAAATCTAGCTGCTCAAATTGGCAATTCGAACTATCCTGACGTCAGAGCTATTGTGGGTTAATTTGTATGGAAATATAAATCGCCCTATAAGCGGCCCATTGGATACCCGTATGGTAGTAAGAAAATCTCCTTCCCACGGCAAAAAAAACCCAAAGCAATCACATAAAAAAGGTTACATGGATACAATGATCTTTATCATAAGACCATTCCAATGATACTGTACCTAATAGCTGCTCCCTATGCCCCGGTATATTGAATATGATCAGCCTTTGTTATGATCCCATGACATTAGAAGGTTTATATGTAGGGTCTTTGACGGTGAAGATGATCGATGAAAATGTGCTTCTTTCCCAAAGGAGTGCCCGTGTCATTAAAGGGCAGTGGCTTGTCGGGATTCATGCTTCATGGAGAAAACCTTGAACAAAAAAGGATGGGACACAAGTAGGATGGGATTGCTTATATAGGAGAGCAAACAATAACCTTTGCTAAAAATGGGATAGGACCTGACAGTGTGACTAGACAGATTTTATTTCAAGTCAGGGATAATATGAAATATGTTTTCTCTCGTATGCATCATGATAACAGTACAATGATTCCTGGGGGGTATTCTGACATGCAACTAAATAAAATTCGACCTTGAAACAAAACCCATAAAGCCATCATGAATAACATTGCTTCCCCTGAACTTATTTCTTTATTTCACGCGACATTGATGTTTTTTGTCAAGTTCTATATAATGATTTAAAAACATTAAGCATCTGGTCTGAATGATGAATTAATTTTTCATTTCCGTGTGGTGATTATAAAATGTGTTTACCATGTTGATAGTTATAAGATGAATACATTTATGAATACATGTCTGAATGATACCTGCAGGAACTATGGCAGCGTTTTTTTAAGAGAATCGATGAGAGGTCAGAATGAGAATGCTAGGAGCCGAACCTAACATATTTGTTGTCCTATCTAGGACATGATTTAGATATCAAATTTGTTTGGTGTGAATAATCCTAATTATTGTTGAAAACATCTTCAGTTATAGGCGGCCTACCCTAGTAAGTTCAGGATCGGCTCTCCTTGGGGAAACTATTGTGTAGGGGATAGCAACGGCCGGGACGCCACCAAAGTATGGGGCTTGGATTAGGAATCTCCCGTTTTAACTATATAATCACATGCCTGTGTACTGCTAGAGTGGATTTTCACCACCTGGAGGCAGGAGGCACTGTACAGGCATCCACAAGGACTATCTATATACATTGTATATCGATCCAATCAGAACACGGCAATAAAGTCGGCCAGTTACATTGTATGATTCCACACAGATACAACAGCCTCTACTACCATTCCGATTCACCCATACAAATGGTCGGCGCTTGGTGGTCTTTTCACTATGAATACATACATTTCTATACATATGTATCAGAAAACCCTACAGTGTTCTCTAGCCATAGGGTCTATCTATATATCATCATTGCGAAGATGGAATGCAGGGTCTCCCAGATCCAGATCAGCGAGTGTCAGCGAGGCAGATCACCATCCAATACAGATGCAGCCTTCTACAATGCGAATGTGAGCACTACCAATGAATAGTGCTTACCAGATTCGATAACATACCGATATATACACAGACTATCCTGCCCGGGTACATGGGTTTTTGCTGAATGTGGGTACTCCCATGGAATATGGATATATGATTTTCTTGTTCATTCAATTAGGTACCCGCATGAAGTGTGTGCTGCAGGAATGGAGTGCTACTTATGTCGGGCATGTGTCGTATGGATAAAGTCATATATGTCACATAGGGGACGGTGTAGGTGGCATGGCCGATGGAAGTGGTGCGTGCCTGTGACTGTAGGAAAGCAATTATATATCATGGATATCGGATGGAGATTTTTTGTGGCTCGGACAGTATTTTGATGCGTCGCAGAACATTCTGATTAGCGATTCGTGACTAAAGAAAAGGATTTAAGCTCACTCGCTTTGTACCATGATATATTTATATCTGATCCACGCGGATTACTGCATAATACAAAGAACGAAGCCCGTGATTGTATTTT
Organism: Alentia gelatinosa; assembly: GCA_950022655.1. Lineage (NCBI taxonomy): Eukaryota > Metazoa > Annelida > Polychaeta > Phyllodocida > Polynoidae > Alentia > Alentia gelatinosa. The sequence continues at coordinate 42,946,566 of OX465583.1, read as the reverse complement.
ATAGAAAAAGAGATATGTCTTCGAATATTTGTTTCATTTTCCATTGGGGATATGTATTTTCTTCAACATAGAGATCAAATATTACTCTAAATGGGAGATTGTTGTTTCCCGAAACTTCCTTTTTGTCTATTTAGGTTTGTTGATGGGATTTGGAAGTAGCAGTTGATTGGCGGTATATTGGGCACTAACCAAACTGTTTTCGGTGCAATAAGGCACGCGACACATGGTACTTTGTTTAGTTTAGGTGTCTCTATTTAATGAAGTTCTGGTATGAATAGGGTGTTGGGCGGCTTATAGGATTGAGCAGGTAATACGCATCGATGTAATTTAGTCAGCGGGGATATGGGCAGGCTACTGGATTCTAACAGTATTAGAGCATTGGCACTCTGTATATCACTCCATTCAGGTTAGATCTACAGCTACAACTATACATCTATCTCACCTTACATCACACTGTCACTATGTCACTAATATTCTAAAATTCATCGGAAATATACCCCAGTTTCGTTGTATTCCTGAATCAACATGCATCTTTATACATAGTCTATAACCCTATGCGACAAATACAATAATCTCTACTTCTGATCCAGTGTATGAACAAATATATCTTTAGATAAATTGCATGTGCCATCAAAGGTTAATTGTGACAGCTTTCTCTGGTTTATCTATATTCATAACAGGGGAATTATGCAATCGGGTGTCATCTACCTCATGTAGAGAATACATTATGCATATCCCATATAGGTCAGGTAGCATATATCATTGCTTTCTCTTAACTATTCTCAAACATTCGTGTGCCAAGGTTTCATCTTGCTGATGTTGCAACATCTTCGATTACTATATTTTCCTCGTATTCCTGGATCTAAGGCTTGAACTGACGCTGGCATGCATTACGTGGATTCACAGTTATTAGGGCCCTCCCACATTAACTTGTATCTTCCAGTGTTGCATTTTTCTATAGACTTCCCACCTCCTTTGCCCTTTACCAGTATTTACCATATATATGGCTCTACCACTCTTAGCCTTCCCATGTGCCTTAAAACACCTGCGTTGTTCCACTCAGAGGCAGGCACGTCGTCACCTTTGTGGAGGTGCCGGTCCCTCTCCTACAGCTGTGACCGCTCTCACCAGCAGGGCGTGGCACGTAAACCGGGGGAGGGGGTAAGGCGGCATTTAGACTCCTTGGTAAAATCATCATTTGGAAAATCCTGCCCAGAATGAAAACCTACATAGCATAGTGATTTCTCAGATATTCTCAGTTATTTAACCAGATCCTATTGACCTGTATATTAAAATGTGTCAATTTTGTCTGTAGTTCAGATTTCGGCTCCCATGTGTTTCTCAAGTCTGACTTCAGAATCTGACCCAAATTATGTGAGGTTTGAAACTGATGTAGGAGTGCTAGTTACAATTTTTATCCATAATAACTCCTCAAAGCGCTGTCATTGGCTGGCTGTCAGCAGACACGGCTATCCAAAAAGCTGCTCACTCCTGCTATAACGGAAGGCACAGAGACCTGGCAGTGGGGGATGCTCTGAGGTGCACCGAAAGCCGAGCAGCTCTACACCTGCTAACACACCCAGAGGGAAACTTTCCTCATTGAAGTTAGAAGAAGAAGCCAAGAGCTGCTTATTGCCTTTTGGAAAGAGACCTGTTCAATAAAATTGATTAAGCATTCAATATCATTTAACAGTCAATTCTTCTAACTTTACTTTGCAAGAACCAAACCCTGCAAAGGTAGCTGTAGTGTTTGCACTCAAATCACCTTTCCGCACTCAGTCCTCATGTATGCAATGATTACCCAAGTGTGCATTCATTAAGCTCTTATACAGCTATCACGGCTACCATGACAACATTCGTGTAACGGGTCACGTGTGACGTGTCACGTACGCAGGCGCGTGTCATCATATCACAGCCCCTTCCTCACAGCGTGGTAATTGGATGCCGATAACAAAATGGTCGACAGGGCGCGGTACACATCCCTTCCTCCTTCGCCCCCGGGTTTACTTTTGGCGTGAACAAAAGGACGTAATTCGGGCAGGCGGAAGGAACCACCTGATGCCAGCCCCGTCGGCAGAGATCAGATTTACAAATCGACGCACGTCTGCCTCCGACGCCCACTTAGAGATGACGCGCTTGCAAACGCCCGCTTTGTATTGCCCCAACAAAAAGGGCGCCGAGTTGAGAGGGTGAATGACAAGCTGAGGTCTGTGGGGGCGGGCGTTGACCACGGATAAACCAATAACCCGCAACAATGGCGGCACCCCGAGACGCCGCTGTCCGTGGTGGGAATGACCAACGACCCCTGGCTACACCCTCAGGCCGGCCGTCCCGCCCTCTGCCGACACCCTGAGGTACCTACACCAGCCTGGCCGAGGCAGAGGAGGGGAAGCACGACCTCATCACTAGTAGAATGATATCTACGTTTTGCATGTGCAACAACAACAACAACAACAACAACAACAACAACAACGACAACGACAGCGACAATGACAATAACAAGACCGTCAACAGCCACAGATCTCCGCATCATTACCTGCCAATATTCTTACTCATGTTTTTACCTCACGCTACTCCAACATATTATCATCCCTAACCATAACCAATGCTACAACACCACCTCAGACATAACCATTACCATAATCATTAACAAAGCTAAATCCACAACTATCACCGGAACCAAAACTATAACCCTCACAACCACATTGTACTAAAATCTTCCACATCATTTCAGTCACCACTGCTATTATACATGTGTGTATTTCATCGTTATTATCATCCCGACCATAAAGACAACAGCCAAACTCCCCACCCAAATACCACAACCTCAGCCACAATCACTACAATCACCTTCAAAATCACCAAAACCACCACCGACACCTCTTCCTTTGGAGCAGCTCGTATCTGGCTGCCGCCCGGCGTACACACTTGTGAGAGCGTTGAGCGGGCGGGGCACCAGCCGTCGTCTCCTGGGCTGGGTGTAGGGGCGGCGCGTTGCTGTCTGGAGGAGGCCGGCGCAGTGGCTTTATTTGGGCTCTGAGTGTAGGTCCTGCTCGACGCGGTCTGTGTGAGCTGCTCGTGAGAGACTCACCACCAGGCGACGTCTTTGACCAACCTGCTCTCTCTCACCTATACTACTCCAGTGAGCAGACACACACTCCCACACCCACCTCCTGTGTGCAACACGTCAACGCTAGCACCACCGCCGCACAGGGTTATATTATTGTTGTTGTCAGCCAGGAGACAGAGGATTAACTCTGTGAGACTGTGATCCTCCCTAATCGGATTAAAACTGCCGGAGATGGCGCCTATGCCGTGGAGAACAGGGTAGCGTCCCGCACCCCGTTGTATCCCTGCAGTCCTGCACGCCGGGACTGGCCTGGAGGACGCTAGCGGGTCAGCCGACCCTGGAGTAACGCCGCTATAAGAGACATGGGGCGCGGTCACCACGTCCCGCTGCTCCTCACCCTTGTTGTTCTCCTCCTGCCGATGGCGGCCCACCAGAAACGTGCCGCCAACACGACGATGGAGCCCCCCACAGAGGAGCCGGGCCCGGAGGACAGGAACGTCACCGTGCGTGAGTGTCTGCCCAACTAGAACCCTCAACCAGGGTCTAGTCGCCCTTCGTATAGCTAACAGCAGCCCCATTGACTGTCCCATTGACTGACTAATGAATTACAGGGCAGCTTGATTTCTGTTCCTGAGTGTTTATTTGACTGACATCGTACTGCATGATTTAGCTGCCATTCTTTGCAGCTACACAGTCAGCCTCGATGAATTACTGAGTATCTATTGACTTACAAACTCACTGATTTACTCACCTGATCATTAACTTAACTAAAAGTGTCACCTTGAAGGAGTGACTGTGTCACCACCCTCCTAGTTCAAGATATGGTTGTTTCTCTTGATAGCCCCCCCCCCCTTCCTCCCGAACAGGGCTGACTCAAAGACCTGCTGACTCACTACCTGACTTGAGACAATCACATGTATATATATTTATGTATGTATGATTATTTGCCTGGTTTAGGAGCATCACCCTTCTCCTTGTATGGCTAAATGTTCAATCTCAGTTAGTGACTGGTTGACTCACTGACAGGCCTGACGGCTGACTTACTATCTTATGCATTATTCAATTACATTAATGTCCCCGCACATTGGATGACCAACTGACTAAGATACCTCCTTATAGATTGTAGATTAGTTTGTTGGTCTGACTCATCCTCAGACCAACAGAACAACTGACCAATCAGTCAACTGAACAACCGACTGACAGGCCAATTTATTCATTTAGGCATTATAGTGATAACTGATATATGGAATTACTCGCTGACTCAAATTCTTACCCCCTTCACCTCATTCATTCATAAAGTCACTCAACCACCCACTTAATGCCTGGCATATCGCTCTCCATGAGCAGGTGTTGCACAATGCCCTGGGATTATATGCGCGGATAGAGATGGGCTTTATACTGCGAGTTCTGAGAGAAGTTTTAATTAGACTAATAGATCATCCGTCATCAGAATGAAGATAGATCCATTCTCACCATCTTAGTCTCAGGAACCCTGGAGATTTGACTTATCTTCTAGTAAATTACAGCAAAGCCATATTGAGCACGACGTTACTTAAAATCCCTTGTTGTGAATCCAGGATTTAATGTTTAGATACATATTTTTTAGGAAGAAATATTTACTTTGAATTATGAATTGCGGAAATCAAATGAGCAATGAATCTCTTGAGCAATTGCCCGTCGATAGGCTCGTCGAATCAATCACCCGTAACGTGTCAGGTGGTTGCTCAACTGATTGCATGTTCGTGCATCGTCCATCATCAACTGATGTTTTATTTTAGGCACGCTCTAACCGCTTCTAATTTAAACTGCAGTCACTGCTTCCCCTATCGCTCCAGTAAGTAGTATGTAGAAAGGGTGCACTGATTCGGGAGTTTAGTACCTAACACTTCCCGAGAGAGTCACCCGATTCCTCTGGTGCGTCGCTTCCTGAATTCACGATTTCTAGTACAACAGATACAGAACTGAAGCGATTATATATGCTCGGCTGCGGATTAACATTGCTGCCTCCATTTTGGAAAAGTGTTTTGGGAAAGAAACTTAATTTGGGAACCTTACAGCGCTACTGATTATCAAATTCCACCATCAAACACAACTCATGGCTATTGAATGCGCAACTGAAGAAGCAAGACTGAGAGGAAAACTGATTTAATTAGTATCGGCGAACAATCCGTAGTATCGGACTTAGACTGTAATTTTCAATCGAAACTAGTCAGCGATATGTAAGAAAGTATACAGATTGCATCATACCATATTCTTTACTGAGGGTTTCTTTACGTGTTAACGTAATCTGAGAACGAAACATTAGATGAACAATTAGTTGAGCAAGTTTGAATATGATTAAAGCCAAACAGAACCAGGTTGGTGACAATATTCATTTCTATTGACAAAGCATAGAGTCAAATGGGACAATTTGACTGATTGGGCCAAGACCACAGGAACCAACACCACAGGATATTCTTTTACTGTGTAGAGTCGGTTTAAGTGTAGTCTAGGGTTCAAGGTGCTGTCCGAAGTAGTGTTACATGCCCTGAGTGTTTTACCCCTGACAGGCAGCGAATGTTCCCCTTACTCCTCCAGGCGTGGCCACCCGTTCACGTGTATTGACCGTCATCCCACCATGGCTTGACCACTACCAGGCTGTGACCGACCACTGTGCCGTCCTCACCCTGTTATCTAATCAGCATTAAAATGAGCAGGCCTGAGCGGCAAGCAATGGTAACAGGGATCAGTGCTTGTCTTGGACACTCTAGACTCTAAGTCCTATTCAACAGTAGCTCAGGCACAGGTGATTTTAGATAAGGGAAATTGGATAGGGCAAGTTATATCTTAGAAGTTGTATAAATTGGTACAAGGATTATGCACTCTCACTTACATCAGATTGAAGGGATTCATCCCAGTTATTCAAAAGAAAAAATGCGGGTTTTCAATCTATATAAGGTAAAACTTCGGGTCTATATATGTACACAGAAATATGTCTAAAAGGCTGCAGGTAGGCACACAAAAAAGGACTAGAACAGGAATGGAGAAAATATCTTTTTCTATGATTAATGCAGTCGTGTGGGATTAAATTGTTTAGGCACACAACTAAAGGCTTTCAATATAGTCAGCTGCAAAGATCAGAGCGAGAGTGAAGGTGATATGGGATTTGGATACAGGATTATGCGGGATGTGTGACTGGGGAATTAAAGGCTGAGAACAGGCCAATGTGGGGCTGATTGGTGATGTGTGATTCTGATACTGCGCGGCCCCAGGGGTCATTTACATTACCGGATCTGTCGCTTGTTGTACCGTACACCCGTAGACATTACCCCTGTGGCTATAAATGCTCAACACAGGAATGTGATATGCCTACAGCCTCGGCCAACAATCCGAAGCACAGTGGGCAACTATAGTAGACTGAGGGACCTTCGGAAAACAATTGATCTACATACTAACCAGCAATACATCTAACTTCTATTCCAAATAGATTGATTCCTTGAGGTTTATTCATAATCCTTTAAATGGTATCAAAACAATCCAAACATAATTTGTTAAAACGTGGTAAAGAACACAAACAAGTCTGACTGTTTCGGCCCTTTTTCATATAATTTGACACGACTATCAAAATCCCAAGCGGGGACCAGACAGTATTGGGTATGCGAAAGGATGTACAATATGTATAAAAAGATCATACAACCCGAAATAAAGTGAATGTTTCTACAGGAAATATGTACACAAATTTCCCTGAAACATATATTTATTGGCAGTATGGCAGTTTATAAACACATGATTAAAACTAGGAATACAACAACAATACACAATTACACGGAACTCATTACTAAACAATCAGAATCAGGTAAGAACCAGGAGCTCTATTTACTACGCCAGCAAATCTAATTCCGAAGTTGTTTCTGTAACTTTAATCACCCGTTGGCAAACATTGCGTACGAGGCATTGCGTAAATGGAGAACCAGAGTCTGGCGACCTTCTTTGAAGGGAGTCATTATGAGATGGGCCGAGTTTCTTGTAGAAGTGCATCCTGGTAGATCATCCTTTAATAGAGTAGTAAACTTTTAGGGGTAAAACTCTGCTTTGGATAGACGGACTTCAAATTACACAAGTAGATTTAAGCAAATCATTATAACTTACGAGTACTCGTGGTCAATTACATATTCTATTCAGAAAGAGGTCGTTTGGATAGTATCCTTTAGATACGGACTAGGTAGTGTAGTTTCTGAATACTTGTAGTACGGTTCTGATGATCAGTTAATAAAACACAGATACGGTTTGCAGAGGCTCATATCATCGTCTTCTCCCCAAATCTGAAGTTTTTAGATCCAGCTCATGAAGTACTTTGCAGTGAACGTTCCTAGAAATAAAGAAGCAATTATATAGGGGACAGAGCCATTGTTAGTTTATAAAACAGTCACTAGGTGGCCAGCAGTATGGCAGGCCCCTTTGGGGGGACAGATCTATATTCTAGCTCTTTGTTCTTACGAAATTCAACTGCCTTTCAATGTTTTGCCATGGTTCCCTTGACTCGCTACACCCATCCTAGAGCAGGATGACATAATGATTAACCCCAGAACATGAGGTTTTTCACATGGAACACTCTATATACATATGTCAGCAAGGCTAGAGTTGTGACACTTCCCCATTATGACTCACTTCTTTCACAACTTCTTTAGTGAAGAACACCTACTTTTTCACCTCCTTTAGTGAAGAACACCCAGTCGGGGGGCGTCATAGCAGCCCCCATGGATCATAGGCTATATGCCGTATATGTGTGGTTGTTTTTCTGGTCAATGCAACTCAGACGGAAATGAAATATGGATGGTCTTTACGTGTTCAAAGCTCAAAATAATTTGGAATACCATATTGTCTGACATTTATAGTTCCGTAGACAATTGGATCTCCATTTACATGCCTTATCTATTTTTCGTTTTCAACAGAAGAGAGCGCCAAGAGTAAAACCAATGAAACTTACCTGAACATGTTTTCCCAAGAATATAACCCTGTCTCTATGAGCAGATAATAATATTGACGACTAAATTGAATATAAAATTCGGTTTGAGAAGACGTCTCTGGCTGTGGGGACGGTATACTCTGTACAAAACCTGGCACGAAGCAACGACAGGCAAGCTGCCATCCAGCCACCTGTCAAGGGGCCAGCTCTGATTTGAATTAATCAACCCTGCCTCACCCCGTTTACCATCCCCTCCCTTTGGAAGGTGGGATGGAGCAAGGGGCTAGACGAAGTGGGGACTGGCAGCCTCTCCCACGGAGCACCTCCTTCTGGTTAGTGGAGGAGGAATATATTCTGGTGGAATTCAGGCCGCTTTCAAAGGTGTGCATACTGAGACACTATTTATGGGGTAGGGGATTAAGCGCGTAGTTTCCTTGAAGGGGTGTGGGGCATGATTAATAGGACCTAGGTACGCCGAGCTTGTCCACCCATTTCTCAGTGCTCCATGTATAAACAGAGTAATAGAGACCGCACTACTCATAGAACGTCCTCCATAACCAGAGAATCTGACCATGTTCTGGCAGAATCCAATCTTGTTGTTCGGATTTAGACCAACATTTTGAGAATTAGACTCACCTCAATATGTTATTGCTCCAGAGTGATCTCCTCAATATGCCAATACTGTTCCATTTACATATGATATAAGAATATATAATGCCTGACAGCACCAAAACTAGTATAGATGTGGCATAGATCGGGCAATTGATGTCCACTAATCAACATCTAGAGACTCCTATTTCTAAGATAACCTATTTTTGATATAGGAAGAACAAACAGATGTTGCACAGCTCTGAATTTGTACGAGAAGAAATATACTTTCCCTGCTTAAGTGGTCAGGGCCTATTGTAACAGCTCCTCAGGCGTGGCTTATCAGGGCCCTAACCTTCCATCTTTCGAACAGCACGAACAAGCTCAGGGGTAAATCGTCGTCCACCACTAAAGCCTCCTCCAAGCACATATCTAGTGGGATTACATGAAAACACCATCACCACCTAACACAGCTTCGAGCAAACTTGGGCAGACTTTCCCGTGACCCCGGCTGCAGGACCCGCCTTGCCCACGGACACCGGTCCCCCTCAGGCCGGCTGTGTCCACATTGTATTCTGAGCTCAATGAAACCATAGGGCACCGGGAAGGGTAAATCCCAATGCCTACGGCTCCACTTCTCCGACGGGAACACTGGCAAACCATAACAGCTTAATACTTTACTCATTTAATCTTGTAGTCTGCAAACATGGGCAAATAAATATGTACACCATTAGACTCTTGTCAAACATTGCAAATGGACGCGAAGGACCGCAGAATATTAAGAACTATAATCATTGATTCATTGATTTGACTCAGATTTCCTAGTACCACCTCGTGTCATCTTTGATTTCGATATGAAGTCTTGATATTGATATACTAGTTGTCAGCAAATCTGTAAGAATTCTTTAAAATGAAAGTGTATGAAAAGAGGATCTCTCAAAATAGCTCTAGTCCCATAGTAGGGCTATAGACCATGTGATGTATGGATTGGTGGGATATGGCATCAACTTCTAATGAAGTTAAAGGTTTCAGCTGTTTATGAACTGCAAGTCGTAAGATCTTAGGGAGACCTTAAAAGCAATGATATGCATATATAGTTACGGTGTGTATATTAGAACCTGGGCAGGAATGCGGCCATGCTGACACTGTCTTATCCATGTGAATAAATCAGAAACAATAAATGTAAGTTTGATCCTCAGATATGAAAAAATGCGTATTGTCAATGCCACGTTATATTTGTGTTTTTAGTTCACAAGAACCGGATAATCCCAGACGAGCAGCGACTGCTGAATAAGATGTTCCGGATATATGACCACAGCGTGCGGCCTGTCTACAACGCCACCAACAACGTCGTCGTCAAGTTCGGCCTCACCCTCATTCAGATCATGGATATGGTGAGTCACGCCTCTTAATCCTCCTTATAGACCTTTGTAGGGACTTACTGTGAGAACTCCATCTTTAAAACTGCGGGAACTCCATCTTTTAAAAGCAAAGGTGGAGCAATGCCAGATGATAAGCCACTACTCAACAGGCTATGGGGGGGGGGGGGGTATAAATTAAATCGGCAACATTCATGTGTTCAGTATAGCGTGGATAATCTATATAAAGCGTAAATGAAAAATCATCTCGACCTCAGCATTACACCTTTGACAGTCCAGGGAATACTTAAGAGAGAGAATTGGAGAAACCATCTTTAGAATCATTCTATATTAGTTCTCTGTGGCAGCAAACATAGGTCAGAAAGAGTTGCACATGGCAAGTATATATCAGCTAACAGGCGTGTATTGTTAAACGCACAGAAAACTCAGTAAGTTATTCAAATACACCAGAGTTATCCCAAAGTGGTTGATCGGTTGGATTAAAATATGTTTTTGGATACTCTATGACGATACTCTATGAGGACAAACTTGAATCTCTCTGACTCTTTGCCGTATATGTTGATGAACATGGTAATATATGCTCTGGCCTTGTGAAAGATACGCTTCAACGTTTCATTTCTGTTCATTTTATATATTTGCATAGTGACGTCTTAGTTGAGACAAGGGTTAAGTTTCAGTCCGGTTGAGCCTCGGTCCCTGGTTTATTGAACCAATCTGTCGTTGAGCGTGAGAAACTGAAATGCAAACATAAACATGACGTGGAGAAGTGCGTGCTTTGAATATTTTCTCGTTTTAATTATTCAAATTTAATCAACATTATCAATAATGATAAATGAACTAGATAGCATGAAAAACCATTCGAAAGGCGCCTAACACTTTAACTACTAAACTATTGAGGGATTTGTTTTAGTTATCCGGAGGCCTGTTGAATAATCCAGGATATATCATAGAAATTGTCCTCAGATCTTAGGGCCAATATCGTTGTATAAGCTCATTGGTCATAGAGCTAGGACAGTTCAAAGATACGATCTTATGTAGGCTTTGAAATGTCGTTGTATAAATTTATCGCACAACTCTCGTTTTTCCTCCAAATTGTCCTGAAACTCACCTAAGTCAGGGACACCTATATGGCTGTCGTACATTAGGTTTTCCTTAAAATACAGCCTAATAAGCTGTGATTTTAATTGTTATAGGTGGTTTTATTACAAAATGGCTGGTTATTGGGAAAGAGGAAGGATTGTGCATCTTTTGATGGCAGAAATGAGCCTCTTGAGGAGCTGGATGATCTTGGGTTTATTCAACACTTCCTAGGACATGCTGCCCGTTGAATAATTCAGGAAATGTCATAGAAATTGTCCCACATCTATGCGGCCTCAGGCTTAGTTTCATGGAACTTATCCTTAGGATATATCTGCGACGCACCTAGGACAATTTTTAAGAGGGATTTTCTAGTCACTAGGGATTTCATTTATGACACGATATTTGGTGTGGATCGTCCCAGGCCTTCTCCATCTTGAGTTAGATCTTATCGTCCAGCCCTATGGTACATCCTGGATTATTCAACGGGCCACAGAATTGTCAAAGCTTATGACTGGGTCCCTATGTCTGATTAATGCATTGGGAATTTATCTACTGGTGTTATGTTGATGTATGAAGCTAAGTGGTTAGTCATGCATGTAAGCCTGACAAATGCTTCGCGAGGCACTGTATTTTTTTATATTCTGATGGTATTATCATGTAGCAGAAACTGATCCGTATGAACACTTGGATTCTGGGGTGTATACCAAAGTTAAACCAAAGTTAAACTTTTTGTAAAGACAATGGTAACTGAACAGCTTAACCATGCAATAAATCATTTTAAAACAAATGTCTGATACGTACAAACTCCTTGTTGAATCAAAATTTAAACACGCAGAACATCCTGATGATTTTGTGAGAGAGAATCGGGAGGGGGGCATGACAGACCCAACTGGTCCCGGGACTAATGACCCTCTTCTAGGTGTCGTTGACCTTTACACATAAGGCTAAACACGAACGTGTGAGGCTAATTCTGTGGGGTGGAGATTCTAGCAAGGCGGAAGCTACGTCTACTCAGAGTGATTAATGAGCAGCTCTTAAAGAGAATGACGAGCTAATCCAAACACGTGTGACACGCAAATTACAGACGTGGGCAATGTGTATGTAGATACCTATTTACATATATAATGCGTTTATACATATATGTGTGTATTATATATTCTATATTGATATGTAATATAGACCTGTAATCATTGAGATATACCGGTCCTATGACAATAGACTTCAATCTAGACATTGATGCAGTATATGCCTCAGAGTTTAAGCTAATATTTTGATGATTTAACGTTAATTTACCTAGTCATACCTTCACTTAGTATATTCGCTGGCTGTTTTGATAATAATGTATATTTTCCTTATAGAATATAAACCATGGATATTTGCCTTTTTGAACCCCCAATGGGTGATTAGTCCGGAGGTGGTACGTTAAAGACACAAGAGATCTCCTTCGTTAATGACCTAAATAAAGCAAGAACCAGAAACTAATTAGTAATTAGTCATGGTGAGGAAATCACCCAGCGGCCTCATAAGGAACCACCTGTGCATCGGGCGATTAAGAGGGTTGTTATACTTCGGGTATATATCGGCGATAATACCAACAACGAGGAAGTAATAACCATATCCTGATTTGATAAGACCCGGTTTCTTGAACGTGACATTAATTTATCTGCGTTATGTTCCAAGCCATCGGGGCTTTCCTTTACTACTAATACATCAGCATAATGCACAATGGGTCGCGACTAATGATTTTAGTGTTAAATATCTTCTATGTTCCCCTTTAGCTGATTTATAATTTGATAGCTCTTGTATCTGGGACCAGAATTGCTCAAGCAGATTGATAAGGAGTAATGGGATTAATGGAAATACTCTATTCAGTCGTTTCGCCTGAGAGTTGGATGATTTAAGGTCACCATCTCTAAAACGGGCATAATTAGCGTCAACATTCTAATACCATTTTATGTGTGTAATAAAGATTTAGTACCACTGCACAAAACATTCAAGGGTTCTGTCTGGCCAGTGGCGTGTAAAGCTGGAAATATCACTGCTGGCATACATAAACAGTTTTACACAGATGCAAGGGTAATATAAATGACCGATTATTTTGTCCATAAGACGAACACCTCCAATAAACAGTGTAGCCTGCACAATATTAGATACTTACAAAAAGCAAAATTTAGATTGAAACGTTCTCAGATACAATAATAGACCATAAAAATGATAATTACCGTTAAAAAGAGCATTCTAAGCCTAGAAGGCGATTAAACAGGAAGATTAATTGGTAGATAGCTTAATGATATCCAGCGGCTTATTACCAACATTGTCGTCTTTTTGTAAGAGTACCGCGCGTATTAAAAGTTTGAGGCATAAATATGGATTAATAGAACAACTTTAAGACCACTTTTAGGAGCAGGAGATGTGACACACCTATCTGTCTGGCAATGAATAGAATTTCCGATCGCAGTTAAATAAGCAAAGATCTGAGTCCAGACATCCACAAATCTGGTATTAAATAGTTGAATCAGCAGAGTCTTTTCATTTTGTACTTTCTCCTTTCATTAATAATACCTTTAATGCCGGTTTTAAAGGGCACACCAGAGGGACTTGCATCATTTGCCTCAAACCTGGCGTTTGTATTGAAAATCCTCTCCTGTGGGTTCCCCACTGTTTTCTCTGCGGAGGCGCGTCTGGGTTCGCATATAAAAAAGCACATTTGTAGTGACTTGAATACATTATTTCCTTCCACTAAAGGGTTTTAATCATACACTATCATACGTTTAGCAGTCGCCTAAAGCTTTCAACTTTCCAACTTGGCGCTTGCAATTTATTTTTCATATCGATTTGTTCCAAAATAGATATGAGGAAATAGAATACATCAAATTCCCGGTGGACCAAACAAGATCTGCGGAGTTACGGGTGTATTCGCTGGGTCTTTCTCTATTCATATGTTGATAATGGGCCCGCGCAATATTCACTTGTGGGTCTCAGAATCAATATCCACAAAATCTAGTGAATTTAACGTTGCTGAATAGTCCGCGGAATTGTGTCAGTCACTGCGATTTGACAAGCACAGGGCCCACATTTACATACATCCCTTATGAAAGGCTGTGCTTACACACACCCGCGACACACAATTGGCAGTGCGGTTGATGGGTTATGGGAGGATTGAATTGATTTCGGATAAGGAGAGTGGCATGCTACATAAACAACAATAGGTGTTGTAAGTGCTTATGGGAAGGAGGATGTATAGACCTATTTCGAGATGGTAGTTTATCCAATTAGCATCAGGTGGCCATTGTCATATCGCAGTTATAGTTGAATCACAAAGTATTAACGTTATGGGTATAAATGGCATTGAGATAGTAAAGTGCACAATTTCAGAATTATCTAATAGAAATTGCGTGTCCTAATGTTGTCACGGTAACACTGTCATGAACATGTGGGATAGGTGCAGTGGGCGAGGGGGGTTGGAGGTGGAATGAGAAATGGAGCTAACAACCCAATCTCTATAGATTCACCTAGGAGATAAAGGATGCATAGAAAATATATGCCAACCCTCATACTATTTCGGACTAGTTGAAGGTGTTCCTATAACCGATTGCTAACGTGATTTATCCTGTGGCGTCGGCTGTATGCAACCACGATAATATATATGTAACAACTGTTTCAACATGATATATCCACTTTCCAGTGATAAAATATCTCCATTCTGTGTCAATAGTGATGAAACCTATATGTCTGAAATAAATGAAAAGTTGATTGATAGACTTTGTAACATATGCAACGTTAAGTATACATATACTTCAGCTCATATTATAAAGGAAATGTAACAGCTCACATTAGGGGTACCCTTTTCTAGGTTTTACGCAGTCACACCGTAGAATATATCAATAATGAACCCGATACCTTCGGTTGCGATATAATTCTTTGTTTAAAAAGAAAACAAATTTCAAATGTGATCCTCATCCCGAATGTATCGATTTCTGAGGCGATAGGAGTGAGCGATATACTGAATTCTGAAATACCTGCCTTCACAAAGCAAGTATGGCAGTGATCAGACTAATTAAAAAGCCCGGCGTCTTCTCGGTGTCCCTAATCACACTCCTCAAGACCATGTCGGTGGTCCCTTTGCGGTGATTCTTTCATTAAGAGCAGGGGCGGCGAAGTAATAGGTTTATTTATAGGGATAGATGGACGGAGCAGCTCGCGGCGATGGGCGTCAGTAGACATCACACGTCGTCTGTGAGGTGGCCTTATACTGAGCTGCTCATCCCTGCACTCTCCGACCTCAACCGCTGGCTTCGGCACTGCATGGCCCATGACGTGGCATGGTCTATGGGTGACTTTTTCTGTAGTTGACATAGTTTCAAATCAGATTGGACGCATAATAATTAATGGAAATTAGATATTCAATACTGATATTCGTTCATTACACACATCTGACAATGGCAGCTGGAACAAGTTGAACTATGCAAAAATACTAGTCCTGAGATAAATAAAGGATTCACAGAAAAATAACTTTCTTCTCGGTTTAAAATGATAAAGGGAGTGTGTCGAAATTATTGAAAGCAATTACCATTATTGAACTGAGAAATGTGAATACGAAGTAACACCTTCATGATAACATAGCGAACTATGACTTTCAGGGCAATATTAGGTGAGATAGATATCACATGTATTAATGTAGATAAGTCAAAATGTCTTTGTGAAATCCTACCAGCAGGAGAAAACTGAAAGTCTTTGCTCAACGAATACTGAAATAAGAGGCTGGATAGTTGGAATTTGAGTCAAGGTGATATTATAACAATGACAACGGCAAAATATCCTTCAGCTGGGCATTTACGACCACGTGCTATAAGATAGAGTCACATTTGTTCTTTCACGTAAGTACATTAGAACAAAAACCGTCAACGTTAGAGCAGCAGGTTCAACTTCAAGCACACGCCATTTTAAACGTAGCAGACGACATTCTGAACAGGACAAATACACAGGCGGGGCACGTTATTTTAACACGTGATTACAACCAGCAGGAACGTTTTCATTTACATGTTGCCAATGTTTGTGTGTTTGATCAATGAAATGATGTATGCAGAGTAGCGCAGTTCGGGGAGAGAGTAAAGCAGTCTTTTTTAATTCCATAGGCAGCTGAGAAAAAAAGCAGAAAGTGGTGGTTGATGGTGAACCAGCCACCTCCCCATCTCGGCTGCGTTACACTAAAGCAAGAATCGGCCAGATTATAAATAATACCAACGCCTCAATAAACTCTGCATTCGAATGACGACAGTAGTTCATTTAGAATCCCATTTATAGCCGGGAAATGTGGTAAATGTTTGCCGTTTAAGGCCAACCTGCGGCGTCACTGTCGCTAATGCGCTGGTTGATTCCAGAGATTGTTTCCGAACGCGGGAACTAACCGCATGTCTGTACATTGGAAACGAAGCTTTGGGGCGAACACTGTCGAACTATCATCAGTTCTTGCAATTAACTGGTTTTCAATGACTAACATATAATGACTAGGACCGAGATAGCGATTGTCGCGAGGAGGCATAATGAGATTGAACCTGCTTGTTAAGTGGATAGAACCAGCGTACTTGTACACGTATCTATAAGTAGTGGCAGATTAATCCGTTACTGTTTCACCCAAGGCTGTATTGGAATTTAGTACTGTAATCTACATAGTTCCACTGTTTGGATTCAGTAGAAATACAAGCATAATTCAACACATCTTTATATTGAACATAGCATTATTGTTGGAGGTAAAGTTGTATTGTAACTTGCAACAAATAACCATTTAATTGTGCTAAACGTGGCGGCCTCGCGACTATCGAGTAAGTGACCGATCCTCCACCGCTCTGTGGGGTGGGCGACCTGGATATGTTGATTTCTGGTTCAGAGGTAGACCGTCATTGGTTCATTCGGGTCAGCTGACCAGTCAGTGAGGTAGAGAGCCAGAGTAGAGAAAGAAATACAAAAATAACCATTTAATCATATTTTCTTTTAGAAAAGCTTTTAGAAAAGCAAACGTCAAAAATTGCTGGGAATACGTAAAATACATAATAAGAGCCTTTAAATGCGACTGTGGCTTTGAAGTCACTATTATTGGTTCCTCTGTGTGTATTGAATATTGCCTCACAAGAAAAAGTAAAATTGCTGCCTTGCATCAACCGCAATTGAGTAATTTCTTCTAATTGTAAATGAGATGGTTTTACCATCAGGGGTACTTGGAAGTCCAGTTCTAAAAGGTTTCGGCTTTGTTATAGTGTAAGATGTCGGAACATTAACTGGTGGAAGGATTCACCAGGGAATTTGAAGGCATTAAGCCCAACACATTCAATGGATTTCAGGCCATATCAATTTTATATTTTTTCCAACCCGATACTTTTCCATCAAAATAAATGTCTTTTAAGGAATCTTATTATCACATCCTATTGAAATAATTATATGTTTTACTGTATTCAGCATCTTTTCATAAAGTGTGATCCATTATACACACACGAATTTTCATCTCAGATATCGTGCATAAAATCGGGGGGGGGGGAGGTGGCTCATTGTGATCATGATTAAAGCATGGCCCCGAAACACGAGTAAGTTATGGTCATATGTTGTCGTTACTGGTTTTCCAGACTTCCTCTATCAAGGTTTTACACATTCAGGGCATAAGCGCGTTTGTCCAATGTACATGAGTATCATCTAGAGTAAGATGCAGGGTGAAATTAATGTTTGCACATAATATTTTCGAGGCTGGTATTAATTCAAATTTTAAAGTTTGATATTCCCTGTGAAACAAAGTTCTTTTGAAGGTTTCCTTGAAGCCTTGTATGGAATTAAATTGGGCTTCCCTGTCTAGACTTTTTATTTCATAAACGCTTATTGAATTTGTCGGGTGACTGGTCTTCCATGAATAGTTGATAAAACAACGGGTCTTTTTGTACAGCATTCAGTGAAACAACATATAATACAGGTGTGTATGGGATGGATTTATTTAGACGAGATTAAAGATTCCTTTGAACGGCATTGTTCGCAGTACAAGTTCTCTATGCGTGTTGTTGTTGCAACTTGAGTTCATGCTTCACAATATTTTTGAACGATTCATGCTATATACATTCAAAGAATGAAGTATATATGTAATGTGAAAATTGCATCATTTCAAATGTAGGACTTCATTGAATTAAGATAATCTTTTTTCTAGCCTATTAAGCCGGTTAGATAATTAATGAAATGTTCAGACTGTATTTATAAAGAGACAGGTAGCATTTGTTGCTGGACAAACAGTGCACCCTCTCAGGGAAGGTTGGGGGTGTTGACACAGGATAAGCCAGTAGCATACTTCATCGAGCACGCACAACTTCCTGATAACACAGGCCAATGACCCGCAGCCATTTATTTCAGCCACAAGTGTGTGGCGACTTGTGAGTAAACTTTAGCTACTCCCTGGTGTCAATATGAGGCTATAAAGCAGCTCAATACACGCTCTCTGACAAGTCAAGTCTTTCTATGATAAGGCCATGAAGACTTTAACCCCTGGAACACTTCTAAGATATTTTACAGACTAATCCGGCGTTAACACTAGACTATTAAAGGCGGCGATTCTTGACTTTTGCACCACCTGACGACTTTCAGCTATCAATGGCTAGAAATCGGTACATATAAAAAGTGTAAATGCTTGAGGAAATTCTTAGGTTGATGACTATAGCGGCCGATATTAAGTAATCGAACACCACCTGACGTCCATTGCCTAGACGATCTACAGTCGCCACGATTTAGCCGTCTAGTGTAAACGCTGGATATCACGGTCTGAACAGGTCTCTCAACACCTTTGCGACAATATACTAAAGCCAACGCTCTCTCAGCTGTTCTAAGACGATGTACATGATCATCACGCGCTCTAACAAATATAAATAGAAAAATATGAAAGACTGAGAACTCTGCCTTTCTGTGTGATTGAATGGCCCTCTCATCCAGCTTGTCTGGGAGCGGCTGATACCGCGGTTTGCGATATGCGTCCTGTGTTGTAGCTCTCACCACGCCAGGCAGCCCTACTATACCAATAGGGCCACTAAACTAGTAGGGCCACACTCTTTTCGAAGCTACCTATGAGGTATCTAACGCTAAGCCAGAGGCCTAGCTATCCGCTTAATTGGATTATGACCGTGTTACATGAAAGCCGAGATTGTTTGCAGGATAAAGACTATGGTTGATAACTAGCATGCCGGCCAGAAATAATGACTAAACCCCTCTGAAAATTACAAGCCAAGTTGGAAGGACTGATTATGTCGGAGATATCCTGACTGTGTGAAAATGAGTCATGAACCAATTGAAGGTATAATTTACCATAGAGATATAGCTCCTCACAAGTATAACCAGTGTATCTTATATCTTAAGTAAAAAATAAAGGATCAGGATGGCGATCCAAAATCATACCAATATAGAAATATGGGCGGAGGCTCAGAGTTAACCATAGACCTGGACCCAGACCAAGTCAGAATCAGTCTCTTTACAGACACACATCTCTTTGCTTGTATGCTCAGTTTCCCTTACAATCAACCCAATGCCTGCCAAATAAGACCATTTTTATTCCCCGGTGACCCCTTGTATTCAAGACACAGAAAGCCTTTTTCTAGTCCTCCAATACCCCAAGCGGCACACCCCTATGTATTTGCCGTACCCTTTCCTCACCCCTTCAATAAGACTATCCATCTTCTCTATACCTTGACCACCTATCGGTCTCTCCATAGTTCCACCCAACCGCTCTTTCATCTAGTCATCACAGATGACCCTTCTGTGTGTACTGTTGTTGTAACACTACCACAGTCCCCGCTGTTAGCCATGCCTGTCTCTCATACCTCCCCTCCTCACTCAGCCACCCTCCCTCCCCAGCAGGGAACCGAGAATAGCACAGACGTCATGAATCATTCTTGTTTAAACGAGACCGTGTTGGATCACAAAAAACGAAGCATGTTTGGCCAAGGATCGATGTGGTCTGTATGTGGTGAGCAGATGGAGCAACTCGTTGTCCCACAGACACTTGGCCGCGAGCATCTGCCGGCGACGCCGCGCGGTGTACACAGACATGACCAGACCCGACCAAAGCAAGGCGGCGCACTGCCTCTCGGCAAACAGCTCGCTGCACGGCGTGGCCATCAGCTGAGCAGCTCCCGACCACCCTGAAATATAAACACAAGCAGGCCACTGCCATAGTTGTCAAGAGTGTTTGCGAGAATGGATGCGCCGTGTCATGAAGTGTATACGGATACTGATATATAGGACACGGGTACCTGTAGATAAAGATTGAAAGGGGTGCAGATCTCAGTAGGTGCTGGCTCATATGGAAAGTGCAACTTATTATAAATGAAGAACCCTTAGTATTTATTTAGATGCACAGATCTTGATCATCGGTACCCCTGAATTTAAATTCGGTATACAAATGGTAGATTTAAGAATATTCAGCTGATTCGATTTCAATCCCAATAATGATTTTCCATTTTGAATGTGGAACAAGAGTCCACATCCATTCCTAACCGGGAGTGTTATAATTGCCTACTCGACTACGTGTCGTTTTCCTAAATGGTATAGACTACTGGGCAGCAGGGTTAAACAGCATTCTAACCTAAGTCCTTTTTTACACACTGGTAGATTCATCTCAAGCCTATTCACCAACTTACACTTTCCCTCTAGCCACCCAAGGCCATTGAGACACACGCACCCAGCACCTTCTGCCAACTCGAGTTAGATCTGAGTAGGAACAGCAGTATGGTTTAACCAGATAGCTGCTGCAGGAAGCAGACAGGTCGCAAATTGCGTGGAGACTTCACTGGGCTAACGCTTGGCGGTCAGCTGTCAGGGACGGGTAACACATTATAGACATGGATGTCAGACCATGAACGAAGCAGGGCGCGGCATCTCCCCACTCCCTGATCAATTCACACCACCAGAGTTTAGGCAAGAACTTCGAGTATTCACAGGAGACTTCAAAGACTGCTGAAGACCCTATGCTGGGTGTTTGTCTCTCTGGGGTTGTCCAATATGCACAGACTAGACATTGTGTCTTTATAGGAATTAAATCTAAATGTGTTCTTTGCTGTACCAAATATCAATCATCTTGTTCATCAAGTTGTGCTAGGAGAAATAACATAGTTTGAAAAGGATGGAGAACATAACCATGGGGAAATACCTGTATAAATACAGACAGACACATACAGACACAGACACACATATTTAGAGAATACTGGCTTAGGCTTCGAGGACGTTGTTTTGTACGTGGTCCTTGGCCTGATTTTACGGCCTGAGCTCGAAGAGCGAAGGCCGTAAAATCAGGCCAAGGACCACGTACCAAACAACGTCAATCGAAGCCTAGACTGTATTCTTTTTATTATATAGCCTCAAATTGTTAGAATTAGTTAAATATTTACCAAAACACCAATGTCAACTTCGTCGGGGACAGCATCGTGTACTCGAACCCTGCTTTTCACAACAACGTCGCTCTAGGGATGATAGCGAGGCTGGAGCCTGTGACATCATCAACTTGTTGATCTCCATACACATTCTTTGTCTTAGTTCATTAAGGGTAGGGACAAAGCATATGCTGGGCGAGTGAGTCATATATAACTTGTTGCCGACTGTTCTACTTTCTTATCTCTGCTTCAGCCCACCACTATCAATCTCCTTGACGACGTTGTGACGTCAACGGTTTGTTTTCATTTTGCGAGCTAACCACACTGCACCGCTAGAGCAACCTACAGAAACTCGTTTTGCGGCACAATAAACCGGAGCGGCGCAGTGTGCGAGCTCACCTGCTCTAACCATAGACCCACAGAGTAGATAGATACCTCTACCACAGAGTAAATAGGTACTCAAGAGTAGAGGTCTATGTTCCGACAGTGTCTGGCGCTATGGCAAGCCTATTTCATTTATATTTTTAACCTCATATTTCGATGTTTTATATTTATTGATGTATATATGTACCACATTCACGGGTTTAAACTGTGTATAATTACTGTCGATACTTATAGGTTGCATTCCGTATTTTTTTCTCTGGTTCGTATGTGAAATATACGATCGGGAACAAGCTAACTGCTTCCTGTTTCGCGCACCCGATGCCCGTACACTGAATTTCGTGCACATACATATAATATCTAAATAATACTTACATACAGTATAGGCGTCAGTTTCGTGCACGGGTATATAATAAATGTATATACACAATTGTGTATATATGTACGCAAATATGCGTTTATCCTACCCCTCATATAAATACCCGTATGCTTAACATGGGGTGACTGTATGCCACGGTTATGCCATAAATTATTTATATGCCACGGGTGACATATGAGGTTTAAAACATGTGACGGGGTAGGATAAAATCTAAATGTCACTCAATTTCATTTAATTGTTTACATGGCATTCGTTGTCTACAGCTACAGATATCACTCAGCTCCGCTTCGTGATTTCATTCCACGTAGACGACTCATGCCATATAAACAATCATATGAAATTGAGTGACATTTCTTGACAATATTGATATGTATATACATATGAACCTATATCTGTTTGGCTAGACCGCAGCATCTATATCGGCTATTATTCTAAAAAAAAAAAAGAAGTGAGATGATAGAGTGTAATAGTCAGCTTGGGGAGGTGGTCAATCCAACCTCTGTCAAGGACAGATAAAGAGGTCTACTGACGTATTTAAGCGCACATTCCCCTTCACTGACGCTATCCAGTAGAAAAGGCAGGGGTGCTGCATGATGAGAACGTCCGTGGTCACCGAGTTGGTCGAGAGGGGTAACGTCTGTGCCCGGTCGACTGAACCAGTTCCACAATCGGTGATTACCTCACGGCTTTACTGAGACGTACGGCGTCCTGTGTGGAGAGTCGCCCACCTACCCACCAATCAGCGGCCGGCGAGCTGCGCGGCGAGAGTCCGTCTTATCCCGCCACCAATTGAAGGCTACCCCCATCACGGATAGAATGAAATGGCCAACAGGACATCCACATAAAGAAAACCTACACTTTGTCCACACCATTTGACTGAAATCTCTGACGATCTGCATCCAGCCCCTTCGTCTCGTTCTCCGCACTAACCACATCAGAGGGTTCTCTGCTCTGCCTCTTGGCTCCCCAGCTACGTTCCTCCAGTCGTACCTCTATCCCCTCATCACATTTCCTTAACGCATATTTTTGCCACTCGTCATGATAAGATCTCTTACTATCCACAGGGCCTGTTTTGCCTTTCACAATTAATCCGTATTCCTTCCCATTAATATAACATCGACTAAACCTTTCTGACTCCTCCAGTATTTACTTTATCCTCGTTAGTCCTCTTCTCATAATTACTCTCCTTTCCCTAAAAAACCCTGTTCCATGTTACGCCGCTCCTTCATGCTCCTTTAATTACCTCTCAATACCTATTTCCACAACAGCCTCTCCCCTTCTTCCTTTTCTCCTCTTTCCTCACTCTTCCTTCCCCATTTCCCTGTGTCCATGTCTCAGACCTTCCGCCGTCTCATTGGTTCGTCTCCGTGAATGCTACTGGATGAGGCTATCGCATTAAGAGTAGACACAAGAAATAAAGACGTATGTCCTACATTGTCTAGAGGGTGTACCTGGCTCTGTGAACTATACAACTTATACTGCACTAATCATGTAATCTTCCCTGCATTTTCATAGTCAAATCACATAACTTTACCCATAGTTTTCTAGTTCAACCATAAAACTTGGGCCGCTTTCTGAAGGAAACTAGGTTTTCAAAAGCGTATTCTTTCAGGTTTTGGTGAAACCCTTTCCTATATTCCTATAGCAATCTATTCCGAGTAGCAGTATTTATGACAGATTAGATGCCATTCACATCTGTTCTGGCCGTGGTTAAATCCCGAAACTGAGTTTAGGAGCCGGGCACTGATGTACATTAACAGTCTCTGTTCCATCTGAAACCGCCTTCATGGAGCAGACGACAAAGTGTTGGTTATTTCCGGTTTCCTGGCGCGTCAGGTAGGTCTGGCAGTGAGAGGTGATATTCACATGGTGGTTCCTGAAATAGCATAGAGAAAAATAGATGAGTATTGATCCTACCTTTTTATTCACAATATCTGCATTTCTACTATCCCGCATGAAGACTATCATAGCAGAAAATATATGATATGGCATTTCGTCAAGCGCAAAGAAATTGCTCAGTGGCTCTGGCATTTATTGAGTAATACTGAGATTTGATGACACTGTAGAACACCAAAAAGACATAAAAGGTATCAGTAAGCTCCTTGTGAACAGTCTCAAAGCGTTCTGTATAAAAGGACGGGCGCCACAAGTTAAGTGTTTAGATGGAGCTTATAGCGACTACATTACTTGGCAAGCCTCTGAGACTCCCGCAAGTCGGATCTTGTTTCTATGCTTTAGTGCATTGATATAAGCTCCCTTACCTCCACAGTTTACGTAGCAAATAGCGGCAGGAGGCAGTAAGGGGGTTCTAAGGTTATTGGATCATTCCCTATACCACTCCTATCAATCCCTTGAGGTAGCATCCATAAAAGGCTGATAAATAACATGGAATGAGCATTTGAGACCGTTTGTAAAGTCCGATGAAAGAGAGAATAACAGAGGAAGGCAGTAAGGACATATTTGGAATTCATTCCGTCCCGCACTACATCACCATTTGGACATTCAGTCGTTTGGGTTTGGCACACGATTTTATACAATAGACGGTCTGACACGTTACCAAGTAAGATATACGGTCGGTGTCAACTATTAAGAAAGATATATATGCCCTTCCGCTAGACTTTTTGTAAAGACTTTATGTAGTCTAAGGGAACTGCCAAACAAGACTGCAGTTTAGGTGACCCAGGGGTCAGTAACTAGAAGCGTGATATACAACAACCTTACGGGTAAATGACGTGATGCAGAACACATGCATGTCACCAGAGCCTTAATGTAAACCACGCTCTGTGTATATCTACAGTGCACAATCCCGTCCCCTGTCGTACAGTAATAGCGTCCACTGTGGTGTGCACCCGCCTGGACATGTCAACTGCTCACGCTGCTTACTATCTGACCCACCAGCCTGCCTGTCACAGCAGACCTGGGTGTGGTTGATAATTTACTATCACCGTTAGATAGTCACCAAGAAGTTTTTACGACTCCCGTGCCCTTCATATAGGCCGATAAATAGTCCGGCCGAGGTCGCAGAGGGAATGCAGTAGGACTTGGCAATGTATGGTTAGCATGTTGAAAGGTGATGTCAGATAACAATGGTCCAATAGGAAAATACATGCAAGGGCAAAACACGTCAGGAACCACTTCTCAGCATGGCTGTAGGGACGGGAAGTTCTATACTCCCTAACGACCAGCAAGGGCAGACCCCTAGCCTGGAACCAAATGATGACTATGGAATGGTGTCAGCTTTTGGTAAATTAGTAGATCGTTTATTGAAGTGGCCAGCGCATAATGAAGGTTTTAGAGACAAATCACATACGGCCAACAATATGGGAACCTTAATTCGGAAAAAGGCAATAATTAGGCAGTATATGGGTGTAGAACATGGGGAAAGGGAAAATTGTGGATTAAGGGTGCAAATTAGAATATGCCATAGGGATATAAATAGACTACTTGTTTCAGACAAAAAAGAGTATATAAATCTCCAACTGAACAGATTCACACACGATCCAAGAAGGTATTGGAAGGAAATTAATGTATTATTTAAGCCAAAGGGCGAAAAGACGTTTGTGTGTTTTAAGGATGAAAAAGATGTGATTCTCGATATTGCAGAGTGTGCTGATTATGCAAATGATTATTTCTGTGAAATAGGAGAAAAGCTAAACTTAACATTAGATAAGGAAACAGTTATACAGAGTGCAATACGAAGGAATATGGATGGGTTAGAAGTTATAGATATATTAGAGAAAGAGGTTATGAAACAAGTCATGAATATTAAAACATATAAGTCATCAGGGATCAAGGGAATTAAATGTTCAACTCTAAAATCCACTATGTTACATTCCGTGAAAATAATAACCAGGATGATGTTTTGGCTGATAAATAACGCAACTTTTCCAACAATGTGGAAGGAAGGAAGAATCGCCCCCTTACCTAAACTCGGTGATTTACAATTGTTAAATAACTGGAGATCAGTTTGCATTCTACCGATCCCAGGGAAAATTTTGGAAAGCATAGTACACTCAAGATTATACAATTACTTAGAGTCAACAGAGTTTTTTAACCCAAACCAATATGGATTTTGAAAAGGTAGCAGTACAGGGGGGGGGGCAGTCTTTAAATTAGTAAATTATTTAGCTGAAGCGATTGACGATAATGATATAGCAATCGCGTTATATGTTGATATACGCAAAGCGTTCGATTGTGTTGACCATCGTATTTTGTTACTAAAACTCTCGGAAGCAGGTATAGGTGAAAACTTATTACAGTGGTTTGAGTCGTATTTAAGTGATAGGAGATGTTACACTGATTATGGAGATCATTGCTCTAATTTGAAAGATGTACCTTATGGAATACCGCAGGGCTCCATACTGGGCCCGCTGTTATTCTTGATATATGTTAATGATATTAGTATTCCTTATAATGATGTTTGTTTTATAATGTATGCCGACGATTTGGTTGTGGTAACTAGGGATAATTCTGTAGGCATAACTGAGGAAAAGATGCAAACTGTTATTAAAGGTCTTGAAAATTGGTACGTATCAAATAAACTGACCATAAATGTCGACAAAACTAGAGTGGTATATCATGGTCAACAATGCAAGTTAAAAAATATGGTGACAAATAAACTGTACATTGGGGAAAGGAATATTGAGGGGGCAAAACATATGAACTACCTAGGGGCCATAATAGACGAAAAGTTGAGTTTTGAAAAACATGCTGAAAATTTAATTCGGAAAATCAATGATAAAACTATCATATTTAGGAAAATAAGAAAATTCATAAATCGGGGAGTATCAAGTAAGATCGTAAAAACATGTCTTCTACCGATAGCGGACCACTGTTCTTTTTTGCTGGAGGGAACAATGGTGAAAATCCAACGTAGTGTGAACACATGTATATTAAGGGGTTTAAGAGTCGTAGTGGGTAAGGAAGCTTTTATCGAGGGACGTTACATAAGTAATACGAAACTCCTAGACAATTGCAGGGTAGAACATCCAAGAGAAAGAAGACTAAAGTTATTATTAGGTATTATAAAGGGCTTATATCGAATTGGAGAATTTCCGGTAGATAAACGACTAGTTGAAACAGAAATACATACAAGATCAGTAAATAAGTTAAATATAAAATTTAAGAAGCCTAACACAGAACGATACAAAAAATCTTTTTGTTATGTCGGTAGGTGTCTTTGGAATTCCCTGGAAAGGTCAGCACAAATTGAATGTACAAAGGGTGTTTTTGTTAAAGAATCGATTAAACGGATTAAGGCCTTCACTAACCCGGAAGGACAGGGCTAGCAGATAAGATAACGTCATATGAATTAGCGATTAACTTATTATTTTTTACTTTATTTTTGTTACAACCTATCCTTGATTGTATTAACCGTATGAATATGATTATGATTATGTACAGTTGTTGTTTATAGAGATATAGCTAAATGTTTCTGTGATGGGAACTATCAATCATTGTCTGATTTACAAGGTATGTAATCCAAATGTACCGCACAATGAGACTGTAATCATCATCTATATATAATCATCAATTGTTATGTTGTGTTGTCATGTTATGTTGGATATGTTTATCCCCTGTATCACTCCATCACGAGCATGGAAGAACGACAATGTATAGTCGATTGCCTTGTACCTGAATTAAAAAAAAAAAAAGTCGTTAAAAGCCACCTTTCACTCAGTGTGCCTCGATATAGGATTGACCCAGCTATCTCAGTTGTGACTTGCTACAATTGTTACAAAAGGCGTGACTGATCTTTGTCCTTGTTCTTATGATCTTCCGCTTCGGTTGATATATATGATATTACTGACACTTCAGTATAGGCTCGTTTTAGAACTGTATAATAGATTATCTTTGTTTTGCAGTTCTACTTAGTGCCACCTTCTCGTCTTTGTAATACTCAGGTGTAATAATTGTAACTAGATTAGACTACTGAATTTAAAGCATATTATTAAATAAAGAATCTTATAGACCTTGTTGTATAAAAGTAGAGACGCTCTTGTTTGTCATCCATATGAATATTTGTATATACGTTATGTAATTGAATCCTTTGATTTCTTGTAAGGAAGAACAGATTATGTATCTGAGCATGAGAAATAAAAACCTTTAAAAAAAGAAAATAATAATAATGCTATTGAATTTCATATCGAGTCACTTCAAGTGAACCAAAAGCTGTATTATAAAATCATCATCCAGGTAGATAAAATAACATTATAGTAGGCATGATCTGTCAGCTATACACTGAGTTGGGTTTTTTCCGCCGGGTCTCAATAGAAGATCGTAGTCCCATGCCGTTCTTTTCAACTTAGTACTTGATAATATCTGTAAATCTGCTCTAGGAGGAATCTCGATTTGACACCTAAATAAATTATTCACTGTCGGTCAAATAGAAAACCTGTAGGCGCAATTCCTTTTTAACGATTGCGGACAAAAGAACCTCTCAGTGTAATGGTGGCGTCAGAACAGCACCAGTTACAATGGCTGGACTTGGCACCTGGCCTCACGAGTGATGAAAAGCCACTTGGGGTGCAGTCTCGGCTATTGAGATGGCGATTGCTGCTTCTGTCGACCATTGTTTCAACGACTCGCCCCCTGTTTCCCAGAGGAGCAGCTCGGGTGTAAAACCCAGTCTCAATTATTTCTATTTATGAGCGGGTGAGCAGCTCGCCCTACCCGGCGATCCGCCCGTGTAATGCCCGTGATCAATGGGCACTTTTAAACTGCCGGCCCGGCCCGTGCCAATGATTGCCCCTTCAAAGAGGTTGGCCCGAGCAAGCGTCCGATAAATTTGAGCGCGCTGGATCCCATTAAACCGTCACCACCTTTTGTGCAGCTCCGATGATATTGTGCTCAGAATGGAGTCGGTCTTTAGAGGTCTGAATCCCCGGCCTTCCTCCTGCATCCGCCGCCGAGTCGGCAGCCCCGGGGAGGTGTCTGAAGCCCTTGTCTCGCAGACGTAATCACTGAGCATTTACCAGCTGTTTAATGGGCGGGTGAGCTGCTCGTTCAACCCCCCCTCGAGCAACTCCAATCGCTTTGTTGATATTAAATTAATATGATTATCAAATATTCAAAAGGAATTCATTCGCTAGGCAAACAAGTGCATCGAGGGGCGACCGCGGCAATCTATCCCTTCCGGAAACAACCCCCCCCCCTGCCCTCAGCTACACACACAGACCCCTCCTTTTACCGATCTCAGACTTCCTATCCGTCGCAGGCACCCACAGCCTTCAAATAACGATCAGTGCAGCCTGCAGGGCTGACAGATGGCTTCGCACGTCGCGACTCGCCTGTGGTGTGGGCAGGTTAGGGTGAGGGTCAGGGAGTGAGGGGTAAAGGTGGTCACCAGATTAGCGCGCCGTCTATGGATTCAGAGGATGGGGCCTCGTCAGCCCCAGGGTGGATGAGTCGGATAAGGTCCATTCGGAAACCATGCTGTTATAAATGTTACTACGAATGAATATAAGAGATACGTATCAGAAATAGCTTAATGTTGATCGACCGTACAGATACAGGGTTTTTTGCTTGCTAAATAATATGATAGGTGAATAAAAGACCTAATGATTTAAATCGCTTCACTTATTTGAATCAATACGTCAAAAGAATGAATAGGGCTTTAGTTGCTACAGCTTAAACCCCAATCAACCCAACCCAACTATTTTGATATTGAAGTAGATCTTGCTGTAAGTCAATCGTCATTCTATGCCGCCATGCTACATACTATTTCAATTTAACCTTCTTTCCATGGAGACAGCTATTACAACTTGATAAATGAACAACAGTTTTCTATTGTGATTTTAATCACCATTATGAGAGTAAAGGTATTTGATTTATGGGAGTTCTATTCATTAAAAGACACAACCCTCTAAACGTTCTCCCATTTACCATGAAAGAGGTGCGGTGCGTATTTCTCATTTATATCCTCTACGGTGGTATATTCAGAAGTATTTTAAAACGCTTTGCTATTTCTCATTCTCTATCGAATGATGCCTTTATTGTGGAGACATTACTGGGAGTTATGTCCATTGATACACCAATGTCTCTTCGTTAATTGATAGATACTGCTTCATTACTGAGGGAGGTCTTCATTGAGTCCCCTTTCTGGTCACCATGACCTGAGACCACAGATGTGACCCCCACCAATTTACTATGCAAACCTTAGCCAATACAGCAGACCTTTGCGCTCTGAAGATTGCGTGAAGGAAAGGTCAGGTCTTAAATCCTTATTCTAAGACAGACACAGTATAGGTTCAGAACCTTAGCAAAGTCTTTGTTATGCCGAGGATGTTAGATAATTACTCACCGAGGTGAAGTGATAAATAGTCGCTGAGGACAAGGCAAGACCAATAAAGGGTCTCAGCGCCGCGGCTCTTATACGCTGTGATGCATCTCTGCACCCGTCAGCTGGACCAACCAAATCTGATCCACTGTCGCCAATAACATCGTGCTAACAGGGTTTGCTTATATAGCATACCTCATTTATACATATCATCCGTACTGATTGTATTAGTATATCATGCACTTACACAGTCTGTATGCCGTTGAAGAAGGAAGCATTCTGATTGGCTGTCATTCAGGATTAGATCAGGCACCCCCAAGACAGGTATCATAGAAGATTAAACAATTCATGAGGATTATATCAGGCTCCCCCAAAACAGGTATCATAGAAGATTACACAAGTCATGCTATATCACCAAATATATGTGCAAAATTGGCATTGTAGGGGCAGCGCGAATTGGCAATGTGGAGACACTTTGTCATAAAATCAGCGTGGCTCATACAAGGCGTGTCTATGTCGTCAGAAGTCGTACATGGTTAACAGACCAATTACCTCTCAAAGCGTGGAGGCATAATGCGTAGGAAACACTTGGCAAGCTATTGCCAATTACCCTGTAGCTCCAAGCATAGAATACAACAACCTAGCTGTATATTGACATACACACCTCTGACTGTCAAAGCCCTGCTGGGTGGCGCTGTTCTCTAACAGCCCCGCTCGGCAACCCTTTGGCGCCCCCTCCCTCCCGTCCCCCGGCGGCGTCGTAACATCGTTTGGTGAGAGAGGTCTATGGTGCGGGCCCGAAGACAAATGTTTCCCCCGCTCCTCCATGATCAATATTGGCAAATATGAAATGAATTGGCTTTATTTCCGGGGGCGACCCGCCGCCGCTGAGACAGTCCACGCATGCCTACATGGGTACCTCCTCGATGATACCCTGGAGGAGGGTGGAAGGGACTTGAGGACCGGGGACTTCAGGGCTGGGCTGGAGAGGGCGGAGAGGTACCTTAAATAGGCCAGGAGGAGCCCAGGCCGTGGGGTCGGGCAGGGCCAGGTGGGGGTCGCGGCATTTAGGCTGCCCTGATTGCACGCGGCGCCACCGCATGGCCTTACCAACCACCAATCTGGCCCAAACGAGGCTCGTTTGATCCTGACTTGATTTGCCCAAATCAGAAGTTCACCTAACTGCCTCCTGCACACTTTCAGGAATGGTATTGAGCAGCGGATGGCCACTAGATATGTTCCAGGCTAGCCAATTGATAGATCTTTCCTGTTCTCTTCTGCATTGCTATATATACAACCCTTCTTCAAATACCCAAATTCATCCAAAATTAGGTTACTTCAAACTGACAGTGTTCTATCAGGATGACTGATTATAGGTGATGGCCTCTCTCTCTCTCTCTCTCTCTCTCTCTCTCTCTCTCTCTCTCTCTCTCTCAAATATAAGTTTATATAGCCAAATTAATTTATTGGTGTATGGAGAATCTATGGGTTTGAAAAAGAGATTACGTAACCGGGGAGGGGGGCGTGGACCACACACAGGCTCAGGCATCCACCTCCCATGCACTGCACGCGCAGTCAGCACATGCCCTGCTTATACGTTCCACACCATGACAGATGAAATGGATGCTGCGACTTGGACTTAAAACAGAAAACGACAGAGGTGCTGGTCCAGAATGACTACGCCGATTATGATGTACTAATGATCATGACAAAGCAAGATGTCAAGGAGATATCGATTCCCCCAGGGCAGGCCAGAAGGCTCCAGCAAGGCCTGGCCACCCTTAGACACCAGAGGTTCGTGGAATACCAGGAAGAAGGCCTTCTGAGAATGAACTGATAACCCTCAGAATGCTGTTGGCACTCCTCTCCAAATCGAACATTCCCCCAGATGGGCTGCAGTGTGAGCAGGAGCCTTAATGATATTTTATGTACAAGCTTTTGAGGAGGTCCAACTTCTTTCCGCCGTTCCATAGGACCCATGCAAGAACCTAAGGAGGGAGGACATCAAAGTAACTGCAACCAGATTTGAAGCCACGATAAGGTGGTCCAATACAGAGCAGTTCCGGTCGAGTACATGTGTTATCTCCCTCCCCAGGATAACAGGACACAAGAGCTCTGTGCCCTACCCAGGAATGGATGAATACCTTGTATTCCTAGTGACGCCAAATGCCCTTGTGTTATAGGACTCCAAATCTCCCCCCTCATAGCAAGTGCCTTCACGGCAGAGGTGATAGCAACTCTGATGACTGGCGGCATAGACACTGGTCCTCTTGGGTCCCTCATGTGTGCACTACCTTTGGCAAAATGGGGTACCTGGAGGGTTCAGAGACTTGTCCCTTAGCACTTCCACAACCAACATGGACTGTCATACCTTATAATAGTTCATCTTATCACTAGTTGTTTATCCTTTTCTGTTGTCTATAACTAGTTGTTTATCCATATCATCTCCTAGTTTACCTTAGCATTGATCTTATCACTAATTGATTATCCTTATCATAAGTTAGGATACTGTCAATCGTGTATGAACTCATACACACATACGCCCTACTAGTTATTAGTAATTAACCCTGTTTCATCGCCAACTACTGTCTCCTAATTTAAAGAATTGCATGTATGCACATTTACATAAATATGTGGATGTACAATGTAAGATGAACATATAGTGATAGAACGAACGCAGCAATGGCTGATACATGGCATTTACTAGTCATGTCTGTGGAGACTGTGAACAATCATAAAGTATAGTTAGATGCCAGGAGTCTGAAAAATCAGGAAAACCTGCTGTCCTTCTGCGCCACCTTGCATATCTACATGAAACATGTGAGCCAGGTGGTTGACGCGGTGTATTATAAGCAGCCGACCTAACAGTCACAGACAGGCCTACCATGGTGCTAGGGTGCATGGTGCATGTCACTTGTGTTGACTATACGTAGCTCGACATCGCGGAGCAGGTCACCAGTGTAGGTCTGGTTTGGCGATGATTCCTTCTCAGAATTATTTGCATGTCCGGATCTTGTGTAGCCTAGCTGGAGGTCTATGAAATTTGCTTCATGCTTGGTTCTCGTTCTGCATTCCCATAAGAGCAGGACCATACTTGGGGCAATGAAAGTTGTGGTCAAAGCCGCCATGCCATTCAGGGTGCCTGGGAAACGGGCCGCGGTCTGTTTGAGTGCCATGCCTATTCCAGAGCAACCCTAATCCCCTATTTCTGGCAGGCACTGACCAACCCATGGATCCGAGGTACCCTGATCATCCAACTTCTTTGTCTTGTTGGTTGAAGGGTCCTTGCCGTGGCTTCCCCCATGTTTCTTTAGGTGTATTTTCTTTTATTGAAGAGCAAGGTAAGACACTTCAATCCGTGACGAGCGTCCTGAGCAGCTGGTGGCTCCGTCTGTTGGCCGTCCTCCTGTGGTTTTTCTATGAGCCACCAGGGGCGCCAAATCTCCGCACCCAAATTATAGACAATTCCAAAATTATCCTCAAAGCAACCGATCTTGACAGTTATGATACATACTTAAAAAGATGCACCATCTAGTAGGACCCCCTGCTGCCCCCTCAATGTACTTGGACGTATTTATCAGCAGACCCTCATTCAGGCCCGGCTCATTATTTGCCAGTCTCTGTATAATATCTCCACGTTGCCAGAAGAGCATGCTTCATTGACTCCTGTCTGACACCAGCCTTAATAGCTTCCTGTGACGGATATAGCGACGGAATCTTAAGAACTTTCCAACTTCATTATCTATGATAAGGCTGACCATGGTAGGACGAGCAGCCTTGCTTGTAAGTAGATGTTGTATTTTTTCTCATAGACGTTTTATTTTTCATTGCCTGCATTTCATTTGTTCTCTATTTGGAACTATCTGAGTGGATAGTAGGACTGAATAGTCCCGAAATTCACGCTCTTTTGGCAGTTGTATGAGGGCAGTAGCACATCCTATTGGGTGCATGTGATGTGATAAACCTTCAATTACTGACAATATCTCATACCTTGCCCATCCTACAGCCTTCAATTCATCTCTGTATTAACACAAATCCAAAGTTTCACGTATATATGGAATTATATAAAAATGCCTCTATAATGTTCTAATCAAAGTGCCTCTTTTATTTGCAGGATGAAAAGAATCAAGTTCTTG
The DNA here is from genome assembly GCA_950022655.1 of Alentia gelatinosa. Classification (NCBI taxonomy): domain Eukaryota; kingdom Metazoa; phylum Annelida; class Polychaeta; order Phyllodocida; family Polynoidae; genus Alentia; species Alentia gelatinosa. The sequence goes on along the minus strand of OX465583.1, from coordinate 42,911,945 downwards.
TCACAAACGTTTGGCTTGAACATGTAAGTATCATCTTATTATATGAATCTTTGATCAATGTAGCTTAAGTAAGTGAGGAAAGCGAGGATCTACCACGCAGGGAGCAGCCATAAAGGAACTGATAATATCAATGGCACAACTCACTTTGACGATAATTGCACTACTTCATCTCATCTTATTGAAATTCATAAGTCTGTCCTGAATCGAGGGGATCAAAGATGCAAGCTAAATTGAAAATGTCAATGATGTGTTGTGGAGGGGTTACTAGAAAACACCAGAATAGAGTAGGATAGGCTTGGGCAACGGCGATAGCATTACTCATTCATGAGGAAGACGTAATAACGATGCAGTTGTTTGGAGTTTGCGGCATCATTCCGGATTGAGCTGCTTTTGGAGAGGACTGGGTATAGGGGGTGGGGGGTGGGCGGTGGCTGACAGTCAAGCATGGAGATCTGGGTTACAGTCAGTATATGATGGATCCAATATATCTACTCTGTCTGTGAGATGAATAATAGTGTTAGTAGAGACTGAACAAGAGTTAGCCTGGTCAAGGTTTATGCCACGACCGACAGGTCGCGTAATAACGCGCGAAGAGATATCTGAGAACGGTGAGTAGCAGACCTGGCCGGAGTGGTATAAACCTTGACCAGGCTAACTTGGGTTCGGTTTAGAATTTATCCTACCCTGTCTCCACGAATTTATGAAATTGGGAAATATACACTCACCTAAATCCATTTATGAACATGTAAATTGCCATGTTTGACACCTGTCAGAATTTTTCTCCGCAGCCGGAACTATTTTCACAGATAAATCGCTAAATGGTAATTTTCCTTTATTTCTCTGGGTACATAAAAAACACTTTTTGTCACGGCATGCCACATTAAAACCTTCCTATGTTAGGTCTATGGTGTTTTTTATTAGGGGTGGGATAATTACCATTACATCGATGACAGATCCAAATAAATATGTACAATTTGCACTAGTCCAGAGATAGAAGCGATAATTCGATTAGATTTCCACTCTCATTTATGACATTGATGATATCGCCTTTTATTTTGCTCTTCCTACTAACAATAGGGTAACATGTCTCAAAAATCAGAACAATACTTCGAGTTTCATATTGTTTTTGGCTCTAGTGTTAAAATACAGGATACTGTTTCCGACGTGGTCTAGGTTTACAACTGGGCGGCCGCGTTCTGCTCACTGCTCGCAACAGCTCAGTTTGGCACTATGAGGGTGCAGCTTTAAGATACTACCTACACAGAATGGCCCTTATCTTCGGGGCTGAGAAGAGGGGATTTAGTTCCCTACTAATGGTCTCTCATTTCATGTAGGACGCTCCAAGAAAGGGCTAAAGGTTTTGCCATTGATCGGCGTGGCAGATAAAGATAGGCAAAAGAGGCATTTTGAGACTGGATAAAGATAGGTTTCACAGAGATGACAGGACCCCAATATACTCAATATAAAGATACTGTGAAGCAATACATGCGAATGAAACATGCATTTTTCTAGCTAAATTCATTACTTGATATTTGGTAATGTCGTATACAATTACATTAGAGTATTCCAATTTCATGATAATGCGTAGGTTTGGGGTCCTGGCTGTGCTATATTGATTTAAGACGCATGAGGGAAAACCATTCCGTCTTGTCACCCATGAGTAGGGAGACCATTATTGATGGCCATTATCAAGCATACCAATGAAATCAGTAGAGTGCAGAGAATTTCTGCACGACTTCTTTTCTTGATACCAAGTTCATGTGAGAAGATATAGGTGTGTAAACTTATTTTATATAATTCAGTAGACCTGAATATTTTAGTGGATTTAGCGTAAGAACACGTTCAAGAATTTAGTTATAACTTTACATATTCCTCTAGTAAGGAGAACACTATCCGATTAGTGTCTCTGAGGATACCTCCCGTGAGAAAAGAACATGCCATGGCTTGTGTGAACGTGCTAGACTGACCACGCTCACCTCACCTCCCTATCTCTCACCTTAACGCCACGACCTCTCTGACCACACGCGACAAGTCACCTCCCGATGAGACCCACTGTCCTGAGCAGGGCTAAAGGCCGCTGGTTCACATGCAACTTTAATAACGCCTGTCATGATACGTCGGCTCGCAGCGGTTCGCCGAGAGCCGGCGCCATTGTTCGCTACCTTAGGGTATTGACGAGGACTAGGAATCAGTAGGCGAGAAGGGAATGTAATCAACATCCTGGGGCTTGCTTCGTGCATCGCCTATCTTTCTGGTCATGCAAGGATGGTGCGTGGTGGATGGCTCTTAGCAGGAGGGCATGCACCTACTACAGTATGGACAAAAGACGGTAGGGCGGTCGTGAGATGATTTTGTGTCATCAGACAGTTTGGGAAATTGCAGAATTTCTATCTTTAATCAAATATGTGTTCCGTAGAAAGGAGGCATATATATGCACTGGTAATAGGTGGGTGAATGCGATGAAGATAGGCACACAATCATAAATGGGTACAACACATTGGTTCAATCATAACCAAGACATAGAAGAGAAGAGAGGGAGAGGAAAAGAACGACCAAAATCAAAGCATATATTCTTATAGTAGCCGCAGTAGAAAAAAACAAAACTTATGTGCCAGTTGTACCAGCATTCTCGGAGGTACTCTAGACTTACCGCTCCATTTAAAGACACTGAGCTGCTCAGAAGACGAGGTTAGAAGCTCTCAATTGTTTTAGAATTTGATTAGTGTGCGGTACAGGAAGCTTAGAAATTGAGACTTAGAGGCGCGAAACAGGCCCCACAGACAGCAAAGCTGGCGTTTAATTGTTCTTCAAGGCAGGTCTCCAAACGTTAGAGTAACAAAGTAGGACATTTATTAGACAGGTTTCTTACTATCACAACATAGGTCTCCTTTACATTGGTATCTATTTTAGGCGTCTTTCCCATTATATGACCGGCGAAAAATGTCAGGTTTTTTTCAATAAACACCGAATTTTGTATCTTATGGGCAACAACGTTTTTTGTTTTTTTTTGTTTCACTTTCTGTGTATATTGATAATGATAATCATAAAGAAATTTGTATAGTTGTACTAATCTAAAAATGAAAGCATATGTAGTTAAGACATGATTTCATTAGTTTTAAACTGCTTCTATTGCAATCCGATTCTATAGGAAAGTTCTTCTCTTGTCTCCCAAATCGGACCATACAGTAAGAAGGTACATTGTTTTTTCCTCTACAGGAATGGGCTGATGAAAGAATCAAATGGGACCCAAAGGACTACAGTCAGTTGAAGGTGATTCGAATACCGGCCAGAAAGCTCTGGCTTCCTGACATCGTGCTCTATAACAAGTAAGTCACGCAGAAGGCATTATTTATTTGATACGTGATTTCCCGATGTCCATGGTGTATGGGATTCAAGCATATCTCCTATGAAATTTATTGAAACAATTAATTGTACTGGCTTATCAGGTCTTCCTTCTGTTGTTCCAATCTATTATATTTGCCTTAAGCTATGAAATATATCAAATCCACCTGCTGGTATGTTAGCCCATCTCCCACTACTGTAGCTGATATCGTAAATCAGCTAACCACATCTACCCCATGTTTGCCTCACGGCAACTATGGGCGAACTAGGGTTATAAGACTGGTGAGACTACAAATGGGTTGACACTGGGGTTTCGCTTCCTGATCAACCAGAGAACTGGGTTCAGAGGGAATGTGAATCGATTCCGAGTATAATCATTCCACTCTATCAATAAGGAAGATACGCTGATGTTCTGGTGCTTAGTGATTGCCGTATAAACTGGGGTGAAGTAATTCGTTATCAGAAGGAGTATACTGTTTTAGGTACACGGACAGGGGATCAGGGTAAAGGCCCGTTTCCATTGGCCGATCTCCCATCACTGATCTACAGTCAGGAACCACCAACTGTCTTTGGGTACAGCTGACCCAAAATCGGTCAATGGAAACAACCCAGCTTTTGAAATGACCCACGACTTTTTCTGCTTAGATTATGCAACGTTGCACCACCCACTACTGAGTGAAAGGTTGGTCACTGAGTGAAATCTATTACCCTTCTATATAGACACACAGTGAGTGGCACCACCGACAGACTTTCTGTGTAACTAAAAAAATCTACACCTTTTTCGTCGGCCAATGGAAATAGGCCTTTTAAAGACCATTTAGATTGCATAGGTGTATTTCCATCTGTATTGTATGACTATCGGGATGTGGAGATGAGGCAGTTAATTGGACATCTCCAAGAAACAGGCATTTTGCAGGCGTACGGGTAGGTGTGCCGTGAAAGCTGAAGGCATTGAAGTGTGCAGTCCTTGGACGCCCTAAAGCCTGTTGCCAGCCAGTGCGCACACACAGCCAGGCTCGCACCGGGCGGCCGTCATGGGCGATAAATGGATGTTTGTTCGTACGATGCCGGGAAATCAATGTAATTGGCCATAGGGACAACGTGGTCGACAAGAGGATGTCCATCACCCCTGCACACCCTCCCCGCCCGCGTCCTCCTGCCCTACCGTCCACCAGGCGCCGCCACCGTCAATGTAGGAGCAGCAGGAGGAGAGGGCAGTGGCGGGAGTACACAAGATCTGCCAATACGGCACGCCGTCCTGGGAGGACACATAATGGAGTGGTCCATCTATTCTTTTTCCTGGGGACATGTATAGGTTCCTCTGTCAGGCTCACAAATAGCGTTGTAGTGCTGGGGTTGAGTGCCCTCATCTTATCTATTACTTAATCCCCGGCATGCCACGACATCTGGTGGGCATCAGGATGGAAAAAGGCTTATGGTTATGGCATAGGTTAAATACCGCGATAGCGAATGGATCTGCCATTGATGATAAATGATATATCTTTGACTTATGACAATAATGATTAAATTACAAAGGAAGCATAAATTTACTACCTTTGTTCCAGACACCTGCATGTTGACATCTTGAGCGGTACATGATATCAATCATTAAAGCAATTGCGAGTTTATGGTCATAATGATCGTCAGTGTCTATGAGAGCAAAATCAATACAGAAAAAAATCTAGAGGAAAACAATGGGATTATTCAATAGAGATGTCAGTTGAATCTGGGCTTTCAGGGCTTCGAAGAGAACAACAAAAGGTAAACGGGTTGGTATACTAGACCAAAAGCCACATGTCAGGCTAAATACAATAGGGAGAGGTCAAAGACGTTTCCTGTGTATGTAAGATAGGGTGAATCGCATATCGTTGAAAATAATAGCAGTATATAGCTTTATCGAACAGATCTATTTCTCTGTGGGGACAAGTATGACATGTGTATACGAGTGCATTTAAATGTTGATTATGAGAATTGATGAGAATCGGAGAAAGGTATTCTGACTGTTTCTTATTGTGTTTTCAGCGCGGATGACTACACGACGGGCTACATGCCGAGTAACGCCATGGTGAGTTTTGACGGGACTATATTCTGGTCGCCGCCCGCACGTCTGCGAGCCTCCTGCAAAGTGGACATCACCTTCTTCCCGTTCGATGAACAACACTGCACCATGAAGTTCGGGTCGTGGACCTACGACCAGGCCCAGGTGGACATTACCAACCGCTCACAAGAGGTAGACATGTCGAACTACATCACCAACGGCGAGTGGGCCTTGGTGAGGACGCGGATCATCCGCAACGAGGTCATCTACCCTATTGGCGACGCCATCTACCCTGATGTGACTATCACATTCATCATGCACAGGCGCATACTCTACTACATACTGAATATCCTCTGCCCGTGCATATGGCTCAACATACTCAGCCTACTGTCATTTTGTCTTCCCCCGGACGCGGGAGAGAAGATCACGCTTGGCATCACTGTTCTCTTGTCGTACTCTGTTTTCATGCTGCTTGTGGCTGAGAATATGCCACCCACCTCCGAGTTTGTGCCACTTATCGGTGAGTTGTCTATGTTTTTTAGGTTACTGTATCATGAGTTAATATATTACCAAGAAATCATATTATCAAAATATGAGTAATATATATCATTCAAAATTGTATCAATTGGTAAGTCGGATGATGATTTCTGACTTAATTCATATATTATATAAGCACCTTCCGTGAACGTTTTATGGCAGTGTATCATTAACAATCTATATTAGTTCCAATTCTATCTCACGTTATATGATATAATGCAGATATATCACCTTCAGCAATTTTAGGCTTCATATTAGTCGGTCTTCTTTCATTACAGTCAACAGGATCATATTGCATTATTTTCTTTAAGTGTGACACCGCAGGATGCTAATCGACTATTATGTTATGATTTACCATAAAATATTACTTTACCCATTTTCTCTCACACTTGGTGCGACTGGTGTTTATCAAAATAGGAGACTAATATCAATTCTTTTTTATTGTTTCAATGATATTCCGAAAGAAATAGATTGAAGGGAATGTACATGCCTTTTAAGTCTGGGTGCTTTAAAATCGATACTGCTAATCCCGATTGTAGAGATTAAGAGATGGAGTGGGTCATAAAGTAGATTCTTTTATGTCCTTATAATCCATGGGCATGTTTGGTCGCTGTTGGTCCCTGATCTCATTATCACACATAAACATGTAGATTAAATACAGCATAGGTGGCTACTTTCCACGCTAAGCATCACCTCTGCAACCCCTACCGTCGATTACGTACACTCCCATCTGACATCCGTCTATATAACCCATAGATAAGATTATGATCAATCCTGTATACCATGGGAAATAATGTTGTAAGGCTGGGTATCTAAACCTAACATCAAGAGAATATGCTAGAAATTATCACATTAATAAAATATCAAGGTGTCTTAAACTATATAGCTGTTGTTGATTGGGTTGATTCACGATCAAAAACATTAACCCGATTAGAGGCGCCTTTTAAATAGTTTTAAGAAACATTTAATTGATAGGGATAAATAGATAAATTGGTGCAATAGACATACCATGGATATATAGAATATGTATACAGCTGTATCAAATTCTCCAATCGCTCATTTTTCTAATTGATTTCATTTCGAATTAAGTCATTATGTTTGATGAATGAAATCATTGTACCTTCTCATTTCCTTCTCGATAATAAGACAGTCAGTAAGGTTTCCTTCCCTCGTAATTGCCATGATTAATAGATGAGAGGTTGTCAAGAAAAATAAATCATAGAAGATCAGTAAGGATCCTCACGTTCCCAGAGGGAATCAAATGAACTGCAATGATATGCGTTTCAGGTGAGGGTGTCCCCAAAGAATATTGCATCTAAGGGGGAGTCGTAGGGGTTGGGGGTGGAGTGGGGAACGTTAATGTACCAGTCACGTCTGCGCTGCAGTCTCCATTCTCACAGGATATTGTAAACATGGCGCATACTTCTCAAATTCCTCGCCAACTTCAATTCTAATATAGAGATTAAAAGTCAGGGGGATACCCAACACGCGTCAACTAGCTCCGTCAAATGTGCGCAAATATTGATGTCACGTGAATGAGCAAACAGTCTCCCCGCTGTCCGACGGCGGTCAACTGTTAACGCAAGGCACAGTGTGGTTTGTCTAAAAAAGATTTTTCCTGAAGGAATACATTCAATCATTTCTGCAGATAAAGAACATAATAAGTCAATATAATATTTATAACAACATCTTATTTATTCTTGCACATCCCTAGGATTCCATAATACCACAATAGTTTGTACACTATTGCACATCGATATTGTAATGGTTAACAATCGAGACAAGACAGGATAGCTGATATGAGCTGATGGATGCAGGAAAAATAGTATTATTTTTATGTTGCATGTAGTCATAAGCCTACATATTAATTACTTTTTTTTATTAATCCAAACAGCACCACCTCATGATAAACACGATTATAATATATCGGAATATGATTTATATCTTATCATATATGCTGTTTGCCAAAATCAAGAAAGGTAAAAGTGATGTATCACAGATTAGAGGGATCGGGTATCATGAGACGCTTGGCCCAGCTGGTTAAATTAATCTGCATTAGCACTTTTATCAATTTCTGCCATCTTGGACCGATTCTATGGAAAATCCACTGTTCTGTCCCATAAATAAAGCGCCAGGCGTTCCACCTATCTCGGCGATTGTGGGGACAATTTTCGTGTGGTGAAGAAAGAAGTCCCCGTCAGCTTATAATGAATGACCTTGATATGACAAAGAAACGCAATATCGCCGTGGGTTTGATATATATAGTGGATTCTGCTGTGACTCCATGGCCACAATAATGGGTCCAGCCTGACTTTATTACCAGAAAATAAACTCGGGTACATGCTATAAAAAGTGCTTTATGATTTGCTAACGATGGCGGGTTACGGCTTCAAGTGGGATCAGTATTGAAGTAAAGGCCAGCTACCAGATAATAACACGTGGTAGAGACCTCCACTGGTTTGTATTAGGAAGGTAACATCCTGGCCTAACGTTCTGAGACATGGCAACGGACGGTGGACGTCCTTAAAGCGACATGGGAACGTCTACCCAGTGATGCCCCTCAGGGTCCCTATTACTTATTATTACTTTTCAGACAACCGTTTTTTTCAAACCATACGCCTACTCCAGGCAGCTTGTCTATTGTTTGAGCTCACACCATATATGTATTATTCCTCCTTTCCCTTATATTCCCTACAATACATCATACAGACATGCTCTGATGTGCTCCCTCAACTTAGCTATTCTAACTTTTATTCTGCATCAGAAATAATTCATCAATATATCTTTAATTTATAAACGAGATATATAAAGGGAATCACCACAGTGCATTGAATACCAGGGATTTAGTGTTGCCCCTGTGCATCCTAAAGTTTGATGGGGAAAATCCCATGTCAATATTCCGTGTATTCTTTTACGATACCTGCTAATTCTTATTGTAAATCATCAAAGAATAACAATCTTGTAGTATTTCTCTAGAGACTCGTACACTTTAATGAATACTAAATCTCAAAGATTATACGCTGTCGTATAAAGCAATGCAAATACATATGTGTGTATCCGAGTTGCCTTGTGAGAACTCTATCGAAATTTTATCCATAGTTGAATAAAAGCCACTGAAATACATTCCAAATTATGCGAATATATGTTAGATCACATCATGCTTTGTAGAGCACGCTTCATGTAACTTTGAAGCGATTTAACAGAGAAGCTGGGAACACGAAGGGATTCCAGAGGCAGAGGCGCATTTCGTATACTACTTCTCATGTTCACTGTCAAACACTGTTGGGATTACAAAGCGTCTATAAGAAGGCTATGGACCTTTATTGACACACAAGCTGCGGACATGTTATTCTTCCCTTTCTGTAGTCACTGGATCCTCGGGCAGTTAGTTTAGACACCTTTTAGTCCTCTGCAGTTCATGCTACTCTCTCAGGGATGGTCATATTTGCCTACACAGTTATTGGCGAAGGAAATAAATAAGAATGTACAAATTCTTGGCATTATTAGGCCCGGTGTCTATCTATTACGATATGCCTACGATATAGTCTACGATGGACCTCCCGACACATCAAAATCGCATCGGAAGGTCACCTTATATCGGGGCTGATGACCACGCCTCTGCGATTAGGCACCGATAAAAAATGGGGGTCTACGATTTCGTTCCGATGCAAAACGTGTATCGTAGGGTGTATACGACATTTAAACATGTTTAAATTGTGGTGCCTAATCGGGAACATCGCAGAGTATACTGCCCAGAAAATCAGTCACACGTGTGAGATACTGATCAGATTTTGCAATTAGATAGAATATTTATATGTCCGTGTGCCCTGCAAATCTAGTGATTTTTTTTATTAGGTTTAAGTGTCTCAAATTAACAGTTTTTTAGTTTGACTTGGAACAAAGCTTTTAGAGCCTGGAAAAAATATACATTGTTGTTCTACATGCCCTTGGAAACATTATCGATGTGATATTTCCTGAATCATAGTATATCATATATCTAAAAATGAAAATAATACCTCAGGATATGCACTTTAGCCCTGGTTGTATCGTGGGGCATACCGAGGCCAGCTTTTTTTTTTTTTACAGTAGAACCCATTACGGTGAGTGGTGAATTGGCATTTCTAGACATTTGTTTTCACCTTCCCGATATGTCTCCGATAATGACTTTTTATATCCGAGCCATATCGGTAGGTCTAAATTTCTATCGTAGTAGGTGGACGCTAGGCCTCAATGACCTTTTCTACAGTGAGACGGCATGGTGCAGATTTGTGCCTGATTACAGAACACGCCTCCAGCTCTTAAGTCCCGCCCAATACCTCTATGTAACGTTACATAATTCCATATTATCTTCAATTTCAATAGATTTGGTTCCTCTGTGGTATAAATCCCCACTGTTCCCAAACCAAATCCAAGGGAATTTCTTTCATCTCAAGCCGATACAGACACTAGAGAATCGGAAGTTATAAGCCCCTCTCCTTACCGGCAACAGTGCGATCTTACGCCCAGGATATATCCGCTCGCGATTCTAATATAAAAATAACCTCCCCATGAGAACCACGAGGGCCAGACCCTGACAATGATAAAGTGTGTGACCTCAGTGGGGTCACACTGATTGCCCTCTGAGGGTCAGGGGTCAGATGGCCGGTTGAGGGTGGGGCTATATAGCTTGACGGGTAGAGAAGGGGTGATGTGGGCTTAGGTAATAGTGTGAGGCAGTGCAATCGTGATGATGCAAATTTTGATCTACGGCTGGATGGCAGCTTCGTTTTCAGGAGTAAAAAACGCATGGAGAGTGTAGGAGAAGGCTTGGTGCCAACTGTTAAAATGGATGTTGCTGTGGGGAATGGGACAGGAATATAGCCTAAATATCCACACTCATAAAATAGAAAGGTGAGTTCGTGAAGGCAGGTATCAAGCATAGAAATAACCACGCCATATAAATCCAGAAGCACAACGCCTGAGGTAACGAATGAGGGGAATGGGAGAACGGGGAGGAGGTGGTATCAAAGCTAATGATGACAAAGAAAATATACTAAGGCTAGGCGTTGACCTTATCCCTGCCTAGATGGTGGAGGCGAAGGCAGCGTGATTTTGTCTGTACCTCAAGGGTAGAATTACGAAGACAAATTCCCAGATCGATACCCGGCGCTGGCGACTCGGCGGTCGGGCTACGTTTTATGGTGGCACCGGTCTCCTCCAGAGCTGTTTCCCAGGTTTAGTTTGGTATTTTTCTATCTGTAGGACCTGGTAGTCAGTAAGAGGCATTGATCCACATGCGAGCCCGTGACATGTATACAGTAATGTGAGGTCAGAAAACTGCAGGGTCAGCTCACTTCTTCGCACTGAGACTACCTTTTTCTGACCTTGGATATTACTCCCTATTCTTTTATATCAACAGTAGGTTTTATTTAGAGGCAGCTATTCAGAGGTGCGAAAACCTTTTGCAGTCTGGAACCAAAGGTCGAATATCTGGAATTGTCTTGGTATGGGTCTATGGGAAGAATCAATAAGATGTATTGATCAAGGGGCAAGACTCATATATATATCTGTAATCTATTAGTAAAGATAAAGCATGTAGTCAAATGAAATTATCCCAAATAATTCCAGCACTATATATCAATATATGTCCTTAGCTTTCGGTGGCATAAATACCTGTTTATGCAGTTAAATTTAAATATAATCCCACTATTATAGGTACGGGCGAATGTAATACTTATTGCCTTCGCCCTATCTCTGAGTACATTCAAGGGTACTCAATATGGTTGCTCTACAAAGGTATACCTGGCATGAGCATGAGCATTCAACATTTCCCGAAGATAGCTATATCGATCTGACACTGATTACCATATCATATAGACTATACCATGTTCTCTCTGTTTATATGTTTCAGGTATCTATCTGACACTGTCGATGGCTGTCACCTCCATCTCGGTCATCTTAACAGTGTGCGTGCTGAAGTTACATCACTGCGGCCCGCATCAGTCGGAGGTGCCTCGCTGGCTGCGCTTCATCATGCTTACTGTGGTGGCACGCATTGTGCGCTGCCAGTGCACTCCACTGCCGTCTTCCAGCCGCAACCGGCGCAACGGCAAAAGCAGTAAGAAGGCCAACAAACTGCCGCATGAAAACGCTGAAATTTGCCTTAGGCTTGTCAACGAATGTAACTTGAACAAGCACAGTCCGGTGGCCGAATTCCGTACCGCTACAAGCAATAACAAGGGCCCTCCTGGTGTCCGCATCAACGGGCAGGAGGCCGGGGGCGGCGGCGGCGGTGGCGGCGGTGGCGGCGGTGGAGGTGGTGGTGGCCACATGGCCAACATGACCAACATTGACGTCACCGCTGACATCAAGCGGCTTACGGTGATGGAAGAGATCCTCAAGTACCTCAAGATCATGGTGGCCAAACGCGATGAGGACGACTCGGAGAACGAGGTGATCAACGAGTGGCGGCACGTGGCTCAGGTGATGGACCGTTTCCTCTTCTGGCTTTTCCTACTCACAACCGTCGTGGCTACTCTGGTCATGATGGTCATCATTCCCCTGCTGCGCTACCAGGAGCAGGAGAACTCTGACCACGCTGTCTGACTCGCAGGCAGTTAGGTGCTCCTGCCAACACCAAGGAGCTTATAAGGACAATGGTTAATATACACTACAACAGCCCCATCGCCTAGCCTTGTACAACACTCATCGGCATAGTTTCAGAACCATTTACGGTTATGACAGATATATTAGACAATACCAAGTTGCTTTATTTTTACCACTGCATATGACATGTCATTCGGTAAATAGCTCATTGAGTTGTGATGTCAGATTTCAATGGAAGCAAGCATGTTTTCTCTAAGATATGAAATACATCCTTTTTGTACAATGAATTCAAGAATTTCAAAGGTTAGAGGCGATTTATTCTGTACAAATAGTTGGGCGTGTGATAAAGTGTTGAACGCTTACTAAAAGAAACAACATTGACACCAAACTGAGTAAAGTGGAAGAGACGCCAGTTCTGGATACGAATCTATCTCCTGACACACTGTCAAAGCCATAGTTGACTTGATGCCGAACACGATGTTCTCTCTCATTAAGTTTGTGGGGATCATGGTTTGAACGGGTACATATCATTGCGTGAGAGAAGGGATACAATGGCATCCTTTCATCGTTATTGCTATCTCTCTTTATGGATATATTGATATACACTCCATACACCCAAATACTGAACAATGGCCAGGTCTCCCTAGAGGCTCTTAAAGACCCTAGACTCCTGCACCAACCCACTTTCCAACCCCATGAAAAGGCTTGTTTGATGCGTGCGCCCCTCTCTGACCTTGTTTAGCGTAGTATAGGATACGGGCGAAGTGACTGGAACGTGTTCGCATGACAGACATGTCTCGTAGACATTAGGAATGCCGGGCTGGTGGAATCTGCATACATACGAGGTGTGGTCTTGTTGAGTGGATGTGAAGGATACAAGTCTATATTATGATATATACATATATGTATTATATACCCTTTCCAAAAGTGAAAACTCTATAGTTATGACATTGAGGTTTCCAGAGGAGGAATCACATGCTGGGGAAACGATGAGGAGCAATTGTCGTGGCGATTTCACCCAGTGGCCGGTGGACCTGCGTCATTTCACACCTGCTGACTGGAGCAGCTCATCAGATCATGAACTGCTCGAGCCGTTCTCCCGGCTTGTGAAACATTACTCTCATGAAGCTAGAGTATTCCTATTTCATAGATGCAAAGATGGTATAGGTTACATATTGATTGAAGACAGGCATGATTTCATGATCTTGCAACATTTTGTGTACAGACTAACAGACTTTCTATACCAAGGTAAGAAGTGAGTGTCACTGCGGAAACTACTTTATTGATAATCTAGGTCTAATAGCTGATATTACAACTACCATACACATATAGCTGAAGTACTCTTCTACCGAGCTTCCAGAAAAAGGGTTTTAAAAGCAATATGATATTTGCACATGTTGCTTGGTGAATTCCTGGATATGCTTTCAATGCCATTGCATTATCCATCACAACCACTGACTTAATAGACAAGGTGTTTCTACTGTATTAATTTAATAGCTATCCTGGTTTTAATCGTCATATTCAAGTAGAGAAGGAGTATACATCGTGACACCTTTTGACTGTATTGTATTTTCCCATCCTAGGCTATACTAGCCTACCCTAGTATGTTCTTTTGAATGTGTACAGAGTCGTTATGTCTATGTTTGCTACGTGATATTGATCTTCTTATGCCTTTTGTGACCATAGCTTGTTTAGATAATGGTAGCCTATGGGCCTGGGCTCATACTTTACTATAGCGAGCACTCATCGGAATAATATACATATGTGTCTTATAGAGAGCTTTTACCCGAAGCACCTTCCGACGCATTCCGCTGCAAGAAAATACTCAACCATGTCCTATGACAGAAGGCGACTCTGTATATATTTCGTAGCCGTATTGATTGTGGTCAAGACATGTTACTGATGTTATCGTCCTGATTCCTTTTTAGTACCAACAGTGATATTAGAAGTAGAATCCCCAATACCCTTCACACATGTACTTCCGAGAGACCCTTCAACTGAACAAGCCCAATAGCAGCTTCACTGTGACGATGTTATGGCAGATATCGGCGACCGCCACTGTATTACTACTACTAGATTCAAAGGGCTTGAGTTAGTTGTGACGAAATTCATTTATTGGCCCACTAGGGGCTATTAGAGTATTATTTTAGTATTCAGTTTTAGATGGATTCGTGAGGGCCGACCTAATGAAATAATACATTTATAATCGGAAACGGGAAAGTGACAGATAAAGGTTACGTACGATCTTTTATCCCATTATGAGGAGAAAGCTCCCTGGAATAATTTATGCGTAACGACTTATCTCAAGCGGACCCATAATTTCAATAAATTAAGGTCTATAGGCGTATCTAATAATTTAGGAGACCCATAATGAAAAGGCTAAATGCCGTTTAATTGTTATATGAAGATGATAAAGGCGAATTTATCCATGCTAATAGTACATTACCAATTGTGCAATCACAAAGATTTACCCTTTTATCAACTTAGAACTGGAAGGGATCTCTATTAAGTATTTTAATCAAAGGTTTGTGTTTCACAGGAAACTTTAATCTAACTATGAAATATCACACGTCGCACTTCAAACCAGGATAGACGAAGCTGAGTGGAATAGTCAGTGGATGGAATTAATGTAAAAACACCGCGTACCTCTTTTTTACACAAAAGTTTTTCCATTTATTCAATATATTTCCTAATATAAGAAAGGGAATGGGTTGTCAGACTGTGAGGTCATTGCTCCAGCTGATCGAAATCTTTTTATCAGCAGCAGGACTCCAGATGGCACCTTTTCTATCATAACGTCAAGTAGGTGTTCATGCAGATGCTTAAAGCAGGACTCTATCGTTTATGTCAGTTTGCACAGATAGCTTACTTTAGAATTGATCCTATATACACACAGTTTAGTCCGTGTTTATAGATTGATTTTTTAATAAGGGATATTCCCTGGGTGAACTCATCCTCGTGAAAACAGATACTGCTATTCTCAATACGCTGTCGCCATAGCCCACGGCTAGACATACGTTTGTCTCCTGGCATGTCTAATGAATCTGCTGATGTGTTTTTAATATGAGAATTGATACATATGATAACGGTAATATTCATAATAATTGACATGTTTATGTACCTATTTATTACGCTATGACGGTCGTATATAAAATGGGTAGTGGTGGGATATGCATGTGGCTATGTATTGCCTGATGCGAAATAAATGACTTCAGACGACTATAATGTCTTTGGGTTCTGTTATTATGTCTTGCCTCTACATTTTATAGTTTTACGCTACACAAATGGTAATAAATTCATATACTAATAGATATTCACTCTTTTTTTGTGAATCGTATATGTGTCGAATAGCCACCTTTACATTGGAGATAGATATCACAAATGAAATAATCCTAATCAATAGACTCGATGAATAAGGGTAACCCTAGATTTAGCTGAGTAAAGAATAAACTTTAATTATAAGTAACTTAGAGAAAACCGTTAAGTGAACATCACAGGTCATATAATCATCAATGGATCTAACTAAGCTATACTGGTGCATTACTAAACGCCCGATGAAGAATATCCCTTGTCTTACAACCGTACACGAATCTTATCATCTCAAACCTGCGTGACCATCGTCGTGAATTCCATATGTATACAGTAATTACAGCGAGATAATTGAGAGATCTCTATCGTGAAAATGAATGTTGGAGGTGAGTATAATCTTCCGCGTGTAGCAGCGTGCCTTCCTGCCTGATCACGTCATGGGAGACACGCCCATCATAAAGTGGCCAGGCTGGACGCCGAGGGACCGCAGTTTTTATAACAGTAATTGTATAGGAAGTAATCCACATTTAAATTGCGCAGATTGTAAAGTTGATGAAGCGTGTGATTGATGGCAGCGCCAAGCCAATACTAAATTGATTGTTTTAATTAAAGGTTGTCTCGTGTGCTGCAAAACTTCAACAGCAAAAGCTGACTTGGTGAGCTAACTGAGAGTCTCCTCCAAGTCAATGTTTTAAGCGATGCAAATAAGTGCTTCTTAACCTTTTCTGAAATTCGCTATTAATTCACGTTTTCTGGTACGATCAGGGAAGCTCATTTTCATTTCTGCATTAATTAACATTAAACAAATCTTCCTATGTGCTCCATATCTGACTTCGTTGTCCAAGCAAACAATTCAGTCACAGATCTAAGTCCCACCAGTCTTGTGAATATTCTTTGGGCTCAGAATAATAAGCCTCAATTATCAAAATATTGATAAGTATTGTACCGTCTCTTTGACCTTCATAAGATGATGTTTAAGACTTAACAAGTATACTATCTCCCCAAATCCGATGTTTTGATACTAGAGCTCCTACTGGCCTCCTGAATGGATGATCAACATCATTTTACTTTCAGCCTACTTATATATTATAGATAAGTTAATTACTTCCTACATACTAATGATAGACTTACTCCTTTACGTCATAGAACAGAGGTAGAGGTAGTGCAGGTAACTCTCACCCTCTGACTCAACGTAAATCATTGAAACAGTGCTTCTTGAATACTATCTTTTAATTAAGGCCTGGTACCAATGACAATTGTTTGATGAATGCGTGATACAGAAAAACAAATTCTCAGAAGCAAATCTCTATTATCATAACCTCACAATGGTTCACACCGGCTCCATCTTATACCAGGTTTCTATTCACCAAAATCAATATGTCATTTGATTTAAGGTATCGTCCATGAGTTCCAATCTTAAATGTCTAATCCACTGTTCAGTTCAAGTCTTTGAGAAGAGTTTAGTCACTTTCAATTGTTCACATCCAACATGGTTGTTGCTCTTGATCTACCTCAGTGTCCAACACCCCAGGTTTCTCCCAGTGAGAAGCAGTCTGTAGATTGCCGGTAGTCCTTAGATCCATGAAGCAGTAAGTCCACCCTCACACAAACCAAACAGGCCGCTCTTTCTCCAGGTAGAATAAGGCCTCTAGCACCTCCAGGAGTGTTGATATTGCTCCAATGCAGCGAATACCGCTAACACAGCTGAGTATCTACTAGATGGAGCTTTCTTCTGTCCAGCGCTCGTGTAATTCTCTGATATACCTAACTACTAACCAATAGGCCAGCTGCTCCCGCATTATCTGAATAAACATACCTGATACAACACATATATATTTTTCCAATTCTGCATCATAAACTTCCCTTCATTACATCATATCTTAATTATTCTTTGTCACAATTCACCTCTAATTTGAGTACATGCACACAGTGCAATCTGTATGTTGATACAGATAAAAAAAACAATTAAAAAAGAGTATATGTAGTGGCATTTAAGCATCGTTGAGCAGTCTTCTTGAGCAGACAGTGCCATCTTTTACGGCTTTGACACACTTCTACTTGATAGATCTGTCCAATTCCTATCAGTGTTAAACTCTGATCTAGTTTCAAGGGCTCTGTGATATTTACAAATTCGAATATCAACATTTAGTTCCCCTTTACAAAAGTTATCTTTGGAATCAAATCATCGTTGTATCTGAATGTTCCTGAACTCAGGAATGATATAGTATATTATTATATGCAAACAGTAACAATTATGCATCATGGCTGCAATTAAAGGAATGAGGTTGCATGGGATTTGTAAGAATCATCTCCAGACGCCTTTAATAACTTACTTATTACCATCAATTAATCTAAAAAAAAGCTATTCCGGAAATCACTGAATTAATAGTAGTGCATAATTGATACCAAGGTCCACTAAACACAATCACCAAGGATGGTGCTATTACCGTTTTATCTTGAAAATATTAGACAGGAGCGACTCCTCCTAATCATGCTTTTACAGAGAATGGTCATTTCAAAAACTTTTCTTTAGTTGGGTATCATTCGTCACGAGTTTAAGTGTTTGCATTAATCTTCTGACCCAGTGTACAATCAAACATCAAACGGCTATACTGAGAGGATGCCTGAACAAGCCAACTGTATCAGGGCAGCTCTCAGAGTGTCACCTAGGAGCAGGTGGGCGTACTAGCGACCCGCTCACCGCTCAAGGCAGGGACACATTGTTACCAGGTAATGAGGCTGCCTGACACTCCGGCTGCACCCTAAAAACGCCCCTCTTGAAAGTGCATCATTACCCCTTTAACATGTTGCAGATGAGTATAGATGTGTTTTAAGTTGTCTGCCAACATAAAATAGTTATCACCTCACACGGCGTCCCATATATCCTAAGGCACCTCGCCGAAATCCTTTACTCCCATAGGATCTCAGGCATTAAACCTTAGTTTGACATTACGAAAGACATCGAAAATATTCCTAGATCCAGGTCACTCGTTACATTACCCGCCGGATTTCACAAGGGAAGCTATCATGTATTTTCCTTTGATCACTACGTATCGCCATGTTGTGTTTCTTGCCAGCATCCTGCTGTAACATTGAACATCTGACTGGTGGCTCCACCTGGGTGATGACGACGACTTCAAATCTTTTGTCTCCAGGGACCATGGAAGGATAACGACAGCATGTCTAACCTGCTGCAGTCTGTGTCGGATGGTTTGATAGATAGGGTTACCTTTGGTGGTAAAAATTGTATGAGAAACGAGGTAGCAGGGAAAACGAAAAACTTGGGACGGTTGATTGAAGGTGGAAAAGGGAAGGAAAATGTTATTGATCACTTTCAAAGAAACACAACTTGAAATAGAAAAGTATGTTTTAATAGGACCTAACATAACTAGTCCGTTGTGTGTGTATATATGACTTTCCCATTAAATGGGGTATAGGCACGTTTTTGATTAAAATTGCAACAGAGTGAGTGGGGTAAGCCGGCCTTTAGTTACCACAAAGTATTTAAAATAAGTGTTGACAAAGAGCACGTACACCAACATCGGAATGTTGCTAACAACATATGAGTCGTTTTTTTTGGTTTTTTTTTCGCTTATTGCCTTTTCAAGGATTATCAACTTTGTAAGAGGGGACACGTATGGTTTACAATCACGGGTGAGTCCTATGACCCTTGCACGTATATCTCCTTGACTGTTACGTCATCTGTTGGAAGCACTAGATATCGCCACATGTCTGGACGAGAAAATATAAACAGGACCGGAAAATACGGCTTTGGCATCATGCCCTGGACTTTGGATCCAACCACTTCACTGAAGGGGTGCCAGGTTTGAAACATCTGCAAATAAACCAGAATAGTGTCTCCCATGACAGAAGACCGGTAGTTGCTTTCTTAGAATAATAAGAAATTGCAAGAAAATTGTCAAGAATTATGGCTTCCTCACACCAACGTAAATAATCCTAATCATTTTCTATTACTATGGCCAGAAATGATTTGAAGCGACAGAAAAGACTAAGTCTACAAAGCCCTTCGCACCCACAATGACACATATATGACCAGAATGAAGTTTCTCTTTAGACACACCCACTTTCTCCCCACCACTTTCACCTGAGACGACAAGAACCTAGCCAGATGGTTATCATATAGCTTCTATCAGATATCCTGCCCCCACGTCATGAATGAAATAAAAAAAACCTCTGATGTTGAAGATTTATTCTTGAACAATACATTGGATTCAATTCAAAATTACTAAGTAATTAAATAGGAATACCACAACGCCACCTGTCGTATTAAGTAGACACTACCAACTCCATCCGGGCATCTCAGTTTAAGACCGGGAAAATTTACCCACCCTCCAACACCTTGAAAAAGACCCACACCCAAGGGCGTATGTCTATATTAGATTCCGGTCTTTACAAAGACCTCTTCGATTGTTAACGGTTCAACAACTTCAACACCTTTATTCAAAATTATCAAATCTCCAGTCTGTCTTGAAATAGAATTTGCCATAAGGTGTGATTTTTAGAGGTATACAGTGTAATGTCTGGACCTTTATCGGTAAGCCATGGTAAATGTAGGCTAGTTTCATGTCAACGTGCCAATCATTATAAATAGACCACGAGTCTATGTAAGGACATTAAGGCACACCAATATGTGATCTCCTTCACATTCTCTTCGACCCGACCATCAGGGCTAAGTGTATGCAATTATAATCTCATTTCCTACACCAGGCCTCATTTATCGCACACATGAGGGACATAACTGTGCGAGATGATGTAATAGAAGTACTCGGCCCAATACACACCGATGCTCCTTACGATACCCAATTGCATTTAATTAAATGGGCGTTTGGGTGCATCTTGAGATCTGAATTCTGTATCGGTACTGGTTGGGGCGAAGGCTAAGAAGCCATGATATCGGAATCAGGATATTTTTGAGAATATTTGAGTTCAAGAAGATGTTCGGCAGTGTGCAATACTCTTATAACCAAATTGAACAAGACTTGAACATATCCACTGGAACACTCCGGTGGCCTAGTTCCTATTTAGAGTGTCGTTATCAAAGTGTGAAGCTGGGCAATAACTTTTCAGACTGGAAAACAAGAGGTCCGTCATATGCCACTTAATTTTCATTTTTGATATGAGCAACCTGATTAAAATACCGAAGGAACATAGTTTATC
Source organism: Alentia gelatinosa (assembly GCA_950022655.1). Lineage (NCBI taxonomy): Eukaryota > Metazoa > Annelida > Polychaeta > Phyllodocida > Polynoidae > Alentia > Alentia gelatinosa. The sequence goes on along the minus strand of OX465583.1, from coordinate 42,890,956 downwards.
ATAGAAATTGTATGCGGAAGACATGAAAATCTACAAAGCTGATCCATCTCTGGAAACCTTACAAACGTTTTCCCACCCACCCACATCCTAGGTAATTGTATTCCTTTTTTATCTTGAAAATACTCTCTGCGTTCGTAGGTGTATATCTTATATATTTTATTACATATTCAATTTCACTATTACCATAATATCAAATATTATTTACAACCACTATAAAATCTATTCAATAAAATTAATTTTATTTTTCCCAAGCCAGACTTCTCTTTTATCATTTCAACTTCTCTTCATTGCACCAGTGACCTGTTTTTAAAACTAAGAACGACAAAAAAATTGGTCCTATCGTGGTCCTTGATGCATTCTCATTACCTAAAGTGATTCGTCTTTATGGAGAACATCCCTACACAACAATCAGGAAAATATCTTTATTTTGTGTGTTTTAAAAAGTCTTAATCGTGATCCACATCGTCCATAGGCCTCTCCTACTTCCATTATCGGTCTTATTGGAAGACAACCCCAGGGGGTGTCGTATCACATTTGGTTTAGCAGAATTTTAAAAACAACTTAGCTACTCTTACCTTGCAATGGCCTCTTAAAGTGTAGTTGGATTACATTATTATATTTCCCTTGAAATGAATCTATTGCAGAGTTACAAAGAATGCTTATTTGTAAAATGGTATTGCATTGTCCTCCACCAAGATCCTTCCTCCACGAGGAATATCTTTAGTCATTGACTAAAGACAATCCTAGTGTTTAGTCATGTGACTTTAAAACTCAATCTGATTGGTTGTTCACTAGGACATGCCTTTAACATGCGATCAGAAAGGCTTGAACGATATGCGATCAGAAAGGCTTGAACGATAAAGATTTGATCATTTCTGTAGGACCACGTTTAAAACACGGACTGACAAAGACATCCTAGTCAGTATCGTTTTGGTAAGTATTAATCGTAGTCATTCAGTCATTATCGTTCTTAGTTTTAAAAACAGCCCCCAGGTGTATAGACTTAGTGTAGGGAGGTGGGTTGGGTGGTGAGGGAGGCGGTGGTCGCATACACGGAGGCAAGGCACAGGGAATGAGGCCAGTCTGTCTATCTGAAGGCCAAAGAGAGAGCTATTGAAAAAGGACCCAATTCTACCACAAAGCCATCATCTGGAATAAATCAACAGAAGATGTCTAAATGTCTAGAGCAAAGAGTGCCTTTAAAAAGCCACTTCAGACTCAGATACCTTGGTCTGGACTAATTGTTGTGACTACTGGTCTGCATTTAGCAATCCTAATTGTTCTGTTTCATATTAATCTACTGTGTCGCCAAAGAACCACACAAATGATGATAAAAGCTGGAATATTTTTTTGATTTCGAATCATTGCCTATGCAGGTAAAATTGCATTGTCCATATTGTATACTAGTTCTTTTATACTGTGAGTAGAGTTTTATGTACTCGCTTTTCATCCATTTTATTTCATTGTCTGTATTGCATATCATAATGAATTTATTGCAATAAGTTCATACTTATAATAGAATCACGATTTGGATATTAACCAAGTGTGAACTGTACCTAACTGGTTGTAAAATGATATAACGGGACAGCAAGGTTTTGTACTATCTAATCTGTGCCCTCTATAAAAGAAGACAGAAAAAGGGATGAACCAAGCAGCTCCTACCAAAGCCGCCGCAAAAGCTGATTCTTGCTAATGGTGAGCCTTTGGGGTTTATTCGCTGTATTTTTTTCTAAACTTATGGTTTGATAACTTGGTTCATGAACACTTTCAATGTGACCTTTTCTTGTTTGCCAATTGTTACCCTCCACCTGCTCCCAAAGTTGTCTTTTTGGGCGTGGTAGTTATGATAGTTTTGATGTTCACCACACTTTTTGCAAGACACCCCCGCCTTTGTCATTAGTCTTGCCCGCTTCGATTTGAAACCCCTTTTTAGATAAGTGTTTTGTTCTTTGAAATTTCAATTTTCCTAGACCTGTTTTTTACGTAACTTGATTTAGAGATGTAACAATGAGCTTTCGCCTTGCATGAAATGGGAAATTTACTGATGATTGCGAACACTTCTAACAGACCATATTTTAAGGTTTCGTCGTATGTTCTGTGTGATGAAAGATTCAATACTTTGCTTCTGTAATGAGTTGTGATAGGAGGGAAAGATTGCTATGACAATTATCTTCTCATAAGTTCTCTTCTACTGTTTTATGAGAATTGTCAAAAGAAGATTAACTTCGAATTCTTTGTAAGGTGTCACCATGAAATGGCAGCCTCTCCTTTTTAGAAAAATCATAATGATGGCAGCTAGAGGTGTATCTTTTCTTGGTTAAAGCTATATCTGTTTGTATGTGTTGTTATATTCCTGCTTTCTTTCTTTTGGCCTTGCTTTCTCTGTGTATGCAGGAAAGCTTACAATGTATGTATGTGGCTAATTAAGCCTGTATTAGTTTTTCTTATTGCATTGCACGAAAAAGTGGAAATTGGTTTTAAATGTCAATACCCAAATTGCAAAGAAATATTCTTTGAAAAACCAGATTAATCATAATAGGTTTGGTGAAATTAGCAAACTTCATTAGAGACTACGCTCAGAAACAAGGATTGGTTCATTTAATAGAAGTCGTATCGAAATAGAATAGAAAAATCATGAAATGTTAGTAGTCATTATTTCCATATATCATACAAAGCGAATGGATTTGGATTGGATATATTTGTTTTTCGGAGCGAACCGCACACATTACATCAGGGTGGGTGTAACATGCTTTGTACCACAATGTGCCCCTACAACAAACTGCTTCACGTCAACAATGAGACCGCAATACCAATAGCACTAAAACCCTACGCGCTCAAATTAATGTGCCCATGTTATTGCCCGGCTACAGGGAACGCGTCCAAACCATGAGGACATTGCCACCGCGACCCAGAAGCAGTAGGCAATATGCATCATATGTATTTATGGCTAGGGTAACATTTGCACTTTATTGTTGCACGTCGCCATGCGGGCCTTCACAAACATGCCAATAAAACACACCTCTCGCCGAGCAGCACTGCGACCAAGAAACAAATAATGGAGGACTGTGAGTACAAGGCCCAGGCCATCTAGTGGTAATTGGTGGATTAATGAGACTATGGTGGGTAGAAGCCTCTCATTGGTTGATCGGGAATCCGTGTCAGTGGGCCATATAAGCTGGCTCCAGGGACTTGGCCCGCAAAGGGTCTCAGTGGCATATACCCTGGCTGGTGACTGTAACGCAACAAAGTCACAGTCCTTAAGCTCTCCACCAAAACACACATATAAATAAAATAAGACAAAGTGCCCAGATTCCGTCCAGGGCAGCTTCTTGGTGATATCATGAATTGGTGACTTTGCAGCGACACTGACGTTAAAGCCTGTGAATAATAACCGCAGGTGGTGCTTCATCGATCTACAAACAGAACTCCAGCTCCTCATACACCTTTTTTTAGAACAGCTACTGAGCATCCCGGGTTGGGATCATGTCCGTGACTACCTATACAGACAATGACCGGTGGCCGAGCCGCTCATTGCAAACCCCGGATCCCTTTGAAAACCCCGGAGTTACAAGGTGTACTTCTAAGCAGTGAGCTGCTCCGAGCTACTTCCCACGGACCCAATCCACCCCAGACGTCCAGCCCGCCTCATTCCACCACGGGCATTCACAGCTACGTCCCCTTTTGGCCTCCGCCCCTTCTCTTCATTCACCGGCCGCCTGAAACCAACCCTTGATCCCCATCAATCTGAGGGTCTCTCAATGTCCGGCAGAGGTCGTTGCCGCCTCTAGGCCGCTACCCGTCCGCCCCTTGCCTCGCCGGTCCACTCCCACCTTGCTCGTTTCCTCGCCGCCCTCTCACCATCTATACGTGACGCCTTGAATGCCTGGATCCAGGTAGAGACAGCTCTGTGGGAGACTGACGGCTGGGTAGCCACGAGCTACACTGTCTGTGTCAGGTCTCATGAACAGAACCATCCCCGCCAACAAAAAAGGAGAAAATAAATAGAGAAACAAAAAGGAAAAGCAGAGTCAGGTGTAGAAAAAAAAAATAATTGAACGTCCTGTAGTCGCACTGAAGGCGCAAGCAGGACCCTACAAGAAAAGCCTTTTCATTATTCCAGCAAAGTCTCTCCATAAACACGTTCGTTGTGGATCACAGTTCCTTCACTAAGTGTACTCTGACACGTCTATATATGGTAACCCCGGCGGTATACCTTCATTGTTATTTATATAGGCGTGCAAGGACACGAAAACCAAATCAAGCCCTCTGAGTTAAGCATTTATTGGGCTATAAATATACAGTAAGAAACACTATAAGATAAAATGTCTGGATATTACTCAAGTCGGTCGTTGGACATTTTGTCTTTGTACATTCCCGCATCATGTTCCCATGGGCACAGACAGATTTGATACAATTCGCCTAAGAAATATCGTTCTCTACTTATAACTTAACCCTGATAAGAATGAACACAGGGGCGGGCTAGACGACAGAATAAGACAAGCAGAAAGTGTAGAGAGCACTTGAGGCAAATTGTTTTTGGAGTGTTGATATAGATGAATAACACTGTGAATTTTGAATTTCGCTATGTTTCTTGCAAGAACAGATGATGTCATCCTAAATATCTGAAATAACGTGTTTAAGGAATAATATTAAGAAGGAACTGTATTGAGATCACTGACGTATTGGCTGCCGTTTGTGACAACATACCCCATTGAGTTGTTTTTTTCTCACAATATTCCATGAGCGTTTAGTACGAGTTTGCAATGCTAAGTCTATGGGGAAAATACCAGGAGTGAAATAAAATATTGAACGACCACAGGTACATTTGGAAATTAGATATGAAGCTGATTGCAGATATTGCCTTCCTTTCGAGAGTTCAATATTTCCGCTTCCTCGACACAACTTATAGGAAGGTCTATAACATGAATAGCAATATGGCTTCCGATCAAGTTTACTCTATTCAAAGAATTAATGTACGGGTTCAGACAGCTTATATCGTGTTACCCATTGCTGAATTGTACAGAGGGTATCAGCATTACCACGTTCAATTATCGAGGAAGCGACTTAATTTCCTATCTACTAGTCCAGCTGGGGTTCCATTAGCGTTTCAACTATATCACATTACGTTTGATTAGGTTACATATGACCTAGTGACCGGTCCTGCCTGGGCAGTCGGCACGTAGCCTAGTACGTAGGACGGCAAATACTCTGCCCAGCCATATTAGTGTCACTTCTGTATGGACAATACCTATATTGCTTATGGCCTAAGGCAATATTGGTAGATGGCAGTTGTAGTTACTATAAGGAACCATGGGACGGAAATCTTACCTTTCTACGCAGGTTAAGGTTTCAACAATGAGCGAATATTCCTGTTCGCGTGTGGGAGAGAGCACTTAGATATGTTGTGCAAAGTCGTCTACAATTACCACTCTTCTGCGATGTGAAGCCTTATTGCGGGAGTGATGCCAGGCAACTACTACATAACTGGAAATATGACATTTAAGAATCCAGCGTGGTTATTCTACCGGCAATCGGTATTTGATCATAGAGCAATGAGTTTCTCGACGACTAGATTTCGAAATTCAGAATCTTGGGCAAATTAATACATAGACATAGTTACTCTAGGAATTTTTTTACAAGTCTTTTCTGGAATGTGCAATACCTTCGGAACAACTGTCGGCAGTGAGTCCTGGTCCTGGAGGTTGAATTCACGTGCCTATACTGAGGTATGACCACTGTAGAAGCGATTGAAAAATGGGATTCTTTTGTAGGCGTTTCTGTATGAATCTGTTGGTAATTCCTTTTCCTACAAATTGATTCTACTCTTGGTAATATCTAAAGTATGATTTCAGTCGTTGGCATGCACATTGGTTTTCAGTTCTCAACGTAGTCGCCATATGTGGGATTTAAATCTTTGTCTCTCCATTGGTATTTTCCACATAGACTGTTCTATCGTACCTTCCCCTGGGTGTTATCTCTGTCCCTGACATATTGCGGGTCTAATGTATGTATACCTATTTATTTCTATTATCTAATATCCATTATGCTGGCACATTAGCTCATTATGAATTCAAGTGGTATGACACTTCCCTCATCATATAAACCCAAACCTGTTCACTCGTTATGGATCAACGAGACTTAGTTTCTCAAAGGCTACCCATGGCGGCGTAAATGCTGGAGCCAGTGGCTCCGGAGCTGACCCAAGCAGTCACACATTCTTTTCCCATAATCTTTCTTTATTGGAGCGAAGTCGTAGTACAGTCACAGAAGAATCGATTACTCTTGCATTAACTGGCAGTTTGGCCTTTCTCTTATACATCATAACTCATCACCCTATTAATCAATTATTACATATATGGTCGAAAATCACGAAATTGCAGCAAATGGACTATAATCTGAATATCTTAAAAAATCCTTTTTTGAAAATAGTTTCAATGGTTTCACACAACTAGGGCATTGTGTGGCACAGTCTGGTATATCATTAGTCATCAATGTTAATAACCTCTCATTAATAATAAATATTGATAAAGACAACAAAAATTCCATAAAATTCAAACTACAGCAATAAATATATCTCGGGATTTGATCGGGTTATGTCTCTTTGAAAAGTTGCGGTAGATAAGTAAAAAGAAATGACTACAGAAACCAGGGATATTTTCCAACTGAAGGTGGTCATTCATTGTATTTGAGAGCCCTTCTCGTCCTGCGAAATATCTTGGACTGTCTTTTCGTGCAGCCGCCAGGCGCCGCCATCTCTGGAATGAGCTGAGGGCACCTTGATCGATCACCTCGAGAAATCTCGCCATAGGTCACGTGAGGCCAAAGACGGCAACGGTTATCATCACCGGAAACTGACCCTGCCGCCGGCAAGTCCGTCCTATCCCGTATTTAGACCAGAGCACCGGAAACAAAAATAGTCACCAAAACTGTCTCTGTCGTCTGTCTCTGTTGATCCATTGACCAGGTGTGTGTCTAGCTAGGTTGTACCTGTTTCAGTAGTCTCGTGACATTAGGCCTTGACAGACATCAACAGCGGCACCAACAGTGCAAGCAACAGCAGAAAAAGACTAGCAAATATCTGAAGATAGATGTGGCCAATCTTCTTCATATTTGGAACGATTATATATTATATGTATCCCATACTCATGTTAAAGTGTCATTGCTTAATTCCTAAGAGAAGTGAGTAAAACTCTGTGTGTCATCGACTGTAATCTTGTGATCTGTCCGTATGGTGTCAGAGACGCCACCTAGACATGTCACGAAACTACTGAAACAGGTCCCTGGTCGGATTGGCAACTCTTTGAATTACATAATATATATCTGTTTCGCTAGTCCCCTATACCAGGATGCAAAGCCTCCGCAAGGGACATTAACATACAATCCTCTTTATAATGCATTTCATTACCTGCCCTAGATCACAAAAGCTCAGTACAATATATTACTACCCATCGAGAAAGTATTTCGAGACACATGTACATGAACGAGATTGTAGGTTAAAACGTGGGCCGTCTTGTGTGACCTGTCTCAATGATAGGGATGGGTTATAATGACAGCCTCATATGCCAACCAACGAAAATTAAAAAAAATCATAACACAAACAAGCACGAACAACCAAGACTACGACATCAACAAAGTATCAGCCAATGGCCCTACTATATTTGACAAAGCAGTGCATCCGAAAAAAAAGAGCAAAATAAGTCCAGTGGTATCAGGGTAGAGGTTATTGAGGTAAATGCTGGTTTATGTTTGTGGCACGGATCTATGGGGCCGGGAGGGACTCGTTCCTCTAATCAGGTGGAAGCTCGACCTTTCCGTCGACCGCGCACACCATTCTCTGCCTGCACTCCCATGTGGCTAGCCCTCCACTCAACGTTTGATCTCTTTACCTGATGCAGTTTATCAGGGTTTATCTAGGCAATCTCAGGCAGGGCTCTTTCACCCCGTGTTGTTGGCCCTCTCTTCATCCATCCTACACCACTTGGAGATCCTTTCATCACGAGCATCAAACCAGCCCTCTCTATTTATGGCACCCTAGGCTGGTTGGTCAAGTCCGGTGCCACATTCAGCGTGAGGGCAATCCACCGAGGGCAGCGGTGTATTTGATTTACCTGTGACCTATTCAGTAATGGTACACACATGGTGTTATGTTGGCATGACCCATGCATTAGATTATAGAAAGCATTCAGAAATGACACTAATGATAGTTTAGAATTATGCCAAAGCCATCATAAATATATATTAACCCCATAAAGGCTTGCAGCAAAATTTTCTGTAGAAAGCATCCGCATTATTATATCATGTATAGGAAGTCATATTCATATAAACTTTAAAGAAGTTATACCCTGGCTATCCTATATAGATAAAGGCAAAGAGCTGAGACCATGTAATATATATATTCTGCTGCAGCCTGCAAGACCTGCTAGTATATCCCGGTCCTCCGAGCATGGCTGTCCCATAGAATAAGGAGGTGTGAATGTAGTGGATGGGACCTAACAGTGTTACAATTCCATGTAGCGGAAGTGAAAGAGTGGGATACAATGCATGCCTGAGACAGCACAATGGAAGCGTTACTTAGGGCAGAACCGTGAAGATTGACCTTGACGGAGGTGGCATAGCGGGGTGCTGTACATCAGCCCACTGACCTGTAGGTATAAACAGTTGGGTATTTGGAAGTTGGAAGGAATGGTGATAAACTAGCAACCTGCCATGAGATGTCAGAAAGGTGAAGTTATGCATTCTTGTTTCCGAGTTGCTGCTCCCATTATAAGCAGATAGCTGGTGAGTAAGAAAAGACTCGCGTGGTTTTGTGTGAAGGGTAAGGACAAAGTGAGGGATGAAAACAGGTTCTACTCAGTGATGCAGACTCAGCCATACCCCTCCTAAATGTCGACAGATATTGATCCTAAATTCCCACGGGTCAGTCACCTACCACTCACCCTCATCCCGCCTACTCCTACAACACAGTCTCCAGCTCCTCCTCATCTCATTACCTCAGTCTCCACTCTGAGCTGCTCCCAGCGATATCCCAGCGGCAAGGATAACGGGGCAGAATTCTAGTCCAATCTTATTAGGAATCAGATTACACTCTTTACCACTGTAAGACGATTGCAGGCTCTTGTGCCATTTTAATAATGACGTTGCCTATGGCTCAGCTTTCCTTTCCACAGTATTGGTGGCACTGAAATGAAATTTAAGCTCCAGTTCAGGTCACTGCATTTACCAATAATTGAATAGGATCGTAGTAATATCATTATTCTCTGAAATAAATGAGAAACTAATGATGATATTCAGGCATGCAAAGATATCTAAATCACATGAAGTAGGTATAAAAACGAGGAAATGTTGCATTGAGATGCAACAGGATTCCACAGAAACTATACGAACTACTTGAATATATTTTCAGTCTTATCAGGATCTCATTAGCTTCTGCTCGGTTCAATGTATGTTAAATGACTGGTGAAATATTATTCCTGAAAAATTAGGATTATTTTTCAGGATATATCGTTTAGTTTGAAGAAGTGAAGCAAATCAGCAACGAGACGGGAATCCGAATAGTGATACGTTCATAAAAGGACAGTTACATATGGCATTTGATAAATATAACAGATCAATAGGCCAAAATTAAAACGAGTTGTTAATGGAAATGAAGAACTATACACTCAATGGACGAAAAGGGGCTAATACACCTTTTCAGTGGCTTTCCAGTGGCTTGTGGAAAGACCTTAATACGGGGTAGAATGTCAATAAATCAAATTAAGGTGGCAAGGTGGCGTTATGTTTGGTGTATAACTGCTTAAATTGATGGTCTCCATACCAGCATGTTGATAGAAGGAGGGGCGAGAGTCTTTCACGTCATGGCAGTCCCCACCTGCTGTACGTTATCTCTATACCTGTAACTACCTACTGAAAACATCGCCAGTCCAGCTGCAGTCGATATGCAGGTACGTATCACATCAATGTGGGTCACTCGGGCAAATACTTCAACTTATGAGGCTCTCAATTGTTCATTCCGTAGTACAGGAATAACGATCAATATAATGAGTAATTCGCATTTATGATAACTCAAACCCCAGGCATCTTATACATGCTTATAATTGAAAGTTGGTCTCCAGGGCTGGAAGGAATCATTCCGCCGATCATTATCATTTTTATTGCAATCCGGAATGCCCTCCCGCCCTTCCCCCTTGAGACGTCTATCAGCCCTTTGCTGCCCTCTAGTGGTCCTAGATGGTACCTCAGAGCTGGCGCCCGCCAGAGCCGATCGCACCAACGCCCATGATTTCTCGATGTATTGCAGCTGAGGTGGATATTAACCGAAAAGACAGGTTGTGACGAACTGCTTACGCCAGTCAGCTCTTGTCCTCCCTGGGCATGCTCTGGAGGCCGGTTTGGAGGTAAGTGTATACATGTAGGTACTGGAGTAAGAGCACGTGTACTCCACTACCGATATATCGCTCAGTGTTAGTGTTGAAAGAGTGGGCGGGCTGTAAAGGTACATTTTGACCAGTTACCCGCATCCAACCACCAGCACTGGTTCTACATCTCACGGTTTCACCAGTACAAGGACCGTAGTGGATTTCTAGTATAATACTTGTCTTTATTCGAGAACAGCAGCAATACGGATTAGCATTAAGCGAGGCGTCAGGAGAGGAGGGTGGGACCTGTGTGAGCGCCTGCACTGTCGGAGCGTTCACCCCGCGTCCCCCCAGGACGCCCCCACCCTGCGCCCGGCACTCCTCCAGGGCGGGCAGGTAAGGCACACGACCGGCCAGTAACGCCTACACTTCGCTCCAGATATCTACCTACATACAGCCCTTACACTCACCCACCATTGCCAACTGCCACCCGCCCACCCACCCGTCTGGCACAGGAGCATATGGACGTCCGTGCCTCTTGTTCCAGCCGGGGTTATATGATCAGGATTGGATTCTTTACGCCTCGCCAACACCCCCTACCCGGCGTCTGTTCCAGTCATCCCATCCTGCAGGTGGGTTTACAGTTGGTGCAAGTGTACGACTGTGAGCGGTGTGAAAGTAACCGGAGGGCTGAATGTGTCTGCCATCTCAGGGTTCTGTATGATAGATGTAGCCACAAAGAAGTGGGTATTTTGGGGTACAATGTAGGGTGTGGGTCGTTCAATAGGCAGGAGTGCGAATAAGTGGTGTCGTTGATGCCTAGATTCCACTCATAGTTGTCAAACCTTCTAAACAAAATCTAGATCTCTTTAACTTTGTCGATATGATCGACATCGCTATCTCCAGACATCCGCTGCAATATACATCACAACGATAAACATCAACTAATGCCCATTTGATCACAATAATATATGTTGACCTAGTATCGTGCAGTGGTTACACTAAACACGCTAACCGTTAGTTCACCACACAGTATGTGGAAGGGGAAGGTTCATTTGGAAAGGTCAAGGAATTCCATACACATTTCTTTGTTATTGGCTATTTCTATTGAAGTATGAGTCCTCTTACATCAACCTACAGTGATTCAAACATACGGAAAACGTTAGATCAGCAATATGTGACAGTTTACAAATATCTAGACCTGAACTCAAAAAGTCCTAGATAAAGATATAGTATTTGAGAACATGTGGGATATGGTTAACGCTTTCCTCGAGGTAGGATTATTTTACGTGTTAACTTAAAGGTCTCATTTAGACCACCGATACTCTTATCTACAATTCAGACGCATAGTCATGATTGTGCTAGAAGGCAATGATTCGACGGCTGAATAATGTCTGTCAAAATATATTGTGTATGATGATTGAGAACGAAAATGGATCCTCTATTCTGATTATCATAAGAGGTTTGGGCATGGGACAGAGCAGCATACTATCAAGAAACGTCACGTGCGTTGTCTTCGCAGAATGATATTATGAAGTGGATCTGAGTGATATCTGAAGCAGAAGATAACGAACGTCATGTTAACAGTTATATGAATTTGAATGACGTTTAGATGTTATCCTACGCCATCACATGTTTTTAATTACATATGTCACCCGTGGCATATAATATTATACGGCATAACCGTGGCATACAGTCACACCTTATTAAGTCTATGGAGATTTTTATGGGGGTAGGGTAATTAGTACGAGAGTTAGTTGTGTTTGTGTTTATCGCACGATTAGCAGGTCGCGAATTACTGTATAAAGCGTGAGCCGAGCATAGTGAAAGGCAGTTAAAATCTAAATCGTTAAAATCGCCGCACTCTATAAAGATAAGATAACTCATTTGTTACCTGCATGCAATAAATAACACTTTACTGCACGCTCCGCAGAATACAGTCAGCCAACGTTAAGCCTATGTCGTTTTTTTTACTAGGGGTAGGATAAACTCAGGTACGTAGTGTGGGCTGAGGAGAGCAGTGGCATAATGCAACCAATACAAAATGTTGCATCTTAATGGGACGGAATATACGGTTTAGACCTCGAGCTACTAATGCCCAAGGAAATCAGAGCAGGTAGGAACAATAAAGGTGAACACAGCGAATGACAGGGCAAGGAAGATGCTGGGAGTAAGGTGTTTGATGAATGGTACATCGTAGTAATGTTCCAAGGACAGTGTTTGTGCTCGGAGACTGATATACCTTGGCCGACAATCTGACTAGATAAATACATTGCGGCTACAGGAACTCACACCCACTCTAAGCTGCTCTTTGTCCTACACTAACACGCGCGAAAGGGGAGAAGCTCACGCCGGAGGGCGTCCCACTCTCCGCCAGCTCCTGTGTAAATACCCATAGGAAGTAGCATCGCCATGAAATATTTCAGAGGTTTACCGGGAATTCCACATCGGTGAATTATGTTGTGCAACATGTGGTACTACATCCGGCCGGCGTAGACTCGTGGTTTTTCAGTGAATCTGCAGCTATGCAATCTGTGCAAGACACCGTGTTGTCTATAGCTAAAACATGTATTAAAATGTGGAACACACATATGTTGTATACTAATTATAATACATGGTGTCGCTAAACTTGCTGACATCGCCCTTTACTCTAAACACATCCTCTATGCTGATGACATAACCATCTACATTTTTGACAAGAACTTTAATGCAATAGCCAGGTTATATCATGACTGTAATCTGTTATTGGTATGACAATAAATTGCTGCTGATTAATGTACATTGTATATTAATGTACGTGGATCATTTATGTTCGAGAACCATAATTCGTGTATTGTGAAGACCTGATTACAGCTGTATCCTTATTTCTCTCTGAATAAATAGAGTTACCATGGTCATATCACGGCGAATGTAAATTTATTTTTTCGAGGAGAGATGAAATGATATATAGTTAATCGTAAATTTGCCCAGACATATTTACGTATATTTATGTACTGCGCTCTCCATAGCGTGATAAGGACATGCCGAGGCGGCGATGAAGAGCTTTATAAAACATACCCTTTGGTACATGTACCCAACCCCAACATATAACCCACAAACAGAGGCACTACGTATACGTAGCCATGTTCTGTCTAGCCCCAAGTTGCTATAGTACGAGCATATGATGTCTTCTACTTGTGTTACCCTCCCCCCCTGCACACAAACTAAAGCAACAGCGTTGTTCTCATAACGCTATGCAGATCGTCACGAGGAAACTAGAGATAAATCCAGAGCCATGACTCCACGGCCAGACAGGTGGATTAAGAGTGGATGACGTAGCCCTGCTGAACCGACCCAGACCCTCCGGCTTATGACCTGCACCGGTAAATCTTCATTGTGAGTCTACCTGTGTCAATATTAGCCGCAGTAGCACGTGGAGCACCCCCGTGGAGTGCTTGTAATGGGATAAACATCACTTCCAACACTTAGACTCCACCACAGGTATGCTCTTGGTGATGGGATAATCGTGTATGTAGTGCAAACATAGGGGGATTAGAAGGGCAAGGATAATAAAGTCACTGACTGGTCGTCAGTTGTGTTTGAATAGGTGATTGGTTCTGCTTAACATGGTTGTCGATTTAATGCTGAATAAACAGCAATATTTATGAGTGTAAAAATCACACATTCTTCAGCGGTCTACCTAACAATCATGGGAGCAGCAATGCAATTCACCGATAGAAAAGATATCGAACCTTAGTAATCATCACACAAAAGGTCAAAATTAAGATCATAATGGTTAATTTCACAAATGATTTCTGAAATTGGTCACAAATAGCCTTTAGCTCCACAGTATGATGACTCAGCAACCTTTGGTCTTAGGGCGATTATCTTCCAACCATGCCATAGAATGAATGATCTATATTTAACGCTTTGAAGACATCAAGACGAGCGGGTCGTTTACTGAGCACCATAAAATGGTGAAGTATTTATAAATGGAAAAAATGTTTTCGTGAATTCAATAATAAGGACCATAGCTGAAAATAAAATTAAATTGACGATTCCTAGGCCAAGAACCCCAAAGCATCGATTTTTACCGCCATACTTGGGAAATATATTATGGGCAAAATAACTAGGAGAAATTTAAAAGCAACAGAGAGGAACAAAATGTTGCATGAGAACATCAATCTTGATGAACGTGATGATTTTATGTAAACACCAAAATCATAGTATATACGTGAATCAAGAAATCGGTGATGAGAACATTTCAACTGCACCAAGTTCTTTGGAATGCTGGTTAGCTAATGACAACGCACTTATATATAGTCCTGTTTGATGTCCTGTGTCGTTCTATGCTATGTTTCTACATTAATATTTGGTCGAAAACCTTTTTTTCCTGAAAAATAATTCGTTAAAAAAGTACGTTTCCCACATAGAGTAATTAAATACAATTAAAATAGATACAGAGATTCGAAGGTCCTTGCAGGAGCAGGGGTAGCTACATATATATATATTTTGCTGATGGACATTAGGGAAGAGGGCAGAAGAGGACATTACAGAGGTTGCGCATCGTGGTCCCGAGGGGGGCAGTTGGCTACGATGGGGCAGCTCACACGTGTTTAGGTGAAGATGATGCGACTTGGACAGCACAGTGATAAAGGTCATGTCTTATTTTCCCCATGTTATCTACCTGTGTAACCTTTAGCCTATAGCCAAACGCCCTACAGTAAGCATATGCTCTTTTTAATGCCTGGGAGTTGTGCGACAAGGCCTCAGAGTTTAATACTTAGAACTTAGCCTGAAATGTAGAGTGAGATTATTTGATTATAAATGTAAATAAATGGTCTTGTCAGCAGAAATGTCCAGGTATAGCATTTGAGCAGTCTTTTTATTTTTTGTTGTTAAATTACCATCTAACATATAGTCTGATCAGGATGTTGATACCAACTGGGTTGACCAAAGGTATTTCCATTCCAAAGGGCTTTGTTCCGTAATATCGTCCATCTGTTACGCTATGCCAGATGGATAGCTAACCCATCCAACAACAATCTTTTACACATTTACTGGCGGGACAGAGTATCTGACTGGTTTAGAGCTATGAGACAAAGACACTTCTTTTCCAAGAAACGGAAAGCCTATTTTAGCTTCGACGAAAGAATTGTCATCGAAAGAAAGAACTACGTCTTCACATCGACTACTGTGTTAAAGCCATTTCAGCCATTAACCGATAACCACACAAGACTGGCAAAGCAGGCCAACAAGGCAGAACCTGCCTGCCAAAGTTTGTCTTGCCTATCGCCTTCATCTATGTCACACATGGCTATAATCCTCACCTAGTCGCAAGTGGGAAAAGGAGATGAAAAGTTGCCTGGACAAACCCATCTATTGCGGTATAATGAGTTCTTTGGGCTTTCACCAACGACGTTTATTGCCCTCTGAGAACACCCTGGGAGATACAGCGATGACAGGACGTAGGGGCTGATCTATGCCGGTCCTGGGTACATTATTATGGTCTGGTTGCCGCCCACTTACCGCTTCCTAGGTAGGTCAGAGGCCCCACTGGGAGTCTGGAGTAACACCGAGCAAGAAAAAAAGATGGTGGGGGGGAGGCTTGGGAACTGAATAAACGCGATTTGTGTTGAGAGCGTGGACAGATGAATCAACTAAAGGCGCCTTACTGTCTGGTCTTCAACACTTCATACTAGACCGTGTTAAATATATAGTCTACCACTTAAATTGTTTTGTATCACAAAATCTACAGTTGTAAAGTACTGATGATGGCTCAACAATATGCCAAGCGATATGGGTAGGCTATCTCTAAGCAGGGCTCTAGATAAGAGAATACTGATATATCCAAAAATGTGGTTAGTTGCTATTTCCAAATGAGAATGATTGCTCAGAGATTGATGAACAAAAGTCTTGCTGTACCCGAAGAAAACAATGAGCAAATGGTAAGTTCATCATCGAGGAATGAGCGTGGAATTATGAATAGATAAAATTAAAAGATTTATATTATATACAGTCTATGAGACATCCTCTGTAACCCACTTGCTCCCACTTGTACTTGCATCTAATACAGCCTGTCTAGGATCCAAATCTATCAATCAGTCCTCTTTTCCCAACGTCACGGTTTAAGCACGCAGATGGTGAAAGATAAGTATTTTTTGCAGCAAGCTCAATGTCTATGTTGGCCTTTAGGCAACATATAGGAGCGTATAGCCCACGCTCAATAAAGCAGAGCTGGACGGAACAATAGAAACGGGAAAGGAGCAGTTCCGTAAAAACTCCAACGAGAACTATTTTATGTGACTCTCTTTACCTTGGAGAGGGACGTATAGCACACGATTTGTAAACACCTTGCGGCGTTGCCCACGGTGCAAACCACACAGAACCTGTCTCAGATAAATGGTCCCTGTCTGCTCAATACGCCTCCTGGTGGGCAATATTAAAAACTAAAGTGGATATTAAGGCCCCAGAAAAACATTTGCGGCTGAGAAAAATCAATAACTTAAGCTGCGAGAGAACTTCAGCGAGAATAAATAAAGGCCCCCAAAAAAGATTAGTGCATTACCGCTGAGACCAAATAGTCTGCGGATTAGTTCAGACATTGGTCTTGTGCCAAGACAATTGGATTATTAGTAGAAAAAGGCAATATTTGTAAGGTAGCCAATACCAGTGATGTGTCTCGTTCCATGAAATGAAAACCAACAAGGTGAATGAAAATGATTTTACTGGAAGCTAGACCCTGGTATAGGAAACCGTCATCGCAAAAAATAGGGTAGCCTATCATTTCGATACAGATCCATTTTAACAAGTAATTTCCGCCTGTGGAACAGCCATTTTCAGCGACACCAATGGTCATAAGCACGCAGC
Organism: Alentia gelatinosa; assembly: GCA_950022655.1. Lineage (NCBI taxonomy): Eukaryota > Metazoa > Annelida > Polychaeta > Phyllodocida > Polynoidae > Alentia > Alentia gelatinosa. The sequence goes on along the minus strand of OX465583.1, from coordinate 42,873,752 downwards.
AGAGCGTCGCTCGAACTATTGTTTTCCATATTGTTCTCGACAGCCCCCAATCTGTCAATTGTGTGATAGTTTGCGATTCCGCGGCCACGCATGTAGCATAACGAAAGCGAAACGGCTGCATTGCTGCCCAAGTTGGCCGCCTTCTAATCGACATCGTAGTTATTTAGTTGGCGTTAGCCTGTTTGTTTGTTATACCATATGAGTGCAAAGTGAGTCATGCTTACTTGAAGAGAAAATACAGGAAAAATCGCTTTTACAGAGCAGAGAAAAACAGTAGTAGTCGTTGATGCCTTATGTAAACATATAGGCTACAAAACTGCTCCATAAGTACCACATCAGAGTAGTTGAAAACCCATTTTCTGCTCATCATCCACTGTGATAAACCAGAACCACGGAAATATCTAACATGAAGCATGTGACAGAGGGAATACATAGTATATTTATTACCCACCTGATACGGAGTCTCCATACTAAGCCTATGGAGATTACAGATCGCTACTGAGGAGGATACGGAGCTCCGTACCCTCCTAGGAGGATACGGATTTTTGAGATGAAAGTAGTCCCAAACATAACTTATTAATTACGTTTAAAAGTTTTCTAACGATCATATTTTTTGCTTAAACTTAAAAATAAGTGAGTAAAAAATACAATATTACCATAATTTTGATCTGTGTGGCCGTATTCTCCTTGTAGTTGACGCTACGCAATACTCCTCGCTATCGCTCGGAATATTACTACGCGTCAACTACGCGGAGAATACGGCCACTCAGATCGAAATCATGGTAATATTTGTTGCCCATGGCCTTTGGTCAGGGGTGGTCATTGCCCCCCCTGGTGAAACCACTCTGCACTCGCGCACCCCTGCGCTACCTCTCCGCTCTCGGCCGTACTAAACATCAAAGTGCGCGAGTGCGACACTGTCCTCTGTCTCATTCGCTTCACTGGTCTCCTTCGCTCAACACCTATTTTTTCTATCGCTCCTTGGCTTATCGCCCTCCGTACCTTCGGTCTCCGTATTCCCCTGAATATCGGCAGACGAGGACAGGGATACCAAGCGATTCAGTGATTTAAGGAATTATAGTATAGTTATGTTGACCAGAAGCGCTGTGGCGGCATCCGCACCCGCGGAGGCCGAGACGGACTCGGAAATAACGATAAGACAGCCGGCGGCCGAGAGCGACCACGTGGACTCGGTATCTCAACAGGGAACGAGCGCGAGCGCACGGACTCGGACTTCGCGCATCACAGCCCTGGAGGCCAACCTCGGAGGGGTCAGGACGGACGTCAACGAGGTAAAGACGGACGTCGGTGAAGTAAGGACGGATATGACTAAAATATCGCGCCAGATGGACGGCATGATGGACGCGATCATGCAGATCTCCAGACCGACCTCGCGCCGGGCCGGCTCACGGGCTTCCTCAGCGGCCGAACGGACAAGAGACTGGGCCCAGGATCAAAACGAGCGCCTCCTCCCCGCTCCCAGGGCACTCCGAGAGGCATACACGACCGAGGAACACCTCCAGCGTGAATTCGGCCGTGAGGCCATGCGACACGACCGCACAACGGGTAAGAGCCTACTTTCTGATTTAAATGCCCGGAGGCCGACGGCGAAGCCGTACATGTTTATGGACAGAGATGGGGTGTACACGCTGCACCAGAAACTGGACCTACGGTCGAGCCTCGGGCCTCTGGAGTACATTTCATGTTTTGTGGCCTTATTGAATGACGATCGCGCCTTGCACCCCGAGGACAAGGAGCATATGTTCAAACACTTATACCAGGTGACGGTTGATGCGCAGGCACGGCCGTGGGCCGGCGTCAGACGCTGGTCAAACTACGTTTTCGACCAGGTCGAGTCGGGCAGGATGCGGTGGTCGGATCACGGCCGGATACAGGAAGAACGTGTCCGGCTCGCGATGACCAGTGCCCACACGTCTAACAACAGTCAAAACACGGAGACCAGACGTGCCCGGGGGAGCGAGGCCCCGTGCCGGGACTTCAATGGAGAGAGGGGGTGCCGCCACCGCAGCGACCACACTGAAGGGGGCATCCGGTGGTTGCACGTGTGCACGTTTTGCGACTCTGTGGGCAGGAAGTGCGGTCACTCGGTGCACGCCTGCAACCGTAAGCTGACTTACGGACACGGGTACGACAACACGGCGGCTCCCCCTGTACCCACACCGCGGCGGGTACCCCAGGCGGGGTATCAACTGCAGGCTACTACGAGGCCGGCGGCAGCGCAGAGTGTGGTACACCAACCCCAGCCGAGTTCAAAAAACGGGCCGGCCGCGCCCCGCCAGTAGACGAGGCGCGCAACAAAGATGAAAGGGGTGCCGGCAGGACGGAGTGTTGTGTAACGAATCCGGCTCCCCCACGTGACGTCATCGATCACGTGACCCCCTCGGCACGTGGCCGAGGGGCAGAGATAAACAACAACATTGACGGGGGGAATACACTCCCGGAGGAGATACCCCCCTGTCCACCGGCGGCGGCCGCCCCCGGCCCTGTGGGGGATGATGGTCTCAGTCACTTGCCGGGTGTTAGTGTTAGTGCGCCGGGCCGAGATCAGGAATCTAACACTCCCGACTTTAAAGCACTTCGGGATGTCTGCGAAACAGGAGTCCACCGGGAGGGCGTGAGGACGGACCCGTTAGCCTTCAAGCAACATCGCCGGGAGACATGGCCGGAGTTCACGGCCGTGGGGCCCGCCAGGCACGCGGAGATATACCGGACCGTGCGTGACACGGGAATCCCCAACGCACTCGGCGCCAGGGTCGAGGTGCCTTCGGACCTTAACCTACCTGCGTGGGACCATTACCTAGGGCACGTGGAGGAGGCGCAGGAGCTCCTAGGCTTCCTGCGATACGGTTTCCCCCTGGGATACCTGGGACCGGAGAGTGATACCAGGGGGGTGGCCAACCACCCCAGCGCAACCTCTCACCCCGTGCAGGTAGAGAAGTTTCTCGGAAAGGAGGCAGGCTTTACCAATATGATGGGCCCGTTCGCCGAACCGCCTTTTAGCCCGTGGTGTCACGTGTCGCCACTCATGACACGGGAGAAGCGCGGGACGGACGACCGGCGCATCATTACCGATATGACTTTCCCGAGGGAGTGCAGCGTGAACTCGTTCATCATTAAGAACTCGGTCTACGGACTGGAGCGAGAACACGGCCTCCCTACGGTGGACGAGTTTGTGGCCAAACTCGTCAAGGCAGGCACGTCGGCCTACATGTCGTCCATCGACGTGTCGCGTGCCTACAAGAACTTTAGGTGCGATCCCCTCGATTGGCCTCTGTTATGTTTCACGTGGGAGGGCGGGCACTACTGCGATACGGCCATGCCGTTCGGCGCCCGTGCCTCCTCCTACCACATGCAGTGTGTGGCGGAGGCCATCGTGGGGATACTATCATCAAAGGGAGTCACGGCCGCGATGTACCTCGACGACCTCATCATCCTCTCCGAGGACCGAGGTAAGGCGGCCGAGGACTTCAGGATCGCGCGAGGATTTTCTCGGAATTGGGCCTACCCGAGGCACGCGACAAAGCGCAGGAGCCGAGCCAGACCGTGACGTGGTTGGGGATGGAGATCGACGCCCGTGCCATGACTCTATCGATCCCCACGGCCAAACTGGAGGACATCCGTGGTCAAGTGTCGGCCGTAGCCAAGCGCCGGACGTTGACGAAACGACAGCTTCAGTCGGTGCTCGGCCGGATATTACACGTGGCGAGGTGTATACGTCCGGCGCGGGCATTCGTCTCAAAGCTACTCGAGGCCCTCTGGGGGATGAGAGGCTTCTACATGAACATCAATTCCGAGATGCGCCAGGACCTCGACTGGTTCGTTAAGTTTGCCCGGGGCTGGAACGGCCGCGCCCTCATCCCTCGAGGTCCCCCGACGCGGAGGATCACGGTGGATGCGTGCCTGTCGGGCGTCGGAGGAACCGACGGCCGCTTCTCGTACTCTGGCCAGGTGTGCCCCGTCTTCGATCCCGTGGAGTGCATCTCAGAGCTCGAGGCTCTGAATACCATCTACGCACTCCACACATTTATCACAGACAGGGATCGGGGATCACGGATTGAGGTGTTCTGTGATAACCTCAGAACTGTACAGACCCTCAATAGCGGGCGTGCCCGTAACCCTGTCCTGGCGGAGTGTGCCCGCCAGGCATGGATGGTGCAGGCACGTCTGCAGGTGGAACTGGTCTTCAGCCATATCCCCGGGGTGCAAAACGTCATCGCAGATGCCCTGAGCAGAGCCCATCTGTCGAGGACGGAATACGATAAGGCCACTTCCCTCATTCACATTCATGAGTTGTACCCTATCGTACCGTGTACCCATGCCTCTTTTGTACCCGTACTCCGTCTCTTCTGCAGATCGGGCGCTTCTCTTACTCCAGGCGAAGGCATCTGCGAGGCAGTCAGAGGCGCGTGCCCCAGGTACGCTCGCAAACCAGCGATCCGCAGTCACCACCTACCTGGCGTTCTGCAACCGGATGAGAGCGGACCCCCGGGCACCGACCGTGAGCCTGATCACGTCGTACCTGGAATACGTGGCCGACCACGCCCCCTCGCCGGCCACGGTCGCCAACCAGTTATCGCACGTCCGGGCACACCTCCGACTGACGGGGGGGGACGTGCGGCCAACAGAGGATCACCGGGTGAAGCGTGCCCTCGAGGGCATGAGGAGAAACAAGCTGTACGTGCCAAACGTGAAGGCCCCCATACCAATGGATGTGTTCAGGGCGGTCCTCGATGCCCTGACGGGATCGCCCCTCCATACGGCAATGAGGGCGGGCATGCTGCTCATTTTCTACGCGGCCCTACGGCAGGGGGAGGTGGCGCCGCAGTCGGCTCGGGCATTCGACCCGGCTCGGAACCTCACTCGCGGGGACGTGGTCCTCGGCCGCCGGCACCTCACTATCACCATCAAGGCGGCCAAAAATCTTCAATACGTAGGGCAACAGAAAGTGATGCGCCTCGAGGCCGCGGACGATATCCGGGTGTGCCCGGTAGACGCGGTTCGAGGCCTACTACGGGCGGCCCCTACGGTTTCACTGCGGGACCCGTTTCTGACACTGCCCGATGGGACGACCATCACATCACGGGTTATGACCAACGAATGGGACCGCCTCCTACAGGCCACAGGCCAAACGGTGAAGACATACACCCTCCACAGCCTCAGGAAGGCCGCTGCCACCCAGGCCTTTGAGGCCGGAATACCTGAACTTAACATCCAGAGGTATGGAGGGTGGAGGTCCCAGGCTCACAGGGACTACATCAAAGTATCAGACCAAGAGACTGTCAACAAGTCTCTCATTGAGTCTCTCTCCTTCAAAAAGTGACTATAAAAAACTTTCCCACCCTCCTCTTCCCTTAACTATTGGCTTCTTGGCTATTTCTATTATTTTATTATTACATGTTATGTTTAACTATGTAATATCACATAATCTTCATTTATCTTATATCAAATATTATCACAATTGACAAACACATATCTATGTCAATTTCAATATTTGTCATATTGTCACAAATCTTATCACAATTGACAAACACATATCTATGTCAATTTCTATATTTGTCTTATCATTGATAATCATGTATTTCTCTTATTCATATCAATAAGACTCATAAAATTAAATAAAATTTTATAAGCCCACTACGGCCTTCACTCTGTTTCATTGGGGATCTGGGGTAATGGGTTGCCCATGGCCTTTGGTCAGGGGTGGTCATTGCCCCCCCTGGTGAAACCACTCTGCACTCGCGCACCCCTGCGCCACCTCTCCGCTCTCGGCCGCACTAAACATCAAAGTGCGCGAGTGCGACACAGTCCTCTGTCTCATTCGCTTCACTGGTCTCCTTCGCTCAACACCTATTTTTTCTACCCACCCACCCACTCCTTTTCTCTCCTACTCCTTACACTCGTAGGGCTTTTTCTATTATTTTATTATTACATGTTATGTTTAACTATGTAATATCACATAATCTTCATTTATCTTATATCAAATATTATCACAATTGACAAACACATATCTATGTCAATTTCAATATTTGTCATATTGTCACAAATCTTATCACAATTGACAAACACATATCTATGTCAATTTCTATATTTGTCTTATCATTGATAATCATGTATTTCTCTTATTCATATCAATAAGACTCATAAAATTAAATAAAATTTTATAAGCCCACTACGGCCTTCACTCTGTTTCATTGGGGATCTGGGGTAATGGTGTATGTATTCGTTATTTTAGCAAGAGGTCATCTACACTGATGGTTGAGGAGAAAACCATTGCTGTTTTCACTATATAACTGCCATAAGTTACGTAAATACTACACGCTGCTCTCTACCATGTACTGCACGGCTATGTAGTAAACCACAGTGTGAATTAATAGGATTACGGCATTATTTCAAAATGGCCGACATTGTTTATTGCTTCGACATCAGTTACGTTAACATTACGGTACAACATCGAAGTACAGCAAAAAAAACATAAATAAACCTGGCATTCACCTTAAAAATGGGATGGCAATGAGAGAGCAACCACTATGTTTTCTTCCCGACGGTTTCCGGCTAGTTGCCAAGCGGCAACAAATGTTGCTGTGCTAGTTGCTATGCGTGTTGCTATGCGATAGGTCACAGCCGCATTCCATGGTCAAGGGGAAAGCTAGGATTCATGTCGACCGTTCTGTGCCCAAAACGGACTGAAAATGGCTCTCACAACTTAAATAAGGTAAATAAAAAGATATAAACATTTCTGCGTAACAGAACCGTCTTTCCACACCCCACCGGGAGAGCGAAATTCGACTGTAACTCGAAAACCTTTGCCATACACATAAATAAGGTAAATATATGAATATTTTGGAGATATATAGTAAAGATAAAACGTTGTAACTGTCAACGTAATAATCTAGAGCCTTATACGTGTCACGGGACGTTTACAGCTCTCTGTAAACACCTTGCTGTAAACGTCCCGTGTCACGTGTTCGGATCCCGTTTATTACGTTAACAGGAACATCGTTTTATTTCTGTATACTGTCGTCCTGGGCGATGTTTGATTGCGTTCCAAGACCTCCCACTCGCCCGTTGACCTCAACCTTTAGTTCTCTACTGTAACCGTTAAGCGCGGTCGGTAATGCATTGTCGAGATTGGGTCTCACAGTCTGAAACACATCTCTGTTGCTGCCATTCACTGTGTACATGTACCCCACCTTATACACTCCTCGTGAATCTATTCCTACGACATAAAATACTACAGACACCGAATACGACTACAAACTGGCATAACTACTATGATAAAGTGGCATCTACATTAATCTATAAACATGAGTCCAGTCAAACACTCTTATAATTAAACGAGGCAGAAATGCATCGAAACTTCTAGTCGTTCCTTCCCCTTTTTACAACAACATTGTAGTGACCTATCCAACTTTCCTGTCCATATACCTGCCTTCAGAGGGACAGAACCACCGCATTTTGTCTGTTTGCAGGTGAGATATCCTATGCTTCTGTGGGTTTGCCAACAGCTGTCTGCGGATCAGAGCTTCTATGGACTGGTTCAGGAATTCCATACGCCACTCTCCTTCTCTACATTATATTTCACGGGATATGGAATTCAAAATAGATTCGTTCTAGATAGGATATCAAACATCCGTGTGGTCCTGCTATATCAATTCATTTTCCTTTAGTCTCTTTTTCGGGGGTGGTTCATTTTCATCATTGCATAGTTTCAAAATATTTCAAAGATTGCGGCTCTCGACCTGAAATGAGCTCTGCTTTGAGATTCTTGTGAAAACTACCGCATTGTGTGGATTCTTGCAATATGTAAGAGTTGCACTTTATCGAGATATGTGATTTCTTGTTGCATGTAACACCTGTATTATATAACTTGTTGTGGAGTCTCGCCACATGTGATATCTGTATCATAGCTGTCTTTTAACTCTTGTAGTATCTGTTATCTGCGTCATAACTCAGCATGGATTCTTGCCGTATGTGAGATCTGCGTTAGCTCAGTGTGTTTTGTGGTACATGTTATACCTGCGTTACAGCTGACTGTTGATTCTGGCCTCATGTGATACCTGTATTATGGCTCACAGCACCTCCCTGTGGTGCTCATTACTCAGTCGTGTTCGGCCCTGATGAGATGGGTGTGAGACCTGTCGCACCTGACACTGCCTAACCTACCTGTAGCACCACCCCATCCCGTCCCATCACTGCGCCCCGGCCCGTGGGAACACGTGTCCACGACAGATGTCGAAACGCTCAGACGCCACCGACAGTCTACCGCTCACAGGCGATTCTGCAATTCAGAGAGTTTTTCCCACTTCATTATCTCGTTCTCTAGAATTTGTCGCCTTTAAATCTAGACGAGAACGGCCGGGATTCGAAATTAAATGATGACACCCAGGCTATTTATCTTATTACAACCGTCTGAGAAAGATCCCTACTTGTCTCTGATTAAAGGGACTGTTTTATAATGATTATCTAAGACAAGTTCGCAACGAAACATCGGTCATTCGAGTGCGATGCGTAAGCAGTAGCAAAATTGAAGTTTCCTCATGAAGGCGAAGCTATACCATAGGGGTGACTGATTTACTATTCAGACGTAGATTGATATCCAAAAAAAAAATCAATGTTCTATTCTGGGTATTGTTTGCAGTGTAGGATGGAAGATCGTCACTATGTGATGTAGTTAGGGGGAATAAATCTCAGGGATAACTGTTCCCTAAACCCAGGAATTGGCCAAGTGATTCACTGGGAGATCCTTATTGGCGGACAGGTATTGAGTCTCGTATTGAGCCAGTCAACGGCAGGTCAGTGAGTACGGCGTCTCCTACTCCATAAGACACCTGTGACGCAGACAGAGCGATTGATTAATTACACAAGGTGACGAGGTTATTTGTGCGGGCCGTGTTCCCATTGCAGACCTCTCTCTCACCTCTCCCCGAACCCCGACCCCCCTATGCCTCCCGTTGGCGTGTTTGACAGGCTGGCTCACTGAGTGCACCCTCCGAGGGCTTTATGGTGGCCGGGCGTTCTGTTATTTCAGCCCAGTCAGTGGCTTTATTCGAACAAGAGCAAATCTTGACTTACCTAAGTCCCCCGCCGTCTTTGAATCCGTACAGGCGTCATTTATTGAGTAATGGTTTTGAGCTAAGTGGACTGAATATATACCTTAGGGATCTGGTATTTGCCTGCATTCTTGTCGTATTGATATTTCCCATAAATGTTTTCACCTTGAGAGGCTCACCGATTGAAAAACAGCGAAGGAGAACTTAAGTCAAATCCAACAGGAAGAAAAGGGCACTTCTACCGTAATCTAAAACCCTTGTTATCCTCATTTAAAACAGCAGGGATATACCCCTTAGCGGAAGCGCGCCTTCTCACTATAGTTTATTTATACTGAAAGGTAAATATCCACTTTAATAGAAATATATGATCCTGGTTTACCTGTGCTGGGGTATCTCTTGTATTCTAAGGCCTCACAATTGTTTGCACATATACTTTGAATCCGGCAGTCAACGCACCATATAAATATTACAAGTTGAAAGTTATTAATGGATTGCGACTCATTATTGCAGGTTATAGGATTCACATAATACCTGAGATATGAGGCCCGTGTTTGGAAGGTTGGGGTTACTGTTCTTTTGTATTTCCAACTCTGATTCTCTTTTTCAAAAAAAATGGAATTGATTTCTTTCTACGTATCTCAATTCGACAATTTGGCATAGACTACGCTACCTGTTACCAATTACCATTGGCGTCCGCTGCGACGATCCCTAGGCCTGTACTAAACGAAATTAGAATAGGAATCGTATTCTTTATAATTGTGCCCAACGATTTTGTACCTCGTCAGAGAAAGCTCTGGAAATAAATGTTTAAACACCCAGACATCCATAGTTCATTACCTTAAGTCCCTATGAGCCTATACTGAAAGCCGGACATTGTGTACCTAGAGGGATATTTGCTGATGAGACTGTCTCATTGGACCTTTGTATATTCTTATGCCTGCCCACGGTTGACGTAGGTCTAGTGAGGACATCCCTTTGGGCAGATCTAACTCTCTCTCACGAAGCAGACGTATATAATTATATGTTCCATGAAGGTAATTACAGAATATTCCTCTGTGTTAATTGGAAACCAAAAGGAGCGGCACTTAGTAGAGAGAGAGAGAGAGAGAGAGAGAGAGAGAGCGAGAGCTGAGCTGCTCACGGTGTGGAGGTCTAGGTACGCCGACTGAGCAGCTCCGTGACTACTATGCACTGAGCCCACGACTTAACCTCCACCCAGACCTCCTCAGCTACCTGCCCTTCACCTAGTCCCTCCAAACAGGTAGGGAGTCATGGTAACCTAGTAGACTAAAGACTAGACTGCGCCACTACCTGGTCTACTGAGTCGAAGTTGAGTCTCAGAGAGTAGCTCGAGACCCTTCGGAGCTGCTCTTGTCTGTATGTACCTGGGCAGGTAAAAGGAAGGCGCCTGAAGCTGCTCGCTCACACCTCTCTTCACTTCAAACAACACAGGTTTTGCAGAGGTAGGAATAGATCCGCTCGCCCGCATGTCCTGTGCCCAGAGAAGTGCACACCTGTGTGTAAATGTATATACATATAACCTAAAATACTTTCTTGGGTAGATAGAATTCGTATGTCGCTAGGTGAAAATACAATCATGGCTTGAATACAGTAATGGGAGGGAAGGTTGATGTCAGTGGTCATGATTAGAGTACGCTCTACAGTCTGGGTACAAAGGACTAGAACAGAAAGAGATGATGCCAGCAAATGATAGTTGAGTGTTAACAAGCATTAAGACAGCATTAGAAGTCTAATTAACCAATTACATTTCATGAAACACATCCAAGTCTTTGTATGTCTGGCAGAATGATAGGCACGAAATCTCCACTCAAAATTAAAATCAAATTGAAAAAAACACGTTTAGCAAGTGGAAGTATTTGGTTGAAATATCAAATTCACTAAACCGACGTTTAACCCATAGTATCCCCTAGGAAAATATAGAATATTAATGAATGGCGTGACATATAGCATGTTAGACATGTGTATGGCAATCTTCAATACATAATTCACTTATTATTCGATGTTTCCGGATATTCTCTGGAGGATTGAACATACCCAGGAGTATTCCATACCTGTGCCTGGATATCAGCCCTACACGAAACACAAAACTTTACACTGCCAATACGCCGCACACTATGTGGTAGTATAATGGCTCTTTTTAACCCCCTGATGCCTGGTGGTTAGTGCAGTGTGTTTTAGGCACGTTTTCTGATGTACGGCGCATGGGGGAACCTCCAGGGGCCAGGGTCTCTGTGAGTCCGGGTTGGTACACCGCTGCCCGCCGGCCGCCCACCTGGGATGCCGGCGGAGTGGGGCGGGGTGCAGCGGGGTGAGGGGGACTACATGTATACCCCTCCTCCAGTGAGAGCGGCGGTGCGCACCTGTTGGCCACTTCCTGCCCCAGGTAAGTTTATCACGGCCACATCCCTCATGCCTGCCCGTGTCTGACTCACTTCCCCGAGTCTGGCGGACACCTTCCCCGGTCATGCCTGATTCCTTTAAGTTCTGCGTCATTTCTTTCAAGTCCTGCTGTGATACTTTACAACATTGATACATGACCGTCAAAAGGTGTGTAAAGAAACATCACGAGGCCCATCTGGTACCTTAAACCATTAGTTGTGTTTTGTAAATTGTTACTTGGGGAATAATGCTCTCTTCCGTCAGACTTATATCTTCCTCTGACTTATCTCCCAGTAGGTTACACCTGGCCCAGTTTTCTGACTATTGTAGAAATACTGTCAACAATTTCGTATGTTCATGTTTCTCATCAACGTTCAAGGGTATATATAGTATGTTTTACACATATTCAATGATCTCGCCGCCATCTATACTTATAATGATATAGCATCATCGACATGTTGCAGAGCTTTATAACTGTAGTCAAATATAGAAAGTATAGAGTTCTTTTGGTTTTTTTATTGGTAATGATTCGATTGTACAAAATCTCGCTCTACCACCATCCCTTAACAACCCGTTGAGAAGAAAACGTTTCTCACAAAGTTTGACAGTCGTTGTTTCTATAAAAGGAATTACACAATGTGAAACAAATTTACATAACATATTATACAGGCATAGGTAAAAAAATGGGAAAAAATCAAGTTGTCTTATATTTTCAGATATGCTATGCCCGGTATGCAGAGTATTCTAATTGCTGATATCTTTTCAAATTTTTGTTGTTTATGAAACTGTAGATCCTTGACATATATGAGCATGCATATATAAATGCACAGGTAAAATGGAAGCTTTCAATCCACTGGACATGTCTTTTACCGAGTTTAGTACTGGTACTGAATTTAGTACCGCCATTGTAATGATTGCTATCCTGACACGCCCAGAAGCTACTAACTCACAACAGGATGGGGTGCGGACTAGCACATTTCTCAGCAAAGGAAACGTCTCTGATAAAATTCGGAAATGTCTCACAGCACGCCAGTGAGCGTTCCGAGTGTTGCATTGAAATCAACACATACTTTGTAGAAAATTGCTGATAAAACTACACCATCCTGGGCTCTTCATGTACAGATTTCTTTCATTACGTTGTACAGTCGTTGGTGGGAATTTTATCGCTCGAAGGATTTGTGCCTTTAAGGGCTAAGTGCCCTTTACGTGCTTATATGGCCACCCACTTTGTGAATAGTCGATGCATACCCTGACGTAGCGCAAAGATCATTACACGCTACACAGGTCCCTACTTGTAGCCCTCCATTCCCCATTCTTCATATAATGTGTGCTTCTGCCCACCACCCCATCAGCACGTCCTTTGTAAGTCCTTTTCATATCTTTTCGCGAGATATATCAATACATTTTCTCCCTCTTATGGCAGGATAAGAAGTCGTTGTATTTTAAGGGGGCAATTACGGGTCTTTGTGGCTGCTTTTCAACGGTAACAATATCGCACGACTGAAAGGTCTTATGTAGACCTTCTCAATACGGCGTCATAGGTCACAAACCTTGTTCCCAGCTGTTAGCTCAACGCTTCCACCATTTACTTCCCCTCAGAGGGAGCTACTGCCGCACCCACAAGGCTTCTAGACCAACTCTGCCAACCCCTTGGCATTTATCTTGGCCGAGGCTCTAAGTATCTCAAGCAAATATTAGCCAGTGAGTACCGGAACGCCTACCATTCCATGCAAGTGGCCCATTTCTGTTCATATCCGTTACCTAGAACGTTCCTCTAAGTTTTAAAACTTAGTATTAGGGATTGAAATCCTCTTAGATCACTGATTATGCGCAAGATAAAGAGTCCTGCAGAAGAGTCTTCTTTCTGTAAGGGTTAATCATGAACCCTATGGTCAATATGCAGATTATAGTGGTCGGATATGTATCTTACCCATTGCAATCATTTCATTCCTCATTTATACTTTAAAAAGTATTGGCATACTTGAAGGATTTAGCACATAGGAATTAGTATGTGACTTAACCATATCTGATATGGTCAGTGAGCATCGCTAATCTATAATTGTTATTAGCATGGAGCCTTGACTTTAACCTCCGCCCCTCTAACAACTGATGCGTCAACAGTTATAAACCCAAAGGTGTACAAATGAATTTGGAGAGTCACCACCGGCGTCATGCTGTCTAAGAAAAAAACCTTCAATACGAGCGAGATTGAATTAATTTTACGCCAAGTTTATATTGCTCTTGACCGGCCACATCCTGCTTTATTGTGAATTGTATGTTGATCTTCGTGCCATTTGGAGTACAATTTTCGTATATCGTATACAAAATCTACTTGTCAAAGATCTAGGTGTACATTCGCCAAAGGTGTACACTGCCTCCCAATGCTAACTTGATTTGCTAACCTACATATAACACCATTGGCTTGAGCCAGATTCTGGTGTAGGTCCAACGCTCTAATGGAAGGACTCTGGTAGCAACAGAAAGCTTGATGCAATCTACAAAATTGGTAGACAACCTTCCATCGCCTTTCCCACCAAATTGCCGGGCTAACAACCTGAACCAGCCGGAACCAGCCTTGTTCGTTACTGCGGCGTAGTTGCAAATGGCAGACTGCTTTGATTGGGCTTGGCGCTATATGTTCCTAGGACTCCCTGTTGAAATTACCTCACACAAACTACAGCAAACCGGATTGATGGAGAGCCAGGCTATGCCTTTGTCATATCTAGATCTTGGCAACAAGTTTGGGAAACTTGGAACATGTAAGCCAGCTGTGAACCTTTCTTTAGTCCCTCAATAATCAAGTCCATGTGATTGGGAGGAACGGTATACAACTGGTCACATAGGTTGTGGGAGGTTTCCTGGCAATTGACCAACACACACGGAGGTCTACCTGGAATACAAACAGGGTAACAACCCCCTGAGCTTGCCTGCCTCTGCCAGTTGTGGCACATGTTCTCAACCTCTCTCATTTCATAGTCTCCGCTCTTATATTTCCGATAATAAATGTAGAAACACTGTTTTCTTGCCAAATACAGTTGTATTGATTTTGAATAAATTACGAACACGGAGTGCGCTCACCCTGTTTCCCAAATTAGATAATACAGGTTTTCCAATCAGAGTAAGTAACTGACTAGCGTAGGTAATAAGCATTACGTAATTATTGTATAGGTATTTTGTGGAGCTACATTGGATCAAAGGTCTCTAAGAATGAGACAAATGTAATTTGAATAGCTGAAATAAATGAGATAAACCTTGATGCTTGGATGATACATTACCTAGATCTGAGATTTTTATGTTGTTGTCTTAAGTTAATGTAACTATTGTAGAGGTAAGTGAATCTGATTACCAGTACCCAGTGAAACGAGGATGTTGAATACATGCTCGTAGAAACGAAATTTTATTAATTGATGTAGTGAGTAGAGCTGTGGTCATGTGAACCCGCCCATTAGGGAGTTTGGTGATTGTATTCTCGTTGTTGAAATAGAAGATATGGTTATCTTCAAAAAAGCATTTTCCCACACCCCAACAGTTCCTGGGTTTTCCCCCTGGAAAACATCTAAATGCGCAGCATATCATCATGTGTTCGTATATTTGAGCACACTCCTCTAGATCAGAACTGGAATCTTCCAAAGAGCTCCAGCAATAATGTGAAAGTGCAAGACGGACTCGTATGAGAGAGAGAAAAAAAGCCTCCCTGTGCTTTTACTTTGATCGTGATTATTTGCGTAGTTGAAGAACGTAGCCCTGTGGACATGAGAGGCATGATCAAAACACTTTTCTGCTAAAGGTTTCCCGTCTAGATGGCGCTTTTTCCATTTTCCCTGCAGAGTATGAGCTTGGGTATGCGTTCAGACAACCTACTACCCACTTCACCCTATGTAAACCTGAAAAGAGGGGGGAAGGCACTATAGCCAGATTGGCTGGTCAAGTCACCGAATAAATGATGATTGAACTGCAATCTTCAAACAGGTATCTGTTATATTCTTCACCTGGCTATAATCATGCGCGATCACCATTTTGAATAAAAAGCATTGTGAGTTAAATTAAAATGAGCTATTACCCTGATTGAATTCTCATTGTAGTCTCAACATCGGGTAAATAAATATATCTCCTCTATCAATCAACACATATTCTTCAAACTTGCTTTAGATACATCATGCTAACACCATAGATAACAACCGCTTCTCATGAATTCATATATCTTAGATTCCGAACCCAAAGGGTCGTGATTCAAGTAAAAAGGTATAATCGTATTAATTAGGAAGATGAGATATGATTTATGCTTATAAAAAAATCTTCCACGGCCGGAACTTCATACATCAGACTGTGACAAAAGGTTGACTGGATTAACCATCATCTCTAGGCCTGAAGCTACATCAGGTATGAATATGTATGAACAGATGCATGTGATTTCTACATGTATACAGAGTGATGATTGAATGGCTGCCAGGTTTGATAACAGTTCTTGAAATGTAGACATGGCCTGGACCACCACCACCTGTCTCAAATTGGGGCACTTGTTTAGATTAACGTGATTGTAGCCTGATGAAAGTGAAAACATATAGTATTGCAGCTGCTTTTTTAAAAGACCACTTCTTCCACCACCACCACCACCACCACCACTACCATCACCGAAGACACCACCGCAGGGCACGGCGCATACAGTAGTTTTTTGTTGTTGTTGTTTTTTTCATTGATCCTGCAATAGACGGTACAGTCTCTTGCCCACCGCTACAGCCTTAGATCTGCCTCCTATCACGTGACACCAGGCCAGGTCACCAGCACCACCACGAGCCTCACTTTGTAGCGGCAGGTGGGGTACACAGCATAGCACCTGTCTCATTAAACTGCAGAATACACCATTACCACCCGCCACCCGGCGCCCGACGCCCCACATTAGATTAGCATCTGATGGGCGCTGGCCGAGCTCTGGCACAGGCCCCTCCATGTGTAATTGCGCCAATCGGGGCTGGAGGACGCCGGACTAATTACATAATCCGACGCGTGGCGGCACCACAGGCACGTCGCATAAATCGCTGTTCCCAAGCTCCTACAGGAGAGCTCCCCCTTAGTAGTACCAGGAATGTCCGGGCGTAGGAGAAAGGTGAGAGGGTGGGTACATGCATGAGAGCGAGACTTCGAGAGTTAGGTGGGAGTATTGGCACTGAGTGTGTGGGAATGGAGGTTGGGCTGTTGATACGAATTATTTCTAAGAAAGTGGGCCACACAGGATATTGAGGATTGTTCGGCACGAAATAACTGTAGCTGTTGAGTTTACTCAATTATAGACATGCTGTTCCTCTAATGCATGTTTTATGGGTTCAACCAAAGAGTATACAATCTCGGTTGAGCCTTGTCCTTCTAAGTCTGCATCAATTGATCTGGTCCTTTATATAAGTGTCTTATTTTACGTGTTTTTATTATAAGGTTCGTTCTTCTCCAGCAAGTTTCCAGCACGATACCTCAAACTATATGGTTACCAAAACAAGAAAAAAACACTGGTTCCTCACAGATACACTGTGGTTATATATATATAAATATTAGCAGTTTTCAAATTGATTCCAAGGAGGTCTTATTCTGTGAACGATATTTCTATCAAATACCTAAATGAATACTTCAAAATCAATGTTCTCTGCTTTAAAAGGGTAGATTACATTTCTCATCTAACCCTCCTTCATCTTCATATTTATGACATGGATTTCAAAATACACGGGAATCTTGTGGACACTAGCGACAGATGAAGATAATCGATTCCCACTTATCACAAAGCTTGACTTTCAAAAGATCAGGGGTCACCGCTTAACCTGACAGGCGAGCTCTAAGGCAGCTGTCATTGATGGAATGATATTGTTCAAATGCAAAAACCTCCCGAAATCTGCAAATGTGAGAGGTCGTCATTTCCGTGTTGTGATATTGTTTAAGAACCCTTGCGAAAAAACACAAGAATTCAAAAAGATAAATCAACTACACGTACAAGTATATGTTTTATTATATCCCTCGATTACGAAGTGTCTACACTAAACTTATTGTGAGTGTATTGTTTACCGAGCAGAGATCACTGAAAAAATTCCCGTGTGTGCAAAATAGTGCGTGAGAACATCGGCGGTCCTTTTGTCTTGTCTTTGATTTGCAATGCTGAATAATGAATTCAATATTAACCTACGGCCAATAGAAGCCAAAACCAGTTAATGTTGTATATGTACACATGTATATTATAATGCATGGTAATCTCTGACATCGCTATTTCACTGCTTATCATCTATCATCGTATCATGTCTGTATTTATCAGATATATGTTGGACAGCATGTTTAATAAGCAAGCTGTACGTGCACGGATAATCTTGTTGCAATGTACCAATCGAATGCGATTTGCTAACCTTAACGATTTGATCTGAATCAAAATGGCTAGCAAAAACGTATGAGAAAATGAACTAGGAAAACTTTCAATGTTAAAATTTACATGTAATATTTGGTGATAGTGAGGTTGTTGCCTAAGAAGGAGAGTAGGGGAGGGGGAGGAAAGAGAAAGAGCAAGCAAGTCTGATAGGAGGAAGGAGAAAGTACATGATGAGGAAGAGGGGACAGGAATAGGGAGAAGTGCAAGAACGAGTAGTGGTAAAGGAACAGACACAGGATCCGTCAGATTAAGAAAAAAAGAGCCCAGGAGAGCCTATGCTAATCACATCGGCCACCAGCAAGCAGGCTTTGGTAAATAGCGCCTCTCTGATCTCTTAATCAATTCACACGGCGACGCCAACGAATTAAAACACCCACCCACACCCCTACTCCACCCTACGATGGAACCGCTGGGGCGACAACTGTTGGCTTTTCCACTGGCCCTCTCCTCTCGCCCTCACATAACGCGCAACGCTAAAAGCCACTCAATGGGCTCCGTCTAAAAATGGCTGCCTCAGATCTCCACAAAATGCCCAGCTTGATGGTGAATACGATTATTCTTCTAGGCGAGAGTGCTGCGACCAATGCCGGACCTGACTCCATCTGTACCTCTCGTGTTTGAGGAGGCTAGGAAGGAACCTCCTGCACTTGTGAATCGCTCTCTCCTTATCCGCTATGTGTTTTTAAAGATTCTGGTTTTGCCGATTAGAACTCAGCCATCACCTCGACAGTCTCGAGTTCCTTTACCTTCTTTTTTTGTGTAGTGAAACTATTCAGCTTCAGACAGGGCTACAAAAACTTGATGTGTACAGCTGGCTTAACCTTTTCTCATCATCATCCATATGCCGTATCTATACACTTGTTGTATTTTTTCGCAGAAAACATGCATCATTGAGTGCTTCACAATATCGGCAAATGGGAGTGGGAGCAGTAACGTGAGAGACGGGAAACGTCTCTTACAAAGACATTAGGCGGGGCAGGGCTGCAGCTGACAACGCCCGTATTTCAGGCGCTCTCCGAATTTAAAGGACCGTATCGCTTCAGAAATTGGTACATTGTCCTTAAGGGCGTATAGCACTGAGTACAACTCAGGGCATCTGATTGTGATGACTGGAATAGTATGTATTTATATAGGTGACATTCAATTGATTCCACACTAGACTTTCAAATAAGACACCCGAACACCTGGTAGCCTCAGGACAATTCAAACATCAAGTTTACAAGCTAATACCTCCATAGAAATGACCCTTTTGTGATAAATTGGCACATAGTGTATATCAAAGACTGTAAACTATTAATCCATAGATAAGCCGTTACTTTAAGATTGTATGATATTATCTCCAACGGTCTTCGGTTGCGATCTCCTAATTGATAGAAGGATATTGTACATGTTTGGTCAAGAAAACCTTGTCATCTGCACATCTTCAATGAACTTCAAGTAATATATTGTCAAGAAAAGATTCAACAAAAAAAGGGTCATCGATGTTCTTCCAAAGACAGTCAATGGGAGTGGGAATTCTCTCTTGGAGATATAACTGTAGCAGGTGGAGAGTAGGCCTAAAAGAAAACCCACCTTTATCACTGGGTCATATAACCATATGGTTTCTCAGTTTGACGGTTTGCTTCTTTATCATGTATAATATTGGTCAAGGGATGATATCAAAGCGCATGAGTGTTTAAGACACGCACGGGCCTATCCCCTCATGGGATACAAAATCTTGCATAGTCGAGAGATTAGCCAAAGTGTGTACTGGAACTTTTGTTTATTTGTATTTATGGGTTTATTTTGCAATTCGTGTCTTAGAATGACATGATAACGGTTATGCATGGAGAAAAGTGTCAACTACTGTATTTTGCAATTGAGCAGTATTGAATCACAATGGCAGTATCATAAAAATTAGATTAGAACGACGAGGCTTAGCTGGCACTTCCTTCACCCACCGCTTTGCCACCTCGGATTTTTTTCAACAAAATTTCTTCCAGAAAATTCTGACGGAACGAAAAATTATGACCACAGTATCATAGAAAATTATTGTATGTTACAGCTATGTTGAGAGAGTTTGAATCTTATTCCTATGAATAAACTATACCAGGGCCATAAATCCAAATACCTCTGGAACATCTATGCAAAACACAATAATTTCGTGAACCTTCCGATGACATACCACGGAGTGTTGGTATCAAGAATAATTCATCAAATATAAATCACCTTAATATGATTTTTAAAAAAGGAACAGGTGCATTGGGAGAATTCCCAAACGGCTCGTTCAACTGTAAAGTCTTTGCGATATATCTTTTTCTGAAGGCAATTAAGACATTGGAAGTGTTTTTTCTCATACATATGAACAACACAGTTGAGCAGTGGAGAAGCATTGTTTTCTTACATGGCGTACGGCTGTCTGGAGGGTGGCTTCATGCTGTGGCTCCAGGCCGGAGGGGAAGCGGGTGGCTTCTGTCAGACCCGGCGATACGAGGGCTGATACCACGGTGTACCAAATGGTGTGTGAAGATAGCGCGCCTTGTCTTCATCTGGCGACCTTCAACCCGCCAACGCTCTCACCCAACCCCCGCCCATTCCTATCTGCCCCGCCCGGACTAAACCCTGCACAGCCTGGTAGAGAAACTGACATTTTTGCGGTCTCCTCCATTAAGTGATTTCCGAAGATTTCACCGGAAATTTGAAAGAAAACCGTCCGGCGAATGATGATTACATCCAAATTCCTCAACAACATTTGAAAGAAATACCTTCACATAAGATCAAGCCATAAAGATATCTACTTTATAAACTGAATCGTTGAATATGTTATTGATCTTTGAGTGGTCAAAGCAATGTATTAATGATTGAAGGGAACATACATATGCCACGCCATCCTTTGCGTAAACTGATAAATGCACTGTCGTACTGGGATACTAAACATGATCAATAAATCTGTTGTTCTTGTAACCCTCATTGAAACCAACACAACCAGCCAATTAGACTCATTTAAAGACAGCAGAATAGGGAAAGAAGGCAGACCTCCTGGGCGTCCCCTGTCACGTGAATACCGCACCCGAAGCACACACTCAAGAGAACAGACATGGAGGGGCAGGTATAGCGGGGTGTAAGGGGTGTAGGATGTGGAACGTGGCGTGTAGGGTGTTGGTAGGGAATAGAGGGCAATAAGATGCAGGAATAAAGCTGGGTGGTGCGGTTGAGGGTCAGCAGCATGGTGGTCCGGGTAATGGGTAGGGTTCATGATTAAGGCTATAGGGTAAATGGGTGTGTCATGCCACGAAGGTGGCAGGCCCTCTCATTGCTGTTTTCCCCCACCTGGTGTCACTCCATACACATACACTATCACCCCACCTACCGTCATTATTCACAAACTTCTATCCACACTCGCCCATACCCGTCCTTCTTCTTCTCCACCTCAACCCGTTCACATCAAATCCACACTACATAACCTTTTTACCCACCCATCCAACACCAAACTTTATTTTATTTGATAGAATTTCCTACTTACGTAGGGCCCAATAATAAATAATTTTGATTAATACATAACTCATACATCATTTCAACAGCAACTTTTGTATATTTTAATTAACTTATTATCACTCTACTTCATAAAATTCACCAATTTAATTTTATTTACCCAATTCATTCTTCTCTTTTCATTTCGCCAGAAGGGGGGGAAATGTTTTCAGTAATGAGTACAGTCCTATTAGCGAAGGGTAGAATGGTGAAATGATGGGTGGGTTAGGAGATGGTGACCAGCAGAGTAGTGGGTGGCATGGCTGGCATGATTAGAATTTGGACGGTAGTCGATATAGATATATTTCAGGTTTCTGTGTCAGTGCTCTAATTTCATGATATTCATCTAAGGAACCCCTGAACTTATAGCCTTTCATATCATCCCTACTGCCCCTAACTTCATCTTTGCTCTAGTCTAGTCGTTATATTCTATGTTTAAAGCTACAAACCTGTACCCTTAATTGCTTCGGCTTCTGGCTTTCCCTTGTTTGTCAACAGACACTCGTCGTTAAAGAAATCCAGTAGACCTTCTGTTAGGCAACTGGCAAAATATAGTCATGCCAATGTAAATGATGCAAATATCACACGCAGGTCATTCATTAGTTGCTGAGGAAGGTCCAGGTATTGACATCCGGACTCTTTTGTGCAATAGTATCGAAATTAGCCTCATCAGCACTTCTTCTTCATCACTAGAATAATTCTCATAAAGTTGCTCTAAAATATGCTATAAGCGTAGTACCTTCTACGGATGGCACAAATCACCGGAGGTGCCCTGCTATCAGTTTCTGTACATGTGAGGAATAAGCCTCGGTTGGAATCCTTCTTCACCATTGCTGTGCATTATTTCTCGGGAAAAAGGTAAAGGTAGGACCTGGCGCTCGGATCAGATCGGATACTACTCACAATATCCTGCATTCTACCACTAGCATACTTGGGAACAGTCCCTAAAACATGTACTGAGAATTTCCTTCGTTCAGCCTGTGACGAAACCCTCTTCTGTGTCTGAAATGTAGGAGATAAAGAGTTATAAAGAAGAAAACAAAAGCCTGATACACAAAGATAGGTTCGGTGTATTATATTTCAATTGCAATTAAACTGAATTGAGTTATTGAAGAATTAACCATAAGACAACCATAAGTTAATCAATTTCCTTTATTAGTTATGCTTACAGAATTATGTAACAAACGTCTCAGCGGATTTTGCCTTCTTCATGGTTGACTTGAATTGTACATTTAGAAATAGTTTTGACAGGGGGTTTTAGGAACCAGTCTTTAGCTCTTCCATAGAGTCTGGCCTGTGATATATGCGTGACCTCGTTAAAAGCCACCCCAAAAACTATGGTGAGAACATTGGTGCATGTGGTTAACATCGGTGTATTAGAAAAAATAAAGCAGGAGAAATGGCAGCAGCTCAAGGAATCCATTGAATGCAGTACAGGCGCTGGCTCTCGTGAATTTTTCATTCCTGATAGTGATAGATGAGTAGAAACTCTAGGAGACCAATACTGATGATTGGTGTGTTCTATGGTCTTCAATCTCCGCCATCCTTCCCTCCCTCTTCTTTAGATCAAATATTACTGAAGGGTCTATGTGCATATTTTATAGATGTCTCCGTCACTGCTTCTAGTTCTGCACCTTAATACTTGAAAGTATTGCAAACTTTGCATCATTGACGATAAGATAACCAAAGACGCGTTGTATCAACACGTTGCTGTCATGACAGATGACAAGGTACCAACATGTACATCGTTGAATTACTTTATTGTAATCCCCAGAAGCCTATATATTCGCGTTTAGTTGAAATATATGTTTTAAATAAATGAGGGCATAACACTATATTTAAGCCTGCTATGCCGCATGCTATACTTGAAGGACTTAAAGGTCATCAAGCAGGAATAAAATAATTGACAACACATGACCCTAGAAGCTATACATTCTATGGGAAGGTTTAGAGCAAAAATATATCCCAGTACTTATTAGTACTTCACTTCCCGAACTGCCTCCCGTAGAGAGGTATAACAATGGGTGTCAGTTCTTTGTATATCAGGAAATTCACATGGACGCCAAAGTTTTCAATCACAAAGTCATCTATCAGAAACGAATCTCTGCAAAGCTTAATTAGTATCAGACCCGGCCTTCACCTTCAGGGGAGATGCTTGTTTGAGGCAGTAGTTCTCTAGGAAGCTGTTCGGTAGCCGTTTAGGGTTAGTAGTGCCAATCAATATCAAATGGGCGGAGCTGACATGCCGGGGGCTGTACACCGTCACGAGGCTGTCACGAGCCTGAATGACGGCCGCCAACAGCCAGCCGCTGCAGCCAGGCCTCCCAATTATACCTGCTCCAGCAGGCAGTACTGGTATAGGCCGTGGGGGAAGGGGTGATGCAGTGGTCGTCATGGTCTCGGTGGAAGGGGAGGGGAAAATACCCATATCACAGTAGCCTGAATCAATCTGCGTCATAGGCTATCACAGAGTGATGTATATATATGCAGTTTGGAGCAGCTCGGAGCAGCTCGGAGCAGCTCGGAGCAGCTTGGCGCACGCTGACCGGTGGTTGAGCGGTGTGTTGACCACTCCCTCCGCCCACCTCCCACACACACAAGCTGGCACGTGCCATCTCCCGACCGTGTCCCCCGTGGGTTGGTTATCATTAGAAGTGATCCAGACCGGGTGTGCAGAACGGCGGCGCCGAACCCAGCCCAGTGGGTGTGTTAATTAATTCTGCCAGGAGGAATTAGTCTCCAGACCCTGCACACCGCCCCGGCCGCCGCTGATAACTGATCATGGGTTAGCCCAATCATTCTGACAACAGCAGTTTCCCCAAAAAGACCTCCTGTAGTGAAGACCAGCTGCAGCCCTCAACCTGCCTGTATTCCGTACAGGTATATATATCAACAAGGTGACGCGTGGTGGCATATTTGAAGTTGCTAAATCAAACACCTTCCCCAGACTTTACGGAAGAATGAGGGCCATTTTAGGGATATATTCTATGTCTTAAGAAAGCTTCAACTTTACAGCTGAAAACACATGTAGCTGAAACGAACGTGAGTTCCCCATGAAATCAATCAATGTCCCGTTATGTTAGAAGGATTCACATGCCATTACTTACATCGGCCCTATCATTCACCGTCTCGAGATCGCCATTGTATGGAAGACCAATGTCAAACGTTGAATACAATAAAGATCATTATAAAAAAAAGAATTCTCACAGGCTAAGACATAAACAACCAGACCTAAGAAGTATCTGCTACATTGTAGCTGTAAAGCCTGACGCTCACCTACTACGATATGGCTCCGATATGGTCTACGATGGACCTCCCGATACAAATTCAAAATCGCGTCGGAACGTCACCTAAAATATCGGGGCAGTTAACCACGTCTCTGCGATTAGGCACCGATGACAAATGGGGTCTACCCCTTACGATACGTCGTGAGTTTGACTGTCTAGACATATGTCTACGATTTTGCATCTTCCCGATATGTCTCCGATATTTGCTTTTTGTATCGGTGCCATATCGGTAGGTCTAAATTTCTATCGTAGTAGGTGGACGCCAGGCCTTACATACGGGGCGAATAAATGGTGTCTGATGTCTGCCTAGTATGGTTTTTCAGTTGGGGCTTGGCTAAGGTAAAACATTTTAAATTGATTGATTTAACATTATTTAACTCTTTATGTAACTGACCTTCAATGCAAGAATACTGGCAGAGTCCTACCGGATTGTGTCCTACGTATATCAGACTATGTCTCTCTAACAACAATAGTGCACTAACTACACAAGACATCTTGCTGGTCTGTATTGTACAGTAATTCCCGCGGGATGCCATGGTCTGGGGCCTTAGCCAGATGCAAATATATTTATTACCAGTAGACGTCGACAGCGTCGGGTAGATAGACGATAGAGATTGAGAGACACTGAGAAAAGGAGACTAGGGGATAGGGGTGCTATTCGTCTCTTCGTATCAGGGTAATTAGTTGGGGAAGTGTGGATCCTAGATAATCCCCAGAAGTGACGGCCCCAACGACAATATTTGTTTAAGACCAAACATGTGCGGTTTAGCATTAGGGTTATCTACTGAGCACAACTGGAAACACACGTGCTCCTTGACCAAACCACGTGCAGGTGCAAATATATAGCGAATGAGGTTTAATGTAAATACGGGCCTAGACAGAGTGGCCCAATTCATGGTTGGTTTTACGCGAGAAATCTGCGGGCTATGTCTACCAACATATAAAACAACATTGCATTTTCTAATGCCACCATGGCAGCATATTAAGAAATCGGTATAGTTCCTGGCAACACCCAGGGTCTCCAATATATCGTTTTAAAAATAACCCACCCTGGTATTCTTTCCCCATAGACTTTGGAAACTCACACTCTAGGCCCATGGAGTGTTTACTCAATGGGGGATTATGTTACAAATGCTAGCCAATTAGTCAATGTGACGGGTGAGATAAATTCAGAAACCTATTTAACTTTATGGTCAAAGCTCAATCCTATTTTGTTTAAATAGCTACGTAATTCACGCAACTCTAGATCTGCCTTGTTTATTACTATTCTATTCAAACTTGATGGGATATGAGCTCTGACCATAGACTTTCATAGGTTTCCTCTGTACTACACAATACTATACATTCATAACATACGTGAGGAAAGGACATCCATAATAATCAACCATTATCAAATTGTCATTCTCCGGGAAATGACAATGACGTACAATCTATTCTAAATGCATCCAATGTAGACTTCCCGTTGATTCCAGAGATTTGTCAGGAAATGACATGTTGACAGACCTGATACATTGTATTCGCAAAGACGCCAAGACAGCTACAGTTTTATGTTTCAATCGTCTGATACAAGTTTCACTCTGCAGGCTGAATGATATTGTGAGTGTCTGCAAACACACGGGTCTCGTGATAGGCTGTGGTTGGTGATCGTTCCACACTCCTTCTTATAATACGGACCCTCATATTGAGGACTAACATGGACACGTTTTTATCTGTGGCTATACATGATTTAGGAGTGCAGTGCACGCGTACTGATCGGACCAGACGGGCAGGTAATGAAGGCAGTAATCTATCCCCGAATACCAGCAGTCTGCCTGTGTTTATTTATAATGGTCTGTGTCAGGGAAGCCGGCTAGGGAACACGCCACTTAATGAATGTTTAACTAGCGCCGATGGTCAGAGTTAGCCTTTGCTGGGAATCCAGATCCAGCATAAATCTCACTTTCCCTTGGGTCTTGTATAATTAGTTCTCCGAGGAATGTAGCCTTCTTCTAGCGTCTGGAGGGATATTCCATCCCCCAGCTGACACTTAGGGCTTCTATAGATCGTTCTGTGCCGCTATTACGTAATTAGCGGATCAGTCAGAGGCCACTGGGTACAACCGGAATCGAGCACCTATCGACGTTCGGCGGCCACTTCTGAGGGCGGGCAGAAGGAGTTGGCGTTCCTGCAGCGTTGCCTAAGCGTTCCTGCAGCGTTCTTCTGTTTCCGGGTCCCCTGTAGGACGTGAAGCGAGAAGCCACACCACCCCCAACCGGAGAAGCTTGCCGATGGTTCGCACTCGTGATTCATAGGATTCTAGCGGGTTCGGAAAGCCTCTCTCGGCAGTCAGCGGAAGTGGGGAGCTAACTAGAGTGGGGCTTATATAAGAATAAGACACCAATTGCTCTCTTTTCACCAGACACAAGACCAGACTAAAATGAAAGTTGTATTCAAATGATAGAGGGAGTCATATCAAGTGGTAATGGTGTTGGTATTATTTGCGTTGTAGCAAACGCTAGGGTAATAAAGTGATTTTATGACATATGAGGCCATTAGGAAAGAAATACAGATGCAAACATAATCTACAGATATGCTGTAATTCCTCTTCATTTCTCCTATCAATGCAAAAAATGACTACTGCAAAATTGGGAGGGGAATTTCTGATACAACTGGAACTCGTCCATGAACGTTCAGTCACCTTAAGATCTTGAGAACAGAACTTGTGTGTAATGACTTTTTTAATCTCCAATAATCACTCATATTGATTAAGTTGCATCCATATATTAGACTGTCGTTTCCAAAAGTCAAATATAGTTTTCCAATAGGTTTGACAGCCGGCTTATCAATATGGAAAATTAGCTAGATTAAGAAGTGCAGATGTATACTAAATCCGCGCTGAGAGTGCGAGTATACTCCATCTCGAAGATTTCCTAGATTAAAAAATAACAGGCGAGTGGATGTGAAAGGTGGCTCGGGGCGCCCAACTGATCTGGGCAGAGAAGCGGGACCGGGCGATAGTGACGTAGATCTTTAAAAATGAATGCTACACAATAGTGAGACTGGAAGCACAAAGGTGAAACCCCTAAGGGGAAACGGTGAGAGAAACGAGAAGTATCAGACAGACAGACGAAGAAGACGAAATGCTAGGCAGAATGCAGCGATTCTGAGATAGTTTCAGTATTATAGAATATATAAAATGTAGAGGTGCAGTGCTTCAAGGTGACATTTGGATACTGCAGTGTTAGGACAGAGGCAGCGCAATCTGCCAAGAATAAAACCTAAAAAAAAGGAGTTAGGAACCGAGATAGACGCTAGAATATCGGGGAAGCCAACCGCGGAGTGGCTTTCACATGTGAAATGACAAGTGAGAGAGTGTGTGGTAATGGATCCCGGTGGCTTCCATGTCCGAGTGCGCCCAATGGCGGCAACCAACTGAGAAGTACGAGCGTAGACGTGGTGAAGGTGAGTAGCTCCGAGGTGCTCGGTGGAATCTGGTCCAGGGATGAATTATAGATACAGAACCATAATCACTTCATAAAGAAGCAGTGCCCATGCACCATGCTCCCTGCACCGAGATTCCCTCTCTGCCGACTGGCATTTCCTTGTGAGAATTACAAACGCTCATGAATAAAGCATGAATATAAGCACATACTTAGCACAGGTACGCCGGCCGTGAGCTGGCAGATTCATAGATTCACCGGCAAGCAATATGGAATGAATATGGGTAATGAGGACATAGCATTTGGTCACCAAAAAATAGATTCATCTCTAGCCATCTAATGTCGTAATACTCTGCTTGGAGGCCTATTCTGTCTCTCATTATGCGATTTTATATCGGAAATAAAAGTAATGTTGCAAAGTTACAAAATGTGAGCTGCATGCTGTCTGAATCTTTTAGGCGTCTGTCTTCAATTATGCATACGAACAGTAATTATATGAAAAATAATATTATTTTTCATATAATTGCTGTTCGTATGCGTAAGATAATCCAGATATATTTTCATTAATGAAAATATATCTGGATTATCTTACGCATCACGAGTATTAACAAAAACGCTTAAAAGAACAAACACCCTCCGAAAGGAATAAGTACAGAAAGGTACATGACCGGTCTCTATAACCAAGAAGTATCTCTTTTAGATGATAATGTACTTAACACACATATCTTCATGGGACATTCTTACTAAAGAATGATTGGATACAGGTGTATACTCCCTCTTTTTATCATCCCCATTATTCAAAATATAACGCAATAATAAAAACCCCACTGAAGCCATGAATCTTCACTAAAGGCTTTAAATGGAGGGACATTAAATAAGTGGGTACTAAATGGATAGAAAACTCGCATTAATGTGGCATACAATGAGGTAGGTGGGTAAGACCCATTTCCAGTCAATTCTGTGATAATTAATGGGCCAAAATAGTGGGAGGCCTGCGGAATATAGACCTCTAAAGGACTAGGGTACGTAGTAAGAGCTCATCATCGCATGCAAATGATTTCCACAGAGATGGAGTGGTATTCGAGATGTATGCATTGCCAGGTGCGGATGGGTAATGAGACATCTAGACTTGCGTAAAACCACGAGGTTACATCTAATGATGGATAACTATGTTATTGTAGAGACAGCTACTGTTGGAGTATTGCTACATTTCCAGTGCGTATGTTCACGACATAGTTATATATATATATATTTCATAACTTCTCGGACTTCTATCTTAAACTATCGATATTTGATTAATATACTAAGGCTGATTTTTGTTAGGCACGGTTGGATAGATGTTCTAATCGAGGTAAGAAGCATTCATTCTAGAGAAGCCTTTATTTTTGAATATTTTGTTCGCTTCATCATTCTGCTTTATTAGGGCGTGCTTGCACGCGCTAAATACATCATCTAGAGTTAGAGTCAGGGTTAGAGTGGTCACATTGAATTTTCAGTGTGCTTCCAGAAAACTATCCCTTTACTATCTGCATGCTGTTCACTGTGATAGTGAGAACAGAGCAGGGAGCCAGTGTTTCGGGGTATTAGATGTGTGCCACCTGACCATGACCAATCACTCAAGACCAAAATGCCTCAATACCCACTGGTGCTTGATATGTTTGGATCCGAGATAGGCAGTTGCAGAAAAGGGCAAGTTGACTGGGTGCCAGTGGGTTACAGAAAACTATCCATAGACTGAATCTAACACAACCCTTATAATTGTTATTCATTAAATTGCACGCCCATTCATCTACGATGGACATCCTCTTTGCTCCTAGTTTTGAAGTGGGGAACACAGCGACAGTATGACCCACCCATTGAATACAGCGAGCTGCCCATCAGATACCCAGGCCACGCCCTCCTCCGGTGGTCTGTAACTACCGGCCAGCACTCCCAAGGAGTGATTCATGCCGATGGAGTCAAGCATTTGTGAGATTTGGGTAACTTTTTATCTTGTTGAGAGAGCTGATAACAAAGTTAGTATCAACAAAAGAATGGTCTGGGGTATTTTGAGAAGAAATACGATTAACTCTGACGGTATCTTTAATCTCTGCTGGAAAGGCGGAAAGAAAACGGAATACTGCCTCCAGGCATCCGCAAGTTAAAACGTGAAAATGGTGTTCCCGAATACCAATGGCAATAATGTATATATTTTGATACGATGAGAATATCTTAATTGGATTTTCTAGAATCTAGGGCAAACATAATAAAGTCTTTAGGTCATCTTAAAAAGAAACACATCTGACAGCCAGGTTAACAATCACTGTCTTTAGGGTATCGTACTAAAGCAGAATTTATACTTATCAGATCTTGCACTGAGGATGAGCCATCCTTGGACACTCATCCATAGATACAGGATTTGTATCTCTATGTTCCTAGTCCAACCTTTTATTAGCGGTTCTAAATGCATAAGGTCATCAACCACTGCGTGATTCCTGTCTGTAAGTGAGACAACTTGTGATTTCTGCATATTTATATATTTTACCCCTTGCAACAGAATATCATCCATTTCCCGTTGCCACCAAGATCGCTTGGCTTTCATACCTGCTGATATGCGACGTATCAAAATTATTTCCTGAGGAAAATACAGCAACATTTCATCACGAGATATACTGTTAAGGTCACTGCGAAAATGCTCCCAACTGAATAGGATATATGCTGGCCTCAAAGGGAAAAAATATCGCTTTGTTTGATATAGAAAACACTACCTTTCAGTTTCCCTTGCCCCAGTAAAAGATCAGCCATCCTAGTCTTGTATACCACCATGCATATTCGTGTAAGCACATCATCTGAAACAGGAATCATGTAAAATGCATTAGGACCTTAGGTAAACATTCTCTCATTTCCACCTGGAAGTAACACTATATGGCGGAAATTATGTCCGCATAACGAGTATTTGAACAGATGTTCTCTTACGGAGCTACCTTGGAAACTTGCTTTTGCGCTATGGAGAGAATGTGTTGATTTTTTTTACCTGTAATGTAGGAGGGTTCCCCACGCTCTGAGTACATGCTAACGCATATCATTACTTCGACTGAATTGGCTTACATTACTGTTAGGTTTCAGTATCAAATATCGTATATTTTCATGTCGTTGAATAATATGGAGTTCTGAAACAGTGAAGAAATCCGTTCCTTCTTAATTGAGATGTCCTTCTTTTTCACAATAACAAACATTCTTTCCGTTCCACATTTCGCCCGAACCTTTATAACCACGCAATCCCCGTACACGTCTATCGTGTTTATCCGTGTATATCTGAGTCCACCACATTTTGCCGCACTTCGGTTGGTCTGAAATACTCTTGTCACCATTCTCGTACCTATATATCAGTAAATGAAGTCGAATATTCGCTGTACGCACATACACGCACACATAAACGCATTCCTATATACTCGGCTGTAAGAATTGTATGACATAACACATCTTTGTTTGTCTGTATACATGAGTCACATCTTGTTTATCCTTATTTCATATGAAACTTTATTTGCACACTCTAACTAAAAACAACCTTAGGACAACTCGAAGAGGCAAACATGGGCGCGGTAAGGGGTTGAACCTTGGGGAATGTGAACATTACTAAGACCCGGTGTTTGGTGGAAGTAGGCCGCCAGCATTCCGTTACTACACGGATACTCCCCAACCCACCGTCAGCGGCGCTCCGAGGGAGCAGTGGGCGGGGAACATAAAACAGCCTGTGTGGTGGCGGTTTTGTATCCACCCCTATGTAGTATCAAAGGATAGCTTTTTGTATTATACTACGTAGTGATGCCTGAGCCTCTCGCGTAGTTTTCTTTAACAGGGTGGATCTAGAGTCGCTAAACTGACACCTACGGAGGCTGGTATGCGCCTTCGGATCTGTTTACCTGGATTGTATATGTATGAGGCTAGAATGCTAATAACAACATGTGAGTTTCTGTAAAATACATGGACTGGTAGACCTAGTAATTTAGTATTTAAATCTTCCGTACACCATTATCCTTGCATATCTATTTCATTTTTATTGTTGAGAAAATGACAATTTAACAATCTTTCTTGACCTAGAGTAGCTTCGTATGAATCAGGAAGAAGAAAACGCAATTGAGAAGCTCGTATAAATGAGGAATAGTGACAGGACCTATGCCTTCGTACATACATTCATCGCACATATGGTCCTGCAGGTCAGTGTAGGAATAGGGGTTAGGGGCACCTCAAAGAAGGTGTAGATACCATGCCACCGTTAGACGATTGATGGACGTCGAAGAGGTGTCTGCGATGGAATGGATGGCTCGCACCTGCAGGTCAGAGAGTGTAGTAGGTTTGCCATTGGGAAACACTTCATAGGGAGGTAGAGACTAAGTCAGTGAACAGGTAACTGAGGGATTATAACCGTATTGATATCGGCCTTATGTAAGTTTCCTTGTACAGATTCAGTCATTTGAGGTTGTGAAGACCGTAATTGTGATAGGGAAGTGTTAAACTATAGAATTTATTTTTAAATGATAATATATCTGCGTCTGTTTTTGTCTTTCATGAAGTAATGCAATGACATAGCACCCATAGTCAACACAAGGCTTTGATTTTATGAAGAAGCAAAGAATAAAACATTGCAAAAGGGAGATACTAAAATTCATTTATATCATATATTTCGTATATTTGAAAGATAAAGTGTTCTGGATTGATTTGACTTACAGGATTTATGGGCGATGTTGGGCTAAATATGTGATTCATAACTTGTTCGTCGTCGTTAGCGTATGCGCTCTTGACCCGTGCTACATCAGTCAGTGAGTAATACCGATAGGCGTGACGCAGGCGGCCATTCCTTTGTAGTCGCGCGGTGGGATGCCGCGAGAAGCTCCCATAAGGCACGCGTTTTACGGCCCCTGTGAATCGAATTGCCGATAACAGAAGACGGAGGGTAACAAAGATGTTAACCCCCAGGGACGGGGTCAATAGTGATACATCAGCCAGTGACCAACCACCGCCACCCTCGACGAATTCAAATGTCACATCTGGAGACTCTGGACGGGGTTCCGCGATTCGAAACAGTCATTTATATAGAACGGTGAACTGTTCAAGAGTAAATTTGAGTGACTCAGCCTTTTAAAGGCAGAAGCTGATTCTCTTTAACCTGATGTTATGTTCATAGTTGTGGGTACAGACAAATGCAGTGTATATTAGATAATGATTATAGAATGTGTTTTCCACCATGACGTTAGGTACAGTAGTGGATTAGATATTGTTTTAAAATGCGTTTAAAGCCTATGCAGATTCCTTTGAGGTAAACGTTAAAAAAGATAGTCCGTTTCTTAATAAGACTGATCAACATTCAAATATCAGACAACCGTGTATTGGTAGAATTAACTGTGGAAACAACAGATGGTGTTAGCTCAAGGGTAAGGTTTAACTGTAGCTTAATGAAAGAGGTTATCTCACAATGTTTAACTATACTTCCGGGAAAGGCTTAGTTAAAAGTCTATCAGGGGAAGATGGTTTGTCCCCGAGTAGTCCCAAAGGAAGGATAACCTCAATATTCTCATGGGGACGATTTCAATCGATCACTTCAGAGATAACGGATTGCCTTCAGTTCTGTCCTGGCATGCCATAGCTCTGGTAATGTTTGTATGAGGGCTGAGAGTAGAAATCATTATTAATCGTTTAATGGTGTGCATTACTCTTTCCGACCCGAACCAGGCGGGCCATAGACATGTCAGAACACAAGGAAGCCAAGAGGGATATTATCAGTATTCAAATCTTCAAGGGAAAGGACTGGGCAGGGGTTTCTGTCAGGGTACATCCATGATTAGTCTGTGTTTTTTTTATTATAGATTCACAATAAGCCAAATCTACCAACTATATTTCTACCCGAAATATCCATATTAAGCTACAACGTCCTATATAACCTGGCGTTTGCACTAGCCGACTAAAAACGTCGTCGGGTGGGGCTAAAATCTTCGCTTAAAATCGTTTTGTTTAAGCGCCGGGCTAGATGTCTTCATTTCATTAATGGAAGATAACATGTATTGATATGCTTACTTTTGTAAATTCAACTATTCAAAGAAGCCAGACAAGCTCCGTGAAGTTGAGTAAATGCTTCGCTGTTAGCTGATCCTCATTAAGCTTCATGTTGAACACATTGGTGACATTTTGAAACTAAGCTAAATGAATTTTCATACAATAAAATCCGAGATAGAGAATACAAGACATAAAGTATTTGATGGCCGTCCCGTCTTCATGAAATGTTAGCCAAACTTTATTTCTCTCTTTCAGTACTAACCTGGGGTGTGTTGAATAACTTATGCCCACTAAAGTAGAGGGTACAAATATACCTCGTACAAGGGTTATAGTTTGATAATATTCAAGCTTGTTCGTTAGGACAGTCATAGGTCAACAGAAGGTCATCCATACGTGTTGAGCCTAAATTATTCAACATGCCCCTGTGGCCATCGCATGAACAATAATGAATTTCCGGTGTATATGACCTACACAATAGCTATCGGAACCGCCTATAAGATATTGCTAATTCGATCATGTATAGCTACAATGATGTAAAATAGAATTCTGCACCAGGTAATCGTGAGGCGGTGGGCGGATTCTGTTTGTTTGCTCGCTAAAGGAGGACGTTAGACCTAGTTTGTTTCTCTAACTATCAGCCAGATAGCTGGAGGAAGCTGGTCAGAGTCAAGGCAATCCAAAATCCTTTCACGGGCCGCCCACTTCCTCACCCCACCCTGCTCCTGCTTCCCTCCCCATACAACACCCATCCTTCCAAGTAAGGCTGGAAAGTGTCATAGTTAAATACCGAGATGCCGCTAATTAAAGTTGTTGTGCTGCCTGTCCGTTCGCAATGTAGCCATGATTGCCTACCTCGGTTGAGGATTCCCGACGTTAAAGAGCAACTAGATGTTGGTCTTCTGCCCAGCGACTTCCTTGATGTGAATATTATGGATCTGTGCATGCAGTATACGGAAGCACTTGGATCCGGAGGGAGTACTTCGCTACTGACAGTAAAGGAGGCTAATCATACTGTTTGGGATATTTTGTGTCGGTTAAATTACCCTACATAATGGATAGTTGGTTAATAATTAGGTGCAATCCTTGTCATCTACTGAGGGACACTCCTGCTTCCAGTCATTTATACACACATATATGAATATATAGTTAGGCATACGATATACACGAATGTATATGTAATATATGTTCCTTGAGATAAGACTGTGTGGATACTTTCCCTACTGATTCTGACAGAATTAAGATGTTGCAATGAGTGATATTGCTTTAACACCATAGGTATAGGAGCCACGTAACCATTACTTCCACTATGTATTAGTGATAGGCTAGTCATTCCACAGCGAACAAATGATATTTAAGGCAACAAAGGAAAATGCACTGCCTATAAACCAAAGGTTGGATAGATACATCAGCGATAATAGGGGAAGCACATGCCAGAGACGGTAACATGCTTTGCACACATCAGATTATAACGATCCGATATGTTATCAGTACATCTGATTCGGAGAGATAAACTTGCGGTCAATGCCTGGCATAGTAAGATGGTTTCCCTGAGGGAGGGAGGGGAGAATGAACAGATAAAAGGGCAGGTGAGCAGTTGCCAGGAGCTCATGTCGTGAGGTAATTGGACAGCACTAAACAGGATGTCTCTGTGCTGTGGGCGAGCACTCCAACAATGACAACCTCTATTATTCATCTTTCCTGCACTTCTCGCTGCTGAGTTGCTCAGAGCAATCGTCATTGAGAAATAAAGGGCAGATGGTGCGATGAAATTGGATATTCACGTTTAGGAAGATAGCGTATGGAATAGAAACATCAAATATTGAAGCATCAGAAATCTACATCAGATATATATGCTTAATGCCGGAGGTCTAGATATTTATGGACCTATTACTGTCTGGACTAATCTCGATTACGTCCTGCAGGCATTCAAGCACTATAGCGTTACCCGTGACAGAGTATGTATAGAATACCTCGTGGCTTGAGCTGCCCATTGGAGACCTTCCAAATATTCTCATGACCATGGAATTCATCATATGGAATGTATGGACACTTAATCGTTTCTCTATTTCATCTATTGGAAATGTGTAACGGTAGTCATTGCCGGTATTGATCTGGCTGCTACTTTGTTACTTAATATCTTGTTATCAGCATCACTGTTTCGCTGTCTATCGACCGAGAAGAAGGTAATGAAATTTCTTTATTTGGTTAGTAGAATAATGTCTTTAACCCTTAAGGACGGGTATCTGCAGCCGAGCTACTCCCATAAGGACGGGTGCTGGTCGCATTTTGTCCTGCTAGAGGACGGGCTTTCAATGATTAAAAATTCAAGTTTGTAATCATATAATCGGATATATGATCATAAATACTTTGTTTCTTTTGAATAGAAATACTAAATACGATATCATATCTATATTCTGTGAAGATTTCTTGAGCATTGCTCTATTATTCTTTTGTTAAAACATTTTTGTAAATATTCGAGCAATGATGCCTCAAGGCATCATGCGTCTTCAGTGCGGTGATGCCTCAAGGCATCATGTGTCTTTAGTGCGGTGATGCATCCAGGCATCATGCGTCCTTAAAGGGATATAATCATTCCAACTTACATGTATAACCTCATTCATCGATAGAAGAATATACATTTAGATCTCTTACCCTCAGTATCTCCCACCCTCTCTGTCCCCATTGACTGGCTCCCACTCACATGACCATCAAAATGCTGATTTGTGTTCGTCATTTCCAGCCAGTCAGGACTGCAGATTTTAGTTTGCTAATCTGCGCCATCCCTTCCCGTAAAACCTCGACCGACCATCCTCTTTTCAGGTCGCTCTGACCGTGCTCTAACCTTTCTTCCTCATCCCTAATAGAAAAAGTAATCCACGGAAACTGCATTTCCTCTAATTGCTGATCGCTGGCCATCGGGCCCGATCATCCAAAGTGGCCCAGAGGAATCTTCGGAATTGCTATTTGCCAAGTGTAAAGGGTATTCCCAAAAATATCAGAACAAGAAAAGACTATACATATGTGTATATATATAATATATATATGTTATGTCTACTGATACCAGAGGATTCTTACAATTTTATCACATATGGTATTTCTTCATATCCTTCTTGTGTATACTCTTTTTCTAATAAATGGCTTAAGAGCCGAATACGTATATATACATAAGCATACATAGTTCTGTGCTTCTATCCAAATTCAGGTAAAATTTTCCACACAGGAGACTCCTTTTCACATCTTGAAGGTCAAAGTTCAATGGATTGCAAAACACGTACCAGATCGGCATACAAGGGTATCACAACTCTCAGATGATATTTCTCAGCATATCAAAGAACTTCTGAAAGCTTGCCAGTTTAGGTGTCGCAATGATCTACCCAGCACCTTTTGATCTTGGGCTAGATTGACAGCTGCGTCGTTTATCGAGCCGCATCTCACGTGGCCCTTCAATAGCTCCTCCGGCTTCCTTTTTCCTTTTGGCATGAGAGCCGTGAGCCTTAGGCCTGAGATTCTCCCGCGCTTCTCCACTAGCCGCGGTCACGACATTTCTGACCCATCGCATCTCAGAGTAAAAAGGTGGCATCAGGACTAATACGTCGAGGCTCTACACCATCGGACCCTCATTTCCCGTGCTAGCAAATGTCGTCTGCTTCTCCGTCCGAACCGAGGCTCTGACCTTTGACCTCTCAAATTGGCGCGCGCGGCCCGGTAATTTTCCGCGCGAGGTGCCGAGCGAACTGCAGGTGACATCGACCATTGCATGTGGCAGCCCACTGTAGATGGGCGTGGCCGCTAGATTCTTTTCCTTATTGAAAGGATAGGAGTAAGGGGAAAAGGTGGGGGTTGCAGCTCCCATGGATACCTTGGGTCCAAAGGTTGGTCTCAACCCCTTGTCATGGCCATGAACTGCACGATCGCTCCAGCTGCACCATAGCCTGCGCTGCAGGGCAGGGATTGCCAATTATGTACGGCATTGTGTGATGGTGGGCTGAGTGTAGGACACACGCTCGAGGAGATGTCGTAATGAGTTTCCTTTAAAATGCAACTGTGTGACATTGTCTGCCCGTCGCATCCATGGCTAATGCATTGCAAATCCTGTTCTTTTATTTGCTATAACAGTAGATTTGTCTAAATCCCTTAAGATCTTAAATTGACAGAATGCATTGCTGCCGTATTGAACAGGTCTGATGTCATCTCTCAGCATGGATGGTCAACCTCAACTTGGATTTGTATTCATCTCCATAGACGCATTACATACCAATTTTTATAAGGCTAGGTTGGTGAAGTGATATGCCAGGCTACTTCGATTTACAGTGAAGAGGTAGCCTACCAGTTTGTTGTTTATCTGCCGCTAATTGATAGCTGCAATATACATATATATATATATATATATATATATATATATATATATATATATATATATATATATACATAATGTTTGCGTCCGTTGGCCCCTCAGCACTCGTGAAAACTGAGGAAGAGTACGATAGTAAACTAAGGTGTCCCTAAATTCTATAGTGATCTAAGGTGTCCCTAAATTCATAAAAACAAATGAAAATGGCATTCACTGCCATTAAAATAAATATCATGTTGTGGATATCACTATATGTGGGTCAGTTGAAATTGCCGTATGCTTGATATACTCATCATGCTATCTGTATTGCTTACATATCCAATTGACATAAATATGTAGTCATGGTCATTGACAGCCGCCTGAGGGCCCTCGCCACCCAACTTCAGAGAGCAGGTCTTCCCGGAAGTGTATAGATACAGATATTCAACAAATTCTACCCCGACCGAGCCATAGAATAAGCAGAAATTAAAGCTGCCATGCAGTAATCACTCTTAAAGATCAGTTAGATAATTGAGATTTCTCGGATACATTTACAGTTAGTTACGGATTAGTAAAAGCGCATAAGTACTTGATAATTGAAATAACGGACTCTCCCAGTATAAAGATCGTTGTTTTCTTTAAATTTATGTTCAAGAAAAAGAAACAAATGTGAGGATATAGATAAAATTGTCATTTTAGCAATGTCTCATAACAGATGACTTCAAAGCGGACAATACGTTAACAGATTTCTTAGACTATGAAATGACCATGGCAGCCTTGATCTCTGGTGAGGGAGCGTTCGGCTCTAATAAGACAAAACCTATCACCCAAAAAATAATTATTCCCTTGCATGTCCTTGTAGAGTTACTGAAATGAAAACATAAAGTTACCTGACAATAAAAACTAATCATTAGCCAGTGTTAAAAAGTATGACTGAACGAGTGTCATATTGCATCAGACAGCGAATTCAGCT
This sequence comes from Alentia gelatinosa, assembly GCA_950022655.1. Classification (NCBI taxonomy): domain Eukaryota; kingdom Metazoa; phylum Annelida; class Polychaeta; order Phyllodocida; family Polynoidae; genus Alentia; species Alentia gelatinosa. The sequence continues at coordinate 42,834,335 of OX465583.1, read as the reverse complement.
GTAACTCGTTAGCGTAATGAGAACTCCACAAGCGTGGCCAGGCCATTAATCTTGATCTCTGATACTATGTTATATCACACAGATATCGACTCCGAGATAAGCCAGTTAAGAATTATCCCAATTTAGGCGTTAACCATTTAGCCTCAAGACCAACAATGACGTAGTCGACATATCCTTGATATCCATGAGTCCTTTGATAAACGCCTATAGTTTTACATAAACACACTAGCATTAGGACATCAAAATACGTCATATATTTTATTGCAGGTATCATACTATGTGAGACGTTGATGTCGAACCGGGGCACTCATTTCAAAACAATCAATTTAGAATGGAATAGTCTTATATAATCCTATAATTCAACGGGGGTTAAATTGGAATTTCCTGTCTGGAAACCAAATCTATCTAAAAAATGGGTGTTAATATGTGACATAGTATTTACCTTAGCGAGTGCTAATAAAACTATATGACCTTAAAGCCGAAGAAGTAGGATTATATCTCCAACGGTAAACACTGCACGACAAATTTAGATTCCCATGATGCATCACTCTAAGGTGAAGGTCAGTCCAATCACTCACACTAGGAATGGCTTTAATCAACGTTCGAGATCATTGGTAAAACAAAAATTTGACCAAATTAATTAACGAGAAGGAAAGAAATTGAAACAGGTAGCGGTCAGGTTTGCAGTCATCCAGGCTATAGTAGGTTTAGTCTGGCGGTTCTTCAACCTTGGCGTCATGATAAGAATAGGACTTAAATATTCAATATCAGAGCTAAATCGGGAAAGTCGTTAAATAGCCCTACTCAGTAGCTACAAACATGTCAATCAGTGAATCTCCATCATGACTCCGGGAATAGCATCATCACCTCCCTCCCCTAAACGTAAGGATATGCATGAGGCGTTTACGGCGCTGTTCACTCGGCCGTGACCAAACTAGAGCCCGCCATTTATCAGCCTCCGTATACCATGCCCGCCATAAGGGCCGCAGTGCCCGTCTGGGGCCCGCTCGTTAGACACCACCGACATGACCAATTTCTGGTCGAATTGGCCCGTCGGTAACGCGCCACGACCCGCATCTATCTTAGCGGACGTCGCCGACTGGGCGCCGGGCTGAGAGTATGCTCGCCGCCTATGGTGAAAGGAGGGAAGGTGGGAGGAGTAGTATCCCAGTTCAGAGAGGGTTGGGAGGGCGGACGGAAGTGGGAAGAAATAAGTCGGTTAATGGAAATTTAGGGTATCGGGTAATTTAGGTCGCAGAAAAAAAGAAATATCGCAATAATGTCAAAATATTTAAGCACGGGTATGGTACTGATTTCACCACAATATAGAGCTACTGGTTAGATATAAACTGATGGATAACGATAGGGAGGGGCTCTTTGTTAGCAGTTAGATGGAACCAGGGTGGGTGGGTGCAGAAAGGTGCTATGGGAGCAGAAACACGCCTGGTTGAAGATGGGACTGACTGGTATATAGGTTGGATAGTTCATTCAGTTCTCCAGGGGGACAAGGCCGTGCCGGCGGGGAAAGCTGCGGAATTAGTAGGCGTCAGTCCGGCTGGCGCCCACAATGAATACCTGTCGCCATCGAGCGGCCTGGAGCTGTTCAGGCCTGTGTGAGTTGCTCCTGCTCAACACGGACGGGGAAAGGAGAACCCATATACAACGTGTGCCAGTCCGGAACCTTTATCCTATAATGCCCTTTTTCCAGAACGAATGACGTTTAATCTGACACTATATCTGGTAAATACTAAGCGCCGCCACTGATAAGCATTCGACTTCATATTCTGTCTATCTGCTGTAAACCTGTTTCAGAAAGTGTAATTTCATAGGCGTCCTACAGAAGCGGTCTATCTTATCTCAGCATATAGAGTCTGGACATTTGAGATAAAGTGGCAGTTACTGCCAACGTACCATGTCATTCGATGAGGGCAGTACTCAAAGCGAATCAATAGCCTGTAACCTTTCAGTATATTGAGAGCAGAGTTATCAAACACTCGTCAGACCCATCCAATACGCCACAAACGGCTGACCACAGGGAGTTATAGAGGAATCCTTTCAACACAATAGCAGGTCATAGTGCTATAACATCAAAGCTCCGCTAGGCCTCCAGCATTCATCTCAAAGCCTATCCATCTGCCACGTATTGACCCAGGAATGCTGAGGTTAACCTGAAGACAGTCCACAGACCAGGGACATCCATTTCTGCCGGTGACTTGGGGATGTTTCAAAAATAAATACACACAAGTATGGTGGTTACACATCCTGCTAGTTTACAAACCTGGGGCAGGGTCATAAAATCTGAATTATATGAGGACAATATTGATCCCAGATATATTTTCAGATGGCGTCTCCACTTAGCAAAATTATGGAAAATAACATTATATTCTCATCGGAAATCTGCGCTATTTTTAATGCCGCAGGATTTTACTGTCAGTGGATATTGTTCAAGAATATTTCCCCGAGTTGGACGATTTAGGGAACAGAACAGGAGATGAATTACCCGTCCCCCCTCCCCTCCATTCTCTATCCGCAAGGGTTGCCTCGTGACGTCCGGAACAATGCTACTACAATGACGCGCCGTATGAGATACCTGGCTGAGTGGTGAGTAAATGAGGATGGTGGCAGGAGCTACTCACCTATAGAGGGAGTGGTCCTAAGCTGCTCACAGTGAGCGCCTTCAGGTGGAATAGCACAGACATCTAAATCTCATTGCCCGCCTGGTAGGGACCGGGGTGACAGTCAAACGTAGGGATAATCTGCAGGGCCGCTCAGCCCCGCGGGCTAGGTTCCTCTGTGTAGGGAGCGAGGGCGGCCGAGAGGTGAGAGAAGGAGGAAGGGGCGGTGGGGTTAGCTGACTGCCTGGGGGCTCGATCGGTGGATGTCTATAGGTAACAGTGGGTACGGAATAGAAACTCGGGCACAGTCTACCCTAGTGTTTACTATGTCAGCACAGGGGGTGCGTTAAGCCTCCACCCGCGGTACACCCCTACCCACATGCACGTATCCCCCACTCTCCCCCCGTAGACGTGAGCGGGAGATCGATGACCAACCACAGTCCGGCACCGGTTGAGACCTTGGGTTTCCGTTCCCTTTTCTTCTCGGATTGCCCCGCTTGAGTATTTCAGACGACCAGGCTTGGCCAAGGGCAAACAGGCAAATTGTGCGCATATGGGAGATGGTCGAGCAGCCAGGGGCACCTGTTGGCGCTGCTTAACGATGACAAATTGCCCCGATGGTATCGTCGCCCACTGAAAGTAGTGCCATCTACAAGGCCCTAATTTAATATACTACTCTGCCTAGGGGCCAGTGCCGCATGGCGAGCAACAAAACTATCACCAGGGAAAAGGTACTGCGTGGCAAACGAGGCGTGGATTGGTCTTCAAAGACCCAATCAATTGGCTGGTGAACACTGTATGGGTTTCCCCTCAGGCGAGGCTGCTCCGTGAAATACACGTGTCCGTGCGTTTTCCTTTTACGAGTTCATTATGTATGACCTAATGTGTATTCAAGGATGACGGTCAATTCTGGGTGGCTGATTACTCATACATAAGAATTCCTGGGCCAATTCTCAATTGGAACCTACATGTTTATCCGAGGCCATTTAGTTTAATACTAATTGTAAGTCTATTTAGCCCTTTCCATCTGGCACTTTTTCCATACAAACACCCCCAAAACAACTGCTCCAAACAGCGTAGTGTACCGCAGAACTACTATTCATCTTACAATTCAATATCTAGAACGAATTTAGCATGTTACCAGAAGTATCATATTTATCTGATATCAATATACTAGCAGAGTTATTACCTTTTATATAAAACAAGACGGAGAGTTAATTTATCTTACTTGTTTTATTTTGCAAATATGAAATTGTGTTGTAAAAATCCCTGAATAGTATGACAGGGATATACTAAGCCTGAATTGTGAGGTTTTCCTATTCAGAAACAATACACTGGAGACAAAGGGGAGAGCACGTGGGTCAAAGGACATGGGAACAGATATGTGTGATATGAAGGTCCCATGACATGCGTACTGTTGAGCGGATTTAAAGCCTCGAAATATTGACTTTAAACAGCTTAACAGCAACTTTCTGAAAGCCAGAATACTCGTAAATAATTTTCCAGGGAACCCGATTTCCTAGTATTTTTACTGTGAAAAATATCCCCGAGTCCTTCCTGGTGATGAGAATATGTATATTTCTTTATCTGTATCCTATGCTTATAAAATGTCGAATGTACGAATGGGACACCGAGAGTACTTCGATGGGAAGGTTCCCCAGAACCCATCATTAGGTTAGGAAAGGCCCTCCAGGTGGCAGATACGGCTCCCTTCTGGCAGAATATATACTGTTCCAGGCTTATGGGGTTTCCTGCAGCAGAATCCATTATCAGCTAGGGATTTGCACGAAATCCCTAGTCTAGTTCATTGAATATGGATAAAGAAGAATATGTATGTGTATAGGGATGAAACGTGGAGGGGATATAGATTATGAACTAATAATTTGGTTCTCAGTCCCATATGGGATCACATATTATATCCTTACAAGACAAGTATGAGTCTTACTGAGGCAGCACAGAGCTCAGAAGCAGGGAAGGCGTGGCGGAACCCCCACATTTGTTTTAGTTCAATCCCACCTGTCCGAGTTCTCATCGCCGTATCCGAATAACCCCCATTCAGCCATGGGTCATCCCATACAAGTATGGGTAATGTGCTTGGAACTGGTTGGATAGGAAACCGGTTTTTTTTCCAGTTGATTCTTCTATTTTTTTGTAGGGGGGGGGGGTGCGAGTGGGGTTAGCGGGTAAGGTTGCCTGGGCCAACATGCCACATCACTACCCCATCAGGCATTGATCCCGGCCTGCAGCTCGGCCTGGGCGGCGGCTCCACCCGCTCCGGGCTGAATGAGCAGCTCACGGAGGCTAAGGGCGAGCAGCTCAGGGCGATAGCGCCCGCCCGCAATGAGGGCCAGCGGGGACGTGTAGGGGGCGGGGTACACCGCGGCTTGCTGGTACAAGCCCCTGGATAGAGAGAGACAGGTGATCTGAGGGAGAGCGAGTCTGCAGGTCATCCCTGATCTTAGGCCACAGGACCTCGGGCAACTAGGTCCTCTCTAAGCTGATCGATAGGCTCACATCAGCGGGAGGAAATTATATACTGTACCCGGTATGCTTTGCGGAGTCTTTGAGGTATCGTTGTCTGGCCTTGAATATATAGTCGTGATGCCCTGCGCTTGGGGGACACACCGCAGTGTGGTCTGGCCTCCTTGGGGACTGCGCCCTTTGAACGATTTCTAACGAGCATACTTTTATCTGTTGCTACTGACTATTGATACCTAAATCAGCAATATCACCAAACCCTGATTTGTGCTAATAATTAAAATATTACCACATTATCTCTCTGCAATGGGTCCAGGCTATTAGATATACTGCCTACTGGCAAAGCAACAATTACATTTGACTTCATTCGGGATATGTAATGGGTAGGATCTTGACACCCCTATTTCCATATCCTTCCATATATAATAAGCCAAATATATGAAAATCCATCAGCATAATCTTCTGCACGTATGCTGAACTTGATTGGGGTCGCACAAGATGACACCTTCCCTTATTCCTCTTGAGCTGGTTTGAATTCCTTCTTGGCTCTTCCAAATTTCCCGCCCGCATTTCCAATGATTGGTTCTCTTTTCCAGTATGGTTGACTTGCGATTTTCAGTTCCAATCACATACGACATCCCTAGCACTGCACCACCTGGTTGAGTTGGGTTATATTGTATAGAGAAACGAAGGTGTGGGCGGTGGACTTCCGCCATCAGGCGTCCACAAGGGGGCGCCAGCCGTAACGGCACTAACTAGGGCGCCTCCTAGCGGCCTCCAATCGGTATGCCACTACGGCACTGTATCTATGTAATTCTGAAGGTGATTCGATTACCACCGCCCTCAGCCGGGCCTTTCCGCTTCTACCGGTCGATGGCGTAAGAGCTCCATGTGTAGCGAGTGTCGGGATGAGGGCCTCTGCTAAGGCTGTTGTGGTAGAAAGGGGGGACTGGCTGCCATTGTAGACAAGGCAGACAGGCCCCAGACGCCACGTCGGTCAATTGAAATGTGCCGCGCGCTCTTTAGCCGCGAAGATCAGCAGAGACTAGTTTAGGTGTCGCCAGATCGACGGGGTAACATCGAATAGCGATTGCCGTGCAGGTCCTTGATAGACCTGAAGATCCTTGATAGCCTTGGAGGACCAGTGGAACATGTTTCGAACGATATGGAACGAGGAAAGGAACTCAACGTAAGCGACTGTCTATTGAAATGAAAGGTCTACTGGATATTTTTCAAGAAAGGTTTGAGATCATTTTTATTGCCAGTAACCTTTAGCGTTAGGACCGGCATCCACCTACTACGATAGAAATTTAGTCCTACCGATATGGCTCCGATACAAAAAGTAAATATCTGAGACTTATCGTGAGGGTCCATATTGTAGACAAATATCTAGAGATGCCACCTCACCATGCATCGTAATTGGTTCTCCTGTAAAAAAGGTTATCATGGTCATGATATGCCCCTCGATATTACCAGGGCACAAGTGCATGTCTAAAGGTGTTATCTTCATTTTTAAATATACAATACACTATCATTCAGAAAATAGCATTGCGCGAAAACCCCCAGTTATTTCACATATATATACACTACTGCGTAAATGCATGTATCCATTGTATATTTTCATGTTTTTGTATTTCACGCCAGCATATATATGTGGCATATACAAATGTGTTTTTACGGAAGCATAATGGCTGTATTTTCCACCAGGCGTATATATAGACAATAATCGATGGTTTTGTGGACAGGCGGCCGTAAACCACGAGAGGTTGACGCGTAGTAATACACGAGCGCTAGCGAGTGTATTACGAGGTCATCCGCCAGTGGTTTACAGAGACGCCTGTCCACAAAACCATCGTTTGTTGTATTTATTATCCATCTTTTCGAATAAATTAAACCCAGTAATTGCCATATTAACGGATATTACATTAGGAACTATTTTTCCCGTATACCATGGTTTTGAGGCCGTATACCACAGGTTAGATTCCGTATACCACAATTATGGTATCTGACCGGTTTTATACAATGGGTAGTGGTTTACTGAGTCCCCATACATTTTCAATGGGGACTTTGTATACGATGGATAATAAGAGAAGAGATATCCTATGTGCAACATGTATACACTGGTCGTATACAAATCATTGATATGTTTGGCGTATACATGCATGTATACTGATAAATGAAAAAAAAAGGGTTCGCCACCCAACCGCCCTGCCCCCGCTACCCTGTCTTTCCCCTTCAATTTCTGACCACTGACAACTTGGTAGAGAGCCCCCCCCCCCCGAAAAATGATACTCATTATTGTTTTAGAAAGATTTTATAATCAAAATTGATTATGTAACATTGTATATTTTATAGACCACATACTTTGATAACTTATGACAAAAGAAATAAAAACAACAGTGACTTTTCCCGATAGAATACTGAGCGATGCTCACGATTACCCACCGCCATTTCGCCCGACGATAAAGGTTTTTCATCTGGACGAAATCATAAACCCGCATTTTCAATCGGAGTCTAATCGCAGAGACGTGGCCAACTGCCCTGATTAGAGGTGACCTTTCGACGCGATTTCGTTTTTATAGGCAGTTGCATCATAGGACATATATCGGAGTGTATTGGGAGCTCAGTGGATGCTGACTTAGGTAGCTAACTTATACCTCGGTGCAAATCGAAACATATACCTTTCTTGTTATCTATGGTGCTACAATCTGTGAGACAAAAGTTGCTCAAACCCATTCTTTATGAAGTATTCCCATGTTATACAACCTTGTGTTAAAAAGGGCCATTATGCCTTGTGGGGGCTTCTTCAGAAGTTGAGTGAGATACTACAATTACACCCGGAAACTAATCACAGCAGAGATATAATAAGGCATCTTGCAGAGTTGAAAGGGCTAATATGAAAATGCCTATAAGCATCTGACCTTTTTCATAAACGTTGTGTCTAAGCACCCGATGAGAGAAGAGAAGCAAACGTAATATACCTACAGGTAGTTTGACATAATCTTCTAATGTTGCCTCGCATCGTCGTATATACTGAAATGGGCCTAAAAGAATAATCCTTCCAAGTATCTGATGTAACTTTAGAGATAATATTATATCACAATCTGGGAGAAATTATAAGAAAGAAAAATCTTGGAATACTAGAGAAGAAACCAGGTTTTTGGTCAAAGTCGTCGTTCTTCACGAGTTTGATGCGGAGTGATATGAACGAGGCGACAGCCGATTGAATATCACAAAGCATTCAAACGAGTCTGAGAAAGACTTCTTTGACCAAAACGAGTTGCTTTCTGTATTGACCTGACCCCTGTTCGCAAAAAAAAAGGGTAGCACATATGATATATACCATGGAGAACAGACTGCAATACTCGCCGGGACATGGAGACCGAGTTTCCAATATTAAGCTTATGGGACAAAAATATCAGGGGCGAAATAAAATAACCTCCTTTCCTGTCTTTTCCGCCTGGTACCTCTTATCGGATTTAGCAGTCGTCTCTTACGGTAGACATCTGTATTTGGAAGGTTTAAGTCAACGAAGCTTTCGGAATAAAGAATCATTTTCATGAAGTGTTATACCTCACACCTGATGCTCGATAGCAGAGAGATGTGTAGACTGTCTGGGGGCACGTCCCCAGCCGCTATATAGAATTCCATCAGACGAATCCGTTTACACGAACAGAGATCACCTCTAAGTGTTACCTGTTGCCTTAGACAGTTATTTGTCAAGAAAGCGAAAGGATTCTCGTGGGAGCTTGGAATAGGATCTTGGGATACAGGAAATTAGTTTTACACCATTTGCTCAGGTGAACTGAAATATAGATCAGGTGCACCTTCAATTAATTACCCTTGGTATTGCTAGAGGCAGCGATTCTCTAGAAGTCTTCTGAATAATATACAGACAATGGGTCAGCCCCATTTAAGTACGCCAGAGCTACAGCCGATGAGAAAGTCACCGATGTCATTGTTACTGCTTAAGATACAGATATGAACAAAAGGATAGAATCGCGATCTATAGGAATAGAGGGAAACTATGTTCCGGTGAAAGGAAGTCAAAGTTACGAGGTAAGGCTTGGAAAAATTACTGCCCAAGGCCCTGGCCGCGGGCAGTAATTTTTCCAAGCCTTACCGAGTAATTTTGACTTCCTTTCACTGGTACTTGGTTTCCCTATTCCTATATACCTTCAAATGTGGTTTAATAAGAGACAATCTGATTGGTCTAAATGTCAACCTTGGGTAGTATACGGCAACCTTGGGTAGTATACCAACCTTGGGTAGTATCAGATAGTTACTCCACCCCCCAGAGCGTGGTGTAAGCATAGAGTGTACAGCCATAGGTATATAGGAATATGTGTCTCTGCACCTGTTGTGTGCAGATAGGGGTTATTTAGATATATCAACTGAACATGGTCACTATAACCAAATCCCGGAAGAATTCCATCAACCTGCTATGACTAAAATTATGCCTAGTATGGCCAGTGATTTGGTGACCTATTAGAAAACTTGGTTTGCGATGAAACCGCTTTCTGGAAATAAGTCCTTTATTCATTGAAAATGCAGTGATTGGCTTGTATCCCTCCTTCTTTCAAACCAACCATGAAGAGACCCCAAAATAGTAACCAGCTCCTCCTTGTTCGGGGATAGGAATAAGTGGGGATTTTCTATCGAGGGTTCAGCACTAATATTTGAGGAGGATGGCAGATTCTTGAGGTATGGCTAAAAACACACACACACACACTGAACAGGTTTTGTGATTCTAACATCACACGGCACTGCCTAATGATGTCTTTATCCAAGGAATTGGGCTCTGACCCTCCAGTACTTGCACCGTAGGCGGAATGTGTTCAGCGCCAAAAGTACGCAATGTTTCTTGCTCAAACCTCTTTAGTGCGTATTATTTAACACTTGTCCCAGATGCTTTCTCTGATGTGAGATGATTGTATTGACCACATGTGGTCCGTTTGAATAAAATATGGTCCATTAAACGGTGTCAACTCTCGTTTTTCACTTTTTACAAAACTTGCTGGAGGACTTTTGCAGTAAAAGAAAATCTGCCGGGAGAATCTCTTTTCACTTTTATGTTGTTAAGTCTCTGAGTACACATAATGGACCTCTTTAATAGGCTACTCCGGCAACATCCAGCCTCCCCCAGCATTTTCCTCAATCCAAATGAAAACGCCAACGCCCACAAAAACTTCTTCTTTCGAACTTCTACATTACCCCGAGAATTTACAAGCTTTTCCTATTTCGCTTCCCATTAAATCAGACCCTGTCCGTGGTTTTATCCTGGCATCTTCCCTCCAGCTCTTACCCAATCTCCCGCTGCCACAGATAATCTGTAATGATCACGTACAGGGCCTGCCTCTCCGCGCCACGTCGTCGGATGACCCGCACATCCTCCTCTGTCCCGCCCTGCAGTCCGGGATGCCGTAGTTAAAGACCCATCAGGGCTGTAGTAAAGTCCGATGGTCCAGAAGAGTCCAGCAGTGCCATTCAGGGCCGCTCTGCGCCGCTGGGGATGGCCGTCAATGTGTGACTCTGTCCACGGTATCTGTGAGTGACCACTACAGCTCTGCTGTGTCTCGTAGTAAAAAAATGCTAATCTTTTATAGACAGATCCCGGGAGTGGCAGTTTAGCACAAACCTGCGTGAAACCATGAGCACTGTATAGGGTATATTACTGCCTTTTGGGATCGGTTAGAAATCATTAGTGAGTATTCTACGTATCACACATTCTGAGATAAAAGGCACGTTGGAATATGCATTGAGAATGAAAAGGTATGACTTAAAATCTTATAGTTGAAACGACTATTACTGTAAATCCTAATACCCCAATGACGATTAAATCTGTTATGATATCAGAAGGACAAGGCCTAGCTCCATACACCTACCGCATAACTTGTAGTTTCCTGCATATTGCTTAGCGTCTAAAGTATATTTATAAAGAGGTTACTATATTTCTATTAGGCGGAATCCCTCAACATTTCCTTAGCGCTTGTTCCACCCACCCCCGCAGTCCCTGCCACTCCTGGCTAGGCTGGCATGACTCTAACTAGAGATCTACTTACCCTAGATGGCCCTTGAGTAATGGCCCTTAGCCTGGACCTGCTCAATTTTGCTCGGACCCGCTCAGAGTCACTCTGAGCTGTTTCTGAGGAGTTCCGTCCACATTCCGTCCCTTTTAGGCACTTTGGTCGATCTGTGTTAGGCGGCCAGAATCAATCAGTATGTAGGATATTTGGCCTTGAAGACCACAAAGTCAGCCCACAGAAGGTGGAGGCACTACGTGGCCAGTGAGTAGCTGCTACAGGATGAGCTCACGAAGGCCTGGATACTGATCTGAACTGCGCGCTAATAAGATCAAACCTTTTTATTTATTTTGTGCATATTTAGTAGTCCTTCTCACGTCCTTTTACTCATGAACCAGAAAAGGCTGGACAGATAAATATCAGGCGAATGTGAAAAAAGATAGGGATTAGTTTTGATTCGAGTCAATGAGGGCCATGGAGGTATTACATTTTCAATTTACACTTGGATACAAGAGGTATGAAGATGCCTTTTTTATTCCTGTATCTTAACATTTCTTGGAGTATTTACAATAATTGAATCTGGTTGTTCAACAGACAGACGCTTTCCTCGAACATTGTTTATAAGATTTTTCATGGGTTCAATGTTTCATCGTGTTAACATAATTTACACATCATAGATAATAATTGTAACAAAACAAATAGAAAGTTTTAAAATTTGGCCTTTGTCCCGTGGCACATTATTTAGGCTGATGACCTGCTGTCCACGAAATCTTATTAAGTTTCCTCGAGGGTTCTCCTTTATGCCCTACCTAGTTCTCATGGGACTCGTTCAGTGTTCCTAATGTTATGGGTCCGTTGGGAGAAAGACTTGACATCCATTAAGTGAATTCTATTCACGGTACGTTCGCGACACACTAGGAACATCACATCCCAGCCCTCAGGATGGTAACAGGGACTTCACCTACCACTACTCTTATAACCACTAGTGTGTTACTCATTGGTTTTATATAAGTTGTCCTTATTACCCCATGTTCATCCGGCAAATTACTAACCCTGAGTTTTACCCCCAGGCCTTTACTCCCTGTCGTTCTGACCTCACACTTTTTACCTGTGATCCTTCACTGATATCCTGTCATCAACTGTCTTAAAGATACGAGGGAGGGTTATAACTGTTAATAAAATCATAGATAAAGCTCGCCATTCTGATTAATGAAAAAACATACAATTTGAAATAGGATACATAAAAATAAAATGCGAATGGCATATATGGCGAAATAAGAGTTACTATTCCATTTTTATTGTCATATATATTCATATTGATCGCACATAATATGTGAGTGTCGAGTTAGACCGGTAATAAAAATGTTCATGTCGAGACATGTTCTGCTTTATTCAGTTCAAATATGATATCCCAAACAGTACCGATATGTGATCAGCTTGTAAAGCAGTCTAGTTGCTGGCTATACTGAAGGTCCGGAAACGGTTGCTATGTGGTTATAAGGTTTATTCACCATTAAGGGCATATAATGGAGAAACGTGCTACTATTAATTGGATCATGTAACTCCAGTCTGATCATACTCTTTACCTCTCCACACACTCTGTATTCTTAAAACAGTGAAATAAAAATGGTGTGGTTTTAAGGCTTGAAAAATTCAAATGCAGTCCGGTAACAGTTTGTCTTGGCTTCCCGAGCCTGATTCTATCTAATGGCCTCAGTGTGCATTCCAGCTAATGTTCACATTCCAGGTATTCATAATGCATGAAAGGTGTAAACATCCGACAGTTCTGCTGACTTCTCTGTGCTAAGAGGTTCTGAACTGATTCCTTTCCCTCTCCAAACAACCCCTGTATGGACTGCCTGTAGAAATGGCTTAAAGGCTCACCTAGAATTCATTCACCCCTATGCAACCTTCACCTACCTTTTCCACGGCCCTACTACATCTCTTCGCTCTTAGACCGACACGTTCATGCTCCGACCCCCCTTCCCCTCCCCGACATACCCTATTCTCTAAAGCCCTCCAGTTTATGGTCCGTCTGAGCACACCTGACAAATGGTGTGGCAGAGCCCGGCAATGAGGGACACGTCCGGCCCGGTGGGGGCAGCTGGGCAAGGGGTCCGTACAAGGTGGGCGGGGGGCGGGCAGCGAGGAGGCGGGGTGGAGGGAGCCACACAATGTAAGCCTGGAGCCAAGAGACTTATGCAGGGATAAGGAAATGGAAATGTGGGTGAGAGGAGGCTGACAGGGTGTTGATGGAGGTCCCCTTGCCAATACCTGGGCGTCACAATGTCACCAGAATGACCTGCTAGGAATAGAAGCTTTCAGTAGAAAAATACAGACGAAGAAAGCACGCTAGCAGTGTCTATAGATTTGAGAGCTAACCCCTTCTGACACACTGAATATAGAGTGTATTGGGGAATCTTTTCTACAATGGATGGGCTCTCAACAAAGCATATGGGGATATGTAGTCAGCCTTTGACCATTGTTATGAGACAGAATAGCTAAAGGATTACACTAGATATTCGAGTAATATATGCATGCTATATATGTATAGACATCAAAATAATTCTGAAAATCTAGATACTTTTTGATTTTCCTTTTAGATATCTAAACAAAAGGTCAAATAACACCTACTTGACCTTCATCCACAACTTACCAAATGTTTGTTTTCTATTGGACCCTATTAATATAATCTGTATTACAATATAGCGGTCGACCACCATATTCATTTTAATTATTGATGGAATTCCGAAAAAAGTCGAAATGTTAAAGCGCAGGATAGCTGCTCCTTTTTGCTCCTCCAAACATGAATTATTGGTTATTGCACTGCCAATAACATGTCACTTCATCTGATATCATAGATTAATCCTTTAGGGACGGCCACCTGTGGCAGAGCTGTCACCAAAAGGACGGGTGCTAGTGATAGTGCATATCTCTAGAGGATGAACACATTTTGGATAAAGTCATAGTTTGATGTTCTATCACGTGTTATTATTGGTAATCAATAATATTTCACTTACTCTAGCTTACTAATATTAATTTTGATGTCATAGCTACATTTCCTGAAGATTTCATGTAGATTGATAAATTATTTCCTTGTCAAAACAATTTTATTGATTTAACAGAAATGATGCCTTGAGGCATCATTCGGCCTGGGGCAGTTGATGCCTCAAGGCATCATTCGGCCTGGGCCGGTTGATGCCTCAAGGCATCATTCGTCCTTAAAGGGTTAAGGAAAGGTAATTCTGGTACCTAACATGCCTGACTGATCCGGCGTGTATGACCATATATCTTTGACTCCTATAGCAAAATTGTGGATGCACGAGTAAGAACTAATGTTTGATGCTTATTCTCTGTATCTTTCCAGATAAGCTGTAAGACGTTAGAAGAAAACGGTGATACATAAAGATCAGCCGGATTCCACCGTGCTGAGGACAGTTCAGTCGGGTTTGCTACCCCGTACACGTGCAATTTCTTGGAGAAGCTTTTTAAGCTGGAGCACAAAGACGTGTGGCTCAGAATCTACTCCAGACTCCACAACCTGCCCCGGAGATAGAAACAACAGCCACAGGATTGCTGCGATCTTGTCACGACTCAAGCTGCCCCCTAGCGGCTCGCGCACAAAGCTGACTTGCCCTTCGCTCTAGGTGAGCAGCTCGGCGTTGGTGGCTCTCGGGCTGCTCGCAGTCACGCGGGGCGCGGCGCACGGGTCCCCGTCCGCCGCGAGTCGGCACCCAGCGCCGTCTGAGCCGCTACACTGAGGCTGCTGAGCGTCCTTCCGCCGCCCAAGCACTCCACACCGCGCCACGGGCCAACAGCGAGTCGTCCCCGGCCAGGTGCGCGCACCCCGTCCGCCCGCCCCCTCTACCCGCCCGCCACCCCCGCCAGCAGCCCTCCCGACGTCCCGGCCAGCGCCTATCTCCACCACAAGGCAGCACAGCGACCGCCGAGAGAACAGGCTACTGGAGAGTTACTCACGCACTGCTGGAGGCGCGCCTAAGCCGAGTTGCTCCCCTCTACACTTCAACGACCGACACGTACAAATAGTCCTACTGGAGGTACTCAACAAACAATAACAACAATAACAACAACAGGAGTCTCGTCTACCCACCGTTTCACCACCACCTGGAGTAATCACTCGCCGGGGAGCGCGCGCTCTTAGCCCGCCACCCCGACAAGACCCACACATGTGGCCTCTTGGCAGGGTCCTCCTGGATCCCCTTACCACCGGCGAGCGGCTGGCAACGCCCGGGCGCCCGGCCCACCGCCGCGCCTGACCACACCGCCACGCGCCCGGACACCAGGTGAGTGATCTATTATTCATACCTGGTTAGAAGCGTTACGGCCATCGTGTTGGCACTGCGGGAAAGGCTGGAGAATATATACGACGGGGCAGAGGACATGGATGGGGATGGCGGGGGAGGGGGATAGGGCTGGGAGTATTGCCCCGTCCTCCAGGGTCTGTGTGTAGGCCCGTGAGGTGGGGTGAATTCTCGCCCGCTTCAGCCTGCCCCTCTATCATAACCTCAGCATAGCCAAATCAACTTTCCGTCGATGCCACTTCATCTCCGCATCTTCATTATAATGTGATACTTAAGAACTGTTTGTTACACGATAGTCAGTATATGCATAAAACCTTGGGAATACTTCCTGCTGACAACTGTGACTAATGGGGTCCTCACATAGCATATGGACGCTTATTCTACGCGTCGATGTATTTATATGATGGCACAGATACCCTTACACCAGTCGTCATTCAGAAACTGATACCGTTTCAACCAGTATCATCCGCCCACAACAATGCAGGGTAAGGTTACACACTCACCAGTAATGGGATTTCAGCTTGATTAATTGTCATTTCCAATCAAGATATAACAAAAACGGAACCCTTTTTAAAGACACTGTTTTTATTATTATGGCACCCGTGTGTATGTGTTGCGGGGAGCTGCTCATTCGTCAATGTCTGATCACTACTAAGATGCTATATATTACCGTGATGTAAAGGATAGTTTGCACGCGGAATATGTTATGACACATGTGAGCTCGGTGAGAGGACGGAGAAGTCCCATTTAATGGGTTTTAGCTCTTTTACCCGGAGATCACATTTCCACCGGATGTATAGGCTATCCCTTGGCCCAGTAGGCCTACACAATGCCATCTACCTCTTCGTTTTTTTACACCCTTGAGATTTTATCTCCTTGGGCCTTTACCCCATCGGGTATTTCCCACATAGCCCACCTCGCTCACATATCCCAGTGTGTTTTAACACCTTGGACCTTAACCTTATTGATATTGCAGCAATCATAAGCCCTAAACCATTTCCTTACTAGTGCGGTACTAAAATCCTAATTCTAATTGAGTTAATAATTTCTTTATTCCAATAAAATGTATCGTCGCACTCCTCTTCTGATTAATTATTTTGTAAAATTCAGAAATGCCGCATTTCATACATGGCTAATGGTGGTTAGATTATGTATTCCTTTAAGAATTAAATACGTAAGACTAAACGCACGGTACTAGTGACCTGGAGTTCTTCGTCTACTGAAACCTCCTCAAATGAAAAATGAAAAATACAAGGAACACAGTCCAGCTTCTCGCTTTCAGCTAGAAACAGGGGCGGGGAGGGGGCTCGCGTGGAACTTTTATCTACATGACACATATCTGCAATTATGGGAATTATAAAATAGACAAACATTAGATTTTAAAAAGATCCCTCATCCGGTTTATAAAACAATTACTTGAAGACCTATCACTAATCACAGTACATCCATGATAAAAACAATGAAGTAAACATTAAAAAGACAACAACATCTGATCAGTTCTGTAAGTGTATTTTTATATTCTCCTATCGTTTCCTGTATTCGCAAAGAATATAACAATTAGACGATGCCTAAATGCTAGATATAGCATGCAAAGGGCCTCTTGTTTTACTATGTTACGGTTAATTAGAAATTGATTGATCTTTCTCTCTGTGCGCCTGTGTTCAATACACGACCTGAACGAGGAAAATAATCACCTGACTCCATTTTGTGATCTATTGTAACCTCGACAACGTGCTAATTTTAGAATTGCCGCAATATTTCACTCCCTGCTGTCAGTGCTTTCTGAGGTTACATGTACCTCAGCAAGCGGAACTTTCACTGTGTGGATGTGAGTCGTAAAGGGTGTGGGTAGGAAGGGGGACGGGTGGGCGATAGACCGGAGTTGTTATATAAATCACGTTGGGGAAGTCCAGCAGCCACTGCCGCCAGGAGGCAGGCTTAATGGAAGGGCCCGTCTGGCAGATTCCCAATGGCAAGCCTCTGTGTTGTAAAGCAGGAATACCTAGCCAACAGTCATTGTTCTCAAACAATCAATGACACTCTGTTTGAGCTTTCCCCTCATGAGGATGCACTACAATACACCTCCTCTTCAGTCCTCTGTTTCAGAATAGCCCAGGCGAAAGAAATGGTGACAAGAATAAAAAGACTTTATTTTAGTCTAGACATTTTTCTTTTTTTTCTGTTTAGGATACAGCTAATTCCTTTATTTTAGATACACGGAGTGCCCATCAATTCTATTAACGCCCGAAAGTATCGATTGTTATATACTGAAAGAATGAAGAAAAAGAAGTTAGTGCCTCATTAAACACAAATAAGCGACCGATTTTGCTCCCTAAAAGAAGTTAATGAGGTGAGATGTTCTATTTCTCATAGTAATAGGACAGACAGCATGTTTTCCAGCATTCAAGATTTATATACATTGGTTGCAACTGCATTTAACACTAGGTGGTGTGACCAATACGAAAAAAAAGTACAGGGGCTCTTTTTAGATTTCAACAGTGCTATGCCAATGTTTACCGATGAAAACTTTTTTTGAATACGTCCAATATACATTATACACCGGAGTGAAAGGGACGTAAAGACGATTCATATGTATTTGAAAACCCTAGATATCCCAATATCTAACTCAGGTTAGAAATGATTAAAAATTACATTATCTAAGGAGAATATACATAAAAAGGCCCCAGGTAGCCTACCTTTCTGGTACATCAAAATCCCAAGAGACCCTTCGTAGCTCTTTGGGGCAGGGAAATGCGTGATGTTACAAGTTATACAAATTCAAACAAAAGGCCTAGCTGCGAATATTTAGATATTGATTTTGTGTTTAGATATATAGGTTGTTGACCTGATGTCGGTATGCCCATGAATTATACTATAAATTCTGACCTATTAATGTGGATCCGCTCGGCAGTAGAGCTCTCGACCTTCAGCTACCCCATAAGCGAAGCCTCTGACATCGCATCTGCACAACCAATAAAGATTTGTAATGTGCTTCCAACCAACGCTATTACCATCGCGAATCCTCGATCCTCATGTAGAATATTGAAAGCACCACCTTTCGGAGGAATACCTCAGCAGGCCATATATCCTTCACTGCTAACGGGCTAAGTGGGGTACTCGTTCCAAAGCAAAAACCCCGTGGGACTAGTTCCTAATAACCTAAGGTGGTCCAGCCACCGCTACGATATTCATAAACACTTGCTACACGACCATACATTTTCATGTTTCATTTATAAAATATTCTTTACAAAATTTCAGTATTGATCTCAAGCTCTAAAAGATTGTTTACCAAAAAGGTCCGTCCAACAGCAGTTATTAACCATGCAATGCACAGAGTAGATTTTTCTTATCATACTTCCAAGGTAAATCGGGACAACTGTTCCTTAGGGCAACATCAATTTCATTGTTGTTAAGACTATCTGATGTCTACAAACGTCAACAGATATATTATTAATTAAGCTTTAGTCTTCCATTATTCAATCAAAACATCCTTAAACCTTATGTTACTTATTGTAGTACTTTACTAACTTTCATGGCAGGAAAGCTATCGTAGGACAATTATCAGCATTTAGAAAAATCTCCACAATTCTATACCCTTGAACATGGCTGGACCAATTTTTCATTGATAGAGTGGAGGTCGAACAGGTCTGAGGAGCAGGTTTCCGATATGTCATTTTGTTGTGCAGGTCAGGAGGGGCCGCAGTGCTGCATTGTTTGATGACGTTATGCACCATCGAGGGATTAAGAGATATACCTAGGAAGGCCCACAGAGGGCATGGGTCCTGGAGTGCAAAGTGGGCAATGCCATCTCGGGGATTCCCGAGACAAAAGGTCAAACGTCTCTGCCCCATATGACCTGCACCTGACCACCTGTACCGTCTTCACCAAGCCCTTTATCAGCATTATTGTGCCTGTGGTTTATATATGATTATTCTGTCATCATTTCCTGACATCAGGGTAAGATAGACTTGCAGTCTTCTTTTGATGCTAATTCCAAGGTATTATTTGCATTATTTACATATGCCACCACCTTAACTCTTCCCTTGCCACTTTAAAAGATATCTCCATGGTAGGAATTCCTGTCTATATTACAGATACTCTTCTAGGTAGCATTATTTGGAACAAACAGTAACAAATGGGCATAGGTATGTAGCACTGACATAATGGTAACCTTGCTATTCCAATCACTTTGCTTAAAAAGTGATCCCGGTCCCCTCCCCTCACGCTCATTGGCACATGCTTTATCCACACTATTTTTTCATGGTATAGCCATATTCACGGATGACAAATAATCGTTAAGGTAAAAATCGAGTTAATCTCAGTTAAAATATTGTAGAAATATATTGATATAAAAGTGTGTTCCCTACTTTCCGAAAAAGGCAGCTTTGGATAATCGATTTAGGTAATCAATGATGCGATTGACCTTTGCACTTTTTTCAAACAAACAAGGCCTGGTTCCTTAAAGCAATATCGCAACTTTCCTTTAACAAATTCTATCATTCAACCAGTCTTCTCCATTTCGACATCTCTGCAGGTTTTCAAAATATAGAAATATTTCAAATTAATAATTTAGTTAACTTGAAGTGGTTATCACTGCTATACCTATATCATTTTAAGGGAATAAATGAGATTTGATAAAGTAGTAATTGAAAAAGACCAGCTCCCTGGGAAGGGTGCGCTGCCGCCAAAGGGTTTAATGTCTTTATAACATGAGAGCCCGAGAAATTGCAGTTGATGATATCTTGATCAGCATATAAACTCTTATCCCTCTATAAAAGAGAGGAGGCTAGATTTGGGCAAAAAAAGACTATTGAATTCTATTAAATGTGATGAAACTATCATATTGCGATATTAATATGAATTATTGATAAGGAGTTATTAATATGAATTATTAATGATTTAAAAGATATATTGATCAACATCACATATAACTGAAAGGACCCACTCTCATCTGAGGTCGGTTAACGATGCCATCTCAGTTCAAAGTGAAGTTCAAATTCAGTTTGACAATTAAATTCTCTAAGATCTGAGCCTTAGTCCAGCTATGCCTCAATACAATTAAGAGTAGACTCATGTATTCCTCACACACATGTGGTTTTTGGCTACATTAATTACCAGGGGAAGGATCACATACCCACTTCTCCCATTCCTACAATTTAAGTAAACATTCTTCCCAGCCGTTGATACTTAACCTTAAATCACCTACCTTTGTTGTCAATCTAGAACCTTTACAGTAGCAATGCAGGCGAAGCTTCCAGGTTAGAGGGACCGGAAGTGGGTAATAACAATAAAATGTCGGCGAGTAATGAGCGTTATATCAGCTGGTAGGTAATGTCGGAGGGTTGGTAGTGGGTGCAGGCCAGCAACAGACGGCATACTGAGACTGAAACGCGTAGCTTGATGGAGGGTGACAGAGATGAGGTGTAGGGAAGGAGGCAATAACCAGGCAAAATTATTGAAGGAGAAGTAGAGAGATGGCTCTGTGGTAGGACAGTCAGGGGACAGTAGGCATGACATGACATAACAGAACACGGGAGGTAGTGGTAGGAAGGGGCCAGCCATAAGGTGTCAGGTAGAACATAATACAGAATGTCGTAAGCTGATTATGAGGGTATCAGGACTATCTTATGTAACAGGCAGCAAGTAAGCCAGCAGACAGAAGGCATTAGTAATATCAAAAACAACAGTCATCGCAATAGGATAGGGTGGTAAGGCATGAAGGTGGACAGGATGCAGTTGCGCAGAGACTACTAGAGAGCGCCCTAATCTTTTCATAGTTATTTCTTAGACTATTAACTAAAGCTGTGTGATTAGAGAAATATTGTGTAACTAGGCACAGCATATGTATATTCATGGAATACCATTTGGGTCCTTAACATTGCGGCCAGCTCAGAAGTAAGAGGAGCTAACTACAACACCTGATTTATTGCTCACCAACTGTCCCGTAGTAATTCTAAATGAAATAGGATTAACAATGGGGTGGTGATAGAAGGGCAAGCAGACATTGGAAGGAGAGAATATAAGGCAGAAGGTAGTGATAGTTAAACAGAGACAACCAAGCCGATTCTGACATTGCAGAAAGACTAGTAGGTAGAGGGTTGTGGCGGTAGAGCAGCTAGAAGCACGCAGACAGGACACTGCACAGAGACTCGTAGGCAGAGGATGGGGATGGTAGGGTAGTCTACAGGTGACAGGTTTGACGCGGATGCAGGGAGGGGCGGGTGCGGGAAGTCTGCCCATAAGAAATAGGTCTTTGACAGCCTTGTTGGCCGGTGCACCAGGCGTGTGGATAATGAGAATGTCATGGTAACTTAGCAGGTTTGTAACGCCACGTCACCAAGGCTGGGAGATCCTCAAGTAAAACTACTGGCTTTTATCAATGTGGTCCTCTTGGAGATTAGGCTATCAAGGGCTGATCCTTCATATGATCCAAAGAGAAGATCAGCCTCCAAGTCCCTATTTGGGCCATTTTATATCGCTGATACTGAATAATATATGGTTGGAGGCAGTTCGTGGGTAATCATGAACCCTCAGTGTGAATGACAACTACAGGAGAGATTTTAGTAAATTGTAGTCTATGATGACCCATGCCTAATTGGTATTGGAATCTCAAATTTGAAACAACGCCTACTCTCGAAAGCACTATTGTAATTTCAAAACTATATATATAGTAGAATTATGGACAGCATTTTCATATGAACTATGTGTGTCTGTTAAATCTATTATTGTGCCTTCCTATTACCCTAATTTTACTTTATGATTCCCTAACTAGGACGGATTGTAGTGGAATTGGGTGGAGAAAATTGGGAAAGGGTAAGAATTCGGTGGAGAAAGACCACGGAGAAGTAATGAAACGGGACTATAATGGAGTTGAAAGTGGATAGAGGCGTCTCCGGAAAGGTAATGAGAGAAAGGCAACAAGCGCAGTATCAAAACCATTAATACTACTCCCAGAGGGTTTTAGTTGGTCTACCTAGCGTTCCTGTCCTAGTCGAAGGGTGCCCTCTGAAATATGAAGACAAAGGTCCAGTAGTTATTTCTCTGACACAAATATTCCCTATAGAGTCTTCCAATCGTTTGTATAGATTTGGAACAAGCCATATACTGCGGGATCTAGCACTGTGTACAACACAATTTCTTTTTTAGGAAACTCTAAGGTAAAACCAGCTCCAATAAAATGGCTGAACCATATATCCCATAATACCTCAAAATTCGTAAATAACGGTTCGATGTCTACAGTTGACTGACGCGTCTCTATACAACTTATCAAACGTACATGACGATACCATCATGTGACAGCACGTCATGTAATAGATGACGTCACGCTCGACGAATGGTCAGACACTGGATAAAGCTCAGCTGGTTTCCTGGCGGGGATTATTTGGGTTTATGTTGGAATCCAGCGAGAGGTCCTTCTTATCAGGCCGTAATTTGCGGTGACGGGCGGAGTGACTGATGTGGGTCACGTCACCTGTACGTCTGATACGTCACATCCATCATCAACACCACCACCAATCAGTGCTGTAAAAACCAACACCTTCCCCTCGTCAATGTCAATCCTGCCTGATAGTATTTGACAGCGCAATTTCTTATAACTCGGATGAGAGGCACCCCTAGGAGGGAAAGAAATTGGATGACTCCCAACGAGTATTAATTAAATTAAAGGAATATCAATCAATTCTAAACATGTAGGAAAAGTAATGGAATAGGCTTCAGGAAGTAGGGCGTAGCATATCACTTCCTAGTCTTACTAAATTTTTCCATTTTTCCATATATATATATATATATATATATATATATATATATATATATATATATATATATATATATATATAATGTATATAGACATGCATGTATACTGATATTCAAATTATCTGTCTGAATGTAGAGGAAGAAGACGCATTTCACCAAGGAATAGCTGGTGGTGGTCGAATGCATTTTGATTTTCCCCGAACAGCCCAGTATATAACTCATTAGTGCATTTTGTTAAAGGATAAGACTCCTATGTACAAGGCAGCTGCTTGGAAAATGAAAGAAGTCTAGATAAAAATAGAAAAACTTATCAAGTATATTGCAATATATGCGTGTGCGACATGTCAACATGCCTGTAAAACGTCACGTCCGATTTCGTTTCCCTCGCATTAGATGTCAACCTATAGTAAAAGAATAGGGGCATATAGTGTTTATATGTTGGCACAGGTGGAGATCAGTGATAACAGAGCTGTTGCTTCTGCTATGTAATGTAGTATGCGTAGTACGACAAACCGTTCTTTTATTATTTGACAGAATTCCACCATCACAGTTAACCTAATTAATTTAATGTACACGTGCCTTATCATATTCAATATAAATTCAATTCATGACATTCCAAAGGTGATCTACTTCTGATCAATGAGTGGCTTTCATGGCAAATAATTGATTTGATATGGTATACGGAAACTTCCGAACACCATATCAAATCAAATTGTTTAGCACATTGAGGAGAGCCACAAATAGTTGCATGAACTCAGCAAGTTGTTTTCTCTCCTCACAGGCACTGTCCATATCTGCTCCACAGAAAAACACTTGTGTTCTGCAGAACAATGATGGTTCCATCCCTGACCTCTTTTAGTTTGCTTCCGTCCTTGAACGTGGTAATATCATCTTTCAGTGATGTGGAGGTCACGTACTGAGGCACCGGGAACCGTTCCCTATTCAGCTGCTGAAAACTGCTCACCCAACTGCTCATTTTTAAAGCACTGTTGATGAGAAAACCATCGTTTTGTGTAGGGCCCCCAGGTGTTTTGGGACGAGGACAATATGCCTAGTGATTTTTGCCCGTGGATGGGAGGCGAATACTAGAAGGTTTAGGTCGCCGAGTGCAGCCAACTAATTCCCTGGTATTCGAGGGATAATTGTCAGAGGTAATTACCAAAGATCCTACTACTAACAGCGTATCCCCTATAACCTCATGGGACTTTTGCTTTTAAAGCTGACCCGTCGCATTTACCCCAGCCACTAAGTCTTGTAGGCAAAGAGGCCAATTCCGGTACTTTTGTTTAGAGATGTAAGCGTTTTGCTGGCACTGGACATCCATACTAGTGACAGTGCAGCTACATTACCTGCTCTAAAGGATAGGAACTTTCTTCCCGTTGAATACACATGTATCGATAATAATGCAGAAAGTGACTATTTACGAAAGTATCATAAATATAGCGTTGTAAAAGATGTAGTCTTTGTTTATTGCTCAGTTCGTAGCTCAGGAAAAAACTAAAAGGCAACTTAACATTTATGAACATCGCATTTGTATGTGGGCGTTCTATGACACAGTTTACCCAGAGATGTATACATATACAGAATAATCTACATGTAACGTTCGGATTCGTGATTAGTGAATCATATTCATCAATGGTTGTATTTTCCAAATATGGTTCATATCATAACTTTAAACCACAGTTTTAAAATCATTAAGACTTAGTAGAGAAGATTTAATCTTTGTTTTGCTGTAAGCACTAACATTAGTCATAGACCAACATATCTAATACTAGATGATACTAACAAATATCAGACTGCAATGGTATATAATAACCATTGTCTTCCCTTCGAAATAATAATATAAATCAAAATGCGAAATTTTCTCAGGTAACTTTATTCACTCATACAAATGCCACGTTTTAGATACTCCATTTTGTTTTAGAAAGACAGAGCAGGAAAGAATCCTAGAGAACCACAATGAGTTACATGCCTGGAGTTTTGTTCTATGAGGTTGCTCTGTTGTCCGTACTATGTGCGGCCCTGTGATAAGCCTTCCAACGCCCGCTATGACGGTGTGAGAGGGGCTGGAGGCTGGCCGGATCCCTACTCACCACGCAAATCATCCCATGCCCAGCGTAATGATTTCCTGCAGAATTATTCCGATGACATCCATGTAAAAACCAGATTGTAATAGGTTGAGATTTGCCAAGCTCCATGTCTGGTAATAACCCCTCATATCCGCACTCCGCTAGCCCCCGGCTCAAATAGAACTGTAATTTGCTTGACTCCATTTGTTGGAATTAGGCGAAGCTATCGACCAAAAGTATTATTACAGTGCAAGAATAAACCACTCAGACATGGGGCATTAGATTAAAAAGTTATTATTCTGTGTAGGAGACATTCGAATTTACAGGTTATTTTTCGTAAATATTTCAGAAAGACAAAAATCTTCTAAGGAGGCATTCTATTTTCCGATGCTGTAATGTGCTTATGAACAACGATAATTTTATTGCAACATGAGTTTCCTATAGATCTATGATCATAGAGGATTGACCAACGATCATGGATTATGACACATGGCAGTTTCATATGGGCAGTTTGAAGTGTTCTATAGTAGTGATAATTGTGGGGTATCATAGGTGAAATTGCCGCTCAAAGTGTCGCTACCAAGAACAAGGTTGGCCATTTGTGTACAGGTATAAAGGGCGGTTGTAACTCTTTTTCAGATGCTAAAATTTATTCAAATTAGGAAATGTTTTAGGAGATTTTTTCAATATAGGCCCTATCTGGTGTACCTATAGCCGAAATTTCATAATTTTCCCGTGGTTATTCCGATCGTGAGAGATATTCTTTGTAAACCATCATATTATACTTTCACGTTGTATATGCGCAAGTTATTCAATTCCAACTTGTTGCCCGAACTAGTCTGTTCTGCCAAATGATACCTGTTATATGCCAATGAATATACCAAAACCTTTTAACAAATGTCAGCCACTTCAACAACCGTTGATATATATATATATATATGCCCAGTATTACAATTGTGGACTTGGTTCAAAGGCCTGAACTTATATTGAACCATCAAAGCTAGAATACATAGCAGCAGCCTCTTATATACTGGTTGAGTGATAAGTGTCTGACAGAGGAACACGAGTCAGATATACCAACAGAGACCCTCTGCTAGGAATATGCCGGTGTGAATGGGGTGCTTGACTACGCCATTACAGGCTGTGTCTGTGGAAGAGAAATCCCTGGCCAGAACCACGCATTGACGTCGCCGACCCCGATAAGGGTCCTTCACTTCCTCAGGGCGCGGCCCTCTCTTCCTCCTCGGCCTGTGGCAAGAATAGCAGAAGAGGAGGATCCACGGCCGAGTGATGGAGGAAGAGGGGCGGGGTGGAGAGACATAGTCCACAGCGGGCAGGCACAGAGATGGATCATGAACGATGAATTCTCCGAAAGCCCAGCCGCCAGAGCTCCCCGATAACCAGCGCGTGTCCCCACATCCGGCCGCCATACTTAGACCCGCCGCGCAATTCTGGTTCCGGTTCCGCCGGCGCCGCTGGTCGATGCCTCAAATTCGATGAGCGTTGGGTGGGGCCCTTTGCCGCCTTTTTAACCCTGCGTCACACGAAGCAGCCCGCATCACGGAGAGGCTTACCGCCAAGAGGAAAGGCTCACGTTTGCGACTTGTGTTATTCAGGTACTGAAAGAAAAAATGTTCGGCTCTGATTTCCTTTCAACGGAAAGGCCGCACAAACGCCGATTCAAGTGAAAGAAAAACAGGCGTGGCTCAAATGCAGACACAGTATTCTCGTAAAGTTTTAACTTATTTTACATGCCTCTTCAAAGAGGTATCTTCTACATTACACGTTTTCAACCAAAGTATATTTTGTTTAAATATGGACTTGGATGAAGTCCTTGGTTTAACATCATATCAAGAAACGTATCATTGCCTCATTGTATTCAACATATCCGTCTTCATAAAATATCCTTCAACCCCCTGCCCATATAAACTATGATTATTCAAATACCTTGTTTGAAAAGAAACCCTATTGACATATTGCCTGAAAAAGTCTATTAAAGTAGACGAAACGTTGCAAATATTCAATTCAACCCCCCCCCCCCCAATCTCGAAGTATCATTACCCCCAAATAGATTCACTTTTAATTTAATCAGCTTGTCTCGTTTTCTGTGGATAAATCTATTCCTTGAAAAAACAACACCATGCAGACATTTTAACGATAAGTCTGTATGATAACTATGTGTCTTCTGCAATTTATGTGCATGGTTTGTTCAATTTGCAAATTAGCAGCCAATCAATGTCGCTGTTTCCTTCAAAGCTCCTATCGAGGCCGAATAGGTTCGAGTGGTTGGACTAGATTATCGTGATATAAACTTGATGGCTCATCATATCACCCCAGACGACCTGCAGCAGGGGCGCCTGTAATGTTCTCCGTCATTTCTCTGTATGGACACCTTAAATACGCTTCATAGTTTGCTGCAATATTGACCCCCACCTTGATAGTAATGGATACAAGCAATCGACCATTTCTGATCAAATTGAGGATAAAATAAAATGCGAAAACCAATGGTTCAATACCTATTGGCAAACTCCTATATGATTTATGTAAACACGACATAAATAGCAGCAAATAACGTCCCTGCTGGTACAGACCGACTACAGGCCGTCCATTTCGGTTGAAATCAATTCAAACTTACACTGCGGAGGCTACAAATTAGATTTAGTTTTAAAACAGGTGTCCGCCCCCGATAAGTGAAGGGGTGGCCCGTGCCAAAACTCCGCCTCCGCACACTTGGCAGCGTAAGCCGCTTGCGCCATTGCCTCTAAATGAGAACATGTATATTCAGGTGTAATTGCGTTATGGGCGCTCATTGACTGGCAGTGGAGGCGCCGGTATGCAGGTTCAGGGCTCATGTTTTCCACGTTCGCCCACCGCTGGATTGATGGCTGCACGCAGGGAAGCCACCTTTGAAGCCAGTCCATGGCTTCCCAAATTGTTTTCGATTGTGTTCTCAATTCCCGCCTACGAAATGCTTCCTGATATATATGATCTCTAGATGTTTTAAGGCACAGAAAAAAGTCTTAGAGGCCAGTATGGAAAGCACGCCGTTTGCAGTGCTGCAGTAGTTCGAGGAAGAGCTGGGATCTGATCCGTCCTGCGCCTTTTCTAGCATTCGCTAACAATCCCAGACTAATGTAGTTCCGATGCCGCCTCACAGCTGGCGCTGAGCGGGCCACCAACACTGACGGCGACGGTGGGACCAATCTGCCCTCGAAATAACAAACACAGTTAACAAGATGCACATGACCCTGCTGCTTTGAGGGCCTAAACCATGGGCTTCCAGGGAGACTCCATTCTGTGTCCCAATAACACCCTTTGCACCCCCTCCTATGGCACTGGTGGCGCCGCTCAACCAAGTATCTCGAGATATTTTGCGTCTGACCAGTGTCTCGATGTAGTGCGCAAGCGCAGTCGGGCACACCGAGACGCGGGAGGGAAGTTTTGCGTCCATTGTGTCTCATTAATTAGATTTCTTGTGTTTCTTCCATCGGCCCTGTCTCTACTCCACCCGCATCATTTCAAACGGGTAAGAAATTGATGGCATGCGAGCGGATGGCATGACGCGGTGCTGTAAGAGCTGTGGCCGTGCGACGCCTTAACAACAACCGGCAGCTGTTTAACGGCGGCGGGACCGGCATCTGTCTCGGGAGGAGGAGGCCGGGGCGGCGGCGTGTTCACCGGTCCCCCGGGATATCTAAGAGGCGATCGGGCCGACGGTCCACCTCCAGCCTCCTCCTGATAGGCCGATCCGATGTCTCTACGTGGTGGAGAACCAAACACTGATCCTCCAAACCACGCAGGTGGAAGGAAACTGCCTCTCTGATTACTAGAACTATGTTTAAACTTGTAGAATTTCAAATTGAAATGGCTAGTTGAGACCGCAATAACTCTAGATTTAATAAAAACCCTTCCCTGTTCCCACACACAGCACCTTACGCAAGCAATTGATTGGTCTTGACTTGAAGAAATGTATTTTTTCATCTATACTAATTATGCCTGATCTATTGATCTCGCATACTAGAAATGCTACTTGATCTGAAATTTGACTATCTAGGGTACTTTTTGAGAGCTATCTAAGGTGAGAGGTGTCCTTTCATGTTAAACAAGCGTTTGGAGAGCTTGTACACTGAGGAGGCAATCAAGGTATGGTATATTCAATACAGAGGTACAAATTGTCTTTCATACATGCAAATGTCAAATCAAGGCCATCGGTCTAAGTCATTAAAGAAACTCATTAGCTCGAAGCTGATGACCTCTCTAATGATGGCGATGAGAAGGATGGCAATTATCTGAATAACCAGAAGTTGGCTTCTAGAGATATATCCTGTTTCATATTGCTGACGAATTTTGAAACATATTATACACAAATATCTGTCCTCATTTCTAATAGCAATGTCGAGCTGACAGGTGAAACCTCCTTAATGAAATCTTACTGGTCATGTAATTGATTATTTTAGTGCAAATTAAACAATGTGTGAGTTTGTTTTTGGTTTTAATCTAATTCAATAACATTGCGCATTCTTCTGTCAGATTTATCTCATTAACGTTGCTTTCCAATCTTAGACTGACTTCAGACGTATTGCGTGGGCGGGAGTATACAAGGAGAAATAGAGGTGTTTTCAGGGAATGGCAGGATAGAAATCGCATTCTCTGTCGTAAAGTGACAGGCAATAAACAACTATATTATCATAGTATTGAATCTATAGCTCAAACTCTCGTCTTCTCTGTGGCATAACGTACATATATATATACACATCCCCAGAACTATTTTCTCAATGGTCATTGGCTTAGACGAAAGAGAACGAATTGCTATGGTTTACTGGGTTAGAGTGTAGTCATCTTGGATGATACCATCAGATGAGTCAGGCTAATCAGATTGACACCCCAGACCAGAAATGGGATGGAGCCAATTGAATGCAGCTTGGTTTATGACTGAACAAATATCATAAATCTTGTCCGGCCCAATTCATCGGCACACCGCGAGGTGATTTTAGTCTCTCTTTTGTATTATTGTAGTATCCTATCACGTCCTGGTTACAATATTTGTTATCCTGCCAATCATGTCAGGTGATCTTTTACGGGGTGCATCTCCCGCGCTGCCCCTGATTAGGCCACCAGATGGCGCGAGTGGCGTGCACGACGAAATAACTCCAACCTTTTTTGCCCAGACTCGAGGTTTACCAGATTTACCCTGTGCCCACCTCGACATGAGTCCCAATTACTTCTGATATGGTTTCATGGATCTGGGTTCGGAGTTTGCGGTGTTTTAAGCAGTAGCATCAGACTGGGGCATATGGCAGGGGAGATAGTCCTTCGCGATATTACTTGTTGAAGGGAATGCATGGTATGCATATCAAATGAAGACGTGAGGAGGGAGTGAGATATCAGTGGGTTTTATGAGGGTTCCGATGTGTAGGATTTCCCATGTCTACATATACAAACGTGCATTACTACAAATATGTCCTCTTCATATTTATGTTTGTTTAGTAACGTGATTGTCGACCACAGTTAAGAATGCAGAAAAACTGCGGAATTCCAATTTTGAGGTAGAAGCCTATCTCCACCAGTCCCTCTGCCTTCCCCATTCCCCGTGGAGGCGCTCGTCTTGGGAGGCCTGGTGGGTAAATGAGGGTACGGGGCAATACACCAATCTCTAGCTACCCGGATTTACAGAGATATTGACTGAGACCTAGACGAATATAACTCACTCCAGTACAACCTATGAGTATCCAATACAGAGGTCTAAGCCCAGGCTTACTATGGGTTCCCACACACATATATAGGCGATGGTGGCCTCCTGAGTAGATAACCTTAAGTTACAGAGCAGTCTTACTGGGGATGGACACGCTTATTCGGAGGTGTGTGGGTACTGCGTGGGGAGTCTGCCATGCAGCCTGGTGCCGGCACCACCAGGCATTTACTCGCGCTGATAGACTCAACAGGACAGGTTGTAAACGAAGCCATTTACCCCCGGCGTGGAGTCTTTAAGCACCAGTCAGCTGTAGTATCCGTCCCGATCCCTGACACTGATTATATGTATATTTATACAGAGCTCTATACCGAACGCCCCCTTCTGTAAATGTTCCGCTATAGCTTTCTGATTCGCTGTTTACATAGGCACCCATCAAATCCCCATCACTCCTTGCAACAATCATTGTGAGAATAACAACACACGGAGAACATTGCAGCGGGAATAAACTCGCCCTAATCGAAAAACGCAGTGGAAAAAAATACAAGAATAAAACCTGTCAGCTAATATCAACACTAAAAACCACATCCCGCCCTCACACTACTCGTGTTGTTTGGCGCCGTGGCTAAGACCAACACCAACCGGAAGTCGAACCACCGAGCCTGCGCAAACACGGGGCGTCTAGACTGGAGTAGTGGCGTTTTTTACTCGCAGAATGATGTTGGTTGGTGTTCCAGGAGTCCAGCCCTGCTGGAGCAGATTATTGGACGATTAGTTGGAATCAAGAGCGCACCCTAGCGACTTTGTTAGCTGCCTGCCAACAAGCCCGGTCCGGCTAGACGCTATTAAGGACTCTTGCCCACTCCCAACCCCTACCCCCGCACTTCTAGCCCAGGCTGTGGCCTGCCAATGTGGTCAACGAGACAAGCGTCGTGCAGCAGGTAGTTCGCGGGCGGCGCCAAAAGAGGATAATTTTCAATTTATTGCCTGGATTAGACACAGTTGGCCGCCAGGAGGGCCCGTTGATTGGCTGCGCTAGGGGCGACCACAGCTTCATTATTCAGCCGCCAGAATCGCCACCAGCGCCCCGTGACGTCACAAGAGGAAGCGTCGACATTTAATTTGTCGTTCCAGCTGCCACGCGGCACTGGCTTTCACGTCGTTCCCTGGTGACGTGGCGTCGGGTGACGCCGGGCGATGTCCAGGCATGTTGGGTGTGACCTGCAGGACATACCAGTGACTACAGTCGAGGTTACAGGTGGGCCTGAAGAGGCTCTAGGGGGAAATTACTCCCAGGTGGTATTTACTGTAATATCAGGTGCTGCTACTCACCTTAATTGTCTCGATATAGACCCACCTGGAACTAGGATTGGTGATAGGTGATATGGTGTTGTACCCCCTCCCCCCCCCCCCCCCGCCTTTCAACTGCACGAAATGCGACAAGAGGTATTGTACAATCCTTTACGATCTAGAGCTTTGTTTTCTCTGAGCAGTCGCTACACATATGAAGAAATGTATTTATTCATCCAAACCGGTTGGCCCATCATTTGACCCTTTTCCCATCTGCTAAGGTCTGTTTTCTACAATTTACATTTTTCAATATAAGTAGATGAACCGCAAGAACCTAGAATGCAACGGCAGTTTGCAGCAAAACGAAATTTACGGTCGAGCACAGCTCTCTTGGGAAGGAAAACAACAGGAAGAGCACTTTGGCAACTCTTCCCTTATTACTTCTAATCCTTTCACCTATCTAATATTTACTAACGTCCTCTTAACCCTTGACTCTCAGTTTCTATTCAAGCCAAACCACCTGGCCCGCCCTTCCACTGCGGTAACGCCTGAGCTGCTTAGGATTTATTGTTTGATACAACTAAAAAATCTTTACCGAAGATATTTCCATTCATTCTAAATTTAGATGTAAATATAGTTTTGCCTATGTTTGCTATCAGCACGGTACTATCCACAATTAGACTACACCCTAGTCTCTATGAATACATTAATCCTGAACTCAGTTCCAGAAGAGTACCAAACATTGCCTGTTATGTTATTCCTCACGTCCCACCTCTCTAGTCACCGTGATATGACCCTGCCCGTTGCTGGGGCATAAAACACCACAGAATCTAACCCAAACAACCCTTTCGTCTTCTTTCCCCCTCCAGTCTTTCCCACTCTAACCCCTGCCTCTTCTATACCACCCTATTGCCCCCTAACCATACCCCAGCCCTACCTACTTTCCCCTCGCACCTCACCTTCGACCCCCTTACTCCTCCTCCTTCCCTACGGCTCCCTAGTCCTCCTGTCCCCGGTCTGGGCTGTACCGGGCTGGCCGGGTCTTGGTGGCCGGTAGCCGTGATGAAATTCGCCTTGATGGGTTTACCTCTGTCACTGCCACGTCTCCAGCCCCCAGTCAAAGATTGGCGACACTCGAGCCACCAGGCGGCGCCACTCTCCTCAATTTGATTACCCCAACCGGAAGTGGCTCCGTCCAAACCCCGGCGCTTCCTCTAGGGGGCGTTTGTGACGCTTGGCAGCGTTCGTCCCTTTGGAAGGTCGAATCAAGGTCAGCTCTTGTAGACTTCGGCAGGTAGCAGCGATGTCCTAGACTCCTAGTTACAATGATTCGTGGGGGGGGGGGGGGGGGGGGTGGAAACGCTATTCGCAGGTTTAGAAAGGTCGACCTGGAGAGGAATAAGGTTCGCTGATGCTTATTGGGGTTTAATCGCACAAGATCTTATCCATACGCGCCTTTCTAT
The DNA here is from genome assembly GCA_950022655.1 of Alentia gelatinosa. Classification (NCBI taxonomy): domain Eukaryota; kingdom Metazoa; phylum Annelida; class Polychaeta; order Phyllodocida; family Polynoidae; genus Alentia; species Alentia gelatinosa. The sequence goes on along the minus strand of OX465583.1, from coordinate 42,800,634 downwards.
TAAAGCAGATACAACTACTGGTGAGCTCACTTCAGAGAGCCCCATTATAGGTCAGTATCATGGATTACCTCATCCATAATTATGAAGCACACCAGTCAGCAAGTAAGTCGCTCGGGTGACCTAACAGATTATAGTTGTCTATCCCATAAGTGAGACTTCAGACTGATATATAACTGAGATCGATTCCTAGATTCATATTCTAAAAGAAATAGCAACCTGAAACTGAGAATAGCTAAGATTACTCTTTTCCTCATAAATCCTCTCGAGAATTTCTCAAAGCTGATGCTATTTGTGGGAACCGCTTCCATTTCGTGCTTGGGGAATATGGAGGCGGCATTTGGTCTCCGTGAGGTGGTTGGCATCCAAGTCATGGCCGACCTACACTTTCACTTGCCCAATTTACAGGCTTTTGTAGGCGGCCTTTTAGACGGGTGTCACATGCAGAAAGGACGCAGGGGTAACTCCTGGTAGGAATCGTGCCAAACGGTCCTACTTGACATTCTTGTTTCGTCAGACATATGTGACATAAACATTCTACTTGCAGTAGGCTGGTATTTCGTTTTAACAAAAGCTAAGGGAACCAATTGAGGTAAAAAAGAAGATAAAAAGGTCTACAAAAAAGATTGATATGGCAGCTGCCTTTACATACAAAGCGTTTAAAACCTCTGACAATTTCCTTCTCTTTCAATTAAACTAAATTTCATTACAGATGATTGATAGTCTGTCTTCCGTAAAAAAACATCGACAGCATCTTAAGACTGCAACTGGAATTGGATCTCAGATATCTAAAAAGCGATATCAGTGGGGAAATTAACGGCAAAACAGATGCCGTCCCCGCCCTGCCTTGTTCCTCTGTTTTTAGCTGTATCTGGTGGTTTTGAGGCACTCTGCTCCCCACCTCACACTGTGTTGGCAATGGTAGTTATGTTAAGAACAATGATTCATAAATAACATCATAGGTTTATATAGGATTAGTCCCCATAACAGATTCCTCATTATATTCCTATAATGAACCTGACACACTTAGAATAAAACATATTGTGAAAATCCTCGAGAGAAAACTAGATTTCCACACAGTTTCAAAATGTACATTTCACTTTCCTGGTTGATAAGCTAATTTAGATTGCAAAAAACGGTAATGGTTAAATAGAGTCTTGATCATATTTTGATAATATTAAACATTTCTGTGCCTACGAAGACTGTTACAACGCCTATTCTTTCTCACACCAAGTACCTACCGTTTTATGTCAGTATCCATCATTATAAGAATAATCAGCTTTGCTTTTTAATGTTCAAATATCGATCTCCGGTTGAATGGTTAGTCATGACACACGAATCACTAGAACTAGTAAAAAGACCATGTATACCCTTTATCATACCAGAAGTTCGGTAATTTTTTGTTCTTATCTCAGAGGTGCTAGGTTATGGAACTCGTTAACGGAAAATATCGAGAATAGAAAAAAATTAAGGAAGAACTTAAAGATCAATTATCAGGGTACCTGTAAAGCTGTAAAAAAACATGGAAGAATTAGTATATATGCACTGTTATTCATCACCATTACATTACATCAGTCATCCTTGTTTTTTGGAGACAAAATCTTGTGACGCCCTTTTGACATGATGTATTGTTGTAAGACAGATGGCTGGAAAACTCACCTATTTCCAATAATAATAATAATAATAATAATAATAACAATAATAATAATAATTAAAAAAATCTTAGCGTCGAGTGATCTTCTTTTATTGAACACTTTATCTATACTGAGTAGGTTTATCGATGCTACAGACCGTTTTGAGGGATGCGTGTTATATCTAAACGAATCCTGCATGGTAGGCACGGGTCGAGTACAAAGGTAGAAAAAACAATAATCTAATTACTCTGTCACATCAATTCAATTAATTCATTCCGCTGTGTGTTTTATTGACATGCAGCCTATTGGCAGAGAACCCTTCCACAAGATTGAACTACCACACTGGTATGGACTATGTGCCTTTGGTACAAAAGTTAAAAGGATATGCTGTTCGCAGAAGCAGATGAATTATGCCTGTTGTAGTATAACAGAAAATAGATGTTACAGTGCTTTTCTAGTTCTTAACACCTACCAACTGGAGTAATCAAACACCCAGATGAAATAAAAGAAGGAAACGCTCGGGAGATGCTCGGAGAGGTAGGGAAAATGGGGGAGGAAGACAAGGCCGATTTGTCGCTTAATGCATCGTTAGTTATGAGTTTTGACTCATTAGGGAAGTTCTCCGGTTTTATTGTCTTTAATTGGTAATGATTGCCAATTTCCCAATCTGTTCACTGATTCCTCCCGGGTCTGCTGTGTGAGGCAACGCGACTACGGAGCGATAGCGGTTCACAACCCCAACCGAATCACTTACTATTAAACAACTAGTAATGATGATTTACACTATTCGTATATCAGGTAAAGAGATATAAACTGGCACGGGAATGATAAACCAGTCGTTTTGAACGTCTTTTTTTGTTTGAATTAGCCTTATGAATAACGGGACCCTTTTATGAGAAGCTGCTCTATAACACTAATCTAAGTGGATGGATCACAGAGTGCAGAACAATTAGTAAAATAACATTGACAAGAGAATCTAAAGTACAAATTGAAATACGTAGTATATGAGGTAAGTTGGAAATCCACATTCCACCAGGCCTCAGGTTTGGTTTCAAATATTGGAATCACAATAGAATCTAAGGAATCATATGGAAACATTGAAGTGATATTAGAAAGATGATTTCAGTAAAGTTGATTTGTCCGTCAGGTCGTAACATTGCCCTGTAAAGGCTTAGAAATATCGGGATTGTCTTAACAGGATCTAACGTAAATTATTAAGCTGCGACACATAAAGGCAGCAGAAGGTAAGCAGTTTAGTGGATGGCTGTTCATATAGATCCAAGGATATGGTCATCTGTCTCTGCATGCGCTTGTCTCATAACAATTAGTAGGAACAAAGCCCGTAGATTGGTTATTACTGATATTGGTACAATTTAGAGTCAATTTCTAAGATGCTGTCTTTGCTTATCGGATGATACCTCTCTATTGAATTTATTGTTGGGCATCGCAGTTCTGAATAGGCCCAAAACCATAATAGGAAATTGTAATATCAGCGAATTTTGTCATGTGTCTTTTTTATATATTTTCCTGAGCTTTCCTCTTGAACATATAGAAATGTATCACTGAAGCCTTTCTAAGATACAGCAATTAATGTGAAAGATGTAATGGCGTTAGCCCTACAAGACATTGCTCTATATGAATGTGTCCGAGCTTCCATTCCTCAATGGGATTACACGTGTTCCGTTTCAGTGAAAAGGTGAAACCTTTCCTGGGCCAATGGAATAACAAAAACCTTTCTGTTACAGAATTGATAGATAAATTTATTCAATTATGATTCATCCCTTGACAGATAAAATTTGATTTACTCTTAAACTCGAAAAAGAATTATTCAGCTGGACGTGGCCTATTGACGAGAATGGATGATTTATGCATGTCAAGAAAAACAATATGAGCTTAACATGACATGTAAAGATTTTTCTAAGAAATCGGGTGCCGATTTTTTTCCGAGAGAGTTCCCATACATAACTTGACATGTAGGACGAATCGATGTACTACGACGAATTAAGGAGCTAAATCAAAAGGAAAGGTGGTTGCATTCGTCAGAAAGACTGTTGAGATTTGGGCCCGCCGTCTACCTGCTACGATTCCGCAGCAACGTCTAGACTAGGAACATCAAGCCAGCCTATAGCCTCACCTTTAATAGTTAGGGTTTGGGAAAGGCGATAGGCCTACACATTGTGGCGGTGAATGTGATGACATTACAGACCTTTATATCAATGACTTTATAACCTTTACATAAATTTCAAGTCATAGGACCGCCACCTTTCTTATACCGAGTTGACAGTTATATGGGCTGTAACCAGCTTTTCTGTAGATCAGCCATCCAAGTCCCAGACGGCTTTATGGCCCTCAGCCTGGAAATATAAAAATCAAGCTGACCAAAGCTCTCCGTGAATTTGAAATGAGAGGAACAGCCCCGACAGTGTGAAGTCAGTCTAGCTTGTACCCTCTAACCTACAAGTCTCTCCAAGTTATTGTGTTGTTGTATGGATATTTATTGTGTAGGTATCCACTTATTCCTCATGTGTTACGGACATAACATAACAGTGAAAGTAAAACAAAAGAAATTCGCATTAGTTTAATAGGTTTATTGAGGTCAGGACACATTGGTCAGAGACTACTCTGAACGCAAATTAGCCATTTCCAGCCAATTGACCTATATATGCCCGTGGTTTTGGGTCGGCCCTGACAACCAATAATGTCTTAGAATGAAATAACCAATAAGATTCAGCGGCAAGGAAAAGAATGTGATGAATTCATCCTTGCACGCCAAGGTGGGATGCCGTGCACCCTTGTGGCCTGGGCCAGAGACACTCAGGCAAAGTTACTCCAGGAGAAACGTACTGGTGGAATGGAAGGGTCACTCGGAGTTGAATATAGCAATATAGACAATATTATGGTCCTTATTGTAGAGTAGCGGCTTGGGTCACACAATTAATCAGATATTGCAAGTTCCTTTAATCCTTTAGATATCCAAACTCTAATCGAGCACAGAGTTTCAAGTAATGATCTTTAAAGAATACACCTACAGGGGGCTATCAGTGTCATTACATCACTAGTCTGTAAAACCATTCCCCCGTACCCTACCTCCTCCCCCTCTTGTAGTATGAATAGAACGGTCAGTGCAGATAGAGGTTTATTAAACCTCTTCGCCAGTGAGCTGCTCTTTGGGCAAGGTCTATTTGGTGAGACCACCTTTTAGACCTGTGTTTGCCGGTCGTTGCCTTTTGCTATAAAGGATTTCTAAAGGAAAGGTGGTGGCTTTCAGGGACTATTCTTTATAACCGTTGGCAGAATCACAGTCTCTGCGTGGGTTTTATTCTGATTGGAGCATCTCCTGCAGACTGGCCGAAGGGAGCCGCAGAGACCGGGTTAGGGTGGGAACCCTGACAGCGGTGACGTATCGTTATTACGGACGTTATGTTCACGGAAGGAACAATGCCCGGAAATTAGAGTTACACCGAGGTGTCCTGTGCGTGGCAGTAAAAGCCTGCCACCTTTCACACGCTAACAGGCCTATCTAGCCGCGAGTTGATTTATGAAGCTCTTTGTCTATTCATATCACCTTTTATTACCGTGGGTGCTTATCTATGTTTCCGTTGACCATAAACCTGATTTGGGCTGTTAACCTCTTTCACTTTGCTCTGTTCTCCCCACATAATTCCTTTCCCCTTCCTCTCCAGTCCCCTCTCTCCCACTATCTCTCACGTGATTACCGCAGCTCCCCGTTCTCGTAGCTTTCTGTACCTCTCCCTCCCTCCCTACGGATCTTTTCTGGTTGCATTGCCTTTTCTCTCCTATTCTGTCTATTCCCCTACAACCCTCTATACCATACACCCTCTTTCCCTATCTCTCGCTCTCTCCCTCTCTGTCTCTCTCTGTCTCTCTCTCTCTGTCTGTCTGTCTCTCTGTCGCTCTCTGTCTCTCTTTCTCCATTTCACTCATACACATACACCTGCACAAACATATACAAGCCGAACTTTGTTCAGAACCAGCTTCAGAACAAAGCATATTGATGCAAAGTGGGAGTGTCTGCTATCTGTACAGAGCTTTAACGAAATGGTACAAGGCAGACTTTAAAAGCGTCTATTCTGGCGCCTCACGTTGGCCGAGGTTCATATTACCTGTGTCCGCTTACAGGTGCCTCATCACGCACATCATCGACTAGAGCGTCGTGTAGCCGTGATGTTGACGCTACCTGCTGATTGATATTGTCTTCACACGGATATGTGCAATGCAGCAGGGGTTTACATTTATAAATACATATAATGATATAAGGTTGGAAGAAGTTACAGTCAATTGCATTTTTAATGTATTTAATACATCAAAACAGATGATAATTGAGCTATTGGTACCGCCCGACTCATCATGGATCCCTGCATTGTATTAACGTTTGAAATATCGATGCCTATCAATCATTAACTTACAAGGGTAAGAAAGTATGTGCTTAGAGTTTGATAATAGTTGATGCGTTGGAACCTGGAAATGCAGGATATATCTATATACCTATGACGTGTATCGATAGACTTTGATATTTCAGCTGGCCAAAGCAGGTAAGATTGTCATAAGTGATTGACGTTGGAAGTATATATTAAATGAAAAAATGATTCTACATGGATAAGGGTCCTTACCTTGTTCATTTATTTACTAGTTTTTCTAAACGAAACAAAAGGGTTGTTTATTAAACAACACGGTGCAGCCCCTCATCCCAGAAAACACAATCGGTTTCCTTATATAAGCCCTACCTTTACTATTTATATATGTCAGTATACCATTGGTATGGCAATACAACTGATGCTCTATCGTAGCATGGCAGCACCAAACAACGTACTAACATCCAAGCGTGAAGTGTCACGTAAGCAAAGGGTTCGTTGCTATTGAAATTCGGTCGCCTTTAATATCCGACCACAAAGGTCTAAGAGGGAACTGCATCGAGATCCGTAGCAATTCAAAATATGCAATGAGTTTTGGATGCAGAGTAATCCCATGAGGCAAAGCCGAATAAGTTAACGAAGCATACCAGGAATAATGGCATATTTTCAGCAGCTACGGGACTAAATGCAGTTCAGATTTTATCTCGCCCTATCATTGCCTGGCTAATGTCCGTGACATCATAACCCATCGAGTATTTCTTTTACAACTCCATTGTCATTCAGTATGAGATCCCAGTATTAAGTCTATGAGGTAAAAATACCAGGGGTAAGATGATAAGATAAGGCTCCATAACGAGTTTGGGTCAAGGATCAAATAGATGCTATAGAAATGGTGGAGTATTCTGTTGAGCCTCGCTTAAGAACTCCTTCAACGAATAAAAGCAGGAGTCTGGAGTTAGTCTGGCAGGTGGTGAACTCAATATGGTAGACAAATAAGCGGCGTTTTGGCCTCTCGTGGCCATCTCACTATTAGTCCCTCTCTCCGTATTTTCCATCCCTCTACACCACTTGGTTTGAGAGGCTATGGACAGAGGATTGTGAGGATGTATATTCCTGGGGAAGAAAAATTACATAAAAGAAAGAATATATAATATTAATGCCATCTTACAGAAAACAAGGAGTAGGTATACTTGAAAACGCACTCTTTCCAAAGTATGGGGGGAGGTTGATAACGACGTTTTATGCCTCCACTACTATACAATGACTTGCGGTATATAATATAGTATGTCCAACCGTAGGTTACTTTTAATATACCCCATTCCTCATTGCAAAACAAGATCTACATAGCTATTTTCCTACACTGTCTGACAGTAGTGTGTGGAAGTTGCCCTTCATATTGCAGAGACTCACTATAGACCAACAAACAAAAGGAGAAAGTGACACAATTAGGATATTCTTATCGATAAAATTTTCTCAAACAGATATTTTTGTATCGATTTAGAACTGTCAACATTTCATGGAGTTAAACTCGGAGAAATTTATACCCATTCATCACCGACATGATCGAACCCTAGTTTAAGATCAAATTAATCCCCAAGGTACTTTTGATCCTTAACGTACGGCAATAGTAAATATCTTATATCATATCGAGATTGCTGGTGATCGCCACTCTAACAAAACACTGGTAACTTTTACCCATTGCATCCCTCCCAATCCCCAGAGAGCATAGAAACAGTGGCCGCCGCCGACCCTATCACCCAGTTCCTGCGGCCACATCGGCCCAGATGGCAGTCGGCAGAATCTACTCTGCAGCGTTCTACCAACAGCGATGGGGCGTCGATCATGCGTAACGGATTGAAATATCAGCCTCCCTGAAGGGCGACGGGTGTCTCATTATATTTTCGTCTGGGATATGAACGATGCCGACGGATATGAACTAGCGGTAGAGAAGAAGGCAGCTCTGAACTGAACTCTCAGTTCAGCACCCAGTGACCCAGTAAAGTTAATGAGAGCAGCTCACACACTGGTAATATACAGCTCGTAAGCAATACGAGCAACTCATTTTACAGAATATATCTCCCAGTAGTCATAACTCAGGCAAAATTTCTGATTCTGATCGAATTCCCTTCGCATCAGGGATATGATGGATATGTATGGGTGTTACGAATAGAATGCAAGTTGAGCCCAGAAGCTTGGATTCACGGCTCCCGTTACAGATGAGACAGATAAAAGCATTACGAGTGAGGAAATACTCATCATGTGTGAAGAGATAGAGACTCTGGGTGTCGTTGCAGTCAAAATATCTGAAAAGAACGACAGATACACTCTTCCAGATCAACATATAATCGCTGCCGCTTTCTATTGGAATGTGCCTATAAATAGCTGCCTTAGACAAACGAGTTAAACAGTTCCATGTGGGCACTTATACATGTATTGGGTGTTATATCTTGCCTGGTTTCTCCAAATATTGAATAAGAATAAAAGTGGCTGTCCTCAGATGTCCAAACATTGGTAGGGGGGCAGGTCACTGATGACATAGTCTTGAGGCGGGCGTATTGGGGAGTACGAGGAGGGAGGGTGTGGCTGGCTAGTTGTCAAAGGGGTCGTTCGTATGGCCTTCACGACTCCAATCAGGGTGGACGCAGGGCCGGGTCCCGTGTCCGGCTCACGGCGAGATGTGGGGGCCAGCCCGGGCAACGAGCTGCTCCCAACGAGCTGCTCGTCAGGCATAACGCCGCCCCACGACTACATCATCTGAATAGCATGTGGGGTATCTGATTGCGCCCGCATTGCAATAAACTAGGTTCTTGGGCAATCAGGCAGCTTCCCCCATCAGCCCGCCAATGTTATTGCGTCCAAACGTTGAGGACCCGGGTCGGCCGAGGCTTGGATGGGGCTGCCTGAGGGGACTGAGAGGGACTGCAGTAGAGGTAGTGGCACCTGGAAGGAAGGCGTTGGTATCACTTCATCACTATACTGTCGCTAGGATACCTGGAGTATTCTTGGTCTAGTGATCAACATTAACAGCTAACACAGGAGCAACTGAGCAATGTGTACAATGATTTATAAACAACCGCTTGCCTGATATTATACACCTTCTATAGTAATCCACACGGCGACTCTACTTGTTAGTAGCCCCGTGCGCCTCGTGATGATAATGGAGGCCAATGGTATTTAGGTCTGCTTAGCCTGTATCCTCCTGGGGATTGTCTGTATTCATACACCCTGGGGGAACAAGTACAGACTATAGCCATCGTTACACGCCTATCCCCGACTCCCAGTCTCCCCACACGCCGATAGACCAGACTCATTTAACAAGCTTAAAAAATATATCCGTCCCAGTACACTCTGGTGGATGTCAGGAGAACTATGAACGAAGTGCTATCCCCATTTTTCTGTCTTGACACTTTCTTCTGTCTGGGGAACTGTATGGCTATAAAAATACACTGCTAGCTCTTGCTAGGAGAAAGAAGAGAAACGTTTTGTTCGAAACTGGTATTTTGAATGGCTGAATCATCGTTGAAACTTTATGCGATGTCTCACCAGAATACAGTCGAAGTGCCCCTCCGGTGATTCACGAATCACTTTCTCATACCTCCTGGGCATTGCTCTCTGATTCCTCTTGGGTGTACCATCTGACATCATTTCACACTACGCAAATACATTGGAGGAACTCAGTTTATAAAACAAAGTTCAAGTTAAGGACGATGGTTGCTCAAACAACTTTATCTACAGAAAAGTATAATTCAATGTACGCTGCAATTGAACATATCGTTATTCGTGACGAAAACATAACTTTATCTGTCTATCATAGGATTCCATGTCCAAGTTTTGTGTTCTATTTCCTAAAATAATTGCACCTACCATGCCATACTAGGGTGACATTGTCATTCGATCTTGATACCATGTGAGAAGCCACTCTACTTGGAGAGTTCCTTAAAATCTCCATTAGGGGATGCTTGCTATCGAACTCCATAAAAGGCAAAACAAGGAATTTCTTAGTAGACACCTTAAAAGTCCTTTAGGGAAGAAAGCACTTCAGGAACACTTTCTAAAGCAATCCGTACCTTTGGAATGAAGAGAACGTCGATGGAACCATATCAAAAAAGGAATTGACAGGAAGCTTGCTAACCGGAAGTTTTGGGGTGACAGATTGAAGCTTGACACGTGATGGGTTGTGGACAAATTGATAGGAAGCGGCATGTGTGTTTGTATACTGCCCACCAATGAAACGAGCTGATATAACCAATATAATATCCTTTGGAAATACCAATTTAAATTTGCACAATATTGCAATATGTCTATGATCAACAGAAATTAAAAAAAAGAGATTAAAAGTTAAATTTATGACCACAGGGACGGCCTGGCTGAACGGTGGTGATCGCATGCGAGCCGTTACCCGTATGGGCACCCAGCCTTGAAGCCAAACTGGAAGCCACTATCGAAATACTAACTCTCATTGCAATCCACCCCGTCTGACCCTTGCTCGCCCACTGAGAAATCAATGAGGAAAGTTGTAGCCAACAGAAGAATTAATAGCATAGTTGACTAATGTTAAAAGGCGCCATGTTCTGAGAGTCACGGTAGACACCCCTGCGCACCCGGTCGGCGCCACACTGTGCACGGGCGGCGTCACGACCCACTGACAGCCGTTGAAGGATGACTGTCTCTTGCCGCACCTCACGGCCCGAGTTCATTGGGCTCCGTGTGTCACTGACGCCGTCCTGTTTCTGCCATTTACTGTCCAGTGGCGCCACTCACATAACGACACTGGCCTTGGTGCTACTTCCCAATCGTCAGTCTCTTTTGGCAGGGGACGGTGGCCACACCAGTTCCCCGGTACTTGGCCATATAGACGCACCCCTCCTCTACCCTCCACTTGCCGCCGTCCATCTAATGACAGGACATCACCTCTAGTCAAGATCCTTAACACTTCTCTACATTTCTCATCTACGTATCGCTTTCCTCTTATCTTCACATGGCACCATCACTGTCGACATCAGCCAATGGAGTTCCTGATGAATGGACACGTATGGTTTATCTCTTATATGCCCATGTGTATGTATGGAAATATATCTATATAAGATAGCCAGATTTACATCAAGTGATTCCGACTTGGATGTCTACCAACAGTAAATATTGATTGGTTTAAAAAAAAACACCTGTGTCAACATACAACTGAATTTCAAGAGTTAACATTCTATACCATAGTTGGTGGTAAAACGGCTTCAGTATTGAGGTTCTGGAGTGATTTTATATATCCACTCTTTTATCTTTTACAGCATGAATTGCAAATTGCGTGGTATAGGTTTTATCGCGCGGAAGATCAGGATATCATCATCGCAATCATGATAGTGATCGTTGGGCTGATAGGATGTGTGTCAACTTTATCATTTTAGAGCTGAAATGATAACCATGGCTTTTCGTATGATACCGTCTCGATTGCTATCTCGATGTGACACAGCATAATTTAGTTTTATCTTATCATGTGGCAAAGTGCCAGACGAGAAGTTGCTGCATGACCATTCATTATATTCAAATCATGAGGAAATTAATTGACTATTGCACATTGACCCTATGTAATATTACATCAGACAATTCTAGTGCCTTCCCAGTAGAGTATTCCTAAATGACCTTCCCTGAATAGATGCCACTAACAGTAACCCCTTACCATGCCCTGGTAGACCTTGCCCTCAGGGGCATGACCTAAGGCAGGGACATCACTGGTGATGAATTTAGAACTGAACCACGAAGTAAGAATCAAGAGCATTTGATTCTCAGCTGTCTGCAGCAAATTCAATAAACAGATTGATATGCAATAACATAGCAGTACTATCAAATAACCCATCAACATGTATGACTATTTCAAGCAGGTAAGTGGCAGAGGCAAGGCAGATGTATCATATCCCTCCTATAGTGTCCAGGTTGTGTCAAATAGCTGCTCACTCAAATGAAACCCTACTTTAAAAATCACGATCATCAGGAAACACAGTAAGAGAAGTTTTCTGCGAAAATGGCTGGCCAAAATATTATAAATATGATTGGCATATTGAAGCTACCATCGAGAAATCCAACCACCCGCTGCATTTCATTGCGATGCCTGAAGGCCTCCAACAACCGCTGGTCGATGGTGGCTGTGTATCAAGGCGGTCTGTCGGCCAGGTCTTTAAGGTGTGCCTAGCGGCGACATGGGGGCGTTTTGGACATAAGACGCATTGTTATAGCATAACATGGAGCCAAAAAATACACACAGCTCGAGATAGGTCTAAAGTAGTGTGCTGAAGCCAGGGTAGCCCCAGGGAATCATTCGACACCCACTCCGTTCCCAGTTCAGAAACCACTAGGGATATTTGTGTTATAAGTCGTGTAGAACGTCCACTAATGAAAGATAGCATCTCTCACTTCCTACACATTACCTTCTATTGCTTTGCATTAAATCGAATTTGCGCTCCATGGAAAGTCTTTAGTGTGGCTGCTGCTCACATATAGTATGGGATGTAATTACAAAATGATGATGCCTTTGCCTTAGGTCTTAAATGTAGAGCCCTGTTATGGGGATATCTATTGCGATTAGCCATATTTAGGAGCAATATATATGCGGGAGCCTTTGCACATGCAACAGGGCGTCATGATATGAATAATTGTGTGGGGAGGCGAGGCGTCGGAACAGTCTGTCGTTTGACTGTGGGAAGTAATTGTGTATTTGCAAAAGGCGCGTCAGTTGCACAAGATGTTTGAATAGGCGTCCACAGGCAATTCGTCTCATCCGTCCAGTGCTCAGGCTCATATGGCACTTCCTGATACGAGCTGACTCTTTCCCATCCGGATTCTACTAATAAGAGCCTTTACCTGCGATCTGGGCTATTTAGTAATCAGCTTTTTTTCTTTACTTAAGTGAACCTCAACTATTCACTGTGTTTTAATTTCTGCAGATAATGAGGTAGCTGTCTTAAGAGGAAATGTATGATTTTGACAGTTATACTTGCTTGAATAACATGTATTATCTTACCACCCTTGCAAGTGTGAAACTACTCAGAATTGAGGCGCAGACGGGGCTACCTTTGTGTCCCTACCAATAATACTAACCTCGGTCCCCCCTGCAAGCTGTGCAGTGCTATTTCTGGTATTCACACCCGTTCATGGGCCCCGTTACTCCATGTTTCCGACAGAGCTGCAGATCACAGAATAGTAGTCCGAGGGCCTAAACATTGCTCCTAAAATTTGTGGATCGGATCGTAATCGCATAGGCGCATCACAACGTAAAATGCGGCTTTTAGCGATACTTTTTAAATGGACCCTCACACCAGGGTAGATTGTCTGCACATTACTTTGGTTAGAATGGCCTTGTCTGATATTCTCAATAACGATCCATGGTGGCGCTACCACCCCACACCCCTTGTTCTTCTACCTATAGGAAATAGCGATCTACACAACCAGGTGTCAGATCAGTTTTACTATGGTGCTATCTGTATTTAATTAAGAAACTTATGAATCTTCCCCTGTCTCATTCAATATGTGCCCCTCAATTGTTGTATCGCTATCACATCATAATAATTAGCGATATCATGTGAATATAGGGATACGATCCGTAACTACAGGAGCAATGCTTTTTTTGTTGGATTGTTAAATGTAATAAAAATGCGATCCAATTATAGCTAGTGATACCATGAAAAGTGGATCAAAAGGGGCCCGACCTGTCCAGATCCCTGCCCGTCTGCTTCCTCAGCTTCCGGCATTAACACTGATCAATGAGTTAACAATAGTAATCTCTCAAGTCTTTCTATTCAGTCCTTGTCCACCTTTTCGTATTAACACCACATTCAGTGCATCATTATCCATCGTATACAAAGTCCACATTGAGAATGCATGGGGACTAAGTAAACCACTACCCATTGTTTAAAAACTGTTGGATATCTTAACCATGGTAAACGGATTCAAATTAGTATACAGCTTCCAAACCGTGATATACAGGAAAATAGTCCCTTTGTGCGAGAACAGCAAAACAATAGTCCCTGTTGATATATATATATATATACTTTAATAATGCAATGCCTGGGTTTAATTTATTTGCGAAGATGGATAGTAAAAACAAATGATGCTCTGTAAAGCACTCAAGGTTGACGTCGTAATACCTCTCGTGGATTATGGCCGCCTGTCCACAAAACCATCAATCATTGTCTATATATCTAGAACCGTTTAATTCACGGATCCCATTCCTATTAGTGTGTCCGTCGCACTTTAGTCCGCGGACCCCATTCCTTTCGTCGTGTCCATTCAACCTTACTCTTTAGATCCAACGTCCACTCAATTTCTACCCAAAGCCAATCCTCACAGGTCCAACTGTTCCTCCTAATCACAAGCAGCTCGCAACAGCTAACAGGATTCAACAGTCATAGCTGCTACCTATTTTTTTCTTTGAAAGGATGACACCTACAGTTAAAATCCGTAAAACAACTAATAGATCAAGTACCAAATCCCTGGGTGGTCCACAGTTAATAGACCACTGAGTATTAATTGCTGTCGCTCTTAAAATCCCTTTCACAAAAGTGCTTACCATGCCAAAAGGCCCATGCATTTATCTATATATATGATTTGACCTTAAGGTTCAAAGGGAAAATAGCCTGCCAGAACGATCTGCTCTGGTATCACTTGATCAGCCCCTGATGGAAGAGGATAGACTACAGAGATTATGCTTGAGGTCATAGGAGGACGGCTTCTGGTGCTGGGGTTAGTCCTGGAGGACCGGGGGTAGGCCGTGTAGGAGGCGCCACTGATGTCTCGGGGGAGGAGGCGGACGGAGGGGGTAACGAGAGACCCCTGAGCCCGTGTAGTGACTGCCAATCACCGAGCGACGCTAAACTGGCGATTCCGCACCCGTCACACTGGGCGCCGACAGGCAGTAAAGTGTACGAGTAGAGATCAGCAGCCATCAGCACAATCCGGCCCGATCCTCCAATTAGTCCGGCATGGAGGAGGCCTCGGGGAGAGGTAGTGACGGGAGGAAGTAGGGGCTGGCCGGCCATGCAGCTCCCCGATCCACCCGTCCCCAGGGAAAGCCGCCACTGATACGTAGTGGCACTTACCATGATGCTACCACCATAGCATACTGGACTATCTCAGGGGTAAACCTCGCTAATATGTATACGCACATACATACACGATCTATGGTATTTAGCAGGAAGCCCACTCGACGAAAATAGCTTGGTTCATACTCCACTCCATCTATGTACATAACGGAATAGCCCATTAGGGTTTTTTTCCCTCTGGGCCCTGTTGCTCCACTTTGTGGTATCGCTAGCTGTAATCGGATGGCAATTTTACTTTTATGATTACTTTAACGATCCAACTAAAAAAGAATTGCTGCCTTAATATCAGATTGTATCCCTATATTCACATTGTATCGCTAATTTTTATGATGCGGTAGCGATACAACAATTGAGGGGCACATATTGAATGAGACTTGGGCAGACTCCTTAGTTTTTTAATCAAATACAGATGGCACCATAGTTAAAACTGATCTGACACCTGGTGGTGTGGATCGCTATTTCCTCTAGGTAGAAGAACAATAGGCGTGGGGTAGTAGCGCCACCATGGATCATTATTGCGAATATGAGACAAGGCCATTTCTAACCAAAGTAATGTGATCCGCAGACAATTTGCCATGGTGTGAGGGTCTACGTAAAAAGTATCACTAATATCTGCCTTTATGCGGCGATGTGCCTATGCAATTACAACACAATCTGCAAAATTTTAGGAGCAATGTTTAAGCCCGCGGATCGCTATTCTGTGATCCGCAGTCCTGTCGTGAACATGGAGCAATTGGGCCCTGGGCGATTTGTTCCAGTAACCACCTTGTCTATTATTGTTATTTTGATTTATTTGGTGACGTGCATATCTTATTTACTGATGTGAAACTGGAATATTCCTAGTTAATAATATCAAGTAGCCCATCAACAGTTGACAGCCTTTCTCTTCCAGCAGGGCTGTTACAATGCTTACCGGATGCTCTCTACATAAGGAGACTATATATGAATCTTAAGTTATTAGGCGTAGTCTATTGGAGAAATTGTTCTCGGCAAAAAGTGAATGCAGGAATGGAGGGATGAATCCACATGATGGGCACGTGATGAGCACGTGGTGGGCTATGGTAGAGCCCTGCTGATATGTGATCCAGCCACCAACGGTAGAGAAAGTACCCCATAACTTTCCATACAGAAGCTATATGAGTTCAGCAAGTGCGCTAAGATGCCTCTCATTTCTGGTAATTCGTAAAAACAAAAAGGATGAAGGCTTAAAAGGAAAAAGGATTAAGGCTAACGTCCTAGAGAGGCAAAGTTTAGCATGTTTCCCCCTTTTTCCTCCCTCGTCTTTTTTTCCGAGTTTGATGTGAGCATTTGGTGGGAAAAGGCTGAACTACCTAAATACAATTCGTCGGGACACATGCGCAATAATGCACATATATAAAGATCATACTCAGCATACATTGCGGAAAATTGAAAATCATAATTACTTTTGAAAGTCAGACTGATTAGTATTCATCAAAACAGGTGCAATTTGGAACCTCGTCCGAGGCATTCCGGTCGCCTTTATCTTCTCGGGTGATGAATCGTTGGTACTGATGTTGTATACGCAATCGGATTCATGTATCTCATGAATACATTCTAGTGACAAGTAGTTCTGCTAGGTGTTCTCTTAAAATCATCTGTCTAAGGCCTCAGTTATTTTCTGGAGAAGATTTCAAGGTATTCGGCACATCAGAAGTATTGCCTTTTGGTTTGCTGTTCGTAGCAACGATAAGCGTCTTAATTCTCAAATCACTGGCAATTTAGTGAGTCGTCTTGAGAGTGACAATTCTAGGTGTTTAGTTACGTTTGCAATGCTGAGAACCACCCATTGATTTCCCACACACCCAAGTCATTAGTTCAAATCCTTCATCAGCATTTTACCAGCAGCAAACAATTGAAATTAGTCGCCGACAGAATCTGTTGCTATCGAATTCTACCTTAAAACGGGACCACATCCCCTGTCTTTTGTCTCCCCATGTCCAAGTAATAACGGGGGGATCAATACGAGGAAACCTTTTAGATTCTCGTTCTCTATTGTGAGAAATTGGACTTGTTCGCAGACTATTCTGGTCGCATTGGATTTCCGGTCAATGCTCCTTTGTTGTCCGCTTCCTTTCAAAGTCCTGCGACATTTTCCCGTCTGATTTCGCTCTACCTACCACAGATTCTCAACCTATTCTCAAAAGAATGTGACATGGGACACCCTAGGAAAAAACCCTTATGATTATCAAAAAGAGATCGGCCAATTAATAGCCCTGGTATTAATTAACGATGGTTGATTAGCCTTTCGGGTTTTTTGGTTCAATTAGTGGCTGGACATTTTAGCGGGCCTGGCCGCGTGACCAACGTGCAGTTCCTGAAATCCTATTTACCCTCCTTCAGCCCTTAAAACGATATATTTAGGTAATGATCCCTCCTACACCTTTCCTCATATAATCCCCAGCTACTGCGTTGTGAATTTTATTTCCTGTAAATTGTTTCTCTGTTTACATAATACAAGTAAATAAACAATTTAAAGGAAGGGAAGAGGCAAAACACGATCTGTAATAGAAACGAGACATCCATTAATTCAGCAATTGCTCTATATATTTTTGCTATAATCATACCTGCCACAATAGCTACGAACCCATTCTTGAAGGTTTCCAAAATTACTGGAAAGTTTCCGAAATGAATTATGATAATAGACACGTGAAAATTCTTGCATTTATCCTTTTTTGTGAGTGTCCATATAACACTTTACCCAAGTTTGCGACACCTTTTCCTTCTATGGTACATAAATGAGTTTATATTGCTATTGAGGATACCAGTTGATCCTTCTAGATCACGCTTTATGCTTGAAGGCACTATTACGCTGGGTTCGGAAGATACACCGAACATCTTCAAAAGAAATAGTAAAATTTGAAAGATAAATGAAACGAAGGTAAACGCAAAAAATATATATTCTGCCTTGATTGAAATTACCTCACTGATCTTACAGTTTCGCACCTATTTCCCATTACTCCCATTGGGCTCTATGTATGAAAAGCTGCTTTCCTGTGATTATTGCTAAGTTGTACTTTTGGAATTTTCTTGAATAGATAAATGATGTAAATGCTAGTCACCATTTTTCCTGATGGAAACGCATTTAAATTAGGCCCGGGGTTCACTGAGCTCCAAATCATCGCCGATAGACCAAGCGATATTCCTAAAACCCAAATATGGTGCACGCCGATGTTCGTACTCTGAACGTTTGCCTTAGATAAAAAGGTTCCCGTTATGACATTGTGGCGTTGTAGTGCACCGGGAGGTTTTAGATGACTATCAACGCCAGACCTCCGCCTGGATCATATAGTGCAAAAAACTTTTGTCTTGAAATGGACTGTTCGGGAAGATCAGAGTTGATTCGGGCCCAAGGTAGTAAATCAGGAGACGGATTGCAGGGAGTTGGATACTGGGCACATATATCATTGTCTACTGTGACAGCCGCATATATTGTTCTCATCCTGCATGTTCAACCTTTGACCTCAATCATCTGCTGTCGCGTAGTGCATGACGGGTAGGATATTCATCAATACCCCATGGTGAATTCCTATATAGTACACCGGTGTACTCATGTACACGCCTATAGATGTGTTTTAACTGCATTCACGCGCTTTGTATAGGCAAAAGGTGGCCTAACTAAAAGGCAAAAAAGAATAAACGCAATACAAAAAGGACCACCTTGGACTAAAAGAAAGCTGCGTGTAAAATTGACGTAGAAGAGTATGCTTACCCAGTAATTATGAACTATGTGTTGTGTTAGAGTTATATGACATGAAGAGGCTGAGAACTGTGCAGCTGTGCAATATTCTTTTCTTATCAGAGCTCATACAACACCCTTTCTTTTACCAGCTGAACAGGATTTGATATATCTAGAGAATCTGTAATATGTAGAACTGATATAAACTGGAAATATAAACCCTTCAAACTACGTACATGTAGATTTACGAGCCATTCATAGATTATGCTACCAATGTATGGAGACTGGCTTGGGGACTGTTATATCTCTTAGCCATCCCTTTCTTGCATATCTGCCTTTTTGCAATTGATTGCTCATTTCAAAGTGCAATTTTGTAAAAGGAGAGAGCCTCTCTTCTGACATCAGTTGAAGCCGCATATTGTCTATGTATATAAATGCCACATTAACGTAAACAGCTAGCGCACAAACTAATGCGCAACTTCAAACCCTCCCTGTTATTTTCCCACAGGCTGAGAGCTTTGGTCTTCCTGTAGCCGCCCACATCATGAAATGCAGGGCTGCCACTAAAGGTGGAAGGTTTTGCTTTGCTCTCCTTTTGATATGCTAATGAAATTGTGCGTTGGCATTTCTGCTACAGGTAATTCAAAGAAGAAATAATTTCTAAAATATGAACATGCCCAAAACAGCTATATAGTAGCGCTTTTTTTTATGTTGATGTTAATAAGTGAAAGGTGGTGATGTTGGTTAGCATGAAAAGCAGGACACTATGAATCATCATATCTGAATTATATTGTAGTGGGCCCCATAATCATCGATGATGATATCTAATCTAGCATGTTAAAATAGACGGTTCATGTATTTGATGAAATAACTTACCCAGTGTGCCTATCATTCTTGTGAAAACATAGGGTGTATCATCAATAGTCAGCAATTAGGTGGGAATCTTTTAATCTAGCTTTTCCCGCTGACATATGTTTTCATGGTGTGCTAGATGTCATCTTAACTAAGAGTCCACTTTTGTATTATTCTGACGCGCCTCAACAAGCAAATGTCTCCATTCCGGTTTACCAACGTTGTTTTCTATCGAGCAATCACAAATTAAACACCTAATACGTCA
Source organism: Alentia gelatinosa (assembly GCA_950022655.1). Taxonomy (NCBI): domain Eukaryota; kingdom Metazoa; phylum Annelida; class Polychaeta; order Phyllodocida; family Polynoidae; genus Alentia; species Alentia gelatinosa. The sequence goes on along the minus strand of OX465583.1, from coordinate 42,780,730 downwards.
ATCATCGCTGTAAAGTTATGTCTCTTCATTGGCATAGCCTTTATATGTATTATTCATGATAATTACATTTTCCATAGTCATAGCCCATACATTATTTTAGCATATAGGAAGGTGTACTTGGTGTGATCGAATTACCCACGTTTTCTGTATAATCCTATATAATTATGTCGTTTTTCGATATTGCCTGCAACCTTCTAAATAGCTTTTACTTGTTTTTCGGTTTCCTACCGAGTAGTCCTGTGGTTGTAGTTCGTGCGTAGAACTCAAAGGCCAGTATTAAGGAACCTCCCACCCATAATTCCGTTGCCCAATGTAGAAAAATCGTCCAGAACGCCGGCGAAAGCATGACATTTGTCAAATTGCTACTACCGCCGGTCCAGGTCCTCGTATCACTATTTTCTGTTGTCTTTTTTTAAATTATAAATTTGATCTATTGCTGATTATCACTTTAAGCTTGACACTGCCATATGCATGCATAAAGAGCAACATCTTAGTCTTACAATTAACATATCGCCGTCAATACTGATAATGAAATATGAAAAGAAACGGGAATAAAACACCAAGTCGGCCATAGGAATAATATTGTGGACGGACATGACCTTTCAATGTGTGCCTGTATTCATGTTTCTTCTCGTTTCCAAAATTAGAAGAACTGAAGAAATTAGACCACTAATCCTAACCGACCTTTCACTAAACTGGTCCGTGTTGCTATGAGAGCGTCACTAAACACTGTTTGTCAATTTTTAATGAAATGTTCTCGGATGCAGTGGTCAGTCCTGACTAAAAGTTCTTTTTGTTGCTTCTATTTCTTATTTGATTAAATGTTTTGACAGGTATTGCAAGGAAAGACGTCAAACTATAAGGTATCCCACTCTATAATTCTCCAGCAAAAACACGGTCCTAATATCAACACAGGTGGCATATGACGTAAAGAGCTGAGAGTGCGTCATTGGGCTACACTCATCGCAGCTATATCGTGTCTGTTAGTAGGAGTATAGTCGGGATGCAGGGAGTGGAGAACTCCTATCAACAAATGGACGATCTCCTATGCTAGCCTTTTCCTGTGGCTCTTGGACAATGATACCCATGTACATCATTGATACTCTTTGACCACTAAATTACTCGTCTGTTGGACAAGGTAAGTAATTATATTCATCTTCAAGCATGTTCAAGAGTATGCCGAGTCACTCCGACAGGATGTAGATCATCGTTGAATACGTCACGTTTTGGTAATGGCATCAGAGAAATTACCCGAAGGAACTGCCTACACCTCCCACTCCATACATCCGTCACAAGGAGGGCATTGACCCTGACGCCGTCCATTGTGCCGCCCGCCGGTATGGCCACACTAGGCGGCGCTCACACAACATCAAAGTGAAGCCGCACCGCCAGAGGGCCAGGGGTTACGCAGCAGGGCAGATATCCCTTATCTCCTAGGAGGCAAGGGTCGTTGTAATATCGCCGCGTATATATTTGTGGACATGATAGCAAAAGGAACTATTTCTGTTAGGAAATGGAAAGGTGTTTGAAGATGGCGATACAGGGGTCATTATGAAAGAGGGGAGCGAGTTGCTCCGAGCAGATTCTTCCTACCATATATATGCTCTTTTGAACAGATCGAGCAGAGTGTGGGGACTGTATATCATATGAATCCCTTCTCCCTTCATACTGGATGCTTCTTATAATGCTACATGCCCTGTCTTCCTTCTGGCCAGTGCATATTACATTCTGTTTTTTTTAATTTCTTCTATTTCCCAGCATAATTTCTACTTTTGCATCCGCGCAAAATAATTTCCGTTTAAGTTCCATTTTGGGGATCGTGTGAAGACTCAGACTTGAACAATATCCTCCCGCGCCCATCAGGCTCAGCGCAGAGGGATTAGGAGACATTGTGCTCCAGCGGGTCCCCTGCTCCCGGCTACAAGTCCTCCCGGAGAGCGGCAAGTGCATCGGCCTGATTAAATCTGTCACAAATCAGGGATTTACTCAAGCGACAAGCCCGGCTTATGAGCAGTAAGCCGGCGTTTTATTCGCCCACCCACCCACCCCGTGTTACACGGCCTTCCCTGAACACACAGCGCACTATATTGAAGATCAATACAGTGTCCCGTTAACGGAAGAGGATTTCACTGCATGATTAGTATTTCAAGTATACGCCCATCCACCTAATTTCCTAATGCCGCGACCAACACATTATTTAGCATATGATTATTATGCCCAATTTGTGGTTGCAGTATAGCAATATAGGTTTGTTCATGCAAAATGCCTGCAAAACATCAGTTTCAGGACAGGTTCGAAGGATCACCGAGAACCTCCCATATTTGTTTACATGGAAGGCTTTGAAAGCTAGAACATGTACCAGCATTAAATATTCACCCTTATCAAAATATATCATGTTGCCAGCTAATGAGCGTTCACCAAAACATTATCCTCTCCACAATAAGCCTGCAGAAAAATAGAAAATATTGTAAGTCTTAAGAATCTCTCATGGATCTGGTCAGTAGAAAAATTATCTTTTAACCAGTTAAGGCTTCTCGCATGTAGATCTTAATTTCAGCCATTCGTACCAAATCCTGTCTGTGCTGATGCCAATTTGATCATTCCCGGATCTCTCCCAGGTCCCGGTAATAAACATCAGGGAAATTAAGCTAAATCAAATTGGTCTCCTGCGAATGGAAGTATGTTGATGCGTCCTTTTCTCTTATCAGTTAGCCTTAGACAATCAGATAGCGTGGTATCGTGAAAGAATCATACTTTCGATATTAGTGTGTTCACTCTGTACAAACACAATCGTTTACTATAATTACAAAAGCTACCTTTTATTCCTACCGTTGTTGAATGTTACTTTTCATTCAGGCGTTATTTTTCATCACCCCTGATACTAAAACATTGTACTTTATTTTAATCTTGTTGGATGAATTCGATTGATGTGTTATTCTTGTCATGATCAGTAAGGCATTGTTTAGATTCTCTGTGATTCCCCCTCACTATAGCCTCATAGGACATAGGCCTACTGCTCTAAAGCTCCTCGCACATACTTTGAATTTCAAAGTGAGTTCCCTCTTTGTTAGATTGATGTAGAAAGGCATTGTATTTTCTAAATAAATATAAACATATTGCAGGAGCGACTCAGTTGTTCGTTACCGAAAGTCACAAATTTGTAACAATAATTTTAAAAAAAGAAGGTTTCGTTGCATGAACCCCCGGCTCTGAGAAACTGAATTTATAGATGTACGAGGCTTTTTTTATCCCCAATTTGGTACACCCATTCCGTGTTACCTCAACATAATTCTGATCCTAATTTGAAGTTCCTACTTGAATATATCACATACTACAACAATACAGAACAAATTAAAGTGCAGAAAAACAATGGGACTCCTTGACGTGACATAATTAGGTGAGCGGGTCTGTAGGGGTATTACTTCATATTAAGTGATCACGTGGACAGTGATCGTTATGCTGCAGGCGTGTCGGCACAAATTAAACCATGTTTGTTGTGGCCTCCACTCGCATGCAATAGCGGTATTAGATTTTCAGAGAAGGGAGTTGCTCGGCTCTAACCCAATTGAATACCGTTGCGCTTAGTCCCCGCACGCCCCTATACCGAGTTAGATTGCTGTGTATTTGATGAAATGGCGATGGGATATGTGGGAGGGTGTACGGCTATAGCAGACAGGGGAAATTGTGTAGATCATGGCCTCATGTCAAAGCATGGGCCTGGCTCCTATACTGCCCTTCATAATCTTTATTCCTATGTAGAAGATTGTCCTGTGATAGCAAAAGGCCCTTCTTGACATGCGTAGTAGATCATTGAGTTTGGGTACATTACGCAGTGGAGATATGAATTTTTATACTGGTTTTTGAGGAGGATGTCCCTAAGGTGTTGCGCTGGAGGCGTACGAAGGAATGCGTCAATGACGTTTGGTGCTGAGGGAGAGCTCCATGCTACCAGACCCGTCATGTCGGTTGTAGGACGCGCAGGGCGGGACGGAGATGGTTAGAGCGGGACTGTGATTGGAGCTCGTCCTCCCGGCATGCCACGCGCGTCCTCCGGGGACTGATTGTTACAGCGCGACGCCCAATGACGCTGATTTGCCCTGCGCCACCCTCCATTAAGTCAGGGTGCTGCTGTGGGTGCGTGGGTAGGGCGGGCCATCTGCAGGGAGGGTGGTAGGTTGGAGAAAAAGAAAGGTAGGGGAGGAGCGGAGAGGAGAGGAGGAACTTCAATCTACAACCGCCTGGAACCTGCCTTCTGCCATCAGCTGACGACAGCCGCCTCACCCCCTCCCCACCACCCGCCTCACCCCTAGCTACCCGGACATGACCGACGTCTCAGGGCTTCCGGTCTGGACAGGAAGCCGTGGTTGGCGCATGCGTAGCGGTCAGGCACGACGTCCGGGAGACATCAGCCAGCATCACCAGGTGACCAGGTAGTGTGCGCAGAAGGAGGGACTGCCCGGATGGGAGCGGTGAGGGGGTATAGCTGAGGGGTGGGGGACGGCTACGCCGGGCTAGAGGGAAGCCAGGCAGGTCGAAAGAACGTTGGCTAATGCCTCAGTAATAGGATGACCTGGCAGTAGACGCCTGACCCCAGAGTCGGGCCGGAAACAAGCCAAAAATCAACAAGATCCTTACAGTTTGGCACTGCCTGTGGGCGGACACTGGGACCCTGCAAGCGTCTCTGGTCGCCATAAAGCAGCTTACAGGGCCGGCGTCACAGCTGGTACCAGCGCATGTTGATGACGAACGCAGATGGACGCGGGACCAGTTGAGTGACTAGACGCGGAAATGAGCTCCGATTGTTGGTGTCAGGATGGAGGTTATAGTCACCCCCCGGCCTGGGCTACTACATCACACACAAATTGTCTAGATATGCCGAACACAATTTCTTCAGTGCTGATAGTATCGATAGGTTGCTGGCAGCGGGAAACAGATATTGGCATCAGAGATGGAATCCATTGATGGATTAATCCAACACATGGTGTTAATGTCGCCTTGGGAAATTAACGGTCGTGGGAAAATAACCGTGTTTATTTTGGATGATATACATCATCATGACTTATGACGCAAAGTCCATCTCCATCCAATTTATGAAGTCTGAGTGTTTTGTAATTAAACATAATACGATGATATAATACAGGGATACGGAATATTGGTTTAATATAAACATTGATATTACACTTTGCAAATTCACCTTGGTTTATCACATAAGGATTGAAAGATGACCAGACAACCCCAAAATGCATACGGTTAATTCAATAGTAGCGCTCAATAGCTTCCGACTGATTCTATTTTAGAAGACGTAGAAAGCTAAATGATATCCTGAGAACCAATTTAGCAAGCAGTGTACCACCTCTGCTGGCTCTGCGAGGCTGATAGGATCACAAACACAGCTGTCGGGTTTCGTCTTGCTGGTCCACACCAAACCCTACTGTCTCCCAGAGGGCATCCTTCGGATATTCTCTGCTAGCCTACACATATAATAGATGACCCCGGACCAAGGGTCATCACAAGGTCATGAGACAGATTCAGGAACTTGCAGTGGGACATTAAGCAATACGAATCTGTTTGGCTAGAAGTCATGTTGGCAGAAAGGATGCAAACGGGTGTTTAGACCTAAAGTAGAACGTTTTATAATCAGAAAAGGTATAAATGGAATTAATTTGAGGAAGGACGTTTGATGAGAAAACATGGTAAGCTGCAAATTGTTTATTATCATAGACATAGGTTTTATGATGCGGTACCCTTTTGAACGTTAGTTAGAAAAATCAATACATCTGATCTAAGAGAGAAATAAATGGGGTACGTGATAGAAAAGACTTATGTTCAACTATACCTTTCACAATTAGAATTCACATTTAACAAGGGTGCCATTGTTCTCACCTCCCACGTTGTATCAATTGTGGAGCCAGAACAAAACCATTTGAAAGCAAAGCAAATTTATTTCTTTTACTCTAATTTTAAGAGAATGGTTTTGCTCTTTCACATCCATAGTGTTTTACATTCATTACAGACATACATGTACTATATATTAGAGGGGCAACAGGACTTGTCATGCATATTGATAAGGTTCGTGACAAGATGATACAAATAGTGGTTTGGTTCTAAAGCAAATTTACATAGACTGTCCACGACGGTCGTATGCATACGCGACGTAGCTCTTTGTATGGAGTAGTTTATAGATGGTCCTAATCAAATATTGGAGCATTTCGAGATGAGAGTAGGAGAGGCATGTCATAGTGCTCTCAGGTTGTATCTCATTGCGTGTATATAGAGGAAGTTACTTTAGATCCTCGTTAACGGCATAATTCGGGCTAGCGATAAATAAGCAAAGAACAATTCCTACGATTTTATCGCCTGTGGACTGTAAACCATTGGGAAACTCCAGGTAAAGGTTCTGTACAAATTCCAGCTGACTAAAAAGTAAAATTCCAGTACTCATCACTAGATGTTTTATCAGATACCTGTTTATTGTTTCCAATGGTATTCATTAATGACATCATTATATTTTGAGGGTACATACTTCATAAGCGCATGATATTAGGCTCCAATGGGTTTGCCCTGAATCAACCTATATCAGATCTGCAACCATTAAATATTTGTCATTTTATCTTACCCCTGGTTTTAGTTTCCTTATAGTCTTAAAATTGTGAACCCGTGCTCAACACACAGTGGAGTATTACAAGAAAAAAGAACAACTTAAAGGGCGATGATGTCACAATTAGTCAGCGATAGTTATGGGATAACATCTGGACCGGACTTGATCCATAGCCGCTGAAAACACACCATTCTGTTTGGTTTGGTATGTACTCTGACTCAGCTTTGCCTCGTGAGACTATACTCAGCATCGAATCTCATGACGTATTTTGGGATCTCAATACAGTTTCTCCTTATCATTTCATAGGCAATACCATATCTGTAGAAAATAAACACTATCTGATATACAATCATTGTGAATCAAAGTGACTCTTTCATCAGAACCATATAGCAGCACTACAACATTGTATATCACACTGCATTGGGTTTTTTTTCAAAAGAAATAGTTGACGGGATTATGCGGCATTGACGTCGATGTTAGTAGTACATGGAGGGACACCTAACACCCGGAGCAGGCGGCTCCCTGCCGACGTGAGCGGGGGGAAGGGAGGTGTAGGGGGAAAGCTGGAGGGAGGGCCGCTTTTTGCTAGTCAACACACATGACGAACGGTTTCAGGTCACCTACAAAGAGCAGCTCCTTGACCCGAGCTAGCAGTGTGACATTTAGGCCAACGATCGGCAGATCCAGCTGAGGATGGCCTCGCCATGCCATGACGGCCACATAGTGGCGCTGGCATGCGGCCTCTAGTTGTGAGCACTGGCGCTGGAGAGGGTAAGGGTGAAGGTAGGCATGGGGAGAAAGAGAGAAGGCAGGTAAAGATACCAAAATCACCACCAGTCACCGCCACAATATGCTAAGACTTCATCAGGCTCTTCACGGTGCTGACCCCATTAACGGCGTGGCGATGGCCTTGTGTGAGCAGAATGGCGAGCGTCCCGCTGCTACCGAGCTGCTCCCAACAGCTGTCACCACCAGTGTCCACATGGTCGAAATCCGACCAGCCACTCACAACCCTCCCTTAGCCTATCTACTGGTTTATTCATATAGATTTTCCGCACGTGTATAACACACGGAATGATCACTCACTAGTAACCTTGGATTCCAGGACCAATATTTTGAGATGATTCCCAGCGGTGTGAGTTCTCAACATTCAATGGCCACCTTACTGAACTTAGAGCAGTTTTCCTCATACAGGTCTTTTTCTATCGTATTCAGTACTATGCATTTCTTGAGCGAGCTTGTTTTCTTTGTGAGGAATGGTCTAAACGATGATATAACAGCCCCCTGCCCCAGGATATTGAGCGTATTTGGATTGCGTATTAACAGTATGGCAATCTATGTAGCCCCTGTGTGCCCCTCAAGTTTTATAAGTTTATTGTTATCCATATTCCCCCGTTGCTTGCATGAGATTTCATTTCAAGTCATGGCAAATAGCAATTCGACTGACCAGTTCAAAGTACAGCATATTGATTGAGGTTATCTTGCTCTCGTTTTTATCAAATGATAAACTTGTTTTTCCATATTCAAGAGGGTAGATGCACTGGAAAACATGTGGGGCGTCTAGATTACTCGAATTTAATTAACTTGTTCTCATTTCATTGATGTGTTTTTTAGCTGAGTAAGTTTCTGATCTAAATATAGAGACACGAAGGTTCAGTTCGTGTTGGCCTGCACTAAAAGGCATAGGCTTGGCATGCCACCCTCACATTAAGATGCTCAGACTTGGGGATCGGGTTTAATCGGCCTCCAGCTAACTGTAAAATCCCGCCTTCTGTCCGGGTACTACGTCACTGATTTATGTGCCACGTTACTGATTTACGCGCACTCAGGTTCGATCGACACAATGCCCCACCTTATGTCCTGCAGTGGTTGGATACCAATAAGAGATGTCCCTGCAATTTACCCTTGTCTTACTTACCGATCGATCTAGTGAGAGAACCCTACAGGAATCTAAGACAGTGATCTCAAAAGTGCGGTTTTCTTGGCCACCATAGTTTGCCAACCATATATGTACTGTATTTACTTTATAAATCATATGTAGCTTATTTACTGGAATGCATTTGCCTATCAGAATTCACTACTATATAGTCCTCTACATATGCGTCTACCATTCACTCTCTAACAACAAGTTCACAACATATGCATGATAAACTTTGTCTAATGGTTTTAGTCAACACTAAGTCCATATTATACATACACACTTAAAATGTTGATGGTTGTTTCCATGAAAACGTCAGCCATTATTGTCCAGATATCCTTCAACCTTGCATTGGGACCGTTAGCTCACATTTCCAACGAACAGCAAAGTCCAATATCCCCGCTATATAATTTGTGAATCTATTTTATATCCAAGCCTGTACTTTAGGTGTGCTGGTTAAAAGGGTATCACTCTTCACAGTCGTAAGCACCACAGGTGGTAAAGTAATGAATCAAGGTGCCAAGGGGTCGGGCGAGATTGGAGCCGGCTTTAAAAGCAATCTTTTTTCTACACAAACAAAAGCGGATAGGAATACACACCGGTCAGACATCCAGGAAGATGGGGTTTTTGTTGCTTTTGTTACTTTTGTTGATGATTGCCCTCTTCTGAGGAAGTATTAAAAATGCCAGTTACAAATATGAGAAGGTTATATATAAAGGTTGGCTGTTTCTTCCAAACCATTTTGAAGTTTCAGCATTTAAGATGAACTATTTCCCCTGTTTTCTGGACATCAATTTTAATATTACGTAAACATTATCGTAACTTGGGTGTATAAAATCGGGGAAGAAATAAGTAATAATGTATAGTTTGCTGCTCAAGGTTTTCGTGATATTATTATATTCCCGTGAATGTCTTATCTATTCAAACTACCGATAGCCACAGTCAGACGTGTCCGACCCTTGCTTTCCCGGGTTAAATGATTAAGGTCGGACGCCAACGTAATAGATCTTTCTTTGAGTTTCTTTTACATGGTGAATAAACGGATAATTTATTCTCTAAACTCGGCTGCTACTCTTTCTAGTACCTCAATTTAACGTAAATGCTGGGCCACCCCTTAAACAGTCCATGATACTTGTTTCTGTAGTGAATCAATCTCCCTGACTTCAGCAGCTGACCGCCATTTTCTTTTAATTTGGCAAGGTCACGGTCATATATTTGAAAACGAGATTCTGATTAGAAAAAACGTCTTTAATGTCAGTATTGGGTTATTTGATATACCTGCATTGTAATTCCATAAGGCAGACCAATATTTTGAATGCGAACAGATTTCTGATCTTTGTTGAGTCCCTCGTGAGCACATGTCACGTGACCCCTTGATCTGGGACGAAAATCTGGGCCAAAATGGCCACTGGGCTCACTGAGGATGCATGACAGTCACCCCTTGCTTTCATCATGGACATACAACTTCAGAGGATACACTGTCCATGCTTTGATACTGACGATAACGCAATAAAACGACACTATCTTATATTCAAGACATACAAGAAGCAAGAATAGAATGTTAGCTATCGATTCCGTAGAGGAGTAAAAAATCTGTAAACACGCAAATATGTGAATATGAACAAACAAATATCGGAATTATCTCTGAAGAGATCCATTCAGGTACCCTAAGCATGTCGCCATATATTACGTTGTAACATATATGATCGAATGTGCCGAACCTTCTGAAGGCCTGGAGTAGTATACTAACCACACCTCTGTCCAACTACCTTGCGTAATATTTTTTTAAAGATACCCACCCATGCATCTTACGTGCATTGATAACGGTAACCCTCCAGGAAGCGGGCCCACAGCAGTATTTATCTTCCCGATACTGTTTGTATTTAAAACCATATAGCTCAGCAGCAACGGTTTCCAGCATGGCGGCCGCAAGCCAATAAAACCACCAATCAGCGTGCTGGGATCAATTCAGCGCGGTTGAGTGGCGCGACTGGCAGACAGCGGCGGAGAGGTCGGAGGGGGCAGTGGTGGAAATTGATGTGGAGGTCCGGCCTAGTCATGGGCCATTGGCCTTTCATCGTGGCTTTGAGTTGCGCAGAAGAGCTGGGTGTCCAGCGCTGTGTGGGTTGCCAGGTCCTATCAGTTTCTGTTGGAATACCCGTGGACTGGTCAACGTGGGCTGAGAGATGTTCACGCCAATACGAATAAATGTATACATTGAGGGTTATGGGGACACGGAGGCTGCTAAGGTACGGCTGATGTATTGGTCATTTTTGATAGTATCAGTCTTATGAAAATACGTTTTATGTCCTTCACATTTTTCAAAAAGGTCACCAGTGACTAGAAAGTCTCGTATCAAGGCTCAGACAGCACGTGCTCATTACCCTTAGTTTTACACGACTGTCTAGTCTCAGATTATTAGCTGCGTAGATGTGGCAGCACTGCCGTTGTGGCGGCTAAACATCTACACAACTGTTCTGATGGTAAACCATTGGCTTAAAGGACTAACGGCAAAAAGCTGTTTCTCTTAAAGGACAGACATATGATGTGAGATATCCAGCTGCTATATCCCGAAGATATTCTTCGATAAATATGATTTCTTTAATGCCCCGATGTGCTGTAGCACGTTTCAGAAGCGGGAATTGATTGATAATGTTTTCGCATTAGGCGGCTCTAAGCTGCTGCAGTAGCCATGTGCACGCGTGCGTGACCTTCTTAGAACTATCAGTAGCTACGGTCTAGCCTCCAGGCGTAATAAATATTAATAAATGCTGAAGAGGATACAAATCCTTCTATTTTCTAGATGGATAAATACATTTTTAGGTTCGTAGATACATGATAGCTAGAACGAGACCCACATGTCAGTATGACATTTATATATTCTCCATTTTTGACACGCAAACATGCATTAATAACGTCACTCTTCTCTGGGGTCTCTACACCTTTGTTAAGAATGAGTTTGAAGGTGGAGGGTAATATGGTTAATGATATCTGTTCATGTACTAACTGATCTCGAATCAACAAGTCTATGCACTGTTTTGTAAACGGTATGGGACAGAAATGACGATATCATAATGCTTATGAGAGTTACCTTTGAGGATAGCCCAGCTGTCATTATAAAAAGGGACATCCGCACCTGCCTTCCTTTATTACAAGCTGATATATATAATTTGAGATATCCCCAGTGTGGCTTACATTGAATACTGTCTGGTCAGATTCTAAGTCTGAATCGTTAAACATTCTGTAATAACGCAAATCATCTTCTATACATGTCTTTGTTCACGATGCTCCATAGACAGGACTCCTTCCTGAGATAATGAGTTCTGTTTATCTTTTGAATTGCTGTAAGGAATTACCATCTGGTGTGGTCCTTGTAGAAATGTAGCATCTGAAGTTGAGTTAGCCAATATATTTATGAGAAAGCATCATGTTTGATGGTAAAATTGAAATATATTGTAATATAATCGCACAAATATGATTTACGCTACCATTTCGTAGGTGTATCGTACATCATTAAGCATAGAAAAAAACTCTTTCATGTGCTAGCCTTTCAATCTTAGCCCCTAAATCTAATATATCAGGGGCCTGTTAAACAATCTTTTCCAATGAGAATATGGAGCCAAAGGAGTCCTCCTAAGAGGGTTTCTGTTGATTAATATCGAAGGTCGTTCCACAGGTAAAGGCCAAAGACATCTCCTTAGATATGAGACGTCCTGTCGGTAGATGTTTATCAATACCATGAGACATTGTACCCAGGATTACTCTAACTTGGTGGGGCATGGGTTATTCAGCGTAACAGGCCTACCATCCTACGAAATCTCGTCCCTGGGCTGATAGGTCGCCAGTACTGACCTCACCGAGGAGCCTGAATTATTAAGCAGCTCCCAGTAACGGTGAAGTGATATTTTCTTTATTGAATGATCTTTAGATGTTCCGAGAGGATCAAACATCACAATGGAACATCGTAGAATGCTATGTGATGGGTTGAGGGGATTGTATTTCATTGTCGAAAGGTCAAGTTTAAGAATCAAAGATGACACAAAGTCTCTCGCCGTCCGGTACATGGAGGTCTGATCTGAAGGATGTCCATGCCTGAGTTACTTACCCCACCTTGATATGCGACTTGGCTGTGGCGATATCTGCTACATGGTAGCTGCAGTCTAGTCCGTACACTTGGTTACTCTGGTAGAACTGGTAGAGATCCGGGATGGATGGACTAGGAACATAGTGAGGCAGAGCCGCTAGCACTGATAGGATGGCGGGGAGGTTTATGGGTGACGGCAAAGATCGGCCTGGGTTCAGCAATACGGGTAGATACCATAGCGACAGTTAGTTCAACTGGCAGTGGTAGGTGGACAAGCGGGCGGGCAAGTAATCAAGCAGACAGGCAGGAAGGCAAGGGTGTAGAGCATTGGCAGCAACACAATTCACGCAGCTGGGTTATGTACAGGTGGTGATGGGCAGGACCAGGTGATGGTTGGACGAATGTCGCCTGCTCTAACGACTTTCAGTACGACTGCGCGGTAAGTCGCACGATAAGCACCGCCAGCCGCCGTTCAACCCGTGGCTGATATGAAAGTACGGAAGTTTTATAAATCGTTACCACCCGGCGGTGGTCATAGCCCAACTTCCACCGACCACAGGAGCCATCAGGAACTCCCATTCGTCTTGGACCCTGCTTGGACATCCTTCAGATCGGACCTCATTCCGGCTGGAGGGAATTATTCCAAGCCCAAAAGCTTAAATCCGTCCCACAGCCTGTCGGTTATGCGAGGGTTTAACATCAATCAGTGTTACTGTTACACACAAGAGCGAATACATATAATGAGACAAATAGGCAGGCTAATTACTGTCCACTATGCCCACTGAATCAAGGTGAGTGCACTATCTGAGCATAGCACATACCCAGGTTTCAGCCTGTTCATTGGTCTTTCTTTTTCCCCACGAGGTCGGCCCCTCTACTTCAAAACCATGATGGAGATGTCACTCAATTAGATCCCCTGTCACTACCCTGTATAGCAAGTAACCAAATGCTGGATAAAAAATCATCCCGCACTAGTGGCCAGTCGATATCTGGTGTTGGATACACCAATACCAATATTCGGTAGTCGTGCACAGATGCTATCAAACCACCCATCACCCACTCTAAAAAGACTATCAATTTATTCGACGCAATTTTGTTCCTGCACGAAGCGTTCGTCGTAAAGGTAATACAGAGAAGTTCCGCAGTGAGATGGCTATTTTCATTGAGAGACACACACCATGTTAAGAACTTTGTGTTTGGCTATTACCGATCAGAATCCATCTGTCTGTGAAGGCGTGCCTTCCCCTACTCCCTGAACACCGCACTGTACCGCTTTTCACTCCCATAAGGAACGACTTTGCAGCCATAGTTTACCGGTCGCCCAGATTGATGCGACACTTGAAATGCAACTTGATATAAGGGGAATACGTGAGAATCTCTACAGTCGGCACAGTATTTCACGATACATGTGTCCCAATCTTGATATACTGCATGCATGCCTTGAGAGAGATTACCAAGATCGGTCAAGATCTATAAATACCTCTTTAAGTGGTTACAATGCACGTTTTCATTGGCCAAATAGATAAAACAGGCAGCTATAAAAAGTGTAACCGGTCGGAGATCAGTGATGTTGCCTCGTATACAACCTCTCAGATCAGGTCTATAATGTCAAAGAGCAGGATGGGAATACACACAAAAAATCCTTCATACTGAATCCAGTGGTTGGGCGCAGGATTAATGTCAAAGCGAGCCTGGACCTCAGATACACATGCGGCTGAGTGTCCGTGTTGAGGCAGCACGCTCTGTAGTAAGCTGATAGTGCCGTTATCTGACTACCATTGCCAGGCTTGCCCCATGGTGAACATGTCCGGGACCCGCGTGCGACTCGTATCTATTACGTCCAGTGTCGCCATCACGGCCTCACTCAGCCGGCTATCCTTTACTGCTGTCGGGATGGAAGCCAGCAGTGAAGCCACATGATGCTTTCACAAACGGCGAAGCCACCCGGAGGTGCCTTCCGTGTTTTTCTGTTTTGTTAGTCAAATATAATCTCAGAAACGGTTTTGGTTATCGCCCCTGCTGATTTCGATATTTATTGAAACTCCCCTTATTCCATATTCAAGGAGTCACTGATGATTAAATATTTATTATAGTTTTCTCTAGAATTCGTGTTGGCTTCGCATAGTAATCTTATGGGTTTTTTTCTTTTGATTGAAAATAAGCGGCTTTATCGGTAATATTTAGGAGTTTTGTTGGTAATAGATATGAAGTTATCAGTCCGTTTGCTACTTCGCAAACGAAAATGGAAATATATAACAACTATTTCCACTAGATGGGTGTTGACATTACCGATGCTGTACTCGGTCTTTAGGGGAGGACGCACTAACAGCAAGCGAATTGATTCGAAGGCCTTTACGAAATAGTATGTGACGGCCTGGAAAGTTCTTTCTGTAAAGCCTCTAGCAGCTAGCGATTAAACAAAACATTTATGGAAATGGACATGTAGCTAGGGATGCGAAATTAATTGTATGCAAAGCAAGGTCCTGTGGGGCGGGGCGAAATAAGCTAGACGGATATAAACGAACATTTATGAAACACGGAATAAATATTCATCAAATAGGGATAATGGAAATATTTAACACATAGAGAACGTGCCTAGGAGTTGTGAATATTTCCATGTCTATCTATAATAAATATAACAGGCACACACAGCCTTATCCTCAGACAATGGGAAATAGGAGATGAAGCAGAGGTAAAGGAGGAAAGTACAGATCTGTGTAATGGCACTAATGACATGATATCTACGTTAGAGAGAGTAAATAAAAGATTGGTTGCAGGCGTGGGGAAGAGAGTGAGCAGGATAACGCAGAGACTCTGGTGAACAGAGAGCACTTGGACACAGATGAGCAGCTCTTTTCCGGCTTTTAACCGGGCGACTAAAGGTCTCTGTCCGGCAAAGCAAAGGTCGATCCCCGTCCGCAAATATCAACCTTCACGTTTTAGGGGCTCATAATTGCAACTGTTGCGGCCAGTGTCTCTCAGAGAAGAATTCGCGCTGGAGCGCCAGGGCAAATAGACTAGAAACCAATACCATGCACTACCACTATAAAGGCAATCTTTGTCTATAAAGGTCTCTATCACCATCGGGGGTCGTTTATCGCTGGGCCTGTGAGGCTGTAGTCCGTCCCTGTTAGGCGTGCATATATGATAACCCCCGAGAGCCAGGGGTGGTCAAGTATCGGCTGGCAAATGAGTTGTAGCCTGCCTCAGTGGGAATGGGGAGTATGAGTCTTGGAGAAGCTCGTATTTTTTCTCTCTACGCTGTCTGATTGGATTCCCACCAGAGGTTGATGCTTTGTAAAGGGACTCAGCGGGGCTGAAATCTATCTGGGAGATAGAGGTAGGGCCGTCGTAAAGGGAAGATGTACGATCGTCTAGGTTAGAGATTAAATGTTTGCTCTTCAGCTGAGGAAGAGAAAAATCTACCTCTGTCTCGTATAAATCACGTTCAGTTTCAACGTGGCTACTGTTACAAGTTGATACAGCGTGATGCAAGGCGTGCTAACATCAATCTATACCGACACCAAATCCTACACATTTACACATGAGCCTTTAACAAAAAGTTTCACAAGCACTATGAACTGTAGACCGCTTTATTCTGCATAATGCAGAATTTATTGTTTCTAAGGCAATTGGGCTATATTCATGCTTAAAGATTTCGATATAATATATTGTGTACAAAAGATTTTACTTTTTTTATGTTGTGTTCTTAAGCGAAAGGGAATCGTGAAGGCGATAGAACTGTAGGGAAAACTCAACACTACTTTATTTTCCTGAACCAATATAATGTATATCATTAAGTATCATATATCCAAACATACAACCTGTAATTTATTTTAATATATAAATATAATGTGGATGGATATTTCTGGAATACGAAAATGGCAAACGCCGTGAATCAGATATCTATATCTCTAATAGGATCTTGTAGAAATCAATGCAGTTTCTCTCAGTTCTGGTATCGAAATTATTACGGCATTTCCCGATTGGTATTGTTGTCCATTGCAGAAATCTCTGCCTAATATCTTTGGGAAAACAAATTGATTACATTGTAGATAACCAATGTTGTATTAGAAATCAAATTAGCTTCACGAACCTTATTTCTCTCCGCTTGTTAGTATATTTATAATTAATGTAAACATTTGTATCATGCCGAAAGTCTTTTCGTGCAGTTCCTTTTATAAAATGGAGATGCAAGCGTCGCTTGTATAGTCTGAACACGTTTAGCTGCTTTTACGCAAACAGATGAGGCTCGGTGAGCTGCTCAGACAGAACACACCTCGCAGTAACGGACCAACTCATTGGGGAATCAGGATATGATGCACCTCACGCCGAGCCCCTCCGAGCACCTCCAAGCATCTTCGAGCTCCAAGGAGCAGCGCTAGTTGGCCACCACATGCCTCCCAGCTGTTCACTAGCTGGCTGGTTGTTTCCCCAATACTATGCATCTTTAATACCTAGCGCGAATAAGTAATCACTACTTCCATTAAAATCCTCGTTTCTTTGTAATTACCGCCATAATCCAATTTGCGAGCAGCTCGGAGGTGCTCGGGCCTGTTCGGCTCGTTCATCTAACCCTAATCACTGCAGCTCATTACTGGCTGCGACATTTCTTGTTTAGACCTAATTGTTGGTATTCAATTCATGAGACGTAAATTGCCCGATTACCATTCTGAATTCAATAGGGGTTGCCTCTGGTCACATATTGATTTGAATCCAATTGTATTTGATATAAGGCAAACCATGTGTCCATTGGATAAAAAGCAAATCGTGTTCATTTTCCCACAGACTCTCTTGATACTGTTCCATTAACAAAACCCTCAGTTGTCAAGACAGGAGAAACAGGGATAAGCATAAATACACCCAGGCACATGGCAGCTCGGGCGATTCATCAATACCAGTCACGAGGTTCCTAATATCAGCTCCGCTATCTTAGAATAATGACTCCTGTGGGGCTGAATGATATCACTTAGGTTCATCCCAAGCACATCAACTCAGATTACGACTATTAAATTCTCGCCTACTAGGTCTTTAGCGCGGAGATTGATCAGACACCCGTCTACCCATCACCACCACATGCCATTACACTGATTACTGTCACAGCGAGCTTACACCAACGCTTTTAACATAAGGCAATATTTTGTCCTGGCAATGCACGAAGATGATAAGGGTTTTGTGTTCGCCTTTACGACCGATTACGTTCGGTAACCAAAGCGATGGTAGCGGTTTTCCGGAGGATCTGTAACCGTCCCTGAAGACTAGTTCGACAAGGCGCCATTGGGTGGCGCTCGCGTGATAACCATCCCTGCTTCCGGTAAGCATGCGCGGTTGTGACAGGGGAAGTCTCGCGTGTCCGGACACCGACAACCTCAAGGGACGCGTGGTGAGGGTGGGCCTGCGCACCTAGTACGTCTCCTTACTTCCTGTAGATGAAAGGCGGGCCTTTCATTATCGTCTGCTCACTACCTGTTTTCCCGCGTCGGTCACGGTAACACATCCACCCTAGTCTCGTGGTTTCTCGCGGGAGAAAGAAAGCGGTAAAATATGCCGCCCACCACAGCACAGTCCCCGTGAATTATTCTCCAGTATAAAACCTTGTCCCACAGTTATCTGTTGTGGGGAAACATTTCAGTGTGCACAGCAAATCCACGCGCCATATGATGTATACCTCAGACATGAGATGCTATTAGAGAACAGCTGCTTAGCAACAAATAATGTCTATAAAGTCTAGAGAATGTTTAAAAGATATGATGCCGTTTCGTCCTTGTATGACAATCGCTACTCATAGCTAGCCTTAATGTTACCCCTGCTCGGATTTCCTGTCTGATTTTCCTTAGGATTATCTCTCCTGGCTTAATAATTGTGTACATATTCGCTGCGAAGTAATTAGCTCTACGTCGGGATTTGCGAGCGATATTAATGAGCTGTGAGTCTACAGGGCCAGTTAATTAGAACTCCTTATGCCATGTCAGGTCGGGAGTTGTCAAGATGCCGAGTTGTCATATATATGGCACCATACGTTATATTACCTGTGAAATTAGAGGCCACAGCTGTAATTAGCACCTGATCACATTAGACCACAGAGCTAAGTCAGATGATAATCCTCTCCAATAACATTCAATAATCGTCATGGCATCTGGAAGTTGGGGCAAAGCAAATTTTTTAGTAAAAAACAGAAACCAGGGATCCGCTTCCTAAACCCAATCATGATAGATCGTGAGAGCGATAGTGATCTCAGGTATTTCCATATTTTCAACGCTCTGAAAAAATCTGAATTCAGTCCATGACAGTTATGTAAGTCAGTTCTTTATAATATGTTAAATATATTATTAATCAACATTACTCATATTTCGTCTAAAGCCGGGTGAAGAGAATTGTCTGAGCCAAGGCTAGAGAATCAAGAGGACGTGTATTCTTTTAAATTAAGAAAAGATGTTTAAATAGCATAGAATAAAGGAGGATACGATGTCATTTAGGAAAAGTTATGTTTAGATTCCTGAAAGAGACACGAAACCTTCTCTAAGAAAAAGAGATTAAATATAAGTACGTACATACTATTTGAACATCTTCACATGCGTTCAAGAAAGCAATTGAGGGTGGAGACAAGGCTATAAAACAAAGAGCATTCCGATGATTAACCCCCAACGAGTAACTAGAAGAGATCAAAGGTACTTTCAAACTTAGATATTTTCGTTTAACGGTGGGATCTGTTATGCAGAGACCGGTAAGATCTGCGGAGCACCACAAAATAGATAAAACCTTTATCATCACTATTCCCCTCCGTTTAATATCATTACGGGTGAATAGCTTTCTGCCCATGTCTGCAAGGCCATGAACTATCTTGCGTCCTGAAATGACGTTAATGCTATCAAGAACTGATTTATTGGTTTGCACTGAGGACAGCAATAAAGTGTCTTTTTCTTTACTGTCAGCACATTCTCAACATAAAACTAAGATAAACTTTCCCATCTCCTACAGAATGAATAGCGTTATTTCGAAATAAACAGCCTCAGATTTATGCGTGTCGTCGTAACTATGTCGGCTTGGTTGATGTATTGTATATTGATGTGTCTTACTTGCAATAAAGCAGAAGTAGGTCGGAAAAAACTTAAAGTCTATTCAATTTCACTTTTTATTTGTCTCTTTGTGAGAAATAGTTCAATGAAGACCGGCTTTATTTGCATAACAATTTTGTACATGGTCATCCATTATAGTATCGTTTCCTCTGCTAGAGGACAAGCGAGAGAGAGATTTTCGAACAAGTTAACAAAAAGTATGGATCTTTGAACGAGTAAAAAATACACAAGAAAGGGACAGAAGGGAAGGGTTAGACATGACGGGGAGGGCGGGGGAGCGCATTTTCGAGAAATGGAAGTTCTTTACGGGTAAAGAGCAATAAAACTAATGTATTATAGAGAAACAGGCTTACTGTCTCCGTACGGATAAAATACGCGGTAAAATCGGCGATCAGATGAACCGCTGCCGGAGGCAGAGGTTCATCTGATCGCCGATTTTACCAAGTATTTTATCCGTACGGAGACAGTCAGCCTGTTTCTCTATTATCATATACCTTAAAATATCGAAATTTTAACTTTGCTACTGGGGGAATATTTGGATTTTGTTGCCTACATACCCCGTACGCCACATACATACCCCGTACGCCACCTAGGTGTCGTACGGGTATAAATACGACATGGGTAGGAGCGGGCAGTATGTGTAGGATATACTACCACAGGTATATAATAATAATCTCAATGTACTTCTTATTTTACAGACACCGGATAGAAGGCAAATGATGCCCGGAGACATGGAGAACGCCCTCAAGCATTGACGCCCTTTTCCCGTCCTATCGGTCATGGTTAAACGATGTTTGGGTAAGTTCTAGCTTACATATACATTGACAGTATTCTCATTTCGGAAGTCGCACTTTCGGAAGTCGCAATGCTAGTTGCTTGCCTATCTCCGTACAACAATGGGGTTCGCCGACCTGAAGGTATATACACACAATAAGGATTATTATCAATAATGCTTCTGTGAGAGTGGCTAGCAGTGAATTTAACATAGATAAAATGAAAGATCCTCGAGGGCAACAAAAAGGAGAACGGAAGGAGATGCTCCCACACGTGACATTGTGGAAAAAAATTGGGGTTGAGTCATTCAAATCGAAGCCAGCATGCAGCTCATACCAAACCACCCAAGTATGTCTGTTGGAGGTCAAATGGTCAGAAATGGCACAGTGGGGTTCCTTGGTGTTGTACCGTACCCGACCGCACCCCCAACATAACGAACTAAGGGAACCGGGTTTGCAGGGGGATCAATGGGAGACCCTGATCCCCATCACATGGCGAAGTGAGCATACAACACTGACAAAAATGCAGGGCTACTGGGCCATGGGCCCTAAACCACACTGGCTATATTGACCGGGAACGCCGAGGATCAGGTGCAGATGTTACTCCGTTCCAATGCATCTCTGTCGGCCACACAAGGTGATACACATGTTTTCCCCAATGAATATCTCACCCGGGGTCAGAAGCATGATAGAACGTCCCTCAGCACACTCTCCATATACCTGCTTGGTTTTCTAAGGTTAATGAACAAAGCAAGACATAGTCGAGGACATTACATGGGCGGGGTTGAGGGCGTTTTAGGAGGAAATCCTCACCCATGTCGCTGACGGTAGGCTAAATTAGGGTGACGAAATATGCATTCAAATCATGGGAATGGGGATGGCTTGTGCCATGACCGCTCGCCTCAACTCCGGCCAGGCCAACCAAGGTCAAAGCAGAGCCAACAGATGCTGGCCGATCTACCTGAAACTCGTTGCCCAGCTTACAACGCCAGCACATGCTGCACAAAGCCATAGGGCCACAACATGACCAGCAAGCCCGTAGGTCACCTCTGCAGGTTCTGTATAACCAACCTAGGTCTCATAGACCAACATGCTGAGGTCATTAGTCGCATTAAACCCAAGGCCGTAGCTCACCCAGGGTTGTTTCATCAGTAGGGTAGGCTTCCCTGGCCTATCAACTAACCTGGGGGATGTAGCCCTGGTCACCATCATCCTCTTGTCCCGCCAGAACCCAGGATCCCACGATACCCCCACTCCCCCAGGACACACCCCGAAACCCTCAGACCTCTGCAAAGACTTTGAAGCCCAGTCATCCTCAAACGCCCGTATGTTCGATGCGATCTATCAAACTCAATGTGACCAACCAGGCCCCCTTCCGATGGCGACCTCACCCCTACAACAAACCTAGCAGCCCCGGGCACTTGGCCAGCGATTGACAAGCAGCCCCACCCATCAGATGATACCCGCCTCCTACGCAACAGGAAGAACAGGTGCGCGTCACAGAGGGAGAAAAAGGGATTAACAGATAGGAGGGTCATCATTGACCTCTCCTAACCACGGGACGACAGAGTGAACGTCAGCGAGGGTGTGTATGGAAAATAGAACCTTCCCTCCATCCAGGACATCACCACAAAACTGGCTCTCCTAGGGAGCAGAGCATTTGTCTGGAAGGTGGACCTGTTGCAGGCTTACGGGGAGCTACGCACCGACTCCGTATAGCGTTAGGACCAGACTCTCGGGTAAAGCCTGCCAGAGAGTAAATACTATGGTCTATCTCCGTAGGTTTGCTGGGGCGAACAGGGATCGTGGAGCCGCCGAACACACCTACACATGATTCACACCTACACCACCACAAGCCGCGTGGTTCCAGCAGTTTCTCATGAACTGCCTCGCGGCTCGGGCATCAGAGGTTGACTCCAGCGTGGGAGGGGATACCTCAGCTTTCAACTCTCCATTCGCCCTCGCCAAGGGCGCCTGAATGTTGGAGGTCGTTGTCCCATCCTGCTCAGGTCTAACCATCCTCCTTCAATCCTTGAAGACAAGGTATACCTCAGAGCTGCCCTTCCCCTGGCAGTTCCTGCACTCCTGGGTTCTCTAGTGTGCTTGGCTGCTGCCTGGGAGGCCCACACCGCCTGGGAGGCCCAAGATCGCATACTACTGCTCTCGGCTTCGCCTCGCACAGTAATACATGATCTTGCCGTCGTGCGATAAACAACAACACGACTAACTCTTGTTTGGTTTCTCCATAATCTCTGAACATTCCTCCAGTCGTCACATGACCATGTCCCAATGCAACTTCACCCTCCACCCTATAACAGACAAACTATTTCATTCAGCCAACTATCTCATTCATATTATCTCAACAATAGTTCCAATACATCTTTCAACTATTTCTCCGACTTCTCTCCGCATTTATCATTATCAATAATTCCAGCATTGAATGAAGTTAAACGCGAGCGGTGAGATCTCAGAGACTATGCCGGCGTTTACACTAGACAATCATGGACGACGATTCTTGAATTTAGCATCACCTGACTTTGCGTCGTCAATGGCTAGAAATCGTCTAGTGTAAACACCAAACGGGTGACGACCATAAATCATTAGATCACAATTTTGCACCATCATGATTATGCTGGCAATTTTACACCGACGACATTTTAAAACTGGCTTGAATGAATCATCGAGACACCTGACGATTCTGTAAACACTAACCAGGTGTTTACACAAGACGATTATAAGCGGCGATTCTTGAATTTTGCACCATCTGATGACTTTCAACTGTCAACGGCTAGACATCAGTACATATAAAAAGTGTAAAAAAATTGAGGAAATTCTTGGGTTTATAAATGACTATTACGACCAATATTGTGCAATCGAGCACCACCTGATGGTCATTGGCTAGACGATCTACAGTCGCCACATTATAGTCGTTTAGTGTAAACCATGAGTCGTTAACCACCTCGCCTTTTGGCTAGAAACGGGTGGTCAGCGTCAGCGATCACAGTTTCTTGCCAACCCCTTTTTCACCTACGACTTTCTAGTGGGAAATGATACATTCAGCCGCACTTAAGGCAGGGTTAACCTTCAAGAATCTGCGCCCATAATTATCCAGTGCAAACGCCGGCTTTGGTGAAGAGCAGGAAGTAATAAGGAATATAATACGTTCCTTTAGCTGTCAAAAATATATCGTCTAGTGTGAACGCTTTAAAAATTTCTTGGGCCGACGATCCTTGGTAACGATTCTATCTCCGGGAGCACCACCTCACCCCAGATGATCCATCGTCGCGTTTTAGTTGGCTAATGTAAACGCCGGGTATCGTCGGCACTCACCAAATGGAGCCTATCTCCAGTTACTGCCCAGCAAACAGACGCATCTATCTTCGGTGATCACATGGCGGGCCTCCATTATGTATAACCGCATAGATTTCACCTTTTCATCCCTGCTCTCTGGCTTCATGACAGATGCCGACATTTGAAATGAAGGTAATGGTGCTGGACCTAACTCACTGGCCGTGGCGGCTACCCTCTCCTCTCTCTCCCACTCTCTTTTGTGGTCAATTGAATGAGTGTAAAAGGACACAGGGTGAACACTTGAGGAAATATTCATACCTGCGGAATACAGAGCTCAGAAAGCCATCCATCGTCAGTAATAAGCTTGTAATCGATAGGCATTTGGCGTAAATAGGCAATATATAATGTAAATAGATATTACATTATATGGTATGTTCGTGTACACCAGATCGATGGCACTATAAGTGATTGTACTTGAGTGAAATATAAGACCACCAACCTTGGTGAATTTTGTTCGTCTTGTCTGTAGCAGTGCCCAATTAGACAGAATTTTGTCTGAGGTCCTCAAATTTGATATTCATGAATATGTTTGTCAAACATATTCATTGAATGTTCACTCTTTCGGAAAGACTGACCTGTATGAAGAGCGAATGTTTGCAACTGCGAGACAGCATTTGAGAAAGTCTCTTTGAATATTTGGGGAGGTATGACTGACAGAAGATCAAGTGTCTAAAACATCTTGCAGTGTTCATTTACATACATTCATTATGACCATTCTGTGAAATGTCGTAGTTGAGGTGCGTCATCTACATGAGGAGTGGTGGACAGGAAGTTGAGGGTAGGATTAGAACAAAACAAAGGCGGTTCTGATTGACGGCAGGTTAGAAGTATTTTGCTGGCAGGGGTGGTTCTATTTAATTCTGTGAGTTCATGAGTCTTCGTCAATTCATATACAACGTCCTTATATATACATTTATACAAGGGGCAAAGGCAAGATGATGAAAAAGGAGGAGATGATTGCCAATAAAAACTACACGCTCGGCTCACAGATGAAAGCGCCGGTCACTACACACTTCCTCTGTGTACTCCTTTCTATTCGCATGAACTCCTTCCTGGCTACATTTACTCATGCGATACCTTCTGGATAGGTGGAATACACTGTAAGGGACAAATATTCACAGTTTGCATTAACAGCATGTGCCGGCTCTATGAATCATAGAAAATCTGCAAACGAATATTCCAATTTATCCCAAGTGGGACTTCTTCCAAAGCCTAACTTTGTGCTCTATCTCATCTTGAATCAACAAATTAATTGCGTTATTCACACAAGACTATTTCCAACTTACTTAATATATTATGCTTCCTCCTATGTTGACATTCCTGTATTTCTGAGATACGACCCAAATAGAAGTGATGATACAGTGGAATATAAATAGTGCTGTCAGAACCACCAGTCAAGGGTTCTTTATGATAAGATTTACCTTGGCTCATAAAGAGGGCTTCGTAGTGGCTGCTCAGAATGCAGAATGCGAATATTAATGTGAGGATTGTGCTTTGACCATTATTTCTCCACCTATTCTGATAGAACAATGTCATTGACAATAGAATTGCTGTCAATGAAGTACCCATTACCAAGTAGAAATCTGTCTCAATTGGACTCCCCACTTCGTCCTTTCTGTTAAAGTGTCGTCCATACAGTTTAAAGATGGATTCACCTGCGGTACCCAATAGGATTTTCAGCAGGCAGGGCTTTGTTCTGAAATGTCGCCAGTTGGTAAGCGCCATCGGGCTCATTACTTCACTGGCTGACTGAAGTCCATGGCCGTTTATTACCAAAAGAAGTTTCTATTGCAACTTATTTATTTTTGGAGTATGAAAGGCCTTGTAATACAGTCTTATATGGAGCGATGAGATTCCAACTGCTGTTGAAATTGAAGGCACTCCTACACACGCGTATATATATTATACATGTTAATGTATAACCTTTAGTATCTACGTGTTAAGCTGTGTATCTCCGTTAGCAAAGGTCTAATCTCAGTTAGCGGTGATACAGATATGCAATATGTATTATGTGTCTAGTGTTGCTAGGGAAGATATCACTGAGCAACACATGCTAACAACAGTTAGCTAATTACTGAAATGCATAGCTCATCACTATCTGGCAATCTTAATACAGACACAAAATTCTTTTTTTCATGAAATCATGTATCCTTTTGCCTGCTTATCCTCCTGATTGTATTTGGATTCCGAGAAGGCATCAATAATATGATATGAGCTCAATACATGCATCTGTAATATAAGGAATCATATGTTAGCTCGGCAGCTACACATTCTCAACTGTATGAATATTTTTCGAGTCTACCACCCAAGAGCTGTAGGAATTAACAAAGACGTGGACATACTTCAAAAGTCAGGGAAGTGACAGCTTAGAGGAAAAGCATGAGGATTATATCTGCATTCAGAGAACCAGGAACTCATGAACGTAGGGGTGACACACTACCTCTGGGCGAAACTCCCCGTAATTACGTCATATGCTAAAGAGAGATGGAGGAAAGAAGACTTTGGAGAGATAACAGGAAAGTCCTAGAAGTGAAGGAGCAATTACAGGCTTTGGTCTTCTCTCAGAAAAGGAGGGGGGCTTTCCACTTTCCATGACCTCCTGATACTTACAAAGCACTCAAAAACTATCCGACGTTCTGGAACACACGGACTGAATCCTAGCGATAGGTTGGTTGATAGATGATAGGGTTGCTTGCATAATGAATGAGGCCAGGGAAGAACGTATATCCTTGACACAGCAGATAAAGAAAGCCATGTCAGTATTGATGAGACACTTTCTTTAGCGAAGCAAACCTCGGAGAAAGTTTAGAGATGTATGTCTCCTTGGCCGATATACGATGGGCCAAGGATTCCTAAAGGACGGCAATTTGTGTCGGGGGCGGGCGCCTGGCTGGCTCCGCTCATTGGTCGGCCATTGTGCGCTGATTGAAAGCTTCTCGTCGCTGTCTATCGGGACGTGTCTCTTCCTGTGCTGAGGTTGACTCTATGGGTGCAAGTAGACAAACAGTAAACGATACATAGGAGCGCACTGCCGCATAAATAGAGCCAATTACACCCGCTACACCAACTGGCTACCCGCCTACAACCACCGCTCGTGTACATCAATGGTTCGCACCCAATTGCTATGCCCAGAGGCCGTTGGTGCGGGCCTGCCCTCGGCTTGGCCAATCGGGTTGCAGGACAGGCGTCAGGTGCGGGACTGTGCGGCGGCCTTTGGCGGCGTGCGTCGATTGAGCGCTCATTACGCGTGGCCGCAGCGCGGGACAAAACTCCACGCGATTAGGGAGCCTGCCGAATCTCGCCCCCTCCTTGTCTGCCTCCCACCACCCGCCGGTTTGTCCCCCTTCACCGTCATTTGTATCTGAACGTCCATCAATTGTCGCCAGTCACTCTAAGGGTTCACAACCTCTGCCTCAAATTTGAGGCTCAAGAGGTCTAATTTTGCAAAAGCTTGCATGTGATTGGCCCATGTTTCACCCTTTGCCTCACTTCTGCAGTTTTCCATCATGTGTGTTTTGTCATGCTCCAAAGAGTATCTCCCGATACCGAATGACACCTACTCTCTCTCTGTGCTCTCTCTGACTCAGCTATCTCTGTCTCTCTGTCTCTGTCTCCCTCTCTTTCGTTTCTCTCACGCGCTACCCGAAACCTGTGATTTAACACCCACAGCACGTCTCCGTCTCCTGCCACCCAACACACGTCACTCCGCTGCCTGGGATCGACCGTCCACTCTCTACGCACTCCCCCCCCCCCCCAGCTCCACTAACGACCCCCTCCCTCATCTACCTAGGCCTGGTACCCACAAAAAAAACCCACCCTAAAACCACCCCTTGCTCACAAACCGCCAATATTAGGCGCCGAATTTTCCTTTTGAAAATGGTCTTGACGCAATCAGCAACATCAATTACATCCACCCACGAAATGTCACCGGGTGCAGTGGGCGTAGGGTGAGCTGTGTTATTGAATACGTGCAGGTTGAGATGAGCGACTCGGGGCGAGCGGCTCGTCTTGTCATCAGGACACTGGTCGACGTGTGCAGAGTGCGCGACCATTGTGCTCTCATAATGACGATGGTTATTGCTATTATCATAATAACAGTTCTGCTCTTAACACGAATTATCATGATATTTATATTCTTAATTGTCATATCGATAACAAGATTATTTATATGTAAGCTATAAGTACAGTTATACTCGTCATTTTGGATAAGAGATTAAATAGTAGAGGTAATAACACACTCTGCTTATATCAAACTTGAATAATTCTGAACTGAGACCATTATGGATTTCGTATCCATGGCAATCCTTGATACTGCCTCATTAATGTGGTCGTTGACAAAGCATATCTCCGATATGATTACAAACTATTGAAGTTCACCATCGACAAGTTACCCATGACAGAGAAGAAATTGTCTAGGTTGACGATTTGATGGCATCTTTCTGTGAACAAATCAAAGAGCGTAAATACATCATGATTCTCATATTCATTTAATCAGCAAATTATAATATATTTTGTTCTAAAAAACGTCCAATTCAACGCTATCGCAGTCAGTAATCCTCTCCTATTTTGTTTAATCTATTTCCTTTTCTCTTTCTCCGGGTCCCTTGTTTTCGAATGGTGTAAAGTATCCTTGCCCGTCATTAAAATGTGTTTTCTTGAATTGCAATTATCCTTGTCTAGCTTCTCTGATTCTTTTTGTCCTAAAGCTGATATCACACTTCCCAAGTCCCTTTCGTTTTCCTGATAGTTTAAAATTAATATATAATAGTAACACTTCAGAGATTTAATCCTCGTTATTGATTAATTTACTTATACGGTTCCTGTGATTCATAGGATCGGCAGTCCTATTGATTCTGATACGCCCTTTTTGTGTTCATATTGCCCTATCTTACTAAACTATTTAATGCTAATACATGCTTATCATAGGACAATCTTGTTTTTACCCGCTGATTAAATTCTAACTCGATTCATCTTCTTAAATCATATTGATTTATTACTTTTCCAATTATCTTTTTAAGATCATTTATGAGCTTGATATGATAATAAATATCCGATGAAATCAGATAACGAGCTAATAATCAAGAGTGAATGCTTGTCCATTACATTTTCATGCTTGATGATATTGGCAAATCAAAATTGACCATGTAGTCCACAACAGCACATGTAGGCACAGCTTTTAAATGTGTACAATATTCCGCATGATACGATTAGAATTCTCTTTTTCCGGATAAGTCATATGGTCGCTGATAATAAGAAAAAACGCCAGTTCAATATTTCCGATCTCTGCATCTAGGGGACACCACTGTTGTATTGACTTTATTTGCCATTAACCATCCAAGTCTGTGGTATACGAAAAA
Source organism: Alentia gelatinosa (assembly GCA_950022655.1). Lineage (NCBI taxonomy): Eukaryota > Metazoa > Annelida > Polychaeta > Phyllodocida > Polynoidae > Alentia > Alentia gelatinosa. The sequence goes on along the minus strand of OX465583.1, from coordinate 42,751,573 downwards.
TACAATATTATATTGGCAATTTTTATAATATAATCTTTCTAAAACCCCATTGAGTATATTTTAATTAATTACATACAATAAACCCAGCATTCTTTTGTTTCTATTACCGTTTTTTAATAGATTTTACATTCAAAACACTACTCTTCTGTAAGGTTCTGGATATCCCCCCATTATAAGGCTTTCATTGGCAAGGGCTATAGCGTTGGTGCAGGTACCCTACCACTGCAAAAGATGCCAATGCCACCACCACTGCCGCCGCTACCAACACCTCTACTGCCAATGCCACTTTCACACCCACCGCTTTCACACCCGTCTGCACACGCCCGGTCATAGACAATACTCGGATAATGTGTGGAGGCAGAGGACTTCGAGTCATCCTACCACATACACACATCCCAGAGTTGGGGAGGGATGAAGGGGGAAGGGGGGAGTATGGGAGGGCGGGTACCAACACTGCAACACAGAAGGGTGGTCAGAAATTGAAGGGGGGCAGATGGGGTGAAAAACCTTTTTTTATTTTTTGTCTTTATACATAAATGTTTATACACCAAACATATATGATTCGTATGTGACCGGCGTATATATGTCACGCACAGAATATCTATATATATATATATATATATATATATATATATATATATATATATATGAAATAAGTTGGGGTTTTCGCGCAGCAATTATTACATACCTAAATACAAAAAGAACGCCATTTTTTATACTTATTATATGTACCAATATTCATCCTATGTTCTCAATATGGCGACCCTCTAGACAAAACATTGTGTTCTATTAATCTTTTCAATGTTGCATGGTTAAATTAGAATATAGCTTATTCAATTGGAACTTTGTGAAGGAATCGTTTCCAGATATCATTATCCACTCTAGTCAGCAAACATAATTCTTCTCAACTTACTTTGAGTTGCTCTCAACTTACTGTCAGTATCAAGTGATAAGATGGAATTGCATCAAGACCCATTGCCACTGAAATATGCTATGAGATTTGGTTGTGGAGTAATCTCAAGAGGCAAACCCGAGTGAGATTATGTCGCAAACTAAAATGAATTGTCTATTTCTAATGGCTATGGATCAAGTGGTGTTCAGATTTTATCTCATACCTATTACTGATTAGGTTTTGTATTTTTACCCTTTGAGTATTCTATTCCCAATAGTCCAAGGGAGTTGAGTACGAGTTTCTAATGTTGAGTCTATGGGGAAAAAGACCAGGTATGAGATGATACAAGGAAACAATGTTCCTGTCTTCGTACATGGAAAATACGCTGGAAAACCAGCGATCAAATAAACCGATGCCGAAGTCAGAGGTTCCGTTGATCGCTTAAAGAATTGTAGCTTAAAGAAAAATCGAGTCGGTTTGTTACATTGGCTATTGCGTTGAAACAAACATAGCTAGATTTCTATAGTGTGTATTTACAAAACAATTGGTTTTGTTTGTGTTTTGCCGATATGTTGTCGGTACACTCGAAGAGACGGCCATCTTGGTTTCTGTTGTTCCAGTCACATGATGTCATACACCATACACCACCTAGATGGCGTTTAGGTATAAAAACCACATGGGCATGAGCTAGTAGTATTTGCAGGTGATACGACCAGAGGTATCTAATAATATCAAGAAATTCAAAACATGCGTGATGCTGTGATTTTTTTTTTTTTTTTTTTTTTTTACAAAATGGGGTGGTGTCTAATTAAGACCTGGAACACAAATTCTATACCATGGGCGACATGCTCAAAAACCCTGTCTAAAGGTTAGAGTGGTCGCGCAGACTTTGAGCTTGCTGCAAAAGACTAACCCTTCACCATCTGCGTGCCAACACTATTATATTGGGAAAGGAGCAGAGGGCTCGTGCCTCCGGGTGTTAGAGGTGGCCCCAGCTGACCAATCACTAGACCAGAATACTGCATCAACCCACTGGCGCTTGATCCTAGACATGTTGCTGTAGAAAAAAGCTGACTGGGTGCAAGCGGGTTAGGGAAAATGATCCAGAGAATCTTTTCCAACCACGGACTCCGTACGGAAGTCCAACGGAACGAAGAAATTATACACAGAGAGTGCATTATAACCTAAACCTTTTGATTGGCATTTATCTACACTTCCACGCTCATTCATCGATGATGAACGTACCATTTGCCTCTATTGTGTTAGGGATAGTTCCTCTCAGAATGAGAATGTGCTCCTATTCGTGAGACATTAAAAGACATTATACGGTTTTATATCTTTAAAAACATCCAACCGCTACTATTCATCATATGACCGTCTTCCCTTCCCAACTTCCGGACCTTTCACGGTTTGTTACCTTGTATGTCGTTGTGATAAAGTGCAATGGTGTTATGTTACCATACCTGTTTTATCTCACTTAAAATATAACCCCATTTTCACACAACGTTTGAAAAGGGAATCATGGGGCGGGCCAACTAGGCCCTGATACTTGAGGAGTAGAGGAAGAAGGCCTGGAGGTGTGCAAACGTGGATACAATGGCCGACCGGATGTGATAACGACTACTCACAGACCCATTCGTATGCAGCCGGTCACGTGGCCTCTGGTCACTGGGTCCCGGCGGCCGACTTCCGGTGGTGCGCGTCTCCCCGTGGTGAGTTATATATCAGACACAGACCGCCTCCTGGCGGGAAGTGGGGCAGTTGTTGGTGTGACGTGAGCTAGTCACATAGAGCAGTCAGAATCAAAGGACCTACTATGTTGTAGTCTGGTAGAACAATCCTGGAATAAGTACACATGCAAGGTCAAGATAACTATTTGACGAACGAGAAGCAGATTACTCTATATCACGGTGTTATTCGCCCATTTTTATGAGGCAAATCACACCTCCTCTATTATTCAATAGCCGGACTACTGGCGCCAATGGTCAAATTGAGTATGATGATAAATGCAGTAAGCCCTTTCCTTGCTGCCCGCTAAGAATCGGTAGTTGAATGGGATTTGCAAGGATTATAAGTTAGTCCGTGGCTAGTCCTGGGCCTTTAATAGTAAATTGTCGGTTACTCTTGTCCTTCGAGAGAGGATCGACAAATGGCTTTTGCTTTCATGACGTGTCTCTTTAGATCAGTTTCCTTATAGTCACTGTATGGCGACTGCGAGAGGAAGGAGGGCCCTTTCCAAGATCCATATACGATTAAGTATCCCATCCCTCCAGTGATGACCTTCCTCCTGGAAATATAGCCACATGGTCAAGAAGAGAGATTTGTGATCTTACGTATATGGTTACTAGTGAACAAGAACGAATATCACTCGAAACGCCTATTTTAGTGAATAATAACACACAAGAGATGTCTGGTTTGTACATTAAGCCACGGGGTCTCTCTATCTTTGCGGCTCCCATGATGATATATCAGAATTATCCCCTTGTAATAGAGTGATTTAGAAGCAAGTAATAAGTAGCGGGAATTTATTCTGATAATGCCTTGTACATATCCCGATTGGTTCTCCTCAGGTCTCGTTTACCTTTTCTCTCCTGTCCCACAAATGAGGCACGTCTTAAGTACTATGTTCGTATTCCACTCCCTCAAGCTTTCATCGATCTGTCATAACCATGGCTGTTTCTGAGCCCGTTTCACCCTTGTCCACCTGGTCCTTGTCTCTGGTGAAGTCCCTGTCCCACCCCACCCTGTTTTACCCTCCTCATAATCACTCATCCACCTGCTCCTTGAGTGGGCACTGGAGCCAGGCCTCAAGTCCACCTTTTCATGGAAACACTCACTTGGGATCTCTTCACCTTCCAGGCACGAGCTGTAACCCCTTCCCCACCCTCCACAGGTGTGGGTATGTTGGTCGGGATGTTCTGATACATATCTGGCCATCAGGTACTGTCTGCTAACCCAGAGCATGGGAAATCTATCCCTCGTATGCTCAGACTAGGCTGCCTTCCGATTTAAGCATATTGGAATATTTCATCATTCATAGCCTATTCCTAAGCAGGCATATGCCAAGCGAACACTGCCATATGGCGCTGGGGATCTTGTTCACCTTTGCACGAAATCTTCCATACTTCGTCGTTCACTATCCAAAACAAGTTCACATAATTAAATGGGAGATTTCTATAAAATAGGAAATGTTAGGCTCCATAAGAGGGAATGGGGTCCAAATTTTAGGGTAACACCAATGACCCCTTCCCAACCACCACGTGTGACAACGCTAGCACGCAAAGCCTCCCTATTCAACTTGTTATGGCAAACTGGGTCACTTTTTGAGCTGCTCGCAAAGCACTTCAGATATAGTGATGGCAGGCGACCTGCTCACCGCACCAGAACGGGTTCTAAAAATAATCCGGTGTCGGTTTGGCATTTTGCTGACGTCGTTGATATCATCAGACACTCGTTCCCATTGTGGGCGCCCCGGGTGAAGCACGTACATTGTAGAGAAGCTCACCAGCTGGCTCCACCCTCCATCCTCACACCCGTGTCAACACACCCTGTGGGCTCTTGGCGGCCGGTGAATAGGTCAATGTTGTAATTTAACTACCTGGAAAATGTTGCTGTTCTGCACTGGTATTGGTGGTTGTTAGGGTGATTTTAGTGCGTCGGGCCGATGGCAGATCATGTTGTTTTGCGTGACTAACATTTTGATAGGATGGTGGTGATTGCTGTGTCGGATGATAATCATGTGAGGGATATCGGAATAATTGTTGTCTTTGGGCGATTGTTCCACTGATTCAGACCGTTGCTGTTTTGTTTACTAGTGCATCCGGTTCAAGTGCGCCAAATCGAGCATACATAACATCTGAGTTTGGGTACATATGTAAATCTTATTGCTCAAAATTTCTTTTATTGTTGTTTGATTTTAGCCACGATGGAAATATAAAATGTATAGTTAGAAGTATCATTTTATTCAATTTCTCCACGAAAACTATACATGTTGCATATAACAAGTTGTTTGTTGGTTTTTCAAATATCAATCCATTATTGTTCTTACTCATCTTTTTAAATGATTATCATACTGGAGTAATCGGTTAGCTGATTGTCGGCACGTATAGATCTTCCACCTCCTCCGCCTCTTGCCATTGTAATTTTGTGACATGTGTTATTCTTAAAGCATATACAACTTTATTTTGAAAATTATTAGCAATTCACCCCATAAGGCCACCTTATTTCTTTTTTTCCGGAAATCGATGTTGCAGGATATTCTTTTGCTTTTCATCTTAAGAAGCAACGGATGAAAGCATTGATTTGGAAAGTATTTAAGTGCTAAACCAGATAAGACAACCATCGCAGATTGAATGTCGAAGAAATTCGGTTGATGAGCAATCCTCTCAATTTTCTTGAGGACGTTCCGAGAAGCGCTACATCATTACCGTGTTTTATAATATGAATGCCTACTCTTTGTCCGCACTGTTTCCCTGCGAGTAAATCAGCTCCATTGTCCAACTGTCAATTCACCACAAGAGAAAGACCAAGAAGGATCTCTCCCCTGTCCCCCAGAAACCCTTCAACCGGCTCCTCCCTCTCCTCTGCCGGCGTGTGAGATACCATCGAGCGCAGTACGGCGGGTTAAAAAGGAGTCGATCTTTCAATTAGGGGCCAGCAGAGACACAGGGAGGTGCGATCAATCTGTCGGTCCTGTCCGAGCACGGGGATGAGCATTGATCGTCGCCATGTCGGGTGCCGGAGTGTCGGCGCCGCCCTCCCGGATAACGGCCGTCCCCGGGAGAGGACCCCGGGCGCGTGGGCGCTATACCCGCTTTACCCCAGCCCGTGCACCACACCCCACAGCCCGTCTACCGTGACGCGCGTATATCTCACCCAGGATTGGGTTCCACTACCACCTGGCAGGGTTAAAGGCGTGCTCGTAAGTCACCGGGGGATAAAGCTAGAGGCTGCTTCTCAATATCGGTCTCAATAAAATTCTCACAAATGCGATTTTAGCTACTACCTAAAACATAGGTGAATCTCATCTGAGAACGGGTGGAGGAACTATTTATTGTGGAAATGTAGTTATCAGTGTTGATCTTTTATACGCTTCTGTATTAATCTATATTATGTAGCTCATCTCAAACCTTTGACCTATGTCAGGTTTATGAGGATTACATACAAATGGCAGGTTTGGGAGATGGCATTAGTCTATAGTGCACTGCATACATATACCCCATCTCTTGGTATCAGGACCGAAGGAAATCTCTATTTTGCTAATCGTCTGAATAAAATGTAGATTTCCTCATATGTCAATCGACGTGTATTAAAAAGTCCATAATGTTTTAGCCTATCAGACCAATCGTTCATAGCGTGTTATCAAACCACAGGGTTTAGATACGTTTCCATTGTCTTTGGACTGGGACCTTTAAACGCCACTTATATTGAATCAATTGCTGGTTTTAACCACCACTTAAGAACGGATTTTATGATGAAAAAGGAAATTTAATTTCATAATCCAAAAAGACAACTGCACCTGCAAGGATTCACGAAAGGTTAAGCACAAATTTTCGAGGATTTGTTTTTAATCAGCGTTTGATTGGTTCTGCCAAATAAAAACCCTATAAAGTTTTAATCTTCGGATGGACCTAAGAACAGTTCTGCATCATTCTACGAAATCTGAGGCATATATCCAATAATGCGAAACTCATTCACAGACTTGTAACTACGCCTTTCCCGCCTAACGGCGTCGGGGCAAGTATTTTACAAGTCATTATCAGATACAGTTCCTAGTCTGTTTTCCTAATGTACCTGCGGCAAAGCAAACTCTGATGATAGTAAGGTTACGGTCGGCCTTGGTGAATTTAAAATAAGGAAATGACTTTGAACATGAAAACCTCATGAATATTTTCTCCTTTTTCTTACCTGGTGTTTATTTACTTTGATGTAAGGCCAATCGCATGTTACCTGAGGGGAGTATTACAAACAAGGTCCATGTAATAATTCCGACATGATGATGGGATCCAAGGCAGACCGACCTACATTTAAATTTAAAGGAAAATGTTTATATCAGCCTTTCCACGGTGCAAATTACATCATTCTGCATATCTCACCTCATACAATGTTCTGACAACTGCATACAGAATATCTGTAAAAGTATAAAGAATAATCCGTAACTTTAACTTTTGACCTCATAAATTCCTTGAAATGTTCTTTGTGATACTGACTGAAAAAACGTGTGTACGTGAGTGACAAAATCGTTTATATAACTTACAAAGATTTTAAACACATGGTTCTCGACATGGATGAAGAGGCGTGATACTAAAAAATGTATTTTGTGATGTTGCAGGTCCCATCAACACGCATGAAGCATGTACGTGTCACTGAGGGCTTGGTTTATGATGTACCTTGGCCTGGTCGCGATCACTGTATGCACGGCAACCAAAGCCAGTAAGTACATCTACTCTGATTTCACCTCCAAGGTATTCCGCCCACCTGATTGCTAGCCATGTAGCTTTAGCGCAAGGAGCTGTGGACTTTATGTGTGGGCGCAGGAGCCATGACTCTAAAGGCGCCTTTAATCTTTGCGTGTAAAGGAGGAGCTTTATTGCCTTTACAAAAGAGTCGTTTTGGGGGAGAGAACTCTCAGTAGTATATGGAAAGTGAGGATATGCACAGGAATAAAAGAAACGAAAACAATTGACGAAGATGCATTTAATTACTGATCCAATCACTAAACTAACTATACATTGAGCCTCATGGGGTGTTTTTCCTGGTATTGATCTTGAGGCTTTATGACAGTGATGGAAGCTTAAGCTGAATGGTATATTTCATCTGGTAATAATGATTGCAATTAGCAATAGGAAAGAATTTATATGAATTTGATTGTTTGACTTGTGATCACCAATATTGTCCTCTGCTTAATTGATCATGTCTGTATGAATTATATCAATCGCATTATAACAATAGCAGTTGATGAATTCATGACTGATAAAACCTGATATGTTGAGGTAAGCCAGTCGAGTTTACTTTGGTGGCCATCAAGGGTAATCAAGTATTTATGTTAACCTTATGCTATTTCAGTCTGTTCTAGCAACTGGCTCAATAAATAGAACGTTTACTTACTATCCTAGATAGTACACACCTCCTGTACCTGAATAACTACTGTTTAGAACTACCACAATATAAACTACAAACCCTCTTTTATGTGTATATATGACCCTCCTATGGATTCTTTAACATTACCCGTGAAATTATATCCCTCCAATACCATATACCTGTTTCCAAAATATGTTCTCGAAGATTTCAACAATTTACTGCATCATATATAGTAGACTGTCACAATAATAGGTGAGTCAAATTAGAAGCAGGCCTACACTAAAAATGTCAGGGAAATATACTGGATAATATAGTAAATGTGGACGGTATATTACCGTAATCCCATTTGCAGTTCCATAGCGTATATTTGGTATCACAAAATGGTATTCAACTGTAAACGTATTCAGTACTGAAAACCATCCAATCTAAAGTCAATTTACAGTACGAAACTGTAAATATGGATACATTAGAAACACATAGAATAACTCCAATATCAGCAACAAATCAAAGTACTGAATAAAATCTAGAGGTTAACTTCATCAAAATGTGTAATGGATATTCATAAATCTCCTGCAAGGTTTCTGCCATTTAAACTATTAATTTCAAAGTTGTAATGACATTCATTTTATTTGGAAGATTAAACACGACTTTCAGAAGACATATCATAAAACATAACTAGGATTGTCTTGATCCTACCATATCTAATCCATCCTTGTACTGTCAGTATTCCTGTGATATAGTCTGCACTTTAAATATTAGAGCTGAAAAACTTAGATGTCAAAATATCTTTGATAATAATGATCGATGATATTGATAAGCCAATATGTTGCTAGGGAATGCAAGATGGGAGCCATCACAAGGTATTCACTACTGTATTCATATATTAAATATCTCCTAGATAAAACGGTTCTAGAGACCCGCATTAACAAGATTTATGTGCACTAATGCACCATCTATATACAGGGAAGAAAGTCAACAATGAGGAAACGCATATAAAAATAATCATTCATTATGTTATTTTGGAATAGAATAGCTATTCAATATATGAAATTTCGGAATTCCGTCATTTGTCAGAAAACTTGCATCCCTGTATAGTATATTCACACAGCTTTCCACTTTCATATTTACAGATTTGTGTAATTATCAAAATATGGTTTATTACAGTTTTAAGATTCACGTTCAAAAATATATCGTGGGTTTGAACCGCTACGTGGTCACAACGGATTGGATGCACGCCACGTTTACACACATATTATCGTAAAACTGGATGAATTTTAATCTTGGCCACCGTATGCCACGACTGGAGTTTGGCATAGTGACTTCATGAGGCGAAGACGAGTGAAGTCTGGAGCCAAAACTCCAGGAGTGGCATACAGTGACCAAGATTAAAACGAATCAGGTTTTGATTTTATCCTACCCTGTCTCCTCGATTTTGGAATATTACGAGATAACAATTCTTTATGCCACTAGTGGCATATAAAACTCCGTATGCCAGTCAGCGTGGCATACGGAAACTAAATGTTAAGCCTATGGGATTTTATATTAGGGGTAGGATAATACCTGAACTGCGATCAAAATACGGTTTAGTACAGTTAAGATTTACTGTCAGAAATATATTTCGGTCATCCGTGAAATTGACGCGAATTCCTTTGCAATGCAGTGTTATATGTCTGAAGTATGCCTTCCCAAATACATCAAATTACCTTCTTCGTATTCAAAGGTTTCTATGGTCGCGTGATTCCCATGGCGGCGTACTCCTACCTAAGCTTATACAGCCCATCACACTGATATGAAAGCCGAAAGACACGTTCTCAAATTTACCTAATTCCTGTTTCTGTCCACAGCCGGCGTCCTAAGGAGAGGTCGCAAGGGTAGGGTCTGGTTTCCACCTTCAGCATTCCACCCGGTGTACACTTACTGTTGTGCCAGTGTAATCAGTATCTGAGTAGATGTGGTCACTGGTAGAGCTAATGACCATTCACCTACGTAGCCATGATCTCGATCATCTTTATGTCTGCATATCTGTATGAATATATAGCTTTTATTATTGTTTTACTGTATGTTTCAGTCGTTGCAGTGGCTACTTTTACGTTTTTCTTTAGGTACTTCATCTATGCTTATTTTACCCTTTTCAGGATGGAAGCAAGTGTTGTAATTGGTTGTTCATAGGAAATAGTTTATTCACTAAAGCATTATGAAAATCTAATTAGGGAGCAAGAGATGTGATTACATTCATAGCTGACTTTCTGTGGACACAATGTAGGAAACACCCATTTCAGACTGACAATGCATTTAAGGTTTTGTTTTGATATAAATCATTAACGAAGGGATTCCCTCCACTCAAATATTAGTTATCCTACGTGTCCACATTAGAAAGCCTAGAATGTAATAACTTCTAAGGCAAATCTATAGACATTTCTTTTTAGGCGACCTTAGTCATTATACAGTTACATTATTATTGTCTGTGTTGTAATGTTACATTTGAATGTACATATAGTTATTAGTACTAGCTAGTAGTCATATCTACCTTTCAATATAAAAGGTTCGTCTAATGTCGAAACGTTACTAACTTCTTATTTTATACTAGTGAGGATTTTTTATTTGAAATGGCGCCAAACAGTCTTCAGGCCAGTATTACAAGTTCAGCTGTAGGCTTTGAATGTTGTTCCGCCTTTCAAAGTCCAGAGTAAGACATCTCACTCAGGTGGTGTAGTGCTAATAAGAACAAGTTGGGGTGGAATTAAACGGATCACGTTTACCGAGAGATAAGACAAGCAAATCCCCAAAGCTATGGTGCTCAACTGAGAGGTTAAATGAAGATTAGAAGCATACAGCAACATTAAACTTCTTACGAAATTACGAATGATGTGTATATTACGTGTAATAAAACCAAATTACCTATATTGTCAATTATAAGACAAACTAATAATACGGAAATTCAAGCAAGTAATCACAGGTCCCACATGAGTCAAAGAAACCACGTAAAAGAACAACTGCATATGTTCTAATTCGAATGGCAATCTCCTCATACAACCAAGTGTATGTTACCAGGAGCAAAGGTGTAATTTTCAGATCAATAGTGATCTATATAAAGCTCCGACTTGGGTGTGTAATGTCATCTAAATCGCGACGCAGGACCACCTACAGCTGAATAGAATACATCATTCCAATTCCCATCCAAGTACGAATATGTTAATATCGACCAGGATTCCTAGTATTGCAATGACTTATTTGGAAGGTAATCCAATTGAATCAAATGCGGACTCAATACTAATGTGCCATAACTGGCTGATTGATTGTTAATGTAATCAAATCCTTAATCCCAACATTAGGCATAATACAGAAGTAGCAGTACACAATTTCGTCCCCTTCCCTCTTCCTTACTTTGAAGAGGTTCCCTTTACCTATACTGACACCAATATCCCAAATTTATAAAGAGTGATCCCATTTGTCAATTTTACATAACACTCACTCCCAGCCAATTACATAGCTAGTTAAAAGAACTCTGTGTCTCGGATCATCCATACAAAGGCTGCCACACGATGCTCTTCAGACGTAGGGCTGCAGCCCAAGTGTATTGCTTATCTCTGTCTCTGTTGCTATCTCAGGGGGAGGACGAATGCAGCAGAAACACATACTAGATAAGCACCAGCCTGGAGGTAGAAAGAACAGAATAAATTTGGAAAATGGTAAGCGCTTTGTGTGTGATTTGTGGCCTCACCGGCCAGCTGGTTGCCGCCCTATGCGTGAGACTCATCAGTCTAGACTTCAGCACCAGACAAGCCATTTTAACGGTGTCATTACTTGAAGGGCAGTTCATTCAACGAGGACTTACATACGGCGATGCCAATAAATAATTCCATTTGTAAATAGTAGTCCTTTTATGATATCTTTCCATCTCTGCTAATTATTCTGAGTGTATAAATTCTTTACATTTCCTACTATTGGCCTTAAGTATCAGGATTGCAGAAATTGCATTTTTACAGCTTGCAATTACGGTCGGCTGGATCTTAGGTGTAATCAATTTTGTATGAAGATGTAATCTTCGAGAAAGAAGTTGTATTTAAGGTTCATTGTTCAAAGTTCACTGATAATGCATGCAAGTCCAATTCACACCCACTTTGATGTATATGCACGACAACCTATTGCCTATTCTTGTCTTCAAACCTATGGGCAATAACTGCCATCATGACTAATGAACTATGTGTGCCTAAATTGCTCACAGACACAGCAAGAGCAATACGGATCTTATACAATGAACATGAATCGAAAGTCCCTTAATTTGAAGTAACTTTGGCAATTCGTGATGATAGCGAGAGTAATAAACTTCCGCCATTCCGCACCAATCGTAATTGCATAAGACGTTTCACATGGTGAATTAAGAAATATATATAATACTACTTCAAATTGAGTGATATATGATTCATGGCTTATTGAATTCCTGATTTACATCTCTGAGTTTTAACACACTAACTCTTCTACTAGAATGCTGCGTGCCGGATGAACAGCGATTGATGGCCAAACTCCTCATCAACTATGAGCCCGCCTCCAGACCTGTCTTTAATGCCTCCCATGTTGTAACAGTCAAATTTGGCTTAACACTCACTCAAATATCCGACATGGTAAGTGACACACCCAACCATCTTTGTAAGAGATGTGTATTAGAACAGATGTATCCGTGACCCAATAGACTGGCTTCATATGGCATGTGTTGTGTGTGTTTGCATCTGTACCGCAGTTCTTTATTCAGCATGGTCAAAGCTGTGGCTCCCTTTGTGTGGATTTCCATTTTCAGGACAAACCATCGGTGGAAGATTCACTGTTTGCATGAGGAAGAGGATATGCCTGAAGAGTTTGTCTGCAAATGTCCTAAAACTCCTCCGCGACGTCATAGTCCCATGATATAAGAGAAATAGTATGCTAGGCCTAAAGACAAATATAAAAGATGTTATGTATATAGTGAGAGGTCCCTTCAGAAATCAATATGAAATCCGAGGCAGACACACCCCGTACAACCGTTGCCCATAGAGATGGCACATCTGTCAGTACGATCAATGGCTTTTAGATTACGGTTAACAACCATATCCCATTTACAAACATGGTATTTATATTGTCACGATAGTGTTTCATTCAGATGAAAAACATATTAATTATGAGGATTAAAACTGTGGAAGTTTATGGTTATGTCATAAACCCATTCAAGAAAAGTGGCCATCTGTTATGATTGAATCCATTTGGAATGCCTATTTAGGAATTTGAGCCAAATTTTCTTACAAGTAATTTGGTCAGCGGTCGTCTTTTGCATAGGAATCCCAAACCTAGTGTAGCATGACTGGTACTTCCCTCAGATCTCAATCAAATAGCGCCAAAAACAAATTACCTTAATAGTGTTGCATAATGAACGAAATGCAATTCTCCAAGTGTCTGTCAATTTAATAGGCTGGGCCCGGTATAAAGTGACAACAGTCTAGGTTGATCATGGTCATATTTGCAGACACACTCTCTAGGCGGATCCGGACGCCACCTGGGTGTACAATGCGTGTTAGTGTCAGTTTCTCAGTGTTGTCGTAGTGGTCTGATGTTATATACCTTTATAGGCGAGGTTGGAACCGACAGCGACGGCATATATCCAGGGTCAACGGGCTCAGCAAAAAAAGTGCGACTTCCCGACGAACAACGCCTTCTCAGAAAGATCCTCTACAACTATGACACTGCCGCCCGACCAGTGTACAATGCCTCTAACAAGGTCACTGTTCAGTTTGGGTTTACCTTGACGCAATTATCTGACATGGTATGTAAGATTCGCCATACACTCAACGATTTACTTCCTCTACTCCCTTCCTTTTCTGACTTAATAAGACGAATGATTTTCTCGACAATATCAAATTCAGATTGACTGAAACTGATATTTCCCTCCCGAGCAATTGACCTTCTATCCTTGATTACAATGCGCATATATACACTGCATTGTTCTGCAGCTCACCGAATATCAATTGTTGTGTCACTGACTTAGATTGCATTTCCTTGATGTGTATTCTTCTTTGGCCTTTTTCTTAGTATTTATAAATTAGCGCTCGTAGGCGTGGAATGTATAGCTGTTGTATTTCTGAATTGGGGATATAACAGCGTAGGAGTAGATTGGATGCACCTTTGCTGGAAAGAAATACGCTTTTATCTTTAACACCTTGTGACATCATAGGAATATCACCAATTCAATAATATTGCATCAGAGGCTGTTTTGTATGATTTAATGTGCATTCCAACTTAGTCTCAAGAGCATTTGATCAATACTATATATGTAGACAATTTACAATAGATGGTCTTCATTAGCTCTCATCCGAAACTCACAACAGATACCAATTAGGTTAATTAGTCATTCTGCACGTTAAAAGATAAAACCATTATACCTCACCTTAAAGCACCAGGATCCCAATCAATACTTTAAGTAAAACAAACACCGGATTGCGATGAAATCCCTGCCGACTACATCCTTTATTAGGATATCCCATTTCAAGATACTTGGCAAATGACTTTGAAATGTGTCTTGCTAAAACTCACATGTTCTTCTTTATGATTAGGATGAAGTGAATCAAGTGTTGACGACTAACGTTTGGTTGGAACAGGTTGGTACTTCTTATTTATTTGTGAACTATAGTAGAGAGTTATATAATTTCTTTTCTTGTTAAGCTAAAAGGATTTTCCACGAAATGTTTATATTTTCATTCTTGAAAAATTTGCGTATCAATTGTATAAATGATGGAGCTGAGTTAAATAGTAGGACAAACACTTTCCAAGTTCAATTCATGAATTACAAAAATAAGTGTTTCCACTAAACAATGTTACCCCATTAATCTGAGTTCTCATAACTGACATTTCAATACACAATTCCATTACTCTCGGCAATATCATACCCAAGTAAACAGAATACGGATGCGCACACATTGTTTTCTCACCCCTGATCACATTCAGCACCTTTGAAAGGTAGTCCCTTCCCCCCACCTCTCCGTCTCCGCCTCTGGTGGTTGTCCCGGTACATTATGAGTGGGTGTGACCTCTATGGTTTGTAGACCTAGGCGTCAAAGGTCTGTGACTCCTGATTAAGTATGGCTATACGATAATCGGAAACTTCACATGTCCTCCTAGACTTGGTCAATCCCCTAGATCATGTTCACCCTGTACAGATCCCAGCCAAATCTACGTGGCCACCCCTCCCTCTTACCCGAACAGTGACCTACTTCTTGGGTTTCGCATTCATCTCTTTCCCTCACCTTCACCTTACCCCTGAACCCAGACCGAGGTGCCATGAGCTGTTTAAAGGATTGGAGGGGCGAGGTGAGTCTATGACATTTCATGTTAAGCTAATGATGGAACAAATGGGCTTTACCTTTCCACAACCTCAAACAGAAGGTTACGCATGGCGGGCGCAGATGGTTAGTCTCCCACCTACAGCTCTAACTCGCCAGCCACTGTGTCCACTCTCCAAGTAAAACACCATATCATTAGCTCAGACGGATGCTGCTCCAGCCATCTACAAACTCAATTTACCGCCCTTCCCAAAGTTTCATTCTATCAAATACCAGCAAATCTGACTTGCTCTTGGCCTCCTTACTCTATCTGCTCTTAGCCAGTTCTGAGCACACTCTCAGCATTTCTGTGTCCTCTCTATCTTAATGGCAAGAACTAATTGACCTGCTGCTTTAGACCCCCCCCCCCCGCTCCCCCAGCCATTGTATAGTAGGCATGACCCGAAACCTTGCCCAGGAAACCATTCGCTTGACCTAGCTAGTGAATCCCCAGCAAGTATAAGATATAGCCTGATTTCTCTGCCTGACCGAATCCAGGGCATCCACATATTTCACCTCCATAACCCTTGCCTGTTATAGCCCCCTGCAGGCCTGACTGCTTACCCAAGCCTAGCCTTGGCAAATTCCACTCCTGACCCTACTTGCACCATTCAGATCAAGTAGCAATACCATCTACTCAGGCCAAAATCTAAAGCAGTAAGAATTTGATATCTATGCCCTCATGAAATACACTGGAATCCGTTCACTTATATGAAATAGACTTCTATATCTATAAAAGAAAATTCAATCAATGTCATTCTTACAATCTTATCCAGCCACGATCTCTGACCTTTCTCTCGGTTGACCCTGTTTGACCTCACTAAGCCCATCATTGGGACCTTTACCCGGCTTCCCATCTCGTTTAAAGCCCTTATCTCCTTCCTAGAGTCTACACATTCCATCACGACCCTTGCCTTGCAGCCTGCCAAACACCGCCCCTCAGCCCGCCCCTGTCACCCCACCCGCGGACCCTGTTACCGACCCTCAACCCCCTCAGTGCTGGTATTTGCAGAGGACCGTTACAATTATCTTTAATACCGGCGTAGACAGATACAGATCGCTTTCATGGCATCAATTCCAGGACGTCGCAGCGTCCTGGTGCGCCTCCCTTCAACTGCAATATCCGGGAAACAAGGATCTGTGGCAATGTAAACAGATGATTGTTGCCAGCGCGCTGAGGCTAGGTCCCTGCTCTGACTGGTTTTTAAAACACCTACCCACTACAAACCTGGCCCTCTCTGTCACCTCCCCTAACTCAGCCAGCAACCCACTAGAGCACGAGGCATTATTTCCCTCCTGCACTGCTCATCTGTGCATAACTGACAACTATAAAGGGCTGCACATATCTTCGGACTACCACAACACAGGCATACAGCTTGCTACCATACCAGAATCTATTTTTACGACTGGAACCCATACAAATAAACTATTAAAATATTAATTTCCTTTTCGCTTTAATCACTATGCGTCCCCTCCTTTTCTAACCTCTCCGAATTATCAACCCGCAGAATTAGGATATTCACACCTTTAACCCATTGAAGGCGAAAATACCTTGAGGCAGACAGTCTAGGTAGGGAATACCTTGTGTCATTACTTACAATATTTAAGATATCATCGTCTCTATCAGGGAAAATGCATCAATATACTTGAAATTATCACTGAATGTAGGTAAAACATCATACTTAACATTCTCAGGCAAAAGAAATTTAGTTCAGACCATAGTCAGCCGTTCCCCAGCATTATGCACTTATGCCAGTACCAATCCCTAAACAAACAGTTCTGCCATAGACCTTCACCAATAAAGGCTTAAGCAGATTAAAAAGACATCGACACCAACACAGTCTACCCTTTTATTGCTGTGATAAAGCTAAGATCCTACTACTATACAAACCTTTATCTTCCACTGCACGTTAATGTATGACCTAATAATAAAGTAGTCGTTTGCCGTAATGTTAGGGTAATTTTGTATTTCTCCTATAAAAATGTTATTTTTCATTCAACAAGTCTTCCTCAACTATTAATTAACTATTGTCTTCTTCCTACCTGCGATCCAAGGTTTACTAATTCACAAACCACAATTCACTATAACTGTTTCCCTTTTGATCATCTAGCTGTTACCTGTTAGCAACTACTATCAAAATAACATCTATCATGGTCTTTTACCTATAGCAGCCATACACAGGTATTAACCACAAATCTCTGTCACCCAAGAGCCACCAATACCTACACTTATTTGCAAATACTCTTGCGCGTCTGTGCATCTGCAATACCGGTGCTGGTCAGACTGACATAAGAAACTGGTGCGTAGGCGGGACATTTCGATCTCATTTCATTTTCTTATTCAAGCTGCATCTGGTTTTCTCTTTCGTCCGGCCTCATTGTCAAATACAAAGGTACCCTAGGGTTTCACGTCAGCGTTTTATGTTGGCTGCTGTACATTTAAAGGTTCTCACTCATGGCACCAGGCAGATGTAGAAATGAAGTTTAGAGTACCTGAATGTCTCATGTTTTCTTGCAGATTTCCACTTAAAATGTAATTGGAACTGTTCAACCATGATGAATCAATTCATGTCAGACCCTTAGTCGTAGAATTGCCTTGTATGAAATATCAATTTACATCTCTTTATTTCTAGGAATGGGTAGACGAACGACTAAAATGGGACCCAAAAGAATTTAACGGTTTAAATATATTAAGAATACCCTGCCAAAGGATATGGCTGCCAGATATAGTGTTATACAACAGGTACGTTTAAATTACCTTTAAAACGATCTTTATACTTTGCATAGCAAGGAATTCATTGTCTCTATCTCATCGACAGTTTTTATATGTACAAGAATTACGGAACATCTGATATCCTATTTTGGACTACTATGCGCTCAGCTATTTCGTATTTGATATGAAGATATTTACAAATATTGATGTTACTAAAGTACGGCTGTACAAATCCGATATTATTCTAGTCAACAGCGAAGACGCCATTGATTGATAAGAGTAATTTTCCTGCCTCGAGCTGTGTATACAGTTAACTAACAGCTAGACCGTGCTGGCCTTTGAAGTCATGTTAATTTCCAATAAAGAATTCATGGCGCAGGCCTAACGGGTGACTAAGGATCAATTTGTGGGTGGGAGAAATAATCTGTCAGCGGGCGGCCGCGCGACCATCCATCAGGGAAGTGGTTGCGTCGCAGTCCGCCTCAGGCCGCACTGTCTATTAACTATTAATTACCCACCGCGCAGCCACTCACTGCTCCCCCTTTTTCATCGCCCACCACAGCGCCGATGACTTCACGGAAGGCTTCATGCAGAGTAAAGCTATGGTGTCGCATGAAGGGAACGTCTTCTGGCCGCCTCCCGCCAAACTGCGGAGTTCGTGTAAGATTGACATCACCTATTTCCCGTTCGACGACCAGAAATGCAAGATGAAGTTTGGGTCGTGGACCTACGACGGGTTTCAGGTGGACGTGACGAACCGCTCGGCGCGGGTCGACCTGCAGAACTACGTTTACAGCGGCGAATGGGAGCTGCTCGGCATCAAAGTACGAGCAGCTCATTACTAAGCATCTGTTATATGAGTAGCTCATACTGCAAAGGTCCCAAAGACGAGATAAAGATATAAGCAGCAAAGATCTCTCATGATATCTTCTTTTATGATAGTTTCTCTTTTTGCTTTTGTTTTTAGTTTACTGTGATATTCATTGTATTTATGTTCTTAATTATGTGTTGTAACGGTTACACGAGAAGCAAGATAGAAAAATTAAATCAGCAAATATCATTCCATGACTAGACTGTGCTCAAACGCAGTAATATTTGACGCTGGTGTATTCGAAGAAGCTTTTGCATTACAAAATTCAAGCACTACGACAAATGAGCTATATACTATGCACGATTCACCGGAATACTTATTAGTTTAAGGCAAGGAGGTATTTCGGAAACTCACTATAATACATTTTGTTCTAAAATCACGTAGAGCAAAGCTTTTTCGATATTCTTGTCCTTATACCATCGGTTATTGCGACCATCATTGGTTACTCGGTGAAGCACAAATGGGTCTTGAATGTCAGAAGTATCAACTTGATTTCTATTTCAAAAATCAAATTACAAATTTTCACTTACAATCTGATAAATCTAAAGGTTAATCCAAAAAAAGATTCACTTTGTCCGAGATGACCTAAAAGATATTTGCCCTTCACATCTTCGTATCATATTATGTGGGTGAGTTTAAAATGAAATATAATGTGTTGTTGAAGGTACTCCGGAACGAGGTGTTTTACCCGTGCTGCATGGAACCATACCCGGACGTGACGTTTTACATCGTGATGCGGCGCCGGACGCTCTACTATCTATTCAACATAATCTTCCCTTGTTTGTGGCTGACTATTCTCAGTCTTCTCGGCTTCTGGCTGCCGCCGGACTCCGGAGAAAAGATAACACTGGGCATCACCGTGTTGCTTGCCTTTTCCGTCTTCATGCTCCTTATAGCTGAGAGCATGCCGGCAACCTCAGAGTTTGTACCGCTCATAGGTCAGTATCACACCTTTATAGAAATTTCTCCCCATAGCTCGATACGGCTCATACCTGTAGCAGTGGTTGTATTGCTAATAGGTCAGTATTAAACCCATTATCGTCTGTACTGCCCATAGGTCAATATCATAATATCAATAATGTGCTCAGTGCAAATCATTAACACATATATTAAAGGTTAGTAACGTTGCGTGTTATACATACCACACCTTTAATACTCCTTGTACCATTTGTAAGTTAGTATCATGCCTGCCACACTGTCTTTGCAAGCCATAGGTTAGTATAACACCTCATACACTGCCTTCCATACCTTAAAATTCATTCCACATCTTTAACATAGCTTGTGTCGTTTGTAAGTCAGTATCACATTCGTAGCACTATTTCTACAGGTCATATATTAGTAGCACACCATTACGCCTTGTATAGTTTGTGCTGTCTATAGAGTTACATCTTTTTTTTACTTGTATTAGGCCAAACAAATATTTATAATGTTGTATGCATTGCATATTGGTCGTGTATATTATCGTCACGTCAATGGTCCTGTCTGTACTATTCATAAGGTTATGTCATGCATTTACTATGGGGCAATAAGTAAGAAATATTGTATCTATGCTGCTTGGAGTTTGATGTGCAATGTTTGATAAAGATAACAACATGTATATTTGCTACATTGACACACGCGTAATTTTGCCTTTGAGCTGTTAGCATGGCATATCTATCCACATTCTGTTCATTATTTCTGGTTGGTTACATCGTTCCTATTACTCATAGTGCCCCAGTCCTTTATCGAACTATATTTATACTATCAGTTGTAGATTTATAAATGGAAGCCCATTATAGTGATGTGGTAGTGTTACGACGCATCAGGTCATAGTCACAGAGAGGTAGATTAGTCAAGCGCAATTTCCTTTAACAGACAAATCTTTCATTTTCATACACAGGAGGCAATAGGCGCATAATTTACTATGCGGTGTTTTACTATGATATGATTATTAAAATTCATGCCGAATCCCAGACCTCCTTCCCAGCTGGCAGAGTCCGACTGCTTCCCAGCAGCATACACACCCCCATATGGCCATATAAGATCGCCTTTAGTAACCTCACTGCTGAGTGGCCCAGATCAGACGCACAGACGCCATCCGCAGTACGACTAGTTCCTATTAGTCCATTCAGGTCACGTGGTATATCTGGCCGGGCGACTGACCGGCACTTGTAGGTGACCTGCATGGAGTGTGGAGCGGGCATTGTGCCGACAAAATGGGTCTGGGATTAACCAGGGGAAGAGGAAGCTGATCAGTGTGTAGGGCGGCATGTAGCCGGATTAACACGCCACCACGGCCCCTCTAACCAACGAATCTGGAATCATTCTGAAGCCGTCGTAGCACAATGGAGAATGGATGGAGGTATTCAAGGCCATGACCTTATCTAATGTTGCTCGATGCTTATCACTACTAAAGTAGTGTTGCTGAATACTCTATTGGCATCATCGGTCACGTTATCAGACGTGATACTTTAAGTGCTGTTTATTCGATTGGTATGACATGGAGTTAATAATCTAAACCATCTCGAACATATACTTGGATATTGAAGATGGTTTTATTTTAGTAGCTGCACCAGAAACCAATTGGTCAAGTGCATGCTTGTGAATATCATATGACGCCGATTTTAGACATCATTACTCCAATACGGAGTTTATTGGCAATAGAAAACAGGGCACCTGGGTAAATAGGTATTCAAAAACAGAGTGGCCTACAGTTCTGTGGGATGGGACATTGAAGGTAAATATAAGCCCTGGCGAAAAGTCTAGTTTCGTTATACTACTTATATCCCTGCCGCCACTGTGTGCTCAACGCGGGTCGACTCCAGACACAGTGCTGACTAAGGGAATAAGTTTCACACCCTGTTCTCAGGTAACATCAAAGAAGACGCCTCCTGAGAGAGTGT
This sequence comes from Alentia gelatinosa, assembly GCA_950022655.1. Taxonomy (NCBI): domain Eukaryota; kingdom Metazoa; phylum Annelida; class Polychaeta; order Phyllodocida; family Polynoidae; genus Alentia; species Alentia gelatinosa. Next base: position 42,729,792 of record OX465583.1, on the reverse strand, counting down.
AGCAACTGCAGGCTGGCGGCGGGTAATGGGTAGACTGTGTCTCCATGGTAACCAGTCTGTTCCCCTGATTGACTCCTGTGTTCATTTGCTTAGTGGTGACGGCCGGGCTGTGTGTTTACCAAACGCCGCCTATATAACATAAATATCAAAGGCAGCAGTGGTTAACTGTAGGCAGGCTTATAGTTGACAGAGTTGTACAGAACCATAGCAACGAGCTATGTTCATGAAATATCATGTACAAGAAATATAACCGGAAGACCGGGATTGTGAAACAGAATTCCACCTGAAAAGTGTGTCCCACGACGTTATTGTATACATGTTGTATTTCATGCCCTGTCTATTTGATTAAACATTAGGAACAAGTGGAAACTTCACATCAGGATCTAGCGGTTAAATGAATAAACCACCATCTGCTTATGAGCAAGATTTAGCCGATTTGATGAATAAACAATGGACCACCCTACTAGGAGAGCACCATGGAACATCCCATGATGGATAGGGTGTATTTTATAACCTTGTTGCATGCGAAAACGGCGGCTGTTCCAAATTTTATTCGTGTGTAGGTGGGCGGGTTACGTTTTCCCGCCTGTATTCTTTGCTGAATAAGAATAAATGAGGGACATAAAATGAATCATCTGTTATTACCAGTAGTGCCTCGCCTCTTCTTATTCAGGACAGGGTCTATGAATACCAAATACAATGAGACCATAACTAGTTCCCTGGGTTTGTGGTTTCCCATTGGCCTAATTGGTAGTAACTTATCTATTATCTACAAACACAATACCAACAATAGCTGCATACTTTCAAAAATCTAATTCTCTTTATCAAGGTCAATCTACACCTCCGGTTCTGTTTGTAACAGAGTAGAGTGCATAGGTCAAAAAGGTTAATAGCGCTTATTACTATATATGCCATACATAGATAAATATGCATCAAATATTCTCTATACCTCCAGCTATCTTAATACATAAAAACCACTATGAGTTTCGTCTAGGCGAACTGATATCAATTCAAGTTAGATGCATCAGTATTTAAACTGTACAAAGGGGGCGATATATTGAATTTATCTAGCTGCTCTCTGATAAAACTACGTTTATAAGCAATATAAGTAGATATATCACATTTATCACCGGTGTAAGTGCCGCTCAGAGATCGCAGACGGGGAAACGGATTAATGTTTCATGGACAGAGTCTAGGAGGAAAGGATCATGCAGAGATTATCCGATGAAGGCGACTGTAGATGGAAATGGAGGTACCGAAAACGTGGATAAAATGCTAAATGCGACAGAGACCCGATTTAATACGAAATAGGCGCTGAAGAGATTGTGAACAATTAAGAAAATCATATTAGGTTGGACAAACGTGAAGGAGCACCGAAAATTGTCTCTTCCATCAGCTAAAATAGGTTAACGATATATTTCGATTTTTGATTGAATGTATATGCTTGGCACTGCCCATGGTATGATTCCATGCGTTTTCTTTGAACAATCAAATGTTTAAAATCTAAACTACCCTGCCAAGTTCTAGGTAATGCCAATTAATATTTTTCGAACCAATCTGTCTATTCTAAAACTGTAAAATGCACAGAATAGCTGTCAACAAATATTTATGGCCATGAAATAATTTCGAAATTTCACTATCATTTCATTCCTGAAAATAACTGACACTTTATCATTTTTGTAAAATGACAGCCGACTCATATGGACGAAAATAACTTTAAAAAATGCTGATTCAGTTCCAGGAGTCATTTTCAATCATTCGGGGTGCCACACTTTGTCACTTGAACGGGTTAAATCGGGTTGAATCTTGATTAAGTTGCTGTCAATTTTGGTGGAGGAGTGCACTGCTTGTGGCAAGATAGTTTGAGATTTAGCCAGGAAATAGCAGATTTGTCCCACCTCTGCCAGTTAATTAAGAGATTCTGGTGGATTTAGTGCTTTAAATTACTGAACAGAAAGAAGATATTGTTATGTGGAGGGTGTAGGTTCAGGTCGTATTGGACGATGAGGGATACATATATTATAAAGAACAAGAGAGGTGCTAACATAATATGGATTATCGAGATACAGTGATTGAAAGCTTCCATTCTAAAAACCTAGAAAAACAACTGATGTAAACAACAGAGACCAGGAGGTCATAGATATGGATATGATGAAGTGGCAATAGAGAGAGGTAGAAGAAACAGGTCAAGATGCTTTGTGAAAGATTGTGGGCTTCTTTCATAATGGCTTTTAATAATAACTTTCCTAATCTTATGAGCTGGAAGGCTATTATGGAATATATGAAAGCAGCCATCAGCTTGCATTTCTTTTATCATCATTTGGTTTCAATTCAAATGTTGCCTTTTCTGGAATACCCTCGCAGTGCATGTTTTAGCACAGGAGAGGAGAAGAGGCCAATGATGGGGACATGGTAAAAACCTGAATGAATTAGGCGTGGCCAGTCTAGGTCTATCAGATTCAGTGGCCAAGCTAGTCTAACACAGGTTCCCGCGAAGCGACTTATCTGTAAAAAATAGGAAAGGGACGTGGATCCGGATGAAGGGGACAGAGGATGAGCGGCCATGAGACGAGACTGATGGGATTTGAGGGTAAACGCGATGAGCCGTATTAAGCACAACAGATGACTACAGTAGGGGTTCGGGGTCGGAATAAACCCTTTAATCTCACCAGCCAAGGAGCCTGTTGTCCTGAGACAAACAGTCCAGACACCCACTTTGATCAGGCAATAGCTATTGACGACCACCTATTCTATTCATCACGTTCGTTCTCTCCAGTGCTCAGCAATCCCACTCCTCTCATCTAGCATCTAACCACTGACAATGCAAATGGCCACCGCATTATTACTTATACAATGTCTTCATTGTACCTTATATGCCCTCCTAACCCATTATTCTGCTTAACTCTTCGAGGAAACCGCCATAGAAACGTAAATAGTCGACCCCAAGTGCCGACCTCCTCCTATCGAATAACAATGGTTCCTTAACACGATTCGTATTCCCACCATGGGCAGCACGGCAAGTTATCCAGCTTAGATAACCAGAGTAGTTACGTAGCAAGTCAAGCCGGCCGCTGTACTGGACTGGGTGTGGTGGAGGCGGGGTTAGAGGTAAGTCTATAGGCCTTATGTGCGCCTGGCATTTAGCCCTCGTCCCGCTGAGAGAAAAGTCGCCAATGTCACAGCAATCCCCACCACAGGACATCTACACCAAGCTCCTTACACTCTCCACCAAAGGGCGACCTCTTGAAAGCCGGAGTTAGGCAGATGATGGGGGTGGGGCGGCGCGGGCACCCTGCTCAGGGTTCCAGTCTCTTTGTTGAGATTATAATAATTTCCCGCGGCGAACATTAAGTCCGCCCAGTCTGCGTATATTGGATAACGGACGGTCCCTGCCTCCCTTTTGATCTTATCCCAGTGCCTGCCGCCCCTGGGGCCCATTGCTACAACAATTGCCGCACAAAGCAGGCGATTTGACAGAGGGTTAGACATGCCCATGTGTGTCCTTTTCTGTTAAGGGCGGTGTCGCTGTGCAAGAGTAGTTGATGCAGGACTTTTTTCATTGACTTATGATGCAATGGATTTACTTTGTATAAAATGAATTCTTCTTCTATAATAATAGTCACTCTCTATTTTCCGTACATGCTTTTATTTATTTATCCGTTTTTCGTGTCTGTAAAATCTATGGGGACGCTTTAAAATGTTTAAATGACAAATTACTGAGATCAACTCTGTTTCTGTAAATGTGTTTATGAATATAATCACAGTACCAGGTCTTAAAATGCTACAGCATAACCATGTCAGATTTGGGTTGATGTTTCCCGTGCAAAGTCATCAGTATCAATTTAAGGGCCTTCCTTAATAATGTGTAAATTGCACGACATATCCCTACATGCCTGTGATAAATCAACTACATGTGGGAATTCAAGTAACCCATTGCATTCATAACACATCTCATTATGGTAAAAAATGATTGGTATAGTTACAAATAGGAATTAACGGAAAGCATTGCAACATAACAGACCTAATGCTGCGAAGAACCTGACAACAATGATGTATATGTTTACTCAGACATTGGCAATAACTACCGATCCCTGATACAGTTTTCCTTTCTCGTTAGATGACCCTTCAAGACAAAGGATGAATGATAACAATGATTTTTACCTATGTGCTACGACCTATCATCTGCCTTTTGTGGTGTTATCACCACCAGGAGAGTGTATCAGTGACATGAAGCATTATAATAATGCCTGTATCTAGATGAATAGAGTTTCTCATTGAATACTGATCCTTTGTGTGTATCTGTTGCAGGTATATACCTGACGGTGACCATGGCCATGACGTCGCTTTCTATCGTGCTGACGGTGTTTGTACTACAACTGCACCATGTCGGTCCAAACACCAAACCGGTGCCGGTTTGGATCCGGAAAGTGGTCATTGGCGTGATTGCCCGCGCAATCTGCATGTCCTCTCATCTACAAGGTTATTACAGCTACCGCGAGCCCAACTCCAAGAAGGACGAGATGTGCCTCACCTCTTTCATCGACAACCTGGAACTCAAGGAGACCAACAACTGCAACGGTCGGCTCAACCAGTACGGACTGAATGACAGTCGTAACAATGGTGACAATCACCGCGGCGATCGCAATGTCAACTACGACAAGATTTCTCGCCACCTCAAGATCCTAGTGTCGAAACACGACGGGGAGGATGAGTTCCAGGATATCATCAATGAGTGGCGGTTGGTGGCGCACATCATGGACCGCTTCCTCTTCTGGCTGTTTTTGATTGGGTCCTTCCTCTCCTCCATCAGCATCTTGGTCTTTAAGCCAATGGGCAAGCCCACGGATCTGCTCGATGACGCCTAGCGCTGTGCACGGCCGCCCGAGGCCGTGTATGTGTACTGTATATTGGCCCGTGTTACTCGCATACACAGACACATGAATAAACACACACACCACAGACATGCTGGGACAAAAGACAAATACTCCTACACTACCAACATGTCTTTGCTTCCATGCAAATTGATTTCAGTTTGGATTGCTTCAACAAGGAATTTACTTCAGTGCTCCTATCGTGGTGTCTCTATACGGATCTCTGATCTTGTTCAGTGTGATATTTAGATGAGGTCCTCCGCTACCATGATGCACGAAGGGGTAAGTTGCACTGGGCTGTGTGGGTTTATTGCATTTATCTTTCAAGGAGGAGAACTGGCAGACATAGAACGGCAGTGTACTAACACTGTTTCCTGATTCTATGGGGAATTCCCTTTGAACCGATGTTCATACCACAGACTTGGATCACATGGGAGGTATAAACTATATCAAGGTTGGGAATGTGAAATTATGACCAGGAGCAACTATACTTGAGTATTTTGCAAAGATGCTCACACAGCTGACTTCAGTTCTATTGAACTCCGCTGAATTCTAAGGACTCTGGGTTTTTTGTTTTACAAGCACCCTGACACACTGAGTCTCCCATCCAACATCCCATAAAGACCCGCCAACAGTTCTACTACTACACTATATAATCACCAGTCGAAAGAGACAATGTGGTAACATCTGTCTGTTCATAATTACTGTTACTCCTTGTTTGCTGTAAACACAAATCAGTGGGCCTACTGGAACATCCACAGAAATACTTTGCCTGTTACGAAAAGCTGGGAACTATACATTACGTATTATTCATGACTTTTACCGTTCAAGTGCAGGTATTGTATTTTAGAACGTACTCGGTTGTTCCATAGGGGACCGAGCGGAGGGCATTGCTGAGTATAAAACATATTTGCTGGGCTGAAAACATGGAGGGATCTTTCTGTCTACATCCGAAGAGGAAGCCAATAGGAAGAGGGCTTACTTAGCTGTATCCATCCACATTACACAAGCAGAGGAACGCGTTGGGTATAGATTTAATTTGCGGATTTTGCTGATTGGTGACTGTACATAGTTCATAATAAGACTACCATCTTTGTACCGTAAAACCTCGTCATCACCAGCTTCATACAAACTACTAGAGCTACGTCGGTATGGTCTATGCTGAGTTTCCTAACCCTTTTATGTTTGTTATGTTTTACAATGAATATGAGAAACTGCATCCAACTGCTGCCATGCATTGTGTCAATAGTTAGGACAGTGTATTTACCAACAAATCCCTTCAAAGAAGGACTTCTGTTCTGAAAGGAGCAATAACAGAATCTATTGCGTCCTTTAACTTTGCCAGGAATAATTATCATCCGTGAGAATAAGAATAGTAGCCTACCCTCATCCAACACATTAAATCAATAAAGAATCAATTGTGTATAGATAAAAAGGAAAGGCTTTCAATGCGGTGTACTGTATCTACTTACGGTGAAGACATGAAGAGGAGATTCTATAAGAAGCAAATCGTCTGTAAATGTATCATATCATCTTGCTGCCTGTAAACCATGTCCCTTTATCACAGAAAAGCTATGACAGAATCAAGCTGATGGGGCACATTTAAGCTCGTCCCTCAGCCCCTGAGGCCACAGACCTGCTTCCTGTATCTCCCCTTCGCTAATGCTGACCAAGGTTCACCCACATACCAAGACAATTGTGATAACCTGACCATGGACATGAGATATATACACGTATTTATACCTGTCGGGTGTCCTTTGTGTTGTCAGTGAAGATGATGAGTTGAGTGATCATGTTTATAACATATTATAACACTGATGCTATATATATATGTGGTATACAGGCGCTAACATGTATCATCATCTTTCATTCTCTACTATGTTTTATTGTTCAGTAAAGAAACAAAATTGGATATATACTTGAGATCAAATGTTATTGTCGAGGGTTATATCGACCTTGTGTATATATACAGCAGATGATATGTCTATGTACCCAATCCAATATATATATATATATAACCTTGCTGATACATGATGAAGGTTAAGGCAATTGAATACCAGGATTTTAACTGTGTGTGGCATAAGCTTCCTTTATGTTTACAAAATGTGTATTTCATGTTCATTATTTGCGTATGGTTTGTGTGTTTCCCAGATTAAATATTCTGTGAGAATGTTTGAACGGATGCATGAATGCCACGATGGTCATAGGACTTAATTTGTCATTTAATTATCACATGGTACGTCTTTCAAATGTCCCTCTTTGTCGTCGTCCATATCTCTAGTTCTGAAATGGCGCACAACAACCCAGGGCCAGAGAAGTATCTAGATCAATGTAGAAACTATGAAATATGAAAGTGTTTTGATTCATTTGACTTGCCGGGTTTAGAAGGAAGCCTCTTGGCCTTACAAAGCATGGGACTTCATCTAACTTTCCTTTTAAAGGCACAAATTTGCTATGTACCAAATAACATTAGAATTACTTTAAACGGGTCATGTATCCCCGATCTGATCTACAGAAATTTGACCTGGAATTCACGACGCGTGACCCTTACTTTTAGGCAGTAGAAGAGCCGCCCCATACCGTTTGTAGAAAGCCGTTGGGGGATGCGGCGATGGTGGAAGAATATCCAGAGATTGAGCCATTAGCATTTATAAAAGCAATACCTGAGTCTAGGGCTTCGGATTTAATGGGCTTAATTCAGCTAGGTCGGGCGCCCCGAGATTTGCTTAATGTATGGTCGGTGGTCGGAGGCATGTGGCCATTATGGTGGCCAATCTGGCCTCTCCGCACATCCATTAAAAGTCCAACCCCCGGGATATAACCATTGGCCACAGTCAAGTGTAGAAATAAGTAGGATAACGGACTTTTCGGGCACTATGGTACTTCTAGATCCACTCACTTTAAAACAGGTTGATGATGATTATAATCCTGACTTCGGGAAAGGGAGGGAATTTGATTACTGGTATTATAGTCTCAGCTTTCCTGATCTGAAGCCAGCCAGTCCTGGGACTTAAGCTAACTAAAATCGCCGGTGATGATAGGGCATGAGCTTACTCACATTTCTAGTTATAACGGAGCACATCGCGAATGAAAGTGGGACCAACGCTAACTGATATTCCTAGTAATAACATGGAATATGCTAACGTATGATTCTTGTAGAGGGGAGAAGCGGTTGGTGAAATGGCATTTCGAATGGAGGGGTATGATAGTTTCAGGACTAACATCAGGCATGAGGCTGAATATCCTGCCAAACGTGATTCAGTTTTACCAACTGATGCTGAGAAATGTTATCCATTAGATAGCGCCATGGTTGATCCCCAGAAAGGAGTTTGACAGAACAAGACGATCAAACCTGGTGAGAAAAAGGGGAATGGTTGTCATATCGATAGAGGGATTGGATTGCATGATTTTCTTTTTTATCATCTATAGTTGTCATTGATACCCCTATCTTACTTGACTGAGATATAAATCTAGGCCTGAGGAATGTGCCCCCACTTAGCTGTAACTTCTCTGGGAATTAGGCTATATTGCAGGTAAATGACGCAATATCATTGAGAAGAAAATAATGTTGTCTATCCATTGCCCAACAAAGGGTTTATACTTATAGCCTTTGTAGTCTTCCCTACAGTGTGGGTGCCATAACTGAACTTGTCCTGTCACCCTTTATGTGTCTGCCATTCTTCGTCTATACCTGTAGTCAACAGAATACCTATATTTTATAGAGCTTAACTATTACGAAATAGCATGTGTATATATGTATACATGTGTGACAAACACTCTTAACTCACTACAGTTTTGGCAAACAGATTTGATCAGACTTTGAGGACCTGCACGATGAGAAGATATACATATCAACAAGACACTCTACATATTAGCTGTAAATACCCAATAAACATAAACATCCTATGAAATAGATATTAAAGACACATTTTAGAATACCAATTCCGAAGGTTAATGTTATTTACCATTCAAAGAAACGACTTTGAAATCACCATATGGTTCTATTGGCATTTCTATCGACACCAGCTAATAATGTTGTTCTAAGGCCTCATAGAACTCACATTTCTGAGTAAGGATGTATATTTGCAAATTCTCGTAACAGGATTATTCAAATAAACGGTAGAAATATTGATTATCACTCCAATTGAACTATTGTTAGACAATTACTTCAGTATGTGATTGGTCCATAAAAACATTAAAGTACTTCATTTCTTGCAGTGACGCCTGCGGTACTGATGGAAAGATTGTTTTCTTGTCATGTTGGGATTCTGTCATATAAGATAGTTCTAAGCAGGTCTATTTTGTAATAATGTGTAACTACATCTGATGGGACACAAGATAGCCAAGACACGACCGATTGAACCGATCATTAAATACATTTTATAAGCTCACATCTCTCGTCTTATTCTTCATTTTCCAATTGCAATCAGTGTCCCTCGAACGTACATCAATATCAATGATGTGGCCCCAAGTGCAGGTAATATGAGGCAGGAATAGAAATAATTTTCTACAAACATTGTCATATGTTACTGGTGTCTCTAGACAGCAGGTAAACGCTTGTCGATGTTGTCATAATTGGCCTTTAGAATGGCACAATGAGACATTTTTATCACTGTTAATTGTACCTACTCTATGTATGATCCAACTTAGGCAAAGATAGAAATTCGAAATGATATCTTTTCCTATAAACCTTCCTCCAATATGAAAATACGAGAATAATACGAGAATATGAAAAGACAAAGGAGTGTCCGCCTACAGAGACGGTCCAGAGGAAAGAGTTTCTCAAGAAGCATGGATTTCCCTTAAATGTATGAAACACCCTAAGATTCTCCCATTTTCATAATACGTTTTGCGTCACTGCCATTTCCACTGCTCTACTCCTATATTAGGTATTAATCCACAACCTTTCGACCGATCCTGTTAGCCACCACTCAACAATTCACTTTTCTCAGCGACCTTTCAATCATCTCCTGTTTTACCGAGCCCACCTTTTCTCATAATTTCTTTCAATACTAATTTCCCATTAAAGTACGAAGGTGAACCGATAAGAATTCCGACACAAACAGTTGCTTTCAGATGCCAGTATCTAATTTTGCCTTACCCATTCATATCCCGCCCCCTACATCACATTCTCACCCTTCGACCCAAACTTTCCCGACATTTCGATTCTGGCATAGTGAGCCGAGGAAAAGCCCATTTTAATCACTGCAAATGATCATTTTAAGATTGTTACGATTTCTCCTTTCCGTTTTCAACTCCAAGCCCCAACCTGCCTTTTGGCCCCTCAATAGAACTTTCTGCACTATCTTCCACAAGCTAATAGGCGAGCACCATTCCTTCTAATTGACTGGAGTGTGATCAACTATGGCTAATTAGGACAATTAACACCTGCAGATAACATATTACGACGCACCAAGCTGGAAAATGCGACTTGGCACATGTCCCATTGGATAGTAGCCATGTATAATGAGAGCCGCTCCTCTGCCGCTCCATGGGCAGAGCAGCTCGTCTGTACTATAGCCCCGGTCCCACAGGGGAGATGATCTGTAATACTTAATCTATAATAAAAAGCTTCCTGGGTTGCTCAATGGTGGCCAGCGAGTTTCGGCATTAATCTATCTGAGTTGAGGACGAGCTCGTTGAACGATAAGTGAAGGGAAAGTGTACACCGGGCATTGCAACGCCCCATTAATGCAGTGATAGATGGTGGTTTCCAGTCCGAGTTTAAGGCGTACTTAAAAAGAGGTGATTAGGTGCACGAGAGTGGTATATCCCACTGAGAGTGGCCAACTACTGAGTATTCTGAAAAAGCTGACGATTTCCTCAGCAGGAATCAAAGACCAGCCTGGGGATCGGTGCTCCTAGAATGTGGGAAAAGCGTTGCTCCGGAAATATCGGATTCTGTCATATAGTATCGTTATTTTCCTGTTGTATCACTACCTTTCACAATACCGCATATTCAGTGTCCTAGGTGAAAAGTTCATTAGATTTTTAATTTTATATATATAGATGGTGACATAATTATGATGCCTGCCGCAAAAAAATATCTGGAGTAACGCATTCGACCTCGGATCGCTATTCTGCAATCCGCAAAACGTGGAGTAGCGACCCTAGGGGGATCTATGTTTGTGGATTTATCTCTTTTTTTTTGTTTCTTATCAGAGAGATGGGAAACTACAAGGTATAATTGCTTTTTTAAATCATGGCTACCTGCTACCTCCCTATATCACGTGCAAATGGAAGAGCAGTTTGGGCTTCAATAATATTTTAGTTTATGTCATTTTCTAACATGTTACATATATACTCAGTATATTTAGGCTGTCTTGGTTAAGGGACTGGTTCTACCATTTTATATGGAGATATAGAAAAGGTACAACATGTAACCTTACTCCATTTAGTTGCTATGATTTCATTGAGATATTATTTCAGAAATTAGATTACATCAAATATATTCCGGTTTTGACGTCTCATCGAACGCATCGAAATGCAAAGTTGCAGCCCCGTTAAATCATTTCTGGAAGGCCAATCCGTTCAATTAATACACACCTAAACTACAGTACTTATCAGAGAGCTTAATCCTTACAGATTCAAAAACCTTGTTAACCAGGCAATCTGAAGCTGGGGCGAATACAGGTAGCAGCGCTTCATTTTATTGAATCCAACCGTAAAAAACACAGATGATGGGAGACAGTAACTCGATCACCTTCCGAGATCCGACTCTTATTTCATTGCCACCCTCCCGCTACCAAACAGGGAATTGGAAATGTAAAGACGACTGGGAAAATAATCATGCAGTCGTCCTGCTGCTGATTGCGTTAGGGGCATTGCAGAGTGCGTGGGTGAGAACAGTAAAAACAAGAGGGAGGGAGAAGGTACTGCCACAAAAGCAGATCCCCTCTGTGGTAATATTTCATCTAAATACCTACTTAAACAGACAGGACGCATTCCCTACGTCCACTGTCTGCGAGGATTAGATGTTGTAGATGAGCTTTTGAAGGATTAAGACTGCTATAATCTGAGAATTCATCCTTGTTTGGGGACCTTCCTTATATCTTTCCCTAATTAACATGCAGGTAGTTTTGACTACGGTTAGCCCTGGGGAAAAAAGGATATCAAACCGAGGATTGAGTATAAATCAAGCAGTAGTCTGGAATGCCATGATTCAATATGAGTGACCCGTAGAATTTAGGTTGCACAAAATATGATTCAAGTAGATTTTCAAAGTGGATTGTATTGTTTTCTTATTTCAAAAACTTACATTCAGGGATTCAGCATTAATGTTATAGTATCTGACGTAGAAGATTACTTGCTGGAGTAGTAGGATTAGGATCTTAGCCAATCAGGAGGGAGAAGCTGTTCTGTGAAGGGGAATCAATGAGTATTATCATACTTGGTGGCTTTTTTTCTATAGAGGCTTCAGGAGTATTGGTATGCAGGTTGGCAAAGAGCAGGTGTTAAGTATGCCAATGTACTGATTTTTATTCAACATTCTTAAGGAATAGTTTAATCACGAACATTTCGAATGGAGGAAAAAATGAGGGGCATACCTTTAAGTTTACATTGCTACACACGGTTAATTCCACAGGGAAAGTCACTTCTGTCTGCAATATTCCTGCAAATATCGAAATTATGGTAATAGCAAGACCATGTTTCCGAACCCCTATTCAGGTCACACCTGCTCCTATCGAACTCATTTATGCATTCTCCTAATTGGGTGCTATTATTGTGAGCACGTGTGCTGAACACTAAGGAGAGCCTGTAATTAAATGTCTGCGCACAATATGCTCCCATCGATGTGAATAATTATACAGACACATCTTATTGGCCATCTGAGCATGAAGATGTACTGATATTTGGGATCCGATTTCTCACTTCTTCCAACTATCATTGCATGTGAAAGAAATGATATGCAACGGACAATGATTAACTCTGTTTTTTCTTCTACGGTAGATTGGACAGGCATATGAGACACAAGATACCATGCTTAACCTAAAATATCTTGACTTGGTCTTCAATACCATGTTATTATGAGTTCAAGTAAGTTATATTTACGTACAGCATTTTCGGCATCGATATATTGTTTTTACACAAATGCTGTATCAACGTTATAGTATGGAATTTTCCTCCTCAAACTGTCGATCATTTATTTGTCATATTTTCTATATTTGCGTTCGATTATCTATCATATAGCACCTTATGGACAGAAAGTGAGTGTAATTAAAATGGCATCTCATGTCATGGTCAGACCATGTGTATTCTATCAAGCGCATCTCTACAGGTACTGCATCGTGTATAGCCAGGTGATAAATGAGCGGGCATGTGGGTCCTGGCGCCATGACACTTCTCCAGGGTGTGAACGTGTCCGGGGGCGGGGATGGGCTGGACGGGAACGACAAGGAGATTACCGGCGGGGCTCGTCAGCAGGACCGGGCAGGCTGAAGGGCGGTAGCCGGGGTCATCGTGGGGCAGACCCCGCCAACAAAAGGACATCAGGAGATAACGAGATGTTTACACTGTGTAGCGCCCGGTAATCACGTGCAGACAGCTCAAATAAACAGTTCCATGCGACCACGGGCAATACAACTTACTCTGAACACGATTATCATTCTAATATGCTCCTCATTGATTATACATCTGTATCTATACTAATCTGAACGACTATGATTTGTTAACTATCTTCGCCTGATCCTTTTGGCAATGTTGGATACTATTTCAGTTGGATTTGATAATGCCCAATATTAAATGAACGTCCTGCTATCAAACCCTGCTATCTTTGACATTGTTTCTTATTTGATCCAGCGTGTATGGTGGCTGATTCCCAGTTCCCGACACACAGAGATGCTATTTATCCAGCTGCTTCTATATGCGGGTAACAAAACTCGTTCTGCAGCCCGAAAGAATAACCATGACTCAGGAAAATCTAGAAAATGGATGACAGTATAATATTTATTGGTTACAGAACACAGCTCAATACATTGCAGCGAGGGCATACTTTAGATGCGTGTATACATTTTCCAATACTGATGCATAACGTATCATCAATACACAGCATGCCTGGGTGAGGCGCACTGGTTACAATCATCAATGACAACAGACAGCTGAAAACAGAGATTCATCATTTGTAATGTTCAATTCGCGGTGGGGTTCATGTGTCACATTTCGCAATAAGTGTGACAGCAGCAAGGAGAAGACCAATAAAGGTGATGTGATCCGGGATGATGTATTGATGGATGGCTAGGAAGGGCAGGGCAGCATGCAAGTACCCAGAAGCCTCAGGGGAAGGGTTTGAGTTTGCAGAGGGTTACATTTCTGTAATGGTTCATAAGGTTCATAATGGGGATTTGTATTTAAAGGGGTTGCCTTAAGGAATACAGATACATTTCAGTTGATCAGGGTTACTTCCAGACTACAGTGGATAAGAGTCTTGAGGACGGGATTTCAAGGGTTTAGATGTGAGTATAGTAGGAGCAAATACTGTTGCAGACAAAGAGTCAGGGTAGGTGTTCAAAGGAGTCAATTAGTACCAATAACGAGGGAGATGGTGTCAATCTAGACGGAGAAACGTTGCAGTACTTACGGGTTGGGGCTGAGATACAGAGGAAGGCAAGGGTATCGCATGGGGAATAGGGATTGGGGTGTAACTATAGAGAGGCTGGACCCAGGAGGGCATCAGCAGGATAAGGTAGAAGGGCAGAGACCATAGACTACCAGCTAGAAGTGGAGCCGCGTATAGAGCAGGGGGACAGATCACGGGGACAGGGCACGGGCATCAGCCAGCCACACAAAGAAGCCATTATCAAATATGCATACGCCGAGATTAGCGATGAATGGGATCATCAAGTCAGACCCGGTCCGCCGACTACCGCCTCCGTCATACATATTCATGACATCTCTGCCCCCAGCACCCTCCAAGTCACCTGATAATGGCCCGGATCTGGCTTCGCCATAGACGGGGAATCAATATAGCCACTCCATAATTGGTCAGGTAATTGTGACGTCAGCCTCAGTGCCTCATCAAGCGTTCCTGATGAGGTTGTTTAGACAATTATTACTACATAATCTTGCGGGGAAAAGATGTTTCAATGGCCATAACAAAAGGGATGATCGTTCTCCGTCGATGGAAGAATATAATGTAAATATTGTTTCTTTTTCCACAGTATGCAATAGCTACAACAAATGGCTTACTTCATAAAATTTATAAAAATACATGCACTCTTGGCCCCGTCCAACGCTCTATGGCCCTGTGATATCTGACAATTAAACGGATAATCAAGGCCAGACCAGGCCAGACTGGTGCAAGTCGATTGTCATAAGCTAATGGAATGTGATATAGAGTCATAAATATGTTGGCGCTCCACAGGTTAAGAAGAGTTGAACCAGTGTGACCGGACTGTAACATGTGTTTTGCTACACGACCATTGCATCACGTTGTTAGAATTCAATATGCATTTTAAGAGAAGTAGGTGGCATGTACAGAATATGCATTTCCAGAGAACGCTACATCGATGCGGCAATCGCGTTGCATCAATGTGGCATACCGTTGAATTTAGTTGAAGCTGAGTTTGGCTGATGGGGCCATAAATCATGTGCGACAATCGAGCTGCAAGCAGTCTGGCTGGAGGTTTATGGACTTAATAGATTGTTCCGGTGGCTTTTGTGGTTCTAGTCACGTTTCTTTTTCTATAATATATCCTGAATCTTAGCCATAGCACCGTGAAAACGTATCATTGAAAGTAAATCGCCACTTTAGTTTATATTACAATGGATATAAATATATATACATATATATATATATATATATAGTATTACAATCTCGTGATTCTCTCACACGTAATCTGTTGTTGATAAAGTATATACTTGTCTACAAAGTGTATATACCAATTACTTGATTCATTCTATACTACGATCATTAGTTTCTATAGCTGAGTGACACGTTGATACTGCCGAGTAATCCATATACCAGCCGCACGCACTTGCATTGTTAAGGATATGATGAAATGCATGCATGGGGAACAGATTCAATACCACTCATTATGAAACCTTTCAATGCTTGATGCGATCCTAAAAGCTGTCATTGGAAACATGTTCCAAAGCAACTTATGCAATCATCAGGACATAACACAATAACTCTTGATTCATCTGAAAACAGGCAGACTCACAGAAAAAGGGAAACATCTTTTGTCCATCCTCACAGTTATTGTTCTAGCCGTGACAGGAACATTTTTATTCAATTAAACTGATAACTCTCCAAATCAGTCCAATATGAGGTCTGAACAATGAACGATGCATCACGATTGTATTGCTTATCAATCATGCCGTTCAATAAATGACAGAAGTGGTTCAGTTTCTTTTCTGGATGCATTCGTTCGACAGCTTCAGTTTCAAGTTCACCTTCTACTAACACGTCGGGATGGGGGGCAAAAAGTGGACGGCTTGATGAATTTCTGCACTCATGCTGAGATTCTTTTGAGAAGATACATGAATATGAAGGTTAATACTTGTTATCATATATACTGATCTTGTAATATAGCATACCATATAAATACATGTACGGATTTTTGCATAGATATCTTAAACTACATCTACTATGTAATAAAACATTTGATTTGATTCATCTTTATCCCTCTCATTTTGAGTATAACGTCAGGGACGGAGAATGATTGCACAATTCAATAAAAATGAATATAATATAATAACATAAGTATGGTAAGGAATGTGAATTAACTCAATCTGATGTCTTGTATATAAAATTCGATGATGGTGATGACAATGGTGATGAGGTGATTACGTGACTCGGTCTATAGGTGAGTATCGGCTATAGAGATTCTCCGCATCTCGTAGTTAGGCTCCGGGTCGGGCAGGTCGTGCCCGGTCGTCGGGTGACTGGACTCGGAGGGCGTGTATCCGCCGCCCGACTTGAGCGCCATAATCAGCTCGTCAAAGTCCTGCGAGTCGTGGTCGGTGGCGGTGGGGGGTACCGGGCGGTGCACGTGGTGGGGCGCCGGCTTGAGGTCGTAGGTGGGCGCCGGCACAACGTAGACGCCGTGTGTAGCCGGCTGACGCTTCACCTTGTACGGATGGCCGTTTGCCACCACGGACTCCCGTTCCCATGCCTGTGGGGAGTGAGAGCAGCTCATTAGTACTTCAGTTATACGGAAAGCAATTTAGAAATGTTTCCTTTAGGATCACTGCCATTCCTCATTACTCTGTACGGGTTAAAAAACGTATATATACGACCTACAGACAGAAACTTGATCCCTTTATCACCACCATTTTACTCTGGTCTGTCTCATAGATGTACATGTTTTACCGCTAAATGACTCAGCTATACACCTAATAGCGTCACATAGAGATACACACCTTGCCAATATTCGTGAAAGTATACTGCCTGTATAGTACGGTATCTATTCACTATTTGACATTTGCATACCAACAGATCTCCAATTAAGCCATGCCTTCATATCCAAGAGCTATACAGTTTCAAGAATATCTAAAAGTCCTTCATCTTCAGACCTATTATATACTCTGAGATCTTCTCGCCATCCGATAGTCCCTGATGGGAGACACAACAAATGCAAAATGATCCTTAACTATGGTCCCTTCATCATTTATAGAGACTTTGTGCAGTCTCTGTTGCTCCTCAGACACAGCCTGCTAAGGAGTCGCATTTCATACGGTCGAGAGCTTCTGAGGGAAATGCACTTTCTTTGATAGCCGTTCCTGGACTCCTCTATTAGTAATAAAGAAGGTATTTCTTCATGCACTTGTGTGCAACAAGACCTGTGTATTCTAGATTTAATTCCGTGTGTGGGAAATCTGTAAATAGTTCAACATACAAGCCTTATCTCATAAGGTGATTGTGTTTCAGCTACATTCAACTATCAGTTTGCAGACTGTAATACGATTCTTATTTAAGTTTTCTGTTGAATTAAATCGATGGTTACTTTGAGATGTACAACCTTATGATATCATATTTTCAATAAAATCTACAATACAGATGATATAATTATTGCTAGTGTAGGCATATTTGTATAGAAGTAACACTGACTGCAGAAATAAATGGAATAACCCAATGAACATTATCCAATTCCATTTCATATTTTGTGAGAACATGATAATTGTAGGTTGTTATTCAACAAAATTCCCTGGACAATGTGAAATGTTGCTGATGCATCAAATTCAAAGTTTCTTTACTTAAACAGAACTACCAAGGATCCAGGAAAGGCAGTCCAATCATTGTTCAGCAATAACCGCTGATAACATATTACTGGTCGTCCTTAGGCAATGACCATAATTATTCCCATTTGTTTGTAGCTGGAGAAATTCAGTTTTGGGCAAAATACTTTAAAGCCACCAATTGGTAGATACAGATAGAAACTCGAAAATAGGGGTATTGGCTTACATCATTGTATTGTCCGAATATATACTACTTGTCCAGGGCTACATGCGTGAACTGGTAATAATGTATCTTTCCAACAACAGTAGGATCAGCAGCAGTTTCGGATTTTAACATCACGTAGGATTGCGGAAATTGTCCTTTTAGAACGCGACACTTGAACGGGGGAAACTGTCTGAACGTGAGAGTTGTCTGCAACCCCGCCTTCACAAGCAATACTCTTTTTCTCTTGATGGGACTGAATAAAGATTCTGCCCAAATCTCCATTCAGAGGAGTTTCAACATTGGGATCACCTGCTCGAACAATGCGGACCTAGAAATGTTATCTTCTCTGTGCTCAGGCTGCATAATTTGTCTCCTGTCGATAATACATGAATTAATAACAATAGGTATTCTTGATTTAACATTTCTGGATGAAGTATCTAGTTTTTTCTTCGGTAATTTTCAACGTATTAAAATGCGATGTGTGATTAACACTTTCAGTCCGACCACCTTGCAGGAGGCCTACATGCCAAGTCCAACAGATATGAAGCAATAGACGATGCCCTTATGACAATGGTACCGGAAATTATTCAACAGGTGCATTTGATATGCCTTGTCTTAGTTCCATATAGAACACTCATACTGAATAATGATGCCTATAGTGTTTTTCAATTATTTTGAAAAAATTAAGAAAGTCTACGAATTTTGTCACATAGAATACCGTTTTCAGTAATGGCCCCAAAGATGCCTGGAGGCATTCATCGTCCCCTGCTTGGGAATGCCTCAAGGCATACATCGTCCCCTGCCTGGGAGTGCCTCTAGGTATTACTCGGACCGATAGGGTTAAGGAAATACTCACATCATTGATGAGCGAGGCACGCGACCCCTTGACACTTCCAGGGACAGATGGGAGACCCATCGGCGGTGGGTATGTGACCTCATTGACGTCATCCGTGACGTAGTTAATGGCGTACGACGCCTTTTGCGGCCGGAAGCAGGGTCTCCACTTATTACGTAATATTGAATAAACGATGGCTGCATAGATACCCTGAAACATTAAGAGATAATGATGTAGTTGTCTTTCTCCTGTTGGAAAAGATTCACAAATTACGAACAGCATTTCCAAGATCAGGACAACTCACATAAACCTAACCTCAGTTATCGGGATGTTATAACCACTTCTCTCAAATTCCTACATACAATGATGTTAATGATATCGACCAGGGAAAGGTGCAGCCACAGGTGCCTGGCTGAAGTTAAGTTAGTCCAAGCATAACATGATTATGGCCCAGTCAAGGTATAAATACGAATCATGCTTCTATAGGCATGCCACACCCGGGAACTGATTCCTAAATTCAGATTCAAGAAATTCTGTCAGACATCTTCTATTTCATGTTTCAGGTGCCCGGAATGGAGAAAAGTGGAACTAGTTCTAAAATCTTGTTTTAGGAACCGGGTCCAAGCAGTTGGTCGTCATTATATGTCCCGCTATCATAAAAGTCCCGTCACTATAGAGCAGATAAGAACAGCTAAGTAATATTTGCATTATGGCCAGAGGATTCATTGTACCACGCCGTTTCTCTCTGCCACAGGCATCATCATATCAAAACATACTTCGGACAATTAGACAAAATCTGTGTTCTTGTCAATGAACTTAGTGTATTAAATCTCTATGTTACAGTACATACATCATAACGGGACAATTAATTATTATTATATACCTGTGCAAAAACAATCTACACATACAGCCCTCTCCTACCCATAACGTATTTATATCCGTGCAGCACCCGGGTGCTGTACGTGTACGTGGTCACGTGATAAGTGCATGAGAAAGGTGTCGAAGCCCGCCAAGTCGCCCGAACAAGATGTTCCAAAATGGAGAATTTACGCTAAAATAAGGTATATAATAATACGAAAACAGGCATACTGTGTCTGTACGTGATAAATACTTGGTAAAATTGACGATAAACAAACCTCTGCCTTCGGCATCGGTCCGTTTTATCGTCAATTTTACCGCGTATCTATCACGTACAGCCACAGTAACCCTGTTTCCGTATAGTATCTATATTATTTCAGACGATTATTTTCAGTTTTACTATATGCATCAGCGATTGACGAAAGTATACTAGAAATTAAACAGCAACCATACTCTTGTAAGATGACACAGAGCACCAAAGCGCTACATTCTACAGCTGCACCTCAAAGCCCAGGTTTCTCTGCAGGAGACAGTGAATGTTCCTGGGAAGACGCCTTGTGAATTCGTACGTAATTAAATGGGATAAATGAGATTAGTGGCTGGGAAATTCCATTTTCAGAGTGAAGGAAATGATGGCAATCAGTGAATCAATCGCTGTCTTATTGTTAAGACAGCCTACACCGGGCACTGGATACTAGGAAAGGTTATCCTTAAATTCCACTACATAAGAGATTTCTGTTGGGTTGATTGGGTGGTGCTTGTATGGAAATTGTAGGCGTTTGATAAACACAATATTCCTATCTAATAATGACGCTTCACTCAACTCTCTCCCCTACTCATCCACAAAAAGAACACGAAGCCCACAGTCAACAACAATACTGGCGTGTATGGAAACAAGGTTCAAATACTATCCCCGAATGCAATTATCTACCTTGCTTGTTATTGTTCGAGGATGGCCTTTGTTGTTCAACAAAATTCTAATCTAAGACCGAATGTAGTAGATGTTCATACCTGATTCTGGTGAAATTAAATTGTTTTTAAATCTACGTGTTGCGTACAAACCTTGTATACACCGTGATTGAAATGTTCTTTACGGAGTATCAGGTATGCAAAACCTCACCTATTACCAGAATTCAATCCCCTATGATGAAATTACTGCTTAGAACAAAGCCTTAACTTCGCGAAAGATCATAATTTAAGCTGATTGGTTGTTATAAATATAACTGATTCTAGGGACAGGTCCCTGGTTATGGCTCGCTGTTATCCCAGAAGTCACATGTTAAGAGTGCTGGCTGGGTACCCAGCCCGGCTAATCCCACGCCTGCATCTCATTTGACGGGTGTCCTGCCCAATGCAGCCCGTCACCTACTGACTGCAGACAGCTTGCAGACATCTTTTGGCCGGCAAATCACAACCACTGGACGGCAGATGGCCCCGCAGCTGTAACACCCTTGAGGTGGCTTCACCACGATATTGCCTTTTTGCCTGACACCATCAAAGCGCCTGAGGCAACGCGGCCCATAGTGCTCTATTTGTGATGTGAATATAGAACACCATCTGTCACTTGTGTGATATCAATGACTACATGTATACATATATATACACACATATATACATACATATACATATGCATCTATATACACACATATAGAGAGAGAGAGAGAGAGAGAGAGAGAGAGAGAGAGAGAGAGAGAGAGAGAGAGGGGGAGAGAGGGAAGAGAGACAGACAGACCGACAGACAGACAGAAAGACAGACAAACATACAGACGGACAGCTATCAGCAGTATGCTTGATACAAGACAGACCCCTAGGGTGAATGTTAATGGGTTCTGACACCTCAGCCAACCGCCTAATACTTATTCTGATCGCCTTTGGTATTTTAAACAATCTTTATCATTGATATGTGTCATCGTGTCCCATAGATTTACATCAATGATATAGAGACTTCCCAATCTGGCTGTAGTCTGGATCGATAGGGGACGCCCTCTGGGCAGCTCTAAGCAGCTCTGGCAGGATCATCCCCTGTAGCCTGTCTGGGGTTAAAGACGTATAGAAACATGAGAAGCTGCAGTCCCTGGGCCAGACCCCTAATTAATCCCTTCAAGTATAATACGTAGACAGGACCTCAGTGCTGTCACCCTCCACTCTCCACCTCCATACAAAGCAATCAATACAGGCTCCTTACCTCAGAGGCTCTCCACGTATGATTTTATATTATCGTAATAGTATAGTTGCGCTAAAAATCGGTATTAAAGATACCCGCCATTATGAACGAGCCAAAACTGCGGCTTGCCGAATTGAACCTCATCAGTGAGTAACATGGGGCTTAGATTGTTATCAATAATTTGCCTTTGTTTCCCTCTACTGGCGTCTCGGGCCCGGAGTAATTTCCTCCAGAACTAAGGAATTACAGCCTTTACATTTTTACCAAGTGGAAGTCATGATGGGACGTTAGCCTGGTTCTGGTGAAATACAAGCGCAGGAAGGCCTTTGTAACGAGATGTAAAGCCCGTCTAATTACGAATTCCCTCATGGTGGGAGGTTCTGATGAAGAAGACGCCGTAATTGACTTACAATAGCGATGTTGAAGAGGCAGAATAGAACGAGCATCCAGATCTGGCCATAGGCCATGTGCAGACCGCCCCACAACCACGTCAAAATGACGATAGCCCAGAAGAGCAGCAACAGTCGGATCTCTGAAAAACAGAATAACGACAACAAATTATCAAACACGGCTACAAAATACAAAAGATGCCTGAAATCAGGGAAGCACCACTATCCCAATCAGTATCACACAGCGATAGGTTTTAGGTTGTACCAATTTTGATTGCGTATTGTTTCTTTTATTAATTCTGTTAAATCATTGCATCTTTAAATTGAAATCGGCAGGTTCGTTTTGAAGATTTAGATATTGACCCAGCTAGATCTGAGTTCGGATTCACAAGGCATGGCGATGACGACGAAAGTGCCCTTCAACATGTCCCGACATTTTGCTATGTGATAAACAAAGATTGCCTCTAGTCATCTCATATGTTATATGATATGGCTATTGGCGCATGCACTGCACAATGGCTCCACTTAATATTCTGTATACCGTTGAACAAGCTATATCAAAGTGCATTAATTCCAGCGACTTTCTTCCAAGATGCAGGGATGATTATCAAACTAGAGTACATACAGTTGATATATCTGACAATTTCAGATTCCATAGAAAGATCAGAGAAAACCGTGATATTGTTGATGAGAGAATAGATTTCCCAGTATAATAGTGAGGTAAATTCTAGGACTAGCGCCCTGTGAAGGTATTCTAGGCTAGCCTTGCTCCCACCTGATTTCACAGGAGTTCTTTACGCGTGGCAGGGGGGACGGGGTGGGCGTTGACACTGGCACATGTGTAGAATGAGGAATGAGCGACTTCTAAACCGATACTTTCTGAGGTTGACCCTTTCACACTGGTCACCTAGGTAAGTGGACTCTCGAAGACTGGATACCCCAAGAACATTTCCTCTCCGATTGTTTAATACATACTTTCTAGTCAAATATCTTTTCCGTTGAAAATATAGCTGAAATAACGACGAAATCCCCATCTCAGGACCCGACCTTGGGATATTCCCTCGGTGTGAATATAGATCTTGACATGTCAATACAAGGGATTTGTTTTCTCTAGCAGCCTACCCAAGATAAATATGAAACATAAGACTGAGGTGGAATCTACCCCGTTTCTCAGATTCCCTCTTTAATAATTAGTGGGTGAAAGCTGGTATACCACGATTGGATGACCTGGAGTTTTAGATTACCGATATAGTGGTCAGGGTAGGGTATGGTTTGAGTACTAAATCTACGCCTACCGTGAATGTTATAGCGTGAGCGGTAGATGTCGTCGTAGGCCTGCCACTGCGGGGTCACCTGGAAGGCCTGGATGAAGATGATACCGACCACCATGAGGCAGATGAAGCCGGGCGCGATCACAGCGAGTGCCACGTATGGGTTTACTACGAAACATCTGTAAAATTAAACCACCAGGATACAATGTTAGACAGGTTCATTATCTGTATGATATCAGAATCCAAATTATTAATCCAGGTCGGAAGATAGTTGATGTGGCGAGGTAAAGTCCTCAGAGTTGTTACACGACTTTTAGCGTTTGGTTATTATCATAGGTATTAGTAAGGTTCTCTTGGATTACAATAGATCTCCGTTGATATTAGGCACCTGGTTGACAACAATTCATTCCCACACACGACATTGATACATAGAAATTCACATATCGGTCAGACTAAGTTGTTGTATATAGTTGTTGTTTGAAGAAATGTTAGGAAGTCGCATTTCTTTCGGCTTTTCATCAGCCATCGAAGATGGAGCTGTTCTCAGGTGACTTAAATTCTTTTGGAGAAAATCAGAGCTGTCACATTGTATTTCTCCGGTGGGAAATAAGATACCCAGGTTTCGTACTCATGGGGAATGCAATGCTGCAGTGGGTACATACAGCCTAAATCCTGCCTTTAACGATCTTTCACTGTAGAGGCCAATTATTTTTTAGAATTTAGCTTATTGCATCTCTCAAGTACAGTTGTACAGTTTGAGTTTTTCAGATACAGCGGTGGTTGCCTTTAATTAATGTAGGTACGTTATATAGGTATGATAAAAAGTCTTCTTTTCTCTGATATAAACTCCCCAACTTGAACGCATAATTGAGCGCATTATTTATAGCCATCATAATAATGGTAAGGATACAAAAACATCAGTGTAACCTATACAAATATTTGAATGTGTACCATTTAACAAGCAATTGCCACGCTACTTGAGAAGCTACCTCACCAGGAATATATTCAACCGTGATATCTGCTCTCTGTCCGAAACGAGTTTACATTAGCCTAGGTCTAGGGGGAGAATATCCGTGTTCGAGGGAAGTACACGAGAAAAGTTAAATACAATAAACGAACATTCTGGGGCACTCAACCTTTTATAGTATAGTTAACCTAACATAGCTGGCCATCGGCGTTGGCCGCTAAGTGTAGCTGCTATGTATAGGCAGCGTTCGTAGATTTCACCGCTACAGTTGCGGATCTAATGAACGACATCGTACTATTTAAGATGCTTCTATTGTTATTTCAGTCCTAGGAAACTCAGCAAGCAGGAGTCTTACAATTGTCATTTTTTAATTTCTTCTCGAATGCCTTGACTCAGTAGTATTATAGATGGGATAGGACTATACCGTCCGAAAACGATGAGACATGCACAACAAGATCAAAACAGAAAAGACTTTGAACAATGAAACAGGACCGGCTCTGATGCAAAGAGACTGTTCCAGACTAGTCTACGCTCATCAGTTCTGCTGGTCTTTGACGACCACCAGCAATCGAGTGCCAATCCACTACATCTAACGGCACCATTAAAAGGAACCGTTACCTGCTGCTTAATGTTGCC
The DNA here is from genome assembly GCA_950022655.1 of Alentia gelatinosa. Classification (NCBI taxonomy): domain Eukaryota; kingdom Metazoa; phylum Annelida; class Polychaeta; order Phyllodocida; family Polynoidae; genus Alentia; species Alentia gelatinosa. The sequence continues at coordinate 42,704,420 of OX465583.1, read as the reverse complement.
CATTGTTAGCAGGGAGGGCTGAGGCCCCGCCGTTCCTCCTTGTAAAAGTCGGCCACGTGTACTGTTTTAAAAGCCACCGCCCATGTGATGACTATAAATCACGCCTGCCTTAATTAGTGCACATTACGTTTAAAACAGGCGCGCCGTGAAATAATGGATGTGAATGGCACCGATGGGTGTTGCCTCACTAGATCCCCATGTGTCGTATGGTGCACGGAGATAAGCTCAGGGAACAAAAAGGCTTAGCTTATTGCACACCTTGGTACGGAAGTATCCCTAGAACCCTGTTTACCTGACACTGGGGTTTTCTAATAGCATAACGATGCATTTTGTATTGGCTCTTTGGATATACTTTTATCAAATATCTGTCTTTGCGTGCATGCTATTTTATAAGAGTTGATTCGCAAGTTAGAGAACATTTTTACATAATTAACGGTATCTCATATATACTCTGACGTGTATATGCTTATGTGATATAGATCGTTGAATAGGTTGATTGCTGTAATATGGAAATGTATGGTTGTTAGTGGTGAACAACCTTTAAAATGGCAAATCGCATTAAATGGAAAAATAATTTGGTTATGGACCAGGTTATGGACAATAAAAAAAGAAAGAAAAGGCATTCCAGGTACATGTTTATATCTTTGAGCGCTTGGTCTTCTGAGAGGTCCTATCAAAACATTTTCTAGTATAAATATCACAAATTCCCAATATATTACCATTTACTTATATAGTGCTGATACCAGTTAAACTCATACTGATCGCGGCCACATCGCGGTTTTAGCATCCGATGCATAGGGTAAGTCCCGACAATGCTACTGAAAGCATTGCAACTTATAGAGCATATACATAATGCAGGCAGTTAAAGTTACTCACCTCGTATAAGAATGAAAAACCAAAAGGAGGAATTGAATGTTCCCTTAATAACTTGGGTAGCGTTACAAACTTACATGTCCTGGTTGGTTGTCACATCGCTGTAGAAACGATCGAAGGGCTGACCAACATTCAAGTAGTAGCGATAAATGAGGTACGTGGCCAGACAGAAGAGGAAGACCAGTAATCCTGGTAGACCTGTAACAACAGAGAATACCATATATAAACAAATGAATAAAGACAAGGTGGCTAGTGGATAGATACAGATGCTGTATCAATTCTCTTGTCAGAAAGAAAACTGTAGGCATTGGATTACCATATTTCAAGACATTACCTGTTGGAATTCACACCAATACGTATTCACTCTCACACAGCTACATTTATATTGCCCTATTCACACGACATATACTTTTTCATGCCATGTCTTTCATGTCAATTCTGACATGACAAGAGGACGCAGGAGACAAGAAGGCAATGTGATGTGTTAATTTATTTTCTGAATACACCTAGTGGATTGAATCCAAATCTCCATCAGTTATTGAAGTAGGTTTTATCGAAGACGGATAGAATTATTCAGGAGCAATAGGTCATGGTTAGTAGCATTGAAGCAAGAGGTGGCATGCAAAGGTGATGGGAAGCGGGCGGTACAAATTGAGCAAGTGGAGGCATGCAATAAGCAATGGGTGGAGGCCAGAGTGAATCGAGCGAGAGCAGGCATGCGCAGGAGCTGAGGTGCAATAGGTCAGGAATAGTAGCAATTGAACAAGACGAGGGATACAATAAGCCATGGTATGAGGGCATCATGAATGGTACAAGGGGAGGTATGCAATAGGCAATGAGTCGAAGGCAGCATGAATTGAGCAATAGCATAGACATGCAAAGAGCAATGGTTAAAGGGCAGCAGAAATCGAGCAAGAGGTGGCACAACCCTCCCTAGCACTGGGTTTACTACAATGTTCAATATGTGGGTTGATGCAATTCAATTTTAGACTAACTAGCGCGGCTGTAATCGCCGGAAGTGTTTTTAAGTTTTCATAGAACGCAATTCGTTCCAGATGAGGCGACTTCAATGATACAAAAATATTATTTTAACAGATTGGCTGAACAGAGTTTGGTATCAATCACGCTTTAAGATTAAGTCATGGGATTATGATGCCTTGTGCGTGTCCAGGGGCGGCGACGTTGTGTAATCAGTAATGCTATGTACTGTAAATATCATGGCCCATGGTTCGAGTCCCTGCCTGCTATTGTAATCCACCAACATTAGGTCATCGGCATCTCATACACCCCATGATTTATTCCTGACTATTGACATGGCATAAAACCAGATAACTTTGAATCTTTGTGGTGACGAAAATATCTCCGCTCCTTCGTGTGAAGCAAACACGACTAAATATGCTACCTTTGACTGTTTAAACGATATTAGAAATCGCAGGATACTGGGATCAGAATATGGAGAAAAGATTGTAATGATTCGAGTTGTAGTTAAGCACATCAACCATATACAACTATATGTAAAGCCATCGATCTTGGGAAGTAGTTGGTCGGCAGTCTACTATGGACAGACATAAAAGTCCAAGTGGGATTGATGATAGGTGTTAAAACCCCATCAGACACGCACCAGTCAGGAATTACAGTCTACTCTATTTTAAGCTGCTGTGCATTAACCAAACCAGGTCGTTCTTTAGTTCCCCAGCAGGAAGATTGATAATCGATCACACCTTTCGCTTTCAGCGGATAATGAAACACCTACAAAAACCGCCAGACGAGCGAGGAATCAGAGATCCCGTGATCAATTTAGCATTGAGGAAGTATGGACGAGCTGCTGTGATTCTGCATATATATGTGGAGGCGGGTAGATCGGCAGACTAGAGGGTGGGGGTGTGAAGGCGAGAGGTTGGGTGATAATTACCCCATCCCAGCATGAAGTACAGGACGTATTTCCGCTCTGTGTGTTCGTCATTCATCACCAGAATCTTCCAGAAATTCACAGACTGCAACACAAAGTTAATTAATCTAATTAGCAAAAGCGATAAAAGAGCATCATTAATATTGTCATATTAGACATGAAAACTAGATCTTTATACATGTACTTGGAAACAAAAGTTGAAATAAATCTATATGACAAATAGGTCAATATGCATTAAATTCAACCGATATCCTGACTGGTATATAGGTGGTTACTTCTTGTTCCTAACAGACCTACCAAGTGATACATTAGGTTTAATTATAGATTATTTTGTATATAGTAAAAGCTTTATAGTAATTCCTGGTTTCAATGCATTTCATTTTTCATTATCCTCATAGGCAAGAGCAGGGTGCATATTTATATATGTAAATGTCAATGCAGGTGGTGAGAGGAACTCCTTAGCACCTACCTGCATCATCATCCAGGTGAACTGGGACAAGAAGAAATAGTGCACAAAGATGCTCATCACGATACACCTATAGTTGTTTTCGTCTGGCGCAATGTTCAGCAGATGTTCAGGAGACAGGAAGGCATCCAGCACGTAACACAACTAAACAGAGAGATAGACAGGCTAGTAAACACATCTATACATCGTACAGACTTTTATAAAATATGTTTGCATTATTTAATCTGAAGATTTTCCAATTTAAATTTGTCTTGACAATTTCTGATAACCATGAATTATGATCTCATAGGCCTCGTATGGTGTAACAAGGCATATTTAGCATTATAGAACGCATTTAGCATTATTCACATGATATACCAATATATCCCCTCAGAAAAATCTTTAAAAGCTAAATCAACATTTCATTTGATTCAGATGACAAGTCGGAATGAGGTTAGATATGTTATGTGCGGGTGATTGTAAACACATCGAAGCCCAATTTGCATTCCAGATACCGCCTTATGTGTCAACACCACAATTGTTGGAAATAAAAATAGTGTTCCGATTGGAATCTGCAGCTTCCCACCTGCCACGCACAGCACTAAGTTACATATTCCACTTGCACCCAGAGGTATATATTCTTAACATCATAGCTGGTTCAACTTGGCTTTGAGCCTCTATCGGCATAATACTTACCTCAGTGGCGAGGATGGCAAAGAAGAAATGCTGGAGTAGGTTGGCAGAGAACATGGTCTTGCTAAAGCATGTGTGGTGGGAGAGAATAGCGAGGAAGAGGCCAATCTGAAAACCCGACATAGACATGATGATTAGTACACTAATACTGGGACTGCAGTCGAGAAAACTATAGAGGCTTAATGTAAAGAAAACCCGTTTCGAAAACCTTTAAGACCCCTAATTAGAGAAATCAATTAAGAATGCCTCAAAGATCTTATCTTCCTAGATGAAAGGACGTGATTCGGACCATAAATAAGGTATGGTCTACCTTAAAGGACTCATTTTCTGAGATAATCTGAAGGTCCCCATCACTTCTAGGAAATCAGCATCTTGCAATTAAGAATGTGATAAAAAGCTCTCAGTTGCAGTACTTTTCCCAAGGGTGCTGAAGTCCTTGGTGTAGCCGCTTAATGAGGGATAATCAACAGTTATTTCCCTATGCCGACTATACAGGTCTGATTAAATGCTCTTGGAGGTTTTCCTTTCTGCACCTTGTGTTTTTTCTAACTTAAATGAAGTAACAAGTTCCATATGGCTTCGTTTACTCTAATGAATCCTGCCCCTAAGAAATGTAGAGATTATAAGAAAGCCAGGTAATTTTCCAATCTCGGAAGAAGCACAATTTAAGCAAAAAATGCATATTAGATCAATACATGTGGAACATGAGCTGCTCCGTGTTGCTCCCTTGGAAATATACGATATTACCTGTAATTCTCAATGAACAGATAAGTTGGCTTTTATTTCATCGCTTTGTTTTATATTTTATCCCATTAGGAGAAGGTCGTTTTCTTTTCAGACAAAGTACAATGATAATTGAGCATGACTTTAAAAGGTAATCATCGAGGCCGTCCTGCTTATGAAAGGACACCTTGCTATAAGTAGGAATATGAAGGTACAGCTTACAATGGCGATGAAGCAGGAAATGTGGAACCAGATGGGGTAGCCGATATGCGCTGTGTTTTTAACCTGGGAGATGACAGCGTAGCTGGACATGTGTCGGCACGCGCACTGCACGTACGTGTCCACAGCCAGCTCTAAGGTGTTCACCACGGAGCAGCCACGCTCCGTCCACTGCTGGATGTCCTCGTCAAAGTACACACACCTGTTGGGCGAGAGTACAGGTGAGAATAGGGGTGAGAATACAGGTTACTGAGAGAGAAATGAATACGGGTTAACAAAGGTATCTATTGGAGAATTGTTACCAGAAAGTAGAGAAATTAAATTCTTAAGTCACATATTAGAGAAATAAATGAAGGTGTTTTTTTTTCTCATTTCAGAGACATACAATTCTGAAAGGTTTTTCTAGATGATATCAAGACAACAAATCTTCTATAGAGCCCCATTAGATAGAGTTGCAAAGGTCAGACTGGTTTAGTAATACAAAAGTAGAGTATCTATATCCATATTCTTTAGTAAATCAGAGAAATATTGCGGAATGTTCCTTACGTTGCTCGTTGAGGTGAGGCCTTTCTGTCTTTAGTGTTCACTGTAAATGTAGCCGGGTTGGCAAGTTCGCGGGAGGGTTGACCACGAATTGCCACAGAAAACACCTGAAACATGGGTGAATTTATAGATATACCATTACCTACCATCAGGAATCCAAACCAGAGCCTGGGACCTGTTTCACTAGTTGCGTGACATGTGTAGATGGCGTCTAAATGGTGTATCCGGTTTCATAAGAACTAGATATTAGACTTCGTTTTGTCCATTCTTGCTTGCACTGTTAGTGCCGCTTTTCATGTCTGTCTAACACTTTTGTCACAAAACTAGTGAAACAGGTCCATGACGTGTAGATTTGTCTAATTCTTATGTTTGCTGTCTTTCTTTATGTAAGGGCAGCTACTTGTGTTGTCACGAAACTAGACAATCCCAATGTCTGTATGGTGTCACAGACATGTCACGAAAGTAGTGAAACAGGTCCCAGGTGAGTTATACGTTACACAGCATCCTCCAAGCTCTTGTTCAGTCGTAGGAAACTCCACCAGATGGTGCCATAGAGACAGCATAACCGGGTCGCTCATGTTTTGATACTATATCATGACAGGACTCTGTCACATATACCATGATATAACATTCTTTACAACTATCATATTAATCAGAGAAGAGATTTTGATACATGCGCATGTATTTCACTTGTGTAAGTTAAATTGCATAAAAAAGTGGTCCTTGTGGGTTTAGGTTAAACATTTATCATAGGAGAAATTGTAGCCCTGTCTTTCTTTTCAATAATGTTAAACCTTTACCAATAGCAATAGGGAATATTTACAACCTGGTTATAAGATTGCATCAGTACCAAACCTTGATTATAAATATCATTCAGTAAAATAATGGTAATTATTTCTTGAGCGTAATGCCAACATAGACCATCAAACGTACTCAACCTTTAGGATTATTTAAAACTACATCTATCTACACTTACTCTGTTATTAAGTAGCAATGTGTCTTCATTCCGCACAAACCACTGCTTGCTGCCATATTGTATGAATGAGACTGCATGACACTAAAATAAAACAGATAGAGAGATTAGGAAGGTCAATTCTTCTAAGTTGTTTACAGCGTAAATATAGGTCTGGCAGGAACCATAGTTTCTTGATCATATTCTACTCAAATATTACATTCATAACCTGAAACAACGACCATAGAAGCCAGATAATATTGACGAATTCTCTAAGGACATTTAGAAACTGGTTTCTTATTTCAAAGAGAATGACAACATGAAACAAAAGAGTATTTCAGCAAGAGTAGTGTGCAAAAAACACGGACATAATAAAATCTGTTGCCCGGAAAGTCAATATCCTAAAATTTTCGGGAGAAGATATTGATGATGCATATTGGATCAAGTTTTTTTTCACATAATCAAGATATAAGTGGTCTATTGCTGAAACGTTTTTGAGAAGTAAATGTATGGTAATTTAAGTTGTGATTAAAACGTATAAACCTAATCTGTTATCTAAAAAGACAATTTACTAGGCTAGAATTGATTGGAGTACTCTATTCTTAACTATGCCACTGTAGACTGAATCCCCTAGTACAGAAGCGAATAAATGATCCTGTTGCTAGATATACAAGGCCTACCTCATCCCGGCGCTGTATGGACGACATACACCATAGGTTATAGGTCAACGTTTGATAGAATACATGGTATTTTACATCGTTTTTATAACATTTTCTCATTTCAAAGTAGCGTTCCAGTGACAAGTAAGTTTAGGTATATCATTTACCCCCCACCAACTTGTAATTCCAGCAGGGTAGGAAATAAGTAACCTTGTAGAAACCAAATCACACAAATAAACGCACTTTCTACCAAATTTGGCTCTGTTCCTTTTCGACACCCAACAACCATTCTGATTTAAATCTATGATAATACATGAAATATCCACATACTTAAATAAAAGGAAATATACTGTGTTTCTTACCTTAGGATTAGGGGAACTTCGTCCATAGTCTTGGACTCGTAGCAGGTTGGTGGGGATAGTGTAGCTGTCCTGGTTACTGGCTGAATAACTGTAACTGTTTATGTCCTCCGGATACCACTTGGCCACACCAAACTGTGCATATTGGCACTCAGGTGAGTCAATCCTGTAAGAGAAAAGAATTTACCTAAGGCGATGAGATTATCAGAAATAATCTTGTTATACCACCCCTATGCCTCTCAATGACAATTCTATGTCCCGAGACATCTGTGTTTCAAATACAATTACTGAAACAATATCACACAGGCATACCAAATTTGCCAGTTGGCCTCAAAAAGAAAACAATTTTTTTTTATTGCAATACAGGGTCTTCGCATTACATACACATTACAGTAGGGAATCAAGGGAAAACTTAAGTTTTTATATGGGTCAGTGGAGAGGTACAGTGAATTGGGTACTTTAGCAGTTGCTTTACCAATATTACACGAGGAATTAGGTTCTTATTCTGAAAATGAAAGAAAAGAATTTCAATGAAAACAGTACTCACAGTATAGAACCTGTGCAGCACTGGTCACACTCATAGTCTATGAGGTAGCTGTATGCAAATCTCTCCAGAAGTCGGTTGAGCTGCCAGCGCCCCCTCGTGGCGTCGCTCTGACCTCTCTGTGGGTCCAGCAGACTACAGAAGACGGCCATGATGCTGATTCTGCTTCCCTGCAGTAACCTGACAACAAAAAGTCAAGCACATTGATCACATTCATTATAACTACAGCAGAAAAGGTAAAACTCCCTAAAACAGAATGGAAAACTAGGAGAAGTGCATTATAAAATGATAGTAAATTTGGAGTGAAGCTGATGACTGTTGTTTGTGAATAGAAGCTAGATGCTCTCCTCCATATCGCTTACTGATTAAACAGAAAATTATTATCCTTCTGTCAATTACCATACAAAGAGCAGGAATCCAGTTCAAGTTTTTTTCATATGACAAGTTAAGAAATACCTCCCGTTGTCTGGGGGTAAAGTAACTACTTTTCCTAAAGGTGCAGCAACAATTGATCTGCATTGAATACCTCATTATATTTGCAGGTGCCTCTATAATATATACGAGAATAAGATATAGTTGTACTTACTTATTCTTCTCGGCGACTGTGACTGCGCGGTTTAAGGTGTCTTCTACAATCTTGAGCTGGTGATCTAGTAGTGGTCCCTTCACGGTCGTTTTAAGGTCACGCATAACGCTGAAAAATATCAATGCAGGGAGTGCCAAAATCAGTAGATGTCTTTGTAGCATTCATGCTAGTGGCATTGAAGTAAACGTAAAGGTGAACCAGATTTCATAAAGAGAAATTGATAGGATTCAGTTATAGGAAATATCCTACGACACGATCATACATACACATAACATATGTGGAGTGTCTCAAATGTCGTCTGCCTTTTAACTCCTCCGGGGAACAAATCAGGGTCCACAACCATCTCGTGTTATTAGTAAAATAGTGTTCTAGGAGTGATATGAGAGGAAGTGTTACTCCTTACTGCAGAAGCTATGTGGTAAGGAGAAGGGATAGAGCAGACTCACCCGTCTATAGTAGTGTTAGTCAGATCAGTCTCTGAGGCTGTCCACACCTTCCATAGTGGCACGTCACCCTTGTTGACGATAGTCACGGTAGCTCGGTCCACCCCGAGCCTGTAGGAAACAAAACCATGTGATTGTTAATATACTGACACCATGTAAGATAACAAATAAAATCTGTGCATTTCAGGGTCTAAGGATAAATACTGATCTAGAGTTACACCATTCCTTCCTTTACGAAAACAAGTTAAAACTACTCTCATACATGACATTCACATATAATTATATAGCCAACACAGAACTACATGAAGGCAGGTGTCATATACCAAATGTCATATTCTATATTATCAAATATGTTCGCTACTTTGGAGATATCCTTAAGGATATAAATTTGTGGTATTTTTTATGGGTGCATCGCATGTTGCAATATTGAGTTAATTTCGCGGCAATATACAATTCTAATTCTAAAAATCCTGACTTTTCTGAATGGTTGATAGGTAGGTAGGTTCCATTGTACACACGTATATTCAAATCACTCGCTGGGTTATTCTGAGATGACCCGGTCTGAGGATGGTAACACTCACACTGCTCCGTTTGTGACATCGCTGAGGGCCACACGGAACATCTTCGGGTACGGGTTGTCTGATGCACGTGACAGGTCCATGGTGATCGTAATGGACTGAGTCCGCTGGGCACGAGATAAACACAATGAAAGGAGACATGTTCCACACCGTAGAAAGGTATGATATTTTACATTCTGTGGAATGCGTTTTCCGATGAGTGGGATATACTGGGTATATGTTGAAAGCAAATAAAGAAAACTGGAATAGAAAACATCTCACCACAAGGCACTGTAACATCTATTTTCATGCTTAAGAAATGAGAACCACATACAACAAATGAATATGACAGAGAAATAACACTACGGAATTTCAGAGAATGAGATGAGAATAAAGCATTCTATTATATATGCATGTAGTGATACAGATACAGTAGATTATTTTATCTTTATCACTGAACAATTAGTACTCAAGTAATTGCCTGTGGTATGGCTCTTAATTTTTATTTCAAGTTGTTGTACAATATCTTTATTTTTAACATTCAACGTGGTGTCATGATACTCAGTTTATCGATCTCAAGGAGTGAAATAATCCACCCTGACTATACGAGCGCGTATTCCAAGGATCAAACTTAACTGCCGACATGCTCAACGTGCTCGCTGGTCTAGTACCCATTCAGTAAGTAGGAGGGGGCAACGGTAGTTTCCTAAAACTGACATTCATGAAGGTTCTCTCCGAGATAATTTGGAGGTTCCACCATTCACCGTTAAAATGGATCTTTTTCTTACGTTAAATGCATGACTTGAACACTAGTGCGTTTTTGTATATTATTGTTTTGTGGCCGATAACTGATTCACAACTACCCTCCTCCTTTCATGGCAGTGGAATGAATTAAGGAACACCGTGCTGGACAGACTCAAGGATTCCTCTTAATTGAATTCAGGACCCCCTCTCCCTCCCCATTCTGTAACAAAATATTCAAAGAAATCAGAATGAAACAATAACATGAATTTTTTTAATTTTTTTTTTAACATGAAATCAATGATACCGTAAAGAATGTTATGCTTCAAGAGATACATGTAGAGCACATAACAGGAGCCTGTGAAGGTGATAATAGCATGCAGATACATACTTCCTGCGGCTGGAAGACGATTGTGGCCTGCATACTATTGAAGTCGGCGCCGTCCAGGGCGCGGTAGACGGGCACGCCGGCCACCACGTCGGGCCCGGCGCCAGGCAGCTCCAGCGTGGACACGCGCACAGTGACACGCTTCATCTGGAAGCCGACACGCTGCACGTCCAGGCGCACAGTGCGGGTCGACTTCTCCACGAACATGGATCTGCAGGCAGACGGAGCATGTTTACAACCGTCAGAACATTTATAGGCTCATATGGGTTTGGTGATCGTCATACATGAAACATAAACAATACTTTATTTGTTATATTTTTTTTAGGTGTAAAATGGTCTCAGCCACGTATTCTTAACTATACTAATACTTTAGAACGCTCACGTGGAGCAGCATCGTAACTTCCTTCTTTTTTTTTCTTCTGGACAAATCTATTCCTTTGCAGAGCCGCCTCTTCTTGTTAGGGGCTTATCAGAAGTTTGAAATTGTTCTATTCCGGACTCATGTGTCGAAAGTTCTTGGAATACTGAATATGCGATTTTAACCATGATAGTTCAGTAAAATTGTTGACTTCATCGTAGACTCACATGGATCTTTTCCGAAGGATGGATTATAAAATGATTTTAGTTTTCAGTCTGCTTAATTTTCTATGAATACCAAATATCCTTGTAAATATCGAAAGTGAAATGAAATTGACTACTTCCAGCAACATCGCAGTTATGACGAATTCGTTCTCCATTTATATATTCTGTGAACATATCATAAAAGTGTACAATGTTATCTTAAGCCACAGGAAAATTTGAATTTCAAATAAAGATTTCTACTTTAGATACACGACTTTCCTTACACTCAAGTTACATCTGATATTTTCAATTGACTAGACATGTAATTTAAATACCGTTAGCATATATGTACAGAATAGGTCTTCCCTTCAGATTTAGATAGAGAATAGACGGATATGAACCACTTTGATTCTGGGTTTATCTTGTATGACGGACGTTACAAGGATACGAGCGCTTTGACTGACCTTGACGAGGCAGCAAACTGAACCAGCCCGTTGGGATTGTCGCTCGGCAGGAGCACGACTGTGGCAAACCTGCGGGCAGGGTCAATTTGTGCGCCGTCACCCACGTCCTCCAACTCGACAAGGAAACTCGTCTCGTTCTCCGGAATCTGCATGAAAAAGGATTCATGTTACAACGATAAGTTCACGTTCCTAATAGGAGTCAGCTTTCACACTATAGTCTGAAATGTATGATAGCTACAACCAAGGCAGAACATGCTCTTGGTGTGCATTTTGACTGGCTTTAGAAGTCCTTTTTTCTTTGGAAATAAACCTTAAGGCCCGTTTCCATTGGCCGACAAACATTGTCTAGATTTTTTTTGGTTCTCCTAATAGCCTTTTTACATTGGCCATCACCGATACACAGTCAGGAACCACCGACGGAGCTTAGCCAATGGAAAAGGGCCTTAAGAATAATCGTGATCGCGTATCCAAGTTTATCTTACAACATGCTTCATTCTGCTGCTATACAAAGTTCTGCTACGAATCACTCCAAAGATGGCGCAACCAGTAAGCTATAGTTCGGAGATGTGACTCCAGGTGGCTATAGCGTTTCCCTAGAGACCACTCAGTTATAACTCAGAGCAACTCTATCCAAACAAATAGTGGGCAGGGTACATGGACATGTTTGTATTGGGACTGTCAAAAGGTCAATATAACCTTGTCAATTATCATAATGGGCATCTCAAAGAGTCAATATGACCTAAATGACCTGGCCATTTAAAATGGCCATCACAAAGAGTTAATATGACATCGATGACCTTGTAATTTACAATATTTCTTCATTCAGAAAAAGGATTGGACAGATTACGATCGCCTGGGTTGGCATTCTTCCTTGTATTGTACAAACAGGAAAATGTACATTTCAAAGAGTTGATATGACCGAAATGACCTTGTCATTTATAAGGGACATCTAAAACAGTTAATATGATCTCGCTGACCTGGTCATTTATTATTTACATCTCAAAGAATTGATATGACCTTACTGACCTGGTCATTGGTAATGGGTACATCGAATACACAGTAGCGGCTCCCGGCAGGACAGTCGACGGTGCTGCCCTCACGCTGCAGCTGTTTGCTTAGATCCAGACGCGGGAACTTGTCATTCGTGACAGCTTTCCATCGCACCTGGAGACATGTGTATCAACAGAGCATACCATGACGCAACTTTTAAAATATTCAAACGACCTATCTTGGCAATGACAGCACTATTAACAAGATTGTTTTAAGATAACCTCAAGGAAAGACTACTGACAACCAACCAACAATGGTACATCGAAGTCATTGAATTTTATATTTTATATTTTATAAAGCATATTTTACATGCATAAATATATTAGTAGGGGAGCAAAGTGTCAAAAAGAGCCTTAAAAAGGGGTCACAATGACACCCGAGAGTCTCCTGGCTGAAACTTGCCATGTTGGTCAATTATGACCTCAGGAATCTGAATCTGATGCTCATTTGTGCTAAAAAGTGTAGCATCATGCTCGTTTCCATGGTAACAGAAGGAAAACATATTTTAATAATTACTGATGTATATTAAATACTTTGATATAAAAAGGTAAAAATATGCATTTTTTCTGTAATGAAAATCATTGTTTCTTTTGTCAAAAGTATACACTATGAAAATATGCCCTTTCCCATTCTTATGGACGAATTGTTGCCATGGTAACATTCCAATTCCTAGGAGAACCCTTATTTTCATTTTTCTTATTGTACTTTATGGTACTTGATGTTGGATAAAAAGAGTTATTTTATGAACAACACATAAAAATTGATGAATATAGCAAAAGTACACACCAATAATGGGCAGCGCCATTTTTTGAAGTTATTAGATTGTTCCCATAGCAACCCTCACAAGGTAGTTTCTATGACCATATCTGCCAAATAATGATAAATTAACTGGACATTTGTTTGATGAGTCCTATTGACATGGCAACTAGTAGAGGAGTAGAGTATAAAAATGGTCATTAGAGAGTCTCCTGTATGAAACCTGCCATATTTGTCAATTATTACATGGGGAATCTGATTCTGCTATTATCTTGGCCAAAAGAATGTAGCATCACTTCTGTTTCCATGACAACATAAATGCATAATGATTTACTCAGAAACCCCTATTTTCCTATACATATGAATAGTAAGTGTAAGAAAAACAACAAAACATCTGCTCATTGCTTTCATTTTCATTTTTATATGTATACCTTTGGAACATAATGGAGGATTGTTATTAATGTTATTGCCATGGCATCCAATGCAGCCCAAAACATCCACTGCAGGAAGCAACTCTGAATGTATGTGAAACTAACTGCTATACCTTTAGAGTCACTGAAGTCACTTTTTTCTGGTACTTTGAGAGTCTACTGCATGAAACTTGGCATGTTTGTCAATTATTACATGGGGATTATGATTCTGCCACTCTTTTGGCCAAAAGAATGTAGCATTACTTCTGTTTCCATGACAACCTAAAAGCATGATCATGTACTCAGAAACCACTATTTCCCTATACATATGAATAGTAAGTGTAAGAAAAACGGTGAATCATCTGCTTATGAGATTACATTTGCAATTTTTAAAGCCTGAGATTACACTTGCATTTTTTAAAACATACATTTGGAACATAATGAGTGATTGTTATTTCCATGTCCTTAGAATTTGATTGCCATGGCAACCTATGCAGAATAAAACATCTGTCATCTAAATAAATTGCAATAACTTTGTAGCCACTGAAGAAAGAGACCTAATCAAAGTACCTATTCTGGTACATTAAAGCATGCAGAATCCAAGGGGATGCATCAGCAATCCCAGAATGCAATATTTTGGTTGTTATTTTGAATCCTGATAATTTCAAATTAATAAAGATATTATACTTAGGGTCTAACACCATTTGGTAGAATGGATATCATAATTAGATATGATATTTAGGGTATAACACTATTTGGTATAATGGATGTTATACAAAAGTGATTTGTCATCAGAATATCAATGAAATTGTGCCGTAATCCAGGTGGGCATGATTTATATTTAGTGAATGTACTAAGCACTAAGGTTGAGTAGGTAAATGCTGGGATCAGAGCTGACCAAGGTAGCTCAGAATGTCAGAATGAGGTGATGCATGTTCTTACTAAAAAGAAAATGGGGCACCATATGCTGTCATATGGTGTCATCCATGCACTTGCTGGTGTTATAACCCTACAAGTCTCCCAGAGGCACTGCCACCATTCCAGTGCTTTTGTCCTCTGTGGTTCCCCTCACAACACTCCCCACACCTTGAAGTCCTCTTAAAAAAGGTGTCCTACTAATTACCTGAGGAATATCACATTGGAGGAGGTCCTGTAGGACTGGTAATAACAAGAAAAAACCTCTCTTCAGGAGGTTACAGTACAAATGTGACTTACTGATCACCTTGGGATAATGCAACCCTTCCTGCCTGGGCCTAACAGAAGGGCAGTTCAAGAATGTGAAGAGGGCTAGGACTGAGAACCTAGAGATAAGTAGTTGTACATGGCTCAAAATGAGAACCTGAATTAATGTTGAGTCTCTTTCATTTCTATATACATCTATAAATGTCCATTTAATGATATCCTACTAGACAGGGGAATCCAGCAGGGTCCTACTGATTCCACTTTATTATATTATATTATAGTATACCTGTCTAATGCACTGACATCCCCAACTAAGATTATCATTGGTATACAGGTGGCTCTGTAAACCACTCAAAGCTGATGTTGTAATACACTTGCTAGTGCTTATGTATTACTATGCATCAACCTCTCATGGTTTACAGCTGCCTATCCATAAAATCATTGTTTATTTCCATTTCTTGCACCCTCCATTCTGGCTATTGCTGCTCCTC
Organism: Alentia gelatinosa; assembly: GCA_950022655.1. Classification (NCBI taxonomy): domain Eukaryota; kingdom Metazoa; phylum Annelida; class Polychaeta; order Phyllodocida; family Polynoidae; genus Alentia; species Alentia gelatinosa. The sequence continues at coordinate 42,688,872 of OX465583.1, read as the reverse complement.
AGTTATCCTCATGCATAGAAGAACAAACTGTCCAATACAGTCTGACCATCAGGGCATATTCTAGCAATATGAGTCACTAAGGTCCACTTTCCCTTCAACTATAACCACTCCAGATCACTACCTTCATGAAGGGTAGCTCTGTTTATTTCTAGCACCAGTCATGGGCTATCTCCTACTGAGACTACTGCCACTGCTAACCCCATAACACCTAAAATGTACCATTCTTAAGCGAGAGAGTTACAATGTTTCAACTCCTGCCCCTTCCTTTTTCGCCTGTATTGGGCCAGGGCCATATTGGGCTTCTGATGAAACAGAAAATAAAGTTGTTGTTATTCCACATAGCTCACCAGGCCTATACCTGGCCTTATATTGGGCCTTGAAGCGGCCTTTGATGGACCAATGATGCAGTAGTGAAAAACCTTTTTCCACATCAGCCCATAGGTTGGGACCCCTTACGGTCACCATCTGGCCTGTAACAGGACTTAGTCCTGACCTCCTGGGGCTGTAAAGGGGCTGATTTATGGACCCTGGCCACCCTCATTCTGGCAAAAGTTATCTAACCCGGGTATAAATAGCACTCCCCCAGCATAAATCCAGCAAAAACCCATCAAATTCGCATTGCCTTGCCTCCCGATTTGTTTCACCCAGCAGGCCTGGTAAAATAAAAATGTTTAAATATTTGTTCACCTATTTTGCTTTAATTTGGAGAAAACAAATCCTTTGCCTTTCCAAGCCTAAAAAATTGAAAGGGTATTACTCACGAGTGTGGAAGAATGACATGTACCGTTGAATGCTTTGTGACCAAATAAAAAAAAATATACATAGGACATGATCTTTGTTCAATAAAAAAAGAAATTAAATAAAAATATAAAAACTAAACTGAAAATTCTACTCCCTGGAGCATGTCTAGATATGAGGCACCCTGGTGCTATCCAAGGCACACTTGAACCTATTCATGCTGTGCTAGATAAACTGCCACCCTGACCTGGGGGGGAGGTAAGGGGGCTGGTGGGGCTAGGCTGCCGGGGTATACCTCCCAGGTGTATGGAAGACGCCTCACAACAAATTCCGGGTGTATATCGGCCCGAATAGCGGTCAGATCAGGGAAGCACATTAAATGGAGGTCAGCACTTGTAATAATCTGGTTGTCTCCTGTATTGCCTTTCAGATATGCTCCCTGGGGCTGAAGCTGCCTCTGGGGGATTCTCAAGGGATGTTTCCTCCATGGCCCTGTCAGGCAGAGTCAGTGATGAGGGTATGCCCAAGGGCACTAGGGATACTGACAACAAGCCCACATAACTTTCACAATACGGATCAGAGAGCAAGCAAGAGTGGGCCACAATTTGTAACCAGGTAGTGCCCTGTATTCTCCTTTGTAAGGGCACCCTTGGCTCTGGTTCCACCTTTTACCTACGCAACCATTTGTAAAGGTTTAGCTCTCACAGTTACTGGTAATAGCAAGAACTCTTATGAAACATGACTCAAGTATCTGGCAGATACATACAGGCAGGAGGTATGTTCATGAAAACTAATGTGTAACCAATCATACAAGCAGGTTCTTGAAGAAGGAAACCATTTACTTTGGAATATTATATGATTTCATTCAGAAATATGTTTCCTCATGTTATTCACATTACAGGTTCCAGAAACCCAAAATAGAGTGATGAGTAAGCTCTTACCATGCCTGTGGAGAATCTGTAAAAGGTTTGAAATCACTAGTCACCAGAAATCCCTCAAATTTTGAGTGTTCAGACAGCTAAAGTCCTGAAATATTGAGCTCCATATAAGAACAGCCCAATACAGAGTGACATAATGAACACCACACTGCCTCCCAGGCCGACTTCAAATGGTCAGGCCCAATAGGAACACGGATTAGAAATGAGAGCCTAAGGTGGCTAATACCAAACAGGGCTAAAGTGACCATGGGACTTTACTCTTTGCTGATGTGTTACACTGAGATTAGTTCTGACAACCCCAGGTTTTACCACTAAGCTAACTGTAATAATCTCCAGAATGAAATAAGTTGTTTATGTTTTGACACCTTTCTAGAGCTGATATGTCTTTCTCTGTGTATTTTCATTCTATAAACTATAGACATTTCTGGATTATATCACAATCTGATAGATATTCTTGATGAGATATTACTCTTTTATAAAATCAAATATAAAAACCTGTACTAAATGGTGTCATACCCTATGTATATATATGTATATTTATTTAAAAGTGTTCAGATTTAAAATGGCAACCTAAATATTGCATTCTGGGATTGATGCTGCTTCCCATTCCCTATCTTCAGTGGCTACAAAGTTATTGCAATTTATTTAGATGACAGTCCGAGATTGTTACTTCAATGGATGTTTTATTCTGCATAGGTTGCCATGGCAACCAAATTCTAAGGACATAGAAATAACAATCACTCATTATGTTCCAAATGTATGTTTTAAAAAATGCAAGTGTAATCTCAGGCTTTAAAAATTGCAAATGTAATCTCATAAGCAGATGATTCACCGTTTTTCTTACACTTACTATTCATATGTATAGGGAAATAGTGGTTTCTGAGTACATGATCATGCTTTTAGGTTGTCATGGAAACAGAAGTAATGCTACATTCTTTTGGCCAAAAGAGTGGCAGAATCATAATCCCCATGTAATAATTGACAAACATGCCAAGTTTCATGCAGTGGACTCTCAAAGTACCAGAAAAAAGTCTCTATCTTCAGTGACTCTAAAGGTATAGCAGTTAGTTTCACATACATTCAGAGTTGCTTCCTGCAGTGGATGTTTTGGGCTGCATTGGTTGCCATGGCAATAACATTAATAACAATCCTCCATTATGTTCCAAAGGTATACATATAAAAATGAAAATGAAAGCTTGTGGGCAGATGTTTTGTTGTTTTTCTTACACTTACTATTCATATGTATAGGAAAATAGGGGTTTCTGAGTAAATCATTATGCATTTATGTTGTCATGGAAACAGAAGTGATGCTACATTCTTTTGGCCAAGATAATAGCAGTATCAGATTCCCCATGTAATAATTGACAAATATGGCAGGTTTCATACAGGAGACTCTCTAATGACCATTTTTATACTCTACTCCTCTACTAGTTGCCATGTCAATAGGACTCATCAAACAAATGTCCAGTTAATTCATCATTATTTGGCAGATATGGTCATAGAAACTACCTTGTGAGGGTTGCTATGGGAACAATCTAATAACTTTAAAAAGTGGCGCTGCCCATTATTGGTGTGTACTTTTGCTATATTCTCAATTTGTATGTGTTGTTCATAAAATAACTCTTTTTATTCAACATCAAGTTCCATAAAGTACCATAAGAAAAATGAAAATAAGGGTTCTCCTAGGAATTGGAATGTTACCATGGTAACAATTCTTACATGAGAATGGAAAAGGGCATATTTTCATAGTGTATACTTTTGACAAAAGAATCAATGATTTTCATCACAGAAAAAATGCATATTTTTACCTTTTTATATCAAAGTATTTAATATACATCAGTAATTATTAAAATATGTTTTCCTTCTGTTACCATGGAAACGAGCATGATGCTACACTTTTTGGAACAAACACACATCAGATTCAGATTCCTGAGGTCATAATTGACCAACATGGCAAGTTTCAGCTAGGAGACTCTCGGGTGTCATTGTGACCCATTTTTTAGGTCATTTGCTCCTCTACTATATAACCGCCTATCAATTTGAGAGAAATCGATGTACAAATTCGAGTATGATGAAACAGAAATTCTTGAAGATTGTGGTTCATCAGTTAACAACCACGATAACAAACGATTTCTATTTTTTACACCAATATCTGACTTGTCTACGCTTAAGGCCGTCAAGGTAAAAAGATACGTGACAATCTATGTGTGTGACGTTTAGCATGAGTTGTATGAGTTAGTTGTATGGTGTAACGTGACTGACCGTGACTGCGCCGAATGTAGCGTTGAGTCGCTCGACGGTCAGTCTGGCTGGTTGACCTGAATCTTCCTGCACCTCCACGCGAGTCGAGTTGGCACGGGCGAACCCGATCCAACCGTTCCAGAAGTCATTACGACGGATCGTAACGAAAGCATAGCCCTGAATAGTTCACAAGAAGATATAAGTAAATATTCTACATAACCGACCAACTTTATCTGTAGTGCTCATGGGCGTTGGAATTGATATGCGTAAGATCTCATGTAAATAGAAATAAGAGCCTATATCAATAGGATATGAGAATATATACACAAAAATGACTGGTTTTGTGTACGAGTGGCCGTAATCTCCGAGTAGTTGACGCGTAGTAATATCCGAGTGATTAGCGAGGATATTACATTGTCAACTACGAGGAGATTATAGTAGACTTACACCAATAATATAGTTCGCCATTAACCTGTACTTTTAGCATGCAAAGTGTGTTATTACAATGGTTACTGATGGTAAATTACATCATTACGATTGATTCTAAATAATTAATATTAAATGAACATTCAAGAAACTTATTTCGAAGTACATGATGATTCAATCTCAATATGGACAGGACTATTTTCCCGGAATCTCCTGTAGCAGATTCTGACATGCCAGAATCTCCGGGTAGCCGTTTTCCTAACCTTGATATCACTTGGAAAATAACACCGAGACACTGGCGTTCAGAATAATGCAACAGGACGGAGACTGACCTTACGACCGTTGTCGATGGATGGTTGTGCGACGCGGACGTCTTTTGTCTGAGGGACAAGGTATAAAAACAAGACCTCGTCATCTTCAGCTCTTGTGTCATCCAGGATGATTACAGTCACGTCCTTCTCTGTTTCCGACTCCTGAATAAAAATGATTGACTTTGTATTAATACTTCCCGCATAACAAGGGTCTTCTCTGAAAGACATTTGTTCCACTTCGCATGTTGAGCATTGGCTTTATAGACTATCTGGATTTTAAGGTCATATATATATATATATATATATATATATATATATATATATATATATATATATATATATATATATATATATATATATAAAAGAGGTCGCCGAAATAATGGAGCTACGAATACTTCAGTAACTAGTGGTCCACATTACTGTACAGGTGCATGAATGATATTGCGCCTTTGTTGAATGCATGGTTTTCTAAAGGAGTTACATCAGAGGAGGTTATGCACAATCTTCTTAATTTATCAAAAGTACATGAATAAATCATTTGCAAAATACCAAAAAGATTGTTTTTAAATGTCTAAAGAGCAGAAAATGATCTGGAAAGTTTTGGTCATATAATTTCCAGGTGTTCTTTTATCTATCAGTACTCTACATGATACCTAAGACAACGAGGAGCATCCACTTAAATAGTCTAGTGTACGTAATACGCGACGCACAAATGATTAACTTTGCTAAGAGCATGTAGAAGAGGACGGACCTGGAAGTTGAGCGTGGTGTCGACCACCTGGTAGTCACGCCCGGCCAGCGCCCGCCGCCTCACGTCCCGGTTCCCCAGCGCCTCGCTGATGGTGTCGTTGTCACGCCCCGGAATGACGCTCACGTGACTGTCCCACTCCTCCCCGCCGCCGATGGTTTGCACCAGCACGGAGATACGGCCGAACGTGCCGCCTGGAGGGTAGGGCAGAGGAGATGGGGTATACGTGTAGTATAAAGGCAGAGGATCAAAGGAGGGCTCTATTTAGCCGATCTCAACTCACATGATAAGAAGAAAGATAGTAGCAAATAAAAAGGACTGGATATATGATATATTAGTATTTTATTCTATTCGTATATTATATGTACCCAAAGAGGCGGTGGATGAGTGGTAGTGATTATACGCCATGTCAGCAACTGAGGCTATATTCATTCTGAAAGCTCTCCAAGGATATGGTATATCCATAGCTTACTAAGTTTCATAGCTCTCTTGTTTATTTTCGGTTCATCAACAAGGTTCAATTGATTTTTGTATGTTTTTGCGTTTAGATACATTACATAATAGGTAACGTTATTACATATAGTGTCAGTAACACGCACACATTAGAATGGGGTGATATCAAAAGTAGAATCTGAGTGGTTTGGAAACTGAGTTTCTCAGCAATGATCAAAAATATAATTTGTTGGCTGTTACATGGTATTAACCACTATTTTATCCCACCCCACCCCCTCACCAATATTAGCTCACCCTACAGCCACACACAGGGATGGACTTTCACTTGCTCAAGTCTTCGATTATGGACATTCATTAAATGATTGAAAACAATCAAAATAAAATTCATTAGAGCATGATCTCTGACAGGCCCATGAATCCCAGTGAGGAGGGTAGCCGCACCCAGAATGCAGGGACTGGAGCCAGTCTAGGATGGACCACTTTCTCTATACTCGTTGGATGGACTGAGCAGCTTACCTGTTCTGAGTACAGAGAATGTGACCGTGGCAGGCTCGGAGACCTTGCCGTCACTCTCCCTGGACTTCCTAACAATGCTGACTACTCCGTAGGGGTCGTTATTACGTGTGATCGTCACCTTGGCAGATGAGTAATGCGTGCTCAACCGTGGTGAGATTCCTGAAAAACATAATAGATAAATATCCACACTTTGATAAACATTGCAATTACTCCAAATCGTTATATACCTCATATTTTCCAAAGTATGCGATACTATGAATGAATGGAATATTGAAATTTATGAAATGAACAAACGCAGAAAACAGACAATATGGATAATCTTAAAAGTAGGGTTAAAACAAATATTCAGGACATCTTTGTACTAGAGGACCTTGAAACATTTGACTAGATATTGTTTATATCCGCGAAGGTTGTCAATAGATGATCACTATTAATAGATAGATAGATAGATAGATAGATAGATAGATGATCACTATGAATTGTCATAAAGATTAAACGTTATTCTGATACATGTATAACGTTATTGGAATATCGTCATCAGATGTTTTGCTTACACTTTGTTTGTCTAGTTGTCATGTATATCTGAATGCCTTGTATCATGTACTGTCCTGTAATGTATATGACCATAGCTGGGAAGAACTTACATAGACAACATTGCGTGTTCCCCTCTTTTGTATGTGAATAAAAAACAACAAAAAACAACCAAACATATTTACAGACTTAACTTGACCATTTCTGGATATTTTTGTCTGCCCACTTTATATTTCATTCATAACTTGAAGATCCTTAAATAAATTCTTAATCATGAGCTGGCGGCTTCAAAGGGGAGGTTTAGAAGATATTCAAACAAAAAGCCTAGGCCATGTTTCTTCTATCCATGGTATAGTTATAAATCTCAAAGCACTGTGCCTTACCTTGTTCTGGGCCAGTGGGAAGTTGTGTAATACTGGTGAAGTTGACAAAGAAATGTTCATCTTCTTCGGGAATGGTGTCAGAAAGAATCTAGATCAAATGATCAATCATCATCATTATTATCATCGGTTTACAACATAGGCTAGGACATGCTCTAAATGAAGCATTAGAATTCAATAGAAATCTTCGGTCCTTTGTCGCCTAAATACAATTGCTCTTATCCATTCAAGTATGTTTCATAGAAGAAACTCCGAATGGTATAACAATGAATTCAACTTTACAAAGGGAACTTCCATACAACAAGGTGTGAAAGAATGTCCTATGAATGATGACCAATCCGATTTGATATTGCATTCATTTGTAAGAATTGGAGGTTCTTTGGGGAATTTCATCCTTTTTATTTCTGTTCTGTCCAAAAAAGAAAACTTTTATAATTTTTGTCAAACATTTTTCGCCAAATTCTAGAAAATCACTAAAATGTTATAATATTCAACCATGACAACTCGGGCCAGCATAGTCACTACTCTACCTCAGAATGTGTATACTACAGTGAATACCAAATGATACTACGAAAGATGTGAAGTATCACATCACTGACAAAGCAAACTTTGCAATACCATGAGTACTATGACGAGTGCCCCCTACCTGCACGAAGATGTTGGATCGGGTCTGACGCGGGTCCATGTTAACAGCCCCGTTCTGAATCTCTTTGTAGTCCACGGCGCCGATTGCCGTGCCGCTGTACGTGTTGTAGCGGATCTGAATGGCGCCCAGTGACCCGTACACACGTTCTATGTCCAGCGTCACCTGGAACGTAATACATGTAGGCCTATAACTCTCAGCCCCTGTTGATATCCACCCCGGGTGATAATACTTTAAGTTGATATAATGAGATGAGTAAGGGCAAGAAACAATAGAGGCGATGCTGTATTCTTGACAAATTCTGAAATAGTTCAACCAATACAGGAAAAACTAGAGAGATATGATTCAATCTAGGTGGAAACGATGATATTGCTACCAGATAAAATGTGACCATGAATGGGTCGTTCAGGTCATTTGACAAAGATGATGGGTTTTTTATTTGCGCAAACACGCATAGGTTTACAAACACCTCCCTTACCAGTTTACATATGGTTCAAACTGCAACAATATCATCCTGATGTACAAAAAGTACAAAGAATATGTTCATAAACCCAGTAGGGCCTGTAGATGAGAAAATGGGATGAGTAAAGGAGATTCAAGACATTTACAATACGTTTGTCGAAAACAACCCTTAATTATACAACAAGTTCTTTATATGCCTCTTAAAGGTACCAAAACTACTTTTTTGTATCTGACCATCCAACTTATTCCATGCCGCGATAAATAGGACTTTTCCTGAAAAAGCTAGTATTTGGTTTCCGCATCTTTATGCATATTTTATGCTCACTGCGAGTACATGAATTTTCTTGCACTTCCAAAAACCTAGTAAATTTATGCATGAACACATATGACATATACTTTTATCATTTATCTAGGAACTGTACTCCACATTCACGGCGTAAAGCCACAGTACTTTTTTCTCTCATTGTGGTACATATCCTGAGGCCTCTGTCCTGGGGCTTTATTTTACTCTATCCTCCCCTAGACGTGCATGTTCACCCCTAGAGCTACTTCTGCATAGCGACCTAACCTGTATAGTCGTCCACCTTAGTTCCTCTTGACATTACGGTTCTCTGGTTAATTACATATATGTACACTCACCTCGACCTCGCGGTCGTCCGGCTCCTGCACGTTAACGTTGAGAGACCCCTCACTGAAGCGGACGACGCCGTGAGGCTCTATACGCGCCAGCTTCCGGCCCGGCCACAGCTCAGCGCCGCCTACCGTCTGCGAGGCCGGCTTACGGGGCAGGTGCAGCGCGAACACCTCAGGTACGGATACCCGCGGCGATAGCTGCAATATGAAAAGAAACTCTTTACCATTTCCAATGAAGAACGTCCTTAATGTTAAAAAACAATAGTATCATGAGGCAATGATATATCCATATGTATCATAAAAATAATTGAGATATATCATAAATAGCCATTAATTATTTTGTTTCATACCGACATGTTCGGTATGTTTCTTTCTCCTGACATGCAGGATTTGGTATATTTTTCACAAATATATATATATCATGGATTATCCTACCCCTAATATAAAATGCCATAAGCTTCACATTGACTTTCCGTATGCGCCCGTATGTCGCATACGGATAAAAATTCGCTCCTAGGAGCGTACAAAAAATGGACCAATTAGAGATCAGCAGCTGAAAGTAGTTCCAAGCGCCGTCAGAGCAGCAAGGAGAGCTTTATGGAGGACTTCAGAAAGTTTTTATCATGTTTTTTGTTATTATCCTCACACAAAAATATCGTTCACAGGGGGTAGGATAAAATCAAAACCTTATTCGTTTTAATCTGGGCTCCCGTATGCGACTCCTGGAGTTTTGGCTCCGGATATCACTCGGCTCAGCCTTGGGATATCACTACGCCAAACTCCAGTCGTCGCATACGGGAGCCCAGATTAAAACTCATCCGGTTATACGATACTATCTATGGCTCATTTAGAGATGGAATGGACCAGATTCATTTTCGATAGTTATAACCACAGACCTAGATGACCATACAGGTCCGTGGTAATCCCCTTCTGGGATTTAACCAATAATTTAACCAATCTTGATCCGAATGTATCGTCATTAAGTTTTTCCAAACACATTTTCAATAAGCGTTTTTTTTCTTAATAGAAGAGAAGATAAAGGTCTATTACCTGAAGTCGATCCTAGCATGAGAATTAGCTACGTACCTGGACTTTGAATGAGGTGCTGTTCACAGCATTGGACATGGAGGCGACGCCCGACTCGGCGCTCAGACGTCCCCTGGAGTAACCGGATGGTGACTGGCCCTCCGGGTACCCCGTCACCCAGTCCACCTGGACACCGCCATAGGTACCCCGCCGCGCCACCACCACGTCGCACAGGTTTGTCTCTGAGAGAACACATGTGAAGGTTATATGGTGTGCAACTTTATCCTTGTGCCGTTTTGTCAAGTATGCTATGCATGCACATATACACACATTATTAGCAGGAATACTAGTTGGGGTAAGAAAAAAGTGGAAATATTTTGCTGCCACAGGAATAGTGTGAAAACGCGAAAGAAAGTCAACGTCGGCCATTGTCTGAGGCTGAGAGTCTGTGCGAATTATAAACCCACAGTCTGATAGCATAATATATTCTGTTATCGGACATAAAGTGTCTTTGGAACTCAATAGAACCGGCGTTAGCAGACACTCTCCGTTCCGGGCTTACGCGGGCTGGTCGCTTACATGGGGTTAAAATAAGCATCTAACAGGGATCTGTTCCGAGCAAAGGTGTCCGTTAACGTGGGGTGTCCGTTAGGCGGGGTTCCTCTTTATATGCTCTTGAAAATGCCTATAAAAGGGGCACTGATAATCTATTGTCCTACAGAAGACCACTGGTTATGATAAGGAGATGTTATGACATGGCACCAAAGGAAACATGTTTCTTGCCACACTAAGAATGTCAAAGATACGAAAGAAGTTAGGAATAGGAAAGAGGCGAATACATGAATACTATGAGAAAACGTGGTTACTGAGCCCGTACGGATGGCCGTTCGAGGTCGTTTGATGATAAAAATACGGCCCGACACCGCAGGTGGGAGGGCCGTATTTTTTCATCAAATGACCGAGAACGGACACCGTACAGGCTCAGTCACTACGTTTTCTTATTACTATACACCTCCCAATCGTTTTAAACGCCCTTTTATTAACTTTACAAAGAGCATAAAGACTACTGCAATTCACTACGGCCCGTTGTCACAGCGGGCGCGAACATTAATAATACTACACCCCTAGCAGCGGGCAGTATTTCATACATGTTCGGCCATAGGTGTATAGTAATATTTCTGATATGCTTACGTTCGTCGACGGGGAGCACGGTCTGGCTGAAGCCCACCTCGCTGTTGGCCGCTTCTGACATGACGTAGATCTTTGCCGTGGTCCGGCCGGCCACAAGCTGCGGCCTCGTCGTCACTGGGAAGTGAAAGTAGAATTTACAGTATGGTATATTGATCTGGTTATATAAGACCAAGATAGAAGACATAGTAGGCATTTTATAGTGGATTAGATAATGGGAAAGTTGCCTCTAGAATCCAAAAGAACTCATTACCATTATCTACTTATAAACACTTGAATGTTAATGTAGTAAAATTTGGCTATATGGATCTATATTACATAACATTGTAAGCAAGCTGACAGATTGAGTAGAATCATGGACTGAACAACATATAGTATACATGTACTAAAAAGTAAAAGAATGCAAAGGCGGATGACCATGACCTTATACTCTAAATGACTATGTTTATATAATATATCATACCTCCAACTCCGATAAATATGGCGTCTGTGAGTGTGGCAGTAAAACTGGTACCCAGCGCGATGCTCACTGTGTTCTCTATGTCTATGAGCGCCACTTTAAAGCGCTCCCCGTCCTGAAACTGGACGGCACCAGCGGACGGGATGTAGGAAATCCCCGTCTGCGCCTGCGTGAGAGATTGGAATAACGGTTAGATGCGGTAGACTATGGGGAGAACCCTCTTTTTACAAGAGTATTATTCTATTATTCTATGTTTTGAACGGCAATCGTTGTCATGGCCGGTTACATCTGAATCATGGTACAGTTGCTAGAGCATTAAATTTTGCTCAACTAGATATCAGATTCATATATCTAGAGTTATTACTACAGAACAAAAGGGTGGGGGGGCTTTCTTTGCTGAGGATAAAGACTGAACCATTTATCCATTTAAAAACCAAGGATAGATGCTTGCTGCAGGATATTTTACTAGCCACGTTGCAACTGTGACTATAGACACAATTTTCGATATTGCAGATAGTCCTGTTAGTTATGTAGGTATTTGAGAAATGACGTATAATATCTAATCGTGATTATTGTCGAAAGTCTTGCAAATATATGTGTCACTTCATTTATGTAGCTATGACAGAAGAGGTTAGGGGAACAAGGGTTGCATTTCAAATTATAGTCTATAAATATATACTGGTTTCAAACGCTCTCAAAGACAAGTCTCAGTTGACAGATCTAGCTGTACTTAAACAGAAGCAATAATTCAAAATATGGCATGATGGTAGATAATAGATAAAAGCGTATAATAGATTAGCAGCACTGAATAGCAGGTAAACCTTGACATAATTGACTTCTGGATTTTTTTCTCATTAAAGTTTCACTCTTAATGAATTTTTAGTCTTTTTTTAGTCTGTCCATCTTAGATATGATATGACGTAAAGATTGTTTACATGTAGATGCGTATCATTAAGATAAGTTGTGCAATTCTGGCAATTCATGATTTCAAACCCAAGAGACACAATGCAAGGGAGGTATAAGATAGAGAAATGCTTTTGTCCCTTCATCCTATGATAGATTAGCAAAAAAGCTTCTTTTGCATGCTTAGAGATTCTGTCAAAGTCAACCTGCCTTTCCTAGATAGTGCTATGAAAGGGTAAATCGAAGATGGGAGTTTGCTGACAATACTACGATGAAGCACGAGCTAAATCAGTTGTCTCAACCTAACAGCTCTTCTAGAATGGGCCTATATGTATCCAACAAAGAGGACTGAGTTTACAGGTGTCTATGTTATAGCGTCTATGATAGACTACAATAAGAATAGAATGGTGTATTCTCTACCTCTCCGACACGGTATACGGCCTGAAAAATAGGTGCATTCGTGATGTGACCATATAACAATGTGAAATATCTCGATAGCAATCAATGTGTGATAAGGTGAAACACAGTGTGGCAGATATTTAAACAAATATTTATCTTACTAAAGTATTCCTGGTCTGAAATGGTAATTTTATGAATGATGACATGCAGGTTATCATTTTGTGTGCCTTGTGGTTACCGATGCAGAATGTTTTTCAATGAAAATGTTGTTTGGGATACATGGACACATGAAATGATGCATGACAAAATCATACCATTGCGATACAACGACATTTATTGTAGGTGGCCTTAAATCTATAGCAGATAGAGCAATACCAATCCAGAAGGGAATCATTAGGGCCTAAGACTATTGAGGATCTGACTGATGTTGCGTAGAATACCATTGATTAATTACTCTCGAATTCAACAAATTGGAATTGCTCGTTGGAATGATCGCCATCCATGTCATACAGGAAAAATCCAAGATGCATACATTAGCATTTAGGTGAAATTTCATGCTGTATCTTTGTGACCCATGCAAAAGGCTGGTCATACATGAAGCCATTAAAACAATATCGAGAGCAGGAACTCTGAATTTGCAGTCGAACGTGCTACCAATGGCACCTCGCTGCCCCGTGAACGATATCTTAGGTATAACCCTTGGTCAGTAACGGCCTTCCGTAAATCATGTATGCAGTGAGGGGTGCAAGTGGGAGGTCCAAAGTTGGGAAGATGTAGGTACATCCATTCTTTCGTCAAATGCGTTCACAATGGGGAGACGGGCTGGGGTGTCAAAATCTTCAGAAATTTGACCTGCACACGTCATGGATGGGCTGTGTGCCTTTGTGCCTTTAGAACAGGCCGGGTTTTACAATAGGTCAGAGCATGACGTCGCTGTCAGTAATGAGATGACGTACCTGATCGTAGACGACGGTGTAGGAGACGCGCACGACGCCGACGTCACCGTCATGACGCGTGACGTTGAGACGTACTGAGCGCTGCAGTGTGCTCGGAGCGACGACCACTGACTGCTCATTAGGCTCGAGGCTGAAGCGGCCGTGTGGGAAGCCGTTGTACCTTTCAGACACAAAATGGTACTTGTAATGAATTCAGAAATTCTGCTGAAAGCTTACCACATGGCGAGTTACATAAATGCTATGGTTCACAGTTTGTTTATAGAAGACGCCATATATGGAAACATGATATAACCCCAAACTATACCTAACAATTAATTCCAAACATCTCAGCTAGGCGTTCAGTAAAGAAGTTCCACTTTGCTCATTATTTTTTCATGATAAAACTGAAAACATTTCTAACTCGTGTGTTGGTACGGTATATAGCAGAAAACCATTTAGACCGGTAAGGATAAAGCAATCTTCCTATCTAGGCCTCTTTCTCTATACTACTTACTGCTCTAGCCATATCCTTACCGGTCTGTAGTGATTGATTGAAGAATTTTAAAACACTTAGTTTTAGAATTTTCCAGAGTTAAATAGGTCTCGTCAAGCCTTTCGAAAATTGGTGATTTACTTGGTGTTCATACATTTTCAAACTATTCAGCAGACAATCTGAGCTCACCTTATTTCGAGTGCTTTTGTCTTACAGTACAGGTACTTGAGACAATTCCGGATAATTATAGAAAAAGACTAAGGAGCCAGACCCCGTCAAACATAACAGTAAATCCCACTTACTGAATAGTAAATCGTGAGGAGTTGTAGACGCTGTCGATCTCGGCGCCGTTGTCCGCTGACGTAAGATGCATGAAGAAAACCTCGTCCAGTTCCGGGTTGCCGTCCGCCATGATGAACATCTCGATCTCGCCGTCTCGCCGGTCGGCGGGGATGACGGCCGTGCCCACCGCCGGCTGCACGTCGGCCGTCACGTTGTTCCCAGCCGCCCCCAGCACCTGGTAGTGCACCTGGAAAAGAGGTGACATACTTATTGAGATATTTCGGCAAATTGAAAAAAAACCTGTTCATTACATATGGCTTTTTTTTTTTTACCTAAGAAGCCCCTTGCGATAGAGCTAATAATCAATCTGTTGTGATTGTTGGTTGATTTAATCTGTCACCAAGGCGCGTCACCAAAACTCTCTGCTAACCAGGGAGCTGTTTCAAAACGTGGGTTAAGTCTATGGTATTGAAACAGCTCCCAGATTACTTTAGCCCGATAGCTCTAAGTAGTTCGATTGATTACTTATTGGTGGACTAAAATGGATAACGCATTGCATATAATGGTGAATCGAAGTAGACTTGAAGACGAGCGGTCTACTTTAACTCGAAATAAATCATAGTAATGTCGTCTCACCGTGACGTCACTAATGGTGCCCTCTGTTCGGTAGATCGGAAAACGCACGAGACGCTTGCCCACCGTTGGTTCCTGGAAGATCCGCAGCTGCTGCGCTACTCCGTCAAAACGCACGATGCCATTAGGATCGCCAAACTTCTGGATCTGTGACACAAGGGTAAGGATTGACAATGCAACTATAACATATAACGTATTTAAGGTATATGTGGTTGTTGTTCTCTATGATATGAATAGCAGGAAGTAAATGCAAAATACATATACATATACTTGCAATTGTATTCATAAATCCAGAACGCAAATCAAATTTAAGGAGGGCGTCAGTCCCAGAAATAATGTCATATTTTCCTCCTAGCATCTCCTCCTACGAAGAGAACTTATGAAGGGAGGGTTGGGGGCTCTCCAACTCTTGCCCCATAATTTCTCAGTCTCGCACACCTTCCCCATGTCCCGAAAAGACATTTACCTATAGACACCAAGTAGATATTGCGGGATGGATGTTGGCGGCCATGCATTTGGGGTGGGGATGGGGTGGGAGTTTTGTAGTGACAAACCCGAGGGGGGGGGGGGGGGGCGGGTGAGGGATGCCCATGACAGAAACGCCAACAGGAGGGTAGTGAGAGGTCCAGGTGGAAAATTACACTGTTATCATATGAAACACAGTACACAGCATACAATGGAGGTAATGACCTGTTGTGAGAAACTAACACAATCCAAATAAATGCGATATGAATGTGGGCAATGAAATCCCCAAATAGTTGTAGAATGATACTAATACGTGATTTTACCAAACTTAATAGTTCTATGACAGTGATATTAGTACAGTACACATAAATGACTTACTGTGAGTGTAACTCTATGACTTACTGTGAGTGTAAAGTTGTTGGCGGTGAGGCTGGCTTCACCGCTGCCTGAGGACGCCGGGAAACCCTGGATGTCGTAAATGACGACGCTCAACGTCTTGGCCACTTCCCAACCTGCGTGCGGCTTCACGGACACCATGAACGACTTCCGGCCAGCCTCGTTGGCCTCCCACTGGAGGACGCCATTGGTGACTTCCTGTCCAGGGGTTGCGCCGGGCGACGACACGTCATTCGTCTCCTCCAGCACGCGGTTTGGGTTGTTAGGCCCCATGATACGCCAGTATACCTGTGGTCACGTGAATCAATGTGGGTCAGCTATAGGGCTTTATGGTGATTCTCCATCATGTACATTTATTTATTGCAAGTAATCCGCCTAACAGTAGGCGCTCTTCCATTACAGCGAATTGAAGTTATCATGTCAAATAAAACACACAAAATGAGGCGCAAATGCATTTGCGTTACTCTGAAGGTAGAGATACATGACCTACAGTGTCAGATACACGTATTATATACAAACACAAATGATGTTTAATAAGAGAAAAATTCCTCAATATCTTCCTTTTTTATATTTGAATTTTATGTTTACAGTCTATAATGCAGAAAAAAACAACTCCAATGTATTGTATCGATATCAAAGTTAATGCACTCTACGTTATTTTGTATACCAAATGATTTTACGATACGCCAAAACTGTCCGAGCTGGTGTTTGACAAAACTAAGACTGGGAATCCATTGAGCTTCCGACACACCATGAAAAACGTTCTGATACACTACGACACAGAATTGTTCAACCTTCTGACACAGCAACAATGCGTAGTTTCGTACTCTGACATTCTATAAAATTGAAATTTTCACCATTCTGACAAGGCTATGATACGGGCATTTTGATTTATATAGGCCCGTTTCCATTCGCCGATTTCCCGTCACCGATCTACAGTCAGGAACCAAAGATGGACTTTTGACACTGCTGACCAAAATTCGGTCAATGGAAACGACCCAGCTCACGAAATGACCCACGACTATTTTGCTTCGATTGTGCAATGTAGCACCAGCCACGACTGAGTGAAAGCTTGGTCACTGAGTGAAATCTACTACCCTTCTATACCGACGCCTAGTGGGTGGCACCACCGACAGACTTTTTGGGTAACTCAAAAGATCTACACCCTTTTCGGCAGCAAATGGAAACAGGCCTATAGCCATATTGTAGCCTTGTCGGAGCCATGTTGCAAGCTCTGGGTACCCGTGTTAACTATGTTGAGAACAGTGTATATCAGGTGACTGACCGTTTGTCGGCCGATGAGACCCCGTGTCCGCTCGATGCTCAGGGCCAGGTTGCGCGTCTCGTCAGGGTTGGGAATGGTAATCGTGGTCTGACCCACAAAGCTGAACAGCCCGTTAGGAAAGTCCGACTTGGCGATGGTGACGGTGGCTGTTGTCCGTGCTCCAAGCAGGGACCCACCTG
The DNA here is from genome assembly GCA_950022655.1 of Alentia gelatinosa. Taxonomy (NCBI): domain Eukaryota; kingdom Metazoa; phylum Annelida; class Polychaeta; order Phyllodocida; family Polynoidae; genus Alentia; species Alentia gelatinosa. The sequence goes on along the minus strand of OX465583.1, from coordinate 42,671,208 downwards.
TATGAAAAGAACAATATTGATTATCAATGTGTTGTCATTGTACAATAAAGCTCCCCCCCCCCTATAAGGGACACCCTGTGTAAGTGGTCATCCCGCTTTAGGGGTCACTTTTCCCCCTAGATTTGATGTTTGACTTTGCCCCGCTTAAGGTGACACTTAAGCGCGGGACAAGAGGGTATTCTCATGAGTAGGGATTTATTGTAGTATCAAATATGCCGCAATACATAGTTGATACTTCATGGTGCTTTATGACGGTAATCAAGTTGTCCTATATTACCTTTACTGACCAGTAGTACAAATTTCGTTCGTTACTATTCATACGTCCCTACGTAACAACTGACTTGTTTTAAAATGGCGTTTATAACTATTTCCATGTATATGGTATTAGGAGACACTGTGAGTGTGTCTGAATTACATGAACAGATTTCATTCAGGCACACTAACGATGTATCTATATATTATAGGACCCTCCTCTCAGCCTGTGACTAATCCGGAGAAATAGGGGATGTTGGGATACTGAAAATAGAACTCCCAGTGTCAGTCTGATGCTAATGACGGAAGACATGAGCAAATGTAAACCTCGGTATATCCTTTCACTTCTCACCCTTGCCTCTCCAATTCCAATACTCTCTCATAAATACATTAATATCATGTACAATCGGCTAGATGGACAGTAGACCAAGATTTGTTCGTACCTAAGTAGCATTCCACTCACAATTATGTAATATAAGCCGATGCCATAATGGCAAAACTCGCAAGTACACTTCTATTCTTCTATATATCTGATTGTATTTACTACATTTAACGTTGGATATATATATATATATATATATATATATATATATATATATATATATGTATATATATATATATATATATATATATATATATATATATATATATATGTGTATGTGTGTGTGTCTTTGTTTGTGTGTATCAACTTCGAATTTATATATGTGTGTGGACCTATGTGTGCAGAAGGTGGTGGGGAGGGACGTTGATTTATAATATGCTGTCCTAATTGGATGTAAAAATCCATCGCATCTTTTACACAGTGGTCCACTTTTCTATGAATGGCTATTATCCCTCATAGAAAGATATGTACACTGTCCGTAAATATCTGTACATGTATGTTTCGAATACAAGAGGAGTGGTTGAGTCATCCATTATATAAATGACACATGAGGCCTCAATGCCAAAAAACAGCATGACTTCTCCGCAGTTGTTTCATATTCTGTTCGCAGATTCAGTTTTAATTAAGTTACTACAAGTACATGTAGGCCATATATATCTTTTCCCTAACCTTTTTTTACAAATGTTAATTCTGATACAGGTAATCTAGTGGTAAAATATTCTCCTTCTCTAATATGTCGTCGATTTCTATCAATGCTCTTTACGCATTCCTATAGAGAAATATAAATAGAAATTGTTACTCTAAGATACAGCAGTATTTTCAGAAAGTTCAGCCCCAGGTGCACTCAATATGTTATCGTATTCTGGAAAGGCCTAAGACTCTAAGTACCCGTTTTAAAGGTAGTCTTGGCACTCAATATAAACATCATAAACAATTAATGAATTGGTATCCCACATAGATCATGATTGAAGGCTCGCAGGTTGTAGGTTTTCTAAGGCATTGGTCTATAACCTTCTCTAGCTGACTATACATCAGAGGCAATGTCGGTGCGTGCAAGCATGCATGCATGCTTGCAGTCTGCCACACCCTCCCAACACACACCGTGCAGAATGTAAACAAACGCGCTCCGTCCCCAATACTATCTACACTGTTCACCTGTGCTTTCCACGACCTCCTTTATCACGGCATCCAGACATCACAAGCGACCAATGCTATATGAATAGGACCTCCAACGTCTCTAGGAGGGAAGGCCGACAATCTAGACTGTAATACATATATACATATTACCTTCCCACCATAACAACCCGTGTATGGCCTTACCTTGGTCCTGCCCCTGGGCACCCACACCCAGGAGGAGAAGGAGCAGGAGGAGGGTGGAGGGTGGCATTGTCACCAGCAGGAGGCCTCCTCCAGGTGTTTTATCCGTAATACTGGTGCTAACTCCATGGGCCATGTGCTGGCGGTGGTGGACGGCTCTCTCTCCCGGTGGAGGCCGGGCATGGGGCGTTCTGCACCGGGCGTCAGGCGAGGCCTGTTCCGTGCGCGTGTGTTTGTGTGTGTATTGACCGGGGCGTGAGCAGGCCAGGCGGGCGGGTTGGGAGTTAACTCCAGGCAGGTACGTAGGGCTGGTCCACAGGTATGAAATCACCTGTCTGGGCAGAGCCTCCCAGAGAGACCGCGGGCATTAAGATTAAGCCGCATGAACATTTCCCGCCCAGACGTATAACCGTCCCTGCACGCTCTGTATGACTATGTATGTATCAGACTGCACGTGTCGCGGTAGAGCGGGGTATATACCACTTCGTCTGGTGGATGAACACATGCAGCTGGGTCACGGTACACTGCACACGATGCTCACTATCAAAGGACAGGCGTCACGCATCGCCGCCCCTGAACACGTGTTTCCTTGTCTTTATTAGAATATGTTCACAGGACTAACTATTGTTCACCAGTGAGTCTGGTATAGGATGACAGTACGATCAAGCACGTACCCAAGGTTGAGGATAATCCTAGAATAATAAACAGTCAGAATAGATCACATCTGGCCTAATTATGGTATGATCATTCCGGACTCCAAGGACATCTCTATATGTAAATGTTTTCATTGGAACTACATGTTAATATGGAGTTTATCGTTAAATATAAGTTATAGAAATAAAGTGAATGGGGCATTTTTGCCATCATACTCATCATGCATGCAGACTGGGTTATCACTGACAGACAGTTTTTTGCATGGCATACAAAGTAGCATGAATGCAAGAAATTGGCCCAAAGTTAGGCAATCATTGTACTTGATATGGGGTGGCTTGCATGAGACTTTGCAATTTTTACACTGCCCATTCCAAATCAGTCAAATTCCACATTTTGCTACAGTATTCCCTGAATGTCTTCACCGAGGATATCAGCCAATGTGATTTGTTCCTTTATCAGAAGGACAAAGACTGAGGCATTCACAACAAAGCGTATTTTAATCCTGCAGAGGAGCAAAAACATTTTTGAGTACACACGTCCAACTTGGGTGGAATTTACTTGACTATCAACATGGGTGCCTGGCCCGTATCTGAGCGTGCACCGCTTCCGCCTTGTCATTACACCTTCACCCCCCACCATACCTGGCGGCTCGTCCCTCTTCACGGCCCATGCTTATCATTAGCACGACCAGTATCCGGCGCACAGCCGCCAAGCTCATCTAGGTCACAAGGCCCAGAATCAATAGTCGCTCCGGGAAACCCAGCGGAGATCGATATTGGTGTGGTCATTGAACCGTGAAGGAGTACATCCCTTCAAGCTACTATACACAGCATAAAGCTAGAATAGCAGAAATGTGGTATGGAAATATACCGTTGGCGTGACTAATATATGATGTAATAATGCATTGCTAATATGTGATGTAGTGGGGAAACCTTATACCGGATATGATAGCATTTGTTGGCAGGAATATAATTTATAACGAGTGTTTTGACAGGTAAAAATGCTCACCGTGTCAGCAATTGAATAATATCTGTATTTTCCGTGCGAGAAACATGCAATGGGAATCTACTATTATTATCTCACCGTTGTCATCGATTTAAATTGCGACACTACCATGTAATGATAAAAACAGTCAAAAGTTGGTAGATTGAATATAGATAATGGGCCATTAAAAGAGAATTTCCACAGCTGGACCACCTGGCGGCCGGGTGAGATGACAACACGGCATTTCATATTCTGTCCCGTGCGGATTTGGCAAAACCTGGATTGTACCAGTAACGCCATCTATACCAATGTACTACAAGTTGGTGGGGACAGTAAACTAAATTGCTGTTTGATTTCACCTCCGTAGTAATCCGTGGTATTTCTGGCACCTACGTCGAATTACACATAGACGTTAAAAAGCCGGAGACACACCAAGCGAGAAGTACATTGTTTTTCGGAATCGCCAAAACAAAGTGGCGCGTATGTGTCTTATTATTTCATATTTCCCCCCGATTATTGCTTCTGAAGATTGTTGGGAGATATTACTATGAAATAGTACATGCTATTTTTGTTGTGGATTCCGGAGATCACTGCCGTTTCTCGCTTGATGTGTCCTCGGCTTAAGTGAAGGGGCTTCACTATGAAGGTGCTTTACTATAAAGCTGATGACACAAAAGACGAGACAAGTTCAAACAGTCCTAACTAGGCTATGTGTCATAACTGTTCCGTCTCGTTAGTGCCCATTTGACCTACAAAATAGGTTCGTGTTGTGTTTTTTCTTTGGATTTCAATCAAATTGCAAATTTATAGAAAGCAGATGGATCAAAGTTCTGTTAATCATATGTCTTGGGTTGCATATCATGGTCCAGAGTGACTGACCAATCAGGACGTGTTGATTGATCATATGACTTTTGGGAGTTATTAACGGAAATGGCAGACGATGTTTCTTGTGGGTTCCTAGAATTGTAAATCGTTCAATGGCCACCGATAGTACAATACGGATGGATTATCTATACAGGTAGGGGTGGCTTAAAATTAGGCATTACGGTCTGATGCACATCCTCGTGCTGCCCAATCAGCGGATCGACGAAAGTCGACATGGATTTCTCAGACTTCAATGAGTCTACGTCTGTACTCCGACCCATGGTTGACTTGAGTTAAAGGCCAGAGAAGAACTGGTAATATAAGGAAGTGATATTTTAGGACAGAATATCGCCTCACAGACTATCACTTTCTACCAACCTAAGGTCAAATAAAAAATTTCAGTATGAGGATGGGTTTGGCCCACTAGATTCAGGTCAACTATAGACTGTAGAACCGTCCCAATGCGCCATTGTAAGGAGGTCAGGGTGAAGGTCGAGGTTAGACTGGCTCCAGTCCCTGCATCCTATGGCTACCCTCCTCGCTGGGATACAGGGACTGGTACAATCGGTAATGGTGTTTGATTTCTGGCGCTGTTTAGCTCCAATATTCCTAACACTCTCCACACAGATATCCTGACTACTGGTCAGATATCTACTGGGAGATTGATACCTTCTCACTTTGATCTCAATCCAGAGGATGTGCACAGCGCAGCGCCCTCTACAGATAATAGAGATCAAAAACAAAACGATGCGAAAACTACGACCTGTTGCTTCCTCACGGACACAGAATCGCTTCTGTAGACGTTTTATAGAAGTTCTAGATAGAATTAAACAACCAACATCTCCCCAACACTTTGTTTTGTAGTGCCATTGCTTCTTTTAGGAATGTCATTGTCTATAGATTGTTGAATCGATCTGGGTTTCAGTTGACAGGTGAGTCAGATTCTTGTACTAAAAATATGGCAAATTTGTCTAACTTTGAACAGCTACTATACGTAAACGACTGAAGTTCTATCAAAGATCTCTTGATAAATTGATAGAGTGATATTTGATATATATAAAACCACCAAAGAACTCAATAGCACCTCCAGCTTTATGTCGGTTTTGTTTGTTGGAATACAGCCGATTTCCACAGAAATAGTGCATAGCATAGTACTTAGGCATAGCCCCAGAAACGTATGCATGTCTGTGTGAGTCAGACTTGCGAGCTCCTTCCCATCTGCTGTCAGGTTTGAAAGTGGCGCCGTGAGGCAGTCGCGATAAATAAACGATTATAAGACATATACATACCTGTGACTTCAGTGAGCGTCACCTCAAAAGTCTCGGCGAACTCTCGCAGCGTGTCGTCAATGATCGTGATGTTCAGCGTCTCCTCACCGGAACCGGAAGGCAGTAGCAGCACGCCGTCCGTCAACCGGAAGTCGGCGCCCGGTGTGGCAGTGACGTTGCGTGACGTGAAATGGACCCTGACGTCGCCGAACGTTCCGGGTCCACGGACGACGGGCAGATGTGCCATACCCGCCTCTTCTTGGACTGCAGACAGAATATAGGCGCCAAATTCATCTAATGCGAATAACTTTTAATGTCGCCTGTTAGTGTTAAAACATCACTGAATGTGAACTAACCGTGAAATTAACTATCCTAACATGGATTCAGGAACATTATGTCATAACATCTGGAATATTACTGATGAGATGAGTAAGACGAAAGTAATTCCCTTTCCGATTCGGATTTTACGGATACATAACTCCTTAAATAACCTTTGCTAGAAACCTGGATATCTCCAGGTACAATTGTTTGCGTATTCTCATATTGTCGTCTTGGTCTACGGAGGAGATCCTTTCTCTTTGACGTCATCTTTATTCACATTGGTAATGGCCAAATTGAATATAATTTAGATGGTGTTCAAAACTGCCCCAAGAAATGTTTCTTGGCTGGAATGACTGATCTTTAGAACACATTACAATTACTAGGCGGAGTGTATTCAATATGTAAGGACTGGAGCTACTCACCAACATAGGCGAGTGCCTCAAGGCCGAACTCGACCACGCCCTCCGCATTGTCGTTCTTCTCGATGATGACCCGTTTGTAGTTGAGTTCACCGATCTCAGGCGCCATGTCTAACTGGAGCCCATCTACCGTCGTGTAGTTGTTGGTCCTGAAGTCATAAAGCACATGTAGACGTAACAAAGGGTGTTTTATGGCTACGATTAATGCATGAAAATTCATACACATATATCAACAGGCTGAAAATCGAAACATATGATCCTAAGCCAATAGTTATGCACTCACTCTCGTTGTTTTTCAAGTTCTTCTATTAAGTCAGTCTAATGGGCACCTTGGTAACAGGGTTCTGGATGATTCCGGTTAAATGACTGCAGACCATTTGATACACATATTTGGGAGGGCGAGCAGAAAGTCAGTTTACTATGCAATGAATAGAACCATATACACTAGAATCCCGCGTAAGTGGCCAGCCTCCGTTCCGGACCAAAGTGTCCGCTTACGCGGGGTGTCTGTTAACCGGGGTTCTACTGTAGTAAAGCACAAAGAGAAGTTGCCTTTTATGTACATGTATACTACAGATTTACCCTTCCTTCCGCTAGGGTGATAACGGAGAATTCTTACACGGGCCGCCAGAGCTACACTACGTTAGCTCTGGTTGGCTTAAATCTGTAGCACCTTGACCCACGACCTGTAAGTGTATGTTACTCTCGCAGCAGATGTCTCATGTCACCTGAACTATGCTTAGATAATTCGATATTTACATATTCTTGTTTCCTTTTCTGTGTATTTTGAATAAAATAACTATAAGGGTAGACTTTATCAATTTGGAGCCTGTGAATATTTCTTGATAAGTATTTCTGCATTAAGAACCCACGTATACAAAAATAACTTGGTTTGAGAGTGAGGATTCGTGGACACGATCGTGGTTGAACCACACTAAGCCCTAAGTCGCACTCAGCGGAGACAGGGGTGGGTGGCCAATCTAGCCATTCCGACCCGTGATAGTGCACTACCTTGGTCAGTAGGGGGACAAAAACCAGGACTAAATAACAGGGGGCGCTACCCCTGATAAAAATGCTAGAGGCTTAACAATGAGTGACTGTATTCGATGGGATGGGGCATAACATTTCTTTATGCAAATATTCATTTGTTGTAAGCTACTGAATGACCCTCGGTAAGAACCAATTAAGATTTAAGAAATTCGGCTAGTATATTTGCTACTGTCTTCGCTGGGCTACCATCTCGTGGAAATTACTACGCAGGCTTTGTAGCATAAATCCAAATTGACTCTCACCTAGGGCCGTGTCTACTAATGCTGACATATGCAATAATATAGCGGGGAAATATGTCCATATAAGATATCAGTTACGATGTGGACTTGCCTGGGCTGCTGAAGCTCCACCTGAGTGAGATTCACGTAGAAGTACTCCGGTCCCTCGGCGCGCGGGTCGTTCACGATGTCGACGGACACCGTCTGGCGGCGCTGGCTGTTGCCGAAGACGAGCCAGCCGCGACTGGACCGGAAGTCGGGGGTGAGCGTCTCGTCGGAGACGGCCGTGCCGGGGGTGGTGGTGTACTCGACGCGCACCTGACCGACGGCGCCGCCGTGCCGCTCCACCGGGATGGTCACCTGAGTGGAGGTAGAATTATTGTCCAGGGTAAGCAATTGCATCAGGGATGTCACTTGAGGTCAGGGAAAAAAGTGGTAATATTTTCATGTGTAAATTCTGCCTTAGGGAGAATTTTGATAGTATGTCCTTGTCGGCCATGGCTTAGAATTGAGGGTCTATAGGGGGGTTTAAATCAGGGTTTTATTGGCGTGTATGAGGGTAAATCAATATTATCTTTGTTTGAAACAAGGAAAGGAAATTACATATACTGAAAATGAAACAGTTGATTTCCATGGAAAAATGGAAAACTGACATCTCTGATTACATACAGCTTGCCATCCTATTAGTAGCCAGCAACCTTGCCATTTGACCAATAAATATGTGAACCTTCAAGAATCGCTTTGAAGTTTACTGACATCCAAAGTTTATTTTCAAACTGCCTTATGGAAGCCACGTTTTATCTTTCAATGTTCGAATATACACGTGTGAATATAATGGCCTAGTCTAGTACCTCGCTCAGGACAATATGAGCACCAATGAAAGCGCATTTATGACATCGATAGAACGTATGATAAAACCAAAGTATTTCAAGCTTTAAATATGGCATAGATCTCACACTTCCCGGTAAGACCTTATTTGTCGATGAATTTTATCGCGGACCACAGCCAATCTCTTACCCTCTTCTATTGAACTGCCCTCATTGTCCCCAGTAAATACAGAATATTACCATGATTTCGAGTGGCCGTATTCTCCGCGTAGCTGACGTGTAGTAATACTCCGAGCGACAGCGAGGAGTATTACGTTGTGTCAACTACAAGGAGAATACGGCCACACAGATCGAAATCATGGTAATGTTGTATTTATTACTCACCTTTTAAGTAATTATTAGGAAAACAAATTTGTAGATGATTAGAAGTTCGACCCAAACGTCGTACATTGTTTATATAAAATAGTTCCAGTAATGCCCGTAAGGTGGCCGAAAAAGCCGTATTCTCCTAAGAGAATACGGCTTTCCGTATTCTACTCAGTAGCGATCTGGAGGCTCCTTAGGCTTAGTATGGAGACTCCGTATTGGGTGGGTAATAATGTTTAATATTCTGATTTGATTTAATGATTTACAACCAGTCATTGAACCAATGTTAGTGGCTGTTTGTGGAACAGTACCTGAATAGAGTCCTCAGACACACTAATTTCCTGCGGTGTCCCAAACTCAAATAGGCCGTGAGGGAAGTCGGACGCCACCACTTCGATCTGCGCTGAGCGATGTGTGGGGTCGACAGTAGCGCCACCCGTGGCAGACGTGATCTCTAGGACGTAAGTTTGACGTAACTCGGGCGTGTTGTCGTCCTTAGTCTGAGAGGCAAAGAGATGGCAGGGGATAAGCGCCAGGTGGTATTTGAGAGTGTACGTAAAACAATACCTTCATTTGATATAATCAATTGGAAATCATGCAGACGCTACTAACAAGTTAGATATTCCTTTAGAAATGAATGGCAACTGCCTAAAATGTATGGTAACTAGAGGAGTAGACTACATAGTTAATGTTCATCTCTGTTTGAATCAGTGTTGAATTTGTCGAACAAGAGGAATTATTCATTAATGACAATTATATCCGAAGATAAATCGTTGGGATGTATGACAATTGTTCTCCAAAGCTCTACCGCACTTTGTATGCATGTATGACGATATTTTCATATTTGAAAAAGATAAGGACATACCGGTATATTGAATTGTTAGGTATGGTGTGTACTCGACTCGAAATCTAAAGAACTTGATAGACTTTACTAAATGTGTGCTTTTGGTTTAGAATGCAATTAATTCATGTAGCATATTGCACCACTTTAATCTGTGTGTGCTACATATCATGTGTATGTGCATCTATAAACGTCCAGATATATGCGGACAGATATCCCACCTGTATGTAGAAGGCTGCGCGGGGTTGCTGGTCGGCGAACACCACCGTGTCCTGTTGTTGTACGAACGCGTCCGCGTCTCGCCGCGTGATCTGCCATGTGACTCGTACTTCACCGAACGTGCCCACGCGTCGATCTAACGTCACTTCCGCCCGGCCGGAATGGTCCAGACCCGGTTCTCCAAGCAACAAGCGGCGGGACTAGGGATAGATAACCACAGTGAATAATCTGCCCAATGCATAGGGATGTCTTTTGGACATGGAAGATGTTAGCCAGGGTTAGCCAGAGGTTATGCATTTAGGTAATGGTCGCGTAACTATTCCGACGAATATCACACTATATTTCTTCATTTCTTCACAAGAATTCAATATAGGTTCCTTTCAACCATTACTATCTACCACTGCGGCTTAAGAGATTTTTTCAAGTTTCGTATGGTAATTAATCCGAAATACTTAATTCTTTGTCTGTGATTGACACTAGGACTTTCTCAGTCTGACGCTTAAACAAGTTTTAACCCAAAAGTTGGCATTTTCCTGAAAGCAGGAACTGTGGTACTGACCAAAGACATCAGAGATGTTTTACCTTCAAAAGCCATATCTTTTTGTATTCACTAAATCAAATTATTTTGCGTGGTACATACAAACAACCATATCCATTTCAGCATTTTTTGGAATGACTCAGGGGTCCATAATTCCAAGGAATCTCCAGATGGAAGAAGAGCTAGCCGTGCAAAATACATAACAAATACCCATATGCAAAGGATGATCAGAATGTTACAACTATTCATATTCTCTCTAAAAATGTTCAATCTGTTTTCTTTTTACCTCTGGAGCCACGGAAATGACTCCTGCGGCGCCGGTGTCAGCGAGCACGACGACTGTGGCGTCCCCTCCTGACGGGGAGATGTCGCCGTTATTGTCTGCGGCGACCAGAGAGAGGGTGAACTCCTCCTCGCCCTCCAGCAAGCCGTCCACCGCCGTCCGCAGCACGATGCGCTTGTACGCCTCACCCTGGAGGAACAGGGCCGCTTTTTTATTTTTTTTCATTTCGATTTTTTTGTTTATTGGCCTCTCATAATGATGAGTTTTTCAGATGTAACGATCGTACATAATACATGATCATACTGTTAGATCGAGGTAAAAATTTAAAGCACTATTAAATAGAGAAACTATTACTTAATGTATGGTTGATGTTATGGGACCGCGGCAAAGGATACCTGTACACAGATAAGTGAGTAAATAATGTAAATATATTATGTACGGACACTCAAATAAATACAATAATTCTATCGTGGCTAGAATCTGCTGGGTAATTTTGAGAGTAAACAAAAGTCTATTTCTTTTGTTTAGTTTTTTGCAATTTTGTGACACACTCAGCAATTAGTCAACCATTCCACTGATTAATTTACATTTTCCCAATGATATTCTTCTTCTTGTCGACAAACACAATTAGATTGTCGAGTGCGGTATTTATCGTTCGTATTTGCCCTTTGAGTGTCGCGCCGGGTACCCGCGGCAGGGGTACAGTCATGGAGCCGGGTACTAGGGCCAGTGACTACCGCTAGAGGCCGGGCCTATAGGCCTATTGTGAACATTTTGATCTCTGTATCACGTGACATGACACGTGATATTTAATACTATTTTCTATTTCGCCTGGAATATCAAATATGATGTTGTATCTATATTCTCTGAAAGTTTCATGTTTATTGAACCATTATTTCCAATTTTATCTTCAAAAACGAATATTTTGTAAATGATGCCTCAAGGCATCACCCGGCCAGCCCCGGTTGATGCCTTGAGGCATCACCCGCCCAGCCCTGGTTGATGCCTGAAGGCATCACCCGGCGTGAATGGGCTAAGATACCATGAGAAACAATATCACAAAGCCCTCAGTGACCTATAGATAACTTTATTTGTTTGAAAAAAATCATTCTGTTTTTAAGATCCTTATTTCCAATAAATATGTTCATGTATTTCGAAAAAGTATTTTACACAGTAGTCTAGTACTACCTGCCCGAGAATAACAAAATATGAACTCATAACTGTTATTTAAGTTATATACCTATTGGACAAAATAGAGACTGGATTTTTTCAAAAGATATGTATCACAAAATAAGTATGTGATATCATAGACGATCACTTACCGGTCCAAAGGTAATGATGCCGGTCAGGGGTGGCACAAAGTCATCAGCAGCGTCAGGGCTGAGTCGCCACTCGACGTTGACGACGCCTTCTGTCCCGGCACGCTGTACGTCAAACATGACAACTCCGTCCTCGTCGTCCGCTTTGCTCGACTCCCGCACCGTTTTCTGAATCACAAAGAGCGTACCGGTAAGGGCATGAATATTTACACCGAGGGGCTTACTGATATTAAATTAATACGGTTTAATATATACCAATATGTACATGTAGTTCTGTAGATTTCTTCCTAATTTGGAAAGAACGAGGTATACATTTGTAAAGTATTACGGGTTAGTTTTTCTTTGTGTCCCCACTTCCCCACCCACCACAAACTTATACACGTTGGTTGTATATCTGGAAGGTCATTGAAGATGGTTATGTTGAAAAGATAAAAATAAAACACATTACATACAGGAGCACAAATTAACTGATAATAAAATCAATGTCTTCTACAAAAACATATCTTCAATAAACATATTTTTTGTCCTCCACCAAGACATATCTTCTATGAATTTGCAATTCTAAATACAAGTACATGTACATAATCACTATGCCTTGATGATGAGCCTGTTCATTTACTTTACGAGTGTTTACACTCGCTTAGCTTGATAAAAACGAGTTTGCACTATGACTCTGGCTACAGAGTCTACAGACATTGCTGAGGTGCAGCATACGGAGTGCTTACCCTGGACTTCACGAAGGAGAAGATACCGTTGGGCGAGTCGTTCCGTCTGATGCCGATCCTCACCGAGTTGTTAGGACCTAAGGTGGCGCCCCCTTCCGTCACACGGATCAACTGAACATCAAACGTCTGTGGAGAAAACGTGAAGAGCATCTACATTTCTATCAGTTTCTAATGACAGTGTCTCCACCCAACCTGCCTTTTATTTACCGGTATTCACCAAAGATGGCATTAGGCTTAGATAAGTTTTACAAAGGACGAAAAATCCTAAATACCCTACATATTTATGACCAATGGTAACATACACGTTGGTTGGCCTTCTTATATTTCTTTGCAGTTTTGATATTTTCCCAAAAGCTCATACAAGGTGGTTTCCTCTATCTTTACTTATGGTAACTCGGCAAGCAGCCTGACCCTCCCTCCACTCTCCCAGGTACATGTACTTACCTCCAGGTCCTCGGGAAGGTCGTCATCGATGATGTCAAGTTTGATGAAGGCTTCCCTCTGGCCTTCAGTGAAGGTGACGGTTCCGCCCCCTGGTGTGAAGTCATCGGAGGTGGCCTGGCGAGGCGACGCTTGCCACGCCACCTGGACGTCGCCGAAGAACCCCACTGAGCGGACGAGACGCAGGGTGATGGAGTCGACGCCTTCGAACGTGTCCACGCGCCCCTCCGCGTTCTGTGTGAACAATGAAAGTACTATGAACAGACGAGCAGGTTATGTTGTGTATTACCACAGCCCTTTTATACACTCCACGTTAAAGGCAATCTTAAGGGACAGAAAAGTATGTATGTGCGGTATGTAAACAGACGGGTTTAGAACCCACACAGGGACATGGAAGCGTGTAGGCCTATGTGTATGTAATTGAGATATTCTAGTCATTCAGAAACTCTTTTGTAATATTTCACAATATCATTGCATTCAAAATATACCATTTTTCGGAAATATGGTGATACAAACGGGATGTCACCAATACCTTCATTTTATATGCCTTTCTTCCAAACGAACTACTTGTGTTAGAATAGTATTGCCTCGGCCTAACAATATCTTATTCTGCCTGTTAAATGGTCATAGCGGTCATGGCGTCATAACTCACTTTAGTCACGTCAAACTGGACGATGCCCCGCGCGTCGTCGTTCTCGGCGATAGTGAGTGAGGCGACGTTTCCCGGACGACGGACGCTGGCTCCGGCACCGACGATGGTGGCGCCCCCTACCAGCTGTACGCCGGTGATGTTAACGAGGAATGTCTCTGCCACTTCCGGGTCAAGGTCCTGGTAGAGAGCACACGAAAACAATGAGATTTAGCATATTTCTGATGGTATCTCGTATTTATAGTCTTTATCATGCTGTATCCCATATTTGGATTCCAAGCCTCTGTATGTGCTGTACAACTTTCAGTTGTACGTTAACAATGATTTCTAGAAAAAGCCAAAGAGAGCGTATAGAGGACAGGTTTAGTCTTGTTTGTGATACCTATGACATATGCATGTATATGTATAGTATTATTTGCGTGTATTTCTTTAAGTGATTACAGTAGGGACTCACAGAGAGGATGGTGATTTCTACTGGGACTCGCGTGACGCCGTCCTCCATATCGACAGACGACTGGACGGCCACGTAGTCTCTGCCGGACACTGCCTGCTGCTTGGCCGGCAGATTCACGTCCCGGGAGGTGCTGAAAGGTTCACAGGAGTCCCGCAATTACCCGTGTACTTAGTCAGATACTATGTAACATGTATATGTGTACTAGGTTATGTATGTCAGCGCGATGGCTGATAAAGTTTATACCAAGCAATCTATATATTTACCAGAGCTAGTAGTAGAATATTGACTCGGTCAGTGAAAATGATTTAAATGATAGTTGACCTTAGATAATAACTTGTGTCTCCGATTATAATTACTATGGCTTATAATTATCAATATACGATCCATATTCAGAGGACTTGTAAGCATTAAGGCAAAGGATGACTTAGAAAGGAGAATCTGAGAAAGATTCAACGGAAATGGTAGATATCCAGGTGGAGCTCTACATACCAAGGAGAAGATATCTTGACAATGGTGATTAGTATAAGGATTCGGCTAGATTCTCATTTGAATGACCTAATACTCACATGTAGACGACCCGTACCGTGCCTAACGCGCCCTGGGTGCGGACAATGTGTAACATGGTGGTGGTGTCTGTGCCTTCCGGTTCTGTTGTGATGTAGCTGCTCTGCTCCCACGCAACCACACCGTGAGGTGAGTCGTTGGCCATCACCGTGACTCGAGCAGAGTTCTTCTCCCCTACAACACAAGAGCAATATGAGAGCTACTCCCCTGACGTACAACACATGAGGTAACATGTGTAGCATATGACAGGATCAATCTAGAGGAGTCGGTTCCTAAAATGACTTTTGACTGTGATGTATGTTCAAATTCAGAAAATAGAGTAGTTTGTGGGGGAAATGTACAGTCTAAATACTGAAGTCATTTGGAAATGATAGAATATTGGTAGATGAAGAACACTGCACGAGAACCACCATTTTACATATATATGCGCCCGGCGTATACAGGTATGCTTTTGCGTATACAAGGTCGTCCTATCCCCGTGTGTATACACCTTATCTATTGGCGTGTATACATGTCCATGGTGCGGTCATATTTACGTCATATAAACGCCTGATTCTATTGTATTTACGCCACTATCGAATAGTTCCGATCCCTGCCACTTAGAGACACCACTGGTAGCATATTTCATTTTCCATTAACCATCCAAGTCTGTATTATATGAAAAATGCAATCTTATATTACCAATTTATTTTATAAAACCTTTATAAAACCTGATTAAGTATAAATTGATTAATTATACATAATAAACCCTGCATTATGTTTTTTTTTTACCGTTGTTCTGATATATTTTACTTTGAAAACACCACCCTTCTGTAGTGTTCTGTGTATTCCTATATATAAGCCTTTAAGAAGTTGATACTGTAGACATTGAAGTCCTCTCCCTACACGTGTGAATGCGGCTGCCTGGCCCCCGCCCGTCGCCCGTGACACCTGTGAGGGTGGCTGTGTGAGTGGCTTTGAGGGGTCCGCGCTCAGGTCTCCCCCCCCCCCCCCAAGGTTGCACCAACACTGACCCGCCTCCCAACACTCAGTCAGCTAACACTGAAGCCCTCGGCTCTCCCCCATTGTGTGTAGAATGCTAACTCACCCGCTCAGCTGCCTCCCGGGATGGCGAGTCGTGATTCTTTTTCTTTTTTTTTATCATGTAGACAATATGAAAACAAGCCAATATTCAGCCCATACATGCACTTCCGCGATGGCGTATATAGGAATAAACTGGTGGGTTTCGTGCAGTGGAAGTGAAGTAACCTATGAAAATCTAGATTTAGGAAAGGATGATATCAATGTTTTCTCAATAGTTTTCAACAGGTTAATTTCTGGAACGATCTCCGAGCTCGTTGGACCGATGTGCAGTAATACGTAAAGTATGATACCATATGTGTACACACTTTATAAAATACGCTCTGACGAGCAGTACACTTACCTATCCTAGCACCGCGTCCAGGGAGAGGGCTTCCTCCCTCAAGGACCTCCAGCAGAGTGATTCTGGTCACTTCGTCCAGTTCTGAGACTTGGTCGTCCTTGACGGTCAGTGTGATGCTGGCCACTGCCTGGCCATCGGCAAACTCAAGCTGCAAGAGAATGAGCGTGGGGTAATAACCAAAATAAGACATCAATATTTGAGATTTGTTGTACCACAATTGGGTATTCTCAATAACATTCATGACTCCATAATATATATGCTTGTTGGAAATCTTCGGATACTATGATATATACTGTGTTGAAGTGCATTCCAAAGGAGAATCAGTCTAATGAAAAAAAAAATCAGACATCTGCCATAGCTACGTCCCAACCAGAAGTGAAAGGCTGCTTATATAAAAAAACAGAATCCTGCATGTATCACACTATCTATGAAGATATATCCAATTATTCCTCAACTTTACCTAAGCTAATCTAGCTCATCTTACAATAAGACACACAGAGCACATTAGTAGAAAATAGAAGTGGTAATAGAGAGTGACTCACGCGCCCCTCTGTGGGCGTCAGGTCGTGCTGCCCGTTGTGCTCGCCCTCAGCCCGCCACGAGACGACGACTCGGCCGTGCGTGCCCGCCCGCCGCACCACCGACAGCTGCACCAGGTTGTCCCGTGCGGGGATCTCCTCCTCGTACCGGTCCAACGAGTCCTGTGTGCGGAGAAATAACAAAGGGCACCCCTTTAACCTACACTCTAATTCAAACATATACATGTATGGTTTATACATTCATATATGGATCTTTTGATTTAAGATAGAACCAATAGTTGGGGCCCTAAATTCACCGGTGTCCATAGAGTGGGGTACTTGCCTGTCTAATCGTAAGAGCCATTAGCTATGTACAGGAGTCTCACATTGTGTCATACTGATGAAATGAAGCACACACATTAACACAGGATTGATGTCAATAAAATATACCAGACTTTTATGTGATCAAGACGAGCAACACTCCTCTAAGTATTGGGAATGTCGGATATCATTAAGGAAGACGTTATGCTCATTCCTAAATGTCAATATCTATTTCACGATGACACTAAATGGCTATTCAGACATGGCATCCATTTAAGAAACACCCTTATGACCCTTACCTCTGCGAACTCGAGGATGCCGTGGCCGTTATCGTTAGAGAGGATGTCGATGACGACCTCCTTGTTGGCGCCCAACTCGCCCCCACCCCGGGGGTTGGTCAGCTCCACGGCCAGCGCCTCCGTGTCCTCCGGGGCCGTGTCCTCCAGCAGCACGACCGACGTACGCAGCAACGTCTGGCTAGGCTTGAAGGTCAGCGTCAGCGCTCTGCTCAGGGTCAACCACAGGAGTCAATTTCAGAAAGCGTATCACAAGTCAATGTCAAGCGAATATGATGTCTATTTTGATAGGCAATGATAATCTACGTATGCTCCAAATTCAGATCAGTTCCACCCTAGAGTAATAATATAAGTAAAATGTACGTAGGCAAATAACATTCGAGCTGATAAAAGATTCCCAATCTACCATACTCTTAAATATCCCATGTGTTTTCAGGAATATACTAGACATGGCCGTGTTGACTTGCTCAATTGGTTGATATTCAAAATATGTATCGAAGAAGCTATGATGAATTACAATGTGGAAAAACAGGACAGATGTGTCATTTTCCTTGCAGAAACACAGGGCAAAGATAATAGGTGAGTTATTTTTTTTATCGAATACATGTGAATACCTTTCAGTCATCCTGTGATACGAGGCCTGTCTGCTTCACCAGAGAATGCTACGGATATTCTACTAAATATTTCTCATACCAATCCGTTCAGATATTCCCATATCACCAAGCTTTGAAATTCCGTCTCTTCATTTCATACCATGTTACTTACTCTTTTAGGAGAGGTATAATCTTCTTGAATGCAGTCCTGTATGGAGCAAATCGCTCATGCTTAATTTCTTACCAAGCCTCTCACACTTCGTGAGGGCATGTCTTGCTTACCTGTGCACAAAGTCGGAGTCGGCAAGGTCTAGGTTGGACATCTGACTGATTGTGATGAGCTGGGGGGCCGACTCGTTGACGGGGCGGGCGTCGGCCATGAGGACGAGCGGCCCGGCGCGCTGTCTCACCACCGTACCGTGCAGGTCACGGAGAGGCGGGCCCACCCACGTCTGGTTAAACTGTCCCACGCTATCGTCCCACGTGAGGATGGCCGACGGCGACCGCTGCATGGCCACGATTAGGTGAACTGTTGGGGACAATTCTACCTCGTCACAATCAAAACCTATGAGGTTATCAGGTAAATGTAATGCATCATGTATGCCTTTAGTATTATGTGAAGTATCAAGAGTCAGTGATTATTGTTGTGTTTAGTCTATTGTGTATGGCATCTAACTATGGTTAATACAGTATGTGAGAATGCAAGAAATAAATATGTAGTAAGACCATGCGATAGTACAATCTAATTAGGTTAGTTGTACAGAAAGTGGTACATGTTGTTTGTATGTAGACCCCAATTCTCTCAAAATTCCACACCTCATCAGTCAAAACACACTATCAAATAACCTCTGTATAGTGATTACTTCTTTCTGATTCCCTTTGAAATTGCCCTTCCAACAGGCACCCTTTGACATTCAAAGTGTCAATCTTAAAAGATTAAAAACATAAACTTGTGTATCAACTTATTCTAACAGTTATAAAGCACTATTACAACAATGAATTTGATCATGGGATGCTTTTCCCAACTCCCATTTCAAAGGAGCGACTCACCCTGGCTGTCGGGAGTGACAAAGCTGCTCACGCTGCCTACGTAGGCCACGCCCACTTCCTGCACGGGCGAGAAGAGCTGCGTGACGCGGTTCCACACGTACACTGTCGCCGTCTGGTGGTGACGGTTGGAGTCATCCTGCCCGTTGGCGATGACGACGTAAGCGTCCGACCCGATGTGAAATGACGTCACGTCGACGGCGCCGCGCGTCGGGATCTGCTGGTGCACGACGAACCGGTTACTAGCGTCGAGGCGGTACACGAGGGAGCTGCGAGCAGACGACATTTTTTTGTGAGAGCAATGCATATTTCAGTTGAATAACAACCAAGTCCTGTTTTGTCAATTATTCATCATAAGTCAATAATCAAGTATGTATTTAATTCACATTCTATCCTGTTATCAGGACTTCACGACCTGGTCATTCTCCCGACCATTTTCCCCCGTAATATATTCCCCTTATGGGAACTCTCTCGAGTGAAAAATCGGGACGCCGATTTTTCGTAAATCGGGCCACGATTTCATTGTGTACATACCCTTAGCGATAGAGCTAGGGGTTTGGAATTTATGTTTCGAGTATGTATCTTTTATTCGGTTGTGAATGTTTTAGGGAATGAAAACTCGTATAGATTAGGGTTAATATAGTTGTATGGGGGTTTAGGTTTGTATGGGGACTACCATGATCAGATATTCATGGGATAAGAAACCAAGAAGAACTATTTCTTATGAGTCTGTTTTGAATATGTAGGCCTAATTGTACAAGGTATATATACTCTATGGGCTAAGGATGTGACCAGTGGCCTGTTCCTTAATTCCAGTCTAAGAACTCGTGTCTAACAACAATTTTCTTCAATTAAGGATTTATTCATTGAGCCTTTGAGATATGTAATTTTCTGGCGGGGTGTATACATACATAATATTTAGTGGTTTCAGATACTAGCGGTTGTAAGCTACGGGGAATTGATGTGTAGTTATATCCAAGCGAACGCGATGGTATTGCATAGGTCGAGGAATATACATAACCGCTGCTATCTGAATCCAGTCGATATTACATTGATTAACCACCTTCGATCTTATTATACATTTTCATTTATATTTGATGTTTCAAGCAGAATTGCTGTGTATCTGTGCTTTTTCACAAGATGGTGCATCCACAGGTCGTATTTAAATCTATATCGGCTGGGCATGTCCATCCAGACTTCCAATACGGGCACTTGGTAATGGGTAAATAGCAAAATATGCGACCCTCCTGTAGATATAAGTGTCTTGCCTGTGGTTTCAGGGTGACCATTGCGAAAACAGTGCTCGCCCAATGTGGGGCTCGAACCCACGACCCTGGGATTAAGAGTCCCATGCTCTACCGACTGAGCTAACCGGGCTGTGCCACAAGGTGTTTGTAATCAGCTATTTATTCAGCATTTATGAATAGAAAAAAACTAACAATATGGTCAGTAGCCATTCTTTAGAAATCCACCATAAGGAGATTATATAACGCTGTGCTTTATCTTTGAGGACCAAAAATACTCGTTGCAAAGATATTTACCTTTTTGCTGCTACCTTTTTGAGTATTACAGCATTGGCAATTCACTGTATTCAATGAAATTCGATACCGAAAAATTGTTAATGGCTTTTAAAGGGAAGTTACTGTACGTTTGATAAGAGAGAAAAACTGTTCCCTTCCATCCAAAAGTTACCTTATCAGCGATACTAGCCACAGGTGGTATACTATAGGCCTGCGATTGGGTTTCACCAGGTGGCCGGTTAGCTCAGTTGGTTAGAGCGTCGTGCTAATAACGCGAATGTCGTGGGTTCGACCCCCACATTGGCCAGACAGCATTTTCGTGAAATTTTGGATCGGCAGAGACAGTGAGTCGATAAAACACCCGGAATCAATTCCGAAAACATGTATGCTTGTTTATATAACGCTTTATACACGTGTTTCCAGTATTTATTAGATTTACAGTCCCTATTCAAACATTAGTATTTCTTTTAGCATGCTGTCTTATCACACACACACACGACTCCCACCCCCTTTCTAGAGGCAAAGCCGCCATCCTGTCTACTCAATAAACCCCAAGACCCGATTCAAACATGTGGTTTGAATGGATTGGGAACTTATCTTTTATCATCAACTTTATACGAACCTGTCATAATAAACATAAGTAATCCCGAGATTGCTACCGAGGAGATTACGGATATTGATAATCTCCTATGAGACTATGGAGAAAATTGTCTAGCATGCAAAGTAGTCCATGAATGAATGAGCGTGGAATTCCAGCCAACTTTTCATATTTACAACTGCTTTTGTAGGATCCCCCACTTTGCCAATCACCGTTGGGTAAATGAGGTATTTCGGTCTGTGGTGACTGGTCATGGTCAGCTAGGCACGTCCATTATGCCGTGGACACAATAAGCGAGTAACGGCAGCGATCTCCAGAATCACCAACAAAAATTTGCGTAAATGTGCGACATTATTTCATAGTAATATCTCCCACCAATGATTTAGCATCTCTGACGCAATAATCAGGTGAATTATGAAATAATAGCTCACATATATATACACCATTTTGTGTTGGCGATTCCGGAAATTGCCGCGATACTCGCTTCATGTTCATGGCATAAAAGAAACTGTATCCCTGTCCCCTACATTGGTACAAAGTTTACACGCAGATAGTGAAGGGATTCTCTTTGCCGAATGCTGACAGTCTGTATACCTCTCTCTCTAACTTATACGGTGTATATGAGCCTGTGGCCCACGCTCAGAAACTGAAAATCAGCAACACATTAAGTGCACGTACTTGATTTCGTAGGTCTGCGCGCTCTCGTCTCGGTTATTGGCGATCACCAGGTAAAGCACGCCGTCAGCGGTGGTCACCTCCACGCCCGCCGCGCCCCTGGTGGCCAGGTACTGCACCGGTGACGGGCTGAAGCGGTTGGTAAAGTAGTCCCACTGGTACACGTCAGAGTTGATATCAGTGCGCCCCGTGTCATCGGCCGAGTTGGTCACCACTAGGAAGTGATCACTGCCCGCCGTGAAGTAGGCCGCGTCGCTAGCCCCACGCGTGCGAAGGTCCTGCACCTGTAGGAACAATAACAGGTTTTAATACCGGTAATATAGTGCAATTTCTTTAAAATATGTATATAAAAAATATATTTAAAAAAAATGCTAGCTTGTCGCGCACACTTCGATAGTTCCACAACTTCATTTTGCAGAATTAGTACTAGCCGTAAGCATTTTTTCTTTTCTTGTAGGCTTAATTCAATATGTTAGTGACCTTTTTTCAGATTACCCATTATATAGACTTTTGTGTATTTCCTTTTGCAATGTATGGCTCTTTGGATCAACATATAACGTCATACTGATTCCCCATGTCGTACATAAAAGCGGTAAAATATAAAGCTATTCAGTAAATGCCAAACCTGAAAGACAATTACTTTTTTTTAAAACTATTTTAACATGAACTATTTGTATTAAATTCTAAAAATTGAAATAATTAAAGCTCTTACCACTTGTAGTGTACCGTCCGTTTTGACCTTGTACAACCTTGACCTAGCTTCACGTCGGGTCCGGCCACCCGCGTTCACGATAAAAAGGTAGAGCTCATCCTCGATACTGAAGGACGCTGCGCTCCTAGCGCCGTCTGTCTCAATACTCTGTGAACGAGGTCAAAACAAGGTCAAACAGATAGCATATAGATCAAGGCCACAGAGACAATGGTAGTCATTCAATTTGATAGTAAGGTCGAAGAAAGGTCAGAGTCTGAAACATGTATCAGGTTAGGCATCTTCATAGATAAAAGTTATGGCATGAACTGATAAAAGGTAGTCAGCGGGACCTTTCTAGAGATTAAAGACAGCGTGTATCCCTTCGTATATGATTATTGTGGCGTGTAGTAAATAATGCAAGCCTTTATCTAAAGTAAGTAGTATATTGAAATTATATTTTGGCGATGGATTCATAAATGAAATGGCCATTCAGGTATTGTTGACCATATACAACCCACTTCAAAGCACGAATAGATGCACTAAACCAGCTTTTCACAAGTGGGCTTACCATATCTGAAAATGAATATTATTAGTTAGATCGATACTGATAAAGGTACTTGTACGGCAAAACACATCAATATCTGACTCAATTACTAGGACCAAAAAAAACCATATAATTTCTTCCGCTGTGTTTTGACATAGCTTTAGGGTTAGTGAGTGGTGGTACCTGGACGAGTACAGCGGCTCCCTGCCACCTGTAGAGCACGGTCTGTGTGATGTTGGCCAGGTTGACGGGGCGGCCGGCGCCAGACGACCCGACGGGCGTGGTCAGCGGGCCCGTCTGATGGCCGTACAGCAGCACGAGGTACGTCTCCCCGTCGTGCTCGTAACTCGCCCACCTCGTCATGTCCCGCACGTTAATCTGCAGCGAGCGGGTAAACGTTACATACGTGTCTGATTACTCATGCATGTCATGATACAGTGGTTTAGCGGTAAATATCAGGTTGTACTCCTGATGTAGAAATGGAGTTTATAACATAACTACCTGAGGAAGGGGAACCAGGCTATGTTCTTGATGGTGATGAGGTGGGCTAATAGGTATAAGTAACGCATCTGTTAGAGGGGTGACTCATATAGAGTGAAAGGTTATAGGATACCTAGCTGTTGGAGTAGTGACCGATAGAGGCTTAACAGGTATAAAGCAGCTGCTGCAGGGGTGGCTGATAGAGGGTTTATATGTATAAAGTAAGTACCAGTTGGAGTAGTAACCAATAGAGGGTTAATAGGTATAGAGTAAGTACCTACTGGAGAGGTGACAGATAATGGGTTGATAGGCATGGGGTAATCACCTGTTGGAGGGGTGGCTCATAAAGGGCTATTAGGTATGGGGGACACAGCCATTGTTGGTTCATGAAGCAGTCACCATGTTGCAAGAAGTAGTATCTAGGAATGGCGACTCCATTTAGCTGAACAAAACCTGTATTCTGCCTCTTTGTTCTTACAAAATTCAACTAACTTTCAAAGTTTTACGATGGTTCCCTTGTCTGTATTCACTCATTCCAGAGTAGGATGTATTCGGGATTAAACTCAGGACATGATTTTTCTCACATGGAAGGCTTATGCACATATGTGAGAAAGGCTAGAATTATAACAGTTCCCTATTATCGCTCACTTACTTTTGCACCTCCAGTAGTAAAGAACACCTACTTTTTCACCTATAGCAGTGAAGAACGCCTACCCAGGAGCAAAATGGAAGCGTCCAATGCAAGAACATTACCTATCTGCCCTGTATATCAAATACCTGTTGGATGGGAGACAGGAGTAGGTCAGTGCCCATCTGGGAGTGCGCAGTGATACCCCGCGTCACCAGGTCGACGGACACCTGGTCCAGTGAGCCCTGAGAGCGGAGAACGTCCAGGTAGACGACGCGCCGACCCTCCTCAGCCCTCACCGTCCGGTTCCTGTGTCAGAGGTGACATAGGTGTTAAAATCAACTCCTTTATCCTTTCAATGGTGGTTCTGTTAGTGATACCTGTGTCTGGACACTATTAGTATTCAGCCACACCTCAATGAATAAGGCATGTTTTGTTTAACATATAAATAGTATTTATCAAGGGATATCGAAAAGACTTAGCAGAATGGATTGGAATAGAAATTCATCAATTCATTGTAGTTAACTAAGCTTTATCATATACATGTATTATCCATAATTATCATTTGGTGTAAGGTACACATCATTCCCAATATCAAAGCCGAATTTACTTCAAGATTGTCTGTAGGCACCTGCATGTGTGTATGGGAAATGTCAAAATTATAGTTTTCTGAAATGAATTCATATGATTGCAATGAGTATGCCAGTTTATTTCATTAATACATTGAGCTGGTCACCTGGTTCCTGCAGGGTAGACTTGCAGCAGGCCGTAGGGCGCGTCGTTACGCTCTATGATGATGGTGCGCTGTGTGATGAGTCCCAGGCTGGCCTTGTCTGGTGGTAGGAGTGTCACTGTGAACTTCTCCGCCTCCTCCGGTAAGTCATCAGGTTTTACTGTCAGCTCCAGCGTCACGGTGCCCTGAGCAAGTCAAGGGCACAATGTCAACGTCTATGTTATTCTTCCTTATCACAATCAATTTAACTGCCACGTGTTAATGTAAAACTTCATTAAGATTGGAATCCAATCTATTAAAAATTTGCAAAATATCAGAACAGGGACAGTACGGAAACATTTCCAGATCTCGGGAACAACATTGCAGTTTGGCCTTAGCTATACCTGAATGGTTGATTGAGGCAGGTAACTTTTTTTCATGCACGGTCATTTTGTGACATGCAATTTCGGGGGAAAGACGCTTGTGGTCACGTCATCACTACTGTCAAAGAAAACATCAAGATTTTAAAAATAAATCTTGCACTATATATTAAGTATATACAGAGGGTGGTTGTGGCCCATTAGATTGTAGGTCAACTCTCGACTGAAGAGCCGTCCCAAGGCGCGAGAAAATATCATGTAAGGAGGTCAGGGTGAAGGTCGGGGTTTGCTGCGAATGCAGTCATTGGCTACTCGGTCTACTTTATTCCTTATATGGAATTAGTGTAATGGGACAACTCCATGGTGGACACTCATCACACGTTACATATCACGCAGCCTCACCTCCTTGTCCCTGAAGGTGACGTAGCCGGAGGTAGGCTCTATATCCGTCACGTTGTTGGTACCGTCCGCGGCGCGCACCTCAAACGGCACGTTGACGACGCCGAACACACCGGGCGCCCGGGTAAGTCGCAGCTCGGCCCGGGAGTGGGCGTCCGTGCGGGCCGTCGGCTCGTTCAGCGTCACCTCCTCCCCCGACTCGAAACTCACCACGCCGCTCGCCCGGTCACTCGCCACGATCGTCAGCACCGCTGAGACGAGAAGAAAACATTACATATGAATAGCTGATTTCTCATGTTAGATTCTCTTACAAACATGGGAATGTTCGTTTAGTAAAACGATTTAGCTTTAACAATAGGGAAAACATAGCATTTATAGTTTATAGGATGGTCCAAGATCCATGCTCCGAATACATAACCTTTGTTATCTCTTATTGCGCAATGACCACCATCACACCACTCACGGCTCCAACACAGTGCCCCGACGGTCGCCCGCGTTATGCACCACCAGTTACACTGGCCGCCCTACGCTCATAACAGTTTTCTCAATGTTTATGGCGGGTCTTTTTAATTATCATTTGGAATGATTGCTTGAAGTCTTTTATGTGTAGCTATTTACCCTACTATATCTTCATAGCGCTTTATTATCCTATAATTTCAAAACTTGAAACGTTATACAAAATTCTTTAGGTATTTGTTAGTTTCTAATATCATACCGCAAATCATACAATAAGGGACTCACATTGGGAGGGAGTGCCGATGGTGAGACCGCCTTTGGGAGAGGCAAGGATAATCTCGAGCTGCTCGTTGGGTTCAGGATTATCGTCGTCGTAAAGCGCCACCACCACGTACTTGACCGTCTCCCCAGCCAGAAAGACGATCTCCTGTAAGACAAGATTAATGAGTTAATCAGGGGGTATTTTAGATTTGTCCTAATCTTTGTATATGGCCACATACAAAAACGATATCAACCATCCCTAACTCTATATGAATAGTAGAGAGCCTCCAATACTACCTATTACTAGTAATATTGAAACAAGTATGGGCAATGTAGTCAATTTATGAAAGGTTATATATCCATATATAATGTTCATTATGTCTTATTCCCCGAAGAATAGCAAACAAGTATGTGTGAGTCGATATATCTCATATTATATATATGATCGTTGTTAAGTCAGTTAAAGAAATACCTCACGCCAGCACATTATTTCATTATAGCATACATGGTTAAAAACTTGCAGTTAGTTACCTGTCATTGATGATGGAATATATGAGAAGAACAGCAAATACTAACCCGTGGCTCGAAGTCAAAATCTTGGCCTCGAGTGGCGCCATCTGCCAGGCTCTGGGCGAAACAGAAGACGGAAACATCGCCGAATGTGCCGCGATTACGTAAGATGGCCAGGGTCACGTTAAGCGTCTCCTCCTCCAAGTAAAGCCTGTGTGGATAATACGTGTGGCTTGGTACATATCTGTCACTCAGTAAAACATAACACTCTGTAAAGTCTAGAGCCCAGCCTAGGTCAGGGTAGACCTTAGGAGTAAGGCAGTAAGAGCTCAAACACACAGGTACATTGTACTACTATGAGTCAAGAATCTGATTTTAATGACAGATGGATCAGCTTATATACAGAGAGTAGGTGGCATCTTGCTGCAGGTTGAGCTTGCAAGTTCTGCAATATGATTGGCTGTTGAACCAACAGCCAATGAGGGGTGACCAGTCTCGTTCCAGTCTGTCGCACATGCCAGGAGGGCTGCTCCTGTCACTTACAACTCAAGGTGTCATGTCAGTGCGCCCTGCCCCCCATTTGGGCAGTCACCGGACTAGAGTGAGTGATAATGACACAACACATTCACAACACAACTGCCATACTGTCAATATCAAGACAAGGTGGAGCTGCTACAAAACGGTGATTGTCTGAATGCAGTCATTTTTTATGAGCAATCAAGATGATTAATCCCCTCACATAAAAATCAATATAATTGGTGACAATAGGGATGTAGAGACAGGACTTTACAACTCGTCAAACTCTGCCCTGCTCAGTGTATGTGATTTACATAATATTACCGGCAGTGCTAAGTTGTGGTTTGCTGTACTACAAAGATGATCGCCCTTTTTATCCTATGATATATATATAGTAACTTATATATCAGATGGTAATAAGTAATACCCTTTTTGAAACTAAAAGTCATATGATGAGTGTTTACACTAAATACTTTTATGGAAAGTATCGCTTTACCTTTCGGACTGGACAGAGAAAGCCACTTCTCCAAAAGTCCCATCGTTAGCCTCGATAACTAACTCAGCAACCACGCCTGAATCGGCTGAAATTAACAGATCGAAGAGGAAGATTAAGATTATTTTACTATTAATATATCGTTTAACATTAAAATAATATTTGAAATGTTATTTGAGCTCTTTACCATGATGACATCAAGTTGTCATAGGGTACAATTCCTGTTACTACATACAAAGTTTAAATCCGCTTGGTGGATCTTTTACCATTATCGCCATTTTTTAATCGTGGTTTCCTACATGTAATAAGAAATCATACGTTTAACTCCTTTTCATGGTATACATGATTCAGAAGTGCAACTCATATCTCAAAGTGGTGCTTTCATCATAGCTATGTAATATATCCGGTCATTTCATAAAGAACAGAACAAGCTTACCTAGTTTGGGCAGAAAGTTCCCCGTGCTCTGAGAAACCAGTTCTACCCCTGTGAGTGTCACAAGTAGCACCTCGTCCACTTCAGGTAGAGTGTCGTCGAACACGGACACCTCGATGACGCCCGAGTTCTCGCCGTCGCCGACCGTGACGTGGCCGGCGGTGACCGGCGCGAAGTCCGTCTGCGCCACGGCCGCCTGCAGGTCGGCCGTCAGCGCCGACACCGACCCCATGGCCACTTCGTAGTTCACGCGCACCTCACCTGGGGACGCGCATGGCGGGTACAGTAAGAGTGTTGATTTAAATTTGTACGTGCAAGGGGTCATCCATAAAGTACGTACGCACTGAGGGGGCGTCAAAAATTCCCGAAATTTTGCGTACATACTTCATGGATCCATGGTCCCCAAGTGTGTATGCATTCAATCGTAGACACGGGAATTCAATATAAACATACAAATGGGACCTATTGTTTTGATGTCCTATTATGTTTCTACGGTATGCAAGACAATTTATATGTAGGATTAATATAAAAAGAAAAGCGTTGCGAAAATCAGCAAGTAGCATTAAAAGAAAAATGAGAAGATAGGAGAGAAGATATGTGTACGCAAAAATACCAAAAAAATATCAAATTAATAAACAACTTGATGAAATATATATAACCTTAAAATATAGAAGATATCTTTAAACATGAAACGTTTATTACGGACATATTCAAACGCATGAAATATCATGTCTAATTCCACTCACCTATTGCCCCAAACTTCCGGTCTATTGTAACCTTAGCGCGGTTAACGCTTTCCGGTACGCGGAGGTGGCGCGACGAAGCGGCGAAACTGAATACTCCATGGGGCTCGTTGCCGCCCTCTATGGTGACCACGGCGACGGCTCTCTGCGGGTCTACCCCCGCCGCCCCTGTTGTGGGTACACCTGGAAATGAGCAGTGTGCCTGTGCTGTACTACTATATCTAATTAACCCTCATATACAGAATTGCATCTATATCAACATCATGGGTACCTGACAAAGGGTATGTAGTTCATTTCGAACTCCTGAGAGCATGCATTTTATTTGTATGCATAAGGACAAACCTCAGCTCTCCACATGTATGTTACTGAATATCCTTATGTACATGCATATGTAGAATTACAATATAGATTGAACATACATCCGTGCGAGCATGTGTCGCGCTGGAATGAATAGAAGGCCGTAGGGTAGGATCTCATCTCTATTAACAAAACGCCTTGTTACCTGATGTCTGTACGTTGGTTAACTTCAGCTGGTATTCCTGGTTCACCTTTGGTTGGTTGTCCTCCAGTACAACAATTTCCACCTCTTTTTTGTTCTCGCCCTGTAAACATACAACAGTATGTTCTTATCAAGACATCATACAACATTCAGGCATTTTGTATAGAATATATATATAAATATATATATATATATATGTATATATATATATATATATATATATATATATATATATATATATATATATATATATATATATATATATATATATATATATGTATATATATATATATATGTGTGTGTGTGTGTGTGACCGGGAAAGGGATAAGAAAGACATCTAAGTAGAGATAAGACATTATGGCCACTTCACACTGTACGTTTTGAGGTACATAGATCTGTGGCCTGTCTCAGACTGGGCGTACCTTCGAGCGCGCAGCGCGGCAAAATGCACTTTGTGAACCGCGAGTGAGTCTGAGATGAGTCTGAGATGTACCTGTTACGCCCAGTCGCAAGCAATTTTTGACTATCAAACATCTTTGATATTTAGTACCACTAGTCCCAGACTGGGCATACCTAGGTACCTCCAGTCGCAAAATTTCCAGTCGTATGGGAGGTGGTTCACACAAATATTTCCGCGTACCTTGCGACTGGGCGTACCTCCAGTTTCAAGCGCGGTACCTGCAGTCTCAGACTGGCATTAAATCATACCTCCAAGTAGGCGAGACTGCCGTTCCAGATGTTGAACCTGAGTTGGGGTGGTTGACTGTTTGTTGTAGTAAGTTGCCATTCGACTGTCACATCGCCCAGTGCTGGTTCGGTCCGCTCGACTGTGATTGTCAGTACGTCTCCTGTAGAAGTAATATGTTTCATTTATTATTTCATTACAATCTTCACGTATGTTATACAGGGCATTAAAACATGTTTCAGCTTTTAATACAAACAGGAAAACAGAATATGAAATGTCCCTTCATCTTAATAAACCCATTATCAACTCTTCCAACAAACCGACCATCCTCTTTTTCCTGCTGCTTTAAACGAACGAATTGGGGTCATCCATGATGCCATTCATGTTTATAGATCACCTTGTAATTGATCACGTCAAGGATTAAGAGAACACGTGGTTGCTGAGCCTTTAAGGATGGCCGTTCGAGGTATTCTATTCCATAAAATTTGTCCCGACGCCGGTTTTGCCACAGGTGTATAATAATAGAGGTACCATAGTCGTAAAGGAAGCCATAGTCGAAAAGAGAGCAAGGTAACAAAGTTGTTAAGGAAGCCAGAAATCTCGACCGCTACACGTTCTTTAGAAATTGGAGAGAGCACCATACTTTTCCCGTCTGCTAGATCTTATGTGAACTACAAAACCCGGATCAGTGAGTTTTCACTAGTGGTACAGGATAAAACGAAGGGGCGCATGTGGCATATGACAGATAACACACATATTCTATACACTACACAGATATAGGAGGACGGACCTTCCTTGACGAGGTAGGAGGTCTTAGTGAAGTAGAGCCGGCCGGCCACGTTGTCGTTGGCGCGTATGATGACCGTCACGGCGTTCTGCGCACCCACAGTGGCGCCCCCTTGTGGGTCGTGGAGCTGGACCACGATATTCTCGTCTGACTCCGGGATCTCGTCGTCTTCGATACCGATCGTCAACGCTGTCAGTGAAACAAGAGGGCAAGGATACAGTTTGGTTGCTCATAGAATCACTTATCAGATTTATTTATCAATCATAGCGAAATAGAAGTTTTACAGATCAATAGTGCGAGATGAAATGTGGCGCATGTTATATCAGATAAGGGGACATTATTGAAGGAATCAGCCAAATAGCCCTCCAAATTTTCAATATGCACACTTGATGCCGACACGCAGAGTTTCAGATCATCACGCCATTCCATAATCTGTTTTCCTTGAACATAGGCTTCGATGTATCGATGTTGCCAAGTCTTAAAAAACTGTATAAAATGAGAAATTAGACGTAAATTCATTTCAGTTAATGGAATGAAGATACGATCATACTTCGTCGAGTCTCGCCTTGCTTGAAACGCAAGGTGGCACCGTCTGCAATGAAGTCCAGGTCCCTCTTGGCCGTCGTCAAAGACTCGTTCACCGACCACGTGACTGCTACGTCTCCGATTGTACCCCCTGGTGAGTAAACATGAAACTGATTATTTTATAATACAAAACCTATTGATATTTCTAACACGAAATGAGAACAAATATTTGATTCTGAAAAGATGAATGGAAATACACAGGAGAACAAATAGAGAACACAGTTTTAGAAATATGAAACTCCTGAATAAAATGTGAGATTTATTCTTTTTGTTAGGTCTCTGGCAAGCATCGGTGTTCTCTGGCATGTCTCATGGAATACCGCTAGAGTCTGCTTGATATCAACAAATGGGTAATGCTACCTTTCCTCATTGAGTGTCGTGTGTTCTTCTGTTATCTTCTAAATATCATTTATCGTCATATTTTCTTATTAGTTTTTTCATATTTTCTCCTTTTTTTTCAGTCGCCATACCCTTCACCCATACTGCTTATCTCCTATTATCTGATACGGTGGTGGGTTCCCAGTGACTGTTTATCTATGTGTCTATGTAACGGTGATATCACATTTTATATATATATATATATATATATATATATATATATATATATATATATATATATATATATATATATACCACTACAATGATTCTATTTTATTGATATTATCTTCAGAGCTATCATAACTTGATGTAGCGTGACAAGCCGTAAATGGAAGATTATCCTCTCGGTCAATTTGTGTGCAAGTAATTTTTTCTAAACACGCCTACCTTGCCTCTCGACGATGAGCTCGACGGAGAACTTCTCGCGCTCGTCGACCATGATGGTCTGCTGGTCGGGCAGGGCGCGCGGGTCGGCCGTCACGATGCGGAACACGCCGTTCGCGTTGTCGTTCTTCTCCACGATCACCGTGGCCTCAGTGCGCGGGCCCAGGGTTGGCAGGTTGCCCGGGTTGCTAGGAGGGCCGCCCACCAGTTCCACACTAATTGTGGCGGTTACATGCAAAAAGGCGTTAAATAAGTGAGATGTCATGACATATACAGAAATCTGCATTTACGACGGATAATATTCGGTCCCATACGAGGGGGTCAATGTTACAGAGTAGAGAAAGAACCGAAAGTTCGCTATCTTACCTGAAAACTGAAAATGTGTAAATCTAGCATTTTGCCTAAAGAAAGGAAACATATACAAATATATATACGGCGTTTGATAGTACGAGAAGGTCTACGACAATAAAAAAGAACTGTATCTGCATCCTTTTGAAAGTGAACTCAGGCCTTCTGCCGCTTTGTTGTGACCTGAGCCCAAAGAAATGTTAATGTAATGTGTGTATATAATATATTTCATATTGACTCAATAAAGAAACTATTAAAAAGAAAAAAAACTCCATCATCGAAAAAAAGACAAGATTAACTCTATGACTCAAATTGACATAATACACACCGTGTGAGCCGAATGTGGAAGATTTCGGGAAGTTCTGGTATGTCATCGGCCAGCACGGTAACCGGAAGTTGACCCAAGGTAGCGCCGTCACTAAGGATGACGTCACCGGAGGAGACGGGAGTGAAGTCTAGTCCCGGACGAGCCCGTCGACGGTATAGCGCCGTCTTCTGTTGACAAAATGAAGTTTCAAAAAGATTAAAATGCTATCTGGACTCGTGTTCCTTGAAGGTCACCAGAGCCTGCTGTCGTAACCAGTCTCCAGAAATTATTTACATTTCCCCAAATAATTCTTTATTACAATTCAGTAGGCTATTGTTCATACAATTGTAATTGAGTTAAGATAAACTTCAACTAATGGACTTCACTTCAATTCTTTTCGAGGTATGAAACATAGATCACAAATCTACCAAAACGAAGAGAGAGATGAGCAGGATATAAGTGTTTAAGAACAGCTCACCTTGTCCTGGTTGGTCTGGTAGAACATGTGGCCCTGCTGCGCCGTGACGTAGGTCATGTCAGAGATAGTGAACCAGTTACACGCCGGGATGTTGGTGTTAAAGTCAAACGAGAGGCACGCCTCCGACATGAGACAGAACGTGGCGCACGCCTGCAGCACAGAGGATACCAATTGAATACACAGGTTAAAGATTTTATACAACATAGCCCTCATACCAATGAGTGAAATAACACATTTTCCCACCAATGAATAACTAACGCTAAGATCCTTTCGCGTGCTCCGCCATAACACACACCTATATGTGTAAGCTGGCACAATAGACTTTATTGGAAAATACATAGACAATAATCGATGGTTTTGTTGACAGGCGGCCGTAAACCACGAGAGGTTGACGCGTAGTAATACACGAGCGCTAGCGAGTGTATTACGAGGTCAACCGCGAGTGGTTTACAGAGTCGCCTGTCCACAAAATCATCGTTTGTTGCATTTATTATCAATCTTTTCGAATACATTGAACCCAGTAATTGTCATATTAACAGGTATAACAATAGGAACTATTTCTTTGCTCTATAGCAAAAGGGACTATTTTTCCCATATACCACGGTTTTGAAGACGTATACCACAGGTTTGAATCCGTATACCACAGTTATGGTATCTGACAGGTTTTATACAATGGGTAGTGGTTTACTGAGTCCCTATACATTTTCAATGGGGGCTTTGTATACGTTGGATAATAAATGTAGTTAAGGCCTGGCGTCCACCTACTATGATATGTCTCAGATATGGTCTACGATGCACCTCCCGATATAAAATCAAAATCGTGTCGGAAGGTCACATACTATCGGGGCAGTTGATATTTGCTTTTGGTATTGGTACCATATCGGTAGGTCTAAATTTCTATCGTAGTAGGTGGACGCCAGGCCCTAATGTCCGTGTAAATCCAACTTATATATTTATCTTACTAGCATAATGTGATGGCGGATAATGCGATATCTGCAGCAGATGGAAGATAGGTTTGTTAATCGAACCTAATCTAGCCTCCAGTATAAATAAAAAACCCAAAAGAAAGTCTTGCTAACCTGTAGGGGGTTGGGCATGCCGAAGATGGGGTACGGCGTGCCGGCGGCAGGTGGGTCTACCTTGCCGGGCACTGGAGGCAGGTAATACTGCAGTACCGTCTGACCATTCTCCTGGGCCAGCGTGACTATGTCTACCTCCTCTGTCTCATAAAACACCCGCACTTGGCCGTAGTTCCCGCCGCTGGAATAGGCATGTGTGAGAGATAAATGTTAAACATGTTATAAAAGATAAACATATTCATAGAACAAGATCATAATGAATTATGAAAGTATGTTATGATAGCGTTACATTTACTTCTATAGAGCCTAAAATAGCAGCAATTGTTCATTTATCTAACAAAAGTAATGGATACGCTCTGATGAACCTTTCTCATTTCATTTATGTTAGACTTTTGAGTGGTATCGACTCATCTCTAATAAACTATACTGCAGGAGATATATGATAACTCATATGATGGCCAGTATAGGAAAGGCTTCATAAAAATTACTGCAAAACTCATTGTAACCAAATGAAACAATTAGGATGGCCGACTTTAGTATATAAACCAGGTTATAAAAAGTGACGAGAACTTTTACACGATTTTGACGAATCAGTTCGTTTTTAATAGACTATAAATTCTTTTGCTGATATTTGATGTACGCGATGAAGATGTTTTAAAACATGTGGGTTGATCAGGGTAGGTGAAACGTGGGTGACACCAAATGGCAGAAAAAAACTCCCTGTAGCCATCTGGAGCACAATACAGGCACAGTAGAATAAACAGCTCCATGGAGTGACGCACTGGAGTACTTACAAGCGGGAGACTGGGACGTACTGCGGGGTGGCCACGTCTTCCTCCTGTACGTAGAAGACGGACTCGTCGAAGCCCACCTGGCCGTGCGGGTTGTCGTTAGGGAGCACGTTGACGATCAGCTGGTGGCGTGACGTGTCAATACGACCGCCGTTATTAGCTGTCACCAGGGTCAGTACGATACTCTGTGAGAGATAGAGTTTAGTGCACAGGCACGTTTAGTGTATGTTGGTCTTATTGAATAGGTTATATTGGTTATAGAATGGACATGAATACGATATCCTCAAGGCACACCAAGGCTCGCAAAGGAACTGTTAACTTTGTTACTGATATGGAAATAGCATATAGCCTCAACAACATTACAACACGTTTCTGGAAGCTCGATCAGCTTCAAGGTATATATCTGAAGAGTACCGTGCTCAATAGCATTCTGAATTATTCTGGGATAAAGTTGAATAATAGGATTACAGAGTGTAACTTCGCATGAAAAACTAGGGATGGCACAATTAGAATTTGTTAGAGTGACAACAGAAACGAGTATAGTCTGTAGGCAGAGTCAAGATACACATAAAATTAATCTAAGAGGAATTCCTGCTTGGGTCTCTTCACCACCTGCAGGCAACCTGGACCCTACCACGGCTTTTAGATAATGAGGCACATCAATATGTACTCACCTCCAGGCCCTCGGGAATGTCATCTGGTAGCACCTCTATGGTAATATTCTGTCGGGCGTCGTTACTGACAAAGTAGATCACTCCTGAGGTGGGGCTGATGTCGGCCAAAGGTTCATCACCTGTAAAAAGTCAGTTATCTTTAACTACATGAGACATGTATCATCCTAGTGTGTGCCATATCATTACAGATTAACTCTGTATGCTCGATATTCTTAATTTGGTGGCTTGCACATCTAAGCTGCACTACTGAACTTATGTTATCTTGTCTGAATTACATTACCGCACTACAGGGCTGGACATGAAGGACCCGCAGGCAGCATTTCGCCTTACTCCATGAAACATTTCCTTATACTACTCCTGTCACAGCATTTACGTTGACATCATTTGTGCTGCATACTATAAATCAACAAGATTAATTGTTGTTGTCAAACACCAACTCTAAGATAGTTTGCATGCTGCTCTAATTACACACAATAATAGAATATTTTGCTAAAGATGCTACTGAAATGGAAATATGACCCCCAACAGATTGTCACGATGTCCCCGCCTGTGATTTATCCCATTTTCCATATACTACAATGGGGCCGATTTGCACTTATTTGTCAGTGGGTCTACCACAGGTTTTGACACTTTCAGGTCTTTATTGTCATTTATCAGACTCATTTGGGGGATTAAAAATAAATAGATCACCAAATCAACTTTACAAACATGAATGGTAAAAACCGCAATTCAGCCGCGCACTAATTGGATACACTTATTGCGTCTGGAGTTGGAATATATTGAGATTTGTAATAACCTAATAATATTTTGGATATGGAGATATGCATCTTTGTACATCCCTGGACCATATTTTGGATATAGAGATATACATCCCTGGACTGAGATTAAAGTCGGTGCTTACCGGCGAGGGAGGAGGTCCAGGTGACGGCCACCACGCCCACAGCGCCGCCCTTACGTATGACGGGCACCGAGACGACCTGATTCACGCCGGCCGCCGGCTCCTGCACGCTCGTCTGTGTCATCTCAAATGCTGCTCACAGAGAAAGGTAAAACAGTCAAGTTTCGTCCACTTTGTACTTCACAACCAGGTCTTACTTGGCTTTATATTTCCTAAACAGGCGATACTAAATGTTTTATATATCTTAATTGCCAAGAGCATGATACACCGAGACGTCGTCAAATTGGAAATATAGATCTGTGGAAGAATTGATCATAAAATGTCGTGGAATAAGCAAATCTATTAGGGAAGCTAATTTCCAAATCTATTGCTATTTCAAAACATTTAGGTATTCCGAAAAGGGTAGTAATATCGAAAAAATGCTACTCTCAACAATAATCCTATGTACAATGTTTATAAATCGGTATTCTTCTTTTAGGTGTGTATGGTTAAACACATATGCTGTAAGGACAATAAAAGAAATCTGGGCTAAACCTACAGAAGACGCCGAAGGGATCGTCTGACGGCAGGACGATAACAGTGCTCTCCTTGATGGCGCCGAGCGTCGCGCCACCTGTCGTCTGGTCCAGCAGTCTCACAATGAAGGACTCCTCTAGTTCCGGAAGCTGGTCGTTGATGATCTCCACCGGAACACGCTCCCTGCTCTCCCCGGCGGCGAGCACCACGTCAGTGGACGTGATGCTGTAGTCCAGGCCGTAACTGGCTGAACCGGCTATCACCTCAAACCTCACAGATACCTGTACGGAATGAGGCAGGCGTTGGGGTGGGGTAGGGCGTGGTGGTATAGTTTGCAGGATAACACCTTTATAGTTATTAGGTTGAGTTGTAAGCAAAAATTTGAATCCATTAACAAAGAACACGGTTCTATGGGGATCGGTCATTACTGGTACTACTAACAAGTTACATTGATTAAATCACCAAAAGTCGCTTTTGCTTAAGTTCCAATATATAGCCAGTCTGTAGGAATTTAAGGGACGATAATGATGATAACAGGACTTAATTCTAGTAAAGCTCCATCTCAAGTCGATGTGGGGTCAAGCTCACTATAAAATACAAAGTTTATGTTGTTTTATTTCCTTCACAACAGCATGTAGCTCATTGGTTGCCCATGGCCTATGGTCAGGGGTGGTCATTGCCACAGGCCAGACCGTGAAAACATTCACCCTCCACAGCCTCAGGAAAGCCGCTGCCACGCAAGCATTCCAGGCAGGCATACCTGAACTCAACATCCAGAGATATGGAGGGTGGAAGTCCCAGGCACATCGTGCCTACATCAAGGTCTCCGACCTTAGGACTGTCAATAACTCACTTATTAAGTCCCTTTCCTTCAGAAAGTGACCTTTTTTCTATCCCAACCCTCCTCTCCCTCATAACTATTGGCTTCTTGGCTATTATTATTACATTTTTATTACATGTTACTCATAACTATGTAATATTACAAAATAACTTCATTATGTTATCATATACTGTTCATAATTGACAACAATATACATTTGTCAATTATTCACTTATCCTTATTATTGATATTCACTGTATAACCTTATTAATATCAATAAGAAATATAAAATTTTATAAAATTTTATAAGCCCACTCCGGCTTTACTCTTGTTTCATTGGGGATTTGGGGTAATGGGTTGCCCATGGCCTATGGTCAGGGGTGGTCATTGCCCCCCCTGGTGAAACACCTCTGTACTAGCGCACCCCTGCGCCACCTCCCTACTGTCGGCCGCACTAAACATCAAAGTGTGCGAGGTCGACACTGTACTCTGCCTCACTTCCTCTTCAGGTCTCATACACTACACACGTACTTTTTCTCCCCACCCACCCTCACCTCTTTTTTTTCTACTCATTACCACTCGTAGGGGCTATTATTATTACATTTTTATTACATGTTACTCATAACTATGTAATATTACATAATAACTTCATTATGTTATCATATACTGTTCA
This sequence comes from Alentia gelatinosa, assembly GCA_950022655.1. Classification (NCBI taxonomy): domain Eukaryota; kingdom Metazoa; phylum Annelida; class Polychaeta; order Phyllodocida; family Polynoidae; genus Alentia; species Alentia gelatinosa. The sequence goes on along the minus strand of OX465583.1, from coordinate 42,632,114 downwards.
TAATTGACAACAATATACATATGTCAATTATTCACTTATCCTTATTATTGATATTCACTGTATAACCTTATTAATATCAATAAGAAATATATAATTTAATAAAATTTTATAAGCCCACTCCGGCTTTACTCTTGTTTCATTGGGGATTTGGGGTAATGAGTATATATGGTTCTAGTAGTTTAGTTTACGCATACGTGCGGTGTACATTTTGGCCGTGGTATCACATACCTGTCCAAAGCTGCCGGCCGACCTGTTGACAAACAGCACTGGTCCCTCGTAGTCCTCGTTGACAGTGACGCGCTGTGATGACAGCTGCAGCACGCCGGCCGGGTTGTCACTCTCCGCTATCACGATCTGACCGTACGTCTCCGGAGGAGGGCCTAACCGCGGTGACCCCACCACTGACAGGGGAAGGTTACACAGAGGTCAAGTAGGGTCAAGGTCGGGTTCCTCAATATAGGTCAGGCAAAGGGCAAATATCTAAGAGTTTCTCTAGCATTTGGAACTCTAATTCATGTATAACTGCAGATTAGGGTCCTTCTTGAATGCGTAAATGGAAAATGTCAATGTTTTCCCTTTTTGCTATCATGTCTTTCTTTAATAGAATATTGACAATCTTCTACAAGACGACCCTTCAGCTTTGGGTCAGATTCGTTTCCTTTCTGTTATCAGGAAGGTTTCTAGGTTTATTGTGATAGCCAGGATAATTCCAAGAAATCGATAACGAAGTTCCAATATTAAGAAAAGTATCAATGGAGTTCCAATAATAAGAAAAGTATCTCCATTTAAAAGAATACTATCGGGTAAAACATGTTTCCATTCTTTTGTCCCTATCCTGATAATGACTTACCTGTTCTCTGCTGTTCTGTCTCGACCAGCTCGACCCCGGTCAGCCACACGAAGACCGACTCCTGGATCTCCGGATCAGAGTCGTCGTAGATCGTCACATTAAATGTCGTCTGCTCCTCTCCGGGCGCGAACTCAACCCAGCCTGACGTGTGGGCGAAGTCGTCCGTGCCCGCCCTGAGCGTGCCGCCGGGCAGGTAAGGGTACGACTCGCCGGGAACCAACGTGCGCCACGTGACGTTCACCGTGCCGAACATGCCTGACAACTCCTGACGTTGTACGGTCAGCGTTACGACTGTAATAGACGAAACAGGCATGGTATTCAACGTATTGCCAACGGTTTAAAGGGGCAATAGCAGTGACAGGGTTAAGGGGAAATCACTTGTTTGTTTGCCAACCAAACTCGAATTTTCGATTATCTATAATTTAGATGGGAACAGTTTCCGTTCATCACACATTATATATCAGCTTTCTGGGCTGATAAATTCTTTGATTTTCATCAAAGTGTTCCTTGTCTCCATTGAGTTATTTGTATTATCCTACCCCTAATATAAAATCCCATAGGTTTAACATTGTGATTCCGTATGCCACGCTGACAGGCATACGGACGTTCGTATGCTACTAGGGGCATACGGGAGCCAAGATTAAAACTCATTAGGTTTCTCGATAGTACTTTCTTAATAATATGATGTCCCTACAAATCCCCAATATATACACACTCTCGTTCCTCCCCATTACTCCCGGTTACAATTTTTCTAAACCCGGGAAACTTTATAAAAGCCGTAGGTGGAAGTCAAGTCCAGTGGGTGCTCTGGAAGACACTATAGCTCCCAACCCTCTACCTTGAAAAGTGGGTCACGATTTCCGTTGAAATGACATCATATAAATGCGCAAGAACTTCAAACCGATAAAGGTCTTTGTAGGGTTTTATTTTTTGTATTACGAGAATTTTCACGGGGGAATTGTTTTTTCCGTGGCACATTGGAGATTTGGTCTATAATAGCTCTTTATCAAACAGCAATCATCACGAATAAGTTACGCTATCCCTGTTTCAGCAATGAAAAGGTCTATAGCATCCAAGCTTTGACTCACGAATATTCTCAATATATGACTGTTGCCCGGAAATATGTAATTCAATCCTGTTTACCAATGAATCTAAATGTGAAAGGCATCGGTACCCTATACATTCCAGACAAAAGGTCTACTTTCAATAAGAAGTAGAATATATTTTATACAAGTTCCAGTGCACGTTAAAGTTCGTTCACCAGCTGTCGGTTAACTTTCCACAACTGAAAACACCGCATAGCAGACAAGAAAAACACTCTGTGGGTGTTTTACATTGACTTGCATGTCAGATCGTTCGCAGCCAGGGCAGGGCAGTGGCTATGGTTCTGGTTTCTCCGTGACAGGGCACGCTTCCGCTTCCGTCTTGAGCGTTACACCTGCTACCGGCATGCTGTGAGGCATATGTCAGCGCTGCGTGGTAGAGATTAAAAAGGTCATGGAACCTGATAAAAAAATTAGGCCGCATTTTTCTAAGGAAAAATCCTGACGTAATTTAAAATCGACATTGGGATTTGGAATATATAAGAAAGCGCATAATACCATTGTATGATTTCGTCCGGTATTTCAATAAAAAGTTCTTTTATGGGTCAACTGATAATCGTTCTCTGATCGTCCCACTAAAGTGTATTTAAGTGATTATCTGTGCATATTTCTCTCCTCAATTTGCCTTCAATAGACTGTAATCACATTTTAGAATGATAACGGTAGAAGTATGAGCACCACAAATGATGGCTGATGGTCACAATATCAATAACACGGCATAGATACCTTTATTTTCAAATTCTTACAAATCTACTGTCTATTATTTTCTTCACAACAATATACAGAAATATTCAAATGGAGGGACGAGTATGGCAAGTTAGAATTCATATCAATCATTTGGGCTATAACTCCTGCTGACAGACATTTGCCATGAGGCAACAAATGGGGCAGGAAGGCAATATTGAGGCCATGTGTAGGGCAGTAGGCGTGGCCTAGTCCGAGTGATTGACGTCTGGCCGCCGGGCTACGGCCATTCACCCAGACATACATACTTCAGGGGTAGAGGCATTCTTCATCAAGCAAAGGTCTCCCACCTCCAGCGACTCTGGTTAAAGGTTCTTGATACTATACAGGTTTCTTACTGTTTGGGAAAGGAGACTCATGGGGAGAGATGATGCATCCCTGCATGCAACTCAAGGTAGAAAGGCTAACATGTCTGTGTAGTATTTGAACGAGTTGTTCAAAAGTAGCAATTGCCCTTTATTATACGCTCTTGAGCGGCCTAAAGCACCTCTGAAACGTGTGATGCTGACAGAAAACTGAATTGATCTGGAAAACCATTTTTGATGTCATACCTTTAGCAAAAAAAAGATAACATCCGTTCGTTCCTTTCTATTTGTTCCATTCCTTTCTACTAGAAGAGACATGTGTCAGTCCAAAGTGCAACATTGAATTTTGAATGTTGCACTCTCTCAGTTTCTCTCAGTTTCACTGCTTATACGTAGGATTGGTCTACAATCATACATGTAGATGTAGAAAATTGCGAGATAATTCTCATTGATTTTCAGGTCAATAAGATACTCTTCCGTCTTCTCACCTGTCTTGTTGATCAGATTTAAATGATAAGCTTTCCTCACCATGTGTTTTGTATATTTGTTATGAATAAAAAAAGTTATGTCATAGAGATTGAATAATAGATTACAGAATAGAAATGCATATTGCTTGAAGTGATAAGGCATTTCCCGTGTAATGACGCAGCTCCTACTGGCAGACGCTGCGCTCTTACTATGAAGGCGTGCGCCCCGTTTCGGTGAAGCCATTAGATATTGCCTCAGCATGAGCAGCTCGCCGGTAATGACCACTTCAGCCTCCGGGTGGCGCCACAGGCGTGCCCACACAGCCGACTGTGGCGCCACCACACTTAAACAATGTGCACACAGTCAGATAATGAGCGTGACATTCGCTGACCGGGACGTTTTTAGCAGTACAAAGGTTGCACTCATTTTTATCCTCTCCCCACCCCACCTGGAATAAGGGTTAGGGCCCCCTGCGGCCGACATGCCTGCAGAAGCTCGGCAAATGAGAGCAAACTAACCGGTGCAAGAAACAGAGTGGTATTCTCCCCGTCAGACGTCTGGTGTTTTACGGGAATGAACGTTCGGTTAGCAAGTCATTTGTCTATTTACAGTTGTTTTGTAACTATTGGCGAGCGCCGTCTTGCGAAGAGGGCGCTGCAGGCAAGGTGTAGCCCCTGCTGCCCCCTGGTGGCGCTATAGCGGCCTGGGTTAGTGGGTCCAGGTAAACAGGCCCGGGACATGCCTTACCTAATGGCACACAAAACCTTGATTGGCTACTGCATGTTAAACAAACACGACCGGCAACCCCTAACACTGTTTGAAACTGAAACTCCTCCACCCCCACAACCCGTCTCACATGTTTACATCCTATCAGCCGGGGTTCAGAGGACAGGGATTATCCCAGCTAATGCTTCGGAATTCATCCATGCTGGGCTTAAGATTTAGTCGGATTATCTCCAAATCCTCATTGGCACGACACACCAAACAAATAGTTTACAGGACATTCGCAGCCGAAGAGTACTTAATGAAAGCCAGGTTGGACAGACCCTCAGAACAGTCGGGGGAGAGGATGAGTGCATACTTTACAGGCAGTTTTGTTAGTTGTGCGATTGAGTAAACAAGCACGCCAGTATCACAGATGTTTTTGAATCTTCAGTGTTGAAACAATAGACTCAATCACTAGATTCCCTCATAGGTCTCATCTAAATGTAAGATAATTCAATTTTCGACAACGTTATCTCAAACACAATTAAGTATTTCGGTTAATAGGATTATGATGAAAGGTGTATTAAGAGTGTAGAAGCTAGACATATGTTAGTCTATTGCCTAATACATTCTGTGAAACTCTAAAATGTGAGTGGTAATTTAAGTGATCTACACCAGTGAGGAAATCCTCCGCATTTATTGACGTCAAGGGGGACGGGGAATTTATAACAAAACTTTTGTCATAACACCCTATTTAAGTTAAGGTAATAGCGTGTTTGCTTTCCAATTCCGATAAAACTGAATTTATTCGTGACATCTGCATGTCAATTCGTTCTTGATTAGATATCTATTGAAAGGATGTTGTCCTCTATTTGCATTATGTTAATAGAGAGTGTCCCTAGTCTACTTGAGTTTGGGGGACCTCTCCCCGGACGTCTTGACCCCGCCATCATCCTCCCACCGACTGGTCAGGTGGGTTCAGGAAGCCAGGATAGGGGTATCATTTTTTTTGTTTATTCTGATGGGAAAAAGCAGTCCCCCTGAAAGACAGTTGCTATGTCTTATGAATTAATATCCTATGATATTTCACTATTATTATATACCTGTGCACAAACTCACTACGAATACGGCCTGCTGCTGCGGGTATAATATTCTTATTATATGGGCAAGGTACTCCTTAATTTCTTGCACGGGTCACCTTTGGATGGGCTATACGGAGGGCTTTCAACGTGAAGTAACGCAATCTGATAGGCTGAGAGGCCGGAAGCGCTAGTCTGGGCGTAAAGTCTCCGAAGTCGGTGTGTATTTACATCGATTTTAAAGTCCGTAATCATTCCATGGATACAAATATAACTACATAGTTTTCCTACATTACTATTGTCCTTCACCTATTGTTACTTCATCTCTGTCCCTCTTTCTCGTAATTCTGGGTCAATTACAAACCATCTCACTATCGAGTTTTTAATGGTCTTCTGAATGTGTTTATAGAAATCTATTTTCTGGATGACTAGTACAGTTCCTGTACCTGGTCGTAAAATATCTCAAATTGGATCGTGCAAAATGTAAGGCATTTAGTCTAGTCCATAAGTTTCAGTTTTGGATTCTTTTAGATCTCCTGCAAAACACATGTAATTTGAACGATTTGAAAAGCCGATTCTCTTATCTTTTGTGTGTGTGTTTTAGTTAGATATGTAAGCGTACTCGTACATAACTCTTATCTACCTCCAGGTGAGCAGCTCAATGTACCACTTCCATGTACTCAGCAGACCTGCTCAATGATGCTCACTGTGGGTGGGATGGGGCCAGGTCAGCTCTGCCTGTCGTCGGGCATCTTATAGTAGGCGAGTGGCCGCCAGCTTGCCTGCGCCCGCTTTCCTCCCCTCTTCCACGGGCACCCTATCCCACTACCGGCTTAACGGCCTCTATCACGACCGGATTATCATGCCGCTTAGCATAGCGCAACTCAAGATGTTCCCTGATTTCCTTATCTCCCTCCCTCTCCACCTGAGCAGATGCTGACTTCATTTCTCACTGAGTAAATGCGAGCCGGAAGAAGGAACGCACTTCCTGGAGTCGGAAGATGAACTCAGAGTTTTTATAGGGTTTGTTTTGTGAGAACACACCTGACAGCTGCCGATCGAATGGCAATCGCCAGACTATTGACATTAAATCAGACTAGATAAGCTAATACGAAAACTAGGTATTCTAGATTTATAGTTCAATAACCTATAGCACATGAAACCCTTACTCAGGCCTGGATATTAGGTATATCATGACTTCAATATATCGCTTTATAACTTCAATATAATTACTTTGAGAAACTTGACAATTATGCAACGAAGATTTCGTCACTTGTGGATCCTTTCTATCGAAAATACTGTTAATCAAATATCGTTAACGAACACCCTTTGACAACTTTTTAACTTTGAGAGTTCAAGAGCCCAAAGGTTACCTGTGTCCAACTCTGGCGTCAATATGGGGCGGTCGTCCTGGGAGATGATGAACACGCCGTATGGGTCGTCGCTCGCCTCTACCGTCACGTGCGAGATGCTGTTACTGCCTACGGTGCCCTAAATACCCAATTAAACACATTCTGAATCAATGTGATAGACTGCTGAAATTTGTTTATTGGATATACAACTGAATACATAGCGATCCTCTATTACAAAATGTGATAATGAGTGAGTAGAGGGGGGAAAAGGAGGTCCAATTGAATAGCTTGAGACTTGGGGACCATGTTTAATACCATGTCAAGTATCATTAGTATAACATACTGAAAATACTTCCACGAGCCTTGAAATGCAACATCAGCATATATATATGGTTGTCGAAACTTTTGGAGAATAATAGTGGCAAAGAGCTGGCATAATGGCTTACACACAGTGTCAGGTAATACTTGATCGATAACTGCCATCATATTGTTTCTGAAGTTTAAAAGCTTACGTTTGCTGATCATAATTATTTTGAGTTGATTACTGCAGGATTGAATACCTTTGAGGAATGTTCCAACATATGTCAATTTACGTAATTTGTATAATGCATGCATGATGCCGCGGTCGGCAGGGCGTGCCCACCTGAGAAGTGTCCATTAACTGCACGGTGAAGGTCTCGTCCAGCTCAGGCAGCGAGTCGTCGCGCACGCGCAGTACGATATCAGCCTCGGTTTGACCGTTTGAGAAGGTGAGCGTTCCTCCTGCGTCCTCCAGGTCCAAGCCGGGGTCGGCCAGTACCGCCCATGTCACATTAACGACGCCGATACTGCCACCCGCCCGCTCCACCTGAACATAACAATTCAGTGTAGGTAACATTATACATTGTAGATTGATTGGGTATACATCTCGTAAAACCAATATTCGTTAAATAAGAGTCGTGTATAAGTTTAAGAAGTAAGTTTGAAATAGTGCGAGAATTTGTTCTAATGACCCATTTCCCACACCCCAAAGGGGAGGAGCGCACTCCACCCATAGACAACCTATAGTAAGAGTATCATGTTAAAACAAAAGTGAGTGTGCAAAATTAATAACAAATTACGAGTCAGTCCATTAGGCAATTTCGTATGGTCATTCCCCTATAATGTAGGTGGTTTGAGTTCTGACACGGCAGTAGGTAGTAGAAGAGGACCTCAGGTATTCACGAGGCTAAAATACCTACAGTTGTTAAATACTTTCTCAAGTATTTATAAATGTATTTGACTAGATGTTGGTGTTCTGTAGAATGTATACACTTACTCTTGATGATTGTCTCTCTAGGATTCACACACATTTCTGAATCCCACATAATACACATACCCGTGAGACTTCTGTGTGTAGGTATAGGTTCTTCATTGCTGAGTTCTAAGGAAGAGAATCTTCCCAAATATCTCCTACAATCTTACCATGGTCCTCACTTAACAACATCTGGTGGCCCTTCTCACCTTGTCTCTCTTCTCTCAACACCCGTGAAGATACCACTGTTTACACACTGCATGGATGACGTATACTTATTTTTATAGAGTTTTACACTGACTAATCTGTTGTTTATGTTATTTTATTGTACAAAGTAGTTCTCTGTATCCGCCAAGGTCTTTCACTATGCTCAAGTACGCCGAGTAGCATTTAGTGCTCACAAGGGTTCACCAAAAGGGTTAGTAATTAGAACAGGCGAAAGGGATGTGTGAAAATGTCTGACGGATGAATGATGGGCAGATGATGAGTTGGATGGCTGTATCTCTCATCCTCTTATCATCTGAATAGTGTATGCTGCTCGTCTACCTAGGGTATCCTTTATGAAATAAATCGCTTATACCGACATTTTGCATATATATATTCATTCATATACAGAGATTTAGAGCAGCGCTCCTCAGTGCTTTAAATCAAATTGCCTCCACAGGAGGTCACCACTGACTCTGACCCTGGGTTGAGCTCCAGTACATTCTGTTTATAACCAGAGAGCCGGCCCGGGCGACACGGAAAGCACCGAAACAGCAATGCCCTAGTTCCTATAAGTGCCTCTGTGGCAGGTGGTTTATGGTAGGTTGTAAAACTCAGATTCTGGACTTGTAGATGCCCTCCATAGTTTACCATCTTTGTGTTTTCAATGCAAATTATATGCATCCATGATTATCTTATCTATCAAATCCCTTTGCCCGTGAAAAAGATTTTTTTAAGCTGCAGACGCACCGCTGCACGGAAGAACATTTTTTACCATACCATATGACGTTCTTTTCGCATTGTCTATTCTTCCTCTCAGAATTTCAGATGGATCTCTCTTTATCAGAATGTAAGATGTACTTAACTGTATGTACTATTGTAATGCTACATACCTAAGGGTACTGTCATAGTGTTATCGCACAGTTGTGAATTATAATAGAAATCGGCGCTATCCTAAGTTCCTGAGTTACTCACTAGAGGGTAGATGGCATAGTAATCTAGTTATAAGGATGGATTTAATTGGTTAGATTCTCGTAGTGACGAAAAATAAATATGACATGAAGATATCAATGGCTAAGTATATTTACAGCCATCCTTTGGGTGCGCATTACTCAGGCCTTGATTTGGCATGCTTTTTTAATGACAGTACTTGCTCGAGACATGTTTCTATGGTTTAGAGTATACTCTGTGGTAGTAGCTCGTCTGTCCCACGCGCAGAGAGAATCATTCCAAGTGTATTGTCTGTGTATCTTTTTCTGCTATAGACATTAGCGTCTTCGTGGTCAGACAATACCCTTCCTCATGACTCGGTGTCTGTTTCGGTGTCTGTTTCATATTGGACTCACATTGGACTTCTGCAAGTATTTGTACTTTCAACTTGGACTTTAAGAGTACTTACAATCTTCCAAGGTGGTGGTGCCAACTTTGTCTTCAATTTTACCATTGATGTGAATTCAGGATATGATAATTAGATGTAACATCTTTGTGATCTATGCCTGAAAGACTTATGCACACTGCACGAAAACCACTATTTTACATATATATACGACATCGCGATAACGCACGTATCGGCTGTATCGTGCATTGTTTACATTTGTATACACCTCTTATCCGTGTCTGCGTTTCGGGCGTCTACGAGGTAGTTTCCATATGTAGACGCGCGCGACTTGGCTGTCTTTCACGCCTGGCGTATCCAAGATAAAACATGCTCTGTGCGATATATGATACCCCCCCAAAAAAAGTTGCGACCCGCGGCCCGACCCATCCTGTGGGTGTTGGTAGAGAATGCACCAACACTGACCCGCCACCCGTGACCTCCCAACCCCACCCCCTACCGCCCCCCCCCCCCCCCCCCCGACACCCCACCATCCCATCACCCTACACTCACTGTACCCACAGGGAAGCCCTAGTACACAACCCCCGCCTCCCTGCAGTGTGCATGACGGATAAGCGGCCGCTTGGAGAGTGTGAGATGCCCCCCACCACCCTACGCCACCCCCAGCCAGCCTCAGTGAGAAGCCCCCCGCTGCCCGCCACCCACCGCCCACCGGCCGCCGCCAGCCGCGTTTGTACAGGTTGACTCAGTTATATATGGAAATACCTAGAATACTACAGAAGAATGGTGTTTTCAAGGAAAGATCTATTAGAAAAACGGTAAAAACCCAAAGAATGGAGGGTTTATTATATGTAATTAATCAATTTATATTCGATCAGGTTTTATAAAGGTTTTACAAAATAAATTGGTAATATAAGACTTGGATGCTTAATGGAAAATGAAATATGCTACCAGTAGTGTCCCCAAGTTGCAAAGATCGGAACTATTGGATGGTGGTGTTTATACAACGGAATCAGGCGTATATATAACGTATATGAGACCGCACCATGGACATGTATATACGCCACTAGATAAGGCGTCTATGAGACGGATTACCGGTCGAACTTCTAGATGCAAAATCCTACTGTTAGACGCGTTTTGGATACATATGTAAAGCGGTAAGTTTCGTGCAGTGGCAACAAAAGCCCTAGACCTAAGAAGTTAAATCATATATAATAAGTACCAGTAGGGGTTTCAGCTTGCAAAGGCAAAGGCAAGCAATTACCTTTGGGTTCGCTCATGAGACCATGCCTGTATTATTAATTAGTATTGATCCCTAAGTTAATATACTAATGTATTTGAACAACATACATCTTAGGATTATCACCCAGATATACGAAGATTATAATGTTACAAGATCGCCTATTAATGACGTAATCTGCCTATTAGATTACCCCTCACCTGTAGCACCACCTCTCCAGCGTCCTCAGCAGTGGACACGAGGAGAGAAGCGGGGGCGAACTGGAAGACGCCGAACGCCTGGTCAGAGGGCAGGATGCGCACAGTAATCACCGACCCCAGCCCGACCGCCGCGCCCCCCTGCGGGTTGACGAGCATGACGTCAAAGGTTTTCACATTCTCCGGCACGCTGTTGTCTACGATGTCGACGTAGATGTAGGCGAACCGCTGGCCCGGCTGAAACACCAGTCTATCTGACCTCGCCTGAAATAGTGAAGAGGTATGGGCTGGTTAATACGAGCAAACATTTGTAGGGTATTTAGGATTACTATGTGGGTAGGAAAGCATCAACACGACAGGTTTTATGATGGCTTCTCCCTCTATATTGCAGTCGAGGCAAGGTAGTCCCCCATTTCGGAGAAGGTGACCGAAGTAGTTTTTAGTTCGGATAAGGTCATTCACCTGGCACAATAATGCAATGGGCAATAAATATTATGTGATTCATGTAGCGTGAAACCTTTTTCAAATCTTATCTAGTTCATAAGTCCCTTTAACCCACTCGTATGTTGATATTCGACAAGATGATATCATCATCTAAGTATAGAGATATCTAAACCAATAATGAATAGCCGTGCGATGTATACATTACACGAATAGTCGTCAATGTGAGATTACGGCCTACAATAATATAGAAGATATCTTACTGAAATGGCACGGGATGTTCTCACCTCAGAAACATTCAAATGAGCTGAAATAATCTTTTCTCTTAACAATCCCAGCGATGTTTGCATTGGTTCTTTATATCGATATACACTATATATTCTTACAGTCAGAAGGGTGCAGAGTAAGATAATACTATATGAATCAAACACCCCTACAGGTGAGAAGATCATAGGGATACGTAGCTGCTTCAGTGGAGTAGATTGTAATACACTTTCCGTTGGCCGGATAGGTGCAGTTATGTACATTTCCTTTTATAAAATACGCATATTCCTTGAACAATGTGTATGTAAGGGTTAGATACAAAGCTATGCGCGTCAAGGGAAGTAGATTTTACAATGTCAGTATTGAACCAGACCGCAATGATAGAAATCTCGCATCTTTTATCACCTCTACTAGACAACCTAAAAAGTGAATGTTTTACAAGTAGACCCGTTTGTAGTGCCACACCCCTGTCTTGCCTGCACTCTTTAACCTTAGCGTACCCTAACGTATACTGCATACAGATAAATGATTCTTCTACCACCTGTCAATGTTGTAGAGGGTTGTATGGGAGTATTATAATCCAGGCTATTGGGATTAATGCGCCAGCTCAATGGGCGCTATCACATACCGCTCACTACACACGCCCCACTCTCTGCCCCTTAGATCCTCCCCTTGTTATCCTACCAGAATCAAGGTGAGGATCTAAGGGGCAGAGCGTAGGACTATTACCTATTCACTTCGCAATTTATCAGTGCCAGAAAGGATGGTAATGAGAAAATGATTAGATAGAAAATAATCGATGGTTTTGTAGATAGGTGTCCATAAACCACGAAAGGGTTGACGCGTAGTAATGTTTTAATTGTTCGCTATTTACCAATGGTCCTTTGGATAGACGAGACCTTTCGCAGTGACAACTATCCTGGCTATATAGCGGTGGGATTAAACTTGTAAGACAAGGGTGACTGGAAAGAAGTCAAACACGTAAAGTGGAATTCAGACAGTGGGATTAATGTACCTCACAGGGTTCAAAATCTCATGAGGTTCTGTTCCTTTTTATGGGTAAATGTTCCCAATAATTGCAGGATACAAAACATGTCTCGGAGAAATGGAACCTTACAATTTAGATGAAAACATTGTGTTCAAATACAGAATCCCAGAAGGATTGTCTCCGACAAACACCCTGTGAGGTATATGAATCTCATCGTGTGAATCCCACGTAAAGCAGTATTGCCGAACCTCGATCCCTGGTTCCAGTGATTCATAGGAGTCGAGCCCCGGATGCGTCTCTCCCGCGCCCTATTTTCTAAAGGTGTCCCTCTACGTATGTTCTGACTGTGAAAATGACCTTTATACCAATATCTGTAAGGTGAAGGGAGGGAGATGTACGGTGCCAATGGAATGCCAAGGTCAATATCTTTACCACCATCAAGATCCACCGACTCGGGATCGCCTCCTGCACCCTCCTGGTCGCCCCTCCTGCACCAACATGCTATGTACTGCTCTGGGCCAATAGCGGTATCAGGACATCTCCCCTTTGACATTCTCCTGCTTCACCAATTATACCAAGGCATTTCTCCCAGAACCATCCCCCACCATGATTTCATTCCCAGAAACATGTTCTGCTATACCCTGGTCTGTGGGTTTGGCCACAGCATGATATGTTAAGCGATGGGACTAAGATTTCGAGGGTGGGATGCAGGTAGTACTTAAGAGTTCAGACAAGGTTAGAGGGTGAGGGCGAGGTTAGTGGTAGGGGTGGGATTTTGTTCTGGAAAGAGATATCTGTAAATTCTCGGTTTGTAGAGGTCCAAGGCCAAATGCCCATTGAAGGGCTAACATGGGCTTGCTGAGAATAATAATATAAATTAGTTGACAAAAATACTCAGAGAAAAATTTGCCAAACGAAATGAAAATAGGTATTTAATCAGATATTCAGAGTACTGACGGCTTTACCTATAATATCGCGCCTTATAAGAAAATGTGTATCTCGGTACCGATATTGTCTACTGACAAGGACAAACCGGTGAAGGACATGCCTGTATGTATTCGTCCTTATCTTCCTCGACATGTGGGCATTCCTCGCCACAAAGACAGGCACCAAACAACAGCAACAACTTGGTACCTAAATCTCCCCATACTCCCAGGTGTTCATTGTCAGCTGCGCATTTAGGCCTCATTGACAGGGTGTTTACGCAGGGCTCCTGAACTCAGTAGGGCCTTGTCGAGCTATCTACCTGGGCCAGGTAACACATACCTAACCAGCTAACGCACACAGCTTCTCACAAGCCGGCTCCAGTGGCGGGCAGAGTGTAACGCGAGTGTTAGATACTGGAGACATTCATGTGATCTCAAAACATGCTAAGCACGCCGGGGAGAGTATGGCGGGCGACACGTGGTACAAACCGCCTGGTGCCACACCCCGGTGTGCACGGCCCGGTTCCTAGAACGCGTCAGAATGTTCTCCCCCTAACCTTCAATCTGAATTCTTCTCTGACAATGAAGACCTGATTCTAAGAGCAATATGGGCAAAAAAAATTCGTCTGACGGCACCTAACGGTTGACGGAAGCAAAAAACTTTTACAAAAACAAAAATGTAGTGATGGCCTGTATTGATGACCTTTAGTAATGGTCAGTAGTGATGATCTTTCGTCCCGGGAGACATAAGACTGAGAACGGTCATCTTAACGAGCTCAGTTTCCCTATCATTATATAACTCAAATCGATGAGAAAATGTGATTGACAGTTGGCCCGAACATCCTATATACGTCATGCCCAGTAGTCGGCAGTATTTCATAGGAGTTCGTGCAAAGGTATATAATGATATATGGAGACACGGTTAGTGTGCCTGAATGGAATCTATTCAGAGATGTTTTGGCCGGAAATATTCACCAAAATATCAAAGAACAGATGGAACTACACTTACTTTGTATCCTTATTATGTGCCTGGTAATAATTAAAAACACCATTTTACAGTGGTCCCTTGGTACGGAGGGACGTATGAATATAATTTTGTCGCGCAGTGACGAACGAAATCCGCCCTTCTTTGTCAGCAACAGTAAGACATTCGCCCATTGATATATCATGATATAACTGACGTAGCCCTAGGTTCCGAAAGATCATTATGCAAGTGCATGCCATTAACTTCTTGTTTGGGCAGAAGAAATATGAATTTACCATTAGCTGATATCACTACTTTCCACAAGAATTTCTCTAGATTTCTTTTAGGAACTGGCCCCGGGGCCGACCACTGCCAGAGCGTAATAACACAACCAAGCTGCACAACAGAACGGCAACATATCTGCCCGGCTAGAAACGTCCTACCCCAGCAAAGACAACACACCTATACCACTAAGGATTCATTGCTGTCTGCTTTTTCTTCTTCGTGTTTCCAGTTTGTGCAAGGAAACATTTCACAGCATGGGAAGAGATGTTGCTGCTGGTCATCTGTTTGTATGACAAGATTATGTTCTGCACCCGAGGCAGCAGTGGTAGAATGCTCAGGTTTAGCGGATTCCTACTGACGAGGGCCCCCATACGTCACAAAAAATCAAACAGCGGGGAGGAAGCACGTGGAGCGCGCATTAGGTGGTGTCGTCTTCTGCCGCCAGTCGGTGTATACGTGGAGGAGTACATTGTTTAAGTCGCACGGACGGATGGCAGTTCCGCATTGCCCGCATGCCTTGCTGTAGTGGTAGTGGCTCGGTGTATATCTTCATGCGTACCATCCGTTGAACGTGTGCGAAGGCGCCAATAGACATAAACGTTGTCTAGATTATGTTACGTGCGAGTATGTCATGTATGTCC
The DNA here is from genome assembly GCA_950022655.1 of Alentia gelatinosa. Classification (NCBI taxonomy): domain Eukaryota; kingdom Metazoa; phylum Annelida; class Polychaeta; order Phyllodocida; family Polynoidae; genus Alentia; species Alentia gelatinosa. The sequence goes on along the minus strand of OX465583.1, from coordinate 42,616,749 downwards.
TCAAATGATGACTGTGATTGTTTTTATGTTTATATGTTAGCATATACAATGGGCATGATACAGAGTGTTGAACTGCGTCTAACTGACTGTATTAATCTGACGAGAACAAATGACATGCATAATTAGTAGAAACTGAACGAGAGTTAGACTTGTCAGTGTTTATGCCACGATGGGAAGGTCGTGTATTTCTAAGCGAAGCGTTAGCTGAGCGTAGTGAGGAACAGACCTGACCAGAGTGGCATAGACACTGACAAGTCTAACTCGAGTTTGGTTTCGTATTTATCCTACCCCGTCCTATTTCAAAAATATCAATATCGATTGAACGACCAACCGAAGTCCAACCAGAACTTTTGAGTCCACCCGGAACTTTTTTCGGAGCAACTCACAATCTGGTCGCTGATTGGTCGATTTTTTTATGCCCCTAGAGGCATAAATCGCACTTTATGTCATGGCATGTCGTATAGAATTTGCCTATGTTATGCCTATGGACCGTTTTATTAGGGGTAGGATAATGTAACACACGACCAGGCAGTGATTCACAAATAAACATGAGAGTAGCTTGTAATTTTGCGCCCGAATTTGTATTCTGAAAAACTCGCTCTGCGAGAGAATCAATAAAGGAAAAAAAGTTTCTATTATAATTTCTAGTATCAAGTGCGTTACCTCCAGTTGTCGACTAGAAGTACCCACGCAGTTGCAAGCCCTCCAGTCGCATAGCGTGAAGGGGCCATTATGCTGTTAACGCCTATGAACGCAAAATGGCCGCTGAGTGACTTTGAAAATTTCCGGTGCCGGACATATAAAGGCAGTAGCCACGTAGCGTTAATTGATGGAGCTAACTACTGAACCTTGACTTGTAAAATATCATGAATATATTCGACATGGTACGCTTTCCTGTAATTGCCAAAACTATTGCGATGGACTTTGCGAGGAATCTGTAGTTGTTGATAAAGCGTAGGTGCTGGGAAACGGTCCACCTGGATGGGTAAACGAGGTAAAAGAGGGTTAGTCCCCCAAGGTAGCACCCTAGTGGTGGTCTGGTGTTCTTCAGTAGGTGACTACACTGCATGAAGCGGCGTTATATTCCACTAGTCAATTAACCTCCCGTATTCAATGTCATTCAATGTCATTGGCGGGTTCGGACATGGGAAGGGTAAATCCAGGGGTAAACTGTCTAAGTCTAAATGAGATTGAACTGTCCATAACCGTGCTTGTTTGTGGAGATAGTGGGTGAATATGTGTGAATGTATGGTTTATATCCTCTCTCGCCTGAGAAAGATTAATGTTGAAATATTTCCCATATGTATGCAAATGGATGTATATTTGGATTTCCTGATATATTCCCAGAGCAGTTACAATACTGGCTACTGATGTCTTCAATACATCACTGGGTGATTAAGAATAGCAAAGGTGTAAATGCAATACAGCATGTAGCTCATTCACAATTAGCTATCCTCACACTTGATATTACTCTACTACCCTTTTCACCTATCATTAATGAAATCCTTATTCCTGAAGTATTTGCTTAATAAAGAAATCAAATGTGAATTAATCAAAATGGCTATGATGTAGTATGTCTGTAAACCATACGACTCTAAGAACAATACGCCAAATCACACACTGAAGGAAATTGGTATGGAAGGTGTTATATAGCGTATAGCGCACCAATGTATGACCTTGACCGTAGAGAAGACAATACGGTGCCCTAAGTGGTAGCATCTTGTGTAAACAAGAAACAATCAGTGGGCATGTCTGGTCTAAATGTCTTCCCTGTCACTACAAACCCCTGGCGGATGTAATATTGGTGGTGGTCGAGTTGGGAAGCCAGAAAAACCCAGGCCCTACAAGTACGCAGCACTTCCTGGCAGAGTTTCCACATGCCAGTCCATGGGGGATGCATTTCAGGTACCAATATCCTGCATCTTATTCACAGGACCTAGACCCAAGAGATTTATTGCGTGCTTACATCACATCACTTCAGTTCTTTCTATGTATTACACTGACTTATTCAGCGCCAGCGAAAGACCATCTAGGCACCATTGTGTTGATATCATATATATCCAATTTAACTTGAATTTCAATATAAGAACCAGAATACGAATTCACTGTTTATCTTCCACACAAAGAAACTGCAACGAACCATCATCATGTCGTAGATGCTAGGAATATTAAAGTAGGCTTATGAGGTTTTCTGTATTGGAAAAGTAAAACAAAGCCACTGACTTTCACAATCTTTTGTAACCCTCTTTAAACATATATTGATGAGAGCCGAGTTGAACAACTGCTTTTCATGTTATATAAAATGTCTAAATATATATAGAGATTTACTTGGAACAAGACAACTGACAACAAGATGAGATGCAAAGGTGTGTTTCAACGAACGATGTTATAAAAGCACCACTTTTAAAAATAAGTTCAAAGCCGTTGGGCTTCCAATACACACCAAAGCGCCTTGAGATGCGCTCTATGACGCACAAAGCCATTGAATTGAATGAGCGTTGGGGTGTATCGGGAGGTCTGAATTCAGTATGGGGCAATGATGGGTTACAGGCCTGAAGCTGTGGAACGCATTGCCTGAAACTATTAAACTAGGAGCAAATGATATTTCCATTTACAATGGACGAGCGCGGTACTTCTAAAGTACAATAGACTCTCACATAACAAACATTTCGATACTACAACTATTTACAAACATTATGGCTTAGTCCCAATCCTTATTCCTGTTTAGATAATGTTGATTTACATGATATGATTATTAAGTTATCATTTCTTGCTTTATTTCATTCAAGTGAAATTACTGAATTGAAACTTAATAAAGGTTACTCTTGCCGAAACGTTGTGTACGACTTGTCATATCAATAAACTATCCATCAAACCGACTTGGGCAGATGTTGAGTTGTACTTGTTTAATCTAAATTACTAAATGTCACTACATCTTAAACAATTTCTGTTTCAAGTAAATCAATGACAACTAATCTAGTCATCTACAATGTTTTAATTATGAAAATGTGGAAATCATTTTGAAACTTATAAGTATGAATCATTTTAGGAGCTTTTATTCACAATCAATATGCTACAATCAGTATTGAGTAGGATTGTTACAAAGCTGTGAAGTCACATGACAACTAATTACAGAATGCAACTATGTTGTAGTACTAATATCCATGGATGTGGATGCTAAATAATTAACTATTATGTGCATCTTCATGCCAAATCCATATTGGTGTGGTCAGATCGTCAGTAGAAGAAGTCACTTTGTGGGGTTGGGGGATGGGGTAGTGTTTGGTCTGTGGTCAGTAAGAGCACAAGGGTGTATAACTGGTAAAACAAGGTTGCTGGCTCTGTGCCATGTAGGGATTCTGTCCCATCAGATATCAGTGTGTCTGAATATATTTAGGTCTGTCCCATCAGATTTGAAAATGCAAATTTGTTTATATCACATTTAGTCATTATCATAATCTGATAGTTTCCTTTTGTATTAGCAAGTAACAGTATCCATAACTGTTTGTTATTTAATGACAAAATTGATATATTGAATACTTTGTCCCCAAAATACTAGAAAATTAAAGTTCTATTCTTAGTACCAAGCCAGTAGTAGGCAAGGGGTATGGTCAGACTGGGATACTGGGCACCTGACCATTTTACCAGGCCTTTATAGTTTGTGCATGGATAGTGAAGGGTTAGTTTCTTTACAGTAAGCTGAAAGCCTGTGCGAGCATTCTAATCTCTATGTGACGTATATGAGCGTGTTTTCCCGCGCTCAAAAACCGAGAGCAAGGTTTTCAAGAAAGAGCTACAATTGTTTCTAATTAGCAAACAAAAATTAAAATGTAATTCTATTATGTTTGTAATGGTGCCACTACTAACACCCAACTGCAATGTAATTATCCATCCTTTATTTCATCTGAAATCGTTGGATTTTCATGTAAGCTTCCCATGATTTACTGGAAGAACCGTTCTGGAGAGAAGTAAATAAAAGCTTCATCATCTTTTTCACTATGTCGGTCTTCTCAGGTAAGGCGAATATCCGTTGAAATATCTCTATATATCACGATGACACATGAGTGGTTATGTAGCAGGTTCCAAAGAGTGTGCAATACCACAACTGAATAATATCTACAGGAGATCCTATGTTCAAAAATACTTCACAGGAAATGTCAATATTGTCAAAATATGTACACTAAACTTGTAAATATATACATGAGCATGTATACAACACACTTCACTTGTAATTGCCGTAAAGGTTCCTCTTCTCTGCTATTTTCATATGTGTTAAGAGTTTGCAAACACCTGACTACATTTCCTACGGGCACATGCGAACTTGGAATTGGGAAACTAATGCTCCTTAGACATACATATTTTCTAGATAGAAAAATCGGTTTTCGGTTACAATATAAGATGTTATCGTTGATTCGACCAGAGATGGATGTTTGGTAGCGTGGACCTAATAAGCGGGGGTTTCAAGTAACAAGGATCATCAGAGATCTGAAGGTGTCAGCAGAGGAAACCTCTATAAATAAACATTCCCAGGTCAGCAGGCGGACGGCCGCCACGAGAAATATCTACAAGAAGTTACGCTCAAACGAGACACATATGGCACAGGACACACTTCCTATAAAACCCCGGAGAAGATATGATATGAGCATTAATCACTCCACTTGTCTCGTGGAAGAAGTTATACGTGTTGCAGGGAGACGGAATTGAAGATAAAGACCAAACACTAGGTGTCGAGTTCAGGGTGGTCTGTCGTCACCCATACGAAAAGACAGCCAAAATCACTCTCTCCGTGATACCCAAAAACCTTTTTATTTCTATTTTTGAATTGTAAATGAAGTGGACCTAAATTCCCTATAACACGTTTTGCAGAGATAAATTCCAAGATAGGGTATTAGGAGAGTGTAAAGTGGCAGACGTTGCTGTCAGCAGTTTCCAAGCAACAGACCCATTGACTCCAGAAAGAAAAAGTTTATAACGATCCCATCACTAGATATAGCATTAGACATCATTTCACTATGGGAAGGGGCACTGCACGATATGTTTTCAGGGGGTAGGCTATGTACAATCACAGCGAATGATACTAATGGTGATAATGACTACGTCTTCCCTGGTGGTTTGCAGCTATATACATGTACGTTGCTACTTCTTCATGCTTACATCTCCGCCCCCTTTATATTGGTAACCCGTTTTGCCATTCATTCATTTATCTGAGACATATGGTATCAATTCTTCTGATTTTAGATATATAAATCTTTAATTTATAGAAGTGTTATCTTCAGCTTCAAATTTCGACGTGTGAGATGTACTTTTGTATATCTAAATCATAGTTTTGGTAATCCGAATACCTTATTCATATGTCATAAACAATAACAGGTGTTTGGTTAGTTTGAGTAAAATCAATTCCTTCCTAACTAAATCTAAGATACCATTTCTTCGGTCTTTATTATCCCTAGAATCTAGTGCGTGAGAAGTGTCATTTATGTCCATAGTCTACTGCAACATATTCATCATCAAAGTCTACCCTGGGCTAAACAATTAAACTTTCTCCATCATTCCCAGGCTTCTAATTTCGATGAATCCCACTCTATGTGTTGTAAAAGAGAGATACAACCTGTAGTTGCGGACATCACAGGACACTGGCAAAGCAGATTTACATTAAGGTATTGCCACTAGATTATCAACATTGCCTGAGATCAATAACTTGATACGAAAAGGGTATCCCCATAGTTCTAAGCCATCTGGAAATGGGACACTTTCTGCTGTATCAATGCGTTCCTCTCGCTAAGTCTTCGTTATATGACTTCCGCCCACACTCTACAATCTCCGAGCCACCTGGCCTGCCGTCGCGCCATGACCGTTTCCCGTCACTTTGTCTGGAAAAGACGACCTGTTCGACACGCTCTCACTATGACTTTCTACTCAATCGAGAATCCTATATCCTCGAAGGCTGTCGCAGTGCGCTTTGGTGTCATTCTCTAAACATTCCACGTCACGAGATGGTTTTCCTAGTTCCCATTTGCATTTCGGTGCAATTCCGTCGCTTCTTTTTGGATATATAGTTAGGTCTTGACCCCTACAGAATAAGCTTTTGGGCCAAAGTCTGATATCGTTGAAAACAGTTTTATCTAATCCATACTGGCAACTAATCTTAAATGAAATCGCAACTCTCTTGTACCAAAAATGAGTTCCCTATGGACATTTAAAGAAAACAAAATCGCAAAAGCTATATCTTGGCACGAAGCTTGTAATTGCCCGAGCCACTGCTGGCTCACTCTCTGGGTTCTGCATTTGCTTTTCCCGATGAAAATTACCTATAGACAGTAAATAATACTGTATTTCTGCATGGCTCTCATGTACTTAGGTATGAGATTTAAATAAAATTCCCTCAATATAAACTCGTGAAACACGCGTCCATACATATCATGGAAACCATGATATAACTTGCCCCTGACCCTGGAGTATAAGTGCGCCTAGACACCACCATACCCCCCTGATGCTGGCTGCACCCTTTGGCCTCTGGCGCGCGTCCTGCGGTCAGTTTTTCCCACGCTTGTCCGTGTCCAGGAGTTCTCCAGGGCGCCACGCCAGACACGCCCCTCCTGGGCGCCGCCAGGGGCGCTTTGATCGCCTGGAGCTGGATGGGTTCTCTCCCTGAGGTCCGGTGCACCTCTACAGTGTGTGATGAACCGGGCATAATGACCGATATATACACCAGATACGAGGTAGGAGTGCAATTGATCGCACAGAATTAATGATCCTTAAGGGTTTGTGATACATCAAGCTTCACTGATGTTTCCTGTTATCATGCCCCGTGGGTACATATGACAATAAAGTCAGAATAATTCAAGTAGATTAAAAATCATCCAGAAAATAATGTTTACATCTCGTGATTGAATGCTTGGTATGCGTATCGAACCTACTAACGTACGTGCAGTTCCTCAATTATACTCCCTTCCAATTAAGGCTACACTAGTCCACAATTCTCAATTCTCATTCAACGATGTCCCGCTGGGTTACAGGCCGGTGCAGTTTCTATTGTCCATAGAATAAGAACCCTACTCAGTCTCTCTTCCTCACAAGGTAAGGACGGGGAGGTGTGCTACGCCTAGCGCACACCCGTGAGACACCTGTCGAGGAACCGTGGAGACTGGGGTACCAGAGGGGAGGGGGGATCCATTCACCGCCGCTCTAAGACACGATCAGGTTACACAGAGCGTACCTCCCCTCACCTTCATATTTAATAACCAGCCTATTGACACAAGTCTGTAAAGGATTGCCTAGTGTCGTGCTCCGCCATCAACCCTTTGTACCCTGTTCTAAAGGCACAGAAATCTCCTTGGGTTTTGGCACTAAATATATAGAGTATTGTTTATCGGAAGTCTCGGCCGTGGGTCCTATAAGGGGACTACATGTATGGGTAAATGAAGCGATACGCACATTCTGATTTCTAGCTATTACCATCGAGGAAATAGTTTCCAGGCGCCCCTCAAATTTTCGCAATTCAGTGCCCCTCAAATTTTCGCAATCCAGTTATCTGTTACACTGAAATAGTGTGACTATAGGGACAGTGAAGTAGAGTAGTGTGTGCTATGATGGCGATGAAGTATAAAGAAAAGTATTATGCTGCAGATTATGCACTTGTGAGAGGAATACGTAACCGACGAGTTTACATAGTTGAAAGGAACACGGCGGACATGCATGATGGATCTGTTTTGTGAATGTACTTCTTGATTCACCAGAACAATGGTGGCATGGACTACTGGACGGGGGTTTGCTTTGGTGGGGTGGACAGTCTTTGCACGTGACAGGAGGGCTGCAATGAGGCCCTCTATCAGAAGGGTGAGGGGTGGCTGTACCTTATGGACATGGTGGATCAATGGTGATGTCGTCAAGCAGAGTGGAGTATCGGAGGTGCCGGTGTAGCAAGTAGATGACGCTACAGAGAGGGAGTAGAGTCAAGGGGAGGGGAACAAGGAAGGAGGGCGGTAAGAGAGCGGCACAAGTCGATGTCGAGCCCTTTAATCAAGGCAGCGAGAAGGCCCGCCCCGATCCCTGCCTCCGCCCAAAGGTCAGCCAGCCGCTGGGGAGAGTAATGCCGAGATCGGTGCCGGAGTCAGGGCTCAGACACCGCAGGGAGGCTGGGGGTGATAGGGGCCTACCCACACCCTCTAGCAGATGGGGAGAGGGTGCAATATGGGCACAGCAATGCTGGTGATATCCAGTGGTAGTGTGTGTGCATGTGTGTGTGCGGGGGATTCTGATGAGCAACATCTACGTCAAATTGTCATTTACGAAGAGTAGGCCTACCCTGGACGATACTAAGACCTTCTCCATCTCACTACATAAGAACATCATGGCGAGCCAGCAAGCCCTGCTTTCATCTTCGGTTAGGAGCTAATACTTTTCTGTCCTCTATTAGTTATACGGAACCAATGGTATAGATATATACATATAAATCCAACTGTATTGCATATCGTAAAAGCGTGGCAAACTGAAGAAATTATTTTTCATTGTTGTAATATCGGCAACTTTACCAATTTACATACACTGTAATATTCGTTGATAGAGACCGGCCCACTTTGTGTGCAATTTCAGAATTGGGAAACATTTATTAATACAATGTGTACGTCATTCTCGTGGTTTGGCTGTTATCATTATGCGTTTATTTGATTAAATTGAAACACATTTCCGACCAAAAAATAAAACGTTTTACAGTTCTGTCAGTTCACGTGAATGCCGGGTCCAAGCTCCATTTTGGACATGGAAAACGGGTTATCGCCAGCGGCTATCACGTCATGGTAACATTTAAAATGCCAGGTCGGTGCCGTGTGTTTGGATCAAGCTTTGCCTCTGGAAGCCTTCCCCAGAGAGTCCACACAAATATGCTGCAAGGAATCTCTGAATTCTTAAATCATTGATTTTATTAGTGAAACCTTTATATTAAATAAAAGATGATGATTAAAATACTATTCTATCAGACGCCACTTCAAATCAAATAAAACCTAATCACGCTTAACTTAAATCATGATCGCCCATGACATCAACCTTAAAATCACGCACATTCCGTTAGAACCGTTCTAAGCTTTTATCATTTAGGATTTCTGGATTGGATTTTCTGTCAAACATATATTTGATTCAAAACTTTGCTTTTACTTCTGCAGTCTTGAGGATGTAATCTAAGCAGCATCTTTATTCTACTATATTTTATCTTGATAGAAATCATATGCGAAGAAAAACACAAATTACAAAAATATTAAAATGGGTTCACGAGTACCTCAGCTATATCTCATACTATCCCCCATAAAACAATTCAAAAGAATAGCGTTATTCTAGACAGGACTTGTTAGTGTGATGTTTATAGCCTGTCAAAGAAAATCACACACCATAAGATCTTTTCTTCTATGGAATGTGTAATCAAGTTCCCAGGGCAAAGCATTGCTCAGCACCTACAGCAGCAAAGTATGTTTTCTAAAAAGTACAAACCTAATGATGGATTACGCTGCCATGACCATGCGTTTCCATTTCCTGCCATTGCTGAGCCCTCTCTCTCTTCACTTTTTTCTTCCCAAGTCTTCCTACTTCCCATCAACCCCACTCCCCCACGCCTACCATCTCGCTTTCAGGCAATCATGAATGTATTTTCTATTAACACAATCTATATAGCTCTATGCCTGGTGTATTGCTTCTGCTTCTTGAATGATCTTTTATGAATGTTTGATTATTCATAATGTATAGTTCCATAAAACACATCTTCCATAGTCCAGATAGGAGTTCAGGCATTCACGTGGAAGTGTTCGCTTTCCCATACCTGTGCACCAAAGTGCCGGCAGGTAGGGGTGTCTGGAGGTGATGGAGGGTCATGGTAATGGGTACAGGTGATGGGGAAGTGACGCCGGCCTTTGATTGTCTTTATGATCACAGACTCCAGTCCTGGCGACGGGCCGTGTTAGAGAACGGGGCCGGGGGCAGAACGGTGTGTGTGTGTGTGATTCATACTTGTACATTGTTTTATGCCCGGCATGTGACGCCCACGCTACGTTTCTCCTATTAGAGTGATCAATGAATAGAGAGCGTGAGTAATAGCGTAAGCCAACATAAACAGAGTGCATGAGTACCAGCAACAATAGAGACTGCGAGTAGTGACGCAAACAGTACTGACACAAACCAACTCTGATAGAGACTACTTACTGCCACCAGCAAACAAATGACCAAGGGATTTTGTCCTGATATCAGCCTACACTAGCAGAGAGACTGATTACTGACACCAGCCTTCACAAGGATTATGGGTACTGATACAATCCTACACGGACAGAGACCTACCATATTGACACCAGCGTACACCGGTATTATGGTATACCAGCCTATACAAACAGAGAGTATAAGGTCTGGTACTGACCAACACAAACAGATAGGAGAGGCTGAATTCTGGCACCACCCAACACCAACAGAGAGGGGAGACTGATGCATGAATACCGGCACAAACTAACACCAACAGAGAAGAGAGACTCAATACTGGCACTAGCTAACACCAACAGAGAAGAGAGACTCAATACTGGCACCACCCAACACCAACAGAGATGGGAGACTGATACATGAATACCGGCACAAACTAACACCAACAGAGAAGAGAGACTCAATACTGGCACTAGCTAACACCAACAGAGAAGAGAGACTCAATACTGGCACTAGCTAACACCAACAGAAAAGAGAGACTCAATACTGGCACCACCCAACACCAACAGAGAGGGGAGACTGATACATGAATACCGGCACAAACTAACACCAACAGAGAAGAGAGACTCAATACTGGCACTAGCTAACACCAACAGAGAAGAGAGACTCAATACTGGCACCACCCAACACCAACAGAGAGGGGAGACTGATACATGAATACCGGCACAAACTAACACCAACAGAGAAGAGAGACTCAATACTGGCACTAGCTAACACCAACAGAGAAGAGAGACTCAATACTGGCACTAGCTAACACCAACAGAGAAGAGAGACTCAATACTGGCACCACCCAACACCAACAGAGAGGGGAGACTGATACATGAATACCGGCACAAACTAACACCAACAGAGAAGAGAGACTCAATACTGGCACTAGCTAACACCAACAGAGAAGAGAGACTCAATACTGGCACCACCCAACACCAACAGAGAGGGGAGACTGATACATGAATACCGGCACAAACTAACACCAACAGAGAAGAGAGACTCATTACTGGCACTAGCTAACACCAACAGAGAGGAGATACTGATACATGAATATCGGCTCTGTCCAACACTAAGAGAGAGGGGGAGGAAGACTGAGCCTTGTCACCAGCTAAAATCAACAGGCTGAGTAACGACGCTAGCTGACAACGACAGAGATATTTTTTCTTTCTTTTTTTTTCTTTTTTTTTCTTTGCATTTTTGGGGGTTTTTTTTGGTGAGGGGAATGTGTGTGCAAATAGTTAATAATGGGATGTGGCTGATAATGAAGTTGAAGTTAGGAGTCCTGTTTGTTATGACTAATCAACAGAGCTCCTGTTTCTGTCCTGTGATGGCTTGAACAGTTCCCTTTACCAATCCTTATCCATCAGAGCCGGATATTCAACATTTTTAGTTTGCTGCTTAAAAAGTGTAACCAGCATGAACTAACGAAGATGAGAATGCAAATTGGGACACAACCCTTGAGGCAACTGTGCGCAAACCTCACATCCTTGAATAAAGAATTTCATCAACTTTCTCTGAATGCCTAACCCAATCGTTCAATTCACGTTTATCAACAAACGTTATGGCTTCTTATTGCTGAAATCAATGAGTAAGACAAGTGGCACCGCATTTATGTGGACAGTGAATTAGATTAGATTATACAATGGACCACTGTTTGGAACCAATCTGGTGGCATGCGTATGTCTTTTTCATGTTTATACATGTAATCAAAGAAACAATTATCACTCGTTTGCAATCAGTGAGGTAATATAAAGCTAGTATTACGTGTAGGTAGTCATCTAGGGATACCTCTCATAGTAATATGCCTGCATGTCTACACATGTCAGGGTTGAAGTTGATAGGATAAGACCTATGCAAGGAGGAATTCCAACACACAACACACTCCCGTCCAGGGTAGCGGAACTGGCCAGGAACCACGTCTGTGAAATCAAAGTAATGAAATTCACACTCATCCGATTAGCATTGATTTGATAAATTCTATTTACCAGACAGAACGTGAAGAGAGCCGATCAGAGCTGATTAGGTGCCGCCGCCCCCCGGCCTCCCCATTACCATCACTAATCAAGTGAAAACAATGCCCGGCCCCTTAAGTGGTTCCTCATACTGGGCGCCCGCCTCAGACCACACATCTATCTGACAGACTGCTTTCGCCCAGGGTCTGTGTGGGCGCAGGAGGATGGCCGACATTTCCTTCTGCGTAAATCACCTAGTACCACCACCAGGGTCCTGTCCCTAAAATCACAACGGGACATTCCTGAGTACTCAGCTGTACCCACTATCACTGCTACATTGCACAGAATGGAGGCTAGTAGTATCGAATCACGTTTTAAATTCATCGATATGCAACAAAACTTATAGCACAGCCTTCAGAATAATTCAGACGATACCTCGGTAAACGTATGTAACGTGCAGCTATGTGTTATCAAGTTATCAGATGAAACTCAATTCGACATAATTGAGAAGAATACAAATATCTCCATCTTCATCTTACCTCTCTAATTCTAATGCATGAGCGGGAGGAGAGGGATGCTAACCAGCTGTATTTTATCACGGTGACATGGGTACGTGCATTCTGACACGACTCCGCCACCCCTCACTCTTTACCAACCACTCATAGACAAAGGTTTACCTCTCACCCACCCTACAGCAAAACGAATTCTCTCCTCTCTTTAGGATTTTTGACCCAGTGAGACGAATATGCAATTACTCATAGATTAGTCTTAATTTCCACAGGATATTAATCAAATACCTCCTTTCTCTCTCCTGTGTTATTCACTATCATACCTTGTATATGGAGACATCCATTGGGGTTTCTAATAATTTCTTGAAAAACAGAATGAACCTGGTTAAATTCAAAGTGAGACGCGTTTTAAACCTATGGCGAGAGAATGCAGACATTCAACGACCTTTCCAACCAATAAAAGGAACCCAATGATATCAGAATGACTGTCAAAGTAAGGTAGCTCTGAACAACATAAAGATAGACAAATAAGAAATACTGAAGTACAACAAAAGTACTACATAAAATCAATGACATTACATCCACATCCTTCAATGCTGTTTCCCACAAGTAACGGGTAAAACTTTAAAAACTTCTCTCACCTCTAATGTTATAATCCTATGTAGACTAAAAACTACTTTTGGGGCTTTTTTCCCTCTCAAAAACAAAGGGATCGATATGAATGAAAAGGACCTCATATGGTACAGCCACGATACTCGGATACATCCTCTATCATGACTATCATGAAAGTCAATCTCTTATGAACCCACTGAAGACGATACTGTGTACTTATTTCCGTGGCTATATATGGATGCCCTGCTTTGATGACCGGTCCACCTCATAACGTTACATCGTGCTTCACAATCCTAGCAACCTGAACTCACTTCACCTGACATGCCCAATAACAGTCTAGACGCCAGCCGAGAGGCGGGAGTGCTACAGATATTGCCTACTGGTGACACAGAAACCTGTCTCTGACATGGAAGATGTGCACAATGTGAGGGCATGAAGAAGCAACATCCGTGTGGGGTGATTCTAAAGGAGGAATCTGGTTGACTGCAGGAACCTTGAAGTATGTAGTGATCATTATATCTCATTCTGTGTGGGTTCTAATCAGAGTGAAAACACGCACATGGTCGTGATCACAGTAATAGCGACAACATGCGATGATTCTCTTTACAGACATTCTCTCTGGTAGATGTTTAATAACGCAGATGATATACACAAACGGAATTATGTTTGGGATTATGTACTAAATAATTGAGATCCAGATACCCAGGAATAAGTTGTGATACTGTTAGGGGGCAGATATACAGGCACCTTTAGGGTGACATACTCTAATAAACTATATCCTTAGCCGTTTCACTTTATCGAGTCTTGCCGCGTCTTGCCCTTCCAGACAGTAATCTTCAGCAATATCAGGATCTGCCTATTTTTAGAATGATATGTTTGAAATAGATGTAGACTAGCATCTCTTATGACAATACCTACGTTATGTCCTTTATCTACAGGATTGACAGGTCTTTGTTTAAATGTAAATGATTGTTTCTAGAGTATATATACTGTTGGTAAAACGTCTCTGCACATGATACGTGATTGGACAAGACAAGTGTCATGGAAGAAGTATCCATTTTTTAATTAACTAATTGGTCCAAAAAGGAGTGACTTTTAGAATCTTTCCTTGTTTAGTAAGAATTCCATCGAAGAGAATGCCTCCACATAACAGTATCGAAAACACCTTTTAAGGGTTGCTAACAACACGCACAACAATAGGCACAAACCACCAAAGGTGTAACATCCATGTCCTATATAGGCGCATTTTCTTCGGTATCTGGATGAAAGATTAGGCATCATATCTCTGCAAAAGGGTATGTGTGCCTGTATTTGTCTCTCAGTGATAAATGTAAGTATGAACCTATCCTCCTAATCATGATCTATTCCAACCACTCAGTATTAATATGGGTGTAGACGCATCCATATTGACTGTACCCATGATCTGCATCACGATATGGGAGCTTATCAAATACGTTTCTCACTGAATGCGATGCATGTCAGTATATGGGTTTACAGTCAATATCCCACACAGCATTTGGGTTTACGGTGAATGAGCTACTCAGCATATGGGTTCCCAGTGAGTACCATGCAGGTGGTGGCCTATACGGCGGTTTTCAGCCAGCAAGGAGCAGCTCATTGCGTAGTTTACAGAGAGAGGAGTAACTCATACATATACTCCCAGCAAGGCTGCTCCCTTTCGACCCCTTCACACACATGTCAGCACCCCAGCAGCAAACAGCGGGTAAAATAACGCGGGCATGGGGTCGGGGGCAGGTGATAATTTGTGTACCCCAGGTAATTATAACGGCAGTGTGGGGGAGGAGGTAGAACCATGTGTCATCAAAACCATCTGACTTTGCCCGCCTTATCTGTGGAGCAGGCCTGTGGGAGGGGCAGCATGGTACTATGGTGTTGTCCCAGTCACTGTTGTTCTTGTCACAGACATGTCAGAGAAGACAGTTCAAACGAAATATAGATAAAATACATATATGTTTATCAAATATCATAATGATATATGGTAATAGTTGGCAAATTTCAAGAATCCATTGAATATGTTGATAACCCAGCAAGTCTTCAAAACAATTCTTTAAAAAATCTTTATCACTTTCAACCAATATTTTCATCGTTGCGCCTCGCATATTTTTGAATGCAGGTAAAACGATACTATCCTCTGACAAGTTCCATATAAATCACAAACTAAGCAATTTCTGCCGTAACCCCCAGAGGATGAGTAGGAGAGAAGAGAGTAGCGTTTTAGATGTTGTCATCGCTGGGGCGACTGCTTGTCTTATTTTTGTGTTTGTGTAGATTTTCTATGATGATTCATGTCGGAAACCACAGCCTGGTTATGTAGAGGTATTCCAGGTAGTTGGCTGCGTGAGCAGACACGTGGTTCGAATAGTGCTTGCGGTCAGATCGAGTTGTGGCCTGGGGGCAGAGAACACGCTCACCCTTGGCAGAGGGGAGTGAGGTGGCTAAGGGGTGGAGAGCAGGGGGCATCTCCCAGCCACACGCCGCCAGACCTGCTGGTACCTCCTAAAGGTTAGATTAAGTCATTGGTAATCCGCTGGCTGATGCGCACTCATCTTCCCGGATATAAGTGCCCCTTGTAATACTGTGCTGCTCCTAGCCTATATGAGGAATCAGGATCTGCGGCGCCGAATATGTCAGCTCTAGTCTATGAGATGTCTGAAGGCAGGTACATGTTCAGAATTCTCGTGAGGAACTCTTGAGGGACCAGACTTTCGTAGAGGTAGTTCCGCAAGTTGTTAATTTTCCACTGTGATATGATATATTGTGCTGGTATTCTCTAAGTTAGAAGCCGGATGAAATGATATAAAAAGTAAAAGGAATTTGTATTAATGGTAGTAAGGAAATACTGCCAAAGTCAAGGAATATTGACAAGGAAGAACGTTAAATCTCTCTCATGATTAATGCATATGAGGATAGGTATGAAAAAAAGAACCGCTCCGTTTTACAAAAAGTGTCCAAGTTGAAACCAGAGGTCAATTTCCCCTTACACCAACGTCATACCTGTCATATTATTTTAATTCATACACGTTACTCTCTTTCATTTAACCCTCGCATGATGTCTACTTATCTCATCTCCATTTTTTTGGTATTCGCTTATATCAATACTACTAACGCAGACTAGTCCTATATTCTCCCAATCCCAGTCTTTCGAGGATCTATCTGCAGGCACCTGTTGCCTTTTTCTTTCACAGTGGTATGTTTAAACTTCACACGCAAGGGTGTACCCATTGTGAGGCTGGGTATGTATATTTGTGCCAACAATTGCATACACTCAATATACTGTATTCCATGAATACCTAGAATCGTCTAAAAAGCTCTGGGTCCGCCCTCCTCTTCCTGCTAATTGGTCATAGCATGAGTTAGCTGTTTGCATTGTTGGAACAGGACTCTCCCCACATCCCGCATTCTATTACAAGGAGCTACTCAAATAGCATCCCAAGCAGACAGGGCGGAGTTGTGAATGTAGTTCTTTGTATATTTACATCAGTATTGACTTCTACCTGGCAATAAGCTCATGAGCTACTCTGAGCAGGACCACTTGTATCGCCGTGTGAAACAAACCAGAATGTCAAAACAGCCTCAAACATTTGTACAAGACAGGTGGACAGACAGGGACAGGTGAGGCACAAGAATGAAGGCAGGGGGGAGGGTAAACAGTGATGGACCCACCTAGGAGTCCTCAGTGAGGTAAAAGAAACAACAGAATGAGTTACACCAAGTACCGAATGAGTTGTCCCGATTGTAAGCCAACAGAAAAACTCAATAGGATTGCGCCCGTCGCCGAAACTTATATCAAAATCATACCTGTCGGTTTGCCAATTGGGTTGAGGAGTAATGTATAGCATGGAGGTATGGAGGTCCTACTATATTACTAAGTTCATTTCGAAGCAGATGGTAGAGAGGGCATACTTCAGTATTTTTCTCCCCTCACTCGTGGCCAGAGGAATCGGACACGGTACTCGTAGAGGGTCAATGACAGCAGATACCTAGCTATGGGAGAAACAGGCAGCTTCTAGTTACCTGAGCCTATGCTGAGGGGTGGGGTTGAGGTAACTGAGGCAGTGGTTGTTTGGATGGAGTCGTGGGGCTATGTGCACAGCCTCACCTTGGTTGGTGGAAGTGAAGTGAGGGCAGATATAACAACGGTTGACTAAGGTGCAGAGGAATTGGTGAGGATAGATGGATGAGGTTTGTTGTATGGTGTTGTGAGAGGTTGATGTAGAGCTCGTATGGTTGAAGAGAAAGGGTTTGAATACCAAATAGTGAACGGAAATAGGCATAGGAGTGGACTTAGGTAGTCAGGAGAAAAAAAATGAAAGCAAATGAAGGGATCACTACTACTAATGCATAAAACATTGTTCTATTCGTGTATAAATGGGGGACAGCTTCTATTCACCATGCCAATATAGGCATTCCTCCACGTGAAGGCCCAAAATGTAGCGGGAAGGAGAACATTCTGAGCTTAAAGGTTTCAGGGTGAATTGATGATGACCGGGTGAATGAGTTAAGTTCACCGAGATCAACTCCAGTTAAAGGAGGGTGATATGATGGCAAATAGTACAGTGGCCGAGACATGAACTCAGTTGACCCGGAACAGAACCACGCGCCTTACCGCCTGAACTACACCCTCCCCTTGGAGAGGAAGGTGGCAGGGAACGACAAATGGGAATTACGTGAACGGCTCATGGGACGGTGGGCATAGAGTACAGCTGTGGCTGGTGGGCGGGGCGGGGTAACGCAGGTGAGAGAGCGGAGGTAATACAAACTCATGTGTACTGTGGGGCACAATGAGGGCTGTAACAGGACAGCGCACATAAACATCCCTCGCTATGTTATAACTCGCCTCGCGAAACCTGAAACGTGTATTGTAAAGGTAGAGACGATTATGAGAAGACTTCGAATAACTAATTGAACATTTCGACGCTGAAGTATTTGTTTTGCATAGTTGAGACAAGGAAAAGATAGTACAAAAATAGTTTTGAAAAGAATGGTTCTGGCTCTAATTAAACAGAATAAAGCCTTCCAGTTATCGCCGTTTTCTGTGTGATTGCCTTCATTGCAGAACTAATTTAACAGGGATCAATAAGAAGTTAGTCTTATTCAGATAATTTGTTTTACTACATAAATACACTGATTAAATCCCAGATACTGGTAAAAAAAATCCCGGTTCATCGGTTTCATGACTTTTTCTTGGATTTATTTAGGAATACATTAATATCTATAATTTGCCGTTTGGTAGACTTAATTTAGAATTTGAATCAAAGGCTAGATATTCTTAGGTTGTTTTATTATCTAGTAATTGGGTTCACACTTTCTTAATTCTCCCTTTCATATTCATATTCAATATATTAGGACCATGGAAGGAAACTCACCAGAAAGAATATTTGCTATGAACAATGAAAGAGAATAGAACTACCGCATTTGGAAATAAACCTGCATTGCGACTTATATATTATATTACGTTCTAAAAGAGAGGAACATATTCTAAACTGGCCATGGTAATTGCAATGGTAGCAACAAGGCTGTGTTAAAGGTAAAGATGTGAAAAGGGCACATGCCTCTCTCATACATTGCCGTATTGTGGTGGTGGGTCGAGCTCAGACAGACAGGTAGGTGGATATGGGTCAGTTAGTGAAACTGTTGTATGCCGGTCGTAGTACACGGCCGATGTAGTGGCTAGACCTTGGGTGTATTAGTGACTTTGGCAAAAGTGGAACTGGTGAGTAGGAGGAGTGGGTGTGAGCCCAAAGCATAGGAGTAGAAGTCTCAACAACAACAATAACGGTAGATCTCAGCGCGTAGTAAACAGTGAAGGGCAAGGACGGCTATGACAGATGTTTACAGATGAGAAACCATAGCACAGCTGGCTGCAGTTAATACGAGGTGTTGGTTCAGCCACGATGCCTTACCTGAGTGCGTCCTCGTTCATGTGTGTATATCAGAGACCAACTGGCGGGAGATCTACCGCGACTCAAAACCCTATATATATATAGAAGATCAAATGTAGGCCTACGGTTGGGATAAAGACTTGTGAAATATAGAATCCATTTTATCACAGCAGACTTGTAATATTTTTCAATGTTCCATTGTTAACATCTTCATTGCAAGCGCCTCTTTTTTTAAGACATTTCTAAATGTTTGTCAGGTTTTACTCATATTGCGTTAATTGCCCATCTGTTTTCAGGTTTTTACTGGTGTTGACAGGCTCTGAGTCTAGTGCAAGGGACACGATCGGCATTTAAACTGTTTTGTGGTACCACCTAATAAGATGGAATTGAATTAAGGGGGCAAGCAACGAGTCCTGCTAAAAGGCTGCTAAAAGGCTAGTACTCTGGCCAGACACTAGGACTCAGTTACTAAAAGAAGTCACACTAGTTTCTACTCTCTCTGCCTCTCTCTCCCTTTCTATCTCTTTCTCTCTCTCCCTCCCTCTCTCTCTCTTTCTCTTTCTCTCTCCCTCTAAAACCTTCTTCTGCTGTCGGATACTGTAGAGTTTTTTTTTGTAATGTAATGTCTGCAAGACATAGTTGGGTGCTATCTATTTCCATTCCTGGAGATTTAAATGTAAGAATCATTCAGATTACAATTGTCTCCTGCGTTTGCAAGTCCAGCCATTGAACATTTTCAACCTTTTAGTTTTAGATAAGCCACCAAACTTTCATTTCTTTCAGAACGAAGGACACCTATTTTCATATAGCGAACCCATGGATAATCTCAAAATTCAGTTTGAAGAATTAGATGGATACTCTAGTAAATACTCGATCTCTTTCGTATTGCAGCCTTTTCGTCTGACTTCATGTTTCGTTTCCAATCAATTTCTTGGGTCTTGAATAAAACACGTGAGTTTAAAATTATCCCGTAAGCTGTCACCGACAGTCCAACAATTACACCAGGCCTGCCGGTGGTTCATTCAACATGGACGTGAAAAAAGAGCCTCAATCGGCAGAGCTAAAGTTCACTGGGATGAGTACGGCCGTGTTCTGATTACTCCGGCCGCCAAGCGACGGAATTCCAAAATGGACGAGCTTAAAAAAGGCCAAGATGAAGTGTCATGTCGAGCCGGTGACATTTCCTATATAGATCTGTAACAAGCGGGCGAGCCCGGTAAAATCAGCCCATGAACCGAAATCACCACAAAAAGAAACTGCAAAAGAAAACAAGATTATCTGATTTCTTTATGTCGGTTCTATAATCAGCCCGCCGGAAATATCAATTAGGGTAGTTGTAGTCTTGTGTTTTGGGATGGAATTCTACAGGAAAACAATAAAATTGGAGAAAATAGAACGTGAATCTGGCGTCGGAATGGTATTTGGTGATCGACTGGGCGCTATGGGGATGGATGTGACTGTCGTGCTTCTGGAGGGTT
Organism: Alentia gelatinosa; assembly: GCA_950022655.1. Classification (NCBI taxonomy): domain Eukaryota; kingdom Metazoa; phylum Annelida; class Polychaeta; order Phyllodocida; family Polynoidae; genus Alentia; species Alentia gelatinosa. Next base: position 42,596,077 of record OX465583.1, on the reverse strand, counting down.
TGGGGATAGGACGGCGGCCCCAGTGCCTACTGATCAACGCTACAGTCGATACGATATCGGTCCCACAAGAGCAACTCACCACCTGCACGCTCTTAGGAGAGTGACTCAACACTGTGATATATTGAAGATCCTGTAACGTTAGCTAGTAGTGATCTATGCATGGTCAAAGTCTACACATCACTCACCTATCCAAAATAACCGGTTGACAAATTTCTTGTCAATGAAGCATCGGAAAATACAATATCTTTGATGGCTTACGTTAAAAAGGCAGGCAAAGTTAATTACGCGAGCACAAAAACACATTCCTCAGTAATGTCCAGTCAATGGAGGATGAGAAAGCTGGAACTGGAGTCGTGACACTTTTTTCTCGTGCAGATTAAGACTGGCCTTTCATTAGGACGCGGAGAGGACCTCCCCTGCTGGCTGTGGTCTGGCCTTTGCTTGGACCAGCCTGGAGTCGCCTGGCATGCCGCTGGAGATGTACCCGCCAGGAGAAGAATCGGGGAGGGGAAGGGTGGAGAAGCGGTGGCACAGGGAAGGAGGCTATTCAAGGTAGAGAACCAATGTTAAAGAAGATGAGAGGGCTGGAGGTAGCAGAGGGGACCTTGGATATAGGGATATGAAATCAAAGGCGAGAATGAGTAAGGGCTCAGGGAAAGGTATGGAAGAATTTGAGGTGTACGAAAAGAGACGGGTGAGAAGAATACTTATAGATGATTAGAGGAAAGTGAAAGGACAAAGAGAATATATGGATCCACTGAGATGAAGAGGCGGAAGGTGGGAGGACAGAACGGTAGGATGGCAACAACTTGATGGGAGCAGAGAACACACAGAAAGGAATGTGACGGGAGGGGAATAGACGAAGAAACATATGATGAAAAAGCAGATGGGAACGAAAAGAAGATAGCAATATGAGGACAGGGATGAAGTGGCGGCCATGGAGGGTGAGGGAGGAGGAAGAAGGAGATGACGGTAATATGTGAGGAGTAACCATCTCCGGGCTCACCGCCCTCCTGCCGTGAGAAGAAACCGACCTGGCGACTGGCCGACAGTGTATCCCTCTGTCAGTGTGTACGTGTGGTGAACCCGCTGGCCCCTAACCACCACCACCACCACCACCACCACCCCCAACACCAGAATTCTCCACAGGCTGATGGCTGGCAGCAGCCAATCCCCATGGCAGTTACCTTTACCACCAAAAGAATAATGATGTTAGATAAACGATCAATCATTATCAATACACATTCCATTCGTATTTTCTATGTTGCTCACAACCATATCTGAAGAGGAACCATATCTGAAACTTTAGTAGAATTCGTATTTTTAATATAGTGGCATCGATGAATTATTTCTGGCTGTATGCACGGAACTTTCTGGTGGTATTACTACGCTACTGTTACTTCATGCCAAGGACATTTATAACGGGATTCTATAGCGGTCTACCACTACTGGCCGCCGACATCTTCTCCAATCCTATCTCCTACCACTGCCGCCTTGCCGCGGAGACCGGCGCCTGCGCAGTGGGGCTGGTGGCGCGCGGCCTGTAGGTGAGGAGCGGAGTGGGCGCGCGCACTTTGTCGACCACCGCGCTCCCCGCCACACGCGCCGAGCTGCTCGCCGAGTGACCGTGAGCGACTCGGACCACGCCGGTCAGAGGACTGTCCAACCCCGTCACCGGACGTGACATCTTACCCCCGTGTATACCACTGCAATATACGTGCTCACTAAGCAGGGGATACCTGTTCTTTAATCCAGGTTTGATTATATCTGATCAATTACAAGAACACCTGAGTGTTTGGATTCTATTTGCCTGGGATGCTATTGTACCATACACCGGATGCTTAAGTTTTCTATGTATTGTAACTCACGTTGTTGAATGTATCATCAAACATTGGACACATTGTGCCGAGCCTGAGGAGTACTGTTGTTTTTTTAATATTAGTGTGAACTATACGCCAAATCAGCGGACGATACTGCACGCGCCCGAGCGGTGCTGTGAGCTGCTCGCTCCCCGCACCCCGCCCGGACAGGGCCGGATATCTCCCCCGTATCCCGGGGCGTGCGTTCACCCCTGCCGCCGGTCGTTGCCGCAAGCCGACGACCATGGCCGCCACCTCCGTCTCCTTCCTCCTCCTGCTGGCGGTGGGCATGACCACCGCAGGCGGCTCCAAGTACAAACCCAGCCACCTGCCGAGCTGTACCATCTTCCAGGGTCCGTGCCAGTACCAGGTGAGCGTGACCGGTACCAACTGCATGTCCCAAGACGAGCCCACCAGCTTCGCCGCCATCATCGAAGAGGCCAAGAAGACCAACGCCATTGAGGAGGAGGAGATGAAGCGGCTGGACGTCCTGGAGAAGAAGCTGACCAAGATGATGGAGGGGCTCTCCATCCGCTCCCTGCGGCACATACGCCAGATCCGCAACGATCTACGGGAGATGTCGATGACGATGAACCTGCTGAAGCACCAGGGCACTAAGCGCCGGCGCGGTAGTACGTGTCCGCCGGAGTTCACCAGCGTGGGCACGTGGACCTCGTGTTACCGTTTCTCGACGTTCAATGCCACGTGGCACGAGGCCCGAGAGTACTGCGCTGCCTTCGGGGCCGACCTGGTGAGCCCGGACACCATGAAGGAGGCGTACATCATGGACTACCTCATCAAGAGCAACCCAGGTAAGACCTCTCAACGCACACACATGAAGGCCGGGGTTCAGAACACGTCCTTGGTTTATTGTGTGAGACTTACAGGTTCTTCGTTATCTTACCACCTGTCACTTTAATGCTTCAAGAGTCACCTGTAAGGTAGCATTCTATAGGCTGCATTCGATCTTTCCAAGGAGGATGTTGGGTATTTTATATCTGGGTTCACAACATTCTCATTTGTGATTTTTTTAAGTGCATATGTCTGCTTAGATGTTGATGATTTCCTTTCCTGAAGATTCTACCACAGTTGATTCACAATAGTACAGTATTTGGTCAATGAAATAAGATCCTTTAATGTGTGGCTTAGCTTCGGCAAATTAAAACACTACTGAATGGTCTTGAACCTAGTTATGGTTTCACGTGTTTGGAATTCACATCTCTGTTTACATCATAAGAATTTCACAAGATCCTACTACAGCTACTTCACAGGTGTACGTTCTGTTTCCTCTAGCATGAGACTGTAGAATGCAACCATTCCATGTCGATGCTTCACAACTAGCGTGTTGTGAAGCAGTTTATGAAGTAAGGTTTAGCGAATTCGTCAAAGTTTAAATCGCAATAAAAAGACCTTTATTGCAAATTGCTAAGCACAGTTTCAACACCTTTGGGGTAGCATAAGCCCGATCCCAACATTTTAGACGTACACCTGATAAGGTTAATTGCCAATCGCCAACGGGGTAGCCTTTATAAAAGGCCATCGGGAGAGTTCAAACTGCCGATTGGCATTGACTGATAGGATGGGCATGTATAAATGTATGCGTCACAGTGTTTTTTAGTTTCTATCTCTTTCGTTCCCACATTTTCTATATCCTATCAGATACAAAGGTTCTCCCATTTCTCCCGATCCGAATGATATTTCCACTCGTTTATACCATTTCCAACGAGTAGTCACTAACTTCATTTTGATCATCCAGATATTTTTTATTTGAGCCCAAATGTCAATCAAAGGAAACCCATATGCTAATCAAAGAAAGCACTTTAATAAGCACTGAATTATTGAGACTTTTATATGAAAAAAGCCAGGAGAGCGGCACACGCATTTGTCATTAAAGTTCCTGATTTATAAAAACAAATAAGCGAGACAGGGACACAATCTTGCACTTGACTTGATAAAGAAGATGGTGGGAGAGAGGCCTTAAAGATAACTAACTTTATTTTTTGTAAAAGACGTGTTTATTGGCAATAAATATTCATCTCTTTAAAGAGACGATACTCAATACAGATTGTCCTTATACCTCATATACATGAAGGACAAGACTATACAGAACTACACAGCCACATATGTATTACTACATCACATAGGACTAACTTAAATTCATTCATGCCACATTATACCATTTATTTCTGTGAGCTGGGAGTTGATCCCAAAAGTTCCTATATGTTTACAACGGTGGTTTCTTTCATACCTCTCTGTATTTGGCCTTTTTTTCTTATATCAATAGTTACGTCTTATAAAAGAAGCAGCATGGAGATTCCAATATAATTTCAATCATTCTGAGTCTAGATCTGCAATTCTTTAGCAAAATGTAATAATGATACTTATGTATCCGTGATAGAAAACCGCTGACAGCCATCGACTACATCCATCATTCAAATGAGAGAGGAGTGACTGAATGTCAGGAACCGATGAAAGATGTCATATAGGAATTCGGTCGGGAAATTGGAGAGGACCATCGCCGACTCTCCACAGTTCTATGATAACCCAGGATGGTCGGTAAACACAGGAGAGCATATAAACCCACGAAAATACCTGATCGACCTTTTTCACTGCAGGGCGATTAGTTCAAACTTATTTCAGAGTAAAAGGAATTAAGACCATTTATTACGGCAATTGCTATAATTTCTTATGACAATTACTGTAATTGGTGCAAACAGAGGGCCGTGCATGACTTTCCTCCCAAGACCGACGCCCCGTTTCACAGAACGGCCTTTTCAATTGAGACAAATGGACTATTTATGAGGCTGAGAGCCGTCTTTAGGCACAGCCTCCCCGGTCGGATACCACATCCGCCTCACAAAGTGTGCGCTGTATGGAGAGCCCCGGCGAGCTGCTCAGCCTCCTACTCAGAGAATCACTCGTGCAGCCAATCAGCGGGAGGTTCCGGTAAGAATCGGTGTCGTACACAATTCCCGTCAGTAAGTCTTGTCAAAGGGCGGCAAAGAGGGCGATCAATAAGGTGGATGGCGCTGCGGGGTCGTGCGTGGTCACCCGCTGTGTGTGTTAAAGGCGCGCGGCAGGTGCGCTCAGTAAGGCGAAGGACGTAAGGCCGGCATATATTTCTTCCCCGGTCTCTTGTTTTCTTATCGTGTTCGCGTGACACTTTGAAAGGTTTTACTTTTATGTGCATGCCAAGAAAAACACAAAGAATGCCCATACAAGGTGCAGTTACTTTTGTGGTTTACTTTGTTTGCAAATTCTAAAGAGAGACCATAATCAGCTTTTATCATGAAAAGATGGCAGGCTCCATCAAGATGGCTACTGGCACAGTCTGCTTGTGTATTGCACAGCCTTGTAGTACTCATGTGCTATGTATTGTCACATTGTAGCTACAGGGGGACTTTCTGCTAGTCATATGAACCTTTCATAAAGTTACCTTACCTCGATATTAATCAGTGGCGTCCTTGAAACCCTCCGTGTCTCTCGCCGGCCCACACCCGTCCTCCTCCCGACCCGGCCCGCCGTCTCCATCCGGCCTTCTTCACTCAGCTACCCAAGTAACCAGCCCTCCAGCCAATCTGCCACACTATACCATCCTGCGGTCTTCAGAGGAAAGTCATCTGAACCTAGCTTTTATTGCCCAAGAAGGCTTACAGAGCGACACGACTGAATAACTCCCTGATTTGTGAAGACATTTATCTGACCAAAAGCAACAGGGAGACAAGATTAGAGGGTGGTCAAAACATACCTACTGCTCACCTTTTCTATTTGGAGTATCGCACATTTGCTGTACACTTCCTTCAGGTTAGGGATTCAGAACTTTCTACCTATCTATTTTGCACAGTTTCTTATTGGGCCTAAGTTTCTCATGGATATTACTGGCTTTTCCTGAATTGTTATCAATCTATGTTCCTATAAAATTGTCTATAACCTTACTTTTTTCCTACTTATTTACTATTCACATACAGTTTTTAGATGTAAATTAACACGATGATTTTTAAAAGTTCCAAACAAGATCTAGAATTTCTCTTACCTTACCGAAATAACTATCTTCTGTTATTTTTCTTCTCAACTTCCACGATAAAAACGTTAATGGCGCGATGCCCTCCGTATTGATTAGTCTGTTTTTATCAGTGACGATGAGGGGTGCCTTCAGTTATTCAACAAAAAACGCAAAACAATAGCCGGTAGACATTTCAGCAGGGGTTTCCACCTCCGAGAGCATTGATGCTTTTTGATCAAAACCAAACCCCTGCCCATGAGGACGTTAAAGGTTACCACCCAGAGGGCTACACCTCAGCGCACTGTCGGCAAACCTCATCTCGGGTTAGAGAGGCCGGGAGGTCGATGTATAGACCCTCCTCACATCACGACACACGTCTAAACAATCCGGTAAAACATCGACTCTCAAAGGGCAGTTCATGGAAAAGGACCTCCGCATAGCAGGCAGCGGACACTAACTTTTCTCGGTAAAGGCTTTTAGATTAAAAATCCTCTGTGATTTGTTAGATAATGGCCATACAAGTCGGGCAGGGCATTGATCAGAATTACATATATTTTATATATATATGTTATCAAGAGAAGAAGAATACACAATAATAACACGTCATAGATCAGGCAAACAGTGAGTTGCATAGTGTAGTAGGTACAGCGAATGATTGCCAGTTTTGAATTCATGAATCTCAATTCTAATAGATCCGACCGCCACCTTATATGACCTTGGCAACGGTGTTCAAATCCAAAGATCTACGTTTAAGGCAGCACTCCCATATATAAGGTCCACGCTACGTGGACTGCTAATAAGGAGTGGTCTAACTACTAGAGTTCTCAATTATAAGGCGTTTGTTGCTCAAGACTGCGATATCTTATAGGTAATGTTTATTATATCCTAACTGCGTTGAAGTCTATGTCAGAAGTTGCATCAGCATCGAAACCAATTTGTCAGGCCTGAAAGCTTTATTCAAAGTACTTTACGCTGTAATTCCTGCAGCTCCTGCCAAGTTCTGCATTGTTATGTTATGCCGGCAGGATACAGATTCATGTGGCAGCAAACATCGTTAAAGCTTCCGTGAGTAGGCTTTTTTTTTATTTTACATGACTATCCTCTATGTAGGAAAACCCCCGCATCCTAGTCCTACCTTCTATGAAGTGCAGCCAGAGTGTAATCGTTCATATCGATTACTCTGTCCAAGCTCCAGGCTGCTTTAAATCCTTGCAGCAGAAATCACATTTAATCAAATTAAGATTTTGAGGAGGTCCAATCGTACCGGGCGTAATGGGAATTAGTCGGCGAGAGTAGAGGATGTATAATGATAGTGATGACTTTGATCCAGCACTCTCCAGGCTAGCGCATTCAGCAAGCAGCAGGCATGAACCACACTCAGTGGCATTTGTTGTAAGCCGCCCTATAGATCATGATTATCAATAAAAATCCCTAGGGGGAGTCAGGTAAGAGGTTTAGCTGCTGAGTATGATGAATGTCAGATGAGAGATAATCCAAGTGACATTAAGCCTTCTGCCCTCATGTGCGGATCTTTGAGGCGGTGGGGAATGCCACCATGTCAAATTCAACCTGGGTAACTGCAATTAGCATGCTCCGGCCGCGCATCCTTGCAGCCTTCGTGTCCACACACCTTCACTCCGCCATGACTACACGGTTTACTACAGTAGACCCACTCATTGATAGGTGCATGGTTTCACACCAGGGATAAAAACATCAAATATTGTACTCTGTTTTCCGATATTGTGAGTTTGCAACCATCAGTCTTCAGTACACATGAACACTTCACAATGGGTATAGTTGCTTTTACATGCTATGCTTTTCATATGAAATCTCTATTAGCACAGGTGATAAACACTATAGAGCTGGGCATTACCTGGGCTATTTTACCAACATGTAGGATTATAGGCTATACTGCATGATTCTCTCTTTTATCAAAACCACCAACTATGGATTGTATGAATATTTCACGTGATACCCCTCAGAACGTTATAGATTTCTATACATAAATCTATTTACGTCAACAAGCCAGCAAAGAATTAGCGTTATACACGTTAAAACGTTATATTGCTATGATTAGTAGGGCTTCTTAATGGTAGAAAGAAGCGTCATGAAAATCATGAGACAAAATGCAATTTATCTAATGTTTATAAATGTGCATGAATTCAGCGCCTCATTGATGTAATCCATAAGAATTTGTAATGCCGTATTCATGTATGACCCATCTAATATCCTTTTGCCGTAAACTCTTCTACTAAACTAATTCTTGTGCTTATTACTGTTCAGATACGTCAAATAAACACTCTGCCTTTTCTCTAAAGTACCATGACATTGCGTATTATTTAATGTGTTGTTTTTTTTAGAAAATCAAGGCGATAAAACAATCGTTACTTCCCAACCATTTCCGGGGTATCTAATCGTGTAGATCTTGTCTCTTATTTTTAGAAGCATTTAGTAAGTCGCGTTTACCTAGTGCCTGAGAACAGATGGTACCAATCAATACAGATCGATAGTAATCACATGGTATGACCAAGCCTGAACACTTGTAACTGATCACACCCGGGATCCATTCGGCGCCTACAAGATTAACTGGCGGGCGTCAGGTCCCCATGCCAACAACATTAAGTGGCCCCCTGATGGCGAACCTGTACAGCACAGATTCTCCCAGACCCTGGAGAGACAGACGGAGGAGATGAAGAGGGCGAGAAGAAAGTATGGGGAGGGGGTGGCGGGCGCAGAGCTGAAAAAGTCTACGTTTCAGATTTATCTCTCGTAATTACCTCTGGACTTGAATTAATAACCTCGCTGGACTATTTAAGCAAGCCTTATCCAGGGCGTCATTGAGATTATTAAAGCAGAGAAACAGCCGGTATCTCCCGCTAGCTGCGTTGTGCTTACTTCTGGTATTACTAATTACTACTTAAGGTCCGGCGTCCACTGAGCTCCTGATACACTACGATAGGCCTTATAATGCATATCCAGATACAAAATCATATTGGGTTGGAAAGTCAACTTTAATCCATAGCCGATACACCCGAGGATGCATCCGGATGCACGCATCGTAACGTCTATCGTAGAGTAATGGGAGCTCAGTGGACGCTGGGCCTAAGTTAGTAAGGGAACCAATCCATACCATCTACTGTGAACCTGTAAGCCAGGGGGCCTCAGGGTCGTGGTATTGAGCTTTTTCAATGTGTTATGCCGTGAGTAATACTACATCTCTTACAAACTGGAAACAGAAGTCCCATGCCCATACTGCAATCATGAGTCGCAATGTACAGAAAAACAACTTCTATGCACGAATAAAGAAGCTACGCTTTCATCCTGGAAGCTTGCTAACAATGAGAAAAGGCAGCGTTGGTTGTTTGGGAGGCCACACAAACTAGTGACTGTGTATACAGATGGTGGACCTTCCCTGGGCGCAACCTGTTTGGGGTTCTCCTCGTTAACAAACGGCCTAGGGGTCCTCCACAAGGACACAGAGCACCCTGCAGGTTAACATCCAGGAGCCCCGCTCCTAAATACTGATCTCCACGTGTTTGAGGGTACGATTATTTATTAGGAGCATGACCCAACAGAAACAACAGAATCTGGGCCACTCAAGGCTAAAAGCGGTTATAGCCTGAAGGCAGTGAGGCAGTGCCTGCGGATATTTGAGCTTCAAACAAGACATGCATTGAGTTTGTTTTGCAAACTGGAATTGAGGAAGCTGTTATTACCGAGCCGATTGGCTATAACTAGCAGGACGAATTGGGTGCATGCACACATGTATAGGCACGGGTAGATCAGGCGGGGGTGTTTGTGGAGGCGTCTATAGCTGTGGATTGCATTCCTCCACTCCGGTGGTCATCCGCTACACAGTTCCCCTGTTCACGTGCCGTGCGCATAAACAAAGCGATGTTTGTCCTCAGTAGGACGTTGCTTTTCGTGTGGCTTCCGTGGTGGCTTCCAGGGTGGCTTGGTCCCACAAAGCGTCAGAGGCGGGTCAAACATGGATCCAGGGTAAAGACTGAACTGGGGATTTGTGTTTGCGTTGGGGTTTACAAAATAATGGTCATTTGTTGATAGAACCAGATTTTGAGATAGATCTTAGTTTTCAATGCCGTTCACGCGATTGTGAGACTGCAGATGATTTCAAATTCACAAAAATGTGGATAATACTTCTACATACTATTGATTTGAAAGAAGGGTGTGTCTTTCAATGTGAAGTAATTGTTGGCTCAAATGTGATTGAAAGAGATGCAAAATTAGGTGGAATATGAAGATTTTGTTTCAAAATATGAAGCTTTTATATCAAATACTGGTAATATCTTCAGAATATGACTGACATGTACGTTATTGAGTAAAAACTAACTTCTTATTTCCGAATTATAGATTCTGATGAGGTGGGAACCGTTCGGTTAGTATTGGATTCATATTACCGCCATGACATTAAATGTTCTGTGGTTTTATGATAGATAAACACTTTGGCAAGAGAGTTGCTCGATGAGAGGTTGAGTAACTCAGTAAGGACCCAACATTTAGCTTGGAGTGGGAACCCAGTGAAGGAGAAGGAAGCTCAGTGAGGGGTGATGAGCAGCTCAGAGAGGGGCGAACAGCTCAGTAAACACGTCGGGCACGTAAACATTATACAGAACCCTGCGTTGTAAGATGGCCGGTTGTCGCCCGCTGTGGACCCCGTACACAAGCCGGTAACACGAGCAACACGTGCATTCCGCACACGGCGACGTACATCCGCCCCCAGCAGAGTACGCGTACTGTATATGTTCAGGTATGTAGGCAGAGCTCAGCTAAAAACAATGCCCAGACTTTACCTCCACAACGGCCGCGTACTGCGCCGTGTATCGCACCCGTCAGACTTCACCTCCCTCCCCCGCAACACACACCCCAAAACTCCACCCCAAAACTCCCACCAAAAATCTGCCGACAAAGCGAGAAAATTCCCTGCGAAAATAAACACCCTCGACCGTGTGCCAAAGCCAAAAGTGTTTATTTTGAAATCAAGCGAGGCCAATTTGGTAGGCGCACAGTGGCATCTCAAAGATCATAATGAGGAGGTGAGAAACGCGAGAGTTCCACTTCCTGTGCCCCCTTGGGGGTATTTGGGCAGGGAGCGGCGTGCGTCTGTCATCTGGTGGCTGGGGAGGTGAATAGGCACTCGGGGCGTGGACGGGTGGGGAAGCCTTCAGCGGGAATTGTGGCGGACAGGTTAACGACGCAGTCTTTGATGTGATCCGTCTCGGCGGCACGCGCCCCGCGTCACGCCACCGGCTCCTGCTGCCCCCTAGTGGCAGCCGACGCGTCATACGGCAAGGCCATTGCGCTCGCCTCATTGCTACGTGTAGCCTTTAATACGCGCCGGGAAGTGAAAGTAGACAGCGATAACTCTCCAACAGAACTAGGAAAATCAGAGGGCAATAGAAGTACCCCTGCATTAACCCCCGGAAACCTGGAACCACTAAAAGCCACTATTCTTCTTTTAACTATGTCCAGTTATTATCCCGACAGTGCTATTGGGAGAGTTAATACGTACTTCTAATCACCCGTGCACCAGACGGAGATGTTTAAGAGGCAACAATGTCCATGGTAGATATATATTCTTTAACACAAAAAAGAAAAGAAAACAAACAACAAAGTTTTGCCCCTCAAGGAGATACTGATGTTGCAACTTTCAACTTTTTAATTGTAAGATTTGTTTGCTTATATTGGCACTATATCATGTACTTCTGCCGAAAAATATACCTACAAGAATTTATTATTTACCCTGGGGCCGTATGGTTAAACAGCCGTGGCTGTGTGGATAAGTGTGACTCGAGAGGCACATGTGTTTATGTGGCAGTAAAGGGTTATAGAGTCTGGCGGAATGGGTGCTGGGGTAGACCCATGAAGCCCTACGCGCTTCAGGTGTATACAGGTGTAACGTACTCCCATCATTCCTTATCTGACACTCCCCTCCCTACACCACGCATGATGCACCCCACGTGACCAAACACCGGGCGGCGCATGCTCACTCACTCAAATTTCAGACCAGCAGCGAAATGTCCTGCGGCTACCCTGCTAAGTCGTCCTGCAGATATACTATGGATACACAGTGTACCAACTGATATATCTCCGGATCATGCAGGGCCTTAGGCGAGATAGAAGAAGCGCAAGGAACTATTACACATGGCGTCTGAATGATACCAGTACTGCTATGAAATAGTGATATATTCTATAGGAATAAACCTTGAAGCGTTAACACATCTTTTAGATATCTTCTAAATACTCTTCAGGAATATGCAGTCTTACTTGTTGATAAAGGTGATAAACCCTCGTGAAGGTTATAGGACCGAGAAGGTCAATGGTCCTAAAGTAACCACGACTATTCAGTACTATTCTGGTCGCCTGGATCCATTCTGGACATACTGAGAAGCATTGATTACTGTTGCGCTATCCTCAGCTGAGCACCAATCAGGATCCGTATTTGTAGTCAGTGCGGGACAGGCAGCGACCGTCGCTGCGGGCCTGATGTCGCAGAGAGAGGCCCGGATGAAGGAAAGCCAGGAAGGTCCCTAATGCCAGCTATTAAATGTGTCACAAAAAATAGGTGTTCCGCGCTGCCTATTTAACTGAGTTTCCTCTTTGAAGCCACTCGGTTGGCATGAGAACGGCTCGCCATTAATTACCCACACCAGCTCCCAATAGTAATAGGCTCCCTCTCGCTCACATTTACTCCCATAGCCTGAGGCCATAATTTGTAATAGCTCCGGGGAAGACTCGTCTCATTCAGATGATATGATTGTAATTTATAACTCATACCCCTGACTATTCATTACGTCCCTGAGCTTCTCCTTGGGAATAAACCGGTCGAAAATAGTCAAATTGTTCATTACACCGGCAAGGCATTTCGCTGGCGTCCTAATCAGTGTAGAAATAGGGAGACCTGGGGATGAGTAATTCCAATTTAATACCCGTTTAAAGCATGCGTGCAGTGTAGGTAGGACGTTTAGTCAAGTTAAATCAGGTATAACGGAATTTTATGGGGCATCTATATACTAGGGACGAAAGCAGGAACCTTTGTAGGGTAGTATAGGATTATGTGCCTTCTGAAATATCAGTGTCCTATGCGTATTGTAGGCGTGTTTACGAGAACCTTCTTTAGAATTTCGTAACGCGGCCGATTCGATGATTTGCCTTATAACAATCGGCACATATTGTATACCAAACTGACGAGAATTCCCAGAATATATCGAAATATTTCATTGATATCTTTTGTTGATGAAATACCACTGTTATCTATATTCTCGATGGGTTATGATCCATAATATGAACAAATGCACTACTGCATTACATAATGGCGGCATTAAAGAAGATAAGGGCTGTAAAAGATTTTCAAACTTCGTTAGGGAATGACTGGCATGCTAGATGATCATGCCAAGTGAGAGGTGAAGGGGCAAAGTTGTCGCCTCCCGCGTATAGATGACGTCTGGGCATGTCAGACCAGACCCCGATCAGACATCGATGCCTGCGACCTTCCCTGAGGTCACACGTCACATGATCAATGATACTAATCAGGATGTCGTATCATTCCGGGTTTTACGTGACCGATGAGGACGCATGCTCAATGACAAAGGATTATATGTACGCCGCCCTTGAACCCATCGGCTGACAGCATGATTAAAGGTATCTTGTGAGGATAAGGGTCTACAACGGTAATGGGCAGACTGTCGCAATAGGGGACATAGTTATTCCCAGTAGGGGACGCCATTTGTCCCCAATAGCCATTCTCCCGCTAGATTCTTTGTGTCGCTTGGGATTCGGATACAACCGTCATCTCAGGACCTCTGCTTGGGGAGTGCCTGTCGTAGTGAAGTAATGAAGCTCCATCACTCTCCTAGCAGATCCTTCGTGCTGCTTGGCTTCAAGTGCGACGAAGGATCTGCTAGGATAATGCAATTCCCCGTGAGCCCGTTAACGGATTACCAATGAACTACAATACAGTCTGTGCCTTATACCAGGTATAAACGATAATGATTTGGTTTCTAATTAGTCAAACATTCTTGTTAGATTGTAATATAAAAGAAATGATCTACAGTACCAAAGGCTGGGAATGCAAAATGAAATTTCATATATGTTAATCTAGACATTGAATTTGGCATTAGTATCTTGGCCGTTAGGCCTATTTCCGCAAAAAAATGTTATCCAAAGTGATGAAAGATGATACAGTGGCGTATTGGGGGAAGTGTATACTATAGGAAGGTCTACACCTGAGTTGTATACAGCCTCTGTACCTGACTCAAGGCATACCTCCTAGCTGTGTTTTTAGAACGTCTGAAAGACCTAGCACTAGATAACACCTGGCACTGCATTTGATCGGGCAATAATGAAAAGCAAATCTTGCAATCTAAACACATGTGGGATACTCTCCTCCACAAATTACCAACACCTGTGACAAAAGTGAGCGGTTCACTGATTAAATATGCGCTAAAGCACTACCATCCTCTCGGCTGTACATATTTTATCTTAGTCCCGGTTGGTCTACATGTGTTGTGCTGGTAGTGCCATCACTAACTGCTACCTATGTATAGGCAGAGGCGGGCTCATTGAGAGAGTTGCAGATGAGGGCATAACCTGTGCTGGCTGGTTTTGCTGGCAGGTATCTGGAGAAAGCAGCATTGACGGTATGCCAAGTAAGGAGGCTTGACAAAGTCTGTCTTTATCACAGTGTGGATGTGCCCCGGGTAAAAACCATGCAGGTGTGATCTCAGAGGCGAAGACAGGTGGGGAAATAACTGCCGAGACGGAAACATGAGAGTGGATATCAGACCCCAAACACGTGTGGCGTACAGTGGGGTATGTTTCCCTGCACCCCCTACAACCACTGCACCCTTGGCATTCCTTAACTCACCACCACCACCCACAACTACCACCACCATCACTATCACCTACAACTATCAATACCATCATTACCATCATCTCCACCTACGACTACCACTTGGTTCCCAGCCGTCATATGCTGACGAGATGAAGCCATGTGCGCATACTTGCCAAATGATGGAGATGCCAAGCTGGGCGATAACGGGGGTAAAGACTGAGATGACCGGAGGGATTAGAGGAAAGGGAAGGGGTGTATATGACTTTACAGGTGTGGTGCTGACTGTTTTGTAACCACAAACCAAAGTGACAAGCTTTGGCGGGCTACAAGTCATGCATCACCGACCTCCGTCTTTGACATCATCTAAAGAGGAGCGCAATCACTACATACATAGCTAGTTATTCATCTTTGAGGAAGATAAGGACCAAAGGGCAGCCTTGATTAGATCAAAGTCATGCATGATCCTGGAGTCTTTGCTGGAGTCAGTGATGAATGGCGGAACACCAAGGACATGATGATATAGACGTAATATAGAAACGCAACGGTTCTCCTTTGAGAGGTTCTTGCTCATTTTTGTACTACTTGTATTATGTGTTCTGATGTCTCGTTCTAGGGAAGAGGTGTGCTGAGGACTGTACACCACAACCCAGACACCATGTCACATCTGAACGCAGATTTCTTGCGTAAAGAGTGCCTTCCCATCTACATCCCCACAGTACCTCACTGAAGACCGTGTCTTAAGGGAGCGTCCACCAACCACGACAAGGTTACGACAAGCCCCAACAAGAAAGTTCCCGTCGGCGCCTTGTCGTAGCCTTGTCGTGAGAAGGGGTGCACTGCGACTGCGGTGTCGGGGCGTGTCGTAGGTTGCATGCTCCACCTAAATATTCTAGCGTAGACCTCTGCGACAACCTCCCGACACGCCACTACACCCCACGACAAGGCTCCAAAATCGAACATGTTCAATTTTGTTGTAACCTTGTTGGAAGGCCCCCGACAGGCACCCGACAAGCTCCATGTCGCAGCCTGTCGTTGCCTTGTCGTAGCCTCTTGTCGGGAACTAGGGTCCACCAACCACGACAAGGCTACGACAAGGCCTCCAATCGTAGGCCTGTCGTGGACCTTGTCGGAAAGTCATTGTCGTAGCCTTGTCGTGGTTGGTGGACGCCCCCCTTAAGTCAGCCAAGGTTGTGAATTCATATTGAAATTGCTACAGGGAAAAAAGAGATTGGATTAGTTATTCTAGGCCTAAACTTGTCGTTTAAGTCATTTCTATAAAGTACCAACATTACCATCATCTATATGTAGTGGTTGCTCTCCTCGTTATAGGGTATCAAAGGCAGGTAATCCTAAACAATGTTGTCAGAATTGTATGTTTATATATGTATCCCTCTCTCACAGACGGACACACTATGTACCTACCAGGGACCTGTTTCACTAGTCTCGCGACATGTCTGTGACACCATACAGACATTGGGTTTGTCTAGTTTCGTGACACCACAAGTAGCTGCCTTTAGGAAATACAGACCCCAAACATATGAATTAGACAAATCTAGACACATCATGGACCGGTTTCACTAGTTTTGTGACAAAAGTGTTCGACAGATATGAAAAGCGGCACCAGCATTGCTAGCAAGAACGGACAAAACAAAGTCTAATGTCTAGTTCTTATGAAACCGGACACACCATCTAGACGCCATCTAGACATGTCACTGACTAGTGAAACAGGTCCCTGTCCTAAAGTTAGCTTAAGCCCATGATCTATTAGACGAGCCTATATCACGCCCTACACTTAAACTCAAGTCCCCTAAAAGTTCTCCACTTCAGGATCAGACTAGACTCTCCAGACTGCAAAAGCCTGCGCAGAACAAAGGGTGGTTGGATAGATGATTGAATCCTGACAGCTAGCAATGTGTCAGACAAGTTCTATTCATTTCCCTTTACACTTTCTAGAATACCGAATTCATAACTGACCTAACAGTAGGTGCTTTGAATGGTGTCAGTTATGAATGACACCAGATTTAGTTTGCCTTAGAATATATGATGTATAGATATTGAGCAGGATATACTCTACGTAGTATATATGTATAGATGAATGTAGAACTTGTAAGTGTGTAAAGTGCAGATATCTGAATACATTATATATCCTACTTTCCGAAGGTGTTGTTCTCAATGATTGAGTGGCACAGAATACTGAAGTCATCTACAAAGACCCAGATTGCAAGGTCGTTAAATCCTGAGTGCTGTAGCATCAACAGTCAAAGCAGCACACGAAATTTCTTCAAATTACAGGAGAGCCACCGTTAATACCTGAACGGCTCAGGGTCAGATGGAGACTCTCACCCTGCATAACGCACGGCGTACGCTCATTTATTTTCAATGGAGCAGCAGCTCGGAAACAAGCGTTTAGCGGTGAGTGGCTGCGGTACGTAACGCTGTGCTGTGCAGGGGGGAGGCGGCCAGGCATGGCGCACCCCGAGCCACTCGAGCCCACACATCAACCTATATCACCCATTCAGCGGTACTCGACGAGAACACCAGTCGGCGCTGTGTGCTCTATAAAACAACGGATTCAAGCGGAAATATCGTCCTGGTCGTTTTTGTCTCCACGGCGTGTGCACCGACTATTTTATATGCGCCTAGAGCGTGTTTGTAGGTCGTCCCGTTTGAGCAGCACGCGTATGATCTATGCAGCCATGAGCAGCTCATGACAGGGGAAGGTATGGAGAGCAGCTCCCAAGCCCAATAGCCTAATACTAATAGACCAGCAGCCGTATGTGTATATGCTAGGTAAACAACACCAACTATCTCAACACAAGCAGGCGGGGCAAACATATAATTAATGCTGCACAATCTGGAAGGTTATGATAATATTTTTATTCATCTCTCCATCCATCCAAAGGTTTGGTATTTTTTCATCCTCTATACTCCAGGTCTTGGGCTGATCAGCTGTGGCCTATAGGCGAGCGTGTACCTGGTAGGGCCCCCTGCCGGCCAGGTGAGTAGTAGGTGAGAAAGACAGGTAACTATCAGGTGGTGGGGGGTCTGCACCTTGCCCGCATCAGCCGGTGTGCGGCTCGGCAGAAATAGAAGGGCTCATGATAGATGCCAGTTATGTCACGGATTGGGACGAAGGGCACTCCATCTGCAGGGAGGCTGAGAGATATGACACGTCGTCATCGGAGTGCACATACAGCCTACCACCACTCCTCTCCATGTATCAGACACGTATCAACACCTCCAAGTACTCTGTGCCCAATCAGTCGGCGCCTAACCACAGCACACACACACACATCAATTCCACACAGATTGTCTACAGCTCGGGCTTATTTCCTACAATATGGTTTGGGTGTTGTGGAAATATCCTTCTATGTACATAGAAGATAAATCATTGGTTGCAATAGAATCTGGTTTTACCGAAGATGATGTTAAAATTAATATTAAGATTCATTCGGTATCGAAGACACCTGTGGATCTCTATTTGTTGCCATCCCTTTCAAAATGTGGATATGTATTTTTTGCCATCCCTTTCAACCCATCCTATTATAAGGTTTTCCTCTTGCTATTCACTGATGACTGGTTGCTGCATTTGGGAAAATGTGTAAATGGCATAGGCATATCTCAGGGACATATTTAGTATACAATCTCCAGAACCATCGGACCATTAAACATAAAAGGAATGCCATACTTTTAGCTTCAAGCCTCCCTACCACTGGTTAGTACTACAAGTGCTTGGTACAATATGATGATGCTATAATTTTCAGAGTTGCAAAAGATAATGTCCCTAAATTACGTAAATTCTCTAATATAAACTTTTAGATAGGAACAAGAAAATCCTTTACTCCCATATTCTCTCAGAACTCACTGTGTTGACTATCACATAGTACCTACACTGCAGAAATAGATCACTGCTTTCTAGTTAACAGTAGCAGGAAGGAAGGTTCTTTTTATCTTTCTTGATATCCAGTTCATTACTTGACCACTGGCCCATACAACTAGCCTATGCCTAAAGCTGATTAAGCTAGACTCCGATGTCCAACCCAAGCGAAATTAGTGTAGACCATGTAAATGTTGCATAGTGACAGGGTGGCGTAAGCATTCGTCTTTTCTGTGTGTCCCAAACACAAAAATCTATACATCCAATGTTGTTCCCTACGTCCTATCTAGCCCGGGGACCTCTAATCACTATCAGTTTGGATGAACATGTCAGCTTCTCTTACGCTCGTGCATAATATTTCCTGGGGTATTGATCATGCGCAGATTTTATGAGGACAAGCACTCTCATAAACTCTCGCGAGGGTCGGAAGGTGGTTGTGTCCACTTAATGAAGATACTACACACCTTGTATCTCCATGTCGATAACTCCGTGCCAACCGTGGACGTCGAGTGAGACAGATTAGGCTAAGAACCTGTGGTGTGGTGTGTTGTGTTGGGTCATCCATAAAATAAGTACGCAAGATTTGGGACATTTTTGCACAGCCCTCTTTTAATTTATTGCATAATGATGAAGAATGGGTGAGGGTCAAATCTTTCAGAAATAGTGTGTACATGTACATACTTTATGGATGGCGCCATTGTGGCATAGTATTGTCTTGTGTGTTGTTATGTTTTGTACCTAGTGTTGGAGTGTGGTCTTGTCTAAGATGTGGTAAGTTGTGGTGTGGCAAGGTGACGTAAATCATTGTGAACTTGATGGTATGGGGACCCGTTGAACGGGAAGCAATAGTATGGAGGACTGGGAATGGTGGCATGTTGTTGGTTGAAGTAGTGCGTTAGGCATTTTGTCCGGTTTTATGCTATGGTGGTATTATGGTAGACCAGGATGTGATGTCATTAATATGCGGTGGACTTTTGCGAGGAAAATTCTATTACATTGTCCATGGTAGAGTGTGCTGTTGCATGGATGGCTGCAAAACTGTGGGGCTGCGATGGTATCCTATGGTAGGACGGCATCATTATATCATAGGCTATTGTGAGGTGACCAATGATCAGTGCTACTGTCGTACTGCTGGTTAGCGTTGTCCTTTTATAGGCCAAATGCACCTGGCCATGATGCAAAGAAATTCAGTGATTTTCAACAGAAGCACCAGTGTTCTATCACTTCCATTCCCACAACAAACGTAAAGATATCTGTTATCTTTTGAGCGTGCCTTCAATATGCTGAAAAAAGGCCTGCGGAATACATCAAGTGAGACCAGATAGTCACTCCCCAGCCCATAATGGCGACATCAGCAGACACACCCGAGTCTTTGAGAGATAGAGGGAGAAAGACGCACCATACCTCGTGCTATTCTGTTGGCCTCACCATCGATGCGAACACTTGGAGCAAATTGCACCAGATCTTTTGTCGGGTGAGCGCCGCTGCTTTTGTCCCCGGCTTTGCCCGCCAGACACAGTGAAGTCCTCATAAGCAAGTCTCAGCCCAATTCTGATTCACCACTTCAGTTACCTTCACAAAGGACACCTCGCGATGCAAACAACTACAGAGAGACTCCGGGGAGCATGGTTCTTGTGTGCGGGGACTAAAGAACCGCCGTTGAGTTAACGTTCCCACAGCACCTCCCGTTCAATGGAGTGCCATTTAGGTGGCACACCCTGCAACAACGAGTGCTGTATAAGTAAGCGATACGTCTGGTAGTTAAAAGCTGAGCTTATGTCTCAGTGTCTCAAAGCCAAGGAGGGGAGCAGACACCTCTTTGATATGGGGATTAATAATGTATACCATGCCACCTGATACAGGGGACGACGCCGCCTCCCACCCCTCTTTGCCGGCATGTAATACCCTCTCTCCTCGACCATGCCAAAATCTACCCACGTGCAAGCTAGGACCTAAATCACCAGCAACCTGTGCCGGCCAAAAAGCCCACACGGTACATCCAGAATCAATCTGTATGCACATGCATGTTCCAAATCGGGGAAGTTGGTAAAGACATTAGGGATTGGTTTAATTTCTGTTTAGTGTGTAAGAGTCCATAAGTGCATAAAAAGCCATAAATGTACTTGCGACCAAGTGTCGAGTGTGAAAGCCATGAAATCTTAGTTGAAGTAAATGATTTTTTTATAGTTTTTGACAGAGTTGACCTGATCAAACTATTCATTGATATAATTACATATAGCTCCCTATACGGAAAATCCCTACAGAGCATGCTTGATGCTGTGTAGAAAACCCGGAATGCTCTCAGTTTTACTCTTAACTTCAGTGATATGATATAAGGTTCTCGTTGTAACATTCCCTATAAAGGTTGAGAGATGCCATGAACATGTACATCATCTCAACGTTCGCCACAATACCAGTTAATATCAACATCTCGAAGCAAAGTATTCACAGACTCAACTATCGTTTTCTGAATATCCCATGTCAGCTTGTTGATATGGTTTCACCATCACCCTGCCTGTAAAACATGTCATAACTGTAAAATAGGATGGTAGATATATATTTTCCCATGGACCACGCTGAGATAAGTCTAGTAGCCCAACTTATCTTTAATAGACAGAATACACCAATACCGCCAAGTCGCAGTAACACCGCTCCCCGGGGCCGGGAGACGGGCGCGATTGATTGACCCCGGCCAAGTCGCCGACCAGACGGGCGTTTTCATTAGCTGATGGGCGGTATTAGATAATTGGTCATGGGGGAGAGACTAGCTCCACCACACCCACTCCCCAACCATCTCGCCATCCCCTATCCGCCCAGCTCCATCTCTCGCAGGCAACCAGTGCCAACATAACGACATCCGTTTCCGTAAGCTCCGTTCACAACACACAACACACCACACACACACACATACACACGCAAAGATGCTGCTTGGTCACGTCGGCGAGGAAATAGATCTCACCGTAATTGCAGACCAATAATCTTCTTTTGTGCGAACTTGGGGAGGCCGGGGGGTCCGTCTAATTGTATTGATGAGACGACGAGGCGCTGGTTGGGCTGACAAAGGCGGCCACCGCTCAGTGACAACCCTGAGACAAAAGACACTAATGTACTATGAGTGCCATCACGGGGAATTAGCCGCGAATCAGTTACTTTCATCTGTTTGGGTATGTCGCCGCGTGACGCGCCTTGCGTGAGCTGTGGTGTGGGGTGTGGTATGGTGTGGGGTGGTGTGGTGTGGGGTGGGTGGTGTAGGATGGATGGGATAATAGGATGGTGGGCAAAGGCTGGGCAGGACACCTGACAACAGGCGGGCTATCTACATGTGTATCATGTGTCATTTTCTACGGGGATAGTCTTTAGAGGTGCACACTAAGTGGCCGTGGATAGAGAGACTAACCGAGATGAAGCGCCACCATTGTTTTACCGATGATGAATGACCGTGTTAGGAGCCGCACTGAATCTCTTTTATGGAAGGTGTAGCATGACTTTCACTCAAACTGGAGTTTCCTTTAAGGGCAATTTCCATGAAACCATAGATTTTGATAGAAGCAGGATTACCTTGAGTGTAGATAGGAAGAGCAATACAGTGAAAATAAAAATCAAGGGAAACCTTCCTTTCAAAACTAGGTGTCCCCTTATAGCGAGTTAAAACGTTCCCTCTTTTTCTTTGCCCCCTCTTTATTCAATGAACATACAATGTATATGTATATGACATATCATATTCCCCTATTGGCGTTCTTCCATAGACGGGGAAGTCTCCGAATTTTATGGATAGATGGCTAGATATCCATTTGGGCAGACATTTGCAGTGGTAGACAACCATTCAAGTTGATTCAGGCAAGGGTGAAATTCCTCTCGGATAAATGCCAAATAGGAAATTAAGACTTTATGGATTTTAGACTTTTGTCTTCACCAGCATTGCTTTTAACTGTTTCCTGATTGGAAGACAGCAACGTGGTTGGATATTTTCTAGATCTGGGAGGTAAAAGTAGATCACACAAGTCGCACTAAGAAATGAATCAGGCAGCGGTCAGCGGTGGCTGTAGGCGAGGTGGGGAAATCATTACAGGCCCTGGAGCAGAGTGCCATTTGCAGCAGGTATCCTGTCGGACATCTCCACACACCCATTGCACCGCCAGCCCGGAGGAAAAGGCCGCAGTCTGAATGCCACCACGGAGAAACAGGCCCGGATCCAAAAATCAGTCCCGAAAAATCTCACTCTACGGAAGATCATATTGCCATTCATGAAATAGGACGAAGGCCAATTACCCTTAATCCATGAGGTTGGAAAATCCTACAACCAAAAAAATTATCCCTTCGTGAAAAGCATTTACCTTCAGAATATCCTATTCTGTCGGACTCGTACAGTGAAGAAAAATTCCCATGGCTCATTTTTAGGAGTCAGCCTCAGACCTCCCACCTGGCGCCCCCTCCTGGCCTGCTCCTCCAGGGTGGTCCCTCCCGACACCAGCCACTGTTACCATTTGATCGTACCCCCATCTCCGGCCGCCGGATGCCCTACACCCTGGAGGAATGTCAGGTATTGGTCGGCTGAGGAGACGTTAGACACACATGCACTGCCGGGGCTTTACACTGGAGGTGGCGCTGCAGTGACAGTCCTACACCTCAATCCAAGTCACTCCCGAGGACGGCTTTTATTGAAAGACACACGCGAAGTCGATGGTGAACCGTTAATACAAAAGACTTAGGTGATAATGTTTGCAAAAGTACACCCTGTGAATTTATTAGCTATTACTCTGTAAAATGGAAAACGCGTTTGATAATGTTCCTGTTATTGTGATGACATGAAAGAGTGGTCATTTGACACATTCTACAATTATAACCTCACGATACACCATGTCACCCTTTCAGTCAAATCGTTGATATTGTCTACGTTTATTCGTGCATACCTAATTTCCCAATTTTGCATTATAAATATATATTTAATATTCATGTAGGATAGAGTACAACAATGGTAATATGTGTGACGAATGTGTGAGAAATTCCACGGACATGTTCTGCATTACTTCATGCCAGTCATACCCATATCTGGTACTGATCATAGACTTGTCTCTCTCTTAGATACCACAAGTGAATGCTCTAAAGAAAACGATCAGTGGCCGCTTGTTCATGCTAGAGAAACTTAGGTACTGTCTGACCGCTGATGCAGCGCGAAATGTTTTTATAGCAAACATCCAGTCGATGGTAGAATACTGCTCGTTCGTCCACGACAGCTTTTGAAAAATGGACCTGATCACATTAGAGAGGCTCCTGATAAGAGAGCTAGAACTGATACAAAACTACAGAGGTGTATCTGGGCTTTCGATGCACTATACACGAAATGTGACCGGGATACCCAAAAGAAGGGCAGACAAATAAGTTACTTATGTCGATGTACAAATCCTCTAAAAACCAGACCTGGCTAGATTATGTTGGGGGTAGAACCAGAAGCGGTGCAAAAATTAAGTTCAAGTTACCTTGTCCAAAGACCACTTCAGTCAAAGACTCACCATTCTGGAGACGGGTCAAAGTGTGGGATAGCTTACTTGCTGGGGTCCAACTTACCGCTAACGAAGATGAGTTCAAAAACAAAGTGAAAAAGCTGAAAGCCGACAGAGCCGTCTCATATTCATCACATCATCTCACCCCATTGTAATTAATATTAATTCGTGGTACACCTTGTGCAATTTTGAATTGGTTAAAATATCTTGTGTAAAATCTCTTTGAAACCCCATGATTGTTGACTGTACCTCTGAAGTTATGATGATGCTGTATACGTTGGAACTGAAAAACTCGCTCTGGCGAGAATTCTCAATAAACAAACAAAAAAACAACAACTTTGAAACAATAGAGCAATGAATTTATATACATATTTTCTCAGGGCCGATCCTTTAAGTCTGCATTCTGACATTAAAGTTCAGTCTCGTCATCACCTTGCAGTAATGTCCCAAGACACCGTAAAGCACATGTTATCATCTCTTTTTACACGAAGTATCTTCTGTAAGGAAAGCCGCTGAGACAGGATGTAAAACCAATTATCATCGATTCTGGTTTCATCTAACGATGGGCCTTATGTTCTAACGTTGAACATGCCTTAGTCTAGTGCATTTCTTCTCTGTTGTTTCTGACTGGCAATATGTCTGTGCCTACCACAGCGGGGTCCTTATGTACCGCTAACCTTGCATAAGTCATATACATCCAATATCACTCACCGCATTTCTCGCGGCAGTTAGTCTGAGCTTCTCTCGGCATTGTTGCAGTGGCCTGGGATAGACTTCCCTTTTGAGCAACATAGAATGTCACTAGCTAATCCGACTTGGGTTAAATACTGTAATGATATTGATTAACAGCGTGAACTTTTCAAGAGTTACAAATTGTGTCCCAATCTATTAGATCTAATTAACTCACCGTCAATTATTATTATTTATATCTATTCTTTTTCAATCGGCTGTGCATTCCCTATCACTTCTCCCTATAAACAGCGCAGGTCCATAAAGCAGAGAAACACCTGATAGACCCCCACGGTCAAATCTTCTTTTTCCATTAAAACGCGAAATCGCATTTATGGACGCCACGGAAAATATGTGTGCCACAAGAAGCCATTTCTAATCCCACTTGTCTTTAGTAGGTATGTCTTTCTCTTAATCTTCTAACCAAAGGCTGTTGTACAGTCACCAATCCGAATAGTGCCAGATTGATAAATCAAGGAACTCATTAGTTTTTGCATTTGGGTTGATCGGGGACTAGGACACACATCAAAGCTACAGTGAAGGTTAAAAGGGTAAAATACCAGGAGGTACATAACCCTAGAAATGAAATACTAAGGGTTGTATCAAAACGTTGGGGGGTATATCGGTGGTATGAGAGTGGTAGTATAGACACTAATGAGGTAAATGAATATTCATAATTAGCAGGACTTGCAATTTCTAACATCATCTGACTCATTTCCTTTCATTATTTCGTATTTTCGTGTCATGGGATAATATGAGGCCCTTATTGGGCAATAAGATATTTTGATGTTATCGGCTGTCTGAAAGACCCACCGAGGTGAAAGACATTTTTAGTTAATGATAAAAAAACGTGCAATCCATATAACACAAAGGATTATATGTCTGGTAGCTCCGATACCGTGTGTGAGACCTAGAACCCTTCTTGCAGACGCCAACGTATACCTATGCTGGGCGGACTGCGTGTGACGGGTGTAGGGAGTCCAGGTGGTTGGTGGGTGATTGAAGGTGGCTGGCTGGCAGGTCCGGGTACACCGCCCATCATAAGACATGTGTACATGATTATGATCTAGACATTGCCTCCTGATTAGATATCAACAGAACGGAGGCCACCCACCAGTAAATATGACTGTCTGCTACATACCGTATCTGTTATATCAGCGTGCAGAGATTGTGGGCGTATCTGACCTTCACAGCGAGGCCTCTACCAGACTACTCAGCTTGTAGATTAGAGCTGACATCAGTCTGTTTCATTTATAAGACCCCAAGTAGTATACGAGCTATTTGAGATAGCTAAGGAATACTTGGTAATAGACAAATGACGAGGGTTTAAGCCACAGACATAAATCCCAAATCAAGACAATTGTATATCTAACCAGCATCGGGTGGTCCAATTGAAAGTAGTCTAACTTTAAAAAGAACTTCTATAGAAAGCATCTGATTACAGGTTAACAAATGGATAAGTCAATCGGAAATGGAACGAAACAGAAATGATGAATATATGAATATTCAATCAGCTCTTAAAGTAAGCTTATTTCATGAATTTACATTATCCTGAGAAGGATATCCCGCAAATGTTTTCAATTTCGTGATGTTCAGTTAAACATACAGAACTAGCGCTGAAGGCAAAGTTGTGTTAAAGGTTGGTAGTAGAGAACTTCGCTATTTGAGTGGATAACCTAAATATTAGTGCAGAATATCAACTGTTGTCTAGGTGGAGTGAAGTGTGTATACAAATATCACCCTAGATAACATGTATTACTGGGACGGTTTGTGCTGTCAGACCAAATTTTCCTGCTCGACTAGCTTTCATCAAGTCGGCTCATACCCTCATAAAAACATGTTGAAGTGTTTTCTAAACTGTTCCGATACGTTCTTTATTCCTAGACGTGCTATATTTTCAAATAGTATGAATTGTTTTGGACCAAATGTCTTAGCAGGTCGCAATAAATGATTGAAATCCTAGCTTTACCGATATTGCCCAAAAAAGTTCAGGTAATTCGATAGATTGCTCTCCGACCAAATATACCTTGTGAGTGAAGAGGTTTAAAAGCCTCCAAGAAATGCCGAGAATTCTATGCTCGAATCAGAGTCTAGGATTCGAGCTGCCAGGTTACCAACCGTTCCAGCCTATTAGACACAGTGCTCATTCTCCGGTACTTCATTCACGTGAAGGCTGCTATCGCCGAAATGTAAATCATCATGGATCAATAGGTTTCATCGTGATGGTGCGGTGCAGAAGGGGCAGGTGTAGCCGGCCGGGCATCTGTCTCTCTATCAGACCTTCTGCCATTTGTCTGTAGGGAGCTTCATAGCTTATTAGACAAATACTTCCTGCCTATACATTAGGAGGGAAAGACCTAGTTCAAACTCTTGTTTAATGGCAGTCTAACGGTCCTAAAGGTTTGGACAGAGATATCTCGTTATAACCTAACGAGCGAAACGAACATATTATGTAGAATAACTACATTTAACCAGAATTCGAATTTTATATGTTTTAAATGAAACAACATTAAGTTGGAGGATAAAGATTTATAAAGACTAATTTGGCACGCTGAATAATCCCTTGTTGTTAGGTTGCCATAGGCCACTTCCTAGTTGCCATGGCCTCTGCCTGGTCCGTCCTTGCCAGCATCTTTTTCCATCTCGTTGCCGCATTCAATAGAGCAGCATTATTGTCATCGTGTTAGCATTTTCTCTCCTCATCGCCTTCCATATCCTCCTTCCTTGCCCTCACCACGGCAGTATCTGCAAAGTTTGTGTGTTCAGGCTTGGCAGGCCTCTGCTGCAACCACCTGGCTTGGGGGACATCCTCAGTCTCCAAGATCATCAATACTTTGTAGTCAGCATAATCCTCATTGCACATTAACTCAGTAGTCTTCCTCTTAAGCCCCAGTGACTTAGCTCAGGCCATAAATTCAAAGATGGGGGCTAGTTCATAGACCTCATCACTAGAATTCTCTGCCATCCTGATACTGAGTAAAAGCGCCCGATGCACGTGGCTAGGTGCAGGTGAGTGCCGTGTCAGGGTTGACATGAGGCAGTGACCGAGGGGGTATACGCCCCCTGGTAGACTGGTGCGACTGGAGTCCCAACTCTCGTTTCTCATTCAAACCTCTATATCTATACTATATTCCTCTGTATAATGTAACTTATACCCTTACAGGTAGTATACAGTATATATTCAGTTCAAGAAAGCCTGAAATCATCAAACCCCACTTGGTCCGTTAATACCTGAGTGGTCTAGATATTGATCTGCTCTATCCCTGTCAGGTGTGTAATATGCATTTTCTCGGGCTAAAGTCGGTCATAAGGCCGTGAACATTGTCAGACCGAGCAGCTAACATCTACACGGACGTACCCAGGAGAGCAAGAACACACAGAACTCGAATACATTAGAAGACGTAGGCAGATTCACTACGTTCTGACAAACACTGTGTTAAATTAAGGTTTAATTTGTGAATCTGGCGCCGCCCGTCAGTAGAGAGTGAGTAGTCCATTGCTCAGGGCGGGTCTATAACCCCGCCCACCGCCAGCCCGGCCCCTCTTAGTAGGCATAGGGGCTGATTCCTAAAGACTAGCAATGAGAAAATTGTCCATTCAGATTTAGGCTTAACTCAATATCATTGGAGTCAAAAACTTTTCATCGTGCTATTTTGATAGAAAATTATTGCATTCGCAGATATCAGAATGTGATTCGCTGCTGTTGCCGTCACCTTTAGGGTTAACATTATGAGCTTGGAATCAGGAAGGTTTCTATTTTACTCAAGATTTTTTTTATTGAGATTGATTTTAGGAGCCTATCCCTATTCTCACTGCAGGGGAGAGCAGAAGGCACTACGCCTAACACAATAAGGTACTCCATCATAGGAGGGTGTGGAGAGATGTGGAGTTAAATGCAACGAACACGGTGCCTCCTTACTTATCTACCTCTACCGTCATCCATTACAGGTGAAAGACACGATTGATAAATTTGTATCTTTGTATTAGACATGAGTGGGAAGGGAATATGCAGGGCGATAATCAGGTGTGGCCTTGTCTGATTGGTACAAAAGAACCATTTCTGTATAAATTGAGTATAGTCTAATACTGTAGATATATCTTTATTTGAAATCATTGTATCGAAAATAGAATGTGGTCACAAGCTCAGGCAAAGGGAAGTACTATTGTCGAAATGTGCAATGTCACCATGGAAGACTTTACAGAAGCAGATTTCCATGTACCCGGAATGCGTAAAAAGGACTACGCTCGACCTTCAAGTATCCCAGTATATCAATAAGCTAAAAGTAACTTTGCCAACAAGATAAGTCAGTTTAAATAAACATCGGCCCGGGGAATACCGCTCTCAGTGAAGTAGAGGGACCATGGGGTCCCAGGAGGATACCAGTCCCAGTAAACTAGAAGTAACGTGTACCGCTCACAATGGCAGCAATGTCGGTAGCGGTTCCTACATTCTTGCGCGCGATATTTCCTAGTACATATTTCAGTCCGACATGCCGAAATCATTCTGCTGCCTGGTAACAATCCATCACCCAAAAAATGATAAGCCTGTCAGTTCATCCGTCGACCGCTGGCTGGCGGAGTTAAACGTGGGTGAGTCGCTCGCCCGGTCGACCTGCTGCCGACCTGCTCGCCCAACCCACACAAGTGAAAGCATCCCGAACCGGGGGCTCTACCTGTCAGGTGTGGTTTATGCCCACCTGGATTGCTGACGGCAGTTGTCTCATTACGGAAGCACTAGGAACCCTAAAGAGTTGCATAATGGCCATCATAATGTGATAATCTCTTACAAACATATCATGAATGACATCCACAATTAACATGGACAATTTATTTTTTAAAAGCATGAGAAGGCCAACCATCAATATCAAAACCCTGAAGGACTTTCAAATTGAACAAAATCGTGTGCTGGCTGCATTCAGACCCTGACATATGGGCTAAGTTAATTGTAAAATCTAGTCATATTTGCTTTACGATTACATGTAATCGTAAAGCATGTATTATGTTGTTTGATTTTCACTATTTAGACCATTTTATGTAATTGCATATCACAACGAATTGGGAGCTCAGTTGACGCCGGCCCTTAGTGTTGAAAAGTAAGGTGCACCTTGGTCCTGTCACCTGTAGTTAAAGGTAATCTACTGAGTTTTAATTTGATGGGCATCTCAAGATCTTCTCCTCTTTACCTCACCACAAAGCCGCAATTATATCAGGTTGACAATGACTTGTTATGTTGACAATACGTTAAACAAACGGTGGTCTCTCAGCTACCTGATGGAAGTTACCTAATTCCAATTAGTGCCTGGATTGTTCAGGTTACCTATTTCGCTTCGCTGCATACATGGCCTCCTAGGACTTCCTTTCTAGTTTATAAAGAAGTTTTCATTGTCTGCCAACGACGTATTAGTTTACTATTATCCGTCGTTTACAACAAACGATTATAGGCGGCAATTCTTGAATTTTGCATCACCGAACGACTTTCAGCTGCCAATTGCTTGAAATCGGTTCATATAAGACGTGTAAACTCTTGAGGAAATTCTACGGTTGATGACTATTTCGGCCGATATTGTGTCGTCCAGTACCACCTGACGACTATTGGTTAGACTATCTACAGTTCTCACGTTTTAGTCATTTTAGTCTAGTGTAAACGCTGGGTATTAGATGACAAAGGTTACTGTAATCGGCATTAAAATTCAAGGCCACTGAGGAGTATTCACTGTTCACAAGGTGTTCTAATCTATTCCTAAATCTAAACACAGCTTGGTCGCCTCCGGAAGCCGCATTGACGGGCGGTAGATTGATGTGAGGCAGTTTATTCAACCACTGTGTCTTTTAATATCAGAAATAGAATTGCCTTTTATCCTCCACAGCTTCAGGATAAACTGTTTTGACTTCTATGCGACCCCTTGGCAAAGTCTGGTAGTTGTATTTACGTACCCATGGTCGATTGAAATATTCATCGTCAGAAATGTGTCAGTGAAAACAGGCCTAGTCACTGAATTGCAATAATCTGAATCTGAATTGGATTCGTCAAAACGGATTGCAAAGTAATTTGGAATTCCACCTCTCCGAAATAACTCTATTCTGATGTTCAATTTCTGAAGATTTCACTGGGGGTACCATTACATATAACCATCCCCTCCCCATCACCAAGAAAAGAAAATATATACAATTCCTTGAATTTGCAAGTTTAGATTATGTCCACAGCTGTAGGGTCATAATACCGTACAAAATTCATGCTGCTCCATTGACTTTACCAGTACACGTTCTGTTGGCGTGTTGGCACTGGTGGTACAAGTCAAGTTGGGTATATATATATATATGAAGAGGAGCTTGAAAGATAACAGCTAGCGACACCTCCACATTTAACCCTGCTCAAGTTTCTGAACTTTCGCCTGACTTTCCTTTCTTCTCTCTTTGTGGCAGCCACCAGTTGCTACCGAGCTGGGATGTAGTTTTTGTATGCCCTGTAAAACCCACTAGGGTGAGGTCCGTCAGAATCCGAACTGGTTCATCTATCTCTGCTATTGCTAGTAGCAACATGTGATTTAACGTCTAGGGCGCGGCAACTGACCGGCCCAGGCTCCAGCCTACTGTGTAGAGTTTATAGTACTCATCTGAGAAACCCTCCTACGGTTCTATATCAAGGACCATTTGGTATCCTTATCAAAGAGAAGTTGATGAGAATACATAAGACAAAACTGCCTTTAATTTTCGCAGGACGATGTCCTAATCTCATAAAAAGATCTTGTAGAAATTATCAATTAGTGTGTTAAAAAGAATGATCGGTGAAAAATCTTACAATTCCATCATACATTCCATCCCAAGTCTTGGTTGTTGACAAATGTCTGTCAGCTACATAGAAACTTGTTCTTGGTCCCAAAATATAATGGACATGTCATAGTCTGAAATGCTTGCAAGACATATATGTAATAAAGCATCTCCCAATGAAATGTAAAGCTGTTTGGTTTTAATCGAAGTATGCAAAGTCTAGATTTATTTAATTATTGGTAATTCCTGTTATTTTCAATTACCTCCGACCATTCTATATACAACCCAGCACAGATGGTGTGCATATGAAAGGAAATCATCCATCCTACTGGACGCCAAGATAAATAAGATAATTA
The DNA here is from genome assembly GCA_950022655.1 of Alentia gelatinosa. Taxonomy (NCBI): domain Eukaryota; kingdom Metazoa; phylum Annelida; class Polychaeta; order Phyllodocida; family Polynoidae; genus Alentia; species Alentia gelatinosa. The sequence continues at coordinate 42,564,133 of OX465583.1, read as the reverse complement.
AAACAAAAATAAAAAAGTTTATTAGACAGCGCAAGAGGCAAAGCGAATACCAAATTGCTGAGACGTGTGCAGTGCGCTGTGCACCAGACTACACGGTGTCTATATTACCAGGCATTATTCATGGTCTGAAACGAGGCTATTATTATATACTCCAGCTTCCCTGAGACTAAGAGGGTGTGGCGTCCTAAACGGCCACCAGAGGCGCGGTCGTAGGCACCCATGCACGTACGCCCGACTAAGAAATCCCTGTGTTTACTGAATCCAATCTGCCTGTCCTGCTCCAGGCGTAGCCAATCCATCACTCGGTCAGCGAGCAGGATCCACTGGGACCTGTGCTGATCGTCGTAATGAGGCTTTCTGGGCTCCTGGTGGTGCGTGGACAAACTACCGTGGAGCTTACTGGGTGTGTGTGAGGGAGAAGTGGGTTGGTCATATAGAGCGTCTTGCTACAGGGACAATAACTCGTTACCGGCGTGCTCGAGACCATATAGGCCACATTCTGCGCCCAGATTACCCGGTCAATATTGTTAAGGCCTATGATCCGTCTTGGTCGCACCGTCTGTCCAACTTCGTGGTTTGAAATTTGAGATTCCTAAAGCAGTGGTAAACCTTATTTGGGGGTGATTATCAACTGTTCACGTTTGCCAGTCGGGCATTTACCAATTGATAATAATATAGAAATAATTAAACATGATCATGACAAATTTGTGCCTATAACGATCCGGACTGAATCAAATGAACGACGAAATGACAAATATATGACGTTTACGTACCATAAACCATGTAAATGAAGAAAGAAATGGTTTCGACACTCAGTTATCTAATCAATTTATTTATCCTTTAGATATAGCAAATCATTGTCTAGTGGTTCTCCTCAAATTGAAACTATGCAAATGATTATTACTACTCAGATATAAATGCCGCAATAACTGAAAGATGTAGCAATTTCTTTCTCTCATTCGAATAAGACCTACTTAAGTGGGTAACACAGCAGTATTGTGCTTATTTCATAGATGTATACTCAGGCGTCCCTGACCTTTTCCTGTAAGGTGCGTCACATGCTTGGAAGCAGCAATGTGATGTATATCATCCTTATCTATATTCCCCTGCACAGTAAACGGGAGTGGCGATGCAGCAGGATATTGTACACCAGGACAATAAAGTAAGTTAAAGGAGCCGTGGATGAGTCCTGACAGGCGGGTGAAGTGGTCCAACAAAGCGGAAAGCCGTGTGGTAGTTACTCTGATGGGTTTCCGGTTGGCAGTTGGCAGTTTGCGACGATGATGAGAGAGAAAAGTGCTGGTGCGGGATTACATTGAACAATGAGAGGGACACCTCTGCCATCGCTGGTGGGAAAAGGGGGATACAAGTAAGGTGGAACACGGATTTTACGAACGGTACTTCATTAATATATTGCCACGTCGCACTGAAATAGTATATATAACAATCAATCTAAAGTTCCTCCTAGGGATAGGTATATGAGACGCTGGTGATGAGGCGGGAGTTTTGTCAAATGTCGTCTGCTTTCATCACCTGAAGACATCCATTGGTGGATGTCGTAAGCAAGGAGACGTGAACAGCATCGTGGCTGAATTCTGGGATTGGGAATTTTGATATATTTGGAATTGTGATTTTCAGATGAGCTTGGATTAATATTAGGTGTTGTCTGTGATATAAATAATCGCAGAGGTTATACCACATATTATACCACATATTAAGCCCACAAGATGGGAACTACAAGAGAAGAGATTAACCGGGGCACGGCCGGGACTATAACCAACGCCTGCCGATCACTTGTTAGCAAGTGGAAAGTTTTCAGTGACGGTTTCAGCGGGCGGGGGTTGGTATGGGTCGCCGTCCGAGGAGAACACGGCCAGATACCGTCAATATGGAGTCAATCACGGGGGACGAGGGGCGTGACGGCGAGGCGAGGTGTAAATACACTCACAGAGAGCAGCTCATAGAGCAGCTCGGAGCAACTCAGAGCACCGCCGACTGGTACCCACCTGGTACCCGAGAGTGTCACTCTCTGATCACTAACACTCAGTGCATGTGGCAAAGGAGCACTAATACAGATGGATAGGTACTGAGGGAGTTCTTGCTTCAGGCTGTTGTCGTCCAGAGTTACACGACAGAATCTCTGGTGAGGGAACGTGATCCTCTGTGCGTTAACCGTGAGATGGTTTTAATCAAACCTAATCAGCAGATTTTGAGGGTTCATTTTGGACTTGTTTCATTGAGAAAATAGGTCTGTACGTATATGCTATGTGAGCAACATGTATTAGTGATATATTTTACTATATTTTAATCCAATGAATTTGACCCACATATATGCATATTTATATGAGCAAATAAGAGAAACCTCACATCTTGTTTTGATTACATTGCACAGTCCTTATAAGATGAAAAATATCGAAGTATATTTTACCTATTGATTCGTAATAGTTATCCCTCATTGAAGACAAAGAGAATCTTTTTCCACATGACTGTAAGGAAAAAGTCAATCAAACCGAGACGCCCATAGGAGGATATCTAAATTACCTTTGCATTTAACAGAATCATTGCGGAACTGCCCTTTTAACTTCAAGCTTCCTTCCTAACGCTAGCATGTGCCGGAAATATAGATCTCAAAGTAGGTGTAAGTTCAAGAGGGTAATCTCATTTATAAATGCTATAAAAATCGAAGACAAATCGTATACCATTACAAATAGTATAGTTATACCCATGAGGACTGAGATCAGGGGGGACCAATGTTTTATAACGTTTGAAGACGTGGTTGGCTCCTGGCACTCCTACACATTGGCAGCACTTCACCTGTCGGCGGGCTGCCTCTGTGTGCTGTTAGAAGTAGGCCTGTGTAGGGCACGGCTGAGTGCAGCTGGACTGGCAGCCCAGGTGGGACACACCCACTTCAAAGCGTCTAACCCCTACCTCGCCCGTCCCCACCTGTGCAGCGCACCCCCGACACGGAACCGGGCAAAAAGCACAGTTACCATTTGCTCCAAAGTTTATGTTTCAAATATCAGCGGTTAATTTGTACCCAGGGCTTTGCCTCACGACAGGCAAGCTGCCTGGCGAAGGATGGCGCTGATCTAGACAAACATCTGACTGCCAGATCACACCACGCGCACACCGGAAACGATACCACATCTGCAGAGGTTATAGGAATGCTAGATATGTAATAGTCAACGTGATCTTTTAAAAATGCATAATATTTCAAAATTATACTATTGCTTGGAGTCTGACCAGGACGCATAAATAGGACGGGCATTCGAGGAAAGGAGAGCTTGATTATATGTACGCATAGGCCTCCATCTATACATATCCATGGTCATGGTCCTGAGAGGTTAATAGGTGAACCTCATATTCCTGTCATGTAAACATTGTGACGATGCCATTTATCATGCCATCAGTGATTGTAATAAAGGTACAGAGGGCTATAATAGACCGAGAATGTTACTATGGAACTCTCACTAGGAATCCCACATGTATACAGAAGTGCACCTTATCTCCCGAACGGGCACTAAGAGGCGCACGAGGCAGCCTGACTAGTAGAACGAGTAATACAATATATTCTGAGGCTAAGACAAAGTGGCAGGCACTACCTGGCCTAATGCACACGGCTTCATTTTCTCCCAAGGCTCCCAGGCTACCAAAAACCATTCTGATACCATGAGAATGATCATCATCAAAGTAGAGTTTTAGTATCCTATATTCATGACATATAGCCTTCTGAGACCACGTCACTTACATTGTTTACTATGCCTATCGAGCTGATACTGTCCTGTACGTTACAACACTTAGGTCAGGTCCATAGATCGTTAAGGAACTACACTTGTACATGCATATAAATTCCTATATGCAGGTGTGCCTGTCTGCAGTTGTCTGTTCCGGATATCCCCATCTCATACCATCCTCCTTGTGTAGACCCTCTTGAGAACTCCCCCGATATGTCTATTTTGAATTATATTTTAGTTGTTTAGATTTTGGTCTATGTTAACGTTGACATTTGTCTTACCTTCGTCTATCACGTAGTGCTCAGGTGTTCTGTTTATATTTATAGAACAACCCGCAGCACAAGCTGCGCACCTCACGCTATAGCGTCACTTCATGAGCGACGCCTCAGTAAGGCGCTCGGGTCTCAGATGCTCTTCAATGATTTATCGTTCATGTAGATACATCCCTCAGTTATGAATTCCTCACATGTTAAAGAATGGTTACATTTTTAATTTTTTAGCCAATAAGTTGCTACACATGAAAAGATAGCTCAGGTGCTTTAATAAACGTGCCAGCGCAGACTGATCATGCCATTACTTTGGAAGGTACATTTTTTCTAGTTTACCATCGGGACCGAGACGCAAGGTTGAAGTCAATATATTCTAACCACTTATACTTACTAAAAGTTCAAAAGTGGTCATACTCAAACCGAATGGGAAAATAAAGCCGTGTGCATCAACATTCCTCATAGAGTCATCTACATCAAAGGCAGGGTGGTAGGCAGCTTGAGGTCGATTGGTCGGTCTGCTATGCACCTTGTTTCCCTCACCAGTGTACTACTACGCTCGACTTTAAATCAGAGCCACAACAGACCTGAAGGACTCTGCGTTAAAGCGCAAACAATAGTTTTCATCTGATTGTAGACAATAGTGATGAAATAGGGTAATGAATATGACGATGGACAAATATATTCAGCAGGCCAGCATGCTTAAAAGTATTTAGATTGTGTGTTTATAAAATCGAGATGATGCAAGAAATATGCAAACTGTTCCTTCGGTAGAGTACTATGACCATTGTCCTTTTCATGATGAAATTTCCGTCTGGGCATGGCTAGCCATATCTGGAAATCCAGGAACGCTTTGTCCTCAATCAACCATCAAAGTGGTTGCTATTTTTCAAGGTTGATGTTGATTTGGCTATCGTAGGTTCATTTACACAATTGGAATGGTATCTTGTCTCTAAGGAAATGGCAGTATATCAGTGATATCGATTGTGTATGATGCAAGTCTAGCCTTGTACATGAAGCAATATCTTAAATTGTAGTATGATAACTTTTGAAAAGAGTTTCTAATTTCAATGTATAAATAAAATGCGATCATATTATCCTTGAAATAGCACTAACGTCTGGACAATTTGTTGCCCTCTCATTTAGAATTGTCTCAGTGCATGTTTCGCCGACCTTATCATTCTTTTCTAAAGTACTTACATCAATAGGTAAGAAATGGTTCTCGATGGGTGATTTATGCTGATGTAAATAGATATTTATGTGTACCCAAATTCAATTGATTTTGATTGGTTTAGTGCAATGACTACAAATGTCTCTTTATCAATTTTCAGACTACGAAGACCCGAAAGGATGGTGGACGAGCGGAAACTATATTGCCCGGAACCGGAAATGGATGTGGACGACAAAGCATCACCTGCGAGATATCAAGTACTCGCGATGGGCGCCGGGCGAGCCGGATGCCCGCTCCACCATGCACTGCATGCTGATGTACAAGAACGCGCGCTACATGTGGCATGACGCCACCTGCACAGACAAACACAACTTCATCTGCGAGATTGAGCTTGTCTAGAGGGAGGGGCGTGCGTTCAGTGTACGGCGCACGGACGTGTCAGGCCGGGAGGAGGAAGGGGGCGTGTCCTCCTCCCCGTCTTCTTGTACATACATGTACCTGTAGGTGTTTTGGGCAAAGCACAGGTCATACACCAAGGTCATGCTATATGTGGAGTGTCGGCCCACGCTACCATTGGTTTACCCTGCCGCTAGCTCCAAACAGAGAGTGGAACATCTTTTTCACTACCTCTCCCTGCATCTTAGGGTTTTCTCGGTTATCATGGGTAGGGATGTCTATATCAACAGTCATTATGCATTTAAAACTTAAATAAGTTCAAAACAAATCAATTTTCTTTTTAATATATATTCTAGTATGCAGAGTATTACGAGGTACTAGAATTGCATGTATGAGACTACCGTGTAGTCAAAGGTTCAAAATCAGCTTTCTATCTCTAGGTTAGTCCATTAGTAAGATAATTTAATATAGGGACGTTTATCATTCTGTACGGAGGCGATCTCATACGGGTTACCAACACTCTGCTTGTCGCTAGCGGCTTAGGTGTGTAGTGAGGCGCTCAGTAAGATGTCACATTGAATGTGACCAAATGAGCAGATCTTGAAGTATGGAATTCACACGACGAAAGTAATCACGAAAAGCGTTCCGGTGAAAACCCCCAGTAATATATAGTTTGAGTATGTGCTGTTTAATATTATAGATATGGATAGTCAGTCGATGCTTTACCATCTAAATTGATGATAGTATATTCGGTATTGATGTATTTATCCAGCACTACTACAACGATACTATCACCTATAAAAATGTAACTATATATTATCATTGGAAGAAGGTATACGAGATTATGATAAATCAAATAAAATGATATCTAGAAGTTAAAGCACAACAAAGAGCAAATTATTTTGTTATTTCCGCCTTTTCCCCGTAGATAGTGAAATTTATCTCTGATATGAGTGTTTCCTGAGGTCCATACTATGTACATAATCATAAAATAAGTATATACTGTAAATGTTCGTATCTAGATGTTTGCCACTCGACTGGTACTGATCTGCAACTTCTGTATAATGGTAAGGTCTTTGGCAAAGAGATCATATTGTGTATCATAATATGCATGTGAAAGGTTTATTTATGTTGCACCGACTTCATGTCTTATCTTGCTTCGACGTATATGTATTACCAAGGAGTAGTGCATTATTTTTGTGTTGCATTAGTCTTTCTTTTTGTAGAGTCCAGGCATCCGGCGAAGGGGTAACCCAATGAGAATGGTACTGTTCTCTCCTACTTACTTTGCAACCCTTGCTGTCGTACTTTCTCAATTCACCAACGAAGTAACTATTCAGGAATATCTACTGTATTGTAAAACACACCCAAAGAAATCCATTGTCTTATATAATGCGAAATATATATAGCCTTTAAAATATCACAGGGTCCTCAAGATGAATTTATGGTAAGAAATGCTGACCCAATATGTTATAAATTCCCAGAGTTCTGTCACTATAGCTAGGTTTCGACAGGTATGTAATGCGGCTAGGTGTATAAAGGTGAGACACTGGCTACATATCCCTCATAACTCGACATTAATGACAGTCTTCTCACAGTGTTGTTTACACTCCTTTGCTTGGACATCATGTCAGCCCTTGGCATAAACACAAAACTGCGAGTTGATTGGTATGCGCAGGCTCATAACACGTCAAAATGGCGGCACACACCTGGTAAACCGTTAGGCGCCACTGGTGGTGGCCCCGGAGGAAGCCTGAACGCGACCTCGCTCAAGGAGAGATGGTGGAGGAGGATCAGTGGCTCCCCTTTGACAGTAATGTGTCAAGGTGTACCCCGCCAGGGCACCTGCAATAGGCATTACCATCAGTGAGGAGTAGGTGCAAATTGCCCCGTGATGCAGTGCGCCTGCCGCCCACCACCCCGCCTGTCACATCACACACGGCCACGACCCCCGATCAGGAGCTGGGGTTACTACAGGCATGTGGGGTGCACGTCCGTGAGGTTTCGCACTATAACATCGCTTGTTACGGGCTTAGCACATCAATTTCCCATGAAATATAAGATTTTAGGAATATCCTAGAGAGCGTTTTCTGGTATCAAAATTCCGGTTTTATTAGATTCACCGTTTTTTCTCATAATTAGATCTAAAGAAATCATTATTTGAAACAGAGGTTCAAGAAGCTACTGTGTGTATTGCTTATGTAGCCAGACCTACGATTTGTGGAGGTATCTTATATATATATCTGTTAGACATCACCTTTCAAGAAGTACAAAATCATTGTTTTATAATGGGTTCAGACTATGTTTATCATTCTTCGTTCAGAATGTGCAAAATACCTCGATATGTATTTGCATCTACTTTTTTTATCATAAAGATATTGTTTAGAACTATTGGATCCTTCATATATGTATAATTTGGATTTGTGAATAAATGTATTTGATTTAAGCTGACTTTCCATTACATTCCTATCGTCGTGTGGAGGGCAATATAAGCGCTGTAAATCCGTTTAGCTGACTGGAGTGATTTTGTCATCTAACAAACTGGACGTACTGCTGTTACAAATTTACCTGGTAGGTAAAAAAATGAAGCAATAGGTTTTTCTACAAAGGGTTTCCTTTTACAAGTAAACAGAACGTTTCCTGCACGACGAAGACCACATGGTGGATTACAACAGTGCTTCTATAGCGGTGAAGACCGGGTGACTTACAGCGAACCAACTAGAGTTAATGTTGCGAAACTCTCTCAGGGTCAGGACCCGAGATAGGATACACAGTGTATGCCACATGTGTACTGCGTGCGTCTAATTCAATACCGTGAAATATGCATTTCACGGACTACAACCCCAGAACATTATAGACCTGTACATATTTTTGAATTACCACAAGTCAGAGTTTGTAACGTTGCTCGCGTAATGAATGTAAGGATTTTACCAGTGTGAACAGGAAAAACTATCAGACATTTACATACTCGGATCTGTAGAGTACGTCCTGCTACCAGAAATCAAATGGTGAACAGACCAGCTGACCAGCTAATCATTAGCAGAGATGTCTAATGGTCTTTATATTGTGTGTGTACTGAAATATCAAAATATAATGAAATTATTAGATAACCTTTGGAGAAATTGAGGGGAAACAGGATATACCTATATTAAAATTGCCCGGGGATACACGCATGAATTACCCTAAGAAGAAGTCTTGTCTTACCTGCAATATGATATCTCATGCTAGTAGCTCTTGGGGAAGCACCATCATTCTGAATGCGTATGAGTGCATTTTACAGTATTTAACAACAGAGAGCTAACATGAACACATCTTCCTATTCATATCAATACATTGACTTCCATACTCTTTCAGAAAAAAGGGCGTAGTTTATATATATACAGGTGTGTGTTTTTTAAGCTGGCATGTTAGTACAAAGGAAATAAAAGTAGGCTATATTTGTCTATCGCAGGGTCATATTCCACTGACATGAGATTACGAAGTATCGTGTGCACATGGAACTTTAGCTTTTATTCTTACATACTAATATTGCATCTATCATTCCAGTGTACATGTATATACATATATATATATATATATATATATATATATATATATATATATATATATATATATATATATATATATATATAAATATCCATTTGTTTTGTCAACAAAGTCAGGTACGAATATGCCGTTTCTAATTTTAGAATAGTTTCCATGTAGGAGTTGCCTAAACAATTTTAGAAATCTAGCCTGTCATCTGCAAGTTATTACTGACCTTATGTTGGCAATCAACTCTCCAAAGTAAGCGGCCGATTACAGTAACAACCAGAGTACACCATGGCCTACACCACGGTAACAACCTGCTCAAGCTGAAAACCACCCCATGTTGGAGTACGCGCCTCCCGCAGTCACCGGCCGTACCTGGCCCCGTGACCCTGGGTCAGAGGTAGACGGGGAAGTCATGGTAACCCTAGTACAAACACACCATTACAAACTCTCCCCTACCGCTAATGAAGGGTAACAAGCTTTAAGGACGGTGTATATTTTAAGATGTTCATGAAAGACTTTCTGATGAATAACAGTACTCTATGGTAACTAAATGAAACTCTGGCACTGGTCACACACACATGCACCTGCTTTGTACTGTTCTGTAATGGTGTCCTATGTGTCAAAATGTTGGAAATAGATGTAAAAGCGCCCAATTAGGTTAAATTGTAACCTCCTGAGCTGAATGAAAAACCAAATCTGACGAAAAAAAGAGCATATGGTTCTTTTGAAAAACTACTTTGTAATTTTGGTATTCTAATCTGGCCTTTTTCAGATTACGAAAATATTTAGTGGGATATTTATTCATTTGGAATACATAAATGTACACAATTTTGAAGTGCTGACATGTCAAGTATTCAATATATCAATGTCGCACGAGAAAGGAGTAGGGGAAAACAAAATACATTTGCTTACACCAGGAAAGGACACTGCTGGCGCAATTTCAAAATTAGTGGAAGAATTATGATCAACTAGGAATAGAAAGGAAGTGAACGTACTTTGCCCTGTACATAGATTTCTGCAAAGCTTTTGATAATGGTCAATAGTGGATATGATTATACTAATCAGAGGTGGAGGATACTACTAACTCCATACGGTGATGAAACAAGGAAACAGTGTTTCGATGGCGCAGAAAATCGAACTAGCACAACTACGATGTTCTTGCTATTTATAATAGAACGTGTTTCAACCCAACTTTGTTTTGCTTCGTCACCCTATACTCTGGCCTGACATGAACCCAGTATACTCTGATTGGTGTTCACTCTGTATCCAATGAGTGACACATGGAAAATATACGCTTGTGTGTACAGCTCAACATTCTCCTGCTCCTGGTGCTCAGAAAGCATTCAAGAGTACAAGGTTCTCTCTACGTGTTGTTCCACCCGTGATACACCCGAAGTGTTGCAATCTATTGGGATTTACGATGAAAATTTAATACCTGTCCCGATATGGGAAGTCTAGAGTGCCACCTATAGCTGCTCTCATTCATACTCTACAGTAATGATCACTATCTAAAGATTCTTGGGGCTTGTTCATATTGCATTCGAATGGATATATCTTCAATTTCAATCATATTGTGAGTTATAATCAATGAAACAAATATTTCTCATTTACGCTTGGGTTAATTTAATTACACGGTCAAAGTGTGAAGGCTACTCCAATTGCTACCCAAATTGATTTGAATTATGTTTAGAGTTAGCTCTTACTTTTCAAAATAGTCCCGAAGGTCCTATTTCAGTCTTGCAATCGATCTTTCAGTGATAAGTAAGCAAAGTCGATGATTACTGCACTATGCTAAAAAGGAATTTCAGGTTTGTAAATGATTAAAAACTAGGGAATGATTTATCTATTCCAAAATATTGTTTTCTCAGGTGCACCACTTGCCTTGGCTTTACCAATACTTAGCAATGTGCTGAGCACCCCACTGATCATTAGAAAAATAAATCTAAAGAACCTTTATCTAATCCAAATGATGAATGTTTCGCCACTGATATTCTAGCACGTGTGAGTACGTGAGTATACGCACATTACATTCCTTGACATTCCCAGAGTAGCCTAAATAGCAGGGGTCTGTTCCTAAAAAACATGCATTTTCTCCACTCAGTCTAAGGCTAGATCATCCGGGAGAAGCCTTATCTGAACAGTAATATCCATGATCGACTACTGAATTCTAGTGATTGATTATCTAATAAGTTATCATTCACCCTCGACTCTGGAACGTATCGAACTTTCCTTATACTTTCATACTTTCTCTGAGAATTCTCCGTGGTTGATCTTTAGGGACTGGGCCCAGGTGAAATGGGCAGAGTGGCCCCCGCGGTGCGGGCTGTCTGCTGAGGGCGCCTGGTCCGGGTCGTCACTCGCCGCGCCCGCTTTATCGCCCGCCGGAAGCCGCTAAACGCCGCCGGAATTTGCCGGTCGCTGAGCACGACCCGCCACGCCGCCACCAACGCCATCTGCCGCCGGCCGTCTCATCCGGGGCTCGCCGTCAACACCGCCGCCAGCCAATCATCAAGTCTCCCAACACCCACGTGACGTGCGCCCCACCCCAAATCCGCACCCCCACCCCTCCATTTAGCCTTTTCCTTGTTCATTCATTGTATTTGTTATCCCTTTTTTATTCTCAGAAAAATCAATCTAAATTATTTGGATGAAATGCGGTTTTTTTTCTTTCCTTTTTTTTCTGTTGAACATGAAGCTCTTTTACAGGCAAAACTTCAATTGTGTGGCTGACGTGTTTAATTCCCAGAGTGTTTTCATAAAGTCCGCATGCAATACTGAATGTTGAATACATACGTTAATCAACATGCATAGAACAATTTCCTGGAAGCAAGAATACTTCAAGAGCATGTATCCAAATCTGAGCAAATGTAACATGTGTTTGTTTACACAGTTTCTCTGGGTATTGAGGAGATCAAGCGGGTCCCTGCAGGTGCGAAATGGTTTTCTACAGGAAATAAGTCCCCAGATTTCAACCTCACATCTCTAAAACCATCCATACAGTGACCTGAAATGAAAAGCTTCAAATTCAATGTTCTGGTCCCTGGGACAGTATTTCGAATGTCTCACATGAAGATGGAATCAGAGAAGGTCAATTCAGGTCAGCATAAGCAGCTGAGCTGCACATTCATAAGGTGCATGTCATCTCCATATCCTACCCCCAACACACACACGCGCTCGCACTTCTGGACACCCGTCCCCATGACTATTCCTCCTGCTGGCACCATATTTCAAAGTATAGCTCCCCGTGGTGAAGGTGCATTGCTAATAAGCTTAGAAAAATCACTGGACCCATAGTAGAACCGTTGAAGCGGTCACCCTCGCATTTGAAGGCAGTTACTTGGATGCTACATGTTAAAACGCAGGAAATCCAAACCAGGGATTACTGAGAAATTCCATCTAGGCCCTTGGCACTGTGCTATCTGTATCCGCTTTCGGCTTTCAGACACTAAGGTGGAGACTGCCGAGGAACTTCTAGATACTGATTTAGGAACATGGCCCTGACCCTGAGACACAAGTAGCCCCCGGGGTGACCGGACTGTCAGTCCGGCCGAGAAGATCCACCCTTAACCCGCCCGCTGACCTGTCTAAATGCCTCTCCACTACCCTACGTTCGCCAGTCCCGCCTACATATATTCTCAAGGTTGTGTACATAAGACGTGGGTTTTGTAACCATGGTGCTGACATGCGTGTCTTGTAAGAAAATACGGACTGGAGCAGGGCAAATGGGGTTCTTAAGGAGAATAATATAGAGGAGAGGAAAACAGGTATGATGCTCCTTCCATATTCAAAAGGAATTGAAGAGAGATCTACCTACTAAATATTTCCCAATCTATCATTGGGCATCTAACTATGATACACTTACATCAAATATAGCAAAGGAAAAGGTTTGCCCATTAGACATACATAACCTAGACATCTATATACCCACTCGTATGTACAGTGTATCAACTAGCATGGTCTCTGACCACTAGACATCTACCCACCACACATGCATCCATTCTAATATCCATCCGAATATCTACCCGCTGGAGACGTATCCAGAGAGGTGTGTATTCACAGAACTACCAAACCTTGTCCTCCATTCAAAGCAGGACGATCTGGGTAGGACCCTCAGGTCTGTCGCCGACTGATCCACGAAGTCAAAGCACAGATCTATGTGCGCCGTTCACGTTGATCATTCTAGAGCTTGGCTGGGCGGTTTGGGCGTGATCCAGACTGATTCGAAGGTGTCCTGGTGGGATGGAGATTATGGGTGAGGAAGAGGTTGGCTACATCCAGGATAACCCAGACGGCACTGCATCAATGTCTGCCCGCACCCTTCCCCACCTGCAGAGCCGCCTCATTACCTGCCAGCGTCCAACAAGCCTGCCGCCCGCCCCCAGCACCGCTGCCCCCATCCTGATGGATGGCTGCACCACGGCCGTATCAGGTGCGCATGCCAAGATTGGTTTCCTTTCCTTTTTTCATATATTCTCCACCTAGTTTTCTGGCTGTGATTTTTTAAAACTTAATTATTGTTTTTTTAAATTTCGGTTTTCTTCGTGTGACCTGGCAGTTAACAGCCGTTCGTCCCTCTCCTTCCGATGTATGTTTTTACCTAGAGATGTTGTTAATTTTACAATCGGTGTTCAGGGGTCTCTCTTCGGAATTATGTGTCCAGTGCTTACTGTTATGTGAAGAGAATTCTTCAGTCAGTGTCAATGTCGGGATGCAGACAGCCTTGTGACTTCCAGAATATGCCGCTGACAGTTGATATGGTGTACAAATATCAATATCCCAGCCCAACCGGGTTTTTTTGGTATGTCTTGATTGCGCAGCCTCTATATTATAGCGCAAACAATTTCCCTTATTATGTTAATAATCGCATGTCTTATCCCATGGCCTTAATTTTCCCTTCCATTCTTTTTCGTGTTGTATGGGGCGGTAGTCTTTGTGGCCGTTTTGTCCTGTAGTCATTCAGCATATCGCTCAGCAAAACATTGGTGCACCTTATGTAAATTAGATGGCGAGTATCGGGAGAATATCTTCAATATAACAGCTTAACAAATAGAAATCCTACATTAGGAACCTATCGGTTCGTGTTCTCGTGTGATAAAGACGGAATTCAAAGCAATAAGTCAGAACGTAGTGTTTTTAGCTCATCTTTATTGCGATATAGTAATATGCAAGTATACGATATCCTATAGTGATGCCAAATGTATTTATATGATCATATTTGATTCATGTTTTCATAGCTATTCTATTTTCAACCCATGGTTTACGTGCAGGAGTCACGAAAATGCACTAGATTTATGTTCCTGCTACAGTTCTTTTGCGAATAGTTCAGAAATAAGAGTTATTCTTCTTATCTCTTGGTCTTTTATCTGTGTTGATCTTAAAAGCTCCGTGGACTGTATGTTAGCTTCGCCATCTTTTTCTCCTACACCTCACAATCAATTACTGTGTAATCTATCTGATTTCTTGGGTCTCCCCCATGCATTTGTGAGGGGCACGTTCCTAGAATGAGCTTCCCGGAAATTTCTGGAGAAAGGAGTAATATCAGTTAATCCGAAATATGCCCGAGGTCGCTAGGACGCCAATCAAAACATGATTTATCAAAATCCTGTAATCCTCCATGCACGCTCTTGCTTTAGTGTCAGAGTAGAGTCTGGAGTCTGGGATTGATAGGAGAAATTTCTACAGGCGGAATTTAGAAGCTGGCCCTTGAGGTCGCGCTGGGGACGACGTGACCGCAGAGACTGTGCTTGGCGACTCTTGGTGTGATTCATGCACACTAAAGTGCCATCTGAGTCTTTAGACTGGCGCCGACCGCCACATTTATCTGCATTCTGTGAGGCAAATCAAGCTGGAACCCGATAGGACAGTCTGAGAAAAAAAACGCTTCAACTGGCCTTCTTCTGCTAACGCCATTTATAAAGTTACTGTCGCATGATAACACAATGGGAGTCTAATGATGAACGATAGTCTTATATCTTTTTCTATCTTTCTGTGAGGCCCAAAGAAAGCCAAAACTAGTAGCCTTTATCTTTCTAGTCTAATCGAGAATATCTTTACATTTGATCAAAGTTATGCTATACTATAAATACGGACTAAAGGTCTGAAAGGGGAAGCATGCATATAACTCTATTCCTTTCAATTACCCCTATCTCATCATTTATTTCCGCCATAAGTGCCCCACAAGTCCGGTTCAGGTAACTAATCAAACCATTGTAATAAAGTAGGCACCTTCCCTCCACATTGACCCACCCCCCTACTACAAAGCTTCTTCGCAACCAATCCCCGCTTTATCTTGGAAAATATGTGAAATATCTTTTCGTTTTTAACAGCGTTGTTCAGTGACTTCTGCTTATACGACAAAGCAACCTAAACATCGTACTGTGAGTTATCGATACTCCTCTGCAGAATTCTACAAATTATGGCCGGAACGTTGAAACTATTTAGATATGAATGGGACAGAAACAAGAGGAAACACGACCTAGACACCTGCTGTTAGTGTCTTTTACCCGACCTTCAGTATGGTATCGTTGAATGAGAGTAATGAGAGGCTCACTGCTCCCTTTCAGGCCCTGCACTACCAGGTGGCGCCACTCTAGCAGTCACTAGGCTGGCTCACTCAGTGTATATGTCAAGTCACATATTCATAAGACGTGGAAACAGTCTCACAAGCCACCGACTAGAAGTACAACCCGGAAGTGACGAGAGCGAGGCGCAGGCGCACTCCGAAATTCCAAACCCGCGCTGTGCTTGTAAAAAATAGACATACGCGACTCCGTACCATAAAACTGTCACATTTATCATAAGTCTCGGCCCCCTTCCCCCCGCCGGCTTCCCTCAACACCGACCACGACCCCTCCCCGGCCCCGCCTGCCCCTCGTCCGTGCGCCCAACTGAAACCTAAGCCCAGTGGTACGGGCAGGCAGAGTCCCTCATGGGGCAGGTATCCCCCACCGACAGGGGCTGTACCCGTCATGCCGCTCGTTTTACTGATCGATTCTGAATAGCAGGCGTAACTTTACCGCTACGTCAGCCAAATGGGTTAAACTCAATACCCATAGGTATACCATAAACATATAACATAGGGATATACATGTCTATGGGTATGTGTATGCGTCTTGGAGATAGAGTACCCCCAACACGCACACAAGCATTACTTATTGGTGTCAAAGCATCTTCTTATAGATCAAGCTATATTTTACTGTATTTTTTCTAGTAATTATTATGTAAAATCACGTGTCTTTTGTGGTCCAATATTGACAATGAATATTAGATTTAAAAATCAATCTATAACGGAATCTATTTGGACTACCAACCTCTACCTACTCCACAAATACCAATACTCTCAGAATTTATCAATACACGACATTGCGCTTTCTATGGAATTTCTCTTGTAATCCTAGACTGAAACGATGTACATACCTACTATGGAAGCTTTAATAAGTCAATAGATAATTTCTTATGGGATTGAGAGTTTTCATTTTTCATCTACTTTCACCAGGAAAGTATATCATTCGATGCATGACGCTTCACGTATTTCATTTTTTCATTGGCTACAAAGGCAACTGGAGTTATTGCACGAATATCACCAGTATTCATTGTTTATAATTTCTCGATGATTCTATCACGGACCTGTATACTGCCATAGAGGTCCATGCATCAGCGTCATCCTGGATTTCGTTCCCCGTATGATACAGCAAGCGGATATATATTCCTGTGTGAAACGTTACGACACCAAACTGAACACCCAATATGAAGAAATGCATGGTTCACGGTGCCTACACCAACTTGTCCCCTTAACGACGCCTAGACACGCCCACACTCACTACACCACTGCCACGCCCCGTTGTCCACAGCGGTAAGCCACGCCCCCAACACATGTCAGAGCAGGTCAGCTTGCCGGCCAAGCCCCGCCCCCTCAGTTAAAACAGGTGTGGTTTTACCTTCAGTCCTATCTGCGGGTACGGCATCAAAGAGAGGTAGGTGGAAGTGAGCTGATAGGAGACACTGACCCCGTCAGAAGTGATAAGACACAGATGATAACGCACTGCTGCCAGTATTTGGCTCTTTGATGAGTCTTTGCAAGATATTTGCAGACATCTTAGTCATATCCAATGCCTGATATCTCCCTGCAAGCTTACATTCATCTCCTTGGATAATAATGGGAAGAGTGCATTGAGTATCAGTACCTTCAGCATTGGGAGTGGACCTCTAGGGTATACATCTTACATGAATATCCATATATGATATAGAGAGATGAGGATATTTCATTCTTTTATTTTACTAAAAAAACATATTCCACCCATAATACCATGGGGCAATGTAATGGCCCACTGGTGTTAACCGGATGTACCACCTTCTCTGAATTACGCCATTCACAGTATAGACATGCGCAGTGGGTGCGTTGCGGGCCAGGTCGTGTGATCCTCAAACCGTGGAGAACGAAGCGTGCGCCCAGATTGGTCGTGTCGTTTTACCTGCGCCCTTTTGCTCCTGGCCTCCACGACCGCCTATGGACCCCGAGCCAGGAGCGTGGGGCTCAGCAGCTCCTTCTGATTAAGTCCGACAAATGATGTACGACTTTATAAGTGAGTGAGATTCTAGGTCACTGCTGGGACCGAGAGCACAGACTTTCTCCATTTGCTGCACAGGGAGGGGCAGTTACAATAACGGGCCGGCACAGAGTGAGGGACCAGGGGGATTCATTGCCTCAAAGCCAGAATCAAAAGAGGTGGTAACTCTCGGGTGCCCGCGCATTAGCCTTGGTAAATTGGTCCCGCTCGGACATTTGATCTCTACAAGAATAAACCACGTGCAAGCATGGGTTATCTAAGTAAACAGGATCTCCACCCGGAATCACAGCTGGGCGCATGCTGGGGAATCGGGTGCTTTTCTTATGGGGGTTTCTGTCCCGGCCTGTCTTCCATCTTCTCTCGAAGTTAATAGAGGAAATAGCACGGCTTGAAAACTCTCATAAAAGACACCACGGTGGATTTCCTTCCATCCAGCAGCATCTGTTATTCCCTGTCAGCGTGATTTTACTTCATAATTGTTGGGGTGTTGCATAACAAAGAGGAAAACGAGAAAATGTTGTGCGCCAATCGGAAATGCCTTCCCAGACCCTTCAGTTTTTAATAGTTACCTAACGCCTATCTCTTATATTGCATTACGTAGCAATTCCACAGCATACTTACCTGCAGATTGCATGATGTACTCTTATTTCAGCGAAATAAAATATTATTTTAAAAGGACATCTATAGTATAGTTTGTTTTACCGCCGTTCTTTCTATTGCTTTTCATGTTATTCACTCACACCTCCAGAGTAGCTTGCATTCGCCATACCAACACGTGCTAATACTCAACTAAAGACGTGCAATTACAGGGCATCTACCTAACGGTACAAATACCCGTGTCTACCATTAGTTATCTCCGCTATTTGCTGCGTCAATGCCACCCGGCCCCCGGGCATATCACAGCCACCCCCGGCCAGACTCCGCATCTATCCCCGGCCCACACAGCCTCAGGGCAGGCTCTCCGTGGAGTAGGCGGCTGAAGGACACCTTTAACTTAAGGATTTTACACAGTAGAGGATCACGACACAGGATAGCTGTCGCACTGCATGTATAAGAAGACTAGGAGTAAACGGTATGTTCATCATTGATGAATGAGCGTGGAATTATAAATGAGTAAAAATAAAAAGGGTTATGTTGTCTATGGTTTATTCTCTGTAACCCATTTGCACACAGTCATCTTGGTATTTCTGCAACTTTCTGTCTAGGATCCAAATATATTAAGCATCGGTGGGTCAATGAGGAATTTCTCTAGTGATTGGTTATGGTCAGTTGGGCACGGCACGCCTCTGAGACACTGAGACACTGGCCCTCTGCTCCTTTCCAAATGTGACAGTGTTAGCAAGCAGATGGTGAAGGGTTAGGTTTTTGCAGCAAGTTCAAAGACTATGTGACCACTCGCACTTGTGGGATATAAGTATCAATGATAACTCTATGATGCCTGGAGGGATCATGCTGCGGTAGCTACAGGTATGACCGGAGAAGTCATGCTTCGGTAGCTGCAGGAATGGCTGGAGGCATCATACTGCAGTTAAGAGTTAACCCTGTGATCACCTGAAGACCAGATCGACCTGTGACCATGTTAGCGTCTATTATCCTGTTGCCAAATTGAAGTCATAGTCCAATAAAAAGAATATAACAAACGGCAATGTTGGTGACTGGTTGACTATAAAGTGCATATTATCTGAAGTAAAAATGTATTTATCATCAAGGCAAGGGAATGGTAAGGGACTTCTTTAAATTGTGTTCAGGCAAGGAGATTAAAAAAAACATACCATATAGGGGCATTTTGCAGGGATAGATTTAACCACCTAAAAAGGGATTTTGATTGTAATCCCATTATCCCATGATTTCTGTTCAAAAACAATACAACCATTTTCACCAAGTACACCTTAGTATGGAACAGTGCTATTTACTAGTTGGCCTGTAACTGTTATACCAGATTGCATAAACCTAGATATTTGGTCTTTTTGCATTAACCATAGCTTTTGCATTAACCATAGCTCTGTCCGTAAACTGTAATATTGGCACTTAGTTCTGCTTTCTCACAGCATCGATACGATATCCTAAACATCCTAAAGCTCATTTCCTGAGTAATTTCTCAGCTTTCGGAATAATAGCATTGAATTTGTAAGAAAAATAGAGGGAGACATGTAAAAAGAATTATTAAGAACACTATTCCAAATATTCACAGTTTACATGTATACCTCACTGTTAATACATTGTTTTAAACTGGGACATAAATCAGCCTGCGAAGATCTCGACTGGTTAGCGAAAATAGGCATTAAAAAATCATATAAACACGGAAGTAAACGAGATGGACCATAGACCTACACAAATATACACACGTTTGATGGGTCCCAGATTAATCAAGTTAAACACCACATGCTCCAAAGCTGGCCAAGTGGTAAGCCAACCTGGAGAGGAGTCTGGTGTGTTGGGGGCACCCTGGTCCCCTGCGCCAGCCTTCTAGGCCATCCTCCAGGTGTATTGGCTGCGGACCCAGACTATGAGAGGGGCGGGGTGCGGGTGTCCTGGCCAACCTGTACCTGGCAGGCCCGAAGCTCACTGCATGGTGAGCAGGTGGAGCCGGAAGTGGTTGTCAGTGTAATTCCCTTGCACGCCGCACGGGGGCGCCCAGATTCATCACACCTGGACTCACGGTATAGCCGAAGGGTCCAGGCCCATAGCAGGACGAGGGTGGCAAACGCCTCCAAGTGTATGAGAGGTCAATTACTACATGGATCCCGTCGCTGTGAGAAGCCAGGAACGCATTAGTAGAAATTAGCCAACTTGAAAGCAGCCTTGGTAATCATGTTTAAATGTAGCTAATACTGTTTTTAAATGATCTATACTTTTTCATGGGAGTGTTACTCGAGATCTGCGGTACGGAAAAGGAACGAAGTACTGTCTTTCAACCCCTACCCTTGTGTAACTTGTTATATCCGTCGTATGATCACTGCTCACAGCTTGTACTCTTAGAGTGAATGTGAATGGGGATGAGCTGTTGATACAAGTTGCGGGATACTTCCCATTACCCTCGTCTA
The DNA here is from genome assembly GCA_950022655.1 of Alentia gelatinosa. Lineage (NCBI taxonomy): Eukaryota > Metazoa > Annelida > Polychaeta > Phyllodocida > Polynoidae > Alentia > Alentia gelatinosa. The sequence continues at coordinate 42,543,418 of OX465583.1, read as the reverse complement.
AATGATAGAGGTAGGTTCATATGGTTCCTATCTGTGGCCGGCATACCCACACCTGGTCTGCGGACTGCTCTATGCCGGCACAATGCTGTTTGCCGCTACCGAGCCGCTCCTTCACCACAGACACCTATTGCTTTGTGCCCAGAGCCGAGCAGCTCACAGTGGGAGGCCAATAGGAGACTCCAGGCTCAGGCCCCATCTGCTCACAGTTAAATTCGACTCCTCAAATTGTATTCAATACGAAAATAAGTTACATTGTAATATGTCCATATCAAATAATCTGGATGTATCGCATGTTGTTTAGGGAAGGTATAGGACGAGGTAAGAAAGGTGAAATCAAAAAAGAAGAGAAAGGATGACTGATGGGGTTGGGAGAGAACCATGGGAGGAAGGAAAATGAAGAAAGGTATATGTTAAGCGAGAATAAACACATAACATTGATTTCAAGAACACTGAGACCCGAGAGAACCTTGGACTCTTAGACTGTTTATATTGATTATAATCAACGAAGAGAAGACATCCTTCATGAGACATGGGATGCCATAACAAAGACCATACATAATAGATATATATCAAACGGGTTCGGTATATTGCAGCTTATAGCCACTACTTTGCATACTTCTAGTTCTGGTCTCCCAGAAATATTTTGTGTACAGTTTACCCAGAAAAAAAGACTTAGCGTGGGACAACACAACCCGGTATCCGGCTCCTCCCCCACACAGCGGGACACGAGGGCCTGGTATGCCGCCTACAGTGACATTCAACCGCAGCCTAAACATTGGAGTAGTATTTTTTATGACAGGCTTGAACCTGCACAAACACGCCTGGCTAAAATGAACAATGCGCGGTCGACATGATAGGACACGGGCACAGAGTGGGGTACTAACAGGGGACAGGGTACAGGCTGAACGATAACAGGTACCACCCTCTACAGCTCGTCTCACACTTAACCACTTCATGTGTCTTGGTATTATATACGTGCTATAGGATTGCAGCGACGTCTGAGGACCTCTACTGAAATAATTTTATCTGTCACACTCAGAGTGGCTCAATTACTTTAAAAGTTATTATATTGAAGGTAGTGAGATTAACAACATTGTTCGTCTTAGCCCTCCTTTATCTCATCCCCTTATTCAAGGTTTATAAATGGGATCCATGGATTTTTTGGTAATGTTGTGAGGAGAATAGTTTGGGTTTTTTTTATTAGTTTTATTCACAGAACATTCGACAATACAGCAGTCATTCTTCCACGTCTGTGGCTAACAAGTTACGAGTGGAATGGAAAATATCATGCAACAATAAGTCAAACATTAGAGGTTGCCAAATAAGTGATTTTGTTAATAGAACTAAGATTGGTAGCCCCCAGCTCGCTCTTTCTGCTATCTATGAACCCTTCTTTTAGCTGTTCTATTTCCATCCTTCTACCCCATATTACTATGGGCATAAACAAAGATAGCATGTGGTTTCTGTTATGCTGATATGAGCCTACTGAGAAGAAGACGTTTTGAACTTTTTATAAAGCTGCGTATGGAATCATGTGAAATGGCTTCAGTAGCAGAGATATAGTGAGCAGATCAGTGATTCACCTGATGAGCTCACATAACTGTAAGCATTAGGTGAAATCCCAAAACTGCCACTGTTCAGATATATTCACCAGTCGGCGCCAGCCTAAACGGGTTTCCGTTGTTGCACAATTGGCTAGTCGTTATGTTTCGACATCTACTTCTAGTATTGCACCTTTCATAGAAATACAATCCTGTGTCAAAAAATGTAGGCGCTAGATATAGTCACATAGGAGAAAATACTTATCATTATGTAGAAACGCCGGAGCAATGTGCTTTGTGGCAGATTTAGTAGCTGAAAAAGAATAAGATGGAAACCGCCTCCCCACCCTGGAGTTTAGCACAGTAGCTCCACCTACCTTGTAGTCAGGTGGTGTCTTGCCTGAGCTGACTGCACTGCCATCTAGCGTAGTCCACTCGACGGAAACCTCGCCAACCTGTCCCTGCGCGCGCACCACGAGAAGCTGGACGCCGCCCGCCTCTTCCCGCACATCCACCTGTGTCAAAGGTCATCTCAATGTCAAACCACCCGATAAGTGCCCTATCCATGTCACAGGCTATTTACTAACTGTGTTTTTCATTGATGTAAGAAATCTGAATACCAATAGGTTCAGGCCTCTCATACATTGGTGGGAACTATCAAGTGTTCAGATGAAATGTGGCCTTACTTTATGATACAGTTTAGCGCATGGCTGGTCAAGTACATGAAAGAGTGGAAATATATGGAAATGGAAAATATTAGTATGGTAACCTAGGTCAATCATTGACCTCTAATTGACGTCCGTACAGAACAACCCTTAGGTCAATATGCCACATGCCATATATAAAGCCATTTTTATAGCATTCAAAAGTGTTTTTTCATTATATAGCTAAGATAAATTCAAGGAACTATCAAAATTTGTGCTAGAATTCATATGCTAATTACATATTTACGACTTCGTCCTGCCTTATACAAAATGGATGGATCAATTGACAGTTACTACGATGTAAACCCCCATCAAACTACAAACCACAGAAACATGCCTTAATCTTATACATTTTCACTCACTTATACCAAAGATCATAAAATACATAGCACCGTACGTAGTTCCCAGACTGAGACCCACTCTAGGATGTCCACAGGTGAAAGACAAACATTTCAGTGTGTCTCCATAGCCATGCTAGTTCATGAAATGATGGGATACTTCTCATCATTTCAAACTTTCCATATATTCCTGTCCAATCATACAGTGTGGATTATACACTGACTAACGCAAAATCTGTTAGTAGGTGAAAGGGTGTAATATGTGAAAGGCTAAATAGATATTTTTCCATCAAAAGTTTGAAAATTCATTCAGCCATTATCAAGCCACTGCACGATATATATCGACTACAACTTCATGGTTATATATTCTTACCAATAGGTTATAGAAACTTTGCAAATCTCTTTTTTATAATTGAGTAAATGAAAATACCGCTGTGAAGAGCCTTCCTCTTTAACCTGTGAGGTAAGTATGTCTGTCCTGCGAACCCAGGGTAATAATAAAGAACTAAGTACTATGCTGAAGAAGCGTCTTTTCTATAAGAATAGCGTTGATGGCCTCTCTGACCTTATTACACATCTATGTTCATGCTTGTCCAGTATGGTCCGTCAAACACAATGTTTATAAAAGTACATGAATCACAACAACATCAATATCTTACTGTACGTTTACAATACGAGAGGAACAGAACGAAAATGTAGCAAGATAAAATAAACTCTGGCCCCTATATATTTGATTCCATGCTCTTTAATATAAATAAACTTACTGATAGCTGAAATATAAACCAAAGATGTATTTCACTATAGGATTAAACTCTTTATGTTTCAACTATAAAATATTTAACTGGATCACAACATCCATCGTACAATTCTGTAGAGTTTGCAAATTAAATGGTGCACTATTTTGGCAAATAAATATATTATATCATACTAGATCATATAGAAATATTACTTACATATTCTATTAGTTTAGATCTGAATCATCAGAAAAATATCAGTCCTTCATTTTATATTTGTTTAATTTTTCAACGTGCGTGTTACTATTATCTCTAGGACTCTAGGAACGGAACAAAGTGCTTGTCTGCGCATAGCGGAAGCAGTACTCACAGAAGGCCTGGAGGTGACAGGCGGTATGCGCGGGTCGTTGGCGCCAGGAGGTTGTGATGCCGTGGAGAACTCCAGTAAGCCGTACGGGTAGTCGTTGCTAGGGACGATAATCGTTACCCTGTCTGCTTCCGGGTCGATGCTGGCGCCACTTGTGGGCGTGCTGCCAGCTTCGCCATCGCCAGATGTGGCGTTTGTGAGCATCAGAGAAAAGTTCTGTTTCAGCTCAGGAATGTCGTCATCTATGCCCCGCAGTATCACGTCCTACGGATAACGAGACATATATTAGGTTTTGTTCACCGTGCGTGGCAAGACTAGGGAAAACCCTCGCCATAGATGTCAGAATTTGGAAGGTATCGAAAGAAAGTAGGTATTTGGCACAGGATTTTCTTGATCACCAAGAATTGCCTCATATAAAATAAATATAATATATATAATCAATCCATCCTGATCATTGGAGGATAAAGATTCATTTCTTTAACTAGAGTGAAAACACCTGAAAATGATTTTTTAACTCATAATTGAATTGAGTTACACTGATTATATCCATAAGTAGTATATGAAATGTCAATTTGTTAATGGGCTAGAGATAGTAGTAGTATATGAATCTAGCATTTGAGTACTTGGCTCATATGAAACGTCTGACTGCCAAGATAATCTATAATGACTGACACTGAAGATGGATGGTTCATGATCACGTATCTTTCTGTTTCAACATTCCCTAGAATACCAGAGATATACCCTAGAATATTTCTAGTGAAATATTGTAAAATGGGGTGTATATAAAATACTGGTCATACTTACTGCTTCCAGCTCTCCTGACTGGAAAACCAATGTGCCGCTGGCATTGACAAAGTCTGAAGACGCCAGATTGGTCGTCATGCCCATGGGTCCGCGCAACTCCCACCCCAGGCTCACCATGTCGGCGTCCCCGCGGCGTCGCACCACTGCGCATGTCCAGAGTGACGACTCCAGACCGGGCGTCTCCATGACACAACCTCCAGGTACGAAGCCGAACAGGCCGTTCGCGTTATCACTCTTCAGCACTGGAGAGGTGGATACCATCTTGATTAGTTATATGATTTAGGATTAAGTGCCGTTTAATGTCATACATGTGCGTAATCATATACTGCAGAGTGTTTCCTATCTACTTTTTGTCTTTATGATATAATATTAATTTCATCAATATAGCGCTTGCTGTTGCATAGGTTTCCATTCATCAAAACGCACCTATTTATAATTATTATCCACCTAATACATAGTGTCCATAGAAAACACATAGGCAGCATGTATCTACATACCCGGAGCATACTGATATGTTGTATGCTCTGGGCTGCAAAACCAAGCGCATACGGAAGAAAAGTGTGTAGGAAAAAAATAGTGCGTACTTAAAATGAATCAATATGGGTACCCCATATGTCAGGAAAGGGTGGATGATAAATACAATATAGACTGGTTTCTGATAGAACCAGTTGTATGCTCCTCGGAGTTGCGCAATATCCTCGCAGGCACTAGGATATTACTACGCGTCAACTCCTCGGAGCATACAGTCGGGAATATCTTATACCAGTCAATGTTGTGTAAATTTTATGTCTACAGCATTTTCTCGTTCTCTGTCTTAATAGCAGGAAGATTGATTATACAGGGGAAAATACTTTCAACCTTTCAATTCAGAAATATAGAAGATGGATATATAATTTTAAGACTGTTTTTCCTGACAGGGCGGCGTGGATGCCTACCTGTGAGTATGGCGGTGTCGTCTGTCTCCGACAGTCGGGCCCCGCCCTTGGCGGAGGTTAGGCGCACGGCAAACAGCTCGTTGGCCTCTTCCTCCGTGTCGTCGCTGGTGAAGATGGTGATGAGCTGTTCGCGGTCACCCTCCGAGTACCTCAGGTAGCCCGAGGTGGGGTGCACGTCCTGCCGGGCCGGGGTCTCGTACAGCTCCAGTATCTCTCTGTGTGGTTAGAGTAATGTTTACATTGTATATTAAGAATCCAGGTATAGTGATATGTATTGTATTTTTCCTGGTGTAATTATACATTGGTATCGCCGATACTTCAGCATAATTCAGGAATGTTTCTTGTGTTCAGGAACAAATTTTATAGTGATATGTATATCGGCGTCATATAGTGGTGGCAGGACAATGTCCCCAGGAATATTGCCTCTGGTGTTATTTTACTATTGCGCACTATTCCCTTAGAGTAGATGTCCCCATGTCTATACATTAGGTAATAGGCCTTATGTGGGAACGTGGGAGCAAATAGTTATAATCATATATAACTATATTTACATATTTATGTTGGGTAACGAGGCGTAGCATACACGTCCTAACCGACCGCCAATGCGACCACGAATAGAGAGAAAAGGGAATTACATATTTAAACTTAAAACCGAGTATATATGTATATATATATATGTATACATATATATATATATATATATATATATATATATATATATATATATATATATATATATATATATATATATACATATGGGAAGTCATAAGATTGTCTGCGGGCCTTACCCGTGGTCCAATTTTCTGCTGAAGAGACGCACTTCCTGCATGTATCCGGTGTAGAGCTGGTCCCCGGCAAGAGACAGAGCTCCAACTGTAAGCTCGCCAGTCCCATCCAGCGTAGATTCCTTCACCAGACGGCTGAAAAAAACACCGCACCGTTATAGTGACTGGTAAACTTACAGGACCATAATGTTAGATATATGGAAGTGTTTAGGACCATATTACAGGGTCGTAGCTATAAGCACTTTACTGAATCTGAATTCCTCAGTTCGTTAAATAACTTCCTTTTGTAGCACTATACTAAGATAATGAGAAGAATGGTAAATTGCAAAATAGATGAAGCAGATTGCCAGCTTCCGTCATTGAGATCCTCCCTACGGTGGTTATTTAGATAGAGGGTCTCATGCCGATTAGTTTAGTAAGGATTTTCCAGCTGAATTCCGATTACCTTGAACTGAGGGATGCACCATTGAGGAAAAACTCCACTAGCCCGCTGTCGACTGTCACTAACAGATGGTGCCACTTGCCATCGGCAATCGAGTGAGGTACTGTATGCGTGACCTCCTGGTTGTCCTGTAGAGAAACATATTTGTTTGAATTGTGTTGTTCAATTTGTAAGTCAAGAAACTCAGCTTCGGATTCCAATTGATGGTTAATTGTATTTTTTGTGGGGGGGGGGGGGGGGGCTCTCCCCCTCTTAATCTTAGGTGATCCTTAAAATGTGGTTACTATGAGGGTTGAAAGTGCTTTTTAAGGTAAGGAAACTGTGCAAATCTTCAGAACGTTGCCCAAACACACTTTCCATCTACCTTGTCGGTAGCCCAAATTACATTTTGAGACCAAGATACTGAGTACAGACCAGCTAAGCCTTAGACTTTATCGTAATCTATATACGAATATCTGAACTGATATATAAAGAACAGGGGAATATAAACGTACCTTGACATCGAAAACGGAATACTGGAACGTAAGCAGTGTACTGACGTCCGTGATGCTCACGTGCAGCCCGTAGAAGACACGTTGACCGTTCAGCGACGTCTTGGCCACTACCTGAGCAGCAGTACCCTTGTCTGGCAGCAGCCAGGCGCTGAGACTGAAGCCGTCCTCCACGGTCTCCGCCGGCATCTGGTCGGCCTCCGCCACGCTCACGAAGCACTCTGTGAGAGCAATGCAGTGAGCTTCTTTACATTTAATACATAATCATGAACATGTTATTATTCTATCCCTAATAAAAAACGCCATAGGCTTAACATGGGATTTGTTTATGTCACAGGTGTGACATAAAGTGTTGTTTATGCCACTACTTTCTGGTACTAAAAAAATATAGGAACAGGGTAGGATAAAATCTAGATGCCACTCGTTTTAGTTTGAGCTTATTTATGCCACTCATTTTGTTGGCTCCGTAATGTCACTCGTCTTCGAGTGAAATTATGGAGCCAACAAAATGCGTGGCATAAATAAACTCAGACTCAAACTCGTGACGTCTCTTGATAAAATAAAAAGGTATAAGTACATATAGTAATTCGTTTTGGAATAACTGTACACACTTACAGGTAATCAGTTACTATAGGCATGCCATTAGACTCGAGGCTACGACTGTGACCAGTTAATATCTCAGAGGCATTATGTACCGTTGCAACCGGTGAAGTGGAGAACGATACTTCCGGTTCCGGTTCGGCGCGGTGATGACACTTCCGTCACTGTAGGAGGGTAGGTGCCCAGGAACAACAAGTCTCTCATACTCGGCAGGCGACCCGCTGTCGAGATCTGGTTGGAGAAGACTTCCCAGGCCACCTGTGATGAAATATAACAATGGCGGGGCTGCAGACTTTTAGCTTGGCGCAGACGACATTTCGTACATTTAAAGCATCAATTCAGCAAGCTATCATAGCATGACAGAATCAGAGAACAATCACGACTACAATGGCATCTTCATGAATGTGTTGTCTGTAACGTACCAACTCAAAAGACAAATTGAATTTCGCGATATAATCTCCAGTTTTAAAAAGAATGACCAAATTTGCATACTCACAGCCATAGTTTTTAAAGTCCTATAAAGGGATTTAACATTAATAGTCATGAAAATAGTCAAACCAAATGGTCAAAGGAGTGAATTGACCGTGTTATCTTATACATGGTATCAAGTACACACCATGGCGTCGCCGTCGGTGCCCTGGCGTCGTTCCACGGTAAGCTGTGCGCGCGTGCGCTCTACTTGGTTCGGCAGCACGTCTTCCGGGACGCTGACCTCGCGGGACGCCGCGGAGAATGCGAAGACGCCGGACGGGTCGTCGTTCTGCAGCACCTCCAGGATGACCTCCAGGCGACCTCTGGTCTCCTCCTCCAGGCGGCCCCTCTCCAGGCCAGGCCCGCCTCCTGCATGGGAGATACGTACGTATAATTATACATTTATAAAGTATACACTGTACATATAAACCATGAACCAGAAGCGTATCTACTCTCCTGAAGGACATTATTCAATATCAATTCATTCATATGCTGGAAATATGAATGGTGGTTACTCTGTAACCAAAGACATTATAATATATATAATAAAATTACCAAAATCACAATGCATCTACATTGAAAGCAATATAGGTTTAAAAGAACTTATCGCTTTGCTGACACTGCATCAGAGTAACCTCTACCGTTGTGAGATTTCACAGATATTATAATAAGGTAGCAGACTTCACAGACATAAACAAATTGTCATAACTTGAGAGCGCCATGCTTACCTGAGACACCCGTTAGGCGGATGGTGAACGACTCGGAATACTCGGGGAAGCTGTCTGTGTCTGGGCTGATAAACAGCTGCGCCACCTGCTGTTGGTCGGCGAAGGTAACGTTGCCCCGGGTAAACTCAAAGTCGACGCCGTCAGGGAGAGGTTGGCCTGTATTCTCGTCCAGCACCTCCCAGTGTACCTGCACTTCACTATGGAACCCCCGCTCACGCTTAATACTGGGGAAATGGAACGGATATATAGATAAAGATTACCTACAACAACGAAGTATCATAATCCATTATTTGCTATTTGTTGTGTGCGTCAACAATGATCACAATGTTCCTTTGAAATGAATGTTAATGATATCATTTGATTGAAAGTTGATGATTTTTTTCCTCAAATAATCAAGTAGTAAGGATAATTTGTATGACGGTGACAACAAGAGTCATAAGAAGGAACGCACCATCCAAAGACCACGTGACTCTAATATGATGGTGACGTCACCCAAATAGCATGAGTAATAATAGATAGAAAAGAGGGGCAAGTTTTTACTTTTTGGAATAAGAAAATGCAATATTTACTTAAACTCGGCTGCTAGCCCCTCCTTGGTAGTCCTAGTGAATGGCGGGTCAAAGTGGAAGATGCCGTTGGCGTCGTCGTTGGCTGTGATGATGACCGTGGCCCTGTCCCCTCCAAACACCGATACGTCACCTACACACGACCAAGCAATCGTGGATATATTGAAGGTACGCAGTAAATTAGTGGCTTTTGTTTACTCTGGCAAGCAATCTGCGTAGACCAGAACAGACTGCTACAGCTCCCAAGATGTGATGGTGGGGGTATTGATACTATGCTTAAGGCTATCAATTACTTTAAAAAGCAGTGAACTGAAGTTTTCAAAAATTGTAAAATCATCCCTAGATAAAACTAGAAACAATACATCTTACTTTATCAAAACCACATCCAATAGGTGAGAATAAACGAGTTTGTCTTAAGTGATAAACGGAAAGGTTATCGTTTTATATGATAACTTTTAGCTGTATAAAATGGAAGATGGAATTGAAACGTTTATTGAAACTAATGCAAATGAACGTAATTATGATAAATGAATATTACGATAAATGAATTATTTCATAGGCTCCGTGGTCAAAAACCGTCATCAAAACAAAGTTGGTCAAATGAATAACAACTTAAACAAAAATAAAGGAATTGTATGCAAACTAATAAACGTCAAATATCAAAATAAAGTACTATCCGCCCAAAAACCCTTCACCAACGAATCAAGTCAATATAATACGTCAGCATGCAATTTTCCAAGACTAGTGGATGCGAGAAAATCACATGCTTACTGATACCAAGTATGGGAAACGTTAGTTTGTGTAATATCAAGTTACTGTTAGTGATATTGCAAATATCTGTGGGTAATTCACAAAGTTTGTGAAACAAGGCGATTCGGTAACTGACAGCAATTTCATTAGTTATCGAGACGATTTGGTGACCATTTATTTTGGATATAGTCACCAAATCCTTCAAACAAGTTGAACACACGAAAACACTCTCCAGTCTGTGGAAACCATATTCCCATTTATGTGTCGTATCTATATTGATTCAAATGATCACAATCTCTCGCATCAGCATCATGTTATGTCTACAAGAAATGCCGCTATCATTTACTGTATATGCAAATAATCAAAGAGCCTTTTTACATACCCTGAAACCGATAAAGTTACATGCCAAGTCTAGAAGCGTCTATAAAATCCTGAATATTGGAATATTTTGATTATCGGACAGCAAATGCTGCATCTTGATTAGTACAAGGAGTATAAGTATACCCTACATCATGCACTGCATTTTATATGTATAAAAGCCAGTTGTGACGAGTGACTGGCATGCGGCCACGTGACCGTCGTGTCTTAACGTATAGCCGACCACCTTGAGCACATCAACACTACCACAGCGTACAACATGGAATTTACCATCTAAGGCAGGAGCTGGACGACAAAACACAGCACAAAACAGGAATTAATAAATTACACATGTATGCACACGAGTATAGTACAACGCCAAGAGGAACCACATCCTTCATTTGTCCATAGCGCCAGTAAAAAACGAAATCTGACCGTTGTGCATATTAAGATATCTTACCATTTGGTATATTGCCTCCGAATTCTTATGAATTGGCTAACTGTATACAGTGCCGCCTAATTATGGATTTAAATGTATTTGAACCAAAGGAACCTTTCCTTTTCGTCCACCATGATGAAAGGTTTGCAATGGATCTCTCTTTATTATAATACTTCTTTTTTCATCTGATTATAATCTCGAATGTACCACTCGGATGTTTCTTGGGGAACCTGTGTGTGATTTTTTTTCCTCAAACTGAACATTTCGTACAGTGTGAAAGAAGTCCCTTACCCAATGGATAGTGCCATTTACCATTTTAGGAAACCTTAATTTGAACAGTTACTGAAAACAATTAGTGGCAGAGGTGATAGCTTATCTATATTTGATTTCTATTTTTTTCTAGTTCAAACTCTGAAATGGAGACAATGCTTTCTGCACCAACGATAATAATTTGACTTAAACCTGCAAGATAAAAGTATTTAATTTGCTACGATTGTCATAATGCTTCCTAGGGTTGCTCGGCGATGTATATCCTGCAGTGTATTAGATAACATACGCTGATAAACTTTGTATATTGTCAACGCCATTTAGTTTCATATTAGCTAAAGCGTGGCTGCCCTAAATTCCTCCTTTACTAGTTTAGACACAAAGCTCATTTGAATCTTAGAAAAGGATGTTGATTGACTTTAACACTTTACAACATTTACTTCTGAATCAATATTTGAATATATATGGATCAAAACGGTCATAGTTCCCTATCAAAATGATTTTACGTGAAAAAAAATAATATTCCCATAATCATCATATCTATTCCCTTTTCACACTTCTTATGAAAACAAAATCATAGGGTTCATTTGGAATCAGGGCAACATTCAAATCAGAAAAGATTATACAAGCGCAATCGAGTAACACATTAAATCAGCATCATCGATAAAACACGGTCAAAATGACAAATACTCCATACGATACAAGTCTAGCGTAACTTGCACAGAGTATGAGCATTAACAATATGCCCATGACAATGGTCCCTAGCTGGAACATTTACGCCAATTTCTGATACACATGAGTATCTTGAGCGGTAAATGGGAGCAGCTCACCTTCAGGGTCATAGAGAACGAGGTAGAACTGCTCGTCTGATTCGGGGAGGTCGTCGCCTTGCAGGATGACCGTCACGTCCACCTCGTCCTGGTCCGGCGCGAACGTGATCACTGTCTCGGTGAGCGGCTCGTAGTCGTGGTTCGCATGTGACGCCGTGCCGTCCACAGTGTGCACCTTGACCCGCACCTCGGAGCCCAGGCTGCCGTTACGGGCCACGGTCACGGTGACCTGGCCGAGCTGGCCCGCCGCCGGCTCCGGCACCCGCACCACCACCGGGTCTGAAAGAAAGCAATGAGAGGATGTTCAATACAACTAAGGCCTGTAATCTTTGCTACTGCACAGGAAAAAGCTGCAAGCTAGAGACTATGTACCTTTAAAAAGCGAGCTTGTGTGAGACTATGTACCGAGTCTGTCCCTCCGTGTGAATCAGATCTGCCATTTTCCCTAGAGACTGGGAAAGCTCACTTTCAGGATTCTGTTCTGAGATTATTGTACAAAGGGTAAATTATTGGAGACTGGGGAAAATATGTAAAGTACATCAATCTCAAGTACATGAGTCTCTCCATGTGAATCCCACTTAAGGAGCGGAATCCCATCCAACCACTGTTTATGCCTAATTATCAATTGATCATATTAATGGATAGTTTGCAGCTGTTGCTAGTTTTTGCCAGTAATGTGAACACGGTAGAGTAAAGGGGTATGCCGCCGCCACGACTAGACCATCAGATGTCTCCCCAAGCAAAGTTATATGCATAAAAGAAACGAGCCAATATTCCTGTAGTATACAGTTCGGTTGACTATGGTATGAGGTGTATCAGCAGTAAGTAGAATAGTTAGCAATAGCATGAATCATGTTCCTGATGGTAGATAAATCTCCAGGGCCGAGGAATAATGGAGAAAAGAAAACATGCATATAACACACACGAAACCCCACCTTTGAAGTAAATTGGGTTGTCGTTAGCGTTGACAGTGACCTCAGCAAGATAGGGCGCCCCGATGATACTGCCATCTGTTGGGTCAGTCAAGTTCACGATGAACATCTCCGGGCCTTCTGGGATCTGTCATGTCATAAGGAGAAAACAGTAGTAGGCTAAGTTAGAACGCATTGTACTTCAATTATGATAAAAGCAAAAGTTTGTATGTTTTATTCAGTATGTATTAATCGCTAAGGCACCATCCATAAAGTAAGTACCCAGTGAGGAGGGTGAGGGTAAATCTTTTGTGAAATTTGTGTATGTCCCTTGCTAAATCTATTGCGTACAAGACGTGGTGGAGGTAAACATTTTGAGAAATTTTGCGTGTGTACTTCATGGATGTCCCGTATATATGTGGAATTTCCAAACAAAATACATTAATCCCTTTCATATCAATTGTTATATGCTCATTTGGTACATCCTACGAAATACAATTTATCAATATTAGTCGTCATAGTCCCCGAATATGTGTTCCCAGCTATTATTTCTCATTCTCATCATGCACTCCAACTTACATCGTCTTCCCGTGAAACCAGGCGGAAAGCAGCCTCGCTTTGACCAGCCTGGAAGTTGAGTACACCGGACGCCGGTTCCAGATCCTGATTGGACGCTCCGTCGACCAGGTACCATCGCACGGAGACGGAGTTGAACAAACCTCGGCTCCGCACAACCGTCAGGAAAACACTCTGCGCTGAACCACCTTTACTTTCATCTGAAGGAACAACAACAAGAAACTTGTCTTCAGAATATATGTACATCAGTTATAGGACAGTACACAGTACGTGGATAAATCCGCCATTGCGATATTCACCAGCACCCCTTCTAGGGAAAAAGTAGAACAGAGTATACATGTGGTGCCTTATTTAATTCTGCAACAGAGACGGCTGATACTTTATTTATTACAAGATCTAAATCCAAGTCTGTCTCTGAAAAAGAATTAAAGTTGAGTTACTCACCTAGATTGACACTTAAAGAGTCGTCTTTAAACCGGAAGACGCCATACGGATTGTCATTCTCCAGCACGGTTATGTTGATGCTGTTCCTTTTGCCTATGGCAGCCATGTTGTCAGCACTAATCAGCTTCAGCTTGAAATTCTCCATTACCTGCAAGATAAGATACATCAGTGATAAAATTTCCCTTTATGCTGCTCTTATCTTCTGTGAATCAGTTCAGCCACTGAGTCTAGTCTCTAGTTTTCAAATGTAGTCATATATTATCTAATAGTTCAAAGAGTAAAATGTTATGGTATCTTCGATCAGATACAACAACAAAATGAGATTTGAAATAGATGAGAGATTGCAACTTTTCAACAGACATGACTAGACAAGAACACAGACCAAAGTAACACGTTGCCGAACATCCGGAGATATCTATATCTGTTGAGTATGAATTCTTTTCTTTGTGTGTAGCTTCTAACTCGCCATATCTGTCTAGTCTCCTGTCCAGTCAAGATTAGTCTACATCCGACCAGATCACGACAGACACATGTAAAAGAACAGGCGCACCTGGTGTTGCCGGGTCTAGACCACTCAATACCTGTCCGAACCTCATGGCGGTAGAAGGCAGCACATTCTATATATAACAATGTGCTCTACAGACCAATGCAGTATGTAAAGGTTAGACAAATAAAACTCATCCTGTCACAGACAAGCAGACACTTACCTCAGCCACTCGGTCGTCTCGGGCAATGATGGCGGAAGTCTTGCTGGTCTCTCCTGGTTCAAACGTCATCGCGTGGATGGCGCCGTAGAATTCCTCCTGTCCGTTAGGCTCAATGATGTACGTCACGGAACGTGTGGTCAGCGACCCGCCGTAACGTACCACCATAACCTCGATAGCCGTACCCTCCTCCTGAAAGAGCAAGTGCAAACGGAGGTTTTTATTGTTTCATTACATTCCCTTTATCCCTTAAAGCAGGGCCGTGATTTTCAGTGTGACAGAGGTAGCGCATACTGGGTATGAGTAGGGTGTACCTTTTAACCACATTCAATGGCCACGCAAGCATTTATTCATTATAATTGCAAGCTTATCAGCAAACAACAGCTATAACACCACTTCTAGAAACCCCTACATCCCTATAAATGTATTTGTTGATTTTGCTAATTTTCTCGCAATATTTCAAATACAAATGCATATATGGGTCACTGAATATAATATTCATGGAAATACCTCAATTGTGTAATTGTTAGCCATGTTGGGTCCAAATTCGAAGACACCTCCCGGCATGTCGTTTTCCTGGATGAGGATATCGACACTGTCAGCACCATCTTTGATCCGCTGGGACCCAGCGGGAGTGGCGCCAATAAGGCGGACACGCACCATCTCGTCTGTTTCCGGTATGTTGTCTGGCATGATATCTACCACGATGGTGGCCTCAGCTTGACCTGCGTGATGAATAGTATGAATAATATCCATAAGATGAACATTCTCTTCAAAACGTTAACTATAAACTGTTTTAATAGCTATCTAATTAAACTATGGTGTATATCAATTATCCAACAATTAAGGCCCGGCGTCCACTGACCTACCAATACGCTCCGATATGCCCCACGATGCACCTCCCAATAAAAAATCGAAATCGCGTTGGAAGGTCACCTATAATCAGGGCAGTTGAATTTATCACATTTATTTTTTCATTACATTTCCTATTGGTTGAGAGGTCTAGTAAGGTCAATAGGGACGGCACTTATCCTAGACCTTTTCAGAGAAACCAGCAATACCTCAATGCATGGCCCCGGACCTGACCATCCAATGACTCATCGCTAGATCCCAATTAGGCTATTAACCAGCCTATAGACGTCACAATTTGTTATGAAATTACGAAGTGATGACATACCTGACTCCATGACGATGCTACCTGAGGTGGGCCCCGTGTCGTTAAGTGTCACTAGGTGTGCGCTGGGTCCGATCCCCTCCAGGGTCCACTCGATGCGGGCCACGCCGTTTGTACCGTTCCTTCCTATCACAAGGGCAACCTGGATAGAATAGACACCCAGCTGTAGAGATCTTGATACCCCCGGTTTGCAAATCAAATCATTTTTTATGGACATACATGCATAAATGAAATTCACATTTTTGTTAAATTGGAAAAGGCTGTTTCCTTAAACATGAGCTTCCTGATCAATAGATATTGGAGATTGTACTTGTTTGATAGAACTATGCATGCAGCACAATGAAAACATAGCAAGGCCTTATTAGATATGATCTAATGTAATATTGAGCTGTCATTTATTTGAGCAGATTCGAGTTTCCGCATTTGTTATCATACGTAATGAATCAAGATATGTAATTGTTAAATCGAGAAACAGCTTTCATGTCTATTCTTTACTTAAAAGTCTTGCTTATTTTGAGGGTTGTGTGTATTGGTGTGTAGTAACATGTCGCACCTGCTGGACGGGGTTTACGGCCCCGTCAGGCTCCACCACTTTGCGCGTGCTCAGGTCTGTGAAGCCGATCATCCCGTTGGCCGCCTCGGGGCTGATACCTATAGTTAACGTCTGCAAACCGCCCAGCCGGGGACTGTTGTAGTTACCGTTAGGGGGCGCTGCCAATTAAAAAGATAGGATTATTACGCGTCTTCAGTTAAAGAGGGTTTTGTTTCCAATTTTTCTTTTTCGTAAACTTACCGTAGATATTCCCGCACATGTAGCGATAGTGCAAGTATAACGTAATTATGAACTTAACTTGTCGTCAAAAGTGTGGTTTATTGAAAAGAAAGTAGACAGATGTCAGGCAGTGGTTGGTGCAGGATTTAGGGTAAATGGAATTAAGGTACTGCTATCTATAAGCCATAGTCTGAGGTGCAAAGAGGTTTTCTTTCACCACGACTCTCAGGGCCCGACCAATGTGAGGCTGGAGAATGAAGAGCTATGGTCTTGCACTTTGACCAAACTGACCATTGACAAGCTGGACATCCAGTAGAGTGACGCGGAACTCGGCCCCGTAGTGCAGGAACGCCGCGTCCTTTATGTGAAGGCTGAAGGTCGTTGACACCTGCCCCGTCTCCATGGTGACGGACGCCGGTAGCGTAAGGCTAAACAGGTCTGTGTGTAGTCAAGAAAATAGCCTCTATGTTTCATCATCTTTGTTTACTATTCTGGTTTCGCATGATTATAAAGTATATTAGGTAAAGTATTCACCCCTGATCTCCATTCAGGGATGAACAGATGTTCTACTTAAATAGGTGAGGCACATAGCAGTTAGTGAACCAGTGAGGAAAACTGATCAAATTGGCTGGACATGAGAACCAGCCAGGCTCCACTGGAGAACTACCTCTTAATACACAGTTATAACATAAGAGAGAGCTGTTTTGAAGGTTGACTAAGACAAATGGGTATTTATCGATTCGATTTTTTTCATAAATGTAAGAGTGTGCACAGTATGAAATGACAACCCTGTTGGAGGGTTCTATGGCAGAGTAACCCGACCCTATACAGTGCTGGGTACACTGGCTAAAAGTATATCAGAATGAAGAAACATTAGGAACCCCAACTCATTTTGGTTGAGTCTACGCACTCTAGGGGGCACCACCTAGGGGGCGCCACCTAAGGGACTTTGTTCATAACTATGCCTAATTAAACAATAACTACAAATACCTGTGATAGTGGTGTTATCATAAACATAGTCAGCGGTATAGTTCACTGCGACGGCCCCCATCTCTCCTTCAGTTCGTAATAACGTGATCTCCAGGGTCCGAGGCAGCGACATCTGCAGTACAGGTTAAGAAGAATAAAATCATGATTGAAAGATTAAGGTGGCAGGAAAAGGTTTATATAAGAAACCCACATCATGTGTCTTGAATTTGATTATCATATTCATTCAAATAGGTTCATAAGTTGTTACAGCAAAGAACATTGTTTACAGCTATGCCTCAGCTCTGGTCTTCCTCGTGTACTTTATCCTCGTAGACCACTATAACTGAAAAGAGAGGTCCAAGCTCTCAAAAGCCAAGCTAAATAGTCTATGTCCACGATAAAACTTACCGATTTGAACATTTGAAACTTTTCTGCTGCTAACTGTATGACGCCGTAAATATCGTCACTATCCTCCAAGATGACGACGGCGGAAGTGACTCCGGCCATGCGCGCGTTCCCCGAGATGGTACCCGGAACCAGTTCAAACCGGAACTTCTCGGCCGGCTCGGCCACTCTGTCCGGGACAGGGTCCAGAACGACAAGAGCATCCTCCTGACCATCCTTGAACACTAACGTCCCGGTTTCCGGGGTTATGTCCTCGTCTACGGGGCTCGTCACGCCCTCGTCCAATCTCGTGATGACCCAGTCGACGCTTACCTCACCGAAGCGTCCCGACCCTCGCGTCACAACGATCTGCTGCCCACTGCGCCGCTCGGTCTCGTCTATGTAGTATACTGGTTCAACGACACCCTGCTGGGTTTGGATACGGAGCACACCGTTCGGCTCGTCGTTTGCCTCGATGACGACCGTAGCCACTGACGGGTCATCCACGACGGCGTCTCCGCTGAGAACGGCGAGGTACACGTCGAACTCCTCCGCCTCTTCAGGAATGTCGTCTGCTAGGATTTCCACGCGGACGCTTTTCTCCCAGTCGCCCACAGGGAAAGCTACGCTGCCGTTAGCTGCCTCGAAGTCCGTGCCGAGTTCAGCTGAACGAGAGCTGAAGTAGAGACCGACTGTGACAAATCCAGACAGCGGCCCGACGAAAGAGGTGGACTTGGTATTCAGGCCTCGGTAGATGGTCAGCTCGACGAAATGCGCCTTCGACTGTTCTGTCGTCACGTACTTCGCCTGTGGCGATCAAAGAAGAGCATGTTTTATACAAAGAAATCTTTATTCGATAGTTACAGCTGAAAGACTGATGCCTAATCCTTATATAGATGCACAATAACACTGAGAGTTATAAGAGCTATTAGAAGGTCATGAAGCTTGTGTGCAGAGAAATCAACTATCTCGGTTCGGATTAAATGAATTTCGATTCCAATATAACTGTGCTGGACAATTATGAAGCATTCTCATAGAACATAGGTCACATAAGATGGTTGATGTCTTATGTTTCATTGATTTGGGACACTGGACAACTTGTTATACATTGAATAAAATATTGATATCTACCATGTACATGCCCATATTTTACTAAAAAGAATGGTTCAGAGTGACTACTGCTTGTAAATGGAAAATAGTTAGAATGATCTACCTAAATCCATATCAACTTGTATGGTACAAGAGCAATAGCAAAATGTCCCTGTAGTCATAGCATGTGTGGTGAATATAAGGACTTGAAGTGCAAAAAGCATCATCTGACCGTGGAGAACCTGACGGGGGCGTCGTTGCTGGTGACGGTGAGTGTGACTTCCTGCCCCGCGGGGTCGATCGTCGGGCCGTTGGCGGCCGGGTCGGCACTCTGCCCGCCGGTCGCCGTCAGGAGCCGCACCACGAAACGTTCCTCATTCTCTGGGATCTGGATGAATATTCAAGGCAAATACTTTGTTGATTTGTTTCTCTATCTGCAGTATATGATGAGTATGCCTACTTAAGGCGATGTGACTTTCTTTCAAAATTATAGCTTAAAAAACAAGCTAATCACTGCAGAATACAAACCGGAAGTTCCCTAATGTCACCACATATTTTTCTTTTATTTTTATCATTCTATGTACACCAATGAAGGAGTTTCCACTTAGCCAATGTTCTACTTCCGATAAGTGACATCAATAGACATGAAAGGTTGTTAAGTGACAGTCCGTGTCAGTAGCCCCATGAATCTGTACTTCTATCCACTTCCTACTCTTATACAAATTCTTGGTAACACACAACAGATCAGCTTTGGGGAGTTTCTACTTAGCCAATACATGTACGACTTCAAAGACACATCAACATCCTTAAGACATCGCTAACACCATAGTAGACTTAACACTGGAAATGTGTCGCGTGTTACAAATGGTGACACATTGCTCTGTACAATTCATATCCTACATCCAAGTAGTCAGACGTAGTGCGCTCTGTTCCTTCCTCACAAGAGTCGGACTTGAGGTCATAGGCAAACTTATCTGACACAAAATGAAAATGATTTGCCGGGAACAGCTAAAATAGGATGATTTGGTATAGTGGAAACTGAGCCAATAGGAACCGCTGCAAGCAGGACCTCTGTTGGTGCAAGCCAGAAATTCTCTTAATGGGTATTGTTTCGATCCTTACCATCTACATCATTTCCAAATAAAGTAGTTTTTTATGTCCATGGAACGTATTGAGGTCATTTGCACATACCATTTCATTACGGTATTTCATTGGTGCAATTGTTAAAAGTGACCATAGCATGTTATCATGGGAGTCACATATTGTTATTGGTTAACTCACATCATCGTCCACAACCTCCAGTCTGAGGGCAGATGTCGTCTGCTCGCTGAGAAACTTCACAGTGCCGCTAGGTGGCACTACGTCTAAGCCTGCGTCAGCGTCGTCACCGACCTTTACCACCTAAAGGTTGGATCAAAGTCAAACATTTAGTACGCAGTCAATCCGGTAACGTATCTATATTGCTTATTCTACTATGTCAAGGTATATTCGATAGTTGGTGCAGTGTGCCGACACCAGGAGATGCTAAACACATCAAATCAAAATAGTGCCTTATTAAGTCCCTTCGTAGATGCTACTTTTTGTTGTCATCGATAGTTCCATAAAGAGACCATTAGGATTGCTGATTAGAGGTTAAAGACTCAATCACGACAGTGCCACACAAGGACACCTGCTACAAGGGCCATCGGGAACTAAGAGTGAGCTGCGTCGAGATCCATAACCACAGAATTGTAGTTGCAGAGTAATCTCCCGAGGTAAAAGCGAGTGAGATCGCGTAGCAAACCAAAATGAATGGCATATTTTCAGTGGATATGGATTTAGTGTGATTCAGATTTGTTATTACCCAGTCGCTATACTAAACATATGGAGCCTACAGATCGCTACTGCGTAGAATACGGAAAGCCATATTCTATACTCAGTAGAATACAGCTTTTTCTGCCATCTCAAGGGCACTTTTCGAACTACTTTATGTAAACAATTGACGGCGCTTACGTTGAGTTGCTAATCATTTATATGAATTTTGTTAATAGGTAGTCGAAAGGTGGGTAAGGTTAAGAACCTTGTCCATAACTCATTGGGTTTACATGGATTACCAAGAATAGTGAATCGCTAATGTGTATATGAATACTAAATGGATGAGTTTCCGATGCAAAGTATAGTACCAATGATATTACAAAACACACCATATGATATCTTATATATTCATCAAATTGGTAACGGATTTGTATATAGATATTCCATAAAAAAAACTGTCCAAAATAATCCTACTAATTCTAAGTTTAATGACATAAACAACCTATCCTTAGAGACCTATCATGTAAGATCATATAACAGATCTTATGTGACTGTTTATAAAGGTTTGTGTTAACATGTCTTAGCACATTTGCTGAACCTACCTCATAGGTTAGTGTGACATTACCAAAGATACCGCCATCACGGCGGACGTTCATGACGGGAAAGCTTGGTTCCATCACTGTATCTCTCAGCACCTGCAAAGCCACGGGCAATGAGGTCCCATTATAGATGTGAATTACATGTGTACAACAATATTTCAGGTATTTCCTTCCAGTCAGGTTATTCATATATGGTTTATCAATGAATCATTTAAATGGGTAAATATGCAATGTTGTCGTTTGTGTGGCCCAATATTAGATCGACGTTGAAACAGATAAAAACAAGGGTAATCCTGGGAGGAAAATACTCTTACATCAAAAGAGAACACTCCGAAGGCGTCGTCGCTGGCGACGATGGTGACGGTGGCCATGTTGGGTGTGCCCGCCACGCCGTCACCGTTAACCACCTTCAGTCTCAGCTGGAACGTCTCATCCGCTTCCGGTAAGTCGTCGTCTTGCACAGTAAATTCGACGCTCTCTTCCACTTCCGCCATGCCGGCGGGGATGACGAGAGCCTGTGACGTCCCGATAAAGTCGAAACCGCCCTGGGCGTCCGTGATCTGTGTAAATGCAGGGGGTCAATGCGATTTGAGTTTATTTCTGTTATTGTTATCATTCGGTTGTGATTCGCACAGAAGGTAAGTGTTTCAGAAGCACATACAGTTGCAGGATAGTTCAGTCAAGGTCCAGTTACACTCAAATATAGGCCCCAGCTCCTATAGAGTCCGTTTGATGAAGATGAGTTTGAGAATGATGCACAATACTATTCATACGGCTTAGTATTCTTTGTCGAACTGTATGTTGCTACGATCCATGACAAAATAAATAAACTTTTTATACTGATCCATAATCATAATACATATATTGCCAGAATTAAAAACTCAGGTCCGTTAGCTCTAAATGTTTTGTAATAAGAAGGAATCATAAAGAATTAAAGAACAAAATTGATTAATAATGTATGATAATTTCTTTATTTACCCAAACATTTTGCAAACTATATTTTGAACGTATCTTCATTTTTGATCGAGACAATGATGCGACTTATATAGATGAGAGCAGGGAACTCTGTAACTCTCCCTAACTTGCGTTACTAAGCCGTCGATTGGCAGAGTGTGTAAGGGTGTTGGAGGTGCGCCCAGTTTGACTTAGACAACGCCTGGATCCTACTGTCCCCTGGGGACCAGGTGGGCAAGGTGAACCGGCCCAGTTTCGAGCATAGCCTAGCAACCGTTCCCCTCGGGAGTGAGCAGGTCTGAGCTGCTCATTGTTCGCCAGCCTGGTGGTGTGCCTGCACGAGCCCCGCTCCGCTACGGTTTATACTCCAGCTCTGTGTTTATGACTCAGCAATGTCTTCATTGGAAATAATTCATAAGACAGTTTCGTCTATAGATTGAAGTATATAACTCGTATACTTATACGTAATATGAATAATGTTTTATAAATGAGAATTATTGTTTCTATAATTTTCCTATTGCTGAGGATAATTATATCTGATTTTACCATAACTATTTTACTATTGATTACTGTCCCAACCATTGATTCTGGCAATATCTGTCCTATGATCCCAGCAGACTGCATCATTCTCATTATCACCATCAATCTCACATACATACATATACATATTCCACGAGTTCCACGAAATTCCCATCCAAACCACCCTTGTTCCATGCCACTTCCTTCACAGCAACGTCAATTGAAACTTTACTTTACCATAAAGCTTTCTATTCTTAAAACATTCCTCACAAAATATGTATCATGATGTCCTTTGTATTCATGCTATTTACTTTAGATAAGGAGAAAATTACTTATAATCATAAGTTTTAACTTACCCAAATCAAGGGACTCTTTTCAAGTGTAATTACTATTTTTCCTCTAGAGTAATCTCAGAGCAAAATGTGATTAGTCAACAGATCAAAATCAAGCTCGCAAAGAAATGACTTACCTCGACAACAACGTTGACGGCACTTGAAGCCGTTCCTGCCTTGCGAAAGTGTACAGCGAACATTTCTCCTTCTTTGACGACATAAGAGGGATACATCATGGTAACAACTCCCTGGCCATGTGCTTCACGAGGCAACACGGCCAGGAGCACGACCAGGAGGGGCGCCCAGCCCCCCGCCATGCTTTCTGTGAGAAGAGGGAATTACAGAATTAGCATTTATTTTTTTATTTTTTTCAGAAATCAACAGCTCTGCAACGTGGCAGATCTTCCGCTGTGATGTTTACATTCACCGTTATGTACAACATTTAGTAAACATAGTATGTTATACATTATATCACAAGTATGATTTTACTATGCCCATTTTACATCTCAGAAACCTATGGACACACGCTATCCCATCCTAACACATATTATAAACGGGTACCAGTATTTTAAATGTACTACATTACACTGCTTTTAAGGCCCGACACCATACACTATCTTCTTGGTTTCTATCTCCAGTCGTACACGGACAGTTTATTTTTGGTCAGTTTTTTTAACATTCTAGTGGTTTCTGATCTTTGTATCGTTTCGGTTAGCTTGTTCCACTCCTTGATTCCACGATATCTTGGTGATTTCTGGTACAAACTCGTCTTCGCTCTTCTTTGCTTGAATAACACCTTGTCTGCGTTTCGTGTACACCTCGCAGGCACTTGGAGGTTATCCCGATTCTTTGAACGCTTATACATCCAGTTTAGTAGTTGTAGGTTCCTTCTTGTGTCTAGGTAGTCCACACCTAATTTTTCATGCAGCTCCATAGTCCTCTGTCTCCTGTATTTCTTGTATTGGACTACTTTGAGTGCTCTGTTTTGAATTTTTTGCAGCCGCTCAATGTCAGTCTTTCTTCCACCGTCTACAAGGTAACTACAATACTCCATGACGGGACGTATTACTACTTTGTATATTGTCAATGCCACGTGCTCTGTTATACTCCTTCTAATTTTCCCCAGTTGGAAAAGGCGTGCACTACTGTTTTTAATCATTGTGTTTATGTGTTTGTCAAACTTTAGCTCGCTGTCTATTTGCACCCCGAGGTAATTATAGTGACTCACTTCATTTAGTGTGGTACCATTGCAGTCTAGATCCAGGTTCGGTAAGTATCTTTTCCTACGTTTAGATGCAGACCAGCAAGTCTTAGTCTTGTTGGCATTGACTGTCATGCCATTACTGTCACACCAGTTGATTATCGTGTTTAAGGAATTTTGCAGACACTCTTTAGCTACATTACCGTTCACACTCGACGAGTAAAAAACCAAGTCGTCGGCGTATTGGATGCAATAACTGGTGTGAACTTTCTTACACATGTCATTAACAAAAAATATAAAGAACAACGGCCCCAAGACAGAGCCTTGGGGAACACCAAAGTCTACTCCAGTCCGCTCAGATATTTTATCGTTTATTACTACCTGCTGACTTCTACCTGTTAAATAGTTATGTATCCAGTTCATGATATTCGTTGGCAACGGGAGTTCACTTCTCAGTTTTGCTTGTAGCAGTTCGTGTGGCACAGCATCGAAAGCCTTTCTTAGGTCTATGTAACAAATTGCGGTGGACTTACCCTCATCCCTAGCTTCATACAAGTATGTAACAAAATTATAAATAGCGTCCTCCGTACCGGTTTTGGGTCTAAAACCATACTGACTATCTACAAGCGTGCAAGCCAAGTCCATCTCTTCAGAGATAATACTGTGAACTAATTTTTCTAGTACTTTTGAGGGGGCTGCTAGCAGTGTTATCGGCCTCCAGTTAGTTATCTTTCGTGCATCACCCCCTTTCGGTATTGGCACCACAAGCCCGGTCTTCCAAGCCTCCGGGACTATTCCAGTATTAAGTGAAGCCTCGAACAGGTATGTGAAATGCTCGATGAGAATTAACATTGTGTCTCTCATCACTCTGCCTGAGACGTCCTTAACACCTGAAGCTTTGCTTACGGAAATGCTATTCACTAGTTTTTCAATGTTTTTTTGTAGCAGACTGTATTCCTTAAACTCATGCTCATTCCTATCCTTATTTAGCTCCGTTAGCAGTTTATCGTATCCGGGTCTATCAATACTTTGGAATAGTTCACTACCGACTTTCGAGAAATATTTATTTATGTAATCTGCAGTCATTTCGAAGGCAACACTATCACCTGTGTCTTCATCTATCAACGAGCAGTTCTGTCTTAGTTTAGTCCCATTGAGTAGGGTGTCGATACCTTTCCAAAAATCTTGCGGTTTATTTTTGTTTAACTCCAGCTGCTCAAGTACATACGCATCTTTGGCTTTTTTCAATCCTATTTTTATCCAATTATTTAGTTTTTTTGCCTTTTCCAGGCTACTTATATCGCCAGTTTCCTGAAACTTGTTAATACAATGCTTGCGCTCATTTATTGCATCGTAGATATCGTCCGATACCCAGGGATCCTTCTGATGTATAAACTTATGTTGCTTTATAGGACATTTATCATTCAAGTAGCTATTCATTTTGCTCACTATGTAGTCCCATAGAAAGTTTGGGTCATAATTCTCCCAATATTCACTCCAGTCTTGATTTCTTAGGAAATTCTTATAGTTATCGTACTCATAGTTCTTATAGCTTCTACCCTCAAACTTGGTAGGCTTTTTAATTAGCCTGTCCTTTTTTCTTCGTACATATACAGGTAAGTGGTCACTAATTTTGTCTTGTCCCACCCAGCTTTCTTTCACGTAAGGTGTATTCGTGAAGATTTGATCTATCAAGCTGCCGCCGGTCCCTGTCGGATGAGTTATCCCATCTATATACTGTTTTAACAGGTGATCTTTGGTAAAAGTTAGTAACTGCCTTGTTGTCGGGCTTGTTCCTTCATAAAGATTACTGTTTGTGTCTCCCAACACCCAAATTTCTGCATTTTGAGCATCTTCACTATCTAGGATTTCTTGCAACTGTTCTGTTAACACCTCCATACTCTTGTTAGGCGGCCTGTATACTGTTATAACTAACATTTTCTTGAAATTTGGTTTCAGTACCTTTACAGTTAGTACTTCAACTTCGTCTAGTGTTTTTGACATTTCGGGGATTTTTTGGCAATAAGGGGCAAATTCGTCTGCGATGTAGCAGGCTAGGCCACCACCAACTCTATCTGTTCTATCCTGTCTGAAGATTGTTTTCCCTCTTATCCCCAGCATTCTATCACTATACTTATCATGTAACCATGTTTCGCTTAGTGTCAGGAAGTCTATATCTGCAAAAACAATCCTTGCTTGATCGAGGTTTGCATATAGACTTCTGATGTTATAGTGACAGAAGACAATTCCGCCACTTACCATGGTACTCAGGCAGTCCCTTTTTTAGAGTAGTGCAGTTTTTAGAAGCCCAGTGGAATTTTTCCAGTGGGTTTCTAAGGCAGCCACAGAGTCTTGTCTGCTCTATGGCTACCCACTAAGAGGGTGGTGGGATAGGTTTAGGATGGCAGTTGACTGAGGGGGGAGGGTCCACACAAAAAAAAAAAAAAAAAAAAAGAATTATTTTATTATAATCCCATTACGGACTGCCTTACGGCCATTCCAATTTAGAGTTGAACTGTACCGATACTATTATAGTTGTTAACATGTTTATTTCTATTTGTATGACAGACATAGTATATGCATAGATATAAGCTAGTATAAATATAAACATATGTAGAACAAGGGAAAACTGAATATAAGTAGATTTAAGTTCAGGTGTCACATCCAGGCATGGCATGCTTAGGGTTATGATATTAACATTACTGCGTGTGTCCATATATGTAGTATTTACCCTGCTATCTCAGCCCATAGATATATATAAATACAAGGATTTATACCTCTATCATTTATCATCTTAAACAGATAGCAGTGTGATTTTCATACATGTATCAAGAGCAGACGTGACTCGCCTTACGGCCTAGTCAAAAGCATTGCACATATAACAATATCATTTACACAGGAATTCAACGTACAAACATATGTATGTAAATGCAAAGTGACTCGCCTTACGGCCTAGTCAAGCAGCAAGTTAACAACGCTGAATACACATGTTTCATTCCATTTACAGGGCCGCCGCATTACCTGCAGTGCACATGATATGCAATCGTAGTTAATTTCATATGATGCAATGAATGTCAAACAGTTCGTTGAGATGATGTGTGCCAGAGAAGACAGTGTGTGTCAATTTTATGCAGTTGTGCGTATGAGTTGCCTTACGGCCTACTTCATCTGGAACTCTTTACGACCTATGATATAGTAGCATACTCGTCGCTTTCCTTTTTTGTCGAGCTAATATACTCCAGGTCAAATACGGTAGCAAGTTTAGATCACGTAACCTTAACTCCCAGGTGTTGTAAAATAATGGCATAGACTGACTTCCTTACGGACATCAGGACCTTATTACTACTTTTCGTGTTATCACTTTGTGCTAGGTATACGGGGTTACGTCTGATTGCCTTACGGCCGTCAGTAAAACATAACGTGACTACCGGTGTCCAGTTGCTTGTACATTTCCTACCGGCGAGTGAGTTCATGGCCAGTTTCTCATGCTCGCGCGAATCGAGCGAAGTATGATATTCACTAGCTTGTTGTAGCATGCATGGCTTAGGTGACATCCGTCTGGTAGTTTGTCGTACAGGATTGACATCTTCTTATTTTCGGAGTGCACCATATATTTTTTTTTTTTTTTTTTTTTATTCATGTAGACAGTTACATTCGCCTATCTAGGCGTTCTTCCATGTAGTCGAAAAAGAAGATGAAAGTAAATGACAGAAGCATTTCTTTACTTATTTCGAACTTAGGGTCATGAATCCCAAAAGTCCGGATTAGATTCTTTCACTTAAGGTAATTTTTTAACATATATACATATACATATACAAACATAAATACAGGTACAGGAGGTGGTTGGAGAATAGCATACTATTAGTCACATAAAGATATTTGCGCCATATGAGTATTATTTTCATTTTTAATATTAGAGAGTTTTTCCTATGTTTAGAACTGTGACCAACGTCATATGACCATTGGTTATGCCGAAAAATTGTTTATTCATGGTAGTTTAAATTATCTACTTTCTTAATAACTTGCTTGAAATATCTTGTTGCTTCAATTTTTTGCACATCTTTCGATAACTGATTCCATAACAGCATGCCTATATATAAGGGTGATCTTCTGTATCTTTCAGTACGAGGTCTTTTAATTTTCAAAATAATTTTTTTATCCTGTCTAGTTCTCGCATTACTTATTACTAGGTTGTCATTTATTTTGCTCCACCGGTGGATAATACTTAGCAGATGCTGGCTTCGTCTAATGAATAATGGATTAATTTTACATATAGCGTTTAATTCATCTACTGAAATATCTCGTACATTCCTTATGCCTACTGCAACTCTCAAACATTGATTCAATATTACCTGCAGGTCATTTTGTTTCTTTTTTGTTAGTGATACATGGATAACGTCACCATATTCCATTTTTGGGAGTATCATTTGTTTTATTATTTTAATAGAGGTTTCCTTGGGTAATAGATATTTGACATAGCGTAGTCTAAACATTTTTGATCTTGCAGCAGCAATTATCCTGTTTATGTGCTTATCAAAATGTAAGTCTTTGTCGATTTCAATTCCTAAGTAATTGTAACTCGTTACCAAATCTAGTTTTTCACCAGCGATTTTGCAAGTTAAGTCCTGATCCAGTCTGTTGTTTTTTGTACTCTTTACCCACATTATCTTAGATTTTTTAGTGTTTACAGTTAGTTTTCTAGTTTTAAGCCACTCCGTAAGTAGGTCTAAATCTTCTTGCATTAGGTCTTTCATTGCCTCTAAATTATTGCCTGTAACTATCATCACCATATCGTCTGCATACATTATGGTTTCACAATGCCTAAAAATACTAAACATTTGATTTATGTATATAATAAATAGTACAGGACCAATAACAGATCCTTGTGGGACTCCATATTCAATGTACTGTGTATCTGACATCTGATTATTGCCTTTGACATTTTGTTTCCGATGTGATAAATATGATTTAAACAGGTCTATGGTTCTATTGTGAAAATTCAGCTCTGTTAATAAATTTAGGAGGATTTGATGGTTTACACTGTCAAATGCTTTTTTTAAGTCTATAAATGATATTAGGGTGTGATTTCTATTATCTAAGTTATAATATAATATATTTACCAGTTTAAAAATTGCTTGAGCAGTTGATCTGTTGGGCATGAATCCATATTGGTCGTGATCTATAATGTTATTTTCTTCAATATGTTGCATTAGTTGGGAATGAACTACCTTTTCCACAATCTTAGCAACAGTTGGTATTACCGAGATGGGCCGCCAATTACCTTTATCATTGAGATTACCTTCTTTTGGTAGTGGTGTTACTATTGCCATAGATAGCTCTTCAGGGAATTTAGAATTGTTTATTGTTTCGTCAGTAATAGTTCTTAATATACCACTATTTAGCATGAGTGCCTTTTTTAACGTTATAGCATTACAGTATTCAATACCAACAGCTTTGCTTTCCTCTATATCCCTAGTTAGACGGATTAGTTGTTCATCATCCGGTTTAACAATTTCAAATATTGGATTTTCATAGATGTCATTGTGATTGTTGAGGGGTCTATTATTGTCTATTTCTATTTTTTCAGCTAGTTCTTTCCCTACATTAATGAAGTAATTGTTTAGCTCATTTAACTTTTCACAAGTATTTAGTTGATCGTGATTCACAGTTTGTTTCGTATCCTTACCCCAAACCTTGTTGAGCTCCCTCCAGAACCTTTTAGGGTTTTTTTCATTCTCTCTTAATTTCTTTTCTACCTCCGAAGCAGCATGTTCTCTAATTAGTCTGTTTATCTCTTTGCGCAATATTCGTATCTCTCTGAGTTTTGCTTTATCCGGAGGGTTTGTCTTGCGAAGGTTACTCAACAAGGTTTTTCTTTCGTTGATTTTGGTCATGATAGCCTTTGGCAACTCCAGATTACCTTTTACAGTTATTTCGAATTCTCTAATGGGGCATCTTTCATCTAGATAAGTATTTAGGTGATCCACAAATTTCTTATAGGTTTCCCCGGTTGCTTTGGTTTCATATGAAACATCAAAGTCTCGCATATGCTTTTTAAAAGTATCTTGTTCTACTTTTTTAAAGTTTCTTCCTTTCCCTTTGATTTTTTCTAGTTTTGTTCTAGTACATTTACGTATTGCATATATGGGTACATGATCTGATATGTAAAAGTTAAGGTTACCTGATTCCATTATATGATTTGCGTTGGTGTAAATGTGGTCTATGGTACTACTGCCCTTATTATGGATATAGGTTTCTTTAGTTTGCAATTGGGTAAGGTTATTATTTATCAGAAATTGTTTAACTATTTTCATTTTATTACTGGTATTAACTTTTGCGTTGACATTAAAATCACCTAGGACCCATTTTTCCATGTTTTTAAATTGTGTGTCATTGAGTATTAGACTTGGCTCATTATAACAGCTGGCACTATCATTATGGGGTGGTCTATACACACATATTAATAATTTTTTTCGATGTGTAGGTACGGTTTCTATGCAAGTTAAAATTTCAAATTTAGGTGTTGACCAGCAGTGCTGTGTAACTTTCTTTATATAATTACTTTTGTGTTCATGATAATACAGGGCAACTCCTCCCCCAATCTTTTCTATTTCATATTTCCTGTCATTTCTTAATATGTTCATATTTCTTATCTTTAGTATACTGTCAGGATGTTTATCTTTTAGCCATGTTTCAGTTACAACAATATAGGTAGCTGTTGAGAATATAGATTCAACTTGCTTTATTTTTCTATACAGGCTGTGCACGTTCGCAACAATGAACTTCTCTCCCTTTCTATTTTCAAAATCTTCAGGCGAAATATATCGGGATAATGTCATTTTATAGTATTTTCACAAAACCAATGTATACCATCCTCCACCAATATCAAAACAAACATAAACAATACAGTGGTGCAATACGGGTGCATAACACATCCTGCTGCTGAGATCTCAGTCAGCGGGCGTAGCTTTAGTGTATCTGAAACACCTAGCATGTTACAAAGTTGTGGGATTGTGCACAGTTTTAACATGGTACATATACAATTAAACTAATACTAGTATCTCAGGTACAGCGGGTACTTTTATGTATTTACTTTTGATTATTGTCTTCCTAACATTATCTATATTGTATCATTTCAATATCCATTATAATAATTATTTTACAGTTCGTAATTCAAATCTTCGTATATATGATATAATAATATTAATAATAACAATACTGATAGTGATGATCAAAATAATAATAACAGTACTAATAATAATAATAATAATAAGGCATGCTTACGATACTTGGTGGTTATATAACACACCATATATCTATATAACTAGCTATCGATCAACTGGTCATATGACTCAGTACTTACTTATTATAACATGAGCTTCCTCGAGCGAAATATATGACTTTATAGAAAGTTAAGGTACAATCTTGTGGTTATATAACACACTTGTAAATATAATTGCTGTTAGCTGTCTGGCGACTGGTTACGTCTATCTGCTGGTCATATGACACAGTATGTACATATCGTATCATGTATTTATATCATTATCATTAGATTTTACGGTCATATGACACGTAAATTCATTTTCAGTGCGGTGATATGACTCGCTATTTCTAAGGGACATATACTGAGTTATTGATGTTTTCCAGTTTGAGTGTTCTTGTTTATGCAGTGCGATAATATCCTAGCAAGACAGCTTGCAACTTCCTGGGTTGGATGCACTCCGTCGTACAGTCGGTGGTAAGTATAGATCGTGTGTCTTCCAGGTCTGCTTTTTTGAATTTCCCTTGCAAGGTAGGGGGTGTAAGTACCCTCACTTTCATTCATATCACAGATCAGTTCATTGATCTTACGTATACGGTGGTGCAGAGTCTGTTGTTCGGCAATAGGGCACGGTTGACGGTTTGCGGAGGCGAAATCTACACCATAGATCGTTCCAATTATCACTTTGGAGTGCGGAGTCATTGCCTTAATGGCAAGTTTGGCATCCACTAATTGTTCTGTGACTTCATTGATAGCTACATCGTCATTTTCATGTGCTAGCGAGATATGTCTTGTTTCAGGATCTAACTTTGTCAGATTATTAATCCCTGCTAGGAAATAGATCGCGTTGTACTCTTCTCCTTGATGTCTTTTTACCCTCGCTAGATTCACTGTTTTTTTTGCCGCTCTCGCAATGTTTGCTCCTGAGATATATACAGTTTCGAAGTCTCTTGGTCTCCATTGTGATAGGAAATAATCCATATCTCTGAGTCTTGAATCTCCTATTACTAGGTATTTGACAGTCGAGTTTTGCATGATTTCTTTGCAATAGTCCCTGTTTTAATGGTCTGTAGTGTGTTTCTACCACTACCATTTAAGTCAATCACCTTAGACCGAGTCGCGGTCAGCTGTCCGCGGTCATATGACCACCGGGCCGAGTATGGTGAGCCGTTTCTACATTGTTACTTCCCTTATTTTTTTGTTAGTTTTTCTCTTCTCAAGTCAAATCGCATTGCCATATGCAATTCCCCTAGTTTGTTTTTTCCATAGTATTTACCCAGAGAGTAAATTTCATCCTCTATATCTGCAAGTGTTGCTATGTGGGGAGTCGCGATTCGATTCCCTTGGTTGTGCCGTAGTATAACCCTGTTTGCATACATGCAGAGCGAGTCGATTAAGGCCTGTTCGTCTAGACTTGTGTAACTAGGGTCGTATACAGACAGTTTTAGCCCAAAGTATGTGCCGTAACAGACATGTACATGTGGAAAGTTATTCATGTACATACGGTCTATATCCTTAAGTTTCTGGGCCATGACTTCCATGAATTCAGTGGCACTGGTGTATCTGGGTGTTATTTGCTTGGTTCTGCGATCCCGCTTAGTAGTAGAACAGATCCCTCCACAAAGTACCACGAACTTCAGCTGCGGTCCAGCACACGGTACCATCTTCATTCCGGTTAGATCTAATTCGTCTATAGAGGCTCCACCCAAACTTATTGCGTCAATTACATTTGGATCAAGTCTGAGAGTTTGTAGAATACCCCCTATACGTGAATCTCCTAGTATCAGTGCCGCCATGTCGTACTCTCTTGGGTCAGTATGGCTTGACTAAGTCGCGGCGATCATGTCTCTCACCTCTTCAAGTAGAGCACCGCATACGTTGGTGCCTGGGAAGTTCTTGATTGCTAGCGCCCTCTCGTAGGTGACGCCGCACCCCCAATACATATCTGAGGTACCTTCGATTAGTTTCAGTGGTCGGGTATCCAGTAACTTGCGGGACAGGTCTTCGTTTTGCATGAATTTCAGCATTATCACGTTCTTGAGTTTCTCCCGTTTTACCTCATTCCACACCAGATTACCGTTTATCCTTACTTCCTTTCCTATCTGCTTTATAACAGGGATCGATACTTTCGTAGATTCTGGCTGCTGCGTCTTCGTCACCATTGTACTGGGCCTTAACAAATTGGTAGCCTTGTTCGGCGCTCGAAAAGAACAGCGTTCGGTTTATATCACCTTCTTGTACGTGCATTTCGATGTCACACTGATGTAAGTTGCTTAGGAAGGCACTTTTCCCTGCAAATATGCATGCATCTTTTGTTCTGTGAATACACTCGGGTTTGGGCATATTTGTTTCCCTTTGGGCAGCAGTGCGTTCAGTCGCGACTGGCGCGTTAGGGATAGTAACGACCTCTTCGGGCTCCTCAAGTGGGGGAGGGTTTTCCTCCATGGCCTCTTCGGTTATTCTGTTATGAATCGGCTGCTCAGGAGGTACTTGTCGGCCTTGTTTACGTCTTTCGATGTAATCAGGTGGCAACATGCTTGTTGGCAGTAGGTCAGCATTGTCAAGTGTGTAGCCTGTACCTTCATACCAGAGGCAGTCGTTTTCGAAACTGACTTCCTTACGTAACCTCCTTAGGTACCCGGTCACCATACGCAGTATTCCGCGCTTTCGACGGCTCTCCGCCGGTTTGTCAGGTGCTATGGTTATGTGTGATAACTGTGACCTACTAAGACGAGGGGCTGACGCCAAAAACAGCTGTCGTGCACTGACGGTAGAGAAACTGATCATGATTGGGGGCGGCCTTTGTCTGTTCGACGCATGTTGTTTGTTTCTACTTCTGTTTAGCCGTTGCACATTTAGCACGTCTTCTTTTGGTATGATAACCCCTATCGCATTGCATACATCGTTGATAATACTGTCGAGACTCTCGTTTTGACACTCTTCAAAGCCAAATAAAACTATGTTTCTGTCTCTAGCTGGGAATTGGTAGACAATGTTATCTTCACTATTGGGAGCTATATTACCACCTCTAGCATGGCGATTAGCACTTGTGCTTGTATTCACTTTGTTTAAGAGATCTACTTGTGCTGCCAAGTTTTTTAGGGTATTTTCTACCGCATTTACTCTCCTGTCTGTAGCGTCTTGCCGCGCATCCAATTTATTGTTATTGTTAGTTATTTCTACTTTTAGCCGCTTCAGATCCTCCGTGAGCTCGCCCATGTCATGTTTTTGCGTATTTTCTAGTTGAGCGATACGTGCATTTAGATCATCCTTCGTAGGCAAGTTTGACATCATAGAAAGTAACAGTTCGAATTTATCAACAGGGTTTGACATAGCATTTGTTGCTTCGTGATCAGCTATCGATTCATGCGTGCCTACCGCGCCCACCTGCAGTGGGTTCTGTTCGGGCATGGCGGTCGCCATTCCTAACAGTTCCTCGTCGAACGCTTCCTTTAAACTAGCGACAGCATCGTCTTTGCTTCGATTTTTCAGATTTAGTTTCAGTTTTCCTATCTTACTTAGTTCTTCCAAACAGGGACTTGTTGAGTTAGTTCTAAGTCTTTTTCTAATTATGGATTCTTCATTGGACATGGCTCGGCACGGTGAGCGATAATACCCACATTTGACCGCTTTGACAGAACGGACTTCAGTGACCAGCAGTACAGGTGGTTCTAATCCACAAAAATCAGTTACAATTTGAAGTCATCGGATCACAATTCATTGCCATATAAATCTATGGTTCATCACCTACTTGTGGTCCTTCTTTAGAGACTTTTAGGTCCATGTATACCGTATTTTGTGTGGATCCTCTCCCTGGTGCCGCTCCGCACGTCCGTTCAGTCAGCCATTAATTTACGTAAATATCGCTATCTCAATTCATGAGAGCACAAAAGGTTCGGAGGATTCTAACATGTCTAAGACATCGGGATGTATGTGACCAACATTTTTACCAAGTATTTTGACGTACGAAGACAGTCAGCCTGTTTTCGTATTATCATATACCTAAAAATGGCGAAATTTTATCTGGTCACGTCATCACATACCCCGTACCTCACAGTGTGGCGTACTGGTATAAATACGCCATGGGTAGGAGCGGGCAGTATATGTAGTTCATACAGCCACAGGTATATAATAATATACGGAAACTGGCTTACTGTAATACGCGGTGAAATTGTTGGTTACATACATCCCGATGCCGTAGGCAGAGGGATGTATGTGACCAACATTTTTACCAAGTATTTGACGTACAAAGACAGTCAGCCTGTTTTCGTATTATTACATACCTAAAAATGGCGAAATTGTATCTGGTCACGTTATCACATACCCCATACGTCACAGTGTGGCGTACGGGTATAAATACGGTATGGGTAGGAGCGGGCAGTATACGTAGTTCATACAGCCACAGGTATATAATTACCTACCTATTATAAAACGTGTAGATTCTGATAACATCCGCTTGGAGAGTCCCCCGCACATAGAGACAAAGGGAACCCGACCTAGGCTTGGAGACTGAAGGGCCACGAGAGTGAGATTCTCGTACAGTACTTAGCTGAATCCTGCTGATTTTTTTTGTGTTTCTCTACACAGATATACTTCTATCCTTAGGATTTGTTTCTATCCATACTGAAATCATAATTTAAAACTGTAGTTTTCTAATTGACTTAACCCGTGATCAGCCACGAGAATAATTGCGCTGGTTCCTGGCAAAATACCTGTGTCATCGAAATAATAGGAGCTGTAAGGACCTGTGTCTAAATGCGGCCGACTTTCACCAGATGGCGTCGTGCATGGTTCAGAGTGCCCCTCTGATACCCCTCCCCCAACCCACCACCACCACACTAAGTATTTGGCCCTGCAAGAGTAAGTGACTGTGTGGAGCGGTCATTAGAGCGTCCGTTTGCGTACGCGAGTGTTTGGGGTTCGAACCCCGCCCCAGGTAGTCTTTACATCCCTTTTTTCAAATATTTTTAGGACTCGCACTCGACGAAGTCGCTAGTAATACTTAAAGTATTGGTGCTCGGAGTCTCTCAGAGTTCAGTCTTGGTACCAGTATTATCCAATGATCAGTGATTGAGCTGGAGTGTCCTTGACGAATCACAACTTCTACAAGACAAATTACTACGAATCCTTTTTAATATCAAACTGGGCCCAAATCAAGAGTATATGAAGAAGTCCAAATTATCTCAAAGAAGGTAGAACCATCCAATTGTTACATTACTCTTTTCATCTGAAACAAAACCCAGAACTTCTAGAAACCAAAAGAAATGTTGGACTCCGAATAATTATCCCATCAACCATACACCTGGTGTATGAGAGTATAAAACTGTATAAATAGTGTATGAGAGTATAAAACTGTATCAGACCTATCCCTATATTCATTTAGTCACATGGCATTCAACAATACAACAGTCGTTCCTCCGAGCTTATGGTTGGGAAACAAACAGATCAAGTTGATGTTTGATAGAAAACTATGATTATATACAATGGAGTTTTGTACTGCTTAGTTACTATACACATTTTATGTCGCCAAACAAGAAGTGTTCTTCTCCATAGGGATACATATATAATAAGTACAGTAAAACCCCGCTTAAGGGAACACTCTTACGCTCCATACTGCACTCGGCTTTGCCTCGCGCAGTAATACGCGACCTTGCCGTCCTGCGATAAACAACAACTCGACAAACTCTTGTTTGGTTTCTCCTAAGGATTGCTTGACCATATAACTGATGCCTCATTGATAACGACAAATACAATAAAATGCGATATATCCTAACCCTCTTTTTGTAAAAATGAAAGACTTCACCTTACTCAAGTGTTTCTTTCTCAAGTGTATTCCAAATAGACATCCCTACATAAGTTTCTGGATTTTTCGGTTTTTGGTCTTTATAATAAAAGGTTAGCTTTACCTGTTGATCTAGTTGTTCTCATTTCTTCACTGACATTAGGTATGGTAGGTATTTCCCTCATATGGTATAAGCTCTTTATGACTCCTAGTAAAAGTTTTAGTCTCCTCTCTGTTGGTACTTCAACATTACATTGGTCTACCAGTTCATCATTACTATAATCCACATAGGCATTTCTTCCCAACACAATTCGTAAACCCTTATAGATACAGCGATCTAGACTCCTTTGATTCTGTTTTGTAGTTCCCTCAATCAGAATCGAACAGTGATCTGAAATTGGCAGAAGACAGGACTTCACAATCTTTTTAGCTGTCTCTATGTCGAATAGAGTCCTATATAAAAAATATTTCAAATCATTGATTAACAGAGGCTACCCAAACTGTCTGTGTAATCAACCGAGTAATCATCTTTTAGAATTCAACTACAATGAGCGGCTTTTAGTTTCCTTGTGTAATAGAAATTATCAGAGTGTGAGAGCAACTGGTGCTTCCATAAAATGGATATTTTCTATTTCTTGTGTTGGCCCCTTTTCATGTAGACTATGTAGCCATAGAGAACTGTATTATATTCAGATAGCATTATTACTGTGCTGCATACTGATATACAGATATAAATTGATTTACATATCGCATGTTCCCTTATATCAGCTGTAAGTTGATACAAAATGCACTATGGCTAAGTGATAGAGTCACTACTAATGTAGAAATGCCACAAGGGATACAGTTTGTTTGTTTTTGTTTGTTGCTTTGATTTAACGTCCAGTTAGCCATTGCAGGTTCTCACCAGACTTTATCAAGGTTCTATTACACCACAAAGGGTGGTGATCGAATCTATGTAATGAATTTAGGTAGAAATCCCACCCCTACACATTTACCGAGGTGAGAGTTCTTTTACTTCCCACACCACATAGACCTTAGGTTATGCAAACTACATTCACAGCATATCTATTCTTTCCATAAAACTGAGATATAGTTTTTAGTAAGAAGTAAATTGAATGTGATCATTTCAAAGAGGACAGGAATTGGTTTTTAAAAAAAATCTGCTTGTATAGTAAAGTAGACACTTGCATTTGGTGTTAGTTGAGGGGACACGCCTGGTGGAGTCTCTGTCTACATATGGCCCCGATCTACTTAATACTGTCGTGGTCAGTGATGCGCAGAGTGGTGATTTCCGGGGGTGGCAGCAGTGATCGCCCTTCACCACGCACAGTGTGCAGGTCATTAATCAGCTTCTGTATCGAGTACTTCTATAGAGTTTTGGATCACTAGCCCAGCTAGACCTTTCTTAAATGTCACAAGCCTAAAGTCCTATAAAGTAAGTACAATCAGTCTATTGGGGGTCACTATCTAAATTGTAGGTAATACACCGTTCATTTCATATTACAATATATATTTCAATATATCATCATACCCATATCTTATTATGCATCCTTGTCCCCTGTAAACTTGATATGAGGTATCGATGTCCAAAACAGAATAAATTATCAAATTATCAAGTTTAAGTAAGTAAAATTATTGGTTGAGAAGGAATGGGTAATGTGAACATAACTCAATTTATCCTACCCCTCATATAAACCTCCATAGACTTTACATGGTGTAACTGTATGCCATGATTTTGCCATAAAATATCTATATGCCACTCATGATATATGAAGTTAAAAACAAGTGACAGCGTAGGATAAAATCTAAACGCCACTTTATTTCGTCTTCCGCTACAGATATCATTCCGCGAAGACGACTCACGCCATATTTAACAATCATATGAAATTTCGTGACGTTCCCTGACAGTACTGACCTAATCAAAGCTTAGAGCAAGGATAAAGGGAATTAGTCGGCCAGGGTGTTATGGTTATATTATGTAACTGGACAGTGCACCAGACAAGGAAGTCTCTACTGTCCATTGGTTATTTTTTTCTGTCAAATGAAAAATGTGAGAAATATATTACATAATGATTTATGCGGACTTATTAGCTCGAAAGAGTGAACAGACTGTTCGGCTATTGAGAGAGTTTCTCTTGACTAATAAAGTCTGAATGTCTAGGGATGGATATTTTATATATATATATATA
Organism: Alentia gelatinosa; assembly: GCA_950022655.1. Taxonomy (NCBI): domain Eukaryota; kingdom Metazoa; phylum Annelida; class Polychaeta; order Phyllodocida; family Polynoidae; genus Alentia; species Alentia gelatinosa. Next base: position 42,503,615 of record OX465583.1, on the reverse strand, counting down.
TATATATATATATATATATATATATATATATATATATATATATATATATATATATATATATATATATAATGTGTGCATTATAACAGCTGACTGCTGAGTGTGACTATGTCGTCCTGTACCCTGCACAGACAGGCCTGCTCATCTCACCCCAAGTAGAGGACAGATCGATGGCCATCTGTCGTGCGAACTGAGTCACTTAGCCCAAATCTACAGGGGCCTATACAAAAGTATATATACTTTTGTATGGGCATATATGCTGTTCCTTCCTCTCTACCCTCTATACATACTATTATGCACCATGGTAATACATCAAGGCATACAAGAAAGATGTGCAAGCCTTTTAATTCGTGTATTTTGTTTCAAATGAACAGAGTAGGTACATGTACTTCGGTTTGTTCATTTTTATTGATTTGATTATATATTGTTTTTTAAGAATAACTCAAAAATCTTTCCAATTATAAAATCAAACAGATATCAATTGGCCATCAATGAAATGTACTTGGCAAAGAAATAACACCGTATGATTATAGCTGTGCTGAATTGGTTCATATGATGCGAGAGGTAGTGAAGCTATGTTACTACAGGCAATGGTAATATGGAGTGCACCTTTTCAAATATCATGCCATGATAAAGAGATCATGATGGGGCATACCTAGGCGGTAGCTTTCTTTATCTTAGCCTGGAATAAATGTCCATAGGCTTAACGTTAGGAACTCGTTCTCAACAGGCTTGCGAGTATGGTAACTCGTTCTCAATGGCTGATAAACAGGCTAAGTTAAAATCAGAAACATGTTCGTGTTTGGTCTGAGTCCTCGTTCGCCATCTCGTTTGGAGTACTTCAGAATAATCACTCGGCTATCGCCACGTTCATATTACTGTGCACTCCAAACTCGATGGCGAACGGGGACACAGACCAAACACTCATCAGTTTCTTTCTTAATCATTTCAGATGAATGCCATATGGGAATGTGAGCTCAGAGTGCTGGTTGGAGGAGTGGTTGTTAATAGCATGATATCTTTTTAAACAAATTTTGCATTCCCTGTTAAATCATTAGATAGTAGATATATATCCTTTGGGGTTCTTGATCCTTCTGCAGTAGCAAGTCATATATTCAAATAAATTAAAACACTGGTGCTGCTTGTTATACAAACATCTACAAACTAATGTCTCATGTGTGCATCGATGTTTCCATGACAGTACGATAGACAGACAATAATTGTATTTTGATCCTTCGCTGACGCTGGGAATCACCCTCAGTGTTGCCCCGGTTGGCAAATAGGGAAATGGCAGATGAGAAGAGAAGATAGTTAATACTTAATTAAACCCACACCCTCGCATATACCACTATCAGACTCACTTGTAGCCTACACATAGCTCGTCTTAGGTTTCTCTGTAACTCGGGGTAACACTAAGGCCTCTTATGTTCGACATTAGATCAAACAGCTAATTAATCGTCCTTCATCTGAGTGAGGCAATTTAGATGTATCCTTGTTTATTGGTGTTGTTTACGCTGGCATGGCAACAATGACCAACCCGCAAGATCAGGTCCCATTGGGAATGATGGCGGCCGCGCGGCACACGCGGGAATGGTTGCTATGGTAACCTGCACGCTGGTTGCCGGGCAGGAGGTGTGACCAATCAAGCTTCCCGTGCATTGAGATAAAGGGCTGGGGAGGGGTGCTTTATCAAAAATTAAAGAGCCAAATTATAACCAGCCACCCTTGATATTGATCAAAATTTGGAAATACCTCTTGTTGACATAGGGATAAATTCAAAAATCCATGTCCTTAATACATAATATTTACGACATTTTAAACATATATTATCAGCATTCTTCCTTTTATAACAGCTATTACTGGTAGTTTCACTTTTGTATCTGCTGTTACAAGCATCAGTTCTAGTTTTCGCTAGTAATCCCACTGGCGACAGATTGGGTGTCGGACCGGGAGGTCATGTATACATGTCGGTAATACACCCGGCAGGGATGTAGGGAAAGTGTAGCTCTTGAGGTTACCTGAGGTACGTGTTGATGATCGGATGGGGCCTTTGTGTGTGTGGGGGGGGGGGGGGGGGGGCTGAGTCACACACACGTCCAGGACTGGAGGAGAGGGGGTCAGGGGGTAAATGGGGGCCGGTGTAGCCATGCGTGGAGGTGAGGTGGGGGGGGGGGGGGGGTAACACATGGCGATGCGTTCTGCCGCGCGTGCATACCTGGCTGCTTTAATGAAGTTTCAGCATTTCTACGCGTGCTTTCTACAGGGGAGCATTATGTCAGAAGGTAGCGGCATATAGTCGCAAACTTGATTTAAGGTATCTGCACTATGGCGACACTACACAAGAGCGAAGTCATTTTCACTATATGTACATCAACACTGTATCTAATGACCATTCAACTTATATATTACATTAACTATACCACAATTAACTGGAACTGCTGCGCCGCTATCTCATAAATACCTCACCTTTTAATTATTAAAATGCCTGATGACCGGTATCAATATTGCAGTGCGCGCCTAATGAATTATTGATTAAATATATCTTGACCTACATTATCACACGCATAAGCTAATCTTTCACATATGTCCGTGTTCTGTGCTTGGTATATGGCTAGAGGACACTGAAAACAACCCTTTTATACATAAAGTATCTGTACCATATTTTATCTCACCCCTGGTATATTTTCTCCATAGACTTAACATTAGGAACTCGTATCTAACGCCCATTAGATATTTAGGAAAAATATCTAATGGGGAATTATGTCATAAATGTTAGCCCATTAGTCAATGTTAAGGGTGAGATAAATTCAGAAATCCATTCAAGTTAGTGTCAGAGCTTGATCCCATCTCGTTTGAATTGCTACATAATTCACGCGACCTCGCCTTGTGAATTACTACGTGATTCAAACTCTATGGGATACAAGTTCTGACCCTAAACTTTCATAGGTTTCCTCTATAGAGTCAGTGTAAAACGCTCGCATATGTAAACCCCTCCATATGTGTGGACATACATTTCTGAGCTGTTTCCTGTTATTTCAATCACTGATTCTATTTTAAAAAAGTTATTCTGTTTCACAATATCTTCCCTCGATGTTATCGTAACGGAAGTGGGTGTCTGCCCCCAATCAAAATCTGATATAACACTAATCCACCTGACGGTAATCGGCAATGCGATTTGTCGGGATTGGTGTATAGCGAAGTCCGGTCAGCTGGCTGTGTTGTGCCCGCGAGCTGCTGACACTGACCGAGCCGCGGGGTGGAAAATGAGGTCAAGAGGATGCTTGCTCAGGAATGAGTCTTCTATTCTCTAATTAACAAAGTGTTTCGACAGGTGTTCTGTAGCTCTGCTGTTATTGCACAAAGTTTCTAAAACCTATCGGGGTCGATAATGGCTGGGAAAATGGATATTAGATATAATTATTCAGCAGGCAATCTACTATATAGAACATTCAATAATCAAAATCGATGATTGAATACATAGATAAGTTGATCACATAGATGGATATATTGGGTTTGTGTATATTAGTCGTTCACTGTGAATTATGCATAACAATCAATAATTATAAAAGTTGGAACCCTCATGATATTATGTAAGATACACATAGATGGTTATTTTTTCAAAAAGACAAAAGATGGAGGGATGAACTAAGTTAGGTGAACTTATATGCTTCTGGTAGTTTGTGAAAACGCGAAGAGAATAGTGATCCTACCTGTAATTATAATCGTCCTTTTGCTTAAATAATCCTATATGCTGTTGTCCTTGTTGAAGTACTTCATAAATACCCGATGTTGACGCGATGTTTACCTTTCCTCTATGATGGTAGTCCTGTATTAAACATTACTTGATCACGAATCATTACTCCTCTCTATGTGTAACTACCCGGCACATGTCAGTGGGTTAAGCCCAGCCTCCTTCTCTGCGCGGCTAAATAATTCATAAACTGTTGATTGCCCCACGCGTTATGGTAGCTCTGTCAGCAATACTAACAGGCCTGCTGAACACAACAAAGTATACGTGTTTGTATGAAATATTCCGTGTGAAATCCGAGTGATTTGATCCGCCGCTTGTCCCCGTGTACTGATTAGTTGCCGATGGGGTTGTCACTGGGAATCCACGAGAGACGCCCCAAACAACGGAGCGGCGTCCATCTGGGTTCCTCTCTCTCTGGCAGCGGCTGCTGAGACTGGTGATAGTCAACCAAGCGTAGCGACCACACTGGTCGTTCCCGGTTACGCCGATAGGGGGCAGGATTGGCTTCGAACGTGCGAGTGTCCGTAGTAGAAGTGTGGAGTACGAGTTGTCATACAGTCAGGAGCCCAAATAAGATCTACATATGAAGGAGACAGCTTTCAAGAAGGAAATAATTTAAAGAAATTTTGGTCGGTTATGTTTTAGACATTTTATAGGAGAAATGGTGCACGTGCACTTGAGACCTCTATCCAGACCAGTATTTAATGAGGACACAAGTCTAAAGTCAATACCTATACTAGACCATGGACTTGGAGGTCCGTGCCCAGACTCTCAGGCAGAAAGTCAATAGAGAAGGTTGAATAAGGTGATTTAGATAGAGTAAACATCAAAATCCAAAAACTCATCCAATTATATCAAAGGTTTACTGCAATGTAGGCATCTCCAAAACGGGTGTCTAGAACAATGATGCTGTTTTTATGAGGCCACATGGGCCAATGCGATTTGAGTTCTAACTAAATATGTTCGTTACATTTCTTAATTACTAATTCATAAATGCATATATAAATACAAAATATAGTTTCCCTTAGTTGAACTCTATCCTAAAATGTCCTGTCTACATAATAAACTAGGAGCTAATGATATTTCCATTTACAATGGATTAGTGCGGTACTTGATAATACAACTAGTGGCAAACATTATGGCTTATTCATAATCATTCTTCCTGTATTTCCTGTTACATGATCAGTAAGAAGACAAGCGTGAATAACTGGTAAAACAGGTTTGCTGGGCCTGTGCTATGTAGGGAGTCTGTCCCATCAGATATCAGTGTCCTAAGAATAGCAGTGTGTTGGGAAATAGTGTACTTAGGTCTGTCCCATCAGATTTGAAAATGTAAATACCACATTTAGTCATTATCAGCATCTTTTCCTTTTCTAGTAGCAGATAAGAGTATCCATAACTAAGTTTTTATTATTTATTAGCAGGATTGATATAGTGAATCATTTGTCCCCACAAAGACTACAAACATAAAGTTCTATTTTTAGGAACCACACCGGTTGTGGGGTAGGGGTATGGTTCAGCTGGGATACTGGACACCTGATCCTTTTACCAGGCCTTTATAGTTGTTACATGGATAATGAAGGGTCAGATTCTTAACAGTAAGCTAAAACCCTGTGTGAGCATTCTAACCTCTAGATGATGTATATGAACTGCGTGACCAGACAAAGCAGCCACATTGAATCTGGCACTCGCTGGCCCATGCCAGCTTCGTTTTCCATGCCCCTACGAGTATTGCAGTCCGTTCTCCATGGTCTATATCCTGTGTGTCGTCCATTCTTTTAGTTTGTACAGGGGTGAGATAAATACAGAGAGCAACTCGTTTTGGTCAAAGAAGTCGTTCTCCAACTCGTTTGAATGCTACATGGTATTCACTTTGCTGTGGCTTCGTTCATATCACTTCACATCAAACTCGTTGGTTTCTTCTTTAGCCCTTCAAGGACGGGTGCTTGTGGCAGAGGTACCCCCTTAAGGACGAGTGCAGGTGGCAGTTTGTCCCGCTATGGGACGGGCATATATTTGTCAAAATCCATAATTTTAGTGTTTAATCACGTGATACAAAACATAATCTGTGTAGGCCTAATTTTGGTCTACATTCTGTAAAAAATTTAATTAATATTTATCTTTTTTTTTCCTTGTTAAAAACGAATTTGTATATTTTTGAGAAATGATGCGGCAAGGCATCATTTGCCCTGGACTGATTGATGCCTCAAGGCATCATTCGCCCTTATATGGATAATACCTCCAACCCTGCTGAGTTTGCTCTAGCGGCCAGTGGAGGGTACAGTAGATCAGTGCCATAATTATAACTCAGGTTTGATGTAGACTTCCACGTTCATCAGTAAGGTACAAGGTAGATAATTAGGTATACAATACACATTTCGCTAGGGAGATATATAGAACAGTTTACTGGGGCCTTTTTCCTAAACGTGTTATAGCGTATTGTGTATAAGTTAGCTAACTAAAATCCTATTGCGACGAGAAAAGAAGGTTTATGTTAAGTATCAATTTACATTCCTATGATAAATATCCAGCCTATCAGCATCTGAGCTCAGAGAGGGACTGCCCCATGATCAAATTTGGTGGTTCCATTGACATCATTTTTAATGGGGTATTCTACAACCTAGTTTTTGACTCCCTGCTTAACGAAAGGTTAATTTTTAAAAAGCTGAGGCCCCTCCCCTGTCGTATGGCTAGGAAATGTCAATTACTGAGATATCTCACAGGTCACACTAGCGGACGGTCGCATTATCAGGGTAGGCCCAGTGCTCGATTGGAGGGATAGAGACAAAAAGACGGCTATTGTATGTTTGCACCTTTATTGTTGCTATTTTTGGTGAGATTGCTGCACAGCTTGGCCGGGAGGCCCGTGGTGTACTTATATAAAACGACCTGACCATGCTGTACAAGCTACAAAACGAGATGCTATATAATTTACGGTTCGTACGGAACGAGGCATTTATGCCGAGTTCCATACAAACCGTAAATTATCATCGAGTTTTGTAGCTTGTACAAGCATGGTAGGTCGTTATATATTTACTATATACCCGAAATTTAAAAAGAAAATTTCATTTGATTTAACAACCAATATTCTAATAAACGAGTATGGGTAGGTAGTCCGTATAATACTGTACGGACCATTGGTCCGTACAGTATTTTTACTTTATATGGCGAAACGGTGCATATTTACAGTATATACGGCATGGGTATATAGTAAACAAGGCGACGCTGCTCATCGACTCGTACCCCCTGCATACCCTGCACACGTAGAGACGGTAGGAGAGATGGGTGCTGGGCTCAGAGAGACAAAAGGGGGCGCTGCAGTGGTGAGACAGACCCCGCACACAGACACTGCTTGACCACGGGGGTAGGGACGCTTCGTCTGAGCCTCCAAATTATAAACACAAATCTGAAGTGGTTGAGGTAAAATTCATTCACATACAACCATGTAGTTTATCGCGCACCAAGTTTAGCTTAGAGGAACTGCTCTTTCTATCAATACACTGCCATGTTGGTGTAAGCTTTACTCTTTATGTGGCTGGATGGTGATCCCTGGATAGGCGTACAATACACTTTGACATGTCATGCTGCAGAACATTGCAATATGTGCCAGAACCAGTACAATGATCATATAATGCGGTGTCTCAGATGTGCCTCAAGATGTGTTTATAACTGTACCATATAATAGCCATGTCACGGTCAGTTATAATACATTCAAAATGCCAAAAACATAAATAGAAGGTGTCATTAGAGAGCACTGTACTTGTGGTCGACACAAGCAGTGGTTGGGACTAAGGCCGTGATGTCGGAGCTAACGCCATGTGGGAGATTTCTACGAGCAAGCTGTCTAGAGTCTACAAATCCTGGCTAGTAGAGTTGTGAAGTGACCTGGTATAAAATAAAAACCAAAAAACACTACATAGTCACTAGTACATTCTTCCCCCCGATGCCCACCCACCCCTCCCCTCTTATACCATGATAATAGTAACAATGCCCCCCTTTGGCACGGTAGACAACCATATGATGAGTATTTCCAGTCAATGACAATGAAACTGCTCTATGTCGAGACGCAAGACGTTCATCGTGTAAACCGTTCTTGACACCACAGTCCATCAGCTCCGACACAGCCGACATTAGTGCCACACCACACAGCCGCGACTCTCACAACACCTTCATTTCGAAATGTCGTCTGCTTTTGAGGAATAGATCTCCCGCGCATATATCGGTTCTGAGCGGAGAAAGACGTTGTAAGGTGTCAGTAGGTTTATGGCCTGAGACACCGTTTTAATACTCTCTTACTTGGTTTTAGCATGGAAAGCACTCTCCAGCCCCACTGCCCACGCCCCATTCTGCTTGCACTGAGAGTCAAGCGCACTCAAGTGAAAATTGAAAGCAGAAAACAAGCACACCAAAGAAGTATGATAAACAAAATGCCCTGCAATATCTGTGCAACGACTATTTCTTTTTTGTCATTGGTTCGTTTCTTATCTTTAACACAATTTTACCCTTGCATGATTAATGAAAATGAGCAGTGTATATACAAGTACAGATATCAATTCTGACCTCTTGTAAGACCTTTACTTAATGCTACACAACAATGAAGATGTAACACCACGGAAATAAATGAGATAGGCCTTCTCCTTAAACTCTAAATGTATTTCGGTCTGTATTAGATTGGTTTCTCTATAGTACCATGGTCCCTTTACTATTTTCCTAGAGTTTTTAGTCTTGATAAGTAAATTCTCGGCGAGCCTATGCAGATTTCGCTCCTGTCTTGCTTTAGTCTACAGCAACCTTGAATCCCACTCATTCTGTAGGAAATAACGTATTCAAACAGCATAGATTAATTACACTGCTGAGGTTTGGCCAGTAAGGCTCGGATGCGCATGTGGAAGCCGAGGTTGTTGTTTTTGTATTTTTGTTTGGGGGGGGGGGGGGGGGTGAGGCAGAAAACGGCGACTATTACACATTTTACCATGTTATTTATCGCAGAAGAAACCCATCCGAGAGGGGAAAAATATATCCCTCACTCACTCCCTCCACCTGCTTCCGACACCTCTCCTAAATACAAGTTTCCATATCAGTCCCGAGGGTGATACCACCACAACTACGTCCATTGTAAGGAGTAAGCACACACCCAGAACAGGAGCAACATTTCATGAATATTGACAAAGTAAAGTATTTCTGAAATATATTGAGACACCACCAGAGATCTCAGGAGAGCCTATGGTCAAAAGACCAGGGAGTATTCGAGCAATCTACCAGTTACTCACTGAAAATAACGTCTGGTCACGGCTAACCAAGATGAACAATTAGAAAACAGTTGCGGACTGGCCGATAACTACACTGAACACATGCCGCCACAATCTATCAAATAAAACAAAGAACAATCAATAAAATGTATAACTGCTTAAATCACACACTTGAAAAATGGATGTAAAATAAGAACAAAGCAAAATAAACAATATGTATACGTATATATATATCACTATTTGTAAATGAAATATAATGAACACAATGTAAACTCAGTCGGCAGTGAGTTGAGAGACTATACATCTAAAACGTACATATTGCCTCGCGGGAGCTCACATTGTTTGCCTCGACTGCTCTGTATCTGACGCCAATATGTAAAGACCATGTAGCAGACGCAGAATGACAGGCGACATGTATATCATAACCTATGTAATGATCTCAGATATCCTTGTCGTTGGCTATTTGGACTTTCTTTGGTCCATTACCTCATGTATAGCAATTGATTGATATATTATATATATATTTCCGGAGGTAATCTGGAATACTTCTTAATTCGTGAAATATAAAACCTCTGTTGGACCGCTTCCTTTTCATAGGACCATTCAAAATGCATTGAAATATATATCAGCTGTTGGTAAGTTCCATCGTGAAATTCCATGGATTTTGACTTGGACTCAACATTGAAAATAGAATACATACCCGAACTTGAATGTAAGCAAATTTTTTTCTTTCCTCCTGGTTTGTTCCGCGTTCCTGGTGGGGTGTGGGAATTGGCCCACACCCCACCAGGAAAGCGGAACAAACCAGGAGGAAAGAGAAAAATTTGCTTACATTCATGACACACCTAGTATCCGATCAACGCATAGGCGACTCTTATGTGGCAGAGACTCACAAAAACAACACACCCATAAACTCGCATCATCCTCTCAAAGAAATGGAGAGAGATGCGATCAGCCAATCATAGCCTGATGAGATTCTACGCAATTGAAACGGCTGGTATGCCTCAGACAACTGCGAAACCTGGGCCACAAAACACTGACACAAAGCTGAACAAACAGTACATCCATAAATCAACAGAGGGCGCCACCACACACAAAGAGACTGGTCACCTACCCCCCTGACTCCTACAGAGTCCATAACAACAGCTTGGATAGGCTGGAACCGATTCCCGCCTTCCTTTGCCTCAATTTGGACTAATGAGAGGAACCACAAGTACACATGTGACGACTGTCAGCCAGTGCAAACCGAGTTTATAGGGTGGACTAAATAAATGAGCGTAGACAGCGCCGCGCACCATCGAGTCCACTGCCACATACCAGCAGTCGCTAAAGCCGATCGCTCGTCTTTACATACATACCCGAACTTTGTCATACAGATAGAGAAATGACTAGTTTGACGTATAATACTTTTTGTATATGTGGCTCCAGGACAGTAGTTCCTTCCAACAGAACCGTCTTCAAATGAGAAAAATTAGAATAACTGGGATACAAGGAACCGACAAAAATTAATAAATAATTATCACACTACACTAAAGTGTAAAAGGCTTTGGGAATTCATAAATTGCACATTGGGACCGTGTGGGTTTTTTTTTTTAAGATATAATCCTGTTGTGGAAAAGGGGATCCTCTTCAGACGGAGATAAGTGGTATTATACCCCATCACCTTCTGTAAAAACAAAATCAACGAAGAAAAACGCTGAACAACCGTAAACAGGGTGAGAAAAAGAAACATACTAGAGACTGCTATATACAAATTCGTCCCCGTGAAGGGAAAGCCTGACTTATTCGCACATAAAAGGCTCGTCGACCTTACTTTAAATCTTCGCAACCCGTATAGGTAGATATATAGATATAGTCATACATGTACCTGGATAGCTACCTATATCTCTATGTACAATTACATATATATGTATATAAGCATGTGCGTATCACATACATACATCGTAATAAGTCAGTGTGTCAGTCAAAGGCTAAGAAACCAGATGCTAAATAAACGTCAAGTAGGGATACTCTTGTTAATCGCGTATGCCCAAGTGTACTTGGCGACAATTTTAGAATTACCAACTGCAATTCTTAGAAACAATGCCAAAATATTTGCTGTGAAACATATGCGTGAATAGAGGTGCACACACATATATATATATATATACATGTATACATGGCATTACCCAGCAGCTGGTGTACAATCTGCGTATCCTTTAAGTACCCTAATTATCGCTCGCCTCGAGACAAGCAATGTCAGCATACCACAGGAACAGGCGCAGACTAAATAAAGTGAGATATCCAAACTGGTGTCGTTGTTCGCCCAGAGACGGCACCGTCCAACCCGTGCGTGGTAACCACGGAGGGGTACAGTAGGCCCGCCATCTCTGGGTCAAGTTAACTGCTGGGCCATCTGAATTTTTGTTTGAAGTGCTTCTCTCCTGTTCTTCCTTATCACAACAAGCCGAGCAGCGAAACGACATCGGACGAAACAAAAAGTGAACATTTACAGATAAAGGAAAAGAGATCATATTAGAGCAAGAGAAAACAGGAAGTTACCTGGGGCCAGTTCCTATTTCTTTTTTTTTAATTGGGAAGTTCTTGAGGAAAATGTGATCCCGGATTTTCCCAAATTCAGAATATTGTTTCCCAATCAAAGTGCACTGCCGTTCGCATAGTTTAAACCAGAGTCCATTGAGTTGTAATACATGTCATGTCATCTTCTATCATCAGAGAAGAATCTCGCTTAAAAAATTGAGTAAGGACAATTCAGAAGATTGATTATAGGAACAAGGCCCTGGATTTGATACCTTCCTGGTGTTGTCACGTATATCATAATACAAGAAGAATGAACACAAAGAAGTACAATTCATTCTGTGGGGACGATCTCCTTCCTCTACGAGACGTACAGCTTCGCCGGGTCCTTAATCAGTTCTCTGCATAATGTAACTTTGGGGGAGGCGGGTTTTTGGACCTTGTGTTCGACATCAGTGGTGGTGGTAATGGTAGTCGGCAGGTCGGCAGGTGGGTAGTTAATCTTCTCTGTTGCCTTGAACTTGACTTGACACCACCAGACCTGGCCAGAGCTGGGCTGATACTGCTCCTTCTGCCAATAACTCTATTTGTACTTGTTGTAGGGGATGCATGACCTCGCTTTCTTCAATGATGCAACCGAGTGGACTAGAGATAAAATACACACCCGAAAACAACACCCTTCTCCGTATGCCACGTCGCCAGGATAGGCTTTGTACAATAGTAAAGGTATGGTGATAACAGTGTGGACCAACGCCAGGTGAGCACACTCCTACTGACAGCGACGCGGAACAACGCGTTTCTCTATTATTATTATCATTATTATTATCACATACAGGGCATATATATCGATGGGGGCGTTCTGTGCCTTATTCACGCCTTTCGCGGTTGTAAGGCTGGCCATGTTGCCCTGAGCATGGCTTAATAAAATACACATGCATGTTTTCATATATACGTACATGTGTATATATATATATATGATATATATAAATAAATGTAACCCTCATCATGCCAAACCTTAATAAAGTACTAAACAGCCCAGAGAGCATTCATTTATCTCCCGGTATAAATGTTATTGCATATTTGGTTGGTATCATATGTGACATTACTGGACTGCCCACTCCTTCGCTCAGTAACACATTTAAACATCATGTTTAGGAAGGATAACAAATAACCTTTGTCCAGTCAGTCTCAATGATTTCCAGTTAACACAAGAAGACATTATAAGTACCGGCCGAATAAATTACCATTTACATTCGCCTTGAATAAAACGAACCAGGGATACTCGTTATTGGTTTCTTTTTAACAAAATTAATGCATTACTTCTCTGCATTGATGGACATGTATACCCAAAGAAATAAGGTAAAACATTGACATATTGAACGATCACTCTCACGGATAGTTTGTAATATCGTTTCAACACCTGCGAATACCCTACAAAACATGAAAAACGTAAATAAATAAACAAATTTGTTCCGGTTTTCGGTCATGATTAACAAAATAGTGGTGATAATTCCACAAAGTCTGACTTTCAACAACCTATGCATTAAACAAGAGCACGGTGCTCTTTCGCACCTCGCCAAACCAAGTACTGAATACCACGGACCAGACACCGGCATAACGGAGGGACGGTGATCGAATGAAAGTGAAAGGATTTAAAATCTCGCAGTGTACATGCTTCCACGACCAAATATTCCGAGAAAGTGGACCAGAGTAGAGTGTTTCTTATAAAGCCAATAGATTAACACACGTTGATATCGCACTAAATGAGATTGGCGTGACGGCGGCTGCTCTGTTTGTACACAGATCCATACACAGTGCTCTCAGTTACGTTATATATATATACAGTCATGGCGGAGAGGCTCCACAATCTAGCCTCTCGCTGTTTGACTTGAAACAAGAGGGCCATGGCATACAGAGAAGGGGTAAGGTAAAAAGAGTCCCTTGTTTTGGAAATCAATTGTAATAAATGTCCCTAACTCTTGTTCCCTCATCATGCCCACATCTGAAATGAGAAGGTAAGTCAGATTAGAAAGCAGCTTTAGGATTTTGTATTTAGTTCTCATACAATGACAGTTTAGTGTTGGTGTCTATGATTATTTTTGTTTATATATCTTTATGAACTTCTATAAATTTATAGTTTTTCCAGTATACCCAAATTTTTTTTGCAAGAACCAAGAAAATGATACTGAAAGTAAAATGAGTTTCAGAGAAGTAAACAACAGTAACGGAGGCTAGAGGAGGAATACTTTTGAATATATCTTTTGAACTTTTGAATCAAGAGAATCGAGAAAAGCTGAGGTCTAACGTTAGTTTTGTTAAACCAGAAATGTAGAATCGAAATGAGATGCTGGACCATTTTAGCTTGAACTGGGAAGTCGGATAGGGGATATGCAATAAGATTACACAGAAGCACTGACTGAGATTTTGAAGCCATCATATAAAACGAAACGCCTACACGGTGGCAGACGACATGTCTTACCCTGAGCGTGTAGTCCCAGCTGCCGGTGCAGAGCGCAGTGCCATCTGGTGAGACGCTGAGACAACTGACGCGGTTCTCGTGCCCGTACAACATGGCCACGCGGTTTCCTTTCAATACGTCCCATACATTGACCACGTAGTCATTGTAGCCACCGAAGAGAATACGGCCTGTGGGGGTCACCGACAAGAAGATAATGTCAACAAATATCCTCTCCGTCGTTCGCGAATTATAGGTCAACAGAGAGAGAGATAAGCATTAAGGTACTCATTGTTCAGAAGCATTTATTATTCCTTTTTACCCGCTTTACTAGGTAGGCATTGTATTGTACTTATTATACAACAAGAACAATAAAGCTATGTTATTCATTCCATAAATATCTATTATTCAGTGTCACATAATCATATATTTGCATTTCACGAGGTAGATGCATGATAGAGGAATATCACAAAGAAACTGTATCACATTTAATCATAATTTTATATTTGTACCATATGACTAACATATCATGGTATTTAGAATGAATACTACTACAAACGTTAGCAGCATCCTACAATTTAAGCAGATTTCAATGTGATACTCAAGAGTAGGATGAGTTGACAGACAGACAACTTACCACTGAGGGAAAAGTCGACGGTGTTACAGCCGAAAATGATGCTCTCTTTTTTGTAGCAGCAGACTTCTCTGTCTGCACGGAGGTCAAAGAGTCGACACTGAAAGTAACGAACACCTCAATCAGCGTTACACGACCAAATAGCTTATTTTTTTGTATTTTCTCCATTCCGTTAGGGCCGAGGGGTATGAATTTAACATCTGAACTAAGACAATGCAATATCTGATTACATTCCAGTCTTCATTGACTTAACTTTCATTTTTTACTCAAACTCAAAGTGGTAATCCTGGGAAACCACGACTACGCCACATGTACTTTCGCTGCTAATCTGCTACCCTTTCTCGTACACGATTGTGGTTCATGGATCAAACAAAATACATAAATGCGATTATACTTTTGCAGAATACTATTCGTAATGTTTCGATAGGGAAGAAGTAAGCTTCACATCTTCTTGTTTCTCAATGCAGAACACACATTTGGATACAATAACCGTCTGTCCATTTTACTGTTGCAGGAATAGCTGTAAGTAAAACCTTTGGTCGAATATGAAAAATTTACTTTTATGAGAATAGAGCAAACCATTGTTTCACCGTGACAATACATACTTGGATAACATGAAGAAGATAAGGGATACCAGGGTAATATCAGACTAGGCCGCTTCTTATCGATTGGATACTATCGTGAATAGGATTAACAGAGATGATTATTTGATTAGCCTCTTACATTAAATTAGAATTTCCAGGAATAATCATGTTTGTGATTTAGGAAAGTATGTCAAGAATACTAGTCAGAATCCATTACTTTTGTAGGGGTAGGACAGTCTACAAAGTTTCTGTTGTAAGACTATGGTGTGGGATTGTTTAATTTCTGAAACCTGTCCTGAATTGACTGAATTTACCGTTTCAAAGGTACCAACTGGTAATGCAAAAATGACCAAATAGACAAAATATAGCCGCGCAACTTTATGAGCACAAAAACTGATGGTAGATTTCTATTTTAATAGCTGGAATTATATTATTCAAATATCCTTTTTTTTTTCTCAAAATCTTCGATCCGATCGTTTACTCTTCTTGTAAGTCATATTTTGTCAGCTCGACAAGACCTGACGAAAACCGTTCGAAATATATTGAACTAACAAATGTTGACCAAGTTTACACACATCCTTTGCTTGTAAAAATTAATAAATTGAACCCCCCACTGTAGGTAAACCAAAATAAATCCAGCTTACCCTATTTCGACAAAGAACTGCAAGTCAAGATTATTCACATGTTACAACTTGTTGACAGGGCCACTTTTTGGAGTCTACATTATGTTGATATACATATCATCATAATCTACCAACTTCAATGCAGCCTGAGGATTCCCATGGATGAAACCGGTGTTGTTCTCATACCCACCTCCTGACATAACCAATTTGTTACCAACAAACTGTTTTGCCAACAATTGACACGAGGTAAATCACCACGATTATGCTGGTTTCACTATTGTTGTCACAATTGAACAGTTCTGATGACGTAGCCGAAAACAGACATCGAGATCATTTAAGCGGTAGCTGCCAAAGAGAGGCAACTTAGCCTCGTCCCAAGCAGAATTATTTCATTCTAGGGAATAATTTTAAACAATAACTCAACCATTCCAAATTTGAGTTCGTTGGTTTTATCATAACGTTAACATTATTGTGTATATCAGGCAATTTTAATGTATCTGGTCGTTGTATATACCATCAAGGCATGAATATGCTAGCTTCAATTCATATATATCCCCTTTTAGTTATGCTAAAATAATCTGGGAAAGTTGAAACTGGAACATTACTGAGAGATATGGGAAAGAGAGGGTATCTTACTGTTGCGTCATCTGAACCGGTTGCTATGGCGTCGCCCGTGGGATAGAAACGCACACTGTTGATGTCGGAATCGTGACCTTCGAACACCTGGGTACACTGGCCGGACCGCATGTCCCACACCATGACGGTCTTATCACAGCTCTGAAACACAAGCAGGTTCACATCACACACAATTAACTCACCCACCTTCTAGTGTTAGAGTGGGGGAGGTGGGCAGCGGTTTCAGGTCGATTGGGTTCGGGGGTTTCTTTTATGCCTTAGCCTCTGGGGTCACTGGGAGATGGAATCTATGAAATGGTATACACGCTATCGTCCAAAGTTAACAGGCGTTTACCATCTCCTACAAGTTGTATCGTGAGTATAAACATAAAAAAAACAATTAAAAAAAACAAAAAAAACAAAACATCCAAAGGTGTCTCTACTTCAATCTAGCTAACAAATACTCATTCTTCATCAAGTCTTTCCCTATGAAGACTTATACCATTGTATATCCACATCATCATGTGGTGGTAGCTGGCGGTACTTTAAGCTACTGATAACACGTCCATACGTGAGGTGATTATAGTAGATTTGAGTAAATCAGTTTATCTATGGTCCAAGGCGCAAGTAGACGGATAAGCGAGCTGGTCACGCCATCAGAAACCTCTGTATTTATTATTAGGCTGATCGTCCTATACCACATGCCTGTATACTGCACCAGTGAGCTCAGTTTGGAGAACTAGCACAACAGAATAATGAATCCATTGGGAATAGTGGGAAAGATAATATAATATGGTCGATTTTAAATCACTCTTACTATCCAAATCAAAACGATATTCTTTTAGTGGTGACTGCCCAATGGGTCACTAGCCACACCCGTCATATTAGAACGCTTACTTGAAGTAAGAATAACTAATACATTAATTCATGATTGGCCAAAGAAATTTTGTTTCCTTAAGTATTACTCTTCAGAAAACCAGGATGAATGCACTACATGTCTATTCAGATCACCCATGCTGTGAATGTTGTGTAGAATTTGGAAGTGCTTCCAAGAGGTTACGCTTCCAATCCCGATAAATATCAAAATTCAATGCCTTGTGGTACGTGTTGCTATGGCACCTCATCTCCTGTCTATGACGTTGGCTGCACCCTGAACCTGCAACTTGCTTTTATACAAGCACGATCCGTAGGAGTGGTCATGGCCTCACAACCTCGATCATGGTGAACAGGTGATAACAATGATAAGATCTGTCGGCAGTGATAGTGTATGGAGATCAATGTCAAGCCGTCTACTCTTGGCACTACTGCTCTGGCAGATACTGGATGTCATATCAGCTCATTGGAATGTACTTTAGAATGAGGCTTAGGAGAATGTGTGAATCCATCTAGGAAGCCTCGGAGATATTTTTGGGGAAAAACTGCGGTATCTGGATTTCTTTCTGTTTTTCAACAAAATGTCCTAATGTTTTACAGATGGATGTTGTTCTTTGGTCTCTTTAGAAGGAGTCGTAGCTTTTTGGGTACGGAGCTAAGGTGGTCGTTATGTTGGGCTGACGGTCCTATTAACTCTACGACTAAATTCGAAATGATGGTAAGATCTCAACTTATAATGATTTTAATGGACCCTTGATTTTTCTTATCATTACGAGAGACCGTAATGTAAACGATTTTGTACAATTTGCACGGCAGTTTGTGTTACTTGTCTGACTATTCATATTCCACAGCTTCAGCTCTATGTTGCCACACAATGAGAACTCGTTCATGTTAACAAGCTTAGCCAATGTCATTAAGTCTCCTCCTCCAATTAACACTAAAGATACCCTGCCCATCTATGAATGAGGAAGAGGCCTAGGGTATCAAACTCGTTACCGGGTGAGGAACTTAGATAGTGACGCCTGTGATATCATTGTAGGCAGCTCTCGTTGGTTACAAGAACAGTTGGACAAGAATTTTCTCTCAATTTAAGGTATCATTTGTTCCTGTTAGGCATGACAGACCAAAAATAATACAGAGAAGAGATGAAGACTTTCTTTATAATCTTTTTCTCGATTAATATTGAAGCTGATGTAAAAAGTGTATCAATTCTATCACAGAACCAACGACAATAAGAGGTTTCCATGGTTTGTTAGATTCTCCGCGTTTCTGGTAGTGTGGTCCTCGGGTAAGGATCTAGGGTCGCCGATACATTCCCGCAGTGTGGGTGTGAATGGACACGTATACTGTGAGAGTGACTAGTTATCAGTTCCACGTCACTAGACCGCAGATTATGACGCCGTGGATAATGTCCTTGTGAGACAAATAATACAATAACAATTGTGTATAGTGTTCTTTAAAACTTATCTAACGATGTTTTAATCGAACTGAAAATAGTAGTGTCCACAATATTTGAAAATTCATAAATATAGAAGAGAAAGGTGCAGCCTTTCTGTGTGATCGGGAATAATGATTATAATCAATCAGTGATGATATCCAACCTGGTGGCTACCGTCTATACCTATCAGGATAGATAGCCGAGAACAGGAAGGGTAGAGATTATCAGGTGATACCAGCTACCGAGTTTAGATATTTTTAGCCACCGCATAATTCCTGTGTAACTAATAGAAGAAGAGGGAAAACCAGGGGAATAGATTCCTGTTCTGGGAAATAGTATCTACTGAACTAACTATGCAGCTATTTCGTATGAGTGGGAACGATATCAAATTTGACGACTTAAAGGGAAAGCCACTTTAACCTATATCAGAGTGGAGTGGACGACTTGTTCCATAGATATGACATGATTAAACTATTTATCTGAATTGAGTGTTATGCTATGTGGTCAAAAATGGCAGGACCAAAATGATTATGCGTAATGACAACGTGAGAAAGTTGTTTGGGATTGTTTCCAGAAAATAAAGTCAAAGAAAGAACCCAAATGTTGTTATCACACTGGTATTACTATAATTAGGCACCAAACCCAACGGCTAAATGCAATGGGATATGGGTGGTGGCAAGTAAATAGTGTTTAACCACAGGATAAATGTTACTCAGAAACCTAAATTAGAATAGGCCAACAGTGGTCCAACAAATGCACCCGTATTTGTACTGCAAGTATAAGTGGCAGGCATGTAACCAACTTGTAGGCCGGGACGATTTTTTTGTCATAGATTTTGTCACCTCATTAATCATCATTAATTTCGACATAGATAATTTCTAAGCATGGACATCATTGTGTATTATGCTGCTATACACTTCTATATATGCATGTAGGCCAAGTGTCAACTAACACTAGGACAAGGACAGAGTGAATTATGGATAAATAATACAGGAAACCTGTGGTAACAGAACATACCCCGGAGGCAAAAGAATTGCCCGACTCGGATGGAGACAAGTCGATGCTCATGACGTCACCGGCATGCCCGTGAAAACTCTGCATCATGGTGCCGCTCTCCACATCCCACAATGCACACGTGCTGTCCCCACTCCCTGTCAATATCTGCAGCACAGAGAGAACAGACATTGACTATGGTCATGTATATTGTTATGTCAAGCGTATTGTACAGACCAATTTGAATCATCGGAGGAAAAGGCCCGTAAATCTTAGTGAAATGTATTCAAAACGATCACATCAGCATTAAGAGCACAGTGAGACTGTAACATCAAACCTCCACAAAATAGTGGTCGGAAACATTTTATTCTTTCTATTTACCCGTGGTATTTGTTATAGTTTGTTAACACACATGGAATCTGAGTGTGTTGGCTGTGTTTTAATTACTTTGGTGGAATCGTTCTTCTTTTCGTACCTTTATTTCAGACACCAAAACGAAATTAAATAGGAATCTAACTAAATGAGAACAACTGGTATTAGCAAAAGATATTGTAAATGGTAGCGAAAACATCTGCCTAGTCAGCGAATGTGTAGCAGTATTAGGAAACGTCCTTTCTGTGGACGAAACGGTTCCTGTTTGAGGTCAGTCGTCAATTTCATACTGCCTGACGCCAAAGGCGGAAGGCGGTATGAAATCGACGACTGACCGAGAACAAGAACCATTATCATATACTCTAATTGGTGAAAAAACGCCATTATAATGACATACAAAGTCAGTCACAGTGGGCACGAACATTATTATTACTGCACCCCTAGCAGCGGGCAGTATTTAATAGACATTCGGACATAGGTATATGATAATGGATTTCGCTTTTTAATAACTTGAAGGCACACTTACCTGTTGGTCAGAGTTGGTGAATTTACAACATGAGAGGTAACTAGTGTGTGTCGCAATGGCGCGTTTCTTCGTGGCCGGGTCCTCGTCCAGGCTCAGTGGGTACAGTGTGCACTTGTTATCCAACCCACTGCAAAATGTCAACAGAGGGTAATTATTCACAGCTTCCGAAAGAAAGGTGCCCAGGTGAAATACACCAATCATGATGACACATGTATATAACTGAGATTCTGTGAGCAATAGACCAACGTACGGAATTCACACACAAACCAACTTAACTCTGACACGCACGTTTTAGACATGGCTACATCGTTCTGTACACCAGTCCTAGTAATAACAGATATTCAGATGGTTAGAATTGTTGCTCTCTTCACATTGATGTGCACTGTGATCTCTTTGGGAGCCAACATGAGGTCAGGGCTTACAAGTGGATATTATTCATCCGACTTTTTTTTCTCGTTAGATCTCTTTCAAGGGCAAGATTTTTAAATACATCCAAAATCAAAAACGTTCCCTTTAAGTTTAATGAATCATTATAACAGGACCGGCTACCGACACCGAAATCTATACTATATCTCAATGAACCCATGTTCAGACATTTTTTTAACATTATGTAGCGCTGGGGTATCTTGTACAGGAATGCGGGATTATCTGACCTGATACCTACACATAGAGATGACGTTTGGGATTAGCGTCACTGGTGTGAGGTGCCACGTCAGTATCGACATGTTTCAACACGTCGTCTACCCCTCCTGTTTGCACAAAATAACCTGAACCAATTACAACATTTCTCCACCTTAAAGGACCACCGCTATATCTCATCGATCAGTATCACTGGTGGCATTGATGGATACCAATTAATAACATCGCAAAATACATCTAGAGTGGGTTGATGTGTGTCGTGGGTGTTATGCAGGTAAACAGGTAAGACAGCGCTATAAACCGGGAAGACGATATCGACCGCCGTATCGATCTCTCTGTGACAGGTTGTCCGTATCACACTACCACCTCCTGCGTTCGCCGCTAGATGGTAGTCGGGTGGGGGTGGGGTTGGGGGGTGGGGGGTTGTAGGTCGGTAGGTAGGCTGGAGCAGTTAAACAATGGGCAGAAAAGTCGCCATGTATAGCTTCAGGTCAGTCAGGGGCAGCAGGTCTATGGTATTGTTGGTGGTGTTAGTGACAGTCAGGTTGGGCTGGTGCTGGGATTTAGTTTGTTTGATTTTATGTCTAATAATTGCAAGTACCTGTTATTAGACTGTTTGGGTTTGTACTCCTGGGCTAAATACACCCTACTTACAGTGTAGGGTCTTTTGACTGGCAGGTCGAGGCAATGTATTGGCGTTTTTAGCTTTACAAAAATCTCGAATAGGTAATTATCCGATTACTTACCATTGGTAAAAATGTGAAGGAGAATTAAGGTTCTTGTGAGCCTAGGGACACTACTGAGTGCCATAGGGTAACAAGGAATAAATGGTGCATTGATATTGCATTTTTCAAGAATGTCTCCATGAATGCTTCAACTTGGTAAACCCCTCTCTAAGTTCTCTTATCCGGAGAGATGGTGGCAGAATATTGGAGGAAACTTTGAAGACATGATTTTGAGTCGGAATATGATGATTTAACTGTGGCGGGAGGCACTTGCCCAGATTGGGCTGGCACTGGGATGGCATAGTGAGGGTTTGCACGGCTAAGTGATTGGGGTGGTCAGACATACTGGGAGGCTGGATGCAGGTGTGAGCGGCTGGCACGTCAGCAGTGAGCAGGTCACGGCTGGACTGAGCCGTGACAGGTGGCGAGGAGATGAAGGGTGGCGGCGCCGCTGACGGGCAGGTGGAGACTGGATTACGCCCTGGATGGCGTCAGGAAAGGTGTGCTGGCCAGGTGTGCTCTCTGAACACCTGGACACGGCAAGGCCCACTGCCCAGTTTGTTCTCTCTACACATAAGGAGAGGTACATGATGTGGGATAACATCAGGTCATGTGATGCCAATGGCAGTTTGTGGGTACAGGTCACTGTAACATGTTATATATAGTACAGAATGCTGCCTTCTGAAAGCAATACTTCCCGTGCCGCCAGATAGATGTGGTGACCTCAAGCTTATTGAAATCCATGCGTGCTAAGTCTTTTTGGCACTTTGTGTCCTGGCTTTAGGCGGGTTCATGAACCCATCTGATATAAATATATTAATAGCACAATTCACCTTCTGCCACACAATAAAACACCCCACACCTTCCCATCATCCACCTCAGTTTATTCTTCACTTTTCACTGCCTTATTACACTGAAGCTTGAGAGAGCTTGTCTACTATTAAATTACCATGAATGACATTAAATCTTTATTGGCGCTTCATTGTATGTAAATGTATATAGTTACGAACATTGATTCAAAACACAGTTCCCTGGCGTGTGTACCTTAGAGGAATGTGTACAAAGAGTCCTCTGCTATATATTATTTTGAATAACGTTGGGAGCTATTTATATATAAAATGTCTTCACGCAATAAATGTAGTCATGCAATAATACATGTTAGGATGTCTCTCTTCAGTTGAATCTAGATATAAATATACGCCAATCCCTGAGAAGAGACATAAATTCGCTCCCTGCACACATATTTCACTTATTTATTAGCGCAACCTACAATCTAATATTTTTACAATCCGTTGTACAATTAGATATGTAGTGGAAAATGACATTAAAACCTTTCAGGGTAGATCACTTCAACCAAACTAGCGGGACCCCTTTAAATCAACTTTAATGTTGAAGCAGGCCTTAAATCCTGCTCCTGGCCCACAAGTTTGGCAAGTGATTTATTTCTAGTCTCGAATTGAAATTCATGATCTAGGTTTGTGGCACAGATTAGTATTCTGATACGCTTGACCTTTGCCAACGGCACAAAGGTGAATATACAAGGCCTCCTTATACAGCCACTTGCTCAATATATCATCATCCATCTTATAGTCTAGTCAATTTAGGGTTTGACCCACCACAAATTGCAATACAATTTTTTTCTTCACAATGCATTTCAGACAGGTCCCCAAATCAACATACTAAAAATCCGCCAAAATCCCCCTTGGGGAAATATGCTTAATTTGCAAAAATCAAAAATGGCCTTCAAAACACCTACAGCGGTGGACAAATAGACATAAAACAACTTCTAGATGGTATTTTCAAGTAATTTAAAGAAATAAACTGTTTATTTTCAGGTGCACAATCTCATAGAATAAGTATTTACTTGATTTAACTGCTCATCAAATTATGAAAATAATACACATAGGTAGTTATTAACTATTTTCTAATAGGCTGTTCCCAATGTATTATAGTTTCAATGCTTTTTTTATATCTAGTGCAGGCATTTTCAATCAATATTCAAAGATGGCTTTTAACCCATTAGCAGCGGATGATGCTTTGAGGCATCACCACACAGTATCGGGTGATGCCTCAAGGCATCAGCAGTCCAGATTGGGTGTTGCGTTGAGGCATCATTTTCAAAGATTTAAAAAAATTATTGTTTGTGGTGATAAGAAAAACAAAAATTCATCAATAATCATGAACTTTCCCAGAAGGTACATATAATATCATATTAATGATTCATATGAAAATTATAAATGACATTAGATATTAAATGGCATATCACGTGATCACATGATCAAATTACCATAATAGGCCTGTGAACACCCGTTCCCTAGCGGTATATATAGACACTAATACCTGACTCTACATATATGATAGCCTGGAAGCCTGGCCTAGTTAGACTATAGGCCAGGTAACGGGTTCCAATTTCGTGGTGCATTATTGGTAATGCCTCCTTGTTCCCCGGTCATCCGATAGAGGGCTCTGGGCCTGAGACTAGGCAGAAGTGGGTATGACAGGCGGATACCAGCCAAACCACTAGGCTGGTTCCCGGGGAATCCGCTAGCCACAGGTGGGCACCAGCCACAGTTGAAGGTCGTGCCTGTGGAACCCGTTACCTGTCCCTTATTAATTAGGGCAGGGAACCAGTCTACATATATGACTGCTTGAGGTACCCGCCACGAATGGGTTAAAAGTATTCTTGTATCTATGATCTCATATGAATCTTCAACTGAATATCTTAATTAGTGAGGATTACCATAATAAAGAAATGCCATTTTGGCGATACATCAATACCTCCCTTCAAACAGTTTTAAGAAAAATCACAGGGGATGATTTTAATTTCAAATATTGTTATTGCTTCAGCTTATTAGATGTTAAGGTGTAGCTAAAATATCATGACCTATCAGCCATCTTGTATCTGTAAATACATCAACTGTACTTGATATTCATTTTAGCTCATTCGCCCTTAAGGTCGGCCACCTGTGGCAGAGCTTTCACCATGAGGATGGGTCGCAGTGATTATGTATATCCCTAAAGGACAAACACATTTTGCATAAAGTCCTAATTTGATGTTCCATCACGTCATATTATTAGTAATCAATAATATTTCACTTATTTTAGCTTACTAATATTAATTGAGATATTATACCTTCATTTTCTGAAGATCTCATGTAAATTGATTAATTATTTCCTTGTCAAAAACGATTTTATAGGTTTTAGTGAAATGTGAAGGAGATTAAAGTGATGTAAATAATTAAAAAAATGAGATGAAATGAGAAATATTGAGAATATATGCTAACGCCAATCAAATTCTGAGTACATTATTTTCAAGATGATGTAAGCAAGATATTCCCTCAAAACCAATAGGACTGGTCTTCTTAATTAATTAATAAGTAGTCAATGAATTGGTGTTTAAATTATCCAACATGTTTCGGTCACTCTGGACCTTCATCAGGGATTGGTTTTTAAACTTAATTTTGTTATCACTACGAGTCCTCCTTACCGATAAATCTAGATTATTCTCATCTTGAGACCATTTAAACATCATATTCAGGAGCTGCATACATCTTCTATTGGCTAGGTAATCTCCCCCTACAAATTGGTGTATTTCTTTTATAGTCTGTCGCCTATTCCAGTTTTTACTTATTGTTCGCAGCGCCCTGTTCTGGGTGTCCTGTAAGGATTCGACATATTTCTTAGTACATCAATCAATAATAAATGCACAATACTCAAGAGTCGGGCGTATGATAACAGTATAGATTAATTTGGCGTTTCACTCGAAATACAATTCCTGATTTTACTCAGCTGAAATAGTCGACCATTAGCATTCATGGGGACCTTCTGGGGACCTTCCTGAGATGTATTGTGAAGAAAAAAATTGTATTGCAATTTGTGGTGGGTTAGGCCAAAAAATGTCATAGATTGACTAGACTATATGGGTTTTGATGAATATGTGCCCATACCCTAGCGGTATAATGTGCCACCAGCAGCGATTCTCGTGTATCTAGCAGGTCAGGATCTTTTGACAGCTTCAACATGAGTTTAGATGTTTGTCTCTTCTATCCTCTAATGATGCATGATGGGAAAACAATTTCACAACATTGTGAGGTCCTAATATCATTTTTAGAAATATGTGATGCAAGTTAAATTACAGGTATTTTGAGTCAATTTATAAAAACTACTGCCATTTGTAATTGGATATTTGGTCAAATTTTGAGAAAAACATTCCTTTTAGTGACCTTGACCTTGGAACAAATGTTTGATTGTTGTAGAATCTTAGAGTATCATGTATTATTAATCTTTGTCTCAAATATCTAAGAGATCGGTGAAATATCCTTAAAGATATGACAAAATATGTTTGTCAATATCATATGTATGAACAGATACCGTGACCTTTGACCTCACTGGGAAGACTTGCTTTAGGATTTTGCTAGGGTATGGTGCTGGGTATCCAAATATATTATTCAATTTGAAATACATCTATATTAAAACAAGTTATAGAAACTATTGTAAATCCTCATAGAAAATTGTGAAATTTTGGAAGGAAACCTTCTATTTGGTGACTTTGACCTTGGAAAAAAACAAGATGGTGACACAGGCTGATAGCTCCATGGCATCCCAATAGTTTTGCCAAATATCTAAGGAATGCACCCAATACCTTTTGAGAAATGAAAAAATATGTCTCAATTTCAGTGGCCGCTGTTGGTCTTTTGTATGAACATATATGTTGACTTTTGACCTTGCTGTAGCTTAATGGTGCATCATGGGAATTCTATCTTTTGGGCTCTACTAGAGCATGGTGTCAGGTATCTAAATATATCATTTAAGTTGAAATACAGACATATTAGAACAAGTTATAGAAACTATTGTAAGTCCTTATAAGAAATTGGGTGAAATTCTGGGTAGAAACATTCCATTTGGTGACCTTGACCTTGATAAATATCAAAATGATGACAAAGGCTGATGACTCTATGGTGTCTTAATGTATTTCCCAAATATCTAAGAAATCAACTTAATACTCTTGGAGAAATGACAAAATATGTCTCAATTTCAAAACCCTCTGACATTGATAACCTTCTAATGGGCATGTTGGATTTAGACATATTTCCCCAAGAGGGATTTTGGCGGATTTTTGATATGATGTTCTAGAAACCTTCCTGAGATGAATTGTGAAGAAAAAAATTGTATTGCAATTTGTGGTGGGTTAGGCCCAAAAATGTCATAGATTGACTAGACTATTAATCTTTACTTGGACCTGCAGAATTCTTTTGAATAGTACAAATTCTCCATTCACGTACCTGATGTCTTAAATGTTTGAAATTTAGACAAAATAGACTAAAGTGAATGAAATGAAACTAGACATCTGTCCTGCTAAGTCATCAACACACTGGTTAGCGATTACGTAATCTACTAAAGTGTGTGTTCCACCGGACAGACTAGAACTCACCCAGGCGTCACCCAAAACATGCTTACAGTCAGGCCCGTTCCACGGCTGACGCCGTACGGCAGCCGTATGGACGCCGGTGGTGGGTAACAGGCAAAAGCTATTAATCACTTTGTTTAGCAGGATGTGGCGGAACGGCCGCCGCGTGTGAGCATATAACCTGCTCCATCGCACCTTTTCTATATTTGTGCCTGACAGGCGTTAACACGGCGCCCGTGCCGCGCTATTCAGTGAGCCTGACGATATACATCTAGCGTGAACGAATGGACGCATTTACGGACGAAGGCGATCTTTTCGATGGCCTTGGTTGGGGACAAGGAGGGTGACTGAAGTACACTGGTCTTGCTAAAGATAAGGTTTTCAGCGCATGGCAAGTATTAATAACTTAAACATCGTATAGTGTAGGATGTCGATTTGGTATCAGACACATGGTTAAATTTATTACACTGATACTGACAGGTGATTTATTTTTGGTGCATCTGATCCCTACAGCAGCTACCCAGCTCAGCTCAGTCTAATACACAAAGCCTTATATAAAGCGTATATGCGATACTGTTGTGCTTCGGGCCATTTATAGTACTGGCATCTGTGACGTCCTTCAGAAGAATAGGAAAAGAAGAAAGTAACATTATACGGTACTCACCCACAGGCTACTACTGATCCTGAGGGCCCGTACGCACACGCCATCACCCACGTCGTCGGCATGGTTACAGCATGCTCCTATAATTAGAGATAATCCCAGGGATAATCTCAGTCAGGAGGGTGCTAAGGTGTAATCACAATATAAGGACATGATACAAACAAGACAATATTACACGAACCTCAAACATCTTGGGTTTTTTTTTCATTTCAATGACTGATGATGTATACATATAACCCAGATATCTTTATCAGACTGATCAGCCACTTCTGAAAACATTGTTCCCATTTTGTTTATCAGCTGCACAGATAAGTATTGAAGCCTCGTGGCAGATGAATGTTAATATCACAAGTATGAACTCACAAGGATTTATTTCGAGTATGATTGACTTTTTTACATTAAGATTACCATTTACGAATAAAGTAAAAAGGCAACACTTGGATGTGAATCACTTTAACATGTATTCCGATTGTGGATACATATCATAGAAATAAGTGGTAAACGGTTTACAACAGATGACAATGCCAAATCGGAAATGGTAGGTTTTTTTATTTCTTTTTCTTAAATTCTAGATTGCATCTCACGCGAGATCTTCAGTGTGAACACATGGACCAAAGTAGGCAAGTTGTTACAAGTAAACCATACATGTACTGATAACAGACAAAAACTTTTGGCCCCACTTGATACAAGAGGGACTTTGGCAAGTATCAGTAACCATTGTTCGGCAAACACTACAGCCCTGCAGTGCGGCATGAGTAGTTCCGTCATTTACTGTTATAATAGAGTATAATAGGTATGTTCACAACGAGTTCACAAAAAGCCACATGTGCCACAACACCTGGACATTATACCTGTGTCTGGGCAATGTGTGATACTATGGATGGTAATCATGGTAAACATTGCTGTGCCCTCCGGGCTCTACAAGTCATGTTTGGCTTTTTCTTGTCACATACGTGTTTGGTCCCAATCATTGACAAGCGGATTTTGTCTCAATTAGTGACAAGCAGCCCTTTAGTTATGTATGTGAGGAACACACTTTACAGTCTGAAGGAAATCATGTTTCCTTATATTAAATTAGTGTAACCCCACTGGTTTCTATTGAAAAATCTTTTTAAACATAGATCGTAAGCAGACTCTACTACAAATCATGGGACCCGGAGTTGGATGCTTAAGGCAGGAAGATGCAGCCGTTTTCACTACTTGATTTATGGCTTGATTAGACGAAAACCTGGTGATTATTCAGAAGTAATACAAGAAATATAGGTACATGTTCTATCTTAGATCTTTCATTATCTTAACGCCTGCCACATGGGTTGAACATATCACTTAAATTTGTCGTTCACTTGAACCAGTTCAGGGTATTCCTATATACCTATGGCTGTACATTCTATGCTTACACCACGCTCTGGGGGGTGGAGTAACTATCTGATACTACCCAAGGTTGGTATACTACCCAAGGTTGCCGTATACTACCCAAGGTTGACATTTAGACCAATCAGATTGTCTCTTATTAAACCACATTTGAAGGTATATAGGAATAGGGAAACCAAGTACCAGTGAAAGGAAGTCAAAATTACTCGGTAAGGCTTGGAAAAATTACTGCCCGCGGCCAGGGCCTTGGGCAGTAATTTTTCCAAGCCTTACCTCGTAACTTTGACTTCCTTTCACCGGAACATAGTTTCCCTCTATTTCGCATTCTACATTCAGCAGTAAAGCAGGTGTTACTTTCTCTGTGCGAAAAACAAAACGTGTAATCTTAATATGACCTACCTTATTCGTCGTGAAGGCATCCCAGACTAGCAACTTTCCATCCTGGAATTCAAAAATAAATGCGTTGAAATAATATTGTGACATTCTTCATATTTTACAGATGTTTTACTCGCAGCGAATGCGATAATCCATTTACTTTAAGCGTAGTCTAACTACTTGTTCTCTCTCTCTGAAATACGCATAGAGGGTCGTGTGGCTAAGTGGTTATAGCATAGAACTACAAAGTAAAACGTGTAGGTTCAGTCCTCAATAGCTCCCCTTAGTCAACGCTCCTTGGCTTCTTTAAAAATGGATTACTGAGGCTGATATATCTAAGTGGAGTCTTTTGGCAGGCCGAGTTAAAAGGCAGGGCACCTGTCATATTGCCTTTAGATATATACATATGAACAACACACCTCACAGCATATAGAAATTGAAGGACATCATGTTTCCCTTTGACATAGTGACGCGCTTGTCACTTCTAGTCCTACTTTGAGGTCAAATCAGCCATAATGTATTTATAAAGTAATCACAGCGTAATGGCTTCATAGTTGATAGTGACCAATCCACCTGTCGTTATTATTTGAAAAGTATCTAAATATATCAGTACTTGACAAAAAATCAGACCTAGAGAATTTGTTCCTTATAACTTAGATAATGGGGAAACCCAAAATTTGGGGTGAGATTTGATACTAGACAAGTCATCCAGATCATATTCTATATTTGGAGTAACAATATACAGGGTTCGTACATAGACAGCCCTAAAAAATTCCAGGCTTTTCCACGCTCAAATATTTCTTTTCCAGGCAATGTGAATCAATACCATCTTGCTAGTGAATGAAATATCAAGACAAACAATCAAAACCATACTATATTATTAGCAAAAGTGATTTTTTGAACTATTTAACCCAAGTCACTGAAATTTCATAGGCAGTCAGGTACCGCAGTTAAGAAAAGCTATTAATGTCCAGAATTTCATAGTCGACAAAAATTGTTTGTCCGCAAAAGTAAATTTTCCAGGTTTTTCAGGCTCTCTGTGAGAATTCCAGGGTTTTCCAGGTCTGGAAAACCCAAAAGCATAATTCCAGACTTTTCCAGGCTCTGTACGAACCCTGTATATAGTCGTTCGCATCTGCTATATTTTGTAATTATGACCTGAGCGCTGGCTGCCAATACGCTAGAATTTAACCAATATCCAGAAAATGGACCAGTTTCAAGGCACTCAGTCTGCTATTGCTTGTGCTTCGAGCTGCTCTGTGGGCGCTCATACACACCCCCGCAGCCGTCACTAATGAAGCGAGGTGCCGATCAGCGGGCCGGTGAAGCGGGCGGCACGTGCTCTCCCCGCGGTAGCCGGACCCGAGATGCATGTTCATACCCGGCGCCGAGCGTTGGGGAGACGGGGAGGTCATCGGGAAATTTCGCCGATTTTGTCCCTGGACATCAGAGGACGGGCGACGTCAGAGATAATGGAAGGAGAACTAGCGAGCACAAAGGTCGCACGTTGAGTAGGGGGCCGCACTTCAACATGATACGATCCCATTACGGCTTACTATAGTTGTGATAGCACTGTTTAGTGGTGGGCTCTCTCACTGCACTCACAAGGATCGTTGACTCATTTTTCTCCATATATATGTTGTTTTCGAAGGCCCGCCATTAACAATTAATAACTACGAACCTGTGACATGAGAAACATTTTTTATGAGGTGAAACTATCAAATATTTGTTAAAACAAGAAATATCTTGGGACATGGCAGGTGTAGCCTGAGTGTCAGCTATCGCATTAGATTGTTCTTCTTCCTTTTTAAAAGAAAAAAATGCAATAACAAGGAATGTTCGCATTCCAGGACATTGCGTTTTACTAGGGATAAAGAGGCATTGCTCCATTCAGTCTCGTCACTACTCACTGTAGCGAAGCCACTGAACACAAATTCGGAAAATATATACACAAAAATCCTAAATTGCATTCAATATACATACAAAGTAGAATTACATTTTAAAATGATAGTTATACAGAGAGCTACGAAACAACACGGATGATATTGTCTTGTAAACGAAAGGAATGAAAAGCTTACAAATATATCACCTATGAAACATGTCTTTGTGATATTTGATCGCGGACTCCTGAAGACTTATTAAGTCATTTATCTAAATCGAAATGCGGACCGATACCCTGTACAGGGCTGAAAGTCGGGACTGGGAAAAAATCGGTAATTCAAAACACTTAAAAAATCATTTATAACATTATACGAAAGACAATGGCTATGAAACAATATATTCTAATGTTGCCAGGGTATATGAAATGTCTCATTTCCGTAATTTGTCTGAAAACTTGCATCCCTGCCTGTTGTTGTTCTTGTTTCCTTAGTTTAACATCCAATATGTTCTATTAGACTTACTTTCGGTTTGATGGTGATCAAATCTATGAGATGAATTTAGGTAGCAATCTCACCCCTACATATTTAAAGAGGTTAACAGTTCTTTTAGTTCCCACACCACATAGACATAGTATGAGAACGAGCGGCCTTTGATATAGTAGTAAATCAACCACTGCTGGGGATGCAGGAGAAGGGTCGCTGCAGCAGAACTCAAACCTACAAAGTCCTACAACCTTGGGGTTATAAGTCCAGTGCCTTAACCACTGAACTAACTCCCCCACCCCTTCCTGCCTGTAACTATGAATAATAATCCCTATTACATGCAATTCACGTGTCATTATGTGTGAGCTTTTGGTTACTATTTCATCAGGCAATTTTGAATGTGTCAGGACGCGGATGCTCTCAGGACACTTTTTTCTAGATGATTGCTGGTAATCTAAGCATCTCAAACGTATGTCCTTTATTCGAGGTCAGTCTGCCGCAATCGGATGACTAATACTACCGTAAATTCCCGCATATAAGATACGTCGCCTGTATATGACGCACCTGGGGGTTGAATGTTTTGGGAAAAACCTGCGTATAAAACGTTCCCCCCGACTTAAAGAAAAGTCCTAAAAGACGCACCCCACTCCCACCCTACCACCAGCCCCTTAAACCCCCATACCTTGTCGTTTCCGGCGAAAAAATGTGGCTCAAGCCTCCCATAAGGCAAATATTTGTATATGTATTATTATGCAGTAATATAATATATCCTTTTGATTTGGAAGCATTTCTAATGGTACCCCTAAAAATTCTTAATTGCCCTCAGGAAAAACCGGCGTATATAGATGCACCCAGAGTTTGGGCGAATCTTCTGAGGGGTTTGGTTGGCAGGAATTTATGGTTACATTGAAATAGAT
Organism: Alentia gelatinosa; assembly: GCA_950022655.1. Classification (NCBI taxonomy): domain Eukaryota; kingdom Metazoa; phylum Annelida; class Polychaeta; order Phyllodocida; family Polynoidae; genus Alentia; species Alentia gelatinosa. The sequence continues at coordinate 42,470,530 of OX465583.1, read as the reverse complement.
TTTCTAGAGTCCTCAATAACAGGTAACGGATAATTGAGTTTAACGATTAACGCCAGGCGGATTTGCGTGGTGAGACTTTGTGTGCAGGCAGATTTTCACTTTATTTCAGTTAGAGCAGGGTTTCCATTGAGATCGTCGAGGCATTAAAAAGACAGCCTGTATTTATCAAACGACGCAGCCAGTGACTATACAATATTTACAAATGTATCTGGAATACAGTGGAGTCAGTATACCAGGTGGGTTTTTTTTCAAAATCCTAAATTCTTAGCACTTTGGGTAGTATTTTGTCTTCTGCTTGTAGATAGAGATACACATATTTATATGGTAAATAATATCCACTCATTTCTCTTATTTGTTATGTCAAATCATACTTAGTCTGAGAGATTACTTCCTTCAGCGGAAAACACCCCATGTGTTCCAGGGTTTTGTATGTCAGCATGTCACATGTGCTTGCTTGAAGGGGCAGTCTAATCAAATGTGGATTCACATCATAATGTGGTTTAATACTGAAGAAGAAACAGTTGGACTGTATGTAAAGTTTCATAACTTTTGACAGTTGCCCTGTTTTGAATATGAAATGTAGGTTGGTTCTCCATGTTATTAGTGGATACCCAGGGAACCAGCACATGACGTCACTGGGTTGAGGCAGAGTTTGCTTGTTTGTTTGGGTAGGTTAACATCCAATTTGTTCAATTAAACTTACTTTGGTTTACTTACTCAAAGTTGCATATCCTGTTGGATAAACAAGGTATGCTGCCTGGTTGATCCAGGCAATTTACTCTTCTCATTTACATCTTATCAAAAATCTTACATTCCCTGAGGAAGTAAAGAATTTCTCTCTTGTTAGTGTTATGGAAAGGACTGCACATTCCTGTTACATTCTTTAGGATTTTCTTCCTGCTCTCTTTTTGTAGCCTGACAATGTAGCATGAGCATGCCCATGTGTCAGTTTAGCGTGACCAGTTTCACCTGTTCCACTCTTGTCAGGTTTTCTCTCCTAAAGTTTTGGCTAGTAGCCACTACCATTTATCATAGTTTGTTGTCTCTGTTGTAGTTACAGAGTTTCTGGTTTCATTGGCCATTAGTTTCTGATCTGTATGTGGAACTGTGTGGGCTCCAAATCTTCTGCTTAATCCACTTTGGGCTGCTTGATCTACAGCTTCATTTCCTTTGATCCTGATATGATTCAACGGCCAACACATGGCTACCTGTTCTCCATGTTCTCTCTTCACCTCTGTGTATGACTGTTTTATGGCTTTGATAAGAGCATTCTTTGGAGCATGCTGTCCAATGGCTTGTAGACAAGATTAGAGGCTGGGAAGACTATAAAATTCTTGTTTTGTGACATTTTCATCCAAGTCAAGGCATGCAATATAGCATTGGCCTCAGCAGTGAAGATGCTGCTTTTGCCATGGAGGGCTTTCTTCAGGTCACCGTAAGATGTGTGGACTCCAAAGTGTGCCCATTGGAAGAACTGTCTTGTACAGAAATTGCCAATAAAGATAACTACAAGAAAAAAGAAAAAAAATCCAACACCGTTTCCCTTTTGATACATCGGTACACACTGGTACATGGTCTTTGAAATGTTTCCCCATGGTCTGGTATTCCTTCAGGAAGACAGATTTCAGGGGTGTCACCTTTCTTGTTTTCTGCTAGGTCAAAAAGGATTGGTGATGTTACCTGATCCCATGGAGGGGTTTCAGGTGGCCTCTCAGCTCTTACTCTCTTTATTGGGATGCCTGCTTCTCAGTACTGAGCTTGTGCTCTGATCAGCTGCAGTATAAATCAGAACAGCCCCCAAACTTGACAAGTAAAGTCGAATACCAAATCACAGTTTCATGTTATTTCTTTGGAATTCTGATATTTGACAACTCCGCCACCGCTTCGGAACTCACATTCCTTCTTCAGGGCTTCAAATTACAAAATGGTTTCTAATTTGTAAATTACAGGTAAGACTTCAACAAAATTGTTAGTCCATATGTTTCCAAGTTTTCGTCGTAGCATTCATTTTCTCTCCGGTAAAAACACTGGATAAATAACATTCTGATAAGTTTAGATAACTCCAACTTTAGATATATACCCAAATGGTTTTGTTAGTGGGTACATGTACTACTAAGATGTGATAATGATCTACACGGTTAATAAAGTTTTTAAAAGATAGTAAGTAATTAAAAAAACTAGGTCAATGTAAGACTAACGTTGTGATTACCTAAAACAATACTGCCAACATAACTTGTTGAAATGAATATCTAATAAATTAGATATTGTCGTAATCCTGAAGCCAACGATTTCAGCACCTCAGTTGGCACCATGGTTTCGAAGGATCGCGGTTTCGAAGGTGTGTTTGGTCTAATTTAGCGTCCAGTCAACCATTATAGGTTCTTACTAGACTTTCTCAAGGTTCTTTTACACCACGAGGGTGGTGATCGAATCTATGTGATGGATTCAGGTAGAAATCTCACCCCTACACATTTACCGAGGTGAGAGTTCTTTTACTTCTCACACCACATAGACAAGGTATAAGAAGGATTGGCCTTTGATATAGCAGTAAATCTACCACTGCTGGAAATGAAGGAGAAAAGTGGCTGCAGTGGGACTCTAATCAACAAAGTCCAGTGTTCTTTACCACTGAGCTAACTCCCCCACCCTGGTCACTTTCGAAGGATTGTAGTTTTAAAGAAATATGTGCTTTTGATTTTTATTTTTTTTTCACAATAGGGTTTACAATTGTAAAGGAAGTCACATGAAATAAAAAACAGTTGAATTCAACAATCTTCACCAAAATCGTAAGTCCCACTAAGTATCACAAGCAGTTGCCACCCTTTCCTTTATAACTCCCCCCCCCCCCCCCTTTGAATCTCTAATTGAAACAGCTCCTCAATCATGCATCCACCATTTTGAATCCTGTCGGATAGGGTTTCAAAATCGAGCTGGTTACCAGAGATCATGTTGAGGTGTGAGACGGTGAGATAAGAACTTATCAGTCTCAAAGTTTGCATATGACATCAAGTCTGACTCTTTTGAGGAATGTACTGAGTCACACTACATCTGACTACATTTTTCTTGGTAGGCTGTTTTATAACCATGTTTGATGGCACCCAACAATATCAAATTTTAGTGGGTTCAATGGAACACAACCTCCAGAGAAAACTGTTCTCACTAGGAGCATATAACAATCTTGCAAATGTGCTGGTACGCAGAGCACTCAAATGAAAGCTGGGTGTAACCCCTTATTTAAAAAATGCTTTTGTTTTCTGTCCTCATCAGACATTGCTTTGATAAAACTCCATAGAAAGTACTTCTACATGCTGATGACTCATGCATTTTAACCGGAATTATATACCTTGTTATGTACATAATCTATCGAACGTCTATTCTTAACATATACAATCTACCCTCACGTGAATTCAGTTGAAATACATATAAAAAACACCACACTGGTGGCTGCACCTTGCCAAATACAATTACATGCCTGTATTCATAAGCAAGTATGGACATTTAATATTCATACTGAAGGTTTTTTTCCTTCCTCTCTTCCTGGGAAATAGTGATCCCAGTAAGAGCGAATGGCAGTGTATGCCCTCTCAGTAAAATCAAAACAAAAAATCGTGACACATCGTTGACTATGTGGTAAGCGATGACTACTTTTAGAGACTCGAGAGAACACTGAAAGCTATTCAGCTGCAGTTAACATTATTATTATTACCCGTGGGTGAATGTCTCTTTCTCACTGACCAGGAGTACAGATTATGTTCGTCACTGAGTGACAAAAGAATATTCCTACGTCCCCCGTACCACCTTCATTCTCGAAAAAGTGAGTTATAAAATTGTAAAATTGCGTTTTCAATGATTTCTAGGTATATACTGATAAGGAGACATAGTGAGTGTTCCGGAATTGCAAATGTCCTCGATATTTTGCTTGGATATATTCACCTCGTTCTTCAAACTCGGTCAAAATTTCCTACCAAAATATCTCTGAATGAACAGATTCATTTAGGAACACTAGCCATGTCTGCATATATCATTATACACCTACAGCCGCTGCTTAGGGTGTAGAATAAATAATACTCACTGAGACATAGTGGATGTTTGAGCGCTCTTCACCCATAGTGTAGTTGCAAGTACATGAAATTATTTCTTTTAGTGTGTTTGTGTGTTTTAGGTGCATAATAATAAGAAAACGCAATGAGTAAACCCATAGCGATTCCGTTCTCGTTCTTTTGTCCTATTATGCACGTATTTCATGGGACGAAAGACCTCGAACGGCAATGGCTACGAGCTCACTTACTATGTGTTCTCTTAATACATGGATTTGGGAATCTAGTTAAAGGATATCAAAGAGTTTTAGGTTAATTATCAATCCATTGGGTTGAAATGTTTTAACATTACAGTTGGTAAGTGGGTGAAAGTTGTTTAACATTCTCTTTTTAAGGACAAAGCCACGCCTGCTTTTCAGTTCTCTTAGTATCAATGAGCCATGATAAGCTTGTGAAAATAATGATCAGAAAGCAGCAGAAAAGTTAATTGTGGTCTAGTATTCAGATTGAGAACACTGCTGAAATCATTGGTTCTGCCACATGTTTGTACATATGACCCATTTCAGACCACGTGGGGACATATTCTAGGAGGGCGTAATATGACCTATACATATCAGTGTAGTTTCTTTCTTTGATTATTACGTGTTCTTTCCTGAGTTCCACATTGTTTATTATTATGTCATGAGGAACTCATGTAATTATGGAGGATACCTCGTTATTTGTGTATGCCAGACATACACGTCCTGCCTTCATCGCGAGGAGGCAAGGTGACCAAGTGGGAAGGCCGATCGGTATTTGGTGCATGGCAGACCCACAATATAGTATGGGTGAGGCACTTTTAAATAAGTCTAGGAAATAACCCATGTTCGTGGAGTAAACACGGTTTCTTCTACACTACATTACCATACACTCCAGTTACTCTCCGATCTGGGTGCCTCTCAAAACAACTTACTAAGAGAAACAGTAGTTTTCATCATTCCTACCATGTTAACCATTTTCTATGTATCGGGACAGACCTATGCAAAGATGAAACAGGAGCGTACCAGGAGGGTGAGCATTTCTAATGCTTATATTAGTTATTCGATAGACCTCCTTAGTTCAAGATCTACGAAGTAATGCAGAACTGGCTGAAATAAACAAAACAAAAACAACCACTATAGATCATTACTCCATTACATGCACCAGAGAAAAGATAAATACGCCATTTTAGCTTACCTGTGAACTGCTGACTATATGCCGCTTGTCTGAGCACCAGTCCATACAGAGGACTTTGCCTTGATGGCCTTTGAGTACCCGCCGTGACTTGACATTGAACTGTGTCAAGCTGTCCAATTTCTGTGCAACCACAGCAACTGAAATAAAATCGATTGCCATGTTAAAAATTTGAATCAGAATCATGCTTACAAAATTGTGTTTTCAATAAAATCATTACAGATCATAAAGAACATATTAACAAAGTTGCCCTGTCTTGTCGAGACAGCCTAGTGTGGGTTTGGGTGAAAGAAAAATCGACCACCGCTTCTATTTATTCATTATGTGTAATATTGTAGACGTAGCTAAGATGTTCAATTGGTGGCAATCCCCCACCCCCCTAAAAAAGTAAATATGTGTAATATGATGCTAATTCATACAAGAACAATCCAGGACTGACAGGAGTTATTTGTGGTTTAACACACTAGGGGACACTGAGGGTATATATCGACCATGATTCTTTTTTAGCAGTAAATAACAGGTCTGCCTCAGGGGCAGTTCTTCCACTGGACAAGCTCCTACATCTAGATCCAAACTTACAAGTGATTCGGTGGCCAAAAATAACGGATTTGTGAAAAAAAAAGACAGCGATTAGATTGATGATGTGTATAACCCATTAGATACAATTAAAATAGAATTTCTGTATACAGTAGAACCCCATTAAAGAGACACCCTTCAAAGAAACACCTTTGCTCGAAACGGTTCCCTCTTTTTAGGACTTTGAATTCGTGAGGGCAAACTTTTGCTCGTAAATGAAGGCCCCAATTACATGTATTTCTTAGTTTTAGACTCAACTTCCTGTTGATATATATATGCAATGTTAAAATTGTTATTATTCTTTATTAAGTTAGGAAATTGTACTATGAATGAAACTTAAATATCGTTTTAGACTTTTTTAATGTGAAAAAACCCCTCGTTATTAAGACGAGAAAGAATATATTTCAACCACGTTATCATCATGTGTTTAGAAAATTAAAAGTGTTGTATTTATTTCGCACTACTACTTACTCTATCAAATGAAAATATTTTGATTAAAATATTTTGTATCAAAGGGGTTGGCATATGATTTAAAACGCACATAAGCTCAGAGGTTTCTTAACTAACATTATACTTATTTTTATTCTAAATAATTACACGGTAGTATATAACCCCATGCCCTATACATACCACATCTAGGACAATATATGTGAATATAGATAAAACACTACACTTCGAATACTTATAGGTCATTTACGAAAGAGGCCAAGATGTAACACATACAAAATTATTATTCAAACACAATATCCTGAACACACGTTATGCAGCAGACAAGGCTGCAAGATGCAAAAGCAGTATCTAGATTATAATATACTGTCTATAGTTTATTATATACCCATGACGTATATATAGTAAATACGCACCGTTCTGCAGTAAAAAGTAAAAATAATATACTGCACAGGCTTCCCTACAGCAGTGTACTGAACACTTTGAACGCAAGTTGCTATGTATACTGAACACATTGCCGCATGTTGCTATGTGTATTGAACACGTTGACTATGTGTTGCTATGTATACTGAATATGTTTCCTGGACGTAACCAAGGGTCATGAAAATGTCAAAATAACACAATATGATTGGTTAATATAATATAAATAATTGTATAATGTTGATGATGACGTCATCAATGAGCATACCCGTATCAGAGTTTACTATATACCTACTGCCGTAAGTGACGTAAATACTACACGCTGCTGTCCACCATGTACGGCACAGCTGTGCAGTAAATCACGGTTCATTTTACGGTCGCCACGGACATGATTATGACATCGATATTTAAAAATGGCTGGCGTTTATCGCTTCGACATCGGTAACGTTAACGTTAGAGTACATAAAGAAGACTTATTGAAATACTGTGAAATAAAAAATACATGAATGAATTACAGAAAAACTTCGAAGTACAGTAATAAAAACCTGAATAAACATGGTAACGACCTTAAAAACGGAGTGCAATGAGAGAACAACTGCTATGTTTTCTTCCTGACGTTTTACCATTGGTTCCCCGCTGCTTTGCATGTGAAAAAAGTGTTGCTATGCAGGTTGCTATGCGCGTTGCTATGCGGTAATGTCACAGCCGGATTCCACCGACGAAGTGAAAGCTAGGGTTCATGTCGACCTTTCTGTGCCCAAATCGGACTGAAAATGGCTCTTACAACTTAATAAAGGTAACTATATGAATGTTTTGGAGGCATATAGTAAAGATAAAACGTTGTGCCTGTAATCGTACAAATTTCGATCCTCACTCTGGCCTTTGGCATGTTTACAACTCGGTGTAAACACCTCATTGTAAACATGCCAAGGCCAGAGTTCGGATCGAGATTTGTACGTTTACAGGAACATCGTTTTATTTCTGTACTGACGACGTTGCGCTATTGGTGGATTTACAAATTCGACGTAATTGTTCTATTTACAGTAATTGTTCTATTTACAGTTCTGGATAAATTTCAACATTTACAGGTATATGATAAATATAGAACGTCCCACCATGCTCGTACATGCTACAAAACTCGATGAACAAGTGATTCGGTGAATACGGAACTCGGCGTAAACGCCTCGTTCCGTATTCACCGTCAATGTTCATCTCGTTTTGTAGCATGTACAGCATGGTCAGGACGTTCTCTATAATTATTCTATTGTATATGATGGTCAGGCTCACAGAAAACAATTTATTGCTAGCATTGCTGATATGTTTATAGCTGGTAGTATGACTGAATACTTCAGACTAGAAGACTTCTATTAGTTGAGTGATGCGTTAAGTTATTGCAAAAATTTAAACGAGTATGTAACTTGACAGTTGTCCGAAATTACCCCGCCCCCTTCTACAATCGTATTGCCGAACTACGTTTAGTGGGGTCGTATAGTTCTTTGGTGGGGGATCGTGTTATTTGCCGATGTTCGAATGTTTCCTGTCTAAGATGTGAAGCGAGCATCAACCAAATACGGCTAGGAATGATTAAAAAAACATCATTTCCTCTCAGACCGACGACTGTATGAGGTCCAAATCAGCCCCATAATGTCGATTAACAGCATCGGTAGCTGTCGGTCAAAGCTGATTCTTGAGGGGCACCTCCACCATGGTGCAGGCTCACGGTGAGTGGCCCAGACTTGACCGTACGCCAAGTGCCAAACGAGGTATGTTATGCTGCTGTAGCTATCAGTTGACAGACAACAAAAATACAAGTACTTACGATCAACATCACAAAGCTTTTCCTTTTCCTCTGATAATTTTTTCTTTAGGGTTTCTGCTTCTCTGGATAAGGCATCAATTGAATCTTGGGGATTGTCAACGTGCAGACCTTCTGTCGCCATTTTGGATAATTTGACAACAAAGGGGCTCACGAGGTGGAGGTTATTTCAGTTCCGAATCAATAAACAGATTTGTGACATTGTGTGAAAATGACAGAAGAAAGAGAAATGTCTGAAATAAGTGCATGCATCTTAAGGAAATTACAGGAAACTCTTTCAGTATGCCTTACTGAGGAAAGGAAGAGTGTAATAAGGTTAGTTTTGGTTTGACACCTCTTATTTTCGAAATCCCTTTCAGTTCTACAGACAGCTGTGACGTCAGACCAATCGTACACAGTCCAAATGTCACGAATTGTTGAATATATACATAAAAATGATATATCCAACGGAGTTTTCGATGAAAATATTTTTTCTGCTTGAACGTTGATTAAAAATAGTCATATTTCTGTAAATGCAAATTATCAGTGTTTATTTCGGACCGACGGAGCATGCGTGCTGGTCACGTGATCAGTGCCCTTCCAAGCCTGAGCGTGGTGAAGAGTTTTGTGGTCAGGGCGCTACCCTGACATTTTGTTGTGTTTTTGTTTATAGTAGGTGGTTTCTTGCACGCGTAGAAACTGTAGAATTCGTCAAGATGTTTCGCATTGGCACTATAGTGGTTGTGTTATCGATCTGCAGCTTCGCATCACATGTGGAAGGTAGGTTTTCCGATCGCTGCTCAGCCATGACACTGAATCTGCAGTAGCCTGGCGGACGGAGGTTCGCTCGGCTCAGCTAGATCCCTCGGTTACTCAGCTGATCGTGTTTCTTAATCTACGCATAGACTTTCTGACTAGGAGTAGCGTGTATATTTACTTAAATATCTTGAATACAAGATCGAAAAGTGGTGTCTAACTTATGAAAGGTAGACTACACTGATTATTTATGTTCCGTGAAGTATTTGACATCTGAAAATACGGCTTCTCCAGCATCATCTGCACAGGCAAAGGGGAGTGTCGCTGTCTCCCTGACTCTGCGCTAGTGAATAGTGTCCGGGAGTGTCTCACTCAGCCTTTTGTGAACAAAGTCGAATTTTGTGGATATACCTGCAACATAGGTCTGTTATATTGGTATGTTCCTAGGTGATAATTTATAAGGGAGACAATGTATATTTAATTTCTAGGCCACTGTGCTCTTGGCACCGTGAGACTACAATTTTATTTATACTGGAGTGGAGTATCTAGTCCGAGAGACTATGACTGTCTAGCGATGTGTATCTAGATTTAGTCCCATTTAACAACATTGTTCACAATTACATGCAGCTTAGTCATAGAAAAAGATTATATTGCTGGCACCTGCAATTTTTTTGTGTGCTAAACATATCCGCATATTGTTAATAATGCTTTCTTAGTGAAATCAAAAACTAGATGTCTTCTTTGGCCAAATCTACACCTATCAGTATCATCTATGCTAAAAGAAACGTGGAGATCTAAATGGTGTAATTCGGTGTTTTTCTAAGACGATATCTATTAGCAATTGATGAATTATGCCATTTTATTAGAAGGAGACACTCTGATGGCCTCGTTTATAATGTACTAATGTATATTATTCATGGTGAACATTGTAAGGATGATAAAATTCTTCAACGGCCATGGAGTAACAAAGTTGTATTTTGACTTATGTCAAAATTCCTGCCCCTGTATGTGGATCTTCTGGTTTCAAGTTATTCAAAGATAGGCTACAGTGTGGGGCAAGGCGCACCTCGCGATCCCGTGGACGTGGGCTAGAGGTTGTGTAATGTGACACATTATCTGTGCTTTCTGGTGATGGGCTTTTTGATTGTCCGATTATCAGCGATGGCCTTGGGAAAACGAGTGAGACCATACACTATGCCAGTAGGTGTCTTATCATCGAATAAAGTACTCTGATTAGGCAAACACAGCAGGCGATAGAAAAGATTACATAGCTGCCACTGGTTATAGGTATTTGTTAGGATATAATATTTCCGTATGCGTTACTGTTCGTATGAAATTGTATTGTCATTACCATATACAACACTTTAGGTTGAATATTCATATCTTACATATCTAATACAACATATGCAGTACAGACAAAAATACTTCATTGGCGGTTATAATTCGTCCCGATAATGGCTCATAATTTAGTGGTTTTGTGTACTTGTATGTGCAGTATGATGTACTTTCCGTGGTTCTTTATCTGCAATGGTGATACATGCAGAACTAAAGGGTATTCTGCATTATATATCATTTCTAAGGAGTGATTAGAAATGTAACCTATCAAAACTTACTGGAAATTTCCCACCGAAGTAAATGACTATTGGGAATAGTTTAGACGACGATGACTTACATTACATGTATGTATTACTTATTACAAATGATTCCCATGTAATACTTGTAAGTATTACACATTTGCCACCAACCATATAATTAGAGGGGGTGGCAATGAGAAGGGTCTAGAGCTAAGAATGAAATAGAAGAGTACACATATTTTAGAACGGTTATTGCAATTCTATAGAAAAACAACACAATAGTGCCAAAATTGGATATATTGAGAAAAAAAACCTATCGTAGATAGGTTCTGTAAAAACAAACAAAAAAACTATCGTAGATAGGTCTGCTACGTAAAATAAAAACCTCCTTTAATATGATAGATGATCTAGGTGTCATGGTTTTCCTTCATCTTTTTTGTAGAGGTACGTAAACGTCCCCTTGAGTTGTTTTTCCCGTGGCGCTTTTATTCCAATTGTATATCCCCATTAACTGAAAAGAGGATGGTTTCGAAGGGAGATCAAATACCTCTCAGGTAGTATTTTATGTGTGTCAGGAATGTCAATGTGGGGGTTGGGCCTGACATTTGTACTCAATAACTAGATCACCGTTTTACTTTTATACAACGTCACTGCCGTTGGTAGGCCGCAGACGAACAATGCTCCGCTTCAATGTAACTTTCGTTGACTGATATCTATTAGCATATATTTTCTCATCTGTACCAACCATGAAAAACAAGAAATCTTTGACTTCAGCAATTATGGGGGGAATTGAAAAGGTTGCTTTATCAATTCCAAGTATCTTTATTTAAGAAGTATCCTTTCAAAGTTAAATGATGAGTAATAATCCATCAGATCTTTTACTGTGTAACTGTCCCTTGTGGATTTAGATAATTCATTAGAATTTTATTAGTTTTAAGTACATCAACAGTCGTGAAAAAAAATGGTAGGCCCCCATAGCGATCATAGTAAATAGAATATGCGACCCTCTCTATTATGGGTATTGTCAGTATTAAAGTCCCACGAGTTGCCTCACCAGCAAGCCGTCCTATTTGGCTTATGAGGACAGGGTCTAACCCCTAATCAACTTATTCTAGCACAAGGAGAGTTCCCAGGCAGCGGATCGAAGCAGAGTACTGGTAACTATAGAAGCTTCATGACTTTATACCTGTCGTAGTCGGGCCTCATTGTTCGCGTCCTAGTCATATATTGTAATAAAATCATGTCTAGCAGCAATGTCAGAAGCTATCTAGTCGCTTGATATCTATCGTCATATTATGCAAACTAAAGAAAAATGCCTGGTGTCAACTCTTTCTGCGATACTAAGCCAAATCTACCCCTTAAAATCTACATCAGGCCTCGCCAAGTGGTTTCACGGAATAATCTCCGCCACAGCTGCCCTATTTCTGGCACCCAGTCCCATATGTTTTTGTCACCCTTTGGCTATTATTGAGGGTCACTGCACTCCCCGATTTGGTGGGAAAGTCGTTGATGGTTTCGGAAGAGGTGCAGGTTAGTGCACTCTGGTACGACAGGGGTGTTCGCTTTGTCCAGACGGGACTCAACCGGGTACAAACTGCGACGCAGAGACGAGGTACACGGGATGTAATGGAGTTAGCCATCTCAGCACATCACTGTGTGATATATTCTCTAGATAGATTTTCACATTTGATGCTGTTTAGTCAGAATGCCCTGACGTGGAGATGTGTAGGCCCAAACTATGGTCAAACTTCGGTTCAGAGCATTCTCTGGTAGTTGCGTTTAGCTAGATAATTCAGTCTTGGTGCTGGCATGGCCACAACTATTAATGGAAACAATTGCATAAAAACTATTTGATGTTCACTTCAAGGTCTGATTACAATTATAAGTTGGATGAATGACAGCAGTTACAGAAGAGTCTATACATATTAAATGCAGGTCGTTGTAAGTTTATTTAAGAAAAAAAATCATAACGTGTATTGTCTCTCTATAGAAGTCTGTGAAAGATATCTGTCTGTGTCAATCCTTTACAGTGACCTTCCTATTCATAATCCATTAGGTCAAGTGTCCGATATGGGGAGGATTAAAGCGCACATTAACACAATAGTAAAATAGAGTCTGAACACGTTGTTTATATGTAGAGGAACCACAATCATTCTCCTAATTTGAACAACAGTCCTCGTCTAGTATTACGGAAAATTCATAAAACAAAGCGCCAATTAAAAACAGTGGTTTAGAGCATGTACTCAGATTCAGATGTTATGTGTCGGGGATGAGGAACAAATAATGTTCATATAACTGCGGTGTAACACGCTCCGAGTTTTGAGTGGAAGTATCAGTGATATGGCCGGGTCACACAGGAGCACGGTTGGGGACATGCTAGCAGGATATTGGCTAGCCCAAATCGTCATCCCTTCCTGAGAAATGACATCAGTGGCCTTGGCAACCCACAGAATGACTTAAAACTGGTGCAGACGTCACATGCGTTTTTATTTTAAAGCCTGCACCAGAGGCCGGAGCACTGGAGACCCGCTTCGGACGCATACTGTGCGTTTACCAAATTTAACAAAGACCTATCCGGCTTGATCCAGATTCTAAACTGGCTGCATTGGCGCAGTATGCTTTGTGCTCTTTAAGACGAAGGGCAATCAACCAAGCAGAACAAGACCCCCTTCCCAGCTCCCCCCCCCCCCAGGAGGTGACCCATATAACCCGCTAAACAAATAATTATATAGGACTTTAGCATTGGAAGTCATTTGGCTGTCACCTTTGTTTTTTTACATGATTTATAAAACGTAAGGGATCGTTGAATGATAAATTTCTTCATAAGATATCCAACAGAGATGTCAGTTTTCCATTTTTCCGTGGAAATCCACGTTTTCATATTCAGTATATGTAATTGCCCATCCTTGTGTCAAACAAAGATTATATTGATTTATCCTCATTTACTCCAATAAAACAGTGATTTGAACCTTCCCACAGACCCTCAGCTCCATGCCATGGTCCCCGATAAGGACATATTATCCAAGTTTTCGCGGTCTTTCTGAGGCAGAAAAATCTACATGTAAAATCTTTCCACTTTTTTCCCTCACTCCGACTGACACCCCTGGTTATAAGTAGATTATGCTACAAATCCAATCAAGGTTGTTATAATTCAGTTATATCGATTTTAGATTTCATTTGTCGAGGGAAAGGAAATATTTGTTTGCAAATAGGCTGGATTAGAAACTGAATGAAGTAGACATTGAATCACATTTAACATTTTCCATGACAGAATCATAATACAAAGAATTGAAAATAAATAGAAACCTGGGTAAACTAGAACTTCTCTTGAATCGAGTATTTGAATTTTATGGGGATAAAATTTATTGATAATACATAAGCCCTCTATCTCATCCTTTAACTATTCATTACTTGATTATAGGGGTAATACCTGTCACTATAACATGTGTCACACAAAGGTATACGTCATCAATTTTAACGGTCACAAAGGTGGCAGCAGTTACCTCTATACTTCAGTCATTTGTCCCCCATCTTCGCCCGCATTGCAGCAGTCTATCACTTTGTGTACTGCTTCTGGGAACTAGTGACGTCGTAGTAAAATAAAGATGGCATTTTATTCCATACTATGTGCAAAGGCCAGTACAGACCTAGTGATGTTTGTACTTTAAAGTACATTTCTAGTACATTTCTCGGCGACAAAGTAGCCTGTGATTCTGTATCGAAAAAAATCGGTAGGTGACTCACTTCATGCGATTCATGTCCTGCCAATGAGTGTACCGGCCGTGTCGAGGGGTACTTTTGTGGCCGACAAACATACCTTCCCTATTGTGATCATTTTTAATCATGTCGAAAAATTCTTTTGTGACATGTTCCCCTGTCACACTTTTGAGGCTAGTGTCGGTGGCAAGTGTACCTGTCTATTGCAACAGTCACATGATATCAACACGCAATGCCTACGCTTCAGAGCTTACTTGGGGGAAAAAAACACAAACGTTTGGGAATTTCCAGGAAGGTGCACATTGTCAGTACCACATGTCCTCAAGAGGACGTTTTCAGTCATACATCCTTTTATAGATGCACACAATCACCCACACATCCCTTCACCTAAACTGCCTTTCAGCAATACACCCTTTCAGCAATATACTCATTTACCTATACATCTCATCTCATATGTGCCCTTTCAACTATACACCTATTTTCCCACACACATACCCCTTCACCCACACACCCAGTTACCCGCATTCCCTTCCACCCCCAACCCCACATCCTTTTACCTCTTCAACAATACCTCCGTTCCTCTGTGTATCTTTTCATCCATTCACTGTTTCCCTTCACCCCATGCAACGTTTCAACCATGCACCCTTTACCCAAAGAACCCCATGCAGCAGTGCAACAGTTCCCTTTTTACCGCACATCAGTTCACCCATTAGCCCTTTCACTCACACAGTTTGCCTGTCCGTGGCATGGCTGCTTGCCTGATGAGGCTATAAGTCAGCTCACTGCCTGTCAGCCGACTGTCAATCACCTACCTGTCAGCCGGTCAGTAGACTGATAATGGTCTGCCAAACAGTGGCTTGTCTATCAGCATATCGGTAAAAGTGTGTATGGGTTAACAGGTTTGTGTAAGGGTGTGTGGGTCAACTTTTGTCTGATTAAAGGGATTTGTAAGTGAAGGAGTATGTTTGTGAAAAGAGGTGTGTCTGAAAGGGTGTGTGGGTTAAGGGTTGTGAAGGGAAGAAGTGTATATCCATTATGGCTTTGTTTTGATCTTCGACTGGAATGTACAGTTGTCGGCGACTAGTGAGAGAGGCAGAAATCGCAGGGGAAAATATCGCTCGGCAGTTATAGGCCATAATGATACGGATTTCATCATAAATAAAGACAGTGAGAAAAGTATTTGTAGTCAAGGTATCAGAGTTCAATACTTTCACTTATTTTATACATGAAAACCACGTAGAGAGTAGGACTTAAAGTGGTAACACGCATTAGTCATGTTTTGTGAGTCGCACACTGCATGAACAGCCAAATATCACGACATCTACACTTATATAAGCGTCAACAACTATATCTCCACCAACAGTGCACAGCTGTAGTCAATGATCGTCCAAATTGAATATTAGATTAAATGAAATTAAACACTGACCGCCATATATGGTTTCATTTTTCGGTTAGTCTAGTGCTCACTGGTGAGTCTACTGTTGAATACTATTGTATCAGAGTAGCAGCAAAGGCAAGTGCACAGTTGATAGAGATAGCCTTTTTAATACAACACCGAATATACATTAATATACATGTATACATCTTCTCTGTTTGGTTTGGATTTATTTATACATGTAGTACCTAGTCTTTACACTAGCAGTGTGAGTACTATGTGAAATCGTCTCCTAACACAGTGTGCAGAAATCTTTGTTTTGACTTCTAACTTTACAACATCTCTATCTAGGTTGACTTCTCTGTATGTATGTATATATACCTGTAAGATATCTCTGCCACCACTACTGTAAACGTGTGACTTGCTTTTTACCTGATAGATAGAATCTATTGCAGTTCTTACCTCCCCTAGAAGTTGTGTTTGAAAACTGGAACACGATAACATCAACAACAAAACACCGTTTATTTGTATTTCTTTAGCGACGAGCACAACCGTTTCTTGTTTCCCCACTTGTGATCAGCCGGCCTTGTTGGACCGCCATTGGCTTTGGTGGTTTGCAGCGCCCACGGATTAATCAAAGGTAATTTCCCCACCAGGATCGGTCTCTCTCACCTGGTGGGCTGGGACAACGAAAAAAGGGGCGTGGTCTAACCCCCTATGTCAGGTGGGCGGGGCCGTATGTTTAGACCACTCGTTAATTGTCCAAATCGGTGGGTCCTAACCCCAACTGTGAAACAGTGTTCTTGGGAAGGTATCAGTATGTGATGGACACCTGTCTGGTGTTACAGAAGGGGGTCCTTCTATTGGTCCTCCTCTTGGTCCTCCTCCTGGTCCTTGTCCCTCCACCTCCTGTAGTCAGTTCTCATTATGCTTTGTTCTGACGTGTTTTGTTTTCTTTGCAGCCGAAATAAAAGATGTAGATCCGTGTAAGTATTGGTGATTGGATGTGGTGCTTGGTCGGGGGTTAGATGATGAGGCATCCTCAGCGCTTGCCTCGTACCTCATACCACCCTTCTGCCTCTGGCTTGTCTTCAACCCTGTCCTCCTCACACCCGCCTCCCATCGCGACGATCCCGGGGTAGGGCGTGGTCTCGGCTCCTGCCAATCAGGGTTGGGGCGTGGCCTCGGCTTCTGTCAGTCAGGGTCGGGCGCCGCCCCCACCTGGTGACGCTCCTCCTCCCCTTCACACTCCAGGCTGCTTTCCTTCAAAAATCACAACTGCCAAGAGAGTAAGGCTTAAGCATTTGTAAGTAATAAAGCGGTCGACCCTCAGTCGAAGCCAAGCCTACATAGTGGTAACAAACCTCAGCTTATTGAGTTAGATTTATTAAAAATAGGCAATCACCCTAGTCCTGCTAAGAAAATTGCCGGGTGTTTATATATGCCCTAGTCAGAGGCCCCTCCCTTGCCAGGTCTCTCCTTCCCTCCCTCACCCTTTTTACAGATGGTAAAGGCAAGTAAGATGTGGAAGGATTTCCTCTCTATATACAGCTCTGTATACCACGGAGCCTTTGGGTGGCAATGCATGTGCTCGGCTAACCTCTGCACCTGGTGCCTGTAGAGCTCTCAAACCTAGACAAGCAACAACAAACACAACGCTTGCACCCTTCTGTGAGAACAATTACATCTTGTATTGATTCTGCGATATGAAATTTGCATCATTTAATTACAGAAATGATTTGATTTTACTATCATATTTTACGATTTTACTATATGAAAGCTCTCCAGTAACCAGTTTATTATCACTTTGGTTGATATTATATTTTATTTAGTTCTACAATGATATTGTGGAAGGTCATCCATGTGCATTGGTATTTATTAATCAACGTTTTGGCGCATTGATCAGACTATATAAGTTGAAAATTCACGCAAATCCATTAAAAGATTGTGTACACCATCGTTAAATGATGTAAATCATTTGTCATCTTTTTTCCGCTTTGTTACGTCTTAAGATAATTTTCTAGATCTGCATGACCTAATTATTTCAAGTTTTGTAGTCAGTTTTTATTTAAGATTATATTCACACGTTTATCATCCTGTGAGTGTTATTGTGGTATGTTGTTCCACACTTTATAAACATACACAATGAAATATACTAGCAATCAATTATGCTGTCTACTATATATATATTGTTTACACTCTGTATAAGACACAACTTTCATGTTGGTAAAATAAGAATTTATAGAGGTATAGAACTAATAAATCATTATATATCTTAGTCTTTAACCCTACTAATATGGAGCTTCTTACACTAATGTCTACCAACAAGATAACAACTACCAAGAATACTGACATTTCAATTACCGTTATCGTCATGGAAATGTTAATAACAAGAATTTAGATGGGCATTTTATCCCCGAGGGGGGTTATGTTGGTCATACGACATACCATACAAGTAACCCTTTAAAATGAGAG
The DNA here is from genome assembly GCA_950022655.1 of Alentia gelatinosa. Taxonomy (NCBI): domain Eukaryota; kingdom Metazoa; phylum Annelida; class Polychaeta; order Phyllodocida; family Polynoidae; genus Alentia; species Alentia gelatinosa. Next base: position 42,452,146 of record OX465583.1, on the reverse strand, counting down.
AGTAAGGAAAACAAGACATTTTGTCATTAGGCTGAGCTTGTATTTTCTATGAAGTAATGTCCAGTTCCTACCTGATTAATAATATGAATAGCCATATTTTATTTGTGGTACAGGGAAACATGTTGGCAACTTGCTAGATTATTTTTCGGAAACAATTGCATGTGTGGAATAAAGATACTGTCCTTCCATGAAATATGTTCCTGTTTAAAAAAAGCCTTGCTAATAAGTTTGAGATCTTCCTAATAATATCATGGTCTGGTTAAGTGTAATATTCGCTCGAGACTGCCTTTTCAGCAAGGGGCCGGGAATAGACTACTCAATGTTTTAGTCCCACTTTTGACGCGCTCTGAATGTAGTTTTGAAATCTCAGAAAGTTTCTTACTGTCAGAAATCAATTTGAGAGACTGTCATCAGAGTCTGGCTTACACTGATTGTACTATGCAAGAAGCAGAAGACTGGTGTATTTTTTGTTAGTAAACTCCGACAGCACGTGCTCTCTGGACTGACAGAAATTAAGGCATGGTCAAGAGGAGCTCTTCTTTTGATTATTGTCACCATAGGGCAAAGAATCTGATGGTGAACTGGGACGTACAGATAATTCTACTCCAGCTAGTGCCCTTGTAACACTGGATAAGAGATGCACTATACTCTATCCACGGCGTCCTGTTCTTCGTGAGACCCGCTGATCTTACTGAAGCTTGCAGATCTAATCACAGCCTGCTCACTAATTACTACTGCTTTAATTACGCTGGTCTACTATTATTATGATGGCTTGCTTATTAAATTAGCCTATTATAATTGGCGTATATAATGTCTTCTTGGATACAAGGTTCACTAATTAGTGAGTTAGTTTCCTGTTGCTAAGGTTGTCTTTGGAGCTTTAGTTTGAAGCCCTGGTGGAATAAAATGGTGGGTTGTTATTTTCAAGATTGGTATTCAAATTAAGATTTAAAAACCCTTATAAATAAGTTACGGTATTAATTAAGATGACTAGCTCATATTATTTCTAAAGAACATAATTTTGACGATATATTGTATCTCCAGTGTGTTCTATATTTTCATCGGATTTTAACAGATAGCCTAGCTTTCATTTTAAGATGTTTTTCATTCCCGAATTACAGTTATTGTGATTTTGTCCCTTTCACTAAAAGCAGTTTGTCGTTGTGATCTATTTAATTACACTTTGGCACTTCATGCATGATGGCATGCACACGCGCTGTGGAGATGTGCAGAGTGCACGTTTGTATTTGTGTGCACATGCAGGTGATAATGCTGCACATGTGGTTATACTTGAACATACAGTGTGCGTGATCGGCAGTGTTTTTACGAGCGCCGACCCTGCTTGCTGAGATTGATGTTATTACTGCATCGACGTTGATAGTCCTATCATTTGCTTGCACGATGAAGCCACATTTGCATCGTGGGCACAGTTAGTGACACTGCAGATGAAACTTTCCCACGGAGGCGCTTGCAGTATACAATGACCCGAGCTGGACTTTCGTGATCTGGAATGGGGAAAGCAGCCTGTCATGCAGTGTGTGACCAGGTCGCCGCGTGTAAAGGGACCACCGGACCTCCGACTTTCCTATCCACTCCCTAGCCGCAACCTGTCCTAACGAGCTTTAGTAGTTGTGAGACACTGCTGACAGAGCAACACTTTACCACTCCGGGTATGACAGTCGTGCTGATTTAACACAGAGCGGGTCCTACCACAGATTATAGGCATGCGGACCTGCTGGAGAACTGACCCAGACACAGTTGCTCCTCCTCACTACAGGAGAGTTCTCAATGCTACGAGTGTGCGGTGAACTTCCCATTGCGTCAGCCGTTCCTCGCTCTTCAGTTCCACGGTTCTATTAGTACATAGTCCCTACTGTTTTCTACCTTAAGTTTCACTCAGATTAAATTTACTTTTTATTCAGTTTACTTATAAATCAACGGGGGAATATGGTCGTACTTGGAAGTAACCCTGAAATCTAGCTTGCACGGGAGTTGGGGCGGGGAGGGGGGATGGCGCTGTGTCAGGGTTTACACGGCTGTCAGTGAGTGTAACGCCTCGTCCTGGTGTCCTCTTATAAAGCCTGACTTGTCTTGTCTTCTGTTGAGCAGCTCATACAGAGATTACGAGCCCCCCGTCCTCAGAGCAGCCCATGTACCTGCACGTCGGCGAGCGGCTCGAGCTGGAGTGTATGGATACAGATGGCAGCGACGTACAGTGGTACAAGGTGGGTATGAGAGATGAGAGGAAGATGAATAGTCACCAAAATACTGTATAGCATGTAGCTGCGTTAGGTCAGCCAGGCCTAGGTTACATAATCAGCTAACATGTGTTTGGTGTACATACAGTTACTTCCTGGTGTAGATATCTAACTTTCAGCTGATAGGAGGTTCACTCTCCTTACTAGGAACTCTTATACATCAAACTTTTATGTAAATAACCTTATTTATATCACCCTATTTATTCCTATCTAATCCTATAGATGTGTGAAATCGCTTAACTACCCTGACAATTAAAAAACATATCACTCATATGAAAAGATATTTATTTTTAAGCATATTCTGTTGACAAACATTCATCAGTTTTTCATGAATCATATCCTCAATTATAATGATAGAGGTTACATTTCTTTTTCTAAAATTACCACTCACTAATTGTATTTTCCTTCCAACGTAATTTGATAATGTGATACAATTATGTTATTCATGCAATCGCATCTAGATGTCCCTAGATAGCCAGTCGTAATGGAAGAGGATCCTCATGATCAATTATAAACAATTAAAAAAGGATAGAATTATTGATTCACATTCGAAATCTTATCAGTACTCTAGATAGACTAGTCGCCGTAATATATCCTACGCTTTAAAAGAAATTCTAAAACCCCTATACACCATGTTATGTACGGTACCCATTGTGAATGAACCGATGAACATTAGATTCATCTTGATTAGGACATAGTTTATAAGTATGATAATTTACTATATCATATATTTGAACCAAACATATACCCCAAGTACCCAGTGAGCCTAACTATATTCGACCGATAGTCTCCTCGGATATTCGCTCTTAAACTATTTACCCATCTCCCCTCTCCTACCCCTTTTAATATCGGCTCACTCTTTTGATCATCTCCGAGGGTTTGAAGAGCTCACATGTGCGTCCTACATTTACATGAGCTTTAAAACAGTTGACTGAAGTTCACAGTAGCTACACATGTTGCTCTTACAGGATGTGGATCCTATCAATACGTCTGCCGATTCGGGCTTCATTCTCACCACCAACAAGCAGACCAAAGAGGGCCACCTGATGACCTACTCTACGCTGGTAAAAGAGCGTGTCGAGATGTCCGACGCTAGCACCTACGAGTGCAAGGCCACCACCGAAAGTCACCCCTCTCACAGGATGACTGTCGAAGTCTTTCAAAGTACGTACAGCGAGCGTTTCAGTGTTAGCAGTGTGCACGAGGACGTGTTCAAAGTCTCAACAGTATTTATTCAACACCGGCTATGTTTGTCATTAAAGTAAAGTGTAATTGATTTATTAAGCATCACCCACACCAGAGAAGGGTGCCATTGTGCTGAATAACCAATTTGTAAAGAATATTTGAGATTAAAGACATACAAAGATAAGTTGTGATCATCAGGACTTTTTTTTAAAATCATGTTGCGCCATCTATAGACCTGTAATTTCAATAGGTTTCTAGCTATCAACCAAAATCTGAACATTATTCCGAAAAGGAAGAAGGGTGAGAATAATTGTTCATAGCCTTTGATAGAAAGGACAAGGCCAGAAAACGCGTTTAAACGAAATTCATATCTTTGTACAGACAATTTACAAGTGTTGTATTTATTTTCATTCCCAGCTATAATACCTACTTGTGCTAAACGGCCTATTTACTGATACTATTATGTGGTGTGTATGTGATCATGTTCTGCTTTCTGTGTTTGCAGTACGAGGTGATGACGTCAAGGTTGACTTGAAGGCTCCTATTCAGCTCCAGTGTAAAGTCGATGGTCTTACTTCCTATCAGCCCCTGAAGTGGTACCGTAATGGCAAGCTCATCAAGCACGCTGAGGGCCAGTACCAGACAGATGCCAGAAACAATACCCTTACCATCAACAACCCAGGTTAGTGATCACACATTCCTTATGCAACGTCTTCTAGGACATACTCATCTCCAGGTATGGGATTCCCCGAATTTATTCTGAATTCTGGGTTTTTGATGTCCCAAGAGTCATTCTTGAGATCCATGTAAATCCGAGGAAAAGGTTGGGCCATTCTGGCTCTCGTCTGAGTCGAGAAATTCAGTAAGGATAGCTAAAAATGCTAACCTCCTCCTCTCCTTTTTCTGTTTTTTTTTTAAATATCCAAATCCCACGCCTGTTTTTAGTGAAATCTGGTCAGAATCTATCATATTATTTCCAGAATACTTACTAAGCAAGATAGCCAAAATATAGATAAACGATTAAATTGCATTTAGTGAAAAAAATTTCAATAACTTATTATAATTGGAATAATGGAGTTTTCTGTTTTCCGATCCAGATGGACGCAATGCCGGACCATACATGTGCGGATTCTCACTCTCCAGCGGGAAGAACTACACCTACCAGATTAACGTCACTGGTGAGTCGTCTTATCTGTCCCCATGCTCGTCCATCCTTCTCAGTGCAAGCTGAACTTTTGCGCCTGTGTGGTGAGGAATGGTTTACATGCACCACTTTGAGAAGCGTTCTTTAGTCTATCTAAGCGTGTCCTAGTCAGGTAGTCTAAACATGTAGTTTTCATGATGAGTTGCGCAGGACTGTGTATCTTAACAAATTTTCAGTATTTTACCTTGTGCTAGTTGTAGAGGTAACATCACTCAGATTCGCATCGTCCAAACATCAGTAAATTATACTGACCAATCCCTGACGTTTTATAGGCCCAACATACCCAGATATCTACGAACTAGGCTGCCATATTAGATATGATGTAAAATAAATGTGGCCAATTTCTGTTATGCAGTTGAGTTTTGACAGAAAATTGATTATGTCAGAAAAATGTCGGATACTGAACATGTTTGAGCGTTTTAGCTGTCGCCAAGAACAATCAATACCCATTTTCCGTAATGTTCCGGATATGTCACCCCATCATTATTAAAATGTCTTGTGTGATGTTTAGTTCCTGAACCAGGTGAGAAAGTAGGAATAAGCATTTATATCAACTGAGGTTCTTGTTTGGTATGACATGATCTCTTAAATATATGGAACATTGCAAAGTATACTCCTCTGCAGCTTTTGCTTGAATGGCTTATCATGAGACTAGGAAAACTGATTCAATTTCCTGTGATGAAGGGACGTACCGCCTTAATTTTCTACTAAACGAGCCCTTATTTATGTAATAGTCTCGCTGTATTATTGGCAGGTTGAACCCCCCCCCCCCCCCCCCCCCCAAAAAAAAAAAAAACCACATACACACACCGTCACCTACCCTACCCTCCCAGCCACTGCCACTGCCACTGCCTGTGTGTGTGTGTGTGTTTGTCTGTAAATGGCCAGTGTGGTGTGGCTTGGCTGAAGCCTAGTGAGCTATGTATAATCAAGAATAGCAGTTTCTTATACATGTACTCATTTTTTTTTGCAATCCCTTCAATTTTACTTATGAAATTACTGTATTTAAACGGCTTATTAGGCCTAACAAAGAATTACTGAGGGGTGCTTTTAAAAAAAAATATATTCTAGAAAAAAGAAGTGATTGTGTGGTTCCCTGCTGCTATGGCATGAGTAGTTGGGTGGGGGTCGAGTAAATTGGTGTACCACTAGCTGGCGTGTTGTTACTGAACTTTGTGGTTCAGTTTCACCATCTTGTATAGAATATGTATCTAGTTATAAATACGAGGCAGGAACACTTCCACTCACAACCGATGCTACCTTGAATATGACAAAAACGTGTCAGAACCAAACCGTTGCTATGCAATCTCCCAGGATACATTGTTGAAAGAACAATGACGCATAACAACCACCCATCGCGCCAGTGACATCACACTAACGCGGCCATTCTCCCAGCATATGTTAGGTGGGAAAACGGTGAGAACCAAGCATTTTATGGGTTCAGGGCTCTGTCAGTTTGACAGAGGGGGGTGGGGGTCCAAGGTTTCATCCGAATCGGACTCTTCAGGCATCTTAAAGTTAGGCTGTATCAAGGCATGTGATGTTATCACACTTTTAGGGCCACACAGAGTATGTGGGCCCATGGCAACTTTATTAAAGTTATAAATTTGTCCAAATGGGAGTGTAGCACTGATAGACACAAGAAAAATCTGTATCTAGTCAGGAGGGCAGGGTCAGTAGTCGACCTGGCTGAAAGCCAATGAGACTGAAGCGGATTGAGTCAAAAACCGGTAACATAATTTCTTTTTAAAAAAATTTTAAAAATTAAAAATAAAATATGTATCTAGTTTCTCAACATAAAGTGATGCAACCGGAGCCATCAACTTGACAAAAGAATCGAGCCTGTAGTCCGTTCGTAAGTGGAGCGACATCAAGTTCGTTGACCAGCGAACCTTTCATGTTGTAGAGAAAGATAATAATGAGCAGGGGTCACCCGTCCCTTTGATTCCACCCAACCCACTTCACCTAACACATTACCCCCTCGCCACACCAGCCGCAGACCCTCCTCAAGCACCACGATCCCAGTTACTGACGGAAGCAACCTGACTGAACTGCAGCCACTTAACTGCAGAAAGCGCCTTCGGTACCAACCTGCCAAGGTGAAACAGCCCTTCACCCCCCACCCCCGCCCCGACTGTCTTTTTTGCGGCACAACCAACTTGTCGAGTTGACACTTTCGCAACAGAACGTGTCCTGGGCTTAAAAATGTCCTGATTCAAATAATTTCGGTATTGCTTCTTTTTTTCAAATTATTCTGAAGTAACGCTACTTCCGATGCAAACAGCCCTATTTTCTGTAAGATCCAAGGCCATGTAAAGATTGCGGTTTTCAATTGGCTTATCAGATGTAAATAGTAATGTAGTCGTTAGTGAAGTATTGATATGCACATAAATCTTGTGGATTCATGTGAGGAAATGCTGCCGAAGTTGTTTTTTTTGGGGGGGGGGGTTATTTTAATCATATAAAATATAAGCATGAACTCTCCTGAAGAATTGAACAAGAACCCGGATTTTCTGCAGTCTTGAATTGACCAAACAAGATCCTCTCAGTTTGTGTTGTATTATATATTTTCTATGATATTAGTTCATTGCCATATATTGTCCATATACGTTTTATAATAAAGTACCGAATGTCGTAAATACATGTATCTAACTAATTGAATTAAGGGAACCATTTCCTCTGGATTTTTTCTCTCTTGGAATGTCCCACCACAAATATTTTCTTTCAGACCAAGCACAATCCAGACTGTTAGAAAGCAACGGTATACTTGTCTAATTACAAACTCAGTTACAGGTGTTGATGTCAGTATTCAAAGTTGCTTCTTTTTTTCTTTAATTGATTAACAACAGTTTCAAGATGTCAATAAATGTTCATGTTAAAACTAAACGGCGTAAGAGTTGCCTGTTAAGATTCGCCTGAATCGTAAATAACACCTAACATACTAGATCATCGGAATGCATGGTTATTCCTGTGTATTAATGAAGGGAATGATATTTGGGTACAAAATGCTTCTTAACCCCGCGTAAGGGGACACTTTGGAGGGACACCTTATCAAATCTGAGGGAACAGTGTGGGGACAACACTCCAGATTATCTTGATTCCTTGTTTATGGTGTGTGAGTGAGGCGGATAGACTGGTGTCTAGACAGAGACCACACAACGGCCTGTGTAGGCGTCAAGTAGGCGTCTATGATGTGTTTGTGTGGTTATAACAATGTCTATATGCCATAATATCACCTGAATAAAGGTATTATATACTTCATAGCCTAACCATCGACAGACTGAAAACCCGCTTAAGGGGACAACCCGCTTACAAGAACACTTTGCTCGGAACGGAGGGTGTTCCCTTAAGCGGAATTTTACTGTAAATACATTGGGATTGTATTTCTGACATATATATATATATTGTATTTATCTAAGAATAAAAAAAGATAAAGGCACAGAATTCTTATGACAAGAAGCGAGTTCGGGGTCTTCTCAACAAACATAGATTTAGGATGGTAATAGAATATCATATAAGGTTTTATCCTACCCCTAATATAAAATCTCATGGGCTTAACATTGAGTTTCCGTATGCCACGCCGACTGGCATACAGAGTTGTATATATGCCACTAGTGGCATACAGAATTGTTATCACGTAATATTCCAAAATCCAGGAGGCGGGGTAGGATAAAATCAAAACCTGATTCGTTTTTATCTTGGCCACCGCATGCCACTCCTGAAGTTTTGGCTCCAGACTTCACTCGGCTTCGCCTCATGAAGTCACTATGCCAAACTTCAGTCGTGGCATACGGTGGCCAAGATTGAAACTCATCCAGTTTTACGATAATACCAGATTATAGAATCTTATGTTCGAAAGAAAGCTACCCTGATATTTAGGAGGGGAATCAGATATGACTTCAAGAGACATATTTTTTTCCCTCCAAATTCCCAAAGTTATTGGTTCTCCCAAATGAAAGAACTCGAAACAGTGGATCATGTGTTTGTGTTCATTCCTTCTTCAGCCACACCCACGGTGAAGCATTTTGATAAATCCAAGAACTTGGTGCAGGGCGATCCACTTGTGCTGCAATGTGAGGTGGCCGGGTGGCCAACCCCCGTCGTAAGCTGGACCAAGAAAGGCGAAGACGATAGGTCCTTTCCCATCGATGCGGACAGCCGCACCTCCTTCTCCTCCTACAAGGACGTCGAGAACGCTACGCTACGCATAGAGAACATGGACTACAGCGACCGCATGAGTTACACCTGTGTGGCCACCAACACCGAGGGATCATCCAACAGCACAGTACTCGTCCGCGTCAAGGGTGAGTAGGAGCCGATGTCTTCGGTGTTTTTTCTCTATTTTTATTTCAAGTTAACCAGTAAACTGGTAGTTGACTCCCATGAGATAGAATTTTTTTTTTAACAGCCTAGTAGTGATCGGTCCTCCATAGGGAAGATCTGTATACCTGTCTTATGCCCAAAGCACTGACTGAAGCTAGTCGTCTTTTTATGATCCCCTTAGACCCAAACCAATCAAAATAGAATGCCCTGGCAAGATTCAACCGACAAAACCTTGACTTTCTTTTCTTTCTTTTCTTTTACATGTCCTGAATATATATGTTATAGACATTTCGTGGAAAAGCACCAAGTATTGAGTAAATTGGAATTTGTTCTTTACCTGAATGGGAAACAATTACGCAAACCCATTACACCTCTATGAACTATACCATTTCTCCAGTTCTGATGTGGAAAATTACCCTGCTTCCTCATGCTCCCTCTCCTCAAGGGTGGCTAAATCCCTACCCTACACCCGTAGAGTAAGAGGGGAAAAAATCAAAGTATTTAACCTAGAACTCTCAGTTGTTATTTTCAATTATGTTTTATTACTTCTAAAATTTGAAATATATATGTGAAAAATAAGAAAAAAGTACGCACGCATTCACGTTCAATGCTTTGGTTTTTTTATCCATGCAGATAAGCTTGCTGCGCTTTGGCCGTTCCTTGGGATTTGTGCAGAGGTTACCATCCTCTGCATCATCATCTTCATCTATGAGAAGCGCCGCGCTAAGAAGATGGAGGAGGAGGATGCTCCAGAAGAGGCTGGACACCTGTATGTACCACATTCAGCCCTTCATTCTTTCCATTAATTATATTATTATATTCTGTATAACGAACAGACATATTTGCATGCACCTACATGCAAGTCCAACATTTGAACGGCAGTAGACAGATACACAGAAGGACATACATGAGGTGTAAGCATTAGATATTACAATGTATCGATAAAGACCAATACACATTTAGCGATATTTCTCCTTGCAATATGGGGAATATTTTCCTTGGAATGTTTGCCCATGGGCACAGCAGGGGAGGGGCAAAAGTCACAACCCCCAACCTCAACCGTCGGTTCACACAGTGGAAGGGGGGGGGGGGGGGGCTCATATCGCTATAGTTTCCGTTAGGCGGAGTTCTACTATACACCAGTTATATATCTCTCTCATTTCATCCACTGAGACGAACATACCTGAGTGACTATATTTGCCCAAATTCACATTTAATGATTATACTGGGTCCTTTATTGACAAACTAACATTTTCTTTCATTTCAGGACGAACTCACATGATCATAGAGGCAATGATGACATTAGACAGCGAAAGTGAGCGCCAGTGACCCATCTTCAGCCCCACTGCCGAAGTTAAAGAACATCTTAACGGAGATGGAGACACAAACACAACACCAGGCCCCTGTCTTATCTTGAGGCCATAGTCGCGGAAAATTTCTATCCAATCGAAATGTTTCATTTTGGGGACAAAGTATACACACGGAGAGAAAAAGATTCTATTCCCAGTGGGGGGAATAATTCAGTCATAAAACGGACGAGGAAGGTCAAATTGTGGGGTATTTATTACTGTAAAGAATAGCAACAAATTAATTGAACAGAGTATTATTATGGAATGCATGGTAGCCAATGAGCATGGTGGTCTGTTGACAGGCACATTGCCTTGGAAGTAGTGCTCAAACTTGTGTATACTTACCGAGTGTCCTGATGTCGGGCATGGTTGATGGAAGTTTGGTTATGATTCCGAGGTGCATTGTGAAGTTCTCAAGAGTAACTTAGTTTGACTAGTAGACCCTCTTATGTCTCAGCTTCGCTTGACGGACCTATGTGCTCACAGTCTATGTTAGACTGCATATTACGGTCATTAGTCCCATTTTTACCCACAGGGTAGCGTTTAAATATCGTATCTGTTTATGTATGATTTTCACATTTTGGGGTCCACACATAATCTATTAATAGGTTGATATCCCAGTATGCTCATACGTTTACATTATAGCTGGAAATGTTCGGGCAGTCATTTCACCCTTCTGTTCGCTGGTTAGATAGATTTATTTTCTTGAGAAGTTAACACATATGATAGAAGGAAGAGACAGACAATCGGGGTGAAAAATACTACCAAGTTGACCATGTCATTCAATTGATAGTGCTCGGTGTAAATTAAGTTGAATTCAAGAAGACTGTGCGTAGAAGCTTTGTCAATTCATTGTGACGTTATCATGTATACAACAGCAAGTGGCATTAGATCATAATGCATTCCATGCCTACCAACCCGTGATACCAGTAAAAATCTCACAGTGATCTACGTTAATCCGTGAGAGTGGGGATAAGAACCGCCATCAATTAATGGCTATAGTCATAATTTGCTGTCATTAATTAGCAGTAACCCAGGGCCAGTGTAACATTTCTCGGTTATTATGTCTTGGGTGGGAGTTGTTTAGCCGGTGGTGAGGCGGGCTGGACTGGGCATAGAGTAGCATGTGTCAGTACTTTCTGCTCTGTTAGCGGTTCACCCTCCTTCACCAACCACATGGCTAGATTTTATAGAAGGGGACATATGGTGGCGATATATAAATGTTGACTCCAGCTGGAGTATGACACGGAAGCAAGAGAGCGTCCACTTTCAAAACGTGTCGAAAGTTCACCTTGTGTGAGACCTTGGGCAGCCTTCCATTAGTAGGCGCCAGTTAGCAGACAGGTCCTGTCTTGATTCTAGTTGGATAATCTTTCTTGTGTGATAGACTAAAATATGCAATGTCTAGTTCCGGAGTGAAAGGGAGGATATTTGCGTGGATGAAAAGGGGGAAATTGCAACCTCTTGATTTAATTTTTTTATACAGTTTCCACTGTCACCCCGAAATATGACAGGAACAAGCACCATCTGTACAAATAATAGTACACTCACTTCGTTCAACATTTAACAATATGAACTCCTCGAGTTGGTGTAAACGGCATTCGCGAAGATTGAATGAGAGTCGTGTGGTAAATTCTGGGGACTGCCAGTCGTTGCTGAAGCAGAATACCGAGCAAGGATTCAGGAGTTAACTTCAATCTAACTATAAAAAAAAAAAAGATCCGCGCACAAAAACATCTGTAATCTACGTCTCACCCGAGAGACGCCAGGCACGACACGCATCTTCTTCCGGTTGCGACATGCTCATAACGCATGCGCGTGAGCCAGTCAGCAGGCTTGTGTAGTAACAAGGAGGTGGTCTGTGTGTGATACAAAACGTGAGCTGCCTGCGGGAGGTGGGCCTACACCTGCTCAAGGACACGGTTGATGATTTGCTCGCATACTCCTTTTCGTTATCTACATGTCTGTGGCGCCCCCAAGTGGACCACGGTGCTTCCTTCCGCGGGGTCGCTCGCGGCGAGTTATTACAGGCGACTGATTCCGGGATCCTAGCATAATTGTTAATGATGGACCAGTATCCAAAGGGCTTCATCATCGTATGTGTTGGGTTTGTTTTATATAACCTACAGAAAATGTTACATAGTGAAGTCGTTGTTTTAGAAGATGTAGGGAGTGAATTTTATGTATAAATCTGCACACATCTCTCATTCTTGGTATTAATGTCTATGGTGGTGTGGGTCACCGTTTGAAAATCCTCACATTTCAGTGTATTTGTATTTTTTCATTGATTTTAATGATACATGTGTACATAAAATACTGGCGTGTAACAGGGCGATCAGCCTTGGGCCCAAAGTATGAAGTAGTTCCAGGGTTTGAAAAGTCAAACTCAAAGTTTACAATGTTTTCACCTATCAGACGGAATTTGACTCTTGTAGCAGCTCCAAAACATGACTTAAATTACGAGTTTATCCAGGCTATAGAAAATAAAATTGAACCAACCACGTTATGAACATACTGTACAGGTTACACTTGTGTACGCGATTCGTTTTGGTGCGTTGTTTCTCTGCACCAAAGCAGCAGTAAATGTTTTAATTAGAGTGTCAATATGTCAGTAATACTTTTTGATCTAGAAACCTATTTATATATCTTGTAGATAAACTATCACAAGCAGAAGATCCAGACTCATACCACTATAGTGCCATTGCGATGAAGAAATAACTGATTATTGGATCTTCCTCTGCACAATTGTAGGCGTGAATCAGACTTAGCTTCTATAGTCCGGCAGATCTAACTGCTGCTTCTTTGTCACCATAGCAAGCCGAGGGATGTTTTGTTTAAATTGACAATATGTTACGAGTTTACTCACATTTTACCAGTAGCCTCTTTATTCCTTCTAATTATGTTGTTTTGAATAGACTAAAGATTATATTGATTTCTGCTGTAATGTTATAAATTGAATACTTTTGATGCGATACATCCACATATTTGGATATGTTCGTGCAAGTACTGTAATAAAATGTCTGATAAATTGAAATGGACTTTTAAAAACTTTTCTATCAATGAATATGTTAAAAGTTAGATATAATCGTCAACTTAATGATCGACAGTTTAGATTATTAGCAGGTGGACTGTTGGTCTTTAGGTTATGGATATAGCCTACTGTAGTACACATGCTTGTAAAGTCATTAGGTGACCTGACCATATTTTTGCTTTTTATAGCTCACTAAGTACAGATGGGAATATGATTTCTGTTTTGGACAGAAGGTTTTATGGTGGTACACTGCCTCACAGTTTTTAAAATTTAGTATTTTGGAATGGAATTGAAAAAAAGTGAATTCAGTTTGGGGGGGGGGGGCACTTTGGTAGTCACAGGTCCATTTTTAAGAACTCCTTTATGGACATATTTCTACCCCTTAAACTAGATGAATCAGAATATGATATGCCTCATTTGAAAGAGAATAAAAAGCAGTAGGTGCTAGGAAGTGGAATTTTCTAAGTAGATTCTATATTTGCCGAGATATTCAAGTATTTGTTGAAAGTGGGGGGATTTTCAGTGAAATGGGCATGCTCAAACATATGTTTACTCAATATTGATTTACAGTGAGCATTGGTGTAACATTTACCATCTCCATAAGTGGCACTGACAGTCTAGGAAATGTCATTATTTAGGTGAAATGTATATTTGATGTGCTATTCACCTCTTGCACATAAGTGTGGCGCTGCTGTTGCAGAGAGAATGTGTTGCTCTGGTTGCATGTGGCTAGCCACCGCTTGCCAGAAACCAGCCACACACTGGCAAATCGAAAACGAGGCGAGCCCTCACCTGTATCGGCAGCATGGCTTCAGTCCCATAAGCACAGAGTAACTGTAGAAGTGTAAATCGTTGTTATATCGTGAATAACAGGCCGATTTTTTATAAATAAAATATTGTTAGAAAGCTAACTCTTGGGCCTATTTCTTGGTATAATATCATATACCTGTGTTTTGGCTAAGATTTCCAGTCCTAGATTGAACATCCAGATTATTTTGGTAAAAAAAACCACAAACATGTTACCTTCCTGTTTTCACAGCGATTTAATGAAAAATCTATCGCGATGACCTATAGAAATAAACATCCTATCTTCTTGGGAATTTCAAGACGATTAAGATGATACCAATATTACCAGGTTGTGATAGATATTTCCTGAGGTATTGACTAATACTGCATCAGTTAATTGTCAGGAAATCGTAGGCAAGGCATAGGTATATGATATGTATACCAACGAATAGTTTGGAGTCTTAGCTTTCTAACAATGCTTTATTTATAAAGATCGGCCTGTTATACACAAAGCCGGAGCAAGTCACATTTTTTTCAAGTTAGAAAAAAAGCTTAGATTTTTTATGACAAATTCCCAGATTTCCTGACAATTCACTGTTGCAGTATAAGTCCATTACCTCAGGAAATATCTATCACAACCTGGTAATATTGGTATAATTTTAATCGTTTTGAAATGCCTAAGAAGGTAGGATGTTTATTTGTATATTTCATCGCTGTAGATTTTTAATTAAATCGCTGTGAAAACAGGAAGGTAACATATTTTAATGTTATTCATTTAAACAATTTCGATTTTTATTCTATGACAGGAAATTTTATCCATAACATAGGTATATCATGTATAGCCCAACTGATAGGTCCAAGTCTCACATTTCTAAAAATGTATAGTTTATACAAATCGGCCGATTAGTGTAGATGTGAGAGCGATTTCCATTTTTCATGTTAGAGAAACACTAGTATTTTTATCATTGCTCAGGACTCAGTGGAGAGGGCTCGCCTCGTTTTCGATTGACATGCATAGGCGGCCATTACAAGATGGCGCCAGTGTGAAGAGGGTCAATTCATGTATTTTTGCCAAATCTCATAATAGGAGGGGGGAAGGCATGTGGTGTATGGGAGGATGGTTTATTCAGCATATTTACACATAAACAGAAGTCAAAATGGTTCATAACTTTGTTGTAGGAATCAGTCAAGACCTAGTTGAATGGTATTGGTTTGTAAAATTATTTGCAATATCATTTACTACCAGATATTAGCTTGACCTACTTTACATAGAAATAAAGTTGTGTCCCCCACATGGCTAGGGAGCATGCAGACAGGTCTGTGTGCACTCATCCATGAATGATCACTATGAAGCAAACGTTTTATATATAGATAGGTTTTATATATATGTGTGCATTGAGCCATGACCTGCTGACTTCACAGAGGAGTAGGGCTTTAAATATCCAATCAATGCAGGCCCTTCCCTATTCATGGATGCCTTCCCTCCCTCCCTCCCTCCCTCCCTCACTCCCTCCCTCCTTCACTCCCTCACTCCCTCCATTCATTCATTCATTCATTCATTCATTAGAATTAAGATATCAAAATATTTTCATTCAACAATTTTAAACATGTGTTAAGCTACTTGTAGTTTTAAATGCGTCCACCTGCTTATTTGGCCTTTTAAAGGCCAATGATTCTATTTGACTATGTACACTTAGCTCTTGTTTTTTTAAGTTGAAGGTAGAGTGGTTATCTAATTGATCAGAAAGTAAGTGGTACGGAATAGTGGGGCATTCCAGGCATCATACCATTCCTACTTCATTCCTTTCCATTCATAGTATTCAGCATATCATTTGATATTCTCACTTTCCATTAATCACTACAAATATCGACCAATGAAAAACAACTAGCAGACTCTTCCGCTTTTTAAACAGGGATGCAAGTTTTCCGACAAATTACAGAATTCTGACTTTATATTTACACTGGCAGCACTAGAGTATACATGAATTCCCTTGTGACGGAATCATAAAGGGACACCAGATTGGCACATTTAAGTCCAGATATCACAATATACAAATAGAGGGGCATGGTGAGTGGGACATTGTTATCCAGTTTGAGTTCTGCATTTCTGAACACTTTTATACTGCATTTATTAGTACAGGGGCAGTAAAGGTGGAAAAATCTCTGTGACAGAATCACATGCTGTGAAATGCAAAATTTAGGTTGAAGTGTTGTCACTGATTTCTCTCACTCAAAGACAATTCAAGTTAACAATAACAGTGTCCCATTCCAGAAGACACCAAAAGACTAGAAATGTTTAGGATCAGCAATATAGTAACAAGCTCATGATGAGCCTTAGCCATGGATGTAATTGACTACTTATAATTCTGTCACATTTTTGCTGCATTTGGTCTATTTGCACATGTGCAGCACTGCAGCAACTTTTAATTTGGAATGACAATAGGTACAAGAAAATGTATGCATATGTAATATATCTAGACGTTTTTGACTGGTTTACCATGAAACTCGCGTATATATATATTAATATCGATTCATAGTTCTAAAAAAATAGTGTTAGCATGTATGAATTTCAAGCCCAAGCCCTAAGAGCAATAGTGGTTATTGCAGGCACAGTATGGTACAACAACACGTTACATAGATGAAGCTACGCCAACCCACCCGATTCTGGGTGCTCTCAAAATCCTATAGAATATTCTGTTCATGATATTACTTTAGTATTTGGCAAACATGTTATTTGTTCTGGAAAGACAACTCCAACGATTGTTTTGAAATAATAACATGCACCATATGATATAAGTGATAAGACTTAATATGTTTCATCAGAGAATAATTTTTTCTCAATTTCCATTCAGCCGTAGTCTGGCTTAAAACATTTTCCTAGATTTCATTTCACATTATGCCTTAGGATGGCGCTGCAGTCGACTGAATGGTAACCCACTGTCATGTCAATGGGTTGTCGCTATCTTTCCTGTCTGTTATTGGAATAATAACACACTATGCCATATATATGTAGTAGGTGGACATGACCTTAAACCGACAGGTTGAAAAGCCTAGTCATCGTATACGATATCGGTTTCTCCCGAATATGTGTAATTTAGTCACGAGTCTATACTATAGTTCCTTTCATCACAGGAAAAAATAATGTGTTGTCCGAATTAATGCAAAGAAATCACGGACATCTATGTATAGTTGCATGGACAATTATATTTTCCATGACTAAATCCTGCCAATTAGATCAGCATATTCAGGTTACTGAACATTGAGGACTGCATACACTATGAGTAATCGTTTAGAAGAAAACGAAAGTTGGACAAATCGTGTGGCAGTGTTTCGTGGACCGGAACGCATTCTCACTCTAAGGACAGCGCGGAGCTTCTTTACATTAGAAGGCAACATGGCGCAAGACACAAGCCCCATTGTGGGAGAGAATTCCTCAACTATTTCAGAATGTGATCCTGATATTGACGGTAAGTGGGTCGGTATTGACAACAACTCTAGGGCAGTGCTAACCTGTATATCCATTTCAGTGAGAAATTAGAGAGATAAGTTTATATGTGAGTGTACCACTGGGTCTCATTTGCGAAAAATGTCATCCTAGTATTTGCCTAGGGGGGATTTTCAGTGTTTGTTGTCAGTGATGCTCACTTGGAGGTGTTGACATACAGCTTAAAATCAATGACCACATTGCGAGAGCCACTTGCCAGATGGACGATACATGAATGTAGCCAGAAGAGACGTAAGATATTGTGATAGAGGGTAAAATAATAACAATAATAATGATAATGATAATAATAATAATAATAATAATAATAATAATAATAATAATAATAATGATAGTTGTAGTAATAGTATTAATTGTAATAATAACGTCAATAATAACTATACAATATTAGAGCTCCTGTCCTTAATGTGTTCTAGGAACGATGAAAAGTAAAGTATCAAGTCATTTGTGGAAGCACATTACGATGGGTGCACCTTTGGGCTCCAGCCAACACCAGGGCCCTGTTTCTCAGTCACGACATAATCTGCCAACGATACCCTGAGACATCTCTGTGATTGGAAGACAATTTGCAAGACAGAAAATGGCGGCTGTACTATAGACAGTGTCTCAGCGCGGTGCGCTCGATCGCCGCTAAAACTGTCCTTGCCTAAGACAGGTATAGAACTGTCTTAGGTTCTATACTGCAAAGACTGCCCAGTACCAGCTTCAGGGTAGCCTATACCTTGGAGTGGAAAGCTTGTGGTGAAGTGGTTAGGGCACCTGCCTCAGGATGTGAGGTTTAGGGGTTTGATACCTGTCCATGTCCAACTTTTTTTCATTTAATTTAAATTTGAAAGTTTCACATAACCAACTAACAGTTTTGTAGTTTGAAAAAGACACAACGTTTTGGCCTTTATGGTTTGGCCTTCATCAGGTATAATGTAGAGTCTAAAGTCTGCTATAATGTACTAACAAACGTCTGCTCTGGTGTCCTGTGTCTATCAGAGACCTTCAGAGCATGCCTACGCTAATTTATGCAGAGACCTTGACAGAAGAGTACACTGGCCACCAGAGCAGACAATTGCTATGACGAAATTCAAACACGAATAATGGCAGAACGGTCTGACCAATCTTCTTCATATTTGGCACGATTATAGGGTATATGTATCCCTTACTCGTATTAAAATTTCATTGCTTAATTATTACGGGAAATGAAGTTGCGCATTCTCTACGACATGTCCATAAATGTCTTAGGTCTAAGACACTTTGGAAGACATTTTGAACCACGTGACCCTAAGGATGTCTTGTCTATAGTACACCTGGCTGCAGCCTAAGTGTCTTAGGGGGACAATCGTTGGACGATCCCCTAAGATGTCTTCTCTATAGTACACTGACAGCTGTAAGATGTCTTACAAAGAGGATATCGTGACTAGAAAACAAGGCCCAGGGGTCTGTTGAATAACTTGTCGACGAAAGCACAGGGTATTATAAGCAGCCCTCGTACGAGGGGTTATCATTTAATTATATTGCAGCTCGTTCGCTATGACTGTCCTTTCTGACCAAAGGTCTTCCATAGGTCTTGAATTAGAGCAAAGAAGTGGAGAGGGAAGGAATGGCAACAGAGGCCTGGGGCTGATATCTAGGTCTCCCCGCCGATCGCCGTGGCGCGGCCGTCACGGTTGGGTGATTGCATTGGCTGGCTCTCGCCTGTGTATTCCACATATGACCAAAGAAGTGGAGAGAGATACAAATTCTGTGCGGATTGTTTTGAGACAACCACACACGCTTCATACATGTTCTATATTAGAAAGGCCTGAAACTGTACTACAGTAATAATTTAGATCATTTGGATAGATTGTCTCATTAGTTCTCAACTGGTAGCTCAAAAGTATGGCATTTGTTATGCCAAATTCTACACGAATATCTCCGACCCCCCTTCTCCTTTACCATTTTCCATGAAAATTGACTTGATTCTATATTTTCTCACATAAATAACATACAATATAACTCTCAAGTTAGTGTTTTATACTTTTAAATGACAATATAGACCTGAATTGACCCAGTCTCCACGTTTCAAAGTTTGTGTGCATTGTCAATACCAGTCATCGGGCCTCCATCAGCAATCGACCAACCATCCAATCTAACCTTGTTACCCTATTACCAATTACCGTGTTACCATTTTAACAACGTTACCGTGTTACAATTACCGCATTACCATTCTAACCCTATTACTGCATTAACCCCCTCCTAACCCTGTTATCGCAACTACATTACCATTCTAACCTCATTACCATTACCATGTTACCATTCTAACCTTGTTACTGCATCACCATTCTAGCTGTGCTAACATCCTAACAATATTACCGCATTACCATTACCACACTACCATTTTAACCTCCTTATTGTTTTACCTTTACCACTTTACCATTCTAACCAAGTGACCATGTTACCGTTATCACATTACCAATACAACTTTGTTGCCGCTTTACCATTCTAAGATTTTCAATTTCTTCGTTCCACTGGGGTCCGTCGAAAGACTCCAAGGTTCGAAAAAATTACCATTCTAACCCTGTTGCTGCATTACCATTTTAACTATTTTAATGCATTATAATGTTACTGCATTACTGTATTACCATCCTAACCCCATTATTAAGTTACCATTACTGCCTTACCATTCCTACTGCCTTACCGTTCCTGCACAAACCTTCTTACCTAGTCAATGCATTGCTGTTACTATGTTACCATTCTAAACTTGCTACCATGTTACTCTTACTGTGTTACCATTCTAACTGCATTACGATCCTAACCTTGTTACTACATTCCAACGTTACCATTACATACCAGTTCTGAACAGTCCTCACTCACCAGTACCTAGTTACTCAGGTCACTCAAAATGGTCACTCAAACAGGGGTCACTCAGTATGTGTCATTCTGAGTGACACATATTTAGTGACACTTTCTGAGTGAACCATACTGAGTGACCCATTCTGAGTGACACATACTGAGTGATCCATTGTAAGTGATACATACTTAGTGACGTATACTGAATGACAATTTTGAGTGGCCCATACTGAATGACCTTTTCTGAGTGACCCATACTGAGTGATACTCTATGTGTCAATGTTAAAATGGTAATAGAGTTTGAACAATGGCAACGCGGTACCAGAACTGTGATGTAAGTGGTGAGAACGGTAACACTGAAGCGATAACATGGTAACCAGGGTTACAATGGTAATGTGGTAACAAGATTAGAATGGCAAGCAGTACCCTTACAATGGTAATGGTGATGCAGTAACACAAGGTCAAAATGGTAGCGGTCACATGACAATGGGTAATGTGGTTAGAATGATAACACAGTAATGGGATTAGAATGGTAATGTGGCTCCCCATAGAACCAACCAGCGACGGTCGGGTCGAAGCACTCGCACGCCGCACGGTTCTATTCACCGACGTGAGACCTGAAAATCAACATAAACAGCTCTCAACCAATCAAAACGCCGCATTCGGGATATGCAGACGGGTCAGCGGCGTCGTCCGCTGATCCATTTCCCGCGTCTCTCGTTTCCATGGTCGCAAAGCGTTGGGTGAGGAAGTGATTTTCTACTGCTACGCCTCGTCCGCCTACTTTAGAATGGTAATGTGGTAATAGTAATGGGGTAATGAGGTAAGAATGATAGCACGGTAGCAGTATCATGGTAATCGAGGTAGAATGGTAAAGGGGTTAAAATGGTAAGGTGGTAATAGTAATACGGTAACGTGGATTTATGGATGTAACATGGTTGGAATGGTAATGCGAGATTATGTAATGAGTAATGAATACTGGTGAGTTCGAACCGGTGAGTGAGGACTGGTGAGTATGATAGAGATTGTAAGGACCCCTTACACCGCACCGCACCGCATGTAGACGCACAAGCAGAGCTCCATAACAAAACACGCCAAAAACAGAGAATAACTTACTGGATCGGCCTCAAATTTGGATTGATCAGCTTAGTAAGCGGATCGTGAATACGTATGTGGAAAAAGGATTCTATACGCAGGATTCCGAAGGAAATATTCTGAGTTGTAAATGGTACACCGGTGGCACGAAGGCGGATGGGTATGGCGCATACTAACAACAACATGCTGAGTGTACAGACGCCGGGGCGGGCAACAATAAACATAGACAAGGAAGGAGCCGGAGACCGGGCCGCAGAAATCACGACGCCACAGATAAGTAAAAAATCATCACGAGAAACGAATCAAACAGTAGCAAAATGATTGTTATCACCGAGCGATGAATTGCTTAGTCCGGAATCCAGTCATTCGAACCCTAAAAAGAATCCGATACCATCAAGTAACTATGAGGCAGCTCAAACTACAAATGAAATGAACAGTAGTATAATAATTGACAATAACCCACAATCTCAAGAAATCGTAGATAACATGGTTATCAATACAAATGAAAAAAAGTGCACAAATGTGGATATAATGTTGAAATTAGATGCAATGAACAAGAGTTCAGTTAAACAAAAAGATCTGATGAACCTAGAATCGAACCTCCGTAAGGCAATGACTGAAAGTATAAAAGATGTACAACAAAATGTAATTGATCTAAAAGAAAAAACAGACCAACGATTCACTATACACGATAGGAGAATGAATGATCTAGAAACACGAGTAAAGAATCTAAAAACAGAGAATCTGAAATTGAAATCTGAAATGGATAATGCCCTGAAAACAATCTCAAACCAAACATACTCACAGGCCCTGAATGCAAACAACAAACCATTTATGAGTGTAAATGATGACAAATACAAGATGTTTGTAATAGGATTAGAGGAAAGAGAATTCGAAAACCTAACAACCATAATCTACAAAATCTGTCAAGATGTGAATGTGCATTTAATACAGGGGAACATTGTGATGGTGAAAAGAGTTGGGCAGTTGAAAGATACTGGGCGCAGACGACCCAGGCCTATTGAAGTGCGATTCAGCGATGCTGTAATAGTGGAGCACATTCTGAACAACAAAGGGCTATTACGGAATCAACCGCACGTGAAAGGCATATGGCTTGAACAAGCTGAGTCCAAACAATTGAGAGAAGGGAGATATAGGTTACGCATAGCTGTACGGGAAGCTAAGTCAAAGGGGGTTACGGCTAGAGTGACCAGTCAAGGGGCAATTATTGGCTCAACATTCCTGACACTCGAGGAGATGGTCAATCAATCTAACACAGCGCAACCTAGTCAGAATAGACTTGCACAGACCCAAGAGAAAGTGGATAGTTCAGAAAATACCTCAAAAGAAATAATAAAGAAGGGAGAAGAACAGGAGAAAGAAAATGAAAAAGAGGAAGAAGAAGTAGTGAAAGGTACAATAGAAGAAAGACTCACCAATATTGCTATGGAAGGGGTAGTGAATGAAGAGGAAAAGAAAGAAGAAGAAAAGTTTACACCTGAAGGCGCTAGACTCACCAAAGCAGGGATCATCTTTAATGGAGAGAAATGTTTTTTATCAAACATGTACAGATGTCGACTAGAACGACATGTGAACGATGAAATCTTCGATATGTGCTCTGTGGAAAAGGCATATGTATATCATAAATGTAAGTATTTTGAAGACGATGATCTGGCCGAACTTATCCTTAAAATGGACAACCCATACGCTTTCAAACAACGTGGGAAAACAATGCTATCCGGTGACGACCATGATAAATGAGAGGAATGGATGGCCGATAAAGTAGTGCTCATGAAAGAGCTACTCAATGAGAAATTTAAACAAAATATAGGATTGAGGCAGTCATTGATTTCAACAGAGAGTACATCGCTAGTCGAGTCCACAGAAAACGGGTTCTGGGGTGGCGGGCGCCCAGAAAGAGTCGCCTATACGATACAAATACCTACAAGGGCCGAAATCAACTAGGTTACCTACTTATGTAAATTCGCGAGAGTCTTACCCAGGCAAGCACAGACTGATAAGACAAAATGGCCAACTTCCTCATTATTGGTGATTCCCGTATTCGGGATATAGAAATGTTTCTGGGGGAAATGATACCTAACTTTAAAGTAAACATCTGTATACCAGGCGCTGGAGTCGAACGAGTGATGACAGAGCTATACGACATATTGGAAAAGGACCGTAGTGTAAAGACAGCCTATGTAGCCGTGGGTATCAACGATATAACCACAATCGAATCCAAAAGTGGACTGATCAAGGCCTCAGAGTCACCGTTAGAAGGAAAAAGCGTGGGAATCATCACCTCCAAGATACAATACCTGCTGTGGAAACTGGAATTACTAATACCAGACTGTGTTATAGTTTTTTGTTCAGTTTACACCGTATCCCTAATACTCTCTAATAAGGGGATACCCTTTGATGAAATGAAGAACCATCAGGAAAAAATCTACTTAGCAACCATCGCCCTAAACAAGGAGATTGACGAGGTAAACAAGGTGTCAAATAAGATCACCGCCAGAATAGACCACCCCGTACAACCCAAAAACCGAGGAGGAAGGTGGGCACCAAGGCATGAGAGACTACGAGATGGGACACACCCTACGATCAGCGCCCTGGAGGAAATGGCGAGAGAAGTCCAGAAGGCCTACATCAAAAACAAGAGAAACGGCATACACCAATAATTGAAATACATATAAGTTCCATACTGGACTCATATGGTTTTTGGAGAACGGACACTCAGACATTCGATACTGGATTTCTGTATTCGATCATATAATTACATCACATAAGTTCCATACTGGATATATATATATACATGGGAGAAGGTTGTGCATAAATTCCATACTGGATTTACGAAAATAGTTACATCCCATGAATTCCATACCGGGTTCAGAGAATACTATTTCACGAGAAATAACGAGGGAAATCATTTGGCGTTCCATACAGGACCCAGATGTTAGAGAAATATCAATATGTACGGTTATTGCCTGATTTGGAGTTATTGTGTATAAGTATAATAACATATACATTCCTTCATGTGTAAACGTAAATTAGTTTGAAATCTACCACAATGTAAGTGCGAATTCCATACCGGATACACACTGTACATATATTATACTATATTGTAGCGAAAATAAGAATCCATACCGGTTCGATGCATAATACCAAGACATAAGTTGGAATTCCATACTGGATCCTCATTTTGAACATCATTCATATAGGACGTATTATTAGGTATTGTGTACAAATATAACAAGATTTAGAGATATTGTGTATAAGTATGACAACGAATATATTCGTAAACATAATTTATTGTGAAAATTATCACGATATAAATGTGAATTCCATACCGGATCCATACTGTATTTGTATTATATTTTGTAGCGATGATAAGAATCCATACTGGTTTGATGTATAATATCAAGATATAAGTTGAACAACATATGAATAGGACTTATTATGGATTATGTTTTATTTGAAAGTTTGGGAACTTAGGCGTAAATAAAGTAGTTGTGAAATCAAAGGAGAACGAGGCAGAAGTTTATAATTTCTATAATACAGTGGTTGCATATTGATAAGTATCAAAATATAAGAATATATTATATAAGAAAATAAATGATCGCGATGTTTTGTTATGGCATGCATAAAATTACAATGTTAAGGATGGTCAAAAGTATAATAACATCAAATGAACGACTATCTTCTACATCCATTGACCAAATTGTCCAGGGGTGTGTTGCATATATACAAATCATAAAATCTGCATTGTATTTAAAAACATGTAAGCTGCCTATTATTGTACCAGTCTTGTATAATGTTGACAACATAATTACTAGAGGTAAATTAAATGACGCATAAAACAGATTTAATAAGTAAAACAAAAGGATTGAAAATATGTCATTGGAATGTCAGTAGCTTATTTACTAAGGTTAAAGTTATCGAGAATAATTTAACAGATTTTGACATAATTGGCATCTCAGAGAGTCTTTTGAAAAAACATATCAGTAATAGTCATATTGACATACCAAATTTTAAATTTTTTAGACAAGATCGTGAAATAGGGAAAGGGGGTGGGATAGGAGTATATATAAACGATAGATGGGCAAAGTACACAGAACATGTTGATGAGTTTGATATTATGAGTAAAAAATTAGAATTGATGGTCTTAAAGATTATGCGACCAGGGCATAGAGTAATGACAATTGTAAACATGCATAGATTACCAGGCTCTAATATTGACGTATTTAAAAACTACATAAATAGCATTTGTAATAGCGACAAGTTCAAGAAAACCGAATTATGGATAATGGGGGACATTAATCTAGATGCAAGAAACCGGGGGGATTGTAGGAATAAAGATTTAATGTGTATACTAAGGAAACATAATTTAAAAAGGTTTATAACAACAATAACTCACCCAAATATTGGTAATAGCACAAGTATTGATGCAATATTCACTAATGCTCTATTTATTCAGAAATCAGGAATACTTGACTTGTATTTCAGTGACCATTTGATTGTGTTTGCACTAAAAAAGAAAAAGAAAATTAAATACGAGATCCAAGAAGAAAATACTCGGAATTATTCTAAAATCAAACCAGAAGAATTAGATTACAACATCGATAAAACAGTAGGAGAGAAATGTAAAGAAGATTTTACAGCCAATGATCTATGGAACCTATGGCATGAAGAACTGAAGATATATTTGGACGAGAAAGCACCTATCAAGTCTAAAAGATGCAGAATAAAACCTGATGCACCAAAACTCCCGCCGGACATCGAAAACGACCTGAGATCAAAACGCAGACTGTGCAGAAAACTGACAAGAAGAAAGAAGACCATGGGACAGGAAGAACATGATAGAATTGTAAATAATATGATTATACTAAAAAAGAGGATAAAATCCAAATTAGCTAAATTTAAAAAAGATAAAATTGCAGAAAAATTAGAAACATGTAAGGGAAACCCAAAGAAATATTGGAAAGAAGTTAACAGTCTAATAAAACCAGATAGTAATAAGCCAGTTATAACTTTTAGGGACGAAAATGGGAATATAGTAGAAAAGGATGTTAGTGCTTCATATATTAATAACTTTTTTTGCAATATAGGTAATAATCTGAACGAAAGTCTGAACTCAGAAATAATGAGAAGATCAGTTATAAGATACAACGACCAAGGTTTTGAAATAGATGTCCAAAATATTGATCTAAATAGTGTAGGTAAAATAGTTAGAAGCATAGACATTGAAAAGTCATCAGGTATGGAAAACACGAAATGTGAAATATTAAAAGATCATCTCTATAGAAGTATAATTTATCTAACACAACTACTAAAAAAATGTATATCAAGCAATATATTCCCCGAAAAATGGAAAAATGGAAGGATATCGCCTTGGCCAAAGCAGGGCAATTTAGCGTTGATCAACAACTGGAGGCCGGTCTGTGTTTTGTCAGTGGTGGGTAAAATTCTTGAGCGTATAGTCCATACTCAATTATATGGCTTTTTGGAAAATATAGACTATTTTAATGACAACCAATACGGATTTAGGAAAAATAGAAGTACAGGGGGGGCCATCTTTAAACTAGTTCAAAATTTATTGGAGGGGGAAAATAATGGATACATATCAATAGCCCTATATATCGACATCAAGAAAGCCTTTGATTGCGTAAATCATTTTATCTTGCTTCAGAAACTATCAGATGCCGGGGTAGGTCCACTTTTATTAAAATGGTTTGAAAGTTATTTGAGCAACAGAGTTTGCTATACTAAATATGATGGACTATACTCAAGCAAGGAGAATGTCACACTAGGGGTACCACAGGGTTCCATACTGGGCCCTTTGCTATTCCTGGTATATATAAATGATATACCATATTGTATTCCTAACACCTTTAGTATTTTATATGCCGATGATTTAGTAGTAGTGTGCAGGGGGAAAACTATTTTGGAAGCTGAAAACAATGTTCAAACTACTTTAGCAAAATTGTATAATTGGTATACAGCCAATCGGCTAACAATGAACTTAAACAAAACCAAGATGGTATATCATGGACCTAAGGTAAAGATCAAACAAGAACTAAGAGGGGTATTAGAAATTGAAGGAATCACTATAGAAGTCAGAAATCATATGAACTACTTAGGGGTAATAATTGAGAGCGATTTAAGTTTTAATAAACATTGTGAAAAATTGTTGAAACTTCTACAAGAAAAGTGTAATATTTTAGACGATTACGAGGGTTACTTAAGAAAAACACCGCGTTGAATGTACTGCGTACATGCTTGTTACCAATAGTAGATCATGGGTCGTTTTTATTAGAAGGTGCGAATATAGGAATCAAAGAAAAATTAAATAAGGGTATCTATAGGGGGTCTAAGAATAGCCTTAGGGAAAGAGGCATACTCGGGAGAAAAATACATAAAAACCGAAGATTTGTTAGCGAAATGCAAAGTTATACACCCAGATGTTCGAAGAAAAATGTTATTGTTGGGCATAATAAGAGGATTATATAAATTAGGAGGTCTACAACTTAAAAACAATGAAAATGAAAGACCACAGACAAGGGAATCAACTAAAAAAAAAATTTATTTATCAAGGCCGAAAAAGGAAAAATTTAGGAAATCTAGTATTTATAAGGGTATCGGGATCTGGAATGCATTACCCAGAGAAGCTCAAGAAACAATGTCTAAGAATCAATTTAAAAAGGTATTACTGAACAGATTGTTAGAATAAGATGATAAATGCAAAATGGTAATAGGCACATTGTATATGTAAATAATGTACTTCTTATCGAAATGGTAAGTTGCTGAATACATATGTAAATAAGAAAGGTAATTGATAAGAACTATTCATGTATCTTCATTTCATTGTATATAGCATTATTGTTGAGTTGATGGTGGTTCCCTCTGTCATATTTGCAAGGAAGAGCGATGTATCACGTCGAGTGCAATAAAGACATTTAAAAAAAAAAAAAAAGAAAAAAAGTAAGGACTTGTGAGTGAGGACTGGTGACGGAGGACTGGGGAAGGAGTACTGGTGAGTGAGGACTGGCTGTGTCAAACCCACCAAGGGAGAAAAGGTGTGATCACTGGAGCGTTACGACCGTGATCGCGGCCGTCACAGGCCATCGCACACGCCCAACCACCTACATCATCGAGGAGACCACTATATTGGACAGATATTTTAAGGCATGCAGCAACCACACTGCTACATGCCATAAAATATCTGTCACAACCTGGTAATGTTGGTATCGTTTTAGTCGTCTTGAAATTCCTAAGAAGGTAGGATGTTTATTTCTATAGGTCATCGCGATAGATTTTTCATTAAATCACTGTGAAAGCAGGAAAGTAACATGTTTGTGGTATTTTTTTTACCTAAACAATTTTGTTGTTCCATCTATGACAGGAAACCATAGACATAACACAGGTATATCATATATATACTAACAGTTAGGCCTTAGTCTCAGCTTCCTAACAATGTTCTGATTGTAAAATTCGGCCATATATTTATGACAGAAGAACGATTTATATTTTCATTATTATAGTGGTATTAGGCACTTCCTGCAGTGTTGGCTTCATTCAAACAGCGCTCGCCTCGTTCTGGAGTGCGGAAATTTCTCTGGTGCGCGGCTGGTATTTTATCAAATACATAGAACCAGAGAAACCCGTTATCACGGTTATCGCTGCGCCACGCTTATGTGCAAGAGGTGAAAGGTCGCTACAAGTCAGCGTTGCCATTCCTTCTCCTACACTTCCTTGATCAAAGCTTATCCACATCATCCCTGTGTCTCGTTAGCGTTCAGAAAACGGTCTTCCTGTACGACCCTAAATCATTCATTAGGCCCCAGAGATAGACAGATCTCAGTGACATAGTTGCTCGGCATGTGAAGGAGATGGGCAATGGCTGTGCAAATATTTTTTTAGAATTAACTTGCCAAGCAATTTGTCAGTACTATAGCTACAGCAGCAATTCACAGAAGCGCATCCAATTTATGAATGAACTTTTTTTCTCCTATTGTTTACTTGGACGAACTGTGATGTTCAGCGTTCATGTTTGTTGGTTTATGCGAGGAAAAACACCCACATGGGCGATTGTGTAATCCTTTATTTCATCTTAACAAAAAAAATATCATTGATACAACAGAGAAAAGAAAAATATAATCTTATAAAATAAATGAATAAAAAAAAGTATATCTTAGCCTAGAAAGAGAATAGAAAGGCTAATGAGTGATATCAGTAAGCCTACAAGTAAGGATATACTCACCAGAACGAGTATCTCTATAGGAAATGATAGCAGAAACATTTTTTCTTTTCAAATCATCTGTGCAGGAATCGTGCTCACCAGTAGTTTGTCCCATTCCCTTATACATCTCCAAAACGGGCTCTTAAATATTACACTAGTTTCAGGTTGATGAACTATGAAAGGTTTTTCTTGTAATGCTATGGCTGTCATCTACATCTATTCAATCATTCCGTCAGCTATTTTTTTCTAAGATGAGGACCGATAGTTTTTATAGTCTTCATTTCTGTAGGGTCTCAGTTTATAGTTGAACTTGATTTTGTTCAAAGAGTGGCAATGTTAATGCAAGAATCAAAAACATCAATATTACTTCTCGATAACCTGCAATAGATATCTTACACGGAGGAATATCATAGAATCATCTTAAATGGCGATATGACTGTCAATTCTTACAATGTTATGATAACCATTTCAATAATCTTCATTATAGGAATCTAGTCGTTTCAGGGATGCCTTATATACAGACGCGGGCCAGTTAAACCATGCCATAGCTACGATAGCCAGTAGATAATTGTCTTTTTCTGCGTTCAGGGCTCATGGAGCCGGTACCAGACTGGCCGCTGGCCTTCGACACGTGGGGCGTGACCTGGGACATTCACATCAATGCACTCGGAGCTCTATTCTTGCTGCTGAGCCTTATTGGCTTCGTCCAGGTAGTAATCGTAAGTATACAATATCATATATATATATATATATATATATATATATATATATATATATATATAAATATATATATATATATATATATATATATATATATATATATATATATATATATATAAATATAAATATATATATATATATATATATATATATATATATATATATATATATATATATATATATATATATATATATATATATAATAGAACCCCGCCTAACGGAGACACCGCGGGCACCCCATGTAAGCAGGCAGTTTTCCTCGGAATGGAAATTTTTCATTTGCCTCATTTTTCTTTTTGGCTGAGTACCTTGGTTATACGTGTGTTATGGCAATGCAAATTCATAAATGATCATAATATTTGCGATGTGAAGCACCTTATAACCAGAATAGATAATCATTGATGAAGATAAAAGTGACATCGTTTTACGCTTTTTGGCTGAGTTCCTCGGTAGTACGTGTGTTATGGCAATGCAAATTCATAAATGATCATAATATTTGCGATGTGAAGTTATCACAGTTTTTCAAATTCATGCCTCACGGTTCTATTTATATTCTTCATAGTCATGTACAAAGCGGAGCTTGCCCAGCCGAAGTTTCTACGTCGTGATGAACCTGCTCGTCATGGTGGCTGCACTCTCCAGAGCTATCAACTTCTTCCTGGACCCTTACAACAGTAACTGCCTGCTGCCCCGGCCAGCAGCCTACCTGCTGCTGAATATCTCCACGCCATGCATCTCATCCATGTTTTTGCTGCTGCTGATTATGCTGTTAAAACTGTCACGAGTTCAGGGGGTAGGACGGCATCTCATCAGGCCAGCCTTCACTATCACATTCGTCCTGTTTAATATGGTACTG
The DNA here is from genome assembly GCA_950022655.1 of Alentia gelatinosa. Classification (NCBI taxonomy): domain Eukaryota; kingdom Metazoa; phylum Annelida; class Polychaeta; order Phyllodocida; family Polynoidae; genus Alentia; species Alentia gelatinosa. Next base: position 42,420,778 of record OX465583.1, on the reverse strand, counting down.
GGCATCACTGCAGATATGGTGGCTGGATTCTTCACGGAGTAAGTTGATGACTTCTAAGAATATCTCTTTTAGTGTCAAATACCCTACTTGACTGGACAGGTCCCTCTAGGACCATAGAATGCAAGAACTGACATGAGTCAAAAGGAGTCAAGGTGATATACATGTACACTCTATATTTAGTACAAAGCTCCAGGCAGACAAGAATTGTGATGTCTTGCACCGTTGTGGGATCTAATTAGATGTTACTTAGACCTTAAAGGAAGCTATATCCTTTTGACTTCTATATGCCCAATAAATCTCCTATATGATGATTATTCACTGGGGTAGAAATACTCACGAAGCACGACCACAGCGACATGGTGACCTTACACCGGTGTGGTCAGAGGTAATAAGGACGTTCAAGGAAGTCTTGTTATGTGGTCTAATACTTTGAGAAGCAATCCATGTGATCTCGTTAGAGCACTACGCTCGTGTTTTACTCATAACACATTATAGGCTTATAATAGTTCACAGCAAACTCACACTCATGAGTAGATCAAGTCAAGTTCATCATAATCACGATAATATCCTGAATATTAACACCTAAACCTGTATAATCAATTTTATTACCCACCTGATACGGAGTCTCCATACTAAGCCTATGGAGATTACAGATCGCTACTGAGGAGGATACGGAGCTCCGTACCCTCCTAGGAGGATACGGATTTTTGAGATGAAAGTAGTCCCAAACATAACTTATTAATTACGTTGAAAAGTTTTCTAACGATCATATTTTTTGCTTAAACTTAAAAATAAGTGAGTAATAAATACAATATTACCATAATTTCGATCTGTGTGGCCGTATTCTCCTTGTAGTTGACGCTACGCAATACTCCTCGCTATCGCTCGGAATATTACTACGCGTAAACTACGCGGAGAATACGGCCACTCAGATCGAAATCCTGGTAATATTGTGTATATGTCATCTTCAAGAATATAAAGACTGTCCGCTCGCTCATGCAACTATCACTTCATCATTTTTGATTTGTCCTTAATGAATGTCCAGATATAAATCCAATGATTCACGACTCACTCACTAATTAGCAAATACATCCTGTGATGTTAGTCCAGTCCCTACGTTCCGACATCACAAGTCCAATGTATCCTCTCTCTTTTCTCTCCCATTGAGAGGTAGTTCCTCACAAGTCGGTATGTAATTTACTCACAGAGCAGGAAGATCCACACACTAACCTTCACCAGTAGGCGACTCCATTCCTTGTAGAGGGAAGCCTCCAGCACCTAGAATAAGCACCCTCTCCAGCGAGGAGAGACTTTTCTCCTTAGTTTCTCAACTAGATCTTAACCTGTACTCACTGCTTCTGTATACCCCTCTGCTGCTATGTCAGCAACTCATGTGATCATTCTCTTCCTTATACAGAATGTCTACTTTACTGCTTACTTTCAACCATCAACGTCTTACTTTGTGTTAGAGACTCTGTTCACACGCTATTACTTTATTCTAATGGCTAATAAGATATTTACTACCAAAATACCAACATAACTTCGGACAAGCACATAGTGCTGTCTTTGTGTTGTTTTCTTTATACTTTTTCATGTGAATTGTCCTATTGAATTTGTTCCTTTTGATTTTACAGGACTTCGCTGTTTTTGGTGATATGCTTCGCTTACTTCCTCCTGCTGGGATACTTCATTTCAATTTCGTACTTCTACGCCTTTGGTCGCCTTTACAAGAGTACAGTCCAGAACCGGAAGAACTTGAACCGTATGAAACAGCAGGCTGGGGAAATTAATGGTACACAGCAGTCACAAACTATGCTATGCACCAAAATGCCAACTGCTGTTAAGGTTGCCCTTATAGCAGCTATATTCTTCTTTTTCTTATGCCTTGTAAATCTATTTTATTTTATTGCTATGATAGTTAGGTCCAGTGTACTGTTAAAGCTGACTGAAAATGCAAAATATCATTTTAAACCATGGCCCTGGATTATTTACCAGTCATTTATGAAGTTATCGGAATTGCTTTTGTGTGGATTGATCGCCTTTGCCATAGGTCTTCCCCTCTACAGATGCAAGAAAGTGAGCAAACAAAACACGACATTTTCTAGGAGCACATGATTGGAAACTTGTTATTCTGCGATTTACTTCTCAAGCTGCTTTTAAATTTTAGTGACAAGTCTACTTTGAGCGTCACTCCCCGGAATGTAATTACATACTTGGAGCACTATGAACTGAAACCTATGGCCTGTATTCCATCTCTAAATACTGTATGAGAATCCACCATTTGGGATATCGATCGGAAAGTATCTCTTCAATATATCAACTTGTTCGAGATATCAATTTAGCATACCTGTGGCCATATAACCTTCATATACCCGCGCTCCTACCCATGTTGTAGTTATAGCCGTGCAACACGTACGTGGCGTACGGGGTATACATGTGCATGTATGTAGCGTACAGGGTATGTACGGCATGTATGTAGCGTACAGGGTATGTACGGCATGTATGTAGCGTACAGGGTATGTACGGCGGCGAGACCCAACAAAATGTCCGATAGTGAAGATAAAAATGGCTATTTTAAGTATACCAATAATGCGACCACAGGTACTGTGTCTGCACGTGATAAATACTTGGTAAAATGTTACCATGTATTTATCATGTACATCTGCAGTAACCCTGTTTCTATATAAAACCACTTGCTCGTGAACTGCCCTGTGATCTTGTAAACCCATGTCATAGTATATTTCCTGTACATAGTTTTATTGTTGTCCTTTCGTACTGTATAACGTGTCTTCTCTTCATGACTTTCTTTTATTTCCCTTTCTCTTCCTGGAGTTTATTTCTAAATAATTATAAAAATTGCCCCCCCCCCCATCCCAGAAAAAACAACAACAAAAAAACAACCTAACAAAACAAAAAAAAACTGTGCTTTAAATGATACTCGTATAGTAATGTACATTGTAATGCTAAAAAGGTTATAACTTCTCCTATTGCTTGGCTCTAGTCTTTGTCCTACGTTATGTATCCCTACCGAGAATTGTCTTATACTGTGCCTATATATATCTATGACACCAGTTCGGCGTCTATGTGTTGTATTTGAATACACCTCTATCAGGCTAATTACATCAATCGCAATGGAAAATGTACTAATTATGTCTTTATATATAACTATCATGTTGTTATTGTTATTGAGCGGTCCAGGTTGAAACTTATGTAAATACATGTGAACCTTAACGTCAATAAACTTTTAAATAAACCCCACAACTTTAAACAATAAAAAACAAAATAATTTGTACCTGTGATGCAACTCTTCGGTGCCATTATATAAATAGATAATAATCGATGGTTTGTGAATAGGCGGCCGTAAACCACGAGAGGTTGACGCGTAGCGTGTGTATTACGACGTCAACTGCGAGTGGTTTACAGAGCCGCCTGTCCACAAAATCATCGTTTGTTGTATCTATTATTCATCTTTTCGAACAAATTAAACCCAGTAATTGCCATAATAACGGGTATAACAATAGGAACTATTTCTTTGCTCTATAGCAAAAGGGACCCTTTTTCCCGTATACCATGGATTTGAGGCCGTATACCACAGGTTTGACTCCGTATACCACAGTTATGGTATATGACAGGTTTTATACAAAGGGTAGTTGTTTACTGAGTCCCCATACATTTTCAATGGGTGCTTTGTATCCGATGGATAATAATTTATTTATGAGAATGGATGTATTGAGTATGACATAACTATCAAAAACTGTGCTAAGCACCGAAATGGAAGCTGCTGTTATGGTGGTCCGTACGGCGGCCATAGTCTTCTTATTACCTAAAGGCCCGGCTCCATCAGAGAGACGGAATCATCGCGAGTCCATAAGACGGATTCGTCGCACGTTTTTTATGAGCCCATAAACGCCGGTCGACCCTATTTTATTGCCTCAACTGCGGCAAAAGGCAAAACATTATCAATGAGCAAATAATTGAAACTGGCTACTATGCCTTAGGAGCTGTCTGACTCACCCCTAAAAGGGGCAGGTGGAATTGTTCAATTTTAGGCTAATCAACTTTGTTTTATTGAAAATTTGGACAACATGCTATCTATGATAACGTGTGTACCTTACTATGGAACAGAAATAAACTGGTACATCTGAAAACATCACGATTTTGTAAGTCTCATTAGGTTTTAATGGCAGAAGTATGGTGGTTTAATTCATTTCGCCTCTCATCAATGTGCATAAAACACTACCAATGCGATTGATGCTTCAATTCTTTTCCCCGTATCTGACGAGGGTGAAGGTAAAGGAATCAATTCAAACTGAGTCATATGCCATGTCTAGCAGTGCCGACATATATGATGCGAGAATGGACTTCTTCAGGTATAGGTATAGCAAACAGATTTCACGTGTGGCTTAAATGCATATCTCCAATCCATGCGGTCATACCATCAACTCCAAATGATACAAATTTGCGGAAGGTAAATGCGTGTTTCTCTTAGACTGTTGTCTCATAGAACTTCGTACATACCAAACATAAGGTGTAGGCTATGTTAATCTCATTACGGATCCGAGAATTACAGGGGGCATGTTGTCTAACAACCCGCCTCCAACACAGTTAGGCAATTAGCACGAACAAATGGACGACCTCTCCAAATCAGCCACTTGATCATACTCATCTCACACTGCACCAAGTTTCCTGATGTAGATTAGATGCATCTGCTAGCTATACTCTTGCAGACCCGTGCTATTATTATAAAGTGATATCATGGGGTTCTGAAAGACTGTATTTGTATAGAGCTGCTCGGAGCAATTATGTTTTCTGAGTAATTGCACACTACAGAAAAAACGCACACAGTCATGTTTTTTTTAATCATGGACCATTAGAGCTCTTATCTAATGATCAGCCATATTATGATATCTCTGTGATGAGGAAACAAAGGTCTACATACACGCTAGATGGCGCCACTTTCCAAGTTATAGTCATTTTAAGGCATTGGTGCCACAGGGTGTGTATTTATTGCAGCATCTATTATATGAAGATGATGGGGCAACAATCAGTTTCTTTACATGTCTGATTGAATGGGACTTATAGACGTGATGTGAAAGGCTCTCCGTTACCTGAAATAGATCAAAGGTGTTTGTATTTCGAAATAGTTTGTTTGGAGGAGACCATTCAACGCTTCCTGTGGAATAGGTTGGTCGATATTGTTGTCCTTCTGGTGTGAAATTTGCAAAGCCTCTTGTCAGGAGCGGCAATTAATGATATATTTGTAGTGGGAAGTATAAAAATATACTGTCTACCTTGACCAGTCTGGAGAGTATGCGACTTTGAAGGCATACTGTATCTCTAAATCTATCGTGCGGCGCAGTATGAGAGCATAATAGGGTTAAACAACAATGGTCCACCAACTATTTATAGTAGGAATTCGCTTATATGTCTTTAGATAGTCATTTAGAACGTTCGTGGGATATGTTGGGAAGTTATAAGCATGGGAGGAAGTTGGCTGGGGAGTGAGCTGGTATAACCTCAATTTGTTAGTGCAACTACACATCGCCCAAATTTTAACTTCGCACCCTCTTATTATCCATCCTATACAAAGTCCCCATTGAGAATGTACGGGGACTCAGTAAACCATGACCCATTATGTAAAACCTGTCAGTGATAATGTATGGGGACTCACTAAACCACGACCCATTATACAAAATCTTTCAGATACCACAATTGTGGGTATACCGATTTGAAAATCCATGGTATACCGCCTTCAAAACCATGGTATACGGGGGGGGGGGGGGGGGTCCCTCTTTGCTATACACCAAAAAAGTCTCCTATTGATATATCTTTTAATATAGCAATTCCTGGGGTTAATTTTCTAGGTGGTTTTGTGGATAGGCGGCTCTGTAAACCACTCGAGGGTGACATAGCAATACACTCGCTGTCGCTCGTGTTTTACTATGCGTCAACCACTTGTGGTTTACAGCCACCTGTCCACAAAACCCTCTTTGCTATACACCAAAAAAGTCTCCTATTGATATATCTTTTAATATAGCAATTCCTGGGGTTAATTTTCTAGGTGGTTTTGTGGATAGGCGGCTCTGTAAACCACTCGAGGGTGACATAGCAATACACTCGCTGTCGCTCGTGTTTTACTATGCGTCAACCACTTGTGGTTTACAGCCACCTGTCCACAAAACCGTCGATTATTGTCCATCTATTATACCATACACCCTCTATCACAGGCTGTCTCCGGATCTGAGCTTGGTTGACTCCTTTCTGTCCATCTAAAGCCTATAAAGGCCATATGACACCGACATCTACCACCTATTCTCACCGATCCGATCGAATAATAATCGGGAACGATAATGTCGCTGTCTTCTACCTTCATATATCCTTCTCAATCACACCTCCTCCCTTTATAGTCTCGCAACGTAAAACAAACGGATTGAGATAAAATAGAGTGGTCGGGAGTCCGGACCGGCTGGGCCACGGGCCGGTTGACTGGCCTTGGTAGACTGTAATACAAAGTTTAATAACTTCTGTTCTATTGAAGATATCGGGAAACTGTTTTCAGACGACTTATAACTGCCGCTGTCTCCCCTACAAATCGGTGTATAAATCTTGTATATCAAATGGGAGGACACTCACCATAGGTATCTAAACGGCCTACTCAGAATCGGTAACAATCGGTGCGTACAGCGACAAGATTAAGGTCGGTCATTACCCCTATGCTAGTAATGCCCGACCCGATTATAATCGGATCTGTGAAGTGCTGTTGCTGTCTAAGAGGGTGCGTCCACCAACCACGACAAGGCTGCGACAACGGCTTTCCGACAAGGTCCACGACAGCTCTACGATAGGAAGCCTTGTCGTAGCCTTGTCGTGGTTGGTGGACCACAGTTCCCGACAAGAGGCTACGACAAGGCCACGACAGGCTGCTACATGAACCTTGTCGGGGGCCTGTCGGGGGCCTTCCGACAAGGTTACGACAAAATCGAACATGTTCGATTTTGGAGCCGTGTCGTGGCGTGTCGTGGCGTGTCGCAGTGGTCTACGATAGAATACTTAGGTGGAGCGTGCACTTCCCGACAGGCTGCGACAAGGGCTCACGACAGCGCCCCTCCTCACGACAAGGCTGCGACAAGGAGCCGATAAGAACTTTCTTGTCGGCGCGTGTCGCAGCCTTGTCGTGGTTGGTGGACGCACCCTCTTATAGGCTCAACGCGTTGGGCAACACTACCATGTCAGATGTGACCGACTCTCTCCGACCTTAAGATTTCAATGTACGCACTTTCACCGACTGTTCCTGATTTTGAGTTGGCCGTACGCATACTGCCGTATCGCCGCCCACCTTACCATATTGATGTTCTGCGTGTCCAACCAGCTACCGGCGTTCCACTTCTCGGCAGCCACCTATTCACCTTTGCCGTGCCTCAACCCTGTCCATCTACATTCACGCTATTGCCTGCGAACCATCTTGTCTCTCCGCCCATTTAACATACACCCGTTCCTCTGTGTGCCACCACTGCACTCGCCTATCCGCCATGCACTTTCCCTCCTCTCTTTATGGTATTACGCATATATACCTGTCTGTGGTGCCTGTCCTCTTACTGTTCCTTATCCCCGAAGCCAACCTCATTCACCTCACACCAGTCAAACGACCAGCAAACACCGCGCAGTCGTTCGAAGTTCAGTAACTGCCACGTTGCAACTCGTCCGTGTCCTAAAACAAGATCTCTACCCTAATGTATTATCTTATAGCGTTTGCGATTGGTACAGACTCATCTACATTTTTCCATTGATGCTGGTATTCAAGATCAGAACGGACTATTCCAACTAAATATGAACTTCCTTGTGGATATATATCGGATTTAGCCTGGTCTAATCGAATTTCGTGAAGAAAATTGTTGATCTAATATCACGGTGTTTCTGTGGAATATGATCGGGAGAAAGAAACGTAAGGGGGTAGAACGGTACCATACAATGTCCTGCCTGTGTTAGGCTGCATGGGTTAGTGGTATTTCCTGTTAACCTGTCTGGAGGTTACTGGTACCAGCATGTACATGGTCACAGTGAGTAAAACCTCTCCGGCGATATCCGCCGTCTATTTCACCCGTACCTTTATACATGTCTCATTCTCTATAACCTGCTCCCCTTTCTGTGTTACGCCATGTTGCATAGGCTAATGATTTATTTATATCGTAAGAGGTAACTATGGGTGGATCTTTATTCAATGTTAATTGACAACTGATGAGCTAGTCAATACAAATAGTTTGTTTGGTTATAGGTAATTGCTCTGGAGAAATCTAGGAAAAGCTTTGATCAATACAGTCCTTGCTGGTTTGGATGGACTATCTTAATTATATTTCTCCGCGGTACATGGTGACTGTATCGCCGTAATAGACAAAATGCCCTGCAGTGGCATACAGTTGGGGTGGTTTAGTATAGTTGTAGTTGTACTGTTGGTGGGCCTTTTTAGTAGGAGTGAGAGTAGAGCTGTGGTACCGTAAAACGGTCCTGTCCATGAGATGGGGCGCACTGGCGGGAAGAGGTACGGAAATGTCGTCTGCTGCATCCAGTTGGGTTTCATTCCAGCCACTTTACCCACCGCTCTCACCACCGCTCCTAGTTGTCGCGGTCGAGACAAACTGCCCGGACTGGCGAGTCGTCTTCCTTGTTGACCCAGGCGGCACTGGAGGCGATGGGCGGCAGGGCTGCTAGCTGCTCGACCTGACGTCACGGACCGGAGTCCCCGCCCTGCCACGATGCGCGCCACTGTGAGCCGCGCGGTGCCGATCGTCTGCTACTCACATTCCAACTCCGCGTCCACAGGTATTCACCAAACTGCTTCACCGGGTCAGGATTACTGTGAAGGTCCTTGCTTTACCACGCCTGTGCCATATCATCTTTCAGTCGGCGGCGGGCAATGTGGTCTAAAGGAAAGCCATGTTTAATCGTGAACAAAACTCGATTGGATTTCTGTGAGTGAAATCGAAAAGTCGTCTGCTTGTCCGGCGGCCCGGAACCCGCGGGTTTCCAGTCGCTGCCACCCGGAGACGGCACCGAGAGGCGGAGGAGGCTACGATGTATGCCGGGGAGGTGCTGACGCTACTAGCCGGACTCCTGCTCGTCCCGGCGGGCCGGTGCTGGTCACCGGGCACCCCCGGTCGATCCCAGCCCGAGAAAGGTCCGACCACGTCCGTCGGCACGTCGCTACAGCTGCAGTGCCCGCCCTGCGACCGGATCCACTGCAGCCCGCGACGCGCGCGGCACCTCCAGTGTCGGGGCGGCGTCACCCGCGGCATCTGTAACTGCTGTCCGGTGTGCGCCAAGACGGAGGGCGAGCCGTGCGGCGGGGAGTACGGCTACCTGGGGCGGTGTGACCGGGGGCTCAGGTGCCGGCCCGCCGCCGACTCCCTCCAGCTCGTGGCCACCCACAAAAAGCCGGTCGGCACCTGTCAACCAGGTAAGGCTTGGTACTTCTCTGTCTCATTTCTAAAGGGTAAGGAAAATATTCCGGGTGCTTCTAAAAATGAACGTCGAGAAATTTGTGAATAACGAAGCCTTTCTAAATTAACATTTCAACTGCACAAAATGTAGGCCAATAGTGTCGAATCCCCTTTGAATCCTTCGCAAGTCAATTATAAACAGAGAGAACAGGCAGTTTTCCATGCAAGTGGTTTTCTCCAGACAGACATTATTCTTTTTGTAACGGTTCACGCTGATCCCATGCACCTGCACGAGTCGGATACATATACGTCGTTCAGATGATCTCTGAGATATGTGGGCAGCCCCTTTGACCGTTTTCAGGTCTATTTTCGCCTGTATGTATAGCATATATTTTTCAATTAAATGAATTATAATCCATGCAGATTCTAGAAGAGAATAATTATTCCATGGTCAGATTATGATCGGCTACTGCCAGTCTAGAAGACTGTAGTCGGGTAAAGCTCCGCCACTAAGTACTGACAAGCAAGTAATGAGTGATAAATAGTTGGGGTATCACAGAATCGGGGTCTGTAGAGAGTGTCCAGCGACCAGAATGAGGCATATCCGAAGTCAGCGCAATCTCATCAGTGATCTAATCCACATACCGTCAAGGTTTTATATAGGATTTGCAAATGCTTGTTGTAAACGAATTTTATCTGAATGTGGATTATATAGAACTTTGACATATAGCCACTTTTATTTGAGAGACACATTTCGGAGTTTTGCCCACGAATACTGTGATCCTCCATTTAGGCCTACTACAGGCCTACTTCATATGGTCGTTTATCAACTTGATATCCTTTTGGCCATATTAAAGATTGATTCACAAGGTTCAGACTGTTAGGTCCTATTACTGCTACACTACTTAGACCTCAATGAATAGAATGGTTGATCCCCCAAACTCGTAAAGGAGACTTAGGAGACTGAAAACCGTTTAAACGACCCATGTGGACTTTTGTAATATACTTAAGTTTCCACCTGGAATCATTCCCTTTCTATATGGTGGCATCCCACAAATGGGATAAGATGGGTTCACCGAACGAAGTAATAATACTGTTCACCTTATAGATCAGCTGAATATCAAGGGTAAAGTTCTCTCCATATTCCGGATTATACATAAGAGTTTCTAACTCGTTTCCTCAACGATATACCATCCCATGTTTCAAGATTCTGCACAGGATAAGGCTATGACAATGCTCTGTTCATGTGTATATAGACTACCTCAAGAATGTAGGGATGGCAAACTTAGCCTTTGAAAGATTAAGGTTAGGGACTCATTCCTTCACCTGTGCCCCGGGGAACATATTACCCCTCTAACCCCTACCCTTTGCCACACCCATTGGCGCTCCTTTTGCATCCCTTCTCAATTACATCCTCACTCAACTAACTTCCTCCCTCGAGTTACTTTCTCGAAAGCACCCAAAATCCCATTAAATCCCATTTACATTACCAAATAACCTTTCCCCAACGCATCCGGTCACAATTCCTCACAAATCGGCCACACTGGTGGTTATGCCTGGGGGAGGTGTAGAGTAGGGAGAGGAGGGATGCATACATGAAGCCTTGAACTGCCTCCAGGCACCCACCCAAACCACGGTTTTATTTGAACCTTGATGGCCGAATAGTATAGGCCAGTGCCAATAAAAAAATGAAACGAGTGACGGGTTTATAATTAATTGGTATAAAAATTACCAATTTTTGTTTGTTTCAAAAGGTCTTTATTCCATTCTGTTGAAGATCTTCTATGAAATTAGGTGGTACATGTATTTGTCATACATACATGTGATAATATCTGCATTGATGAGGTTATGATGGTGATTACAGAGCCCATGTATCGTCTTATGCTAGTTTATATTTCAGGTCTTTAAACTTTAACTGCTAGTAGTGCAGTTCTCATTAGTTATTTGACTTGTATGAACACATCTACAGGTTTACATGTCAGTTTCCCAACTCTACAAGTTCATTTTTGACAATACTCTTGGACGATTGCTTAGTTGGTACAGTATGTGTCTCTAGCTAAGATTGCTCCAGAGTCTCTTTATTCTGTAGCAGGTTGTTTTTTCTATAACCATTGTACTTAAAATGAAACATTCTCATTACCAGCTTGTTGTCCCCTGTGGTTCCTCTCAATGCGAGGTCAACATTGTTATCTTCCCTAGATAATCAATGACAGAAACCTAACATTTGTCTTTTCCAGAAACATTCTAGGGTTTCGACCTTACATAAAAGTATGCATACAGTGCTCCCGTCACCTACTATATTCTTTAGAATAATCCAAGGTCCTCGATTTTTGAGACTTTGGATTATATCTAATTCAGATAAATTTGCTCCATCATATAGATTGCAGATATACGCCATGATTGGGCGTATAGTGCTGAGGTAGACCTAACGAGCGACCTCTTTGGACATGGTATTCCTAAGCCTAGCAAACTTGTACGATTGTGCATCAGCAGTATTTTAATGACTTTCATGTCTTCTGTAAGATTCAGAGCAGAATCAAGGTTTATTATAATAATTTATTATATAATATAAATAAAGGGCGCAACACAGACCCCTGGGGAAACCCAAACAATACTTAGGTTCTGCAGATACATCATTTTTCTGCTGTCTGCTGTCATGTAGATAATTACTGATCTGCATGGTTACACTATCTGGTAAACAAAATCGGTATTTCAATCGTAGAAGAAGTAGGTCATGGGAGACACATTCAAAGACCTTTTTGATGTCGATATATCATACTGCTTTTGAACGCGCCCCATCGCGAGCTTGGTATAAGTCCTCTGTGAACCGATGCAAGGGCATCTATGGTTCCCAGTGTGGCCAAGTGTCTTTGGTGTACCACCTTCTCGAGAATTTTGCCAGGAATACATAGGATCGTTATGGGGCGCCAGTTGTTTACACTCCTGGTAATACCGTATTACCAGCTTTTGGTATTGGCGTTACTCGGCCAAATTAAAAGAGACCTGAATTGAATAGAACACCAGATTTAAAACCAATTTTCTATATCAATTAGCTCAAAACGAATTTTACAACAACCTCCTAAGAGAATGCCCTACGAAAGCTAAGTTGCCGTGGTGTATACCGTATGATACAACCCGCTGTTATGAAGATTGCGTTGCAACTTGTCGGAAGAGGCGTATATCTGACTCATTTCAAGCCGTATTTTTTAGAACTCATTTTGGACCGTGTCGCAGAGCAGGTTCTTTGCTCAAAGCTGAAAATATGGCATTCGTTTGTCCACTGGAAGTTTGTTTGAGTCAAGCATTGGTAAAACAGGTGTCGTCGGCAAAGTCGTCATAAACTCTGCTAATTGGCCAAGTCCCTTACATTATAATTGCCATAAAACTAACAAGTCTCTGCGATTTTGTTAATAACTCAGAATAGGGTAGTGTGTTTGCTTGTCTAAAAAGACGCATATTGTCGTATTTATTACTTTAATCTGTTCATCGCCATGTAAAGAAGCATTGTAGAGGCGGCTCAATGATGGCGTAGGTAGACATTGCAATGGGCATCAGTAATAATAGAAAGGATATGTCTGAGAGCAGGTGTTAATTTCTACCACTAATGAAAGGAATCTGACTTCTTTCTTTTTTAGACTTCTCCGTTATCAAAATGTCTTGTCATGTCATGATCATCAGATAAGAAATATCTGCCATATGGGCGCTTGTTTTCTAATGAAGAGTGCTTGGGGGTTATCCATAAAGTATGTACGCAGTAAGGGGATGGGGGGAGGGGTTAAAAATTCCGGAAATATTGCGTATGCTCCTTCTTTGTTCAAGATCGAGAGTGGGGGGCAGGGGTCAAAGTCTTCTGAAACCTTCCGAACATACTTCATGGATGCCCCTTACCTAGTAAATCTTGAAAGGCAGGGCCATACCTAAACCCTTGTATGTATGATTGCTTGCAGTGATCCTGAATTCTAGCAGACCATTTTTTTCGAATAGGCATACTTGATACTAGCAACAGTAGTGGCCGTGATGTATCAGGAAATACAAATTATCCTACCCCTAATATAAAATACCATAGGCTTAACATTGAGTTTCCGTATGCCACGCTGACTCGCATACAAAGTTTTATATGCCACTAGTGGCATACAGAATTGTTATCACATATTATCCTACCCCTAATATAAAATCCCATAGGCTTAACATTGAGATTCCGTATGCCACGCTGACTGGCATGCGGAAGTTTGTATGCCACTAGGGGCATACAGAATTTTGATGATTTTCATTCATGATTTTGACATTAAAATATTGTAGAGAGGGGTAGGATAAAATCAAAACCTGATTCGTTTTAATCTTGGCTCCCGAATGCCACTCCTGGCGTATGGCTCCGGATACCACTCGGCTCCGCCTCGTGATATCACTACGCCAAACGCCAGTCGTGGCATACGGGAGCCAAGATTAAAACTCATCCGGTTTTTCGATAATATTCCAAAATCGAGGAGACAGGGTAGGATAAAATCAAAACCTGATGAAGTCACTATACCAAACTGCAGTCGTCGCATACGCCGTGATACGGTGGCCAAGATTAAAACTCATCCAGTTTTACGATAATAATGTTTCACGTCTGTTATTTTCTCCCATAGACTTAACATTAGAAACTCGTACTCAACGCCCATCGAGTATTGCATAAAAAGGAGCTTACCTTTGTCTAGCTCTTGAATCTGTGACAGTAGACTTAGATTCTACACTAAGACTGTCGTTGGTCCAATATACAGCGACAAGAGAAAGCTTATTTCTACAAGATTTTGGAACATCTTTGACAGCATTGGGTTGCTAACGTACCTTATTTAGTCCACACAACAAAAGGTTGCACTGCGAGTCACAGGCGATCTAGGAAAGCATGATTGAACTTTATTTGTCTCATCACATTCATGGTCTCCAGCTTATACCTGTTGTAAGAATATGGTGAGTAATATTGGTTGATAAGGGGATAAATTGGAGGATAGCTATACACATATATTGAGTTGCATAGAGTAGAAATCGTTCAAAAAGTGAACATTTCATTCTTTATCATTTATCTTCCTAAGGCTACTTTACGGAGTGTCGCAAGGTTTGGAGAAATAATTTAAGAACGACTAAAGCATAATATATTTCATATCTAAAGAGGTCTTATTGTTTTCCATTAACACATATCAAAAGTACCCCACAAAGGTGAAATGGGGAAGTGCTGAACGGACAAACACTCAGCCAGAATTATTTACGTCCAAGGGCGTCTACCATACTCTCTGAGACCTTAATGGTTTCCGGTGAAAATGCTCCGTGTAGCCACCCGACATTTGTACACTTTATTTACACAGGTCAGTTATCGCTAGCGACTACATGATGATCAAAGATCTGAGAAGCTGTCTTTGTGTCCAATAGTATTATTGTAAACGCTCTAGACGCGGCAAGTGTGTGCCATTCCTCAGCTCTCCCTCCAGCTTGTATAAAAACGCACCCCAATAAGTAACGCCGGGGAAAACAGATGGCAATGAATCAAATCACACTAGCGTTTTAAGTCTGGTCTTTTTCTGTGATAGTTGAAAGAAAGTACACACATGTAGTTTCAATTTCCCTCTCTGGACGACCACTGATGCTGGCACCAGCAGGCACAAAGTGAAAAATCAAACCTCCAACTGTTTTAGTAACTGGGAAATCAAGGGTTTAGCATTTGTTTCTATAGAACAGATTGTACAGATTATCCTGCAAAGAGACTTAGACCTACTGGGTGGTTAAACTCATTGATGCAGATAAACTCCAGATAATTTGATATCACAGGTCTTAGAATTAACAGAGTATGTGCCGTCTGCAGAGGATTCTACCATTCAGGAGAACAGTACCTTATATTGTAATGAGCTGATGGTATATTGCCTCGTTTTTAATATTACAAATTGAAAGCTTTTACACCAATTTTCACAAAGAAATGGATTGCAAAATGATAACTTACATCGAGGACAGGGCCAATAAATAGCATTGCCGAAACCCCGTGTTCATTGAAAAACATGCCAGACAGAGAAAGTTGATTATGGCTGATCTTACATGTACATAGTCTGCTTGACTTGGGTAAAGGGAGGACTCTTTCAGTGAGGCAAATAATTAACATGTCTTTTTCAAGTACCAGTACATGTAGTTGGTGATTTATTCAATCATGACCATATTTCAAAGATCTCCCCCTAGTAAAATAAACATTTTTCAACCGTTCGTTTCGAACCAATGATTATATCTAAAGACCTAGCAATATTTGACCTTCCCCTATTTCATCAAAGATTTTAGGAATATATAACATATTTTCTACCAGGATGTTATCATGCTTGATTCCACTGGATATTTTTTCTTTTCAGTACCAAGGGAGCTCTTGGATGAAGGGGTAGTACCTAGCTACTGTCAACCCAAGTGTACACCGGACTTTTGCAAGACCAACAGAAAGGCCATCTGTGCGGCAGTGTAAGGAAAACTTGAGTTGTTTCTCAAAGATGTAGCAGATTGCCTAATAACAAAATGCAAATGTCAGGTGATCCGCACTGGCTTCAATACTTCACAATCAATGACCAAAGATATTTGCAAGTTTTATCAATGCAGTGAAAGGCACCACATACACCACCTTGTAACTTAAGCTTACCAACCTACATGTGCGATCAACAAATATAACGTATTCCGTTTACCACACAACCTGCAGTCATAATAAACACACCCACAACCTCCTATTCATTCACCACATATTGCGGTTTTGAGAGACAGCCCCACAACATGCCATTTACCAACTTCAACCTGCGGTCATAAAGCAGGGATGACACCACAAGATTATAATGCAGTGACGACCTGCAGACAATGATGCATCTCCAACTACCAACACCAAATTGCAGATAATAATGCAGGGATGACCCTAAGGAGGAAACCAACAAGTTTTGGTCAAAGTCGTCGTTCTCCAGGAGTTTGATGCGGAGTGATATGAACGAGGCGACAGCCGAGTGAATATCACAAAGCATTCAAACGAGTTGGAGAATGACTTTTTTTACCAAAACAAGTTGCTTTCTGTATTTATCTCGACCCTATACTAATAAAGAGAATGGATGACAAACAGGATATAAATCATAGAGAACGGACTGCAATACTCGTAGGGGCATGGAGAACGAGTTGCTAATGTTAAGCCTATGGACATTTATTCCAGAGGTGAGATAAATGCACCTCCTATTACCAACACCAAACTTCAGACAATAATGCACATGTGGCACTTGATCATCCGATTTTAACAAATCAATTACCCGACGATCGTCTGTCCATCGTCACAATCTTGTGATCAAGAAGCAAACTGGGCAAGTTCATAAATGACAGGCAAACCCTGCTTCTACCTATATTACATAGGCCTACCAGTCTGGGCTCACTGCTCCTGCCGACCCCACACTACCCCATACAGTGGCTACTCGCCGGGCATGCCACGTACCACTCACCACTGTACACATAAGTTCTACCCACATGAATGGTTTCCGGCAGGCTTTTTGCCACCCCCTCCCCTTATTTTCTGGAAATATAAATTTGTCTTATGAGGGTAGATTTCAGATGGCCGTTCATGGTGGTGTATTCCGCCTCGGCACCGGCCGACATCAAGCATATCATATGAGGAGCAAATAGATCACTCACTCTCAGTCAACAGAGGCGCCCATATCATGCACCGACAAGGACAACGTTAGACCCCGACACGATTCCTCCAAACCTGTTGTTTACATTATCTGAATATGAATTATGTTCCATGCGAGTTTTCTCTGTCAATCTCCCTCTATGTGAGCTGAGATTCTCTTTCCTGCAGTTCGGGTCCTTTCTCTACGCTCGTAAACTCTATCCCACAGATCTATCCACTCTTCCTCCGTTGTATAAACCTGAATGAACCTGCAGACAAATTTAATCGGGTTATCTCTCTTGAGGCTCTCATTCGTCTCCAGGGTCATTTGGCAAATCTGTTGTGGTGTATTCCTGAACGCAAAATAAGCCCATCGCTGAAACTCATGTGACCACTTTCCATAAAGGGGGTGAATGGCATCCAATGATATAAATGATTATATATTCACCAAAATTCAATAATTTGTCTTGAGTATAGAGTTCGAACCTATACCCTCAGAGCAGAGTCTACTCTAATGCTGAGAGCGAGTTATGAACTTTTTCAAGACTGGTTTAGGAAGTTGGACCTGTGTCCGAACCCTGCATGACTGGTAAAGGGACAAACATGCGGTGCATGGACCATGTCAATACAAAGCAATCTAGAAACATGCTTCAGGACGGTAACCTGACGTCGAACAAATTTTTAGTGACTTTTAGAGAGTTCCAGGACGTCTGAGAGCCTGACGATTGCCTCCCAACTCCACCCGAGAACCTTCCCGAATAGCTAAACGGCCCGGTGCATGCCAAGATAGGCATACATAGGTACTGGGTATGGATAGCTAATAGGTCTTACCTCTGCACGACTTCAAATACATTACCAACCTAATACATCTAGCATATCCCACTTTGGTGCTATTCATTCCTCCCATCCTACCACCTTTCCACCCACAAAAGTACACCCTAGGATCTAATTCTGTGCCCGTCTATGCTTACCAAATAGCTAATTATATATGTATAACCACCGCCATTTAGCCATCCACATACCCATGTATCTACTAACTTGCCTACCCAACTACCTACAAACCCACCTGCATCTTTACTTGGCCAATTCGACTATACCCGTTTATTCAAATTTGGTTGTAATGACATGGAATACAATCATATTAGATATTAAGATATGCTACTGTCATTTTGGCGTGTTTGTGGAGTATTGTAACACACAAGCTTAGGTATATATGTTAATTGTATGAAAAGAGACACACCAGTTGTTCTTGACTAGATTTGGTATTTTCCAGCAATATCAATCCGTGATGTAGCAGGTGATCCTGGAATATGTTATTCACACCCCAGGGTTCACACCCTGTAAACCTCCATTCTCTTTGGAAAGTGTCACTGTCCTGCAACCCAGATACAACCTCCTATAGTCAGCATCAACCTTACACTTTGTTCCAACTTGATACATCCTGTTTTCACTTACTCACATATTAAATCAAATTAACCCAACTGAGCTCACAAGAGATAGAGGAAACAGTTTTGATATCAAATATTATCATTCAACAATATCATATATATTAAGTTGTTAATAAACCATAGAATAGCGCAAATTAATGTCATATAAACAATTAGTTATCTCCAATTTGGGGCAGCAATCGCCTGGATTGGAAATCCAGTTGGACAGCGATTAACTTCTTTTATGACAAATGGTTGTGGGAGACACATTTGACCTAACATCATTTTGAAAACATGGCGTAATATGCCCAAAATAGTCTTACATATTTTCATTGGAAAATATTAAAGGTCCTTAAACTCGTTCATTCTTTCCTTTTATAACTTATCTTTTCCTTTTTTACCGTGAGTTACCAATATAAAGAACGTTCAGTGTGCGCTGGGCTCCAATCTGGTATATAAGAACCAAATACACACAAGATTTAAAATTCAATTTCGTTTCACTTCCTGAGAAACACAAACTTGTTAAGATGCAGTGTAGCGGCGGGCTGTTTTGCCGCTGCCTCAAGCAGGGCGGCGGCTCGCGTATCAGCCTCCTTGAGGTGTTTGTGGTCAGGGAACAACTCCCTGACTTCAGTGTGCTCCCGCTCCCCGTGATCCGAAAATGTGACATGTGGAGGAGCGAGGCGGACCACGTCGGCACACATTGCCGCCTTCCTGCAGTTTGCACCTAAAAGAGATTGACAGTCCCGTGCGAATGCCAGGAGGGCATGTAATGGTTGTGATTATAGTTGGGCGCCTACTTGACGAGCCCTAGAGGTGGCGGCCGCCCTCAAGTGCCCCCCACTGCCCTGACCCCTGGCGGTGCGTGTCCGGCTTCTGCGCGGTCATAGGATACAGTGTTCTTCAGGCAGCAAACTTTCCCGGTTCCTTCTGGGGTTTCAAGGGGCTCAAAGTCCGCAAAGTTGTTTCACACCAAGTTGCTAGACCTCTTCAGGTCCCATCACCGTAAGATTGTTTGCTCCTTTGGGCCGTTTCCCCCTTCTGTAGCTTTTATGTTAATTCCAGACGGCATTCACTGCTACAGTCAAGCAGGTTTTCTAGCTGTTTGGAAAACCACGAGCAATGAAGTCTTGTCCAATGAAAAACCTTCAAAAGATTTGTATAGCTGCTCGACATTACAAACAAGACAAGAAGAAGATTTTAGATGTTAAACGGTGTTCAGCAATATTCAGAGTCATCCGGTACTTCCGTTTTGAATGTGAATAACATAGCATTTATGGTATTTCGGAGTGTACGCACTTTACTAATATTGCTTTATCTTACCTAGTGGCATTTACCTCTTTTCTACTATACACTTTTCCGTACCTTTTCCTCTTTTTACCTCAGAGAGAATATTGCTCTGTTGATACATCTATTCAATAAAGTGGCGGGCAACAACTTTTTGCTCTAGTCCCACCCCTCTCATAACTCCGGCTCCAGACAACAAAACTTTAATTTGGAATTACGTTTATCTTTCAAGTTAATCATTAGTTATTGAAACAGAACTGGCAAAAATATAGATTATAGATAGTCATCCAGGTAAATACAGGCATGGGACAGGAACATTGTAAAAGAAAACCAGGAAAGATCGATCGGCAACTTTATGTGAATTCCTTGCCTCAGCTGAGAGTTTAATGGCCATTTTTCAGGTTTTCCTACCTTAACCACCACCCCAACCCCAGCCCAAGAATGGCAATTCAAGAAAGAAAGTTCTCGGATTTATATTAAACCCAAGAATGACCATTGGGGTATCTAAATATCCGAAAATCCGAGAACACCCCTCCTTGCCCGAGAATAGCTTAACTATGATCTTTCCAATGAATTGATTAGAAGAAAAGGCAATTGCATTATGTCTATGAACATTGATAATATGTATTGCCCAATTACACCGAAAAAAAAACTAATGCAGAGGACTCTTGGTTATGGTGATGGTGAATTAAGATTGCATAATCAATATCAGGAACATGTTTTATTAGTGCTACAAGATAAAACACAGGAAAACCAAGACTTGCTCCTCCCCTCATATTCCTCTGAGTTTATTAGCACAAGTATTCATTCGTTGGGAAGAGTTGATTGAGATTTGTCCCTTTTCGTTTCTAGAGGAAATGCTGTTGTTAAAAAGCGATGTCAAGGTAGTTGTCAGCATACGTCATGCAGTGCCTGTCGCTATGTGAGAGATGAACCGGACTGCGTCAAATGTAGGAAGGATGATTTCCCCTGTATGAAAAGGTTCGCCAAATGTGTGAAAAACGCGTACTGTACACGGCAGAAGTATCCGTGTAAACCACTAGGGGTAAGTATCTTAAACATGACGTTTATAACGTCGGGAAGTGTTGTATCAGCTCAAAGCAGATCCAGCCACAGGACAGAGGCAGTCATAGCTGCGGTGCAAAGTTCCATTTGAGATAACAGACGAGGATAGATTTAACTCATGCTCCAAAAGCCGTTAACCACAATAGTTACATTACATATCCTCACTGCCGAGGTGAGCGAGTGGTATTCATCAGTTTCCAGGTCGTCCCATTGGGGAATACTTGACATTTCCAGAGTACATGAAAGGTCGCTGTTAGGTCCTTGAGACTACAAATTGAAGCTCCTTTTAGGTTGGCACGGGATGGTCTTATGTAAAATGAAGTTTTGGTTTTGTATCCACGGTTGAGATATGAGTGGATAAAGAATGATAGACGATGCTTAACAAACCTGCGGTTAGTATTCCATACAGTTTAATATCATGGTCCCTATCATTTGTGTTACCTACAAAATCTTTTCTTTCAGGTATCAGACGAAGGGGCTAAGTTTAAATGTCTTGTCCCGGATTGTCTAACAACTTGATCAATAACCTGAAGTCTTCTGCTCACACACATCTATGGAAAAGAAAAGTGTTATTTCAATGCTGAAGGCATACATCGACCATAATCCACTGGGAGAAGGACATAATATCTTGACCATTTCATGGCGAGATACCAATATGCATGATGGGGCAATAGAGAATCGTTGTGCCATGTTAGTGAAACTGTAGTAAGTCTGTCCCCATCAAAATAACGACGTCCAATTGTGAAGGAAAAAGAGAAAAACAAGAATCTGGAATTGGGAAAATGGCATCACTAGCTTTCTCCTGCTTGGGAAATTGAAAATTACAATACTACACCTTTTTATGGAGAACTACATCATCGTTCAATATTGAGAAAAGGCAAAGAACATACTCCTATTCAGAAGAGTACCTATACACATACAGGCAAATGCCCCATTGTGGGAAATGACAAATGACAAAACGATGCCTGCCTATGGAACATTAAGAAAAAGACATTTATTGTGTCTATCTTAGGAATCGTGATAATGCTGTGTCTGTGTTAGGGAATTTATATCAATGGCATGCCCATCTTAAGAAAAGGACAGAAGCTGCATGCAGATGGCAGGATCAGCTTGATACACCATGACCACCCCAAGGTAACTACGGTATACCTGTGTTCATAATGAGTTAATAACATCGCCATACCCAGGTGAGGAACAAATAAACCGCATTATAGTACCACCTATAATGTAATTTTCTTTGCTGATTTAAAATAATGAATATAGCTATGCTAATTATCTTCACAACTCAAGACTATGTGACTATAACTATCCTGAACAGATTTCATCACTATATCTTGAAACCTTTAACACTGATAGACTCATGCTGCAATTGCATTTGAGATTCTAATAGATAGCTTATTTCATGAAGACAAATAGCAAATATTTTTTTCTTGGTGCTCGTGCATGCCTAATAGTAATTGTACATACGAATGCGAGCTATATGAATATTGTATTTACTTATCTAAAAATCCTTCCCCTTCTACCTGTCGTAAAGTTTCCATGATATTCTTTGCCATGCTGCTATAATACATAAAGGATTACATATAAGAGTTCTTGCTTATTGTAGTGGGAGATGAAACAGCAGATGTTCATATCATTGCATTGTAGACCTAACTCTAGAAAAATCTGGCAAGTCTTTTTAATCTTATATTTCGAACTCTATTCGCCTGGTCCCAAAAGTGGTACATATATTGTAAACAGATTTACCCAGCCGGGCCTGGTTTATACATTCAGAAAATGTAAACTAAGACTCCGTCTTATTCGCATTCTCGGTGATTTATATTGCGCTTAGGTGCCAAACGCTTATGATATTATAATCATATGTCTGTATGTGTATATGGGAATATTAAATCTACGTCTCAGAATAGAATTTTCGTCGTTGGCTAAGATTGTAATGGTTTCAAGTATCAATAGAAAATGTTATCACAAAATGTGCAAATCCAAAATGTCGAGGTCCAAATTGAGATAGCTTAAGCCAAAATAGCAGTTTGCGGAAGTACCGCTCCAGGGCGATGCTAAAATAAGTTTTTTATTTACATATCGTTCATAGCTATTTGGTGTGGGTGCAAAGAATAGTAGTCCTCAATGGATGAAATAAAGATCAATTATAGAAAAACTATAATCAAAATAAAAGTCTTAACTGAAAAATAGTATTACACTCCTATAAACCTTGATATATTTTAACCATTGATTTGTCAAATCTTTTGAATACAGTTGGATTTTCAGTTTTTTCCCCGTTTTGTATAGAAAATGTCTTAATTGAACGGAGCCATCTCTATAAGTTGGGACTTTTTTTTAAAGTAGCAGCCATTTCCGGTGCCTACATCAACACAGAACCATATACATGTTCCAAGTAAATTGTCAATAAGTTATCTTGTAATAACCTGGGCCGAATAAAGTAAACAGAACTTTCATTTGCTGTGGCTAATGTTTACATGACCGCAGGAGGCAAATGTCTATATATGTTTGATGTAACTCAGTATAAGAGTTTCCTGTGGTATACCGGCAGCCAATTTCCGCGGGTGACACAAATACATCCTCAAACCTTTAATGTTGATAGCATGTGATTGTTTCAAGCTGAGTTGTGTGATAACTTATTGCATAGTTTGCAAACGGTATATTAACGTGGACCATTGCTTTGCAATTCGTCCTGAACTAAGTTCGCTATTACCTTACATCTATGTTCCAACACAACACACAATATAAAAGCTGTATGTATCTACTGTGTCTGGATCAAGACTGCAAGACAATGCTGCATGGCAGTATAATAAAGAGGGCTTGACAGCGGGACTGCTCTGACCATGCATTCCTTATTTCTCATCAGTTTTTCTGACCTAATATCAACTTAAAAAGGAAGGGTTTAAGATAGAAAATAGTGATGAAAGTATATACATGGATTACTATGGTACACATACTGTAAAACCCCATTCTGGGACACCTTACTTGCAAGATTTTTATCAGAACGCAAGGAGAAAAACACGTTGTTTTCAGCATAGCTTTATTATAAAAGAATATATGTGACCCAATTTCAACAAAATTAAATTACGTTTGTAGTAACAGTATAGGGGCACAAAAGGAGAGATAAATTGCCTATTTTCCCCATTTTCCATATATCAGAACGTTGACTATTATTTCTTGAACCAAGGATTTTATCCTGCTATACGGTCCTCTGGGAAAATAATGGTCATGATGTCAATATTGTTTACAATAGACCAGTGGGCGGACAGTGCACCAGCCTCCCACCTTGACACTCTAATACATAAAGTCATAACTCGCACAAATAAATAGACAAAATCGGTCCTAGATATTCAAGTTATGCAAATATAGTACCTTTGAGAGGCCATAGATCTATATAGACCCCCCTCTGTTGTTTAAGTATGGAAAATATCTTTGTCGACTTTTAACCTCTATAGCAAATGATGTATTATTTGGCTTCTGCTACATTATAAGGAATATTCCACTTAGCTGTGACAGACTGATTCTGAACACTCACTGCACGTAAAATCAGATTTGGTTAAGAAAGGAAAATATAAGGGACAATAATGCTCATGTTTACCTATATAACATCTGTGTCATGTATACAAATACAATGAAAAGTCCATGGCTGATTTATAAATACCATCTCATTTGAATAGCTACACTGTCGATATCACACATAAGTGTCAATTCCTCACAAAGTCGTTTAATGCATCCCTTCATAACGATATCACTTCAACGAGAACAGAAATAATAATGAAGTCTACTTAAGCGGATATTCTGCTATGTTCTTCTGAACAGAACAAATAGTCTTATTTAACATACCAATAGACTCACATGATCAAATACCAGATTCATTTTCCCTCATACTCTCTCTATATACACATAAATGTCAATTCTATCTTCATACCTCTTACACTGACAGTCACTTAACGTAATAGTTTAACGTAGCGGGTGGACGTTCCGTCGCTGTGGACCCAGGAGAAGGCTGGGCTGGTGAGATCAGGCACGGATTTTCTGTGCGGTCCGCTCCCTCCACGTCCTCTGCATACTGTGTGCCACGACGTCTAGAAGACCAGGCGCTTCGCCAGCCCACCTACAACACACAAACAACACATGGATTACCATTCCAAATTCAACACTCCTCAAACACCATACAACCGTGCCCAACCCTGTCCCCGGACCGGTGTAGTTATCTCTTCAAGAAGGCATATTTACCCTTTCTGTTCTGTTTCTCTCGATTCTTACATAATCCCAGTTGAGATTGCAAAATAATCCACTTTGCTACATATGGTGTATAAAATGGTTATGTGAATATACTAGGAATTATAGAAAGAAACATGAAACATGTAAAAAGAAACACAGGTAAAGGAGTTATAAGACACATATTGACTTTATGCCTATTATCAGCATGGAGTGATCACGTCATATTAACATGTGCGACTTGCTGTGTTGTGTATGTTTCTTTACTGATATTTCGAGCCTAACTCGTTCAGCTCTTAACCCCTGTCCTGGAATCGCAGACTGGATTATTTGTATGACGTTGATCTCGCAGACATGAAGACCCCTTTCTGTACACCAAAGAGACCCATGGACGATGTGGGTCAAATTATAATTATTATTCAACACCTATGGGCAACCTTATGGACGGCTACGACTGTTTTAGCGAATGAAGCTCAAAATTCATTAACGATATCCCTTGTACGAGGTCCAGAATATGGTCTTCATATACGATCCAAGATTATTCAACGGGTCCAAAGGCCCTGTTGTACAATTGATTCATCGCTCGCCTACTGGTTGTTGCAGGTACAAAGTGATAATTTGTGTTGTATTTATCGCTCACGTCCATGCGAGGATTTCGGTCTAGCCCATGGCCCGCTCCGGAGTGAGAGGGTCAACCCACTCGTACAGCTCAGAACAGTGATCGAAACTCTTGTTTTTCATTCACTAAATCTCAAAACCAAATGATACCTTCAGCAAAGTATTCTGTGACACTTGTGTACCAAATATCATCATTTACTCTTAATCAACTGGCCCCTATCATCGTAACTTTGTAGCTCGGTTAACGCTATAATTCACCCGTCGCTCGCTAATAGTACACCAGGCCAGACATTTTTTACCATATCTAGCACGCAGGTCAATACACAATCATTTCGAGACGAACACTAGAGGAAGACAATAAGAGGAACTCCTAACCAATATCAGAGATAATATTGTGTACATTCTGAAACTACAAATTACATAATTTATTTACATTCTTGCAAATGAGGAGGGGTGTATGCGGATAATAGTATGTACATGTATATGTCAAAACACAAGTATGTATCATCATATATGTGTACTAGGTGACTTAAGCGGATGATATGATAAATATTTAGTATAAATATAATCTGAACATCGCTGAATACAATTCTTCACGACTAATGGGATTTTCTTTGATTAATCACCCGTGCCCTTTAAATGACACATAGATACTCCGTATCTTGACACGTACGATATAGCTAACCTACTTTACCATACATAGTGTAAAGTAGTCATAATCTTCAACACTGTTTAGCATCCACCTACACTGATATGAACACTTCACCAACACCAAACACCCCATACTTAGACCGCGTACATGTACACATGCCTCATGTGTCTTTATAACTCCGCCCCTGAAGCACTGTCCCAAAAGAAGTAGGTATACAAACATATCCTGTATCATGACCTTTCTTAGGAGTGACCGCCACCAGAATCTCGGTCCCATCACATATAGTTCTCTGAATTCATACGCGTGAACTACGACCATCACCCTTTCCTACAAACAAATCTACCGTGACTTTAAACCATGTTCCTCCTCGGGTAACTGCTGACGACTGGGATGTTTAATGAGAGGTTTTATTTCAAACACATTGTCAGAGCGGAGGGTGGGCAGCGCGAGGTGCTTGTCCTCGGGCTGGGCGCGATGATTAATGGCGACCACGAGGTTTATATTCCTTGTCTCCGCGTATCCCGAGGGCACCGCAGAGACCCCTGGCGGCTACAAACAAAAACACGTGCCCTTGTCCACATGTGAGGCCTGGAAGGGAGCCTCAACCCTGGCCTTTTATCTTGTAATACTTACCCGTTTGTTAAAGAAAGTACAACTTGGCCAATGTGTACGTTCTCATTACTAAATGGAGATGTCGGGGCTTGATAAATGTACCAGCACTCTAGGAGGGGCTGCTGTGTGTTGTAGGCTTGTAGAGTGGGAGTGAAATGCGTTTAGTTTCGACGGAGAACATAGTGGGGCGGTCTCCGCAGAGAGAGAAAGAGGAAAAAACATGTAGCAAATGATCTTCAATGTCTACATGCCCTTTGTGTGTACAGCCACGATCGTATTTCATGATCCCGGGACTGATTTTCTGCATTAACGGGCCCCACAGGGTGAGTTTTAGAAACCCTATAACGAATTCCACCTGAAGTTCAGAAGTCTCTGCTAGACTCCTAATAAGATTGTTCTTCGGAAAGTTCTCTACTCATATTAGACGCTCTTCGGGTGGTTATCTCCTGCTATAACCAATAACATGCGTGACATAGTATTGGAGTCTGACAGATAACAATGTAATATGCATGCTCCATTCACTTCAATTCTGGGGAATAAAAATATACGTTTGGCAATTGCCAAGATCACCAGACATTCTTTTCTAGAATTTCTCAATTATTTCTGGAACCCAACCCCTTATGATGGCACCAACGCTTCGACACCATCACAGTCCAACATAGCGGCATTTCTTGTTTCAATTTCATGGCTGAGCAAAAAGAGCTCAGAGGAAGCCTTGTGCCCTGTCTAACTGCGTCTCGGTGAGACAAATCAATCCCGCTTTATTGAGGCAGCAGTGGGGCGGGTGATAACGGGTGCTGGCTTTGTGCCTCTGTGTGTGAGGAGAGGGCAGGGGGGGGATGGTTAGAGCGGTAAAGGCGTGCCCGTAGTGCTGGGCCCAGACGACCTGATGTTTTTAGCAGATTCAAAGAACCCCCAGACGGGGCCACCCGTGACCCCCGTCCGCGGCCCACGCGCCCCGACCACTGTGTGCGGGGCGCGCCGGGCCCCGCGCCCGGGCCCCGCATCCCGCACAGACGCCGGGTCACAGCTGACATGCCCCGCGCCACATCAATTACATGCTTCAAAGCAGCACATGATGCAATGTGTAACCCAAGAACGGCCGAGACCGCCGGCAAATTCTCTCCTTCTACCCGCTCCTTTTATGCGGTTTTCAACTCGGTTAAAGGGCCACTGATAACTTGCCTGGGGTAAAGGGCGGTGGGTGGGATTGGGGTAGGGGGAGGGGGTATATGGACAGGGCGCCTCCTCCAGTAGGTGCTGGGTCCGCGGGCGCCGATAAGGCTGTGATGACGGGGTGAGGAGTGGTCTGGGTGAGGTATGGATCCCGCCCACCCATCCTGCACCGTTACATCTCTAAACCCTCTGAAATATGCATGGATGTCAACGCTTCGTAATTTTGGCCAGATTTTTATCGGAATAACACGTTCTCCAATGCATGGGAGAACAAGCCCGTACCCAGGGTTCACTGGTACTTCAGTCCTCTTGTGGCTACCTGACAAAATTCTCCGATAGATTGAGGGATAGTTTCGTCAGGTTTTAATAAAGTTCTGGATGTTTAAACTAATGAAATATTTACAAAACAACCCTTCACAGTGTAGCAAAATGTGTATGCAGATAGTTGATTTGTATGGTATTTGGGAAAGGACAAATGAGTTTTGAATCTCCTATGTTCACCAGTAATCCAAATGAAATAAACCCCAACCATTTCAAATTTTGAATTAGCTGATTTCAGTTTTACACTACGCAAAATAACAAAGTAAAGGTGTGCATTAATAATTATATGGTAAGTGCTCATAGGAAATCCTTCACTGATAGTTAAACCAGTCACGTACTTATGGCGTCAAGAAATCTTTCTAGAAATATCAAACAAACAACATACTTCATGGTAGAAACATGTGAAGGAAAGATCTTTCCCTGAAAATCCACCGTTTCGAAGTTTCATATGATACTCATGCAGCACACTAGTCATATTTGATATAATCTTATAAATAGCACATGCGTATATTGCATATATGCAATACGATGGGCATAATTGTTTTAGTCTAACTTGACCATTGAAGAATCTGTTCAATGTGGACTGTTCTGGTTTATTTTTCATCGGCGTTTCCTCGCAGTCTGGTGCTGCCATTCGATTTTGGTGACATGATGTATCACGCCAGGTGTGTGCGGAGCTCTTTCAACTCCAAGTGAAATAAATACAAGTGCGATGTTGTTTTATTTCATATTGTTTTACATTTGGTTTACTGGCACCAGTATGTGTGTGTGTGTGTTTGTGTGTCGGGGAAAGAAACGCCAGTGTCTTGACCTCAGCTCAGAGGTAACATCTCTCTCAAGTTAACACTCTTTAATTATAACGCCGTAAGACCGCGTGGCTTAATCGCTTTGTGTAACCAACGGGTCTTCCAATAGGTCACCATCCCAAAAGAGGAAATGTGAACTTTAAAAGGTGTTTACAGATGTTTTATTTTAGAATTCAAACCTTCCATCACTAATACGTGTGGTTCGTACAGAGCTATCCCGTCTTTTTTCCCAAAGGACTCTTTCATTTGATAGAGGGAGAAAAATCCAGTCTGGATTTAAATCTGGGTTATTCTTAAATATCCGGAATGCAATCCTCGTTTCTACTATAAGGTTTATTTATCATTTCTAAACCACGATTTATTTCAGGCCTAACATAAAGGAAGAGCACGTAATGATTACCTCTTTCTTACATCTATTGTATTTTAGGGAATTATGACTTTTCTATATGGCGTGAAATAAATGGAGAGAAGGTAGGCCGCATTGCCTGTCATAAATCTATAGCTGTATTTTAGAATATTTGTTCCACAATGCATATGAATGAACTAATACTGTTTTGATTCAAGCGAAAGATCTATGAACGGAATACTGATGAATATATTGCAAACCATTATGAACATAGAAGCATGGCCAATGCTTCTGTTCTTACCGCTCCATTTCAGGTTGCCACAACTTCTAGTTGTGGTTCTAGGAACTCCATTTATGCGTCCGAAACTGATTCATTCAGAAAATTTGATTGCTACCAATATTCTAAAAAGCAATATCTCAAAAACTGATAAAACATTTAAGCAGTGCGGGACTATAAATATATTGTATAGGCAACTCAAATATGCTCTAATAAAGCGCACCTGAAAGAAAGACACGTCTCCTCTACCTAATATGCTGTGAGATGACAGTTCCTGTAGTAACAAACTGGCGCAAGATGAGCATGCTAGTTCATGAAAATTCAGGGATGTCAGTTGAGGTATAAAAATACTTGGAGAAGGTAGTATTTGCAGCCGCAGAGACTAAGAAAACCAGGAAAACGTCAGTGTCGGTCATTGCATTGGGCTGAGGTTCTGTTTGGAGGCTCAAACTACTGTTTGATTGGCGCGAAGGAGGCGCAGTTAATATTATCTGTGATTTACACAAGGAGAAGCCAATGGTGTTTCCTTATCGAGATGGACGCTAAACAGATGGTAATGATGGTGTCAGTCGTCCTTGTCCTCCTTGTTTGATACTAAGTCTGCCTGCCATTGACACTCACCCACACTACAGACAGTGAAATTCACATCCACTTCCCTTAAAGACTATATTCTAATCACAACAAAGGTAATGACCAACTTGCCTGACAGGACTGCTTATATCATGCTTTAATAACATATACATATAACAATTACCAAAACATATAAATCTGATCTATCATCAACTATTCAATGTATTGCCTTATAACAATACTATAATATATTCCAAATTGATATACAATTTACATATCATTTTAGATTTACATCTTTCTTTTCTTATAATGCCTCGTTTGGGAATCTCTAAAAATAGATGAAATAATCCCTGATTTGATTCTGCAACCGTCCCAGTGACGCAAGCAGAATTCAGTGTTCCCAGTTAGTAAAGACCACGCTGTGACATACCCTCTGTGAAAATAACGACCAAAACTTTAAAAGCGGGTGAAATATCGTCAGTATACACTCTGCGATGCTTAGTTCTCGTAGGGGAACTCTAAACGTGACAGAATCTCTCCCCGTATCCTCTGTACCGCAATGAGGAACGCCCTGACTCCATCATCAGCTGAGGCGCAGCAGAAGCAGCAGCCTGTATCAGTGCTCATCACATGGACCCGGCTCGCAGGCCGCATTCCATGTCAAGTGTTCACCCGGTAAGGCAGGCTTGGCCAAGGCGTCAGGGTTAAGAGGGGTACGGGTGTGCAGGGTCAAAGCCATGGGACGGGGTCCCAAAACGCCTCACCCCTATCGCCAGTAACCATGTCCGCCGCAGATTAATGTTTATAACTGAGATATTTACATGACGGGTGGGTCGTGGTAAAGCGGCCCCCTCCCCTCCTCCAGTGCAACCCTCTACTATCCACCCCCCCCCCCCCCCGCCTCCCCTGCCTGCTCCTCCAGTAACACAGGGACGGGCCCCCGACCCTTCTGACGCCTTAACGCGGACGTGATCTATGCTCGCATCGGGTGGTTATTTCTCAGAGGGGTTTCTACGTGTAGTATAAACAGATATAATTGTCATCTAGTTATTCCAATAAATCCTGACGTTTGGTGATAAA
Organism: Alentia gelatinosa; assembly: GCA_950022655.1. Taxonomy (NCBI): domain Eukaryota; kingdom Metazoa; phylum Annelida; class Polychaeta; order Phyllodocida; family Polynoidae; genus Alentia; species Alentia gelatinosa. The sequence goes on along the minus strand of OX465583.1, from coordinate 42,389,250 downwards.
CAGACGGGTTCCCACGAGTTTTCCCGCACGGGGAGTGAAGAGGAAGGAGGAGGGTGGATTTGATGTCTGCGCGGCAGAGGTTGGGACGGGGATTGGGGGCTATAGGGGGTTGGGACGATGATGGGTGAGTTGTCAAGTGGGAGGGGGTTGGATTTGGAGGGTGTTTGTGTCTCCTGTTACGATTCTTGATGGTTCATGTTGCAGGGTCCTGACTGGATTAGATGAAAAGGATATTTTTCTTCGCCGTAACATGAACTATCTTTTTTCTCCAGCCTCCACCGTATAACGTTATCATGATCCTACTTATATGTACCAGTCTACTCCTACCAATAGTGGATCATCTAAGATCAATCCGCCAACAATAGCCCCGTCTAAGCCATTCTCAGGAATAAAAGTATACCGATTGATTATGGAAATCCCAAATTTCAAGATCTCGATTTATGACGTTATGAGTTTCTTAAAATCTAAAAGTCGGACGCTCTAAGACATACCCGGCGGAATCGCAGGTCACCAAGCCACGATTCTATGGAAAAGACTGAGTTCCTTAACCGCTTTATATATAATATATACATCCATGAGCTCTGGGTATGCTTTAATTTGTCTGGACATTTTATCCTGTAGATTTCATTACAGAGTGTTAAAAAAAGACCTTGATATACATCCCTGCATACATGCCTGGATTTATTGCTTCCCCTGTCTATAAGGCAGGGATGAAAGTCGAAACTGAGGAAAAAATCTGAAATTCAAAACACTTATAGAAAGAATCATTTTTAACATTATTTTGGGACATAATAGCCATGGATCAATACATATTTTAGTGTTGCCAGTACATATGAAATGACGGATTTCCGTCATTTGTCGGAAGACTTGCATTCTTTGATAGAAGTTTTCTAACGTTATACGGCTGGAATTACTATGTAAATCTCCATCGCAGTTCGTAAGTTATATAAATTTTATGTCAAACGAAACATGAATAAACCTCACAGCAAGAGTAGTTTCAATAGCGTATACTAATATACTAGTAGCACCATCCACACGAACACGTCGCAACCCAGAGGGGAGATCAAACGTAGACTCTTGTGCACGCTTCCCTTTTCGTGCTACATGGTGCTTGTTATCTTGTCCCATGTCTATTTTCCCCTATTGACTTAAAGTTAAGAATTCACTGTGTCAAGTAACATAAATAATATCCACTAGGTCTTGGATACGACGACGTCACAAACGTTAGTCAATCTGTCTGTCAAATATGCCATTAATGAATACTAAGAAAACTAAGCAAATGTGGGTTGGAAAACAACCAAGTGAGCATAATAGCTTATCTTGTCAAATACAAGGCGAAAACCTAGAATACGTAGAGAAAATCAAATACTCTCGATACTAAGCTCGACTTCGAGGCAGATATTTGTAACACGATACAAGATGTAAGACAAAAACTGTACAAACTTTGTCTTTTATAACAAATCTTACCAAAAGAAGTACAAATGAAAATACTAAAGCAGATGATAATGCCAAAGTTGGACTATGTTGGTTTTGTATATTTAAACTGTGCCAACAAAAGAAACTTAGGACCGCAGTTGGAGTCAGAAACATCAGAGAGCTATCTACCAATGAGCTACTTCACCAATGCAAGATTTGACACCTGAATTATCGCTGGACGTACAACTAATGATGCTAGTGCGAGAGTGGTCAAATGACCCAGCACACTATTTAAAGTACCTACTCGGGATACTAGGTACCAGAGCAAGACAGTGCTAGTCTGGGAAAGACCAAGGCTGGTATAATATAGTCAATCACCTCTGAATCTGGGCAATAAAAATTTGGGATTCATTACCACACAATATACAGACAGTCGCCTATTTTAAGATGTATGTAAAAGACTCCCTTTTTAGATATCAAACATTATGATAAATTTTGGATAATCTAGTTCTGGTCACAACATCAACTAACCTGTTTCGCTATAGTCCTGTAATTTATTTCTGTATAGAACTGCTGGTCCTGTACCATGTTCTTTTGTCATATTGTTTCGTGTATGGAATTACACGTAAAACGCCCGATTAGGGTGAATTGTAACCTCCTGAGTATTTAAGTAATTAGGTAAAATAGGTAAACGATTAACTAAAGTGGGAAGGTAAAGTAGCTTATATCAGTAAGAAAAGGTTAGTAAGTAGAATAGGTAAGTGAATAAGCAATTAGGTAAATACTCAATTAAAGCAAGTATGTATAAATGTAAGTCAGTGCGACAAGTTACCGCTCTCAGCTGCATCCATGAGTTTGCGTTTGCGGGTGTTGGCCAGGTCAGGCTCCTTGATGACGGCCACGGTGATGCCGGGCCGCGGAAGGCGGGGGCCCGGCGTTGGCGCTGGCCGGCTGCTGAAGTACTCCATCTGTAACGCCTACAAAACCCAATATGTACAGTCTGAGTCAAAGCTAATCAGTAAATCAAGGATGAAGGAGGTATGCACGCACATCCAGGTAACAACCACATGGTCTCTCCAAGCATTCCCTATGAACTTAATACCAAACATGGTTGATCGTGTACTTTGTGGAGTACTTAATCCATTTCTTTCCTATTTGAAACTTTTAGTTTTACAAGGACTTACACAGCAGGCACGAGCTAGTTAGTAATTTGTACTGATATTACGGGTGGAGAGGTAAAAATCTCCTATCTGGAGCGTTCTCCTGGTCATCACCCATCAGGGAATTTCCCCATTTGGCGAAACCGTGAATTTCCGATTTCTAGGTAAAAAAAACCCAACACCATAGAAGTCACGACCCTGTGTAGTTCTTTTGGCGCCATCCTTTATACATAACTATTTCAATGTTTTCGACGAGGCTTACTTAATATAGAATTCAGCAAGAAAGGGTTAAGTCAATTTTCCTTTTATTTGCATCGTGTGCATTTGACAGGATTCGTGATAGTGTAAGCACTCGAGACAAGGTCTCAGTAACAGGGCTTCTTGACGTCTGAACTGACCTCGGTAGTTGTCTCCGTGTATTTTTTACTCTTTATGGTAACTTCACACTGATTTGGTAACTTCACACTTTTATGCCCAACAGCGCGGCCACTTCGCATCTTAGGACAAGGGGGTTCTTGCAAGGATTCAATGTGGTATATGTAGGGCACAATTGTGACTAGACCCAAAAGCACTCCTGTGAAATACTAGAAATTAACAAGGCCATATTTTCTTAAATCATTAATCAATAACAGAAGAAGAATACTGCGATTTTTTTTAAATGTTGATAGTAAAAGAAATATGGTGCTTCTGTTATCAGGTTTCTCTTTAGTTTGATCATTTAAAAATGAGTGGGTGGACTTTATTTCTACGAAAGTAAAAGGTTTACTGTGTTGCAGGACTGAAAATGACTAAAGATAACTGCAAGAATATAAGGAGACGTCACAAGTTTGAGTATGAATTTATTTATGTCACGCATTTTGTTGGTTCCATAATCTCATGAGTCTAAGACAAGTGAGCTTACGGAGCCAACATAATGAGTGACATAAATAAACTCTAACTCATACCAGTGGCGTCTAGAGTTTGTCCTACCCCATTTTCACGGTTTTTGAATATTAGAAAGTAGTGACATAAACAACATTTTGTCACCCCCTTGACATAAACAAATCCCATGCTAAGCCTATGGCGTTTTTTTTATTAGGGGTAGGATAAAAGTGCGTAATGGACGGGTCGTGTCAGATTGGCTTGGCTAGGTTTTAAGCATAATGATTCTTAGGATAACATCAGGGTGAGATTGAATCCAATAAGTAGTAAAACACGCAGGTACGACAAAGACTCAAACCCAGAATTCAGCAACCAACAGAGAACCGAGCTAGTACTGTGTCACCCTCAGATAGTGCAAGATGTGTTTCCTTCATCTGACACTAGATGGCAGCACTAGCATTGTAACGACGTCTCAATGTATCATCAACAGGGAGCAGATTTTCTGTCGTAAACGGAGATACGCAGCACAGAATAGAAAGTAGGGTGGTAAATAGGTATGGTAGGTTGGGTGGGTTGGAAGAGTCGTAGGTATGGTAGGAAAGGGTAGGGCAAAGTAGGTAGAGTAGGCTAGGTAGAGTGGTAATTAAATAGATAGCAGGGTAGGGCAAGTTGGGTAGGGTGGTAAGTAGGGTAGGGTGGGTTGGGTGGTAGGTAGGGGAGGTAAGGATAGGTAAGGTGGTAGGTTGGATAAGGGGCTAGTGTGGGAGGCAGGTAGGTAGCAGGGTAGGGTAGGTAGGGTGGTAAATAGGGTAGGGTGGTGGGCAGGGTAGGTATGGAGGGTGGAGGTAGGGTAGGGTAGGTAGGGTGGCAGGTAGGGTGGTGGGCAGGTAGTCCCGGGACTAACCCAGGAGGCCAGAGCCGGTGACCGCTACATTGGTGCAGTAACCCCAACCCTCCTTGCCTGTGTCCCAGCGAGGAGGGGCGGTCTCATCTGTGTACTCTGTGTAATAGACACCCACATATACCATCGTTGCTAAAATCAAAGATGACATAACACCATATGTATGCCAGTAAAGAGGTGGCAGCAAAGGAGGCGTCTCACAGCAACGAGTAAAGAGGTTGTAGGTGACCTATGGGAATAAGAAGGTATGCTGCCTGGTTGACGGGTCAGTTTCACATGATCAGTTCTTGTCAGGTTGTCTTTCCTAGGATCAGGGTAGTAGCCACAACAATCTCTCTTAATTTGTTATCTTAGGTGTGGTTCCAGAGTCTCCGGCAAGTCTTTTTATTGTGATCCTTGGCCATTGGTTTCAGGTCTGTATGTGGAACTGTGCGGGCTCCAACTGTTTTGCTTAATGTATTTGTAGATGCTTGGTCTGCAGCACTATTCCCCACAATTCCGATATGGCTCGGTGACCAACACATGGCTACCTCTAACGACTACTCCTGATGGGCATAAATCAATTTATCGAAATGTCGAGTTTTATTTAAAAAATCACCAATCATTCATCTCATCACGGACTTGGAAGACCTGGATTGGCAACTAACGCTCTGTGGCCCGTATGTCTTGGACTCGCTATTATATTCGGGTTCTCGCTTTACCCTGAAGAGGCGCTACAGTCGCGGCCGTTTGCTTCCGTTTTTTCACACCAGGTAGCGCCACGTTCGCGCACGCGGATGTAGAACTCTCTTGTACAAAAGGTGTGAACTAGTGGTATCTACTTAGCTGGTTCCTGCATGCGTCGTAATGGCTCTTATCCGGCAACGGACAGGCAACAATAGCAGACATACAGCAAAAACAAAAGGTTAGTTTGTATGTTTTTCCTTTTGTATTCCTATTTGTAATTGTTATTGCACTAATTTGATTATCACGGATTGTTTTGAGGTAAACATTTATTATCACAACAGGTCAATTGCAACAACAGGAGTGATTTATCAAGAAAGAAAACCATGTAGCAGGTCAAACTGAAGACACTTCTAGTTGTAGTAACGTACACATAGTACTATGATTCGTATTGTATTTATATGTACAGTAACATGTAGTTTTGGTTCTAATTATCCAATATCAATAAAATGGGTATCATTGGAACTGCAAGAAATTGATACATTACAACCTAGTCTCCTGGCATGTATGAAAATATATTTTGATAATGGCAGCCACTTAAAAAGCAGGAATCCATGTTCTTTCTTTTTTTAATATTATTTTTAAATCATTTATTGGAAACATTTAAAAAAGTTGGGTTTAAATTGTGACCTGCCCCTTTTGTCCGCCCTTCACACCTGTGTAGGTGTGGCGTGGGTGGGCTTCACTCAAAGATCACACCTGCAGGTGCCAATGACACCTCCCCTTCCTGGGAGTAGTGGTGGGAGTGGGTTCAAAGCCTATGACTAAGAGCCCGACTGAGGGAAGGCTGACTGAGAGAAGTCCCCTCACTGATGTGACTAAGTCTGACTGAGAGAAGCCCTCTCCACTATGATTGACTATATAACGTGGGTGGTTTGAGTGACCTGCATCAGTTCTTCTTGAACAGGTCAGTTGGACACTACTCTGCAGCAGGGATGGATGGATTCATATGGACATGTGTATATGGATTTAAGGACTAAGGACTCTCTCATCCAGGAATGCTTCTTCAAGTCTACACAAGCATCAAATGATTTGAAGGTTGCACTCAGGTATGCAGAGCTGAATTTCATGAGACCCTCTCAATATATTTTGTTTGTATATCCTCGTACAATTTTAAAATCTTGATTTTCCTGTATTGTGCATGTGGGTCAGTGACACTTGCCTGCCTGCCTGTACTGTGTGTGGTTTTGAGTGTGTATGGGAAGGTCCTTTACTGTAACTGTATATATGCACTTAGAACCCTTATTCCCATATAGGTATATATCTGGATTCGACAGGAATCAACAGTAAAATACTTTATTATGGCCTAGGGGCATGGGCAAAATTTAGGAATTGGGATTTTTTGCATTTCTGCATTGAATGATTTTCTGCATTTTTCCTTAACTTTGCGTTTTTACCAGGTGAAACCCCAAATATCTCAGCCATCAGTATTATATCTCAGCCATTTATCAGCCATCATCTAAAGTCACCCAAACTCTGCCAATTGTTTGGACTCTCCCAGAAGGGCTAGGAATATAATTCCAACTGTTCTGAGTAGCTTTCATATAAGGGCAGACAGCTAAATACGTGAGCAGGGCCTGGTTAACAGGGAACATTTTTGAAACTCTGACTTTTCACAGGTGAACTCCCCAAAATCAGTCATTTCTCTGTGGCGCCCCCATCTAAAGTCACCCAAACTCTGCCAATTGTTTGGACTCTCCCAGAAGGGCTAGGAATATAATTCCAACTGTTCGGAGTAGCTTTCATATAAGGGCAGACAGCTAAATACGTGAGCAGGGCCTGGTTAATAGGGAACATTTTTGAAACTCTGACTTTTCACAGGTGAACCCCCTAAAATCAGTCATTTCTCTGTAGCGCCCCCATCTAAAGTCACCCAAACTGTGCCAATTGTTTGGACTCTCCCAGAAGGGCTAGGAATATAATTCCAACTGTTCTGAGTGGCTTTCATATTGGGGAAGACAGCTAAATACATGAGCAGGGCCTGGTTAACAGGGAACATTTTTGAAACTCTGACTTTTCACAGGTGAACTCCCCAAAACCAGTCATTTCTCTGTAGTGCCCCCATCTAAAGTCACCCAAACTCTGCCAATTGTTTGGACTCTCCCAGAAGGGCTAGGAATATAATTCCAACTGTTCTGAGTGGCTTTCACATTGGGGCAGACAGCTAAATACATGAGCAGGGCCTGGTTAACAGGGAACATTTTTGAAACTCTGACTTTTCACAGGTGAACCCCCTAAAATCAGTCATTTCTCTGTAGCGCCCCCATCTAAAGTCACCCAAACTGTGCCAATTGTTTGGACTCTCCCAGAAGGGCTAGGAATATAATTCCAACTGTTCTGAGTGGCTTTCATATTGGGGAAGACAGCTAAATACATGAGCAGGGCCTGGTTAACAGGGAACATTTTTGAAACTCTGACTTTTCACAGGTGAACTCCCCAAAATCAGTCATTTCTCTGTGGCGCCCCCATCTAAAGTCACCCAAACTCTGCCAATTGTTTGGACTCTCCCAGAAGGGTTAGGAATATAATTCCAACTGTTCTGAGTAGCTTTCACATTGGGGCAGACAGCTAAATACATGAGCAGGGCCTGGTTAACAGGGAACATTTTTGAAACTCTGACTTTTCATAGGTGAACCCCCTAAAATCAGTCATTTCTCTGTGGCGCCCCCATCTAAAGTCACCCAAACTCTGCCAATTGTTTGGACTCTCCCAGAAGGGCTAGGAATATAATTCCAACTGTTCTGAGTGGCTTTCATATTGGGGAAGACAGCTAAATACATGAGCAGGGCCTGGTTAACAGGGAACATTTTTGAAACTCTGACTTTTCACAGGTGAACTCCCCAAAATCAGTCATTTCTCTGTAGCGCCCCCATCTAAAGTCACCCAAACTCTGCCAATTGTTTGGACTCTCCCAGAAGGGTTAGGAATATAATTCCAACTGTTCTGAGTAGCTTTCACATTGGGGCAGACAGCTAAATACATGAGCAGGGCCTGGTTAACAGGGAACATTTTTGAAACTCTGACTTTTCACAGGTGAACCCCCTAAAATCAGTCATTTCTCTGTGGCGCCCCCATCTAAAGTCACCCAAACTGTGCCAATTGTTTGGACTCTCCCAGAAGGGCTAGGAATATAATTCCAACTGTTCTGAGTAGCTTTCATATTAGGGCAGACAGCTAAATACATGAGCAGGGCCTGGTTAATAGGGAACATTTTTGAAACTCTGACTTTTCACAGGTGAACCCCCTAAAATCAGTCATTTCTCTGTAGCGCCCCCATCTAAAGTCACCCAAACTCTGCCAATTGTTTGGACTCTCCCAGAAGGGCTAGGAATATAATTCCAACTGTTCTGAGTAGCTTTCACATTGGAGCAGACAGCTAAATACATGAGCAGGCCCTGGTTAACAGGGAACATTTTTGAAACTCTGACTTTTCACAGGTGAACCCCCTAAAATCAGTCATTTCTCTGTAGCGCCCCCATCTAAAGTCACCCAAACTCTGCCAATTGTTTGGACTCTCCCAGAAGGGCTAGGAATATAATTCCAACTGTTCTGAGTGGCTTTCACATTGGAGCAGACAGCTAAATACATGAGCAGGGCCTGGTTAACAGGGAACATTTTTGAAACTCTGACTTTTCACAGGTGAACCCCCTAAAATCAGTCATTTCTCTGTAGCGCCCCCATCTAAAGTCACCCAAACTCTGCCAATTGTTTGGACTCTCCCAGAAGGGCTAGGAATATAATTCCAACTGTTCTGAGTGGCTTTCATATTGGGGAAGACAGCTAAATACATGAGCAGGGCCTGGTTAACAGGGAACATTTTTGAAACTCTGACTTTTCACAGGTGAACTCCCCAAAATCAGTCATTTCTCTGTAGCGCCCCCATCTAAAGTCACCCAAACTCTGCCAATTGTTTGGACTCTCCCAGAAGGGCTAGGAATATAATTCCAACTGTTCTGAGTGGCTTTCATATTGGGGAAGACAGCTAAATACATGAGCAGGGCCTGGTTAACAGGGAACATTTTTGAAACTCTGACTTTTCACAGGTGAACTCCCCAAAATCAGTCATTTCTCTGTAGCGCCCCCATCTAAAGTCACCCAAACTCTGCCAATTGTTTGGACTCTCCCAGAAGGGCTAGGAATATAATTCCAACTGTTCTGAGTGGCTTTCATATTGGGGAAGACAGCTAAATACATGAGCAGGGCCTGGTTAACAGGGAACATTTTTGAAACTCTGACTTTTCACAGTTGAACTCCCCAAAATCAGTCATTTCTCTGTAGCGCCCCCATCTAGAGTCACCCAAACTCTGCCAATTGTTTGGACTCTCCCAGAAGGGTTAGGAATATAATTCCAACTGTTCTGAGTAGCTTTCACATTGGGGCAGACAGCTAAATACATGAGCAGGGCCTGGTTAACAGGGAACATTTTTGAAACTCTGACTTTTCACAGTTGAACTCCCCAAAATCAGTCATTTCTCTGTAGCGCCCCCATCTAAAGTCACCCAAACTCTGCCAATTGTTTGGACTCTCCCAGAAGGGCTAGGAATATAATTCCAACTGTTCTGAGTGGCTTTCATATTGGGGAAGACAGCTAAATACATGAGCAGGGCCTGGTTAACAGGGAACATTTTTGAAACTCTGACTTTTCACAGTTGAACTCCCCAAAATCAGTCATTTCTCTGTAGCGCCCCCATCTAGAGTCACCCAAACTCTGCCAATTGTTTGGACTCTCCCAGAAGGGTTAGGAATATAATTCCAACTGTTCTGAGTAGCTTTCACATTGGGGCAGACAGCTAAATACATGAGCAGGGCCTGGTTAACAGGGAACATTTTTGAAACTCTGACTTTTCACAGGTGAACTCCCCAAAATCAGTCATTTCTCTGTAGCGCCCCCATCTAAAGTCACCCAAACTCTGCCAATTGTTTGGACTCTCCCAGAAGGGCTAGGAATATAATTCCAACTGTTCTGAGTGGCTTTCATATTGGGGAAGACAGCTAAATACATGAGCAGGGCCTGGTTAACAGGGAACATTTTTGAAACTCTGACTTTTCACAGGTGAACTCCCCAAAATCAGTCATTTCTCTGTAGCGCCCCCATCTAAAGTCACCCAAACTCTGCCAATTGTTTGGACTCTCCCAGAAGGGTTAGGAATATAATTCCAACTGTTCTGAGTAGCTTTCACATTGGAGCAGACAGCTAAATACATGAGCAGGGCCTGGTTAACAGGGAACATTTTTGAAACTCTGACTTTTCACAGGTGAACCCCCTAAAATCAGTCATTTCTCTGTGGCGCCCCCATCTAAAGTCACCCAAACTCTGCCAATTGTTTGGACTCTCCCAGAAGGGCTAGGAATATAATTCCAACTGTTCTGAGTAGCTTTCACATTGGGGCAGACAGCTAAATACATGAGCAGGGCCTGGTTAACAGGGAACATTTTTGAAACTCTGACTTTTCACAGGTGAACCCCCTAAAATCAGTCATTTCTCTGTGGCGCCCCCATCTAAAGTCACCCAAACTCTGCCAATTGTTTGGACTCTCCCAGAAGGGCTAGGAATATAATTCCAACTGTTCTGAGTAGCTTTCACATTGGAGCAGACAGCTAAATACATGAGCAGGGCCTGGTTAACAGGGAACATTTTTGAAACTCTGACTTTTCACAGGTGAACCCCCTAAAATCAGTCATTTCTCTGTAGCGCCCCCATCTAAAGTCACCCAAACTCTGCCAATTGTTTGGACTCTCCCAGAAGGGCTAGGAATATAATTCCAACTGTTCTGAGTGGCTTTCACATTGGAGCAGACAGCTAAATACATGAGCAGGGCCTGGTTAACAGGGAACATTTTTGAAACTCTGACTTTTCACAGGTGAACCCCCTAAAATCAGTCATTTCTCTGTGGCGCCCCCATCTAAAGTCACCCAAACTCTGCCAATTGTTTGGACTCTCCCAGAAGGGCTAGGAATATAATTCCAACTGTTCTGAGTGGCTTTCACATTGGAGCAGACAGCTAAATACATGAGCAGGGCCTGGTTAACAGGGAACATTTTTGAAACTCTGACTTTTCACAGGTGAACCCCCTAAAATCAGTCATTTCTCTGTAGCGCCCCCATCTAAAGTCACCCAAACTCTGCCAATTGTTTGGACTCTCCCAGAAGGGCTAGGAATATAATTCCAACTGTTCTGAGTGGCTTTCACATTGGAGCAGACAGCTAAATACATGAGCAGGGCCTGGTTAACAGGGAACATTTTTGAAACTCTGACTTTTCACAGGTGAACCCCCTCAAATCAGTCATTTCTCTGTAGCGCCCCCATCTAAAGTCACCCAAACTGTGCCAATTGTTTGGACTCTCCCAGAAGGGCTAGGAATATAATTCCAACTGTTCTGAGTAGCTTTCATATTAGGGCAGACAGCTAAATACATGAGCAGGGCCTGGTTAATAGGGAACATTTTCCCAGGCCCTAGTTAAGAGGGAACATTTTCCAAAATCAGTCATTTCTCAGTCTCATCTAAAGTCACCCAAACTCTGCCAACTGACTTATTCTTATTGTGTTTGTTATTTTACAGTATCTTGATGCTGACGATAGACCTTATGTGGAGCAAGAAGCAAGAAGAAGACCATGGAGAAAAAGGGAACTCTGAGTGATGTGCTCAGCTAATTACACCAAAGCTTTTCTATTAGAATAGAAAACTATAGAAATTTCGAAGTATTTCTCAGAACTATATGTATATGTCTTAAGAACATTTTTTATGTCTTCTTTTTTTTTTGCATATCCTTTTTCATAATTCTGCATTCCTAGAGAAATATTGAAAAGACATTAGAGTTATTCAGCTAATCGGTGTTATGTTTTATCTTTTACTAAAGCTTGATCCTGACTTTGGGAGGATTTCCAAGTCTGTCAGTGCATAGCCCCTGTTCCTGGAAGCTCAAAATTGCCTCCGATGCACAATAAAGGTAGGTTACTTATCTGAATAAATCCGTGATACACAGATATCCAGAATGTGTTACTCTACCACTAAAATTGATTAACCCTTTAAAGACATCCACTGGCAAATGATGCTTTAAAGCATCATTTGCTTTATATTTGAAATTGAGTTTTAAAAAGGAAATAATGTATCAATAAATTTGAAATTTACATAGAATATAGGTCTATCATGATCTTTTGATTTCTAGATAATAGAAATAAGAATACCAAACATGACGTATTATGATGAACCTTCAATTTCTTAGTTCACAAGACAATGCCCCCCATCCCCTAGAGGTATACACAGACACTAGTTGCCGTCCCCAAGCATGTAGTTCTGCCACAGGTATGGTTAAGAAATTTTGTTCATTTCATTATTGATTTATGTTTTTCATGATTTATGTTTTTACTTACAGAAGATGAGGTCTGAACAAAGCATGGAGATCCTGATTGAAGGGGCCTGCTATGAGTCGCAGAAGTCTCCAAGTGTTTCACAAGATGTACTATTGTATGAGAATAACAAGGCTTGCAATATGATAGATGAAAATGGTGTCTCTACTAGTGCTTGTTTTACAGGAGACAGCTCCCTCACTACTGAGACCCCCTCTGAAAAACCAAATAAATGTGGGCGTAAATCACTTAATCGTGGAAGGTCACGTAAAAGTTACCTCCCACGAACACGTAAGTACAGACAGGTGAAAGGCACTGCAAACACCACATCCCCAGATGATGTCTCAATGTACAGTTCAGTCGGGCTAGATAGTAACTTGATACCAGTGACTACTGGAGATACACAAACCTTGCAGTCCTCACAGTCTGTTATTACTCAGACAGATCAGAACTCAGACAGTAATGACATACTGTTGTCTACTGATGTAGAATATGAAACATCTGATCAGTTGGCTTGTCCTAGCCCAGTAAGTGAGAATGAACATCCTGGTTCAGAAATGTCAATAGGGGATAGCCCACTGACTCCCAAGATCTCCACTGACATATCAAATAAACGTGGGCGTAAATCACTTAATCGGGGAAGGTCACGTAAAAGTTACCTCCCACGAACACGTAAGTACAGACAGGTGAAAGGCACTTCAAACACCACATCCCCAGATGATGTCTCAATGTACAGTTCAGTCGGGCTAGATAGTAACTTGATACCAGTGACTACTGGAGATACACAAACCTTGCAGTCCTCACAGTCTGTTATTACTCAGACAGATCAGAACTCAGACAGTAATGACATACTGTTGTCTACTGATGTAGAATATGAAACATCTGATCAGTTGGCTTGTCCTAGCCCAGTAAGTGAGAATGAACATCCTGGTTCAGAAATGTCAATAGGGGATAGCCCACTGACTCCCAAGATCTCCACTGACATATCAAATAAACGTGGGCGTAAATCACTTAATCGGGGAAGGTCACGTAAAAGTTACCTCCCACGAACACGTAAGTACAGACAGGTGAAAGGCACTGCAAACACCACATCCCCAGATGATGTCTCAATGTACAGTTCAGTTGGGCTAGATGGTAACTTGATACCAGTGACTACTGGAGATACACAAACCTTGCAGTCCTCACAGTCTGTTATTACTCAGACAGATCAGAACTCAGACAGTAATGACATACTGTTGTCTGATGTAGAATCACTTAATAGCCCTGTAAGTGAGAATGAACATCCTGGTTCAGAAAGGTCAATAGGGGATAGCCCTCCTACTGAAATATCTGATAAACGTGGATGTAAATCACATAGAAGGTCACGTAAAACTTACCTCCCACGAAAACGTGAGTACCGACTGATGAAAGGCACTGTGAAGACCACATCACCAGATAATGTTCCAACGTACAGTTCAGGGCTAGATATTAACTTGATACCAGTCACTACAGTACTACAAACCATGCAGTCCTCAGAATTTGTTATTCCTCAAACAGATCAGAATCACATCCTGTTGTTTACTGATGTAGAATATGAAACATCTAATCGGTTGACTTGTCGTAGCCCAGTCAGTGAGAATGAGCATCCTGTTTCAGATACTTCAACAATTTACAGACCTGGGGATAGCCCACTGACCACTGAAAGATCAAATACACATGACTGTAATGATATACTTTTGTTTACTGATGAAGGATGTGATGTAGGATGTAGCCCAGAAAGCGAGAATGAACAGTTACATACTGGTCCTGATGTACACCAAGAAGTTAAGAATGCCCCCACTCCTAATACCCCAAGTGGGAGACCATATAAATGTAGACGAAGATCAGCTCTATTTGGAAAGTGTTACCTCCCACGAGGTCGTAGAAAGAAACTAGTGGAATCATCAAGACAGTCTATGGAATTGGACAAGTTGTTAGTAATGGAGGACATGTTAGTAAATGATATCATAGCTAGTTCATCCGCAGAACCCTATTCCACTTCACATTATCCTGAAGTTGTGAATTCCACAGGTAACCAGGATGACAATAGATCTGAAGTAAAAGCCACTTCCATCAGCACTGAAACAGAGAATGAACACTCTGCATACAAGAATCTCTGTCAGCAGGTTCGTAAACATCTCTCAGAGGACCATGAAACAGACTTTGTTCTGTTGTCCAGTGACCTTATTCATTTGGCCCAACACTACCATCAAACTGAACATGTGGGAATTCGTTCCAGTCTGAAAATTTACCCAGATGGCACGTCAAGTATATGTATACATAATCAGACTGTGAATCCCAATCATGAACTATGGAATAGTATTCCAGATAATCTCACTTCACTGTCAGATGTGTGTAAGTTAATGAAGGAAATCCAGCAGTACGATGTATGTGTTGGAAATTATGATGATGACATGGTGAAATTAGTTGAAACTGGAGAAAACTTCAGATTTAAGGCCTACAAAGAAGGTGACTTTGGTGCGGTACATGCAAACCATCGGTACACATCAACAATAAGGACCTCAGAATGTGCATTGCTGATTAAAAATGGAGTAAGATGCAAGTTATGTCAAAAATACCGTGGAACACTACGTAAAGCTATTAGTCGCCAAAAGTCAACAAAACATGACAAGGAAGATCCCATATCATCTAAAAAGCAACATAAAAATCAGAGCAGAGATGAACTGATAGACAAGATCAAATCGTACCAAGAGTACACAAGGACATTAAAGTATCAGTTCAACTATATGGAACGGGACCTCAAAAAACACATTGCAGACAAAGGTCAAAGCCTAGGAGAACATGACTGCAATGACATGATTCAGATGGTCGCTGACTATACCAAGGATGTAGAAAACTCCTTTAAAGATCCAAATTCATATGAGAGACTGTTTTGGGATGCTCAGAAAAGATTCAATTCACTAAGGTCCAAGAAGGCTATGCGGTGGCACCCATCCATCATTAAGTGGTGCATCTACATGCGATCACAAAGCTCTAAGGCATATGAAACGATGAGGAGATCTGGTTTTATTGCTCTACCTAGTGAAAGAACACTATATGACTATACTCATGCCATGCCAGCCAAAGTAGGTTTCCGACCAGAATATGTGAAACATCTGATTCAGGAAATAAAAGCAAAGGGTCTACATGAGAAGCCTGCTATGGATTATGTGGCACTTCTGCAAGATGAAATGAAAATCAAGGAAGACCTAGTTTATGATCGGGTAACTGGTGAGCTTGTTGGATTTGTAGACCTAGACAAATATGGGAACAATTTGATAGGGCTTGAAGCTGAAGAGAACAAAAGTCTGGCAAAGAGTGTCTTGGTCTTGATGGTTCGAGGTCTAACATCAAACCTCAAGTACCCTTTGGCTGCATTTGCAACAGCAAACATAACATCTGACATTCTGTATCCCATACTATGGAAAGCTGTTAGAACTCTTGAGGTTGATTGTGAACTGAAGGTGCTGTGCATTACATGTGATGGAGCAACTCCAAACCGCAAGTTCTTTAATTTGCACAAGAAAGACCAAGAAAACACAACATACTGGACATTCAATATGTTTTCTCTCCCAAGGAGAAAACTGTACTTTGTTTCAGATGTGCCACATTTGATAAAAACTGCCCGAAACTGCTTTGCCAACTCCTATTCCCACAAACGAACCAGATGTCTCTGGAAGAATGGTAAAGATATCAAATGGGGACATATCGTTGCCTTGTATGAACAGCATGTGGAAGCAAATCTCTTCAGTCATGCACACAAGTTGACAAGATCACATATTGACTTAACTGCATTTAGTCAGATGAAAGTCAACCTTGCTGCACAGGTTTTCAGCAGAAGTGTTGCTAATTCACTGGAACATCACTTCAATGAAAGCATGTCTGAGACAGTGCAGTTCATACGCCATATGAACAAGTTTTTTGACTGCTTGAATGCAAGAAGCTTGACTGAAGCAACAAGAAAGAGAAACCCAGACATTGCTGAATATCGATCTGTCCAGGATGACAGGTTGCATTACCTTATCCATGGATTTCTGGGTTTCTTTGATGACTGGGAAAATTCTGTCAAGAACCGACTTGGTGACATCTCAAAATCGCAGCGTGCTGCAATGCTTTTAAGCCACCAGACCTTGACCGGGTTCAGAATATCAGTCAAGTCTATTGTTGAGTGTATAACCCATCTTCTGAACAATGGTGCTGACTATGTTCTCACCCACAAATTCAACCAGGACCCATTGGAGGAACACTTCAGCCACCACAGACACAAGGGAGGTGGCCATGACAATCCAACTGTCAAAGATTTTTGTCACAATATGAATTCACTGCGGGTTATTGGATCGCATGCTCTGGCACCACTACGGGCAAATGTGAAAGGTAATTCTGAAAAGAGAATGGATAATGTTCCCCTAGCAAAGCGTTCCAGGAAACGGCCAAGGTAAACCAATGGGCCGATGTGTCCCCTGTGTTCAGGCTGGCCCCCAAGTATGGCTATAACTGTAGGATTCAATGGCAGGTGATTGCCAAAATAGATTTTCAGAGAGAATTGGGTATGAGGAAGAATTTAGAATAGGATATAGATGATGAGGTAAGTGTACATCTAATAGCTGCACACAACCTTTCTTATTTATTTCATAGTTGGTTTTCACTGCTTCGGGAGAGTGTGGATAGTGAGGATCTGGTATGGTAGCATGGGGTGAGTCACCTGGGGTACTTATGGCCTCCTTGTCCGCATGTCAAGGCACTACCCATCTGGTACCACAGGATCTTTACCTAGGACATGTTTCCTCAGAACCTACGGGAAGGAAGTGGTTGGGCAACCCAGGGGTGCTGGTGGCCTCCCTAACCTCGATGGTAGGGCACTACCCATCCAGTACTACTGATACACCCGTATACCATGGACTTCTTAAATCCAAAATTCCATACCTAAACAAAGTGCAGGGACACTATGGGTGATGCAAGTGGCCTCCCTGACCAAATGGCAGGGCACTAACCACTCTGCACCTCCCTAGCTACCCACATGGCATGATGCTTAGGAAAGGTTTGACCTAGGAACTCTCATCAAAGACCCTGTAAACGCATAGAATAAAAGAACTTTTAGCGTTACATCTAGGAAGGATAGAACAAATTAGGATATTTTAAATGGGAGAGGAAGAGGGGTTCTACCCCTCATGCTCTTCCATAAGGATAGTGAGGATCTGGTATGGTAGCATGGGGTGAGTTACCTGGGGTACTTATGGCCTCCTTGTCCGCATGTCAAGGCACTACCCATCTGGTACCACAGGATCTTTACCTAGGACATGTTTCCTCAGAACCTACGGGAAGGAAGTGGTTGGGCAACCCAGGGGTGCTGGTGGCCTCCCTAACCTCGATGGTAGGGCACTACCCATCCAGTACCACTGATACACCCGTATACCATGGACTTCTTAAATCCAAAATTCCATACCTAAACAAAGTGCAGGGACACTATGGGTGATGCAAGTGGCCTCCCTGACCAAATGGCAGGGCACTAACCACTCTGCACCTCCCAAGCTACCCACATGGCATGATGCTTAGGAAAGTTTTGACCTAGGAACTCTCATCAAAGACCCTGTAAACGCATAGAATAAAAGAACTTTTAGCGTTACATCTAGGAAGGATAGAACAAATTAGGATATTTTAAATGGGAGAGGAAGAGGGGTTCTACCCCTCATGCTCTTCCATAAGGATAGTGAGGATCTGGTATGGTAGCATGGGGTGAGTCACCTGGGGTACTTATGGCCTCCTTGTCCGCATGTCAAGGCACTACCCATCTGGTACCACAGGATCTTTACCTAGGACATGTTTCCTCAGAACCTACGGGAAGGAAGTGGTTGGCAACCCAGGGGTGCTGGTGGCCTCCCTAACCTCGATGGTAGGGCACTACCCATCCAGTATACTTTTTTTTATAAACATTTGAGGAAAGGGTATCTAATTCTTTACATGGTAAAGTATCTGAAGACATTGATAGGAAGGTCACGAATCAATTAGAATTTAGTTTGTTGTCATGACAGTTTTATCAATTTGTACTAGTGTCAAGACACACAAGAAGGACATATCTATTATTAGTGAATTAGTAAATTAGTGTCTTCAAAAGAGGGAAGATTATTCAGTGATTGTTTGGGACTGCCTTTGAGGGAGGGAGGGGTGGTATAAGGAAGTGGGAATTTTCTAATATACTTTTTTTTATAAACATTTGAGGAAAGGGTATATAATTCTTTACATGGTAAAGTATCTGAAGACATTGATAGGAAGGTCATGAATCAATTAGAATTTAGTTTGTTGTCATGACAGTTTTATCAATTTGTACTAGTGTCAAGACACACAGGAAGGACATATCTATTATTAGTGAATTAGTAAATTAGTGTCTTCAAAAGAGGGAAGATTATTCAGTGATTGTTTGGGACTGCCTTTGAGGGAGGGAGGGGTGGTATAAGGAAGTGGGAATTTTCTAATATACTTTTTTTTATAAACATTTGAGGAAAGGGTATATAATTCTTTACATGGTAAAGTATCTGAAGACATTGATAGGAAGGTCATGAATCAATTAGAATTTAGTTTGTTGTCATGACAGTTTTAAAAATTTGTACTATAGTGTCAAGACACACAGGAAGGACATATCTATTATTAGTGAATTAGTAAATTAGTGTCTTCAAAAGAGGGAAGATTATTCAATAATTGGTTGGGACTACCTTTGAGGGAGGGAGGGGTGGCATAAGAAAGTGGGAATTTTGTTAATATATTGGTCCATCCATCTCCTGCCTTCTATCACTAGGGCTAGTGCTACTCTTGTGAGACCTGCTGACCTGTTGTATATATGTAATCAAGTTATTTATCATTATGGAAACTACAGCCCTGATAAGAATACAATGTGAATTATGAATGTTTGTGACTGAGGTTTGTATTTGTGATATTCTGATGTTGTATTAAGGTTTTTGAGAAAAATGTCCCTATTTGACTTGTTTGAAAATTTTTGAATAACAATTCAGTATAAGGATGGAAATGATAGGGATGACTAAGTGATGCCAAAATTGTATGCCTGGGTATATGGGCCATAAGTGGCTGCAAGAATTAAAAAAAGATCTCGGTGACTGCTGTATTTTATATAAATGGCTCATATATGTGATATTCTTGTGATTAACATTTTCTATGATATGTTTATCTTTTTGTGATCTGATTATGAGAAAGGTTGACCTACTCAGACATGTGATATTGTTGTGATTGATATTTCATTTATATGTTTATTTTCTAGTTATATGATTGTGATAAATGCTGACCTACTCGGATATGTGATATGGAGCAAGTGTGCTGCCCTTGAATAATGAAAGTTTTCACTGGTGAAAGTTGAGAATATATATCAAAGAAAACATGTTTTGGAACTGGGCTGGACAGGGAAATTGGTATATTCACTGGCAAGACTAAAGCCATACCCATTATTGGTTTTATAACATTGGTGCAAAACTTGCATTCCAGTTACAATGAAAAGTTACAAGAGAAAATCTGTGATATAATTTGATAGGCTTTTCAGTATTTGTATTAGTTGCAATGTTTATACAAATTGAAATAAAAATTTGGGCTTGCTTATCGTAATTGTTGTTTTGTTGTATTCTATCCAGTGTCTTTTTATCCAGAAAAAAATCGGTAAATATCTCTGTAGACTTGCAAAATGGCATAGAAATATATGACAGTCCATAATTGCTATTGTTATTATATTATGGGATGGTAGGATTTCTAGTACTATATTTGAGTATTGAGTAAATTAGAGTAGAGATGAATACTATTCAGAATATAATACCCATGTACAGTGAACAACCCATGTATGGTGACATATCTAAAAACAGTTGTATATTTTTTCGCAAATTTTTAAAAAGTAATCAACCAATTTTCTATGATTTCTTAACATTTTAATGTAGCTTGCCCATGTAGGTGATATACCCTTCACAACTGATTTTTTACACCTAGACTAAATATGAATTTCCCCATCTAAACATTAATTATGTTTTATAAGTTCTGCAAAGCATCTGTGGGTATCACACATGCAGAAGAGATATTTATTCACAAGAGGATGGAAGTCATCAGCAACTAATCAGAAAAATAGAATTATAGAAAAGTGCCCCCAGGAAATGTATTCTGTATTTGGCTTACTTGTCATTTCAGCAAGTAATATACAGTCTCAGAAAAGGGATATGTTGATGTCAAAGGGACAAACATTTTTATATTTGAAACCCTATTCTTGCCAGTGCGAGACATGGCCTTTTTAGATTTTTTTCTGACTAGATTACTAGTAAAAACCAACACTATATCTCAAAAGATGGAAAAATTGATGATTGTTCTGTAGTTTCTTTGTAATGTGTAGTTGTTAATTTAGAATAGTGAGATCTATAGTGCACTCTAATGTGTAGCCGATACGGCTGGCCTTTGATTACCCAGCTAGTAGCACTACGTTTCCTTAGTGAGTTTTTAATATTTTAGGAACTGTCCCTAAGTTGTTCTAGGCAACGCCCGTAGACGTTGAGACCATCCCCGCTAACACCCTGTCCCCAGAAGGCGTCATCCACATTGTGGATGATTGGGTGGCCCTTGGTTAGGTCAAGCTCTTCCTGAAAGGCAGCTTGAGTGTCCTTCCGTGTTGAGAGGACCATTCTCAACAGTTTGACTTTCTGTCCACTGGACATTAAGTCAGAAGCCGCCTTACCACATGCCTTGGCATGAAAAGGGCTGGAGGATATCATTAGTTTATCAGCCATCTGCTGAAGACCTGCCCAGAGAAGCTTTTGATGCTGATAGGCATGCTCTCCGGTGGGGTAGAGTACCCCGTTAAAGTGGATGTCAGCCTCGTACATCATGGAGAGGATGTTACCAGGGCCTTTGACAGAGATGGCCTTAGGGGCCAATTTAGAAACGGGTTTGACTGGTTTGTGAGCCGAATGACGGATCACATCATGAATAGAATTTAGGGCAATTTGTTTTGCAAGTGCTGTGAGATGCACTCCATCTTTTGGGTTTAGTTTAATTTTGATGGTCATGTTCTTGTGGATTGCTTTATACGCATTTGCAAACAGGAGGTTTCTTTTGTTGGCAATCTGCGTGAGAATTTGGTTGACCCAAGAGATTTTACTGAAAGGGGCAGGGTCTTCTCTCATAGTGGCCGAAACGAGAATGATTTGAGCACCAGGACTCAGAGTCAGAAGGCAAGATATAAATCTATTAACATGGCCAGAAAATTTCTCCTGATTGAAGGGGGAACCCTTCCTAGGATGGGCATCATTTCCACCCACCCAGATGGCAATGTAAGGGTAGTCTGAAATGTTGCCCTTAAATTGTTGGTCCAACATTTCTTCCAGGTGAGCCACCATGGCACCACCCCTGGCTACCACAAAAAAGTCAGGGGAATTGGCTTCCACCAGACTTCTTCCTTGGGAGTCAGCAAACATCAGGATAGACATACTGATGGTTCAGTAGGTTGCCTGGTGTAAGGGGCTTGGCGCTGGGAGGTTAAAGTGAGCAGCAGGTTTAGATGACTTGGGCAGCAGGAGGCAGGTCTTCTCAGCTCAAATGAGTGGAGAGGAGTGCCTGCTCTTAGTGGACCCTGCCCTTTTATAGGGGGAAGTGGGTACTCAGGGGGAGGCTGAGGTGTTTGACATTTCACTCAACTCAGTGGCAGTTGTGTGACATCGCTCAACTGGTGCCAGAGGTGTGAAAGCGGCGGCCGGCAGAAATGAGTGCGGAGCCGTTATGGCGCGCCGCATAGCGGCCGTTACGTTTGGCACAGGAAGTTGCGGTAGATGTCTTTGTAACAGCCCCACTTAGGACTACCAGCTCAAAAATTTTGGGGAGTATATAATAAGCGGAAGGGCCGTAGGACCCAAAAAGGTGTTTTAGACCCTTATGCCCCTGGCGGAAACAGACTGCACTTAGTCCTCTCCTTTTAAACAGAAAATTTCAACTTCAGTGGGCACATACAGATACTCTTCTGATTAACTGTTGGTACCATATCCTTTGGCATCCAGGACAAAATCAGCTCACCCCAATCTATTTTAGCAACCACCCGGTAGTCTTTGTCTGATACGATTGGAGAGTTTCAGGGGGCTCAGGGGGTCACTGATATCCTATAGCGGTTTACTCAGACAAGCAGCGAGTTTTCAGGGACTCTCCCCGACTCTTCAAGGCCCTTGGGTCCACAGGGTACCACCAGTCAAGCTCTGCTAAGTGGTTGTCACAGGGCGCCGGGTGTGGCTAGCGGGTGCCGATGCCGGCCGACAGTTACCCACTAGCGGCCGCCTATACTTTGTTTGGGTAGTTTTATGTCCAATCTTTTTCAATTAGACAGTGCAAATCTTGGATATATGTAGAGGTGAGGAAAAATCCCTAATTCCCCTGTAAACTGGCATCCTGGAACTGGATGATGTTACACCTACATTCTGTGCAAATTCTAATTTGTTACAATATTGAAAAACAATTTCATAATTATCCCAGAAATGATGTCTTAAGGGTTAAGAGTGTAGAGTCTTTCATTATGTTTTTTATTGGATAAAAAATTGTATTCTTTAACTTATAGCATACAAATGTATTTGAAAAAAACCCACCAAACTTTGGACTTAATACCAAAAGAACGAGGTACATTTTGAAACTGACCTTTGAGCCCAGGAGAAATAAATGTTTAAAAAAGAGGAAATTGTGGATCAGTTCTATTTTTTAGTCATCTCTAACTAATAATTACACATTGTGGTCTGGTCTCTTCAACAAAACGCAAGTAGTAAATTGTACATGTTTTCTTTATTAAATATTCATTGAATAAAGAGATATAATTCTTATGATGTCCATCTGTCAATTAGTGGTGTCAGTCAAGATAAAGCAGTAATGACAACATAAATAATCAGTGCACAGCTTACAACACAACAAGAGGAACACTGTGCGTGCCTGCATCAAATCCAGTCACATACCAGCAGTATACACTTCTGGCATAAAGATAGTTTGAAAAACATTACATCATAAGGAATTCTATAAAATAATGTACAACCCACAAGATTATACAGCAATCACAGACAAGTGCATTTAAGTATTTCTTACAAAGCCCATGATATTCAGAATTAACACTTCACCAAACGCATCAAATAAAATAATAATTACCATTTTGCCAGGACCAAAAACCAAAGATTATACAGAAATCCTCTTTAAAGTAACTGACTTTTACAGATTCTAGACAAATGGTTCAGAAATTTTGATCAAATCCATACCAAACTCAAAATATCAAGATTAAGGATGAACTCTAAATCTAAAATATTTGACAATTAGATATAACATGCCAAAATGCAAATAGATATTGACATATTCTGAAGAAGGAATTTTTATATCACATCAACACATAAAAATATCAAGATCAAGTAACAGTTTTTCCAACCTATTATGAATACTAGAGCTAACATATTAGGAAGTCCATAAAAATAATCATGACAGAATAAAAATCAAATACATATTACCAACTGATTACATAAGCATAGCAAGAATCACTTCTTGAGGTTTTTACGTAGAGATTTGGAATTGCGGACTTCCTTTGAGGCAGACTGGATCATCCTCCTCACATGTTTCTCCACAGCACTGCCTCGAACCTTAAGAAAAAGTGTCATTACATCCTGCAATACCCTTATGGAGACAGAGGGATTCACATCCCGGACACAATCTTCCCAGTATTGGTTGACCAGATAGTCCTCCATAATGGCTTCCTGGAGCATGAGACAGTGCATGGAATCTCCCTCCAGTCTGCGGTGGTCGACCTTCATTCTTGAAACTACTTCCATTTGATGGACCAGGAAGTAGAATTCATCGGATGGCGTTTGGAGGCCACCCCGGTCACATCGAACTGTCCATTCTCGTTGTTTTTTTAGAGTGGTCTCAGTTGATGATGCCCTCAAGTTCTTGACAGTGCAGAGTTGTGCAGCAGATGCCTCTGACCTTGCATAATTCTTAAGGAGGGCCTTGATGATGAAACCGGATATATACATTAGAACACTCTGATCATTGTCACTTACATGATGATCTTGAGCAGCAACTCTCTCTGCCTGTGCATGCTTTGTCTGCAAAATCTTGTCTAACAATTCATCTAAAAATATTTGAAGAAAACGTGGAACATGACCAGCGAGTTTAAGAGGCACTTGTGCCCTGAGCTCTGATGTTAGAGGCTCCAAGACGTCAGGATTCAGCCTCATGGAATGAAACAGGTGGAACATGCGCTCACGGTCGAGTTGCATGGTCAGACCTGTACCCAATCCAGAGACAATGTTCAGCATCTGTGCTGAAAGGGCATCAAGTGCAGGTTGTCTTATGTCTTTGATGGAATGAGCGATGTCCACAATATACGACCCGGCTGCAGACTCTGGCAAGCTGTGGATTGGGTCTGCATGTAGTGAGGAGAGTGTTTCTTGGATGATAGAGGCCATGTTGATCACCATATTCTCTTTACTTTGCCCAGAGGATGTCACACTGCCCTGTATTCTATGACTGGATGCTGCAATAAATTAAAAAGTACATTTGATATTAACATTTTGAATTATTTGAAAAGTAAAAGTATTAATTCATAAATGGTATATAAGGGATTAGACCCTACATGTACAGATTCAAAGACATAACAAACAATATGGTGGACATATGTATGTCCCAGTTGCCTCACCTACTTCGAAATTAGACAGAAATACAAAAGTTTGTCGGGGGGGGGGGGGGGGGGGGGGGGGGGGTGGAAGTTGGAGGCAAATAATGAAACAGAGAAATGAAAGTATTACAGTGAATCATGCCCCACATACTAATTTCCTTGTAGACATTCTTTTTTAGGTGGGATCAAACAGGCAGAGGCTGTGGAGACGTATGTGACCAATACTAAAATGCTAACTTCAACTACTTAAAATTTAATTTCAATGGTGAGAGAGAGTGAGCTTTTACCATTTTTGGACTTCCGTCCACCCCCGTTCTTAGGATATTCATTTTCTAATGATCCTTTTTTCTAAAAATATTGGGGCCTCTGAGTTTTTGATGTTATATATAGGTTTTGATGGTAGGATATCCATATTTAAGGTTCCAGAGGCATAAGATAAGCTTAAAATGATCGTATTTATGTTAGTTCTTCACCTCCCCCCCCCCCCCACATGTACTTAAGTACCCAGTATAGAGAGCATTTACTTCTCGGCCATAGTGTGGAATAGCAGGCAGGAATTACCATTTTGTCCAGGTGAGCCAATGTCCGCCCAAGTGACACCTTTTTTTTAATGAATTTGATTTATTTTACTGCTTATTATACATATATAAGAGTAATATTGATAGCATTATTAAGTTTACAAGGCTTGGCATCCTAACAGATATCATAGTGGAGCTCTAAAGCTCCATCACTCCTCATTATTACTGCTATTAAGATTTGTGTTTGGCTCACTTTGCTTGTGGTCTATTTCAAGTTAATTTATAGCTATTGTAATTGTAATGAATATTGAGATGTTCACCATAGACCGCAAGGTTGAAAGGGAGCTCTAAAGCTCCATGGGTCCCCAGAACTTCTATGTCAATGGATGTACAGGAAACAATCTTTTAAAATGTTTCAGATGATTCAGTTTATAGCACCCTATCCTCCTGGATGATGGGATCTGCAGTGTCCATTACACAGATGGGGGGGGGGTGGTGGTTGAGGAGGCGGGATAATTTCTAAGAGAGGAAGATGAAGGTCACTACCCCATAGGGCAACTTCAGATTCACCAGATAACATTTTAAAGCGTCTATAAATGAACATATGCGTGTGTGTGTGTGTGGGGGGGGGGGGGGGGGGGTGCATAGCTTACACATATTACAGATAGCTCCTGACTCACTCCAACACAATTCAGTCTTTATGATTTGTCAATGGAAAATGTCTGGTCCAGTGACCTAGGCCCCCTGTGCACGAAGAGATGAAACATAAAGTAGTCCAGATAACAGTAAATATATTCAGAGCCAGTCCTTTCATGGTAAACACATGGTATCTTAGGGGGAAAATGTCCGCCCGAGTGACATTTTACCTATTTGTAAGGTGATTTCAATTACATTTACCAGGTTTACACAGATTTTTGCCTAACTAAAGCTATATACCACTTAAAAGTGGCAATTGATAGTGCCTAACTCTGTACTCCTGTTAACCTAAATGATACAACGATTTTAAATAATGTTGAATAATCAATTTTGTAGGTTAAAGTTGAGAGCGATAAACACCTCAAAATCAGTTTCAATTTGTTTAACTCTCCAATGCTTCAGAATTTTTTACTTAATTAATTTTTTTTTTCTATTTGCAACCGACTTATAAGACACTGGAGGCAGAGCCTACAGTAATGTTGGTGGGGGATGTGTGAAACTTGATGTGAGTCAAGGTGAGGTGTGAGTAGCTGTACTGCTGCTGCACAGCCACAGGTGTGAAAGCTGGAGGTGTCAAGGCGCCACAGGTGGTTGCAGGTGGGGTGGTGGTGGTATGTGCTTAAACTTTGGCCCTCTTAACTTGACCTAGTTAGGAGTGGTGTATAGCTTATGGGTATGTCATGGGCATAGGCTATACAATAGGTTGGTTTTAAGTTGGTTTACATATTAGTACTTATCATGGAGAAATAATAAGGGTGTTTGGAAAATAAATTAATACCAGTCTGTAAATAGAACCGGATGAATTCTTATGGTCTGGAATACAGTGTTACTCAACTTACTGCAGTGGATATAATTTACAGAGTAACACTAGTAGCTCCTATCTAAGTCCTTGTTAGTTTATCTAATGTTAAATGATATTGTAATTATAAAGTGAGCCGCGGAACCGCGTTTAAAAAAACAAAAAACGGAAATTGTATGTACATTTGCACTGCTTCTAAAAACCCTCTCAAATGAAACTGAATACACTTACCATTGAGACCGGAGAGCTTGTGAATCCTTTGCATATGTCCACGAAATCCAGCGATGGTTTTCAGGGGTTTTTCACACACCGGACACACATAGAGGGGCTCTTTGCCTTGAGTTCTCACTGGGGTTGGTTTCACTCGTTTCTTACAGGGAGGTTGTTGATTTTCTTTCTCATCTTCCTCACTCGTTGTATTCCACTCTTCTTGAGGATCTACTACCAGTTCCTCTCTGTCCATCTCGTCATCTGTAGTCTCCCATTCTGTCTCTGTTGCTGTGTAATCGCCAAGCAGTTCCTCGAGATCACACTCTCCCCATGAAATATAATCTGCATGGTTCTTTGGCTTACTTCTCATCATGACAAGTTTACAGTCTAGTGTCTAAGACGTTTGTGTATTGAGCTTGTAGGAAGTCCCAACACTCCTCCCCTTTTCTACAGGAGAGTTCTACTTCCGTGTGCGCATACGATGCGCCATCTGGTGTCAAGACTGCTAGTTCATTAATTTACCACTAGGGAACAAAAAGTTGTGCTTTCTTGACACTGGTAGCGCCACTAGATGTCTTGTAGTTCCAATAAACGCCACTAAGAGGTGTTGAATGCAGCCGAGTCAGAGACATTGTAGAACAAACACAGAGATAAGCCAGGTTTCCTATCCATAGTGTATAGGTCCGTGATCTCATTGAAGTAACTGTACATCATCCATTTTATCATCAATAAACAACTTTAATTGAAAATGAATGCGTCTTTTTGTGTGGTAAACTCTACCACAGTCTTGGTGACCTGGATTGGCAACACAGGGCGGCTGGCCTATCTATCTATGCCTCGCTATTGTTCTCTAGTTCCCGTTTTAGCCACCAGGGCGGCACCACCATAGCAGCAGATTGTTTTCTATCTTTAACCACTAAAAACTCATTGAAAGGTGCAAACATATTCATTTAGGTACTTGGTATATACTTTGGAAAGACTAAACAATAGGTTTCTCAAGCCTTGGTGGAAAGGAAAACATTTTGAAAGCTCTTTGATTGTTCTTTGCTGACCATTTCAAATACCATTTGTGAGTAGTGCTTGGAGGTAAAGTCATCCAATTTGTGCCAATTGTTTAGAAACTCCCAGCACACCTAGGGCCATAAAACCAACTGTTCTGAGCACTACTCAGAATATCATATGGTCACCCACTCAAAGTCAGGGTTCATTTAATTTTGCTTATATATCTAGCCTTGACAAACTGTTTAGTCAGTTGACTTCAGATATATATTTTTACACAACAGTTAAAAAGACAGAAAGGCAGAAATTGTAGGTGATTTTTTAGCTATTAGGCCTATAATACCCCTGCAATTTCTCAGCATTGCCGCCTATGGAGCCCCTGGTGAGTGGAATTGGAACTACATCCTATCTTGCAGATCACTCAAGCGTAGCCGAGGCATAGATACGCTAAACAAACACGGCCGCGTACCGTGTTTCCTATCCATAGTTACATGTCCGTGACTCTACTTATTAAAAACTAAAAAGGCTTACCCACAGTCCCCTGTACACTCGTTACAGACTCCTTACACCAACACCGACATTGCCTTGTACATATTCACCCTACCATTCTCCAACCATCTCCTGGCCACCCGCCCCACCATCCACCCAGCCACTCATTCAGCAGCGAATTCCAACATGATATGCAAATGTTAGTAAAGTAAAGCAAAGTAAGTCTAATTCAACCATTTGGTCGTTAACTAAAGAAACAAACAAAAACAATCATCCAGCCACCCACCCAGCCGCCCGTCACAACACTAACCCCTTGCCTATCTATTACTTATGCCACTCTCCCTATAGTATACGGTCCGATGACAGCTTGTGCTATATAAACAAGTTTAGGCCGAAGCCTACAGAACAATGCTGTTTTGAAAGTAAAATTTATTAAAAAAAAAACCACAAAAGAATAATGGCTTTATGATATGTAATTAATCAAAGGTATTGTTAGGACGTAGCTGAGGGTTATCTTGGTGGCAGCTAATGCTTTTTAAGTAAGCGCGATGTTTGACATCAGTTGACATCAGAGATCCGTGTCTATCATAAAGCCTAGGTTGTCATGTGATGATGAAGATATTTGGGCACTCCTTCTTTACCCGTCTATTTTTTTTAAACAGTTTAGGTAGGGTCACATTTCACAAAGTATCACATTTAATGAACAAGGCCTTCACAAAGGCCTTTTTGACGGAAGGACCTGGGTATTTTATAATCAAAACTGGTAATATAAAATTGGATTTTCCATGGTCTAACAAAAGGCAAATGACAGAAAACAGAGTTCGGAATAATCGGACAGTGACGTGAATAAGTGTATATAAGGGTTTCCGCAGTATTCTGGTGGAAAGTGACGGAAATACGACCACCAATCCGTTGGGTATATATATACGCCTGCTGTGACTAGTATACTCCAAAGTTATTATATATCAGGAAACGTAAAGTTTTATCCTGTGGTTGGAGATCATAATTACATAAATCCCAAAATGACCCTTTAATGATTAACCAAGCAGCCTCTGACAATTAGTGTTTTCCCCGTTGTCAGTCGCTAGCTATACGATTTGGTTGTTTAAGCAATCTTAATCTATATCATTTACAATGAACGAACATAGAAATAACCAAAAAATCTTCGTTCCTACCGCTTTGAGATAAATAGTCTATCTTTATAGGAAAAACTCTTAAGGGCATGTATTGCATGCTTAACTGAAAGCGGCTACTGCGAAACGTGACATTAGCCGAAAAAAACTCAATAGTTCACCAATCTTCAACATGGCCGTATTGTACATTTACAGCAAGGTGATTCGTACGAGACCGTCTCCGTGATAGTGTCCGCACATCGGTGTATGACCAACAACTCTCTTGTAAAGTGAGGCCTGATTGGTTTATGCAAGCAGAATGTGCTAGCTATGTGGTGGTAACCCATAGAATCCTATTTCTTCTTTTCAACTGTTCAAGTTAGGACCTGTATTAGCCACGTCACAATTCAAAGAATTATCTTCTCTCGTAGTGTATAGAGAGAATAGCGCAGCAATTAAAGTACCATAATATACGGGGATGCCAGTTGGGGTCAGAAAAATACATTGAAATATTTTCCATTGCAATACTGTATATACAGGGTTTTACATTACATACACATTACAGTGGGAAATAAAAAGGATTAAGGGAAGGATTAAGATTTTACATGGGTCAGCGGGGAGGTTCAGTGGGGGGTCATGGGCTGTGACTGAATTAGGTAATGTAGCAGTTGGTATGTCAATATTACACGACGAAAAATTATTTGTTATCCTCAAAATGAAAACGTGAATTTCAATGGAAACTTTGAAAACTGGCATCCCTGAATACATCCATCTTGTGGAATGAACATATATCTGCAAATCTGACGCAAGTGAGATGAAACGAGGAATAAAATACATATGAAATCAAGATAACATCATGCAACATGTGCCCCATGGTATTGTAATCCTAAAAGTTATAAAATCCCTTTGAATGCTAGCTTTAGGAAAAGGGTAAATTCAAATTAACCGGCGGTGGCTAAACTAATGTCTCTAAGTATTTGCAAGAAATGTGATGTTATCATTGCCTTCAACTCACCTCCGACGCAGTGCACCGATCCAGTGGATTTAATTCGAGCATCTTTCCTAAAAGGTCTATGAAATCGTCGCTGGCCGCTGTGAAGATAAGTTGTAATGGTGTTCCTGGGAATGGCTTAAACTGGATGTAGTCTGGTAGAGACGTCATACCCTATAAAAGGAAATCATATGGTTATTTTATATACCTATTTTCTCTCTCACTTATTTACCTTTTTATGCTCTATTTGTGGTCGGTTAAACCTCTTTTCAAATGTCACCCACCTCATCACTTGATTTGGTGAAATCTGTTCGTTCTGGGAATACACAACAATGACCCATACAGTTTACACACAGCCAACCTTGTGTGTAAATCTTTAAAAAAAACCCAGAACCAAATTGTTTCTAAAACAATAAACATCACTACCCTATTTCAACACAGAAATGCTAGTCGTATTTATTTCCTGTCACATCCCTGTCGACAGGGCCACTTTTGACAGCAGATTGAAGTGATACAAACACATATCTGAACTAGAATTTAGAACATTAAATCAATCATTTCACTTCATCACTATAACCCAGCAATGTTTGAGTTCTGATGTGAAAATTGTATCCCCACGGAAGAACTGTTTGTAAACGGAATGAGGAAAATAAACATTATTAAAAAAATTATCTACAACGGATAAAAATAAATAACAAAAAAAAAGATCATCACAATTGCTGTCCATCAGGGCAGCCTGAGGGTTCCTACCAATGGAACCGCTTTAGTTTTTATGCCCACAGCAGATTTCGAAGATCTAGCTCACTTAAGTGGTAGCTGACACACTGACCACACCTAGCCTCATCCGAATTATTCTAAATATTATGCCGATGTTGTATGACGTCTTTTACATAAATTCCCCAAGCGATAAACTAAGATGACAATTTACAGAGAAGAGGGATAATTTCATCACATTATTCAATCGCATTTTTTTTAATGCCAAAGTTTTTAGAATTTATCCTAAAAATTATAATTCGGTAAAGTATTGAACAAATATTTCTATATATTTTTAGAATTGCAATTTCCGACTCTTTAAAACAATATGTAACCGAAACAAAACATATACTCCTACCCTAAAAGGTTGATAGTTAATAAACTCACCGGCCAACTTTCTTCAGTCGGAGTCCGAGAGCTTGGAATATTTTACTGAGTTGATCAGGTCTGAATCACCCGGTAATAATGGCACCTGTATGAGGAGAGAATGGTTTTACTTTGAATAGAGAGGATGTGACCAATTCCACTTCGGGGAACACTGATATCAGTATCCTACTTAGTTCGACAATATCCATATTCCATAAACGATAACTATTTCAAATGTAACTGCTGGCCACGGCAAAATCTTGGTCTAATATGAAATATATGGACCAACGCAGAATTCTAATATCAATTTCAGAACACTACATAGAAAATTAAGATCAGATCAGCAACAAATTTAGTAACATACTCAATATTCTTTCAGTACTCTCAGTTCAATCTACAGTGGTTCAAAATTTCCCCTATAACGGGTGCTCCATTTGGAGTAGTCCCATAGTTGTATAGAGAGGAGGGTCTACCACAATCCGTCAGTAGTGGTGCTCGGAACACAAGTGATCATGTTTCAGACAGAAATCAGTAAGAGAGAGTAAAGTACATGTGTAAGTGTATATGACATGGGGAGGGGTCTGAGAATAAAACCATTGTCATTATACTCACTCTCAGCATCAGTTCTGCTAGAATACATCCGGTGGCCCACATGTCGACACCCGTGCCATAGTTCCGGGCCCCATACAACAACTCCGGCGGACGATACCACCTGAGTGAAGAATTCCATTATTAGTGACCAAAACAAACACTATCACACTTTGCTCAATATCCAGTATATATCAGGGATATTGTCGTCAAAATTGAGAATATTACTATTACTTATTATTATGGATGATACTTTAATACTTTCAAGTTGTGATGAGGAGAGTAGTTTACCTTGTGACGACCTGATGCGTGTATACACGGTTTGGCGATCCGAAGAACTTGGCGAGACCAAAATCACCTATTTTGAGAACTCCTTGCTCATTTACCAGTAAATTGTTTGGTTTCATATCCTGCAAAAGAAATACCGTCATACGAAAACAATCTTAATAACTTACAATAAAATGCTTATTTCGTTTTCGATTTTTTTAAATCATGAACATGATGATATGTTCAGAAATTGGTTGCAATTGTCGTGTCTTTTTGCCAAGAACAAATGCAAAAGCGATTCCACTTACTACTGGCCCAAGATTGATCATTTCTTGTGTTCTTTTATTTATCAATTTAACTTAATAATACGTTTTTATCTAACTGCTGGCAAGAGAATATACAGTACCTGGTTTATCTGAATACGCAATCATCAACTAATTGTAACTTCTAATGTTGATTACACATAGCTAAATATGAAACATGAATTTTGATACTTACCCTGTGGAGTATCCAGTTATTGTGCAGATATTCTAACCCTTTTAGAGTCTGAAGTATGTACGCCTTAATGTGTCCTGCCGTCAATACGATGGTCGAGTCTTTGATAATTATCTGCAGGTGTATCATCGAAAAATAATTAAAATATCATTTGTGTCTATTGATCATTTTAAACTTGGTATTTACTTGGAGAAGTAAACACTTCTTAAATAGAAGGAAAGCTACATCTTTGAATCTTCGAACTTCTCTCATATGTTTGTATTTAGAAAATAATACCACTTTGGACGCTTACAAACCTTACAAATATATTGATGTGTAATCGAATGAGACAATCTAATAAAATTGAATAGGACATATAAGGAAGACAAAACCGAATGTGATCATGTCTTATATTGGAATACTCATTCTTACCTCCAAATCAGTGTCCATGAAATCAAAAACCAAACTGACGTTGGACTTCTGACCAAAAACGTCTACAAGCTGTAACAAAGCATTAGGTTGTGCTACTAATAT
Source organism: Alentia gelatinosa (assembly GCA_950022655.1). Lineage (NCBI taxonomy): Eukaryota > Metazoa > Annelida > Polychaeta > Phyllodocida > Polynoidae > Alentia > Alentia gelatinosa. The sequence goes on along the minus strand of OX465583.1, from coordinate 42,355,366 downwards.
ATGTCAAAACAAAGGCATGGTATGTGGTATTGATGGAAGAATATCTATAGAATAAAGTAAAGAGGATACACATCAGACCAACAAAAAGGTTATCAACTTGATATCAGGAAGTCAATAGACTACCTTGTTCTGTTGGCATAGTTTACGAGTGAACATTAAAAATACAAATTTATGACATTCATAACCTGTCCTTATATCTATGTGTTTCACGCATTGAAATATAATCATGTACTAAAAAGTAACATCACCTTGCTGGTTTATTTCCACCACAGGAAATCAATTGACAGCGACTACCTTGTTGTATTGGCATAGTTTACGAGTGACCATTTACAATACAAATCTATGACATTCATAATATGTCCTTATATCTGTCCTTATAATATGTCCCTATATCTATGTGTTACACACACTGAAATATAATCATGCACTAAAAAGTTAGATCAACTTGCTGGTTTATCAATTGAAAGTTCTTATTTTGCGCTTTAAATGCGCCAAGGAAATGTACCATTTCTGGTGACTAGCTTACCCCAATTATGTTGAGGTGAGAGAGCTCCTGCAGAAGTTTGATTTCCCGAAGGGCCGTTCTGTTGATTCCATCCTCTGCCTCTGCCCGTGTCCCTATTTTAATCTACACAAGCAACGAAAGAGCATGGTCCATTATTCACCAGAACTGAAACATTCATAAATTACATAGTGGCAAAGTTTTATGGCATAGTACAACTGCATATTTGCGTCTACCAGGAAATATACTGCTTTTTTGACGAGTGGGAGCTTTTAACCACCTTGCTCAAAATTACAAATTTGCTTCCCTGTTTTCAAGTATTGAGTTACAACGATACTGATCATTGTTATCATTGAAAACTATTAAAATTTCTACTATACTACCAATATTTATGTTATTCATCCCTATTTGACTTATGATTATAATATAATGGACGGAAATCTTCATGTAAGTAGCTGATTATTTAAATTTCATGGTATCTGTACTCATCATGAAAGAAAGATCTCGTCAAGACGCAGTAAGGGAATACAGCAACAACATAATTTTCTCCTCCCGAAATAGGATCTGTGGGCAATTCTAGGATGAATTGAATTAGTAGATACCAAATAAGGAAACTAAAAGTTCAGTGAGATTTCAACATGTATATATAAAGGTACTTACTTTTTTTACAGCGACAATCTTGTCATTTCTAGCTTTGTCTTTGGCTTTATATACGGTGGCGAACTGAAATATGATCAGCAAAAGCTATCAAAGTAAAAAAAAAAGGTATGTCTCCTTCGGCAAGGCATTTTAACATACCTAATTTGTTTTGAGCCATATTCTTGAAACTTAGTCTCAGGTCCTCTTTGTCTACTAGACAATGCCATATACTATTACTAAACTAATAAGTAGCAGTAGATCGACAAGGATAAGGGCAGCTAAGGAATGTGGTAAAGTTGCAGATTCTTAGAACCTCCTGTCCCTTCCTTGTGGCTATAGTTTAACATATAAAGTTTACACGATTATTGCCAGTAAACTATTGAATATAATTAGATAACGACTATACTTTCAATACTCGTATTAGGCAAAATAAATATAAATAACCTAACATAATCTTAGTTCCTATATTCTGTCTTAAATTGTCGGGATATAGTTGATTGCAATCCTTCACTGTCGACAAGAACAAAGTTTCTACAATATGGCACAGAGCCTTTCATGCATTGCTGCCGCCGTCAGCCCCCAACACCGAACATGCAGCGCCCCCTTTTATACAAAGTCTAAAATATCACAGAGGTCAGCTTCTGACTGGACTTCTGACACGACTTCACAGGACAAACGCCCTGTTAGTGTTAGCCCTCTAACGGACAGCCAGTGAAGCAAGGTCTGGGAGCTGTTTCAAAACGTGGGTTAAGTCTATGGTTTTGAAACAGCTCCCTGATCTGTGTGAATTATGGTGACATTTATAAATACAAATTCCATAATACATAAATGGGGAAGGGCCTTCCATGAAATAGGTATACATAATACAGTGTGGGAAATATGGGTCCAAAAATCAGAAATCTGAAAAAGTGATAAAAAAAAAAGGTGTTCTCTATGAAAAAGTACGGTATTACTATTTATAGTGTTATTGTTAAACGTTGGAATGTTAGTCCACATTCTGCGGTATGTTTGGTCTCAGAGAATTTTCCCCTGCATCGGTGTCTACTAATATCGCACATCACAAAACTGTTTAGGTAAATGTTTATAGGTTTGCTAGGCGTTGGGGTGGGGGAGCCTGCAACAATGCAGTTTGGGTCGTGCCGTGACTAGGATGGCCTCAGTGTAGAAGTCCCTGGTGCTACAACTACGCGCAATCTTCTGAATGTTACTGTTCGATTCACATTTATTTAGTTCGCCCTAAACAACATGGTGTTCTATGTATGTCAACAAAACTTACAAACCAACAGCTCCAATCGTAAAGTAGTTGACTGAGAACAAGAGACTATGAGTCTGGCTGATACAGGATGACACGCACTGTAGGCAGGCAGAGTTTCTCGATCTCGAAGAACTCGCCCTGGAGGCTGGATGGGTATCAGACGATTCGCACTGGCAGCCCATTCGCACCCGACGATTCGCACTGTAAACAAACCGATTCGCACTCGAAATCAAAACAACAAAACGCGATGTGTTGCACTAACGAAAAACGGCTCATTATCATGTTCCCTTTCCTGAAGCACAATATAAACTGTCCGACTGTTTCCATCATGTATTCAATTAATTCCCAATCCTTTTCTGGAGTTTTTATGTCCAGTATTCACAGAAATATGCCATGAGATGTCTAGGACTAGAGACTTGGTTTACGTTCGTTTTGGCGGCTGTCGGCCGTTTCCGACTATCACTTGGCAAACTGTGGCATCCATTGGGACATAGCATTGACAAAAGGATTTGAAATAGGCATTCTCCGATCCGGCTTGACACTTCCGGTTCAAAATACCCTCCAAATCATGCAAATTCACCTGACAACGGATCGATCCGCCATCTTGCCTGGTGAATACAAAGCGCTGTCAGAGTCTAAAATGGCGAAAAACTGTATTAATCAACCTTCTCTTGTGCATTCTGTACTTGTAATAGTTAAAACTGGATTATTTACATTGGTCAGACATAATTTAAAAGTGCCAACTCGAAGGAAATCGCTTTTTTCGACGATTTGTTGACATCGAGTTTGTAGTCTAACTGGGGATACCACAAAGTCATTTGATCTGAAATTGCGAGGGAAGTCTGATTTTGTCAGGAGAAATTCCTCAGACGTATTTAAAACATCCTCACACTTTCAAAAGTATCATAAATGGCCGTCGAAACGGCTCATAGGCTTAGCACTGCGGAGGTGTGTCTCCAAAATGGCCGCCAAGGCGGTTCGTAGCGCCACCTACTTCCAAGCCGGATCGGAGAATACATCATTACATACCTATCATGCCATTTGCGGAAATTGCGTCATTTGTACAAATTGTAGCTTCTTTTGCAGAAATTGGCATGGTTTTCACAAAGGGAAACTGAATTTTTTCGCCATTATCGGCCGTTTTCGCGCTCGCGGCAAACAGCGTGACGGACATCGGCAAATTCTGGTATTTTCTTTCGAAAATCAAAATATAAACTTCTTCATTGTGTTCTGCACGCCTTTAGCTATCTAATGTTTTTTTATCTCGAGTCATTACGTGAATTATTTCACAACTTATGAGGTTAGAAGTACAGAGTGTCAAACCCAACTTTCTTTGTTAACATTTTGCGCAAAGCATCGCTACCATTCTAATCGCGAATGTGCAAGAACTGGCAATAATTTAGGTGATTCCAAGTAACTATGAGTGAATTAATCTACTGCCAGTAGTACTGGTGAAAGTCTGGCTAAGTGTTGTACTATTTCATCATTATCAAGGGGTAGTAAGACCGAGTTCGACCTTTTAGTGCGAATCGGTTAGTGCGAATCATCCGAGTAGCAGTGCGAATCGGTTTTCAGTGCGAATCGTCGTACATTCGGCTGGATCAATCATTGTTTGGCATGTACCGTACGATATGAGCGAAAATAGGGGACTTTGCGAATTTCTACGTCTACGGAGGGTTATTTTTCTTTTTTCACATAACCATTATTTATTTATTGTACTGTTATGTTATGCGACTACTCTGACCTATAACTCACCTGTCCTTCACCAAGAAATTCGATCTTTTCATAGCGGTCTGCGCGGTCTTCTGCCATTCTTCGCTGGTTAATTCGGTTAAAGTACGAGGAGTGCTTCGCGCTTGTTATCGCCGGTTTACAGCTACGTTTGCAGTAGTCTCTTTCACGACCGCTTGGGGCGCACAGGGCAGTCATGCCACACTGCACCGCTAGAGCAACCTACAGGTTTTGTGGAGCGATAAACCGGAGCGGCGCAGTGTGCAGCCATGCATGATGCCGTCTGGTGAAAGTCGACCGCACTACAGGCTACGTTTGCAGTCCCTTGGGTACACTGGCCGCCAGAGCTACACTACATGTAGGTAAAGAATTCACCCCTTTATCTCACCCCTGGAATAAATGTCCATAGGCTTAACATTGGGAACTCGTTCTCCATGCCCCTACAAGTATTGCAGTCCGTTCTCCATGGTCTATATCCTGTGTGTCGTCCATTCTTTTAGTGTGTACAGGGGTGAGATAAATACAGAAAGCAACTCGTTTTGGTCAAAGAAGCTGCGACTTCGACCAAAACTTGTTGGTTTCTTCTTTAGATCTCCATTCAGGGGTGAACAGCTGTTCTATGTTATTATATTAGGTGAGGCGCTAAGCAGCTAGGGAACCAGCGAGGAAAACTGAACAAAATGGCTGGCTTTGAGAACCAGCCAAGATCTACTGGAAAACTACCTTTAAATACACAGTTATACATAATAAAGTACCGGTACCGGTAAGAGACAACTATTTTGAAGGTTGGCAAAGACAAATGGGTATATATTTTATTTATAAGTCGCAAAAATTGATATGGAGAAACCAAACAAGAGTTAGTCATGTTGTTGTTTATTGCACGACGGCAAGATCGCGATATTACTGCGCGAGGCAAAGCCGAGAGCAGTAATATGTGATCTTGCCGGAGTGCGATGAACAATAACACTACTAATTCGAGTTTGGTTTAGAATTTATCCTACCCCGTCCGTCTAAATTACTTCTACATTAACAAATGACGTCATTTGTCAAGTGTATCCCACTAGAGCGATATTTTTCATTTTTCTGAACTCCAGACCGAATACAGTGACCCAATGTTAAGCCTATGGAGTTTTTTATTAGGGGTAGGATAAAACACAATACTGCCAACTGAATCAATGAATATCAAACTAGATTTTGTCAGATCCCTGCAAACAGTGACCACACAATGTTAGATGGCACTATCTTTCCTTATGTGCTGTTGGTATGTGTACTATTATAAACTATGTAGCAGAGGCCAGATACAGAAGCCATAATCATTACAGAAAATGCCATAGAAGAAGGTGTTGCAAAAGTTAGAAAATCACTGATTCTGATGCCAGTTACTATATGGGCAGAATGCAAGTTTTGCTGTTTTCTGAGGATGTCCTGACAGTTATGTAATATGCTATCATAGTAAATTATTTGTTGAATTTGCGGTTATAAAAGGATATCTGCTACCAAAATAAAGGTCTGAATAAGCAAATTGAAGGTATTTTCTCATCAGTAACCTTACTGTGCTGATTTGGGAGTTTGTTGAGTGAAATTCATCAAAATAGTCATTCATCAGGAGCAACTGTTATTTACCTCACATTTTTTTCAGGCAGCTTTTGTCTTATCAGGATCCATTTGTTGAAAATATGTACGGTACCTTTCTGGTGACATTACAGATTACTAAGGACATAAATGACAATACAAGGATGTGCAATAACCCTGTGATAGTCTCTGCCTAAATAGGCCCACAAGGTTGCTGCTAACTTTAGTAAGATGATCATTGAAGAAGTCTTAGTATGATGAGCCCACACTCCACAGACATGGCACTACCAGGTGTTACAGTACCTCACTTATCATCTTCTCTGCCACAATCACCATGTAGACTTATATATATTTGTAAATTTCTAAATTCTGCAGTAAGAGATCAGACATCATTGGCCTCTAAATTGTATGATTTATCTAAAATACACAGCTCTAGAATCTCTTATGTGGGTGAATCACAAAAACGTAAATCATTGAAATTGAAACGTCCCCCCCCCCCCCCTCCAGGCAAATGCCCTCAAATGAAATGCCCACCCCCAGGAAAATATCCCAAAATAAATGCCCCCCCCCCCCCAGGCTAATACCTCTGAATAAAAGCACCCCCCAAGAAAATACCTCTAAATAAATTGCCCCCCCCCCCCAGCAAATAAATAATGAACGGTCCCTAAGTAACAAGGTGGGCTAAGGGGGGGGGGGGGACTTTATTTTGGGGCGGGGGGTATTTCATACCATATCATAAGAAATTACCTTAGTTGTACTACTATGATTAGGATTAACCCTTTAGGGACGGCCGCCTTTGGGAGAACTGCAGGCTGGGGGGCGGCTCCTTGTGTCTGGGTATACTTCTAAGGGACGGGAGAATGTTCTCTGAACCCAGAATATGATAAATATCCAGTAAATGATGCCTTAAGGCATCATTTGCCCTCAGCTGGGTGATGCCATTATCTGCCCTTAGAGGGTTAACACACAAGGCAACTATAGTTGTATCACTCCAGACTGGAGTTCAGTCTCTATGGTCACAGTCCTGTTTCTCTACTGAGATATGAGTGTGCACCCTCCCATAGCCTGACTGACTGATGTGGAAGGAGACAATGTTCAATGGACAATCACTAGAACATTTGCCCGAGAATCAATGCAGTAGAATATGATAATTAGTTTTCCTTCAACATTTATGAACTAGGAGCATTTATTACAACATCAAATGCTATAAAACACCCCTGTTGCTACTTATTTCATCAACGTTACCATATTTATAGAACAGCACTATGAGCAAAAATGAACTCTTCATTGAGAACTCTACAACAAGAACTTGAAGGGGTTATTCGTTCAAAAAATGGGACTCTGTCTTCAATCTGTAGTGCCACACCAGGGGTTGACCCACTCATACCAAGGATCCCACACACTACCATATATATGCCAGACTATAACAAATTGCTAGAAAATCTGTATTTGCATATCAATGATACTGCTACCAGAAACAGTGAAGGTCCTACAAGGAAGCCTGGTGACTACCAAACAAGGGCACAAATCAAGAAAGCAGTTGATGTTGGAAATCTGAATGTGAACAACCAAGTCTCAATAAGTGACTTCAGTGAGAATTGGGTTCTAGGAAGTCAAGCTGTATCATTAATCATATGGGTACAGGAGAGATGGCGGCTTCCAGCATGTGTGCTAGCTGCTGACAACAGCCTTGGTTTGGCAGGTGTACAGTGTACGAGATACAGCCGATAAATGCTCTTCTACGATGGCATATATTTGATTAAAGTGATTAGTTTCGCGCAGTGACGGCAATGAGACAAAGGTCTCATACGGTAGCAGCATCATGTAGAAATGCTATTTAAAGGATATGATGAATATGACTGGGAAAAGCTACATGGTGAAGGTAAGCTTGACAAACTGTCGGCAGCAGTCCTGTGTATATATATATATATATATATATATATATATATATATATATATATATATATATATATATATATATATATATATATATATATATATATATATATATACTTGGAACACCATTAGTTACCTATAACTGGCAAAAAAAGATTAAATAAAAAATATCATAGCACAAGTGGCCACAGGAATTAGAGTGTAGGATCTCTACTAGGAGAGTGCTGACAAACCTTGAGCCGTGAACACGCTGTCTGGTGGATGTTGGCTGTACAACAGGCTATGTTTGCAGTAGATTGACTACGCTGGCCATCAGAGCTATACTAGGTTAGTTAGACCATGGGTGCCTTGACACAGTAGCAGAAACTGTATGTTATTCTCCTACCAGATCTTTCATACTGCTTGCAGCGTGTGTTATGTCTTAACCTCGAGGACAATTTTCCATTTTCTTATTTTCTTTCCTGTCTATTTTTTTAATGATAATTTCATAATGAACATAATCTTGGTTTCTTTATCAATTTGTTAGCTAGGAATATTTCCTATCAAGTATGTCTGCTTTTAGAGTACTGGTATACAAAGAACAATTTTGGATATCGGGAAATATTATAAACTATGAATTAATACTCATTACAAGACATTGTTAGATTAGATAATTGATAGCATAGTCTAGCTCCCTTGATTCTTCATCAAAATACTCAAAAAAAGAAAATAATAATATGAATGAGGGTCTTTAAGAGTACTGCAATCTCCATCCACAGGGGCCATCCATAAATGATGTCACACTTTTGGAGGGCATTTTTAGGACCCCCACCCCCTGTTACACTTCGGCACATATTTCGTATCATCCCCAAAAATATTATGTTACACTTTCCAAAACACCCCCCCCCCCCCCTCCATTTTCGTTCTTATGTTAGCATGTTGAAGCATAACATAACGGTTATCATATCATTGACAAAGCCACTGTAATACAACATTAATTTAGAGGGAGATGGGACAAAAAGCCTGATTTCAGAGACCACTGAAAGGCTATTATTAATCTGCCATATTTTACTGTAGTAATTATCATTTTAGGCATCTTGTATCCCTGGCAGACACCTGTCCTCATTGATCAGCAACAGGGAACTCTTCCAAGTGTAACAGAAGTCTCTGCTATCACACTTAACCACTTACAAGTAGCATATACATGTACTGACTTTCTTTGGTGTGGAGATTCTCCTATTTAGCTGCCCTTTTTTGAGTGTTTGACTATTAGTGGATTTGTGTATGCAGCCTTAACATGATATGTATCCATAACTGCTTATGAACACCCTTTTCCCAACACCTTTCCAGCATGGGCAAAGTTGCCTCAAAGGTCTTGGAATTAGAAGAAAAGAAAAAAGACTTGACTAAGTCTATGTAGAGCCAGGAGAGGCGCAGGCGGCCTGACTGTCAGTTCAAGGTCTTTACAGCATTATGTAAGAAGTAGTTACCAGTCCCTTATTTCATTTGGAAAGGGAACCAGTCTAACTTAGGGGTTGGTATGGTTCAACCCAGGTCTTGTCCACAAAATCTCACTCACAGACCATGTATTTTTTTCATAAATGAATTCTGAGAGCAGAGCAGAAATACTTATCAAGAAATATTCACAGCTCACCAAATTGATAACAAAGTCTACCTTTATGGTTATATTGTTTCAAAATACACACAAAAGGAATCAAGAATGAATAAAAATGGCATCCATCAAGAGTTGTATCATTTTCTTTATATGTGCATCAATGTGCACCAATGTGCATCAAAGCTAAGCGATTCATCCAGGGTTAGTCCTAAATAGTTATAACTGTTCTTGCGGTTGAGTAGAGTGCACCCAAAGTCCACCTCTAGTTTTGGTAAATGGGACTTGCGAGGTGGCGCTGAAAACCATCGAGTGCAGGTCTTTTTAACATTAGGTTTAACACGTTAGTTTGATACCATCTCCATCCTCCAAAAGGGCATTTGCAACGCATGGGTTCAAGTCACTACAGTAAGTAAGTATATCATTCGCATATTGTATATGTTTGAGAGTATTGGATGATATACCCATATCATTTGCAAAGCCTAAGAACTGTGGGTACGCCAGAGAAAATATTATGTGTTTCAGATATAGTACCATTGTCTATTACTTTCTGAATCCGAGAACCATTCTAGCTAGTTGTGGGTAGGGTGCAAATTCAAGGATCTCGAGCTTGGCCAACAACAAAGAGTGCAGGACCGAATCAAACGCCTTGCAAATATCCTCATAACACGCAGCTCTAATTTTTCCATCATCCCTGTCACAGTATAGTTACAGGAAATCTACCTGCATGTCACCATGTGTGCCTTTAGATGATAGTTGTCCTTTAATACGATGCGTTCAACCTTTTGTTCTTCTTCCTTTTTAAACAGCATAACCTTCCGACCCTCGTCCTATTTCATAGAGTCCGTGCATACTCTACTACAAGCCAGGTTATATGACGAATACGGTGTCAGCTACAATAATTATTGCTTTACATTTAAATGCATATATCTTGTCTGTAACATATATGTTATGGTCTGTGCTATGATAGAGATCAATATGAATTTTGAATTTTTGCTCGCTCGAGTTTTTGCAGATTTAAAGACATTTCGAGGTAAATGTATGACTCATATGTCATACATCCGACTGCGGGGTCACCATTGGGATTACGTAAAGCCCTAATTTCCGAGGTGTAAGATATTGTGCTCTACCACACCTCATTAGCACCTTTTGAAATCATCTTTTTTGGCCTAACCTTTTGTAATGCGACCTATGTCCAAGCATACTGCTTGTATAGTTCCGGCCCTTGAATCACACACTTTTATTTGATACTTATTTATGATCATGCCCACGTTCTGAAATATAAGCAGTATGACGAAATGAAACGTAATATAGACACAAGAAAGCGAGTTAAGCGTAGAGACATTTATTGCACAAAAGAAACTAGCCGGTTTGATGAAGGTTGAATAATGATATTTATACATTATGACCCTGGGGATAAAATAACTTTTGTTTTTCTTTGGCCAACCCCCTGTTTAAGTAAAGTCTTGTAGTAATTACTCCCCACAAAGAGACAAGAAATAAATTTCTACAGAAAGACTGAACCATTGTAAGGACCAACTGTAAAACAGAAAACTGGTCTGTCTTATCACAGGGGTTAATGTAAATGATTGGTCAAAAATGAAACACGTCTGTATCCTGTAACGCATATTGCACTCTTACTGCCTTCTATAATTTCTAGCGTTGGGAGCGTTCTTCCTTGACATCAAGAGTTACAGTTTTATAACAATATAGGATAGAATATATTATCAACAAATCCTAGCACTTAAATCAATACTACAAAAAACGAGTGTATAAATATATATGTATCATGTGTATATATCCACATATATATTCTATATACGAATAAGTATATATACATATATACCATGATGTATGTACTTCAATAATCATCAACGGCCCATTTTGTCGCATGAGGTTTCAGAGATCAGTTATTACATATATACACATCGGCAAGAAGTTGCCAACATGAAAAATACAACAGAAGCTGATTTTTATTATTATACACATATATCAGGTGAAACCCTTTTTGTACAGTAACGTCCTTTGTGAATTGTAGGAGTAGCGTGTTTCACAACACAAAAATATGGGGGAAATGTCTGTCTTGCAAAATTTTGTCCATGATCCTTGTCCCCAATTTTCAGGTGGCATTAACATCACTTTGCATGAATCTGCACGTTTCCTTTAGAGAAGAAACTGGAGTCTTCACAGGAAGAAAAACGCAGGCACAGGATATGGTGACGTAGCGCACAAGATATGATGACGTGGCGCACAGGATATGGGGACACTGCCGCCGACATCAAGCGAATGACTCAAAAAATGGCACCTAGCAGTGGTCAAGGGGGTATGTGTCATTTACAAACCTCCATATCATAACTTTACCATCGAGAGGGGTTAGGGGTTTGGGTATTTCGGCAATATTTAATTAACGTCATCACTTTTGTTTATAAGTGTGGTTTGTTTTCATTCACTAGACTCATCACAGAAAGACAACCAATTTGTAAAGCGTGTATTTTCTATGATGTATGTATACAGCTCTCAGGGATCACCACCAGTGTACGTGCAATCTATACGTCCAGCATAGTAGGACCATCGGGGGAATTTCTAGACTGCAAAAGTGACCTGTACTTCAGGAATGTTCTGCGCCTTCTCTGTCACACATATGAGTGCGGACTAGCCATATACAAGCACATATCTTCCTACAGGCTGCTTACACCTCTCATATAACCGTGTCACTCTCCGTCCAGAATCACGAACCCATTCCCTGACGATTGCACAATAAGCCTATGGGGGAAACGTTCATCACCACACAATAGTAATTAATAAGTTGACGGTAACTACAAGTCTGAGGCTTAAAATATATCTACAAGAGTTCATTTTGTATCCACTGCAACGATGTCGTTCCTGCTGAAATCATAGGAATGCTGTACTACTGATCAGTGAGAGAGAGACCGATGTGCCTACCAGACACACGCACACATTGGGCTCGCCTTTAGCAACTCCTCTTCCAGTAATGTCAAGCCATTTATGTAGCTTATTGTATAAAATTTGATCAACGCACGCACGCACCTTTCATAGTTCATATCCTTGTACAAGTCCATATATATATATAACAATATAAACAGGTCCTCTCGCAGCACAACACCCTCTCTCAGAGCAAGGTTTGGAAGATACTTTTGTCAAACCTGGACAATAAAACCGGCGGCTATTAATATAACCCACACACAGCCTACAGACGGGGCGCTTCCGACGGCTTTACTGGTCGCTCAAAATTGGTTTGGCAGTTCTGGTCATTTCATAGAATCATAATTATCATTACTTATTCGTTTCCTGTCTCTATGATACATTTCAAATATATATGATATATATATATATATATAGCAAATAAGTGTATAGACATTGATCCTCGTTTATGATTTCTTCTCTTCCGTCAGAATATGATCTCATAAAGGCAGAAAAACGGTCTGCCTATTGATATACTACTGCTTTGACTCCTCGAATGGTCCCTTGCAATGGGGCATGCCCATGTCTTGGGGGTTCTACCTGACCTGTCAGTAGCCCAAGCTGGCGGAGATCTCATCTCGGAGGCATGGCTTTCCCTGCACACAATATGTCACATTCTGAACCTTTTAGACACACAAAAAAGGCTGAAACACCCGCTGGACTTGCAACCTTAATCCGGATTAAATTGAATGATCCCTCCTCTTCCAGACAGTGCCCTCAAATCCGTGTTTTATCACAACTGAAAAGCTTCGTGGCAGATATGATTTCCTTTGACAACATTTACAAAATATATTTGAAAGACTCTACATGAACAGTAACAATTAATATCTTTTATCATTATACAATTCCTATGACACAAATTATGCAGTGGGGCAAAGTATACGCGGCCCGTCATGGAAATGTATTAGCTGGTATACTACACTGTCCATACTTCATGATAGGCATGGTTTGTCGCAAAGCTGACCACTACTACTTGAATATTGAAAATGTCCTTTTTGCCTACATTCCGTCATATACCTTTATACCACCACGAACACAGTATAGTGTCCATTCAAATTACCCACACTTTTATTTAAATCTCATGTTGAGAAATAAAAGATAGAAAAAGAAAACCCACAACTTATCCTTAACTGGTAACAACCTGATGTATAAAACAAAACGGTATGAACACAGAAAAAAAGTCAACAAAACGTACTTAAAAATGTCCACTTTTGACAAGTTGAGTCTAGCCAACGTTTTTAGCTTTGTTTGTTGGGTCGACTCGGGAGTCGGGATTGTTGGCGTTGACCGCCTCCCCCAGGTTACGGGGGTTTGGGCGTGGCCGCTGGTGGGCGTGACCGCATGTGGGCGTGACCGCGAGTAGGCGTGGTTGCGCGGGGGCGTGGCCGCAGGTGGGCGTGGCCAGAGGCTCAGCACGCCGACTGAGACGTAGTGTTGGTGACGGACATCCGCGGCTGTCGTGGCTCGATCTCCAGTGACGCTTTATATGTCTCCTCGTCGTCCAGCAACCGAGTCGTGTCCAGCAGGTAGTTGGTAACCTGTGACGGAGGGTGGACCAATGCACGCGTAAGCCATTTTAAAGGGGAAAACTATACATACAGAACACGATGTATTTAAAACCAACCAGAAGATATCTGGAATTACAAGAGCACATGTAGGTAAGCACCGATAGAGCCACACTTCAGGCATGTCTAAACTAGTCCGTCAGTATCGCGCCCTGTTGAAGGTCACATGGTTCAATGCCCTTAGAAGCCGTTTTGATATATTTTCACTTTAAAGGGCAGCAGGTTATAACAAGGGGTGAGTTATTCCCTTAGTAGGAATGAGAATTACTTGTCGGACAAAGTTGCCTGTACCTCCTTCAATGGGAGCAAGAGTATTTTTAATCAAAACAACGATGGGGGTATCATCAATGGAAGGGAAGGTCCAACGTTGAGACAAGGGGTAATGTCATTTGATATACATGTACTGCCAAATATTTTATGAATGCATGTCATATATAAGGTAAAATGAATAAGTAGCATCTGATAATGTGGCCTTTATCATCTGATATGAAATGTAGTTAAATACATGTACACCTCATTTACACTTTAGAGGAATGTTAAAGAGAGCAACTCGTTTGCCAATGCACCCGCTAAACCTAATACGTTTTGAGGGCATGTGCGGACGTCCATAATAGCTTGAGCTATTTTCGGTTTATACATTAGCCTAAGGCAGTCAATTACCTACTTCAATACATGTATATGGGGATAGGAGGTGGCTTACCACAATGAGTTGTGAAACAGGACGATCGTTAAAGGTCAATCCCTACACATCTGTTTCAAAAATATAGAAATGTCGAACGGTTTGTTGGAGACGCTTACCCTTTTATGGTGCTCTATTCTATATGCCGTCTGTTGAAACACTTGGATCTCTCTAATAACATGGGCAATCTGAAATAGATAAAAGTACATTGAGTACGTTCAAGATCATCTGAAGTATGATTTACGTAGCATGTCCCAAACTACCATTCATTATGAAATACTAAACGGATGATGTTTTCTTAGTGAATATTGGACTGGACAGGAATAATCCAAGAGCCGGATTTTTATATGAGATAAATTAAAAATGCAGTGATCTTTCATGGTTTGACAATATCATACTCTCCTCTAAATTCCCGACCTTTTGGAATATGATATGAAGGTCGTCAACATGTATGCTCTCAAGTCAGACATATGTTTGCGAGTCATTTACTCATTTACAGTCTACCATAATTATCCCATATGCAATAGAGTACCTAAGGTTCCAACTGCAATAACTAGAAAAGGCACAAACCATTCTCATTTTCGAGAAGTTGATGAGGTGGTCTTCAGTGACATTGGGTGTGCCTTCCTCGATAAACGACAAGTCCGTCAAATACATGCCCAAATATGGAATGCAGGGCGGGTCGCTCCGGTGTAACGCGTCGCGCATGTTCCGGAAACGACCGTCAGAGGACACCAGCGTCTGTAGACGCTCGATCATCTGTTTAGTCTGTAGATAGAAAATGAAATAAAAGAGAACGAGTCAGTAAGGAGAGACTTGCATCGTGGCTTTCATCAATATATATGGTCTGTTTGGAATATTGATAACCATTTGAGACCCATTTCAGACATCATGCCAAGGAATTCTAAATATAGCACCAAGATACTGCGTCATCCGAGAACAGACCCTATGTATGGATGATACACATGGCATATCACTTATCTTGAATGCATGAGCAACCAGTATTTTCATCAATTAATTATAGATCCATGGATTTTGAACCAATGATATAGCATGCTCTTTTTCCGATTGCTCTATCTGATGGGTTGATATTTGAATACAACGATACATACAACGCGGTAATTTGGTTGGCTTTGCTTACTTGTTTTGATAGTTTTTCCCACGTCTTCTTGAGCCTGTAGACTGAACTGTTGACGAAGGCGGCACAGATCTGCAGCACTCCATTAAAGTTGTGCATACAGCGGCAGATATCGGCGATGGCGGCCCACTTCTCTATACACACCACGCGGTCCGCCATGCTCTGCCGCCCGACAATCTCAGACACCACCAACCGGCTCACCTGTCAGCACGTAACACATTCTTGTAGATGCCATGCACATTTAGAGACATACATTGTAATACACTGGAAAGTTTTGGAAAGCTGATATAAGCTTTTTATACCTAGGATTCACTTGGAAAGAGAATTCTTTTCATTTTGTGAGCCCTCGGCACTGCAGCGGTTGGCAGCGGATGGGCTCCCGTATGCGGAAACTGCGTTTGTCTATGCAACACGGCATCTTAATTCTAACTTATAGATGCAACTAGTTTTTTCGCGTGTTCTGAACATATCAATTTCATTCTTTAGCCGAGAAAAAAAGGTAACCTGAAATAAACCGGAAACTGGTATTCCCGTGATCAATAGCACAGTTATGTATGTCAATTTAAGTTGTTTTGGGGGGATCTTTTTCCTATTGAGTAAAGGTATCTCTCACAGAAGTCTCTCCAAAAAAAGATTGAAAGAAATAGATGAAATAATGTCATAATAATTGATTAAGATATTTATTTGATAACTGCATCGTTGATAAGAGAATAAAGTATACATAGCCTACAATAGAACTTAGGTATTGCGGAAATGTCTTATTGGCCTATTGTGTTATGCACAAAGTGTCTATGGGGAGGCGGGTGGGAAAACGAAGGAAATAGCCAATATGGCGTATGTAGAATGTCTATTTCTAGCCTTAAGTTACACACGGGACCTAAAATACTGGAGGTTGGTGATATCAACGCTGGGTAACTATTGTATACTGCAGATGAGTTGGGAAAACAAAACTATTATCCAATAGATAATTGCCTAAGGAATCCATAAACCGTTACAGAATTTGTCAGGTAGAACCAACGTATAAACCACTAATACCATAGGTGGACATTCATCATATAAGCGTGACCTACCTCATTGAATCGTTTACTAACAAGGAGCACGTGGGGCGCTTTGTTTGCCTTGTCTGGTTTCATCCACGCTTGGCACAACAACTCGCTGAAATAGCACAAAATCGATCAGTGTCTGCATGATGTTTCAAATCTCTGCTGCATGATGTTTCTAAAAAGCATCAACAGTTCTAAGGTTATATACTCCCCATGACACTTATATCAATTAATCTTTATAAATACATGTGAAAAGTTAGCTTCGAAAGTCGTAACGTTTTATATACCTATATATATATATATATATATATATATATATATATATATATATATATATATATATATATATATATACATGTATATATATATATATAGCAATATTTAGGTTTGAAAGCGTTAATGGGGACTCTGATTATAACGGTGAACTAGATACTGAAGAACGTCAACATTTCCTATTAGATTTTGTAGTTTAGCAGTGTCATTCCAGACAATGATATTGTATGTCAGTGCAGTCTGAACAGGTAAATTCTAACACAATTTAATTCTCCATAAAGAGACCACTTACTTGCTTCGAATGGCCATAAAAATCTGATGATCAAGGTATGTTAATTGTTCTGCTATATCCAAAGCTGAGAGTGTATCGAAGTTATCTTTCACAGGAGACTGAAATAAGTAGATATATCAAGGATGAAAATCACAGATAAATGGACTGTAGCTATAAAAATACAGACCCCGTGCCTATTAGTAGATATCGTGACATTTTTACTCGAACTTTATACTGTTTAAGTTGGAGCGATTTCTTTGCGTGTCAATAAGAAAGCTGAGCTTTGAAATGTGAGGTGATTATCTAAGGAGTACCAATCACTGATGATTGCAGTCTTGTTGTATTTAAGTATCATTAGTAGAAGCACTCACCGTAGGCGGAGCAAGTAGTTCGTCCAAGTTGACCTTCATCTTGGAGCCCTCCTCTTCTTTAGTGAGCACTCGCAGGATGGAGGCTGCTGCCTTGTGCTCCGCTGGCAGCAGACATGAGTTGCAAACCATTTCCTCTAGTAGGTCCTTCACGCCTTTCTTCAGGTCCATGTCAGCTTCAAAGTCCTGTGGGGGAGAGAAATGTCGAGCAACATTTGAATCAAATCAAAATCATCCGTTGAGGCTGCCATCATAGTCCATGTTGCATATCACCATTTTGATTAGCTTGCACGACCGCTAAATATGTACATGGGGGAGCATCGGTTCCTATCATATTAGATTTAAAAAAATATCAATGAAGAAAATGGACTGATATGTGTGGCCCATCCCAACAGGGGGCTTGAAACCAGGTCGATGAATTAACAATCTAGTAGTGGTGTATTAAAGACCACAGTACAGATTCTTTAGCAACGCAAGTAAATTCCCCTTTAGAGCCATCTCTTTGCTCCAGATATTCGCCTCATACTCTATATCGCCATTAAAGCTGCACTGGCATGATGTAAAACTGGTAGCGTAGCACTAAGCACAAGATATGTTGATACGCCTAGTTTACAACTGGAAAAGTCCATCATATTTAGTTGCTTTTTTTGTTGCAAAATTCTTTATCGTCATTCAATAGTTTACATCTTTCATTCTTCAAGTCACATCCATTCTCAGCGCAACATGGTATATGATAGACAGGAACGGCTAATGACCAGCATGATGCTCGAGCGTAGTTCTAGGCCTGCGCCAATAACATCGACTAGCGTGAAATAATCTATTACCTGGTTGTGTTTGGACACCCAGTGACGAAGGACGTTGAGAACGCGCATGGTTGCCGCTGTGCTAATCACAGACTCTCTCTTCTTGTTCAGATTATGAGGTTTCAAGTCACCCGGACCTGTCAAGATAAAAAATAGTAGGTAGTATAGTATGACATATATATACATATGTCAAAAAGGCGAAGAGAGAGAGGGAGAAAGAGACAGTTCTTCTTTTACATACCCTTACTACCTTCAGAAGCATTTCCTTTATCAAAAAATCCATCAATAACAACTTTAGCCGCTAATTGTTATGTATGTGTGATTCAATAAAATTCCTTTAAAAATAATTGAAACCAAACAATATGGTCTAGTAATATTATTAGATGTGTGTAGCACAGCCTCTACAATAAATATTAACGATCCTCTGGTTCTATTCTAATTTAGCGGTTGAGTGACAACCAAGTTTACCAGTTACAAGCACAGGCAGTTATATATTTGAGTATGCCTAATTTACTAACTATACTGACCTACCTATCTAAAATGGTTTTGGGTAAATATTCCATTAACATTGCATGGTAATGGCTCTATTCTAATAACCATTATGCGAATAAAAAAAGGCCCAAAAGATAAAAAGCCGACAACACATCAACGCAACATAGACAATATATACATTTTCCAGATGAAATGATGAGAGCCCAGCATTCAATATCATTTTATAGATCAATGCCAATTGTTCAAGAGAAAGAGACATAAGTTAACAATTTAATTATATAGATCAAAAAGTAGACATTTTCAAACAGTCAGTTGTGAAAGAGGGCAATACATGAGTTGAACAGTGAATGGTACCTGTACCAGAGAGTAGAATAGTTTACCCTATTTTTGCTGTAGAAATTTATCATTTTAGGAAATGGATGACAACGCAGTATATCACAAGTTAATTATTGAAAGAAGAGAATGTACAAATTCATCTTTTGATACTTTATTTATAGGATGGCAACACACTCAGAGAGTAGTTTTCAAATTATCAACATTACATCTTTTATGAGGTAGACGGAAATTTATGAGTTTATGGCGGGATTCTGATTTTATTAGTTCAAGGATTATTTCAAGATTGGTTATTAGGAACGAACATGGGTTTACACTTACGCCTAGGGTAAATTTACAATGTCAAATTATTTCGTCCCAGCAATAGGTGCATAGCTTGGACCTGTGTAGATTTATGACAAGATATAGACTTATCCATATAACAAAAATGTGTGCTCTTTACTGCTGGAAAGCGATCTTATGAGGGTTTGATGATAGTGGAAAGAAAACCATGTATGCCTCTCGTAAGTTTCATGGTGGGTACTCACAAGTGTCATTGTATGGGGATTTATATTATTGAAAGGCGATATAGGCCATGCTGAGGGATTATCAGATTGCTCCTGGAGGCATGACCAAGCCTTCTTTATGGAATTTCACCAATGCACCAGAAAATGGCGACTGATCTTCTGAGAAATAGAGGGTACTCTTCAATTCAAGTGCATGTCAAGTCAGGTAAATAGACTTAGATTTAGATATCCTATATTCATTGAATTTCACGTGTTTGGAGCGAAAATGTTGGTTACTTGCAGAGAATATCTGATTTGACTTAATCATTTTTCATTGTGATTGCACGAGTCTTCAACTCAGATAACAAATGCAAACACTAATGGATACAGACTTCTGAACTTCTGAACCGAACTTATAATAATCTCCAACATCGAGAGAACTAATGATATGATTGCTATGGTATATGGTTGGAAATACTATTGTGTCAAGCTATAAATTCTGTAACATTTACACATGACCTACACCAATGTTACCATCAATATGTCTATCCAACGGATATGTATCCTCCTGCTGTAACATATCGCTGCCCTCAAGTTGACGGGGAATGTACTTTTTATCAGTCTAAGTGATAATACACCCAATAAAGTGAGTTATTTCTTTATCTAACATTTTCAGGACTTTGGTATTTAAGGTGAGGTACCCCTATTTACATAAGCCATGCCAGCATACGTATATACCATCAAATTTACACCTTTTCCCTTTCAGTGGATTTACCCTAATGATACTCTAAATCGCCATGCTATATGGGCTAATAGGTCGGGCGTTCGAGTCTGACTGTGGTATTGCAAACCTAAGGATACTGCTCTTGTAGTAAGACTTGAGTCCATGTTGTGGTGCTAGACGTAGTATTTGAGGTTTATAGAGAAGCACGTAAACAACAACAAATCATCTCCTTGGCAAGATGAGCAGAGCTCCTAATGAGGCAAGTTGAGGCAGACAGGTAGATATGGGATTAATGGGTTGATTACACCTGTAGTCTACACCGACCCCCTCTAAGAGTGGTGAGAATATCAGCTTACCTAGCTATACACGCACAACACCAACTCGTTACCCTGGTGATCAAGAATTACTCTAGATACACATGCACAACACCAATCAGTTACCTAGGTGATGAGGAGATAGGCTAGTTACACACGGGCGAATGTCCACACTCGACCTGTCTTTGTTTAAAGACGGGCTTCCTAGAGTGGCGGCAATCCAAACAAACGCGACAAAAAACAAAGGAATGAAACATAACTCATGGACCTTGCAGCCGGCACAGAAGCTCCCACTGAGTAGCTCAAGGTAGGCCCCTTGTATATGGGTCTGGTCTGAGGTGGTCCTAACCATTCTTAACTATTTTGCCCATACAATATATAGAGATACTTCTCCAAGGTTGCCCTCCCCACCTCATAAATTTTAAACGTGGAAACTACGCGAATGATAACTCATGCGGGTAGTTAGACTCTGGCCGGGTTTAATCTAGTAATTAAGTTGTCTTTTAACTGTTCTGATGTGGTGTTCAGGCCATTAATCATACCAATGTTAATGGTCTCTGGTTGAATTGAAGACATCATTACTGCCACTCGTTCTCATAAATATGTTGACCTCAGGTATAAATTATATCGGTAATACCTATTTGTACAATTCCAGTACCCATGTACAAGAGGCTTCAGTTTGAAAACAGACGGAACCAAGGCAAGACAGAGGCTACTTCTCGAAGAATGAAGATTGAAGTAAGAATGTAAAAAAAAAATAGATATAGAAAAATTATATGAGATGACAGATACAAGTAACAAATAAGAAGAACAGGGCCTGGATCATGAAATATATTCCATGATGAAGCACAGAGAATGTACCAGAATGCAGATCAAGACTAAAATAAACCGTACGCAAAGGATGGCTATTCTAACATTGAACTGTTAACATGTGTGTTAGAAAGCAAAACGTAGTGACAATTGGTGAATAACCTTATAGGTGTCGTTAACGTGCTCTGATGTGAAAACGTTATAAAAGGTTTTCTCTGAAAAGGGCCTCTACGCATAAACTTAAAATCTGCTTATATTCTGACTGAGTAGAGAAAATTTAAGTCCAAGACCTCGTGTTAGAGAGTGGACATTGTAAGTGCTGGGGTTTATTATAAGCTATGTGCATGCTTGTTTGAAGTGCTGTACTACCCACCTGCACTGTGGTATCTGGAGATGCCTTTTGGATGGTCCTTTGGGTTGGCCGATCCGGCCGTGGCCGCTGCAAATGCTGCAGTG
This sequence comes from Alentia gelatinosa, assembly GCA_950022655.1. Classification (NCBI taxonomy): domain Eukaryota; kingdom Metazoa; phylum Annelida; class Polychaeta; order Phyllodocida; family Polynoidae; genus Alentia; species Alentia gelatinosa. The sequence continues at coordinate 42,333,444 of OX465583.1, read as the reverse complement.
GCTGCTGTTGAGCTGGACCTGCAGACGGTATCAAAATAATACAAACTAAAAATAAAAAAGGTAAAACAAAACGCTCTTAGAATACTCCATCATCTGTTCTGACTGTCTTTCAAATGTAAATGTTTAAAAGCTTTTCCAAAATAGAAAAGCACTAAAAGGTTAGTAAAAGAGGAAATTGTTGAAGGACGATGACACAAACTTTAGAACACCACTATAAGTAAAACGGCAAATGATATGCATGCAAATAATACAAAACTTAACATTTAGATTCATAGAACGTATTGTGATTTTATCTGTTAAAATACAAATAAATGTCACAGTTTTATGGGTTTGATATTGAGATTTATGACGAAATGACAAATAGGAAAACATAGAAAATCAATCAGACTCCAAATGGGTTTCTTACGTTTGGCCAAAACTGGTATGGATGCTACTTTTGATGATCAGTAAAACCAGATGTGTATGTATAACGATAAATAGATACATGTTAGATATTCAGTAGATACGATCCTTTTAGGCATTATACCAAAGTATCTGCTAATACACAGCCCTATGACAACATATCAACTATTCCGTTCAATTATATTAACGATAAACAAGATGGAAAAGTTAATCAAAGCATACAACCGCTTTTACGATTGATCTTCAATTACTTAATATCATCATAGTTCCATCGATACAAACTTCACTAAAGATTAAGTAAAGATTATGGACTAGACTTTTAGATCAGGAAACAAGGAAAACTCACCTCCGCTTGGAGGCTCTAGATGATGTCACAACGGTTCCCGCCTTAGCCTGTGGCGGCGAGCCCTCGGCCGCAGCGAAGCTGCTTCTTGGGGACATGAAGCTACTAGCTTCAGAAGCTTCACTGCCGCGCTTCCCTGTGGAATACAAGGCATACAATAATTGATGCAATATGTTCATGCTCATCGATACTAATTAGAAAGCTGAAATCCTTATTATGATACATACAGACGCTACAGGGCAAGTGACACAATCAACAGGTTTTTTAATCAATTTATCTTGTTGGTAATTCTGTTGTGTATGGCTGGCTGAGAAGTTAGACTTTGGCTACATATTACCCCTCAAAAACACTATTATGCGAAATCATACTTTTCACTTATTTAGCAAAACATTGTTGTCCTAGTTATAGTTTAGTTGTTGATAATTTCAGGTAGGTTACGTATATTCTCATTTGGTCTCATGATCTAGGATTAAAAGTAAATGAACTATTTAGGTAGGTATGTTTTAAATAGTGAACATAAATCATAGTGTATAACGGCAAATTAAGTATGATTCTCAATCATGCTCTACCTGTGCATACGACAGAGGTATACAACAGAAAGAAGTCTACTACAGAACACAACCTCAGGAGGAAAAGAACAGTGAGTTTGTCTAAGTTGAATATCCAAGTAAAACAAGACAATACCGGACAACAAAACCTATTATCTGTACTTATTTGATACATTTTACTTGCGCGACATTATCACTAGAATTTATATCCGATATATATCAAATATGCATTATGCTTCTACAATCTCCTTTTAAAAAAAAAGAAAATTCTATGATATCGAACCTTGCTTTACAAAACATGTATACATCATGTCAATTACAGGCACATCGAGGATAGCATGAGATTCTCAGCTAAGTACGACAGGAAAATTACATTTTAAAATACATTTTTCGACCATTTTCGACTGAAACAGCTATTTATCTTCTTTGCTAACAACTGCAATGATAATCATTTTCTTATGATTAGCATCATCGACCTCAGGGTTGACAGTAGTTTTAGTAGAGCACAGCAAAACATCAAGACAAGGCATGTGTGAATTAGGTTAACATTTGTGCCGGGGAAATATCTACATTCATGCATGAACACAAAGGAAACATAAACAACAAAGCGTTATAAAGTGAGTGGGGACCCTGGTGGAGACCGGAGGCAGGCTGCACAGAGTTGGTGGAGGCACTGGGCACTGCTGGGCCACCAGTTGGGAGTCTACGTCTATGTGGAGAGCGAGGAAATGGGGAGGTGGCAGCCTGAAAGGTAGCACAACTAAAAACCACCTTGATTTCCTGTCATAGATTCAGCGGTATCATTTCTCGTATGGTCATTTCCTCCACAGGTAGCTAGCTTACAATACAATTCCCAGTCCACAAACAATAATACCCAGGCTCGTGAAAACAACAATTCATTGTTACAGGTTACTATTTAGGTAATCATATGTAATGTTTGCTATGACGGTGCGACGAATGTAAACTTTTGATTGTATGATAAATTTTGGATTAATTACATATAACTTGAAATAAAGGTGAAAACCTTGTCTATGATACCGGTGTATCTGTAGAGAGGAGACTGAATCTGACTGGTGAGGATTGTGGTCTACGCGAATCTGGCACGGGACTCCGGGGAGAGGGCGTGGAAGGCGTGTGAGGGCGTGTTGGGGTGTGTGGCCAGGGCAGTGATGGGGTGGAGGTGAGTGTCTGAACGATAGAAGCACACAACCCGACGCGTGTACAGCGGCCGGCCTACCCTGAGGGGTTCAGGAAGGGGGTGCCTGGGGTGGATCACCGGGTGGGCGGTAGCAGGTCTATATATGTGTATACTGACGACGATGGCGACGACGGAGTAGCATGAATTACCTGATCGCGACTTGGCGAAGGTGTTGATGATATTGGGGGAGGAGAAACTATAGCTGATGGGAGACGGGGGACGTTTGGCTTTTGGGGAGGACACGGGGGAGCGGTGGGGGGAGGGGGAGGTGGTGCGGGGCAGAACGGGCGAGTTGAAGCCGCCTGACGGCATACAGTGCGGCGACGTGGCGCGCCGTATCGGCGACGCCGCCCGACGCGGGCTCGTCGCCGGCGACAGTATGAGCGCGTCCATCTGACTGCTCGCCGGGATCTTGATCGGGGGTGGGTTGAACTTCTTGGGCTTGAAGCGCATCTTAGGGATGGCCTTCTTGGGACTGGTGAGCGGGGAGCCGGCGGGGCTGGAGTGAGGCGAGGTGGGGACGAGCGTGTCTGAGCTGGTCGTCGTGCTCAGGATGTAGGGGCTGGTGGAGAGCGAGCCGGCGGCGACGAGCGTCTCCGAGGAGGCGCCGGCCGACATGCTGAGGGGCACGGTGAGGTTCGTGTCCTGCACGTCCTGACAGGCGTCTTCCTCCTGCTGGTCCACATTAAACGTGATGTTGGTCGTCGTGCTCGGGGTGATAGTCACCGCCTGCAGCTCGTCCGCCGACTCGGAGGACTCCGATTCGGTGACCTCATTGATAAAGTCGTTGGGTTCGGACAGGGTCTCGCACGAGGCTATGGGGGCAAGCTTGGGTTTTGGGGGGATGAGTAGGATGGTGGAGTCGGGCTCGTCGGCGCTCGAACTTGAGCGGTCCCCTGAATCTTGACGCTCATCTGAAATAATACAAATCAGGAACGGCTTGAAACGAAAGAAAGCTTGACCTATTCACCTAAGGGAACGTCAGAGTTTGGGGGAACTGCGAAGCTTGACGATGCAGCATACACAAAACGGACGGCGAGGATCAACAAATCGTGGCAGGGTTATATTAATTCTGTTCTTAACCTAAGGGCACTTTGGAACTGTGACACAAACCGGAAGGTGTTCTCTGAATCAATCTGCGCTATACATTCCTGGGTTCCTCAGGGCAAAACTAAGATTCGAAGGAAAACTAATTGCACAAGTTTCTATGAGGTGTTTCTTTGTTTAAAACTTATTTTCTCTGACGGCGAAAGCGTTACAAATTATGAATAAACTGTTTCAAAATCAATCTCACTGGACACGAAACGTCCCAGAGACAGACAATTCAGCGTGTCGGGAGTGTAACTGCAGGTTATTCTCGCGGATGCATTTATGGGTTGGGAAATTCGTTTTGTAACACTAGTTTTTATCAAATAACTTATTCGTTGTTATTGCCAATAGGTGCAGTGGGTTCCGGTTGGAAAACATTCAAGGGCTGCAATTTCATTCAATCTTATTGCACCATTCAGGTTTTTCTGACTTTCCTGAACCTATATTTTCGGATTGCGACTGTCCCCAGGGGATAGTTGAATAATCTAGGCTCGTACATGAAGTTCCCTTTTTGCACGTAAAGGAGACCCAGTGACGATGAGGGGAAACTGGTTTTTGACTGCACTTACCCTTATTTGTCGTACCACTTAATTTTAGGATTTGTTTTTGTTTTTGTTTGGTCTAGTTATAGTTTGGTCATTAGTTAACTCAACTCGGGATTCCCAGAACATTATCGACTGTTTTGGGAGTGTTCTGCCTATTTCATTTGGTTTATTCTATAATATTTATTTTGCATTTATGCTTGTCATCGTAACCTATTCTCCATGGTACTATAGTTTTAGAGATAAAGGTAGTTAAATATATCTATTTAAATCTTTCTGCATTCTGTGTAAAATATGTTGATGTGACCATCTAAAGAGAAATCATTATTTTATTGACCCACGGTAGATATATTGTCTGTTACTCCATCCATACCGATGCATTGAGTCTTCCATATTTGGATATATATATATATATATATATATATATATATATATATATATATATATATATATATATATATATATATATAGGACCTATATATATATATATATATATATATATATATATGTTCGAAAACAATACATGCATAGAAAATATGTTTACAATGCAATGGAAGGATGTGCAGATCCTCTTACGAAACAAATGGAAAATAGAAGCCTCAGAATACTTCCGTTTGGTTGGTATGTAGACAGACATTGTTCTCAAAGAAATGACTCCTTCCCTCTGGAATCCAAATAATACCATCCGAGCATCCGATAAGCGTTGACCTAACCTCACCTTTTGATATCGTCCATTTAGAAATAACTTTAGTATTGCCCAGTAAATCATCAATTTCTTTAACAATGACTTGTGATCGACCCTTTCGAACGCCTTGGTATAATAGATAAAAGTGAAACTAGTTACTCTACCTAAATCCCAAATATAATAGATTTCTTAAACAAGTTCCATCACAGCCTCATGGGTACCCCACTTTGGTCGAAAAACATATTGTTGTGGGTTGAGTAAGTGGTTCATTTCTAGGAAATCAAAAATATGTCTATAGACTATATTTTTTTCAACAGTTTACTTTGCAATTCCAGGAACAACATAGGGCACCAATCAGTAACTATATTGGATGGTATACCTTTCCGAAATGGAACACTATTTGCAACCGATCAGGTAGGAAGAATTCGCGTTTCATGGAAGCAGGTGAATAGAACTTTGCTGTAACTGACTGGGTATAAAAGGGAATGCATCCTTAAGCACAGAAGCATTAACATGAGCAACTCTCCTGGACCAATTTTACTCTTTGACCAATTATGCAATACACTAGTTTAATTATAAGATTTGTCAACCTCGAATTAGCATTTTCATTTTCAGGGGTGAAATTACGTTCAAAAGTTTTGCCACTAGTGTCCATATTAGTCAACAAAAAACTACCAACTTTATCAGGTACAAGGCCCTCATCATGATCAAGATGCTGATCACTATTTGTCGACGAGGAAGTGCCAATAAGCGAAACTTGTATTCATATAATTGGCCATATCTATACCATTTAAAACAATACCTGTGGACCATAATTAAATTTTATTTTCTGCCATAATTTACGTAGAAAAGATTTACTTTGCTCACCAAACGCAATGCAATAATCTAATTTAGCAATTTTGATCCTAGCTGATATAATGTTCTTTATGTTACGTAATTTTCCCTAGCAGTAGAGTTAACAAATTTCTTATAATGATCGAGAATTTCCCTTGTCTTTGATGTATCGTTCATGTACTCCTGTGTTTTCCTTTCCGTGAGGGCAGAAGGGGGTATGAATAAAGAGGAAGACTCACTACCCAGTGAGAAGAAATATCTACGTACAGATGATGCATAATTACATATGCAATGACTTCGGAAAATATCTCCCTGCACTTAAGATACCAATAAGTAGGCACTGTCAGTAGAGAAATAAAATAAAGTAATCACCCTGAGAAAAATTACTTAGTTGTGAAGTTGTGACTTTCTTGAGAATAACTTTATTTGTACAACCCAAATGGATTCCAGTTGAGGATCTCTTTATACCAACTACAATTATTAAATCAATGACCCACACAGCAGGTCCTTGGTAGTTGGCGCAAGTAGACTGCCGTAGGACCTGTGATTTGTACGTATGTCAGGAAGAAGATGACATCATTATGGTAGCCTGGGTATATGACGCAAACCCCATTATCGCAGTCTGCATACTTTTGTTCATGGTCGATTTTTCCTACCTCAGATACGATACTAACAAGGTGTAATTATTTAAAATGGAGGATGTAGATATTCTGGGCGAGTGCTACTGGTGTCTGACATTTAGAATCCAATATTTATGCGAAATAACAAACCTTCTTCTTGTTCGCAAGTGACAACTCAGAGCCTGTTATTTTGGGTGGTCCTTCTATGATTTAGGGAGATATATTCATGACCAGACTGGTCGACCCTCTGTTGAAGCCATACAAGTATTGTAGATGAGCATAAATATTGTTCTCAACGCAGAGGTGGTTCGATGCGACCTTCTTTGACTTTACAGCACCTGTTCATGCAAAGAGCAAATCTTCACCAAGGTCGTACTGCAATGATTTTGATATAAATGACAATGCTTAGGAAGCCATAATCATCTCCAGTGAAATCTGACAATTCAATGTGTCACAGTCATGTTATGATTGTAGGTCGATCTGTTGCTGTGCCACTGGTGATCAGGTTGCATACAGAAAGGAAGGAATCCTTATATTATTTTCCTAGGAAGGCTCTTTTTATAGAATCATTATTTGTGATACATTTACAATGGTGAGGACGTCATATTGATACTGACGTCATACTGGCGGGCGCGGCCATCGCACATAGGTTCGTTCCCTCCTGCCGGCCAATTTCAAACACATAGGCCGGGCCCCGTACCCATACATGGCACAACCTCCACATGGATAGAGCAATATTTTCGCTGCAGTGATGTAGCCTCGTCTTTCAAGTGTCCAAACTGGCTTTCCTTGAGCAGGTATCGTCGGTTTCAATGGGTACGCTGGACACCATTCCATAAAGATGTTTCTTTTTAAGTTTTATTCACTCGCCGGCAGTTTTGTCGGTCTCCATGGCGGTTTGTTCATCAAATCACTCACTGTCTTTGGCATATCCAAGTCATATAATTTTCTGCATTGTTAGTATTTGAAATACTATTATTGAACCAGCAATATACACCATCTAGAATACGATCATGCCAACATAAGGCATTAACTAAAAACCAGGAATAAACCAATAAGTGCTGTAAGTACCGGAATTTCCAAGTTGAATAACATCATCCAGAGAAGGATAAGGCATAATAAATAAGATGCTGGTTACTTACACTTCTTGAAGCCGCCCAAATGATGTCCTTCAATGGGTGTCTTCTCTCCAGTCACCTCTATCTTCATGCTGCCTGTACTGATACGGCGCATCTTCTCGGCCTGAGGCTTGATGAGGTGTTTCGATAACGGTGGAGTGTTACTGAATTGGACGTGATGTGGTGGGCTGTCCGTGCTACTGTCCAGTGAATGTGTGTATGGCGTCACCGTATTGATGGAATGTCTGCAGCGGACAAAAATACCTTTATATCACACCCGCTGGAGGGAATATCAGGTTATATAACACACCGCCTAGAGCTCTCCTTTCTATTCCTGTGGTCGTGAGCTACCTATTGCGCTGTCATACAATATTCCGCTTACTTACACAAAATTATACCTACTTTCTGTCATAAGACGTATACATAGTTCGAATTACAACACCATGTGAAACCTGCTACACAGAGGCGAAACGTGAATGTGGCTTTTTAGAAAGTGTAGTACTTAGAATGTATATCTTTTATACGACTGACCTGTGTAGGGGCTCCTGATGGGCAGAGGTCGAGGAGGACTCCAGGTTGCCATACTCTGGCTTGCGGTAGACCCTGCCCAGCGCCTCCAGCACCGTCTTGCCCGTGGTGAAAACACGGTAGGTGAGCAGGAAGGTGTTGAGAAAGTCAATGCTCAGGAAGCGCAGGTCGGTGAGGCGGTCAAGGAGTCTGTCCACAGACGCGTGACGGATCTGCATGGGTTTAATTCAATTCTCAATATTGATGGCGTTCAAAGTAAGACTCACAATATGTATATATATATATATATATATATATATATATATATATATATATATATATATATGTGTGTGTGTGTGTGTGTGTGTGTGTGTGTGTGTGTGTAGGTGTGTGTAGGTGTGTAGGTGTGTGTGTGTTTGTGTGTGTGTGTGTGTGTAGGTGTGTGTGTGTGTGTGTATGTATGTATGTGATGGAATGTATGAAAATAGATATATAAATGAAGCCAGAGGACGGCCAATTCACTGGTTAGTTGGTTATCCTTCTGTGTCATAAAATAGAGCAATAGGTTGGTGTAAAATTCTAAACACTACGTCATTAGGTAAAGTTATTTAAAGTAACTTCTTATCGAGAATGTAGGAATCTAGCTTAGTCACACAGATGTGCACATTATTAAAAATTATGTCAGCTCTTTACCTGGGGAACCTTGCAGGAGTTGAGAGTCCGACTGAACTTGATGTCTACATCGTCTCTGAATAACTTCGGGTCCGACCTGTTGTTACAAGCAGAATGCGGTAAGAGTGACTGAGGAAGCGAACGGCCATTATAGATCACGTGACATCCATGGCGAACCTGATTGGCTGGTTTCAGGCCCGTCTCAAAGATCTTATCATAAAGGTAAGAACTGTGTAACAGGTTCCTGGCGGAAGGTCATCTGATCTGTCTCGTGTTTTCACTGCACACATCACCAACTCAAGTTCACTAACAGTAAAATAGTAATTATCGCCGTCAATAATCAGCAGTGATCGCAATATTTTGTTGTTGTAATAATGTTCACTCTATAGTCAAGCACCAAATGACCCTCCATAAGTCTGAGAAAAAAATACTGACTCACTAGAAGCCATGCAGATGGGAGGAGAGAAAATCCGGCAGCTTATTTTATAAAGTGATTCCATCCCGCACATCACTTATATTCCCTTCGTTATCTCATTCAACCGACCTTTTTTGTGGCTTCAGATTGAACATGCTTGAGAAAAAAGATGGCATCGTATCAAAACCGATTTCTAAAAAAAGGAATATATTAATTGTTTGGGGCAATTCATATGTACATCTAAAACATTCCATTCCAAAACCAGAGTCAAAGATTAAAAGTGTAAGGTTTTTCCTATGTCTTAAAGAGGAGAGATATAAAGGGAAAATTTAAATGGTGTCCTATATTTATTATTGCATTATTTGAAATAGGGAAAGCAAATAATCTCTTCAGTTTTAATATCTATGGTGTGATAAAATTGATTACTGATCACAAATAAATTGCTCAGATCAAATTATAAATAAGTTTGGAATAATCTTGTACAATCCGTTAAGTAGACATTGTCCATATCAGTCTCCTCTATTAACAGCGAAAAACTTTTTTTCAATTTAGAGGAATGTCTTAACCTTCTGGGAATTTAATATCATATGATTCATGTGGACTACATTACGTAGAAAATATAGAATGGAAACCTTGTGCAGTTGCATGTGTTCAGATATGGACTTTAGAAAAAATAGACGGTAATGCAAATGAGCAGTTTGCTAGAGAGTTGTGACGGTAGTAGTTATAATAATGGTCAGTCAAAGAGCCTTTGATTAAATAGAAGAAGGTCTTAGCGATAAGTAGATGTCTTAGCTTAGGTCTGTGACCATGGCACAACTGGCCTTTGGATCATGGCCGGAAGTAATTGGCTGTAAGTGTCGCCACCTGTCGTGCGACGAGCGTACTGCTTGAAGCCTGGTGCCAGGTCCTTCCTGACCAGCCTGGCGGAGGCAAACAAAAACACGAATCGCACCAATTACTACCTGTTTCAACCTACTGCGTGCATGGCGTCAAACGTCCTAATGGATTTTGGTTGAAAGATTCATTCGGATTAGGACAAATAAAAGTATTTTCAGTCACCATTGGAAGTATGTTATTTAGACCTGCCATTTGTGATAGAGTTAGATAAAGGCATAAAGGAAAGAACAATCAGACACCAGTTGTTGTTTCAGTAAACCAGTGCCTATAGGGTTAAGTGTGCTTGAATCTGTTCTTCATATAAGGTATAGTTCATGGTCTAGAAATATTGCATCTTGTCCTGGGTAGAGAGATTCGCATCAGCAGTAAAAGACATGAAAGGAGAAAGATAGTGAAGAACAGGAATCATGCAAAACATGCGGTAGGAAGACGTGTATGGCCATTATCCAAGAACCAATTCTCAGCATGTGAAAAGATGAGAAAAGCATAGAGTAACGCACTAAACAAAAATGGGATTTGCTCTTTGACAAACGAATCTGACCTATATAGACGGAAGTACGACAAGAATACCATATCATAAAGTTACCTTTTCTTTTCCACAAAAGAAAACCCCAAAGGCAAAATGAATAGATACCACCCACCTAGTAACATGATGTAAATTATGGTACGAATCGATGAAATTATCAACTGTGGATAGAAGCTCTAATTCCTGTCACCAACATAGGGGATTTACACCAGAGACACGAGAAATATAAAGAAGTGAAACAGACTGGGTCAGTCTCTTTCCATATGATATGCAAGGTATTCACAGAGGCAAATGAAGGATATATCCTGCTTAGGAAAGGACAAGACAGAATATACAGAAACATATATTGATAGGAACAATTTGTGATAAAGATCCTTCCAATACCATTGGTTATATAGGTCTATAAAATGCTTCTCTAGTTCAAATATAAGTGTCAGAAAGTCTGCATACATTAAAAGTATATTAATCATCTTGTGTATTGCTAGATAGCATAAGTATAGTTCCTGAACATATTGTGCTTATAGACCTTCCCCCAATGAAGCTATATATCATGTGACTATGTTAAAAGACATTGGTACCTTCTCTCCGATGATGCTCTCTGACATATACTTGTGTTCACAGGGTTTGGTACCTTTCTCCGAAGAAGCTTTAGAAACAGACTTTGTTTAGAGATCTCGGTACCGTCTTTCCCATGAAGTTATAAAACATGTATTACAACATAAAGCTTGCAAGGAAACGCCATCAAGTGGGAAACAAATGCATCCGGTGCCACTCCCTGTGTCTGGAAACCCCCAGAACAAAAGAATATAGGAAGGAAGAAAAGTCTCCAGACTCGTAAATTAGTTTTGTGTTTGTGAACCACGCCCGGGAGAGGGGTGAATGGTGAAAATAAAATGTTGACAGCGGAGCCTGCAAGATGCAGCCGTGAGGAGGGCCAGGCAGCCAACAAATTAATACAGAATGTGGTAGTTAGCATTGTATGATGAATGAATCCAAGGTTATTGTTAATGAGATTACAGGTATAAGGTAATGTCATGCAGATACCTGCTTAAAAATCATCAACAGACAAAACTGCTATTAATTTCGTTAGAACTCCCACTCCAAAAGTGTGAATTAGCACAGAAAATCTCGGTCTTGCGTTAGTCCGCTGAACAAATATTTAATCACAATTTGGATGCTTCATTGAATTAACCTGCGGGGAAAGCGGGCAGGTGCATGAAAACAGTGCTGAGGGTATACATGTACACGTCTTCTCCCAACCTAAAGATTTGAGTGAACTGAAAACGTGTTGACATGCTGACACTTGGCCCTCCCTGGTGGGTGCAAAGAAGGCGAACACAAAGAGACACAAGACTCACCAGATCTGAGTGCTGTGGATGTACCTGCACACATCCAGACAGAGAAAAGAGCTCAGGTTAGATTACGTCACGTTCACTCAGTGACGTCACACTTGTAGAGACCGACGTCACTTGTCACGTATAGGATGGTCAAGCGGGGCCCCCTCGCAGTCCAAAGGGACGGTACTGGGTCGAAGTTTTGTCAGCGGAATAGAACCCTCTGTTTTTGTTTTGTTTGAAGGAACTATATAGCTAAGATCGCGCAATATGAAGCGTGATAGCGTGATCTCATCCACTGGGGGCTTCCGAACATTTTGGAGATAGAAATTGCACTGTTACTTCATTTGAACAGGGATTGGCAATGCAAAAGATATTTCTTATCTATTGCTTTATACTGAGCATCAAATTGTAATATGCCACTCGGAGGATGTAAAATTTGTTAAGTTCCCTTTGGTTGAAATTGTGAGTGTTGTTATACTTTCAAATTGGAAAAATACTAATTGAGGCAATAATTGGGTTTTGATTGATGGGTTGGCATATAAAATGATATTAAAACCCATATGTGGTGACAATCCCAAGCGGTAGGTCTATTTCATAGCTAAAACGGTCTGTATCAATTGAAAAAGATATCTAAGAGGGACAAAATTAGCCCTACAGGTTGTTCAAAGGGGTTCATCTGATTCGCTAGTCAAGTGTAAAAGCACCTTTTGTTCTTGTCGAGGTCGAGGAATGTGTGATAGGAAATGGAGCTTAGCTACAAAGATTGTATCATAATCTTTGTTTTTTAGAGAATAGCATAACAATGAACTCGTACTTGTTTGTGATTAGGATGCTGTGCCTGTCTATCCACAGAAAGGTCCGTGTGTAAAAAACAGATACATTAGGCATCCGGCCCTTCCGTATTGATTTGTGTGGAAACCTGCTAATCACAAAGCGTTTCTAAGATAACTATTACGTTGGTCTAGTTTAAAGGCCCAGACACTACTAGTAAATGGCAATAGTGTGGTTTTCATGCACATGTACATGCCTACTGGGACTTTTAGAAGAGATTTGATGTAAGATGTCAGTTTTATAGGACACTGACGGTAGGTAAGATGTAAGGCGAAGGATGTTCATGCTGTAACGACAATCATGCATATTTGTATATGGATATGAGAATGTAGGCAGAGTTCGAGAACTACATTATGAAAATAGTCATGCTTACAGATGGTTCGGTCATCATACATAAACTTATTTCTTTTAAACCTTCGGTTTTTGATAATAAAACACATGTACCAGGCTTTATAGATGATGAATTAGGATTAGATTGAGCTATATATGCAATTGTTCAGTCCTAAATTGGAGATGGAATATGATAGGTGTCTAGGGAAATAGTGGTGCGATATGCATACTGGATAAATATGATGAAGGTATGAAACTGAAGCAGGTTGGAATTTTTATCTTATGTAAAAGTTGAATTTGAAATCAAACCGGTGAAGAATGATTCTGTGTCATTTAGTATCATATAACCGCACACAATAATGTTCGATGACCTACCACTACAAAAGAACAAATCCAAAGGCAAGATAATTGATTTCAAGAAATGATAATCGATAGAGTATAATTTTGCATGAATCTATGTTCTTTTAAAAGCACACATGAGAAGTAAGATGAAAGTGATGCAATATTTCTAGTTTTAGCCCTAGCCGTTGATATATAATTTTGTAACATCAAACTTAGGTGCCACAAAGTCAATCATAGCATAATCATTTTAACATTGAGTGTTGTTTTACTACATCTAGGTCATTTGGTACATAACTATCACTTCAAAGGATCTTTACGTCTTTTCCCTTCTCTGTCAAGTCCATTGGGCAAAAACTTCCTGGGTTAATTAAGTTATATGTGCTTTTTGCAAAGCAGACTGGCCTTCTGGATAAGATAATGTCCAGTCGGATAGATACATATATAAATGTAACACAATAGGCACAATCTCATCATGTCCATGTGCACTGGGATCGGGAACCATCTAAGGCCCCCGTAGAAATACAAAAAGGCACCCTAGGTATGTGGACAATATTTTGGTAATCTTTGATTACATTATGGTTTCTGCAGAGGTCACGATTCTAAGTATGCGACGCTCTTGAATTTAAGCACACATGGGCCGGCTCGTATTAAACCCTATGTATATACAGCTTTTGTTTGAACCCCAAATGCGATGGGCATAAATCTCATGAGGCTATATTTCTGCAGATCGAGATACACTTTATGTGCCCAATGGACTTATGATGCTGTTGTGAAAATATCGCAGAAAAAAAATAAAATATAGAATTCATGAAGTAATGATATACATAATGATGCTTTGAAGGGACGCGGCGCTTAATATATAGGTTCTATTATTTTTACCTCAAGAAGGAGCGGTATTATGTATGTAGATGCATTTTTTTTATTCTGCACTCATATGAGATATGAGGGCGCGAGAGATCTGAAATACGTGGTAAGTAAGAAAAGTGGTGTAAATGACTGTCATTGGCGTGGATGAGAGATCGCTCCGACCTGATACATGGTAATGGTGAAAGGAAGCCAACATGAGGAGCAGCTCACCTGACTGACTGGGGCATAGTGACGGAGGATGTCTCGCTCATGGAGCTGTTGAGAAGGTCACTGTAATGGAGATTCTCAATGCACTGAAACATAAAAAATAAATGGGAATCAGCTATTGCAAAGACATTATCATGTGCTTTATTTCATTTATTCATGAAATTTAGTAACCCGGCATACATATAAATAAGATACTTTTATTATTTTCATTACTATTATTATATAGAGTTATAACCAAGTTTAGATCTTCCACTGTGGGATACAAGCACATCAAACAAGCTGATTCCTCTTACAGTTGTAAATATATAAGTGTGATGAAGGATGAAAAGGAGGTGGGGTGTCATACCGACCTATTGTACACTAACATTAATTTCAACTCCTTCCTAAACTCCTTGTTCGTTCAACATCTTGATACAGTATTATTTAGCATGTTCCAAAGATTTCTTCCCCGATGATAAGGAGAGTGGGTAAAATGACTACGTTGTATTTTGATCGCCCTAAACTTAATCTTGGGATCACTCCTAGTGTTTCTGACTCTTTGGTCTAGTTTCTCATCCTCATCTAAAATATATATATAATTATCGATATTACAGTCAAATTAGTATGTATTGTTTAAGAAACATCAAACTATAGCTAAAAGTATCATCAATAGCTGGAAAGCACCGTATTCTCTCTTATTGAGCCATTTCTCCACAGTCAACTGAGTGAATCCTGTTTATCAAATACATTGCTGATACATGGTGTAAATGCCTACCTGGCCGATGTCACTGCACCAGGCAGCCTTCTCCTGCAGAGTGGAGGCCACGAGTGTGATGGTCACTGGCGGTCCACTTTTGGAGTCGAGGATGAGGCGGAAGTCCAGCCCATTATAGTCTGGCCTCTGATCCTTGTCGTTGATCTGAGCCGTAAGTAGATTGTTGTTGGAGGACTGACTGCCCAGACTCAGGCTCGAGTCCAGGGAGGAAGCTGTGAAAAGGAATATATTTATATATAATCATCCGTCATGTTGCATTCAGTAGAATAATTACCGGGGTTGCTATATTCCTGCAGAATATGACAATTGTGTGATGCAATATTCCCCAAACCTTATAGATTTCGAAAATATTTTAAAATTGAATTTGGTATCTGGACTACCATTGGACGCCTTCGTGCTTTCACGATAATGGAATCATTGATGATCACAATTATTACTTAAATATAACTGAATTATCGATGTTAACATGTATTCCTTACATCGTTCTTTTACATGCTGGACGACAGAAGTACTCTTTATATTACCTCTCACTACCATAGCGGATACTGAATTACAATTACAAGGCAACTGGAATTTAGTCTCTAAATTTCTTAATATTTCTGAAAATACTGGAATATTTGCTGGTCTCAGGAAATGGAAAAATGCACGTTGCTTATCACGGAGATGTATTACCAAATGAGCGTGTCCGCCCGTCAGAGTAAGCAGTATATGGATTTAGAGGAAAGCCTCAGGCACTTAGAATGTAAACAAATGGTAGTAGTGCATGGAAATCAGCCTTTTCAACAGGCCATATCTAGTCATAGCGTTGACAGGGTGACAATGCGTAGTGCGCCGGGATTAGCTAAGCGTCAACGCCGTCAACATAACACCCCGCATATCTACTAGCTTGTCAGTAATCCTGCCTCGGCCTCCATCACCCCACAAGCAAAGCACGGTCAGTGCAAGGCAGACACTTCCCAATAGGTCAAGGTGGCCTCATGGAAACATGGTCACAAATTACGCTAAGGTGGTGAAATGGGGAAATCTTTGAGGGAGTAGTAGAACCAGGTTGGGGTGACCTTGTCCATATGGTGATCGGACCATATGGTGTTGACAGCAACGCATACGCAGCTGCTGTCACCACACTCCAGGCCCGAGTCACAGTGCTCAGACAGGACCCGCCGCCCACGCGACAACTCAACCATAGCGGCTCCCGCTGGTAAACACCTGTATGTAGGTGACCTTGGCTCGATGCCAAATGGGTGTCGGGGGTGTGTGGATGTACTGGGCCTCCTGTCAGTGCACCGCAGGCTCACAACGCTCGTGTTACGACCACTGCCGTCAGCTTACACTACTCCCTCCATCCACAGACGCAGGAAGCACAACATGTCAACAAGTAATCGGGCGCCTGAGCTGTCAACACGTCGTCAAATAAATAACAAAAGGCTGTAACACTTACTATCATCGTCAAAGAAGAATATGTCCGAGTTGGAATCCTCCACTAGGGTACAGTCGATCAAGGGGATCTTTCCATAGTGCTGAAAACGAGATGAAAACAGAGTCACCAGGGGTGGTTACAGAAATGGCAAGATGCTATGAGGGGAAGCAGTGGCAGGCTGGCTGTTCGCTGTGCTGACGGTCCCTTGCAGAATGAGGCCACAGGGCAGGCCTAGTTCCACTTGTCCTGCTCTATTCTCACGGTGCTGACCAGCAGCATAGCCGCGACGACGATTGCATTCTACAGGACAATGTTTCTCCAGTCTGCTACATAGCTTAGAATAGCAGTATTGTGTGTGCCTGCAGCAAGGTAGGCTGAGATAGAGTGGACAGCATGTCACGATGAGTGCTGGCAGCAGCAGCAGCCAGCTAAAGCAGAAGCAGAAGCAGCTGCCGACTGAGTAGTGGTGCTGGTGCGGCGGCGGCGGCGGTGGCGGCGGCGGCGTTGGGGGTGGTGGTCTGCGGGCCAGCCTCAGCTGCTGGCATGAAGACTACGAACACGGGCACCTAGAGGAACGTGGCTCGCACATATACCCTGACCCCCTACACACCACCTTCATTATGGCCTACAGCAGTGTGGCTGGCCCACCCCACCGCCACACCTTACACTCCCGTCCCCAGTGCGTATACATACCTGGCCTCTCACAGTTACATCGCCTCGTCCCCTCCTAATGCAACTACAGCCACTGTCTTACAGCCAGACATCTTGAATGAGGCATCATGGGAGGTCATAGTGGGTCACATTTCGCACCATGGAATAATTATTGGTGATGTTTTCCCCAAGCGATAAAAATTCAAATATTATAGTCCCTCCTGAGAGTTATTGTATTTTGATTTGACTTTCAGGATTAATATTTTGATTGGTTTCATATCAGTGTAGTAGTATATTTGTAAGTTCTTGTTGATATTGTTATGTCAACACGCCCTACCCCGGCGTGTGGGGGCTTGCCGTACAAGTCGTAGTTTGTGAGTGGGTAGAGCATGCTGTTCTAGCATATAGTGCAATGCATTATACCTATAATACCCCTGACCAACCCTCTTTACGCATCGAGTGTAAAGTTACTTTCAAATGATTATACATGTATATACACCAATATGCCCTATGTTGCGTATGTTTTGCAAGAATTTACTCATAAACAAACCTTTTTGTACCTAAATCTAAAGGAGTGTATATATTGCTTTAAAAATGCACAGTCGGTTTATTCATTATGATATTATTAAAGTCATTGCTAATTCTTGAATACACAAACGATGTTTCTCTTAATCTGCTTTTCCATGAAGGAGCTATGATGCGTTAGTTCCGAATACATAATTAATATACATGAATGTTATGTGTGTGTGTATACAAATATATATATAATATAATATATATATATATATATGTCCACAAACTCCGAGGAATCACTCATTCCTATGGGATAATGTCTTACTTGCTTATGCACAGGTACATTCAAAACATCGTTTCATACATGCAAACACGGGAGATATATTGATCTATGTACTCTCTATTTCCGTCAGACAAGGCCCAATATGTTAGTTCGTTATAATGCAGCAAAACTCTATGCCGACAACTGCGGAGATATATTTGGCTCCGCCCACGACTTGCGCGAGCGCTGTTGTTGAATCAGGAGCGGCCCGCCCGTTGTTTTCCTCCCGTCAGCCCCCCGTTGAGTATTGATCGCTGTGTATCGTCCAGGGTCGCCGCGCTGCAGTCGACATTGGTACCCCACCCCTTGTCTGACACACTCGATCATCAGAACACAACCACACACATCTACATAGTACCTATGCACGTACCCTGATGTACACGTATCTATTTAACACCTCCTGCCTCCCTATATGTTGACAAGTACCTTGGCCCTTTTACGTTGGAGATACGAACAGGGACACACATCTATTCCTAGCCACACCCCCACCTCCATACCCACCCACCACCTGCCCACTCCACGCCGAACACACGCGCGCGGCCACGCAGAACTCCACACGCAGCTCCATCTGCGTATCCTTTCCCCACCCTCCAGCCCACACCTTTAGTCGCCTTGAACAGAGCATTTACATGCACTCATACCAATACTTCATGTGCGCACATACAGACTAGCACATAGATGCACATACAGGTATGCACTATGCACATGCACCGCACACATGATGGGTGTTTTAAATGCAGCCCAGCAGGTCAGAGAGTAAGGACCCAACATAATGGTGCTATGCATGGCTCTGATGCAGGAACCCCGCCCGTACCCTCACGTCGCATTTCTTTCCTGGCAGCTTCGTACCATAGATTCGATTACCCGTGATTTGCGTTTTCCTGACAGGTGCTCTGGCGTAGAACGCTATCAGATACAGCGGGCCCACGTTTATACGGACAGGTATTTGCAGGTTACTTATGGATTACATAATGTTAAAACACACATGAAATCGTAGATCATCTTTGGGCGTAGGTTCCGATTTACAGTGGATCTAATCTACACGCCATTTAAATTTGCCCGCCCTAACCGCAGAAATTTGAACCCAGACGGAAAATTGACAGGTATAGGGAGTCCATGCATGAGTATATATATATATATTTATATATATATATATATATATATATATATATATATATATATATATATATATATATATATATATATATATATATATATATTCTGGGGTGAAGACGGTACATCCCGAAGCCGATTATATATTCTGTGGGCGACATTTGCATACCTGAATAGATTTTGTTTATACACTGTATGCATCTCTCACGACACGTTTGTTTAGAAGTTTAGCATTGTGAGGCTCACACAATGACCTGGTACTTGAGAGTCAGCTTTGGAATTCCGTGCCATGGTTTTCTATGAAAATAATGCAAATTTAAATGTCTGCTAGTGTCTTTCAGATAAAAGGTAGCGTTTATCCAATAATTGCCTTCAACGGTGCTTAACTGTACAGATGCCGGCTTCATTTTATATATCAAATTTGGCCTGTGGCACTAACGCCGGATAGCTTCAAATGCTGTTAACAGCTGTCAGTAAAAGAAGTAGTGCACAGTGGTCTTTGGAAGCCTAGATCTACTTCGTTGACATTACAAAGTGCCGTTACATATTGGGCATATAGTGATTGCTAGTTCCGCCATCATCCACCAGGAAATTGTAGGAGATAGCGCAACTTATCTCTGTTATCAGTTGTTATAATCTATAGATGATACTGAGACAAAGCTAAAATCCCTCTATGGCAAGTCCCCCAAATATTATTGATAAAATCCATTGATAAGTGGTCCCGCCACCTGGTGTTTTGGATGGCATGGGGCGGGGGGGGGGGGGGGTGCAAGATGGCCGTCTCCATACCATATTAGCCCTATTAAGATTCATAGAAATAGTTGTCTAAAACTTTCTTTCCCCTTAATAGTGACTTTGAGTATACAGGTTTATTATCCGCCTAATGCATAGTGTCCAAGGAAAACACATAGGGAATGTGTATGGACATACAGATATGTTGGATGCTCCGGGGACGCATACTCAAAAATGATAAGTTCGAAAAGATAGTGCATGTTTAAAACGAACTAATATTGGTCAACATGCCACTTGTCCAGAAAAGGTGGATAATAAATACAATATAGACTGGGTTCACATAAAAGCGGTCGTATGCTCCTCCGAGTTGACTCTACGCAATATCCTCACATACGCTCGGATGTAACTGCGCGTCAATTCCTTGGAGCAAACGGCCTCTTGTATCTAAAACCAGTCAATATTGTGTATGTATTGCGCATCAAATTGTCCGCTCCCAGGTCTATTCGAGTATTCGCTTTGGTTGCAAGGCTGAAACAGACTGGCGTGAACTGTCCTCATGAAATGTAATAATATCTTCCATATCCCTGATCTCTCGATTTATGCCTTTTCTTTTCAATTTCAATATTAAAACTAGTCCTTAATAGTTTGAATTCTTGGCTGCAGTTTATAATCTATTATTGAATTTACCTGAGTACATTGTATATGTCAAGAAGGCCTTTGAGCAAAGTTGTCTCCTGCCGTCCCACAGCCCTGGCATATTTTACTTGCTTTTGCCTTGCGTTATTCATCCATGAAAAGGAGTCACCTACACCCACCCACAGATATATCCCGATGTGCCCCCTTCCAGGTCATGTTTATATCTTAATATACACCTCTCGTGTAACACATATCAGTGCATGCCCGTTCTATAACTTGACTCCGCTAACTTTTAACGGGCGAATGGTTCCTCGCGCAAGTCTCAGTGCCGGCCGATGCCGAAGTGATTTTGAATTAATTTAAACTGAATGAAACTTCGTCTCCCCTATTAGTGTCACAGGAATTGATACATACCTGTGAAACGTTTTTGTTAACATAACAAGTAAACATATCATGGAACTATGTGTCGACGATAATGCAAGGAGTGTGCATAAATGGTATGCTCATTATGTGATACATATCTATCAAAACACTTCATGCGAAAAAAAAAGGCATTTTCTAATGGGATCAAAACATATGAACTGTGCATAATTATCTATTGAGCATTATCATATGGAGGCTCAGAAGCTTCTAGCAGGTTGATGATATTGTCCTCTAATATGAAAATGGAAAAGCTTTGTAGAAATCTCCGTATAAATAAACCCTTTCAATGCGCATGCCTCTCCCATACCTAGCCTATCTTAACGTGCACACCTCCTTTCAATGCATACCCCTCCTACAATTTGACATTCCCCGGCAACGAAATATACAATATCTCAATGCAATATTGCTTCCTCACCTAATCTTTCTGGTGATGCACCATCCGGTAAGAGATATTTGAAAACGGACACATGCATTTGAGAATAAACTAACGGGCAAAATACCACCATGCCCAATCAATCTAATTCCTTCCGTGAGATGTTGCCCCCCTCACAGTATCTCTATGTATCAGTAAATATAGGATAACTCATTGTATGACTGTGTTTATATATATATATATATATATATATATATATATATATATATATATATATATATATATATATATATATATATATATATATATATATATAGATATATAAGCCATTTACAATACGGACCCCATGACCACGATCGCAGCTCAAGCCACTGGAAGCACTCCATTCTACAAGAAACCTCTCTCAACACATCATCCTTTAAACTGTACATCTCTCCTCCTTTCTCACAAGAGCCCCAGCCGAAAACGCGCGCCTCCCACAACTCTACTATTCCTCCCAGTAAGTGCCTCCCATGATACGAGAGGGGAGACACAGCAGGTGGTGGCAGCTGGCGCCGAGCATTCTCTAGATAGTCTACCGTTGTTGTCGGCGATGAAAAGGGGGTTGGGGCGGCTGCAGGTTAGCTGCAGACACCAGGCTTAGGCGCCCGCCTCTCTGGTCGGCCGAGACCACGCGAGAGCAGGCGGGGGCAGGCGTGGTGGGGCGCGCCGGGTGGGACGGCGCACAAAATACATCTGCCACCGGAGTAACCCGACAAAGAGCAGGGTCGTGTCCTGGGTGGGGTGCGTATTTTCATTGTGCTAACGGCAATCAAATAAATACTTAGTGTGGGTGCACGACATTATAAAAAAAAGCAAACATATACGGAAGCTCTACCTCTTCAAGATATCCTAGTGAAAGAAAAGACAAAACGAATAAGGGTTAGTTTAACCCAAAGCTTTGTGACCGATAGGCACTGTTTCTGTGAAAGCTTACCATGACTGATCGTGTGAACTACTTGGAAGTGTGTTTGTGTTTGATATATTGCACAGAAACGCAGTTGTGTACAACATGTATTTCTGGGGTCCCGACTGAATTTCCAACAATAGCTACCGCATCCTACCAGCAGGTCGCAACAAATTGCTTTCTTTGTTTAGGAGATCAATGTCCTACTGCAATAATCAAGTGTTTAGTTGAATATGCATATATTTACTCTGACCGTACTTATAATTTTAACTGCAAACATGGCCCACAAGGATCAAGAATGGTTCGAGAACACGTCACATCAAAGGGCACTATTGATGAAAACTCCACCTATGCGGGAGAACAAATTGACTCTCTACAGTATTTATAGGGCGCAGTCAATTATGCAAACTATCATCTAAACAATACAAAAATAAATTAATCGCGTTTATTGAATTTCGAGCAGTCGTGTCTAATAATACTTTTTTGACAAACTATTCTTAGTTAATTACACATCAGCATTTTTGTGTAACTATAGAATATTATAGTCCATGGAAATAACACATTGAAAATGACTAGGTTTTCCTAAACAGTGGGAAATACCACCAATCCTAGCCTTAGATCTATGAGAAATATGTTGTAACGTTTGGAGATGCGAAAATATTGAGAATTATGACATACTTGTTTAATTACAAACTGTAGCAATCATCTGATACAATATTGGAAGGATCGTAGATTGATCGTATTGAAAAAAAGAGAAAAATTGAGATTATAAAAATTTGAAAGAAGCTATTCAATTTACAAGGCCGGGCCCTGAGGGAGGCGGGCGTGTTGTGAATGAGGTGCTATGGTGTTTCTCTAAAGGCGTACTTCCCATACACTCCCATAGGTGGTGCGCGCGTGCCTGTGGGTGTGGTGTATCACTACCAGGTGGCGTCTGCGACCGTCCCCTCCCCAGCCTCTTTTCTCTCTCAGGTACCATATCAGATAAAGGGGTTTGACTGGATACAGGCCCAAATAAATATTAGTTCACACTAAAGACCAGGCTTCCAGGCTATCTCGGATGTGAGTATCCTGGCCCGGGAAGAACTGCTCATAAAGGTAATGCGAATATGGCAGGATACCGCCGATACGATCAACTTATTCAGATGGGAAGGTCATTTTGTCTTTTTACCAACATATAAAGATCTCTACTATGACGAATATGTCATCTGTCTACCAACATGTTTAATATACTGGATCTTGTTTATTTATATTTTGAACAATATTCTCGGTCCTTCTTTGAAATTAAGATTTGTTTAAACCCTGTTTTCATTACAGGAATGGCTACATTCGCACTATGAAGATGAATATTATCACTTAGAATTGAAAAAAAATGATTACACAATTAATGTAAAGTAAGCAACAAGAATGTAAAGCCGGACACGATCCTACCGAACACAAGTAATAGATGCAAGATTTAATGATAACCACCACCAAAATGTGCTCTATTTCAAGCAATAGGTGTTTAGCCGGAACGAAAGGCACTGTGATTAAGAGTCTAACCATGACACCGACTCGAGCGTGACTTACGCTGAAATTACTCCTACTTTACAGTATAAAATAGAGACTCGATACGTTTTGAGAAGGATAGTCAATGGGAATTTACTCCATCCATCCCGAAGTCGCGCACCCCGCACTGTGACCTCCCCTCCCCCCTATCACCCCCCCCCCTCCTCCCAGGGCCTCAGCTGCCCCACCTCCACCCCTCCCCTTTGTCAGTGCCCGCTCATGCGTGACGACACAGGTCAAGTACAATTTTTGCTTTTGTTTAATGGAAGGTCATTTACCAGGCTACCAGCAGCTGCAATAGAGAACGACTACTGCCACTTTAAATAGAAATCCACACGGCATTTAGTAATATAACAGAGGGAAGTAGGTGTAGGATTAAGGAATATATATATATACAGGCAACTTACATTGATTTGTACACATGGACCTCTACAATCACCAGACACAGCTTAGTACTGAAGTAAGTTACAAATCCTGAAATCAACTGTCGGGCAAATATGATTATTGCATTTGGGTTTATCATCTGTCATTATTGAAAAAAATAGGGTTCAGATTAAACGTCCAATTATTGACAACATTTTTTAATTGATGGGAATGAAAGAAAAACATATTAATTGACATGAAATGGTTTTACATTTTCATTTTCTTTTTAATATATATTAATTCATGATCCAACGGCTCTAATCGGAAATGAGACTCGATATGAAGTAAACACGTGCTCAATAGGACTAATCTACTCTGGTATTAGAGCTTTTTATTAGAGTAATATTTCAATTGTCATATATACTTAATTTTAACCAAATTTATTTTCAGATTTGTGTAATGTCAATTATCAAATGGAATAAAAGATCCTGAATTGGAGTAGTTATTTCTATATTATCAGAGGTTCTTCTAACCGCACTTTCAAAAATGGTATTTTTTCATTGATTTGAGGCATAATAGTAAGGAAATGTAGTAACTGAGGCAGTAGTAATGACTGTTCTCGGTCTTTCGTACCCTAACTACGGCCCTTCGCGACAGCGTGGGGCTGTAGTTATGGGACAAAATACCTTGAACGGCTATCACTACAGGCTCAGTAACTACATTTCCACATATTACGCAACATGGCTCCGTCGATGCACAGTTTACCACATTCTAATCTCATAAACCATCTTCATTTCATGAGTTTTCTATTGCAGTAGAACCTTATATTTCTATTTTATCAGAATAAAATCCATTATATTTAGTTGTGCTTGTGTAAGGCCTGGGAAGGAGGGTGCACCATTTTCAAAGTAAATTTGTCAAACTTTTGAAATATAAATTGCATTAATGCAATATTCATTGATGATGTACTTCATCTATGGAGTATCAAGAATGAGGCAACATGTTTTATAGCATACAAATTGCTCTAAAAAGAGGCAAAAAAGTACAATTTATATTTTAATACAACTTGGATACTTGGTCCAATATTCTTGAGGATGATTGCTCTGAGTCACCAACCTCCTTCCCAGTACTGACCTACGACTAGAACTAGATCTGCAGGTTAAAACAAATTCCAAACATTGGTAGATTTTAACGTCAACATCCAATCTTTTTTTCACGCCACTTTCTTTTTTTCAAAGTTTTCACGCCACTCACCAAATCAGACAGTGATGGACTTAAACACAACTCAGAGACCGGAACAAAGACAAAATGAAATATCAAAATCCACGAATAAAAAAATTCCGAATCCAAGGACGCGTATATGAACGCGCCATATGGGGGTATTGAACGAGACAAAAAAAAGCCACCAAGTTTGGGTAGGGTTCGCTGCTGCAGGGTGCGTTGGACTACTAAGGTGGGGTAGAAATTTGCGCGGGTAGTACCTGTGTATGCTGACGTACCTTGGTCAAGTGCAGCCTACCGTTGGATGTTCGTGTGGTGAGCAGCATGTGGTTGGTAAAAAGAAACACCTGGCGCACTGTCTCCTTCTTTGAGTCTTTGAAGGTGGTACTGAAGGACCCCAGGCGACCCCGTCCTCCCTTCGTCTTCTCGTTCAACACCTGGATCAACGAGCCTGAAAGATGACCCGTAAAGGGTGCCTGGTTAGTGACAAACACTCTATACAATTTAATAAGCGTAAAACTGATATCGTAATATACGGAAACAGGGCTACTGTGGCTATATGTGGTATAGAATTGTAAACTTGACGATCAGACGAACCAATGCCAAATGCAGAAGTTCGTGTAATCGTCAGGTTTACCGAGCATGTATCAGTACATATACAGTATACCTGTTTTCGTACTATATTATATACATTAAACATGTTACCTTCGCTTTGGGGACGATTTGTGGGGTTTTGCCGCCGTACATACATGGGTAGGAGCGAGTGGAATATTTAGGACATACGGCTACAAGTATATATTATCATACAGCTATGGCCGAATGTCTAGGAAATACTACCCGCTGCTACGGGTGTTGTATAAATAATTTTCGGGATCACTGAGACGTAGTGAATTAGCTATGGATAGATGACTTATCAATTGAATTAGATGTTGTTTTTTTAGCACTTTTTAGGTTTTTCATAATGATATATATTTTATATGCCTACCTGGAAACATTAGAAATCACAATAATTATGTTGATCTGCATCGGGAAATGTGATAGACAATTCTGTTTAATAAACTTTTAATAAATAGTGAATTACAATAAGCCATATGTAAAGAGGATATTAATTAATCAAAAACTTTACGCAACAAAGGTAAAATCTTATGCTCTGTCTTGATGGGTGAGTTTTCGATGTATTGGCTCTCTCTGAAGCGAACACCCCACAAATGCGGAAATTCTTCAATAAAACCCAGAGGTCACACTCCTCCTTAGGGGGACATGATAATTACAGCAACCGATGTTCGTTAGAATAACCATGGGAATTGGTTTGAAAAATAGAGTAAAAATAAAGGAATATGTCTTCTGCGACATGCGTATCTACTCCACACTGACAAAATAGTCTTTCAGCTAGCAGTGCGTATACATGTACCTTGTCTGACGAAGGTCTGGTTGACGTCGAGTAGTATGTCACATCCTTCAACAATCATACGTTCAATAGCCAGGTTCTTCCGGATATTCTCTGTTTCGCTGACTTCGTCTTGCATGATCTGAAAGCCACATTCGTTGATTACACAATCAGTGCGTGTATGTGCAGGAAATGAGTCCAAATTCTTACTATAATATCTAAGGGAATGCCTATTATGATTACCATTATAGAAGTAATAACGTGTAATGCCCGTCATGAAATGTCCGAAACCTTTAGATGAAGTGATGATTCATAATTTTGTTAACACACACTACCAACTCTAGCCCTGGTTTTCTATACCATCAATGGGTGACCAATACGCTGATTGTTACACAGTGGTAGATATTTTGTAAGAAATCAAATGTTAAATCAATTGATATTGTGTCCAGGTAGTTGCAGAGATATTTCAGCCGTGTATAACTTCAATATACCAATATTTTATCAAAAATAAGTCCAATAAACTATCTCATTACACGATTTTAGGTATCCTGTTGAACAAAATCTTCAGGTGTTTATATTGCACATATAAGGAGTAACTTACAAAAAGAACAACTGGACTGAGGCGGCATATATATAGTCTTTGGCACACTCAGAATCATCTAAGCAGTCTTTGATATTAGCAACTAAATATTTAACTACTAGGAAATACTCTCTGAACTACCAAACGTGGTTGGAATAGCCTTGCGCTGTGTTTAACACAGAGCTACTCCTCGGGACCCGCCATGCTTACCTGGGAGAGCTCCTCCAGTTTACTTTGAGCAAATTCCAGACTGCGTCTCTCCACGTGATCGTGCGGCGTGTGCGCGAGCAGCTCATGTATGGTGATGATGTAGCGAGGTATCTGTGGGACGAACACCACACATGGTTACATACGTCCTCGTGTGTATTATCGAGTGCTGCTAGGATAGATCCTAAGATGCAGAAAAACCAAACTGTAAAATTGACTGGCTGAAAGGAAGACAGGCCCCAGAGCCTAAGACAGTACCAGTATAAATAAAGGAATGAAAAAAAAGAAAAAGATTATTCACCAGTGATTTATATGCAGATATTTATCAGCCCATGTTGGTGACTTTAAATCTTATCAATGTGACAATCACGTGGTTCATAACATGTTACGACTTTCCCTGGGATCCACATAAAAAATTGATAATTAGCAAAAATGAAAATCCGACGATATGGTTCACCAAACTCAAGGACGATATACATGAAGATGTCATGATCATGTATTTGTATAGAACGTCCTGACCATGCTGTACAAGCTACAAAACGAAGTGAAAATTTACGGCTCGTACGGAACGAAGCGTTTAAGCCGAGTTCTGTACGAACGGTAAATCATTACCGAGCTTTGTGGCTTGTACAAGCATGGTAGGTCGTTATTTATTTACCATATACCTGAAATATATGAAATATAATTAATTGAATTTTGCTAAAGAACTATTATTTTAGTCGACGCGTATGGAACAGTGTTCCATATTTTGCCATACGGAAGTTAATTATAGGAAGTAATTTAACAATGCCAGTTTATTACGATTTTATCAATCGGACAGCAATTTACGAAATACGGACCGACTAAATAAGTGTGTTTATCCGTCACTGAGTGACAAATGAAATCTGCACTGCCGACGCGTAAATGTAAAACATTCGCACGCAGCTAATATAATACTCACCACTTACCCCTCCCTTCCCCTAGCGAATGAATGAAAAGAGACCACCGGATGGGTAAATAAAATATTTATTATTAATTGATATTTTATGATAAAATGTTGACTGGATAAAACGTATTGTTGAAGATAATTATACATTGAGTAGAGGATACATATTTATGTAAGTAATTAATACCCCTATGAAATTTACGATATAAGATTTTAAGAATGAATGATTAAGTAGGTGTTGTGTGGGTGGGTAAAATAAATAGCAGGTGTGAGTGATGAGCAATGACGATTGATGAGCCCGGAAATGAGAGGGCTGCAGTGATCACACACAAGACCATAAAGCCCCTGTCCTTAAAGGCATATCCTACAATTCACAATAGCGCCTCCTGGTGATTTTTAGATAATGTCAATTATTAGTCAAAACTGGTTTTTTGGAATGCATCCTAAGTCTATATGAGTAAATTAAAAATTTTGTCCAGTTTATCAAATCTTAAAAGGTAAATTAGGCCAATCTACATTTGCTTGATTTACAAAGGAAATGTACTAAAATATATGGTTTTCTTTAATGCTTTCAAAAGCAAGGACGGTGACCCATGGTTTTTAAAACCTAATAGGTAGCACTATATATGTATTATATTCTGTGAAAACCCCAGTTAGGCACAGGTCAAATGACATGGGTTTTACTATGACAAAAAATACTTTTTAGAATTTCTATATATATATTCTAATATAAATCATCATAATATTGATCTATAAATCAGAAACTAGCACGATGACCCCCTTATTTTTAAGGTAGATTTGTGATCCACAACACTTGGAGATCATCTTAATAAATTTTCAGGAAATTGACATGGGTTTTAATTTTCCAGCCAAATTGTCCGATATGCCTTTAACCAATTATAGATAGTACATATCACAGAAACCACACTTAATATCGAATACAAATGGTATTGATAGAAAAGGTAGCATATAGACCATGCCCATCTCCTGTGTCGCATTGCTAGTGACAGGGTAGATGGCAGCACCGACTCGGCGCGGCACGGAGCAGCTCCGTGCTGCTCGACCACAGAGACACTGCTGTAGGTAGGCTTTAGTTCTCGTTTTTCACGCTAGGGGGCTCCATCAGCACTGGACGGAGTCAGTGTAGGTCACCGTGACCTGGCCGTTGTACAGTGTCTCCCCCTATCGCCTACCTACGACATTCAACAGGTGTCGCGCGTGAAGTAGCGGTACAGGCGTATTCTCCATTTCTAACAAGATTAGATAATGGCGAACTACTGGTGAAGCAGGATTATTGTATTGTAATTTGTCAGAGATGCTGATTTCTTTCAGAAGGGACACTCCATAAAGCTGCCTGGCAAACCTTATAGACCCTATTGAGGTTACTTGTGGTCGTGTTACGCACGTAAGCAGACGTCTGACAACCCCTATTGAGGTATCCCAGAATTCATTCTGTTTACAGGTCCCGGTGTGCGCTGGTTACCGACGTTGTATGGTGATAGACCCTTGACCTGTAACCCACAACCATTGCTTTTTAACGGTTTTTATAAATCTTCAAATGGAAAATCCGATGTCAGAAATGGAAATTTCAGCTATTTCTACATGAAATTATATTCTTGTTACTCAAATATAAATGGGAAAACTGTGGTTCATGTGATCGGTGTGTGCCCAGCCACTCGCGAGCGGAACTTGTGTTTACCCTGGGCGATAATCGGGAGACGAGTAACCTCTGGAGGGCGTATACTATAAGGCTACATTTCAGCTGTCTATGGAGATTCTTTACACAGGTAAGTAGATGTAGGGGAGGCACGGACGGTATTAGAACCACTCTATGGAGAATAGATACTTACATGCGTATTGAGCTAATGTCTCGATAATTTACCCCTTCGGATACTTCCATTGGTATGGGGTGAATGTAAAGGACATTACTTGGTGCATAGAGCAGGAGAGTGATAAGAGGGAAAGTAGAGAAGAATAGAGAGGGAGAGCAGGACTATAGGTGGGTAAGTTGTATTACTTGAGGCATAGGGTCGTTAATTGGCAGGGGAGACAGGTGAGGGACGCATAAAGTTAGGGGATGTGAGCTTAGGGCCACTCCATGTTGCACACAGCGGGAATCGTGGCTGGGGGAAACCATTGGTGTGTAGAAGGGGTAGCTTGAAGGATGGTGCATTGCATGGTGCACAAGACAGCTTCTTGATGGGAATGGTGGGTGGGGGCATCATCTGGTGTATCGGACAACAATGTTATGGTCGGGGTGGGTATTAAGGATACTACATGGTGCATAGCACAGATAGGTGATGGTAGGGATGGGTAAGGGACAGATGTCAGAGAGATGATGGTAGGAGAAAATATGGAGCATTAACTGGTGCATCAGGTAGCTAGGTTGTGACAGGAGTACTTTGGGGATAGAAGAAGTGAATATCTAGTATTAATTGGTGCATTGGGTAGGTATGTGACAAGGGGAGTACTTGGAGGACAGTACCTGGTGCATAGGGTAGGTGAGGAAGGTCTCTAGCGAGCGTCCCTCGCAGATGCTCTTCTCTTCGTAGCGCCGCAGCAGCTGGTTGAACTCGGGCTTCTGCTTACACTCTGCCAGTACCTGTAGACTGTAATGGTGGTTGCGCACGTACTCTTGGTAGATACCCAACATCGGCAGCAACATGTCAAAAAGGTCACCTGGAAGCAAGAAGCACGCCAATCTTATCAGGGCGACTCAGAGCACGATTGAGCAGGGAGCGGGCAGGGGTGTAGTACACAGACGGGCGGAGAGCATAAGAAAACCGTAAGTGGGGTTGTGGTGTACCTTAGTATTACTGGTATGTATGACTATGAATACTGTTCAGCACAATGCCTATCGGGAGCTGCTATTTCACATCTTTTGGAACTAATAGGGTGTGTGGGGAAAAGTAAAAGAGCTTGGGAGAAATGGTAAAAATTCAAATATCGGAGGGGAAAATAGAGTACTGTTGACAGCTGACTTCAGGACGACCTGAAATAGACGAGCTGTGACGAGGGAGCCCTGACCCTGTGACCTTGCTGTGACCTTCTCGGAGAGTCTCTGCCTGAGCAGGTGGCCAGCTGCTCGACACCGCTGTAAAGAGCGCTCATCAGTTGGCAAGCAGTCGCGCTGTATGTGTGTGTGTAGAACAGATATGGTGGATCATATATGCAGAACCGACAACACCATTGTAGTTGACGGTCCAGCTCGGAGCCAACGAGGAAGTCGGGTCCTAGACTTGTAGCTTAACCAGATCTCATTCAATAGGTTGGTGTAGCAGTTATCAAGCCAGAAGATTATTTGCATTATCAAAGAATTTCAGACACAGTTATCTTTAGAATAGACTGTCTTAAAAAGTGAGGTGGAACAAAACAAGGGTTAATGAAGTTAAATGTTTAGTTAGATATTTCATTAAAGTTATTTTAGATTAGGAATAATTTAACAGAACCTCTACGAAATGTCATCGTCAATAGTCTTGTGGATTTACAGTTGGTACAGATTAAAAGTATTCACTAGCTTATGGAATTCAGGCTGTTGGGAGACACCTCAGGCATGTTGGGGATGTATATTTTGCCTCTAGTTGACAGTAACACAAAAAAGCATGGGCACTAGACTAGATGATACTAGATGGTTGAAACATGTCATTATATACCAGCAAAGTCAAGGCTCTAACATACCCCTATTACATGTAGTTTTGAGTCAAAGAAAGAGGAAAAGTACATTGGTACCTAGATCACGTTTGTACATTTAAGAGTGACATTAAATAAATTTCAATATTAGCATATATAGATATATTAGGATATATTAGATACATTTAAGGAAGTATGAAGACATAGCTATACACCTACTGTGATATATATCCTGGATATTATGATATTTGATACTGAATAATCAGACAACACGAATGTTTTATATCGGGACATAAGGTTATTTAACGTAATTATTTTACTTGTTTTAGTATATCTTATTATTTCATTACTTTAATATGAATTGCAATGTAGGAATTAATATTTTACCTTGTAATCTCTGATTCATTAACAAGGACATGATACTCTAATGAGAAGGTCATGTGATAATTTTCCAATATTAATTGAGATATCTGAATTCATGCCCAGAATGCTTAGGTTTAACACTTACAAAATGAGTTACTCGACGACTCACTATATAGGACACTTAAACCAGTTATAGTAACGCACTAGAGGAGCTACCATTGAGTGTGTGTAGGTCGCCATCATGGACTGTGGTTGGTCAATGATCGGAGACGTCATGGTTTTTATCAGTGACTAAGACCAACGACTAGGAGAAGCAGCAGCGTTTATAGAGCGCGCACCAAGGGACAGGGTGAACAAGGAGAGGGAGACATACGAAGGCTAGGGTGGAGAGATTACTGAAAGGCACAGGAACATAGAGAAAGAGAGACAGACAGACACAGAGAGTACAAGGTATATAACATCCGCACTGAAAGCCATGGCCGTTTTGCCAATATCGTTCCGAAAGGATTCCAAAATAATGAAGGCTACATGATATTGCTATATGGAATCCACTATAAAATGTAAGCATCCAACTTCGAATGTCAACTATAATATAAAAAAACAACCATCTCGAGTCGAGCTATCATGGAGAAGGGATATTTGAATTTGATCACCATTGTAGAGATAAACATGATGAACAATATCAGAATGAATTTCCTACTGTATAGAATATAAACATCGTAATTATGAGGTATTTTTGTTCCGGTAATGAAGGTGGTAAGAAAATGAAGGCTATATAATATATACCAGTGTAACAGTGCCATGCTTTCTACTTCTGTGTGGAGATAATAACTTTTCGGATATGAGAACATAAAAACAGTGTTTCAGGGAACAAGTTACACAACTCAAACTCCAATGAACCATCAACGTCGCCATGTTGGACAACTTAACGTAATATAAGAAGACGCTAAAGGGTAACGATCACAAGGTAGGAAAAGCATATTCAACGTCGGACTTAGCTGTTTGTCTCTAGCCTCTAAGGCTTATAGGAAATGACATACCTCCTGGAAACACCAAGAGAAAAAGCAACAAATTTAGGGTGAATTGTGAATAGCTGGCTTGTTTGTCTTTTAAGTAATATTATGTGAGTCCAATTAAGTCGTGAAGACAGGCGTGGGTGGCGACACGGGCGCGATGCTGCTGTTGGCGCACCTCTGGAAGTGGAAGTCAATAAGAGAAAAAAAGAAGGCGATGGTGGTGAAATTTAAATGTTCCGATGCACTAGATGGATTAACCCTACAACCACCAGCCCACTCGTGGAGCAGGCCGGGGTGTGCGCCGGGTTGTGGGGGCAGGCAGGTAGCGGAGTGGGAGGATGTCTTTTGATGCACCGAGAGACAATGCATGAATAAATGAAATCATCGGTGCTCGGGCAACTCAATGATCGCTGTGCCAACTAAAGCCTATAGCAACAATCTAGAGGATCGTGTCGCACTATCTACACAGACAGGCCTACCTTGTTTCCCGAAATCACACTACTCATTGGCCAAAACCAAACGTTTGATCAAGATCAAAATATCACCTTGTTTATCAAATTATAATCATTGAAGTGGCATTTATCATTTAAGGATGTGGATAACATGTAGTGACCCACGGAATAGGTCCCCCACTGTGACCTATCTGGAGCTTCGGGAACAAAGATCGGTTTTACGCATAGGTATCAGTAGTTAAAGGAATACCACCTTAACCCTTTAGAGCATTCTACTTCTATACGTATGATCATGGCTAATGGGGTGGGATTTACAGGACAGACCAACAGTGATCTCCTAAGCTAGATACGCTGTGGAAAGTAAACGGTCAGGACTAGCATCAACGGCCAACGTGGCATGGAGCATGGTCACATCTAGGCATGAGCTTCTCAACTGGTGAATAACCTTTTTAGTCCATGTATTAGTCTACATCACCAGACAATATTTCACATTGCTGATGCTATCTGGATATGAGCCCATTGAGCCTAGAGTGGATATATATATATATATATATATATATATAATACTTGCCTTTGATAGTAGTCCCACCATCATACTTGTTACACAGTGTACTCAATAAGCTATCATAAATAAAAATATCAATTAGCAAGTACCTGCCACAGGAGGAAAGACGAAAACTCGTATCAGGGTCATATTATCATCTACCTAGGTGGGAATTAATAGTGAATCCAATAGCGCAAAGAGCAAAGTCCATCAAAACGTAAAACTCAAAATTCTATTCTCTAGCCACCTCTGCAGGGGTAATCCATGTTCCAATAGAAATACAATGATTGATCATGTTTCCCTCGACGAATGCATCATGGACACAAAAACTGTATTTCTCCCGGAATTCAGTAAATGCACTGCTGGCTGGAAAGGACATCAACCATGCTGTTCAGCCATCAAAGTAGACAGGCTGGTATACAGCATAGTTGAATGGTGCATCAGAAGCGACCGACACTTAAAATAGGGCCAAAAGCAAAACGCGCCAATCACATTCATGATAGTGTCTCTTCGCTAATTATGTTCGAAGTACTCCTAGCACAAATCCGAACCTACCTTTCTTTTGTAAGACTAGACTTGAAGCGTTGTCAATACCACCAAGGCAAACATCAAGTTAATGTATATGATGACATTCCAAAGTATAGGCGTCATAAATGAACATGTTAATCACCTAGGCTTTACGTCATATGATTTATTTTCTCTTCTAATTATCTAATCCCGGACAGAATCCAAATTGCAGGGGGTAGGCTTTATATTTATCGATTAGACCTTATGGAATCAGTGTGACTTTCCGATATATTAGATATGATAAACCTGATGTTTGCTCTGGTAGTTGTAGACTAAGCTCAGGCAACCAGCTAGTGAAGCAGTGTATGTTATTGCTACCGAAAATGGGCAATAGTACAATAGAAAGCTGTGCAATGTCTGAAGCCCTAAGCAAATCTACGTATAATCACATACTAAGTGCATTTCTACTGTTAGTAGAGAATAAATGCTCGGAATAAATTCATGTGCATTACTACCTTTCACATAAAGTGACCTACATTGCTGAGCAAATGGGTGAATGGGACTGACACTATTGGGGAGTGTTGTGCATGCTGATTTGCTATCTCCAATTCAAACAAAGCAAAAACAAATATGATGCTGCTGAAGATAAAATGTGATTGCAGTTTACGGAATATAGACGATAGCTAGGTCAAGACAAACTTGAATTATGTTTGCAGTGATAGATTGCATTCCTTTTGGAATGAAAACCAACGTAGTTTCTTTATTCTCGAATTTGGAAATATACATCAAGAGGTTATCCGACAAGTAGCAAGCATTTCATACATTGCAAGACCTCTACAACAGAGAGAAAATATGGCATTTTTCGAATATTGTTTATACAGTATCTACTATTAGTAAAGGGAGCACGGAATTTGAAAATAAGTTGGTTTTCAGTCCTAGGGGATGAATGATTTTGAAAATGCAGGAAAAACTATATTGTCATTACCATAATTATAAGCAATGTATTGGCATAACATTCTGAATAACATTACTTTGTTAAAGGAATCTATATCAATGTTCACCGACACTAATATGAAACATTAAACGTAAATATTACCTGAGAACTTTCCAAATTACTTTGATATAACAAATCACTTAAGGTAGGAAGTACTCATTTTTCCAGATATCATCATTCCAAAATAAGTAATTAGTGCGAGTAAGCCTATATATCTAGTTCATTAGATAGTAATTGGAAGTCTCCTAGATGTGTAAAATAAATATCCTCTGAAGAAAATGAATCTAAGTTAAGATACTCCAAGGTAGAGCATATATCTAACTTCCGTCTTTTTTTTCGCATTTTCATCATCAAATGATATTAAGAAGACAGGACTGGACAAATTATGTAACAATATCAGAAATTTAGTCTATCTGACTCATTTTAAGTATAGTTCTACCATAGGTTAATTAGTAATAAGGCCTTCGCGATTGTTTTTGTTTATTGATTGCATGCTATCACAGTGTTTTCAGCTGCAATGAGCATGAATGTTATAATATCTTCACGATTTTATCAATTATCTCAATGTGCCTACACATTCATCATTAGTATTGAAACACCTCTACAGTTCCAGGCATGTATGGACGGTATAACTCTGAGAAGGCACCTGTTCTCCATTAAATACGAGTTTAACACATCGAATAAATGAGTCCCTCTTAATTTTAGGGCACATCAGTGATAAGATGCTGTTGTCTCTCAGGGATGTTTTTCTCTCAGGTATTTGCCGTTACTGCACCTTAGGTTATCACGCCGATGTCCTCTGGTCTCCTATTCATCTATAATTTAGACCTTTTCGGCTAAACAACGTGGATCTCGAGACAGCCCTGGCTGCTGACCCGACCGGCGAAAGGTCATAGGGTGTCCCTATGGCAACAGCCGTCATAATGAACGAGGTATTGTGGCTAAGCTCTGGTGACCGTCAGCGTGCTGTGCCAGCATCGTGAGTAGTATGTGTATGCGGGTAAAAGCAGCCTCTTGACCCATAGGTACTTAATCAAATTCATGGAATACGATGCGTTATCTTGTATTTGTCTCTACCCAAAATAGGATGCTTAATGATACTCTTATCTAAGACGACCGTGATATATGTGATGCTACAATATGAAACGAAAATATTATCATTTCCCTTAACATAAATTAGTGATCTAAGTAGACATTATGTTTGATATAGTGTACGTGAGTTAACAATATATACCTATATCAAACTGTTGTAAGACATAAGATGCAGTGTACAATTAAAACACTTAATATTCTAGCAATATTTGTATTAGTATAGGCCTCTATCTTATGCATTTCCCACAATTGGTATCCCATGCTCTTAAGCATGACAAACATTCAAAATGTGCTTTGGTTATTCTTGTTTTTGAAAGAAGTAATAAATTGAATTCCACTGACATTTACATTTGATAATCTCATTAATTTCTTATAGCCAGTCCGTCCGTTTTTATTCAAACATTCCAACATTTTAGTATTTACTTAGTCCTAACCAGATTGAGATTAACCGTGAAAAATGCATGGAGCCGATGAAGCGTAGAGTGAGAAAATGTAAACGGCAAACATTAAAAGCTGTGACGAGGTTTAAACTAGAACCTACCAAGTACGAGAGTTGGCCAATTCTCCATGCGGGCCATCAGCCCCTTCATGAAGATCTGGTGCAAGAAGAGAACGGTTTCACTGGAATCAAACAAAATAGTAAACACGTTTAAAACAAAGTCTCATTTAAGGTACATGCAAACAAACTCTATTTCCTAAAACAAATAATGAGACATTCCCTGCGAACTCTATCAGTAGAGTAGGCACCACAGAATTAATACTGACACATGCACAGGC
Source organism: Alentia gelatinosa (assembly GCA_950022655.1). Lineage (NCBI taxonomy): Eukaryota > Metazoa > Annelida > Polychaeta > Phyllodocida > Polynoidae > Alentia > Alentia gelatinosa. The sequence continues at coordinate 42,295,645 of OX465583.1, read as the reverse complement.
GTATGAAATATATATATATACACCAAATGATACTTAAACATAAAAGTCATTGGGGTGATTTTGGATGATTGAGACCGGTAAATGAGAAGTGTCGTATTTGGAAAAGTCAGAGGTCGTTGAGATAATCACAGGATTGTTGAGGTAGGTAAGTTGTCCAGATATGTATTAGCAGAGCTGCTGGGGATAGCGGGGATATAAATTGTCAGGGAGTATTGAGGTCGAAGTGATGTGGTAGTTCTCTGCTCCCTCTCCCCTGCTTCTATCCCCAACCTCCTCCGGCATCTTTCTTTCCTCTATATGTTTGGGCGAGATAACTGCAAGTTACCCGGAAGTTATCTAGTTAAATCCTGGAAACCAACTATTGTCATCGCTCATGGGCAGACACAAGTCAGACGCCATTCTGCCTTCAATACAAAGACTGTCTACAACTATATTTTTTTGCCCCGGGGTAAGGTAAATGAAAAAGTCGTCTGTCAAAAAGAAGAACGATTTAACAATATTGCCTCATATTTTGATGGTATAATCTATGTAGATGTTTACATGTTTACCGTGAGGCCTACTGTCATACTAGTGGTAATGATAACAACGCGGATTATATATTTCGTGGTGCGGCTGAGGATGTAAAGATTATTGATGATGACTACTGTGGAAGTTACGACTGTCAAAAGCACGGTTCTGTCCTGGTGGATGATTCACTGGGGGCGGCCACTAAAGCGAGTGGTAAACTAAGGCCCGGCGTCCACCTACTTCGATATGTCTCCGATATTGTCTACGATGCACCTTCCGATAAAAAATCAAAATCGCGTCGGAAGGTCACCTAATATCGGAGCAGTTGACCACGTTTCTGCGATTAGACACTGATAAAAACCCCATACAATGCGTGGTAGATTAGCATGTCTAGACATATGTCTACAATTTTGCACCTTCCCGATATGTCTCCGATATTTGCTTTTTGTATCAGTGCCATATCGGGAGGTCTAAATTTATATCGTAGTAGGTGGACGCCAGGCCTAAGAACCATTACCAACTGTAGTCGACCAGAAGGGACAAGCATCAATTCTGGCATGGAATCTACTTGGAGAAAGTTACACAGATGATGTCACTAGTGTTCTTCATCCTAAAGATTATATGGCGGTCCTCGACATCCGTTCGGCCTACCGCTTCATTAACATTCATCCAAATGATAGAGTTTGCCAGAGGCTCAGATGGTCCATTGATGGTGAACTTTGTTTTCTAGTTGATAATTGTCTCTGCTTCGGGGCAAAGTGTTAACTATTTATTTTACTCAGTATACCAAGTTTATAACCTGTTGCATGCACTGTAGGGTTTTCAAAAATGTCTTCGGTTACATTGATGATCCCACCATCCCACCGGACAGAGTGTGAGTTAGCGCTTAGTATTGTCACTACCCCACTCGAACATCTAGGCCTTGAAATTGATTCTGAAGCCATGGAGCTTCGCTTACCTGACATCAGAATCAAAAAGATTGAAAGTATTATCAATTTGTGAAACTCTTTGGCTTTTTGGGATTTAGTTGTACTTACAAACCAAATGGTTTGTATTGTAATTTATTTCAACTTTCAACAAGAAGGCAAACAAAGGACGACATCGCTTATGTCAGTCGTCCTGTCGTCCTGTTGTTGATTTCTGTGCTACTTGGCACAGTGACTGACAGTGAATGTTCAATACTACTTATAATGATCATTCACATAACGTCACTGATCACTATTTTGCTGACTAACCTTCCGACTACTCTCAATGTGCTGGAACTCGGTTATACGCTGGGGTGAACCATTGGGTGAGGCTCAAGAGTAATAACTCGCAGGTGGTCAGGATGATTAACACGGGAAGAGGCAGAAGTGTTGTGTATTTCTAGGTTGACAAAAGTAAGACAAGTCTTTCCTCCCGTCACCGGGAAAAAGAGGCAGAAGTGTTGCTGCCATGTGTTGGACAAAATGCGCCGATTTCACTCCCGATGTGGTCCAGATGTACTCCAGTTTCAGCCCTGGCACCATAACTGGCCTCTGTCTGGTGTCTGTCTGGAGGCTATCGGCGCAATGGAACAGGGTATTTGGGCGTCAGCACCAAGACTGGAGTACATCTGGACCACATCGGGAGTGAAATCGGCGCAATGGAATGAATATGTCTCTACCAGTACTGATACACTGTCTGATTTTCTCTCCCGCTTTGCGCCCAAGAAGGTCCCACGAGTGTCTGATTATTCACCAGTGCATGATCTCTGTTGTTTCAGCACTGCACGATTTATGTTAGAGAGCACCTTTATGCCAGAACTCACGGATGGCGCCGAATAACCTGCAGAATAACTTGCAGAACGCAATGGAGACATTATCTGCATTTTTGTGAAGCTTATTTGTTCACAAAACTCCCCTCATCTGCCGAAGTGTCTCTACCTGGCTTTCATGATGGAATCCTATACTTATTACTCCTATACTCATCGCCAAATATGTATCGGCATTGTGGACTTTACATCACATGCACGGCTGGCCACATGTGCCCCCATCTGACTTCAAAATTGTGTCGATTCATAAGTCCCGTTTCCATTGAGAGAGAGAGAGAGAGAGAGAGAGAGAGAGAGAGAGAGAGAGAGAGAGAGAGAGGATAGTATGCATGCACTAGCATATTGGTGAATCTGGCCCGTGGAAGGTAATAGATGGTGAGACTGTATATTGGCAGGTCTCGCTGGGTTCGTGGGGGTGGGGCTAGAGGGAGTGACAGGTTACTTGACCCAGCGCCCTACGACTCTCCACCAACAGGAGAAGGACGACGATTGGGTGCATTACCGTCTGCACCCCATGAGCAATAGGCCTATGATTGGCCAGGCGGGGCCACTCAATGGTCGGCGCGGCCTGCCCTGCCCAGCCCCGCTCTTCCTGACATTGGGCCAATCCCAGCTTAAATTGACTACACAAAGAATGGGTGTCAGTGCCATGGGTCCCGCGGGTCGTTAGAGGTGAGTCCAGTGTCATCATAGGACTATAACCCGGCTTGTTGTAAATGAAAATATGAGTGCTCAGCTGTAGTCGCTGTTTGGTAAATTTCATTGCAAATGATTTACAATGATCACCGTTGAAATGATGGTACATACTTCACATTTAGAAATAATTAGCGATTCCCAAAAATAACGCTCTTGAAATTACTGCTTGAAATTTCCTCTTAAACAGTTATAATTTTCATGAAACATCTTAAACGAAATAGTTCAGATATTCACGCTTAGTACCATCAAGAAATAGCTTCACTGCTCTATTGTATTAAAAGCATACCGTATATGACATCGACCTACCGGAAGCCTTGGGTCGCTTGAAGATTACCTATATCAATTCTCCATAGAAGGTATCGCAAACCTTTACCAAGTAAATCTGAACGAGATTTGGAGTTAGGGATTCTTAGATTTGCTGTTTGGTCAATAGCTTCGAGAGATTTGGTATTGGTAGAATTTGGCAAAGGACATGAAACTACCTCCGGATGCTAGACGACTCTTCACGGGAACATGTTTGTACCTTTCTTCAGTATCGATGGTCGTTTAGTCTAACATCTTATTGTAATCCCCGTATATGGTGAAGGGCAGGTGACTTACAGGTAAGTCTCGTCAGGTAAGTCTGGTCGGGTAAGAGAGTATCTCCGATATCATCAGATATCAGCAGGTATAGGTATTGTTATCCTGTTATAGGTAAAAATTTGCTACCTGGTGTAAAGGAAGATTGTGTGCAATAAGACACATATAAACGATGAATAAGGTGGTAGCTTGAGATATTTCTATACAGCATGGTTTTAGTGCTGTTTTTGTAGTCTTTATTGCCATCGATTGTTTACGGTCTTCCCAGCAATCCAACAGTTTGAGTTTGAAATTGAGATATTTTCTATTGCAGGTAACATCATATTTTAGTAGACTCTAACGCTGTGTAACGGTTGGTGCGCTCTCGTCAGTGCCACAATACACATAGGAGGACGATAACGGTAAATTATCTGTGTAAGGTTGCAGATGGTGAGGATCAATGGTATTTTGGCAGTATATTGAAAGGCATTTATGCCCATCATACTCATCCACTGCTGTTGGTCATTTATTTGAATGAACTGATAAAGGATTTAAGGCTGTATATTTACCCAGGGTTAGAGGACCTGATTGGTAATCAGTGAACTCTAAGAAAATACAAGAAGTAAACTGTTGAGAAAACTGTGTATAATATGATATGACTGTATCAATTCTACACTGTTGATTGATGAAATATGAATTAAATCTTCTGTTGATTGATGAAATGGCGGCATATTTACATTCATATTTTGCTGCAGTAATTGTTATAAATAGAGTTGCAGAACCAGACCAACATGGTTCTGAGAAATATCTTCTTATCTCAGCACACCACTCGGCCAAGGTGGAAGGTATAGTAGAGTGTACGGTAACAGATGCGGCTGTGATCAGAAGGTGACTCCATGAGAGAAGTCGATCTGCGACTGCCATGGCTAAATCAGATCAGACGGCGGCGGGCGTGGCTGCAGGGAGCGGGCGGGCGGGCGGGCTACGGGCGGGTTAAGGGCGGGCTATGGGTGGGCGGGGGGCTGCCACAGACGCGCACACACCGACACACACCCACTCCCCTACACACGTCTGCGGACGTCCGCACTGTACCCGATGAAAACGAACGGCGTTGCTTTGAATGTCAAATGACCAACTCTGGTCACCATTCTCCATGCACCAGCGCCACACGCCGGCGGTGGCGGTGGTTGCTGTGCTCTGCTGTTTTGTAAGGTGCTGCAGCGCACAGTGCTGCATCGCGCTGCATTGTGCTGCGTCGTGCGTCCAGGCACGCGCTGCTATTTGCGAGCGGCACCCCCGTCACTGCTGCTGCTGGAAAGCGGCGTGCATGCAGCTCGGTAGCTCCGAGTGAAGCGCCACCTGGCAGCGCCAGCGGGCACCTCCTCCTCCTCCTCCTTCTTCTCGTCCAGAGGACCCGTCCTCTCGTCTCTATGCACCTCGCCCGTCTCTGCCTGTCAGGCTGGTCAACCTAAAATAATTGCCTCATGCCTGAGCCCCAGCCTTTTCCTGTGATCTGCGAGCTGTGAGAGGCCTTTCAGATCACCGTCTTCAGTGGCTGTCATCGCAATGTGCTATAATCACGTGTAGTTCAATACCCACCATGGCACGGGGCGCGCGGCCGCCGCGTCCTGCCCGCTGAGGGGCGGGGGAGGGCTTAGACAGGCTGTGTCACACAGGTAATGCAGCCACACACGCACATAACAATTACATATACAGAGTGTATCTCGTACCTTAATTAACTGCTTATTCATGGTAACAAAATTGGTGCCCTCCTACTATTACGCCTTGGGTCTCTACTCTCTGTGCAGCCGTATGTTCATTGGTCATGCACATTTCTTATATGAGCAACAATATTTACTGGTTATCGTTTGAAGTATGCTGATCAGAGCCCAGGTCAAGTAGATTTTGCGTAGTTTTATAGGGGTGGATCACCCTAGAAGAGATACGACATTTCATGGAGATCATTGTAAACTCTATGACCAGCAGATACCCCTACCATAGAACAAACTTGCCAGATTGAGGTTGGTATCAATGCTTCACTGATTAAAGGGCTTGCGAGTTCCCATCCACGGGCTGCCTGCGGTGCAGTCAGGAGGTCTTATTCTACCCTCCCTCCTTCGTGGTGTGCCTGCATTAATAGCAGACCCAATAGGTCATATTGCTATCTGTGCAGCGTTCTTTAGGTATATCCCGTTGAGCATAGTGCATGTTCACAAGAGGTAGTGGTTAAACCAGACATGGTTTCAGCGCATTTACTTCTGCCGAAAGGCGCATAAGAGACGTTTATTTTTATTCCAATTGCGGCACATGAAACGGAAACTCTGCTACTTGGTTTAAATATAGATCCAATATAATCTCACAATTCACTGGCCTTGGTGAGATTATCAATGTAAATATGTCGAGGCCAAACCGTTGTTATGCGTTATTGCAGAACCCAAAAGAATTATCCCCTAAATCCTCCTTAGCAAGCAGGAGGAGACCTGGATTTCCTCGTTAACATCACGCAAAGACCTGACGACTTCACGTCAAAGCAAAGACTTGGCCGCGCGTGCAACATAATGGAATGGTGACTGATTGAAAAACAGCCAGTGTGGTTTGTATGGTGGACAGTGAGGGAGTGGTGACAGGGACAGGGCCATGCCGGCACCGCCACGGCTCAGCCGCCATCTAGCTGACATTTAGCGCCGCAGCCTAGAACCACCCAGCGCAGGCAGGCAGCAGGTGACTACAGGACAAAAATGCAAGCCGGCAGTTTTGACGGAGCGTGTTCTAATGTCGGAAGTTAGGGATTGGAGTTAGCCAGGAGTCAATTAGAGAAAACATGGAAATGTCAGTAAGCTGGGGGCGGACCGTTTTGGGGCAGAACCTGACAGGGCCAGCAGTAAGACGAGCAAAGGAGAGTTGCAGGGCTGATAGTGGGCGGATGGGTGGATCATGGAGACAGGTAGGCGGGGCCGTGTAGACAGGTAGGCGGACACACACACACACACACACAGATAAATATATATATATATATATATATATATATATATATATATATATATATATATATGTACTGTGTAGTGTAAGCCATACAAGAGTCAATGTAGATTGTTCTGACCGTCATCGAGGACTTCTAGTGCCAGACGTTTGTAAATCATGTAGGAATATGACAGAATAGGTAATTGTCAGGGTTTAACCATGTCGGAATAAGACAGAGCGGGATAATGCCGGAGACACACCAAGCAAGAAACGGTGGCGATAAATCTACTCACCAACAAAGTCATGGCGAGTATATGAGCACGGGGTTAAAATGAACAGCTAATAGAGGAAACCGTTCCAAGCAAAGGTCTCCGTTAACGCGGTATGCCCGTTTACGCGGGGTGTCCGTTAGACGGGGTTCTACTGTAGTCACATGATCACTTTTTGGCCGTAAAAAACCCAAAGTTAATTGCCGATGCAGTGATCGCAAAATATCAAACACCGCGCATACCTCGTAAGTTTTGCAGTAATCGCTCAGAGGAGTTAATCGCTGCCGTTTCCTCGCTGCCTTGACTTGCCCTGTGTGTCAGAAAATCGTGGGCGAGTGGACAAAACACCCTCCCACCTTGTGGGCGAGAAATATAAAGCGATTGCATTTCTTGCTGGTCCAAAATCGCCGAGGGTTCAGCTCGGAAGGTCATTTGGTGAAAAATACGTCCCGATGCCACAGGCAGAGCGGCATATTTTTTCACCTAATGACCGAGAACGGCCATCCATACCGGCTCAGTCGCTACGTTTTCTCATTACTTTATACCTCTTAAATCGTTTAAAACCCCGTTTTATTAAATTTCTTGAACAGCGATGCACACTCTGTTCCTGTACAAAGCCAGGGTCATTCAGTATGGCCCGCTGTCACAGTGGGTGCGAACATTAAATGTACTACACCCCTAGCAGCGGGCAGTATTTCATAGACATTCGCACACAGGTATATAGTAATATCAAACATGTTTGATATTCTCGCCAAGCGAACGTGAAATTCGCCCACATAATCGCCAACACAGAATTGCTAGGATGGTTCTAAAAATGCGACACACCAGCTTTTTGTTATATAGTCAGCGATATATGAGCGAGCACCGTCAGGGACAACCAGTCAACCAATCAGATTGAGTTTTGTAGTCACATGATCACCTTTGATCGTACAAAAGCCTAGGTGCTATTACATTCATTTCACCCATGAGAATACAAGTATGACTATCCACCAAAATGCTATTGGGTAATATTTGATGAATAATGATCGGCAACAGAATTGCAACAGAAATGGTAATCGCCAAATATCAAACATCGCCCATACTTGGAAACGTTTGCAGTAAACGCTCAGAGGGGTTAATCGCTGCCGTTTTCTCGCTTCCTTGACTGACCTAGTGTGTCCGAAAATCGTGGATGTGCTTGCAATTTTTGAACTTGCCTACATCCAAGTCGTTCTCATATCCAAGCGAGGAGAGGACACACCAAGCGATAAATTGTATCACTCATATAATCGCCATGACTATGTAGACGAGTAAAATTACCGCCAACATTTCTCGCTTGGTGTGTCTCCGGCATCAAGGCTATATCACATATGAATAGGTCCAAACAAACAGCCAATTGAGAAGGTTATACTATGTAGGAGTCAAGAGTAGGAGTCAAGGTTATACCACGTATGAATAGGACTGACAGGTAATTGGGAAGGTTATACCACGTAGGAATGGGACGGTGCAGGGAAAGGATCAGAGTCAAATTATAGAGTAATAGAACAGAACAGGCAAAACTTAAGGTAATTCCATGTAAGTTTAAGGCAGACCGGGCAATGCTAGTCAACACGACTCGTCCCTGGTTACGAAGGTAAAGCGAATACACAAATACTGGACCATGAAGGCCTGGGAAAGGCCTTAATACATATTAAAAGAATTGCAGACCCCCGTTACTATGGAGCAGCGGTACAGGCAAGCCTATATCAGGTACATTCTTTTAATTGTTATGTACTACTACTCTACATCCCGGATATTGTGTCTGGCACCCTCTGGAACACGTTGAGATCTCAGTGGATTGCAGACTTTCCTTCAACATGGTTTCTACACTAGAGGCCTCGTTCCGTAAATAAATGTCAAGCTTCACCTCGTTCGTCATACAGCAAGATCATGTTATACACATTGCAAAACGAGATAAATACATTTTAGGATTAGCTCTTTAGAATACCTGTGTGTTATGTGGTAGTGTGGAACAGACAAGGGCAGTAGCATATGGTAGGCGCTGGTAGTGGTATACCATCTATTATCTAGGGTTATCTAAGCCTAGGCTGGTATTTGTTCATTCACCATATTCTAATGACCTTAACTCGATATCGGTGCTCCGATGTGGATGGAACTCTGCTGTTTGGTATTGGGGTTATCCTGGCTAGAAAAAGGTAGTGGTGTATCATGTAGAGCACAGGTCAGTCAATACCTCAGTCAGCAAAACCGAGATAGCTTTGACATGCCTGACTGAGATAGCCAATGTAGGATAGGCCCAACTAAGCACGAGTACAAATCACAGGGATAAGCCATGCTGGGAAGTGACGTATTCTAAAGCTGACATAGGAAACACCAAAGTTTTCATCAATAGAAGATCACAAAATCCAAATAGTGAATGAATTACGTCAATAAATCCTTTACAAAAGGAAGACAGCCCAGGAGATATTATAGTGATACAGATAAGTAAATCTATAAACTTTATTTCTCCCAAAAGTCTCCGTAGTATCAAGGAATTAAAAAAGGAAATCAAGAAAGTCAATGTGGCCCTGCTGAAAAAGCGGATTCCCATCAACCAAAGAGTACTTCCGCATACAACATAAAACAAGTTATGTCAGGTTTGAGGTTAAATTTTGGTTTTGGGTCTCAATAGCTACTACCGAAGAGTAGTATATCATAGTTTTCTCTGTATGCACACGAAAATGTGAAGTGATGAAACTGGTTGCGAGTATTAACAATATGCATTTTCAAATCTTTGAAAATGAGGCTTAGATTCCTTAACCCTATTGAAAGTCCTAAGTACCTGTCTCCGAATGTGCTGCGTATACATGTGCTGTCAATGATCCCAAATTTTACTGATAGTAATTCTCGTTATCTCCAATTCTTGGTAATAAACGATTCCTACTGATAAACATGGGTATGTAATACATTAAATCACAAGCGAATTCATTGGAAAACTATAGGAAATTGTGTTAAAAATATAAATGAGGCAGGTTACCTGTTAAGGAAAATAGAGTTAACGTCTTCATGCGATATCGGCGGTTTCTTTGAACTGGCGGCCATCTTGAGTGGACGTAAAAAGACTGTGACGAGCGCAGAAAGCTGCTTGACGTATTCCTCCTCGCACTCTACCATCCCAAACACAATACTGTTCCGTTTGCGCATGCTCTCAGCGTGCTCAGACCGGATGTACTCGTCGACGATTTGTTTCCAACGCCGTCGGCAAAGCCATCCGCGGAAGAAACTCTGGACCTACACAAAAGAAAGGGAAGAGACTTTAATTAAGTTGGAATGGTGATTCGTGGAGGACAATGATGAAAGACAAAACCGTATGAAATAAAATACCCTATTGGAATTCAGAGATTGTGTTTTCAACCCATCGGAGATGCTAAGATGGTGGCAGCCTGTACATTTATCGCTAACATGTTCTGTCGCTTCTTCACAAAGGGCAATGTATGAGCTTTATATTTAGGTTATAGATCTGCATTACAAAGAAATCCCTATACCTCAATAGTCCATCCGGACAAAGACAACATTATATCTGAAGTGGACCTTTTTCCTATTTTATCTACGCTTATGCATGCACTTCTATGCATTAGTAAATGTTTGCTTGACCGGCATATTTCGCTGAGATTGCGTACTTGTAGGTACATTTACTTTGAAAGACATAGCATTAGACTTCGCACATGTAATCCTGTCTCAAGAAATTCCCCCAAATGCCCCGGACTCGCGTACATAAGGGGATAGCTATGGGTCTTTTAAATATGTAAGGATGCCAGAAGTAGTAGTCTGAATGCGAGGAATGTGTGTACAGATCCAGAGTCATTCTATGCGCGCTGTGACAAAGGATTAACTGGAATCCATATCACGGAAATCAGGCTGTTGTATACATATCCCTGATTTCGATAACAAGTGAAGTCTGTGTGGCCTATGTGTCTAGCCAGGCGTAGTATCTGCAGACATCTGCCTAGCTTTAATTAAATGTCCCTTGTGGGTAATCTCCCTGTGCGTGCAGACCCTTCTACAGCCTTACTACTGTACAGTATGCCTCCCATGAGAAACCAACAGCTTCATTTTTATACGGTGCATCTGGCACTACCATCTAGATTAAATCACACGGGACAGAGTCGAGGCGCGATCAATATCAGAATAACGGTCCCAGAACTTAGCTTCAAATGGGAAAACGTTGTCATCTTCATATATGTCCTTAATGCAAACTGCTAGTGCTATGAATGAAGACAGTCGTAGAATAAAGACCTCCAAGATAAGAGGGATGAAATGTTCATGCATCATATTAATGCATGATGCATGGGTACAAATGACATACTAAACCTTTTTAATCTTTCGGATTTCTTCATTCTCATCCTCGAGTTTGTCATTGGAAACTCTTCTTTCCTTTTTATATTCACGAAGCTGCAAGAAAAGAAGCAAATCACTTGAATTAAAATTCAAAAGCACCAAAGCCAAAGAAGCAAGAAACTTTATCAGTGTGACGTGGACTCGAGGGAAACAATGCTGCCATTGTGAAAAGAAGATTTCTGTTATGAAGCTTTTATTGTTTTATGAGGTGGAACAGGCAATATTTCGTTTCTAAAGCTTTAAATACCTGAAAGGAAATACGACTGTATAAAGTGGAAGCATACTTAAGGGCATATGGATCGAAATGAATAATTCACACGCACACGCAGATCTTGTAGTGACGTTTAATCATTTGATAAATGAAACTGCGCTTCATTTGTCTGGCGTTCTGCGAACGTCAGCTATCCAAGCTAGGATTTTCTCTTGATAATAGAATCTTTGATACTTAAGCTGTAAGATGTTTATTTGGTGGTGAACTCAATTAGCTCCATCTGAGCACCGATACTAAATGATACATTTATAGTTCTATCTTTAGCGGGACGCACTATTTTCATTGTAATCATTTAAAATGTATAGTTAAATTATTCCCTTCAAATATTCATTAAATGTTATATAATCAAGACTAGAGAGAGCCTACGACTGAGCATGACTGACAGAAGCAAAATGAATTATATATAGATATATACTGAGTATGTCTTTGTGTGATGATAGAGCCAGGACTAGGTCTAAGCACTGCGCACCTGTTGTAATCCATGCAGGTGGATGTATGATATGGCGTATACAAAAGGGCAGACACAGAAGGCATGGTTTTCAGCGCTATACACAAAAGCAGTGGACAACGGATGTCTATATTTTGATTATTGGGGCAGACCTCAGATGAGAGTAGAGACTAAAAAGTCATATTCTCTGAGATTTATGAGAAAACGAAGCTAGATCTGATGAAATATGAAAGACGCCACTGGCCATTGAAAGGAAGATCCAGTGAATACGAGGAATAATCGAAAGCTAAATAGGATGTTATAGAGCACGTTGTAAACATAAAATTTGATAATGAAGTAATTTGGAAGTCAAGTAAAGATGGGGTTGTATCTTGTCTATACATACATTATACGTATGTATATATATATATGGGAAAAAGGGCGATAATGGGGGAAGTAGGGTGACAGCAAAGACTCCACAGTAGGTATACTTCACACAGACGAGTAAATACCGAAAGTTCAGTAGAATATGTGAGCGAGATCGTATATACCTTTCTATCATTGTACTGGAACACAGACTTTTCCGGGGTTTAAGCATAATATACATATTCAATAGGTACCTTTAGATATATTTATTATCCGTTTTGCTAGATTAGGGACATTCTATTTTAACGATATACTATACCTTGATGTATTTATGTTGATATTTCTCTAATTGGTTGCTGATTTACGTATTAATAATTTAGTTCTGCCCTGTATAATATGCACGAGGGCATGTTAATAGTGCGTGTTCACAGAGAAGACTGCGGATGGTGTAGACTGGAATTAGTCAAGATAGTCTTACCTTAGCAGCTAGCAGCTGATTGGGAATTCAGTTCAAAAGAAAGAATACACGTCAGTGAGGAAGCTCTACTTACTTGATTCCGTAATTGAGACAGGGGAGAGACATTATGTTCATACAACTCTTTGCGCGGAAATCCTTCTTGGTATTGCTAATATAGCAATACCAATATTTCTATTTAATGCCATGATTATTGGGAGTGCTGCCTGTTGCTTCTTGGCAAAGAAAAAGGGTAGCCTGTATTGCTCATGGTTATACAAAGTAGCGTACATGCTCATGAGATATTCTACGTAGGAGGTAGTTAGGTAATAGCTTATATTTAAACATGTGGTTTAAATTCCAGTCATTTAGGTTGCATTATGAATCAATAAAAGGCTGGTTTTGTGCGCTTTGCCTTTACGGGAAATACTTATGCTAATTAGTCTTTGCAGGCAAAGGAAGGATAATGATGTCAAGCCTTTGACAAACGACCATATTTACAGACAGACAAATGTGATTCATTTTTAAAGAGTTGTTCTGACTGACTTCAATCAATATTTACCATGAAAGCAACATAGAGTTCCTACAATTCGTTTTTATCTCGACCAGAGAATAAATTACAAACTGGCGTTCATCAATAACCACTGAATAATCTATAACATGTTATTTTCGGAGTTCTAACATCCTCTTAAATTAGCTCAAAGAAGGTTGTCTATGCTTTGACAGAGCTCTATAAAGCGCCCTAGAATTTAGGTGGTTTAACGACCTTTATTGTGAGGGCTGGCTATTATGGCTGGAGGCACGCTTCTAGAATAGTACACCATTGCATGGTTAGAATGCCCTCTTCTGGTGACTATTCAGTGGGGGCATGCTAGGTGTGGTACAGAAAGTGAGGACCATGTACTGGGCACTGGCCTCGGTTTGACAGAGCCTTCTCTGATCACACTCCATCTATGCCAGTGCGCATGCTCAGACTACAGAATGAGTGCGTCTCCCGGACGGGTCCATTTGTATTTAGTTACGGGCCCAGGCAACGTAGCGTATGTGGAAAGCTGTTTTACTTTGTGTAAAGGTTGTTCCTGTATGCCTTTCCATAGGCTAGGGTCAAAAGGCCTCTCTTTCTATTTTAATAAACCTCAATGATCATGGGAAACAATCGAAGACATGTATGAGTGCTGGATGGACCTTCAAGAAACTGACTGTTTTATATGGAAAGCTAAAGGCAGGAAAGCGTTAGGGAAGATTAATTTCCACACTTAAATTTGATTTAGTTGCTGAAATAATTCCGTTTCAATCGAATACTATAAATATCAATCATGTAAGTAAAACAAATGTAACTCACTATGAATCAATATATTAAGTTCGAAATACCTATGTATGTACATGCTCGACTGTTTAATCCGATTTATCATTCTCAACTGTCATTTTTTGAAATCATGGAGACAACAGACAAATAGCATTTCCAACATACAAACACAACATAGAAAAGAATTAATGAATAATGTTTTTTTCACTTTATATATATATATCTTGTCCTCTGAACCCACCGCTGAGAATAAAATAAAAGGGCATTAGCAATCACGTTGCTACCAGTTATATAATAGAATGAAATAATACCAAAAGACTGTTGCCTGTGCTTTTCCGAAGACGTCAGACCCATAAATCGCATGCCATTTTCGCATTCCGATTATAGGTATTGGCGAATGCGATTAATTGGTAATAAATCGCATTGCCTTCATCGTGACGTGAAGAGGATATCCCTGTTATAGCGGGTCTCCTTGTGGACTCTGAGAAGATAATATAGACATGAGCTGCTCGCTGCTGGCCACTGGACGGATTGAGCCACTCGGGGGACCGCCGTGTCTGACCTACTTACCTCACTCTTGAGCTTCTTAACCTCTGCCGTGAGCTCCTCTGTCTGTTGGACGTAGTGCCACTTGGCTTGGCGCTCGCTGTCCAGAATTTGCAACAGGTGGAGGTGTTTCTGCTCCAACTGTTCCTTCTGCTCCAACACCTTGCTGTAGCTGTGGACGATAAAGAGCATGGTGTAAGCTGTGGGGGAACTCGGTGAAACATGAAAGGGTCATTATAGGCTCTAGGGAATTCAGAATAAGCAAGTAAATTACAATATTTTTGAGGAAGTATGATATCAATCATAGCCAACATTGAAATGACGAAGGAATAAACAAATAAATGTAAATTTATCATTGCATTCTATTGCAACCCCTATGCAGCGGAATAGTGATTAGATTTGTGTTTAGCATCCACTTAAAGATGTATTTCTTTTTCGTCGAGTTTATTGCGTTCCGTCTCGGCCCTTTCATGGTAAATCTCAATCACAGTTCTAATAGTATACTGACGAGTATTTTGACAGTTCTGCTGTAACCACTGTGACACAGAGACCGTCCATTATCTGTAGGCGAAGGACGTGAATAATGGTAAATGTACTGAAAATCATGTGCATAATCAACACTCTAACGCCTGTTTCAGGATGCAGAGAAAGCATGGTGAGCAGTTCACACCGCCGTCACCAAAGGCAAAACCTGGGCGGCAGGACGGCGACGTGGCCCGCAGCTAATCGACCCGCATTCGTATCACACCAGGGGCGTGTTTTCCTCGCGGTCAGCCCACTTCCGGTCGTTGCTCGTTAGGGTCGGGCGCTGTATGGTATATGGACCGGTGACGGCGGGGGGACCTTCCGCCGGCACTGCCTTATCACCAACGTCTCTCCCTCCATATCGGCGAAACGTCTTGCACTGAGACCAGGATCATCCTGCCCAATGGCGACTGGGCGGCTGGGCAGAGGTCAATCCGTATTGGGCAAGATGTCGGGTGGTAGTGAGAGAAGGTGCAGCTGCCATCGACAAATGCTATAAGAGGAGAATCCAGGGCCCGGCCTCCTAAAAACAGACCTGCGAATGTCTTATCTCATCTGTCGGTGACATACGAGACCGAACAATAATATTCGAGATTCTGATATATGGCAATGTTATTAGAGGTTAAAGACCTTCGTTATGGGCAGTCGATTGAGAGAATTGGAAGGGCTGAGATCAGTCATTTACCAGAGCATTTCTTGGGGTTGATTTTTGGAACCGGCCCTGGATGAATTAATGGTCGAGTATTGGTCTGTCGGGCTGCAGCGGTCTGAGCAAATTGCTTGTAGTACACAAGGTGTCTAGGGAGGACACATGCAACCCGTGCAATACGGATGGAGGTGGAAACGGTATGGTAGCTATCTGTGATCCTTCGCGTGGCCATGAAGGGTAGAAAGGTAATTCAACACAACCGTAAACAGGATCAGAAAGCAATCATATAGCCAAAATACTACTTCCTTTCTGAGTGTTAAAAGGAGGACCTTATGCTTAATCCTAAATTCAGCCCAATATTGCATATCCATCTTTTAATTCTTGGTGAAGAGATTATAGAAAGACATGGTTAGTGTGTCTGAATGGAATCTGCTCAGAGATATTTTGGTTAGAAATACTCACCGAATTCGAAGAATGAGGTAAGTATTTATGACCAAAATATCGAGGATCAGATGGAATTCAGACATACTCACTATGTCTTTTTATTATTATATACCTAGAAATCATTAAGAATGCCATTCTTCAACTCACTAAATAGAAGAATGAGTGGTCACGTGGTACGGGGGGGGGGTAGTATTATATATATTACGCCACAGTGTGGACGAATGAAATCATTATTACTAGGACATATACATGAGACATTCGTGCACCGGTATATAATAATAGATTTTGTGTTCTCTATTTTGTCTATTCATTGGTAATGTTCGCCTATGCAGTCTCATGTTTCTTCATCGGTTTTATTGTACTATCTCTGCATAGACAATGATCACAGAACATCTTCCGCTCGTTATAGTTTACTCTTCAATATCAACGTGGTCAACACTGATATATCCCTTTGATGATAAAATCATATTCCGCTCCAACTGACTTCATGATATATGCAGTCGCAAATGAAGCATAGGTCAGTGTTATTCACGGTCATCAGTTGATCCGCCTCCTCGCATTCTATGCCTGCCAGTGTCGTATCATAGTGGACGGTCGTCTGTGTAGGAAGGTGAAACGGTCATCCTTACATCACACTGTACTGTACAATACGTAATTCAAGTCACATATACTGAGGATCAATAGTCAGGTGGACATTGAAGTACTGCCATCTTGAATCAGGAAATATTGTATAACCGCACTTTACAACCACACATAGGTTAAATAATTCAACAGCAGAATTGTCTCTGCAGCTGTTTGCGTGCTGAAACCGAAAGTATACCTGTAGTATACATATAGATAATTGATGGCTTCTGCAAATTACGTAACTCCCCTGTTTACTTCCGCTCTCTTTTAATCAGCTCTACGAGAATTAAGTTGAATGAGGTATCTTATTTCAGCAAGCAGTAGGCAATATGCATCAGTTCAATTACTTGTTAGAATGAATATTCGTATGCCTGATTACTGTCCTGATCATTTCTCATACTCATTATATTTAATCGCGTCATGCTATGAATAATATATGGCACAAAATATAAAAATAAAGTAGGGAATGGAGATAAATTATAACGCAGTTTTATCAGGGAAAATTGTATTGAAACAAGGCCATAATGGAAATCAATGTTGGGAGCAATAGTAAATCTGGTCACAAGACGTGGTACTTCAAAATTGACAAGGATGAGTGGACTCTGGGTTGTAAATCAAGGCTGACCGAGAACTGCCCCTGTAATCAGGTATTTTCTGTAGTAATTGGACGTCCGCATGCATGTTCACCGAGAACTGTCTCAATAGGTATGGTATTCACAAGTCATTAAATTCTTATTTCAGTTTCTACCGGATCAAATGAAGGCAAAACCCCAACATATACCTGTCGCTTTGATGATTTAAAATACTTGGGAACGTCTGTATAACCGGATGCAGAGAAAGGGATGCATGTTCCTGAATACTATGCTGTACTATTACTTGCCACTGATCTGCAGTCGGGAACCACCGATCAACCTTTTCAGTGGACCGAAGCAAGATTGGTGAGTGACTAGCTTTACATTTAAAATGGTCACCGATTGATTTGGTGAAAATTATGCAATAAGACCACCACTGGCCGACTTGGTCAGCGACCGATAGAATCAAAATGCGGCGTTTCTACCTGCCGACTGAAACTCATATAATAATTTTTACGCCGTATAAAAGTCGGTTGGTGGTTCTCCTTGTGAGAGGTCGGTGGTACATAATCAGTTACCTGCCCTGCAAAAAGGAAGGACACTGACCAACATTTGGTAGTAAAATCCAGACCGCCACCAATTCGCTTTGATTTCGTCAGTGTGTGCAGAATTTGGTCGGTGGTGCCAAATTGCATAAGGTGGGAGAGAAAAATCGTTGACCATTTCTGTTTCCACCACGATTATTGCACTAAATGTGTCGCATAATCGGTCGGCGGTGCGAAATGCCATGATCGGTGGTCATGATCGGCAAGTGGAAACGTCGTATCAAGCTTTGATATGTAAAATGCAGGAGAAACAAGGTGGACACAAACCCAGTAGTATGTAGAAGTGGCTTCCTCGTTCAGGTTAAAGGAAGTAAGTAGTATGACAAGTCGGTAATTTCCTGCAGGAGGTCTCGTTTATAGGTCTCATATTTCTAGTATTTGCCTCCGGCCCAAAGCAAGATAACCTTTCTAAGAACGCATCGATATTAACCAGCGTTTCTCAGTACCATGAAAGAAAGAGTGACAATAACTAGCTCATCGATTTAGTCACAGCTAATTCAGTAAATCTACAATAAATATAGCAGTTGGGGACGGATGCATTTAATACATGGATCTTACCTTTTGCTAAAGCTTTTCGTTTAATCAAAGGGGTTACTGGTAATATTGAACTTAACATATTTCTGGAAAATCTACTTTCATCTTATGACAAAGAATACTTTATATATCTCATTCTATTTTATTTTATTTTGTAAATGATTTTGTATCCCTACTTAGCTCTAATTAAAGACTCTCATTTAGACACCTGAGCACCTGTCTGAAAGAATCATTTTATATTATATTATACTTTGTTATCTAGATGGAGACACGATACCGTAAATGTATAACAGGGTGATTATTAATTATTAATGATACTAATTTTTAGTTCTCTTTAACTTTATATCCTTACCCGCTTTGTCTCCTGCTTCTGTTTCTATTCTCTTTCTCCAACTTTTCATTTACAGCTGGTCAGTGAGGCGAACTTGACCTCACTGAGAGCTCTGGCTTTGTCTGGGAATCCCCACATAGGCTTCTGATTATCCTCTCAATCATCTCTTTTCATCTCAACACTCATTATGCCAGAAAAAGCTATATTATTGTCACACTGTAACATAAGGAGCTTGTTCCCGAGCTTAGACCAAATGAAAACAGAATTGGGAAAATATGATGTGGTTAGTTTATCGAAAACCTGGCTTGATGAGCATTGGGTATTGATGATCAGTCATTATCGTTCTCAGATCTAAAAACACCACCCTGCTTCTATCCTTATACAGTACACTACTGTACAACGATGTTCCTCTGGCGCTACATAGTTGTAGGTATTAGGTAGGGAGTGGACACACTAGATAAAAGAGCTCATGTGTCCAGGGTACTCCAGAGACGCCTAATCATATGTTTTATGACTGTGTGGTACACAATCCTAGGGTGCCTCCGCTGGGAAAGTATTGAGGAAGGTGAGTTAGCGTAGCATATGTACCTGTTATAGTAAACAAATTCGCTTGCATCTGTTTAAGACAAATAGTCGATTCCCTCAGGCAGAATGAAAGTCAAAGTGACAATGAGTGACAGAAGGGGATCTAACACAGAGTTTATAAGCCTTATATAATCAAGTATGACTGAACACACAAATAGCCCGCACTTTTATCAACTGTGGCAACTGTACGTAATTCAATATTATAACATAATTCTGTCATTGACTTTCAAAAACGGAGGGACAGTATTCACATCGCAGGTATCATAAATACAAAGTGATCAATACCCAGCCTTTATTCTATATTGCATAATATGCACGACAGGCCAGAAAGACAATGAGAATTATGACCTTAGAAAATTTGCCTGTCAAATTTGGCACTTAATTTCACCATAGAGAAAGTGTGTGGTTACACATGGGGATTGAGTTGTGTTAGCCTGTTAGATCTACACGGCCCACTCTGGATGCACATCTACCATGGCAGCCTACGGGGAATAAAGGGCCCCGGAAGACTGGGGCCTAAGACAATTATTGGACTAGTCTTCGTGAAGAAATATCGAGGCGTATCACGGCATATGAGCAGCGTAAGATGACAGGCGAGGCTACACACGCTACCACGTCGCTTTGACAATCGATGATACACTGTATGGCTCTGTCATACATGCAATAATCTAGGTCGACTTCTTACGTCCGTATGAAAAATCTTCTGAGTCTGTGTAGTGCAGATTAGAATATGCTGTATCTCTTCTACCGTAATAGTATCAATTACCTTATTGAAAATGTGCTTTGCAAGATATGAAACGCCCGGCTCTTAAATTCATGATTGAGGAAATGTTTGATATATGCAGAAATATCGACCTTTCCAGACGCATATATTTACACTGCATCTCGGTCTCTTAGCATCAAATAACATCCATGCCGCGCTACTGTACAGTTCATAACATCCATGCTGTGAGAGAAGACTGATTTTAGGAACCGCATATGTAATCAAGCATCGCAATCATCTAACCACCTACAAACCTAGAGAAGCTTACTTGAATATGCATTGTTTGAATATGACTTTGACAACACAATGTCCACGCTCAAATGACATATTTAGTATTGTGTATTACAGACAATGCTGTCTCGCCCTCTGGCATGCTGTGCACGTAGGGCTCAATAACAACAGGGTGTGCCTAGGACAACGACGGGATGTGCGGCCAGTATCCGCAGAACCAAGCAGGCAGCATGGCGTACCCGCATAATGTGAACCCCGTCCTGCCATTGAGGCTGGACAGAGATCGACCTGCAGCGCCACCCTGCGTCCAGGGAGTAGGCGCATGGCCAATGAGGAGGTGTTGGTGGTAAGAGAATATCCCGTGATATACTGCAACTATAGTCCATCTGTCCTAGACCAGAAAGAAGGTCTAAACACACGACCATCGTCGGTCCTCACGACCTAACCAAACGATATAGCCTCAGCACAAACCTATCGCCAGTTGGCTATATGATTCGTGCTATATGATTCGTGTTCGAATAACTGAATCTTCAGTCCCCAGGATAATTTTACAAAAAGTATACCGATCCGGACAATTTAATTCACTCATGGGAAATTTCCAGCCCAATATCTAATCCTTAAAATTGGGCTTATGGTCTCAAAATAAGATGTCGGCGCTAATCAACTTACATAACCTGAACAAGGACTTTCTGTCGCTGACCCGTCTCATCGCAATGACGTTTCACCAAATATACCCCATCTAGGAACAAATGTCAATTCCATTTATAATGGAGTAGCGCGGTACATCTGAATCATTTCATCAAATAAGAGTAATAGAACTTTTAAAAAAACCATTATTAATTAGTATGCTATTTGTATTTGAAAGTATCAAGAATATTTCAAGTATCATCAACTAATCATCATGGTATATAAATCTACATGTGTGAACAGATAGCAAATGATCACTGAGTTACCTAAACTAATTACTGGCATGAAGATCAATGTATCCTTATGCATTAAAAATATTTCTTACTCAAGTCATATATGAATCTAAGTGTGATAGATTCAATAATTTGACCAGTGGAGGAAGGTAAGGAGTGTCTGTGTGGGGGTTGCTCATGGAGTGACTGCTTCTGGAATACCTATGGTTTGAATGTTATATAGTCAAGTCTGTCCCATCAGATATGATGCCAAAGAGAATGGTCTGTCCCATCAGATATGGAAGTTCCAATGCTACACAGTCAGGTCTGTCCCATCAGATCTCACAGTTTGAAATGTTCATGCATTTTGAAGTGAGAGTGGTAGCAAAGAAGTGAACCAGAACATCAGGCTCTTGAGTGCACCTAGCTGTCCATTAGAGGTAGATATGGAGTCGTTGTGGGAGGGGAGGGGGTGTCCCATCAGATTTGACAGTCTGAATATAGTACAGTTAGATCTATCCTATTAGATCTGAAAATGTAAATACCAATTTAGTCATTATTATCATCTAATCGTTTCTTTTTCTAGTAGCAGTTTACAGTATTCATAACTATGTGTTTATCATCTATTGACAGGATTGACACAGTGAACCCTTTGTTTTCAAAAATAATATAAACGAAAATTTCTATTCTTAGGAACCAAATCAGTAGTGGGGCAGGGGATATGGTAAGGCTGGATACTGGACCCCTGTCAAGCTTACAATGCTTTTATAGTTGGCCCATGGATAGTGCAGGCTTAAATTTTCTGCGCAATCTGGATGTCTATATGTGACTATTCTAACCTCTAGGTGCTTATATGAGCGCGTTTTTCCGCGCTCAATTATCGAGTAATCAATTTTCTTCAGTGGGGCAAAGAAACCTTCGCATCAAAGTCCCATGCTCGTAGAGTAGCAATATGCACAAAGATTTCTGAGAGATATTCATGCGGGTGAACAACAATCACCACCAAGGCAGGATAATTTCAAAACATGATGTGAATTGAAGTCGGCGATCATCTTGTACTGTCTTGTTGACTGTCGTATGTAAGAACGTCTTTGGACGAATACGATAGTCCTTAAACTTTGGTGAATAAAAAGAAAATATCCCAAAATATCGTCTCATGATTGGTCGTGTCGGGATAGATAGGTGACGTATTAAAGATGTGTACGGACACAGGGTGGTCACATGATCCGTTAACGTCACATGTCTTGTTTCCCTTTGCGGATTGATTAGCAGGTTCTCCTTAGTCGCCGGCATTTTGATAGCCTTCTGACACAACAAACACCGCCGGGTGTTTGCGATAAAAACTAATCTAACATTTTGTTAGTGCAGTGCGTTCTGGTTGCTCCATGTTGCAGGGGAAACACTGGTTATAACCAATGACACTTCAGGTCCCGTTTTTCAGGACATTCTTAAGCAATTTTGACTACTTAGCCACTCCTAAACCTCATTTCCAACCGCTTGAGACGGATTTGAACAGGAGTAGTTGAAAAAACAAAGTTAATACCTGTGTTTTGTTCTCGTCAGGAATTCGAAATGGTTAAATTAGTTTCCGAGTTCACATTCTAGATAAGTGCAATAACAATGCTTATCACTATAAGCTGACAGCTAATAAAAAATATGCATTCTACCAGGCTTTAAAATTTCTCGCTACAATCAGGTAATTGGCATTTCATTGCTATTCCTCTAAGTTTACGTTCCTACTCATACCAGTAGTGATAGGCCTGCTTTGTGTGTGGTTAGGAACAAAGGGTCATATTGACGTGCATTATAGGCAATCAGTGAAAAACAGCAGCTTTGCTGAGCCTCGAGCCCAGGGCCCCATCACTGGCATGCAAAGCCATTCTTGTTGAGCTACGGTCCGATCCTCATATGCAACTAATACATGTATTCCAGTGTGATTCTCACATATACAGACATTTGGTTCTCTCCGTGCCTATACTTAAAGGCCTAGCGTCCAACTACTACGATAAAAATTTAGACCTACCGATATGGCACCGATACAAAAAGGAAATGTCGGAGACTTTATCGGGAAGATGCAAAATCGCAGACATATGTCTAGACAACCCACTTCACCACGCATCGTAAGGGGTGGAAACAAAAGCTGATCATGGTACTGATATGCCCTACGATACAACCAGGGCAAAAGTGCACTCTTGAGGCATTGATTTCATTTTCATATATAGATACATTATAATTCAGGAAGTATTGCATCGATAGTATTAGAGGGAAACTATGTTCCGATGGGAATAAGTCAAAGTTACGAGGTAAGGCTTGGAAAAATTACTGCCCAAAGCGTAGCCGCTGGCAGTAATTTTTCCAAGCCTTACCGAGTAACTTTGACTTATTTCCACTGGTACGTGGTTTCCCTATTCCTATATACCTTATATATATAGGTATATAGGAATAACCAGTGCACATAGAACAACAATGTATATTTTCCTTCAGGAAATAAAAGCTCTGGTCCAATTCAAACTAATAAAGTATTGATTTGAGACACTTGAACCTAATCGAAAATCACGAAATTTGTGGGGCATACGTATCCTCTATGTATCCTCTATGTATCCTCTATCTCAATCCAAAATCTCATGATTTTCTTAGCAGTATCTCACAGTGAGATCACTTTTCCCGTCAAAATACCCTGCGATCCTGCCTATTAGCGACCGCCATTTAAATATGTTGAAATGTCGTAGAGACCCTACGATACAGGTTTTCCATCGTTATCAAATCGTAGACGCCTCTTTTGTATCGGCGTTTAATCGCAGAAAGGTGGTCAACTGCCACGATTATAGTCGACCTTCCGCAAGGATTTTGATTTTTTTTATCGGGAGGTCCATCATTGGGCATATCGTAGTGCATCAGGAGCTCAGTGGAAGCCGGGCCTTAAACTCGTATATGATTCCTGGACTCTATCTCGTCTCATGGCAGGTCTGGAAAGACTGGTCTGTCGGATTTTAGGTGGCAAGACGATGGTGATTGAATTTCTTTGTGCTATTCCAAGGATTATTCGGAAGCTATTAAACCTTGTAGCATATGAAAGGCTATGCAATCATGAGTAACCTCATGCTAATTTCTATGTGTATGTACATTAATAAAAGGTCATTATTAAGACGGAAGTGTAGCAAACACTTCCCGGTAGTTTAATGTGAATCTAGGTGCGTGAAAGTGAAATACTGTATCTATGCTATCTCTTTCTCACTAGAGTAAAAAGTATAAAACCTAGCCGTCTTTCGAGATGCTTCAGATCATTTACTCTTCCATCAGATCATATATGATGTCATCAAAATCGCCTTGAGAAAAAAACACTATGAAAACCCACTCTTCTAGTACCCTCTGCATGCTCTGACTCTAAATGGAGTAGAATTAGATTGCTTCCTGGAGCGGTACCGGTTGTGATATGCTTTTGGTTACTCGAACCTTCCCCCAGGGGTTTCGGGCATCATGTTTTCACCAGGTTATGGAGAAGACGAAATGAGAAGAGTCTACTCGTCCATTGTTAAATGATGCGGTCTTATCAAGGTGTAAAAAACGCTTCCTACCTGGCCTGTTTGATGACTTCAATCCAGGCGGCACACTCTGCCTCTGTGTCGGCACGGAGGTCGTACTGACGTTGTCCATCCTTCCGGTAGTATATTGTAAAACAGTACTGCAATGAGAAAAGAGTGTCGTAAATAAATTACTGTATACCTATTATGGTAATATGATTAGAGGAAATCTAAAAGATTCTAGTATTTGAGATCCAGAAAAAAATATACATTATAATAAAGATTGAATGTTCTCGAGGGTTTTATTTATCTCGAACAGTTTAATATCAACTTCATCAATAACTAGAGGATAGTGTAACAATTACAGTTAGATCAAATCATTTTATAACCTTGTTCGCCCCAGGCACAATAAGTAACGAAATGCGTTTTACATTATACTGTGTAAGTGAACAAGCTGGCATGGCCTGCTGCGAGAGCAGGAAATTCCTCTCAAAGAGCAGTTGGGCTGCAGCAGGGGATAGGTCCATTGATCGGCGGCCTATCTGAAATAGCTGTTGGTGGCAGGGATGCCCGATGCGGGGTGCATGCTCTTACATAAACAGTCGCTGTGAGAGAGCAGAAAGCCTTTAATGTCTCACTTGCCGGCACTGCGTTGCGCCCAGTGAGCCCCAGGCTCATCCAGCACGCCGTGAACAGTGCGCAGAGGCCCGACGTGTACCCAGTAGGACTCCAGCGTCAGCGTTACCTGGTTCCGCAGGGACCAGTCTAAAAGACATGTCCACAAACGACCTGGTCACTGACAAGGGTAGACAAACGGACCTGGTTTCCATCTACACTGAGGCAGGGGAGTAAGGCTGGGGACCGGTGGGCGCCTATAGCTAGCATGACCAGGCTGCAATCGTGGCTTAAAATAAGCCCATAAGCCTTCCTGCTAAGCACCACAAAAGGCTCATTTTGTTGTTATCCTATCGATTTTTGCAGGCAGGTAATCGCATTAGGTCGATTCTATTATTGCACCAGCAACGGCTTTGTGATATTCCCGTGTATGCAGGTCACATCATTAAGTTATAAACATATACTGCTTAATGCTCCCCCATCACCCGCTTCCACGTAAGTGATACACTAAATGAAAAGACGTGGTTCAAGCTGAGACAGAGAAACAGATGAGCCATGTTTAGTGATGCTCTCGCCTAGCGTTTTTCTAAACATAAAAAGAAAGATTTGCGTGAGTACTCTCGATAGACATAAAACGCGACGGCAGAAGACATATCCTTCCGCATGTCATCTAAATGTGATGAGACACTCATATGGATGCCTTAATACAATATAGTTTTCCGTTACTTCATAGAGATTACCAGTTACTTTGGACAACCATCGAGACTACGACACCAGAATAACCCCTTGGGGCTTTCTGTGAGAAGCATGCATTAAAGGAATAGGGGGCCGGGTAGGTTTAATCAGCCGTTCTGCCACCTGTTGACGCTGAGGCGAAGATTCAGGGGCGGCCATATTGGCTCCATCTGTTAGACGCTGTGACGTCATCAGACGATGCGCGCTGTCCTCAGTGCGCACCTTCCACCAGGTCCACAGTAAATAGGGTGGGGAAGTCTCGTTGGCTGGCTGCGTCGATCTGTGATCGCGACCCTAGCCTTCGGTCGGCTGCCGCCGCTGCTGCACATGCGTAGAATGTGAAAGGGCAGACCCACCTGGTCTATGTAGATATTTCAGGTTCAACATCCCCTGAGCTACTCTCTAGCTATGATACGTATGATTGCATCCCCCGATAAAACCATACAGAAACATAAGCACATAGAATATTCATCTTTGCTTCATGAATGAGCATACTTCATATTTTAGTTTTATTCTTGAGAGAATTTCAATTTGTTTATCAAATAAACTAATATAGCAATCAGGTTAACCTTTAGGCTTAGGAGGGGGGGGGGTTCCTTGTTTGCGTAATCCCCTGAAAAGATTTCTTAGTATTGGTAAAACAAAAATGTATTGAACAAACGATCTTACATACTCCTGAAGAGCGAAACAGGTAACCAGATTACAATTAGATTGATTAAAGCCAGGCTATCTATATCCATCCAACAAAACCTAACCAAAATAGAACGGAAATGCTCTTACTACACAGGTGTCTGTGTCCCCACCTCAATGAAGGTTTACAATACTCTCATGAGGATGTGGAATAGATAATGAACGCTATTAGCCTATAACATGTCAGGATCGACAGGAATTCGGGGCTAGAAACCTACATGATATCCATGACGGAGCTAGTCTCGTGTTTTTAACGCCCACCTAAATAAGGCCTGGGTACCAGACAAGACTTTTCCATTTTCACTTGGTTAGAACCCCTGAGTCAGTGTTTAACTTGTCCCAAAGCCTTGTTTACCTTCAGTAAATCCCTTTTGAATGCTGGTCTATTGTGCCCTACACAGTGCACTACATACACTCTCATGACGGACTATGAGGCAGTAGTGTATGTGTGATCTACAGAAGTGATGCCTAGGCAAATGCAAACCAACAGTGTCAGTCTGAAGGGCATCATATGTCGAATACAAAATCTGCAGCTGTTAGTACTCTGGATTTATATCAAATAATACCCACTACAGTGTTGAGTATGCCTTAACTGTGCACCTCAATTTATGTATGAGCAAATGTCCATTGCTCGTCATGTACAGATCAATTCCACGTCATGTAATTCTCATGTTTAATAACTCACGTAGCTGTTGTGTATGTTATGCTCGTGATATTAAACTTGCCATTAATTCAGTATCAGAGTGAGTTTATACGCCTGCTGGCCCTAGGTTTTACCTAACATTGTCTTCAGTTCCCCTGCAAGCTATCAGCTTCCTTTGGTCTGATACACTTTATATAGAGATCTTCACTTGGAAGACTCTCCCCAGAATCTTCCCTACGGAGGTGATAAACCTGCCTTTGTTCATAATATATGCGGTCGTTGAGTCGCATACCCACCGGCTGACCATTCATCTGGTGCTGATAGTACTTTGGGCTCCCGCTTCATAGAGACGGGAGTGTGGCAGTCCTGACCCGCTTCCACTTATTTTCATATTCTCCTTTGATGTAGGTGGTTAATAAACACGTTACAATGTGCTCGTCACCACCTCAGATAGGGCAGCAGGGACCGGTTCCTAAAACCGTCCTGGGAATGTTCTCAGAAACAGGGTCCGGTGTCCTTTAGGGTACTGGCAAGCTGGGCCACATAGTGCTCCTACCCTGACACTCCAACTCCATGTATGTATATATATATAAATATATATATATATATATATATATATATATATATATATATATATATATATATATATATATATATATATATATAACCACATTTACCAAAATGAAATTCAAAAGTGTTAGATATATGTGGCCTTAACTTGCGTAGATGCAATTGTCGTCAATTTTGAAATTATGAGAAATTATTTCAGGAAAAATTGAAATTGTAGGCCTCTCGCTGTATTGCCGTGTACCACCACCCATTGCTACTAACGGTACAATTAATGAGGGTAATAGAACTGCCTGTGAATCTCCTGCTTTGGTTGCTTAGGTCTCACTCTTTCCGCAAACGAAATAGAATTGGCAATTACAGTGCTCTTATACATTTCCCATGGAACTTAAATGGAAGCGAGTAGAGCCTGTCTTTAGCAGATAAACACCGAAATTGATTGAAACACGATTCATTTATGCCTACATTTTAACGAGAGTTTTATTAAAGGCGTCGACGCCTAGTACATGGGTTATGCTCCAGGTAGCTATAATCAGTAGCCCTTACCGAGAAGTGAAAATATCTTCTTTCATTTCCGCAAATCAGCATCGACCATTACGTGTTAGTTTTAGAAGGTGTTGCTGGGTTAAGCACATAGAGAGATCTCGGGCAGGAGAGTGACACCTATTTAATGAAAGCAATAGAGCGAGCAGGTGCTTCCCATTCGCATGGTGGAGTACTTCATCAAATTCCCCAGGATGCTCCGCTATAACAAACGTCGGCCAACGGAATTAGCCACCCGTCATTTCTAGGTGGATGGATGAGGGATCTACTTTACTATCATTGCAATCAATGGCGGTTAGATTAGTCTGACGTTCAACGATTTATGACGTTGCACACTGCTGTTCAGGAATGAGGAAATGGCTGGGGGCTAGTGTTGTCATTTGCGAATGGGATGCTGGGCACATCACTCTACAACAGCGATAATCTCCAAACACATTTTAGGTATCCTGACAATGTCTATGAGCTATACTGAGTTGGTGCGAACTAATCACAGCAAGACGGATGATGGCTTTGGTATCAATGAGTAACTCAGTGAAGGAGAGTAAACCGAGCTAGGTGTGTTCCACTGCATGGCAACATGTTTCCATAAAGGACTAATTTCATATTTTGAGAAATACTACGATTCATACATCACCAGCAATTCGGTAAGCAATTCTGTAAGCGGCAAATCTTGTTTAGTGACACAAGCATTCTTGGAGGCTATCCAGACATCATTATAAACCTGTAGGTGAATGTTTCACGTTTACTGGCCAGTGTGAGAAATTATGTTCGTCTCTGAGTGACGAAAGGTTTAACCATACGTCCTTCCGTATTATGTGTACCAGTCTCATATCAGAAAATAAACACACAAAATGGCGGACGTTTCCCCGATTCAGTGGTAAACTTATGCATTACGAATGCCCAGAACCACCCACACACCCCAAACCAATGTAATATAAACAAACAGACAAACATCCAGCTTTGTAAGTACATGCCCAATACACACATTATTACACAATATTATATGAAGAAAAGCCCCGCCCAATGTTAGATTGCATTTGGAGCAAAAGTTATTGCATGACGTCATCCCTACCGCTAACTCTCCCAGCAGATCTTTCATGCCGCTTGCGCTTATCTCCGCTTCAAACCTTGCTATCACTCTACAGGACGACGTTGTGACGTCATCGTGGAGCGGCCACCTAGCGCATCACCCGTGAACTACTGATAAAGTTCAAGTTTGGGGACTCAATGATTCAATTGCGCCTCACTTTATGGCGAGACCATGAAAAGTGAGCTATGAAATGGCGTTTTTAATAGTTTTCCGGTATGATAATAAAGATACATAGTGCGTGCGACTGAATTCCATCTATTCCTCGATATTTTGGTCGGAAATACTAACCTCGGTCTACATTAAGTTCCACATTTAAGTACGCATAATAAGGTAAAACTATGCCTGCTTTCTGAATAAGAAAAAAAAGATTAATCTATAAATTGAATTTAAAAAAAAGATAAAACAATTAATGAACAGGTTTTTTTTATTATGCTTGAAGTAGTTGACCTCAGATCTCAGATCAATCCTCCACCCCTCCGGTTGTCATACCTGCCTACATATCAGGCTAACTATAAATGAAATAGACCAGAGACATGGGGCTATGATTGAGGTAGGGGAGGACTTAACGGATAACAACGGTGCCTCACGGTCGATGCGTCTAATGTTCATGCGATTATTCGGTAATGGAGCGTAGCGAAGAGGCGACAGTCATTATCGGTGGAACTGGTGGATTATATAGGACGCATTCAATATAATCCAGACTCATTTTGAAGAGAACGCAAATCGAAGACTACTTTTGTTGATCTGTCGATTCCGATAGTTTATATGCCTTATTAGAAAATGGGTACTTTCATCCGATAACACTGTTTTCAAAGTGGATGGAATACTAGACGAAAGAGTGGGATTAGGATGTATGTGTTGAGAGGCTGAAGAGGATTTCCCTTTTTTAAATCCCTGATCGATCTCTACGTCTCTGAGGTGAGGTATCCCAATGACTTATATTACTGTCGTTCTCTACAAGCGTTTTAATCGCTGAGACTTTGAAGTTGGCAGTCTCCATGTCTGTGTTTATTAAGTGAGCAGTCACAATCACAAAGATTTAGTTAAATAGTTAATCTCTTTCACCAACGTATTCTGGTTGGGATCTTTCCTTTATCTAAGGTCCTTTGACTTAAAAACAGTGAGATAATTCAATGGATTTATAGTTGTATTACAGAAACACAGTGCCGAAAAATGATGGCAAACTTTGTGGAAACGATATTCCGAAACACGCCCAGTATATATTTGATATAATACTTAGTTTACCAAATGTGAATTACGTGTGATAAAACGTACCTTGGTGTAGCTACAAGTGTGTCAATCACATGCGGGTGGGAGGAAACATGTTTGCACATTGTGGTGCATGGGAGTACAGAATTGAATGCATGTACTTGTATTATCAATATTGTTTAGGAAACAATATTTTACTTTATTTATCGACCGTGAACGGTGTATGCTGTACAACATGTGTTTATATGAATTACGCCTAGTATATATGGTAGGTTTATCAGGTTACATGTATGAGTTGTTGCCTTGTGGTTATATTCAGGGCAGAAGTTCGCATATAAGAATTACATTTTTGTCCTTTTTCATAAAGCAGTGCGGTATGTCTGAGTATTACAGGTCTTAGCTCTGAAGTGAATAAAGGAAATACGTGCACCAAAAAATACCAATGTGGCAGGTGGGGGCCGTTTGATAATTTAGGATCGTTCATGAAGACCCTTTTCTGTAACTCGTACAGGGGTTCTTGTTTAGTAATATTAAAGTCTGTTCACTAAGCCAATATTAGTCATACATAAGGTTGTCTATAGGTTGTCCTTCATCGTCCTCGGGTCTCTATGGCATACAGAAAAAGGGCCTACGTGTACGATCCTAGATTATCAAACGGGCCCCTGATTATTTTACGAATGGTTATGCTGTTGACATATGTCTGTCTTACTTGGTAGAAAACTTAAATATAAGTGTTTTCTAACTGCAGTGTTAAGAACACATATGGCGTGTAGACCTATATCTAGTAGGGTATTCTGCTATTGTAGGGTTAATGCTATGTTGTATTGTGTGACGGCACAATAGGTAAGCTATCGACAACAGCAATAGAAAGGAAGGCCCTTGGCGGTGTGTTTTATGCTCTGAATTTCCCGCCAGCGGGTGTGATTCTGAATCTCATTGGTTCCATACATAGCATTTGGATTCTTTCACGTGATTAGAGGGTGAATGCGTTGAATTTGATGTTTAAGTTGTATGCGAGGTAGTAACAGTTGCGTTACCCATAAGGCACGGGAGTTACTGTGATTACAGCAAGCGGTAAACCCCCACCTCACCCCCAGTAATACGAAGGTTTTGTTGTGTATCTATTATGTTCTAAATATACGTTTGTGATGTTCTTTCGTATGTGGACATACGTATGTGGTGGTAAGATCAGGCGTCGCCATGTTGTGAGTATTTGTCCTACAGCCGGGCTATCTACGCCTCGAACACAGGCGGCGAGCAGACGACAAGCACAGGTGTGTGTAGAACTGTCCCCACAGCCCAAACGGCCTCCCCGCCGCCCGCCCTGCCTCCTGCCCACCGCCACCACCGTCGCCGCACAACACGCCAAGTTACCTACATCAACATAATGTCTTCTCTTGTCGTCGACGTCGTCGTCGCACGAGTAGCGGCGACGGCTTCCTGTGCATCCCGGGGAGACGGCGATAACACAGGCTGCACCTCCCTCCCTCCCTCCCCCGGCCCGCCCGCCCTCCCGCCGATCCCTGCACCCCGCCCTCTTCCCGCTCGCACTGGTTGTTGTATGCTGTCGCTGTTGCTGCGACGGACAGATCCTGCCCGCCTGTACAAGAGTCAGCACCACGCGGGTGCACGCAGCGCCTGGGGCCGGTTCTTAAAAACATCTTATATTTCAAGGAAAAGCGATTCGGTTAAATGTAAATGTCAATCCTCAACAAAATTCGATTATCAGCAGCAAATATTTCTGTCTGAGGGGGTTTTAAGTGTCAAAGGAGACTCTCGTGTGATGAGGAATTTTTCTAAACCAGTTCTTGTCGCAAACGGCCCCTGGTTGAAGGACGGTATTACTTCCCTCCTCTCCCCTCCCGACATCTGATTGCATCTCCAGAACTCATTCTCAGACCCTCGAATGCAGCACCAGCAATGCAAGCATTGGCGCCATGGCCTGCATGGTCACACGCAACGTTACACAGCCACTACTAGAGCCATATTGCGGACCATTGCCCCGCACTCACCTGCCCTTCTCACCTGACACGTTGATGCACCTTACCAGTTGCCATGACAACTGATTTCTGCAAAGACGTAGTATTTTGTCGGAATTAGGGTAATTGGTGTACCACGCCAATGCCTGCTGCTCCCGTGCCCTCTCTGGTGGCGTCCGGCAGGCAATACGATAGGCAGACATCAAAGGAACAGGTGCCTGACAGTTTGTGTCTGAGCAGAGGAAAAACCTGGCTGTCACTAAAGCTCCAGCAACCGGTCACTCGACTCTGCTGGGGACCAACAAAACAGAGTTATTAACAGACTGGGTTACTACGTATGTGTAGGTCTGTTCGCAGTAACCCTCTGTTATCAAAATTACCATGTCTTATATTGTTCGTTGAGAGATCACTTTGTAGGCCAGCACCCTGCCTCTCACTTTCTCCTGAATCAACTCGTACTCAAACTAGTGCGTCCTGCACGTATATATGCCATTCCCCAGATTTATGCCATGTATAAGCAGTTGTTCAATTAACATTTTTATAAAGATATTGTGGTGGTTACTTTTTTTTAATCAAAGAAACGTTAGATTCCGTTGCATGATTACTGCTTTTCTTTGGTGATGTGGACAGAGCTCATATTGCTAAGGAACAATAAAGTTGGAGTGAACTATGTAATACATTTATATATAACCCCAAAGGGAACTATATAAATCACTTCGCTATGTCTATTCATATTTCCTTCTTTCTCATCGTAATGGCTAATCTCGTTCCCTGGCTAATCTTGTTTCTTGTTGTGACTCTATTTCGTTTTTCGTTTTCTATTAGCACATTGTGATTGTTCCAAACAGGTATCAACCTTGCTGATTACTATTGTAAGTAAAGCAGGACCTAATGACATCTTGGTTTTGATTTTTACTTATATAGCTTTATTTATGTTCACTGCCCTGTGCCATGACAGACTCACCTCTATATTCCTCCCAGCTCCTAGACACAATCCCCCCCCCCCCCCGAAGTTCTGTATTATACACCATTTCAGTTGTCCCCCTATTACAGGGCCACACATACTACCACTGTCTGCCTGTCTGTCTGTCTGTCTGTCTCTCTCTCTCTTTCTCTCTTACTCTCTCTCACTCTCTCTCTCTCTCTTCCATTCAGCCACATATCTTGACCCGTATGACCTTTCATATCTGTGTTTCCTATCCCTGTCTTGCCATGATGTCAATGTCCCTTTCAAGTTGAACATTTCTTGCCAATGACCTCTTGTCTTCATAAATCATCCCAATATCTCAACTATCTCGGTGCTATATCCATGTTCTCTCTGCAAATTTACCTTTTCCAATCCTGTCCTGACACCTAGTTTCATCTACTTCCAATCGTGATACCATTTCTATTTTCCCGTAGCTCGGATCCATCCCCAACCATTTCCTTTATGGCTTCTCTGAGTTCTTCATCACTATCACTTCTCACGCTTTATAACCTTAATTAGAGTCTAAAACCATCCTCTCCTTCCTCTCCACAACCACACCATTATGTGATTTCCCAGCTTTATTCCCATTTACACATCCAATTCTGAGCAGAACCCCAGCTAAGGTTCCCTCGAATTCTATGGCATGGCTCACAGCGCCATAGCAGTATTCTTTCCCTCTCGCTCGCTCTGAGAATGTGTGACTAGGGGAAGGCACACACGCACAGACACACTCACCATGGCCACATACACGCACATGAACCTGCTCACTGACGTGCTCGTAATGTAAGCAGGAGTCAATGACCGGCTGAGTTCTGAACAAAAGGCACGTCCAGGGCCATAGGAGCTGCCTTCCTCCGACGTCGTATCACGAACACGCTCGCTGCCGAGCTGTCACCACGCCCCCTAGTGGCGACTGGGGCTCTCTATGGAGACTCTGCTTGGCAGGCATCACATGCTGTTTAAACTGTTTTCACTGAGCGACTTAAGACCTTTCAAAGGTTCCATTTAACATGTGCATTTTGACTGAAATAGGTTTGACTACAGCCTGTTGGAGAAAGACATCTCTGTAAAAGTTGAGGATATGGTCGATATATTCTCTTAGTGCTAGGACTACAATAAGCATCATACTGACATTTGGTAACCACGCTTATGTATACTGAAACGCTACATATCATTTATAACATATGCATCTCGCAAATATCAGGCATGTGTTATCCATACATGTCTCTTGAACAAGTGCATCATGTGAATCCCCCTCCCCCCCCCCCCTACAGTAAATAAATTGGTTTATAGTTCTATACCTAATAGTTACGAGCATTTAAAATGAGCTCCGACTCACATATGGAAATATCCAGTATGAGTCCCCGTTTAAACAAAACAATGAAACAGCCTCCTATTACAGTCTACACTGGCTGCACGTCTAGTGTTGTACCACTTGCCCGATGAGCCTGGAGTGTAATCCTA
Organism: Alentia gelatinosa; assembly: GCA_950022655.1. Classification (NCBI taxonomy): domain Eukaryota; kingdom Metazoa; phylum Annelida; class Polychaeta; order Phyllodocida; family Polynoidae; genus Alentia; species Alentia gelatinosa. The sequence continues at coordinate 42,260,351 of OX465583.1, read as the reverse complement.
TTGCATCTAGTCATCTTCCTCTTCCCGTGACGATGCCTCTTTGTGCAATACCAAATGTGCCTTAGTTGATTCGACGGCCGTTAAGCCTCTTCATGAAATGGGTGAAGATCACGCACAGCGTGCTCCAGCGTCTAGTCCTGCTTCTTCTCCTGGGCATGGCCTACATTAGGTGTGACGACGTAAGGACCTCCCTGGGGCTTTTACAACGGCATCTGCTTTATGTCACTGTTAATTGTCACTCTGTTGGCGTGTCATTTTGTGTTGTCATAATGTGGATTCCGCTGGCGTCCCCGAACCTTCCAATGGGATTTTATTCTGTGTGCATGAGGTGATGGCTCTCCTTGGTATTGTTAGGATTTAAAAAAAAATCTGACATGCTGGCTTCAGTGCCGTCTTAATGGTGTTTACAGATTACACAATACGATGCCCATTCAATATCCTGAAGTACCACGCTCAATACAATGTCCACAACACAGAAAAAACTCGCTCAGATATAACTTTTATACAGCCTCATTTAATGATTATCTTTACGAGTAAAATAATTATAATACAACTGCACTGCTACAACATTGCAATCGATAACTCGACCCTTGTCCAGAACCGAAATATGTATCCAATATAAATTGCATAAGACTTTGATTTGGGGATACTTGGGGTCGTTAAATAAGTTGGACGAAGGTATGTCTCCTTTAATAACCCTAAATTCTTATCCTGCACGAGTCCTGCTCACGACGATTTTAAATGTTTACTTAGATTCGTGTATAATTATCAAAGATGAAATTAGTTCCCAAAACGCCATCATCTGGCACCACCTGCAGTTAATATGAACCCTCGTAGGCACTGTCCTCCGACAGCTCTATTTTGTCCTCACAAACGATCTGAATGACTTGAGCGACACTTGGACACACACTTGGACGAGGATTTCTCTACCTATTGGACAACACCAGTTATACGACGAGACTTGTCAAAGGTCGTCACCGTTCTCATCGCGGACGACAATAAATCATTGAATAACCCCCTGAATAGATCAATTCGACACATGTTATCTTCATACATCAAAAGAAAATTAGAATGCTAACGCAAATCCTTGTAGTTCACTGTGGAGGTGGCAGGTAATCGTAAATTCTTGACAAAAGACTCATTCTTTGTATTTCACGTTCTGCCCATGTGGACTTCAGACTGTTCCATCTAGAGATCGTGGACATTTTGTCCTATATCTATATAGTATACAACTTAATTTCTACAGGCTGCCTCACTTAAATATCTCCACCTCACACCCTAGTTATATCCCGGGTAACTGACGTTCCCCCAGGGCCCTACAAAGCTGGCCCCTATACACCTAGGTGAGGGTTGACATTGATGGTCCTAGGGTCGATCCTTGTGGAACCCCGTGAACCTCCCCACACGTCCTTACAGCTCAAATCACCGGGTCCCCGCGCATCTCCCGCTGTGCGGCGCCACGCTGCCGCCGGGTGCAGACCCCGGCCTTGTAGCGCCACCTCGCGACATGCATTTAAAGCGCGACCCGGGCAGGGAGACGGTCGGGCGCCTCTTAGTGGGCGCGCGGTGAGGTGCCCGCCGAGCTGCTCCAGGTTCTAGACCGGCTCACTTTTTCTGGCACGTAGGTGAGGCGTTATCACATTAGGGGCCGCCTTCATATAAATATGCCCCCTTCGTGCGCCTGGCCAGGCCGGGGAAAGAAAGCTCGGGAGAGGTAGGTTGATGGCGGTAGGGGGTGGGAGTGGGGTGGGGTCCGCCAGAGCGAACCTTCTCTAGCTGTCGTTCAGTTATTCACTGCACATATGTGGTCTATAAGCGTATATTTATATCATTAAAGATTTTCTTCTTGTAGACATTTTGTGTGTTTTCTACTAGTAGCCATGAACTCCATGTACATGGCATCTCGAATGTATTAGTTCTATAACTACGTCCAAACGACAACATAATACCAGTCGATGTAATGTTACATTTTCTATTAATGATCGGTGAATATGCGTATATATAGTAAGTGTCCTCGATAGTGCCTTTTTGTAAATGGCAAAGAAACATGTCAGGTTTCTTATAACAGAAGTCTTTTGGGGTGACAGGCTTGATTCATTCACTGGAACTGCATCGATTATACATATCCCTGATTGCTTATTCCTAATTGTATCAGCCATAGAAGGAGAGAAAATAGCGATGTCGATAGAGAGAAAGTATGTGAGTCAGTGTGAGAGAGAAAGTGCGAGAGGAGAACGTCTGTGACTACAGACGGAGTGCTGGCCACCCTGCCCTCCGTACATTAGCCTAAACAGATCACCTTTGGCGGGACCTCGCATCGGGACGAGCCTGTGTTCCGGCTGTAGCGCTGCATGCAGACACGGATGGCAGAGCTGTTCAGAGCAACTCACCGACACGACAATGGCTTTATCCGACGTCACCGACATTTACAGCGCTCCTTTGAAGATGTCTTCGTTCCGTTTCCATGGTTACCGTGGTGGGCCTGCTGCCCAGATGGTCACGCAATGCCGAAGGCCCTTCTGGGGTTCTGGCTTTGGTTTTCTTTGGGCGTGTGTGTAAGTGTATGTGAGGGTGTGTGTTTGCTAGCCGGTGTTTTATAGATTCTCACTGCCTACCTATACTGATGTTACCTGTCAGTGAGTAGCACGCACCCTGTCAATGCTAATGTATACTTGCAGGGTGCACACCGCTGCTCATACTGCCTGTAGTTACCGAAGTACTCATGATAAAGAACTGACATCTGCCTGGGCTAACAGTCTTCATAGGAGTGAGATATTCTATCCACTGACTTCATTTACACAGATTTTATTCCTTCTCACTTCCCTCCCTTTGGTGGAAATACGTCTTTTGTTCGCTTCCTCCAGATTTAATTGTTGCCTGCTCAGGATCACAATGTTATGAACAGATTGCAACGGTTCCATCGGTTGTATTAATGGGCTGAATCAGATGATATTCCAGACTTGTAGGTATATGCCAAAGGATTTATTTGGATGACACTCCATACACCTCGTCCCTCAGTTATGACTTTCTGCAGAACACATGTACAACATACCTCTTAGATACATACACAATATTGACTGGTTTCAGATACAAGCGGCCGTATGCTCCGAGGAGTTGATGCGTAGTAATATCCGAGCGTATGCGAGGATATTGCGTAGAGTCAACTCTGAGGAACATACAAACGCTTTTATCTGAAACCAGTCTATATTGTATTTATTATCCACCTTTTCTGCACAAGTAGCATGTCAATATCAGTTCATTTTAGTTATGCACTATTTTTCAATACGCACTATTTATCCGTATGCGCCACCCGGAGCATACAGCATATCTGTATGCGCCGGGTGTGTCCATACACGTTGCCTATGTGTTTTCTATGGGCACTTTGTATTCGGTGGATAATAAAGAAGAATCCCGACCAGCTTACCAGCTTTCCCTCCTACGAAACAGTAGATGGAAAATTACAATCGGAACATATATGACCATCATAACTATGTGATTCATATTGTCAATCACAGAGTTGATGCATAGTTTAGGAAGTAATGAGATGCGAGGTTACATATATTCCAGACTGAAGACACTGTTATCATAATCACTCCTTTATTGAGTTTACCGTATAGTGTAAGAGAAAAAACACAACCAAAAGTAACTTTGTATAGGCTCTGACAAGCAATCCAATCCAATATAGGATTGAAGTCAGATGCCTTCTTTACTGACATAGTAATAGATATACAAAAATATTGGAGAACGCCTATAATTACATCAGAAGACTATGTAAACATTCAATATCATATGTAACCCTGAAAAGATCAATAAAGAAAAAAACCTATTTACTGAGACCAGGAAAGAAATGTTTCTAACTTCCATTTTTTCAAAACATGACGTATTACTCACCGACTTCCCTCAAGCACTTAGAGATACACACATGCGCTTGGAAACCATATAGCCTTATAGCAACCATACAACTGTAAACAAGATCGTAGTATGTTCCAGTCTATTTCTGAGAATGATTCTCTTAACGCTACTTCACTGAAAATCAAATAAGACAAGAGGGTACAGATGTGTTGGGCTACATCTCTAATTTCATTTGATATCAATAACTACATCACCTTACTTTTTCATATGTTATCTGTGTGTGAGAGTTGCTCCATTTTCAGGCTGCCATCTTGTATTGGTATGACTTCACAGATGTAATGACAAAAGCTATCCCTTTTTTGTGATTATCTACTGAGAGGGATGCAAAAACAGACAAGCTGAATAATCTCAATCTAAATCTAACTAGTATAAATTGAAAATGAAAAGATATCACACATCGCCACAAATACATTTTTCCAAGTAATATATTATCCTTTATCGTTATTTTAGTCTAGTTAATAAATCTGGCAATTCGCAATGATTTAAAACAAGAATTCAAGAGTACCTCTAGAGGTAACTACCTTTCGGCTACAACCACTGGAGTCAAGCTGTGTCTTCAAAGAGAATGCCTACTTACCAAGGTCAATGGCCTTACAAGCGAATATCATGTTAACCTTTTTACCCTGGCTTTACCCCGAGTTAACTCAAAAGTATAACCTTCCGCTCCTTTAACACCTTCAAAGCTAAATTCAATTGGATTCCCTTTGGTACCTGAACCAGGTGCTCCAAAGGGAACGACGTACGATGTAAGTGTTTATTGTACAGTTACATAACGTGACTGCATGACGTGAGAGGAGCGATTCGCCCATTTAGACACGAGCTTGAGCTGCTCTGAAGACTAAGTGTCTCAGTGGGGTTCAGCCTCTTTAACTAAGCAGCGCATTCTGTGGGTAGCTCATCGGCAGTGTGGCAGGGCCTTAGCCGCGGCCTTGGAGAGTCGTTCATTATTAAGGCAGCCATGAGGAGGCTGCGCTCGGCTGCTTCCTATCAGAGTTTGCTGGTCGGATGGTTCCCGCACTACGAGGAGACCGGCGAGGGGGCCCGACTCTCCCCGTCTGGTAAGACCCTGTTGCCCGGTAAGTCGCCGACCAGCGCGCCTACCGGCGACCCCCGCCAGACCATATTGGGTAATTGCATTAAGTATTCATCGAGCGTGCGGCGTGCGGCGTAAGTGCGGCGTACGGACGGCGTACAGGGTTCGAGGCACTGCGCACTTCCCTACCCGTGCATGCGTGTGGCCAGCGCTGTACACCAGGTGCGAGGACGCGACGGGTTGCCGTTTAATATGGACCTCGTTGTGTTTGTCAGGGCGGTCAGGAAGGCAATTAGCAATCAATAGACAAGATGCTATCATGTAGCTGCGGGGAACCAATAACGCCCCTCTTGTATGTGATATACAATTTCACGCAAGAGGCTGATAAGGAGAATGAACCCAAGTCCTTCCCTCAGTTCTAGCCACCCCTGTTAGGGGATTCAGCCCACCTCCATCTAGTAGGATTAAACTCACTTCCGGGATTTACCACCTGCCTTTTCTGGATAAGGGAAAAGGAGGGCTCCTAGTTGTTCTCGAATACGATGGCCCTTGTTTATTTTATTTCGGTAGATGATTATATTACGTTTCAGGGTTTATGTCCAGCTGAACCTACGCTAGGAGGACCCATATAGTTAAGAAACGTGATCGGAAGCGTTCCGTGAGGGGCGTACTTTACCAAAGACTAAAAAAAATGCGGCGTCTTTTAGGATTAGGTAAGAGGCCGTGAAAGAGTTACATGTCGATACAAAAAAAGCGAAGTGGCCGGCCACATGGAGTAATAGGCGTTAAATGGTAATGACTATAAAAACAGACTGGCAGAGAGTTACAAGAGTGGAAATGGCGGGATTGTGGCAGAGAGCGGGTGCCATATCCGTAGGCATGTCAGGCGCTCGCAGCAGCTCACTTTAAGGCCTGACATCACAGTGAAGAGCATTTCCCCGGTGAGCATCTTCAGCCGCCGCCCTCCGTGTATGGAAATTGGCGCCTCCTCCTGAAATCCTCCCAAATCGGTTTTGGCTCTGTGGCCTCGGTATAGATGCTGACTCAGCGAGTTTCCAATGCTGTCCCCCTCCTGCGAGTGGAGTTACAGCCGGGTGCACTCGATGTACTTAGATCCGAGCGCCAAGATCCATTACATGTTCCCTCAGCAGCAACATAATTGTAGCTGGAGTAAATTATACCTTTGGCAATGCACAATTGCGGCGTTTCAAGTAGTTTCATTCACTTGGTCCTATCATCAGTATCTACCGGAGTGTCTCCCTTTTTCCGCAATGTTCGAGTCTGGTGTATTTTTCCTCTACAAGTTATGATGCATTAAAAATATCCACAAGAGTAGCAGCTGAAATCACGAGCAGTGCTTTGGAGCTTTTGGCAATCTGAGCGCACAAATGAAAGGGATGAATATATATTGGAGTGGTGATTGGGCGGCCTGAGAGAGCGTCAGAGAGGTAGCGCTTTTCTCTATGTACACCATTAGCATGGCGTATATATATAAGTCTGGGGGAAGGCTAAATGATACGTCTGATATCTGCGGCTTCCATCTAATCCAACTGGATATACTATAACTGCGTCTAAGAGACATAGGAGGGGCAGCACAGACACGGACACATGTAAGACGGGCAGCAATCGGTCTTAATTAAGTCATGAAAGAAGAGGCACCGTGAGATGCTGGAATTAAGATAACACAATTTATAGAGAGTGGAAATGGTAGCGTTCCTGTAGGATATCCTTAAAATATTTCATCTGATATAATTTTCACTAAAACCTCAGACCGTCCCTGAGGACAGGGATGGCTTTTTTTGTGCCGGCCAGTGTGTAGTGCTACTCGGAATACTTCAGGGCCACCTATTCGTATGCCAAAATAAGGCAGTGGCCGACTTTGCATCATCCCGTTACTTTATATGTATCCCTGGCAATAATATTGGGAAAAAAATATCAGATATGGGAAACGTTTATGGAACCTCGTAGTTGAGGTTGCTCACTTTCAGAGGAAGATGATGTCTCCTTCCGAATACGGGACGGGCAAAATTCCAAGACACAATGTTTTGAATTAAATACTCAGATTTGAACATTTTAAAACCACTTCCAAATTGAATAACTGGATTAAGCCACTCCTCCTTGATTTTCGTTTTTAGGATTCAGGCATGGTGAATTTCCCCCTCCCACCACAGTTTGTGCAACCTTAAGTGGGCATCCTTGTGATAGGCAACATGGATCTGTCCTTTCGGGATTCGGTCAATCTACATAAACTGTTGTACGTTCAAGATGTTAAATCTGGGCCGCAAGTCGGAGTTTCTTCGAACGTTGGAAACCAAAATCCCTAGGAACGTAAGGCAATATCTGAGAAACATTGATCTCATTTATCTGATGGTTGATTTACTCTCACTGTTTTCCTTCAATAGGTTATGTACGGACGACGCGTTTCGACTAATCATGACCGATTAGTCATATAACTACTACAACATATTACATATAATTTTCACATCTGAAGGGTATCCTATTCCTATTCATCCTATTCACAAATTAATCGTGGTCGGTTTCTCTTAAAGATACAAGTATATGCATCGATGGCGTCCTATTCACCACTTGGAAAATATCAAATTTCCGAAATAAAAAAATGGCAACTTACGTCCCTCATTTTATCATTCCATGCCAGTGAAGCAGTTGGGCTTTAAGAAGCCACCCGTGTCCTGAATACCGACCTCACTGTGTCCATTCACGCCAGCAGCCAGCCCCTACCACATCACTGTCGGTGGCTCTATTCACATGGTCACGGGGATAAACTCGTCCATTGTTGGGTATTATCGACGTACTGTTGTAGCAGCTATTGCCCCTGGGAAGTGGCATGCCATATATGTCATTTGTGTTGACTTTAGGGAGCGCGGAGCTTCGCCGCCCATTGAACGCTGCTGACCGGTAGACTGCTGATGGGAGGCCAAGCAATGAGGGGGCCAGAAATATGGGTATTCTATGGGTGTGACTCGTGGTGTGACTAGCGCAGAGATTTCACAATACATATTCTGATTTATTTACACGTCAATGCTATGGCGAAGTTCCCTAAGGAAATTCATAAGGAACTTACTGATAATGAGAAAGAAATGGCATATGTAACATAATGCTATCTATTGTCCAACAGACGTAGGTAACTGTTGTCAGACATCATTTTGTATAATACATCGTGCCACAAGAATTCTTATATCCAAAAAGTTGTTAAATCATTTACTAATGGTTCCTCATTCCAGTGATGTGGGCATGTCTTTGAAGTTTAATCCGCGTGATCGTTGATTAAATTGCATAACTTGGATGCGTGTGACTAGTAGCCTGCCATGCCTGAATCCCAACATTGTGTACCTTCTTCCCAGCCTTCCGTAGCCATCTCACTCATCATGATTTCAGCCAGTGTCCCTGGCTTCCATCACCTGGGACTTACCACCCCTAATTGGAGATACAAAAGCTGTATGGGTAGAACGGGATGAACATTATATTGGCTTTGGGACTAACTTAGGGCTATCCACAGAAGTACAGGGTTGATCTATGTTTTACAAACCTAAGCTTAGCCTACATAGGCCAGCTCATACCAGATTAGAGCCTGGAGGTTAACGTATTCTAGATTTGACAAAGGGAAATATACTTTCAATATTCTTATCTGTATAAGATAAGCATTCTCTTATTTTATGTAGATCTAATGCGTTTCTCTTACTTTGTCAAATGGCTTCCGGAATTAGCTGTTCGTTTAGTTCACATTACTATCTAAACAATATATATATATATATATATATATATATATATATATATATATATATATATATATATAAATATATATATATATATATATATATATATATATATTACTGGAGGTTTTAACTGGATAGTTTCTTTTGACTTGCTGTACATATTATTTCCATGGTCTTAAACAACGGTTCATATATCAAGATAATGTTTTAGCTAGAGAGGTGTATGCCAATTTCCACGGAAAGTTTTATATAACGATTCAGAATAATGCGATGAAAATATTCAAATTTTGAAATGATTATTGTATACAAAGATTCGTTCGGTTATTTTTACAAAAAAGACAATCGTATAAAAGAAAAGACATCAGAACCATGTTCTTTTTAGATATGGTTCTGAATAAAACGCCATTAATCATCAAAGGTATCTCATGTAGTTGTACTGTTTCTGAACCTAAAATATTATTTTTAAACGCTTAAACTTAACTTATTAGAAGTAGTGGCGATAAAGATGTCGATTATGTCCATGCACACACTGTCCGCATGGAAGAAGTGTATCATTCAGAATGTGGTGATAAACATGATTAAATCTAATAAAGATGTTGATGGCGGCCAGCTTTGTGGCTAGGGTCGCCCGCCGCTGCTGTGCCTACGTTTGGAAAAGGAGAATCCCGGACACATCCCCACCCCTCTTACGGCACAGCGTCCCCTAAGACCAATTTCGCAACCGATTGAGACGCACCAAGACAAGAAAACAAAGATAAACGAACGGGTTGAGCGTCTAACCTTCTGGCTGAGCTGTTTTTACACGATCAGACGCGACGCTAAGACGACGCCGATATGTCAACCTAGTAGTTCACCATTTATCAACTGGGTCCTCTCTTGTTCTGCCTTTTCGGCCGAAATGGTCTCTCTCCACTTACTGGTAATGGACCATTTTGCCGGCTATCATGAATAATTTATTCAAGCGGACTGGTGACATTATTTAATCCCAGATCTGTTTTTAATGGAAATGATACAGAAAAGAGCAACACACAAAGTAGATGTATTATATATAAAATACTTACCCAAAGAGTCAAATGCTTAAGTGCAAGTTAAACCGGAGGGTGGGGTTTCATAAAAAGAAGTGTCCCCAAAATAGAATTTGAGCACCAGTTAAGTCTGAACTCCACGGATGCAATACTTGGCTATAGATGAGTAGCCTACTTGCCACACACTTCGGCAGTCGCCCCCAGATACCAGGCCCGATACAGTTGCACTGACGCCATTCCCCAGATATACATCCACCAGTTTCGGGTTCCCAACACCAGGATTATAATAGATGCCATTCGTGCGTATTAATCCTATCTCTAGTGTAGGATTAGTAGGAACCCTTATAATCTGTTGATAAATGCCCATAATGAGATAGTAAGTTATACATGTTGGTGGTTTGGCGATGGTTGTTATGATAGTTATATCAGTGGGGATGTAGAAGTAGTAGTAGTGAGTCTTATACATTGACGTCCGCCCCCCTTACGGATGATGTGCACCTGTTCTACACCGGGTGACGTCGGGTTGACATTGATCCCGTCTGCGGACAGACACCATGTAAGGCGAGCCGAGACATGGGCAGTGGACGTGGGAGTCGTGCGGGCGAAGACGACCACTCATCTCACATCCCTTCGGTATACATTGCGTCTATTAAATGTGCACACGGAAAATCCTGAAATTGGTTCCCATTGAAACTGAATAAAAATCTAGTGATCAAGACTGGAGTGTTTCTTATAGACTGGGAAGGTTGCATGAGACTGCTGCTCCTCATTGTTTAATTCTACAGCATACACAATCTCTGATGATCTCTGAAGGCAATAGTACACGAGATAATAACGGTAAGGAATTCTTTGAACTGGTCGTAATCTGCTACATTAACAGTAATGTAGAGGGAGGCTCGGGAGAAAACTAGTAGTAACACGAACATATTCTTGACGGTAAAAAGAAATCCAAAGGTGAGTTGATGTTAATTAATGATCATTTATTAAAACCAATGGTGATAGGTAGGCTATACCCCATACTTATATGTGAAGGAAGCCTTTGGTATTAGGGACGGCTCGTGGTAGTGGACCCATGTCGATAGGAATGATGTACGGTAGTATAAATGATAGAATAACTTTTGGTGACGATATGGATGACCTTTGGAGGTAGGGATAACCCATGATGATATGATGCATCATGATAGTGGAGAATAGCTATGGTTAGAGGAATGTCTTTCCATGAAAATAAAAGCCCGTGCTGATCGGAATGATACATGATAACAGTGCTGCATGAAACCATATAGAAATAACCGTTCGTGGTTGAAAGGGACCTGGGCTTGAGTGAAGTTTGGCAAAGAGTCCCCCGGCTGAGGGCACAGGGGTCAGATTAGCAGACAGGGACTTTACGTCCCTGCACGGGACCATAGTGCTGTAACAAATCACCCCACACCCAGACAAATAACCCCCACCTTCCTGTGTGATCGATCAGCCACCGCCAGCCGCTGCCGCCCCTCCCTAGCTCAGCCGTCCCGCCGCGCCCGGCTTAAGACTCAAATGCTGTGGGTGGTTGCGGGACTTTAGCTCGGGAAATACGAAATTGAAGTCCACCAGAGCAGGGGAGAGCCGGCTGAGCTGTCCTATAGCAGCAGGCCGGGGCTGATTAGAGATCTGGGCGGCCAGATTTTTGTCTTAATCACGGCGGCGCATTAATAACATTGACGGAGTAGAGGGGCGCTCTAATGCAGGGTGGTTAGGAGCTACTCGCCGCCGCCCCACAGATACAGCGACGAGCGCTCAGCAGCCACTCGCCGGCTGCGAGCAGCTCGTCCAGTGCGCCTCCGTGCCCAATCGAGTGTGCTAAATTACTTATCTGTGGCCAGCATGAAGTCCGTACCAAGTCCTCATTTTCCGGCCTAGCCGCACGGGTGGTCCAGACAATGATAGCGGAAAACATAAAGGGAGCAAAAGCCGATTAATACCCACGGCGAGCTGCTCTCTCTACGTTCTAATAAAGCTGCATGTGCACCTCCCGCTCGACGCTTTGTTTTTTTCGCAGATTTAGCCAATCATTGACCAGCAGTCATCCAATTACAACCAACCCGACGTAATTGCCCCATCAATACCCTCTATGTAAAGCCAATGCCAACCTTCTAGTAGTGCTTTTGTTAGAATCGGAGTTATTCCCCAAAACCTCAAACTTAGGAAGGACCCTAATCATAGCACCGTGTGAATTCATATTGCAGAAAATTAAAGAATGCAATGCACATAGATATACGTTAATGATGTGGATAAGACAGTTATGGTTTTGAAGTAATTGGAATGGTCGTATAGCATTATAATGAAATGCATTATGATATAGTTTCAAGAAGATCGTATTTTTCCTGTGGTGAGTAAAGAATAGGACCTTGCAACATGTTTGCAGGGGTAGAACATGGCACGGATTAATTGCTGGACAACCAAATAAGAGCCAAAATAGTTAGTCAGATAAGCCTTAGCCAAATATTAGCATCGATGTATCACATTCGGTGCATGTAACTTTCAACTCTTATCTTCAAGGTTTTGCAGGACACTGTAATGTTTGCCCTCCGTCGCAATCAGCCATAATTCTTGCGTGATGGTTGAATGCTTGTAGAGAAGCGTTAAAATATTGCGTGACCATACCATGAACATTAAATCTATATATATATATATATATATATATATATATATATATATATATATATATATATATATATATATCCTTTAGAGGATCGATAGATGGACATGGGAGCCATGGCTGAAATATTTGTTCAGTATTGAGTAGTCATTAATCTGACTGTAAGTGATAAGTTGTTACTTAATCTACCTACCACTGACCGATGATCCTTCTACCTGTCACAGTCGATCTATTGCATACACAGGATGCGAGTGTCCTAGATCTTCTCACCCAAGGGTACAAAGACATTGATTACCTATTGATCCTGGAAGGTAAGTGGTCGCTGAATGAGATTCTGCCCTATACCCTTCCTTGGCTCTACATATGCCCGTTTATCCCAACACAAGATATACACATTCATGTTGGCTAACAGAAAAACTACTCTTGCATATGGTTTGTCAGTGGCGTGCCAATATGAAGGTTTGCTTGTGTATAAACCTATTCACTCAAGGCCCACGCCGTTTAGTTTAATTTTTATTCAATACAAATTCCGCGTTGTGCTTCCCACCAGCAACGGGCTGACATATACTTGACAACGAAAATGTATATCATATTTATATATTCACAGTCCTATAGAGCATTTCATCAATATTAATGGATCTATAAATATAACAAGAAGCATACATACACTATAAGAGTAAGCTATAAATTATACTCGGTATGCATGGATTGTCCCCCAAATTCCCACACTATTGATCGTCATCAATATATAACAACAGCATCTCATAAAGTGTATTATGTAAAATACATATATATATATGTGTGTATATATTTATATATATATGTGTGTGTGTGTGTGTGTGTGTGTGTGTGTGTGTGTGTGTGTGTGTGTGTGTGTGTGTGTGTGTGTAGGTGTGTGTAGGTGTGTGTGGGTGTGAGGGTGGGTGTGTGTGTGTGTGAGGGTGTAGGTGGGTCTGTGTGTTTCCTGACGCCTAGAATATGTGCAAATTACCTACCCTAATATTTCAAACACTCAACACTGGTGGTAATGTTGATGTGCTACCGACAGGTGACGCTTGGGCATCCGTCCAACATAATGCTCATGCAAGTTATTTCCGCCTCACACTGTGCCCATTCCCCATGCATGCATGCAATCCCTGTATGAGAGAGATATCCATCTTTTTAGCGAGCTTCCCCTCATATATCTGGCCAAAACAAAGCCCGATAGGGAGCCGCTGCGCGCCCTATTGAGTAGCTCTCAGTGACTGAATACAGTGATTTACTATCACTCCATCTGCTCGCGTAAAAACCCCGTTCACATGCGTGCTGTCTCATTTTGTTTTTCACGAGGTGAAAACAAACTGACAGATTTCGTGCTCCAAATTGAATTGAGCCGCTAAAATTATGCTGCTCATTTTTACCCTACCAAAAGCCGATAAAGAGTTTGGTTCTCCAGTTAGCTAAATAACGCTCATTTTTATATGATATGATTCAATCCCTCGTCCTTCCATAATGTAAAGCTCCACTGTCTTTTAGTATGCCATCTTTTTTCATTAGTCTTTGTGCCTTGAATGATAAGCAAGTCTTCATGTTCGCTAGTCCACAAGGGACTTGAAATAATCGGTTTCTTCTCATATGACAGTAGTTGATGTGAAGGCAAATTATGGAGAACATATCTTTTCCCCAAATATGGATAAATGAAATGTATCAAATAGGATACGCTACAAATGATTTTTTTAATTAAAACAGAGTAATTACTTGAATGATGCTATATTATGATATATCAATAATCCTTAAATTGAAATTGCTTTCACTATTTGCTATGGTAAAGATGGAAGGTGATATAGAATAGCGGCCTTATACTTATCACACTAGCTGTTCAGAGGAATGTTCAGAAGAATGTTTCTATTCATAAGGGGGTCATCCATAAAGTATGTGCGCAGAATTGTTGATCCGCCACCCTCCCCATGATCTTGTACGTAATAGAACAAAGAAAGAGCATACGCAAAATATCCGAACTTTTTCCTCAACCCCCCTCTCCCACCCTCAGTGTGTACGTACTTTATAGATGGCCCCAAGCTGGATGATATCCCTGTGTCAGTAGGATATAAAATGTGGACGAGGCCCAGGGCCGTGGGTATGTCTTTAATGCGGCATTATATGGGAGCTATATCAAACCATGAGAGGCATCTCTCTATATGCATTTTTTCAAGGGTAGCTGCATAGCGGTCTGGTTGACATAAAAGCTTTCAATGGGTCCTGTATGTCTGGTTTGCCGAGGCAATAACGACGTAATCGGAATACTAAACAAAGCTATGTGTATATATGCGGCTGTCACGATAGTCAACATGGACCACTCTCAGAGAACGGGAAATAAACAAAGCTCGCCGGTAGAGGAGGCGGCCACTCCCGGGGCAGTTCGGGGCGGCAGACGGAGAGGCTGGGAGCAGCTTAAGCTGGGAGCTGCTCTCCCGCCTATTACCACACTGGTTCAGGTGCACGAGCAGCTCGCAACAGAAAGGCGAGCCTGGAAGCGGAGCAGACCTTCAAAAGGTCAACTCGAGGTATAAGGTGTGGGTACAGGGTCGGAGTGGGGCTTAGTCGCACACACACACGCACGCACACACACGTACTTATAGTGAAGGCGGGGGTTGGTCGTGATATCTGTGAAAGATTTGAACACTTGTCTCCACAAATCCATCCTCCCTTCTCCATAACATGGCGGAGGTGGCATTGTATCGGAAGGTATATGTGGAGAGGATAACCGTGTTACGAGAATCCGCTTAACGCTGATCCTCCCGTGAGCATCCCCGTGTTTATACCACTCAGCAAGTACCATCAGTATGCCTGGACTATTTAGTACCATCACCGACCCACTCGCTCCCAGTACTGCTATCTAGGATTACCACTCACCCAGTCGTACATGTACCACCACTTACCAGACCTATAAATTCACTACAATGGCCACGCCCATGCATTTACTATGAACCCATCTTCATGCCACACCTGCCTTAAGCCGCGCCATCATTCACCCTAACCATACTTGCCCTACCGCTCATGATAACTGTCCCTACAGCACCACTCACCATTCCTCACCTACAAATGAACTCACCTGTCAACTACCCTACCATTCACCAGCCCTGCTCATACCTAGAAATTCCACACCCGCACTTTTATTTAGCACCACTCACATAATCCTTGGCTATATCACTACTAGTAGTATCCGAAGGAACTGTGCCTGTATAAGTATATATATAGCATCATGTCTACACTAATCACCGTAGCCACTTGCCAGACTCATATTGAGACCAGTCGGGCACCACCCGTCTGCAATAAAGAGAGGTTCTACAAATTCGCACATATATAGATCTGAAATCTCTTATTTCTAATGTATAAGGCTCCAGGGCTCGATTGGGTCATTGTTAATTCAACTCCAGTTGCGTCATTAGTCTAAACGAGCACTTCATACCGATGTATATATTAACTGTGCAAATCTATCATATAGGACATGTATACATACAGAGTACCGGTGCAATTGTGAGCCTTCATAACGTGCAATATTTCCCCTGTCACCCTTATCCTTACACTTCACCTTCTTGACATCAGAGATGTCAATTGGGTACAGGAGAAAAACTGAAAATATTTTTATGTGGAACTTAAACTGCCTCAGGGAGACTGGGGAAACACGGAAAACACATCATGTTGGCCATGGAATGGGGCTCGGGGTTTGTAGGAAGGCTAAAACTACTGTAGAATATTTCATTGGCATCAATGAGACTCGATTTATACAATCCTTGTTTCATACAAGAATAATAATTTCATAAGCTTGAAATGAAATCAAGGATTTCCATGGAAAAGTGGAAAAGTGACTTCATTGTATTATGAAACAATAGTTTTAATATCCAATTCCATATTCACCTGCAAAAACCTTTTATGACCTTTGTTCATATTCAAGTGGGTCTTCTGCCCCTATTCTGCCCCTATTCTGCACCAATTATCTCATGAATTTCGCTATTAATCCCATTCTTAAAACTAAAACAATATTATATATATATATATATATATATATATATATATATATATATATATATATATATTTACATATATGTACATATACACATACCCACATATATACATGCATACATGCATGTACATACAGAGAGTAAACTATATACTCAGAATCCAATCCAATGTAAATGTTAATTCTCGGTTAATATACGGCCTGGTTGTGTATCAGGTTGTGTGTAGAAACATGAACGTCGCCATACTGTTACACTGCGAACATTGGCCCGGCAGATTAAAGCCGTTACAACCAGCTCTAGACCATAACCTTATATTGCTTACTTTTCTTTTTTTGTGTACATTTATTCAGAAAGAAGGTCGTCCTGATGGCGCCACTAAGCGCGTCACCATCACGTAAAGCTTCGTATACTGATGGTTTGCAGAGGCCAGCGCCGCTAGTTAGCATAGAGTCACGAACCGATCCTGCGAGCACACCACTACTTTATTGTGCTGAACGCAGGCCGAAGGGCATTCCGGTCTTTGTCCGGGGCTAGGAAGGCACAAGAAAACCATTTCTTATAACGCCCCAGCATTATGGGCCTATTGTTGCTTGTGTGTGCAAGTATTATGCGTATAAACTGGTTTGCACTGGGAAGGTGGGGTGCTGTGATGGAAATCATGATGAGCCATCAGTAGTGTGAAGTAAACACAGGCATGAGAGGAGAAGCAGTTAGCGGGGATGTTCGTTTATATTAGTGAGGTATAGAACAAAGAAAAAGAATATACATCCCTGTAATCCCTGTATGATTCAATCGAAGGTAAATTTATCTGAAAATGTTTGTAAAAATATGACATAATACGATGGGTATTCTACATGAATACAGGGAGTTAGGATGCTTGAGTTGATTATCATCATGATTGGACTCGGTAGAAGAAACTGATCATACCCTAGAGCCCTAAAGACTGCCTGGTCAGAGGGACGCCTAGTAAGGGGAGGGACTCAACTGATTGGATAGGCATGGCCGGTCAGGGATAGCGAGCAGGAATTAGCTAGTTAGAGACAACTCATTAGGCATGAAGGGGCAGTGATGGCGGCTGTGCTGGTTGGGTTTATGCGGCTACTAGGGGCATATCATGATACAAGTAGATCATGGAATTAGGGCGACAATGTGACATAATGGGTGGGATTTGAACCCATGTCCCATGCCTGATTCAGCTCCCCAATCCTGTCTTGGGGAGCAATAGAGGATAGGTGTGACAGTGAGGACATGTAGTTGAAAAGGTTATGGTAGCCTCATCCAGATTCTTTTAATTCAATGAATAGATACCAATGAAAAAGAACATTCCCTCCCGTGTACCAGATGGATTTCTAAATATTGCCTTTAACACACTGAATATGTATCTTCACAGAATAGGCCGTGGTTTTACAGGAGATGCCTCTCACAGCCAGCCTGACTCTGTCCCTCTCCCCTGAGGCTTTGCTACCAGCACCATCAGTAGTGGGCTCTCGCTAAGACAGATTCATTATCCCGGATAGGGGACTGCGGCGGCGGCGGCGGCGAGGGGCTGTGTGCTGAGGTCAATGAACCCTGCGAGGCGAGGCGGCATATCAACCACTCCGATGATACGCCGAGTGTGCTCGTCTTATCGCCGTACCAGACGTGGCGATAATTAGGCACAATTCCCGAGTGTGTGAGGCTTATTTCCGCGGCTACCAACGCGACCTTCTACCACCTGCGGCCGTCTTGATACCGCTATTCAAAGGAGGCCCGAGCGAGTTACGTGAAGGGCTGTCCGTAAGCGTGTGTTTAGACGGGAAAGATGTGGCAACGTAGGCCTATAAGCGTACTCATCATTGTAAATAGCCTTGATCAGATGATAGTGAGTGGCGTTGATCTACATATGTATACTTATATATATATATATATATATATATATATATATATTATAGTATATAACAGGATGTTATATATATATGTGTGTGTGTGTATGTGTGTGTGTGTGTAGGTGTGTGTGTGTGTGTGTGTGTGTGTGTGTGTGTGTGTGTGTGTGTGTGTGTGTAGGTGTGTGTGTGTGTGTGTGTGTTTGTAGCTGTGTAGGTGCAGGTGGGTGTTTGCATACCGTATAGTGAACCGAGGGACAGCATCATGCCTCTGTTGTGGCGCCGTCACAAGACGAATGTTTGGTATCAGGTATCTACGCTAATTAGCGTTGCTTTACCGCCTCATTAGGCGGCACCAGTCTGCATGAACGTTTTACAGAAACAAACATACCAGAGTCAGGTCGCACCATTCGGGGAAAAGGATCAGAACCCATAGATTTAGTCCCTTTCTCTTTGTCTCTTTACATTTGAAGTGTGCCCAAGGTGTACCCTGCGCTTGTGTGACGTCCTTGACCTTTGGTGCTCGTCGAGGTGGTCCTAATGACCGCGAAGTTACGGATGCGGTCGGCTTACAAGGCCACACGTCATGACGTCACGTCGCACGCTGATTGGCTGCTGCCGCCACCTGTGGCGACACCTGGCGGCGGGCACTAGTTCCCGACATGCGGGGCGCCCAGGGGCCGGACGCCATATTGATTCTGCGCTGTGCGAAGGGAGGCAGACGACAATCGTGTTTTGGCGTCATTGGCGTGGTGCTATATGAGACGGTGGCCGCCAGGCGGCGTGCGGCCTGCCACCAGCTTCCCTGGTAACACACCGGGACGCCAAACGCCGGCAGCCACACGACTATGCCCCAGCGCCCCCCGCGGGCGTGACGTGTCAATAACATCAGCCTCGATCATTCAGGAAGCTATTGGCTTTGATTACGTTGGCGTATTGACTGCCAATGGAGTCATAGCTTGTTTGTAGCGCGCCCGTCTTGTCCTCTCTATTGGCGTAAATAATGGAATGCTCAATTCCCATACTGTGGTAGGCAAGGAATGGGAAGGAAGGGGCCGCAGCAGGGTTATGACCGTGACTTTCGCCAATGGGCCACAATGGTTGGCTGATCGGCCATTTTAGCCTGACCCCAAGGCTGATAGCTTATGGATAGATATGCCTGACCAAACCTGCCATGCAGGAAAGGGCTACAGAGTGATACAGACACATAGATCTATGTTTATTTAGAAGTCGAGGCATGCTCGTGGATATATAGGCAGACCAGTTGCCCGCAGAACTCTATATCAGCCATACCAAATTTCCGAAAACTGCTATAGTTATCAGTTATTTGCGATCGTATTATTCAAAGGTTGAAAAATATGTGTATATATATTCTTTTAGTTTCATCATTTGGGTTTAGCCATCCAAAGTCAGTTTGCTCTGACCTATGCACACAAATGCTGTTCCTAGTCCGATGTGAAGTATTCCTATTGCAAATGCCGTCTCATACTCATGCCCACCCTGTGCTAATATTTGTTTCCATGTACTGGGACACAATATACACTCTATTTAATAGATAAGGTGTTGTATCTTTCAAACCAGGTAAAATTTGGAAGATAACTATAAAAAGAACAAAGAGTTGAAAATAAATCAGTTTTGTCTTGCAATGCTATCATATACAATGTGCTTATAGGAACTATGGTACACAACATTTAAGTGATTCTAAAGCATATCATTTATGACAATGTTGAATGATTATATAATTGAATAATTATGTAATTGATCCTATATCATACCCTGGTTGTGATGATGCTGACCGTATAGATTGATAGTACAAGTACACTAGAACAATCGCCGTGTTGACATATGGCTACTAACATCCATTACTGAGCGAGATTCAAGAGCACACGTATGTACATAATTCCCACGTTGGGTAACGAGAGTGTCCCGCCGCCGGGCTCTGCTCCAGTTCCGCATGCATTTATTCCAGGTGCGCACAGCTGTGCAGATACCAGGAAACTTGCTGTATTATGTTAGCGGCACTCGGACGATGACATTTTATCATACTGTATCCTATACTTGAATAAATATTGCATGCAAGCAGATTCCTATCGTGGGTACTTACGAACGCGCCCATTTTCTGCCATGGAAATAACTACATCAAACTACACGTAAGGGAAGGCTCAATGATTGGCCATATAAAATAGCCAAACATATGATAAGCAACAGGCATATAGATTGCTCGATATTCTCTTGCCACACATTCCTTAGGTTAATACACCATCTGCCATCAATGCCTGGGGGTACAGCAGGTCATGATGCAGAGAATTGTTACTTTATTTCTCATATATGACAACATGCAAATCAAGTTTGATACTCGCAATACATTCCATACCTTATCAGAGATTTACCGAATGTGGGTTCCGGAAAGTAGTCAAGGTTTACTTTATGTATATATCTTGCGTTTTGCACCGACGGCTGTGTCATTAGTTCAATACTTGGGAAAAGAGCGTAATTGGGGACTTGGCCTTTGTACGAGGCGGAGATTCGGAGAAGTGTCTCATGAGGCAAAATTTGATAGATAAAAGGTATCGTTAGGATAGGGAGATACATGTGTCAATTCTAACCTCATAAACACATCAATATCATAAGTTGTGGAACTCCTTGAACTGCTTCCCAAAATACTCACTATCTAGACTGAGTACACAAATGATGGCTAGCGACGAATACCGTAAAGTGTTATTTTGATGAGTCTTGGTATTTAGTGGCACTTTTTCTTACAGGCAGGATAAAAGCAGCATCCATAGGTCTATTAGTTTATTTGATTATAATTTCTCAGGATCGTATGTGCCATTGGTAGAATACTACTAGAAAAATAAGATGTGCGTATGTTATATCTATCATATTGCTGCCAAATCGGAAATTTGAGCCACCGTTAGATACAGAACCGTCAGATATGGACCATAAAGAATTTTGTCCATGGCTCAATACTAGGCATATTTCTCATATTACCTCTTGAAACATATTTGTGTTAATCTCCCTGTCAGTGTCCTAGAACGTTCACCGTAGTCTTACTCTATCAGACGTTCATGTTCAATTAAACACCATTCAGGTGACATGTCCTTCCTGCCTGTGTAGTCTGCCTTTGATTGGAATGCTAGTAGTATACCGAGGCATATTAACTGTCTATTGGAGTGTGAGTAGTATACTGAATCTGAACAAGTAATCGGGAAGAGTAGGCCCAACACCCCGCACACCTTGTCGGCCACCATCAAACGTCGGGTCGCACTCATAAAGCACGGTCCCTTGTCAACGCGCTCATTGTAAGCCTATATCATAAAATGTGTCAGCTGTCTAGTTAGGGAGCAGCTCGGCAGGCCGGCCGCGAGCTGCTCTTACCCCGGGCTAATTGGTGGATGAGCTATTCATCTTTCAGACCGGAAAAAAGCGAGAAGGGGGTTCGAGAGATACTTCCCAAGCCCTCGAGGTTTCGGTTCAAGAAGCAGCTGAGGGTCTTTAATAAGCGCAAGGTGCACAATACAGCAGGAGCATAGACCCACAGTATATAACAATCTAACAACACACACCCCTTTTTGTATATCGGGATCGTCTGATTGCACTATTTCCATCTACAGGTTGGGTATTAACTAGCCGTTTAGCCGGTAGGTACTATAAGAGGTCATAATATATTCTAGCTATAGGTTTGACTGATAATCTGTTCAAGCTAATATGACATCTGTATCAGGCGGACGTTCGTAAGCGGGTACGATTTAGTACAATGTTCCGTGTTAAAATCGTAATGATTCGCATAACAGTTAAGATAATATCCTGGATATACCGTGGCGTTATGGTATACAACCAAATTCCATTGATTTAGATAACCTAGAATCCGCAGCGAAATCCTGCAGATGATTATTTCAACAAATGAGATCTAGTAAATATCTGATTAACTTGACGATTTAATTTCGTATCCAGAAAGCAATATCCAAAATGTCATAAGTAAGTATTAACAAAATGAAGGTCGTCGTTTTATCGCACCATGCCACAGATGGTTCGAAGTCTCCTCCTATGTTATACATTTTTACTTTTTAAAACAGGTCCCCGCTCGGCGGCACTTGAGTAGATCAGACGCTAGAAACTCTGTCACCATAATCGACCGCTAGAAGCAGTTCCGTTGTGATACAGAGGGCAGGAAGGAAGGGCGATATATCTGTCTGTGTGCACACTGCAGAACGCCCGCCATACAATGTTCTGATGGGAACAGTCGTATTTACCTCTGCATGCCCTAGAGACCCCCATATGATTCGGCGAAACTTTGTTAGGAGCGCTGTATATCACAACGACGAAATAAGTATAAATTGTGCCATGATATGTTCATTAATTGGCATAGAAGACGATGACCGTCAAATTTTCCATAATAAAATACCCTATTCTACATACAACGCATTCGATCTGGCCATATATCTACAATGTATAACGGTGCCATAGTTAGTATGAACATTACGTAAGTATTTGTCTTCGTTCCAGGAAAAAGCATAATATTTAGCTAACAAGCATTCACTGACAGGACCACACTAGGCTTTAATCAGGCAGATTCATATAAGTATGATGGTACCAACGTAACACAACTCATCGTTACTAATTACGCGGTCAGCAACGTCACCTGAAGACACAAGTCGATGTGTATACTGGATATCTGTGCCAGCTGTTACCTTTAACAAGTCACCTGAATTCCATATGATATGGGATCATTGATGTTCTTTGCACTGATACTGCCTCCAAGAATTCCCAAGAATAAATTAACTAAATGATGACCATAAGCGTTCCATGCTGGAAAAAGAACACCCGATCAAGGAGCATAGATTTTATTTAATATAGCTCAAAGAATGCAACAATAATTGCATTTCATGATATACACAAAGGTTATGTAATACCAACGCTGACAGACCAGTATTATATCAGTCGTCTTATTGATGGGCAATAAGCACGGGAATTAGTATCTCCGCTGTTTGTACAACAGGAACATCTATCTAACAGAGCTTCTCCTGTGATGACACTCTGATACTGTTTTCCACAGCTGCATTTTTCATATAGTGAAGTAAACATACTGCCCTGATGTGCCACATATTCATCGGCAAGATTCATATATGAATATGTACATAAAGTAACGGCACTTCTATAGCCACACAGCTATGTACGTCAATGAACGGCCCACGCTCACAGCATTTAATTTGTGTGAGAATAATGTATTAGCACCCATGGATAAATACTAATGACTAAGTTTGTCACAACAGGTACTTACCTGTATGCGTTCAGGTGCTTAACTCCCAGGTGTGCCTTATTAGTACTCATACCTCACACCTGCAGCATACCTGACACAATATTTATCAGCGCAGTGCCCAGATGAGGCTCAGCTGATATAATCCATCACAATACAGTCACGATTATTTATGTGTCACCGCGTATGTATTTAGTCATTAGCCGGGCAGGTCAAAAGCAAACACAATAAGGAGTAGGTTTGTTGGTTGTATTCATCTCAGCTCACAAACTTTGACATCAACGCGCAATATCCTTTTTTCACATATGCATCTTATTACCATCTGAATTGCAGCGAATAATGCAACCGGATATATTTAAAAGGAAAGTAAAACAGAAGATACATGAAATTATGTTCCTCTGTATTATCATGTGTAAACAAACAGAGCGAAAGTACTAATAAGATTTCGACCTGTGAATATATTTCCTATGTCTTGTTATGTGATGTCCTGTAGCCGTCCGAGGGAATATTGTTGTACAATTTGTACAGAATGAATAAAATCGCAAAAGAAACATAACCCTTCGCAGTACGTGTATATCTTTGGCGGTCTGATGTTTGATTGCGATCGAACAACTTAGAAATGTACTCTCTAGAAATGCCTTGCCTTCCGTGTGTAAAACTTTAGTTAGAAATGTATTCCTGGCATCGGAAATTCTCTCAAAGAATCCCCCATTTAGATATCACGTCTACAAATAGCAAACCCTTTAGGCCCTGCGTAATAGATAACAACATGGTATCTGTATTCAAGTTCCTGTAATTTATCAGTAGGAACTTTTTAAATTATTATTTACCATTAAGAACTTCAATATATAGGCGCTCAGTACTTCCCGCTCGAATAGCAAACCAATGTAAATGCCCTAGTTTGTGAAATTCTTAACTTGGCCTATCGATAGTGGTAAATATTGTATGCTGGTGACATTACTGATTCATATTGTTACAAAACTAAAACCTGGATGCTCGGCAACCATGAAGTCTATCAATATATTCTACGTACATACAGAAACCTATATTTGGTGAGGTAAGCCCTATCTATAGGGACACCATTCGTGGACTCGACAATATCATGAAAGAAGAGAATGAAAGTCGAACAAAATCATTGAAAGAGCACTCACAGCGCACTCACAACGAGATCATGTTGCCTTTCCATGGGATAATCTGCATTTCGGAGGAAGAATGGTGGTGAGGGAAACAATATTAATTGCTTTGTCGTTGCAGATGCGGTGATAGGATTATCTGAAATGAAATCTTAATTATGCGAATAAAGGCAAGATGTAGGATCTAAATCTGGAATGTCCGTTATTGTATTTGGGCCGTGTACGAATAACTAATTGAGCAGATTACTAGCTACTCATCATCGTCATCATCGTCACCATCATCATCAATGAACATCCTGAAGATGGTGATCGACACAGTCATCGTCCTGTTGTCATCATCTAGAAATATATGCTTTACGCCCTCGCCCATCATCGACACCATCCTCATCATTCATATTCCTCATCAATTTTTCAGGCATGCTACAAAAAGCGGTCTCCTGTTGGTATACTTGCCGTCTGTTACATTGAAATCCTATTTTAGATTGGACTCAAAGTCCTCCCATGTATCATAGAAACCGTTGTTCACTGGTCTTTCCAAGATAAATTGACGTCTTAGACTTCAGATACATCAGGTATAGATCTACGGATGATATGAGCCTTTTCACTGTCGAAATGGCATATTCATAGATAGACGTACTTGACTGGGACAGTAGACTGCATCCGTATTTGTCGACAAGGCGACGTCAAATTCTACAAAGAGTCACATCTATACAGAGCATACCAAATGGGGAACTTTTTAAAGAAATCAGCCACTAAACCAATCTCCAGAAAAAGGTTGAAAGCACTTACACCCATCAAGGGAAATCAAGAAAACAATGATGATAATACTAATAATACAACTGATCATTGCCACCATGCAAACGCTTGATTAATTTCATATATATGCGGTGCCTATGACATTATACCAAATCAAATAAAATCAGCGAATTTATCTTTTTAACTCCCTAATGATACCCTCCTTATCCATGGGATAGTTCATCATAGGGAAACTCTTTCGACCATATTTTACAACCCTATATTGTTCACTTCATAAAGGGAAATGTGATAGGTTTGTAATTTTAGTCCAAATACAATGTCGAGAGATGAAATAGAAGAAAAGTAGCTAGAATCGGGATAAAGCAGCTCCAACATAAACACCACGGCAAAAGCAAAGCAGGCAGGAAAGGACTGACACACATGGTTGGCTTTATGGGTCTTGACTGACACAAAAACGGTTTCGATCAATAAAATCGACCTAGTACCCTTATGACTAACAAAAGTCAGTTACTGACACTAATATATTGACTTTTCCCAGGAGGAACGTTATTGTCCCCATGAGAGCAGATTTGAAGATAATATTCTGCAGAGACACTGCCAGCTGCTCAAGGCCGACCCACCGAAAGGAGCAGCTCAAATGTCCTTCGCAGGCTATAAATACACACAGACGGAGATATACATATTCGATTCCTTACCCATTGTTGTTCTTAGCCACATCCTGAGTCAATATATGTTACACATTGACAGGTACTTCCAATGCCACGTTCTAGTTGTAAATATGGAGCGAATTGTGGGAAATATGGCCTGCTTATTATAATCAGAGACGGGGAGCTGCAAGCATATGGTAACTACACCGATATTTGCCCACCGACGTATAATATAGATGAGATGTACTGTTGCTGCAAATTCTATTTGTCCTCTACGGCCAGGAACTACATCTGATTCCATACGATTAGATATATACGTGTGTATGCGTCTAGACCTTACATTTGGCTATTATATATGTCTTGTAAGTGAACATTTTCTTCTATAAACGGGTAGATGGGCGTTTTTGTTTAGTTCATTGCTTAATTTGTGCTTTCTTTCTCGGATCATCTTCCGAAACTATAGTACTGGCGAACCGTTTTATATAGATTAATTTCAAGTATAACCGTCTTGAAAAAAAGAAGATTAACATTGAATCTTGTATGTTCTGTTTTCTCTCAAATGATCTGGTACATAATCGTGATATCCTGCTTTTGAAATGGACATATATACTGAATACGTCTAGGTGTTATAAATATTGACTTACGTGTCAACTATGGTTGATTTATTTATTGATATCAATTCTGATTGCTAGACTTTCTTCACAATTGCTCTGTCATATAGTCCAACTTGTTTGCACTTAGTCACTTAGTCCAACTCTCCCGTGCTTTATCCACTGTTAATCATTCCAGATAGGCTGTACTTTTGTGATATCTCGTCCTTCGGGCAGCTTATGCAGGAATTATCAATAGTAAAATGGGAAAAGGGTGATAAATACACCGTGAATAGTATAAATCAGAAAAATGGTCTTCTCCTAGAGGGAATACGGTAGTTATCCTCAATATGTACCCTTATACACGAGAAGCTTAGCGACCTGTGATTGGCCATCGTGCCAGGTAGGCGTGGCCTCAAGTAGGCCTCTCAAGTGGTGAGCAGTCGGACCACTCTCTCTATTTACATAAGGCAGATACTCGGCTACGCAGAGCTACTCTCCCAGCACAGCCCTGGGCCTTGAGAGCACTGACCAGGACACTCCCTATCACAACTTAGGTCCCCGGTTCTTATTCCAGCGTGGCTTGTACGCCGCACCGAAAACATTGTTAATACTAGTGGCAATGACCGAAGTCCAATCCGGATAAGCTCCATGTGGCCAACTGGCCGTCGCCCGACCGCTGCCTAAGTGAGTCATTAATTAGTTTAATCAGTGTAATGGACAGTTAGTGGGCAGGCCGGTGAATCTGCATATCATCCTGCTGGCCATTTGCTCTATGTTATCTCTGTGTTTCTCTTTTCTGTTTTACCTTTCCTGTTTCTCTTCCTCAATCTCAGTATATCTCTATCTTCCCTTTTCCTCTTATTTCTTTCCTCTTTTCTTATTATCTCTTTCTGGTACTTTCTATCTAAGCCTGTCTTTCAGTTGGTATGACTCTGCGCTCTGTCAGTCTCTCAATCTCTCTTCCTTCTCTCTATTTATCTCTGTCACGATGTCTCTCTCTAGGTTCCACTGCCTCTTTCCTTCTTTTTTTCTCCTTTCATTTAGCTCTTCATATTTCTTTCTTCTCAGCCTACATATCTCTATCTCCACATTTCTCCATCTCTGACTTGCTTTTCTTTCTGTCTTGCTCTTTCTGTCTCTCCCTCTTTCTGTCTCTTCATATTTCTCTATCTCACTCCCCGTCTACTTTTGTCTTCATCCTCATGTCTCTCTGCATCACTCTTAATTTTCAGGTATCTGTCTGTCTGACTCTGTCTGTCCGTCTGTCTCTGTCTGTCTGTCTGTCTGTCTGTCTGTCTCTCTGTCTCTGTCTCTGTCTCTGTCTCTGTCTCTGTCTGTCTCTCTCTCTCTCTCTCTCTCTCTCTCTCTCTCTCTCTCTCTGAATATGGCCGACAAGTCGGCGCCAACGCCGTAGATCAATCATTCACATCAGGGGTCGATGTGTAGGTGTGGCGAGGACCCGCCAAATCACGACAAGCGAGACACGCCTCTGAATTAAGACTTGGCAGTAGGAGGTGTAAAAAGACGCCAGTCATGTGTGAAGTGGGAGGACTGGGAGGGGTCTGAGCTGTGAGGGGCGGCTTCAGGGGAGGGCGGAGCAGGACGCCAGCCCCATTCTATCCACCTCCACGCACTAAGACAATCGCCCTTAACCTGCCGCCCCTGCTCGCCGTATCACACGGCTAACTTGCCTACCTTCTCACCGTATTACACGGGCAGTAGACAGACGTTGGGCTGTGGCATTTATCAGGTAGTCCGTGCCGGGCGTTGGGAACGAGGGAGGGGGTCTTAGGGGAAGGACGCACAGTGGACTGTGCCTGGCTCGTCAAAGACTATTGATCACTCTACCAAAGGTAAGATAATCCGAGACGGGTTGGCGCTAACCACAAGTAATAAGAGATAATCACTGATACTGAACAAATGCCGCCTTACTATGTTTAGAAGAGGGCATCTCCTTTTAAAGCGAGTGTTAACTATAAGTTCAGTTTCCAAATATAAACCGATGCAGAGTTAATTTGGGGAACTGTTATTCATTATTCCAGTCACCCCATGGGAAGATGTGTTTTTCCTGACAAAGACCAGGAGCTATCAGACTCCCTATTCACTAAGGAAATAACCATAATCTGCCAGTAGCCCCTGTGATTAGATGGACTGACCTCGCACGCAAACTAATGGCCTATCGGGAATTTCATAAAAACCGCCAAAATCCAGGAACTTCCAGATACATAATTAATTCAGGTGGGGACTTGCGAGCCCTTAAATGCAGGCTCTTAGAGCAATGCTTTCAAACTATAGCACTATAACTAGGCTTCATTCTATTGGCTCAGAGGTCATTCACACTTCAACATCAGCCAATCACCGGATTTAACGGGCGCCTTTGGCAGTTGGCGTCACCGTTTAACTAATCAGACCAGTGATTGGCGTTCTTCTCTCTGACCAAGGTTGGATACACCACGGCTGTGGTTCTCCCCAAATCATAGGACTGTTGAGATCTTTCTTATAGCAAAAGGTAAAAGGCCAGGAAATAAGTATAGTAGGTAAGAATTTTTGGTAAATGTGTCACTCTGTAACCTGTAAAGCAGCAAGTTCTATGGTAGACAAAGTATTCGAGCATAGTTATTTGGCACAGAAAATTAAATACTGCAAAATACTCATTTAGAATCTCTATAAAACAAAAAAGGAAAATTAGTTTACGGCCAGAGTTTTTCATGCAAAGAGTGACTGTCCAAAGTATGACTGCTCAAATTCCTCGCTTAGTTCTATGTGAAAATACAAATTGGGTAAATCAGAGAGGACTGTTGTTCGGCGTAATAAAGTTTGTAACATGTGATCATATTTGCACACTAAATAACATTGCTTTTGATTGTTTTCTTAACATCCTGAGCTAAAGTTGGCTTAAATGTTTTTTTCTCTAATGGTGAACAATCAATAATGTACGAGACCAAAAAGTCATTACAGAAGGCTGAGGCGCCGCCACGTTCTAAATAGGAACACTACTGGTCTTACAGCCTGACTTTGCCAAATAAACCCTCACAAATACCTCCGGCTGGCATGAAATCGTCAGCTCATCATCATTTTAAAAGGGGGATTAAAATTCAATTATAAAATTGATTCACCTAACTGAGTGAAAATGATGGGCTTCTGTGGTAACATAATCACATTGCCCTTACAAAAATGTCTGGGTAACCACCAGTGCTCTGGCGTGACGATTTGGAATTTCTTAACCTATGGCGATGTGTTAGTCCTATGGCTTCGCATTCGATAGTCCAGAAGTGGTGGTGGGTATTTGCAGTGGTAGGAACTTGATAGTTCACAGGCGATGTGTTAGTGTCCTGAAAACGATTGGATAGCACACCAGCCCTAAGGTAATGTGGGTATGTATCTGTCTATTGGTGGCTGACAATGAGGAAATAGAAATTAGATAATCTACTGGTGTATTGACATGTTAATAAGCCGTTCTTATACACATAGATAGGGCTTACAAAGTTCAGGGGCTATATCTTTTTTCCTATTTGCAATACGGTCTGACATATAATACAAATCTAAATTTGCCATCATGATTACACCACTAGATATAATGGGTTACAAAGTTAGACTAGCTTTTATGCATAAAATCTACTTTTCGATGCTCACGATGCGCCTATACCCTTATATTTGTAGTCTTATTACATAGGAGATCGCCAGATATTGCCCTAACGAAACGATTATAATAGCAACCATTAGGCGCATAGTCCCAAAAAATAGAAGTGCCTTATTGGGCGTGGGACAGGTTCAGATATGCTGCTTAGTTTAGGGACAGGTTATTGTCTCAGCGACACAATCCTTTCACTGTCTGTATGCTTATCCTGCGGCTTTAATAAAGCTGGGGACATACTAAGCTAGAAACATCGGAATCGCCAACAAAATGTATTAGCTCACATATTCGCCCTATTCTGTTGGCGAATTCATAGATCGCGCCTTTCACGCTCGGTGTGTCCCCAGCTTAAGGCTGAAGTCTCAGAGCGTCCAGTTTACCAAAACCGATCACTACAGACGGTAGTACCTCACTGCCACACTGGTGGTTTACATATATGTTGGTGGTCCCAACAAAGGTAGAAGTTCGTGGTTTTTTTAAAGTTTGTTTTTTTTGTTTTACTGCCTGATCACAAGCTGTTGCAGGTTTGAATTGATCAGACAGTTTGTACAATTTGATATCGTTATAACATTTCTTTTGTAGATACTGTAGATTTACGATACAACATGATATTTTCAAATTACCATAATTATAGCTATGGGTTCCAACCCACTCATAGTCTTTTGAAATGGTTGATATCATACAATATGTCAGACTATTAGCTCTTTCGCCATACACCAAATTCTAATGTAATATGCCAGGTAGACTTGCTAACACTTATATAACAAAATTAAAAATAAATTCAATAAAAACGTGATAAGCGCCTTGCTGACCCGATTTTACTCTATTGGATGGGGCATGTATCTCTTGCAGCCAAAACTTAATACAAATCATCTATAATAAGTACAAGGATTTTTGGTGGTTGTCTGGTTGCTAAGTGGGTTACAAATGATCTACTGACTGGATAAAACCCAAACCTTATTTTTTTAATTCTACAATTCTCCACTTATTCATAATTTGTATGATTCATACTATTAGATTTTAGGGGGAACGAGGAAGTTCCAAAGGTTTCAGGTAGCAGCTAATATCTGATCATTTAGCTATCGGGTAAAGATGAGATCGGATGTACACGGTTACGCATTATGAAGTCGGCGATCAGCAAAACAGTTGCCCGGAAATGGCAACTCCCAGCAAACGTGTGCGTCAGCCACCGTAGATACAGACAATTAAAGATGCAACTGCTTATTTCGAGGAGCATGTGCGGATGTCGGCCGTGAATCGGGCGGATAATAGGCGGGTGTTGTTGTTGTCGCCACCTTGTGGTCTCAGCCCGCCTGCCTAGCTGAAGGCCGCTCTAGACTGCGAGTAGTATTCATTCATCACCGCGCTGCTGGGGGTGATCTGTCCCCGTCTGGTGCTGGCGGTAGGAGGAGGGGATGTGTGGGGGAGGTGGCGGAGGTCAGGGATGTGTGGATAGGCCTTACCGGATCTACAATATTGGTGCATGGAAGGTACCTGCAATGAGTTGATACAATAACAGCCGCGCTCTCGCTGAACGACACCATTAATTATCAACAGCGCCCCATTCTATGATAGTGAGCCACTGAAACGGCTCGATAGTGCCTGTATGCATTGTCCCCAGTACAGAAATGTATACTGAATGGACCTTCTCTGCCCACACCCTGGTGCTTTACCCAACCACGTGCTGGAGGTAACCACCGAAGAGTACACTCTCCCAGCATATATGACTAAATCACATTACACTCTCCCACAGCACAGGCGCCCTAGACGGCGAACAAACGCTAGTATCGGCATGCCGGGCAATTTAGGTAACGGCGCCTTCCGGGACCCAGCGGACCATCCGTCATCTGATAGAAGCTGATTAAATATTCAGGGTCGGGGGAGTTCTGTGTTGGTGTGTCTGCCGGTGTGCTGTTCGCCTGTACACTATTACACTGTCGGTGGTTTGGAGTGCCAGCACCCGGCCGCCGACAGTTTACCTGACATTGCCCTCTTTGTTGGTCCGTTTCTCCATCGCACGTCGCCCGCTGTTTGATTTAGTGCTCCTTCGCTGAAGTACGGAATTGGCGGACTTGATGATCCAGTGTGTCGCGACTTGTAACCTCCATCACACCACTCTCACGTCCGTACGAGCTCAAGACACGTAGAAGTGTGCTGAACACGGAAACGCAGATGCCACTGCATCAAAAATGTTTCGTTATATTGCCTCAGTACATATAATGATATATCAACACTTAAAAGGTTTGGGGTTTATCCAGTCAGTGGGTCATTTGCTGTAATCCAGTTGATGCTCAACCACCCAGCAAATTCTGCAACTGCATATTTATGTAAAAATATGTGAAGCAATACTGGGCCAATGTAGTACTTTGATGTTAAGTGATTTGTCATGGGCAGCTAGGTACTCCTCCATGGCGCTCTAAGGCATACTGGCTCTTTGACCATACTAATGCCACAGACCTGGCACATGAATAAAGAAGGGTTAGTGTGTGCAGCATACTGTAAGTATATGCGTGCGTGCAACCAACCTAAGCGACTGCTGGTATGTGACTTGATCGCCCCTG
Source organism: Alentia gelatinosa (assembly GCA_950022655.1). Lineage (NCBI taxonomy): Eukaryota > Metazoa > Annelida > Polychaeta > Phyllodocida > Polynoidae > Alentia > Alentia gelatinosa. The sequence continues at coordinate 42,227,568 of OX465583.1, read as the reverse complement.
CTCGCCCTTGCGAGGGAAGCATGCTGAAAGTATCTCCCTAAACTACGCAGCGTATCTGATTCATTTAGTCTGAATTGCAGCACATTAATTAGCTTCAGCTGCTTAAAACAGCCTGATTTGCACCAAATAAGGGTTGTTGATGTTATAGTTAGGCAGACCTCAAATATTCTTGTCTGAACGTCCTCCAGCCTCACAAAGCGTTATATCAAATGCGCATTTTCCAGTGGTTAAGCAGGAAGTGACACCGTCATGTGAACTATACACAGCCCAGCAGCATCCCGCGTAACATATGCGCTTGTAATTGTGTATTACATGATGCATGAACTTCACACTTCACATGTCCCACCTGTCGATGCTGCAATGACATGGGCAACCATGTCTTACATGATGCATGAACTTCACACATCATACATCATTATCTCCATAATACATTCCCAACGGAATTCAAGTTCGCATAGGAGCTCTTTCAGCTCCACCTGTGAGCATTAAAGTGTCCATGAGGGTCATCATGGGCTTACGAAAGGAAGAGAATAGGCTCTGAACAGCTCCCACCCCGTCTCCCTTTTCGGCCTTCACTCAGAACATCATTATACCTTTGTGGTGGTGAATTTTATGGGGCTAACAACAGAAACTTGGGGGAAGAGCAGAAGATTGATATTGACAAAGATGACCTATTTAATACATAGAGTGCCATTAAACAGCCTCATATGCTCATAACCATGTTGGGGTTGAATGCGGGTCAACAGCTCTTAATACCCAGTGTAAACCAGTCTTGGTGGTGGTCTGGCCATTTACTCATTTGTAAACACGGTTGTTTGTATGTCATTCACAGGTGCTCAAGCGGGCAAGATGATAAGAAAGCTGAGCATTTCCTTTGTGAATGTAGCATGTGAACTTCACACAGCACATGTTAAATATAACGTGTTAACATTACACATCACATGAGATCTACCATTAAAGCAGTGCCCCAGGGCACAGCAATCTGGGTTTGTTCGTGGTTAAGTATTCCCTTGAGAGGCCTGGGGGACTTAGTTGATTCCTTTAAAGTGAAAGGTACATCAACCATCAATAAAACCCTATCGAATCAATAAAGAAATTGCATTAAAGAAATTCAAGTTTTCACTTTTGTAAACTCATTTCTGTCAATTCCTTTCAAACTGTTTTATAAACAATTTACGAGACGTTCCTTTCAAAAATAGTGATTATGTCTTTCTTTGGAATAGTCTCAAAGAACGGTTCCATATTGTTACTATTTTTCAAATATTTTCTTCTACTTCCTTGTACATTTAGACAGTTCAGCTGAACAATTTTAGGCGCATTGTATGGTTGGCACAATGTTTTTTTCCTTTCACGAGGTATTCATGTGTAAGTCTGGAGTGACCTATTCTTAGGCAAGTCAACTTCGGTTGTTCACTACGACTTAAAGTCCTATAGTTTTTCTTCCCGATTCACGGTTGAATGAATTGTGTACAATTTGTTTCTTATTTGTTTGTTTCATTCAGATTGCCATTTTTGCATTGTGAATTCTCTTATTAGACCTATCACATCAGTGTGTGAGATTTTCATTGTACCAGGGTGCAACTGCAGAGCCTTCTTTGCAGCTCTGTCTGCTTCTTCATTTCCATCAATTTCTTTGTGATTTGGTAGCCAGTAGAAAATTACTTCCCTCCTTTCTTCAGATTGGTGATCCTCCCCCTAACATCTCTTACGGCCGTCTGAGTAGTTCTTGTTTGCTGCTGCTGGCGTTACCAAATGCAAGGATTGTAGGTTAGAATCCCAGGCAGAACACTAGTTAGAGACAGGAAGGTCACATCACCAACTATTTATACTTATTTCCCACACTCAAAAGGTCACTAATAGGTGAATAAGGGAGTCATCATCAAGTTACTGTGTTTGATTCTCAGCTGTTTTGTCATGCGGCTACATTTTCAACTACATTATATCATTTCAGTTATTGATGATCAAGTTTCAACCAGCACCCATTCTAAATGCTTCACTCACGACATATCCTACATAGCATATGTGTTTCCTTTTTCCTGCAGTTATGGAACTAGCTTCCATGAAACTAGAAACATGAAGCGTGTGGGACATGGTCAACAGGAGAGTGAGCTTTGTGCAGTTGCGGATGGATGCGTGGGAGGCTAATCGACCAGAAAATATCCAACCACAAATACAGCTTTCTGTAAAATCGAAACACTCGCTGATTAGAAGGGCCGTATATAATCCAGATGAAATACAAAATGCACACTGCTGGCATAACCTGCTTAGTACGGCTCTGCAGACTAGTTTGTCATTACAGCTGTCATTAACGATATGGATCTTCAGCCAGGTTTAGCCACAGACAACTAGCACTGGTTCGTCTAACCTGGCTGCGCCTACCTGCCGCCTGCCTGCACACTTGTCACCTTGCAAAGCACCTCCTATTTTTATCCCACCAGGAACAATCATAGTAAAAGGTCAGAGGTATCTGAATTGCGCCGCCTCCCGTTCTATCACAAAGGGGCTGCAATCCTGTATTTTCCTGGGGCGTCGGCGCGGCAGAGTGGCGTAGGCCAGCGGCCAGGCTGGCCTACCTGCAGCGGGCGGCTGGCAGGCAGATGGAAATGCCTAGACAACCCACAGCAGGCCTTCAAGTCACCAAGCATTGTCAACAGATCTCCTCCTAAACGTTCATTACGCCGACGATTGAATTAACTTTAACACCAGGCTGGGGTGGTGGGGGCAGGGCAGAGACAGGGGTATGCGTGTTTGTATGAATGGGTAATGTCTCCCCGCAGCCCTCTCCTAAAACACTGCTACCTTAATTCCATATGGACATATGTGAAGACGGATGATGACATTAATCCAATGGCAGGTACCCATTTTTTGTTGTTAGAATGACCTCGAGACAATTAGGCTTGCTTTTGTACATGAAGATACATTTCCTTGGAGACCCAGTGTTTTTAAAATTACCAATTTAGATATGGGGTATCCCTATAATTTTCTTTTGTTTCGAGGACTAAAAGGATCTTGATATCAACCATTTGATCTCATTCAATCCCGGTAAAAGGTGAAGTAAAAGCCCATGAGTATCACAACAAAAACAACACATTACAGATCTTCCCAATACACAAGATTTCCGTTCAAAATGGGAATTCCGTCTGCAAAATGATGTTTTCACATTAAAAGCAATGAAAGGCAGCCGTCAGGAGCAGGCTAGAATGACAATAGATAGCCAGTATGCGGCTTTACGAGTGTAGTCATTTACTCACTCCTATGTATAAATACAGAACGCAAGATGAAAAGGCGGCCAATTGGATCAAATTCAATACACCAGCGTTTATCATCTCTGTTGAAATGGACCGTCCGTGTTCAGTGAAATAGCGTTTTAATTATGAATGAGGGTTTCATAATGTGTACGCGACAGTCACTCGGGGCTGTCAATAATGCTATGCGGGGCTGTTAATGTATGCTCCCTGAGCTCCCACTTTATGCATAGTGTTGGAGGGCATTCATCCGCCATTGTCTCAATGAGAGACGCATATACGTATGTGACGATTGTTGTCCTCTTCAAATTGTTTTTGGCGCTAAGTATACAAATGCAGGTTGTTTTGTATGATATATTGCCATCAATCTTTCTCCCTCAACGAGTGGGCTTTAATAAACAACCTAAAAGAAGGAGAGCAGACAAAAACTTATCTAGTAGACAGAGAGAATAAAACGGTGGTAGGAGAGAGGCTGCACTAAGCAGCATCAAGTAGCACTGAGCAGCATCTTGGCGTACCTAGCTGTGATGTGTAGCAAAGGGCTCTGACAAGCAGCTCCGAGCAGCACCGAGCAGCCCCGAGCAACACCGAGTGATGCACGCAACTCCCCTAAGCAGGGAAGGGATCAGTGAAAGCCCTGTGCAATGTGGCTATTAGGATGATGTTAGTGTTATCAAGGATTTGTGTTGGTAGTATTGAGGTTGCTGGGTGGTAAGTGTGCCTGTGTGTGGGTGAAGGTGGGCTCGTCTGTGTGTGGAAGGATGGTGTGCAGGGCATGGTGGGACATGGTCGTAAAGGTCATTACAGTGGAGAGGTCGAATTTTATGTTGAGTTGGATGTTTCTGGTTTAATGTTAATGATATGGTGTTCGGATGATCTAGGTCCCCGATTGATCTTGAGTTCAGAGTGATAGATCAGTGAGGGGATAGAGTGGTGGCGAGGATTAAGGATTAATGATGGTGGTGGTGATAATGCGGGTGGTACCGATGATTGTGGCAGTGATGTCATAGTGACAATGTGATCTCAGTGGAAATGTGCTGCTGTACTGTTGATTCGGTAATGGTGCGGTTGCCTTGACGCGCTAGTAATGCAGAGATAGGCAAGGTATGGTTGGATGGTAAATGTAATACTGGACCGTGGCACGGTAGTGAAGAGGTGGAAAGGAGATGATGAATTCAAACTGAATCATCTTTAAGATATCCTTGCAACACCAAATCCATTAGAGGATGATAGTATAGTACAGTATAGTGTCTCTATAACCAGTTTCTATAAACGACCACCGATACATGGCGCTTGGGCATCGTGTGTATGTAATTCTCGTATACCTATGAGTAACATGAGTATGTTAACTTGAAAAAAAAAAAAAAACCTTTTTCCCAAACATTGAAGCCTGCACATGATAGTACCTATAGTTTGCTTCGTATATATGCATACAATCAGATTGTAATTGCAAGTGATGGTTAGATATTTTATACTGATTTTAAGGTTAAAGATAGCAATATCGTTGTTAGAAACCGCGGCCCGTTGAATAACCCAGGATATATCATAGAAATTGTCCCTAGTCTATGGGGCCTCAGGCTTAGGTACGAGGGACTTATCCTTAAGAGACATCTGCGACACACTTCGGACAATTTCCTAGGGGGATTTTACTGTCCACCAGGGATCTCATTCAAGAAACGATATTTGGTGTAGATCGTCTCAGACCTCCTCCATCTTGAGTTAGATCATATCGTCCAGCCCTACGATATATCATGGATTATTAGAGCGTGCTTGGACGCACTAAATACATCATCTAGAGGTTAGAGTGGTCACATTGAACTTTCAGTGTGCTTCCAGAAAACTATCCCTTTACTGTCTGCATACTGTTCACTATTTTCATGAAAACGGAGCAGGGAGCCAGTGTCTCAGGGTCTTAGATGTGTGCCCGGCTGAACATAACCAATCACTAAGACCAAAATACCCAAAGACCCACTGGTGCTTGATATGTTTGAATCCTAAACTGGGTCAGGCAGTTGCAGAAATGGCAAGTTGACTGGGTGCAAGTGTGTTACAGATGACTATCCACATTCTAAATCTAACTCAAGCCTTTTAATTGTTATTCATTTATAATTGCACGCTCATTCATCTGTGATGAACATACTTTTGGCTCCCAGTTCAACAGGCCACCGGTAAACTATCATGTGAAATGTCTGGCCTTGTCTGGCCCGTAATTCATATTGTGTGACATTAGAATTTAAGTACTGGTGAAAGAGTATCTATCATGCGTCATCCCCTTTTTTATGAATGATTCTAGTTTGTGATATTATCAATATCATTATTAACATTACTATTCCGTATGAACCCTTTAACGTAGTAATAACAGTTTAAGTCTGCATCTCAAATTATTCTACATTTTGCTTGCACAATGTAACATATGGCAGCCACAGGTACGTCCAGCAGTTTATACTACAACATTCTAGCCACGATATAAAAGAGTCCGTGGTGAAGATCTAGTGGGGCACGGAGGTAGATCAACGGTCGCTGACCTGTGTCGCCTCCTCATTGTATAGCCAATTGACAGGTTGTATTGCTAGTGAAGCTAGCTCAAGGCGGTATAGTAGTGGATGATGGTGGGCTGATATGACCATGTCAGCGTGACATTTACCTGTGTGTCCTTGACCACCAGGTAGTAGGACACCTTCCCCCTGCCGCACACTGGAGGGAGGTGGGAGGGTGGCTCTGCCCTGACGGGAACCCCCACGCCGGCCCCAGTGACCGGGCTGGGCTTAATTGGCAGGTGTCCCGGTAGAACAAGCCGTCTGATTGATGAGAAAAGGGCCGCCCTGCTTATCCCTAACCCCGCTCCTCATCCTCGTCCAGGGCCGCTCTAACAAAGGGCCCTCCGCTATCCCCTTAGCCTTCATATTATCCCCGATAAGCGGCCGATGAACCCCAACCCCCACATGTCGTCACTTACTCATGGTGCCCCCGCTTACAAGTAGACACTGTGCAGCATGCCCTTCCCAATTAACCCGTGTAAGCCAGGCACGTATGCTACCTAGTCCACACGTAAACATGGGATTTGCAAACTTGTATCTATCAGAGAGAGTGTTTAATGAGCGTGGGACACGCTCAGATACTGTGCACAGAGTAGTGAGAGGTATATAGTATTGTAGGTTGCTAAACAGACTAACCCTTCACTATCTGCGAGCTAGCCCTGTAGTTCAAGGTTCAGAGACCCAGTATGTCTTATTCATCTTAGGGGAGTGCCTAGCTGACCATGACCAATCACTACAGACCGAAGTACCTCATTTACCTATTGGCCTTTGATATATTTGGACCCTACAATATCAAGTGTAAAACTGGCTGGTTGGCTTGGGGACAAGTGGGTTACTGCAATGACTCATAGTGATGACAACACCTAAACCTTTCAATTGTACACATTAGGAGTTCCACCCTGATTCATCAAAGATGAACATACAATTTCCTCCTAGTTTCTTCAGAATATATTAGGCTAGATCAGACTAGACTGCACGAGACCGTGGTAGTCTGAACTTGTCTGTGCATTCAGGACGAGACAAAACTGAGTACTCCTCAGCAGCAGAGCAATCACGGATACTGTGAGCCAGTCTTTTGCTATATATACATACAAGGATGTCTGGTAGAGGGCAGCACAGCTGCATCCAGGGGTGTTTCTATAGTAAACTATGGCTAACAGTATCTGTGATACCCATGCTCCCCAATGCCGATGGCAGTCTGGTCCCGATGGATCTAACCAAGACAAACATCTGGAACACTTCATAAGACTGCTCGAGACTCGACGAGTCCATACAAAAACGGCTCATAACTCAATGTCTTACAGGCAGTGGTATACCCAGACCATTGACGGCAGTAGAACAAACTCTACCCCTAACCTAATGCATTAGTCACCAGTGAGCATAGTATTGCCTACCCTGCAGCAATGGCATCACCACTCTTTAGCTGACACGTAAAAGAGGGAGAATCTCCATTTCCTCATTTTCATTTCATATTAAAACGGCGAAAAAAACCTATGTGAGTAAATACAATATGAAAATTAAGTTAATCCAGGAAATAATGTAATTATATGTTCTTTTAGTAACAGTTGAATAGTCTGAACTGTAGGGAAGCGCCACCGAAGCTACTAATGTACCAGATAAATCAATTTCTATAACTACTGTGCGTCAAGGACGGCAATAGCCTCATTTGTCAATGATGATGATTATATTAGACCTAATATTCTTCTTCAATTGTGTGTAGTTTATTACCCTGTAGAAATGGAGCAACGAGATCACTGACTGAATACTGATCATGCTGCCATGCTGAATATGTCCTGACATCCTATTGCTGCAGGTGCCTTACTGATTATATTCGTGAAAGCCTTCTAACAGCTGTAGTTTCAATTGCAAATAATGCGGTTAGAATGTGTTGCTACTGTGCTGTATCATACCCCGTCAAGCAGGCTCCTATAATCTGAACCATTTGCAAGAATCGGTTATTTGCGCTTTCTTTCAATATCACCTCAAGTATGAACCCTAAAAGATCAGGCGAGTGTAGATCAGATGACTCCGGTTTTTGTGTATTTCATCATTTTATTTCATCTTCCTATCTATTCATTTATTTATTTATTTTGATAACAGGACTTTCACTAAATGTGTTCAGATCTAAATCTGGCACAGTGAATGTCTCTATCGAGACAAATTATGGCTGACATAATACATGTCACCTGAAACCACATTGTTACACGATTATCCGGGGTGTGTCAACCAAAAATACACTCTCTCTCCACTTACTTAATTACTTCATATCCCAGTCTAACCCATGTGACCAACCCATCCTTCAGGCTCGCTGTCCCCCTTCTCGCTACCATTACAGCGGGTTAGGGTGTCCGGCGGAGAGGTAGGGGATAATGACTAGTATCGATCAGAGTGACAACCATTGTATTAATGTGGCATTAGGCAGGCGGATACGGGTGGAGGCAGGCAGGGCGGGTGGGAGGGTGGGGGAGTCCCCTCGCACGGCCCCGCATATGAGCGCTCACACGGTCAGCGGCGCCGCGCCACGCACCACTTATTGATGTAGACCAGTGGTGGATAAACGTGCCCCATGCGACAGACACAGAGACAGGGGGACGGAGGGACAGAGACAGAGGATCCCACAGTGGACCCGTCCTCTCCACACTGTGCATGCTTCATCTTGGTCAATGGCTCCGTGCCACGGCGGATGAAGAAAAACACCCTCGTCCTGTCCTTGTTATTCCGTCCTGCACCAGGTGTATCAGAAGGCTCAGTGTTCCGGATAAGAGACCTTGTGTCGGGTGTTAGGTAGTGGCGATATATATCTGATACCAGTACCTGAATCAGCTTTCAGAATATTCCCCACTCAATCTCCCTGCATTGATGGTAAAAGCCAGTTATTAAACCTGCTATTAAACCGTGTTACGAAATCATGATAGATGTGGACGGAGTCGAATTCATACATCTGCATTTGTGCAGAAGAAATTTGAATTTAAGACAAACTGAGATTTAGGTCCTCAGTAACATCCTTCTAAATACTAACCTAGTGTACAAACGATCCTAAAAGGCTGGGGTTATACAACCCTGGCGATTTCACTCTAAAATGTTAATAGATCAATGACAATTAAACACCTGTGGTTTAAACCAAAAAGCTAGAATGTACATAAAAATATTAATCAGACCCTATTCCATGGACAATCGCACACGATTCTCTGCTTAAAACAGTTGCTTACTTATGGGATAAAACATTTAACAGTACTATATTAACTCAAAGAGGGATGCCACTCAAGCACTGTTTCCCAAAGAGAACCAGTACGCCAGAGGTCAACAAGTGGAATATACATGAGATGCATATGCATTCACAGTGAGGATCCTTTTTACTGCGTTTTGTTGTGTGGAATGCACTCGTACAATTCAATATGTTTGGGGGAGGGTAAATGCCTCTTCTTCGGTCTATATTATGAATGCCTGTCGAGTGCCAATCAAAGTTGACTCTCCGCTCCCCAGCCAGAGAGAGAATTTTGGCACAGGAGTCAGCAAAACCGCCGATCTATCTTTGTGCAGCCAAATCGGAGGCATTAAACAAAAAGTCGGGCTGACCTTTTAAAAGGTAGTGCGCCTTGTTTGTTTTTTTCTAGCTCTGGCATTAATTCTGGCCTATTTCTGTTGATCGCGGGCACCGTATCACAGGCACAGAGATTGTGTGGGGAGAGTGGCCAGGCAGGCGGGTAGGAGGCGTCATGGTTAACTGTCAATGGACAAGACTGGTGATAATTTTGGTAGCCGGACTGGCACCAACCGACATGACTGGCACCAACCGACATACATTCAGCGATCAGTATACAACCGCCCTATTCAATATGGGGGCCTTTATGCAGACAAAATGACCAAGGAATAGATTCTCTGCGCTGGCATACAAATGTAACGACATGCCATTTATGGGAGAGAGAAGAGGGAGGAAGATGTAAAGAAAAAGGCAATGCGCGAGAGCCAGGCAGAGAAATATACAGAGACACAGACAGAGAAAGATATAATGAGACAGACAGATAGACACACAGAGGCATAGAGAGCCTCCCCTGAATTTATAGACCACGTCTTTATTGAGATTTATCTATTTCTATTTGGGCGGTGCTCGTAGGTTTGTTAACAGGCAAGTGTCACACAGCATAGTGTACTGTTAGTGCTGTATACACAGAGAGGCTATCGTGGCCGTGTGCTTATTTATGCGCCATCAATTAAACAGGGCGGGGAGTAGTGGGAGGCGATACCGGTTCAACAGGTGTTGCCGGGCGGTGGGAGAGCCGCTCTGACTACCAGTGTTTCTTCTCCCGGCTTGAAAGATCACATAAAACACGAGCCATGAGACTCAGTGATGGAACAGCCTCCTCCATCATCGCCACCAACCTCAGCTGCCAGTCAAACCCATAGATCAACAAGTGATCGGCGCCAGCAAGGCCAATAAATTTTTCAAATGGATTGTCACAACCGCAGCGCTCCTTACGCTGGACGAGTGACGTTTCATCGAGCATTAAATAATACCTGGGGATTTCAATGAGGCTGGTTGCTCTCACATAGACCCAGGGGTCCGCCTCGCGATTTGAATAAATACACCTCATCATTATCTACTTCCTGTCACCGTCCTCAGAGTATTAGCAGGACTTCAAAATGGCCATACTCTACGCAGATCAACATTTCATCATCTCTTTGTATGGCATTGCGTTAGACTCCTGCATTATATGTGGTCTTTGTACGACATGCGCCTTGCACTGGGGAAAATGGCCTAGCCTGTCATGTGACAGACTGGCAAGGTCATGTGACACTCTCAATAACAAAAAAAATAGAACGCGAACACAGGGAAGGCGTCCATGAGATTGGTGGTGACCCACGTCGGCCCAAATCGATTGCAAATTGCGCATCGTGGTGTTTATTGGAATAATGGGGGCCAGCGGAGCTGTCTGCAGGCCAGGGCGGCCGGAACGCTCTATTAGAGCTACATCAACGTCCGGACAGGCAGAGACGTAAGGACAGGCTAATAGCTGGCTGAAAGACAGGTAGATGGAGGATGGGAAGGCAAAACAGACGGATGGAGGGACGGGTAAGAGAGGCTGGGGATTTAGTGACAGCCGCACGGGTAGCGAACAGGTGAGCAGATGAAGAGAGAGAGAGAGAGAGAGAGAGAGAGAGAGAGAGAGAGAGAGAGAGAGAGGTAGTCGACCATAGGCTAGACTGGTCAAACTGTTGACAGACAGTGTAGCTGATGGACGTACATATCTTAAACAAGTACATTATGGTAGGGCACAGTAAGCTATACAAACACAGCTATAACAGCCTGTATACATGTTCTCTATATCCCGCCTGAGATTTATCTGCACCAGTCCTGGTCCACTTACACCCTCCAAATATAATACCGTTTATACAGCTCAGTGGTATTTGTCTCATATTCCTACATATCATCCACAAAGTTAACTTTGCCCTTGCTTAGCCGACCTTTTCCCTTAGAGGATTGGGGCTGCTCATGACAACCTGGCAAGGGTGATTTAATAGCTGGACTCGGGACTGGACTGCCGATGCATCTACTATGTTGGGGTTCCTGGGTGGTGGAAAATGAGGGAACCAATTGTTAGCATCAGGGAGTTCAGTTGGGCCAGACTGATTGGCTCACGACCCAAACCAATTATCATTATTAGAGAACTCAGTGGCGCCAAAGTGAACGGTTCTACTATCCAAATCACTTATCAGTGAATCAGTGAGGGACATGCTATTCACATAATCCACAATACGTGCGCCTGTTCACAATGAGTTTGCTAGAAAGCTTCTTACTAAATAGCCTCTCGAAGTAGATCCTACGTTTCTCAGGACCTGTACCGCGTTGTATACAACAGTGTGGACCTTTTGGACTGCCACAGGGGTCAAGCTCAAGATGGATGTCGCCTCCTTTTGGTCTCCTTTTTAAACCTTCTTGAGGATGATCTGTCACGAGTTAGGTTTTTTTCCCTCAAGCATTGTACTGGCTAAATGTCCTTTACTAATGGCTAGATATACTGCTGCGTTCATTTCGCAAGCTGGTTGGTAATCTAGAACGCACAGTGAAAAGGGTGAGCTTTGTCACATTTTGAGCTAGTAACTGGCGAATAACTTCTCTACAGATGATACATTACGCCCTCGTTAACCTATGAAGGAACATGATATATCAGAATATCTTACGCGAATGGGAAAGGGGACCTTTTAATCTTATTCAATTCTACACTCGGTGGAAGCTTATAATCATCAGACACACATGTCTGAGGGAATAGAGGTCGCCCACCTGTCTAAGTATGGGAAATTATAATCGTTCGATTATATGTCCAACCATTGAACAAGTGAGACAGATCTGCCCGCGGAAGTGTGCGGGTGACCTATATATATCTGCACACTATAATACTGAGAGCCTCGTTTTATATTTCCAGCTCCACCAGTTGTTATCGACGATTCATTAGTTAGTGATATATCGTGCATACTTGAAACCCTCTTGCTGATATACACGCTGATCTATAGGACAAATTGTGCTCAATTCCCAGCTGTGGTGGGTATATTTGTGCATGGGAAGTGTGTGTGGTGTCGGAAGAAATAAATGCGTTACATTACCGCACGTGTTACTACACGTGTCGTGCATGCGTCCGACAGAAACGGAAACAGGACTATCACATTCAGCGTGGCTGTATTTTTAACAGGAGTATTGACCCCACAGAACATCGATACCCTGGCCTTACATTAATTCCTGATCGATACCTCAGGTTAAACACAATGGTAACCGTATCTGTGGTATTTCCCCCGGCTTTCAGTGTTTTTGTGTGCTTTTGGTGAGAGGACGAACCGCGTCCATAAGAATATTTAATCATCATCCGTCATGGTTCTATATCCAACACAACATCATTCTTATTGCAGCCATGAACTTCACAGACCACTGATCGATCATAAAGGAAAGGTACACTACGCTAGGACAGGTGTATATACATTTGTAATATATGCAGGCATTGCGTTTTGGCATTTTCCATGTACATGTGTGTGGTATATTCAGCAGCGTACCATATTTCAGAGTAATAATATATGAATAACACATTCAAATTACCTGTTATAAAGGAAGGTATTAGCGATGTACATGCATCAGTAAATGCTAATATCTAAATTGACTTTAGAACTACAACTAATACCTTCTAGTCCCTTCCCAAGTCGTGCACGGAAGCAGCAATGTGGATATTGCAATATATCTTTCAATTCAAAACTATTTCAGCGATTTGATCACATTATTTGAACAGATTTATCAATAAGAATATGACTGCATACAATAGAATAGATAAACCTATATGATAGATTTATCATGGACTTGGTGAACGAAGCTACCGTTGTTGTAGGGGACTCGGTAATGGTGGTTGACGGTTATGGGATGTCACCTGTGTCCTGACCCTCTACTCTATCCTCGTATCCTCGTATTGTACCCATCAATCCTTGACTTATCCCGCGCTAGGTACTCTGCTTCGGCGCTCATACACTTAATTATTGATATTACTTCCCTACATACGAACTGATGTTACATGAATATTTGAACATCTCTGGCGTAGTCGACATAGGAATAATGAAATGTTGATTTAATCTGTGTCGCATTCACTAACAACGCACAGCTGTGGTACTATGTTAATATTATAACAAGTAGTCGAATGTCTCTACTGCACGCTCCTTTAAAATGTCAATATGCATGAGTTTTATATCTTCGTAAATTCCATTTCCGTTTCCCAGAACGGATATGAATTGAATTCCAAACGCATATATGTGAAACCGTAGGTTTTAACCTGTTCTGTGGTGGTTCACCCGATTAGTTGAGTAGATGCACATCAGACCTATACATTTAAACTGTTAATCTCTACTTTCCAGACCATTTTCATTCACAAATTTATAGAAGTAGCTATCAACCTTTAATAACCACATCTGTTTTCAAAACGAGTATTCCCTATGATGCTATTCTTCCCCTATTTTTCCTCTATCATAGCAGATAATTGTTAAACCGTACATATATGAATGTCAAAAACAAAGGTTCTATCCCTTATCTTAAATAATGCCTCAATGCATTATCCTGTTGTATTAAGCGATACCCAGAGGAATTATAAAGATTCAGTAAGGGAATGCACGACAACATTATAATTACGAAAGGGTTTTCCTCTGCTACCCTCACATGATCCGTTTCTTCGAGCCTGGTAGCCTTATATGTGTATTCCTACTCTTGTCTCTTTTCCATTCACATGTATCAGCAAAATCCATTACAATTCAATATATTATATGCATATGAAAAATGCATAATTGAAACCAATGTAGTGGCGTGAGTGGCGTGTTGTATCTGCTCTTCATGAGAAAGCTCGGCAGTTCTGCCACAGCTGTTGAGTAGTATGATTGTACATGTACTCGTACAGGAAGTGCCGAGGGTTTACCCGTGTTATGTAACCCAGCCTGTCTATAAGACAGGTTCTTCAGCAGAGACGGCGATCACTGTCTGAGCCTCTCAGAGATTGATCGACTTGTGAGTGCAGACTTCCATACCGTCCAGGGACCTGTTTCACTAGTTTTGTGACATGTCTGTGACACCATACAGACATTGGGTTTAACTAGTTTCGTGACAACACAAATAGCTGCCCTTAGGAAAAGACAGGCCCCAAACATAAGAATTAGACAAATCTACACATCAAGGACCTGTTTCACTAGTTTAATGACAAAAGTGTTAGACAGACATGAAAAGCGGCACCAACAGTGCAAGCAAGAACGGAAAAAACGAAGTCTAATGTCTAGTTCTTATGAAACCGGACACACCATCTAGACGCCATCTAGACATGTCACGAAACTAGTGAAACAGGTCCCTGGTGGTTGAGACAGCCCACTCACTTCAGTTGGCTGGGACAGCTCCCCGTCCGTTACCTTGCACACCTGCACAATTGGTGAATATCAATGTTCTTGAGCACTCAGCATGATAGAAAATAAATGCCCTTCACGAATCATTATAGTTCTAATCGACTGAAGTCATCAGGGAGGCACGGTAGTTTAAATGGTTGGCTGGAGTCGCCTCGTTCAGTGCCTGGAGATTTAATACGACTAACAAACTGAGGACCCAGCGCCGGGTGTAACAATTGAATAGTGTATCACTTTCCATCTCAGTGTTTTCTATTTCCAGCTGAAAATCCGCGAAAATGAATTTGTTCGTGCAAGTAAATAGCAAAGGTGAGAGGGTTGCAACCTGTGCATTGTAACGTGCGCGTTTATACGCGTTAATAGACAGCTAGTATACCCGCAGCCACGAGCGTGTGGCCTAAAAGGGCCTGCATTATGGTATAATCCATCTGGATGAAGCGATTCACAGGCAAAGAGGCTTTTTTTCATCCTCTCTCCCATCAATCGTGATGTGTCCTATAGTAAATAATCCCGATAGGGTGGTGCGGTTGTCCCCGCGTGGCGCACCAAACCGCGCTCCCTACCTGTTGAAACGTCAGTCGAGCGCTCAATGCCGATGACAGGCTTGTAGATTACCGTTCACAAATCATATCAGCAACTGACCGACAAACACGCACATTATCGCCCACTACATCAACACCCCTCCCAACACACCCTGCAGAGGCCAGCTGGCCGCATTCTTTTTGCTGTGAATAATTGAAGGCCTCTCAGAGTGCAGGCTAGTGTTATTCAGGTAAAGACAACAGGGACAGTTGGCGTTGAGCTGCTCATTGAATGGACCACATTTTGAGGCTGGGTTCATTCGTTTGGCCTCGGTTAAAGTGTGCGGACGTGGGGAAGCAAGTTCTGTATAGGAGGAACACTGGCGCGTGAGGAAAACGCAAACACTCACAGGTGGCTCTCTATGCACCAGCGGTGGGCGCGAGGTCATGTCAAGAACAGCTTCTTCATGAGCTGCTCACAGGCTCTGACAACAAGTAATCGCCCTCACACACGTGTAGCAATATAGGACATCGTCTTCAATGAGAACATGCTAAGTATCGCGATCCTTATCCACTCTCCTTTTGCAAAAACAATGATGGCCGATACATATTATGAAGAGACGTCACGAGTTTGAGTCTGGGTTAATTTATGTCACGCATTTTGTGGGCTCCATAATTTCACGAGTCGAAGACGATTGATATTGCAGAGCCCACAAAATGAGTGACATAAGTAAACTCAAACTCAAACGAGTGGCGTCTAGATTTTATCCTACCCCGTTTCCATATTTTTTCATCATTAGAAAGTAGTGGCATAAACAACACTTTATGTCACACCCGTGACATAAAGAAATCCCATGTTAAGCCTATGGCGTTTTTTATTAGGGGTAGGATAATATCAAGAAATGTCACGAAATTTCAAATGATTTTTTTATATGGCATGAGTTGTCTACACGGAATGATATCACGAAGCGGAGCTGAGTTATATCTGTAGTTGAAGACAGCGAATGCTATGTAAACAATCATATGAAATTGAGTGGCATTTAGATTTTATCCTACCCAGTCACATGTTTTTAACCTCATATGTCACCCGTGGCATATAAATAATTTATGGCATAATCGTGGCATACAGTCACACCATGTCAAGCCTATGGAGATTTATATGAGGGGTAGGATAAAGGCCTTTTATATACTCAGGTCTTTTAGTATCTGATATTTATTAAAGGTTGATAGAATGTACATGTACTTATAGATTTGTATTAGGAAATACATAGTATACATATCAAAGTACCTTTGACGTTTCAACAGTTCAGTAGGAGTAGCCATAGTGTTTTTGATGTACCGGAACATGTTGTCCATCAGAATGATAAATGGCATAAACCATAGTATTAACTATGCTGTAGTGTTAAAAGTCTACCCTGTTGTGTGAGAGAAAAACAAATCTGTTATCTTCCTTAGGCGCTGACAAGAATACCAATCCAATATTGGATTGATGCCAGTTGCCTCCTTTATTGACGACTGTAAGTTATACTGTAACTCAATCATGGTGACTCTAAGTAGTGTTGTTATGTTGCAGTAGATAATTATCTGGTGATATTCAGGTGCCTATGAACACTGTATCCATGCAACTGAAGGAAAAAATGTTTGTATACTATTTAAAGACATCAATAAAGGAAAACTTTATTTTAAAACAACACCAAAACAAAACCCATTCGTGACTGATGAGACAGGAACCGAGTGCTACTTTTCATACGTAATTGCCAGTTCTTCGGAGTGGCCTAGTAGTGTACTGGAATAGATCATTCAAAATACAGACGTGATTCACTTAATTAGTTGAGTAGCGAATACTGTACTGTGATAATGACTCTATGGTTCCATAGCATTTATTGAAAATTACATTTTCTACTTAAATATGACTGTGTTATTCTTATACATAATCTCTGATCCTTGGGTCTATGGGTATGATATAACGGGAGGTTTTCAATAAAACCCAGGCGCAGTTAGCATTGAATCAAACAATTAATCAAATTTCCGATTTATATGTTAGAGAAATTCACTGGTGTGTTCTCTGTGAGAAGATTTCCATCTAAAAAACAATGAACTAAACCAGCTAACAACTTTGATCCGTACCAATATATTCAAAGGGTGCACATGTCGGCATTGAAACCTACACTATTGACCTTTTTCCATATCTATTGTCGACTACACTTGATCTTTGATCCTGGAGAAGCCAGATAAGGTGGAGGTTTGAGGATGGGTCGGCTACAGGATAGATCCCCTCCAGGCAATAATCGGCTGGGAGTTGTGTATGAGGCGGCTTGGTAATGCCCCATGCCCGGGCTATAATTGGATCATCGTCTGCTGGTGGTTGGGGTTGAGGTTGTATCTTCCTCCCCATACACCCCTCCTCCTCCTCCTCCCCTCCTCCTCTCCTATAGGCCGAGGTAAGCATGAGACAAACCAATCACATCAAACTATGACCCGAGGCAGGGTAATTACATCCAGGCCCTTTCTTCCTGTGTTATCATGTTTCTATTGGCGGGGTAGAGTCACTTATTATTATTAGTCACTTATAAATAATGTTTACCAGATTTATACGTATCATTTTACCTGCTGTCGTCCACTGACGGCTTCTGTAATCATGTTATTCTTTTTATCATTTGAGAGTAAGGTGAATAAAAAGCTTTAAAGTAACCCTTTTTCTCATCTATATAATTTGCGTTCTCCTTTGAAAAAGAGTGGTAGATTCGTTGAGAAAAAGACTGCTAATTTCGCAAGCATTATTAATTTTAGATTTTCCGTCAATGAATCTATGGTGGTAACCGGACACAAGGAACGCATGTAACAATAAAAGGCTGGATTTTCTCTAGATACTTGAAACCTTTCATTCCATATTGTCTATTTCCTGTATGGATCTGTTTCGACGGCAAGTTTTCTTTTTTAAATCGTTTGGAATCAGTTCATTTGTTGTCATTTTTTATTGTTGTTTTTCATGGCTTTATTGCCATCTCACAAATGCCAATTTTTTACTATTACAGAAATACTGTCACGAACAAAACAGCCAACTCAGCAGGTGTTAACTAAACCAAGCCGAATATCTTGCTCTATCCAATGTTAAATGTACCCTCTTGCTTCACAGTATCATTGCATGTCCTCTGTTAATGTACATAGCAGTGCTGCGCAGTGACAGTGAAGACGGCGGTATCTGCCTTGTTGACATTGGTGAAATAAATACTACGTCCCTCATATCGACGCTCCTGTAGGAGCTACTCTTAGGTTTCCGAGCAGCTCTGACGTTAACTACCTGGGCGGCCATGACAGGTGCCGATGTCCCGGGAATTCAGAAAAGAGACGCGGGCCGGAAGTTGGGCTTCAGGAACGCCGGGGCTCATCTGTGACGTCATAAGGCAATAAGTCCAAACTACGCATGCGTTCCCTGGAGGCAATTCTGAATCACATCATGGCGGCCATATTGGACACCCGGTGATATTCCCTGCCCGTGCCAATACAGTAAACTGCGTGTTAGTGGAAGATGGGGGAAATGATGAAAAGGTAATCTTGAGAAAAGCGGTATGCATCTTATTCACGGACACATCGCATTATTGGTAGCAGTCATGTGTTGCGACTAATGATATGTGGCGTGTTGCTTGGCAGACTACATTATGCCGTAGACCTGATTTATAAACCGGGCATAGTGGTTGTCGTCTGATAATTACGACACAGAGCATGCAGCACTGAGTGTGGGAGCGAAGAACCTGCTACAGAAAAAAAACACAGTTTTTAGGCCTGCACACAATAAAGGTGGTAGGAAACATGCTTCCCTGCTTAGTGGGAGTGTTCCGGTCAATAGCGCGCATGTAGCCTCGTTTAAACAGACCAACACGGAGAGAATGGGACTACACATCGCTGCCGATTCATAAGCTGCAACAATTTGAACGTGTCCAATGATAATTATACATAATATTTGATATACATAGAATAATGAGATGAAGCGGTTTGGGCGTTCAATAGTTTATTAAGTGACACGGCATAAACAATACTGCCGAAAGAAAAAAATCTTGAGTGGTAGTGACGTATGGAGTGAGGTTAGAACTGTTGACGCTAGGTGGCGCCTTGAGCCTTATACTCCGTATATATATATATATATATATATATATATATATATATATATATATATATATATATATATATATATATATAGGATATGCATAGGAAAAGCCAGACAAGTTGATAATGTTTGGTAATTTTATTGGGGGTTGGAGGACATCGATATAGGGGGGGGGGGGCGGGTTTCTTATGCGCAACGTTTCGTCTAATTTTATTAGACTTCTTCAGGCGGTTGAATGTGCAATAAACCGACCTCCCCCCCCCCCCCCCCGCCACACACACACGCCAGTTTTAATCCAGAGATCCCCGTGGGTAGGTCGTCGGACCACACCAGCGGGAAATGCAGTGCCGCGCCACGGCGCGCCTGCAGCGGTTCGCATGCCGCACTGAGTGGGTGCAAAGATCAGGTGCAAAGTGAGTGGGTGCAAAGACCAGTGAGAGCAGCTCTCTTTGGAGGTGAGCGGCTCTCACCGCGCGGCGGCAGCTTTGTCTGGCGGGCGCCGGGCGACGGGCAGCGGGCAGAACGGCCACGCCTGTCAGCTTGCCGTGCCTCTATTTGCTCGCCCCGATAGCAACGAGCTTTTCCATCCCCGCGGTCCCCACATTACTGTCAAGGTAAAATCCAACGGTCAATCGGAAGCGCCGCGTTTTGCCACTCCAGCAAACAGACTCACTCTGGGCGCTCCCCGGCACGACGTAACCGGGCCTCAGGGTCTGCCAGCTCACCGCTTGAGTCGTTCTTGTTCACATGGAGCACAGAGGAGCATGAAGCACGGGGTGTGTTGGTCTGAGAGGAGTTGTGAAGATACACAGTAGTGCTCACTTCCTTAACGCAATCAAGCACCATTCTTATATTACAGAAAGGTGGTTGTCTTTTTGCACGCGAGTATGGTACGGAAGGAGGGAGAAGTGGGGCTGTAGCGTAGTTGGTAAAGTGAGGGACTGTCAGTCGCTCCCTATGAGTTTCCTTTATATTCCCTTTCAAAATAATCTGTGAAATTGCAGTAATTGCAACGCGTTGAACACAATTATATAGATCCCACACTCAATCTACTTTAATGTCCTACTAGCTGTGTGTTCTAGAAAACATAATACAAGTGCATTATGTAATGGCCTTATTCAAAAGGTGTCTTCGACCAGAGCTGGAATACAGTCCTAAATGATCACCCTTATTAGTTTTGTGAACTAAAACTAGATCAGTATATTTGGTGAAATAAAACCTTAACTGTGCTGAGCCATAGAGAGATTGCCTATTTCTCTATCCCCGCACTGGTTTCTCTGATCTTCCAGTCTCTATATTAGCACGAACCGTATCTTTTTTCACCAGTTTTCTTCTTCTTACCACTTTACTACTCCCTTCTCTGTTCCCGCATCTCCCGGTGGGTTTTAGTATTGGTGCACAGCAGTGATGTTCCTGTAGGGCGACTGCGGAATACTTTGATGCGGCGACACGTGGCTCGTCACCAGCCTGGCCCTCACTGTACGTTGCTACAATAGGGAGAGGGGGGTGGTGTGTCCTCAGGGGCGGTCGATTGCTTTACCATTGACTCGGTGTGTACTGCCTGCGGACAACGCCTCAGTAACCACCAAAAAATTGGGTGGCAGGGAGGGAAGAATAAAACCTTGGCTGTTCGGGCCGTCCGCGATAACGGCGAGGCAGGAACGGCGTACAGAACAGACAAACGGCCGAGTAAGGACGGGCCCCATTGACCTCACAGAGGGGCACAAGCACCACAGCTATAGCAGATTACCCTTACCCCTGCTGCGGCTGCCATAGAGATAAGCCAGACAGGTTATCAGGGCCAATAAGTTGGGAATTTACTTGTTGGGCAGGGAGCTGAGATGGGATGCGCCTTATCTAGCGAGGTCTTCGAATTTCCGACATGGTGCTATTCTAGATTGCGTCTGTCTATCGTTATTGTTTGCTTCCTTATCTAGTAGGTCCTTTGCTACCACCCTCCTTACCCTGCTGTATCTGTTGAAGCCTCTCTAGTTCTTCTTCTGCCAACCGCTCTCCTCCCAACTGACCTCTCTGTCTCTGCCCATACATTGTTCATACATTTTCAGGAATTCCAGTTAATTATAAAACTACATTTCAAGCAATTTAAGAGGATACATAAAATGTAGTTTCTGGGGAGAGGAAAAACCTGAATAGCTAGAAAAACCTATACACTCGTATCGTGGTGCTTCTATTTCTGCCCCCGTTTCCTTGCATTGTTTCTTTAGCCTTTTATACCGGTGCTCGGTGAACCTTTTAATTGTAATACGATATATCAATACCAACCTGATTAACGGTTGTCCTCAGCCCACTGTAAGTTAATGACGACAATTTTACATTTTTGTTTTTAAGGATGCCTTCCGTAATATGAACAAGGAGAAGCTTTTTACTCAGAGTGATAGCAGTGCAAGCAGTGTAGGTAGAGTACCCCTCTTATACGTCTGAGGGGATGTGTACTATGGGTTAAGTACGTCACAGGTGAGTATTATATGGGTACACAGAGTGCTGACGTACTGATACTAGGAGATGGACGGGTCTGCTCCTACAAGACTGAAAGTTGCTCTATTTGAGACTGGACCTGTCCCCTTCCGCGACCTCTGCCTAGATCGATCCAATCCGTATTGACTTGCAGTGACTGGCGACTGGCTGGGTCGTCTGTCGCAGGCTACTCGTCTCCCCAACCATTTTGTCATCTTAGTCATTCCGTCTTTCATTGCGCCATTTTCCTATTTCAGATTCATTTCCATATCGTCCCTACTCCTACGCATCTATTAGTGCACCTGGCCTACAATTCATTTTGTGTTGGTATAACAGTATAACTTCCAGAAGTTTACCCATTTTCACGCAGAATATGGGTAATATTGCAGACTCTGAATGCGACTCACAATTCGGAATAAAAGTAAGCGGTATTTGTACGAGCTATACTGCTTTCCATACCTGCATATCTCTGGCGTGTATCCGTCAATACCAAAGAAACCCGCTATGTTATTCAGACTACACACCTATGGTCATATTCCACGCCCGTTAATCACCCCACAATATGTCTTTAACAAATCTGTGTCTTCTTTCTAGGGGCATATATGAACAGTTCACATGTACGTATATCTGGTAGCAATGAGATGGTAGGGTGTGCCAGCTGTCAATTCTTCTATCTAATAAATAGCTTCTATGCCCTCTTCTGTGAGGTCTATTTCTTTCTGGATGAAGTGTGACTTGAAAGTAGGGAGCTGTCTCCTTAGCTGGATCTCGTGCATAACGTGAGTAGGACGCTATGTATGCCCCAGCTGTCCAGGTCAAGTTGCCTTTATGAGTGGCTGTATATGGGTGCTATAGGTTTAATACCTCTGGGATGTAAAAGTCTTCGTGTATGATATTTCAGGTGTGTTACCTTTAAGCAGGTAGAGTGAGATTTGTGGTAAATTCCATTTGACCAGTATATGTGTGATGCCTCTTACTTGATCATCTAGGGTTTGTGAGCAGTCCTGTCTGATGACTATATGTCTGATTCCTCTGATTCGGTAGAGTGGGATTTCAAAAACTTATGTATGGTGACTAAAACACGGCTACTTCTGTTGGGGCAGAGTGAAATTTCTAGGTATAGTTGTGTATGATGACTATGAGGTCAGTTACCTATCAGCAGTTAGCGTATGCTTTCTGAACAACTCAATTTTCTACTATAAATCTGCTCCCTCATAGCAGCTATGAGCAGGTCGATAGGGCTGCTTCCTGTGAGCAGGTCAGGTCTGCTGGGGAGAAATGCGCCTATTGTGCGGTCGCTGCTATGCGTGAGGTAGACTGTTATGAGTAGCGCCTGGTACAGGGCGCCGCCTCTATCTACTACTCGTGTCCGCTCCACCTGAGTGTCAAGTGTCCACCATAATGAGTCCACGTATCGGTGGCTAGAAATAGCCGCCGCCTATGTCTTTGTGCTGGAGTCAGGTTACGTATGGGACCTTCCTCTTGGTAGTAGTCCCGGCCAAGCTAGTCGGTCCTACCTACTGGCCAGAACCCTGCCTGTTTATTACTCTGGTACCATCTGACCAGTCAAAATAATGAATGGATACTGAGAGATCTAGAAATCATCTTTGTTAATCGCCAAGAGAATGAATCCCTATACTTGTCTCATATCTATATATCGTATCCAAATTTAATTCAAAGCCAACGTTAATCTTCCACCCAGAGTACTTTATAGAGATTATGAACATCTGTCCATGGTAGAAACTTCAATGAGGGGCTTTACCTAAGCGGTCCCATTGGCACATGACCCCCTTCTCTCATATTGTTATCACTAAGATGTAACAAATCACTATAGGTCTGATAATGATCCTAAAGAGATGATAGATCATTATGTATCTAATAGATATAAAGCTGAAGCCTGTTAATAAGACGTCCAATAATTATTATCATGAACTGTTTCCAAATTTAGTGCCGCGTGTCTAAGATCACCTGGTGCGCCCACCTACAGAATGCTTGATTTTGAATAGAAAAACAACTGTGTGAACCTTGTCCATGACGCTCGCCCACCTATCACGGTAAGAGGAAAGACACAGGTGTGTTAACCTCCCTCCCCCACCTGTACCTGGGCCTCAGTGACCCGTCCTCACACACCTATCCTCCCACAAAAGGGCGCCAAGGACACGCTTCTAACATGTTTACACACACTGAGTGTAGGTATACGTGTGTGGTAATACGGCCTATGGTGTGGTAAGTGAGTCTTGGTCTGCTCTGATCCATGTCCTTGACGTTTAAGGTATTGAGGGGATTATTAAGTCTCACCTGTCGTTTCTACTCGACTGTATGTCTACATGCACGTGACATATATAGCAGGCGGAATAGAGCCTGGGGCGTCACGATGGCG
Source organism: Alentia gelatinosa (assembly GCA_950022655.1). NCBI lineage: Eukaryota > Metazoa > Annelida > Polychaeta > Phyllodocida > Polynoidae > Alentia > Alentia gelatinosa. Next base: position 42,203,398 of record OX465583.1, on the reverse strand, counting down.
GCATTACATGGGTGTGGGTGCCACCTACTGGCCTAATAATACCTTGCTGGATACAGCGTGGTTCTCCATCGGTACCCTAGAACCGATGGCATGTTATAAAGATGAAGGGTGAGACTGACATGATGGTGCTGGGTGGGTTCCACAACCGTAGGTAAGATACTCAGAACAAAATGACCAGTACTGGATGGAAGGTGTAGGAATAAAGGAAGGTATTGGTATGGATGATAGTGACGGAATTGTGTTATTAATGGAATATGGATAACTTATTTAAGAATAGAACACTTTATGGGTAAGAATGGGAACAGCTTCAAGGTAGTACTGTAATGGTAATTAGGTGGTAGTATTGAGATGTTTAGCAAGAACAGCTTCATGTCAGTGGTATTGTAATGGTGGTAGTAGTAGGCCTAAATGGGGTAAGCTTCGTGGTGGTAGCCTTGTGATCAATAAAAATATCTTCATGGTTATAGATGTTTAATGAGAAGTAGGAATAGCTTCATGATATTGTACGGGTAAAATGGTAGTGGCTTCAGTGATTTTCATGGTTATGGTGTTGTAGGGGTGAGTAGGAATCGCTTTATGGTGAAAGTACAGTAGGAGTATATAGGAATTGCTTCATGGTGATGGCGTGGCCTATGTAACAGGTCATAGCATGAAAGCGGCGATCATGGTGACGTGATGTAATCGTGCCGGTCGTGTGGGCGGCACGGTTACACGCTGGTAACGCTGGGTGTTATGAAGTCATGGTTCGTTTAAAATGCTGAGCCGTCTGTTTATGGCAACATGGCGCGAATGCTGGTGGGTACAGACGGGATACTATAGAGGACACCGATGAAAGTTTAGGGTCAGAGCTGATATCCCATCGCGTTTGAATCCAAAGTAATTCACAAGTCAAAGCCGCGTAAATTACGTAGCGATTCAAACAAAATGGAATTGGGCTCTTACCCTAAACTTGAAGGGGTTCCTGAATTTATCTCACCCTTCACAGTGACTAATAGGCTAACATTTGTGACGTAATCCCCCATTGGATATCTTTCCTAAATACTCCATGGGCGTTGGATACAAGTTCCTAATGTTAAGGCTATGGAGAAAAAATACCAGGGGTGAGATAAAAGTCCTATAACCGTATTCCTGTCTCACTGCAGGTAACAGAAGATGCGGAAGGCAAGGATTATTCACGATGTTTTAAAATCTTATACTAAACTATATTTTCGACTATTGGAAAGATAAACTCACTAAAACCAATCTAAACATGTAGCCTCGAAGTACATGTCACGAAGTATGGTTATTATATATACTTGGCTTCTCGGAGACTGCCATTGCAAAACAAATCCTAAACAGAAGGCACCGGAAGCAAGTACAAATGGGCAGGTACAGAAAATTACATCTTTATAGTAATATACAACGATATATTTTATAATGAAATGGAATAACATTGTTCTCAAACATATCGATAGTCAATGTACACAGAATATGAAGTAAGTTCTATTGCACCTAGTGGTAAAAAAATAGGTGTGTGTTGGGTGGGGGGCTATCGTCTCACAGGATGAGGCAGACCGTTAAAAGTTAAAGGTAGAAAAAGATTGGTGGTCACTCACAATGACAAGCAAAAGAATATTGCAACAATATACCACAAGAGTGAAGCGTGTAACCAGAGATTTCTCTCGATGAGTTTTAGGAAGTCATGCTTCACTGTCCTATGGGAACTTTACTTGATGCTTTTCTGTGACGACTGGTGAAGCCTTACAAAATGAACATATTCGGGACTGACATTGTGTCCTTATCAGTGAAAAGCACGATGTTGAACCCTGAACCCAAAGGCTTTACACTGGAAGAGTTATCGTCTCACTAATGATACCAACATATATGTGGCCCCATGTAATAGATAGGTTTACCGCTTATCCAATGTTACTGGCTTCTCTCCTCTTTACATCATGAAGAATTTCCTTGTATCTAAGTACGACTAGATTGCAAAAGAATGTATTTTGCAATGCCAGAGTGTTTGAATATCCTGTCATTTCTTCCCCTCTGAGTTATATTTTTGTGGATATGGTCCTGATATTTGAGGCTATGTTTACTGGAAGATTCAAGACAGACGTATTTGAAACGGGGACTGTTACTTAGAATTAATTCGCTATTAAAGAACAATGTCTGGCTTCATCTGGGAAATGGCTTCATCAATAACACATAACTATATATCTTCCAGGCCCTTGAACGTACTCAGATATTGGATGCAGTTGTTATCATCAGTTGTCCAAGCAGGATATAAATAAACATCTATATAAAATCAACATGATATGATTGAGGCCTATAATCATACTTCATACCTGACTTCAGTATGGAGGTCCTAAACACATGGCTTCTTACTGTAAGTGTGAGAAGTGTGGTTTTACTATGTAACCACTCAAGGCGGCTTGCCTGGCTGGTGTTCTCTGGGTGGTACACCTCGCCGGGTCCCCGGCCCGCGCTGTAGCTTTCCCGGCCTGTGTGCATCAATCACCCCCAGGGGGCAGGATCGTCGGCCCGGCCGGGATAACAATGGACCAACCCCCGGCCTGGATCCAACGCCATTTCATCTTTGTTCTGGGCCATCCTTGGATCCCTAGTGTTTTCTATGCCCTTAGTTGCTGCTGCCAGCGCGTGTGTGCACGGCCTCTGGTCTACCATTACCGCACCCTACCCTCATCCTACCCACTTAGTCTGTACAGCAGTCCTCCAAATGCCCTTCAACCAATGGCACTATAACCTATACTGCCCGCCAGCCCCACTAGAAATCTTTTTTCCTCGTGACAGGCAAGTGTATTACTACGTGTTGATCCTGTTAATGATAATGGCAAATGGGGTTTAATCATCATTGGGCTAATGGCATACCATGGATCTGGCCTGGCTCCCTCCACCTACCCGCCACTAGGTGGGGGATCCAACTCTGTACTTAGGACACTCTATAATGGATCCCAGTGTCAGCCAACGGGAGTTGACGGTAATCTCCATTTAATAGCCGCCCCATATATACAGTATATATATATATATATATATATATATATATATATATATATATATATATATATATATATATATATATATACCCAGCGACACAACAAGAACCTGGCATCATCTATAGCTCCCCGTCTGCATTTACTTATCGACCATCTCCGAAATCCAATACTACCATCAGCCTTGGTCGGCCTGTCTGAAATCCGAGACAGATGCCGTTGTAGAGAGGGTATAGTCGTTCAGGCAGCACCAGTTTGGCTATTTTGCAGCAAATATGCACAGGAGCCTTAGGAGGCGAGGACATGGATGGGTGTGTGGGGAGGAGGCAGTTAGCTTTGGTTGCTATACAGTGAATCCCACCTCTACGTAACTGGGGAGGGGCGCTTGATTGAGCGGGAGTGGCGTCAGCGAAAGCCGAAACTATGTGGTTTCTCGCCCGGGAAAACGATTTTCGATAGCGGTTTACTTATATTGGCATGACCGCATAGGGGTTGGGTATTGTATGTATGTGGATGGTGGTCGGCGGCAGCGGGACCATGGGCGTGTTTACAATACGGGGTCTATATAACTCACAATACATGACCCCTTTAACAACAGCCAGCCCGACGTCGCATACAGACACATGTCCACCATTGAGAAGCACACATCTGCAGATAGATTACATGTACACTCCTGTTCAATGGGAGGCTATGAAAGATGGCATCATTCCCCACATAATTATCTCACTCTACATAACAACCTCGATGCAATGGTCCCCTGAGATTAGGTACAGGAATTGCCTTGGAAATTGGGCTACGAGATAAACTTTAAACAAACAATTTACCACATTTCTAGAAGAACCAAGACACATGTATTTGTTGTATGCCAAAATATTCATTGATCCATCAATGGTTAAAAGCTGATTTTTAGGTCCTCATACATTGAAACATATGAACATCATCAGGAATGCTTGAGCACCAAAGATTGACTTTATAGAGCCTGTCAAATGTATGGTTTAGGAACAACACAAAAAGGTGAGTGCAAGTAAAAAGATAGACAGCTTGGAATCATGTCATGTAAATAGAGTCGCAGCGTTAAAAAGCTCATCTCATTGAAATACACCAGCGTTCGCGCGAGCAGGCGACATTCGCCCCATTGCCGCCATTTTGTAGCGCTATGCATGAGGCAGGTTGCCGGCGCGTGACGAGCGTTAATGATCTTGACGAGCGGGGGTCAGTGGATTTAATTAAAGTCAACGATGGAGACACAGGTAGCTGTGATTAAACAGGCGCCGCTAACACAATAACGTGTTATGCTGGTGCTGACCCCGGCCTACAAGAAACCATGAACACCTTGTTCAGTATGGCTCGGTCAAACATTACCACCAGCCATCTAGTGGCATTATGACAAAGCAGCTACGCACCTAATACCGTGTGGGTCAATGACTACGCCGTGTTGTTAATGAATGCGTGTCTCTATCGTATTTAAGTCAGGCTGGGTTTGATCTCTCTCACCCATTATCACACATATAACAGACAATTTCTAAGAAATAATTTAGATTGACATCCCAACCCACATGTCCAAGGTATCCACTGGTACGAATTCGTAATAAAACGTTTTGGTCACTGAAGTTTACATCGTTAGAACCTGCTTTGTGTTATTGTTTTATACTTGTTTTATGCTTGTGCATGTGTTTTAAACAGTGTTGTTTTGCTTTGACACCGTGACCTCCTCAGTTTGTTGTTCACGATACTTGTGTCAAGTCTTCCTTAATGATTAACATGTGTACTTCTCCTATGATATTTTTATTCATAACATCTACCACCTGTTTCCATACTCTGGCACATGTGCTGCTATGTATATTTTGTCACCACCATTTTATTGTGTTTTAAGCTTATAAAGTGATATGTATATGCATCCAATAAGATAGATTCTGGAATTTGATATCCATAATATTGATTAATCTTGTCATTCATGTAAAAAGATCGTTAGTCTCCACCCCTCCCATTCTCTGCCTTTCCATATTCATTTTGTCATGTAGAATGTTTCTTCCCCATACTTATTGAAGCCCATCTACGGTTTCTCTTAATTTAATTTCTCTAGGTTTAAAGAGCAATTTAATTATGTACGATATACACAATAATGACTGGTTTTGTGAAGTGTGGCGGTAATCTCCGAGTAGCTGACACGTAGTAATTGATATCCGAGTATTAGCAAGGATGCTACGTCGTCTGCTACGAGGGGATTACAGCCTCTCAGGCACTATAACTGATTGAATACTTAATATGAAATGAGCAATCAAGAAACTTATTTCGAAGTACTCTTTTTTTCTCGTGCAGGAGATTCTGGGTGGTCAAAATCTCCTGTTGTTAAATTACAGGGCCCTATACATTATCTATAGGGACTCCGTATTGGGTGGATAATAAAACACGATAATCCGAATTCATTCAAAATAGGTTATTATGACCTGATCCAAACACGGTTGAGTAAACTAACTAATGCAATGTTTAGTATACATGTATTTGGGACTTCCCCTCGGTATACATTTGTTGTATATAAGGTTTATGTGTATCACAATATTGCATCATAGTTTATTGGTCTTTGGTCTCATACTGATCTTCCTTTTCTTCTTGTTTGATATCGTCTTTAGTATCTTTTTTCATTAACATCCCATTTACATGACATCATAAATGTATTATAAACTGAATTAATCACCCAAACAATCAACTGCCTTACTCCATTGAACAACTGCATGTATTATAGTGAACTTATTCATGAACACAGCCTCTTTATAGCAACATTTACACGGAAACCAGGGCAAAAATAGGAAGCCCATACCAGATACACAGGAAAAGCTTATTTCTTGTTGTAGAAGTGTTTTAACCATCGTAGTTCCACCAAATAGAAATAAGATACCCAATACTGAATACACGTATACTATTGTTTGCCAGCTTCTGCAAAGTAAATTTGGGTAATACTGTTAATTTGGGTAAGGTGGTGCCAACACGAAATGATCGATATGACAGCCACTGCGGTAATGTGCATTAATGATAATAAAAATGTCAGACATGCCTGCTTATATAAATACAACACATTGAAGCTGTGATACCAAGTACATAAGAGACGCGCAGTGCGGAATAGAGGGTGGATTCTGCATGTTGTGCGGGTTGCCTAACCTTAACTCGTGTCTATCCCCAGATACATGTTGTGGTGATGAGTTTTTACTTGTGTCGCCGCGATGAGATATCTGTCATTTACCAGCTGTCTCTAGTTGATTCCATGGAGGTGACCCCCTCTGCCCGCCGTCTGTTTAGCGGTTTGCGGGCTCGCCGCTACCACACCCCACCGCCATCTTCAGCCTCGGTTCCTGTGCCAGTTGGCACTGGCCTTACACACGGCCAACACTGACACTAAAGTGGCAATTAAAAGCCAGCTTCCCTGCCGACCATGTGTGGTTTAGACAGGCCTGTGTGTGTCTTTTAAGTGTGTGTAAGCTAATTGGCACCAGCTCCTGCAAGCCTAATATAGCACAGCCAGGGATGACAGGCTGGGCGTGCGGCGACACAAGCTACCTACACACTAAATACCTCCGACCTGAGCATATTGCTCCTCTTTGCAGCGGATAATCCAGCTTGATTTATTCGTATTGCTTCCATCTTAATTTGATTTAATGGAGGATTAGAGGGGGTATCCCAGATTACGGGAAGGGACGGGTAGATTGTGGAAGGCCGGGTATTATGTCGGGTGAAGGGTGCTCTAAATGTCACGGATTAATAAAAATAAGGGGAGCATGTCTTTGGCACTTTCCTTTCCAAGAGGCCAGTCTCGTGGAGTATAATACAGACATGAGCTTCCTGGTAATAAACACTCTCGCCCCTCTACCTTTCAGTAGTTTCTACTGCGATTAATCATCCTCTAGGATTTTACAAACACGGCCATATTATGAGTACCTATACAGCGCGGGCTGGAGTGAAAATCGCAGAGATGTTCCAAGCAGCTCAGCGCCTCCCTTTGCAGGTGGTGTTTAGCCGCTATATACGAGGGACACACGCTGAGGCGATTACCCCAAGAAGAAGTCTTAGAGTAGGCACTGGGAGCAAGAGGGCAAGCTGTCTCTGCAGTAAAAGAGCTACTCGCACACGTGCGCCTTCACCTGACAGGCATTTGTGAGAAGGGGTGTTGAGTTAATCAATGTGGCGCGAAGGTGGAACCCGAAGGCCTGCAGGCATTCCCAGTAGAATTGCTCAGATTTCCTCCAGAAATAGGCTGGTGGAGATCGCTAACGGAACGGTAATATTTCACAATTCCAATGTGAATTGAAAAAAAAGAAATATGCAAGAGGAACAGGTCTTTTTAAATCTCACCATGGAATATTCCACGTTCGTATGCAGAAATGTCCTACTGATATGAGATTGCTCTGATTTTCAGTTTAACACATGGTCTCATACATTTCGTCCGACTTTTTGACTGTCTTTTCCTATGAAAGCTATGTCTTTTCAGTGAAAATCATCGATTTGTTCCAGAATACTTTTCTGTCGTAATGGCTACATACATCAATAAGAAATAGGTTATACGCCCAATGTCCGGATCTTATCATATTCTAGTTCTTGTCAGTTGTAGGCAAAAATGATCTAATTTTTCTCATTGCTAGATACTTGAACAAATTCTGAACCAGAAAATATCTTTCTAATGATTATATTGATCCTTAAGGTTACTGACTGTTGATACTACAATTTTCTCCTGTGTCATGCGTGACCTTGTCTACATCAATATGGCAGTATTTTACTGCGTTTCTGTGTAAGCCTATTATCGCCTTTATATAATCATGGCTGACGCTGGGCCAAAAACACCATACACCATCCAGCAAGCGTATCTCTTCTTCATTTGCTAAAACACCGTACATATGGCAGTCGCTAATGACAGAAGGAGAATTTGATTAAGCCAATGCATATGGACATGAATCTATGACGCTGATGCCAGTTTACAAATGATGTATAAACCTTGAGTCAAGCAAATCTAATTATGACTGATGTGGCTCAGCTGCCGCCTACATATTGCTGTCTGAGAGTGTCAGGTAAATGTAAATGACCTGACTGCTGAGTGAGAATCCGGGTAGCCCAGCAAACCTATCTAAATACCACCTATTAGGACCTCGTTCATTTATATCAATTATGGGTCGTATTTAGACTGCAATGGATGTAAGTGGTGGTTTATGCTGACAATACCTGTGGCAGAATGGAAAATGATAGCAAGGCAGCAATAGAATAAATCAGAGGGATTACAATGTGACCATTCCATACTTGATAAATATATATATACTGATTTATGTCAAATCTAGCAGGAAACTGCTTATATCGCATACATATCAAAAGCACACGTCATTTAGTGTTTAAAATGATGTAGGCGAATCCATTTTTCTCGGAGATGGCCGGAAATAGCCTGTGAATTAGGTACCCCCCTCCAAATCCGTTCTATGTAGACGCTTTTTATAGCTCTCCAAACACAATTTCCGTGACAATGGTGCATAACTGTGTTGTCATTCTCCTGGGACCCATATCTTTCTGAATGGAGATATAGCTAAAGTCTGCTTTCAGTTTGAGCAGCATTTGTACAGGCGGCGTCCTCTGAGGTGCATACAGCCTCAGTACACAGCATTACTATCAATGCCCGGATGAATAAGTAATGATGGGCTCTGAAATTTGAAAGAACTCACATACGCTATAATCGGAACGTCGATGATTCCTCTAACGAGTTCATGACCACGTAGAGAATAGAAACACTGGGGGTTGTGCGTGTAGCTGATGTCTACTGGATCAACAGTCAATCCTATTTCTAACCCCTTTGAGACTTCCCCATACAACAGCCACACGGACATGTACCTTAATAAGTTACCGAATACAACGCGACTTGCACCAAACAGAACATGATAATTCTATCATACAACATATATTATCAAAAACACTAATCTTACCTGCTTCTCGTTCTCTTTGCCCTTGGAGAGTGGCGGGGTGACAAGCCTTTCACAAAAGCACCCTTCGAGCAATGCCACTCCCGACGGTCGAGCAGTCGACTCGTTCTCGTAGTAAAACAGCAGGTTTTGATAGAGGGCGAACCAACGGAGCTGCCACTTGCCCGTGTCGGCGCTTTTCTTGTGCAGGTAGCCGCACAGTGTGTTCTCTTGCTTGGCCTTGGAGGCCAGGTGCAAAAGCTGACTCTCCGTTATGCGCACCGTCTTCTGCATGGCGGTAGTCTGTTGGGACACCTGCTCTAACCCCTAATTGCGCCTTTCTCTCCCTCAGGGAATCTCATATAGTCACTCTTGATGATGAAAATATATACAGATCAGGCGAGTTCAATGCTCACGGAAATGATTCCTTTCGTTCCATTTTCTATTCTATTGAAATCCCAAATTTCTTCGAGATTTTTTTTCAAACTTGTTTCAAAGAGACAAAAATTAGAAGAATAACAATCTGTGGTGAAGATATGCCAATGTTCCTTCTCGTGAATAGAAATCAGCCTCACACAGTGATGATGTGGATGCGTGTTTGCATGTATCCGGCATATGTAACACGTTTGTCGTTAGGGTCCATATCGGCCGTGGCAAAAAGTACTGGATGCCATATAAACATGTGTAATTTCTCTACTTGATGATGTCATTCCGGAGCGGCTGCTACTTGGACTACTATTACTACTACTATGGCAGGTGCAGGGAGTGCGCCGCATAATGAGACTGGCCAGGTAAATTATCGCGAGTCGCAGCAGAGCCAGCTCCCGCTCATTACATACACATCCTCCGCACCTGCAATGGTTTTTCCATGCTGAGTGTGTAAGTCACCTTGTCCGGCTACACAATGCATACTTATTAGACAAGAGAAAAGACGTATCAAACGCTATGCATTACGACTCCCTCAGGACGTGCCCCGTCTGCGATCACCAGACGTCGTCCTTGTAGTTGCCGTTGCGAATATCACGTCTGTTGAGTAGAAGACGTCATAAAACCAAGTTTAGCGCGAGCAGATATATCCGACAACGCAAGCACTGCTGCCCCGACCACCTGCCTGCGCTGGAGGGACATCAGCGCACCTCCAGTAAGTAGTCTCCAGTCCTCCTCAACTCGAAACACCCAGGAGTGCGCTCACATCTGGTCGGGCGCAGTCTGCAACACGTCGGTGCGCATTGTCTCGTCTTCTCCAAGCACAGTGTCCGCCAGAAACGTAGTAAGTTACCAGTCCGCCAGGGGGGCGTCGTGAGTAGGGGTAAGAAATGGGGAGAGTTAGGCGCAATATGGAGCGGAAATAGGACAACAGACGGTTGGTGATATTATATATTTTTTAAATAAGGACACACACATAACAAATTATACCCGTATTTCGAATCGGCAGCTGGTGGCACTTGTTGAGTGCTGGCTGCAGTGTGGTGGCGCTGCGGTCGTTGTCTCCCTATACGGCCATGGTTGGCGCGCCGCCGCCGCCGCCGCTGCCGCTGCCGCCGCCCTTTGCACGTCACAGATGACGACAGCACCGCGCCTCCACCGCCGCCGCCGCCACCACCAGCACCACCTTGTCGGTCGTCGTCGTCGTCGTCGTCGTCGTTGTCTTCGGGGCCCGCCGACGCAGCAGCGACGACATGTGCAACATACCTCAGCCTTGTGGGCCCCTAGCGGCCGGGGTGTGTACTAGCAACATGTTAATGTGTGAAGAGGCATCGGGCAGGTGGGAAAATGCGGCGTACAGCGGCGTGGCCTTGTTGAGAGCTGGTGGTGAGCGGGGCCACTGACCGGCTCACTGTGAGCGTGTGAGTCTTCACCGCTACCACAACCACGCCCCCCTGTGGCAGATCGGTAAAGCTCCTGCAGTATTATAAGTCCCTTTTAGTTGTGGTTTCGATAGCCTCAGAAAGGCTAGTCTCTGAACACAAGTATCAGGGCTTGAGCGACTGTATGCGAACGCGTACAGAGAGATGCAGTCCGTGGCCTAAAAGGAAATCCGATGAACTACCCTATGATTGGTGGTAGTTTCCTAACAAATGAGACAGTTATCATAGACCGTGGATGACCCGGGCTGGTCCGGCCGGTCTCCCTTCTCCCCCCGCCTGCCTCTGACCTATGTTGGAGTCGCGCGGGGTGGGGCGAGTCGCCACGAGCGTCCTGGGGCGGCACCAAGACAAGCCACACTTTCTCTGCTACACGATGCGTTCCTCTCCTCGTCGACCCGCGAGCCGCCACTGTGAGCGTGCCTGGCTCAGCAGGCAGACTTGAGCGCGGCCGACCGCCGCCGTCGTCGTCGCTATGGACCGGGTGTGCACCGGGTGCTGCTGCTGGTCGTCGCCCCCGCGCCGCCGCCCATACGTGCCGCCACTGATGCCCGCCCGCCGCCAGCCGCCGTGCCAGCAGTAACGGCCGCTGTTGCCGTCACTGCTGCTTACGAGAAGGGCGTTTGTCTCAGGTAGTCTCCCCGGGCGTTGGGCGATCTTGTCTCCCGGCCTGTCTCACTCCAGGTGCCCGCGGCGTTTGACTGCCTGTCCGGCGACAAGATGACCATAGCCTGCCCGCCCGCACTGCCTCCACCTCCACTTACGAGAGTCCCTGTAGAACAGAGCCTGCCCGCTAGGCTTTGCCAGTAAACAATCACACTTGACGAGACTGTGTCTGCGGTCACAAAGGTGAAAGCTTATAACCTGAGACCAGCCATCCGCGGGCTCTGGGCGTGAGTCGAGTCGAGCACAGATAATGTGGATGGAGAGTGGAGAGTTACCCCCGCGGCGCTTACACGCTCACATATATATGTATCGATCACACCTAACTTGTGTTTGGTCGAGTTGCGTTAAACGCCAGAGCTCGGATGATACCGTGAGGCGGCAAGTTAAAGCAGCCGCCCGCAGCTTCTCTTGTCGCTGTTCACCTCCCACTGGAGAGACGGTGTCCTCGACTGAGGGCCGGGCGCGCTGCAGCCAGCCGGCACGTCACACCTGGCAGTGTGGAGTAGTAGGACACGCCTCCATCTCACACCCACAGCCTGCTGCCGACCACTAGCATATGCTCCTCCCGCCCGCCGATCCACTCCACTTCCACGTACGAGCGTGGTGTGGTGACCCCGTACATATAGAAGTGGATCATACACACCACAGCGCCCAGTGGGCGTGTACCACCACAATGCGTATCGGATTTTATTATGTCACCCGTGTGTGTTTTACAGCGGCCCATGTGTTGAGTGGAAGCTTTCGCCTATGTATACACGTACTGGAGTTGGGGAGGGGGGGGGCTTAATGTCATTCTCGCATAGGAGGGAGAGGTGTGAATAGAAGGATGGAGAAGATTGAGAGGGGGGTCTATATAGTCATGCCAGTGTTTCTCAGGTGAATTAGACACAGATAAAGGTTACCCTGGTATGGATGAAGGGCACCTGTGTGTAGCCCCCCGGGGGCTGAACGACAGCGTTCCAAATATATACGATGCCGCGAGGCGGCGCTCGCACTGCGGCATGCGCTGCCAACCAGACCACCCTCCATGGCCTGCCCAATATGGTCATACCGTCCCCAAACCAGTAGTACCCCACAGGGACTGGACTCAATCATAAGTAACGAGCTGGTCAACTATTGGGGCTGGGTAAGCGATCTCAATATTGTACAGGGAGGCAGAGGGGAAGGGATAGAGGAAAGGCATGACTGGGGGAGGAATACGAAGCGTAGATAAACACGTGAATAGGTGTTGGCAGTGCACACATCATCACAGAGGGATGGGCCGTGGAGTGGGCCAAAACCAATTTTCAAGGGCAGAATATCGTGGGTAAGTAAAAAGATGTATAGATCTGTGAGAGATAATAGTTAATAGACAGAGGCAGGAGTATTGCTTTACTGTTTTGAGGAATAATGGAATTGAATTTTCTTGATGGAATTGGACAATGTGTGAAAAAACAGAGCGACTGACAGTTTAGATTTAGAAGAAAACTATACAGACTGGGAAATTGCTCTTTGCTCTTTGGGGCAGTCCTCTATCAATTTAATATCTATACTATGCTGCTAATCTAATAAATAAAGACTAAAAGAGGTAAGTATTTTTTTTATTCACTCAAAATTTAACGACACAGTGCATTCGCCTATTGGCGTTCTTCAATACATTAATGACAAAAAAAGACAGACAAGTACAATCAAGAAGACAAAAAGACTGGTAAATTCAACAACGCAAAGATAGGACTGGTATATAAAGAACAAGAACATAATTAGAAACAAATACGGGGTGTTGGACAACATGCTCTGATATAAGTCATGATTTTGTGGTTGTTTCTTATCAGTAATTGAGTTGTTTGCTTTGGAAAACGTAGATTTCTATCATTTTATTAAGAATATAAAGAATTATAGTTACTGATATTATTTTATTCATTGTTCTGAGTAGTTTTTAAAATGTGTTGTCCGACGCCCCTCATGTTGTCCGACACCCAAGTATGGCTCAGAGCTTTTGTTTCAAATCTAATATGTGATAAAGGTGTTTAGGATCAAATATAACATATGTCACCATATAATATTAGTTTTTCTCAAATTATAAGGTTTTATAACGTTTCTTGAAATTTCAAATATCTTAGGGGGTGGACAACATGCAGTATTAAACACAATTTCAACAGGCTGGAAGGTACTTATTCGGTAACTAAATATAAGATATAAAAAGAAGTATCATTCTACAATTATTTTTTAGTTGTCTGATCCCAGGATGAAAGCGCAATTTAGCAGGTTTTTAAAATCCGACCCTTTTATCATGACATAGACAGTTTTCGTCATATTTTCAGAACTCTTCTTTTCGTTTTTAAGCTTGTCTTCGTATAATCTCTTGTGATTTCATTCTTATTTTCATAAATGTATGCACTTTTCAGACCACCATTTTATGACAGGCTTTAAATGTGTACCATATCGGTGTAGCACGTCGGTGGTACAGAGGTCGTATTTTACATTTCTCATACAATAATTCCACATGCATGTCTTAAGAATCTCTTCTCATTAAAACTGTTAGGTGATAAAGATAGCCATAGTATCCAATACTCTCACTGCAATATTACGGATCTAGGTTATGGAGTAAACAAGCTGTGGTAACGCGAAATACGGAATCATATAAAATTTTTAAATCCATGTCAAAATTCTGGATAAATTAGCTTCTACATGGTCATACGCAGAAATACAGAAATCTCATGTACCTCCAAACTAATTGATAATTAGTGGTTATGTTATCTACTTTGTATAAGGATGAATTCTTACTCATCTGAGGGTTTGATCGAAGTCCTAAATGGATTATGGATTAGCAATAACCTTATTATTATTAAACTTATATTGTTAACTACACATTCTTGTAAGGCGATGCCAAGAAAACCAATTGCTGCGCAATTGAGGAACATGCCCCTATATTGATCTATGTTATATATCGATTGAACCAAACAAGGATCTCTATCTGTTTATACGATTAATAAAGAAAATGTGAAAACCATTAGAGGAATTATCTATATCATGAATGATATTTCACTATCTTTATCTCTGCTTCAGTGGTTAGGTATACGTAATAAAGTAGTTTCTAAATACACCCTGTTAGTGTTATTTATACTCTGTCCAATTGCAAAATTGAGATTCATTTTTCTATCCAATATAATTCCTAGGTACATATACCTTTCAACTGCCTTAAGTACGTTTTCTCCTATTTCTATGTCCCAGTCATATCTCAAAGTTTTTGTATTTCTTATCTACATAACCTTTGATATTTTTTAAAGTTAAAAGCTCTGGGAAATAAATATAATGCGTGCATATAATATTAATAATCCAATGTGTTGAAAAAAAAAGATAATAGAATAATGAATAACTCGAAAACGGGATTGGCGGAAAATTATATAATAACAGGCTTTATTCAAGAATTAACAATGGGACTCACCCCGACCTACACATCGAAATGTACAGGAAGCCGAAATCCAATATACTAAGGTAAGACTAAAACGTGTCCGATACCTGTGCGATCATGTGGCAGATTTACTGTTTTAAGCCCGGTAACCAGGTAACCCGCATATGCGGCTAGTAACCAGGTAACTAGGTGGTATAAACATGTGACGATTAATGACAATAACATTCACGGGATGAATAATTTGATTAATACAATTGGATAATAACTTATATACATATAACAAGGTTGATATTTTAATATATGTCTATGTATGTATGACAATGACATGATCCTCCCTTGGTATGGTCCTACTTTGACATCCCCCCCCCCTTTGATATGGTTCTACTATTACATGGTCCTATCATGGTCCGACAACATAAGGGTTTTTCCGAAACAGGGTCCCTCAGTGGTATGATCATACCAGGGATTTGGGCCTAAATTGACAGAGTGGTTCCTTCACGTTATCAGGCTGTGATATGGTTGGTTCTAACATGACATGATGATATTGTTCTATTATCTTACTGTGCCATGAAAAGAATGCATATATATGATCATGTCATGGTCCCACGTTGCTATTATCCTACTGGGATATGGTCCTACCGTGATTTGGTCCTACCGGGACATATGTTTCCACATCATAACGCTGACGCTGTGAGATGGTCAGTACCAGGCCATGTGTTAGTATTATTAGGCCATGTGTTGATATGGCCAGTACATTTATTAGGTTACATAGTGAGATGGTTCGGGACCAGAAACATATGGAATAGGAAATAAAACAAACAAGAAAGCCAATAAAGTTTTTCTCCTTTTTAAAAAAAGGAGGTGCTTGGGGTGTACTATTCATCATGGAGGTCAACAGGCTGCAGTCTGCTTAGCAGGAAGATTGAGTTATATTTGATGTACTCTATCTTCTCACTAATAAACAATTAGAAAGGTAGTCAATTGACTATTGATGCAAATTGATTCAGGAAATTACATACAGACCAACTTACTCTCGTAATCAAATAAACAACTAAGCGAATTTTTTTTCTAGAAAATGTCATTCAATGAACTACTGAAGCAAATATCTTCTGGAATTTCCATGCAGACTTAACTAGTCTTATCTTATGGACTGTACGTGTTAATATGTTTTGGTAAGTTTAAGTCTAAGACAACTCGGGACAAAACTAAAAGAACTCTCAAGTTCCACTGGAGCCAGACCATATAACCCCACTGCACCAGGAGGATCTGCCACAGGTCAACAGGTGCCATTTCACTATTGATTCTCCACACATTCTGGGGTTGGTTTTATCTCAAGGGTATGGTCTCTATCGGCTTTCATACCCAACAGCCCTGACAGAAGGCCCTTCCAGACACACACCATCACCTCAGTAACACGCAGAGATCTCCCGACGAGCACCAGTCAGTGGTGTCGACTTTGGCTGCAGTTGTAGAATTACGTCCATGGTGGTTGTGTTGTAGGTATTGACTTTCAACCGGGACATGTGCCAGGCCAACAAACTGCGGATCGATGGCCGTATCCACGTAACGGTGGTGATATGGCCCCCATATTGACCGCCTACTGCTGGGCATTAAATGCAGGCCTGGCTGTGAGAAGTCCGTCTGGCATGGCGTTGCCGAGGCCGCACCTTGCCCGCGATGAGTGAAACACACGTCCGTGTGTTTTAGTTTTGTAATCGGTAAAACACCCTAATGGATCTACCTTCGGGTAGGTCCTAGGTCTGGGGAATTGTCTCCACGCAGACTAATGGCTCGTTTGGTGGTAAAAGCTGAACAGGAATATGCATCAAAGTTAATTGAATCGCAGGATATTTAGTATGGATGGTACAGGGTAATAGTATAACCCCAACAGCGGTCACCAAATGTGTTGTTCTAGGCCAGCCGTAGACGGAGAAAGTGTTGACATTTGGTACACTTTCCATGTGAAAAGAAGTCTTGTGAATCGTTGTTATCATCTAGAAGAAGTGTTCAAGCAAGGCATCAAATTATTTTGGGTATTTGCTCTTGAACATTATGCATTTCATAGATGGCATTAATGGATTCGCCATGTGCTTCCCCGTCTTCATTTCCACCTGTTATCAGGTGACAAGCTTATATATATATATATATATATATATATATATATATATATATATATATATATATATATATATATATATATATCTAAATATCAACTCTGTTATATGTACTAAAGACATGTAGTATCTAAAGACTGGAGAACTTTTTTACATGCAGTTTTCTGCTATGTTGCCATGTTCCGGCATCCATTTTAAGTTATTATTTAGTGTTCTGTACTCTTAGGATCCAGTTATATAACCAATTTGACTATCACTACTACCACTGTCATTTGATTTTTTGACACCCAGTTCCAATGACATAGTGCCTGAAGGCTATTAAATCTTTCCATATGCAGTTTTTTTGCTATCTGGCCATATTGTGTCATCCTTTAGGGATCTTTTGAGCTATTTTTAGTGTTTTGTAATATCAGGTTTTGGGGTGCCAAATCATGGCAACATAGGAAAAAACTGCATATATAAAGGTCATATAGCCTTTAGACACCATATGTCTTCACTACTGACTCTCAGATATGTCAAACAACGTGAGCAGCAGGGATAGCAAAATCAGTAATATACATGGAACCTGATATCACAAAACCCTTAAAATACCTCAAAATGTTCCTAAAGGATGCCACAATATGTCCAGATAGTAAAAATACTGCATATGCAAAGATTTAATAGCCTTCAAGCACTATGTCATTGCAACTGGGTGTTGAAAATGTCCAATGACGGTGGCAGTAGCAAAATTGGATATATACCTGGATCCTAAGAATACAGAACACTAAACTATAGCTTAAAATGTGTCTAAGGGATGCCAGAATATGGCAACATAGCAAAAAACTGTTTTTAAAAACTGTTTTTAAAAAGGTTCTTTTGTCTTTAGATACTACATGTCTTTAGTACTGGCTGTCAGATATGTTAAGGCCCGCGTCCACCAGAGCCGACACGCCTCCCGATTCGGCCCGACACGCCCTCTGCAACACAAATCTTGTACATCGCCGACATATTTTTTTGGTTGATCACAGTTCTACGACAAGAGTCTACGACACACCCCAACACACACCGACACGCCCCGACAAAAAGGGCCGTGTCGGGAGCCTTCCGACACACTGCGACAAGATCGAACATGTCCGATATTTGCTACGACACAGACCGTGTTGCAGCGTGTCGCAGCGTGTTTTTACACATTTACACAGGAGAACTAGAATGTATTCACTTTATTAGGGCTGTCCGATAGTGTCATTGGGTCTGGGATATACTCATATAATTTTTTAGGCTCTAAAAACTCATTTTGATGTCAAATATAGGAATAATTGATCTGAGATATCTAGACCCTATCAAAAATTACCATATTTACAGTACACAAGGCCCTTTATATCTGCTATCTAATTCCAAAATTTCATAGATTTCTGTTGAGTATTTCTCATATTTTCCCGGCAGAATACCCTACGATGCTCCCGTATGCACTGTTTTCCGCGGTTTTTGTGTCGTGGTGTGTCGGTACCTATGATCGCTATTTTTTGGGTAACCAGCGGTGTCGCAGAGTGGCGCCGCCCTGGCTGCGACAGTACACCCCGACACGCCCCGACACAGAAGTTCTGTGTCGGGGTGTGTCGGGAGCACTATCGTAGCGTGTCGGCTCTGATGGACGCGGGCCTTTAAACAACATGAGTGGCAGGGGTAGCAAACGGTAATATACCTGGAACCTGATATCACAAAATACTAAAAGTAGCTCAAAATGTTCCTAAAGGATGCTAAAATATGGCCAGATAGCAAAAAAACTGCATATGGAAAGATTTAATGGACTTCAGGCACTCTGTCATTGGAACTGGGTGTCGAAAATATCAAATGACGGTGGCGGTAGTGATAGAAAGATTGGTTATATAACTGGATCCTGAGATGACAGAACACTAAACAATAGCTTAAAATGTGTCTAAGGGGTGCCAGAACATGGCAACATAGCAAAAAACTACATATATAAAGGTCATATAGCCTTTAGACACCATATGTCTTCACTACTGACTCTCAGATATGTCAAATAGCATGAGCGGCAGGGATAGTAAAATCAGTAAAATACCTGGAACCTGCTATCACAAAACCCTTAAAATACCTCAAAATGTTCCTAAGGGATACTACAATATGGCCAGATAGCAAAGAAACTGCATATGAAGAGATTATATAGTTTTTAAATCATATAAAAAACAAATATGTGGAAAATTGCAGATGTGTTAACGGGGCATTAATAGTATACACATAAAAAAGGCTGCTGTAGGCCACTGAAAAGACATATTTTGATTCTGTTTGCTGTATTGAGTCCACAGAGGACCAGACTATTGAGCCCAATACCAAAGTTTAATCTAATGAGTCATTGTAATACTTAAAAGAACACAGAACCAAGTAATGGTTTTCAGCACTCAGAATTATAGGCATTCAGGCATTTTGACAGGAGGTCTCTTCAACAGCTGTTGTCATGGTAATCCGACCACTTGACAGAGCGACAACAAGTGGAAATGTTAACTAGAAGGATGGATCTACAAGATAAAACAATAAAACAAATGTTTCCAGGGGGGGCAGCCAACTCCTTAAATAAGCCTCTTTTCCAGATTGGCCCAGGGACTATAAGAGACAACTCCAGTCGGTCCTCGGCAAGGTCCTTCAAGTCTCAAAATGCATAAGACTGGCTCAGGCATTTGTGAGAAAACTGCTAGACGTCCTCTGGTCCATGAAAGGATTATATGTCACTATCAACTTGGACATGCGTCAGCACCTTAGGTGGTTCCTGATCTTCGCCGAGGGCTGGAATAGCCACAGTTTTTCCCCCGAGGGCGTCCACCCAGGTGCATATCTGTTGATGCATGCCTCGCCGGACTCGCAGTCCAGCCCATGCAGGACTAGAGGTTTTGTTTGGTCGAGGCCATCACCCAGATGATCAGTACAGTCCTGACGTCCTCGCCCTGAGACAGACCCGTTTTTCATGTTCGAGGTTAGGTCCCCGCTCATCACCCGCCAGCTCACCAAGGAGTGGGAACAGCTGCTCAAGGTTGCAGGCGGTGATGCCTGAACTATCCACACAACAATATGGGAGTTGGAGGTCCAACTCACATTGTTCATACATCATTGGTCTCCAACAATCACTACATCAACTAATCACTTATCCAATGTAGGTGAAAATAAGGATGCTCTACAATGCGAATGCTATCATGAGTTCCTCAAAATGTAAGTGTGTGTTTTATGTGTGCTATGTGTGTGGCAGAGGTTAAGAATAACTAGTAGGTGTAGGTTTGCTTGCTTACTGTTTTAGTCCCTTGTTGTTTTCATTTGTAGCTAATTTGGATGTCTTTATTAGGTCTTCAAGAGGTTCAAATTTGAAGCATCTTTTTAGAGGAATATGACATTTCCAATGAGAGATGCTGAGGTCCCAAGGGCATTATTTGAATCTATAGATCATACAAGCGTTACTTAGGATTGTGTTTCAGGGAGAGGGAGTAACACACCTGAGACTCCCGGGGAAGATTATCAGGGGTCCAGCAGTAAATCCCCTCCAGGGGATCGAGATGTCGGGGGCTGGGGGTCCATGAAACAAAGCCCCCGGAAGCAGTTGGATTGTAGATATTGCACAAGCTGTATCCAGGATTTTGTTTAAAGGAGGGGAGAGTGGTCCCAAACCCAAGACTACCTCGGAAGATTGCAAGGAGTCCAGGGGCAAAGTGCCTCCTTCCGGGTCCAGGGGTAAAGCGCCCCCCCCCCCCCCCTCCGAAGTTCTTGGCTTTGACAGATTAGATAGTCTGTGTGGTTACATAGTTGGTGTAGTACTGCAGTCTAATAGTAACACATTGTACAGAGAAACTGCATTATAGACTAGCTTTTGTATTCATAACTTGAATGCCTAGAATAAAAATCAACTCCAGCCTAATTTCAAGCCTCCTCTTCAATCAAAACACTTCAGTTGGCATAGGATTGAAGTGCCCAGACTCTTCTGTATGGTTCATGGGGTGTATCCTGTGGAAGCATTAGATTTTGTAGATGATACAACCTATTCTGGGAAGATCTTTGGGGATCCAGCAGGAAAACCCCTCCTGGTGGTCCAGGAGCAAACCCGCCAGAAGCATTCTTTTTCAGTAAAGATTAACAGAATGATACATTCATCAGATTGTAACACTGATGTTCCATGCATTGGTTACATATAGCGCTAAATCCACTAGAGACCAGATTTCATCATAAACAACCCGAAATGGGCGATTGAAAAGATCGCGTAAAATTGTGAAAAATCATAGGAGCGTATTTTTCTGGTGGATTTATCTCAGGCAATTAATCTTCTATTGACTCAATACACCCAGTAAAGTCCTTGAACATGCTATTCATGAATTATATATGGTCTTCTTACTGATACAAACTTAGTAAATGAATGGATTCCAGCCAAATAGAGGCACCTGTGATTCAATTTTTGTCAAAGAATTACATGTATATGATATGCGTAATAATGGTAATATAGTGGCGGCTTGTATTGTTGATTTCTAAAAGCCTTTGTTTCCATGCCTCATAATTTTCTTATTTTGAAACTAAACATGTTATATTTAATGCCAGTCAATATTGTGCATATTGATTGTATAACCTAGAACGAGACGGAGGAAAGAGTTAAAGGTCCCTATGTATAAGAACCGTAGAAGACCTGAATGGATTGATCAAACTAGTCAAAAAAAACTAGAATGCAGTCAAAATCGGGCAAACTCGCAGTGTACGTTTTCAGAATTGTCCTTTTTATAGAGGTGCAACATTTTGGAATTCACTAACTATTGATGGCCAGAAGTGTGCGACTAAAGGTCTTTTGTAAGAGCCATATTGATTCCCTAAAATAGGACTACTAATTTGCTTCCTTCAAAGGATGACCTGCTTCCTCACTCTCCTCCCAGATATTTTGCGGCGTTAGTGCCTGCTAATCTCTGCCTCAACCCAACGTTGGTTCCCCGGGCATTCACTAAGGACATGGCCTATATTTCAGATTCAAAACAAGGCAACTGTCAAAAGATATGAAACTGAAGGCACCATTCATCCTTAAAGGGTTAAATGAGCATCATGTACAATCCACCTGTCTCTTTTTAAGCTTTAAACCACTTTATAATGTAAATTATCCACATTTGATTAGTCTGTCCCTTCAGGTGAGCACATGTGTTATGTTGACAAACAAAACCCTGCAACACATGTGCTGCTTCCCACTGAAGAAAGTAATCCCTAATACTAGACTATGTCTGGTTTGATATAACAAATAACAGAAATGAGTGTTTATCATTTACCCTATAAATATAAGCATCTCTATCTACAAGTAGAACCCAAAATAGCCCCCCAAAGCGCTAAGAATATAGGATATTTGAAAAACTGGCCGATGGTATAGATTATGTCCCAAACAGGCAGATCGGTGCAGAGATACAAGCGGCCACAGTAAGTAGAGCGTTGAATCTATGCTGGGAGAATGTTGTTTCCTTCATCTCACTACATTACATTACATCCTTGTCATTTCTGTATGTCGTTTGTGTTTCTTTTTCTCTTACTCAGTTTGTAACAAGATATGTCCATTATAGACTTGTGATTGTATCAAGACAACCAAACGCATGTCTGAGAAACTGTGGGAATGGCGAATAGTTTGATTTTCTCTTACCGCTACCACGACCACAATGCATGTGTCTGAAAAACTGACCTTGGTGAGAAATACATTTATCAAATAAAAAATCTGATTGATTGGATCGGTGCTGAAGGTGCAGGCTAATATTCAGAGTGCTGTCTGACCCACCTGCTAACATCATGGGCATTCAGCAGAGAATCTGTGAAATCTGACAATTTAGGCAACTACATTGCAATTTCCCCTCATCTGGGATACAAATGACTGCATATCCATCTTGCTGAATATTTGACCTTAAGTCAGTGGAAAGGCCAATCTGTATGAAAGACTTATGCCATGAAGTTGAAGTATTACAATTGACTCGGAAAGGTGTCAGCAATCTTTTAGGTGAAAACTAAGTCTAAATGTACCTACCATGAAAACATGTACAAAATGTATAGGGGGAAACATGTACTAGAGCCTACACTTCCATAATTCATTGTTAGCCACTCTTCAAACGGAACCCCTTGCTTCTAAAAACTTCCTGGCTATGTTTGATGAGTACAAGTACAGATATTTTTGTGCCACATTTATCTTATTTTTCACATTTATATCCTACATGTAGTTATCAGAAATGAACAGAAGGGAACAATATTTAAAGTAACATGTATCTCATTCCAAATTCAAGTTCAAACTATACCCCCTGCTTCAGACAAATGCAGGAACAAACCCAAATGTGTAATCCCCCAGTTACAACCTCCCCTGGCAAGTTTATCCCCCTATCGTTTCGCATAATAAATTCCCTTTAATGATAAGCTACCTCCATTGTTAATCCCAATAAGCCCCTTAAAATTAGTTGCCCCTATGTGCATGCAGTATTGTGGCAGGGTCGGACATATACCAGCAGATCACCGCCTTAAAGCAAGACTAGACAAGCCAGCTGCAAACAATGTCAGAGTGCATGTATATAAGGGGACTGGTTTATACCTCAAGCAGACATTCCACCCTGCACCTCCATACCAGTCACATCTGTATCAACTACCTGGAATAAATGTCTACAGATTATCCTGTACTACGTCGCCTGTTCCTCCTTCAAACCAGCAGTTATAAGCGTCATAGTATAACAAAACCTTTCTTCATTCTGAGCTTATAACTTCCTGGTTATATGTTTGAAGAGTACAAGGGTGCATAAAGTGAAACCAACTCTTGCAAAAACTAATACAGGTGCACTAGTCTTCTCAGTAGTCTACTAATAAATGGGTTTAATTACTCTGTTGTTGTTGGGTTTTTTGAACTTTTGAATTCAAAATTATATACAAATGAAATTAAAAAAGTGTCTGATCCTCTCATTTCGTGAGCAATCATTAAAACTGCTGATATAAGACCACCAGTACCTTGGTGTGTATATATATGCCAAAGTGCAGTATATATGCCAAACTTGAATATAGGGTAATTAGGGAAGAGTCTGCAGGTAAAATTAGTATGGGCTCCTCTGTTACACCTTCTTGCGATAGTACCAGTCCCAGGTGACTGAGATGCTCATACTGAGATGGTGCAATAACAATAAAATAGCCAAGGTATATTACACAGCTTCACCACTGTAGCCCCTTCAACAGGAGTTCTATGTGCCATTTCAATGTGCCTTGTGCATTGCAAGGCACATTCTGTATTTGAACAGGGCTACTAGGGATACCCAGGGACTTCTCATGACACCCAACTATAATATTACTTTCACTACTTTTGCCACCATATCTCAGGCTAAGCACAGGGGTGGCCACTTCACGAATAACATATCTCCCTGTGAGTAGAGTGTTGGAACATCCTACAAATGAAATATGTTCAGCTTGTTAGCACAATGTGGTTAATCATAATCTGCCATGTGAATCCATTACAGGCTTAATTTAACCATACTAGATTAACATCAGACATAGTTGTCATAAAAATCATATTATAGTGTAGCAGTCACAGGCTCTGGCCCTATGGAGGAGAGGCTATCCTTGGAAAGATCATATATAGAAACCCCTTCCCGGCAATATGCCTCCCTATGCACTATTCGGAGGTCCTTTGTGTATGTAAGAACAAAACCTAGTCAAACAAAAGCAGACTCCTGAAGTTTAATAAACAGTGGATGTTTAATTACTATTTCCTGAAATGATCCGGTTAGATCACCACCAAAGTACAGTACCTTGGCACCGTGTGCTAAGTAGAGCCAAGGAGGCTTATCCAGATACCAGAGTACTGGACTCACCTACCACTGAGAGGGTTCGGAAAAAACCTACAAATGAGGCCCCAAGGGTTCACTCCTCTTGGAGAGAATGCACATGAATGCCTGCTGACCTACTGTGAACCCAGCCTATATACAGGCCGAGTTACGTCATCCGGGCGACCCCGTAACACTTGCATGCATGGCCTCACCTGAATCACTACACAGCAGGGACTGACATCCGCACCCTCTGTTGAAGAGCAAAAGATCCACTGCTAGACTGACCCAACCCCTACAATAGTCTACATTCCTCTAATGGTACTATAGAGGAAACCCATGAAAGTTTAGGGCCAGAGCTTGTATCCCATTGAGTTTGAATCACATAGTAATTCACAAGGCGAAGCCGCGTGAATTATATAGAGATTCAAACGAAATGGGATTGAGCTCTAACCCTAAAGTTGAATGGGTTTCTGAATTTATCTCACTCTGCACATTGACTAATGGGCTAACATTTGTGACATAATTCCCCATTGGATATTTATTCTAAATATCTCATTGGCATTGGATACGAGTTCCCAATGTTAAGTCTATGGAGAAAAAATACCAGTGGTGAGATAATGACATGTATTTACTGATGTGTATCTCTGGTCCAGAGTTGCTAGTCTAATTGGTTTTGACATTTCCTTTGTCATTATTATATCCCAACATGGAACCATTCCAATCCAAGGACACTTCAAAAGCAAAGATATAGTTACTATGGCAACTGAAAGATTCCAATTTCAGAATGTTATATGCTTGTTGGATATCTTACCATAGGCCTTTCTGCCATCTAACTATGGTAATCATATACACGAAACCAATAAAATTATCACAAAAACTTCAACATCAATTTATTTTCGCAATCAGTACCTTTTTTGTTATCAAAAACTGCACCTGTGTGATTTGTCAGTCAGGAAAAATGTGCAGCAAAGGCAAGATGTGCTGATACCAAAGATGGGGATGTTGCCATGGCAACACTTCTACCAACCAATAAAACATGGGTTTTTCAATGCATATTGACAGATTAAGATTTTTCTTAAAATACCAATTGACCTGACAATTCAGTGACAATATAGATTGGTTGAAGGTTTACCATAAAAAATTTCTACATTGAAATTGCATTTTTGGGAGTAATTTTTGTTGATTCAGACTTGAAAATTTGACACAATAACAGGGATATCTTCTCTTCAAATCAGTATTCATTGTGTTTTGTAAACATTTCTCTCACTTTCATCTTTGACATTTTTCAAAGTATAACCTCGTCAATTTGAGGACCTTTCTCAGAGCGCACATTTGGTTTCTATGACAACGTAAATCTCCCTATTTTGGAATATTTTCAATTATAATATATACACATAAATTTTATGTGCGAGGTTGATTACAATTTTGGGCTCATTGCTGCTCTACTAATTAGAGGTTTTTGGTGAGAGAATGAGAAATGTGTAGAATTTCGTGTATCTCACGGTAGATCTTTGAGACTTGGCAGCCCTGCAGACTGTGATATATATGAAAGTAGACCTTCACTGTATTTTAAACAGTTATCCACAACAGTATTTGTATTGCAAATTCAAATGTGGGTAATTCTCTTGGTCGCCTAAATCTATTTTCTTCAAACAGAAGAGAACGGAACGGTTATTTCAAGTTACGGCAAGCATGCCAGTGCTATTTTTTCTGGACCCGGTAGCTGGGTGCGGTACTGGACAGCCTCTCGGTGAGGACAGCGCCTGCCTATGGTGAATGTCCATAGGCGGTGCCGACATCTGGTTCAAATTTTCTTAACTACTGTCCAATCTACGTGCCCTCTCGTGAGTGCGCCGGAGTTGTCTTCAGTAGGTAACTAGATTTATCTTTTTCAATATTTCCAGTTATTGCTCAGTAGTTTTTCGTCAGGCGTTTTGCAACTACCTGGTGGTCGTTCTGAAGACATATTATGTCTGGATGGTAAGAAATGTTATCTGGTTTGGGACTGTCACTAGTCTGGGTTCACGTGACCCCCCCCCCCCCCCCCCCTCACACTCTCTAAGTGGTATTCTGTACAAGGTTCTGACTACGCTCTATATGGGAGAAGAATTCTTAACAAACTAGGCTTAGAGCCTTGAGAATCCACTGGCCTGCCTCCCATGCTAAACATGTGCATCAATGCAACCCAAAGATTCCTATAATCTAAATGATGCCACCTAGCGGGAATACTGTGTACTTGGCGCCCTAGTGGCTTTACTTGGACTGGAATAAAGAATACCACTTAGAGAGTGGGAGATCTCATAAGAGGGGTGCCACGTCATGATGTATATTATAAATACACTCATTGGGCTCTTGTATTGCCCCCCCCCCTTCCTCAGCCTCTAAAAACTGACCCACTATTCCAGTTGAATCGAACTTTTTTTAATATGGCCAAGACCCAAGTGATTTTAAATGATTTTCAAGGATTTCTGTCTTGACCCCCTTCCGACGCTAGAATGGCATTTTCTCTTGAGATGATCCATATCACTGATTCCACTCCTTTTTTTATTGATGAATCTGAGATGTTGGTCAATTAAACCTGTCTTTTAGCCTGCTCTTGATTTCTCCAACATATTGTTTGGCACATTGATTGCATTGGATGCAGTATTTGATGTTGGAATTGTTCCAACTTACATTTTCTTGCATTGTTGTTTGCTTCTCCTTGTGTTAGAGGTCACTGTGCTTTCTCTTTTTATGGTCTTGCAATATTTGCAATTTGCGTTTATGCACGTGTTGTCGTGCTTCTTTTGCCTCCCCCGGTATTTTTTGTGCACTTCTTTTAATAAGATAATCAAGATAACAATTTTACAGCAGAAATTAAGTTCACACACATGACATAGTAATTGGGGTTGTCCATAAATGATATCATGCTAATTGTGTTTACGACTTTTGACACCTCCCCCTTGTCATACTTTGGCATACAACCTTTATCATAGTTGATCATGGCGACCGCATCCCCCCACCCCCCGCTACATGATGTCATTCATGGATGGTCCCATAGTTCGCTTTCTATAAATTTCCCTCTCTTGATATATCTCACCCTTATTTTGGGTTGTTTGTTGTTACCATTATATAACCTAGCTAAAGCTACTCTGTTTGCTTCTGGCAACTTAATTAAGTGTCATTCAAGTTGATAATCAGCTTTGAACTCCTTGTACAAAATGCAGGATCAATGTTCTGCAAATATTTGTTGCTGTTCATGCCATACATAAGTAGTCCTAAAGCCGCTATTCCAACAAGAAGGCGATATCCAGGCAAAGCACCTTGTGCTCGCCTGCTGGTCTCCGGTGATGATTGCTGGCCCAAATCATTTGTCCCCAGGGAAAAACTGCTTGGTGGAATAGCAAAACAGGACTACCCGCCTTCCCTGCCTCCCCCACCTTCCGTCGGTGGCAAGAATTTGGCAGCACGATGAGCATGTGTGCGCGATAACTAGCCTGAAATCACTTTGTTAATCCAATTGCCGATAAGACAGTTTATTTAGACTCTTATTGCTTAGGAAATGAATTTGCGCATTATCAGCCCTCCTATCATTTTGTCGTCCAAAGTTAATTCTGTGATACATCAAAAAATATTATGATTTAAATGACATGCCTCATCTGCACCTTAGATAGCCCAATTTCTTTAATGGCTTCATGTATCCAACAACTAATGTTTTTACACTTATTTTCTATAGTTGAGCGTGTAATGACGATGATGAATACCCTGCGTACGTCCTATTCAAAATTGAGGAGTCTCAAGGTGGCATCTGGTGGGATTCTGTAGTGTTTCACTTATTGACTACAAGTGAAGATTAAGAGCCATATAACTCATACATCTTGTTTAAATATCTATAGAATTTTGCCATCTGTTTGAAATTTCAAAGTTTGCTGTTATTTTCTGTCAAATCACATAAATACAAATAATACACAACATATTCTCAAAATTAAACCTTAACAATACGGTAATGTGTTAAATACAAAAATGTATGAATATTCAAATATCAGGTATTAACATGAATGAGTGACATACATATGTAAATTAATATGGACAAATATACAATTTATCATAACTTGGAAGACCCTTGTTACTGATATTTGTTTGAATTTTTTTTCTATTCTTTTTTAGACTCTGACAGAAACACATGTACAGGCTGAGACTGAAGCTTCTACCCCCAACTTCAACAGTGCCCCAACCAAAGAAAAAACTCACAAGGAAATTGCCACCCCAAAAAAGGCAAAGAAACCATTTCCCACAACGTTGACCAGTCCCCCGAAAACCCTGGATGTCGAGCAAGTAGCCGCATCATCTGTAGGCATCGCTCCCCGTGTGTCCCCAAAATGAAGGAGATAATGTTCAGATTACGTGACCACCCCTTCCACCCCTATATTTTGTTCTATGCTTTGGATACCGTTCAAGGAAAATGGCATCTTTTATGTCTATCTGACATTGATAAACTGTTGGTTGTAGTTGTAACATAACTTTGCTATATGTATTTAATAAAGTAGATCCATGTTGACCATCATATTTTCCTAATGAATATTTAACTTTTCTACTGAAATGAACATTGAACTTATATTCTTTAACATGTTTTGTCCTATAAGCACTATGAACGTATGATATTAAAACAATGAAACAATAGTTCTAGCGGAATTATGTTGTAAATAATACCTGTGCCAATACGGGTACCAGACTGAAATGGACTCTATTAATTAACTTGTAATTTTCTTTTCAAATAGGACTACTTAAAAAAAAGTTGTGTTGGGAGCTGTTGTAGTTCGGCCCACTGCTATCATGAATATTTCGCGAAATCAGCTTAATTGTACTATTATAGTAATGATTAACATACAAGGTAACCATAGTTGTATCACTCCCTGGAGTTCAGTGTCTATGGTTACAGTCCGGTTTCTCTACTGGGAGATGGCTGTACAACATCGATGAATTAGGAGCATTTAAATTACTACTCCGGACTTCCTCCATCTTTTTTGTATTGTTTTATCAACACCAGATGTTTATTTGCTACTTGTTTCTTTCTTTTCATTTTCAAGCAATTTCTATGAAGGGAATATTGTGTGTACAGTCATCAAATTTGGCAGTACAGCCATTCTTCCACTCGGGCCCTAGCCCCCTACTCCACATTCTAACACCATTTTTGTGTAGCCTAAGTCTTTGGTATGACCCGAATGGGTTTGAACCCATTACCTCCCATACTTGAGATGAACACCTCTACTATTTAGCCACTGGGCTTTGTCGAAATTTTGACAAATGACTGAATGTATCAAGGTTTGTTCTAACTAAGGTAAAGAAGGAAAGCCTTATTTAATAAAATAAGGCAACATCAATTTAGCCTCCCTTGTGCTTTTATCCTATTCCGATGGGGGGGGGGGGGCTATTTTTTTGGCATTCGGGGGGGGGGGGGGCACATTTTATATTCCCATAGCCATAATTATTGACGCGCTCCCTAAATAGTTTGCAAATCGTTTCTACAGCAGGGTCTACTTTCCACGTACCGGTAATAAGAATGTGGCAATTGTATATACAAGCGGTGACGACGTGCAGCTCTTTGTTCTATAGTTCACCTAATAGGCCTATACCATACACAAAAAGTTAGTGTAGACAGAGGTGGCGGCCAATGTAAGGAGCGCGAACTTATAGTGACTTGTGGCGTCACCTGTGTTCACGTCTGGAACGTCTCACCGGAAGTCGTGTTACTGTTCATAGGGGTCAAAATGGCAGCCACCGGCCATGCTTTACGTAAATGCTGCCAGGCATTTTTGAATATTCAGGTAAATATACATTTCTTGGAAACATACGTCATATCTAATGATAATTTAGTGTAGGTAGTGTAAGGTGGTGTAATCTCATAACCTATCATAAATAATCCTGACTGAAATCACTTGATTTCGGGCAAGGACATTGGGTGCGTCGTTTGTGTTCCCAGTAGTCATGCTTATTTTTTACATAATATCGCCCACTGTGAGCTGATGAAAAGCTATTGAGTTATTACGGTAGAGAACAGTTTCGTGTAGTTCTATCAACGAATGATTGAGAATCATATGTGTGCAAATCTGGCAAGTTCTGATTTGTGAAGTTAAAAGTATTGCGTTTACAAAATAATTGATATGGGGCGTGGCAATAACATAGTCAACTTCAAGTACACAAATTTATTTTTATTTATAGTTGTAATTAGTCAGTAAAGCTAGTGTGAATCATTCATTCAGTGTGTCTATCTATTTCGCCAGATCAGATATTGACATTTTGCCGAACGCCATATTACTATAGTCTGAACCGCATTGACCGTCGTGTAGACTTCTAGAAATGAGTAGAATTCCAGTCTTTCCGGCCTCCCGGCGAACCCCTTTCGGTTGAATACGAGTAATATCGGTCCGAGGTAATATCGGCCCGCCCGGCTGCCGCCACCTCCCCACCACGGACCCGGGAGAGAGGCGTGGAGTGCGGGCGGGCCGTGGGCGGTCTCCCATCCTAGGACTAGTAGGGGTAGTAAGTAAGTAGTACTAGTAGTAAGTACGGTAGGCTCTAGGGGAATTGGACGCCTTGAGCCTTTTACCAATTGAGCCTCCTGTCAGCGCGAAAACGTGGACGCCTTGAGCCTACCCCGTGGACGCCTTGAGCCTACCTCATTTTAGTTCTGAATAGCGGGTTAGGGTTAGAAAAGGGTTGGGTAAGGGTTGTATATATATGACTATAAACCAGTATAAGTACACTTTTCAAAGTTTTTTACATGTAGATGCTCAAGGAAGCCAAAATGGGGTAGGCTCAAGGCGTCCACAGGGTAGGCTCAAGGCGTCCACAGAAAGGCTCAAGGCGTCCAGGGCTCGAATCGTCCCGGGCTCAAGGCGTCCATGAACCGGCTCTAGCCTCTAGGCGTTGACAGGGTAGGCTCAAGGGTTGCGTTGACAGGGTAGGCTCAAGGCAACAAACATTGCAAAAACGAGAAATTAACATCTGTTACTTTCGGTAAATTAAAATATAACCTTACCAACTGTCTCACATATGTCTTCAGTTCAGGTATATATTAGTCATCTGGTGTGATTATAGTGGTATCTGGAAGCTACGCTTCATAACCAGTAGGTCTCGGTTTTCAGCGGGTGATGGACAGAATGTACGGGTAATTTTTTAATTTATGTCAGAACTTTAGAATCTATATCAGAATAATTTATGTAGGAACATCAAATAAACACCAGTAATTAGCTAAAGCTGTGCAAAAAACCGTTGATGAGTTCATATTTTGATTAACGATAGGCAACATATGATTATTTGTCAATGTTTGCTATGCGGTTCGCAGTGGATGCGCGAATGTCACCTCCCAAAAACCAAGCGTAGCGTCCAATTTACGAAGCGTAGCGTCCGAAGGGAAGCGTCCAGTATTCATTAAAGTTATTGTAATTGGCAGGAGGCTGCAGGGGGAGGGGGTTTGTCGGAAGGTATGAATGAGATGAAAACAAAGAACACAGACAGAAAAACATAATCAGATTTAAAGATATTTGAGGGTGACATTTCTATATGTATAACATGCAGATTCATCAAAATGTTATAGTCTTCTTATGCTTGTTTCCCTTTAGATTTTGCCATATAAAACACCCGTCACAAGGGTGACACAACTGATAAGGTGACAAAACTGACCCTTAACTTGAACATGGTATCAATTGGAGTATATATGACATAAAACTATTCGGTAATTATTAGAGTAGGCTACCGTTGCATTGTTTACAAAAATATATACATGATACTTGTTTGTTATTGACATTGACCATAACTTTATAGGTATCCTTATTTTTACCTTCTAAATTAATTATTTCCGGAGATATCACCTAAAATGTATGTGAAGGCCGGACGCGCATCTAGCCCCCGGGGTGCCGGACGCGCCAAGAAACCGGAAAAACTTGGTATCGACTCCTGCCTGTTGAGAATCGAGTTAACCTTGCCATTGGTGAATATCTCTTGGTCATAACCATTTCAGAAGTCGACATCGCCGCAGGTATGTGCTCGATGTCTGTGCTCATACACGGGGTTACGGGGACCCCACCCCCTGGGTCCGACCCCGATAGGTGCACGTTCCCAACTGGACGTGCGGTTATCAAAGGTAAGATCAATTCCTTTAATAACGCTAATATGAATTCCAGTGAATTGTGTAGCAGTTGCAACAACAACAAAAAAGACGATTTTTTTAAACTTTTCATGATCAGCAACGAAAAGAATAGAACATCTTTACATCCCCCTTATTTTGGAAACATCTTTTTTTTTTTTTTGCTTCAATAAGCAGTTTAATTCCGCATTTTTGGTTTTATTTTATAGTGTATTTAAGTCAGAAGACTGGTTATCAGTACTTTAAGGACTGTCAAAATGACCACCCAGCCCTCTTAAGCTTTTAAATGCTAGAGCACGTATATTATTGCAGTAGGGTTTCCCGTTCATCATGCCGTGTGGCCCTGTTACATTGTAGTATCAATCAAACAGTTGATTTTACATTCAAAGATCTATGTGCGGAACATGTCATCGCCAAAGAAAAACTTCATAGGAGAACTCATCGACAATATTCGATCTGAAGTGAGCAAGAATAAAGAAATGAAGGTAAGATATATGAACTTTTTGTTAGAATATATACATGTATGCCCATTTGTATTGACAGTTCAGATGAAATTTTCTTGTAGATCTTTTACATACAGTGATAACCCACAAAGGATTTATGAAAAAGCCCGGCATCTAGGTTAAGTTTTGTTTTCCGTCGATAGAATTTGGACGATAAACTACCCAAACAAACAAACAAATAATGATATAATCGGTTGAAAATGTTATTATACAGTAAGACCTATGGCAAGATCACTTACTTTTTGGACGCGTTGAATTCTTATCACTCTCACCATTTGTTTCAGGATAACCTAAAGAAATTTCGCGAAGAGGCAAAAAAACTAGACGAATCGGAGGCTTTACAAAAAGCAAGAGAAAAATACGTAAGTTAACCCAGAGTCAAGAATAATGTTATATCTGTGAAAGTCAAGGACTTTATTACTTTCCACTGAAATCTATTTCATGCCTATATATCAACCCTCAGTAATTAATTCAGATGCCTGCACTTATGTAATCTTTTGATATATCCTTCGAAGAATATTCCCGTAGATTTCACTCAACTGAAAAAAATCGCCAATTCGCACCTTATGTTTATATCATGTAATATATTTGTATACTTGTACATGTATGTATATTTATATTATTTTCAGCAAGCTATTGAATCGGAAACTGCGAAAGGTTCGGAAATATTTAAGAAAAGATTTGACGCTATACAAGAAAAAGTGAAGGAGGTAATGGTTATCTTTTCATCATTAATATAATATCTTTATATTAATTGACAGGTTGGTAGTAATCTTACTAGGAATAAACAGAGAAGTTAAGTCTGCATCAGACTCCTCTTCAAATCAATCTGCACACTGAATATTTCCAGCTGTATGATTGGCTAGGATGGTTAAAACTGGGCTGGTACCCTGCCATAGACTAGGGCCAAGTCCCTGATCAGCCACTAGGGGGCATAGTAGACCTTTTATCTTTACCCCAACTATAAACCCTGCATATTAACTTATTAATTATAATTTCTCAAAAGATAAGTGCATCAACTGAGTCCCGTTTGTGTTTTTTTAGACAATATCAGAAGCAGAACAATCTGATTATGGCAAGAAAGGTAAAGAATTCATCGGGGATTTGGCTGACAAGGCGACTAAGGCAGCTGAGACTGTGAGCAAGCAAGGAGCAGAGGTCTCCCAGACCAAGATCTTCAAGCAGGTTTCTGAGGTGAGTCACACGTGCATCTTTTACTAGATTATAGCACAGTGATAATATTTTAATCTTGAAGCCATTATTTTCTTTAACATATACATTTATATTTATTGTTTTTTGATGAACTATGATTGATGATGGTAAGATAAGGCTATAATTGATACTGTTTTCCATAAATAAAGAACAATTAACATATAGCGTGATGAACTATAATATTCAAACAAGGCACGCGGGTGGTAGAGACACTCCATAAATGATCCCAGAAGTAATCTCATCCGATTCTATGGCATGCAAGCATCCATTTGGTGGGTTAAAAAAGCATGCGTACCACCTCAGTGATGGGGAGTTAGCTCAGTCGTTAGGGCACTGGACTTGTAACCCCAAGGTTGTAGGACTTGATGGTTCAAGTCCCACCCCCAGTAGTGGTAGATTTACTATGGTGGGTGGGGAGTTAGCGCAATGGTAAAGAGCACAGGACTTTGTTCATTCAGGTCCCACTGCAGCCACTTTTCTCCTTCACCCCTCAGCAGTGATAGAGATACTGCTATGTCAAAGGCCAATCTTTCTCATACCACGTATATTTGGTGTGGGAAGCCGTGCTGGCTGGATAGAAGGAAGACAGGCCACTGAGCCTAAGACATCCTGGATAAGTAAACCAATCAAAAAACAAAAAAAAAGTAAAAGAACTCTCACCTCGGTAAATGTGCAGGTGTGAGATTTCTACCTGAATCCATAACATAGATTCGATCACCCTCTTGGTGTAAAAGAACCTTGAGAAAGTCTGGTAAGGACCTATAATGGTTGACTGGACGTTAAATCAAACCAAACAAACAAACCACCTCAGTGACACCTCAGATGTAGTTCACTAGAGGGGGAGCTGTGAATGCACAGTTTGTGTCCAAGTCCTCTGACAGTAATCAACAGCCCAGACTGTTATCCTCTTAGTTTGCCGTAGCAAAGCTTAGTATACCCCAGAACATTTATCAAGTATCAACAAAATAGTGCTATTGAATTGAACTCAATATTTGTGTAGAAAAATTTGTATGGCATTAACCATTAAATCTCTCCTTACGCTCCACTGCTTACACAGTTACCAGTGATTCAATGCATATCATCTGGGTTTTACGTAGGTATTTTTTTAAAGAGAATGAGGCTTGTGGATTATATTCCCTCCCTTATAGTATTAGGCCGTTAGCTCAGTGTTTAAAGCACTGGACTAGTAATCCCAGGATTGTGGGTTTAAGTCCCACGGCAGTCACCTTTCTCCTTCATCCCTAGCAGTGGTAGACTTAATGATATGTCAAAGGCCAGTCCATCTCATACCATCTCTATGTGGTGTGGGAAGTCATAGAACTCTCATCGGTAAATGTGTATGGGTGAAATTTCTACTTGAACACATCTCATAGATTTCATAACCACGCCTGTGGTGTAGAACCAGCATAAAAAGTTGGACCGTGAAATAATATGTATACCTTTAGGGTCTCCTGGGACGTTGAACAAACAAACAAACCAAACTTTGTTTCTCATCTTCTTCTTTTTTTAACTGATGTAGCTGAAAACACATTGGAAATTTAGAGGGAAATATATAATGAATCAGTAGCTATCGAATACTCGAAATACTTCTGTTCGTTTCCTTTTCCTGAAAAGAACCAATCCTAATTTTTGTTTTTTGACTTGGCTAAAACAGTATTGATATGTTAAGCTAAGTTGATGTTAACCTTTCTATTTGCAGGGAGTGAAAACAGTGAAGACTGAAATTAACGAAGTCGCCTTTTCAAAAGGCCGTTTATATAGAAGTCCAGGTAACGCTGTTAATGCATTCTAATATTATAAACTTCTAGAATGATGTGAATATCGCAGGTAAAGCTTTCACCATGCCACATTAAGAGAATATTCAATCTTCACGTCTGATCAGAGTTAAGATTCATAAAGCAGCTTTCACTATCAAAGATATATCACAAAATATAATCTGATCTTATACCCCTTAGTTCATACATACATTTCCATGAACATTACAGAGAAACTCCGTATGCGTGATGAAGGTACTTACAAACAAGACGAAGAGAAACCAGTAGAAGCCAATACGTAGGTAACATGATGAGTAGAAATGTAGCAATGTTGCTTTATCAGGGATAATTATCATTTCATCAAAATATAACGATACCTTCTGATAAATCTGTCTTATTGCTTAATAGAATAGAGAAGGGTTTGACAGGATGTTACGGCACCTAAATGAATCTCAGATTTATGACAAGACAAGTTCTATAGGCGTAAGGGTCAGTACAGTCGATGCTCTTTCTATTTTAATATTATCTAGAAGAAATATCTGGTTATAGTTGGATTTATATATCCAATTATCGTTTTCAAATCACATCGCATTCAGCAGCATTATTCAGTTTCCAGACATAAGCCAACAAGGGAGGAATTTCTTTGTTTTCACGACTTTTACGTATGTAAGTAACGATTAAGATAGGTTTATTGACCTAATTCGATTTTGTTGAATTGGGAAGCCAAAAAAGAGACGGACATATTTTCGGAAGGTCACTTTAAATTACAACTATATGTAGGCCATATAGAGCCAAATCTGATCCATAGTTTCCTCTATTCAGTTATATGTATGATGGTTAGAAAGGGTAAATAGATTCTGTAAATAGGCAAAATGTTTGTATTTATGTCTAGGGATGCCACCGGAATAGTGATGCACAAGGATTCTCAGTGGGCACAAAGCTGGCAGAACTTCAAGGACAACAATCAGTATGTCCACAGTAAGTGATGTTTTACATATTTCGTTGTCGACCATTTCATGTTAATAGATGGAACATCGGTGTCACAAACATGTTGATGGTTATCTTTTCATTCAAAATTACTTTCATTATTCAAAGACGGCAGCATTCCACATTTTTATCGAAATCCATTTTTTTTTATTTTCAGTACGTGATTTTTTTTTCAATGAAGCCCCATTCATGCCAATAAAACAGTAGTTGAGCCTTGCCCAAGATCCCTAGTCCCATGCCCCTGCCAAGACTGATGTTTTTCACATTTGCGCAGTCACTCTGAAGCCGAAAATTCCACCTGAAAAATATTTCTTGATTTTTTTTCTAACCCAATCTGACATCCTTGAATTATCATAACGTTATTTCTCATATCTAGACTTGATTAATAGCTTAGACTTACCTATCCAAATTGCAAAAAATATGCATTACTCTGTTATACGTCCCAAAACCATATTTTCTTTTCTTTTCAGAGATGTTTGATTTGAAGACCAAATATGACGAGAGTGACAATGCCGTAATCCGAGCAACGCGTACTGTTACCGACAAACTAACGGAACTGTTTGGTAAGTAACAAACAAAATCGTGTTTCATTGGTGCAAAGATACACAGATATGTAACTCTTTTTTCTTTTATTCCTACTCAGTAGTTGTATTCGATATATACCCCGTTATTTCTGGGCAGATGTTCGACTGGCCACCTATAGAACGTCCCCATTAATGTAAGCATATTGTTGTTCAAAACCATTTAGTAGCTGCCTTATCCATACTTCGAATCTAACATTGAGGAATGTTTTGGTTCAATAAGAATTTTGAACGGAGTTGAACTTCGTTTTGATTTGTGCGTTTTCGGACGCTAGAATGTATGGTATGGCTGTATTTCCGCCATGTTTTGTATAGGACATGTACAACGTCTTTCGTTGGTTGATCGTTGGTTATTATGCTCATATTAATAAAATTGCTCCTCGGGTGTAATTCTCCTTTAATTTGTGTTCAGGTGGAGTCTTCGCCAAGACAGAGATGTCGGAGGTTCTCACAGAAATCATTAAGATGGACCCCAACTTCGACAAGGAGCAGTTCATCCTCGACTGTAAATATGATATCATCCCCAATGTGTTAGAGGTACGGGCCCGTGTTCCTCTTTTCATTTATGGGTAGAAAGTGTACACTGAATTTTTATTACTGTAGTCTCTACTGCTTTCTTTAGAATATTTGGATATCGTAGGGTAATTATTTCTATTAGAAATAAAGATTATTCCTTTTATTATACGCACTACAAAATAACCACATGTATATTTAACTTCTTTTGCAATTATCATCCTTTATTCACTAGAATTACTAGTATGTTCATTCCAAACATCCTACAAAACTATATAAATTCGTAAAACCACAGTGATAAAATAGAATATATATATAACTTATAAGTATTCTTCTGTCATCTTGAATTATATTTCATACGTTGTTAAGCCTATTGACGAATGTGTATTTTTAAGTACAAAACTCAAGACAAGTGTATGTAATTTATTCTTTTCTAGGCTATTCTCAGAGGAGAGGTTGAGTATCTCAAAGACTGGTGTCATGAAGCGGTAAGTAAACTAATTATGCTCTGCAATTTACTGGAAATTTCATTAATATCAGAGAAAAAATAGTTAGTGAGCCCTTAGCGATTGCCGTTTGAAGTCTTTTGTTCCATAGAATATTTTATGGAACAAAATACAGCAAATGGAATCGCTACTGGTTCACTCATTATACACCTAGAATATACATTTTCTTATTATACACCTAGAATACACAATGGAAATGCCATCTTATGTTCTTGCGAAGTACACTACGGGCACAGTACACCCGAACATTCACCACGTCTCAGTGAGCCTGAACATTATTTATACTACACCCTAGTAGCGGGTAGTATTTCATAGAAGTCCGGGCATAGGTGTATGAATAATGTGTATTTTAGGGGTAAAGTAGCATCCTATTTACCGAACTGTCATTATATCTAAACTATGAATATTATCTACATACATCCATACTTGTTCTTGCCTACACTTTAGGTAACATAGATGAGATGAAATATTGGTAAACAAAAAAAAATTATATACCAACTAATTTGATATTTTATTTCCAGTGCTTCAACGTAATAGCCCAACCCATTCAACGGGCCAAGGAAATTGGCTGTATATTCGACTCGAAAATTCTAGATATCAACAATGTAGATGTGAGTATTACTGGTAGAACCCCGAATTCCGGGGAAACGTAGAACTCATCACTTTCAGTTAAACAGTAAAGGTTGACATCATTCTGATCAACCTAGTGATAAAATGATTATAATTCGATTGTATTGTGAATCTTATACTTATTCGATGAAATAAAATTCATAAAGACCAGGGCAGCACAGGTTGGAAGGAAATACTGATATGTAACTTTTTTTGTGTGTAGATTGTGGCTGGAAAGATGATGGAACAGGGGCCGGTACTCGTCATCAGCTTTACCGCCCAACAAATCATGGTCATCAGGGGGTCCAAGGGGAACGTTCTAGAAGGTGATCCGGTAAGTCGGCTTGTCATATCTCCATTTTCGCTTGATATGACAACTAGGTACTATGAAATAGTGGTCCCATGAACCCCTGTACGAGTATTGACATGATCAATTGTATATTTGTTCATAATTTCTAGTATAATCAAGAAATAGTTTTGAATTTACACGAATTTCAATCGTTGCTTGCGGACTGCACGGTAGCGGCTTAAAATATATCAATAAAAGCTTTTTTAAGCTAGCGCCACCTAGAGCCAGGTGCACTGGAATAAAATATCTCTTTACGATCCACTTGATTATCAGTTAACGTATTCATCAGAACATGTGTCTATATAAAGGAATTTAGAATCCTGGACAGAATCAAAACGAGAAACGCAGTTGAATTAGATTATCGATTAATTTGTAACTTTATATTTTTGCAGGAGAAGGTACTGCGAGTATTTCACGTGTGGGCGTTATGCCGAGACCAGAGCATCGTCGACCCCAAGGCTGCGTGGCGCGTAGTAGATCAGTCCTCTACTCCGGCTGAACAATGGGTCTGATCGTGTGTTATATAACAAACAAATAGACCCAGTATTTTATTTCATCCATATTCATTAATCATTCATGAATAGACCAGGACATATTATGCATTTTCCTGTTTTGAATGTTAAGATATTACTATTCAGTAATAAACAGTAACCGAAAAAAGTGGAATGGCCCAAAATGGGTGATATTTGCTTCTGTGTAACAGATGTTTCGAATTCATTTCGGTTAGATTGGGTAAATTGAGAGTCCTGTTTTAGTTGTTAGAGCAAGCACCTTAATTTTTGTTTCCAAATTCATGATGAGGTTCGCTTACATCTGTCATCATCTCCATTGATTTGGTTGAGGCAAGCATTTCTGGCAGTGCCTTTTGAGTCTTGGTTGAATATTAAATATAGGAAATCACTAAATGTAACGACCTTGCTTGAAGAAATGTAGGATTTTCATGAATGTAACATTACATAATGTCTGCCTATAGACGTGTTATTTAATGCTTTTGAAAAGAACTATGTAATATGTTTATATTGCAGTAAAGCCCAAGAACTATTAAAAACTCAATTTTGTTGAATCTTTTGTTAACAAAAGAGGTGACTCATTTTTCAGGAATGCATCTCCCAGGTATTGGATTTTTTTCTAGGAATTCCTGACTTGTTATGTCCTAAGGGTAATTTTTGAGGTTGTTGTAAATCCGAGGAGAAAATGGTGGGGTAGGGGTGGTTAAAATAAATCAGTACAAAAAGAAATGAGTTGAGGCTAGAAACTCGCTAAAAAAAATCGGCTAGTCAAGTCAGAGCCTCCTGCGATAGTGACAGTTGAATGATCGAATCAAAACATTAAAATGGTGCTGTGTCATACCAAACATCGATCAGAGTTGTTGATTGTTAGTTTGGAGGTTGCTACTGGAATAATCATGGTGGTTTCCATAACAGATTAGTGTCTATAGATCCAGGCATACTATACACTTAGCAGTTTCAACATTTGTGTCTCGTCAAGGCCCAACTTGAAAGGAACATGAGATCGGTTATGGCCATCTCCTCTGTTGGAGATGTCTCAAAACCTACTAGTCTTGTGACTAGTGGGAATTATTAGTCATTAATATGGAAATCGAGTATTAATTTAATTTTAGGACTAAAATTAAATTCCACGAGTTTTAATTCTAAAGTGTGCTAATGTGGTTTGACCTGCAAACAAAGACAATATCAATTGATCCTTGTTCACACCAATAAAACGAAAGTTTGAACTTCCCAATAGACCATCAGCTCCATGCTGTGGCCCACACTAACATATTTTCCACATTTTCTCGGTCTCTCAAATTCCACATGAAAAGTATTTCCACTTTTTTCTGACCCCCAACTGACACGCCTGTAAATTATTTCGAAACATGCCTGATTCCCTGTATATTGCAATAGGCATGTATGTAGATGTACGTGTATGATTGAACATAAGTTGAGACGATATCCTGCTGATTTGCCCATAACTAATGTAAAATCAAATTTGAGATACCTAAAGATCATGGAATATCTTAAGATCAGAAACTAATTTCTAAATCTCAGCCAATTGTAATAAAGAATAGGTCTTGGTAAGGGATTTACTACTTGAATTACAGACCGCAAGTCTAACCGTTTCGCAGAAGCATGTAATAATTCCACTAGTTATATTAAACCCCTCCGATTGAAAGTGTTCGTTATCTTTA
Organism: Alentia gelatinosa; assembly: GCA_950022655.1. Taxonomy (NCBI): domain Eukaryota; kingdom Metazoa; phylum Annelida; class Polychaeta; order Phyllodocida; family Polynoidae; genus Alentia; species Alentia gelatinosa. The sequence continues at coordinate 42,161,340 of OX465583.1, read as the reverse complement.
ATAACTCCCAAGTTTATGAGTACGGAGAGCTTTGACCCTATAAGCTCGAGTGATGCCTGGATGTACTCCCACAGAAATATCGAATGATGCCTGGAGACGTCATTTTCTGAGATTTACACAATCATTCTGTTGTAATACAGAAAAAATACCAAATGGGGCCAATAAACACGTCCCTTATTCAAGTAGTAATGTAATCGGAAGCCTTTTCTGAACGCTAACAAACAAAAATAAGCAACATTGGACATTCCCAATGAAGGAAATACCCCTGTTGCCACTTATTAGAGTGTGCATACATACGCTATTCATCTAGAGGTTAGAGTTATCTTATTGAACTTCAAGCGTGCTTCCAGAAAACTATCGCTTCACCTTCTGCATCTTATTCACCGTGATAGTGAGAACAGAGCAGGGAGCTCGTTTCTCCGGGTCTTAGAGGCCTGCCCAGCTGACCATGACCAATCACTCAAGACCAAAATACCTCAAGACCCACCGGTGCTTGATATGTTTGAATCCAAGACAGGCAGTTTCAGACATGGCAAGTTCACTGGGTGCAAGTGGATTACAAAAAACTATCCATTGACTGAATGTAACCCAAACCTTTAAATTGTTATTCATTTATAATTGCACATTCATTCCTCAATGATGAACAGACTATTTGATCCGAGTTTCAATAATATTACCATATTTATGGAAGAGCACTATGAGCAAAGAGGACTCTTCATTGAGAACTCTACATTGAGTACTTGAAGGGTTCTGCATTAGAAAAAATGGGACTTTGTCTTCCTTCTGTGGTGCCACACCATGGGTTGATCCACTCATACCAAGGATCCCACACACCATGCCAGACTACAACAAATGCCAGAACATCTGTATTTGCTTGTCAATAATACTGCTACCAGAAACAGTGAAGGTCCTGCAGGATCCTGCATGGGAGCCTGATGATTACCAACCGATGGCACATATCAAGAAAGCAGTTGCTGCTGGATATTTGAATATGAACAACCAAGTCTCAATAAGTGACTTCAGTGAGAATTAGGTTCTAGATAGTCAAGCTTTATGATTGATTAAATATGGGTGCATGAGAGATGGGGGCTTCCAACATGTCTGCTAGCTGCCAACTACAACCTTGATTTGGTGGGGGTTGCATCCCTGATTTTGGGTTAGAACATTAGCAGAATCTTACAACTATAGAGACTAGGAGCATCAACTCAAACTGCCATCCTAGCATCGTATAGTAGTGAAGCCAACTTCAGCCAGTTGGCATTGTGCTTGGTGCTATCACACTTCAAGCATTTGCCTGTGTCTGTAAGTAGAACCTCATATCAACACTAAGTCTAGGGTCAGAGAGTAAGACATTACAAACGAGTCTTGTATGAACTTGGAAGTGGGGAATTTCCGAGAGTGTCAGTAGGAAAGGCTTTGTGCTGGACTTTGAAACTTGTTGGCAAAACTCACATGAGGCTATAATAAGATTTGCAATGGCCCCAACAGCTGAAATAAGGTAAATACAGTAGAACCTCACCTAGCAGATATCCCGGGTTAACGGATACCTTTGCTCGGAACGGTTCCCTCTATTAAAGGTTTATTTTAACCCCCCGTAAGCAGACACTTTGAAAGTGGAAACTTTGACACGGAACGGAGGGTGCCCACTTACACCTCCATTTATTATCATTTTCACATCACAGGCCACCAAACCACCCATTTTGATCTAGATGTATAATGCTTGCCCAGTGGAAGAACTGCCTTCTTGGCAGAACTGGTGTCACTTTTGCCTGAATGAAAAAAAACATATATGTGGGGTTCTACTGTATCTCAATGATTTTTAGATATATAGTAATGAAAAAACTGTAAACCTGTGTCTATATAATCTTCTGATTCCTTATTTGTATTCCCTATGATTATTCAACAAATATAATCAATGATCCCCAATATTCAAAACATGAGATCTGGATCTGTGCAGACTTTACTGTAAACTCAAAGCTGACACACTCACATAACTATGGTATATTGAAAGCGTTCTTAAAAAATTACAGGACTATTTATGCCACGTACAAATGAAACATTTGTTAAGAAAAACTATAAAAGCACTTTGGACCATTTCTACAATTTGAACTATCATCTATCTGACCATGTTCTAATTTATTGTATCAAGAAGAAAAAAAGAGAGAAGCACCCAAGGATGACATATGAGGTAAGAGATATTAAAAAGATACCTACCACAGAATATGCCCAAATCATGAATGAGGCTAACAACACTGTTGACTTAGATAACCGTGAAATATGTGACATGTTTGTAAATAACTTGGAGCTGGAGATGGAAAATAAATTTCCGATAAATAAGCGTACAGTATGTAGTAATAATGGAACTCCACTTCCACAACCTCTAACTGTCAAAATTAATCAAAGAAGAAACCGCTTGCTTAGACTGCATAGAATGAGTAAAGATCATGAAATTTTGTTGAAGCACTTCAAAGAATACGACAGTTAAGAAATCAAATAAGACGCGATATTCATAAGAATAAAGCGTGCTTGATTCATAAGAATCTAGAAGCAAATCGGCTTCATCCATTTAAATTCTGGAGAAGGTTGAAAGACGTTTGGGAACCTAAACAGCTAGTAAGTATTGGTACTGGATCTAATGATGAAGTTGCACTTCATACTAAAGCAAACAAAATTAAAGTCTACTTCTCTGAAATAGGGCATCAAGTTTCTAAGCCTGTAGTGAGTGTACCTGGAGTAAATACAATGAACAGTCTATTAATTATAGAGGGACCTGTACCAGTTGTCAATACTACCGAAATGGAAATAAATAAGATAATTCAAAATCTCGGCAATGATAAAAGCACAGGAATATATCTCGTAAAAACAGGTATTATAAAGATAATACTTTTAAGCCGAGCTGATATTCTTGTCAGCCTTATAAACAAGGTGTTTAGTATGGATTATTTTCCTGATTGTATAAAATATGCATTTATCACGCCTATACCGAAATAGAGTTCACTTGATGACTTTGGAAATTGGAGGCCGATTTCGGTTTTGTCTATGCTATATAAGGTCTTTGAGAAAATTTTATATGCAATACTACTTGACCATATTGAAACCAATAAACTAATTAGTTCTTGTCAATAGGGATTTTTACCGAAAAGATCAACGGTACAAGCTATCTTTAAAATTACAAACGAGATATTAGTGGGACTAGACCTCAAAAAGGTTGTGGGTACAGTGTTTATTGATAAGAGGAAGGCATTCGACAGCGTAGACCACAGATTAGTGAAAAGTAAATAAAAAAATGTTTGGACTAGGAGACTCCCTCTATTCCATACTTGCACACTATTTGGATAATTGAAAACACGCCACAAGACTTAACAGTGTTGTCTCTGATAGTCATGAGGTTACGGTTGGAGTCGCCCAAGGCTCAGTGCTAGGTCCCCTCTTCTTTATGATATTATATTCATAACACAACCAAAGTTTATCCTCAAGTAAAATAATCCTTTATGCAGATGACATTGTACTAAGTAATGTAGGAAATACCCAATTACAAGTAACAACCAGACTAGAAAGTGATTTACAAGAAATAGATGACCGGACGAGAAAAAATCTACTTGCTATAAATTACTCAAAAAAAGTCTTTGTGGTTTAGCAATAAAAGAAATGTTAATCTCAACCAGATGTTAGTAATAGGTAACACTCAAATAGAACATGTATGTAACGGTCAATAAAAATTCAGGATTAGTATTGGACCATAAATTAAACCTGAATCAGCAATTTAACAAAATTGTCTCAGATTATAGTATAAAGCTTTTCAAGTTCAGAAAAATAAGTATTTACCTAAACCTGGACACCCGACTGAAGATTTTAAAACAAATGTTATTACCAATCCTTGAATACTCAGATGCAGTTTATGAGCTTATGGGAAACACAAAGCTTAAGAAATTACAAGTGCTTTTAAACAAAGGGCTTAGGGTTGTACTAGGCAAACGTCTAGCTATGGCATTATCAATAGATGAGTTAAATGAACCTTGCAAATTATGCAAGCTTATGTTAGAAGACACGCTCATGCCTTGTCAATAATCAAATGGTGGAGCCAAGACAGTGAGCATATTTTTGAAAATGAGAGGCAACAGACTAGATTACATGCGGAAAAGATCAAACTCAAAATAAAGAGACCTAATACTTCAAAGTACCTGCATTCAACAATGTATCGAGGAAAGCTTATGTGGGATAAGCTCCCTACTGAGTTGCAAAAAAAAATTCGAAAATACTGACCATTTTAAAATACTGGTAAAAGAATGTGTACAGAAGAATTTGGATGTAGTCCAGGAATATATCTGATTGTGTATATATATATTTTTTTTTTTTCTTGAATGGTCTTTGGTCTTGTTCAGTCTGTGTAACAAGTGTCTTTGCTTTATCAGTTTTAAGGACACATGAGTAGAAGATTCTTCAACTCAGGCCCTAGCCCCCTTCTACTCATTCTAATGGCAGGTTTTAAGCTGAATGAGCAATGGGTACTATTTTTGTGTATGTCTTTGGTATAACTGGACTGGGGTTTGGGCCCATGACCTCCCATGCTTGAGGCAAATACCACTACCACTTAGCCACCGAGCTTGGTTATATGACTGAATGTAACTGGGTTTGTTCTAAGGTAAAGAAGGAAAGCCTTATTGAAAAAAAGGCCAAATCATTTTAGCCTCCTATGTGCTTTTACCCTATTCCTATGGGGGGTGGGGGAGGGGTACATTTTTGGGGGGTTGGAAATAACGGGTCAATAAACATGAAACTTTCTTAGAATGTAGATATACTGTATTTGATATGGAAGGTGAAATAGAAAATGGTTTTAAGTATCACGTGTCAGGTCATGTGATGCAAAGATCAAAATGTTCACAATAGGCCTATATACCCGGCCTCTAGCGGCGTTCACTGGCACTAGTCCCCGGACCCATGACTGTACCTTGCCGTGGGTACCCGGCGCAATAGGGTTAAGGCGATGTCTTGGAACAGACATTTTTATTTAGTTTATTCAAACCCGCTAAACAGGACACCCTGCTTAGAACGGAGGGTGTCCCTTTAGGTGGAGTTTTACTATACGTTAAGTGATTCTCTATTCAAATCCAGCCTTATCAGAATTTCTGCCAGTACCAGACCCAGGTTCCTACAACCGTACGGGTACACCCTCCATTCCTAATCAGTGACCCCTGGCGTGGGGTATTCCCTTACACAAGTTGAAATCAAACATAGGGGGAAGCATTCCCAACAAGGGTGATCACTTACATGGGGTGTCCCTTAAGCAGGGGTTTAATGTTATAAGAAAATATTTAGTCTTGCTCAATTTGGTTGGTGAATACAACTAAGCCCCAGTGTATTATGGGACATCTGAATAAAGTCCACATAATAGATTTGTACATCATCTAGGCCCATATGGACAAAGATATTGAAAAGTCTGCCCATATCTGTCTTGAGCACTTCCTGGTGATATTCTACGGTAGTGGTCCATTGTTTAACGTTTCTTTTGTGCAACATATCGTTTAACATGTCTCATACAAAATATCAAATTTACGTTTGGAAACATCTACACTTGGTGGTTGTGGATTCGGTATTCACTAAATATATGTATATGGGGGCTTCAATACAAATGTTTCCGTTCAAGGCCAGTCAACGGTGAGTTCCTAGTTAGGCTGTCGCTCGGACAAACACGGCCGTGTCCGACCTCGTGCCTATATAGGCAAACAGCAATCGCACCTCGAGTGTGAACGGTGGGTGTGTTTGCAAGAGTGTTGTATTTTGACAGATTAAACTGCTGGAACAAACTAGGGTATTGTACTAACAATGGAATCCAGCGATTGCACATAGATTTTTTAAAAGGGCTCAACTACAATCAAGGGGCTACCTAAATGCCACCACCAGTCTAGTGTTCGTATTTCTCTGGTTTCGGAGGTATATGATAGGATGTTCCAGTTTCCCTACATAATCTCTGATTGTTGACGGCTGGGTGGAAGGTGGCTACTAAGAGGTTCACTTTCAGATCCTCTCCAGGATCAGTGTCGTGTGTTGTCTAGTTGTCACTGGTGCTTGTGTGGTCCAACAAAGGCTTGAAATCTTGCACCAATTTATCCACACCCCAATAAGATCTCTTTTCCTTCGGGTCTCAAAATAACACGGATTTGCACCATCAAGTTGATTAGTTTTACGGACATTCAACAATTTTAAGTTCTTTCCAGACTTTCTCAAGGCTCTTTTACACCACTAGGGTGATGGTCGAATTTATGTAATAAAATCTCATCCGTAAGTGAGAGTTTTACTTTCCACACAATAGACATAAATAATCACTAAGACATTACAATCGCCCTCACATGGGTGTTCTTCCTTCGGTCGTCTCGTAACATGTTTTAAAGCTTATATAAAGCAAATAAGCTCTGTTAATTAATTCTAAAAATTAGGCCCCGCCCACAAGCATGTGTGGATCGGGGCATACAGGTGCATACATCGGGTGAGGTGTAGGGTACGGTCGCAACCAGCTGACCAGGCCTGAACCACCTATATAACCATTCTGAGCATTGTGTACGCTTCACTGACTCTCTGAATCTCAGTGAGAACACATACACCCGGCTGTGTTTAGTAGGGTGAGACTGGAATACACAACTACACAACATGACACATTGTTAGAGTGAGTATGATGAGTAATACCTTTTAAGTTAAACCTAAGAGTTATAGATTTGGATTGGGCAATTATACTGTATAAATCTGTATGTATTTTACCGGTGTATGTAGAGCAATGCCTGCCTGTCACTGTGTGTGTGACTGAACTGTGGGAGCACATGTATGTGTGTCTGTCACACACAATGTCGACCTGTGTGATTCTCTGTGTGCATACTATCTGTATGATCTATATTTTCCTATCTGTGTCTGTGTATCTGTGCCTGTCTGGTTATCACTCTGAATAAGTTCCACAATTCCTCATATTGAAGGAAATAGTTACTCTAACAGGTAACCCACCATGGCCGACCTCTTACCTGTAGTGACCCATGCATATGAATGAGCTGTACACCCCCTCCTACCTGCCTTATATACCCCCCCACTGGCCCTGCTGCTGACCTGACTGGTAGCGACCGCTCACCCACAAACAGGCCTGTACTCTCACTGTGTGAGGGGCGGGTCTTTATTTTTAATGAATTTCTCAAGACTCATTTCTGTACTTCAGCTTTAAGTTTGGTAACGAATATACATGACAAAACGGGGCAGGACAGTACATTGAAATACGTTTCTCCTGGATATGGAGACACTGCCTATGATAGCTCTTCACGAGCACCCTGCTTCACTTAGCGTCGTTGTCTATTCTAAGTTACCTGGTACTCGGAACATGTATTTATATAGAAGAGGTGTACTTAAGTTACCGAGCACTCAGTATTGATGTGGGGCCTATTGAATAATCTAGGATCGTACATGAAGATTCTTTCTTGTACGTCAGTAATACTCTAGGATGATATGGGTCAACTTTATTCAACACTTATGGAGGACCTTTATGGACGACTAAGACTGTCTAAGCAAACATAAATATATATAACAATAACCCTTTTGCGAGGTACATTATTGAGACGTGGCTATAACGCTTCTATCAAAAGCCCAAAAGAAATAAAAGGAACTTTTATGAGGTACAGAAAAGGGTCTTCATGTACGATCCGAGATGGTTCAACGGGCCCTAGCGGTCTTAACCACTGAGCGTATTTTAGAAAATAATGCAAATTTATTTGCACGCAAGTGTCGACAAATTGTCTATTGGTCGGACTCTTTAAGGAAATTCCTGGGAACATTTAGAATCTATTTTCTGTTCTGGCATTTTCTTGACGATCATCACACAAGTGCCAATTCATGCGTATGAAGGACGTGCTCGTCCAAATTATTTCTCCTTGTGAGATGCTTTTAATACGATCAGTTCAATCATATCGCTGTTTTTATGGCTATTTGAAATTGCAGTTTATTAAATTTTAACACAAAATACTTTCATTTGTCGAGATATACATCCTTAATATTTGGATAGCTCTAGACGCTACTATATTGGCATTTCCACAGGTAGTGTAGCATTATGACACGATTAAGAGTTCGAAAGGGTATTTAATCGCGATTTTCTAATATTTAGTTGGAAACTGCAAGTTATTTAATTCAGTCTAGATACCAGCAGTTTTCTCTGGGGCTTCACCTAAAACACTGAATTCTTGATTTTTCACCTAAGTAAAAGTCATCCAATTTACTTATAACGCCAGCGTTATTTATAAAAATGTCATCAGGTTATCAAAAGCCTGAAAATTTATGTATTCTTCAGGACACTCTCATAATTTCTAATTACCTTTCTTTTTGTTGCATTTGATTGAACGATATGTAATTTTACCTTTCACGCTTTGGCGTGTGACTCATCTGTATCTTCTTTAATGTTAAGTAAATCTCACGAACTGACGTAGTGACTCCTTCATGTATGGTTTATAGACAGTGAACCATAACTCTGGACAACTTTTCTTTTGGGATATTTATTTATTCTTTGTACATTTAAACGCGTGGTGTTCTATATCCCTGGACGTTGGGTTCGGTGACCTGAAGACCGTGGATCTCGTTGAAGTCCTACAGATAGACAAGAACAAAAATTCAAGATATTGCAATACCATACACAATAACCGCAAGACAAAATAAAGAAGCTGGAATGCGGTGTACCAGAGCTACTTCGAATTCTGATCAATAAATACATATAACAAAGTAAGTACACTGAAAATATAGAAACTTAAGGTTTCTATCAATAGTGCGATTACTATTACTGAAGCATCCAGATATTCTTCCCCCCCCCCCTCTCCAATCTTCGGATATTCTTATATTGTATCAAATAAAGACCCAAATTACAATCCCTGTAAACTTCTTCAGGTAAAATTGCAGCAGCTCTGTTTTTCAAATTACCCTAACTTCGCCCATCGGAGAAGTGGGTACCTACTAGCAGAGGTAGTTTCATGGAAACATACAAATCAATGAGCAAGGTTGCAAATTTCGAAAACGTATTCAACAGATACCGTGCACACTAAGACAAATTGGTAAACTATCACGTGGTCCTGAGTAACAGAGTTGAGGCTTTGGGCTTACAGGAAAAATGACAAACAGAAGGATATTCCAAAAAAAAGAGACACACGTCTTTTGGTCACTAACGTGACCTAATACATGATTTCTCTATTCACGGGATTCATACACGTCTCAAGATGTGTTAAGGTGTAAAACACTATAAACCGAGCCATACACCGATAAAGACCTTTAATATACAGTAGGCAAAATACTTCATCCTGTAGCATTTAGATGTATGAAGAATATTTTTCGTGAACGATCATAATAAGGTTACACTTACCAGCATTTTCAACATCTCCTTTGTATCTGGGTCGACTTCGATGATATCTTGCTCGATGGCAGAAATCTAAAACACGAAATGTAAACAAGTTATTTTCTTTTCAACACTTTTTCGAAATCAAGAGCTCCTACATTTTACTGTTTTTGTTATTATTCTTGTGAATATATGGCATAATTGTATGACTAACTCACACGCACCACGTAAAAGCAGGGATGTTAGTTGGGCGTAGATTAAAAAGGGTAGAAATAATTTTCTTGTGAAATTTACTGACTCAGAATGACTGAGAAAGGTTTGTTCATTTGTGGTTCAACGCTCCAGGGGACCCTGAGGGTATATAGGGAACTGAGAAATGTAACAAGCACACAAGTGTTGGTCATGGAACGGAGCTGACGGTGGATGAGAAGGCTCAATCCAGTTTGATTGCCGTGAATTGGGCACAATCTATACTATCTTTGTTCAATACAAGAAAAAAGGTGTTCATATACTGGAATTAAACAAGTTTTTCCTTGGAAAAGTGAAACACTACCATCTCTGTGGAATATACATTGCCTAAACCCTTTAGACAATGCTAGAAATATGATATCTTGACCCATGGCACATGTGGCAGTCAGAGAATTATATATATATTTCAAAAATGAGTACTCACCTCGGGTACGAAGTTGTCACGACGTTCTCTCTCCTCCTCCTGGAGTTTGATGGAGATGCCGCGGACTGGGCCACGCTGGATACGCTTCATCAAATGTGTGACGAACCTGGTGAAAGTTAAACACGCACATTCACTTTTGCATGCTAAGTACTCCAATCAAACTTCATAACTTGCAGTAATGAAAATCACATTCGTGTTAATGATTTAATTTGGCGACCTACTTCCACACTATCTTTTACCATAAGTCAGATTGACCCACAAAGTGTATAGTGAAGTTTGGGTACTTAAACGTAATATATCAGACACTATTTGTAATACATACAACAAGAGAGAAACTTTACACTCATAACTCGTTTGACAGCATTTAATCATATAGGTTCTATGTCAGAAAGACTAAGAACCTTCTAAAGCGCATGCCATAAGACAGCGACATCTATCGCAGATTCTCACTGTTCCGGTCGACGATTACAATCGAGAACAATAATGTTGATGTCTTATACCCTCATACAGCAACATACCGACTCTTACCGATCACACCTCTTATATTTATTGCCTCACAGAGCAGCCAAATTGACTGCAAGGGCTACGCCAGGCTTGGCCATGGGTGGGGAGGTAGGCCTTAGTAAACAACGTCGTGCAGAGGTGTGATCGGGAGAAATTGACGTGTTGCTATCTTATAGGCTGTAACGATTATTTCTCAACAGTAAATCAAGAAGGACAATAAGAGGGAGGACTAGTATTGTTTGTTTGGTTTGATTTAACGTCCAGTCAGCCATTATAGGTCCTTACCAGACTTTCTCAAGGTTCTTTTATACCACAAGGGTGGTGATTGAATCTATGTGATGAATTCAGATAGAAATCTCACCCCTACACATCTACTGAGGTGAGAATTCTTTTACCTCCCACACCACATAGACATAGTATGAGAAGTTTGTTTAACGTCCAATTTGTTCAATTTGACTTAGTATGAGAAGGATTAGCATTTATCATAGCAGTAAATCTACCACTGCTGGGGTGAAGGAGAAAATTGGCTGCAGTGGGACTCGAATCAACAAACTCCAGTGCTCTTTACCACTGAGCTAACTCCCCACCAGGGTCACTTTTGTTATGCTTTCATGCTAGCATGTCTGGTCTGCACCAAGAGGAGGCCAGGCGACCAACAGGGTGAACAGATTGGCAATTGCTGTCCACCCCAGCAGACTGGATGACTAGTAGTCTGACAACGAACATCTAGCTAGACAAGCACCATGTAGCTGGTTTCTCAAACTATGATATTTGTTCCTTGAATTGTATTGCTCTGTATGAAGACAGGTCAGCACGACCCGCCCCACAATCACCTGGTCACAAGGTCCCGTCAGTGAAACACCCGATTCCCGTCATATCTCCCTTCTCAACCTGTACCCACACAGACGCAGCAGCAGAACCGGGTATGGCAGCCACATCTTCCTTCACCATCTTGTTGTAGAATGGCTTTTAACTATCCTTAACCCTACCCCTAACCTAGTTGGAGAGGCTCTGACTGAGTGGTGCTCAGAGGCAGACATTTCTCGGACTACACCTAATCATGCAATGTACATGCTTTCACCCATCCCAGTGCTGTCCACAGGTGCAAGTGGTGTAGGCGGCCAATCCCTGACGGGGAAGAGTGCGACCGAATGACTGTGGGGCAGGTGATAGTGACATACCCCTCCATATAATGGTATCTTTAATAATTCAGAGATGTCAGTTGGGTGTCAGGATAAAAAGTGGAAATATTTTTCATATGGAATTTACTGCCTCAGAAAGACTGAGGAAAAACATCAATGTTGTCTGGGACTGCGAGTGTTTGGAGAGATTCAAACCAGTCTTATTGCCATGAATCATGCATTTATACAGCTTTGATAAGAAAATTTCATTTCTGATAATTATGATTCAATGGCTTCAGCTTACATGCGGGACAATCCAGTAACTGCTAGTGAGTAGACTTCAATTAGTAGACCCATTTACTACACACAGCTTAGCCAGTATACCCGGCCCTGTACAGGGCCAGGTAGACTTCCTTTGCCATAGAGCCCACCACCGGGTCGTCATTTCTCAATGACCACCATCTGACCTTTATAAAAACAAAATTGAAGCGATTAATATGTACGAAGCGATTAATATGTACCCATTTGTCTTCGCCAACCTTCAAAATAGCTATCTCTTACTATATAACTGCGTATTAGAGGTAGTTTTCCAGTCGATCTTGACTGGTTCTCAAATCCAGCCTTTTTGTTAAGTTTTCCACACTGGTTCCCTAACTGCACAGTGCCTCGCCTAACAATATAGGATAGCTGTTCACCCCTTAATAGAGAGCAGGGGTGAATACTTTACCTACACACAGCTGAAAGGATAGGATCAACAAACAACTCTTTCCTTTGGGATTGGAGGGTCGTAGACTTGTAGCTATAGACATGAACCCACATATCAAGGAATAAAGATATCCATATTAAAATGTATTTTTTTTTTTCCTTCCAGAATCAGCATAGTGAACGGACGTTGCCTCGTCTTACTTCTTGAATGTATTATCTTGAAGACTTGACTACCCATGTCCTTGTGATTTGTGCGACAGCTGTAATTCACGTTCAACAAGGGACGCTATTTAAAGTATTGGGAACCCAGATCGCACAAAAATGGCAAACTGATACTTACCCAGCGATCTTGTTCCTAAGCTTCTTGCTGGGGATGATAGCGATTTCCTCGCATATCCTCTTGTTCGTGTGGAAGTCGAGGGTAAGACGAGTGTAGTATTTCTCGATGATGACCCGAGCGGCCTTTTTGACGGTCTTGGTCCTCACACGACCCTGGTAAACAACACGAACACATTTAGTACAGCGATAACTTCAGATAGCATTCATAAAACATGGATGATATTTGCTCGTAACGCAAACAGTCATAACAACTAAAAGTTAATGTACCGAACATCAGAATCACTTACTGACACTGACACTTGACAGAAGCTGTACCGCCACTGTCACCGACAACAACATTGTTGGTGCCGCTCACAATCCGATATCATGTAGTTTTTTTAGTATAAATGATAATGATTTCAAGTACAATATATATAGAATGGTCAATTTTAATACTAGTAGTTCTACCGATGAAATGACGGATTGTTTTGATCACAGTCTGGCAGAACAGAAAGCAAGGTAAACACCGAACATGGGCTGGATCAGCATGGATGGCTCAACTAAACAAGTCTATTTCTACTAAATCAACGAATATATCTAAATAATAAAAAGGTTACCATAATGCCAAAACTATATACAACTAATTCCAATACTAAAATTTGTCATCCATTCTATAAATTCATAGGATGAAGGCAGATTTTTAAAACACATTTATATGAGTACATACCATTTTGGTACTGTTAACCGGAAGAGGGCTTGGTAGGCAAAGGGCTGCGGGAAGCAAAGATCTTGATTGGTCCTAAAATGCGAGGAGCGCTCTCCAAGCAGATTATGCTGCAATGGCCCTACCAAAGGCCCTAATACCTGTGCTCTGAGAGTGACTACTAAAAAGTGCTTGAAGACCAACTTATGCTGCCAGTCGAAGCCGCTAGCTTGGAAGACATTCTATAGCCATATGCGTAAATGAATTATAAGAGAGCAGATATAGTATTGAATGGAACTTATATTACACGCCATCGTCCGTGAAATATCAGTGTATGGCTGGACAAACAATTCTTGCTACCATGCATGGAGAGTGTATATTTCACAACTTCCGGCCAGCGTGTCGTCGTCTGCTGCGCATCGAGGATTTGATGTGTGGAAAACACATTATATCGTATCGTAATAAAGATATAACATGGAGCCCTCTATTGATGAGCGACAACAGGAGGAATTAGAGGCATTGAGAGCAATATACGATGAAGATTTGACAGGTATAGTAAATGCTAGTAACAGCTTGGGTACGGTCAAAACTGAGTGATAATAGGAGTTGATCCGGTTGTGTTACACCTTGTCACGAAAGCAGGGTTCGGCAGGGTTCGGCTCTGTGCAGAACGTGAAGAGCAATGTCTTCCCCTCATCGGTGTCGGAACTGCTCGTGATATTAATGTCACTGCCGTGATCTGCCGGTTCGGATAGGGAGTAAAAGATTGACTAAGAACTAAGAAATTCTTGATAGTCCGAGATGCTTGACTGCCACCATAAACACATCTCTTTTGTTGACAGTTCTTGTCTCTCGAACTCGCAGATCTTTGCCTACCTGCAGTGCAACCTCACTAGATGTAGAGATGAGAGCTTTTTTTTTTTTTTTTTTTTATTTCAAACATTGTGTTCGATGAAATTACATCGTTCTTCCGCACAAGTTAAGGACAAACAGGAACAGATACAAACAATCAAGGTGTGATGGAGAATATACATATGTAACCTTGGGTTTTCCGTTTAGTAGTGACATCACTGGCCATTAACATTTTCAAATTATTATACACATCAACTTCCGAAGTAGTTTTTGCCAGTGATTGGATAGCTATCTAGCGTAGAACTTCCTCGGAAAGACTATATACAATTACCAATTGCACCTCCAGTGTATGTCTTATATACTCTATCCAGTCTAGGGTGAGATTATGGATATTACATTCTTATTATGTACATTAATTCTAACTAGTGTTATCCAATTTTTTGACTATCTCGTCTCTAAATAACTTTTTGGAAGTAGTGGTTTGTGCCTCTTTACTCAGGTTGTTCCAGATACTCAGACCTTGATATATGAAACTTTTGCGGAATTTTTCCGTCCTTGGTCTTAACAAAATTACATTGTCTTTTAAAGTGCTTCTGGTATTTCTAAAAATTGTATCCGTGTCCAAATCTAGTTGTTTGGTTTTGACCATGGATTTTATTAATCCTAATAAGAGTACCATTCTGCGATTTTTAATATTCATTACATTACACTTTGATAATAGATCTTTGTTACTTATGTACATATCATTCTTATAGGCCAGTCTGCCCAGGACAATGCGTAGAGTTCTTAGTATCGGTTTTTCCACCTTTCTCTGAGTTTTTTCAATGGTTCCTTCTAACAAAAATGCACAGTGATCTGTGTAGGGCAAGAGGCAGGTCTTTGCAATTCTTTGGGCAGTATCCTGGTTAAAAAGTTTTCTGATTTTAGTGAATGTTATTAGTTTGTCATTTAGTTTTTTTGCAAGTAGGTTAGCATGTTTTTCGAAAGTTAGCGGCCCGTCCACAATTGCTCCGAGATACTTCATCTCCTCACACGTTTGTATCACTGAGTTGTTTATTTGCAGCTTTCCTTTATTTAGCCTTTTCAGCTTATTTCGTGAGGCATGGTATACTGCTCTAGTTTTGTCTGAGTTAATTGTCAGTCGATTAGCTGTATACCAAATGTCTAATTCGTTGATTGCCCTCTGCATTTTTTTCTCTGCTCCAATGATATTTTTATCACTTGTTATCACGACCAAATCGTCAGCGTACATTAGAAATTTAGCATTTTCTTCCGATAGAGACAAGTCATTCACATATATGAGAAAGAGCAGAGGGCCCAGTATGGAACCCTGTGGTATCCCATATGCTACATTTTCCAGGCTTGATTTTGAATTACCGTAGTGTGTATAAAACTTTCTATTCGAAAGATACGACTTAAACCAATTCAATAGGGTATGGCAGATTCCAGTCTCGGACAGCTTGAACAGTAATAGGGAGTGATCGACGCAATCGAACGCCTTTTTTATATCTACATAAAGTGCTATAGAAAAAAGGTTTTTGTTCTCATTTTCTAGTAATAATTGCGTTAACTTAAACACGGCACCTCCTGTACTTCTTTGTTTACGGAAACCGAATTGATTGGGGCTAAAGTAATTTTCAGATTCAAGAAAGTTATATAGTTGTGTGTGTACCACCCGTTCGAGGAGCTTTCCTGGGACGGGTAGTACACACACTGGTCTCCAGTTCGATATTTTCTGCGGATCTCCCTGCTTTGGAAGGGGGGCTATACGACCCTCCTTCCATAACTGTGGGAAGCTGCCATCTGTCATAGATTTGTTTAATATATTTACAAACAATTCTACATTATTAGAGAGCGTAGACTTTAGCACAGAGCATTTTACGCCCTCAATCCCTGACGATTTGTACTCTTTTATTTCACGGATAAGTTTCAAAGTTTCTGTCGCTGTTGTTTTTGACAGACCAAAACCATTTTTTTCTTCCCTTGTTACATAATTTACCATGTATATATTTGAAAGTTTTCCATTTAAATTTTGCCCTATCGTACTAAAATAGTTATTTGCAAATGTTGCACATTCGTCCAGATTTAAAACAATACCTTCATTTGAGGAAAAGCAGACATACATTGGGTCCCCTTGTGGCTTTATTATTTTATTGACCTCTCTCCAGTACTGACGCGGGTCAGCAGCAAAGGTTACTAGCTGTTCTTGTATATAAAGTTTTTTATCCGAAATCATTAGCTTTTTAATTTCGTAGCTGAGGTTCCTAATTTCTCTTATATTCGTTGTTTTTTTCGCATCATCTTTTTCGATTACAATTTGGCGACAAAGCTTCCTTTTTTGATTTATGTTGTTTTTAGTTTGACCGGATAACCACGGCATATCCGCAAAGTACACTCTTTTCGACTTATAGGGGGCTATTTCGTCAAGGTACGAATTGGTAATATCAGACCATTTAGACCATAGAGAACAGCTATTAGACTCATTCTTCTCATTCTTTAGTTTCTCTCCTATTCTTCTGTCTAACTCCATCTGATTGAAATTACCATAAGATCTGCTTCTACCAAGTTCTCTCCTATACTTATTTCTTAGCTTTTTCTTTATCGCGAATACTACCAAATGGTCACTGAGTTGGACATCTAATACTCCTTTGTCTGTGATTTCCTTTGAATTTGTTATTATAGTGTCAATACTCGAACTATTGCCTATGGCCGGGCGTGTTATACATGATATTATCCTTTTTAAATCATAATTGCGGAGGATTTCCATAAGTTCTTTATTTCTATTGTCCCGTCGTGCCCTAGCGTCTAAATTTATATCCCCTACCAGCCAAATTTCACTACCCTTTACCCTACTCGCGGATCCCAATGTATCAATAAAATTTAATAGCTTATCGATGTTGTAGCCCGGTGGTCGGTACACATTTGCAATTGTTAATTTTCTGTGATTAGGTATTTCGATTTTTAAAACTATAGCTTCTAATTTTTCGTCCATTGTTCTTAGATTTTTTATTTCAGTAGTATAGGGAGCCCATTCCTCTTTAATATAGAGCCCTATACCTCCACCCTTGCCCCATGGTCTATCGTTTCTGATGAAATTAAAACCTGTTATATCAATAAATGATGAGGGAATTGTAGATTTTAATAGTGTCTCTGTAACTCCTATTACATCGAAATTTCGGAGGCTTTCATATACAAGGTCCTTTTTTGTAAATAAACTGTGGATGTTCGAGTGACATATCTTAAATCCTTTTTTCATTTTTATATCTGCGATTTTACTACACATTATGTCTTATTGAGGTGATGTTTCTATCTTGACCAATGTCATACATGGATGTGAGGATTTCGTACATACGGACTGGATGCAGATTTGGTGTGCAGTGCAGTATAATAAACAGTGTGTAATCAAACAAAAACAAAGATGAAAAATACATGTGAGTCGTGCTCGTGGGCGCTGTCGCCAAGGAGCACCGAATGACAGCCTTGATATACATCAGACTATCCTGGGTAGGAAAAGAGTTCATAGTTTTGGTGGTACTTCGATGTTCGTGAGGTAGTTGGAAGGTGTGCACCGCTTCCTGAGTTTAAAGAAGATTTCTACTCACGAATTGTCAGTCTCAATTTCACTTCGTTTGAGTATAATCTTGAGTTTGTATCCACGCATTGACCTTCGTAAGCTCGTCATTTGCCGATTTCTGTCATCACCGACCTTGTTGAAGCGACTGCTTGTCCATGGTGGTTAATGAAATACAAGGGTTTATGTTACACATTTTATCCACTTATGAAAAAGGAAAAAACAAGAAAAGAAAATACACATTTTCAATGAAATACACAGAACAATCATCTGTGTCGTTAGTGTATATATATATATATATGTATATATCCCCGCTCGCTCACAGCCCTGTTTGGAACTGCGCTTTATGTGGATTCATTGAAGAATGGCAAAATGTGCTACCTATTATGGAGATAATCAAAAAGAAAATCGCCGTTTTTATCTGGTGGATTCTGTACTATATCGTGCGAGGGATTGTCCTGTATGGAGCAATCCATTATTATCAACCGTTATTTCTCATACGAAGAACAGATCTATCCCAGTTTCTGCTTATTATCTAATATATACCCGTTTTCTTATATTTTCGTTTTCTTATATGTCCTGTATGGAACATACAGATTAGTGGACAGTTAAAATAGCTACGTAGTTTTTTCAGTTAGCTCGGGATTTCAAGGTAACGTATAGATATATATATAGCAAGTAAGATATTCATGTTTACATGTATACCATGTCCTGTATGGAGCATGGTTATTCGTTTGCAATTAAGCTCCTGATAAAGTATTGACCAATGTAAATTTTGTGATGTAGTGTTAACCAACTAGATTACTCAGATGCTTATCATAAGATATGCATATATTTCAGAGACTCACTTTCACTTTCCCATCACGAGCCCTGTATGGAACTCTAGAGGGGTGATTCACGCATGATTTCCGTTCAGTTGATTCTTCAGGAAAGTTTTCTCGATTTCCGCTGCTATCTTTACTTGAGCTTGTTTTGTTGGGTGAAGACCGTCGACGAGGGTGTAGTATTTAGGCGGCTTAGTGCCCCCTTTATTTTTGGGCTGGGTTATGTGATCTACCCTGGGCGTTAGCATACCACACGATTTGTTTAGCCTATCAATTTCGCGATTGAGATGTATGGTAGTAGCGTATATTTTCTTTTGATCGTCTTCCATTCCTGCATACGGGATTCCTTTGTTTGTAAGGATGAGCGAAAGAGTATACACACTACAGATGACAATTTTACAATCTTCCCGCAATTCTTCGCATTTTGCACTTAGATATTGATATTTTGCAATTAGTTTATCAACGATTGTGCCCTGTATAGTGTCGTTGGATGCAGTAACCATACCGGTTTCCTGATTTTTTGCGGTAATATCATTGATACCAGACATTATATAGATCGTTTTTACACTTTCTGCATAAGGAAGTATTTCACTTAGCTCTATCGTCACTCCGTCTGTTTTCGCTCCTGGTAATACATGACATCCCGCGAAGTCTTGTACTGATTGTCGCAAAATTTCACTAAGTCCTCTTGTACGCGAATCACCGACTATTATGAAGCTCATTTTCCTTCTGTGGGTATTGCCTCGAAGTGCGACCTCAGTTCCATAAGCAGGTGTCCGAGAATGTTCTTTCCCTTGTACGTTCCCGTCTCATATATGCGGCTTCGTTGAGTGGCCCCTCCCCCCCAGTAATGGTCCTCCGTTGATTCGACTAGCTGAAGTCCCACCGTTTCCAATAATTCTTTTTTTATTTCTGGGTTTTGGTCGAACTTACACATAAGCAAGTCTTTCATAATGTTTACTTTATCTGCGTCCCATCCGTCTTTTCCGTCTGTACGTATCAGTTTACCAAGATTTTTGGCCATGTATGGATTTTCCATATCTAGAAGTGCGTGGGCTAACTTCTCTTCATTAAAATATTTACATTTTTCAAAAACGTACGCCTTTTCAATACTACCGAAGTTGTATTCATTTCCTTGTAGCTTCCGTACCAAATTACAGACATACATGTTCGATAGCACACATTGTGCACCATTGAACAGAAGCCCTGATTTCGTGAGCTTTGTTCCTTTAATAATAATAATGCCCTTTTCTCCAACTTCCTCTGCCTCCTCTTGTACTTTTGTTTTCGGTTCAGCTATTCTCTTAAGTCGTTCTTGAATATTGTCTGTGTTTTGGTGATCATTCGTTTGGGTTACTGGCTGATCTTTTGTTTTTCCGTCATCTACCTGAGTTGTATTTGGTTTAGTCGGGCGCAAGTCCTTTTCTTTCAGGCTAACCTCCTTGACCTCAGAGATACTTATGAACTTACCACCAATCAATGCGCCTTCGCTTGTTGTTCGCGCCTGCATGCCTCTCGCTCGAGCCTGGCGCACGTCCTCACGTAACCTATAGCGTGCCTCTCGGGTCTCTTTGTCTTCCATTCTCTCTACCCAAATTCCTCTTGTTTCAACTTCCGAGCCTAGTGCCCTTTTCATTGAGGCGATACGTTCCACTAGAGGTCTGTCGCTGAAAGTTACCTGTATAGGCCGGGGTTTACCTGTTGTGTAACTTTTACCTAGTCTTTGTGCTCGGACAATGTTTCCCGGGATTAGGTGTATATTCATACATCTACAAATGTTATGTATTAAGCGAGATGGTTCTTCCTGTTGTTCTTCATTGACCCCTACGAAAATTAGATTGTATTTGTTACTATCAAGATGTGTATAGTTTGGTGGGTTATTTGTCCCTGAAATACTAGCGTATGATCTGTGATCATTGTTGCCTGCTGCTAGAGCCTTTTTCAGATCTATGTTCTCTTTTTCAATATGTTCGATGCGGTCTTTGAGTTCTTTGTAATTTTCTGCTTGTTTTTTGTCATATTGGGTCATGCTTTCTCTGATTTGGTTTATTTGATTCTGAACATTTTTACTACTTTCATCCAGTTTCATAGTTAGGCTTGCTTCCATGTTAGCCATATCCGTTTTTGTGATACTACTAGTTTTGATTTCACCTAACATATTTACAACGTCTTCAATGCAGTATTTACTCTCCTTTGTATGTAGCTTTCGTGTTTCTGGGTAAGCTAATGATTCAGAATGCAAATGTGTTTTTGGTTGTGTGAGATTATCCGGAATCATAATAATACTGTCGTTCGGATCGGAGTCGAATATTGAGGGTATTTTTGTTTTCTTTGGGCTAGATTCCCTGCTCCTAGGGCTTAAATCTTCTACTGTTGGAGATAATAGCCGTTTCGTACCTGGGTTTTGCTTATTGCTATCAGTACTTGCAGTTTTGGGTGTTTTTGCTTCATTGTCCCGCTGAGGTAGTGCTGGGAAATCCTCTGGTATGTCCGTGGTGGCAGGGAGAGTGGGAGTGCTGCCCTGCTTACCGGTGCTGGCACGCGTTGTCCGGGTCGCCATGTTGTCCCGGGTCTCCAGTGCTGAGCGTTTCTACAGTTTTTGTCCTTTTCTCATGCAATAGTCTCTGTTTTCTCGTTTTAGTATGTCCTGGGTAGTCTTACAAGTAAGTTCCTTCAGTTTGAGTATGAGATATCTGCCTTGAACTCCGTTGTATTTACTTAATCCAGTGTCATGTCAGGAGCGGTGCACACACACGTCCGTCTCGGTTACATGCTAGTTCTTTATCTTCTGCTAGTGTTATTCAACCAACTTAATTGTACCTTAATGGACTAAACACTCGCACTTCTCATACATTGCTAGTGTTATGATTGTGTATTGTTGATTGTAATATCATGGACATTGTAGGTACCGTAGATCACATGAAAAATTTTAAATGAAAATGGTGGGTTTTAGTCTTCACATTTGGAGGATTTTCTGTGACCACCTTATTTACCTCTCCTAACTAGTGGATGGAATCTTTGATTTGGAATAACTTTGGAATGAATAAAGATATCAAAATGTGAACCGTTTTTTTTTTTATATGTAATTGACTTCATTCAGATTTAATAGGAATTTTACACAATGCCTTGTATCTCTCAAGATAATAGAATGATTAAATAACATCCAGATCTAATGTATTGACATATATTATTTTAGCCATTATGAGATGCATCATACAACCTAATTATAATTTAGATTGTGGTCCCAAGTGAGCTATGTGACCCATTCTAATTGTTCAACGGCTGTAGCTCAGGTTCTACAAGGCCCCCACTCATAAGCCACACATCATTGGACAGATAATTATATGAATATCTAATCATTTCTATTCCCATTCTTATTATCTCAAGGTCTTAATTACCTTAATTTTAAGCTCTGAAGATGAAGTCAAAGTTCTCAACTTAACTAAAATGCCTAGAAGGTGCCAGAAACAGTTCCAAAATGTAAACTGGGTTCTAATTGATTGATTCACAGGTCATATATCAGGTTAAACCAATTACAATGCCTATAACAAATATATATAAGGGAGGGAGGGCGAGAGATAGAGAGGGAGGAAGAGAAAAGGTGTGGGAGGGCAAGGGAGGAGGATGGCGAGGGGGAGGAGGGAGAGTGTGTGTGTGTGGTTGGTCTCAGCCCAATTACTCCAGAGCGGCCACTTGCGATAGAATCTATTGCTCACAATCAAAATCCCAGACTTTCATTCCCTGTGTCAAGTGACTAATATCGCCGATCCCATTCTCGATTAATTGACGTTAAGTGACGTGATATCTATGGCAGAGGTTGTAAGGTCCCAATTAAAATAATCTATGAAGTCCCAAAATGCCGACAGAGGTCTAGTCGCTGTTTCTAATTCTCTGTAAAAACTGCGCTGTAATAAATATGACTTTAAAAGATTTAATATGAAGTATCAAATACACAATACTAAAGATAACCCTGTTGTTGTATGACAGAATTGTGCTGTAATAACAGTGTGAAGGTGGGGCTGTGTCACACAAGCTGCACTGCCACCTGATGGCTGGAGGTGTGAACTAAAATACCATAACATGCTGCCATGTATTTTTTCTTATTTCTCACTCTGGGACACTCAGATGATGTGAGTCAGTGATGACAATTCACATTTTCATAAAATACTTATAACACACTTGTAGCGCAATGGGCATGTTTCATAGGGCTGAAGCATTTCCAAATACTGAAATCATGATATTTTTGCTGATTTTTTCACTCTGGGGCAAGGTCTCCAATAATCTAAATATGCAGTGGCAAAAAGTTGCACCTTCTTTGATATCACTTATTTTTAAGATAGTGCCAATATAGATGTTAAACATGTATTGTCTGTTATAGTTATAAGACCGACACCGTTATCCATCATGGTAACCCTGACAGAGGCCAGCCTGGAAGAAAAACTCAAAGGTAAATTACAAATTCATTTGTAGACCCTCAGAAGACCAAGCGGTAAAAATAGTAGATCCTTATGTTCATGAGAGTTCAGAGATCAGTGATCTACATCTTCATTTGTAGATCTAACAAGATTATTGTAATTTGTTTTTATCAAAAACATGAGTTGATCATACTTTTCATAAGAGAGTGGTACTTTTGTCGATAAACTCAACAATTAGATATCATTTGATCGGACTTTCTCTAATGCTTGTCATCTTTGATTCTATAGGTAAACTGTTTCTGAAGGTCACCTTCCCAAAGTTGTACCCGGACGAAGTGCCAATTATGGAAGTACCATTGAGGTCCAATATATTGGATTCCAAACAGCACAAAGCACTGATATCTCATCTGAGTCAGACAGTGAGTTATTATATATTTGCAAGAGTGTATGGAATTTAAGCTGTACGATGTTTAGTTAAATCCATGTTTAGTTAAATCCATGTTTAGTTAAATCCATGAAAAGTTTGAATCAAATGTTGATGTGATGGTATCCATGGATCGAGGATAACGCTTATAGAAGTGAGGAGATAATTCACTTGTGGCAGACACTAAAGGGAGTATTCCACCACTTTACAAGCCTTCAGCAGGCCTCTCAGTAGGGCCACTGGCCAGGTGCCGGTTGACTGAAATGTGTGTATAAATCTGTGCTTTTCCACCAATCTACCTTTTTCTAGCCAGCTAGCAAACACACAAAGCCCATACAGGAACCGGACAACCGTTTCCACGGTGTCAGCTAGGGGATGGGACTATAACACTGTCTGGTGTAAGTTGGTCACATTACAATCATTTGCTATATCTCTGATCATTTGATAGGGGGTGCATTAAACGCAGTTTGTCACACTGAACCGCTATGGTTTATTGCTGCCCAAGGCTGCTCGAGCTATACAGTGTGGCAGTTGTAACAGTGTCTGCCATCCTGGGATTTTTACGAAATGATGACAGCTCATCGCTTTTCCACTGAATACTGCGGTTTATGAACTAATGAAGGTTAATGAAGATCAGAGTTCACTGTTGATATATTGAATGTATATACACTCTGGTACTGAAATTCTGCCCAAATTTTTGTAACTGTCCAGACTTTTGTCCTCGGCTCACAGGTTCACCCTTCATGCTACCACATCCATGCAGAGGTGCATCTGGGGAGCAGTCAACAAGGAAGGTGTAGCGGGGTGAGCAGGTGGTATATTTAGAGATGTCAGTTTCCCATTTTTCCGTGGAAATCCACTTTTTCATATTCAGTATATATAATTGCTTTCCTTTGCGTCAAAAAAAGATAATATTGATTTTTCCTCATTTACTCCAATATAACAGTGGTTTGGACCTCCCCACAGACTCTCAGCAGCATGCCATGGCTGACGATGTCATATTATCCAAGTTTTCCCCATCTCTCTGAGGCAGAAAAATCCACATGAAAATATTTCTACTTTTTTCCCCGACCCCAACTGACATCCCTGTATATTCCAGCCAGCAAAGGCTATTGAATCAGCTTGTGCCTTGGGTCTTTTGCAAGGGGCACTATATGATTTAGCATGGGCAGGTGCTTATTATTTGAAAGCAGGCCATTAAAACGGTCTGGCACAGCAGCAGGGGTTGTGACCATTGCCATCGGCTAGCGCTATACAGGCTGCGGCCAGCACACAGTTTCAGCACCCAGTGATTGGTAGGCAGTGGCAGGGGCAGTGGCAGAGGTGTTCTACTGAGCAGGCCATGGCCTGCTGCAGGCAGGTCAGCCAGTAACCCCTGTACGGGAGCTGTGTAGCCATTTCGCCGGATTGGTGGAATACTCCGATAACCGAAGTGTAGGAAAATGCAACCATCACCTCTTTGATATCTATTACTTCTATGATTTCAGATGTATAATCTTTGGTTTTGTTTGACCCTCAGGCCACGGACTGTGTCGGCGACGCCATGGTGTATCAGATTGTCGAGGCTGGTAGAGAGTTTCTGGAGGGAATGGACATGAGTGCCACCGACCCCATCGAGACTCCTACTGTTCGTACAAATCCCACATGTTACTTATAAAATTAAGATAATGAGTGAGTTATAGGTGCGATGGTTGATGACACATTAACTTTTGAAAAACATGCTAATTTGATACTACGGAAACTAGAGTCCAAATTTTATAGGAAGGTTAGCATGACTACAGCAATAAAAATAGCAAAGACAACTTTATAACCCATAGCGCACTACTGCTCAATCCTACTTAAATATGCAACTTAAAAAGTCCAGAAGAACGTCAATAGGTGTATTTATAGAGTTCTAAAACAGAAACCCTTGAAAATAACATTTTATGAGCGATAGAGAATTATTGACAAAGTGCTCAACCATGGCACAAAGAAAAAGGAGGTTGCTGTTATCATTAGGGGCAATTAAGGACACAACTCTATTGGTAAAATGACTCCTGAAAGGAGAAACAACTGGAATAGAGAAACTAGAAATTCGAGCAAAGCCAATATCCGGTTGCCTAGACCGTTTATTGAAATATTCCAAAAATCGCCAACGTTGCTATATGACATGCCAGTATAAATCACATTATCTATTGTGTAAATAATGTCTTCATAAGAATCAACATAGTGACGATTACGGTAACTGACGCCAATGTTTTAAATACAGAAGTACACGATACATTGTCCCTTGTTGCATATTGTCATTATATAGTAAAACTGTATTGCATGGATGTATTGTCGATTGCAAAATTGAATGATAGAATAAAAATAATAATGATAATTCAGGAGATAGCTGTTACCCGGATAAACTTAGGCCTTTCTGCGTTATTCTCTCAACCACTGTTATGTCCACATGGCCTTGACATTGCGCAATCAGTGTGTGTTATGCAATCACGGCAATTCACCCACATGGGGACTCCCGATGAAATCTCGTTTCTACTTTGTGATGAAACAGTAGGTTTAGTGAGATACTATAAATATATATGGGTTTCTCCACCAAACCGAGGTAGAACGTTAGCGTAAATGGAACATAACCAAATTTAATCTCATCGCAGGAGACCGCCAATGAACCAGAAGAAGTTCCTGAGATGGCTCCAATGAGAGACTCAAAAAACAATGGCGGAAAGTGGGACTTTGTTATAGGCCTCGTGGTGAGTAAAGAAAGTTATTGTATTTGTCATATATCTTTTTATTTTGAATTGAAATATAATCTCGGCTATACGTTATCTTTTTAAAAAAAAACACCTGATGTACAATTGTAATTTCAATGCATATTACTAATTTCAATGCACAAAATAGGTTATATCAAATGGTTGTATATACTGTTGTATGGACCTTAAGAACACTATAAAAGTGTCAGTGTCAGATATGCATGATACAACTGTCTGAATGTAGTGTTATTGCAACATTGTAAAATGCTTGATTTATACCACAAGAGTTTCAAACTGAAATATAAACATTCAAAAATGATGGTCTCATAATTTTCAAGGGAAAGCCTTCGGCAGGGAAATCTACATTTTTCAATGCAGCAACGGGCTTTGAATCAGCTAAGACAGCAGCACACCCGTTTACTACCATAGATGCCAACATGGGGCGTGGTTTCTACGGCCTCAAGTGCCCGTGTTCTGAGCTCGACTCACGCTGTGACGCCGGTATGTACATATGTATTCACACATTGAAGCCTCAGCAATGTAATCAATAGTCTCACCAGCCAAAAAAAGATTTAGGATTGATATCCCTTTTGAAATTAAATCAAAAGAAGAGAACTATAAGGTCAAAACATAAACATATGTAGGCTAGGCCGTTAAGACCAGCCTTATGAATAGGCTGAGGCCTTTCGCCACTTTATTGAGACCAAATGGGGCCGATTCTTAGTTTTATGTACACTATCAAGCTGTAATCTTATGCTCAATAAAGAAAATTTACAAAAAAATATTTATATATGTAAATTATTGTTTTGGGAATATTTTTTTCTAACCGTGACAAATCCCCATCTTAAATTTGCGCATGTAGAGGATAACTGGGCACCAATACTTTGCTTTAAGCCAGTTTGATTCAGACTAATTTACTCATGGGATGTACATTGTATAATCACAGCGTTTGGCCACAATGTCTTCGGTGAGCGCCTCCTGCCGGTGAAGTTGAAGGACGTGGCCGGGCTGGTGCCGGGGGCGTGTGACGGTAGGGGGCGTGGTAACCGCTTCCTGAACGACTTGCTGGACGCAGACGTGCTCGTGCACGTGGTGGACGTGTCCGGCACGACCGACGAGATCGGCGAGCCGACCACGGGCCACGACCCGGCCTCCGACGTGCGCTGGCTACACGAGGAAATACAGTAAGCCACCCACTGCTCGCTCTCCAAATCTTAACCTTCACACCATAACTTCAATAAGAGACTTTCTCCACCAGAAGTATATCCTGCGATATTTTCTTTTTCGATACCCTTGTGATTTGAGAGAAAAAACTCACAGCAGGGGAAGGGGGAAAATTGAAGAGAAAATCGCCACTATGGGTGGGGAAGGAGATATCGCAAGCGAACTTTCTTTTAGATGTTTCTAGTGGTTAAAGATAAAAACAATCTACAGCTTCTGTGTGTCCACTCTGGTGGCTAAATGGATCTAGAGAACAATAGCGAGGCATAGAGAGATGAACCAGCTGCCCTGTGTTTCCAATCCAATCCAGGTCAGCCAAGTCCGTGGTGTACTCAAGAAAAATAATAACATACATATATTGATTCATAGGTATTCTGTTCCAATAGGTTATAAAATGCTTCCTTGTTTTTACGGATTTCCGATTTCCGATCTTTTCATCATTCCGGACTTTTATCCACCTCTGATGTGGCCGTTTTCGCTCCTCCTTTAATATTCCATGTCCATACCATCTAGTGTTAAATTCTTTCCTAACACCTGTATACTACCACCCCACAATGTAATAATGAACCCCAGAATCTAACTTCCTTATTGGAGAATGTGTTTTGTCTATGAACCAGTAAATATCATGTAGAAGAAATAACTAAAGCAGTCAGCCTTAATAGGAATTCCGTACACGAGTACTTCATTTTTTTATGTTTGGGATATTTTATGTTCAAGTCAAAAGACAATTAATTCATACGGGTTGGCTTTATTTTTTTAATTGAAAAAAATATTTTCGTCAAATCCACTACAGTAACCAATCACTTTCAGTCGGTGGATCTACGACAACGTTATGGAGAAATGGGACAATCTTCGCAAGCGGCCGCACAAGTTAGTGGACATGTTCACAGGGTACCACGCGACCAGGGCCACCATTCACGCCGCTCTCACTAGCGCCGGAGTGGATGAACAGTAAGTGGAGTGTTCCTCGTACCATAGAATGTCAGCTACCGAGATGCCCCTCCCCACCTCTACAAACCTGAGTCTAGCCGTCCAAAAGAACGTTAATGTCTCCAAGGACCTCAGATACCATCACATCTTTTACAACATGCTCTACCTATGTATAGTTCAGTCCTAAGCGGCAGATCTTTTCAGAACCAAGATATTTTCTGTTTTTATGTCAACAATGAATTTCTGATCACTCAAAAATAGCATTGCCTATTTTTATTTGATTGACGTGTTGATGTATGATTTCCCACCACGGTTATAATGGAGGGTATGTTGAAAATACATGTGGTATCAATGACGAATTATTCCACTGTCAACGTTGAATTCTGGTTGTATGATCATTGAAATCGAGCTGGTTTTCTATCAGGGAACTGGCAAATCTCCCGAACTGGTCAGACAACGTTCTTCATCGGATAGTCAATAGATTCCTCGCCATCAGATTCCCGATATTCTTGGTGCTGAACAAAGCTGACACTCCCACAGCGGCCGTTAACATAGAACGGTAAACCTTTCTCTTCAGATTCTTTAGTATACTTAGATTTACCATAACACTTTTTTTCT
This sequence comes from Alentia gelatinosa, assembly GCA_950022655.1. Taxonomy (NCBI): domain Eukaryota; kingdom Metazoa; phylum Annelida; class Polychaeta; order Phyllodocida; family Polynoidae; genus Alentia; species Alentia gelatinosa. The sequence goes on along the minus strand of OX465583.1, from coordinate 42,132,386 downwards.
GTTGAAGAAAATAGATATTTTCTTAATTTTTCTAGATATGAATTAGAATGAAAAAAATTGAAATGTTCATAATGGCAATCACGTAAATGATAAATCTCGTTTAACATGATTCCTATACATCAAGAGTTTGTAGTAGATTTTTAAAAAATCATGTGGTTTTCCAGATGACGGACTTACTCTAACCTCATCTCCACACATTAAAGATGATGCTACTCACTGTTGCATGAACTGATTAATCCTACCCATTAACGTCTGTCCGGTCATGACTCGCCATAACTGTGCGTATATTGTAGTTTGAAGTCAGAGTACCCGGAGGCGGCCATGCTGGAGGTGAGTGCCCGGGCAGAGTGCCTCCTCCAGCGGCTCTCCAGGGCGGGGTCGGTGGAATACGAGCCGGGCGCCCCGCGCGTCACGCCCGGCCCCGCGCTCAGCGCCGAGCAAGTCGCCCACGTGGAGAACATCCAGCGGTCTGTGCTGGAGAGGTGAGTTCAGGGCGCCGAGAGAGAGTTGGAAACTGCACCAGGCAGACCGTATCTCGGTGCCGTTTGTAGCCTTCCTAGACTGATTCCCTCAGGGAAAATAATGAAATATTTAATAATTTGACCTAAGATATTGGGGAAGAGTTTTCAAACCTACTCTTGCCTTTTTTCCCCCATCATTTTGGTATATAGTCCGCGCAGGTTACACGGGAGATCATGCGTGGTAAACGTTGGCAGGGTCTATTCCCGGAAGCTAGTAGGAGCCCTACCTGTTCTGTCACAACTCCGTATTCAAACTAGTCCTACTAGTAGACTAGTATTCACCACTTGCACATAAGCGTGGCGCGGCGATCGCCGTGGTAACGGGTTTCGCTGTTTTTATGTATTTGATAAAGTACCAGCCGCGCACCAGCGAAATTTCCGTACCCCAGAACGAGGCGAGTACTGTCAGAGTGAAACCAACACTGCAGCAAGTGCCTAATACCATTATGATAATGAAAATATAAATCGCTCTTCTATCATAAATAAACGGCCGAATTTTACAATTAAAACAGTTTTAGAAAGCTGAAACTAAGGTCTATCTGTATATATATATTACCTGTGTTATGTCTATGATTTCCTGTCATAGATTGAACATCAGAATTGTTTAGGTAAAAAAAAAAAAATCTCACCTTCCTGCATTTACAGTGATTTAATGAAAAATCTATCGCGATGACCTATGGAAATAAACATCGTATCTTGTTAGGCATTTCAGGACGATTAAAATGATACCACTATTACCAGGTTGTGATAGATATTTCCTGAGGTAATGGACAAATAATGCATCAGTTAATTGTCAGGAAATTTGGGAATTGGTCAGAAAAAATCTAAGTTTTGAAGCTATCACGGGAAATCGTATATGATATGTATACCAACAAATAGTTTAGAGTCTTAGCTTTCTAACAATGCTTTATTTATAAAGATCGGCCTGTTATACACAAAGCCAGAGCAAGTCACATTTTTTCAAGTTAGAAAAAAACTTAGATTTTTGCTGACAAATTCCCAAATTTCCTGACAATTCACTGATGCAGTATTAGTCCATTACTTGAGGAAATATCTATCACAACCTGGTAATATTGGTATCATTTTAATCGTCTTGAAATGCCTTAGAAGGTAGGATGTTTATTTATATATGTCATCGCGGTAGATTTTTGATTAAATCGCTGTGAAAAAAGGAAAGTAACATGTTTTAATGTTTTTTACCAAAACAATTCTGATATTCATTCCATGACAGGAAATCTTATCCATAACAAGGTTATATCATATTATATACCAACTGATAGGCCTAGGTCTCAGCTTTCTGACATTATTTTTAAAATAAATTTCGGCCGATTATTCATGAAGCCAGAACAGTTTATATTTTGCATCATTATAGTATCAGGCGCCTGCTGCAGTGTGGCTGCTACATACTAGAGCATATCGCCTCGTTCTGGTGTGATCTACATGTCGGCCATTACAAGATGGCGCCAGTGTGAAGAGGGTCTATTGTTGGAAATTTTATCTAAAATATGTGATAACTTCTACCGGTATCTGAAAAACATACAACGATGAGAAAGTAATTACTGAATGTATAGTGTACATGGCATTGGCAATTTTTTCTCTAAAATTGGTGGTCAATAAACTTAATGCCCTATTTGCGATTTTTAAAAAGTAATGACTGCTTGTTGATTGTTGGATGTGGCAGATACAGGTCGACGAACGTGCATCGTGCGTTGAGCACAGCAGTGTTACTGCGTGACCCGCAACACGTGTTCCCCGTGCAGTGCCTGGACACCCTGACGTCCATCGACAAGTACCGGGACCGGGCGCCGGGCGTGCTACGTGACTGTGTGTGCGTGAAGCCACAGACCACCGTGCATCAGGTGTACACGGCCCTCAGTCACTACCCTCTACTCCTGCTGGCCGGGGACTTCATACGTGCAGAGGTCAGGGATAGCACTTTTCCACTTTTCCAAAGAAATCCTTGTTTTCATTTCCAGTTTATGAAAGTGGTTTTTTTTGGTATAAAACAAAGATGATATAAATTGAGCCTCATTCACCCCAATAAAACAGTGGTTTGCAAAACTCCACATACCCTCGGCCCTATTCAATGGCCAACTTTGATGTGTTATTCATGTTATCTCAGTCTCTCTGAGGCAGTTAATTCCACATAAGAATATTTCCACTGACCCCAACTGACATCCCTGAGAGGTAAGCCACTCACATACAGCCACTAGTTGTATGTCCAGTTCATCTGCATTAGTCAAGTCTTAAATACCGGTGTATATTAAATATTCACCATATTGATGATAAATTGATTATAAAAGGTATATTTACATTTTCGTTCTGTAGTGGTCCTCAGTATGGAAAGCCGAATTGATACAAAATTTGCTTCCCAATGCTGATTTGGGCAAACTAGGTTATATGTCTTGAGACTATCAATGGAATTTGAATGTATACAATTTCATGGTTTTACACATGAAAAAAAACTACAAGCATAATATTTTGTCCCTTTAATAACGCAGTACCGGTACTCCTAGATGCGATGATATGCACGAGATTTCTTTAAAAGGTCACAGCACAGCAAATTGTTATTTTCCAAAGTTGTATTATATTTCATTAGTTATAAAACTATATATGGACTCAAATGATATAGTGCTCTCAGCTCCAACTGAAGAAGGATCCACAGACAGATTTCTCATCAATATTGGTTCTTACAATGATCTGTCATATCCGCTTTAAAGTCCTTGGATGATCGTCAGCCAGCATTAGATAAAATCAGTTTTCCTGAACACCCAGTAGTTGAATCAAGGTAACGGCAGGGTAGGGAACACATCATATGACATTTTATACTATGTTTTCCCAGCAAGACATTCTATAGAAGATAGTCAATTTCTGTCATTTCAGGCTGCGGACACATCTGGTACGAAGAAGATCGTTCGGAAAGATGACCTGGTTTCAACATCAAATTCAATTTTAAAGATTATTACAAACCGCAAAGTATCTCAGGTAAAATCTAAAGAGATTAACACATGACACAGCTTTCTTACCGTTTTATTTGTATCCTATAAGTAACCCGTGTCTGCTCGGAATATCAATGTAAACTAGATCATCAGTATTTAACTTTATGTGTCTTCATGTCTTGCATAGTGTCATGCGATATCAGACACATCCAAACTCATCCTTGTTTATGTATCTACAAACTTGCCCGTATGGACATTTTATGTGTTTAGATTTACTAATAACACTAAAATAACATTTTTTCAACTTCAAATGTAGCAATGAATGAAGTATTCATACCAGCTATTGAGAGTTCTAGGTAGACCAGATGAAGTATTGAATGCTATGCTTATAGCTATGTTTTATTTATGTCTTATTGTATTATGAACTAACGTATTGCAAATGGACGAAATGTTCTCCCTGAATATTGTGTAATTACAGCCATCCGATTTAAAGAAATTACTACTACATTTGTAATTTTATCTAATTTCCTTCATATACAACAGTGACTACATCCATATGTTCAAAGATATTATGCTATTTATATATTCTAATATAGCTATTTATACAAAGGATTTCTACGTCTGGATTTTTTGATAGACGACGATTGAGCACTCACTGTGATCTGTTTAAATTACAAATGTCGGAGATATTTTTGTAATTGATTGGTAGTCCTCTAGCTAATGAAATATTGATGTTAAGTCAACGGCGAAATGTTGCTTTGTTATCATGTTCTCTTTGCTTGAGAACTAGGTGCTCTAAAATGAATGTCTCTTCAGTAGCATACCATTATCATAAATCCAATTCAGATTACTAAAATGGAGGTATTTTCGGTGTAACATCTACTATCATGAATAAATTGGACATACATATATATGCTATGCCCATTTTTTGTAAAAGGAATGATATCTTCTGTCCATGATGCTATTTTTCGAGAGAAACGCATCATTTTAGAAGTCTCCTTCCCATTCTAAATAAGGAACACCGATATTAATCACATTGAATAGCTGTAATACTAGTACAGGTATCAGATCATAGAAGATCCATATTCACGGTGATATCCAAATAGTACAAGGAATATAAGGGGTGTAACTTCTCGGACAGACAGTCTATTAAGACTTTATTTTAACACCGGTTAGGGGGACTCCCCGCTCAAGGGGACATCCTGCTTAAGGGGACATCTTGCTTAAAGGGACCGTTAGTTCGGTACAGAATTCCTCTTAACCCCACTTAAGGGGGCACTTTGGAGGAACACCTTATCAAATCTGACGGGACAGTTCATGGATAACACTATATATTAGTCACAATTCAACAGTAGTTTGTTTTCAATTGTGACTGGTCCGAATATAACATTATCCTATCGTTGTGATCTCACATTACATCCGAACGTCAAGTACACAAATGACATGAATTAATGTGGTAGGGAAATAATAATGGTTATAGGAAACATAAAATGGTTCTGTATTTATTAATGACCGAACAGAGACAACTGAGTGCATTATCTCGTTTAGTTTATCAGTTCAGATGACCCGTAATAGATAAAGCGGAAGATTTCCCCCAATGTATTATTCATCTGCTTGATGTCCTCAGGATGATGTCTCTTGGCATGGAATCTGTAGTAGAGATGTATTCCATAGCTATCAGACCAGTCCCACAGTTGACCATCCTTGTAGATCCAGTCCAGTCCCTTCCATGTAGGCCGAATAATTGAGTTCCATTCCACATGTATTTGGTCCGGTTCCTTCCTGGCAAGGTCAAATGGAAGAAACAGAGAATGCATTGCCCAGTCTGTATCAATAAATGTCTGATAGCCTTCTCTCCATAGTTTAATGAACGTGTTATTTGGAGTGGCAATGATGACTCCGTTAGCTAAGTTCTGCGTACTCTCTGCAGGTATTGTAAGGTCATAGTGTAGTAAAGGTTCCCATGACTTTAAGATGATTACATCAAGATCTATGTAAATGCCTCCATATTTCTCAATGATTAACAACCGCGCTACATCTGACTGGTGCTCCGGCACTTTGATCCCATTGCCGTAGATTGATGTAGGGGCTGGCATAGTTAACGGTTGCATGTAGGTAATCCTCGTCTGTGCCTCTGTCCACCACTTACCACATGGACTATTGGAATGCCATATGAAGAGCCTCTCTGGCTTTATATGTTTATGTATGCTGAGCAGGCAGATGAAATGATGAAAGCGAAATTCGCAACGCGTCTCTGAATAAAACCAGGTAATGTGAACTATGTTTGGCACCACCTTTGTGGGATATCTTAGTGCTACATCTGGAATGTTTGGTTCAATTATCATAGGACCTTTGCCATGATGTATCTTATCTTGACTCGAGATCTCCTTGCTGCTATTCATGGATTTTCTTTTTTGAGAATGCTTATCTTTCCCTTTTAATCTGAGAAGTTTTATTGCTATACTTTTCCAGCGTTCACGAATTTTCATATGTTCAATGATGTCTCTCTCTTTTGATCTTTTTAAATTCCTGACAGATACAGATTTTGATATCATCTTTGAACCAATGACTCCCTTCGTAATTTGATTCGGTCCATCTGGTTTGATTTCATTTGAAAGCTTCTCAAGGACTCTGTTGTAGCAGCTGTCTTTTATACTTTCTTCTCTGTGCAAATACAGGACTAAAAAGACAATCATTGCAAGCATGATACAAATATATTTAGCAAAACGTATATGTATTTGCTTTTGAATCATTGTTCAGCTTTGTAGCCCTTGTTGCCAAAACCGTCTACAAGAATAAGTGTGGAAAGGGTATTAGGCATCTGACGTTGGTTTCTTATCTGCAAAAGAAAAGGTGAATTGAATTGATAAAAATAGGTCTGTGAGTGAACAATTGCTTAATTAATTTGTCTTGTTTCCTATAAGAACATCATTTTGTTTAATCTTAATCTGGTTTTACATTTTTCACTGGGAAAATAATGGTATATCCTGTAGTGCTTGATAGAGAAGGGAACTATACCCATACAAGCAAACTTTCAATCATACACGTAACAAAGCATTGGTATCTAAGTGTGCAGGGAAAAATACAATAGGCATAATGAAGTATGACATGCGTAGAGCATTTCAAATGGCTTTTTCATATTTTATCCGACGTCGTTATCAAACAGTGCCTAAACCTACATTCATGAGTTGAAATCATTCAAGCGCATAGAGTGAATGACCCATCATAGACAAATGGTGAAGCGGTCTTCTTTTGGATAAATACAATGAATGACCAGAATTATACCCATCTTATAGATGTAGGAGGGATTCAGTTTCTATAGAAACTTCTATGATAATACGGTATATATACCGTATTATCACACATATATATATATATATATATATATATATATATATATATATATATATATATATATATATATATATATATATATATATATATATATATATATATATATACATATACATTTACCTCTTAAAGGAAGGTGTATGGTTGTATTGTCCATTTACTAAATACTGTAGCACATACTGTAGGTGTCCAACCATGGTGCCAAGTCCACTGAAAAAATAACAGAATTTTGATCAACTGTAACGCGATATCAAAATATTCCTATGATCTTCTCACCTTACTCCTGGGACTGCTATGCACAGTCGGAAGAAGTAGCAATTTATAAACAGCTACCCATATGGTTCCCAGCTACCGTTCAGCTATCCGTTGTCTCCGAGAGCGCAGTCAACAAGCATATCATCGATCGTTGGTAAATGCCATTAACAATGGATGTCTTTTAAACGGAGACAAAGCGGCGACTCTCAAACCAGGAGAGGTAGCCAATAGGGTGAATTGTACACCAGCAAGATATCAATACAATGCCACAAAATCCCTGAACACATCTGTGCAGAATGTTATACAAGACATTAATGATGATGCTGTGACGTTCGAAGCCTAATTACCCTCTAGGTATGACAAAGAATACGATATATATGCGTAGTTGGTGTTAAGCCTGATTCTAAATCACGTTAAATCAAACCAACAAACCAACAAAGTGATATCAAAGCAACCTGTGAAAATGGCAGGCTGCAGCTTTGAATGCACGTATGTCAGTTGGGATCAGAAGAAATAAGTGGAAATATTGTTCATGGGGGAGGGAGGCTCAAATGATATTATCTTTGTTATACACATGAAAAAATGATTTTGTTTACAGAAAATAAAGTCATTGTATGCTGTTGGCAGAATTCTTTTTACACAAATGGTGCCACACATGTTGCAACGAATCCATCGCATCAGTGGGACATACCCTGGATTTTTCTTGCGATTGAGTGCGATGAATCCATCACAATGGGGGTCATAAACCCCAGGGGGCGTTATGGAGTCATGAAACGTGCGCAACGATAACATCGCACCAGTGGGGCCGGGCTTTTACCGCCCGGCCCTGTGGTGGCCCTGCAGGGCTTTTGTACAGTAAACAGCTGCTTGGAAGGTACAGATATCAGTGCGTTGGAAAAGAACACACTCAGCTTCTAAGCGATCTTCCTCACAGAAAGAATCTATGGAAACTGTTGACTGCTACCTAGTCTCGTACCTAGCATATATAGTATGGCTTTGGTATTTTTTATATGTTTTTATTTAGTCTAGTTCTGCCACTAGGCCAGTTCTTCCATTCACTCGTAACAAGTTTGACCTGCTATGAGTGAATGAATCATTCATTATGTGACATAGGGGAGAAAAAAATACACATTCTTTAGTTTCAAATATTTATCAGTTTCTTTCATTTAATAAAAGATGCCTATACCAACAGTTCTTAATACCTGTGTTTTGTAGCTTCAAGTAGCAACTACCTTGTACAGATATATTTCTCCAGTCTTTATAGAATTTCCCCCACATTCTTGATGTATTTTCCAGAGTAATTAGGAATACCCTACAAGCTTGTACCAATGTTTCAAATAAGCGATTTAGTGCTATGTATAGGGCAAATAGCTTTTATGTTATGGAAGTGGCCATCTTGAGCCTGAGGCAAAAAAAAAGACCAGGTGGCAGGTGCAGTTATCAATGGATTGTTTCTTTGTTGTTGCAATTGAAATAATGGAATTATGAAAATATACCTTCTTCACTTCTTTGGTATCCTTCACATTAACAAAAGCCGCCAGTCACATCAATCCACCGTTGTTTCCTCTGGAATATGTTTCCTTTTCCGTCCCATAAACCGTCATGTTGAGTATTGTGTTGATATGAGATATATTTCCAATAATACGGAATGATGTTTTCCCGACTATTGTATATTGTCAGTGGGTATTGGTGAAGGTATCCTTTACCATATCATACCAATTGCTGTTCTGTGCTTTGAATCAGTCAGCATGTCAATCCCATTCAGGCCAGCACGGAAGTTGCACCTAGTTTGCAATCATCTTATTAGCATATCATTTTCCATCATCCACGTCGAGGATATTAAAAGCTTAACAGCCATGAATAGTAAAAAGGGGTCAGTGTTATTTGCTTTTAACTAAGAATACGTAAAACAATAGTTATCCGTAACCTTTGCATGAACTTTTGGCTGAGATTATGTTCTAAATACATTTCTAAATGTATTGCCCAGTGTTTAATGGAATGTACAAGGATGAATAAATACATGGCCCCAAACATCATCCTCTCAATTCTGTCCCGGGGCGTTTTGACATAGATGCATATCGCGATGAATTAATGACAGTAATAAGGTCAACGATAATCAGTTCACATCTTTGAGATACATGTTAAGATATATCCTTTTTATATAACAGATAAACAGGTGAACACAACCTTTTTTTCCCCAAAGATTGCCTTTATTGGGACAAACCTTTTTTTAAAAATTTCCTTGGAAAATTCAACAACTATCAGAACGTTAATAAAGAAAGGTCACGCGTAATTGTAGAAAACATATTGATATCAGTTCCTTGATCACTTCTAAGCAGTTTTATTAGGGTGAAACCTATACTTATAATTGATACGAGATATCAACGCGTGGTCGCGTCAGCGGTCTTAATAGGAAACCAAGCTATTTACCTGAACATTACACATTTGTCCTTCATAGCTGGCAGTTAGTCTAGTATCCATTGTTATCTCACCACGGTATATTTCTCCATAGGCTAAACGTTAGAAAGCCGTGAAAGTAGTGTGTCCAATACTCAATGGCTAAGTGGGTGATATATTCTATTAATCAATAATGTTGCACAGGGTGAGATAAAATCAAGTATTTATTCGAAGCATCAACAGATATTGTTTCCTCCTGCTATACGTCAATATGTTAAAATATCGATCTATCACTCTGTCCATCCTCTGATCTATCCTCTGTCAATCACTTGGAATAAACACAAGTCAGCGAGCTAATTGGGCACTGACACTGGAGGTAGAGGAATGTTAACAAGATTGTTTACTTCAAATGGGAATTCCCTGGAGTATGAGAAGGTCAATACTCCAAATTATGAATATATACACTGCTGTTTACGGTAGGTATTCACTGTGTGTCGTGAATCAGGGAATGTATTATCAGCTAGATGGTCATTCGTGTAGGATGAGAGGTTCAGTTTTAAGTATGGTGTCTTAATCATGTTAAGCTCCTGACTCTATGGTTAATATTGTAGCAGGCAATCTATGATGTTGAGCAAATAAAAGACCTCAAAGAGACAACGCTACACTCCTCTCTTAATAATGATAGACTGGAGACAAGCGCATAGTTGTCTCAGACCTACAACAGAACTGCACTATTTTAATCTTTATTGTTTCTTTTTTAAGATTTTATTAGGGTCGCTTAGTCCCTCTTATGCCTATGATACATTTCAATAATAGTGGCGTCGGGGCGAATGTCGGCGATAGGTGACCTCGAATCAAGACATAGTTTGCCCACAGTCTGGTCATTTTCTTTTATTAATGTTGGGGTCAGGGCAGTCGAGCAGCGTTGTTTCACTTTAGAACTAGGTGGCGCGAGTGCCGATCCTTGCTGTGCGGTATGGCCGGCGGACCCGCAGTATGCAAATGCTACGGGTTCACCCGCATTACGTAACTCGGCCGCTATATAAGGTCGAGTCCACAGCAGGTTGACAGGACTTCTCACGGTGCCTCTATACGGGGTGAACGTCTGAAGCCTCATGAGTTGGTTAGGTTGTGTTGAAACACCTTTCAACGTTGAAGAGACCAGTATCTCTTCCCGCGCTAGTTGGTGCCCCGTAGCACCAACGGATTGTGTATTACTTCCAGTAATAAACGAACGGTAAACTGAAACTGTCCGGAGTCTGGTTTTCTATTCGCGGTTAAGCGGTAGTTGGTAGATCTCGGATCTCCCTCCCTTCTCCAGTGGGTAAAGCCGAACCCACCTGTATTGGCACGGTAAGTACAGGGTAGCGACTAGTCTCGGAACCTCTGGTCGGCTGACGATCGCGGAGAGTGGTAACACACTTTCAGCGACTAGAGGGTAACCGCTACATTATTAAGGATAGCTTCTATTAGGTCATTAATGTATAAAAAGAAGAAAGTTAGCCCTTGGGGGACTCCAAAAGACACAGGCAAGGAGGAAGATAATTGGTTATTGAATTTAACTTTTGGGGTTCAATTTTATAAGTAGCTATGTATCCAATTGCATGATTACTGTCTAAACCAGATTTTAAAATTGTATAAATTAGTTGATTATGTGGGACAGTATCAAAGGCTTTCTTAAAGTCTAAAAAGATAGATGAAAGGTTATTAGTATTATCAATATTGTCATACATTTTGTAACATCGCCTTTTATATGTTTGGATAGAAAACTCAAATCTTAAGTAATATATTAAAGATATATAAAGTTTACAAAACACATCTTGACAGATCTCTGAGTTTTTTATTATAAACTCTTATGCAACAAAATACATTTTTTCACACTGTAGACTAGGTACTTATATGCTATAGACTTGATAATACTGTGAATCAACAAAATATAATTTAAATCTATATAGGGCTTTCACTTCCTCCCACTTTCAGTAAGCACTCTCACTTCAATCTTATCGTCATTCTTTGTTTCACCTTTTTTATTGTCTTGAACAACCTCTTGCATCTGAACTGCATCACACTCTCTGGTTTAACAGGAACTTTCATTACAGGTGTGCCTGGTATAGTGTTTTGATTCTGTACTTCAGGACTGGGTTGACTCCTACCTCTCTGGCTAGCACAATGAGAATTAACATCAAGATCTTTTGTTTGACATAATCTTTTGTTTTTCTGTGGTAGGTTTTCATGCCCTTTTGATAATGATATACTTCCCAATTACTTTTTCTGGTACCCAACCTGTTATTGTCTTCATCCTCACATTTTCACTGGGTAGTAGCTCTGGTCTGTCCTAAGAATGCATGTGCCTATCATAATGGTTCTTAGCTTTCTAGGCCTTGTATTCCAATGCATTCAAATTTTTTACAGTGACAGGCTTTGGTCTGAGCTGACTTAAAGTGGTTGGTACAGTATCATAACGTTCTGCCTTGTGGTAACTGGGCTAGGGAACCCAAACTTTGTACAGGGGTGTTTCTCCACTCTAGAACAGTGAGGTTTAATATCAGTCTTAGAATGTTTAGCTTTCTTTATAATGCTTTTTATGATCTTAACCTGGCTTTCAGCGAAGCCATTACTTGTGGATACAAGGGGGATGATTTGAAAACCATACTCTTTTGAAAACATACTGAACGCTTTTGAGTCATACTGTAGTCCGCCATCTGATATAAACCGTTCTGGGATACCATGTCTGGAAAACTGTTCTCTTAGGAAGTAGATTACAAAAAAACTCATATCTTGTGGCAACTCTGTAAACTCTACAAATTTTGAATAGTAGTCTGTGATAAAAATATGCAGATCTCCATTAAAGTAAAGCAAATCACTGGCAACCTTCTGCCATGGATACTCAGGAACCTGCAATGCAATCATTGGCTCCTGTTGTTGCTTTGTGCAAAACTCGGCACATGTACTACACTGTTCACACATATATCAGTTACATGGTCGTAAAACATGGCCAAAAGAAAATACCTTTAGCCCCAATTGGGACCCATTTCAGTAGTTTCATGACATGTCTAGATGGCATCTGTGACACCATATGGACAGATCAGGTTTCACTAGTTTCGTGATAACACAACTAGCGGCACTTAGGACAAGACAGACCCCAAACACGGTGTGTCCGGTTTCAAATGTATTAGACATTGCCTTGTTACTGCCACTGTTGTTTCACTGTTAGCGTTCCCAGACATCACTGATAGGCAAGTTCTGGACAGAGTGTACTTCACACTAGTCAAGACTACTGGGTACAGACAGTGGTTGTGGTGCCCTGCTAAGGGTATCGGCAACGATTAGGTCTTTGCCTTTTTGCCAGTTTTGATCCTTATATCTGTTTGCCCTTAGATGTAGTCATGGAATTTAGTACAACCCCATGTAAAGGCTAACATCTTTTTTTTGTTCGCCTGTAGTTCTTCTCACTTTTGATTATGCAATGCGCTGCAAATGCAACTGGTCTGTCACCTTGTAGCAAGCCTGCCCCAAGCCCATATGACAAAGAATCAATGGTAACGACAATCAGCTCCACTAGCAAGTAATAACATAAGACAGGTATTGAAGCAAAACATTGTTTGATTAATTTGAATGCATTCTGCTGGGGTTTTTCCCAGCGACAAGTAACATCTGAATTTTGTAGGAGTTGCCTTCTCTGACAGGCTTGGAATGAATTTTCAACATATATATTCATACCCAACTAATGGGTACCATCTTCAACATTCTGCAGGGATGTTTGGTCTTGATTCCTGCATCAGAATAGATGTGGCCTTGATACATGACTGAACTGACTACAATCCTGACAAGGTTGAGTCCTAACCTGTTCCTAAGCAAGTGATCAAGGACTTCGTGTAATGTGCTATTATACAAGATCTTTACCTGCAATCAGGGTGTCATCACATAATTTTTCAACACTGTCAACGTTGGCAAATATCTTTGTTATCGTATGCTCCAAAACCTCAGAGCTGGATGAAATACCAAAAAGCATACACATGAACTTATAACAGCCAAAAGGTGAGTAGCATGTCAGTAGTCTAGACATGGCCTCGGCATACTTATTTGGAAAAATGCCTGGCCGGTGTCTAATATGGAAACACCTGCTTGCCAACAAGGCACGCTGCAACATCATTGATTGTATGCATTGGATAGTGTTTGAGCTTATTTCATTCATTTAGTGACCTTGGGTCAATAGACAAATACAAGTCACCTGATTTTTCTCAACTATTACAAGTGAATTCACCGATTCTGTCACATCTGTGACTGTCTCAATAATCTCCTGATCACACAAGTTATCTAGAGATACCTTTGACCTTTTCAGGAGTGGATGTGTAACCCTACAGGGTAGGTACTGCATCAGGTTTCATATTCATATGATACACTACATTTCTGATGCGCCAAGACCATAGAACACTATTTCATACTTTGTTTCGTTGAGGATGTCACATAAACATTGGTCTGTTTTTGACTCAACATCATGAACAAGTCTGACACTTGTCTCATACAACAAGATTCATTTCATCACTGGCAATCAAACCTAGAACAGGTTTTTGTCTGTCTACAACAATAAATTCTATGGAAAATGCCTGTCTATGTGTTCAACCAACAGTGAGACTCTGCTATATGACTTGTTTGTTTGACCAAAATACTCTACCAGTTCCATTTTCTGCGGAGACAGCTTTACAATGCTGTTGTAATTATTATACATTGACTTGGGCAGCATGTCAATCTTAAAAGATAATTTGGTACCTTCAACAACCCTCTCTCGGAACCTGTTTGTTCAACATTACATACATGGTTTGCTCCACATTTTATATTGTTCATTTTTTTCACTCACTATTAGGTACTTGAGAGTATTAATGTAGAAGAAAGTCTGTGGTTCATATTGTCCTTCAACCTGGACTCAGTGAGTTTTCTTTCTTCTGGATATATGAGAATAATGTCCTTTTTTGTTACGACGGTAGCATGTAACATCAGTTGCAGGACATTTGTCAGACTTGTTCAACCAGATGGCCACATTTGCCACACAGTTTTTATTTTCAATTTGTCAGCAGAGTCATCAAACTGCAGTGACTCATACACAGAGAGCCCTCTTGGCCCAATAACATTCAACAAACCCATAACTTGCCTATTTTCAGGCATGGGAACTTGGGAACATGGGAATTTAGTTCCTTAGGTGGCGTGAAACTGTAAGAAGCCATGCTTTCTGTGACACAACACTGAGACCATACAAAGAGAGCATATAACTTGTAATACAACTGAAACTTAGTAGGCTTGGATGTATGATATATTACAATGAGACTGACTCCTGTTGACAGTGGTTTGTCAGTGGATCACTCTAATGGCTTGACACTGTACATGTGCTTTGGTGATACTTCACATAAATCACTGAATGAAGTAAGTACATGCATTCCCCCACCCCCCACAAATGCCAGTCTGACTGATGCTACACAACCTCCTTGAAAACAGTATACATTGATTCTAGTCATGATTCCCAAAGCATTCCTGAAATTACTTCTGACACCATTTTAGTAATGATAGGCTAGAGACAAGCGCACGATTGACGTTACTCGGCATAACTTATAGCAATTGATTTAATGCTATCAGTCTCAGACGTACAGTAGAACCGTGCTATTGTGACAATCTATACCTGTGGAATTCCTATTCGGGCTAATCATTTCATTGGGTTTATAAGCCTAATTGAATCATCTGCTAGAGGTCACTAACTAAAACTACTGATGGTAATCTGCACCACACTAGCACTGTTCGAAATGGTGCACCTGTCCACTGACGCTCCCTGTCCACGTCTCTGTTCCTGTATTTGCTCCAGTGATGGCCGGCTGAAGATGCGGGTGATCAGGAGGGCGTTCCTCCTGAATAAAGGGATGTTAGAGCACAGGATCGGGAACATGACAATATTATTGACGTAAGAAAACAGACTTAGCATGTCCACCCATTGGTTACGCACGGTACTCCATCGCCTCAACACGTACACGCCGGCTACCGGCGTCATAGTCCCGAGAAACACGCATCCAAGCGTGACGATGCAGGACGTCACGTGACGCGTTCTCAAGGAAACTGAGCGTTTGACGACTGCAGGGCAGTGTGGGCTGTCAGAACTTGACACGCGTCTGTGTATTAGAATGAAGAATAGGGAGAAGAGGGACATACACGTGATCACACAGGGTAGGCAGGAATGGGCAGCAAGGTGGAGCCACAGTATGACGTCTGCAGAAAGTGTATTCACGCACTTCGTTATAGTGACGTTGTCCTCATGAGCAGACGACATTTGAACGATGTCGCTAGCAAATATCCAATGGCAGTTATACATGATGCTGAGCATGATGATGAGTTTCACAATAGTAGACACAGTTTCACGTGACCCCCATGAGTCTTTCTTGCCGGGGAAGACAGTTGTTGCGTACCGAGTTGCAGTCATACAGGCCGTTGTCCACGAGACCATGTGCACAGACACGTAGAAGGAGAAAGGCAATGTTTTACACAGTGTGATGTGTGACGAGGGAACGTCAATCGAGATCTCATAAAGCCAACCTGTTGTGGCTTCAGTCCAAAGGCCAATGGTCTGAGATACCGCCAACGTCACGAAGAAGGTGCTTGAAGGCAGGCTTTTGAGATACCGCCTTCGGAGGCCGCTGACACACATGGCGTTAAGAACGGTACCAACGACCACACAAAAGGGCGGGAAGTACATCCATATTCCACGATTCCAGGCCGAGGAGGTGACATTTCCGTCAGCATCATCTAGTCTGCTGACCGCCGAAAAAAATGCCATTGCGGGGACTACTTTCTATATGTAATAGACACCCATGATTATGTTCTGGTACATGACTCTACCCTTTCTCGAGCAACACTGAGCAGTGCCGTATAGTTCTAGTCTGGTGCCACTGCTGTTCGATCAATCGCCATCATCAGAACAGAAACGCTGGATACACTCACCCGATATATTAAACCAGGTATGCCAGATCAAACATTCATGGCCACGTTTGTTGAGAACAAAGAGGTCAATATGATGCTGACCACCTACAAGGGTCAAGAGCCCCGGAGCTACGGTCCCTCAGGAAGAATAATACAACATGAAAGAACTGCATTCCCACAGAGGCGATGTTATGTAACAGACATGTACCAGACATTAACCGTAAGTGTATGTTGCTAATGGATATAACGATCATGGGCGATAGGTGCTGATGCAATTCTTTCAGTTCGGTAATTGGATTGTGCATTATAGACCAATATCGTATCCAAAATTGGGAATGACCTATTCTTTCAGAGGAAATTCAGTGTAACTACATTGTTGTTCCCTTTTATTTACCACACTATTAGGTATAGGTAGTAACTGTACTGCAATTCAACTTAATTTCATTCACCATCTTCGTGATTCTTGCCTCAAGAATATGAGATATTGTGAAAAGGTGGTTATATGTGATATATGATAAACCCGGCTGGTATAAGAACCCTTAGGATAGGCAATATAGAAGGGAAGGAAGCGAGAGGGTCGCAGTATTCGAATTGATATCAATTAGATTTGTGCAATTCATGCGGCAGGGGAATGGAAGCTCTGATTATAAAGTTGTGTGTCTTGGAAATTAATATTTTGTTGTTAATACTTTCAAGTAATTAAAGGAAGGCAAAGTACAGAAGGAGTAATCGTTTTGGCCGCCAGAGATCATTTAAGATATTATTGCATAAACTGGTTTTTTTGTTAGTGATACCAATAGAGGCAAAACCTAAGCATGGACGGGGTGTTGTATTTCATCCAAGGGTTAATGTAATTGAAAAAGGAAAGGTATTCCATTTATTCCAAATACATTTGATTATACCAAGGACACTAGACAGTTCTGTCAACAGTATTTACAAGCAATGGTATCTTATAGGTGTTGGTCGTTGGATATCTACTATTAGAGAGATAGTTTATAATATTAGATAATAACACACAGATATATACAGGTAAAGAAAACCAAATCTACTGGGATTTAGCAGGTATGTATAACGAAATATGGATTACTACTATATAAGGCATGCGCGACTTCATTTTGTTTAAAAAGGAACGTGTTTCAATAAGGCAACATAAATCAACCAACAGTTTATCCGATACACTAGCTTTTACTTTAACCAGATTATACTTACCCTCTCCGAAATTGTATGACTTTTATTTCGTGTACTGATTCATTAGCCAATGAATAAAAGGCAGCAGTTCTCAAATTTAATGTGAGACTAGAATCAACTGAAGTGACTGCTGGTATGTCCAAAAGAATTCAATTGAATGTAAGGGAAGCCCAAATCTGAAAAGTGTCAATTATCACCTCTGATACAAAAGGTCACTTAAATATCTTACAGGTTAACATAATCACATAACTCATTCACTGCCATGCCAGCATGATATTTATCATTTTCTTCTTGAATATCCACCTTGCATTCGTGACCTTGGACCAAGTTTACTGTCACTGGCAACACTCCTAGCGGGAGCGGGTGAAGTGGCCTGGTTAGAATCCCGGTAAATGTTCGGCAGAGACAGACTGCTGACTTTCTCAACCTTGGGGCTATCCTTAGCCTTGTCATAAATGACGTCATCCACCCATCGCTGTTGTTTGTTGTACTTATTCTCGCTGTGTCTCAATTGATCGGATTTTTTGTTTAGTTGATCCTGCAGGTCGGTTATTTCACTTATGCAATTTGCCTCGGTCATTTCCTTCATAGTCAGCGTTGCACGCAGGCGTTTGTTTTCAGCTTTCAGTTTGCTTACTTCATCCTTCAGTTGTTTGACATCCCTATCCGAGGACTCATCTATATCAGAAAAGTACATGGGTTTTTTATTTTCATTTGCATGCACCTCCTTCATGAGCATGAGATTCTGCAGCTTAAGCTTAGAAATTTCACTCATGAATTCAGCATTATGTCGGGACTTTTCATTCGCCATATTAATGAGATTTTTGTTTTCTTCTTCCACCTGTTCATGTTTGTGCATAAGCAATTCATGCTTTACTTTGAGTTTATTCAATTCTGCACCACTACCCGAAAACTGATCTTTAATTTTTGCAAGTTGTTTAGCTTTTTCCTTAGAGCTGTCCTTGTACATTTTCATGGCATCCTCAGCCGATTCCAACTTTGTTGTCAAATCTGCAACTTTACTCCTAAGTTCCCTATTTTCACCATCACAGTGTGCAGCGTGCTCACGTACCTTGTCAAGCTCTGCTTTGTTGTTTTTCATAACTGCTACTTCATCCTGGAGATCATCAGTTTCAGCATTGAGCTTATTGTTTTCCTTCTTTAATGAAGATACACGGGCTGTAAGTTTGGTATTCTCACTGCGCATTGTTTCATTTTCACCGGTGAGTTTTTCTACATCAAGTCGCCTTTCTGTAACGTCATCCTCAAGTCTGGCATTTTTCTTCTGTAACTCTGCACGCTCCCGTCTCAGATTCTCGCGCTCCTGTTCTGCTCGGGCGAGCTGCTCACGTTCTATATTCAAACGACTGTCAAGTTCTGTGACTTTAACTTCAGCCTCCTCCATCTTCTTTTTAATTGCCTCCTTCCCACTTGAAAGCTGTTCTATCTGATTCATGAGGCGATCTAAAGTTTTAGCTTCCTTTTGTTTGTCCCCATCCATACCCCTGATGATATCTTCCTTCTCCTGGATGACCCTCTGTACATCTTTTCGTAGACTTTCCACGCGGTCTTCCCTGTCTTTCATCTCTTTTCGCAACACTTCCTTCTCTCGTTCAGACACCTGTAGATCGCTTCTGATTTCATCTATCAATGCCTGGAGACGTTCTAGTTTTTGTGTCCTGTCTTTGATGTCATTGGTAGATTTAATCACGACGGCATCTAAGGCGTCCACTTTATCTCTAAGGCGATTTATCTCATCATCTTTATCATCAGCCTTCATTGTGGTCATGCGAGTAACATCTTGCAACATTTTCCTCAGCTTGTCCCTCTCGTCCTCTGCTTTTCGTAGACCCTCCTGTAATTTGGTAAGTTCTCCCTTCATGATTTCATTTTCATTCATTGTAGCTACACGCGTACTTTCAGTCTGGCGGAATTTCCCAACTAACAGCTCATTTTCCCTGGCCAGTTGTTTATTTTCAGCTTGCAGCTTATCTATGGTGTACTGGAAAGATGAACTCAGAGGATCGTTGCCCCCATTTGATTGTCTTTTCAATCTTTCTTGTAAGACCTCATTTTCTGATTCCAATGCACTTAATTTTTCAGACATTTTTCTAATGCTTTCGTTTTTACCACTTGCAGGCCTGGTCTCAGCCTTCAGATTCGAGTTTTCCATCTTCAGTTTGGCAACGCTTTCTCTTAATTCGACAATTAGAATCTTATCCGCTGGAGAAGGGACCATTGTATTATTCCGCGATTCTAATTTTAACTGTGCATTTTCTTTTTTAAGCTGGGAGATATCTTGTTGGTACTTCCCGATGGATGATTTTAATTGACCCGTTTCCGAGTCATTTTCTAAGTTTGAAATTGTTTCCTTTAGTTGTTTATTTTCCAATTGTAATTTGGACATTCCTTTCTGCATTCCAGCTAAAGCTGCCTGCCACATGCCCGGTTTCTCTCCCATATTTTATCTGGTCTCTGCCCACCTTTTTATACTGAGATGTTTTCGACTCCGGTGATGAACTTAAGGGGGTGGTGAGCTCAAGGATATCAAGAATATCGCCAATGACTCTCTGAAAAGATATAATCATATAAATATGATTATCAAAATGGTAAGCTCAACGATATGTGTTCTACAAAAAGTGAAACCTAAAATAAAATGAGCTACTCTAGTTTCCCTAAATCGAATCCGTCCGGAGAATTTTCATTGTTTCTTGAATATATAAACCAGAAATACGATTCGATCTTCAATTACGTCATGTAAGTATTTAAAGAGGTCATCGTTATCCGGCTGTACATGGTTGGAATCGATGGCAAACCTATATGCCAACTCATTTACCATTAGGTATTTTAGATGAAACTAAGATGACAATAATTAAGGCAATTTGTATTCTTCAGTGTAGGCTATCGATCAGCGACCAGGTGCCCAAGAACACATTTACGTGGAATACAGGACATACATGGAAGGCACTATATTGTACATACTACTTTCACAAGAAATGGCCTAACAATATAGAATACCGATGAAAAAAACCAGCAACGTTACCTTTATCTTTAAAGATGATCAATCATATGTTCCCTCATGTACTGAACATACCTAAATCAATTATCTCTTCTGAAGGGAACATTTTCAACACATACAGCAAGGAACTGCACAATGTTCATCTTCCATAAGAGGGAAACCTTTTCAAAGATCTTACTATTATATGCCTTTAGAAAACACTTTCTAAGATGCTCTGTGACTGAATATTGTATTTCCATAATTTATATCACATTTATATTGCCCTTGCATATCCTACTTCTTTGTCATATCTCCCATGTATCTCACCCCTGGTATTTGTCCCCATAGACTTAACATTGGGAACTCATACCCAACGCCCAATGAGTATTTAGAAAAATACTCAATGGTGGATTATGTCACATATGTTAGCCCATTAGTCAGTGTGAATCGTCACATATTTGATGCGGCTTCGCCTTGTGAATTACTATGCAATTCAAACACGATGGGATGCGAGCTCTGACCCTAAACTTTCATAGGTTTCCCCCATAGCATCACATAGATCAATGTCGTCAGCGGTACATACGGTCAGGTCTATCCCTTCACTGATATTATCTTGCTATTCTGTTAACTACCGATACTGAAAATATCCATCAACCCGTTGATGAGTGAGAAAGAACGCTCGACAGAGCTGTGTTTTCGGGAAACAGGTTCTGGGGTGGACAGCAACTACAAATCTGTTCATCCTCTTGGTCGCCTTGCCTCCTAGTGGTGCAGACCGGATATGCTTGCACGCAAGCATAACGAAAGCGACCGGGGTGGGGAGTTGGCTCAGCGGTAAAGAGCACTGGACTTTGTTGATTGGACGTTAAACTACCATAACAAACAAATAAACAAACAATTTCTGGAAACACATATATATGCAAATTATCCTCGGGGTGACTTCCAGTGGTTGAAAATATTCTCAGATATATCAGGTTCTTAGTCTTTATAGGGTCATAAGACCTTTCGTAAATGTTTATTTTTCTAATGAATTGAGGTCTTTTAAGCATTGATACATTTGAATGTGAAAGTGTATAGCACCTGGCGAATATTGCCATCCATCCAAGACATCCCGACCGCTGTGCCGGATTCTACCTTTGCCCGACTATCTGTCAGGTCTGTGACAATCTGCATCAATCGGGTCGATGTACACACTTCACTGACTCAATTTAGTGCTTTTCCCGCCACGCAAGGCATTACTACCATGTCAGATATGACTGACTCTCCCCGACCTTAAGACTTTGTACAATATAAGCAGATCCACAGAATGTTCCCGATTCTGAGCAGGCCGTTTAAATAGCAATACTACCTATCCCCAGTACATTTTACAAGTGTCATATATCGATTTGTAGGGGAGACATAAGCGACCATAGATCTGAAAACCGTTCTCTGATAATTTAGATAAACCAGAAGTTACTAAACTTTGCATTATTGCCTATATAGACCTATCATCCAGCCTGGGGCCCAGCCAGGCCTAGCTCCCGACCTCTTCCTTTGATCACATCCCGGGTAATTTGCGAGGTTATACAAGAAGGAGGTATGATTTGGAATAGTGTAGATGTTGATGTCATATAGGTATAAGACATCAAAATTTTATTACCAACTCACACCGAGCCGATGGCTGGGATGAATCGGGAACATATGTCGATGTCTCATAAGCTTAGATTGTGACCAATTGTAAGCTCTCTGAGCCATACAAAAATAAATTAATTTACCAAAGCTATCTTCTTCCCGTTGAGGATGAAGTTTCTACATTTTGTATCTGGCACTAAGATTCAATACGTTAAACTACCCAAACAAACAAAGGTAAATAAGTTGGGATATTGACTATTGTGAAGTGTGCAAATAAGTTTGCCGCAATTTGTTCTTGCGTTGCATTATGTAGTCGATGTATTCTAAAGATTACAATCATTTTCATTTGAAAAGTACGACATGGAGTGTATAATAACCTACATAATAATGACCAGAAACAGACCGCATGCTGATTGTGATCAGATATCAAAAGTAATAATTGATGTATCAATGTTTGCCATGACCTTGTCTCTTACCTTTCCCGAATTGCTCCAGTTGATGCAGTAAACTTCTGAAGGTAGAGTCAAACCTTTTAAGATGCTCGGCTGGTCTGAGCTTCCGCCAATGTCTCATAAGTCAATTTTCTGCAAAGGATTCCGAAGAGGTCTTGATATAATCATATTGTATTCACCTTTCCCTTTAGATGGATGATCGAAGCGCTCCTACCGATCATTACTTATACAATTAGGAAAAACCCTTTACTGTTGATTGTCTGTATGAAGCAATTATGAACTATAGGTATACCAGAACTAACCTATTGACATTATCATAAGCATTGTATATGACTATATCTTCTTTTTACTCTTCCGGTTCAGACCATACAACTTAAGGTAAATATAGATAGAAGGCTAGGTGTTATAGCTAAACATTTTAGCTGTCCTTGTAATGTATTGTGTATTGTCACGTATTGTCATGTTTTGTCTCTGTTATCTGTCCAATACAATTGCTAAATACCCACACATAGAAATTGACTCACATCAACTCAACGTATCTAAGATGGCAAGAACATTTTACTCAAAAAGCCATATACAGTAACGCAATAGATACGAGTGAGGCTGAATGAACCCTGTCTCCTGCTGCACCATGTTTGAATATTCTGCATGGAAGAACGCCAGTTGAGGCGAATGTATAATATATCACTCAAAATTGAATAAAAGTTTATTTAAAAAAATCAAAGTCGCTATGCGCTCTTCATATATACATGTTTAATGTATCATGTATATAAGAATGCTTTCTTAAGCCTGGATTAAAGAATCCTGAAAGCATTACTATACTTATTTCTAGTTTTACATAACGCTCTCTGTGGCCTTAACAATATGTTGTTGATAATGTACACAGAAATGCACATGTTGTATACATGATGTACAGCACTGTCGTTGTGTGATGGACCCATGAAAAGGGAAACGTCAAATGTGTTTGTTTGGGTAGTTTAACGTATAATTTGTTCAGTTAGACTTGAAACGACAAAAATTGTAAAGTAACGCTGAAGGATATATACCTCTCATTGCGGAATCACCGAGTGGAGAATGGAAACGATCGCCGGGTATCACCATTGCCGGTGTATAACTATCGAAGGCACAGACCAACTGAAGCATATTGTTACACCTCCACACCTTGTGGCTTGCAATTGAGGCTTACCGCCAAGCTAACTTGAACTCAGGAGGACACCCAACTGAGAAGAACAAAGGATGGAGCCCAATTGGCGAGGTCCTACTGTTGATAATCCCGCAGTGGAAGTTATGATGTTCAACATTTTCACTACTTTAGGATAAGGTGTGCCATAAGATTAGACATGTTACTGAATATGGCAGTATACACCCAACAAATAACAATCAAACCATCGTTTGACCACCAGGTATATACAAGAATTCAGAGATGACAGATTTCCCCTTTTCCCAGGAATCCACTTTTTTCATTTTCAGTTTATGAGATACTTAGAATAGCATAACTGTTTTTGTTATACAGGAGACTGAAATGATGTTGGAATTAATTAAAATAACAAAAAATATACCTTTAATTATTAAAGAAACCGATATTATGTATTATATTGCATAAGCATGGATAGACATAGACAGACTTTTTCTCACACCCACCGTGTCCTACTGTATCCTTAATACAGATTAACTTCACCTTGGATCAATGGGCTTATCGTTCGTTCATATAAACACCACCACTTCAAGGACAACATTTATACATCTGCCGAATATGAGGTTTGTCCGATTAATAAGAACCTAAATATATCAGAACTGCACAAATCAAGTATTCAAGAGTATATCATTTCGTTCACTATGATGTCATATATCACTGTGACTAAGGAGCAATACCTATTTCTGTTATATGCATATGTTTTTTGAATATTTAGAGCGATAGTTTAGTATCTGCGAGTGTGAATTGTAAACATGATATTATAATGGTAATAAAGGTTTGCTCACGAACTAGACTATAGCCACTTATTACCGACATCCCTTTTCTACATTTTCGATAGAGAAAATGAAAACATATTTTATTCAAATGCCTCAAAGTTGGACGATTGAAGCCGAATCCCCCTCGGCACTACACCGAAAATAAATCATTCTCTCCCCCCCCCCCCCCACCCCCGCAAGCAAATGTCTCAAGATGAAGCGCCTGCACCCTCCAAAGAAGTTCAATAGAAATAGAAAATGGCATCTGTAATAATGGAAAATAACTCACCCCGCTTTAGTAAATGAGAAAAGATCCTTAATAACATTTTAACACCCCCCCCCCTTCTTCATGCTTTGCTTACACAGTTGCATAACGGAGAATCAAAAGACTCGACCATCATTTAAATTGCTCCTCCGGCGATTAATTATTGGCCTACAAACATGCTGACCCTTGTAATCCAAAGTAAGTGCCTACTTGTAATCACAGTAGGCTTTCGTTACTCTGTACAAATATAACCAAAATATACAAACAACCAATGCACTACTTGTATACTTTACTTTTGTATTACTTGACACTGTGCACTGTCCATGTACATTATTTTGATTCCGCTCAGGATGAAATACTGCATTCAATCACCTATTGGTTAACTTCTTTTCACGACATAATAAATTTGATCCATCTTCACCAGAGTCTCAAAAAACGGCAGCATGTCTTCATTTATACAGAGTCTACCATCTAGGGTATCAATCTGGTTTCATTCAATAGGTCTACTGCTTGTTACTGGTTGGTCAGATATCAACGAAGATGAATGACCTGCTGGGTAGCTGCAGTGTCAACCCCTGATAAAACCATCTGGCAGTCACTCGCTTTTAGGACTGTTTTTCAAGGCTTTAGATGAAACGATATACATTTCGTGAAGATCTGGCAGTCCAAGGCCTTTCAATGGTATAAATGGACCAGTTCAGAGAGCTAATGTCAGTCCTCACTCCAGCATCACCTGCGGAACAGGCAACTAGGTTATGTAGGACCTCATGTCAGTTTGACATAGACTCAGCCTCGGAAGAAAAGTATTAGAATGGGGACAATTCCCTAGGGATGATGACCACAAATATGTTGCAAACATTTATGATGATGGCTTTTATGACATTACCAATGGCAAGGATAAGAGGGGCCGGCCGTGGGCGGGCTCGGCTGTGGCCACCATATATGCTGATCCACCAAGCCGGTTATGTCAGACCATGAGCAATTTGCGACGGCCGATGACGCAGATGTCCACAATTCCACGAAAATTCCATCGGCCGGCGCTCGCTCTGGTTTGGTGGATCACGTGCCTTAGGGTGTCCACGTAGGCACGGTTCTACTGTCCTTGGTGTGACACACATCTTTTGGCAGTAAATTCTATGAAAACAAAATACTGTGGTTTGCTCCTAAAAATAAAATGTCAAGTAACAGAAACTACTTGAGATCAACAAGCAGTGTGCCACCTTCAAGCTGGACTGCAGAGTTGATACTTTGGATCAAAAGGTCACCCCCTTTACCTATCAACTTCATGTCGCTTCCGTGGGGCTAGTAATATTAACTTAACTGAGCATGTCAGGTCATATCTCCAAAGCCATTTTGACAATTATCTCCAGAAATCCTATCTTTTTTTATCCCAAAGCCGAGATGGATGTCACCAGTAGGGTGACACAAGAAGACGTTACCCAACCTTCTGAGTAAGAAGTCCTGTGAAGCTCTGACGTGGCTGAAACCTTCAAAGAGTGGTGACAGTGTCAAAGGGAGGTAGAATTTTTCAGATCTCCGTGGTCTGAATATTTTTTCCGACCACAAAAATCCACCATACAATGTCAAAGGGACACTAGACTTCAAAGGTGAGTATCCTAAACTCTTCAAAGGGCTGAGCACCTAAAGACCTCCTATTGCGTATCTCGGTGTAATGATGCAGTCCCTACGAGACTGCATATACCACAACGAGTAGCTGCACCCCTCCTAGACAAGGTCAGAGAAGAACTCTGCTCAATGGAGAAACACGGAGTCACCTCTCCAGTAACTGAACACTAACCATGGTGCTCAGGCATGGTTGTTTTCCCAAATCCAAATGGTTAGAATTTGCAATGACTACTATGCTTAACCCATTCACACCAGGTGATGCCTCAAGGCTTCAACCAGGGCTGGCCAGGTGATGCCTTGAGACATCATTTATAAAATATTCATTTTTTTATAAAAAAAAGATTGACGATCAATATAAGTAATCATACAGAAGATGTCATGTGTCACATGGATTACATTTTGGTCTATAGCAAAGACCAGGACAAACACGATGATTGCCTCCTTAGAGTACTCCAGTTGCTATAGGTTGCAGGGCTCATACTCCATGAAAAGTGTGAATTTTCTAAACCCAGGATAACTTTTCATCACCTCAACAGGGATCCTGACAAGACTACTGTGATCAGAGAGTTCCTGCAGCCCAAAAACCCGACACCCCTTAATAACACTTCAAGAATGATCCTTTGAGGTGATCAAAGATATACTCATCAGCCCAAGACAGTGGCTCACTACTAATGCAAGAGAATTGTCACAACTGATGTCAGTATGGGCTCAGAGTAGTGCTACTGCAAATAGATGACCAGGGCAACAGACGTCCAATTTATTATGCATCTCGATCACTCAATGACACAGAAAAGAGGTACACAGTAATCAAGAAAGAGGAACTGGCTGCAGCTTGGGCCTGTAGGAAATTTTATAACTACATATTAGGCATGTTGTTCCTGCTAGAAACTGACCACAAGCCCTTGGCCAGCATTAATGCTTCAAGAACCTAGACTCTGCCCTTACATGGAGAAGAGGCAACACTTGACCTTGCACAACAATGTAATACTGTACAACAGCTGTCTAGTAATCCTGCAAGCACTACAACTTGAGATCCCTGATCAGATTCACCAAGGTCATCAAGGAATAACCAATTATTTACATTGTAGAAGTAGACTGGGAATATTGCCAGGAATCCAGCCACAAACCCCCTGCCGGGTGTCCAGGAGGCAGATTCTCATGAAATATTAGGATTTTATAGATTATAGAATGATCAGAAGATCATAATCTGATGTGTGAATGGCATATAAGGGTTATGGTATCTGGTGTCATATGTGTTTTGTGTTGTAATGTGATGTCCTTATTTACTCTCTATTTATCCCAGACTCTTATATAGAAGAACTCCATATGGTGAATGTGATATGTCACTCTTGTATTTTTGTTTTGATTGAATTAAAAAAAATGCAAATTGCATCTAGTTATTGTTATTATTATTGCATTGTTATCGGGAGGGGGAGCATACACCTGAGAATATCTTGGAAGCTTGCCAGTAATCGAACAACAAAGCTCCTGCTGGGGGACCAGGAGGCAAAATTCCCAATCTATTACTATTATCATTCTATTATCCATCCTTACTTCTGTAGTACCTTTATTACTGTAGTAAATCATGCAAATGGTTACTTCATGAACAGGCAATATAATCTTATATAATTACAAATCAAAACATCCTCAGATTAGAAACTATTCTACTAAAGCCTTCCTTATCTGATACTAATGCCTGTACATATTCCTCTTCGATAGACACGCAAACAACCTTGGACTGTGGTTTGTAAGTAGAATGCAGATTAAAACAAATAAGACCAATTGACACAAGGAGTTGCAGTGTTACCATCTTCCTGTTCAAATGTTCATTTGTTAAAACAATGTTACATTAAAAACCTTGTTGAAGCTGAAACAATGAATTGTAAATTAAAATGTACAAACGCTAAAAGACTACGAGATTGTTATGTTATGTAGTCTCGTGAACGGACTCATGTTGGTGCTGTTGTGCATGTCTTATAAACGGCCTCATGTGGAACCAGACATATAGATCCACCATACTGGAAGCCAGATGTAACCAGCTCACTTCTCACTTGAATAAACCCAATTTATAGCAGCTCCAAGAACTTCTGATATATGACACAAAGCATAAACAAACATGGTGGCAGCAGGGAAACTGTGAGTATGGACCTTACTCAATTCTTGACACAGAACAGTCTGTAAAAGTCTCCAGGAGCAAGTGAGCAGAAGCTGAGCTTCCCATCTGAGCAAGCACATGGTCCCATCTAACAATTGACAATGGTTCTAGCTACATGTGTTTGTACCTAAGGCATCTTTTACACAACTGACTAATATCTGGTGACTCTAATAACCCTCAGATTCATATGAATTGTGTGTACTCTGCCTAGGTGGATGTTTATAGACTCTAATAGACTCTGTGTGTGTGTCACTAGCCATCTAATAGTACCAGTCTAGGAGTGACAGTGACACCTATCCTGTGCTAGTGAGTTGACAGCTGCAATCTAGCAACATGGCCCCACCAGAGGGACAGGCCCAACTGGCGGGTCCCGCTCCTCCTATTATTCTGACAAATGTGCCATTTCCACCACCTCTAAAAACTTCAGGAAACATGAGTCAGAATTGGAAAAAATTCAAGAGAATGTGGGACAATTATTTTGTGGCATCTAGAGTCAACCTGCAAGAAAATGCAGTCAAGGCCTCCCAATTTCAAGCATGTCTAGGGTCTGATGGACTTGACGTGCTAGATAGCCTCAGATTTGCCGCAGACGAGGATGCGGAAGATTATGCGACTCTATATAAGAAGATGGAGGGACACTGCATAGGCAAAACCAACGAAACCTACGAGAGGTATTGCTTTAACAAGAGGGCACAGGAGACTGATGAAACCATTGACAAATACGCTGCCAGTCTCCACATTTTAGCAAAGACGTGTAACTATGGGACGCTAGAAGAAGGACTAATTCGCGACCGAATGGTTCTCGGTGTCCGGGATGACATGTGCAGGAAAAGACTGTTACAAACAGAGGACCTAACTTTAGACAAATGCCTCCGAATCTGTAAGGCGTTCGAAAGTACTGAGGAACAGATGAGAGAAATGACGCATGCCACTGACAATGTACACAAAGTGACCAGTGCTAGACCCAAAGTGTACAAGAAGAACAAGTCTTCAAGACCCCCCCACAAGACACAGTTTCAGGAGGGAGATAGCAAGGATGCCAGAAAATGTAGATTCTGCGCACAAAAACACGAGTTTAAGATGGGAATGTGACCCGCGTGGGGGAAAAGATGTTCCAAATGCAATGGGCGAAATCATTTCTCAGCTGTATGTAAGAAGACTGGGGATAAAGTCCATGCTCTTGAGTCTGAAGAGTCAGAATATGAGGAGATAAACTGTGTAAATAACTTCAACGACCGCCAAGTCTACGCGAAAATGCTTGTAAATGGCAAACCCGTCAGATTCAAGATTGACAGTGGAGCCTCTACCAATCTTATCCCCAAATCCTATGTTGGAGATGTGAAACTGGGTCCAGCTAGGACACTCCACATGTGGAATCAGACTGAGAAAATACCACTGGGTGAGTCTCATGTGAAAATGACAAATCCAGTGAATGGGAAGAAATACTCTGTGAAGTGCACTATTGTGGAAGAAGAACTCACCCCAATACTCGGTGCGAGAGCTAGTCAACAGATGGGTCTAATAACAGTGAACCAAGAGAATTTCCACTGAGTGGCAGCCGTAACTACTGATCCTATAGCCAAATATGATGAGATCTTCAAGAATGAAATAGGTAGTCTCCCAGGGGTAGCGCATCTAGAAGTTGATCCACAGATCAGCCCACATGTCGCAGCATCCCGAAGAGTGCCGGTAGCTCTAAAATCCCGTCTAAAAGAAGAACTTGACAATATGTGTCAACAAGGAGTGATACAAGTGGTGAACCAACCTACAGATTGGGTGTCAAACCTGGTCGTGAGTTCTAAGAAAAATGGTGGACTCTGCATATGTATCGACCCAAAACCTC
Source organism: Alentia gelatinosa (assembly GCA_950022655.1). Taxonomy (NCBI): domain Eukaryota; kingdom Metazoa; phylum Annelida; class Polychaeta; order Phyllodocida; family Polynoidae; genus Alentia; species Alentia gelatinosa. Next base: position 42,101,878 of record OX465583.1, on the reverse strand, counting down.
TAAATGAGGCACTCAAACGTGAACACTTTCAACTCCCCATCCTAGAAGACATCCTACCAGAACTCTCTAAAGCGAAAGTTTTCTCCACTATTGACCTTCGAAGCGGCTATTGGCATGTAGAACTGGACGAGGAATCCAGTTTCCTAACCACGTTTGCAACACCGTTTGGCAGGTACCGATGGAAAAGACTGCCATTCGGCCTCAAAGTCTCGTCTGAAATCTTTCAAAAGAAGCTACTTCAATCAATTGGCGACCTTGAGGGGCTGGTATGTGTTGCAGATGATATCATGCTGTACGGAGTAGGACGGGATGAAGGAGAAGCTACAGCGGATCACGATCGCAAACTCGACAAATTCCTAAAAAGATGCCGAGAAATAGGCATTCGCCTTAATCCGGACAAGATGAGCCTTCGCCAGGAACAAGTATCTTTCCTGGGTCATCTAATAACAAAGGATGGTCTGTGTCCGGATCCTGATAAAGTGAAGGCAGTGATGGAAATGCCGACCCCCACTGATGTCGAGGGCATCCAGCGGGTTGGAGGGTTTGTGAACTACCTAGCAAAGTTCTTACCCAAGCTATCGAATGTGACCGAGCCCCTAAGACAACTCACAAGAGGAGATGTGGAATGGAAGTGGACGGAAGTACATGAGAAGGCGTTTTATGAAATACGTCAGCTAGTAGCAGAAGCACCCGTACTCTCATTCTACGATCCGGAAAAAGAGCTGGTAGTTCAATGTGACGCCAGTGAGAAAGGGCTGGGCGCTGCTCTCATGCAAAATGGCCAACCCATAGCATATGCTAGCAGGGCCCTAACGGACACAGAGACCCGTTACGCCCAGATAGAAAAAGAGATGCTGGCCATAGTCTTTGCTATGGAGAAATTTAACCAGTATACATATGGTCGATCTGTAACGGTGCAATCAGATCACAAGCCACTAGAGGTCATTCTGAAGAAATCTCTAGACAAAGCTCCTCGGCGACTGCAAGGAATGATGCTGCGCCTACAGAGATACGACATATACGTCATCTACACACAAGGCAAGAAGATGTATCTTGCAGACACTCTGTCCCGTGCCTTCCTTCCCAACAAGGGCAAGCCGGAGACATTCGACCACATTCATGCAGCACAGTTCGTACCAATTACTGAGACACGCATGAGGGTGATCCGTGCAGAGACAGAGAAGGACGATGTCATGAGGATACTGAAACAAGTAATACTCCTGGGGTGGCCTGATAACAAATCCAAGATTCCTGACATCATACAAGTGTACCATCCCTATAGAGATGAGATGTCGGTTCATGATGGCATAATCTACCGTGGTGATCGGGTGGTCATACCCTATGGTCATCGGAAAGTCATGAAAGAGAAGATCCACTCATCTCACCTAGGAGTAGATTCCTGCCTGAGGAGAGCCAGAGAGTCTGTCTACTGGCCCAATATGAACACAGAAATGCGCGAATACATCAGTCAGTGCAACACCTGTAAAACCTTCGAAACAGCAAACCAAAAGGAGACACTGATGTCACACGATGTACCAGACAGGCCTTGGGCCAAAATAGGGACTGATCTTTTCATGTTTGATGGAAAAGACTACTTGGTGACAGTGGACTACTTTAGCAACTTCTTCGAAGTGGACAGGCTATACAACACTGAAGCTGACACGGTAACTCACAAACTGAAAGCCCACTTTGCCAGGTATGGTATACCAGACACAGTAGTCAGTGACAACGGGCCTCAGTTTTCAAGCAAAGAGTTTGCAGCATTCGCAAGTAAATGGGAGTTTCAGCATGTTACCAGTAGTCCAGGTAACAGCCAGGCCAACGGCAAGGCCGAGTCCGCAGTGAAATCTGCAAAAAACCTCATGAAGAAGTCTAAACAAGCAGGTGGTGACACATACCTAGCTCTACTGGACCAGCGAAATACACCAACACAGGGAATGACATCTAGCCCTGTACAGCGACTAATGAGTAGACGCACAAAGACTCTGTTACCAGTCACCACTCACCTTCTAAGGCCACAAACTGTCAACAATGAGCAGGTAGGTCGAGAGATCTTGCAACGCCAGAAAAACCAGGCGAAGTACTTTGATCTGCATGCGAAAGACCTACCTCCACTAGAAGAAGGAGATCCAGTTCGGGTTCAACCATTCCGCCTGAACCAAAAAACCTGGACTCCAGGCAGTATCGTAAGAAAGTTGGACAGCCGGTCTTACGAAGTCCAGACACCTACGAGCACTATCAGGAGAAATCGTAGACACCTTAAGCCTGGCGTGAACAACCCTAGCATCACTACTGCACCACTAGCGGACGCAATGGAGACAGGCAATATCCAAGGAACAAGAGAAACTGCACCAGTTTCCCCCAGCAAAGTGCCTGTTGAGGTTACACCCACAACACCAGTCAGAAGATCTGCTAGGCACTCAGCCAAGCCTAGCTACCTGTCGGACTATGTGACAGAATAGAAACACTGATGAGAAACTCATGTCATATCTTAGCTTTAATTAGATCGTAAACTAATAGAACATCCTAAGATATTAAGGACTAAGACTGAAATTCAGAGACAGACATCAAAATTCATTTTTCATACTATCTACTAGTCGAGTTAAAGTTTGTAAAGAACTCTTGATATCAATATAGATATATGGACAGAAAGTATAAGGACTTAAGTCTTCTCTTAAAGGGGAGGATGTTATGTTATGTAGTCTCGTGAACGGACTCATGTTGGTGCTGTTGTGCATGTCTTATAAACGGCCTCATGTGGAACCAGACATATAGATCCACCATACTGGAAGCCAGATGTAACCAGCTCACTTCTCACTTGAATAAACTCAATTTATAGCAGCTCCAAGAACTTCTAATATATGACACAAAGCATAAACAAACAGAGATCTGAATTATTGCCCTATCATAATTATGACTCTATATATTTACACTAATTTTGTGGTTGTCATGACAAATTGGTTACCATATGGTTACCATGGCAACCGAAAATCAACGGGGAAAACCCCAAACTATTTCCTTAAAGAGCAGACACGGAAAATATAGTTATCAGGAATATGTAGACATATATATATGCAGTTGTTCATGAAATTCAGTAAACATTTATACCTTTTCTACAATAATTGTACTTGTAATAAGATAAAAAAACCTAACCAGTCAACCATAAAATTCCAGCTGGACAAACGAGTGGATTCGATGTATCCCATCAGATGGGATAGTTTAAATGGTGTTTGGTTAGGCCACCAGATTTAATAGCTTACCGCATTTTGTCATCTCTAATAATTAATAGAAAGTGTTGCCCAACACTTTCAATCTCGCACACCCCACCGGGAAAGCGTAGCAACTTGAGACGCAAAAGTTTTTGATCCAATTAATAATTAATAGTTGCCATTTCTAATAGGAGAGTACAATATTAATACCTAACTGTTCTTATTTGAGCATGGGAATGACACGGTGATTTCATTGTCTTCATGAAGACTGTAAAGAAAAAGATTTGTTCTCCAACCCACCTCTCTTATTAGAAACAAGGCCAGTAGGAGAGGGAATATGGTCAAACTACACAATGAGACTCTTTTTAACAAGCCTTCAGAGTTGGAAAATAGATAATGAAGGGTTAGGTTTTGCAGTAAGCTCAGTCTATGTAACCTCTCCAACCTCTAGGCAGTGTATCTTTGTGTGTTTTCCCACATTCAATAATAGGACAGGTCATGAGTGATTTGGCTAATAATGTCTTTGTGAGGCCTAGATTGGCCGCCACCTCTGTCTACACTACGTTCCAACTAAGAGGTTGGTAAAGTTAAACTACGGATGTGTCCACGGTTTCTCACTCTCAGACCAAGCAACTTTGTCCTAAATAGGTTCTGGGATCCAAAATACTTGCAAAGAAATCTCCAGATGTTAATAAATTGACAAAGAACCTTTTCTCTGTGACCATTTTATCAAAAACACACATTAAAAGAAGATGAGAACATGGAAAAGTGACTTACAGGGTAAGAACCCAGGATTCATTACAATCAGAGGAACCAGAGGAACCAGTTACAACCAGAGTTACAACTGACAGCACAGAGTAAAAATAGATACGAAAGATAGCTAGAGTGACCTTCCTTTACCCCAAACCACGCCAGGTCAAGGCTTCTGTCAATTCAACGTGACCAGAGCTAATGTAGTGTAGCTCGGGTTGCCAGTGTATGTGAGGCCAAGAGTGCTGTGTATATGTCTGGTTTATTCACTAGTTGGCTGTAGTTTTGCGGTTACAGATAGATGGCAGCACAGTAGTATAGATGGCACGGCAGGCTAATACGACATCTCCCCTTTCAGGATAGAGTTCCTTTTTTCAAGTAAGTACCAGAAGGTTAAGCTGGTCTCAACCGTGGCCATAATTGCTCGATGCAATGTTTCCTAGGTAGTCTCAGTTATTCCCCCCACCCCAAAACAGTTTGTATAATGTATAAAATCCAAGTGCTTCCAGGGGTCCTGCCCCCTGTACCCCCAGATGGGGTTTACAACTGGACTACGGGCAATCTTCCCATGTATTTAAAGGTCTTTACACCAGCCAGGCGCCTGTCCGATGGGATACTTGCTTTACTCTCTAAGAGGAGTGCCCAGCTGCCCTTGACCAATCTGTACAGATTGATCTTCCTCAATGACTCACTGGTGCATGACACATTTGGACCCTACTAAAAGGCGTTTGTAGAAGTGGCTGGTTGCCAAGTGGGTTACATCTAGCCAGTATACCCGGCCCTGTCCCCAAACAATGGAGATCAGGGGTGAACACTTTACCTAGGTTACATCAAGTCTCACTTACTGTAAAAACTCTAAACCATTTAATTGTTAACCTATCTTCAATCACATGCTCATTCATCAACGATAGTCAACCCATTTGTTCCCAGTTTATTTTGACAGGGAACCAGTCTATTGAGTGGCAGGTGGTCTGACCTATATATTATGCAGCTCTACCGCCTAGCAGTTGGTCCACATGGGATATCTCGAAGAATGAGTGATACCTTTTGACAGAACTATAATAACGAGGACAGGCCCAAGCTTCACCAAGCAGTCAACTGAAAATACTGTTACGTGGCGTGGCGGCGCAATGGTCGCGATGTGCACCCAAGTGTGACCATAGGAATGTAATTCTATGAGGCTACAGGAAAGTCAGTTACTAGTGTCTTTATAATGGAATGACCATCAACTCAGATAAAACAACGACTGTGTGGTATGCATTTGAGAGGGAAATTTATCATCTGCCTGTACTGGATATCAGGTGTGGTACCATAAGTTGAAGACTGTATCAAGTTACAAATACCTCGGGGTGCACATGGATTCCGTCCTGACCTTTAGATATCATTTAAAGGAGACGGCTAGAAGTGTACGTTCTAGGTTGCTCAAGTTGAGTAAATTGCGTGAAAGTATCAGTACCGATGTATCCAGAATGACTTATGTTACTGCTATTCGTCCTACGGTAGAATACTGTGCTACTTGTATGATGGTGCGATACAAGCCGATTTAGAACGTTGCCAAATGCTGCAAAACAGAGCATTGCGAACCATACAGGGCTACTATGTACAGGGGCAGAGAATTAATGCACTGCGTGAAAAGTATCGTATTGATTATTTGGACTGCCGAAGGGATGCAAAACTTATTGTTGATGTATAAATTATCAAAAAATCCAGAGGTAGTCGACCATAGGGTTCTAAGAAGAAGGAGTGATAATCCTGTCAAGTTCAATATGGGTCGTATAAAAACAAGCAAGTATCAACGCTCTCCATTTTACTGGGGTAGTAAATTGTGGGAAATGTTAGATGAGAACACCAAGCATATAGCGACAAAGAAAGAGTTCAAGGTGGCAGTGAAGAAATAGTTATCTGTGTATGAATGGCGGTAGAATTGTGAGAAACATTCAATGTGGCCACAAGAAAACTATCAGTGTATGAGCAGGTTTAGAAATATAACTGTAGAATCACAAATTAACCAGGTGTCAACAAGAATTTCCTGTAAGCCAACTTACTGAACACGGTACCCATTACACTACATCTCATCCCTCATTTGGCAAATACCTTAAGTTTGTAACCTTGATGTATTGCTGTCTGATTGAACTTCCAGTGGAAGATCTGTCAAAAATGACAGAACTGGTCAGAATAATTAAAAAAAAGTACTGACATATAAGTTCTTTGGCTATAGGCTTGTTCGTTGGCCATACCCAGCAGCGCCAATTGAGTAAATTAATATGTGTATAGTTCTCACGAAACGAGAGGAACCCCTATTCAGGTTCACCATATCGCAATTCGTTCAATTTTGGAGTTAGTTACCCATTTCTCTTTTTCATCATGTAGATCTCACCGGGAACTACAACGCCATATAGCTTTACCTGTGTGTGTGTGTATAAGAAAAGACGATAAAAGTGAAAAACTTCCCATTTTTCACTGTTTTTTTGCCATAAACACATGTACGGATAATATATGTCATGTACACTCACGAAAAAAGAAATACAAACCATATTCATCCCTCCAAAATTTTTCTAAACCAACCTGCCACATTGCAAATAATATGTTCCAAGTAAAAGGTTGCACCCTCGTTATATGAATTAGATACGAGATATTAGCAACGTAAAGATGAGTAAGTTGTATTTACTCCGTCCATTTATATACATGCATCATGTGATCAAGGTAGGAATATCAGTAAGGGTGAGACATCTAGGCTGAGGGTGAGTTTGGGCCTGACACTACGAATTTTATACTTGTTTCTTTGCTGTCAGAAACGCATATAGATGGGCGACGTGAAGATGAGAACTCATCTTTACGTCGCCGTTTTAAAGACTAATATCTCATGTTTATATCATGTGATTAGGTAGGACTACCAGTGAGGGTGAGATATAGGTTGAGGGTGAGTTTGAGGCTGAAATAATCAAATTCCAAATTAAATCTTTGTTGCCAAAGACATATAAATGGGCGACGTAAAGATCACTTTTTGCATCTTTACATCGTCCATTTTGTAATGAAAATTAAGAAATTTATCCAATTGATATAATTGAAAGATATCTATGAACATATTTAGTAAGATTAGATATTTAATACCAAAGCCGGTTGCTATTCGAGTTTATAAGCAAACTGTCATTCCTATTATGGACTATTCAGCAATCTATCAGGAGGGTGTTAATAAGCGATGGTTAATGAAACTGCAGCGCCTGCAAAATCAGGCGTTGCGTATCTGTCTCCGCGATCATGAGCGGGTGCACACTGTCGATGCCTTACACAAGCTCACAGGCACTAAGATGTTGCAGCGTCGGCGTGATGAACTAACTGTTACTTTTATGCGCAAAATGTACATCGCAGAATGTGGCGAGATTGTTAAACCAACTATGGAAGGTGATGTTTCTCTTGATAGACTACATGTCTCTCAGAATAGGCAATTACGATCTGATACCCAACCTATCTTTAAACAAGATAGGCCTCGAACTGAGTTTTTCAAAAAATCGCCAGACTATCGAGGTAAAAAACTTTGGAATAATCTAAAACTGGAGGTCAAGTTAGCTCCTAGTAAAGAAGCCTTTAAGACCAGGCTTAAAAAACTCGATACTATACTGACTTAAGAGTTTTATATGTTGACCTGATACAACGCTATGAGGGCATGTTGTACTGCAAGCATCATGTCTGTATATGTAAATGCAATACCTGTTTATTTGAAATTGAAATTCTATTTTATTTATTTACATCAATGTGTCGGATATAATGTTTGTCACCTAATAATTATGGCTCGGTGAGTTCTACTATATATTTTTTTCATTTGTCATCCTTTTCTCCTCATCACTCATGTATAGTATTATCTCGTGTGGTGGTGGGTCTGCTTATATTCTTTTTTGTACTATTGTATAACTGGAAGTACTCTCCGGAATACATGTAATGAGATATTGATTGTAATGCTTTGAGAAACCACAAAGGAAGACCATACTCGTGATGATTTGTGCGTAATAAACAAAAAAAAAACATATCCGACTATGTTATGAGATCTGTATATTTTCCTTAACATAATAATAGTTGACAAAATATGCTGAATTAAACAAAATATGCTGAATTAGCTGCTTAGCCGATACAAATTCTCAATTTTCTCAGCTAAAAATCAAGGAAATTTAACTCTTTTTTTTGTCTAATACAGGAAAATATTTATATTTCAAATATTAGTCATGTTGAGGGCAATATACATTGAAATAAATTTCACTTCACCTATTCTAAAGGATATGGCGATGTAGAAATAAAATTAAGGAGAGTTAAAATTACTTAGTTATTATGAGATAACCAAACGAGATATTTTGTAGCAAATTGTTCCTGATATGGCAAAATATGTACACTTTAAGATAATACTCAATAAAATATATAAAATGTATTTGAAAAAAGTTATCAAAAACAGGGGTTGCTCCCGTTTCGTGAGAACGGGTCATATATATGTATAATCAAAAGAGAAATTAAGTTGACTTGGTGACTTTTCCATCCGTTCTCTATAACAGAAAACATACCACATACCAGTGCATTCGTGTTTTAAATCTGTGCTACAGTGGGAAGCACTGGGGACGCCAGTAATGAGAGACTGACCCAATTAGGTGAAATGCCATGTGGGTAAAATAATTGGACCATGTAGAGGAATCGAAAGAGCACCAGACCTTGGGACGTGATAGGGGAACGATCCGTCTCCACACGAACCTCTCGTCCCCAAATACTCTCGAGAATAGTCATTACTTGAATCATTACTCGAATAATGACCACTACAACCCGCATACCCTAGTTCTATTTCTGAAAGCAGTTTGGGTCTTAAACTTGTGACATCCAAAGGTCAGATGTGCGTGTATTGTCTTAGCTCAGTCCTTGGCGATAATCGTCTTAAATCCGGTGTGTAATTATTAGATCACACCTGTACTTAACAATCTACCCTGACTGAAGTCAACACGTTCCCTGGTGTTGTGAATCTGGCTGAGCGGATATGGATCTGAAATGACGGTCCAACAGTGAAGCTGATTACTAGGAATGTTTCTACTTCATTGTTGCATACAACTGACATAAGGGACGGCCCTTTAGTTTAGTTGGAAACAACCGAGTTACAGAAGTGCTCGAGTTCGCCCGCGTGACCAGGGCTATAGACTAATATTAAAAAACAAACCCACCTAAAAAAACGCCGGTATATGTTCCACCATCACCACCCACCCACAATTTCCATCTATGGGGCCATCCATAAAGTATGTAAATGGAATTTCTGAAATTTTGGACACCACCTCCCCCCTCTTCTCGCTACCCCACCCCTCTACCAATCTTGTACGCAATAGAACAAAGAAGTAACATGCGCAAAATTTCCTAAATTTGTTACATCCCCCCCCCCCCCCGTCTCAGTGCGTACGTACTTCATGGATGGCCCCTGATGATCGGGCCGGGGGTGGGGGGAATCTGCTGATCGGTGGAAACTTCTCATACCTGAAAAACAGAAATAACAGCCAGACACGTGGTTTAACTACCGTCAGTTTATTATCGTGAAGTGATCTCCAATAAATGATGAAGAGAAATTTCCATACGATTAACAATATTCTGTGTACAGCATGAAAAATAGAGTCCCTTTTTTCTTCAGTCAAGGGAGGTACCCTCCGAGGGCCCCAAAAACCTAGGGTAGTGATCCCTTTTAAATAGTAAACATGGATCCCAATTTCCCATATCTGCTTAGATGTGTGTGTATGAATTACACCAGACGTTCTAAGGAAGTTCACACGTAGTTGCGCGTTATTAGGTTTCGCTCTACCTGCCCCGCCTTTACTTTAGAGACGTAGAGACTAACAGAATGATGCGCAGTGTGTGTATGGCAACGCGCGGGGGTGACAGCGCCCGCCACGACTCATCACACGTCAACCTCCCCGCATGTCCAAGGTTCCAGCCTCACTCCCCCCCTCCCCACTGCCTGTAAACGTGGTGCCTATTGCAAGGATGGCTAACGCTTTACTCTGTGTGTAACGTTGTGTGCCAATTGACTCCTATGTAATCTTTGACATTTGATACAAAGACTGAACCAGAAGTGAATGAGGAGAAACTGAGCGTAAGAAAGCCACTTCGTTCGTTATCCGGAATGCTCTCTTCAATATACGATACCATAACCATGTAAGCTTGTGTTTTTTTAAACAAAATATACAGAGCTACCAACAATTAGTTAAAGGATTAATAATTAAGCGGGACCTCCAATTTGAATAAATTCCACAGAACTAAAGCCTCAGTCTACCCAGTCTACAATGGTTTCCCCCAAGTTCCCCTTTCGTAATTAGTATTATATATATGTGTCCATATTTACAAACCACTCTCGTCATATGCACGACACAGAAGGTGGTTATTAATAACATCTTCATTAAACGCCCGTTACTTCTCTTTATGCATGTATCACAAGAAATGTAACATAGGTGTTCATATAGTACCGTAACGGCAAATAGCATTCATCTTGATATTCCCCCAATCAAAAATTCATGTACCCATCTATAACATACCGACACCACGAGGATTAATGAGACAATTGCCAAAATCTCGGACATCAGAACTAAGGCAGTATCCTAAATAAGCATACAATCTCAAGAGATCCTGAGCCCAAACCCTTATTATATTTGTGACCATATTGTCTCTTATTACACCACAACTATAACTGCATACGCCTAGGTTCTCTGAACCTATAATATGCCTGGTGCCAGAAATTACATTACGGGCCGATGGAAGAAATTTCTCGAATAATACATCCTGTTGTTCAATTACAATCGTGTAGGGAAGAATTACAGCACACACACACAAGCAGTGCCATCACAAAAAAGAAATATTCAAGCATCCATTAAATATGTTGATGTGTATGTAATATTTGAAACAAGAAGAAATGCCAAGAAAATGAAAACAAAAATAATGAAAAGAAATTCTCAATGGCGTCTTTCTCAATAAAATTAATTTTAAAAACTTACATAACAACAGTTCAGTGGACTCTCTAAGCTGAATTCTGAAAGTTTCCTGATTAATATTAACTCAACTATAATCGTTGATTCAACAATAATTACCTGGGTGTTATCCTTCATGTCCTTGGCGTCTGAATTTTCTTCCCCTTAAAATCGTTCCCCTAAATTTTTGTTTTCAATTCTTGAAACGTGCCACTTAATCTATTCAACAGCTGACCAGACCTAAGAAGCATGTACAATGTCTACTATATATCACAGTTTACACCGCTAAACGCCATTGGATAGACATTTTGAAGCATGGTCAGCCAGTACATAATTCATCACGAACCATCAGTCTTGAATATAGGCAAAACAAACAAGAAAACTAATATTCGAGGTGTGAGTGAGGACGCATAAAGAACACACTGACAGAGCCTGCTGCAACAGTGTTGCATTGGTGGTCACCGGCTCGGGTTGAAACCTCACGGCAACCAATCTGGGACAGTCCGAGCGCGGAACATGACAGAAGAGGTGACGAACAGAAGTGTGCAATTTTGTTGTTTTTGTTATCGTCCGATGACGGAAACACAACCCACTCTGAAAAGATACATCCCAATGCCTCAAAAGACGGGTGGCTGAACTTATCCCCCAAGTCTAGTGGTTATAATCTAGTGTCCACAGGAGAAAACTTCATTCTTATATATACATATATTATCCAGCAGATGATGCTTATCAATAACAAATCAGCATTGCCACGAGCAATAAATCACAATTCATCTTGCTGACTGTACCATGAGCAGATCTGAAAGTATGCACTGAAATGTACAGCAACCTTAGTTCAAGGCATTGGCAGGCCAAGAAATGTTCCCATACGAGTTTGTTAAATTAATGTCACTTGCAAGCTCCAAACAGTGTCTGCTTCGTCTTGATATTATATGAAACTCCATATAAAAGTCCTGGCTGTTGTCACCACGCTTTGAAGGTGTCGGTTGCTGTTTCTGGCTCTTGATATATATAATTTTTCTTTTGCGTGACGACGTGGTTTTTCTGTGATAATTGTCAAGCTACAATTGAATCCTCTTCAGGTTAGAAAATAAAAATTGAGGAAAAAAAACATCCCCAGACAAAACCATCCCTAGTCTGATATTTAAACATGATGCTAATACAGCGCACCAGACTGGTACATGTGTTCAGATGTATTATTGTTCCCTAAATTTTCCTTTTTTTTGAATAAAAGAAGGTAACAGCTACTTTGCAAAGGCAATGATGGCGCTCCACATCACTTCATTAGCGCCCTCCTTCATGCTCTCAGCCTCGAACTCCAGATCCAACAGTTCACGCACACGTTTCATGGCTAATTCATAGTCTTCGTCAGAGAGGGGCGCAAATGCGTTCTCCAGCACGTCCGAGGCGTGCGCCAGGTAGATGAGTGAGAGGAGGCGGCGGTCCATGCGCTGCGGGTCGTTCACCCAGCGACTCAGTACCGCGTCCTGCACCCGCTTCACGAGGCGCGACTTGATGACCGAGTCGACGAGCGGGTGTGTCGTCATGTCGAAGAGAAGGAAGTTCTGTTTCTCCGTGGTGCAAACGCCTTTCTCCACCAGGTTCTTCGCTAGCCGCTCTCGTACGTTCCGCAGCTGGTACTTGAGTTTCAACGGGTTCCACGTCTCGCCTAAAATAAAGGAGGGAGAGACTGGCATTGCAATCCTGTGGCAGGGATCGATTCGTGTTTATATGTCTGCAAGAGCGTGTCTAATATATCTTTAATTAAATTCAGATAGATAGAACAAGTACGCTCATCCCAATAGGATGTTCTTCCATGAACCAATCCAACAACACACACATTTATACGAAACGACATACCCGTGGGCTCATTAAACAGATTTAGGCATTATAAAGCTTTGCAGCTATTGATATATCCTACTTGTTGCTATAGTTCTCACAGGTCTTTGACTCTGTGTTCAGTCAGTCTCATTTCTCTTCTTCTGTTTCCTTCTTTTCTTTTGACATAGCTCGTTGTGCTTTACTGCGGCAATTAATAATGCATTTAATGTCAATTAAGCCAAAACCACACTGGGGACCTCTGAAGGCGTAGTATGGTACTTAAAACATCCTAGTACATGCATTTTTTAGAGAGTCGTCTTAATATATGATTAGAGCATGTTACCAGCATACTTCCTGTGATATGTGATAGGAGATTGATGTGGAAAAACATGTAAAATGTACAACATGAAACAGTCGCTATTATTTAACTTTTTGTGGTTGATTCATCTATGCTTGGTTGTGGACATTCTGTATTTACCTACCTTCTCAAACAATGATAACCAATTGTTTTCTTCATGAAAATTGATTATTTGGTATAATGCTTTTGTGTAGCTCTCTAATTCATTGACTAGGTGATTTTAGATTTGTGTCACACCAATTATGTAATGACTACTCACCGCTAAGGTATTCGATCCAATTCTGAACGGTTTCTGGTGGTTGGGTCTCTTTTATGTGTCGGAGTGCTTCGTCGAGGAGGACGTCGCCTGTAGGTGTGTCGTTCTTGCATATTAATTTCCTGTTTAACAGACTTCGGCGCCGCATTCCGGTCTTTTCAAGGTCTATTCTGCCTCGCAGTCCCAGTTCAATGAGAATACACCCCCTCAGGCCGGACGAAATGCAGTCATTCCAGAACGATGTGTAGCCCTGTCAATAAAACCATTGGACATGAGACTACATTCACAGACTAGATCTTAACGGGCAACAAATTCCGATTATAAAGTTCAGTGTTTTGTCGGAAGTGCTTTAATAGGGGAGACTATCCTGATATCGGCGATCTTAGTTGGGGTGGGGAAAAAAGACGTTTTTGCGCATGGAATTTGGTGCCTCAGAGAGACTGAGCCAACCTGTCGGTGTCGACCATAGTACTGGGATGAGGGTTTGTAGGGAAGTCTAAACCGCTGTTTCAATTGCGTGAAAAGAGGCTCAATTAATATCAACCTTTTTTTAAATCAAATAAACAGAATGTCTTCTGAAAATGAAAAAGTGGATTTCCATGGAAAAGTAGAAAACTGCCATATCTATTAGATATGGTGCAGCCCTATATTGTAGCGGCAGTATTAATTGATGCACCTATGAAGTCGCCACTTCCTACTGCAACACCGAAATTCTAAGTTTGGCTCATTCGTAACTATAGGTATATTTGAGAATTTTCCCATTACTTCCTAAATACTGGTAGACCAACTATTGGATAACTCATCGAGCACTCCAGATACCTCCCCGTGTCCCTTTAGTTCATAGGGCACACTGATCGCGAAAACCTTAATAAATACTTGTGTTCGGTTTATTAGTTTATGGAAAAATTGATTCTTTAAAAATGTTTTGCCAATGATGTCTCATGAACCTATTATGGAGAGATATTGTTTTTCTCCTCACTTGGAGGTCACTCTGACAAAGTCTAGACGATGAAGTAAAAACACGAGATATCTATGCTATACTAACGACCTGTGGTGTAAACAAGTGTGTGTCTATGGTGATCCATGATGTTAAATGACTACATCATCATGGGAAAGTTACCTCACAAAAAGACGCATTAAGCCTCGTCTCTACACAAGATGAATAGAAATATACGACATACTCAAATACACAGAGAAACGGTATCCACAGACAGGGGCAATTTTTTTAATAATCAAAATTGCCTACGCAGAGCATAGTAACGATATGGAACACAGCTGGTATGGCATTTGTTGCCATATGTTTTTTCAAATATCAATTCAATTACGTCATATATTTAGTACATATGTTCAGCTGGCACAAGGCACGTGTAATTACTCAGAATTCGGCAACAGACATATGCGTGCGACATAAACAGAGTTTGTAGAGGAAAAATCAAATGCTATATCTTATGGTTTGTTTAATAAAACAATAAAGTTTAGATATGAGAGGAGGGTGACGTCTGGCTCGCATGTAAAAGGCATGATCTCAGAACGTGGTGTAATTTGAACAATGTTTCCAACTAAGAGGCAATCTATTCTGCCATGTGATTTTTTCTTCGGGTTTGATTTTAGGAATCTACAGCTTAGTAGGTTGGAAAGGAAATACTTTCCACCTAATAGTTAACAGACCGGGTCATCGAGGGGAGGAGGATGAGGAGAAGGAGGGTGTGATACTTAGTCGTTATTAGGTCTAATCTACACTTTGCTTAGTGCTAGGGCACTTACGGACACGAACTGTATTTAGGT
Source organism: Alentia gelatinosa (assembly GCA_950022655.1). Lineage (NCBI taxonomy): Eukaryota > Metazoa > Annelida > Polychaeta > Phyllodocida > Polynoidae > Alentia > Alentia gelatinosa. The sequence continues at coordinate 42,086,728 of OX465583.1, read as the reverse complement.
CCGTATGTGACTCAATTAGATAATTACCCGAGTACTTTCCTGTAGGCATGAAGGGGAACCGATGTTCTTACAAGCCTAAGACCTACATGTGTTTCTATGGAGATAGTGGTGTTTTGATGTTTCAAAACTAATAATGTTACATGTAAAACTTATGTTATAAAGGCACATCTGGTTCAGTTATGTAAACTGTTTAGTTTGGCTTGAACTATTTGTTTAAGCTGTTCAAAGTAAACGGAACATGGCTATAATATACATGTGTATATCATATGTATCTCTCTTTCAGTCCTAGCAATGCCTGGAGGCATTCCCATGCAGGGGACGAGGAATGCCTTCAGGAATTCCCATCCAGGGGACCAGGAATGCCTCCAGGCATTGTTTATAAATATATTTATGTTTAATCATCACAAACGTTATATTTTATGATAAATAATGAAAAGATTTAACCCATTTTTTCACAATAAATGAAGAATACTATGTTCATCATTATACTCTGTGGGCATTTGATAAGTAACTCGGGTAACTTGTATCTAAAGGTTTCTAAGTGACACCCATACGACAAACAGACGCTATTGCTGCGATAGTCTCGTCCCCTTGGGGTTTATAGCGGTATTACGCCTTGTCCTATAGTGCACACACTCCCCACTCAGGCTCAGACAGAAAGAATTAATATCTAAGTGTATTTTCGTTTTCAAACATCTAACATTCTGATATCTGGTTCAGAGAATTTTCCCTGTTATCCTTAGGGCGCCATAGAAAGGTGCCCTAGGCTCGTAGGAACTTCAATTCCCCTTCAGTACTAGGTAAGTACCTCGGGTAATTATCTATTAACATGCTGTGATTTCATCAATACCCGAGACATTCACCTGTATTATTCTGCAGGTGAGCTTTGCTATTCTTTCAGTGTGGCTTTAGACGTCCACTACCCGTATTTACACGCGACCTAGAATTTCTGCATTTGGAAAAGCGGTCAGCTTTTGCCACGAGTTTACTGGACCGTGACGCCTCGGAGGTCAACATTCTAGAACTCCACTTTGGTGCAGCAGAAATAGACTTTTAACTTAGCGAAGTGATGAACTCACGCAAGACACATGCTTAAAGACTGGCACAGTTCAGATTCATGATAACGTCGGAGCCATGTGTACATGTATATTGCTGGCAGGACTAGATTTGTATTGACGATTGCATGTCTGGATCTATCTCGTTGCCTGACACGTGCTCTGTTTGGATGTCTACTTGCTCAAACATGAACATGAAGTAAACTAAGGTCGATATGCCTTTATATATTCAACAAAGGCAATGCAGAGCTCCCTGTAACAATATCGACTGAAGGTGAACAGCGTTTTGCATTCGTATCCGCGCTGTGACCTACTTCCTGGTACACTATTATAGAGGCAGCATGTAACCTGGAGGAGTGGATCACCTAGTGAGACTCGGCAGAGAATAATTTACTTTTCATTCACTAAGTGGTCATGTCTGTAACTATGACTCAAGTGCGACTGAATATAACGAATGATGCAACTATGTTTCTGATTAAACTATACGACCGTTAAAAGTCTTCGATTATATGAAATGGTGTATCAGCGTGTCATTTCCTTTTAAAATCTGTATACTACAAAGATGTACATATACTAAGTTTATAAGAATGGCATATCAAAGAATGACCTTTATTGGTTATAATGCATCCTATCTAGGGCAATAAAGACATAATTCAAAAATTATCCAGGCCCTGACGAAGGCCACATGTGGCCGAAACGTAGGCAAGTTACGGACTACATAATAAAAAAACCCGCCACAATTGGTTGATGTACAACCGATCCATTACCAATAAATGTCTGTACCAGCCATACAGGCTGACATGCGGTTCGTGGTTAAACCCACTTCACTTCAATTACTAAAATAAAACCTTCCTCATTTAAGTGGCAGTTCTGTTAAGTCATATGGTAAATCGACACAAGACCTGACGGTGATTGGACCGGAGGTCAAAAGGTTAACTTCGGAATAGGGCTATGGTTATGTGCATCATAATAACGAGCGTCTAAAGAAAGGAGATGGCCAACTACAAGAAAAGTTAATTCATGTTTTATTAGAGCTACATTCCCACCTAGCTCTAGTCGGCGACTACAACCCCCAATTTGAAGGAGCCAATCACTTAGTGGAAGCACCCAATTTGCATTGTCGTCGGTGACTGACGCTGAATCTCGCCAAGTGGGAGCTTTAATCGCCGGCTTTTTTTTTTATCATTTCTAGATCAATCACGTTTGATATTCAGTGGCTGTGGTCTGCGACTGGTGTTTCTCTGCGACTACAATCACTGAAGTCTCTCGTTACCAAATCGCTAAATGGGAATCTGCCTCAAAGGAAATACAAGGGTGATCGATCTGTACGTGTTGTTGTTTCACAGGTAATATGCTCATTGGTTTCTGTTAGTGATGGTAGCGGTAATGGTTATGGGCTGATGGGTGCTGCCACAGTAACCGCTGCCACAGCTCCCTCAAGATCAAGTCAAAACCCTACGATTCTGCTGTCACATGTGACACATGTGTCCCTGTGAAAGTCACAGAGACATCGTTGTCAGGACATGAATGCTACAACCCATTCCTCCAATAAAAATTGGCTTTCATTCTATTTTTGTGTTTACACAACGGCAGCTGTCAGTGGCACACGACGATGTGATAGATTTCCTGAAATGAGTTCATGATCTAGGAAGTTGATCGTCGCTGAGAGAACCCTGACTAAATATTTATGTCATGAGCTTTCCCCACTGCACCAATACCTCTCTCACACGACACGCGCTGCCAATGCTAGTGTGAACAAAGCCCAACTGTCAAAATAATCCCAAAACATTTGTCAGCAAAACTAGAAATACATATCAAAGATGGATGCATGGTCGACTGAGATAAATAAGGTCGAAATGTTCTTATTATTTCATCAAATTTTCCAGAAGATATTTCGGTGTAATGTTTTTATTTACGGGCACTATTTGGTCTTACCTCTATTAGGTGTGTGATGACGACCACGTGAAATCATTGTCCAATGGCTATTCATAGGTTATACCCAGACGGTGACCCTCGTATAAATTCATGTCTTTCCAGTAGTTCTGACACACACTGGCAGAATAATAGTAGCAGTAACGTATATGGGCCCTTATCAGGGAGCAATGTTCTAAAGTTGAAACATATATATAAAATATTGATGACTAAAATCTTAGCAAGCAGAGTAAAGAATTCATTAAGAAAGTGTAGTCAATGAGAGATGATTTATTAAACCTGGGGGTTGATTAATGGTGTTGCTTAAAAACTCTCTATCTACTGTGCAATATATGTACCAAACGTTATCATTTCACTGCGTTAGTCAGTCAATAATTATTTATTTAAGTGAACTGTGAAACTGTGTTTGAGGATTCTAAGGTAAAATAAACTGTTGGTGTACGCAGTGGAGCCTATGGGGTGGGAACCAGAGTAAGAGCTTACATCATTTTGACTCCCCTGCTAGACCAAATTAGGGTTATGTCTAACCCAGAGCTCATAGGATTTTACTGACTTAATTGGATTGTAATCGAATTACTGCTATACCATCCCAGATGAAGGATAAAATATCAAAGAGAAGTATCAAAGATTACAAAGGAAATGAGGCTACAGCTTCACTAGTCTTGTATCAGAACATACGGATGGTTGTTTTTAAGACCGATGTTTGAAAATAAATATCAGTTATCATTTTCTCAACACGCCATGCTTATTACCTCGCCTTGTATCTTACAGAAAGTATATCCAGTAAACATGGTAAAAATTAAAATCTCAATAGGATTGAATGTAATATTGTAAGCCTTGGTGGGATAAGCTGGCTTGGAAAGTTTGAAATTAAAACAAACAAGACAACGCAACTCGAGACTTGGACAAGAAATGTTGGTAAGAGGGGTAAATATATAGTTGTATTTGTGCTCCCATCTGTCCCCACGCAGTCTACCCATACAGCTCCCCTGCCCACCCACACACAACTTCTTCTGGGCTTGAGGTGGATCTGTGGTGGTGTGTGATTTTTGATTACACGTCTAGAGACTTGAGATTTACACGAAGAGAGAAAATGGACTGTGTTGAATATTTCTGCAAGGGAAATGGCCAGACTAATATTCTTTTGAAAAACTGTCTCTTTCTATGCATTCAATGGATACCTGCTATAATATGCCAATTACTTTCTGGGGTAATCACCATTCATCCACAAATGTCAATACATGTATATATGGTTTGAGGATCTAAGTTAACACTATACATATGTCCTGATGGAAAGCTTGGCGATGGAAGACCACCCTAGCGGTGAATTACGGTAATGAAAAAAAAATTTGAAAAAAAAAAATCCACAGCAAATAGTATGAAATACCAATCCCTCAGCCGCACTTCCTACAAACTCGTTCTATAGTATCTATACAAGTCAAAATAATGAATGTTTTTCTGTTGCTTGTATACCCTAGAGATATGAACACGGATGGCAGTTGGGGTTATGGAAAAAGAAGAAATATTTTTCATGTGGAATTTACCACCTCAGAGAGACAAAAAAACATTGAAAACATATAGTCATTCTTCAGGCAGGGGCGCGTTGGATATGAAGAGGTTTAAAACCACTGTTAATTAGTGTGAATGAGGCACATTTCATGCCCTCATTATTTTACACAAGAGAAAGGCAATTTCTTGGAAAATAGGAAAACTGCCATTTGTATAGGTAGCAGCATGACAATACCTTTGTAGAATGGGAACGTGACAATAACCTAAATTGTAATGTACTTCCAGTAGAATATCTAGCTTTGATAGTAGAACTGGTTGGAAAGTTGGAAATTTAAAAAGAAAAAAAAACGCAACTCGAGACTTGGACTAGAAATTTTGGATTGATACTTTGCTGTATCCTTAAAATCGACTGGTTCTTAGGCATCACGAAAACCAGCCAACTGGCTGATGATGTCGTTTATTGTTTTTTTTATATATGAACTGTCACTCTGATTATCGCTGTAAAAATGCTGGAGTAATAAAAGATTTGAAAACAAAAATTGATGGCAGCTGCGTTAGGAGCAGGTAATATAAATGTAAATGCACTGCAATCACCTTGCAATGTGAAGGAAGTTCAGACAACTGACCTAAATCTCAACTGACCCACTCCTATGTCCGACAACTGACCCACCTACTGAGAATGTTTTTCTGCTTGTATACCCTAGAGATATGAACAGGGATGTGACACAAGTTTTGTTCCGCTGCCTAGGACATCTAAACCAATGTTGTGCTCGCGGCAAACTCCGTAAAAAAAAACGGGAAATTAACGTGTCTATTAGTGCTGTTCTGGTGTTTCTATTCTAATTATTCACAGAGTTATAACATGAGATGTGCCTGGTGTAGTGACGAGCACTGCACAACAGTGAGGCCGCCCGTGAATAGTTCAAACTTTGATAAGTTTTATTCTAAATAAGATATTTGGATATTGCAATATAGGTATCATTGTATTCGGCGTTAATGGGCAAATATATGTTGTCATTTAATGAAACCCCATTGTGCCTTATCATTTAGGGGTTGTTATAGTTATTGGGTCTTGGGTCAGTCGAGATTTAGGTGAGTTGTCCCGCCACCATGCAGAGCCAGGGTCAGAGACAAAATAGTCATGTTATATCAAAAGTTGTGCGAATACAGGATGCCATGCTTGGTAGCCGACACGCTTTGGACGCCCCGCTTCGTAAAGGACTGATTCCACCAACAGGATGGATTTGTCGTGATATATCTTGATTTATTTTGTAATATCTTACAGTGTCGTACCTCCGTTGTCACAAAACGTAGGCATGTGGTGTCGGGTAAATATTTTGGCACTCCACTACCGCAACACCTCAAGACACATCCCGACAAATAGGCACGCGATTATTTAAACCTAGCCCGACTTCACAAGACAACCAAATCGGGACTAATCTCGCTGCATCTTATGTGTTGGTGGTACCAGCACTTGAATTAGACGCCCCACTTGGTTTTCCAGAGCTGACATTCTTACACTCACAGCAAACCACGTAACAAACAATAACAAATAATCATATGTTGCCTATTGTGAATCAAAATATAACCTCACAAACTGTTTTTTTGCACAGCTTTGGCTATCTATTGATGGCGTGGTTCATGGACGCATTGAGCCATGGACGATTTGAGCCCTGGACGCCTTGAGCCTTTCTGTGGACGCCTTGAGCCTACCCTGTGGACGCCTTGAGCCTACCCGTTTTGTTGGCCTTGAGCCTCTAGATGTAAAAACTTTGAAAAGTGCATTTATAGTGGTTTATACTCAACCCTAACCCTTACCCATCCCTTTTCTAACCCTATTCCACCAATCGGAACTAATTGGGGTAGGCTCAAGACGTCCACGGGGTAGGCTCAAGGCATCCACGTTTTCGGGCTGACAGGAGGCTCAAACGGTAAAAGGCTCAAGGCGTCCAATTTCCGATGGCGTCCAGATGCCGATGGTTCAGCCTAGGGGATGACTGCATTTGACATTTCAACAGAATCGAGCTTTTATGCTTGTCAATGTTATTGTGAAAATGAGGTTCATGGACGCCTTGAGCCCGGGACGATTCGAGCCCTGGACGCCTTGAGCCTTTCTGTGGACGCCTTGAGCCTACCCTGTGGACGCCTTGAGCCTACCCCATTTTGGTTTCCTTGAGCATTTAGATGCATAAAACTTTGAAAAGTGTACTTATACTGGTTTATAGTCATATATACTCAACCCTAACCCTTACCCAACCCTTTTCTAACCCTAACCCGCCAATCGGAACTAAAATGAGGTAGGCTCAAGGCGTCCACGGGGTAGGCTCAAGGCGTCCACGTTTTCGCGCTGACAGGAGGCTCAAACGGTAAAAGGCTCAAGGCGTCCAACTCCCGAAAATGACATGTCAATTGTATTGCGGAAATATTAAATGGATACCTTCTGTTTATTTATGTCGACACTAGGTCATATTGTTAGACCACATTGTAAATGAGGCACAGAGTTATGGTGTACGGCAATGTTTGATGTGGTTAAAAACCAAGGCAACTATGAAATAGTGTATGCTGCTCATTGTTGACACTAGTCTAGTGTCTCTGCCTTGATTAGCTCTAGACTAGCTACCCAAATCGTACACACACCAAAACTTTAATAGAGTCCCACAAGATAAAAGAAATCTACCTGGTGAAGCATAAAATGTGCATCAAAAAGGTAAATATACAACGATTATAAAATAAATTATATTCTCATTTCAACCTAAGTAACAATGTATGACGCCCCAAAACGGTCTGTCTCCTACGATTTCGAAACACACTAAAACCAGACACGAGATTAAGATCCTGTCACAGTGTCAGTATCAGTCTATCCTAAAACTTTGAGATGTGTTATTTCTGAAAACAATTTCGCGTCATCGCAACTCATCTGAATACTACCAACAATACTCGTGTTCCTATTCCTATCTAACTAACGGATTATAAGGCACGCTTAGTCAAATCCCATGACCAATACCCGTGGTAGTGTTTATTATAATTAAGTAGTGGATCTAGATCTAGACCTAGATCTAGATAGATCTAGTACTATAAAATCAGTGGCAATAACATTAACAAACGTCAGCACACCAGTGAAATACCATTGATGAGAGACTCTTGACACATAGCATTATTTGATATATAAACATGTCATAGATAGTATTTCAAGAAGTAATAAGGATGGGCATTTCTCAAGTCTGGTGTCAGGTATTGGCCTTGAGTTGCCTGTGTTGTTGGTCCTTACCTCTCGATCCTTTAGCCCAAGAAGGAGAACCTCTTCCATAAGTGTGAGGCGGGTTTCCTTCGAATCATGGTCGTCCTCTTCGTCAACACATCGCTCTTCGTCTCGCTCTTCGTCTTTATCCGGTGTTGTTGCTGCCGGTGCAACATTCCTACGTTGCACCAAACCTTCTGACCGATTCATATACGACATTCTGTGTACTTGTTTACAATCTTAGCCTTCTGTTGCTTTGCTGACCCTCTGCACAAACCTGTTTCCCAACTTCCGAGCAAATATGGCCGAAATTGCTTCGGACTGTGACGTCACCACGTATATTTGTCTGTTTATCTGCAATAAGATGCACGCCACTACTATTAAAACGAAAGGCGAACCTACAGTGTCCAAATCGATCGTTTCCCTATATTGTGGTAAGTGTTATTTCACCAAATAATAGGAAATCGTATTCTTTAGAGATGTCTTACCTCCCGTCAGAAACACTAGTTCCGCAGTCGATGTTGTCCCTTTTCTGATTGGTTACAAAAATAGACCCAAATAAAATGCTCGAGTGATTTAGTGCGTGTAATAATGTAATAAAAATTAAATTTAACTTCTAATTCAGATTCTTCAACTGTTCGCGTATGGAAAAAAATAATACGTTTGCAAATCTTGTATTTGACCTGGAATATTTCGATTGCTCCGCATGTATTTCACACACTGGGAACAAGCTCATTCTCGAGCTCCAAGCAGCGGTCAAACATCGACCCACATTGACTCAGACAGGCATACTTTCGATAATACCTATGCTGGAGGAGTGTATATTTACAATCACCAAGGTGAAGCGACAGGCGTCGTCTTGGCCTGGCTGGATCAGTGCACTGGTTCAATACACACCGCAGGTATTGACGCTCAAATTCAAAATACATCATGAGTGTCCGAACATATAATCCATCCGTAAGGGTTGGGAACTGGAATGAAGACATACAATTAGAAGAGGTAAGATATGAATAGATCTAGATCTGGAACTCTCTATAAAACTGATCAGTATTGTCACTATTGATTTCTTGCACAAACACAACTTGGGGTGGAGGTGCCGGGGGGGGGCTGTTAAGATGACTTTATATTCACAGTCACACATACGTGAAATTTAATTTCACATATGTTTGTGGGTTCAACATTATGATTAATCACTACATAGGGCATATACATTAATGCCATCATCACTTTAGGAGTTTAGCTCGACATTTTATGTTTATTGTTTGTTTCACAGTTAAACTAAGTTAAAGTTAACCAAATCCGTGGACTCACTAGTTTAAGTAGTTACAAGTTACAGGGAATCATAGATGTTTTGTGGTGACTACCATTTCGTGGTGGTGATTGGACGATTTGCAGTTGATGTTTTGCATTGAGCGCATGGACGATTTTCTGTGATCTTTTCATGGCTCAAGATGCGCCAGAGGCAGGCCCTCGCCCGGCGGACGGCGGGTGACAGGGTGCGAAACCCTAACCCTAGGCCTAGCAAGAAAGGATTGGTGGAGACAAGCCCACCCCCTTCCCTTCAGATTTCACCACAAATCGTCCACCATGGGCCCCGGGGAATGTCACGGCAAAACGTCCAAATCGTCCACTGCAAATCGGTAGTCACCGCAAATCGTCTAAGTACCGTTACGAGTACCGCCGTACCACCAATTAGTGTTCCACCAATTAGGTATTGAAGAGGCCTGTCAGTCGATCTGCCAGCCTGGCTCCTGCAGTCAGGCCTGCCAGAAATGTCATAGCATTCCACGCTGTTCCACCAGGGCACCTTTTTCAAGCTGGCTAGCAGGTACTTAGACGATTTGCGTTGACTACCGATTTGCGGTGGACGAGTTGAGGTGGGTTTGGACGTTTTGCCGTGACATTCCCCGGGGGCTGTGGTGGACGTTTTGCGGTGCAAAGTAAAAGAGTGTTTGAGTGAAGCGAACACAAATAAACGGCCCAATTTTACAATTAAAACATTGTTGGAAAGCTGACACTTAGGGCTTTCTGTTCATATGGGTAGGCGTCACTATCACCCGCCCCACAATCACCCGGTCAGGTTCTCCCCCGTCAATGCTTCGCCGCCTACACCCACTGGCGAGGGGCATGCAGGTATTGTCAACGGCCCGTGTGAAAGCCTGGCAGCCCCCTGGCCGGACCTGACCGCATCCCGGCCCGAGGTGGAAGGGGAAGGCCGATATTGTGAATGCTTAGCTGTAGCTCAGTAGATGTATAAATTAGCGGCCGCGGCATTAGCGAAAATCTTATAATTAATCTTTACAATTATTGCGGGCGGAAATGTGAAAATATCACACTCACAGCAAATCGTTTGCGGGCTCAACGCAAAACATCCACCGCAAATCGTCCAACCGCCACCGCGAAATGGTAGTCAACGGAAAACGTCTATGATTCCCAACTTCGGCTAGCAACCGTACGGTTCGTCTAGGGTGCCTTAGTTTGGGTTTCTACCTGGGTAGGCGTTGGCTAGGCGATGAGACTGCCACAGCATCTGGTGGAATTTGGCTGCATTACCATGCTATGCTTGTATAGTTTGTACAGCATGGTCAGGACGTTCTATATAATTACTATATATAACACAACGATATTCGACCATTTAATGCACCTAAGGCCTATAGCACTGCAACAGGGTTGAAAAGAGTTGACATTGATAATTGAATTATATATTTGGGAGAGGAGGTCATGGGGAAATATTATGTCTGTCAGTTTGTTGAATGTATTTTTTTGGAAAATATCGAATGTTCGGAGTAAATAACTATGCTAAATTTGCTTTTACATGATCAGTGCTGTTATATTTTGATATTTTCCAAAGGATACCTGATCAGTAACTTTATTTATCACGATATAACATCATGATGTATAATAATCGATGGTTTTGTGGACAGGCGGCCGTAAACCACGAGATGTTGATGTGTAGTAATACACAAGCATTGGTGAGTGTATTACGATGTCAACCTTGAATGGTATACAGAACTGCCTATCCGCATAATCATCTTTTATTGCATTTATTATCTATCTTTTGAAATAAATTAAACCCAGTAATTGCCACATTAAAGGGTATTTATTTAAACAATAGGGACTATTTCATTGCTCTATAGCACAAAGGGACTATTTTCCTTGTATACCACAGCTGTGAGGCTGTATGCTGTCACAAATCTTGTGTATATTGTGGGTATTTGATCAGCGGATAACTCAGAAGCAGTCTACATTTCAAGTTCGCCAGCTTTGACTGTTTATTATAATAGTACCCCAAATACACTGTAGGGGGCGCCCTGGTGCTGGATAACGTTCTAGAGGCGATCCCGCCACTACACAACATATGCCACAGGTTTGAATCCATATACAACAGTTATGGTATCTGACAGATTTTATATAATGGGTCGTGGTTTACTGAGTCCCCATACATTTTCAATGGGGTCTTTGTATAAGATGGATCTCACCCCTGGTATTTTTTCCCCATAGACTTAACATTCGGAACTGGTATCCAATGCCCATGTAGTATTCAGGTATATTTCCAATGGGAGATTATGTCATGAATATAAGCAGATTAGTCGATGTGAAGGTTGAGATAATTTCAGAAACCTATGAAAGTTTAGGGTTAGAACTAGATCCCATCTAGTTAGAATCGCTATGTAATTCACATAGCTTTATCTTGTGAATTGGTACATGATTCAAACTTGATGGGATACTTAGGAGAAACCGAACAAAAGTTAGGCTGGTCCGGTTTATCTCACGACGGACAGGTCACGTATTAATATGCGAGGCGTAGCCAAGCGAAGTAATTTAGCAGACTTGGCCAGAGTGAGATGAAACAGACCAGGTTAACTTGAGTTCGGTTTACTATTTATCCTACCTCTTTTTAATGACTTAACAATAGTAGCGTGTTGACACTCATCGGAGGATGGCCACGTTTATCAATGCTGACGGATCTACTTTCGTTATCTTGTCCTTGATTGGTCCGTTTTTTTAAATTCACCTTGGTGCATAAATAACACTTTATTCAATGCTCAGTCAAATACACTGAGTCAATCCTATGGCACCTTTTATAAGGGGTAGGATAAAAGCTCTGACTCTAAACTTTCATAGGTTTCCTCTATATTATCCTACCCCTCATATAAATCTCCATAGACTTAACATGGAGTGACTGTATGCCACGGTTATGCCATATAACATTTATATGCCACAGATGAAATATGAAGTTAAAAACATGTTACCGGGTAGGATAAAATCTAAACGTCACTTAATTTCATACAATTGTTTACATGCCGTTCGTTGTCTTCTGCTACAGATATCACTCAGCTCCGCTTCGTGATATCATTCCGCGAATACAACTCATGCCATATAAACAATTGTATGAAATTTCGTGACGTTTCTTGATATTACTGCCATCATAGACAGTGTACCCATGCTGTCACCCATTCAATGTACCTATGGGCAATAGCACTGCAACAGGGTTCAAAAGAATTGACATTAATAACTGAATTATATATTTGTGAGGGGATGTCAATATGTCTGTCAATTTGTTGAATGTACTTTTTAGGGAAAATATCGAGTGTACAGCGTAAATAATTATGCTAAATTTGTTTTTACATTATTGGCACTGTTATATTTTGATATTTTCTAAAGGATACCTTGAAGGATTTCTTGGAGAGGAAAGACAAAGGGGAATTGCTGATTCAAAAGTCTGCTAACCTCCGCAACAATATTCTACAAAAGGTAAGATTTAGGGATAATTTGTGTGTGTGCCTTTCATTGTTCCCTTTGGCCATATTTCCTGCAATAACAATCAGGTAAACCACAGGGCAATACATAAAGATTAATATTTAGTTTCCTATTTTTAACAACGCCATTGTTGGAAGAGAAAAGTCATTATCCATCGAAATCTAACTCGTCGAGAAGGTGAATTAGTGATTGTCTGAAACAAGTACCCACACATTCCTGGTTTTTTTCAGTAGCTTTTCATAAATACAGTGTTTTTACAAACACAAGGTTTGTGCCTCGTATTATAAATTTGGAATTAGAATTTTCGATCACCTATACAATCTTCTATGGTCATGTTGTTGTTTTTTTCAGGTCGACCTCAGTATTTCCCGAGATGGGCAGGTACACTTCGGCGATATAGTTATGTTGGTAAACGCCGAGACTGGTGACAAATGCCGCCCAGCCAGTGTTCTGAGTGTTAACATGTCCATCCATGCTGGTGGAAACGGGGGACCAATCGGTGTAACCAGTAGCAAATGCGTTGAACCATGCGCCAGAGCAACCTTTGTCATCACAAGGTGGGTGCATTGTACGCCATAGTGAACAATTCGACTATATATATCACATAAGGGCTGAAATCCCCCAAAACGAGCCCTTACCCAGCCCACCGACTATCAAATTTATTTATAATTTGTAGTATGTAATTATGTCAGTGCGCTACAAATATCTTAATTCAGCCTTTATCCTAAAACATATTGACTGTTACATACCTCAATATAGAATTAACAAGAGAATATCACATAACTTCGGTTTTATCACTCCCATAGTCTGTCATTTGGAGAGTAGATAGGGCTGAAGACAGGGTACACACATACTGTTTTATAACAGGTAGTTTCTGGTGATAACTCACCACATCAGGTGGCGACATCTGTAGGGAAATGTCAGTACCCGGTACTGTATTAAGGCCTGTGAAGTTGTAAGGTCATAGCTTCGCCAAAGTTTGTATCGCTCAATCTCCTCGGAATAAATATACCACTGAACTACATGTGACTTTCATGTGCGTACAAAAGTCACATTGCGCCAATCTAGAGCTTGGCTAACAGTGATATTGACCCATCCAGATTACAACATTTGAATGTAGCCCAACCTTCTCCTTTAATTCCCGAATTACGAGTTGTGGTGGCCACAAGCTAGGCCTGGTGATACTGGTGCAACTATGTGGGTTTGTGGTGTTTTTTTCTCTTTTTTTTTGCTTGAATACGATTCTAATTCATTTTACAAAGCTGTTAAAAATTGCATGATTATTGATTATCCAGCAATAACTTCATAACCTTTTGCGACTCGAACATAAAATCGCAGATAGAAAGGGTGTTTATGTTTGCTAATTGGAAATGAAAAGCACTTCTATCTATTCGCACATGGAATTGATATGGCTTTTGTGTCATTACATGGCTCAAACAGGACTGAATTATGAAAACACATCACCTGGTAAAGAAGGACCGCAATTCTGCTCAGTCACAACATGGACCGTTTATTAACAGTCAATGGTCACATTATGTTCTAAAAATATACAATCTTTGATCACCATCTACAATGTACTTTTATCACTTTGTCCCCTGTATCATAAATAATGGAAGCTAGGCTGGATCACTCTCCATGCAGAGATCCTGCGCCGCTGCTCAGGATCTCTTTAGGTTGAGTGAGGCTGTCTATTTCCGAGAATACACACCAGGGGTGTCATTTACTTAAGATGAATACCACCAGAGGGAGCACTGGGTTAATCTGTCTGTTCAGATGATCTTCATTTGACTAGAATGTACGTATTCGACCATGTAGATTTCCTATCCCCTATCCTAACATCATTAAAGCTTAAAAACCTGTATTTTAAGTCAAGTCAGTAATTGAAATTGCCCCTTTTCTAAGAAGTGTTTTTAGCGTGTGGGAAAGATGACGGCTATTTTACCTTGATCTGCTAATGTGTGAAACTTGAAGATGTAATTGGAGCTAACGTTGGTTACTTATATGTCTCTTCGATCAGCCTTGACGGGTCTGCCCCAGGAGAACCTCTTCGATACGGTCAGCCGTTCTACCTCATGACCGCCACCTCAGGCGTAAGTCAATTTACACTCTATATACAGAGTGACTTATCATTGTCATAATTATCAGTTATATTTCATGACAGTAGTTTTACAACCATCATGAATTTATCTTATAATTTGTCTATTCATGCATATCTGATACCAATACGAGCCGGTATTTTGTGGTTATGAACAGCTGTGATAAGAACCTGTATGAAGTAATGTCGGAAAAAATACCCTGTTGAAGGTGGTCTCTTTATCTAAAATAAACCCCCAAAACCTCAACTGTTTAATGGATATGTCCTGATAACGTTTGACATATTTTTTTGGTTGTTCTTTCTTGTCCAGAGATGAAGATAACTCGTGGAGTGTGGGACTTCTTAAGATGGAGATGAGAATACTACCCATTAACATTGGGTATAAGTCGGTTAGAACTTCTGACTGGGTGTATGTTAATCAGGACAATTAAGAATGATGCCTATATATCTTTCTTTTCCTTTTAGATGTACTTGTTCAGTGACCGAGCGACCTTCCAGAAGTCGGCTAAGAAATCTCGGCATAATGAGGTCATTCTCGTCTCGGAGCCTTCTCATCTCACAGAGTGGAACATCAAGCCCTTCGACCCTCAATTCAGATTGGAGTTAGAACACACACCTGTCCCTGTAAGTTGGATTCCATGCGTCAATAACATATAAACAATGAGATCAAAAATGTAACAGTAAAGAATGATCGCCATGTCAAACTGCTGGACTCAAGTCCCCCCAAGGGACCCTATACGTTGTGGTGATGGATTGGAACAAACTATTTTAATCAAAACTTGCATACTCATCTCCAGCTAATTCCGTGGTAAAGTATTTCCCTCATTATTTATAATGAATTTGCGTTAGATATAAATATTGTTTAAACCCTTTATAGAATAACTGAAGTCTTAAATTCAGAAAGCGGTGTCGAGGATTAACTAATTTGTGTGTATCTGTTACAGGCCAATCAGAAAATCGTTTTGACCCACATCAAGACAAACCAAAATCTTCATGTCGAACAGGATTATACCATCAGGTGAGCATAACAGAATAGATACGGGACTTTAGAGATATACAATCCGTTTGAAAATATACATGTTAATATAAACAAACGTAGCTGTACTATAAACATTTCTCTTATCCACATAAAACGACTCACCCCCCAAGAGGAAAAAATATTATGCTCTCCCTTCATACATGCTTTTGTATTCTTTCCGAAGGACGCAATTTGGGCGTGAATTTGAGGTGTCATGCTTCACTGACCTGGACTCTCACAAGGCTGAGAAGGACACGGACCACTGGATGGTCATGATGAATGTTCCTGGCGATGGCGTCAGGTCAGTTGAAGCCCCGCCGGCCAACTAAATCACCGTGTACATTGTTTCCTCCTGTAAAAGCCATCTCCTTCTCGGACAAGAAAGCACGCACCATCTCTGCTGAAATCAGTCTTTGAATTTTAGCTAATTACGATAACTTATTCTAATCAGTAGCCTGGAGCCTGAATTTCTTATGGTTATGTGTATCTGTACAAATATATTATACCTGTTATGTTAATCTTGAAAGGCTTCACTGATATGCATAGTTATCACAATACCTGCGAATAAAATATGCAAATACGTCACTTGAAAGTTTGGATATTTATTTTTGTGGTCGACTTGATCAAGGATGATGATTCTTTTCCCAGGTTTTGTGACATTAAGCGTACAATGTGTATTCTCTATGAATATCTCAGTGTGGACCTAGTAAAATTAGATATCACGCAATTATTATGTTATATAGTGATTTTGTATATATCGGACGAGGCTAGATCTCGATCTGCAACTTAGGAGCAGCAACCGCATTGTGAAGCGCTGTCAATGCGGCGCGTCTATTTATAGTTTTGTACAACGTGACCCCTTTCGGCCAATCACAACGCGTATCGCCGAGATGTCGGTGATGCGTTTGTTTATGTTGTTGTCAGAGCATCGAACGTCGATTGACAACCGTGTCAACAACTTGTCTGTTGCCCTGTGTTTGTGAGTTTCAATGGGGTTTGAAAAACGTTTTGAGCGGTTTCATCTATGTGAATCTTCAGGCTGCAAGATGTGTGTCTGACTAAGAGATTAGTCTGACTTACTTGTGCGGTAATCAAATCAGAGTGAGTTGATTTTAAGCTGTCAAACAATGTTCAGCATCAAGAATGCCAGTGGTTATTGTTTGCAGAAGGTTTTGAGAAATAAAATGTGTTCCCAATGAATGAGTTGATATAATGAGGGATTATAAAGCTCATTAGAGGGGTTTAATAAAGTTTTCAAAAAAGTGATGAAAAAATTATTAAAAAAATGCGTGGTACCCAGAGGATCAAGGGAAGGTCTCCGGACTATAAATAATGAAAAAAAAAAAAAAAAAAAAAAAAAAAAAAAAAATTATATAGTGATTTTGTAAAATAAATAATAGTATTAATAATTGAAATATATTAATTATCACCTTCCAAGTAAACATCAAGCCGCAAATGTTATGCGTGCCATAGTAGTGTGCCATATTTGTGTATAAAAAGGAAAGATGATAGATGTAGGCCCAGAGAGTCAACCGAACGTTATACAAAACCCGTTTCAGAAGATTTCAATTAAAGAATAATTGGCCTTTTCTCCAACTGATGTCTCATTAAATTAACTACCTGATTATCGACCATGGATGCAAATAAAATCGAGTTTGACAATCCGTTGATCTTTATCCAATATCCTAAATACCCTAATCAATTAATTGCTGATAGGATAAAAATCACAGCAAAATCCTTGCGGGTGTTTAGGAGTTGTGACATACAACATAAAGTACGTTACTAGACTAATAACATTATGTCTATGTCTATAAAGAGAAACCCTGTAGGTCCGTCTTAAAGTTAGCAATAAAGGCAAGAACGGTGCACATCCACCCAAATTAGACAACTTCCTTGTCTTTGCCCATTTTTCTCTGATCTGCGCTGAATCAATTTACAGTGTCTCCTGCGGCGCGGTGCTCATATAATCTGATAGCGCCCCAATCGTTGCCTCACAGTAACCGGATTCCGACTTAGCAATGGTAGCTGGACGCATACAATGTATTAGCACTTAATACAGCTCACAATTATGGATATTGGGATTTATGCCTGATGTGGTGTAATGTAGGGTGTTCCGCTTGTCTACACTGTTGCCATATATGCTCACCCACGCATAAAGCCTTCATGATCTATCAAATTTATGTCAATTATTTCAAGTATAATCATTACAACTCCTAATCGATCACCTACCGCAAATTGATATAGTTCCTGAGCTTTATCTCAACCATGGTATTTTTTCTCCATAGACTTAACATTGGGAACTCTTATCTAACGCCCATTAGATATTTAGGAAAAATATCCAATGGGGGATTATGTCACAAATGATAGCCCATTAGTCAATGTGAAGGGTGAGATAAATTCAGAAACCCATTCAAGTTTAGTGTCAGAGCTCGATCCCATGCATCTTGTTTGAATCACTACGTATTTCACGCGGCTTCGCCTTGTGAATTACTACGTGATTGAAACTCGATGGGATACGAGCTCATACCCATAACTCTCATAGGTTTCCTCTATATAACTTGAGATGAATTAGTGTATTCATTTGTCAAATCCCACATGTTGTAATTATTTCAGACGATGTACACAATTCGACAATATCTCTTTTATTGGTAAAGAAAAGATTAAACACAATCATTATTGTAATCAGAGGATAGAATACGTCAAATTATTGTCTTAAAATTTACTTTGAAACACCCTAAAACGATGTTAGCAGATTCAGGCCTCCACTATAACGATCGACTGTGAAGCAGAATAAGCAGTGAAATTAAAGAATTAGGTATTTACCTACTAAGCTAGAAGGGAAGTCATTCTCTGATTACAGAGTAGATATATGTATATATATTTATTATATACCCGTGCATGAAACTGATGCCTATACTGTATGGGAGTAATGTTCTGATATCATATGTATGTGCACGAAATTCAGTGTACAGGCACCGGGTGCACGAAACAGGAAGCAGTCAGCTTATTCCCGACCCTATATTTCACATAAGAACCAGCAAAAAAATATTGAAGGCAACCTTTAAGTATCGACCGTAAATATACACGATCAAAACCTGTGGAAATTGTTCATAAATACGTTAATATATAATTAACATCGAGATAAGACGTTTGAAATGTAATTGAAATTGGCCTGCCATAGCGTCAGACATTGTTGAGACAGTCAGCTCACAAAATGAAAACAAATCATTGCCCTAGCGACAACGAGAGACACTGCATCGCTCCGGTTTGTTGTCCGCAAATATTCAGTTAGTGGCTCGAGCGAGGCAGTGTGATAACAATGTGCTGGTTGTGGACAGATCTCAATCTTTCCTATAGTATAACAGTCGGCAACAAGCTAAATACAGCTCACTCGCCCAGCATATGCTTTGCCCTTAGCATTAAAAGAATAAGACAAAGAATGTGTATGGAGATCGATAAGTTGATGATGTCACAAACTTCAGCCTCGCGATCATCACAAGAGCGACGTTGTCGCGAAAACCACGATTCGAGTACACGATGCTGTGCCCAACTACTTTGATAATGGCGTTTAGGTAAATATTTAACTAATTCTAACGATTTGAGGGTATATAATAAAAAGAATACAGTCTAGGCTTCGATTGACATTGTTTTGTACTTGGTCCTTGGGGCGAGTGTACGTCCTTCGCTCTACGAGCTCAGGACGTACACTCGCCCCAAGGACCACGTACAAAACAACGTCCACGTAGCCTAAGCCAGTATTCTCTAAATATATACACAATATTGACTGGTTTCAGATACAAGCGGCCGTATGCTCCGAGGAGTTGATGCGCAGTAATATCCGAGCATATGCGAGGATATTGCGTAGAGTTAACTCTGAGGAGCATACCCCCGCTTTTATCTGAAACCAGTCTATATTGTATTTTTTATCCACATTTTCTGTACAAGTGGCATGTCAATGTCAGTTCGTTTTAGTTATGCACTATTTTTTGATAAGCACCTTTTTTCCGTATGCGCCACCCGGAGCATACAACATATCCGTATGCGCCGGGTATGTCCATACACATTCCCTATGTGTTTTCTATGAACACTTTGTATTAGGTGGATAATAAAGCCAAGCACCCACCTAGCTATGTATAATGTAGCCGTAAACTTAATCTACTGCCTTTCTTCTATTCTTAGATTACTTATAATATGTTTAAAGACATTTCATCGGGTTCTTTATAGGTTACACTAGCTAGGCGTTCTGCGGTTGTGTAAATCGCTTGCCCACCAGCGGCCACTGCCATGGCCAGCCAGCCGGCCCGATAGAAATGTGCAAATTCTCCGAGCTCTCCCACTAACCCGCCTTATTCTAGCTGGCCAACGACCACATGGGGTCCATACACTGCCCAGCGGGAACCCAGCGACCTCCTCCAGCGGTCAACCGGCGATTGCGATAGCAATGAGACCCTCATGCCATCTGGTGGACGTTGGCCACATTGACATGCTAGATGAGTTCCCTGTTCATTTGATAAGGGGGCACGTTGAACACAGCCACTTCGCTGTGCACATATAGCACACTCGCACGCTAAAATTCTTCCCTTAAGCTGGAGGAAGATCACTGGAACTTGAGATCGCTCTACCACATAGAGGACTAGGGATCTCAACTTGAGATCCTTGGAGTTGAGATCCCCTAAGATCGGCTGTGTAGACTTGAGACAACGTCTGAAAAACACTTTCAGCCATTGATCTCAAAGTCGGTCTCAGGATCTTGGATTGATCTTAGCGGATCTCAAGTTGAGATCATATAGACTGAACCCCCCCCCCCCCCCCCCTAGTGTCCTCACTGAATAAAAGACACAAGGGGGCGCCACTGATCAGGTCTAAAACCGATCCGTCGAGACCTTGCATGGTTGCATACAACGAGGCGTTCAACTCACTTCTCTATAGCTTTTACGAGAATTAGCCGCCGGGGGATTATCTACATGCCTGCAGAACGTCTGGCTGGTGGAGCACTCGCTTAGAGAACATAACTTGTCATTGATTACATTCACCTTCTCACCTTAGACTATGATTCACTGAAGACAGAATCATGATTCTTTTTTTCAATTTTCTGGATCCGCCCAATCTCTCATTTCCATTAATAGGCCATCGACATTAGGCACACACATTTTCGATGCATGATTTATTTGTCCTTGTCCTATGGGCATCACCACTGAATACAACATCGTTATCAATACTTAGCAAGATCAGCAAAGTGTCTCTTTGAATTCTTTATACGGTACTGACTATATCTATATTGTCATTTATTCAAATGTATCCTTCCTTCACTGTATACGTGAAAATGTTGCGGGCTAATAAAAAACGAAACGATCTCAACATTCCAGACAACCTGATTTAAAGTGAATTTATTGGGGGTAATTATACATTGGTATAGGGGGATTTGATTAAGGTCTTTGCAACGTTAAGTCTAAATTGATTAAACGTCTTCAGGCAATGTGTCAATGGTATTTATTCATCAAGGAAATAAAGGTCTTGCAGTTTGAGATCCCACTCCAAATGATATGATGAAGAGGTGCATCAGTTGTCGTTACTCATTGCTATTTTATCATGACAATATAAGTCAAATGTACTGTGGTATCACATGGAATATGGTAAGCGAACTTCGTATTGAGCATGACTGATGTGGAATGTATGGGCTTGGCGCATCAATCAATAAAGCATAGTCTTCATGGCCTACTGCTGATGACGGAGGCAGGCAGCTCGACGCTCGTTACGGGAATCCATGTAGAGCAGACACATTTATCATAGTCTTCTTTATCAAATCATAGGCTAAACAATTGTTAACAGCATTTAGACACATTCTACATCTTGATTTTACTTTAGAATGGGCATTTATTTGAGACACAGTAAATGATCTGGGTCTGATTCAAACGTGCTTTATGTTTGTTTTTCTATTAGGCACGTTACGATTACGGTAGATATATTTCTTTTTTATTAGCAGCTTTTACTTTCCATTTTGGGTGTTAGGCCCAGCCTCCACCTACTACGATACAAATTTAGACCCACCGATACAGACAAGATATTGGAGCCTTAACGGGAAGGTGCGATATCGTAGACAAATGTCTAGACATGCCACTTCGCCATGCATTATAGTGGGCTCTCCTGTAAAAAGGGTGATCATGCTCATAATGTGCCCCACGATATTACCGGGGCTAAAGTGCATATCTTAAGGTATTATCTTCATTTTTAGATATATGATACGCTATGATTCAGGAAATATCGCATTGATAATGTTTCCCAGGGCACTTGGAACAACAATGTATATTTTTCAGCCACTAAAAGCTTTGTTCCAAGCCAAACTAAGAAAATATTGATTCAAACCTGATCAAAAGTAATTAGATTTGTTTGGCATATGGGCATATGAATCGCCCATTTAATTCCAAACTTTCATAATTTTCTAATCAGTATCTCACATGTGAGGGCTATTTTCCTGGCAGAATAGTCTGCGATGCTCCCGATTAGGCAGTATGAAAACAATGTTTTTTCAATCTTTTTTTTTCCAAATGGTTCTCCACAAGTGCCTGATCATCACATCTACTATCAAAATATACCTTCTGAAAGCTGAGATTCAGGGCTTTCCTGTTTATATTAATACTCTTCACACAAAATATTTTGGAATTAGATAGACCGGAAGTAGTATCTACATCAACATACATTAACTTTGTGCATACCCCATTGGTATAATTTTTTCATTGACTTCAGCTATATTAACAGTTACTCCAGCGAAACAATGGGAACTTACATCGAGATTCGTACATCATTGATAAGAAGTTAGAGTAATAATGATAGTTGATTGTCAGAGAACATCCTCTGTTTGTATATATAAAACTTTGCATGTGCATATATAGAGGTAGTTATTGATACGCGCTGGGTTAAATGAACGGAGGTCTCAAAACACAAGTGGATTTCCAATCTGTCTTTTTTTTTTATAGATAAGAGCTCCACGATTTCTGAGCAGCAGGGATGCGATACATATTATACAGCAGGTGTTTATATAAATTCTTGTTTCAAATTTCCTTACAATAGATAAGATGAGAACTAGGTAAAGAAGACGAAATATATTATTGGTCCCAGTTTAAAGGAGTATAGTTTTCTTTATTCATCTAGACTTATTGTTATTGATGGTGATGCCCAATGGGTAACAGCCCACAATTTCCGGAGGCTAAAATATCAAATATATTGGTTATCACTGATAAGCAACGGTCAAAAGAACTGAGGTTGCTTATTGGGAAGATATATGATAATTAATATCAAGGTTACACTCTCTTATGACTACGCACAACTGTACGCTGTATTACTGAAAATTAATGAACATACTCCAATTGTATCAAAGGTGGTTTAATTAGTCCAAAGAGCGTATGTGTCGAATTGGATGGAACGGATAATGTTAAACATAGGGTTCACTCCATTGGCAATGACTCCTTAGTTTTTATCACACAAGGTTGGTACTTGTGTTTTACTTTCCATGGATGGTGCAACGATGGAGAGATCACTCGTAGCCATAATGATACACAATTATTCAACGTTAGATGGTTTACATGTAATGCAGCTTTTTGTATTGTTGAGTTTGAAGAATGTAATCTTCCTTGAAATCAATAATTGGAGCGAAGCTAATTAAAAAAAGAAGTGGTAATACACGAGATATGTTGACAGTGTATATGTTGATATTGGACAATTACTATGTTTACGGATAAACCCACCAATATAGATGAACTATCAAAAGCTAAGGGAATGAAAATAATTAACTAAACCTGATGAAGGATCTTTTATGAATCCGAAACGTTGTTATTTAATATAAGCAAATAAATACCATCCTGAACTTTTACTTCAATTCATTGTCTTGAGTTGTGTCTTCTCCACAAACCAATGAAAATAATTCATTTAACCCTTTAAGGACGCATGATGCCTGGAGGCATCACGGCTCTAAAGACGCATAATGCCTGGAGGCATCACTGCACTAAAGACGCATGATGCCAGGAGGCATCATTGTTCCAATATTAACAAAAATGTTTTAACAAAGAAATAATAAACAATACTCATGAAATCTTCAGAAAATCGAGATATAACATCATATTTGATATTTCTTTTCAAGAGAAATACAATATTTATGATTATGTATAATATTGCATGATTAGAAACTTGAATTATCAGTTTTAACCATTATGTGCCCTTCCTCTAGCCAGACAAACTGCCACCAGCACCCATCCTTATGGGAATATCTCAGCCCCAGGCAGCCGTCCTTAAAGGGTTAATTAAATGCATGGAGTGCAGAATAAATATTGATGATAAACATGTGTATGATTATACAGATCACCAAATGGTAATAAAATAATTCATAGAAATATTGCAACTAACTATTGAAAGACTGAAAAAAATGTAGCCATACAATAATTGCCATTGGAGACATGAATATTCATATATCTGATAAAAAGGAAACAAATACAACCAATATACCGGGGGGGGGGGAGGGTAATGTTACAATTACGTTGAAAGCAACATATTGGCGCTATCACCCAAATTGCTGAGAAATAGTCAATACTGGATTTGATATTCACGAATTCTAACTATGATTATAAATGCAGGTGTTGTAAATAATGATATTAGTGATCACCAAATTGTTTTATATAAACAGGAAAAAAGGTAGGAAATTTACGAGAAAAAAAGTATTTATAGAGAGAACACTTCTTAGAAACTAGGAGGTTTAGAAACAAGATTTGGGTTCTATCTGATGAATTAAATAGAACAGCCGAACAATGGGATTATTTAATGAAAATATTTACCCGGTTTCTAGATAGCCATTGTCCAATCAAAGAATTGAATGTAAGAATTAATGCTGACCCATGGATGATATATGACTTAGCACTGGCAATATGTGAAAACGATCGAAAAATTCAAGTAGTGAAAAAGATTTTTTTTTTAAGAAAGAAAAATACAAACTTTTAATCCATTTCCACAGGAGACTTGGTACACAATTTCAATATTCAGAAGTTGTATACCTCCACTTTCAATCGTCTGGCATAGAGTGTGATAAACAATTTTGCTAGCCCTGCTATTCCATATAAATTTGGTAAAAAATTGACGCAACTCTTTGAACACCTTGGTCAGAGTATGGGTTAGAGAGATCGGGAAAAGAAGTAAAGGGATAGTAAGATTATAAATAACTGTAATTTTTCCCTTGATGGAGAGGGTTTTGGTGCGCCGGTCGTTTCAGATTGAGGCCCATTTATCTAGTCTCTGTTAAAGTTAAGAATAAAAGATTCTTCGTATGTCATTTGTTCTTGGTTTGCATACTAAGAACATCAATTCTTCAGGGAGTTATCATTGAGCAGGTGACCCATGGGAATATTTCTTGGTTGTTTGACTAAGGGAGCCCAGGTTTCATATTCTTGACCAATATGCCAGACCGAAAATTCAAGAGTCCTCAAAGCATTAACAGTTTTCCTGTGTATATATATATATATATATATATATATATATATATATATATATATATATATATATATATACATATATACATATATATACAAGAAGAAAGAAGTGCATATTACCTTTAACTCTTTGGCGCCGGGTGATACCTTAAGGCATCGCCGCGCATCATTTTCTAAGACTTACAAAATCATAGTTTATGTGTAATATCTTTGTAAATAATTGATCAATAATGATGAATTTTTCACAGAATATTGGCATAAAATTACACCTACGATTTTAAAATACTCTTAAAATAATATTAAAGATCACATGTTTTATCACATAATCAAACAGTGAAATTATTAAGTACAATAGGCCTGAAAAGACCCATCCCCTGGCGATATATATTAACATCCTACCCGGCCTTACAGACATCGGCCTTACAAGATCGTTGCAGCCAATGCATGCAGCCTGGGGTAATGAAGCCTGGCGACTTACAGCAGCTTTCGTTTGATGTTCATGTCGCCCTAAGGTCTACCAGGTCGAGTTAAGAGTCAAGAAGAGTTAAATCGACGATAAGCTGAGCAGCCTACAAGAACACCATCGGTTTGAGGCATAGCAGCATATCATGCAGGTTCTTCAGGAACGTCAGATGAACAACAGCCGGGAGTTGGCAGCATCAAGACTGGCGGGTCCAGGTGGAGTGCAGCAACAGTCTCAGCAGCAGCAGTAATCTCAGCAGCAGCAGTCTCAGCAGTCTACACATCGATGGCAGCTGCCTCCATCACAGTTGCCCGCACAGGTTACCTCCCAGCCAGGTGTGTGGCACTCTCAAGACAGGTGTTGGTTGCATCAGCAGTTCCAGACATTGCCTGCCCACCACCACCAACTGCTCCCACATCCTGCCTGCCATCCACATTCACATCCACACAACAGCAGTCTAGCGGTGTACCAAGCAACATCACCAGCCCCTCAGCACTCATGGCCATGCCTACCACATCCCCAATGAGAAGGGAGAGTGACCCTGCTGAGAAATGAACTGTGAAAAATGAACTGTGAAAAATGACTATCAGCTATTTATGTGTACCTTTATTACATTTTGATGTGCCTACCTTGAGATGAAAGTGATACACATGTCTTTATCTAGTTTTTATTGCCACTGATGTTGATGGTACTCATCAATGCTGATACTCGCTACAATGTTTTTTTGTTAATAAATTTCCAAAGTTCACTCTCATCGTTTTTCCCTTATAGAAAGCATAGAGGAATTAATGACTACTCAAATACTTATCTATAACTCTGAAATTGAAACAAATTAATAACTTAGAATTTAATAGAATTTCAATGAATTAACTCAGAATCGAATTGAACAATTTAGATAACTTGGAATTGAAAAACACTTAAACTCAATATTATGAAGTACAAATGTATTAGTATCAATTTTATTGCCAAAATAAATAACAATGTTCAGTGTATATACATAACAAGTGTAAAAGACACACCACAAATTCACCTTTAAAAACAGACGATACACAGACAAAACAGAACATTTCCAACACCACCAAAAAGACGAGAATATAAGTACAGTAACAATGATTTACATATAATAAGAATCATATCAATAAGTCATATCATCCACTCCTGCCACTCAACCGCACCTGCTGGTGAACTAAAGTACCTCTCAAGGTACTTACTCTGCTCCTTGACAGTCATAGTGTCTCTGTTGTGCGCAGATGTAGGCTGTACAATATCTACCCAGAGCGCCTCTTGCCTCCACTGGTCGGGAATAGGATTGTGGTCCGCATATTTGTGGTTGACCTCGGTGGCATGCAGTGTTGGGTACCGGCTAAGTAGAAGGTTATGGAGAACAATAGCAGCTTCGATCATATCCTACACAGTCCTTAGCAAGGGATTTCCAGTCTTCGGGTTTCCCAGGAACAGCAAACGCTTCCTCCTTAAATGCCTCTATGATGGCTGTGCATACCTCCTGGTCCATATTACTGATGGACGATTTACTGCACCAAAAATTGTATCCCAACGATGCATAACTGTCACCAGTGGCCAGATGCCTGAGAGTCACAGACAATCTAAGACCAGCTGGCAAAGCCGTACAATATTTGGTATCCATTCTTTTGATGGCAGGCTCGGTACGGTCCAGTATCTCATCAAAAAGGTGAGGGTGCATTTGAAGGTAGTTCTGGAAGCGGCTCCAGAGTCAGCAAAATGGCAAATTGTCCATATGATTGGTGTGTGGATTCAGATAACCAATCGTGAACCCAGATACCCACGTTGATCTACAGCAGCCTCAACTCGACGCGGTACGCCTTAAGTCCATGGCCTATTTTGAGCCGAAGGAAAAAAACCTGTAAAAATGCCATAAAAATTCCACGGTGATTTAAGATTCGCCCAAACTTCATTGCCGGGACTGTTGGGCTGATCGTGTAAACCTAGCATGAGTAGATGCACAATCTGATGGGATCTCATTCGTAGATATCTGTCATGAATAAACGATAACTTGTAAAGCACCTGGCGCAAAAGTTCCTCCACATTCATACCGGCCATATTTTCAAAAGAATACACGTTTGGTTAAGTGTTGCAATTCAATCAATAATAACACTGTGAGTCACAAGTCAGCTCACACCAAGGAAAGTATTAGGTTAATTGCTCTCATTAATTTAGAGTGATAGGTAGTCCATAACTACCCAGGGACGTGGCAATCCTAGCGTGAGGATATATTCCATGCCGTGGACAATAAAGTGAGAGATTTTATAGGCTCAGACAAGCTCTGAGCTACTCCTGGTTTCGGAGCGATAAAGGAAGTCGGCAGTGAAGAGGGGCCCGCCTCTGCGACAGACGGCGTTAGCAGCACCGCCGGCGACGGTCATACTTAAAGGGATAGTTGAGTGGCCGGTACTTCACTAGTGCCTCTTGGACGTGGGAAGTGGATATGACAGGCAGGGAGTTGATTGGAGTAATAGCTATAATCCAGAAGGGAGCTTGGGGGTGCTGAATGTACACTTTGTGAGCTGAGTGTGGGGCTGGAGGGCAAGGTGTGCTTCTGGCATACGCAGGTTCTGTGCAGGTGGCACTGTTGGTTGTTTTTGTTGGGGTTTTGGGGGGATGGATTAAACTTGTTTCCGAGACTCTCTTCCTTAAACAGAGCTCATCCTGACTATATGTATATGTGGACAGGCTAATGAAATCCGAACATATGCTTTGTTGTTAAGATATGGACCTAGAATATACCTAGTAGGCTATGTGCACCATTCAGCTCATTGTTATTCTTAAATAATTGCCAAGAGATTTCGATGTTTCCCAAACTGCAAGAAAATCTTTTATGAAAAGGAAAATCTTGTTGAGGTTTTTCTGAAACAGTATTGGTTTGATTTAAGTACTTAATCTTTCCCCCCCAGAAAATGGTACAATTATCCATCCATGAAATAGTAAAAGCATCACATCCAATCACATCAGGGTCATATTCTACTGATATATACTGACAATCTTAGTTTTCAAACTTTCTTGAATCTGAGGAACCCCAGATATAACATAGTGTAATGAACACGGGTATCGTCACTCGCTAGCTCCTCCGGAGGAGGTGGGGCGGTCCTCTGAAGTATAGACGGTTCCTCCGGTGGATGGGGGCTTGCGAGTCATGACGTCACATGACGTCATGACCCAGCGCTATAAATACGGTGAGCGCGGCTGGGTCGAGTCAGTCTGGTGTACCAGCTCATTGAGTGAGGTCACTGGCTTAGACTCTGGCTTAGACACAGCACACGTTACCCTGTCTGGATGATTCATTGTACATGTTTATCGTCACAATATAACGTGTTGAACGTGTTGAACTTGAATTCTCTGTGTAATTCTTGTCATTTCACATAAGCGATCGTTACAATAGGCTCGGATATTACTGCTCGTCAACTCCTCGAACCATACGGCAGCTTGTATCTAAAACCAGTCAATATTGTGTATGTACCTTTTGTAACCTAAAGCTAAACCGGAGTAAGTCTCTATCCCTCTTTTTCACACTGAAGGAATGGTTATCTTGTGTTAGGTCAACGCTAGCCATCCAATTCCCTCTTGGCAAAGCCTACACTACCTCGGCTATGTAAAAAGGCGATAGATCATTACCCCAGATCCCCAATGAAACAGAGTGAAGGCCGTAGTGGGCTTATAAAATTTTATTTAATTTTATGAGTCTTATTGATATGAATAAGAGAAATACATGAGTATCAATGATAAGACAAATATAGAAATTGACATAGATATGTGTTTGTCAATTGTGATAACATTTGTGACAATATGACAAATATTGAAAATGACATAGATATGTATTTGTCAATTTCTGATAATATTTGATATAAGATAAATGACGATTATGTGATATTACATAGTTAAACATAACATGTAATAATAAAATAATAGAAATAGCCCTACGAGTGTAAGGAGTAGGAGAGAAGAGGAGTGGGTGGGTGGGTAGAAAAAATAGGTGTTGAGCGAAGGAGACCAGTGAAGCGAATGAGACAGAGGACAGTGTCGCACTCGCGCACTTTGATGTTTAGTGCGGCCGAGAGCGGATAGGTGGCGCAGGGGTGCGCGAGTGTAGAGTGGTTTCACCAGGGGGGGCAATGACCACCCCTGACCAAAGGCCATGGGCAACCCATTACCCCAGATCCCCAATGAAACAGAGTGAAGGCCGTAGTGGGCTTATAAAATTTTATTTAATTTTATGAGTCTTATTGATATGAATAAGAGAAATACATGAGTATCAATGATAAGACAAATATAGAAATTGACATAGATATGTGTTTGTCAATTGTGATAACATTTGTGACAATATGACAAATATTGAAAATGACATAGATATGTATTTGTCAATTTCTGATAATATTTGATATAAGATAAATGACGATTATGTGATATTACATAGTTAAACATAACATGTAATAATAAAATAATAGAAATAGCCAAGAAGCCAATAGTTAAGGGAAGAGGAGGGTGGGAAAAGTTTTTTATAGTCACTTTCTGAAGGAGAGAGACTCAATGAGAGACTTGTTGACAGTCTCTTGGTCTGATACTTTGATGTAGTCTCTATGAGCCTGGGACCTCCACCCTCCATACCTCTGGATGTTAAGTTCAGGTATTCCTGCCTCAAATGCCTGAGTGGCAGCGGCCTTCCTGAGGCTGTGGAGGGTGTATGTCTTCACCGTTTGGCCTGTGGCCTGTAGGAGGCGGTCCCATTCGTTGGTCATAACCCGTGATGTGATGGTCGTTCCATCGGGCAGTGTCAGGAACGGGTCCCGCAGTGAAGCCGTAGGGGCCGCCCGTAGTAGGCCTCGAACCGCGTCTACCGGGCACACCCGGATATCGTCCGCGGCCTCGAGGCGCATCACTTTCTGTTGCCCTACGTATTGAAGATTTTTGGCCGCCTTGATGGTGATGGTGAGATGCCGGCGGCCGAGGACCACGTCCCCGCGAGTGAGGTTCCGAGCCGGGTCGAATGCCCGAGCCGACTGCGGCGCCACCTCCCCCTGCCGTAGGGCCGCGTAGAAAATGAGGAGCATGCCCGCCCTCATTGCCGTATGGAGGGGCGATCCCGTCAGTGCGTCGAGGACCGCCCTGAACACATCCATTGGTATGGGGGCCTTCACGTTTGGCACGTACAGCTTGTTTCTCCTCATGCCCTCGAGGGCACGCTTCACCCGGTGATCCTCTGTCGGCTGCACGTCCCCCCCCGTCAGTCGGAGGTGTGCCCGGACGTGCGATAACTGGTTGGCGACCGTGGACGGCGAGGGGGCGTGGTCCGCCACGTATTCCAGATACGACGTGATCAGGCTCACGGTCGGTGCCCGGGGGTCCGCTCTCATCCGGTTGCAGAACGCCAGGTAG
Source organism: Alentia gelatinosa (assembly GCA_950022655.1). Classification (NCBI taxonomy): domain Eukaryota; kingdom Metazoa; phylum Annelida; class Polychaeta; order Phyllodocida; family Polynoidae; genus Alentia; species Alentia gelatinosa. The sequence goes on along the minus strand of OX465583.1, from coordinate 42,055,781 downwards.
GTGGTGACTGCGGATCGCTGGTTTGCGAGCGTACCTGGGGCACGCGCCTCTGACTGCCTCGCAGATGCCTTCGCCTGGAGTAAGAGAAGCGCCCGATCTGCAGAAGAGACGGAGTACGGGTACAAAAGAGGCATGGGTACACGGTACGATAGGGTACAACTCATGAATGTGAATGAGGGAAGTGGCCTTATCGTATTCCGTCCTCGACAGATGGGCTCTGCTCAGGGCATCTGCGATGACGTTTTGCACCCCGGGGATATGGCTGAAGACCAGTTCCACCTGCAGGCGTGCCTGCACCATCCATGCCTGGCGGGCACACTCCGCCAGGACAGGGTTACGGGCACGCCCGCTATTGAGGGTCTGAACAGTTCCGAGGTTATCACAGAACACCTCAATCCGTGATCCCCGATCCCTGTCTGTGATAAATGTGTGGAGTGCGTAGATGGTATTCAGAGCCTCGAGCTCTGAGATGCACTCCACGGGATCGAAGACGGGGCACACCTGTCCGGAGTACGAGAACCGGCCGTCGGTCCCTCCGACGCCCGACAGGCATGCATCCACCGTGATCCTCCGCGTCGGTGGACCCCGAGGGATGAGGGCGCGGCCGTTCCAGCCCCGGGCAAACTTAACGAACCAGTCGAGGTCCTGGCGCATCTCGGAATTGATGTTCATGTAGAAGCCCCTCATCCCCCGTAGGGCCTCGAGTAGCTTTGATACGAATGCCCGCGCCGGACGTATACACCTAGCCACGTGTAATATCCGGCCGAGCACCGACTGAAGCTGTCGTTTCGTCAACGTCCGTCGTTTGGCTACGGCCGACACGTGACCACGGATGTCCTCCAGCTTGGCCGTGGGGATCGATAGAGACATGGCACGGGCGTCGATCTCTATCCCCAACCACGTCACGGTCTGGCTCGGCTCCTGTGCTTTGTCGCGTGCCTCGGGTAGGCCCAATTCCGAGAAAAGGTCTCGCGCGACCCTGAAGTCCTCGGCCGCCTTACCTCGGTCCTCGGAGAGGATGATGAGGTCGTCGAGGTACATCGCGGCCGTGACTCCCTTTGATGATAGTATCCCCACGATGGCCTCCGCCACACACTGCATGTGGTATGAGGAGGCACGGGCGCCGAACGGCATGGCCGTATCGCAGTAGTGCCCGCCCCCCCACGTGAAACACAACAGAGGCCAGTCGAGGGGATCGCACCTAAAGTTCTTGTAGGCACGCGACACGTCGATGGACGACATGTAGGCCGACGTGCCTGCCTTGACGAGTTTGGCCACAAACTCGTCCACCGTAGGGAGGCCGTGTTCTCGCTCCAGTCCGTAGACCGAGTTCTTAATGATGAACGAGTTCACGCTGCACTCCCTCGGGAAAGTCATATCGGTAATGATGCGCCGGTCGTCCGTCCCGCGTTTTTCCCGTGTCATGAGTGGCGACACGTGACACCACGGGCTAAAAGGCGGTTCGGCGAACGGGCCCATCATATTGGTAAAGCCCGCCTCCTTTTCGAGAAACTTCTCTACCTGCACGGGGTGAGAGGTTGCGCTGGGGTGGTTGGCCACCCCTCTGGTATCACTCTCCGGTCCCAGGTATCCCAGGGGGAAACCGTATCGCAGGAAGCCTAGGAGCTCCTGCGCCTCCTCCACGTGTCCTAGGTAATGGTCCCATGCAGGTAGGTTTAGATCCGAAGGCACCTCGACCCTGGCGCCGAGTGCGTTGGGGATTCCCGTGTCACGCACGGTCCGGTATATTTCCGCGTGCCTGGCGGGCCCCACGGCCGTGAACTCCGGCCAAGTCTCCCGGCGATGTTGTTTGAAGGCTAACGGGTCCGTGCTCACGCCCTCCCGGTGGATTCCCGTTTCGCAGACATCGCGGAGTGCTTTAAAGTCGGGAGTGTTAGATTCCGGCGCACTAACACTAACACCCGGCAAGCGACTGAGACCATCATCCCCCACGGTGCCGGGGGCGGCCTCCGCCGGTGAAACGGGGGGTATCTCCTCCGGGAGTGTATTCGGCCCGTCAATGTTGTTGTTTATCTGGACCCCTCGGCCACGTGCCGAGGGGGTCACGTGATAGGTGACGTCACGTGGGGGAGCCGGATTCGTAACACAACACTCCGTCCTGCCGGCACCCCTTTCATCTTTCTTGCGCGCCTCGTCTACTGGCGGGGCGCGGCCGGCCCGTTTTTTTAACTCGGCTGAGGTTGGTGTACCACACTCTGCGCTGCCGCCGGCCTTGTAGTAGCCTGCAGTTGATACCCCGCCTGGGGTACCCGCCGTGGTGTGGGTACAGGGGGAGCCGCCGTGTTGTCGTACCCGTGTCCGTATGTCAGCTTGCGGTTGCAGGCGTGCACAGAGTGACCGCACTTCCTGCCCACCGAGTCGCAAAACGTGCACACGTGCAACCACCGGATACCCCCTTCAGTGTGGTCGCTGCGGTGGCGGCACCCCCTCTCTCCATTGAAGTCCCGGCACGGGGCCTCGCTCCCCCGGGCACGTCCGGTCTCCGTGTTTTGACTGCTGTTTGCGGTGTGGGCACTGGTCATCGCGAGCCGGACACGTTCTTCCTGTATCCGGCCGTGATCCGACCATTGCATCCTGCCCGACTCGACCTGGTCGAAAACATAGTTTGACCAGCGTCTGACGCCGGCCCACGGCCGTGCCTGCGCATCAACGGTCACCTGGTATAGATGTTTGAACATATGCTCCTTGTCCTCGGGGTGCAAGGCGCGATCGTCATTTAATAAGGCCACAAAACATGAAATGTACTCCAGAGGCCCGAGGCTCGACCGTAGGTCCAGTTTCTGGTGCAGCGTGTACACCCCATCTCTGTCCATAAACATGTACGGCTTCGCCGTCGGCCTCCGGGCATTTAAATCAGAAAGTAGGCTCTTACCCGTTGTGCGGTCGTGTCGCATGGCCTCACGGCCGAATTCACGCTGGAGGTGTTCCTCGGTCGTGTATGCCTCTCGGAGTGCCCTGGGCGCGGGGAGGAGGCGCTCGTTCTGATCCTGGGCCCAGTCTCTCGTCCGTTCGGCCGCTGACGAAGCCCGTGAGCCGGCCCGGCGCGAGGTCGGTCTGGAGATCTGCATGATCGCGTCCATCATGCCGTCCATCTGGCGCGATATTTTGGTCATATCCGTCCTGACTTCACCGACGTCTGTCTTTACTTCGTTGACGTCTGTCCTGACCCCCCCGAGGTTGGCCTCCAGGGCTGTGATGCGTGAAGTCCGAGTCCGTGCGCTGGCGCTCGTTCCCTGTTGAGATACCGAGTCCACGTGGTCGCTCTCGGCTGCCGGCTGTCTTATCGTTATTTCCGAGTCCGTCTCGGCCTCCGCGGGTGCGGATGCCGCCACAGCGCTTCTGGTCAACATGCCTGAACTATAATTCCTTACTGAATTGCTTGGTAACCCTGTCCTCGTCTGCCGATATTCAGGGGAATACGGAGACCGAAGGTACGGAGGGCGATAGGGCCAAGGAGCGGTAGAAAAAATAGGTGTTGAGCGAAGGAGACCAGTGAAGCGAATGAGACAGAGGACAGTGTCGCACTCGCGCACTTTGATGTTTAGTGCGGCCGAGAGCGGATAGGTGGCGCAGGGGTGCGCGAGTGTAGAGTGGTTTCACCAGGGGGGGCAATGACCACCCCTGACCAAAGGCCATGGGCAACCCATTAAATCGTTGAGATAAGGTAATTCCAGGATCAATCGAAATTCACCCAATGTTTTTTCCCTTAAGAGCACATGCAACATATGTGCCCTTTGTGACACATGCGCCTTTTTAATAACATCTTGGTCTAACATCTTTGTCACTTGATCCCCGATAATCCTGTTTCTATTTTCATCTCTATATGCTGGTTCTGGTATAATTCAGTCACTTTGGAAATTAACCTGATCCCAAACCCATTTGTCATTTGTGATCTGCTGCCATATGTGTGCACATTCTGAGATATCACCTGCCTTAAATTTGGTCACATCTTCAACAGTTTTTGGGATTTGTTTGTTTGTTTGTTGGGATAGTTTAACGTCCAATATGATCTATTAGACCTACATTGGGTTTGACCGAATCTATGAGATGAATTTAGGTAGAAATCTCACCACGGCACATTTACCTGAGATGAGAGTTCTTTTACTTCCCACACCACATAGACATGGTAGTTTTGGGGAAAGCATCATCTACCAACTTTAGTAGTTCCTTTGGCCTCTACCTCTTTTCTAGCCCTGTCCCATTGGCTTGACATTGTATGTATCCGACTGAGTGGGAAACTCCATCTCCCTCTCGCACCTGATCCAGGTCCCAGTAGTACCTCTTGTTGCGCTGGAATGACTGTTGGTTCTGCTGATAGCTGAACCCCCAGCTATTGACCGCGGCCCCGGTATTGGCCCCATGAGTAGTTTCCCTGCTTCTTGTTGTTTTTGTCCCTGTTACCTCCCGGCAGACCCTGTCTGCTTTCCAGGATTTATGAATAGTGCCTTTACAGTTTTGGCGTCTTTTATGTCACGCATTTCGTTGGCTCCATAATTTCACGAGACGAAGACGAATATTAGAAAGTAGTGACATAAACAAGACTTGATTTATGTCACGCTCATCTGAAAACTCTGAAAAGCGGGTGATAAGTCGAGCGATCAGAGGGCACCAAACGCGAAATGTCTTATTCACCGCAGATCGCCAATTATAACGTTTATTATCACGAGCTCGCAAAACCTTGAAAGCGATAATTTTCTTAGTCAACAAGGCCCTGACCTGACAGGCTCAGTATTCCTCATCTCTGTATGAGTCACAGTATGAGCCTGTTTAGCAGTTACAGTAACTTCCCTGATTCAACTGGTTGCAAGTTGTGGGTGACTCCTGCACAGAATCCTTATTGGACCCATAATGGTTTGAACAACAACTGTAAAGTTGTTGTAGGAAAATCATTCATCATAACACTTTCTTCCTTTGCTTGTCCATGCCAGTGATAGATGGAGCGGCATGTGCACTTGTTTATCATCTGCTACACCCTTGATGGTGCTGTCCCGCTTTCTAAAAATAGGCCAGTTAGCATCCAAAGAGGGGACTCCTATCTGGGTTAGACCCTGTTTTGTATGCTGGATCCAGATCATACGCAGGTCCAAGACTAAATCCTGCCACAGAGGAAGGATCGCAAGTTGGTGTGAACAAATCATGAGGAACTGTTGAGAACAACTCTCCCGCAGAGAGTGTGCCATCCTCCGCTACTCAAGCTAAGAATGGCCAACTGACAGGTCTGGCTCCAGTTCTACTTTAGTCATAAACTCTCCACTGACAATTTAGACAATATAATAGTAAAGTACACATTCCAGTGCCCAAGTCATTTTAGCAGATCTATATGTTATGCAAATTTTGTATTCCTTTATCAGAATACAATGCGTTCGAGAAATGCTTTTACCGTCCGGATGATCCTATGGTCTGACACTGGAGAACATTAAGGTTTCCCTATTGATAAATGTATACCTGACCACTGGTGCCGACCTAAAGTCATGCGTGCACATTTGTCTCCACTTTGCAATGTCCCTCTTTGACCTCCACAGGTTAATCTGCATTATCCTACCTGACCCCCTAGTGACCCTATCTTCACAACTCATCAGCTGTAGCCGCATTAAGCCTGTCAGCAGCTCTTCTACCATCACCTAATTAAGGCGGCTTAGAGCAAGGATAAATGAATGAGATTTAATATCTGGGCTTTTCGTGGAAAGTCGCCATTGGAGGTCTATCCTAAAAAAACGTCGTGACGTTAGGGATACGTCACGCGAACCTATAAGCCAAGGGCGACACCCTAGCTCCCTTGTCTACCATTGGGTGACCACCTTCGTTTGATTCTCTAAGGCGGGCAGAATTGGCCGGCCGTGTAATACGGTGTAATGACCTCAACAATATCATCGTAAAACTGGATGAGGTTTAGTCTTGTCCACCGTATTCCACGACTGGAGTTTGGCAAAGTGACTTCATGAGGCGAAGCCGAGTGAAGTCCGGAGCCAAAACTTCAGGAGTGGAATGCAGTGGCCAAGATTAAAATGAATCAGGTTTTGATTTTATCCTACCCTATCTCCTCGATTTTGGAATATTACGTGATAATAATGCTGTATGCCACTAGTGGCATATAAAACTCCGTATGCCAGTCAGCGTGGCATACGGAAACCCAATGTTAAGCCTATGGGATTTTATATTAGGGGTAGGATAAAGATATATATAATATGCATGTATATGTATGTATATATATTTACACATACTGGGTATAATAGCTTCGGGAATGGGTGCTTATGGGACGTTCAGTAATTTTGCACTAGTACAGCATGTAGTTATGTCAGCAAAAAGCATGCACAGCTTCTGCTAAATGATACTGTTGCGCCACTTAGTGATAATTGCTCTCGCATCTAGAGGATAGACACCCCAGTTCCTGAGTAGGTCCATCTAACCCCAAAGCAGAGAAAGCAATCATGCAATGATAGAGTATCGGCCATTATCAAGGGACCACTGCATGGTGCGTACTAACGTACTACGGCGATTTTGGGTAGCCATTAGTTCGTTTGTTTTATGGCGCCGAACCTGAATTCCCCAATCTCCACCTGATGGATTGTTATTAAGGTGAGAAACCCGACGAGGTACCAGTGTCCCGGGGGTCCTGGCGTCCGGGTCCCCGGCACAGGGTCCAATTTCTGTACTACTCACATTTCTGAGACACCTGTCAAATACGTATTCGACACCAGAGTTGAGCCTTTTTCTCTGATAGCATTACTGCTTAGTCTGTAGGCCATCATGCATCATGATCACCCCTAAGCTTTGAATATATATACGAATTATAATTGTTGTAATACTATATATCCATTAACTCTGGACATTATAGACTGTCCAGCCATTTTGAAGTTCACTCCTTCTGTAGATATTCCCATCTGGTCTAGGTCAATGGCGCATGTTTTATTCACATGAATCCGGAACTTGATAATTCTTTTCAAAAAACAAAAACAACAAAAACACGTCCCATTGTTATTTTGGATCTGATCTAAAACCCTGATGTAAAACCTGGAATAAAACCCTAGAGAAATCCTAAAAAAACAACGACCTCTAATATAGTTCATTCACTGTGGAGAAAATAAAGGGGACATCTCTTGCCTCACCGCTCCAGAGAGTATTTCAGAAAATATCAGACCGAGATGAAATTGATGCAAATGCACAATGGGTAAAACTATATTATGCAATTATTTACAATCCTGTCCGAGGAAAAATGGATTCACATCTAAGAGAGGCGCCAGACAGGGTTGTTCTATTTCCACGTATGCCTACCTTTTAATTCTTGTGATAGAACTGTTGGCAATCATTTTAAGGGAAAACAGGGGTATAAGCTAATTGGCCTTCTCTAATCTAGGTATGTGGATATTGAATTCTCCCGCAAAGAAAATTGATCAGAAGCACGATTTAAAATGTCAACTTAGAGCCATGTATGGCAAGAGGTAAGATCATAGTTGGTGATCTTGACATGACGTACTGAGTGACAGGTATGGCAAGCGGCAGCGGCTTCTTGAAGAACTATCACGGTTACTAAAACGTGTGCTCGAACCATACTCAGGAAAGTGTTGCGTTAATAACAACATATAAAAATGATAGTAAAAAATCTTTGGAGGAAATCAAAAGGTTGTTACCAGAGAACTAACGGGACCCAGAAATTGTACTAAAAGACGAAAAGACTGACGGTGATATTGGCGACAACCTCACTAGTGAGTATATTAACCAATTTTTGCTGGTATAGGCCCTGAACTAGGCAAGGAGTTTCATGGTGAGTGGACCCCAAATGGGCCACCCTTAGACAGTGAGTTTATTGACTGACTTTGATGATGAAGAAGTTCTAGAACTAATTAAAGAAATAAGTATTTGGAAGTTATCTGGCATCACCAATGTCACATCATGTTTTCTTTAAAGTGCCTTACTAGCTGTACCACACAGCATATGTAGTTTGTTTAGACTATCGTTAACCTTTTCAGTCCGACTCCCGAGCAGGAGGCCCACATACCAAATCCTACAGAGATGTAGCATTGTACCCCCAGGGGACAATTCCCTTATGGCAATGGTTATTCAACATGTGCATTTGATATGCATTGTCTTGGATACATTTAGAACCCCCACACTGTATATTGATGCCTAGAGTGTTTTTCTATTATTTTAAAAAATTAAGAAAGTCTATGAATTTTGTCACATAGAAAACCGTTTTTAGAAATGGCCCCAAAAGATGCCTGGAGGCATTCTTCATTCCCTGCATGGGAGTGCCTCAAGTCATTCATCGTCCCCTGCCTGGGAGTGCCTCAAGACATTACGCGGACTGATAGGGTTAAAAAGTGGCAAATTTACTAACGAATGGAAAAAAGGTTTGATTGTACCGATTCTGAAAGAGGGCAATCCGCATCTTGTTAGCAATTTCAGACCGATCACATTCTTGCCAATCTTCAAAAAAGAATTCTGGAAAAGTTGACTCACAAATGCCTAATGCAATATTGTGATACTAACAATATCATTGTTCAGGAACAGGGAGGCTTCAAACCTGGTCACTCGACCGTGGACTCTGTAGTCAAATTGATAAACAATATTTTTGAATCAATTAACAAAGGTGAGGTATCAACAGCAGTCTTTATAGACCAAAAAAAGCCTTTGATAGGTTCATCATTGGATTTTGTTAAAAAAGCTAACTGACGTAGGGTTTGAAGTCAATATGGCAATCTGTATTCAGATTTATTTAACCAACTGCATCCAGCGGACAATAGCTAATAATGTGATATCAAGGGAAATTGACATGACTTGCTGGGTCCCTCAAGGACCTTTTTTCTTTTTAATTTACTTTAACGACATCGTAACCAGTATCAAGAATTGTGGTTATAAACTCTACACAAACGGCCTTGTCTTTTATTGCTCTGACAAAGACGCCAAAAATGCAACTACCAAGATCAAAGAATGTCTTCAGGACATTGCTGGCTGGTGCAGACTGAGCCAATTAACAGTAAATGAAAAAAAGACGAAAGTAGTTTAATTAGGGACAAACCAAGCATTAAAGAAGTTTAAAACTGGGGACGTTTTATTGAACAACACACTACTACAACAAGTTAGACATTACAAATATCTTGGGATTACACTGGACCAAACAGTTAACATGTCCAAACATTATGAGGGGTTTATCAAAATAACATATCATAAAATAAGAAATTTAGGTAAGATAAGGAAATACATCAATTCCCATAGCGCCATCTGTCTGTACAAAACCATGATATTCCTATATCTTGATTACGGAATTACAAAATATACAAAACAGATGTCTTCGGATTTGCATGGGGGGCAACTCGTCTGCACCAGCTGGCAAATGTTCCATATTTGAATGCTAGGGAATGTCAATGTAACTTGTATGTATGCTGCTCCTGTGTTTAGGGTTGTCAGAATGTTTTAAAAGAAATACATTGTATAGAGGACCCCTGGGCCCTGTTTTTCAGTCACGATATCCTCTTTGTAAGATATCTTACAGCTGTCAGTGTACTATAGATAAGACATCTTTGGGGATCGGCCAACGATTGTCCATTAAGAGCACTTAGGCTGCAGTCAGGTGTACTATAGATAAGACATCTTTGGGTCACGTGGTTCCAAATGTCTTCCAAAGTGTCTTAGACCTAAGACATCTATGGACATGTCGTACAGAATGCGCAACTTCACTTCCCGTAGGAATTAAGCAATGAAATTTTAACACGAGTAAGGTATACATATAACCTATAATCGTACCAAATATGAAGAAAATATGAAGATATCGGCGTTTGAAGTTCGTCATAGCAATCTCTGCTCTGGTGGCCAGTGTACCCCTACGCTCACGTGACTCTAATTTATGCAGTGACCTCGAGTTCACTGGAGGTGGGAGGGTGCAATGGCCAGAGCAGACGTTTGTTACGACGAAGTTCAAACGCCGATATCTTCGAAACGGTATGGCCCATCTTCTTCATATTTGGTACGATTATAAGTTATATGTCTCCCTTACTCGTGTTAAAATTTCATTTCTAGATTCGTATGGGAAGCACGGGAAATCCTCTATATACACACAGTGAGCTTTGATAGAGCCTGAGACAGTTCTAGACTTGAGACACTTTTAGCGGCGATCGAGCGCGCCGCACTGAGACCGTGTCTATAGCACAGCCGCCATTTTGTGTCTTCCAAACAGTCTTCCAATCGCAGAGATGTCTTAAGGAATCAATGGCCGATTATGTCGTGACTGAAAAACAGGGCCCTGGAATGGAATGCCCTTGAACCAGAAAAACGAATACCATTCTGTACAAGGGCCTTATATATTAAACAAGAACAGAAAAGATGGGCCCTGTCCCAAAACTGGATATTGTGACAATGTATAGTTGCTTATACATGTGGCTGCATCTGGCCAAACCCCCACGCCCACGAATGTGTCGAAACAAATGGAATAAACAAAACAAGCCATTTTGTACCATAGTACCATAGTATCTGAGTATCTTGACTAATATGTCAGAAAATTTACTGTATATAATTTGAAACGTTGGTGAAAACCAAACTATGATTTGTTATACCTTATAGAGAGATAACCTCACCTGTAATCAATCCGTTTGTCCTGGATGCATGTTCAAACTGGCTAACCGCCGTATGTATTTCCAGGTTAAATAAAGTTGGTTTTTCTTAAATGCCGAATGTATGCACCCCAGCTGAGCTTTTGCCTGAATAAGAAAGATTAACTGATTTCTTCTAGTCAAACAAAAATATCCCTCTCTTTTATCAGGAGATTCTGAGCACCTAGGTAGCAATATATGCCTCCCCATCGGGAAAAGAAAGAGAGAAACAATACAAAGGTCCATGAGGAAGCCAATTTAGCAAGGCTAATGGGAAGACTATTCTTTACTAGTCTTGGAAGCAAGCGGGAATTGCCAAGGTTAAATACATACTTATTGGCAAACAATTTATGCAACAACATTATTCAGGCTAAAACCCTCTGAAGTACACTAAGGTACAGGATAATCAATGGTAAGATGGGTGAAATATGGCAGGGAAACTGTTAACAATATCAATTTAGCCAGCTAATTCAATGCAGCTACCATTTATAACCAAGCTATACCGTACCAAATACACCAAGTACACATGTCCCGTCTCGTCATATTCTGTCAAATCATCTCCTTTTCTTAGAGTGTATTGTCCTGTGAGTGTATGGTTATACAAAAACAATCTTATAGGTTTTTGGTTGTTTCAAAAGGGTTTTATGAAAGGGGCAGTGTAAATGATACATAGTGCGAAGAGGGAGTGGTTACTAAGTAATCAAATTTCTCTTTCATCCATACGTTACAAGTATATGTATATGAATCTTGAATATGGAGACATATAGGGGACAGAGCCATTGTTAGTTCACGAAGCAGTCACTAGGTGGTCGGGGGACAAACCTGTATTCTGGCTCTTTGTTCTTACAAAATTTAACTGCCTTTCAATATTTTACCATGGTTCCCTTGACTCTCTACACCCATCCCAAAGTAGGATGACATAATAACTAAACCCAAGACATGATATTTTCCATATGGAACACTTTATATAAATATGTGAGCAAGGCTAAAGTTGTGACATTTCCCAGTTATCACTCACTTCTTTTCTACCTCCTTTAGTGAAAAACACCTACTTTTTCACCTCCTTTAGTGAAGAACACCTACTCGGGGGGCGTCATGGCGGCGCCCATGGATCATAGGCTATATGCCGTATAGTATATATATAAGTTTAAATGGGAGATGAGGTAACTGGGGGAGCTGAGGTGTGGACCGTGACAACCAGATGCCCACACAAAGCGGCTGGCTACACCCCTCCTCCAGTGGATGCAGGTTACGACCCAACTCTTCTACTTTCCATAAGGGCGAGTGACCACAAGATCGTGAAGGTCACAGACTTTATGCCGGAACATGTCAAGATCTGACCTACCAGACGGAAGAAAGAAACAATGAAGTTCACGGAAACCGAGGAGAGCTCCATGGTACTGTCAGCAGATAAACAAGCCCCCTGTATGTTCCACAGGCAGAGGGGGGAGCGGCTAATGTAAGGGTCCTGTACCACCTGCTCTGGACGGGGAGCCTCACGAGGAAGTACATTGAGGACCTTGACCTACACCATCTATGTCCTTGAACTGGCCACCAAATATGACTAGCAGTCTGTACTTGGATTGGATACACAGTACAGGGAATTACAAGCCCAGAACGAATACTGGTGGGTGGACATGGTGTCAGTGATCGAGGCTCTCTTGCTGCCATCAAAGAAGACGCATGCCCCACCTATCAAAGACCCAGCATAGCTCCCAGGATGTCATGGGAATAAATGGCAGCAACACACTACAGAAAAAGTCAGTCATAAATGTGTCTTGCAACAATCTTACAATAGGTCAGCAAAAAATACCTTGATGTCAACGCGAACAAATTTATTCTCAATAAAGTTTAGAATATTTGCTGATGTAACTGGGTACGTATTTATTCAGTATCAACTCATAGTGTATACGTAGGTTGAATATTTAATCAGCATCTATTTTAACATCTCCTCTATATAGCTTTGTATGACAAACCGCTGGATGGGGTACGGCTGGGTATTCTAGCTATGCTCGAGGCTGTAGAAGAAGAAAACGGTTCATTATTTATCATAGCGAAGGACAGCTAACTGTAGGGTGAATCGGATGTTAGACAGGACCCTGAATTGATGAGATGGGAATAGTACCCTAAGTGTACACATAATCGACAAGGTAATATATGGGAACTGGCTTACTTTCATGCATAAGAAATACGCGGTGTAATTATTGTCCAGATATATCCCGATGCCGAAGCCAGAGGGGCATATCGGATCAATAATTTCACCAAATATTTTGATGTACGAAGACAGTCATCATGTTTTTGTATTGTCATATAAACTTATAAATGGCGAAATTTTACCTAGTCACGTGATCGCATACGCCTTATGGTCATAGAAGGTCATGGGTAACAGCGGGCAGTATATGTAAAAGATACAGCCATAGGTATATGATAATTAAATATTGAGGAGCCCATAAAGTTATTACCACTCTGTACCATCGTCATTATTTTTGCATTGTTTCTATTTTGATATACTCGTCACTCAGTGCTTTCCCCGGAATCCTTGACACTCTACAAAGTCGGTATCTACTCATTGATTGACACCCATATTCACATTTGTACCTCAACCCCTTCCTTTTAGGCCGATTTCAGTTTCTTCCTTGGCCTGGTAGGACCATCAGTGAACATCTATCACTCTAATCGTGTTTCTCAGAACTGCTGGAGTGCCGGGGATTTCCCAGATGAGGTCTCAGACCAGGAACTTCCAATTCAGGTTAAAAGGCTGCAATCTCTAACAGGGAGCTTGCAGACTCCGGTAGAGTGTGTACTCGTTGAAAAAATGTCTAATTCTCCTTTGTTGTTAAAAAAAGACAAGGAGGTCTCGCTTGTATACTTTAATCCATGGAGTTCCGTGATTATATTCACTTTACACGGTCGGGCTCACTCCTGAGAATGGAGAGTGTCGTGGTCAGGGAAACCACATGTGTATATATATGGACGCCTTTGTTTGTGCTTCCTCTGACTTATAGATATGGCCCTGCTGTCGCAGTATTTGGCAGGGTGATCTGGTGGTTCATACACTCGGTGGAACCACTTTCTGTTTGTTACAACTAGACAAATAGCGGAAAGTATTTATTTCCTAGAGGTAATCATCTCCGTGTTGTTTCTCACAGGAAGACACGTGTAATAGAGAACAATAAATAATTTAAGATATAGAAGACCTTACATAAACCCGTCTTATCCTGATGAATCATACTTGATTAATTCTTTTATGTTTGATGAATTCTTGATTTAGTTCACTGGCTAGTAGACTACTCCGTTGGTAGGCCTGAGTCAGAGAATGTATTAAAGAAGTTCATGAGATGTATTGCCATTTATATCCATCAAGCTATAAACGTGTCCCTTTTTAGAGCGTGCTCGTACACATGATATACGTTGCCTATAAAGGTTAGAGTGGTCGCATGCATGATGCACTTTCAGCATGCTGAGAAAAATCTATCCCTGTACTTGTAGGGGTATGGAGAACGAGTTCCCAATATTAAGCCTATGGGACAAAATTACCAGGGGTGAGAAAACACCTTATGTTCAATGCCTTTCTGAGTTTCGTGTGTAAGTCTGTAGGTATACCGAAATCTAGGGGAGTGGAAGATGGTCATGTATTACAATTATCTTGCACAAAGTGCCCTCATAAAATAAGAGGCACTGGGCTTCTGGCTAAATAATAGATACAGGTATAGAGCCTAACTAAGCCGTAACTGTGTGTGGTTTATTCCCCAAATGACTCTGTGGATGCGAGATATGTAGTGTCCAGCCTAGTAGTGCACAAATTTTATCATAATTTTCCAGCAAGGTCCAATGACTAATTATTGATATAATCCAGAACATAAACGAGAGAGTTATCACCTCTATCAATATTGTCTGGGAGCAGCAGTGGCGCCACCGGCGACCGCAAAGATAGTTAACCTACATGTTAAGGATAACTCATGAAATATTCAAAATAACTGAATCATGATAGAATATAATAGCATACTTCTGTAACCTCAGGGTATAGGAGCGCGGATATGTTTATGTGTTTATGTCTCAGTTTGCATGGCCTGCCGTCACGACATGTTGACGGCAAATTGCCACAGGCTTTTCTGAAGCGTCAACCCTTATAGACGGTGGTATTAGTCTTCATGAAGGATGCATCACAGAGGAGACGTCTATAATTCGCCTTTTAACCCTTTCCCTGCAGCACCCAGTTCCTCTGCTCAGCATTATACGACAGGCATTGTCTACCTAAACGACCCTGCTACGGCAGGCACCATTTATGGAAAAGGCAATGTCATGTGATGTGTCATGTAATTTAAGTTGCTTACCTTGGTGACTGATCATATTTTGTTATACCAAATCAAGGATCAATATGGCTCTTATACATTATCAAAATTTCTTTTAAATCAAACAATTATCTTCTAATCTATTGAATTTTGTATATAAGTATCAATGATACCTCTAAGATGCCTGTAGGCATCTTCCTGCCGTATCCAGGGGAATGCCTGGAGGTATTTTCCTGCCATAGCCAGGGGAATGCCTGGAGGCATCTTCCTGCTGTTATTTAAAGGGTTAACTAACGCAAGCCCAAGGCAGTTGGTCTATCAAGCCTCATGTGGTCTCTGAGTTTAGATTTTATGTGGTATTCCTGACTAGTGTGTTGGCGAGGTTGTATTTGGCTTATTCATGTTATAGGCTTCATGAGGAACATGTTAGAACGATTATGGGTGCTCATAATCATCAGGATTGTTTCTTTGAATGTGTAGATCTCAGTGACTCTCTATCAAATTGTAACGTTTTGAAGGTGACTTGACTTTTTGGTAGTTTTGATGAATACATTGATTGCCCCAAATGTAAATTCCAATGGAGCAGGATTCATTTTAACTGGGGAGTGTAACTACATGTACATATACTTTTTGAAAGGAGCAAATAGAGGATGACAACGAAAGTGATCTGAATAACGAAAGATAATTGTTGTGTTCTTGAAGACAATGACACGGTGACTGCAAGAACGAGTTAACAAAGATCGAGAAATGAAGCATTTACTCAGAAAATGTTATAAGGATTAAAAAATCCTTTGCAAGTTTGAACTTGTATCACCTAAATGAACAGTCCACCATGCATCAATATATACTTCACCACTCCATTAAGATTGTACTTCTTGGCAACCATCTAAGTAAGAGAGCTTAAAAGGTCATTCCTTCAGCAAAGGCAAGATTGAGTACCTTAACGTAAGAATGTACTTCATGCTGAGCAGCACACATTAAGGATAACAGTGGGATACAAGCAAAAAATGAAAGAGAGGGGAGGTCCACTTAAATATGTTCAATAGATAACTCAGACTTTTCGTATGGCTCTTTCATAGAGATTGCCTAGGTTTCTTTATATATTTACAAGCATGTCTCAATTGCCAGGTTTTAATGAATTTGAAACTTTGAGATGTGTGAGCCAGAGGCGTCACAACTTGATTTAAGATTATTTAAATAGGAAACAGGCATATTTACTGCATTTCTGAAAGGTACTATTTGCAACAGGATATGCATTATATTCCCGATCAAGAGAAATGTGAAAATTGATAATATGATCAGAACTGCTGTATACATCGATTATTTATTTTAGAAATTACTCTTTCTGCCATACAGGATAATGGCAAAGAATTAAAAACACCGCATACTTACCACCAGAATTAAGGCAGCTGTACACACTAAACACCACAAGTTAGAAGGGGGCGCTTTGTAAATATAGGATAATTAGGAAAAAAACAGGGAAGTGTTTTGGATAAATATCAGATCAACCAATGTTAATATCTGATTCATGAGAACAATATTGCACAACTCTACGGTTTCCGTAGGCCCGGCGTCCACCTACAAAGATAGAAACGTGTTTTGGGGTTTAGAATCGACACACAGTATGTTGAGGTTCAACATCAAAATACGAAAATACGTGTTACCAATGAAATACAGCATACGTGAATTAAGAATTGGTGGAGAATAATTCAGGTATTCAACTTTTAGTCCTCTCTTCCTTCTAATTCTAATCCTTCAGGCGATTAATTTAACTCTAATGGGAAATTCAAAGGTGCTGACTTCTATTGAGTACGCTTCTTAAAATATCTCGATTATTGAGTGCTTAATGGGTCTGCAAGAATAAATAATTGTGAAACACATAAACCACAAACATAAGCGTGCTAACATTGCAGAATATGATTCATCGATCAGACCAAATTGAATAGCCCTGAGTAAGGCTACATTTAAAACCCGCCTGGACTGTGCTAGCGTCATTTTTATCAGACAAAAGATACACAAAGCATTCAATAAATATTCATGTTTCTGACAAGATGATGCGCAGGGAGGTTCTCCAGTAGACACAGCAAGGAGTGCCATTTAGTGTCAACATGTTCAAATACACATTAGAATCCTTCCACCACAGGAAAACACATGCCTCTGCTCTCCCATAGTCTAGAGATAACTGCGCGTTCGAAATAAGATGGGAAGAACTTCGAAGATATTGGACAAAGAAGAAGCGGCTGGTGGGAAGTAGTGTTATCCCGTCTGTCAATGCTCCCAATGAAGGCACAGCCCTGCAGGCCCGACCGTTGACAGCCGGGGTAGTGCTTCATGCCGACTTTCTTTAGCGGTATCATTTGCGAACGCCTGAGATGTCAGAAGATAAGAAAACCTCTCTAGCGAGGCCCCACTGATTGCCGGGTCGCCACAAAATTAGGGACGCGGCGCTCACTGTCTATTTATAGACGTCAGGTCGCATGGGTAAATGAGTGACGTCACGTGGCAGTCGGAACGACCATATATTTTTTTACGTACAGAAATGTTTGTTTCAAATATGCAAACACACGGTAATGGTTTACTATATGCTACTCGTTTGTGGTTGACATATATCAAACATGTTTTTTTTCTGGCCTAGAAATTAACCTCTTCACGGCAGCTGGTCTCAGGTAATGCGGCTCCTTCTCTAAAAAAACTCTTACTATTTAATCGACGCCCTGGCCCATTGTCCCCAATCTGGTGATCCAGCTCCTTGAGCGTGGACATCCCTATACCCTGCACAGCCCCTGGAGCCAGAACCACGACTTAGCCTGAGAATAGAATAGGGATTTGGACTACAACGCTTGGGCATTGAAATACGTTGCGTTTTTAAGGTTCGTTTTTAATAACCATTACAGTAGGCCCTATATATATATATATATATATATATATATATATATATATATATATATATATATATATATATATATATATATATATATATATATATATACTGTAAAAGATATTTGGGCCAAATTTTAGGCCAAACCATATGCGGTTATCTTTGAAAAATTGAGGACCATCCACAGAATCTCAAGAGAAAACTTGAAAAGTCGTTTGATATGATTTATTATTTACAGAATGATAGGCCAACTTCATATCAACTACGCTCATATTTTCATTCACTCTTAAATATTTTACAGCATCATTAAGTGTATTATAGGCCACAGGCCACATCACCGACGTGAGGCGTGAAACCGAACGGTGAGCTAAGATGGTACTTTGACTTGTCAGTTGGGTGGTACTTTGACTCTGGGTGGTACTTTGACTGGTCACCGTGCAGTCAATTGGAGAGATATTAAAGAAGAAAACAACAAGTTTTGGTCAAAGCCGTCGTTCTCCACGAATTTGATGTGGGGTGTGAACGAGGCGACAGCCGAGTGAATATCACGTAGCATTCAAACAAGTTGGAGAATGACTTCTTTGACCAAAACGAGTTGCTTTCTGTATTTATCTCACCCCTGTACACACTAAAAGAATGGACGACACACTGGATATAGACCATGGAGAACGGACTGCAATACTTGTAGGGGCATGGAGAGCGAGTTCCCAATGTTAAGCCTATGGACATTTATTCAAGGGGTGAGAACAATATCGCTAGGATCTATCATTGCAAATGTGGTACTATGGAGAAACCAAACAAGAGTTAGTCATGTTGTTGTTTATCGCACGACGGCAAGATCACGATATCACTGCGCAAGGCGAAGCCGAGAGCAGTAATATGTGATCTTGCCGGAGTGCGATGAACAATAACATGACTAACTCGAGTTTGGTTTAGAATTTATCCTACCCCGCCTGTCTAAATTACTTCTACATTCACAAATGACATCATTTGTCAAGTGTATCCCACTAGAGCGATATTTTTCATTTTTCTGAACTCCAGACCGAATACAGTGACCCAATGTTAAGCCTATGGAGTTTTTTTATTAGGGGTAGGATAAAACCTTTTTTACTCGGCCCTATCTTTACAGGCTTGATTCACTCTAGAAAACCCAAGTTTTAGCCTTCTCTATTAAGAGAATTTGATGATATAATATTCCTGTTATATCTTTACCACTCTGGTACATGTCTTTTCAAATTCACTAAAACAAGAGCCTCAAATGTCATGAGTTGCTCGCCCTTTTCTAAGTATTTAGTGGAGTCATACTTACCAGTCCTCTTTTCTCTCTGCTCCTGGAACATGCGCTATCCGCAGAACTCGTACTCAACGACCACGCCCTGGATGTAGACCGTGGAGAACGGATTTTATGATGGCGAGACTTGCAACTTGGGGACTTGGAACAAGTTGATCTTGAATCTTCATTCCTGGAGGTGACCATCTGCAGAAATATAGCAATTAAAGACTCCAAATTGCTCATCCGGCTCTCCATCCTTGAATTCGTTCCAGACGATAACTGCCTGCTGGCTTGCTTGGCTGGTTCCCGCCTTGTTGAACGTTGTCTAATAGGTGTTTTTCCGTTCAGCGCCGCCATGCGGTCATGTTGCATGGCAACGCGGCCGTTCGGCCAAACATCGCGGTGTCCGAGTGCCCGCCTATGCATTCACACATAGGGTGTGAGTGGCGGGTATGGGAGCAGAGGTGTTGTTTTCTTCCAGATAGGAGTGTTAGAACAAGTTAGGACACTCTAAAAACACAGACAGGTTGTGCACACTTCAGAGTTGATTATTGTCTTAGTTTTTAGATATTGTTTTAGTTGTTACAGAGCTTACTGATATACCAAAAGAGGGACATACTAAGAGGGATATTCTAAGAGGGACATTCGACTCTTGTATTTGTCTACTGTGTATATCATTCCCATTTCCATCTCATTCATAACTCTCTATTCATGCCAAACCTGGTGATGAATGTAAAAAGTAATTTCCCTAATAAAGAAATGATAACCCCCTCCCCCCAAAAAAAACAAAAAACAAAAAACATCCTCAATAAAATACTTTGGTACACATCATAACACATCACTGTTGGTCATGGATTGTGAACTAATTTCATAGTACAAAAACTCGCTCATAATAGAGTAATTATATGAAAAACAATTACTTCGAAAAAAATATATTTAATCATGAATCTCAAATGCCAGACATTATGATTTAAAAATGAACCAATCTCAAGAGATATATCATTTTGCATCTTATATAACACTATCCAAGTGAAATATATAATGATTTTATAATGTATTAAATGGGTTATATGTATAATATTATATATATATATATACATATATATATATATTACAGATACATGTGCATTATATATATAAATGAATATATATATATATATATATATATATATATATATATATATATATATATATATATATATATATATATATATGTGTATATATGTATGTATGTATGATGTATATGACATTCCTAATGGGACAAATATAAGATATATAGGTTGGATTCCAATTGCAAGGGTGAGTATATGCCATATAATATGCAACATATATTCTAAGAATAAGTTTATCTAAACGATATATTAAGTATTGTTGAGCCGATATGAATGTTAAACCCACCAAATTGTAGCTGGAATACCATAGAATACGATAGACTCAATGTATTGTCTTTAAACATAATCTAAACGTAATCTATGGACATATTACGATTATACACTCAGTCTGCCAATGCTAAAGAATACGTCACTAGGTGTTTGCTTGGCCGCATGCATTGCGTAACCAAGTAGATAAGGCGCATCGCCGGCCAGTGGAAAAAGGCCTATTCCGCCGAGCCCCCTAGCGGATGACCGGGGAACCAGCGTACTGGCTTGCCTGTCTCTCATCGTGGAAGCAGCCCTGGATTCCGCAACCTTTGGCAAAATATTATCCAAATCTCCCCCTGGGATATCCATCGCTGAGGATTTACGTCCATCCTTCATGTGAACTGAAGGCGACTTCTTCCTAATTCTGCCCATACTTATCAGGCCAATTCAATCTCTCCAAGATTAAAACCGTGTGCTCAGATGAGTTGATAACGGAATGATTGTTTGAAACAGGTGGGAGTCGCCAGGTAACCACCAGTCACTGCATCAGTAACTGAGATAGCTAGAATAGTGGGTGAGAAGCCAGACGACAAAGCAAGAACCGCAGTGAATAATTGTTAGTGTGGTATTGGTTATTAATTCATATTTATACAATCATGGTTATATAATTATATATATATATATATATATATATATATATATATATATATATATATATATATATATATTATTTATTTATTTATAAACATCAGAAATAAGAAGTCGGAGACCAAATACAGTTGTCTCTCTTTTATATTAGTATGAGATTAATATTATATATATATATATATATATATATATATATATATATATATATATATATATATATATATATATGGGCGGGATAACTTGGACAGCAGGCTCAGGAAGTTATCCAGGTCTTTGTGTATATAAATATATATATAGCAGTGCCCATATTTATAGAAGAACCCTGCCTAACGGACACACTGCATAAGTGGAGAGTTTTGCTAGGAACGGAAATTTCCCCCTTATTAGGTACATACTTTATCCTCATGTAAATAACTGTCCCCTCAAGTGGGATTCCCCTTAAGCGGGGTGGCCCATTAATCGAGGTTAAAATAAATTCTTGATAGAGGGAGACATTTCCATTTTAAGCAAATTTCCCCATTTTAGTGGGGGGGTCCTGTTGGTGCTCTGCAAGCTTTGGCAATGAGTAGTTTTGTTTAGCTTAGTGACTATGATGATAGCTATAATTGGTAAATGATATAGGAAATAAATAAATATATATATATATATATATATATATATATATATATATATATATATATATAGACATTAATTCATAAAAAGTTCTCTCTGACATGTAGACATGTACAGTGCTGGGTGGGTGTTGAATTTCTCCAGAATTCCTGTCTTTGTTTTTGACCGTATCAAAATTGGTTTAATGAACGGTAGTATCAGACGATCTCTTCAGTCAGGGCGAGGCAATAATCAAATCAGTGCCAGTCGAAAAAGAAATGAATGAATTAAAATCGTCCGCTGGCTCGTGGCTGTGCTAGTGCCATGCTGCCGTTTACGCCCACGACACCATCTCCGTCTTGATAGAAGACCTATCAGCCTCAGCTGGAAAGACGCCTCTCCTCTCAAATGTTTCACTCCTTGTTGGCCAAGGCTGTTTCTTTTCTCCATTGACACACCACACTGCAACTGTCTCCAGCCAATCACAGCAAATGGAAAATAACAGTGTGCAACTACAATCAGATATAAAACCATGATATCTTATAGTTGATTAATTAGAAGTGGCAGAAGTGCCACTATTTAGGCCAAAGACAGCTCAGTTTTATTGTTGTCGTCATCGATATAATAAACAAACGCTAGTTACACTTACAAAGGTCAACACTAAAAAAAACACCCCAAAAAACAGGAGACAGTGGTAATGGTTGTTGATGCTTTAGAATGTCTTCGGACTGTTTCCAACGCACATGATAATAAATGATGTACACTCAATTCTCCGAGTTTGATGTAATATATCATAAACAAGGCAGATATACCTCAGTCCTTCACAACGTGATAACCATAATAAGGTATGTCAGTCCAAGTTGGTTGTGGAAGCACTGAGGCACAAGTCTCTGACTCCTCCAGTTACCAGGCAGTAGTGAGTAGTTATAAAAGGTAAGAGGGAGGGGATGGTGAGGCTAATGCCATCTTCCTTGTCAGTGCCCCTAAAGCTGGGGCTATTTATATATTATAGAGTGTTGATATGTTGGAGGCCTGGTCCCCTCATTCGTGGATACAAGGCTCTGGTATTCCAATTTGTCATAAGTAGCTTGAACCCCCACCCCCCCCCCCCCACCCCCTCCTAAAGCAGTGGGAGCCGAGAGGGGAAGTATCTATGCCGACACTTTTAGAGCTGCCATTACCCCAGCTGTGAAGGCCCTCACTGTGAGGGGGGTGTGAGGTTTGGAGTCTGATATCACAAGGGCCGGCCCGTCTGGTGGGGCGTTCAGGCATCAATAGGAAGGCATTCATCCATGCTTGGGCAGGGCACAGCTTCTGCCCTTTGATCCTGGGAAGATCTAGAGCTGAACTGGTCCATTTTGGACCACCTTATGGTGACTATTAATCCATTTGTGGTTACTCTAATGTCCTTCCTCCTCAAGTTCTTGCATATGTCATATGTCTCCGGGGAGGCAAGAAAGACATTGGGACTCTTCAAAAGGCCATAACACATGATAAAGGCTCCTGCCCACACCACAGACCATCTGAGGGCGGAAATGTCCAATTTGGAGAGGAGTACCAACAACATGATGGGGGTTACCGGCTCCTTTCTTCACACCACACGAGAGTAAGCCTTGCTCCCCATATTACTAGCAGCAGGTTGTAATTATCCTTAAATGGGTCCTTAAGGTTGGATATTCTGAATCCGTGTGTTACTCCATGTAGCAGGAAATCCCTGTCCCTATTATCCATGGGGATCAACCTCTAACATGCCTGTCCATAGGTGGGGCGGGGGGGGGGGGGGGTTAGCTCCTATACTGACTTGTGGTGGAACCTTTCTCGTACAGGCATTTTCCTATATTAGCGAAGATGCGGCAAAGGTTTTTAGGATCATACAGCCTCTCCTGCTTCCCTCCTTTCTGTTATAGCCTCTTGTTGACCTTTTGTAGCTTCCTGGGGGTTGTAGCGGCTGTTCAAACGAGAGGCATGAGTCTTCTCTCGTATCAGTGATAGGGCCTTGATCATTGACACCTTATCTTCCATTGATAGCCGTTTTGGGCATGCAGATTTCTGGATCTGGTATCCAAGCCATTGATGGACTGACAGTTGAATTTGGACACCAGTTCGAAGATGTCGATGTTATAATCCTGGTAGTCTTTGATATATTTCCTGGCAAGGTTTCCAGTCCACAGTAGGTGATATAACACCCAAACGTTGGCCGCTTCCCACCCTGCATGTGATATATACTTAAGCTCCTGGCCATCAGGCGAGAGTACCATGGAGCCATCCATAGCCTCAGTAGACTTCATTGTTTCATTCTTGCACTTCGCTAATCTCAGCTTAACCTGCTCCACTACAAAGTCTGTGACTTCCACTGGCTTCTGGTCACTCACCGTTAAGGTAAGGAGCATTGTTGTGCTGTGGCTTCCTTCCTTCAGGGTAGGGGTGTAGTCCGCAGTCTGCTGCAGGCGCCCCATCGTTGCCCATGCTTACTCATCTGTAACTGCTCAATTACTTTCTTCCAGCTGGCTGCTGCATCCAGTAGCGCTGTTTAATTGTCATCTGCCAGCCTGTCTACATTGCCGTATGCTGGCTTGTGCTTGTCATCATTCTCAGAGGTTGTGCTCTCTTCTTAAGGAAATTCTAGTTTTCAATGGTGGCCAAGGCTTGCTGGAGCCTTCTGGATTGACCAGGGGGGGGAATGATATCTATTTACATCCTGTTTGGTCATAATCACTAGGACATCATAATTGGCTTAGTCATCCTGGACCAGAACTTCTGAAGTTTTCTACTTTAACCCTGATGCTTTGGCCAAGATCATGAAGTCGAAGTAGGAGGCAGCATCCATCCCATCTGCCATCATGTGAAGCGTAAGAGCAGGGGGCATGTTGGCTGTGCTGGTGCGTGCAGGCAAGTGACTGCTGCTCTGGAGGTGGATGTCTAATACTACAGCTGCCCCCAGGATGAGGTTAATGCTCTTCTCCTCCAGTAACATTGTTTTTCATTTAAACCAATATATATATACATATATATTGGTGTGTGTATATATATATATATATATATATATATATATATATATATATATATATATATATATATCTATATTCAGATTCTCGCCCTATAAAACTATCAACTACTTTATTATACATGGTATACAAATCCCCAATTGTAAATGAATGGGGACTCCACGGCCTATTATATAAAACTGCGGTATACTGGAAAATAGTGCCTTTGTACTATAGAGCAAAGAAATAGTCCCTTTTGTTATATTCTTTAATATGGCCGCCAATCCACAAAATCATCTTTTATTTTCTATGTATTGTAGGAAATACTTCATAATTTGAAAACGACTGTCTAAAGATTAACTACCTTAAAACTTTGAACAAGTTAATCTGCCTATTGTGAAAACCATTGAGGGTTTTCACAGATATCACCAAAATAGCAGTTTTCGCTGCGTATACTACTGAGCCATCTGGTCGAGACTAGCGCGGGGTTCAGTGAAAGCCTTCAAGTGAGTTGGAAGTCTGAGTACCATGATCATCATCTCACATGCACGGATTCAGCTCTTTTGTTGAAACCCTCATTGAGACGATCTGTGGACTGTAAAGTGTCTCTGCTTCTTATTAATCTGTTTTAAGGTACAATATACCCCCCAGCACAATCAACGAGTCGTAAAGGACCGGAGAAGTAACAGGATTTAACGCTTTGTCAGAAACAAGGCTTTTCTTGATAGATCAATACAAATATCCTTTTCCCCAGAGGAACCACGGTGATGTTATAGCAATATTCAAAAAAGAAGAGGTATGTATCAATTATAAAATGTATATTACGCAAGTACAATAGATAAAACACAGTATTATCGTATGTGTATTCCCAGGTTGATACAGAATCTACACGCAAATGATATATAGCTTTCTATTGCTATGGATAATATGGTTACCAATAAGTCTTTTCAAAGGACATTTTATCTTTCATACATATTTTAATGGTTAATCTGTCGAAAGAGCATAAGAGGGAGGGGGAGGGGGTCAATGTATTGTAAAATATGTAGCTATAGTATCGGCGATATAGGTAGTCGCAGAATCAACACATTCTAAATCCTACACGTCTAGAAATGTTTTCTTTTGTATTTTCTGATTCATACTTCGATCAAGAATCAGGAAAATATTGATAGTCTTATAGATTCTGGCCTCGCCCAACCGATCAATTCATTAGCCGAAGGTACCACGAAAACATTGTGAAAGACAAGTCCATTATCTACACATATTGCCTTTAAAGACAATTAAACGTTAATTGGCTATTCATTTCAAGGAAACGTTCATGAATACAAATGATCCATAGGCCATTGGTGCAGACCTCACAAAGCATTCGGTCTTGCGGTGAAGCCGCATTAGGAGGTAAGTCCAGTGGGGGTCCACTCGCCCACTGAACATGGAATAGAGGTAGCGTCTACGGGGTCCAATCCTCCACGTGATGAACATCACACCCCCTGATTGACACATGCCTTCCGCACAACCCCTGCTTATTGCTCCAGTGGAAAGGCTTGTGGAGCTGTGGCCATTCTGTGGCCATTACTGGCCTCAATGTCCACTTACCCATTCACGGCCTTCCGTACGACCCCTTGGGGAGCCGGTGGTCGGGGATTTGGAGTTGCTCCGGTTGGCTCAGAGTTCAGGAACATACGCGAGCTGCTCGCTCATGTTAACATCAGCAGCGAACCTAACGTATGTGAGCAGCATAGAGCGTGTGAAATCCGAGACCCGTACGCTAAATTGACATTCAGGTTGGAAATTCAGTCGATGTCAAGTCTGAAATATATTTTGATCAGGTTGCAGAAAAGAAGTTGAGCCCAGTTCCTGAACCAGGAAGCAATTCACATTCAAAGACTGACCAGTATACCATCGTAACTTCGTGGTGTTAGACCGTTCCCAAAAGCATCTAACGCCAATGGGCGTTAATGTCTCAGACTCATTGATTACAGACAAGGACAGGATAGCGGGCACTTTACCACATATATTCCACCCGCTCCACCCACGCTGATACGAACTTCTTGGCGGCATATATTCAGTATAACTTATGCAGCAAGTGAAGAACGAACAGGGAATTCTAGCGATGTCTAACCCGGGGTTAACACTAGACGACTACAACTACATTAATTGTCTAGCCAATAGTCATTAAGTGGTGCTCGATTACGCAATATCGTCAACAATAGTTACCTACCATATATAAAAAGGCATGATTTCGACAGAATCTGCTTGGAGTTGCTCCCCCACATAGATACAGACAAAAACCAGACCTGTCCATGGAGATTGAAGTGCCACAAGAATGAGATTCTCGTGTGCCGAAAAACCTAAACCTGATGTTCTTTTTTGTAGGTCTTCACTCGGATATGCATTTTCTCTCATAACTTAGTTCTAGCAATGTTGAAAACCAAATTCAATAGTGTAGTTTACTAATCTCCTTACCCTGAGACAAGCTGTGTGACAGCCTCCGCCATTACAAGATGGCGCATGTTTTGCTGGTCCCTAAATCACGCTGAAATTGAACATGGAAGCATCTACCAGAACTTGGGCCACACCACCTATTTGAATATTCATGTTCTGCCATAGTTAGTCTGTAGTACATGCCGTTCTCGCCAGGGTCAGAGGTTGACACTATGTGATATGTGAGTCCTAGTGCCGAAGGCGCTAGTTAAAGACAAAAAAATCAAGGTGAATTGAAAATTCTGACGAGGCGGACTGATGCATACCCCACCTATCGTCAAAAGCGGCAACACAGGCGGCAACTAGCAGCAACTCGGAGAACCAGACTGCCGCTCACCGCTTCAAAGAGTCTTCAAAGGCCCTCACGCGCTCTGACGTTTATTGCTCATAAAATGGGTAAAGACAAGACAAGGAAGGCTGAAAAGGCTAAGAAAACGAGCTCGACAGTCCAGGAAACAAACGAGACATTTATCGATAGGCGCCTTGATGCTTTGGACGAGAAGTTTGAGGAGATACATCGGGCCCTCGCCACGATAACTGAAGCATCAAAGATGGCGGCGGCAGATCAAAGCATGGGCTCCCAGGGTCCCCCACCTGCGAGCGAAGAACAAGGTCTCACAAAGTCCATTCAAGGCTCGGCGAGTGAGGCACCAGAGTCTCAAGGCTCCCAACAGGCGTCTGAAGATAGCGATATTATCTGGATTATCACATCGGCAGCCCCTTAAGCAAGTGCAAAAACTCCAACGGCTTTGGCGGGCTACGCTGGTCTCAGTGCGGCTAGCGCCCCTATCTACGCGATGTCCAGCTACGGGAAGTCCCACAAGCGCAAGACCAAGTGACTTCCGCCATCCAGGCACTCCGAGTGCCCGGGCAGGGTGCCAACTACCCGGTGAATGTCAGGCCGGTGCCAACGGATCAGGAGATAGAAAGGAGAGTCCGCCAGATATTAGTGTCGACTATGTCTCACGTAGCGGACACAGGTATGCCTCCCTTTTTCGCCTTCAGGGGTCCAGATCGAGTAAAAACCAAACTTAACGAGTTGAATATTGCAGCATACTCATGGGGTATACTTCGCATGTTGGAGGACCCAGCCTTCCCCATGCCCTCATCCCCCCTCTCTTTAGGCATTTCAACAAAATTATTGAAGATGCTCATGACGTCGATTTTGCTCAAGTACGTCCGAGCTAGTGTTCTCGGCCATCGTGGAGGGCCGCTTGCGCCAGGCATGGTTAGATGAATCTAAAATACAATTAATGAGGGTCGCTGTCTCACAAGTTTATGTAGGCCGCCTCCCGGTGCCCGACGGCCACGACCGATCTAGGTCTAAGAAGAAAGATAATGATGTAAGCCTAGCCTTGGGCACCCCTTGCTTGGCCTACAATAGGTCGGCTGGCTGCGGTCACCCTACTGGTCACATTGAAGGCAATACAAAAATGCTCCATGTTTGTGCATATTGTGCGGCCTATGTAGGCTCGGTGTATCTGCACCCTGAGTGTGCCTGCTGCACGAAGCAAAGGAATGAGTCTAGGAACCCAGTAGGCCTACAGAAGGCCGGCCGCCAGGCCCTTCCTGCTGAAGCTCAGTTCTTTCGCCAGTAGGCAGGTTGATCCCGGCCATGCTCGCTCACTCTCCGCCCCGGCTTCCCGTCTTGGGCCCGGGACTGTTTATTGCTCCGAAGGCCCATTGGCCGGTTGCCCATTGGCACGTTGGAGCCGTTCTAGAAGCATCGGATGCCCGTTGGCAGACAGCTTCGCTGCCTCCTCATCCTCTCGCCCATTGGCGAAGGGGGCATGTATTGTTGATGATTCTCATAGATTTGCGGTCCTCTCCGCCTTGGCTGGCCACACTGCCGTTGTTTCTCGCTACGTTGCCTCTCCTACGCGAAATGGCGCCACTAGTGTCGCTCTAAGCTCGGACCTGAGAGAAAGCACCTCTGAACCCAGATCCGCTGCGAGCACCCCTAACTCAGCCTGTGGAATGGTCCGCTACCAGGGCATTGCCCAGGGCGCCGTTGGCACCCCCACGCCTGGGCAGCGATACAGTTGCTAGGGATGGTTCAGCTAGCGAATTATATACTATTGTTATGTGTTACGATGTTTTTAGACCTGCCAGCTTCCAGGCGTCAGTCTGGATGGCGCCACCCCCGCCGCTGACCGTGCCGCAGGCGCCACAGCCGTCCCACGCAGCAGCGTCCTCTGCTGCTTCCCAGAAGCCTACGGCCACGCAAATCTCCAAGTGCCACCGCCACCTCGTAGGCTACCGTGATGTCAACTTGGTCGATCTCCTGGAGTACGGCTGGCCTACGGGCTACACAGGCATCGACCCCCCAGCGGCCACAGCGGCTAATCACGCGTTGGCCTTGGCCTACATGGATCACATCGATGCCTACATTGCCAAGAAGCTCGTCCTCATAGGCCCCTTCGCAGGGCCCGCCTTCCAGCCCTGGTGCGCCACCTCTCCTCTCATGAGTCATCCTAAGTGTGGCACGGTCCAACGACGCATAATTGTCGACATGTCATACCCCTCGGTGCAAGCGTCAACGACAGGGTTATGTTCGGCCCTCATTTTGAAAAAATTCCTTTTGCTGGAAAATCGGGCCCCCAATTTTCGTCGATTTCACCAATTTTCCTTTTTTTATGTTCGGCCCTCACCTGGACTACGCGATGCCCTGCACCCTCCCGACGGTGGCCGACTTGGCAGCCTACATTAAGGCCATAGGCCCCTCGGCCTGGGTCTGGAAGGCCGACCTTGCAAGGGCCTACCGCCAGCTTCGGGTGGACCCCCACGATATGCCTCTACAGTCCATCCAAGTGTGGGGCCTCTTCTATCTCAATGTCTGTTGCCCGTTTGGGGCCTGCCTTTCCGCCTGGGCATGCCAGCGTGCCACCTTGGCAGTTGCATACCTCCTCGAGGCTAGGGGCTTCAGTGCCTTGGCCTACATTGACGATTTTGCGGGCGTGGAGAACTCCTATGATGCGGCCTGCACTGCCTACGCGGAATTCGTGGCCACGGCCTCGGCCCTGGGCCTCGCCCTGGCCTCAGAAAAATGTCAGCCCCCCACCCAGGCTATGGAATGGCTGGGTATTGATTTTGACTGTTCGGCCCGTACACTCTGTATCCCGAAGGACCGCTTGCAGGGGCGGGGATGTTGCTGCACGATCAGATGTTGGACTTACTGGCGGCAGCTGAGGCACCGTCTACCCTCTCGTCTCATGTTCCGGCCCCGGCCCCTCCCATACGCCTTCCGCAGATCAGGATCATCAACTTGGCTATGGTTCTACAGGCTGCCCTTCTCACCACTTACTACACGTTTTTGAGGGGATCCAACGTGACCAAATCACTATGCTAATCACTCCTAGGTCAACCAAGACCTGCCATATCTCCGGTCCACCTCTCCGTTTTGTCATCCCACGCTTAGCAGACCCGGAACTCTGTGCGGTCCACGCTTTCCAAGACTATGCGGCAACTCGCCCTCATATCCCAGCTGCTCCAGCTTTTCGCCTCCAGAACGGTCTCCCCCTTACTGCCCGAGCCATTGTTTCTGCAATGGCTCTAGCCCCTCATGGACCCGAGGGCTGCAGGGCGACCCTTCATGGGGTCCGGCGGGGTGCAGTGCACGATGCGCTGGCTATGGGGACCCCCCAGGGGTAGGTCCAACAACACGGCTCTTGGTCGACCATTTCTGGCATGACGCCATATCTTCCCCACAGAGAGGGACGTCGTCCCACTCTCGGAAAGCCATGACTGGCAGAAAGTCTGTCATGCCTCATATGGCATAATTCCCCTCAGAATTATTTACAAACTCACTTTTTCAGGTTGTTAATAATCAACAACTCACATTTTTATTAGAGGAACCACCTGTAATGACTTTCAACGTTCCTTATAAACTTTTATAACACGTATACATATCAAACATGATACTTGAAAAATTACCGAACTGATATCAAATGTGAATTAATAAATTTTTCAATTCCAGTACGCCTCAGTTTCATAATTAAGCGTTTACACTAAACGACTTTTCAGCAATTGATTGAGTTAGTCTAGAAGATTAATTCAAGCCGCCTTGAAATAGTTATCAGTGTAAAATCTTCTGAATGATCGCCAGGTGGTGCCAAATTGCATAATCCGACGATCTGTAGTCCTCGATCACTCCTTTGGCGTTTACACCAGATGATTTCTTGCCCTTCATGACTTGAAAGTCGCCAAGCGGTGCTGAATTGAGGAATAATCCTCTAGTGTAGACGCCGGGTAAGATTGCTAATGTCAACTCTATTGCCAAGGCTATTCCTGATTTAAGATGCAAATCTGTAACTTGAGGAATGTCTGTTTTAAACTGATATTGAATAATGACAGGACTCTGATGCTGTATAAGCGCTTTTAATTTGTTAATCAAACTAATTTATCACGTTTGATTTAATTATTCCTTGCCCTCACTACAACGATCCCTAGCTAATGTAATTGATACAAAGTATGATGGGGGCCTGGCATTAGCATCCATAGTAATATGAATGTATGGATGCTCAGGGAACGATAGTTGAACCACTTAATAACACAGGAGTTTTACTGTAGCAGAACTGAGACTGTAGGTCCAAGTACCATAAGCGAGGGCAGAATCTCTTCAACACCACTTACAGGCTCCATGATTAATTGTTTAGAGAAATGGAGTAAATTACCCCTATGACACAGCACAGCTTCCGGACATGTGATCAATTATGATTTGGCCGAACGGTACTAGTCTACATAGTATATCAGAAATATGTCAATTTAAAAAGATTATTAGCAGCGTTTACATAAGACACTGAGACTTTGTGGCACATTATCATTGATCAGCTGGTTGACAATTGATCGGTAGCAGAGCTAGTGTGTCAATTAAGATATTTAACCAGTTTAGAAAACTCAATGGGAAAATACTGTTTTCTATGTGGGAGGCTGTTCCCTCCTCCATTAGGTTCCCATACATCCATTTTACAGTTGCCGTTATTTGTTTCGGGGCCCTGCATTTCTACACGAATGCGTTTCTACAATATATCCCTTACTTCACCTAAGAAATTACACAATCCAGCTCTATTGTTTATACATTTGTATTTGCATCGATGTATTAGATCCTCCATCGTAATATTGTTATCATTGTTTAAATTAGGATACTAAGCAGAGCGTCACTAATACTTTTTGAGTAACGCATTGTACAGTAAAATGTATGTCCTCGCATGGAAGTGCTAATAGGGATATAGAAACAATTACATCTTCCCCAATTACAAGCGTCCCTAATTAGTGCAACACAATATGAGCTATAAAAGTCAGCTATAAAGTGCCAAACATGCATTAAATATAATCTAATAACTACAATCCGATTAGAGCTTTTACGTTAATATGAGGCTATTATTCTTCGTTTATGGGATGAGATATCAACATTCATCAAGGAGCATACGGAAAGAAGCCCCTTCTAAATTCATGAGTTGAAGGCAGAAGCCCGAGCGTAGGAGAATTTCATTAACTATGTATAAAGACCTGCATGGGAAGTTCTGTGAAAGGGTGCTAACCCTGACACCCGGCGTTTACACTAGACGACTATAGACGGCGATTCTTGAATTTAGCAGCGGCTGACGACTTTCAGCCGTAAAATGCTAGAAGTCGTCTAATGTAAACGCCAAGCGCTTGGCGACTGCAGATCGGCTGATTATATCACATTACGCAATACGGCACCACCTCACGACTATTAGACACGGTCTGACCTCGGCCACTATTTTAAGCCGGCTTGAATTAGTCGTCTACAGGGGCGGCGATTCTGTGAAAACAGAGTCGTCTACCCTCTGCACTTAGGACACTAAACGTGTGCTTTGCTTCATTTTTTCCAGGTGGATGGGGGGGGGGGGGGGGGTGGGGGTTGGGGGGGGGGTGGATGGTTGTATGTTCATGGGGGCAGGGAACTTATTTGGGTAATTCTGGGGGGGGGGGGGGGGGGGGGGTAACTATATCTAATGGGATTTAAACAAGGATGTTTAATATTTCCTTGGGGGAATTTTTGAAGAAAAAATATCAGGGTGGGCGGGGGGGGGGGGGGGGGCAAATATTTCAGGTGCTTCTGTGATGGGGAAAGGGGTGACTGGTTTTGTATTTTCATTGGGGCAGGGATTTATATTGGTACCTTTGTGAGGTCGGGGGGGGGGGGGGCTTATTTCATCTTTATTTTTCTATGGGGGACAAAAAAAATGAAACCATAGAATTGTACTAATCCTTTTAATGTATTTCCATGGGGATGGGGCTTTTAAAAAATCTGTGTGTGGGCAATATTTCAGGGCCCTCTGTGGAGGGTGTGTGTGATATTTTTTGTATTTTCATTTGGGCAGGGGACTTTCTTTTAGTATATCTGTGGGGGGGGGGGGGGCTAAATATTTTTTCCATGGTGGTCCTAATCTTTGTTTTATTGAAGGGGTTGGGCACTTTTTCAAGGAAAAAGATTCGTGGGGGGTAAGGCAAATTCTTTTCAGGTGCTAATGTCGGGGGTGGGGTGATTTTTATTTTATCATGGTGAGGTAAAAAACATTTTTATAGTGTATATCCATGTATACATACAAAAGAATACACTGGAAAATTTCGGCAGGAGATGCCCCCTGTGCCCCCGCCCCTCGATATGCCCCTGATGAATGGAGATATATCATATACATAGGTACACACTTATACAATCACCCAGGTTAACTCAATTGATCACCGAGGTTTATTTATATTGAAAGTCGTCAGTGTAAACGCTCGCGTGTATTCTGAGGTCGACGACTTTTGCGGTGGACATTGCCACCACCTGGCGACTATTGGCTGACGATCTACAGTCGCCACATATTTAGTCGTCTAATGTAAACGCCGGGTCAGGCACGTACTGAGGGATTAAGATTTTGGAGGTTGATGTCGCAAGACAGTTGTAAAAGGCCCTTGAGGCTGATGCATGCAGGTTGTTGTACATTGTTTTCTTCTCAACTTGGTATACACAATTGTTGTTGATACTTAGAAAACACATGAGCATTCGTAAAGATACTTAAGGTTTCCACCGTTCGACGTTAGAATCGGTGTTCTATTCTATCGAATAAATACAGGACCAGTCAGGGGGTATATAAGCCAGGTGGGATAGTAGGCTACATGCCATATATCTGTAGGAATCGCAACAAGTCAGAATCTTCAACCTTCATGCTACCTGTCATTGGTCACTTCCCTTTATCTCACCCCAGATATTTTTTCTCCATAGACTTAACATTGGGAACTCGTATCTAATGCCTATTAGATATTTATGAAAAATATCCCATGGGGGATTATGTCACGAATGTTAGCCCATTAGTCAATATTAAGGGTGAGATAAATTCAGAAACCCATTCAAGTTTAGGGTCAGAGCTCGATCCCATCTCATTTGAATCACGTAGTAATTCACTCGGCTTTGCTTTTTGAATTACTACGTGATTCAAATTCGATGGGATA
This sequence comes from Alentia gelatinosa, assembly GCA_950022655.1. Classification (NCBI taxonomy): domain Eukaryota; kingdom Metazoa; phylum Annelida; class Polychaeta; order Phyllodocida; family Polynoidae; genus Alentia; species Alentia gelatinosa. The sequence goes on along the minus strand of OX465583.1, from coordinate 42,021,211 downwards.
CGGGCTCAGACCCTAAACTTTCATGGGTTTCCTCTATATTCTCTCACCTGGTCTTGTATATTCCTTAGGAAACATGCACAATAAAGTAAGACTATCTGTATAACTGCAGATACAGAGACACAGGTACATAGGTATATATAAATAGATATACATAGATATAGAGTATGTATTGTATTAGTTACCATGTTTCCTTGTTGTGGTCGCTACACCACTGGTAAAGCTTATTATAGTCAGTGACCACAGCTGTGTGCACTCTCTTACCTGCTATGCTTAAGTGGATCATCCTGCCAAGTCTCTGGCCTTATATCCCCTGTAGAAGGCTGAGAGTATTGCCCAAAGGTGGGACAAGCCAGACTGATTCATAAAAGGTACACGTAATACTCCTAAGTGACTATGTCACAACGGTTGCCAATGTTATACAAAGGCCAGCTGAGCAGCCGGCACACAGTGACCCATGCTGATCCCAGCTGAGAATTGTACCTGCTAGCCCCGCTATGCACACGCTCACAGTCGTTTTAGGCAGGGCTTACTCTTTTGTATTTGATAACTGAGCTTAATTGCCTTATCTAATCTTTAATAGTGAACTCATACCTTGTCGTGTCACGGTGGGATTCTCTCTCATGTGTGTTGATTCTATTCGTTCCTAGAGGCACGAGAGTGAACCGACTCAAAGTTTCCCACTTTAAAACATGGGGATATGATTCAATGAAGCTACACCGGATCTTAGAGAAACACGCAATTTGGTCGAAATATACTCAGACCCCCGTCCATGAAATACCTCATGTGTGTTTTATAAAGATGAAACTAATTAGATAGGTCTGCCTAAAGCAGGCTCGAGCTGGGAATCCTTGAGGATAATTGCATCTAAATGATAGAAAGGACAAATATGGACAGTGTATTGATTTACACTAGCTCTCCAATAAAAAGCAAGGAGACTATTGCCATCTGCTATAATTTTTTAAGCCAACGGTAGATTGTCATCACTAGTGATATTGACATCTTTTCGAATGAGCGGTGAGACTTTAGTGATCAGTCTCACGTGTGAGATAATGATCAGCAAATTATGAAATTTTGGATTTAGATAGAAGATTCATATGCCCGTATGACCCACAAATTTAGTAATTTTTTAAAATCAGGTTTATGTGTCTCAAATTGATATTTCCTTACTTCTGACTTTATGCAAGGCTTTCAGTTCCTGAAACAAATATTCATTGTTTTTCTATGTGCCCTGGGAAACATTATCGATGAGATATTTTCTGAATTATAGTGTATCATCTATCTAAGAATGAAGATAATACCTCAAGATATGCACTTTAGCCCCGGCTGTATACTGGGGCATATCGGGACCGTGGTCACCTTTTTCTTTTACAGTAGAACCCATGACGATGTGTGGTGAATTGGCAATATATTATGTACCTCTTCCTAGGAACTTCTAATGCATTTTATCCCTTTATTGTATGATTATTCAAGTTGTCCTGATGAAGGCCTTTGTTGCTTTATATGCAATTTTATGAGAATAATATTTGTAACAGGGCTACTTTTTGACTGTATCAAATAGATGATATATGATGGTCTTTGCGTTCAAAAGAAAAAGAGTCTCCTCCAAAAGAATTTATCTGTACAATAAAACGAAAATTCTTTTTTTTATTGAAGCACTGTCACATAAGATAAACATACATCAAGAATCACTTTTCTGTTACCTTGGAATCTCTTATTAGCTCAAAGGCAATTCCATTAAAGAAGTGCTTCTTTTTTCTTCATTATTTCGTCAATCATTATATCAGAACAGCTGAGAGAGAATGGCAGCTTTTTCAGTAATGAATGCCAATCATTGTATATCACGAGAAGATAGGGGAAACACACATTTAGTTACAAAGTTACCTCATGAAGGTGAAACCTGCTGATAAATCAGAATTACAATCTGTTGACTGTATACCACAATATGAAATTTTCAGAAAACATCTGAGCTAATAGATCATTACAAATATATAGACAGACAAAAAACTTCAAGACGCTAAGATGTAGCTGACACTATATAGGGATATCTAAGCCCTACTCTTCACTTGAGAAGGGTTATCCTTCCATCTTGAGAAGGAAAGTTTATCAGGTTTGTTCTCAAGGTAGCATAAGTGTTTTTCTAAGCTTCTCCCTGAACTCCAGGCTCCACTTGTATACACTGAAGCTGTTGTTGTAAGAAATGTCTTTGCCTGTAGATGTAGAATTTCAGACGGAGTGCAAGGTAGTTCAATATATTCCTATATGGCACACATTTATGTTACATCCAATGACCATCTATGTTACATCCAATGATAAATGTTCTAAATCATCTACTTCCATGCAGTGGTTGCAGATGTCATAGTCAACAATTTTCCGTGTTAACAGATATCTATTAGTGGGATTTAACCTGCACAGAATTCTATAATGAAAGGACTGCAACTTAGTTTCTCTAGATATTTTATACACATTTGATTATATGTTCGTCCACACCCTTGCATTCATTTGATCTATGCCATAATTCTTACACCAATATTTGACACACACTGGTACATTCCTTTTATAGTAATTAAGGATATTACATAGCTTTTTGTTGTTTTTTGACAAAACGTTTGTTATATTTGATAGCATATCATGGATATAGATATTCAGTCCATCAGTTTTCACTCGATGGAAGGACATGTCTTTGAGCCATGAACTTGATAGCTGGAGTCGGAAGATGTGCAAGAACATACAAGGAACCTTATATTTGTTTTGTATTTCGGTATGCGAAATGATACCTCTGCGCTGTTCTTGCCCTCCCTTTGTGATTTAAGAAATGATTCTAAAATCAGTTGCTTAACCTCTTCCCAAAAATATTTCACGAACTCGACAGTTAGCCCGTCTGACCCTGGTGGTTTGTTAGTATGAGGTTTCTTAATGGCCAAGGACATCTCTTCCAAAGAAATGTGCCTCTCCAAGGAATATTTATCTGCTCTGGTTAGTGTCAGAATATTATCAAGAACCTCCCTTGAGAAAATTTGTTTTTCAGATTATGAGGCACGTTTGACTTGTGTATACAATCTGTCATAAGACCTCCTGCAAGATATGCTTTGGGTTGGACATTCGAGTGGCCTGATCAATCTGCAGTTGTGCAATATGTCTATCCATAGTCTTTTTAAAATGATATTAAGAAACTATTTGTTTAGTTTCTCACCTTCCAGAGCCCAATTGCTTTTCGACCTGAAAATAATTGTTTGTAGAATGTAAAAAGTTGTATGATTTTTTCCACAAATGGAACGACCCAGCGGCCACACCCCCGAGGGGAAGTGCGGGTTCAGTCCACTACACTGGAAAGAATTTTTAGAAGAAAAATGAAAATAATTCATTTTAAAATAGCAATCTTCCCAAATCCTCTGTTTCATCTAATTTAGCAGATAATCCTTGCAGTAGTTTAGACTCTACTTTGTCTTTAGACCTTTTACCCTTTGCATATTTTATAGTAAAATCCCTTATCTTATACTTGACATTGTCCCATCTTGCCATGGAGGATATGGAGGAGGTCTCCTCTTTTAGTCTTTCCAATTCTGTAATTAATGTCTTGGTAAAATGTTTATCTCCTGAAAGTAAGTTGTTCATTTTCCAATAAGACAGACCTCTCTCTCCCTTCCACCCTCAAATCGATAGTCATGAGAGAATAATCTGAGTGAACCATGAGCTTGTTTACAGTATTTTCAATTCTGTTTTTAATGCAGTCTGACACTAGCCAGTAATCTATTCTCCAGGCAGCATTGACCCCGTGAAAGGTATATCTTCTTGTACCTTGGTGGCACTCCCTCCAAATGTCTGTCATATCATTTATTAAAAAATGGGTCCAGCCTCGACTAATTACAAGTGGATGGGAAGCATTTATTCCTTAGGGTCTATTTCTATGTTGACATCACCTGCTAAAAGGACAGGTAGGTCATCAAAAGCCTGAAGTTCTATATCCAGACTCTTAAGCATATTCCTCTGTTCCTGTATGATTGGGTGGGAGAATATACATTGACCAAGACAAGATTTTCCTCTTTGGTTATCACTTGCACAATCAGGAACCAACCTTCTAGGTCCTTTCTCATCTTTTCCACTGTAATTGCAATTTTATTTGTACACTTTATGGTGACTCCTCTCTTGTTTGAGGTCCCATTTGAGAAGAAACATTCTCTTCCTCATTCATTTTCCACAAATGATTCATACTCTTTATGCTGTGTGTGTTTCTTGCAAAAAGCAATGGTCATAATCCTTTTCCAAAGTGGAAAAGACAGATTTCCTCTTAATTCTATTGCCAATCCTGTTCACATTCGGACTAGTAAACCTAATCTTATCCATAATGATCCAGTCTGATCTAAAGAGTTCCTGACCCACATTGGGATGAGGATATGTTGTCATATATGAACCCCTCCAACATCCTAATGTAAATAATGGGCATGAAATAACATTTGTTGGGGTTTGTTGTGGATAGAAAAAAAATAATTTTAGGGTAGAGGAAAATAGAAGTGCCCCTATCCCCCCAAAAATGGAAATACATTGTTGTGGATAGAACCCCACCTCTCGACATGTGACCTTTTTTGCTTGGAACCACTGATGTTTCAATCCTAACAGCAATACATACATCGAAACATTCACTTACCATTAACAAAAAACAGACATATAAGCACCTCCAATAAAAAGTAACTGACGCTGTAGAGAGAGGCATCCTAATATACACCAGGGAGGAAAAGACACCTCTGCTAGGAGAACCAGAGTCCAACAGACCGGGGACCACAAGCGGATGACTCACTGTCACATCATGTCCATTTTATTTGCTATCATAATTTGTAGTGGTTGTAGTGATTAGAATTCTAACAGTAACACATAACAGATTTGTCGACATAAAGAAGGAGGGAGTAATCCCGAACGAGAACTACTCTATTCCCAACTGCAACAAAGCTTAACTCAACTCTCTTAATAGCTATATTAGTATTTGAAACTCCTTCCTTTGCCCCCCTTCCAATATTGTATATATTGTATATTTTCATTTAGAGACTCCCCCCCACCCTCCCACATTGCCATTCACCCCCTTGCCTGTGCCGCTTACATCTTAACAGCCTATATCACATAGTATTAACTCACATCTAAAATGCTGACTTTTTTCTTTTTAAATAACATTCTGCAAGTGACATTAGACATCATAGGTAACAGTGCCAGTGCCAGACCAGGATTGGGCATAAAAAAAGAAAGATATGAAACACCATGTTGATCAAGCAAGAAGTGTGAAGTTTCGTCAATACTTGACAAACTTCAATAGAAAAACACATTATTTTTCTTTATAACTCTAACAAGTTGTCTGGCCCAAAGGTCAGACAACTGTTGGTTTGGGTGTAGGCCATCTACCAGGAGAGAGTAAAAAGGATTGAAAATGCCTTTCCCTTTCCTGTTGGGATGGATGAATTGGGCCACCCATGGAGTTGGATTATTTTGATCTTCATTAATTTGAACTATCCACCCGTTGACAGCATGGATACCTCCGTCGATAACTTCCTGTTGCTCACAGATCCCTTGGCCCACATAGCTCCTATAGTCCAGTACTGAGATTTGTACATAAATGTTGTTTGTGTTAGGCATCCACAATTTTAGGTTGTAATCAACCTCGTATAGTTTATTGACAAGTCTTCTGACGTAGAGTGTATTATGCTGATATGCCTTCCATTTTTTAACGTAACATCATTTATTATCCACCTAATACAAAGTGTCCATAGAGAACACATAGGGAGTTTGTATGGACATACCCGGAGCATACAGATATGTTGTATGCTCCGGGTGGTGCATACGGAAAAATAGTGCGTACGAAAACATAGTGCATAATTAAAATGAACTGATTTTGACATGCCACTTGCCCAGAAAAGGTGGATGATAAATACAATATAGACTGGTTTCAGATAAAAGCGGTTGTATGCTCCTCGGAGTTGATTCTGCGCAATATCCTCGGATATGCTCGGATATTACTACGCGTCAAATCCTCGGAGCATACGGCCGCTTGTATCTGAAACCAGTCAATATTGTGTATTTATGCCGCCCATAAATATGAATTAGTGATAAGGGAGTACCTTATACCCGGATTGCAAGTCTTTGTATTGGACCCCTGTTGACATCAACGGAAATTTCCACTGACGGGTTATTGCGATGTTTGATGAACCTTTCCAAATCCAACCCTCTGGATCTCATGACTATGATAGTGGAAATGTTCATGTTGCAACAGATTGCGTAAAACTTGCCCTATTCGTGCAGAGATGATTTGTCCTGTGACATCAGATTTACGCTTTTGGCTGCATTTATCAGCCTAAAGCCTTTAGTCGACAGGAATGTGTGCTAACGAGGCAGTATACTTGAAAAAAGCGACAAAAAGTGACACCTGTTTTTGAAAATCCCTCTCAGGTCGGCTTCTGCCTACCTTCCATGTTTTGTCTCCGCTGCTATGATTGGGCGGCTGCAGCCACTCTATCAGAGCTGGATTCTTATTAGATCTGGCTCCCTGCTCTCTCTGTCCAGTGTGAGGGCGCACTCAGTGCAATGAGCTCAGGGCCTCCTGGACCTGTACCCGTATATGCCCTCCCCCTAGCAAGAGGGTGGGTGGGTGTCGGGTAGAGGGTAAGGTCGCGAACTGGTCATGCTTGACTACTGGTCTGCCTCTCATGGGGCTAGTTTCAGAATTTGTTTATAAAAAAGCTTATTTTCAAACATTTTCCATTTCACTCTGTGTTTAACTGTCATAGATGTGGAAGGGTAGGGGGGACTATGACTTGTGGTTTCGTTTCTTACTGAAACTCATCAGGCGAGAGACTGCCCATTTAGCGTCAGACCTTTTTGTATTTTTTGATATGGTATACGGCTTTATCCTACCCCTAATAAAAAGCGCCATAGGTTTAACATTGACTCAGTGTATTTGACGGAGCGTTGAATAAAGTGTTATTTATGCACCAAGGTGAATAAAAAAAAACGGACCAATCAGGGACCAGATAACGAAAGTAGATCCGGCAGCATTGACAAATGTGGCCATCCTCTGATGAGTGTCAACACGCTGCTAACATGGATAATTACAAATATTCTCTGTATATCGGTGAGATGGGGTAGGATAAATACGAAACCGAACTTGAGTTAGCCTTGTCAATGTTTATACCACTCTGGTCAGGTCTGCTACTCACTAAACTCGGCTAATGCCTCGTGTAGTAATACACGACCTGCCCATCGTGGCATAAACATTGACAAGGCTAACTCTCGTTTGGTTTCTACTAAGTATACTATGTGTGTTTCTATGTTTTAGAATCTCTCACATCGGAGGGGTTATGGGGGAAATGTACAGGTGATATTTCTAGGACCTGGGCCCCGTTGCTCCAAGTTTACGACAGAGCTGCAGATCAGAATAGTGATCTGAGGGCCTAAGTTGAAGTTGCCCCTGGAATTTTGCAGATCGCGTCGTAATCACATAGGTGCATTACTGCGTAAAATACAGCTTTTAGCGATGCTTTTTACGCGGACCTTCACAGCACTGCAGATCGTATCGCTGTGGGTTAAATACAGCCTTATCTGATATTTCAAATAACGATCCATGGTGGCACCACCAACCCCCGCCACTTGCTTTTTACCTATAGGAAATAGCGATCCACACCACCAGGTGTCAGATCAGTTTAAACTGTGATGCCATCTATATTCAATAAAAGAACTAATGAATTTTCCCCTGTCTCATTCAATACGTGCCCCTGAATTGTTGTATCACTATCGCATCATAAAAAGTAGCGATACCGCAGGAATATAGGGATACAAATCGATAATACGGGAGCAACGCTTTTTCAGGCGGATCGTTAAAGTAATTGTATAAATAAAATTGCGATCCAATTGTAGCTAGTGGAGCAACGGGGCCCTGGCCTTTTGCGCATCTTGAGAGAAATAGGTTGATAATTTTTCCTAGTTCTTCCCTTGTGGGAATCTAGAAAAAATAATTCTAGATTGAACTCACAAGGGACACCCTACCGAATAGGGCTGATCGATGTGCGCGCAGCAGTCGAGATACTCTAAATAGATCTCTTATCTGGTGTGTGTAGGGGAGTGGGGTTTGTGGGGAGGGGGGGGGGGGCAATTGTATTGTCGGTCTGCCCCCTAGCGGATGACCGGGGAACCAGCGTACCTGCGTAGGCTGCCCGACGACTATTGACTTGATGTTTTAGTCGTCTAGTGCAAACGCCGGGTGAAGCTGTTAGATTTCCCGAGTAAATGTCAAGGGGGAATCTCAACATAGCAAGCCGAGCATTCTTGATCTGTTCCTGGGACTGTGAAACTGTTGAGCACTATCTGACTGCCTTACCATTCACCACCACTAAATATTTATTGATCTATTTATTAATTATCTATTTTGCTTATCGTTATTTATTAAATATGTATTTAATACAACTGCCATATAATAATCATTGATTATAAATACCATATGCATACATTTAAAAGGAAAGTTAGCACTGTATAACCAATATAAATCTGAAAACCCGGCGTAAGCGGGCCCCCTCCGTAAGCGGTCACTTTGGCCCGGAACGGAGGGTAACCGCTTACGCGGGGTTTTACTGTATATGTAAATGTAGTTGCTTTTTAAATACTTGTTGAGTACACATTTAACATTAAGGACTTGCCCATTGATAAGTTTCAGAACAAAAATCGATATTATGTGTAGACTACACATGACAAAGACGGTCACACTATGTCCCTCCTTTCTAAAAGATAGTTAGGGAATCAATACATTGAGACATTACCCATTTTGAAGGCATTTTAAAGACGTGCCACTTTACTGTTAGCTCGATACTAACTTACTCCCTCAGCTCTCATTCACATGCTTTCCCATGCACGCCCCTGCCACCTTTTCTCCATTCGTAGTACCACTGGTTATCTCTGTGCTATGGTTTAATCTCAAGGGGCAATAACACACAATATTCAATTTCCTCCTACATTACGGCCACGATAGACAATGCAACGGTCATTCCTCTATATCTACTTTCCTCAGGACCGACCGTTTCGTCTTCTTAGGACCCGGTCTTTAAAACAGGGTTTTAGCCTATCTTATGCGGAATATCAGAATCACATCAGTCAACATCGTATTGATCCACAACGGCCTCAAATATCCTCGAACCACGGTCGCGTCTCGAGATAAATCACTGTGCACCTGCTCAAGTCGCATAGCTCCAGATCTACTTTTATCGATAATAATCTTGGCTTTACCAGCCTCTAGGTTGTTTAACCGTACTTGACAGCAAGCACAGTTTTTTTCCCTTCGCTTCCCTTTAATTTGCTTTTTTTTTTTTCTTTACCTTTTTCTTTGTTTGTTATCTTTAAGATAAATGCCTGGACGCTACTCATGCTTTAACATGATAGCACACAGCTGCCTTTGTCACTGCAGCTTGGCCGGCAGCACACCACATTCCAAGTCCGTACCCGCAACGATGTAGTGGATAATGGATTGGCCGCCTGCAGTCATCTATCCTCAAACCTTTGGACTCTGCCTGCTGTGTACATATTTTTCTTACCCTGGTGACCAAGCAGGGCAGCTGTGCATTTCCTCAGATGTGATGTGATTTAATGTAATACGTCAGATCCCCATTCCCCGGCCGAGTTATCAATTGCAAACTAGATTAAAAGCTGGCAAATTGTCGAGATACTCTGTCTGATGTGTTTCCTATCATAGTCTGCAGACCTTCCTATGGCATTAAGTAGATCCAGATCTTACAGTCTTTCAGAGATATTTTACTTAATTCGATGGCATATGTGCCTTTCCTCGTTTAATTATTAGTATGGGGCTACATAAATATGGTGCATTTTCTCCATGTGGGCCAGTTCTTAAAACTTAACTTTAGAATTATGTCCCTCCAACTTCAGATCGCACTCTACACTTGCAGGGAATGCATGCACTGTATAGTACTATGGAGGACAGATTATGTAATTTAAATAAATAATGAAGTAATTAAATGTACCACCACCTGGAAAATACTGGTAATTTTGATTCTAGTAACCGCCCATACGTCATTTAAAAGCACTTAAAGTATTAAAGGTGAATGATTCAAAACAGCTACGGAATCAATAGCGCAACACTATGTCATGACTGGATCCATGGATTCCATGATATTTCATTTGATATAGAAGATGTTATACCACTTTTACTTTTGTCAGTATGTAGTTCTGTGGTTCTCAATGGTATTTTATTTCAGACCTGCAGTAATGAGTGTACAGGTTTCATTCGCTCAATCTTCTTTCGGACAAAACATTATTATCAAGCTTATTAAGGAAACCTCGTTGTCACTTCCCTTGAAAGAAAAAGTCTGATTGTGGCACCCGATTGTTTTTATGAATGATGAAATTAGTATCTCAGGATACTGACGATTGTATATAGGGATAATATAACTTGGATGTTTACCATGGTATACGCAGATGCGACAGATAAGCAAACATAATGTAGCATACAACGACAGCAATGGAACTGTCAGAGTAATGTCACCCGAGAATATTTTTTTTCTTTTTGAAAATAGTTTATTGACAGAAGGTTCTTCTATACATATACAAGATTTTCAACCTAACAGTCAAAACTAAAGGATGAAGACGTAGAAAAGGAGCATGCCTATTACACTAGGCAGCCAGTATAATTCCATTTCCGGAGTTATCATCAGAGATGCATTCGGCGATTGGTACAGTTCAGTTAGGGGTCAGAGACCTCCAGAACTGGACTATAAAGTCCCGTCTCATACCAGTGTCTAATTAGACCATCATCGATAACTGGCACTAATATGATTACAGTAGGACATATACATCAATTTTTAGGAGTTACAGTTCGAGATTGATCCTCAATTTGGGGCGTTGCAAGCTTCAATGGGGAGTCCGCGTAAGATTAACATCTTTAACAGGCAGAAAAAAACAGTAAACAAGTAATTACAAGACAGGACTAGACACATCAAATACAGCATAGACATATATATATATATACAGCACAGCTATCAGCAATGTAGTAAAATAAAGTCAGCCATATACTGTTCAGAGATTTATTACTTATTACCATGGACACACAGTTTGATAAAGAGGCATAGATCTCCACACATAGAATTATTTAGCCAATTAAATCACCACATAGGGTATCAAGATTGATCCTTTTTAGTGCTTCCTTGAAAACTTGTCTATTTGTGATATGCTGAGTTTCAGTGCTCAGACAGTCCCAAAGTTTACTTCCAGAGTATAATGGTGATTTTTTATAGAAATCCGTTTTTGATCTGCGTACGGTAAGCTTAAGCTTTTCCGTACTTCTCGTGGAGGGTTGCAGACGGTCCTCATTAGGAGTTACTAAGTTTTCAGACTGCGATGCCCACCAATGAATATGGGAGAGCTGGGAGCTGTTTCAAAACCATAGACTTAACCCACGTTTTGAAACAGCTCCCAGGTGCCTCGCCCTGCGATAACTGAGTCTTTCTATTTTGGCTCTGTGTAGAAGGGTAGTGATCTCAATTCGATCAGCAGCCTTTACTCCAAAGCAACATCGAAGAGTACTATTTAGGCAGACTTGCAACTTATAGCGCTGTGTTTTCGTAAGACAGACTGTGACAAAATCACAGTACTCCAACTTTGTAAAATCATTGTTTTGGTTATGGCCACCGCAGTTTTACTGTCGATAAAGAAGCAGAGCTTACAAAGCTTGAAAAGACGTTGATTAAAATCATTCTTTATTTTCTCAAAGTGAACATTAAAACTAAGTCGGTGGTCAATTATAATTCCCAGATAATTAAAAGTACGAACGCATTCCAGCAATTTGTCCCTGATAATGCAAGTAGGTAGAGTGTCATTATCATAAAGATTATTTGGGAGACACCAGAGTATTCTACTCTTGGTCACATTGGGGACCAGGTGATGACTATCAAACCAGCTCAAGAGACAGCCCAGGTCTTCTTGCATTAGTTTGTGTATGATCTCAGGGTCCCTGCCACAGATCGTCATTACAATATAAAAAGTTGAAATAAAGTCCTCTTTTTAGCGTTTCTCCTGGGCATGAGCCTTTCGCTCCCATGGTAGGTTATAAAAATAAGGAGTCTCCATAGTGTCTTCTCCAATCTTCCTATCGACTCACTTCTACGCCGATTGACTCTATCTCGGTTACTTTCGTGAAGTATTCATGTCTGATAGAAACAAAGAATAGACTCAATTCAGCTGAGACACTTGATCCCAACAGCTACGGTCTACACACATCGACCGTTTTTGAGCTTGGGTCACACCCTCAGATATGCTGCCGAGGTTATCGAGAGCTATATCGTCAATTAGCATGCTGCATAAAATCCATTCAGTATCTGTATGGCAAATATGTAACGATGTTAGGGGCAGGGGAGCAGTATCTTCGTCTGAGAGGTGTGCCCAGCTGACCATGACCAGTCACCACAGACCTAAATACCTCATTTACCCGCTGGTGATTGACATGGTTGGATCCTACAGGAGCAGTTGTAGAGGTGGCAGGTTGGTGTCAAGTGGGTTACAGAATATCACCCATACCCGAACCTTTCCATTAGGTTGGGAAATGAAAATATATAGAGACGTGTGGTGTGTATTGTGTAAGCGAGGGGTAGCGGTGAAGTAGGGCGACGGTGTGAATGGGAGAGGTAGTGTGTAGGTGTGTGTGTGTGTGTGTGTGTAGGTGTGTGTGTGTAGGTGTGTGTGTGTGTGTGTAGGTGTGTGTGTATGTGTAGGTGTGTGTGTGTGTGTGTGTGTAGGTGTGCGTGTGTGTAGGTGTGTTTGTAATGTGTGGAAAATGGGGACTTGCATCAGTTCACACACCTTTTAACTGGGGACCTAAAATTAACTGGGGACATTTTTTTGGTCCCAAGTTGCTTTTGCTATGAATTCATATATATTTCGCCTTTTTATTACAGAAAAATCACTTTTTGAAAAAGTACTCGGTTACCAATTTTTCATATATACACATGATCATACACACGGTAGGCCTTCAACTTTCACACACACATTGCTTATGCGCATGTCCTAATGAGATCAGACAACAGCTAGCCAATCATATGACTTTCAGTTCTGCAGTGCATTGTGGGTGTTGGTGTGTGTAGGTGTGTGCAGGTGTGCTTGCATTTGGTGGAAAATGGGGACTTGCATCTGTTAACACACCTTTTTACTGGGGACTTGAAAATTAAGTGGGGACCTTTTCAAGTTTCATATATATTTCACCTTTCTATTAAAAAAAAAATCACTTTTTGAATACACACACACCATGAGATACACATAGGGGCATCAATTTCTACACACATTGCTTGAGTGCATGTCCAAGCGATGTCAGACTGCCATATACTCTCCAGCCACTGTCTGAACTGTCTCTAAAGATGTAACCCAGAGCATCTGCTAGAAGAGTGAGCATCTGCCTTGGGAAAAGACATTCTGGTAAGTGATGCTTACATTATTTTTTGTATTTTCACCCATCAGTTAAAGTATTGGCATGTCAATTAATTATATTCAGAATAAATAGAGGCTTGGGATTACAGTTGCCATATTTGTGACCTAAATATTGATTCTGTAGTCCAAAATTCAGAAGAAATATACCACACTTTCTGTCAATGTAGCTCAATTGACTTTACACCTCTGCCTGACCTATGTGTCCTATACATACTTGTCTCCCCGCCCCCTTGCCTTCCCCCTCAACCTCTCCCATTCCTTCTCCCTCTCCCTTGCCCTCTGCCTCTCGGACCCTCTCTCTCACACTATCCCCAATTACCTCTCTCTCTCCCATCCCCTTTCCCTCTCCCTTGCTCTCTCCCTCATCCACAACCTTTCCCTCATTCCCTCTCCCTCACACTCTCTCACCCTATGTCTCTCCCTTGGCCTTTTCCCCTCTCTGCCCTATCCCTCTCTCTCTCTCCCTTCCCTTCTCCGTCACTCTAGACCTCACCCTAATCCTGTCCCTTGTCCTATCCCTTTCACTTGCCTCTCCCTCAGCTCTTCATCTATTCTCCCTTATCTTCCACCTCGCCCTGGTCCTCTAAGTCACCCTCGGCTTTCTCCCTGGTCCTCGCTCTCACCCTTTAACTCACCCTCACCCTTGCTCTCTTTCACCTTCTTCTCCTCCCTGGCCCTCACTCTTACCATCTCCCTCACCATGGCCTTCCCTCTGGCCCTCTCCCTGGCCCTCTCTCTCCCCCCGCTTGCTCACCCTCTTGCTCTTGCTCTATGTTGCCCTCCCAGTCGCCCTTGCCTTCACCCTCACCTTCTATCTTGCCCTTTCCCTTGCCCTTGACTCCCTTTTCCTCTCTTTCTCTCTCTGTCACCCCCTCTGTTGCCCTCTCCTTCGCCCATTGCCCTTTCCATCTCCCTCACTCTATCCCTCAACTATGTTCTCTCCCTCGCCCTTTCCCTTTCTCTTTCCCTTTTCCTCACCCTCTCTCTCTCACTGGCTCACTCTCCCCACTATATCCTGTCCCTCGCATTGCCTTTTCACTCACCCTCTCTCTTATCCTCATACTTGCCCCCTCCCTCACCCTCTCCCTCTGTCTCCTTTGACTTTGCCCTCCCCCTCTTCCTCTCCCTATTACTCTCCCTCACCCTCAACCTCTTCCTCTCCCTTGTCCAGACCTACACTGAGTAACCCATATTTACTGACGCATACTGACTGATTTATATCTACTGACCAATACCGACTGACCCATACTATCTGATCCATATCAACTGACCCATACCAACTGACACATACTGACTGACCAACACTGACCCATACTAAGTGACCCATACTTAATGAGCCATACAGCTATACTGATTGACCAATACTGACTGACAATATACCGACTGACCCATATTGACTGATATATATTAAAATAATGATAATAACTGACCCATACTGACTGATCCATACTGACTGCCCCACACTGACTCCCCATATTCCTACTGACCCATACTGACTGACATATGCTCACTGACCCTTTCTGACTGCCCCATATTAAAGAACTGGCTTTGACCAGATTTTGGAGGTATATAGTATATATAGAGGTTTAAATGAAAGACTGGAGGGGGTGTGCCTCGCCCCCCTAAGCAGGGAAGCCGGGACACTTCCCCGCAGGGGCCCGCGCCCACCACATGCTACCGACCGCCCTCCCCTGGACCAATATCACAGCAATGCAGTTCAAATGCCTAGGTGAATGTCTAAAAATTTATTAATTGTAGGAATTCAAACTTCAGCATGCCCTGACACTAACACTGGGGATTGGAGGTTTCATAAATTTTGCATACATATTTCATGAATGGCCCCAAAGTAATGGCCAAATATTTTCAATCCTATATTTCCTATATTGTATATGCCAACATCTCCCTGTTGCCTCAACTCAAGGAATCTTTCTATTTCTTTTCAAATTAACAGGAACGCAAAACAGTGGTGGACTGTAATGCAGACAATGGGGAACATCACAGCAACTCAGTTAAAATTGCAAGGGAAATGGATAAAAAGTGAGTTTAGGTGAGTATAAATTCTAGCATCATCATTGCATGATACTCAAACTCTTTCATCAAAGTCATCCAATATAAGGTAAATATGCATTTAGGAGGTTCGGGATGGTTACATATTATGAAAATTTTGCATATTCTTCTTTTCCCCACAGCAGTTGTAGATTTACTTCTATGTCATTGGCCAATCCTTCTCATACCATGTCTATGTGGTCTGGCAAGTAAAATAACTCTCACATTGGTAAATGTGAGGGATCACATTTCCTGAATTCATCACTTAGATGTGATTATCAACCTTTATGGCATAAAACAATCTTGAGAAAGTCTTGTAAGTACCTATAATGGTTTACTGGATGTTAAATCAAACCAAGAAACAGACAATGATTCTTCCTTTCTTTTGTATTGTGAATAACAGAGACACATTTATTCAGATCAAAGTGTGTTTCTTAAAAAGCTTACTCGGGAGAGCCAAAGCTCAATCCTTGCTTCCATATCTTATACAAAGCTAGGTAACTCAGAGATGGGTTTGGTTCAGATAGCCAAAGTTAAATAACCCAGCCACTGAAATAGAGAAATTCTCACTCACTGATAACCCAAGTCATTCCGAATAAAAAGAGGCACAACAAGAGATCTGCCAGCCTAGTTGCCTAGCTATATATAGTGGGTTGCATAACAAAGGGCAAACCCATGGCATTTCATTGCATGGGTTAGTCTCTATTACTCACAGCTCAGGATCCCCTGATGAGAAGGAAACAAAGCACTGCTCAATCTGCCTCCACAATGTATAATTCAGAAAATAAAGTGTCTCCTTTCCAATAGATAGCAGTCCAATGGCTAAACATTTTTTATCTCATATTTTTGCATTTTCTTTTCAAACTAACAGTGATACAGCAACACTGGTGGACTATAATGCAGACGATGGGGAACAACATCACAGAAACTCAGTTCAAATCGCAAGAGAAATGGATCTAATGTGAGCTAATTGTACAAGTTTTAACATCATCCTTTCATGTTAATCAAACTCTTTCATCAAAGTACTCAGCAATAAAGTACATATGCACTGAAAAAGGGTGGGATGTGCACAAATATTGGGAATTCTGCATAAGCCTTTTCTCTTTTGTATTGCATATAACACTCACAGTGGCTTTTTTAAATGAACAGGAACACAGCAACAGTGGTGGACTGTAATCCAGAGGATGGAGGACAAAAACAGAGCATTCCACCGCAAATGCTGAACTACACAAAAAAAAAGTGAGTTCATTGTCCAAGTTCTCACTTCATTATAGACTTATCACCTACGCCCCCCTATCTTGTATTGGGCCCCAGTAAATCACATCAGAATCAGCTGTCATCTCTCATTGTGGCTTCACAGAGCAACTAGTGCCTATGACACTCACATAATGCCTGAACTTTCACCTACTAAAACTCATCCAAATTATAACATATGCATAAAGATAATTTGTATATGGTCGAAAATCACGAAATGGCAGCAAATGCCTGAAATATTGAATTTAAAAGTGTCATTAATTTTTATTTGTCATCTTGACATATTACGGGACTCATTTGAAAAATTGGGAACACTATCTATCATAAATGGCTTCAGCAGAGGGCCTCAAAGTTGATAATGTCAAAAAGCGTCACATTATGACCTCCCCCCCTCATTTGGGTTATATTGCTTCCTGTGAGAACATAATGTAATCACTGCTATTTCTCAATACAGTTTTAAGATATATATATATATATATATATATATATATATATAAATATATCTAGAAAATGTATTGGACTCTGACTAACAGTTTTTAAATTTTTCTAGTATCTATAGCAAATTTTCTCGATATTGTAGAATTTCAAACTTCTTAATAAGTTACCATACCATTAAATATAGTGCCTTGAAAAGTAGGACAATAGACGCCAAAATACGTTTTTTATCATGACATATTATGGTTGCATGTTGCCAAACAGTGGAGTCCTAAGAATCAAATATTTGCACTTATAACAGACCAATTATGGGGGGGTTTGTAACATGACGGGGATCATAGAGGGGATCGTAACGTGACACTTTTCTCTCAACTGCCATTAACACTTAAAGCAACACCCAAAGCAACACCCATCAACAACATCCACCCACTCTGGAGCTGTAGATTGTTCATGGATAGTTTTTTCCTGACTCCAACTGAAATTTCTGGGCTCATATCTATCAGGGGTCATAATGTGATGGGGGTCGAACGTGACCGGGGTCGTAAGATGATGAAAAATATGTAAGGACTGATAACTTTTTTTCAATCAAAGATTGAGTCTTCATTCCAAAGCAAATCTATGTATCCAACATATGAACACTATTTCCACCTTTTTCCTGACCCCAAGTAACCCAATAAGTGACCCAATGTGGGTCGTAACATGACAGGGTTGCAACATGATGGGGTCTCAATGTAAAGGGGGTCATAACATGACGTTTTTTCTAGTAAAGATAGAGACTTCATTTTTTCGCCATCTTGCAGGTATATATGTACCCTTTAATACCATTAACCCTATCACGCCGGGTACCCGCGGCTGGGAGACAGTCGTGGAGCCGGGTACTAGTGCCACTGAATGCTGCTAGAGGCCGGGTACATAGGCCTTTTGTGAAAATTCTGTTTTGGGATCACGTGACATGACATGTGGTACTAATCATTATTTTTTATTTCACTTAGAAAAATCAAATATGATGTTCATTCTCCGAAAGTTTCATATTTATTAAGCTATTATTTTCAATTTTATTTAAAAAAAACATATATTTTGCAAATGATGCCTCAAGGCATAACCTGGCCAGCACCGGTTGATGCCTCGAGGTATCACCCGGCCAGCCCTGGTTGATGCCTCAAGGCATCACCCGGCTTGAAAGGGCTAAAGAACTGTTACTAATATTAAAGGGAACTTAAGTTATTAATGGATTAGAGGGTGTCGTAACGTGACTGCCTAAACTACACCAAAATGGCACAAATTGAGATCAGTATGAAGATAGCCATGTAGGTGGGAAGATACATATATGTGAGTAATTAAAAACTGTGAAAACTATTTGATTCTACCTCTTTTTTAATTATATTTCATGCATGATTTCATGCCGGTGTCATAATGTGACGCCCTCATGTTTTTATCCATAATTTGTCTAAATATTGGAGTTATGTGGTTTATATGGTTTTAGACTCTGCTCAACAATGCCCTAGATGCATGAAAACCATCAAAAGTATTCCCCAAAAAGGTTTTTTTTAAATATTCAAAATATAGTCCATTTGCTGCCATTTTGTGATTTTCGACCATATGTGTTCCATATTGAGTTCATCATCTGTTGCTTATCCCCTATTAATAGTTGGACTTCACTTTCTAATTACTAACAGATGTGCCCTGGTGGAGAGAGTTCTCTGCTGTTAAGGAGAGGGCATGGTCCCTAAAGTACAGAAGGGGCCACTCATTATGCAGGTAATCACAAAGGTGATCCTCATGGTAATCACATAGGTAGTTTCTCCACTGAGCAAAGTTGAGTCTGAAAGGAAGGGAGATCCTGGCATCTAAGTGATTTGGGATGCAGATGGCCTTGACCTGGATGTAATGAGAGTAGAAGGAGTACTACTCTCATTAGCCTAGTGTAAATTCAGGCCTGTAACCCTTGAGTATAGGTGAGATGTAGTTGGGGGTAGCATGGGATGAGGCCCTTTCCTGAGAGGGGGTGTAACCAGGTGGCCGGCCCCTGTGTCTAAGTGATGGGAAGGCTAGGGGTAGCCCGAGGTGGGTACATGGAATGTTTATGGAGTGGGTAGTGTGACTGGTGTGGTCTAGGCAGGCTGGGCCAACCAGGGCCCTGCTTTTCAGTTGTGAAGTCTACGCTACCCTAAGATCTTTTGGGGCGACAGAAGATGGCTGGCGTCCTATAGACAGTGTTGTAGGGCGGAACTTGAGATTGGCCTTTGTCTGCCCTTGCCATGAGGTGCTTGATGGTGGCTTCCAGCTTTGCAAACTGTGGATCACTCACAGGGGGCTAGAGGCACTTCCAGTTTCAGCAGTGATGAGGGAGAGAGTGAGGCCAAATGCTCATAGCCACATGTGACTGAAGGGTCACCAGTGACTGGAGAGTGACTCGTGCTGTGTGCAGCAGTTGTCCCTAGCTGCCAACCATGGTGACAGTCCCTCTATCCTGTGACCGTATTAGCTCTAACCACATTAGTCATAAAGCATTAGGTCTCCAGAAATTACCAGCCAGCCCTGGATGATACCTTGAGGCATCACCCGGCCAGCCCTGGTTGATGCCTCAAGGCATCAACTGGCATGAATGGGTTAAATCTTTTCAAGAAAGCTGACAAAATTTCAGTACCCACATATGCAAACCAGTAGCCTCATTTGTGATTGTTTAATCACATAAATTGGATAGTCATTGCTTAGATATCTACACTACACACTCAGGAGGGGAGGTAGGGTTGGAAGAAATTATTTGAATATCTGCCTATCCTCCTGAAATTTTCTATTGCATTTTGGATGGGTGTTGGTTGGGGGATTTCTACAATTTTTGTATTTCATGTATGGTCCCAAATTTATAATGTCTAGTTCAGTGTACATGCTTAAAAATAAATATCATTAGAATGGCTATATATTTTCATTCACATTTCTGACTTCTCACCTCCTATCAGTGTGTGTACCCTAGCTTGTATTTGCCAACATATGCATATTGCCTGTACTTCAGGAATTTCTTTTTCTCTTTTTACTGAACAGGTTAAAGGGTCAAGATTGGTATGAGAAAAGAAGGAGATGCCTCAACAAGTTCATATGCTGTCTGGAGGCCTGCCTGTTAGTGTTACTTATGTGTTTCTGTGGTGTAGTTGGCTTCCTACTTACTTACAAGTTGTGTCTGTGTTGATTTTCCATTTTCTTTTACTTAATGTAACTATCATTATGATTTATTTCCATTCAAAATAGTCCTTATTTCTCATATCATTCATCATAAGTAAATACACCAAGCAACAACAGTGATTTCTTAACTTATGTGAACCCTCTCAAGAAAATAAATGGTCTTGCTCCCAAGTGTTTGACAAAGAATTATAGATTAATTTTGTTTTATTTCAAAAAGGATTACTGATATAAAGCCTAGCTGACTAACCTTTTATTTTTCCTAGCTTTTCCCTGCTTTTTCCTAGAATATAGAATACTGCTTATGAATACATACACCAAATAAACAACAGTGATTTCTTCATACACTTGTATGAACCTTCCCAAGGCAGAAATTGCCTTGTTCCATTTTCTTTGAAAAACAAGAATACATTATTTTTTTTGTAAGAGAGAAGCTTACTGATCCAAAGCCTAACTGACTAATAGTCCTTGCAGTATAACTATAATTGCCACCCTTGTATTTTTTGGAGCATTCCATATCGAATATATGCTTTCCATAAAGGGGTAATCTCTTCTTCAACAAATATTCTTTGCACATTTACCAAGAATTAATCTCATGAAAATGTTGTCTGTGTGCAGATAGCCTAAATGAGTAAAGTATATATATATATATTGTTTTGGTTTTGAAAAATCTCTTAATCACATCTTGTATACATTGTAAGCAAACACCATAAAACTGATGGTAAACACTTCTAACTTGTAACAGGTACAATCCTTATGTGGTTTAGTTTAAATAAAACATTCCCCACATCATGACAGTGATTCAATTTCATTATATTCATGTATGATAACCTTTACAGTGACCACTGAAGATTTTACCTGCTCATAGTGAGTCCATACACTGAATATTTGTCAGATCTTCAAAGCATACACAGGTGTAGGCTGTGTGAAATCTGATTAACTGTCCACCAAAAGATTGTACTTTACCTTTGATTTTTTAAATGAATAAAGGGTGTCCATGAAAATAGATGCCTCATGTTATTATTGTTATCATTACGCTTCATTGTTAATTAATGCAGTTTGTGTGAAATTATCCTTTTCAGTAATGATCTGGGCCATATCAAAGATGAGTTATTTTTATAGTTTGTTGCAAGGGTATAAAGTATAAACTTCCATATCAAAAACAATGTATATGCATTGACATGATAGTAAATGTCCTCAAAGTCCTTTGTATACAATTAGAATGTGTCTTTGTGCTGTATAGAAGAATATACTCCCTATTCCTATACTTGCTCATATTTTAATTCATTGTCTTACTTTCTTTCCTTTTTAAATTTCTTCCTTAAACCATTCAGTGCGAGTTATGCCTTGAGGCATTCCCCATCATTGTTCCATCAAGAAATAATGGATCAATAAAAATGAAACTTCCACAGAATATAATTAAGACATAATATTTAACATTATACCAATAATATATAAAAACATAATTATGACGCCTATATGATGATACTTATTCGAGGTGTATGACAGAATTTGTTCTGAAAGAGTTTGGAATGAATTCTGTCATACTCTGAGAATAAGTATCATCGTATTGGCGTCATCACTGTGTTTTTTTATTATTATATACCTTATTTTGGTTATAATCCTCCGAAATCGACTCTGTTGACACTGTCAATGTCCACCAGCACGGTAAGTACATCACCATACTCATCCGGAAGTTAATTGTGCCTGCGCGAGTTACATTTGATCTCCGAACAGATCTTTGGTTCGAATAGAAAGCGTTAGCTATCGTGAACTAGGTGAAATATTGTGAAAGATCGGGTTTGGAGAGTGAGTTTGACGTTTTTCAGTTACCATGGCTACAAACCAAGGCACTGCCAAGTCGGCAAGGCGAGTGATGTTATCGTTCAATATCGCATATTACGCCATTTAAATGCTATCAGGTTAAAACTACACGTTAGTTGCTTAGATATTTGGTCAATGGTGATAAATCATTCCATTGCATGTGTCAGACATATCGCAACATGCGAATTGGTGACTTGACAGTGTGGCTGCCGATGATGTCATCATCTAGATTTTCCAGAGCGTAGGGAAACCCCGATAATGACGTCAAGCGAATACGGCCTCCTTTGTTGACGCCAGCTCGGGGATCGTCAGTGTTGATATCGATCGAATACGCATATTTAAGCTATTTACACTGTATTGCGTGCATGCTACACATTATAACCTCAATATTTGGTCAATACATGTGATAACTCATTGCATTGGGCATTTGGGATGCATCGGAACACGCAAAGTATAGGGATCCGCCATTTGCAATTTTTTCGCCCAGATTTGTGGTGTCGGCCTCTCGTCCAATCAGATTGCGTTATTTTTCAATGCATGCTATATGACGTTCATAGCATGATATATGTCGTTCAAAGCGTGCTATATGTCAGTCAAAGCGTGCTTTATGTAAATCCATACAAAGATACACGGCGTATCATGCAATATGTAACCACTTATTGTACCCCTAAGAACAGTAAGTATTTACACTGAGTTTGTGCATAGGTATGGAATAGAGGGAAACTATGTTCCGGTGAAAGGAAGTCAAAGTTACGAGGTAAGGCTTGGAAAAATTACTGCCAAAGGCCCTGGCTGCGGGCAGTAATTTTTCCAAGCCTTACCGAGTAATTTTGACTTCCTTTCACTGGTACTTGGTTTCCCTATTCCTATATACCTTCAAATGTGGTTTAATAAGAGACAATCTGATTGGTCTAAATGTCAACCTTGGGTAGTATACGGCAACCTTGGGTAGTATACCAACCTTGGGTAGTATCAGATAGTTACTCCACCCCCCAGAGGGTGTTTTAAGCATAGAGTGTACAGCCATAGGTATATAGGAATAATAGTTCATGTATAGATAATGAGTATATGAATAATACCAACCATACCAACTATACATGGGTCTGCCACAGACCCCTGCTGTTAAGGGTTAAATGGTTAATAAATAAAACCAACCTCTGATGACTGTTTTATTAACCAACAAGGGCTCTAATAATAACTTTTGTATTCTATGGTGTTTCATGATTAAGTGCACCAAGTGGTCCCCCTAGTTTCAAAGAGGAGAGTATCAACATAATGAGTACCTTTAGACTTATTAAACATTGATTTCAGCATTTAATTGTTATTAAACATAAACTTGAATTTTTTTTGTTTTTTTCTTATTAGTAAGGTTTGCCTGTGCATTACAATGTGGTCTACCACAATACTCATCTATATATGAACTACAAACTTGAAAAAATATTTGTATCAATATTTTTGTTACATTTAGAAAATGCTAGATACTATAGATGTTAATGCAATACATCTGAGCATATATGATGTTATCACTTGTCAAATATTCTGGTCCCCAGTTAACAAGGTTTCTATATGAGACCCCAGTTACTGTGTGTGCTGCAGAATCACCCTGTGTCATCATGAGTGTATCTTTGAGTCCTCAGTTACAGATGAATGCTGGGTAAGATTACACAGGCTGATCAAGTCCTCAGTTAGTTGTGTGTATCTATAAGTCCCCATTAGCAGCAATGTTGTCATCATGAGTGTATGCATGCACAGGTACCTATTTGTAGCAATGTTCATGACCATACACTGTGTTCTGGTCCCCAGTTAACAAAGTTTCTGTATGAGACCCCAGTTACTGTGTGCGCAGTAGGATCACACTGTGTCATCAGGAGTCTGTTTAACCCTTTCATGCTGGGTACTTCTGGCAAAGCAATGTCTGTAGGGCTGGGTAGGGCGTTAGTATATATACCCCCAGGGACAGGTCTTTTCAAGCCAATTGTAATAATTTCACTGCTTGATCACATGATAAAACATGTGTATATGACCCATTCTCATGAAATAGGAGGAACCCCTGTTTTTCACATTCTTTTTTCAAATACCTTTCATACACTTTTATTGAGTATTATCTTAAAATGTACATATTTTGCCATATCATGAAGAATTTGTTACAAGATATCTCATTTGGTTATCTCATGAGAGTCATTTGAATTTCAACACCCCTTAATTTTATCTTTACGTCGCCATATCATTTAGAATAGGTGAGATGATATTTATATCAATTTATAGTACCTCAGCATAACTTATATTTCAAATATAGTCACTTTCCTGTATGTGGCAAAAAAATTTGATCAATTTCTATAATTTCTAATCATTTTTTTCTTTGCTTCCAACATTCCTAAAGGCAGTGATGTAAAGACAAGCATGTTTTAGCCATAAGGACTTTCCATTACATTGGCCTTTTTGGAGTCCATAGTCCTTTTATTTTCCCCCCATAACACCCTTAAGAGATTACAATAGACATCAAAACAGCAATAGTTAACCACTTTTTCATTATTCAATGGATAGAGAAAAATGGCGACATAAAGAGAAGCCTGATTTTAGCAAGATAAAAGTACATATAAATATCTTTCATAGACAAATTTTTCAAAATTTTCATTTGGAACATATTGTTTTCAATGAGGCAGGTTGGTTGAGAGCAATTTTAGAGTGAGAAATATGGTTTGTATTTATAATTTTTTTGTGTACATGTTTATGGCAACAAAAAACAGTGAAAAATGGGTGGTTTTTCAATCATATTGTCTATTCTAATGCATTGACAGAGGTAAAACTATATATGCCGTTGAAGCTCTCAGTGAGATCTACTTGATGAAAAAAGAAATGGATGAGTAACTCCAAAATTGAATGAGTTACAACATGGTGAACCTGAAATCAGGGGTTCCTCCCAATTTGTGAGAATGGGTCATATATATATATTTAGGTATATGTATATATAGACAGAGAGAGAGAGAGACATGTAACTTATATTATGCAGATCCCACCCAAGATTGATTAAAAAATCTCAAGCGATTTTTGATAAAAATGTTTGTGACAAACTCAGCAGAAGGGGTGGTGGTGGTGGAAGGGGTGAAAAAGGGGTTATATCTTAAGGGAAGACTGGGCCTGAGCAGCAGGGGAGGAAGGAAAAAAGTGGGGGACCAGGGAGGGGAGGGGGAGGGGTGGGTTGCCAGATATTGTAAAATGCCATAACACTTTGCAACTTTTCCCATTTTTAGTGTAAAAGTCACATAAAATTCCCTATGCAATATTTTCCGGGTACAGTGGTACAATATCACAAGGTGTGCAAGGGCTTTCTTTCGCACCCCTGTTCCACCCTCTGAGATGGGGTTTGTTGCTGACTTTTCCTTGAGATTTTCCTTGAGACTTTGAACTTTTTTCCCCACAGGGTTCAAAGTCTCATGAGATTCTGTTCCTTTTCAGGGGTAAATCACTAACAATCAGAGGGGGAAAACATGTCTCAGGGAAATGGACCCCTACAATTTAGATGAGTCCTCAGTTACTGCTGAAAGTGGGGTAAGATTACACAGACTCAGTTACTGATAAAAGCAGGGTAACATTACACATGGTTGTCAAGTCCTCAGTTAGTTGTGTGTATCCATAAGTCCCCATTTCCAGCAATGTTGTCATCATGACAAGAGATTACACAGGCTTATCAAGTCCTCAGTTAGCTGTGTGCATCTACAAGTCCCCATTTGCAGTAATATTGTCATCATGAGTGTGTCTTCAAGTCATCATTAAATAATAAAAGCAGGGTAATATTACACAGGCTTATCAAGTCCCCAGTTAGCTGTGTGTATCTACAGTCCCCACTTGCAGCAATGTTGTCATAATGAATGTATCTTCAGGTCCTCAGTTACTGATGAAAGCTGGGTAAGATAACACAGGCTTATCAAGTCCCCAGTTAGCTGTGTGTATCTACAGTCCCCACTTGCAGCAATGATGTCATAATGAGTGTATCTTCAGGTCCTCAGTTACTGATGAAAGCTGGGTAAGATTACACAGGCTTATCAAGTCCCCAGTTAGCTGTGTGTATCTACAAGTCCCCACTTGCAGCAATGTTGTCATAAGGAGTGTATCCTCAAGGCCTCAGTTACTGATGAAAGCTGGGTTAGAATACACAGGCTTATCAAGTCCCCAATTAGCCCCTGTTAATTACCATACACTGTGTTCAGGTCCCCAGTTATCAAGGTTTATGTATGAGACCCCAGTTACTGTGTGTGCTGCAGGATCACCCTGTGTCATTAGGAGTGTATATTTGAGTCGTCGGTTACTTATATGTTCTTGGCATCTATAGACATTTTATTAGATATCCAAAAACAGCAACCCAAACCCAAAACTTTGCACTCCTAAAGTTTGATTAGTATTGGAAGAACAATAATTAAAAAAAACTTGTACAGGGGTCCTACGGCAGGTCTTGTTAAACCCTCACTTTTTGTGTAATTTACACAAACTGTTTAAATTTTTCTTGTATCTATTGGAAATGCCTAAAGATATCATGAATGCCTGTAGGCATTCTCGCCCCCTGTGTACATAATGATACACGCCAAAAAGGCAGACTTTGACACTATTCCACAGTGAAAAGTCAGGGTATAGCCAAAGTTGTATGCTAAAAAGTTAGATTTAGATATTTTTCGATGTTGAAAAATGAAGACAATTTTTACGCTTGATTGAGTTAAATTTGAAGGTGCTGACTTTTTTGGGGCTGGCAAAAAAGTGGGGAGGCGGCCACCCCCCCTACCCCCCCTATTCTGACGCCACTGGAATGAGTGAAGGATCATTTGATAAAGGCTAAGACACCTTGGTGGTAGGCTCGCAACACATAAAAAAGCATCTTAACAGATGACACCCCTAAGGAGGGTCGTATGTGCCATTTCTGATTAATCAACAAATAAAAACATACAAATCCATACATCATCACAAACGATGTATGTCAAATGCATGACCCTTTTCACAAGGGATCTGTCAGCATACCCACAATCAGCCTTATTGAAAGAGCTGATCATCCTTAAGGTCTTCCCTCACTTCATAGATTATATTGTCCAGGCTGACTATTGTTCATCTGATATTAAACAAACCCCTCATTTGTTGTTTTAGAAGGAATAGAGTTTCTCTTGCGAACCATGAAATATATGTACTTTTGCCAGCACTGTTGAGGTTTCCATGAATTTTTAATTGTCACAAAACAAAACATATGATGTCAGCATGCAGTCCCCAAAAGTATAGTTAAAGAAACTCCCTCAGGATTAGGTGATTTCCCTGAATAAGCTATCCAGTCATCAAAAGGTGAAGCATGTCAATAGAGTAGTTTACAGTATTGGTGGTTTAACATCATGTCAATAGCTAGGATCATATTCATGGTGAAACACAATGGAAATTTTGTGATCTTGCCCAATAGAATATATTAGATCTAATTCATTGAATCCTTCATTGAGAGTGTAAGTCTCCAATTCATTGTAAATTGACATTCAACAAATGTGTAAAGGCAGGTCCCTAGTTCATTATTCCATAACTGACTGAAAGATTAACACAGCCATGTGCTTTTGTTTACATCAAGTCCCCATTTCAATTCATTATAACTGATGAGTGAAATATTTGTTATTTTTACTATCTGCAGTGATTTGCCAAGCCTCCTTTTAATACTGATTACAATTATATGAAATTTATGGTGCTACCCATAGTAGAAAGGGTAGTCCCCATTTGTAGGTCTCATGTATGAGTCCTTATTTCCCATGCCTTACAAGTATAGGTGTGTGTGTGTGTGTGTAGGTGTGTGTGTGTAGGTGTGTGTGTGTGTGTGTGTGTGTGTGTGTGTGTGTGTGTGTGTGTGTGTGTGTGGTATAGTGTGTGTGGTATAGTGTGAATCGCACAACGCAGCTCAACGGCCCACCAGGGAGGTGTTTTTAAAATTAAGAACGATATTGCCTGAACGATTACAATCATGACTCTAACCTCGGGCGATAGTGACCATGATCGAAGAGTCAGTCCGTTTATAAATATGGAAGCTGTTTCATTAGTTGAAAAAACTCTCGTAGTTGCTCTCACTAACCAAATAGCGGCACCTCGCTAACAGCGAGCGGCACTTTGGACCAAAGCGGCACCGTTTCAATAGTTAGTGAGGTCCCGCTGTTGATGCCACTTGGCTACCGCTGGTTGCAAGAGGGTGTACCCTCTCGTATTGATCATGAAATTTTAAAACATGTTGTATCAGATTTTATAACATATTTAAGTAATAAAATATCAAAATCACCTCAATGTCTTACAAGTGAGAGCTACAGTGGCAGGCTCTGTAACTCCGCTAAGAATTCACATAGAAGCGTCAAATAAATATTGAAATGTGGGAAAAGATACGAGGAATGATTTGGAATTATTAAATTATTCGTTATATACTGATTTTTTAAATATCTCGTTTGTTAGAATTCTCGCTTTTAATGCTGTTGATTTCTCTCGCTTTGGCGGTGGTCATTCCCGTTTACTCCCCCCCCCCCCCCCGGCTTTTGAAACAGCTCCCTGGTCCACAGAATTCCATGATATATTTGACCGTTTTCATTATTCACTTTTTCCCCTTCTTAATGCAAGGCGTTTGTTATGAAGGACCGAACCCACCTAGCAACGGACCCAAAATGCAACAAAGACTACGACAAGATCAATTATTTTATCACCTCAAGGTATAACACCTCCCGGAGGCCAGCCGACCTCTGGTTTATAATTCCAGGTTCATCCATCAATGATGAACATACCATTTTCTTCTAGTATATATAATACAGGAATCATTCTGTAGCTGTTATTTATAACAGCCAATCAAGGAGGCTTCATTTAAAGAGAAATACTGGAAGTGTTTGAATTGTTGGTAATTACAATTCATAAATTACAGTGTGAAGGAAGCTATAGTTCACATATTTCTATTTACGTTAATGTTGCTGTGTTCATACTGCCTGTATATGAACAATTTTACACTCTATAGAAGCTGGTGAATTATAATTACTGGGGCCATCAATGAGTCTCCATGGCGTAATCACTCCACTGCTACATGCATACGCAGGGATTAGAGGACTGAAATCAAAGTTTTGAATTTTGCTCTGTGCATAGTTTAGCTATAGATCCATGCAGTCAATATACTACGCAATTTAATTCTTTCATCAACCAGACGCAATTAGTCACTTATGAGGCACGAATCTTTACATATGAACCTTATGTTTCTGCAAGTTATTTTACAGATTATATTCAATACTGCCCTTAAAAGACTTTTGATTATAAAATAGCAGGATAATAGGACATTGGTTTTACTTACGGGCCGGTTCCATACAATGTGTAGAGTTTCACAAATGTAGAGTAGGTGCCCATTCCCTTCTATTTATTATTTATGAAGTACTTGAAACTGTTATTATCGGCCACTCATACCGGTGTTTTCAATTACATACCAACGAGTCCCACAATGACCATCGATTATACATTATTTGTTTAGTGTAATAGTCTTCTCACGTCGGTGAATGGAACATCGTCGTCGTTGTCCATTTTAATGAATGCATTGATTATTGGAACTGCCAGTAATTTGAACAGATAGAAATACCTAATGTCTGGTCTGCACAATGTGTCCAATTCATGATTGAGAAAGGTACCCTCTTATGATTTTGGGGGTATCGTACTGGACAAAAATTGATCTTATAAAACTAGCATGAATAGCATAGGCAAATAAACTACACACAAATTGTATCTCCTAGCAAAAATTAAACCATCCCTGACGAATCACCCCTGCTTAACAATTTATAAAATAATGTTTTTACCAGTCATCGACTATTGGGAAGTATTATATAACACATGCAATATTCAGAATGTGCAACGTTTACAGATTTTCCAAAACACTGCATTGAGCATCATACTATGAATGTAATCTAATAATTAAATATTGATATTTTTGTAAAACGAGGTTTCTCGGCCGTATACTGCCCAGTATGGAAGAAGTCTGAACACAACGCAGGCTAGGAACTTACTGATTTATTGATTCTTTCACATGGCTTATATATGCTTAGAACAAAGACAGTTACAGGACAAGGTGGCATCTGTCAGAATGCCCGGGAACAATAGGTTACAATTATTATCACAAACAAACCCCTGGCG
Source organism: Alentia gelatinosa (assembly GCA_950022655.1). Classification (NCBI taxonomy): domain Eukaryota; kingdom Metazoa; phylum Annelida; class Polychaeta; order Phyllodocida; family Polynoidae; genus Alentia; species Alentia gelatinosa. The sequence goes on along the minus strand of OX465583.1, from coordinate 41,990,875 downwards.
CTTGGCCTGTTTACTTGGCGCATGTATGCTGGTATTAATCCCCTCCCCTTTGTCTTTGGACTCTAGGCTAACCACCACTCCCTATTGTCTCTTCTTTGGCGGTTACCTGCGTATCTTTGTTGTCCCCATATCCGCTTTCTGTTACAACGTACCCGTATCATTACAGCGTCTGCTCAACCCGCGGGCTTTTTGGTTTAGTTGGGTTTGCGAACTTTACAATACTCCCTGCGTTATAGTTTTCAAGCATTTGAAAAAAACTACTTCAGTGACTCAGATTTTAAAAACCTGGGGGAAGTGGTGCTAGGCTCGGGTAAAGTGGGTCTTCTTCCTCGTTTTGCTCCGTGCGGTCTTCCTTCTGCAGCTTTATTTCATTGTTTACTACCACTGATGTTGCACCTTCTTCTGTCGTCGACTCTCTTCCCTTTGTCTTTTTGTATTTACGATATCCGTGGTACCCGCCTCCTACCGCTGCTGCTATCACTCCTCCGAGGAAGGCCACTGCTCCCATGTTCCTTGCTGGCTCGTGGAACCCGTTAGATGGCGCTGCAGGTGTATTTTCTGGTATCATCGTTCCCAGATTTGCCATGGGGATAGGTCTTCGGTCCTTGAATTTTAAGGAACGGTGTACCGCTTCTGGTAGGTTCCTTGGCCAGGTGAAATTGAACCCTGGAAGGTCCAATAGTGGCCTGGCCGAGATGTTGATAGCTGAAGACTGTACTCTAAGCCTGGCTACTGACCACAGTTTTGACATTATGGTGCATTTGTAGGGTAGTGGGTACCTGCGGACTCCCTCATGTCTAATTATTGTCGGGAACTTTCCCGTACATATGTATTTTAAGTTTGTTGCTTTGTTCGAAGATACCACTATTTCCGATAGGTTAGACTGTACCCTGGCTACCAGGACTCCATTCTCGTCTTCAAACACTGAAACCTTGCATCTTATGGGATCTAGCCCTTTCACTATTGCTACCTCGCACGAAGGGGTTAAGTCTGATGGTACAGCCGTACACACCGTCGGCTTGTGGCCCGCGCAGTTGTGATGATTGGGTATGATTGCATTACCAGTCCCTTCTGTAATGGCGACTGCCCGGTTGGCTTCTATGACTCTGAACACTTCTTCTTTCCATGGCACCGGTATGAATTGCAGTTGGAATTGTTGAAATACATCATTGGATACCGCTATTAGTGTCACATGGAATAATAGTTCTCCGCCTTCTGATTTCCATAGGGGTTTCACTGGTGCGTTACGGTAGTACCAATGTGTTGACAGGGCCGCCTGGCTGGTAGAGGACATCGCTTGTAGTACTTCCTCCAAGGTCGACACCGGGAGTACTAGTCTGGTTAGATCTTCCGATTCCAGGGTGATGTACTGCCTTTGGAATATACTCGCCTCCATGAGGAACGTCTCTGCCACCATTTCCATTGTGTCTAGGTACATGCTCACCTGGTTGTCTAGTTGAAGTGCCCTGACGGCTGCGGTCATCACCCTTATCCGGTCATCGTTGTGTGATACTAGTTGGTAGATCTCCGTCGCTGCCCCTTTCAGGGCCTGTATATCGTCTCTGTTTTCTTTAGCAGAGAGTCGTGTTGCATTTACTACCGACAGAAGCGCCAGTTGGTTATGACGTGTTATCTCTTTACCGCCTCTTAATACCTCAACATCATTGCGTAGTGCTTGTACGTCTGCTTGGGTGGCTACTCCGAACATTACTTTCTGTGCGTGTCCAACTAGGTCAATCCACCCTCGTTTCACTCTTTTCGTTATGTTGCGAGGGTGTCCTGTGGGGGCGTGTCCCCCGTAATCCTCTAGTATGCTAAGCCCCATCCGTACCTTGGCCATTGCGTTTTTGGTCCGCATTTCCCAAGCTAACCTCTCCTTGTCTGGTACCAGTCTTGCTAGTTGGCCGAGCGAGTCGGATATTGGCGGTGTCGGGTGCGCTTGGTTGTTGAATCGCGACTGCTAGCTGCCATTTTCCCGCGACTACTCGGGCCTCTCCTGACCTGCTGACCATTACGCCTTCATTGAATAGGAGATTCACACTAGTGTATGCTATGAGATGGAGCAGCATTACTACTTGGTGGTGTTCCGCTTCCTTCCGAGGTCCCATCTTCCTGTGCTTGGCTATTCGGTTGTGCTGAATCTCTGTCTACCCTTGCGTCTCGGCCTGTGAAGCTGGACTGTGTGTCGTTTCTGGCGACCGGCTTGTTTATATTGCGGAGTGATGGGCTGGCCTCGTTGTCCGCATTGGTCGCCTCCCGAGTAGCGGGTGTCGCCCGCGTGTCACCGCGTGACATTACTCCAGTGGTGGCTTTTTCACTCCCATTGTTTGTTGTCTGAGTCGTTTGTGTCGCCCGCATACCCTCGCTAGGCGTTACTTCGGTTAACGTTGCCCGCGTGTTGTCGTCGCTCTCTTTGTCGGCTTCTTCGAGCTGCTTTTGTCTGTAATCCCTCTCTACCTCAAAGCGTCTTGTTGGCTGCGGGTTCGGCCTTAATCCTCTAGCGCGGTTACGTGTCAGGTAAGTATTGCCATTGTCTGCTGACGCTAGAGGATGCTGTCTGCTCCGTGGATTGTTCTCCCTCCTTTGAAGTCTCTCTTCTATTTGTGTTTCTGGGGTGGGAGGGTTTCCCGTCTCATTATTGTCTAATTCTCCTAAATTTCCCTCTGTATCCGTGTTTCTCTCGTTTTCGTCGTCTGTGGGATGCCTTTCCTTGTTTGGGCAGGGGTAGACATAGCGGCAGCGTCTGCATTCTGCCCTTGTTAGGGTTTTATTTTCTACTGTTCCCACAGTCATATCGGGCTGTAAGCGGTCTAGGTTAACTGTTTTCACAGCGTTGTCGGATCCTATTATTCTAGCCGTCGTCCTATCCACCTGTAGTACTGTGAAACCTCTTGAGAATTTCGGGTCTAGCGTCGCTGCTGTCGGTTGGAACATCATTACTTTGTCTCCAGGCGCTATTGGTTGGCATCTGCTCCTTTTGTCTAGCCACGCGATGTTCCTTCTCTGCTGGTTGTCGATCATCCCTCGTACTACCTCCTTTGTTTCCTCCGCTCTCCGGGCTCTATCTGCCACGATCCGGTTGAAGTTTTCGCTTGCCGCACTCCCCCCGTTGGCTGGGGGTTCCCGAGGGGTCCTGCCGAATACGATAAAGTATGGGGAGAATCCCGTTGCCGCCAAGGGGGCTGTTCTGTATGCTTCCAGGGCGGGACCCAGTACCTCTTCCCATTTGTTGGCTCTCGCATCTACCAGCTTCCTAATGATTCCCTTGATCGTTTGGTTGAATCGCTCTGCTTTGCCGTTGGTGGCGGGGTGGTATCCGGACGTGAACCGCGTTTCTACTCCTCGTAGGGCTAGTGAGGTCTTGAGTTCCATATTTAGGAACTCCCCTCCTCTATCTGTTATAGTGGTCCGCGGGGGGCCGTAGCGGGGGATGTATTCCTCTTCTAGATATTTCACTACGTGTTTCCCCTGTTTGTCGGGGATGGCTTTGACTTCAGCCCAGCCTGAAAAGTGATCGACTATGACCAGGGCGTATCTATTCCCCATGTTAGATATCGGTAGGGGGCCGAACAGGTCCAGCCCTATGATTTCCCCGACGTGCCCGGGAATCGGCATTGCGGCTGCGGGCGGGTAATAGCGTTTCTTTCGATTCAGGGCACATGGGCGGCATTGATGTATCGCCTTACACACTTGTGTCCTCATGCGGGGCCATTTGTAGTTTTCCTGTAGCTTGCCCAATGTCTTGTCTATTCCCAGGTGCCCTACTTCACGATGTGCTGCCTCTATTACACTTTTCTGTTGTTCGGGGGGTACTACTATCCGAGGGAACTCAGGTTTCCCGCTTGGGGGTTCATTAGTGTACAACACTCCTTCGAATAAGATGTAGTTGTCCTCTCCTTTTCTTCCACAGTCGTATTCGGGAAGCTTCTTCTGGTTGTATATCAGGGCTTTCTTGTTCAGGACCGGGTCGTTCCAGTGTCTGTCTGTTTCTACTGCGCTTATTGGCGTTGGCGGCGGGTCACTCAGACGGCTGAGCATGTCTGCCCTCACGTTTGCCACTCCCCTCCGGTACTCAATTGGTGCCCCGTAATCTGCTAGGAGGACCGCCCAACGCTGGATCTTTGTATTGTTGATCTCTGAGAGGAAGTGTGACTTGAGCGGTTTGTGATCTGTAAAGATCGTAAACTTTGCCCCAAACAGGTACGCGCGAAGCTTGGTTAGAGCGTGGATCACTGCGTACGCCTCTTTTTCTATCGTGGCCCACCGCAGCTGAGCTCCTTTAAGCTTTTTGGAGAAGAACTGTACTGGTCTTTCTATTCCGTTGCTGTCTCTTTGGGTAAGTATCCCTCCTACACATCGTTCGGAGGCATCCGTGTATAGTTGGTATTCCTTGTTTGGGTCTGGGTGTACCATCACTTGCTCTGAGATCAGCGCGTCCCTTAATTGTTCCCAAGCTTTGTGTTTGTCCCTATCCCAGAGGAACCTTGCGTTCTTTGTTGTCAGGTCTACCAGTGGTGCCGCTACTTCTGCAAACCTGCGGATACATTGCCTGTATTAATTAGCCATGCCCAGGAATCGTCTTACCTCTTTCACTGAGGTGGGCGGCGGCATTTCCTTTATCGCTTCCACTTTTTCCGGGTCGGGGGCGATCCCTTTCTGGCTGACAATGTATCCCAGTAGTTTTACTTCATCCTCTCGGAACACAATTTCTTTGGGTTCAGGGTAAGACCGTGTTGTGTGATGGCTCGGGTCGCTTCGTTCAGATGTTCTGTATGTTCCTTCTGTGTTTTAGAAAACACCACTATATCGTCCAGGTATACTAGCGCAAACTTAGGGATAAATGGGGCTAATACCGAGTTGATGAATCGTTGCCAGGTGGCCGCGCTGTTGCATAGTCCCATCGGCATGCGCGTAAACTCAAACAGCCCTAGGTGCGTCGAGACCGCTGTTTTCTCCATGGTGTCATCGGTATTTGCCAGTAGGCCGACTTGAGATCCAGTGTGGAGAACACGGTTGCCCCCTCAAGCAGGTCAAAAATGTCCTGTATCAAGGGGATGGGGTGGGCGTCCTTCTTGGTGACACTATTCACTCGCCGGTAGTCGACCACGCATCTCATTGACCCATCTGGCTTGGGGACTAGCAGTATCGGTGATGCCCAGGGGCTGTTGCTTGGCCTTATTATTCCCTTCCCTAATAGATCGTTAATCTCGTCCTCGATTATTTTCCTCTTTGCCAGCGGTGTGCGGTAGGGCCTGCTGCGCTGTGGGGGTGTGCTTCCCGTGTTGATGGACATGGCTACCCGGTCAGTAGCGTTCAATTTCCTTACTCCCGACGTGAAGGCTTGCGGGTACTTCTCTATCCAGGCATCAATTTCGCTGAACGCCCCGCTCATTGTAGGGTCTATTGCTCCTTCTCCCCATTTGAACACCTTGTTTTTAAGGGTAATCGTGTTGAGCACACAGTCCACCTTCGCCTCCAATATTTTCAGGCTATCTATCCCCAGGAGGAGTTCGTGGTGCATGCTCTCTACTACAAACATTGGCACACATTCCTCCCATAGTAGAAGGGATCCCACACCTTCCGTAGGTATTTCGTGTCCCGATAGCGATCTTAATCTTATCCCCGGTTGAAGCACAGGTGATTTGTTCTGTCGCTGACAGATCTCTATCCAAAAATCCTTCCTGATCATGGATCGGCTGGCACCGGAATCAGCTAGTATTCCTACTTCCACCCCACACACTAGGGTCCGGAATACCGTGCTACCGTCCGGCGCCTTCCTTTGTTCCCTGGGCGTAGTCATGGTTTAATAGGGCTTGGTCCACCGCAGCCGATATCGCCGCCTGCATCTGGGCGTGCTTCTGAGGGCAGTTTGCTGCTAGGTGCCCGATTTCGCCACAGTCGTAGCAGGGGCCTCGGCCTCTACCCCCACCTCCACGATTGTTTCTCTGGGCGTTGTTGGATTGTCTGCCGTTATTGCGCCCCTCTCTCCGGTTGCCGTTGCCGTTCTCGCTGCTGTAATAGTTGTTGACTACTGGGGTGGAGCCTTGGGGCGGAAGGTGGGCTGGTGCGGCTTGTGTACCGGGGTACTGTACCGGGTTGCCATACGGCAGGTAGCCGTATCCAGGGGGTAAGGTGTTTACCGGCCCTCCCGTTGCCGTACCGTGGCCGTAGTGCATGGGCTGGGGAAACGGCGAGGTCCCGTAGTGAGCTTCCATTCTCGGGGCTTGTGCTGCAAGCGACGGCGTATGGGCTTCCGATTGCGTGGTGGGGGCTTGTGCAGATACTGCCGCTATCGTTGCCGCCGCCTGGGCATTTATCTCCCCAGCTTTCGTGTATCTGGAGTTAATGGCCTTTAGTTCCTTTTGGATTGCCTTCATCACCTGCGAAACCTCGGACATGTGTTCTAACTGCAGCCTCCGCATTTCCTGCTCCATGCTCTGTTTCGGCCCACTCGTAGTCGTTGCTGCTGCTACCACTGCTTCCTCCGTCTCACATATTCGTGCAGCGGCTACGGCTGCAGCGATAGCTTCCTTTAGAGTCTTAGGTTCTTTTGATAGGGTCAGTCGACGGATGTCCACGTTGTTTAGTCCATTACAGAAATCCTCGATAAGCTTCTCCACTAGGTCTTTATCCTGGAGCTTCAATGCTGAGTACGCCTCGGCCACTGATTCGGAGAATCGTCTGCCGAATGCGCGCACTGGCTCTTCCGGGAGTCTAATGGCCTTTTCTACTTTCTCCTTAAGGACTCTTCTCTCCTCCTCTCCCAAGAAGGCGTCGGAAATCTCTTTTCTCAGCCTCTCTCACGTCCTTGCGGCAGCTGGAAGCTGACTTATCGTTTGTCCTATGAATATGCATAGACTTCCCGTCGATACATACAATGCGAGGTCTAGGAGTAGGGCGTCCCCTACCTGGGATCCTTGCGCAGCTGATTCCACCTCTCGCAGCCATTTGCGTAGTGCGTCCAGGTCGTTACCACTTGTCGAGTCGATTCTGGAGGCATGATCCCTCAGCCTGGTTCGCTGGGCCTCCTTCTTGAGGTAGTCCAGCTGTTCTACCTTCAGCTCCTCCATACGCTTGCAATGAGCTTCGTCCATCTTGATGCAGTCTCGGGAAGTAACCCACGTTTTACTGGGCCGGGTACTCTCTTAGTCCCGCCGGTGGTTCCACTGTAAAACGAGGTTTCTCGGCCGTATACTGCCCAGTATGGAAGAAGTCTGAACACAATGCAGGCTAGGAACTTACTGATTTATTGATTCTTTCACATGGCTTATATACACTTAGAACAAAGACAGTTACAGGACAAGGTGGCATCTGTCAGAATGCCCGGGAACAATAGGTTACAATTATTATCACAAACAAACCCCTGGCGCTTGGCCTGTTTACTTGGCGCATGTATGCTGGTATTAATCCCCTCCCCTTTGTCTTTGGACTCTAGGCCAACCGCCACTCCCTATTGTCTCTTCTTTGGCGGTTACCTGCGTATCTTTGTTGTCCCCGTATCCGCTTTCTGTTACAACGTACCCGTATCATTACAGCGTCTGCTCGACCCGCGGGCTTTTTGGTTTAGTTGGGTTTGCGAACTTTACATTTTACACCTCTCCGTCAATTGCCTCATTTCAGACAGAAGGAACTGACATGCTATTCACATGTGCAAATGTTAACAGGATAACAACTTGTCAGAAGCGTACACTGCCAATACCAGGGCATAATCAGTTCGGAGGAAATAGACCTTTCTGTGGCATTTATCAAAATAGTGGCATTTATCGAAATGGGAAACTAACACGGGACGCCCTGCCCCTAGACTATAGACTAATAGGAATTCTCAACGACTTCAAAACGGAACAAAAACTATTCTCATTTGAAAAGACGTGCGAAATTTTTTTTCTTTTTGCACCGCAAGCATCTGTCCCCCACGTCCCACCGGGAGAGCGGAGACGATCTAAAAGACGCAAAACCTTTTTGATCACAAAACCTATTCTCAGCCACATGTATACATTGATTAATATGATGAAAATATCATTTTGAATTACAGAACTCATCGTCATCTATGATACCCTTGAACCCTGAACCCGATGATATTAACTCTATCGTTCGAAGTATGTTAATAGGTTCTATTCTGTAGCATTCCGAACTCATATTATGTAAAAGCTTGTACTGTTCAACGATCCATGGACATGTATATGTGTTGCGCAAAACGTATGTCGAACCAGACAATGAAAGAAAGCAATGCAATATGCAAAAAGCTCGTTTAGGCCAGTCCATAAGGACTAAGGGTTGTACCAGGGTAAATAGATGTCTTTACAAAATTAAAAGGCAGAATACCCAGATTTCTTTCATATGATTTATACATTCAACGTCTCGGAATTCTAAGTCCGAATATCAGGTATTTCAAAAGGACAGTACCTTCATGAATGAATGAAAGAAACTTGATCCCACGAGGGCCCCTATATTCAAGACAGCTTTGACACGTTTCATGAAAATATGAAAAAGCACAGACATCCAAATGAATGCAACAAAATCTTTGAACAGCCCGGTTCCAATTCTTCTCATATTTCCTATCTATTTTCAGAAGTCTGAAATGAATAACCTGTGTCCTCTGTTCTTATAAACTTCATTACAAATGTATTTCTGTCTTAAAACATCCCGAGTATGGTGGGTAAAATCAGCGGGGGTACCACACGCAAACATCGCAAGACTCTTTGATACGCAAGACTCTTTAATAAATAAAATATTCTCTGTGTCAGCATGTCCCTCCTGAATCCTATCTTTAGTATGGTCGTGAACATATTTGAACATATTTGGATCCATACGTCAAAATCTTTTCCCAGATAGTAGTAATTATATAGAACGTCCTGACCATGCTGTACAATTCACAGAACGAGATGGTAATTTACGGTTTGTAGGGACCAAGGCATTCATGCCGAGTTCCGTACAAACGGTAAATTATCATCGGCGGTCCGTACAGTATGTTTACGTCATATGCCGAAACGGTGCGTATTTACAGTATATACGGCATGGGTATATAGTAAATGTCCTTTGTCGTTCCTCTTTGATATATTTTCCTCTGTGGTTACAAAATGTGAATAGGATACTGCCCTCCCGAAAGGAGAACATACACGTGGCTACACTGGAGTATGTGCTCATGAAAAGACATCTTTACTACAATAGATATAGAGTATGATATTGAGTTATAAGGCCCTATTGCGGGGACACACCCCTGTCTGTAGTAGCTCATAACCAGATGCCTTTGGTCGGACTGTGCCTTCAAAGTACTATCCGATCAAAAGCTGCAGGGCGGGGACCCAGAATGGTTGAACGCGCCACACAACTCCACTCAGAGCACGAGCACCAGCCTGATGTCCATTTCTCAGGATACAAGGAAACGGACGGCAGCCAGGGCGGATCTTAAATGAGATTCAATAGTAGCCATGGTAACCCGACCTGGGGCACTGTCGTGTACAGTGACCCGTCCCATGCATCACAACGCTGCCCCATTATATCCCCCATCTATGTCGTCTGCGTTCAAGTCAGACTGGTACCCTGGTATCAAGACTGACAATCTTCTACAGCTGCTGCAGAGGTGTAGTTTGAGTGTACTTTGTATACATCGTAATTAGAAAACAATCATTACAACTTTTTATCGTAGAATACATGACTGTTTGTCAACGAAATAAGGCAGTAAATAACCTATTGCTTGGATTGACCTACGATTATGCACAGTTTAAATTGCTTATTGGATTTGTGAAATGTCATCTAGAAGTGATGGATTGACAAGCGCGTGTTTACAATAAATCGTCAAAAAATCAAAATAAGAGTGCACGCACTACATACACTTCTTGGTTTAAACAATATTTGGGACTTAGCGTATCAGACATGTAATGCATTTCGTTTTTGGCTTACCTTAATAGGATGGAATTTAACTGTTTTAGCATGACAGTTACATCTCCCAATACTGAAAGATCTCGATACTGTCGGCAATAGTGATGAACCCTATATGTCTGAAACCTACGAAAAATTGATGATTCTATTGAAACGTCTTGGCAAAAATTATTTTGAATGGCCCTTGTTCACTTGGGGGCTACAAACATGATGATGGGTGTATTTCCACGTGGGTTGTGTTGTGACCTGCTATCGCGTCACACCGCAAAAGTTATGGATTTTGCTCAATAAAAAAGTATTCGAGTTAGTCCTCATAGGAATTGTATTCAGATCAAGCAGGTATTTTTGTTACACACATTTAAGAGTATTCGCCCCATGCAATATACAATTTGGTATGAGAATCATACTTGAGTAAGTAGGTAATGACGTTCTGTGAAGATACAGATGTGCTAAATGGAAAGCAAAACACAAAAGAGGCAATACATGGAATAAATTCATAGAGTTTGTTTAACTTTGAAAATGAAAATAACGAAATAAGAAGTAAGAATATAATGCACTGCTTGTCTACTTTAATCCGGGGGTAGGGTAATGAGAGATGTGTGTGAGAACCATGTGAGATCTCAGGTTTCTGTTCTGAGAAATGCCCATATAGTAGCAAGTGTAGAGTTCTCATTGTATTTCTTATTAAATGTGAATGGATGCATCAAAATGAACACTTCCTATCCAGTATGCTTTGCTCTCTAAACTAATTATTTGTGTGTTTAACTGTTTTGAATGGATATAAAAAGACTATATAGAAGTCAATATTGGGGAATCCTTACACCACGGCTTCTTTACTCAATGGTCGAGAAAAAGTGTGTCTTGATTGGATTGCCCATCCTAAATTATATTCACGCCTCCACAGAGGCATTCGTCCATGCAATGAGAGGTGGCTCTAGATCTTCTGCTGGATATTACCAAACCCGAGCTCCTAGCCGAGGCAGCATCGAAGGCAGCGGCCAACCCAAAAACAGCCAGAGATCATATCCGTTCTTCGACCTGGTGGTAATACCACCCTAACGTACAGCTCAGGCTTGTAACTCGGCCATGGACTAAGAGTGTATGACAAAAAATTGCACTAAGGGGGTAGGGTGTGGGGGTGTTTTGCTGAGTCTCCACTGTGGGCTCTATTCACGGCTGGTCCATGAACGGGACATTGACCACTATAGGGCTGCTATAGATGCCCTGTGGTGGACATTACCATATTGTTAAAAGGGCATGTGGACAGAGCAGCAAAGCTGAGCACCAAAGAAAAGCCATGTACTTGAATATCAGAGCAACGGTTGACAGCCTCTGCCCCTGCTGAAAAACTTATTTCTATTCAGAAAAAAGACACATTAGTTTGGGGGTTAGATTTTGAAACATACCCCGACCTACGCCACAATGCATCTTCACAGGCACAATTCTGTCCACACTATTTGACGAATTATATTCTCATCATTCTTAGTTGGGGGAGCCCCTTGAGGTATTGCTTGGCCTTTGTCATTTCCAACAGCATATATTTCCGAAGTCATTTATCAATTTGTCTTGTAGCTCATGAATGAGAACAATTCACTGATTCCGCACTGGTTTCTATTGTGAGCTTAGTTTATCTTAGGTTATTGCACCTTGGAAAGGTTTCCTGTGGTACAAAGTATGTAGAAGAGATTGGGTTAACTCTCCGTCTCCATGGTTATTATAGAATCTGAGACGTGTGTCTTTTTTCTTCCCTTACATAGGTCACAGATACCAGCATTAATGGATTTCAATATCACTACGTAGGGCTCAAGTAGAATAGCTTTTTGAATAGTTGTGTTATGTACACATTAATGACTCGTCTTGTGTACGAGTGGCCGTAACCACCGAGTAGTTGACTCGAAGTAATATCCTAGCGATAGCGAGGGTATTACGTCGTCAGCTACGGGAATATTGCAGTCACTCGTTGAGTCACTGTCAAGCATGGTGGTAATTCGGTGTATAGTTATATAATTATATAGTTCGCTATTATTTCGTGTTTTTAACATGCAAACCGTTTTATGACAGTGAGTTCTGGTAGTAACAGAGATCTTTGTGACTGATTCTAAATAATCTATATTGAATTCTACATACTAATTTCAAGGTAGGCTATATTATGATTTGACTTCATTAAGGATGGCATAATTTGTCCGGAATCTTCCGGCAGCTAATTCAAGGCGCCCTATTCGTTTCCTATGGAGACTCTGAAATAGATGGGTAATAAATACCAGTAACTACGGGAATAAATACAAAACATACCATCTCAGGGAAAGACGGAGATCCGGAGAAAATCCAAGTTGGGGTTAAGGTGTCAGCATATTCTCGGGAGTGGAACGTCTGTACCAAAACGAGGCGCCCTGGCAACCACCACGAAGGGTTAAGTCATTTTCTGTCAGTATAGCTTTCTGGTATTATCGCTCGCCGGCCGTATTGTAAATCGAAGTTTCAACATTTCTATATCTATTAGAAAGCTGTTTTATTTAGATAGATAGTTAAGTCATATACGGGTATACGGGCATATGTATCGTCCATCTAATTCCAAAATTCCATAAATTTCTGATCAGGATCACAAACGTGAGACTGATTTTCCCGATAGAATACTCTGCGACACCTCCGATGAGCCACCGCGATTCAAACATGAGACCCTATTATACAGGTTTTGCATTGGAACAAAATCATAGAACTCCCATTTTGTACCAGTGCCTAATCGCAGAGACGTGGTCAACTGCCCGATAGCAGGTGACCTTCCGACGCAATTATGGTTTTGTATTTGGAGGTCCATCGTAGACCATATCGGAGCCATATCGTAGTAGGTGGACGCCGGGCCTAAACAGTCGTTTGTAATAGCTGTAGTCAGTAAAAGGGGGCGTCTACCAACCACGACAAGGCTGCGACAATGGCTTTCCGACAAGGTCCACGATAGACCTACGATTGGAAGGCTTGTCGTAGCCTTGTCGTGGTTGGTGGACCCCAGTTCCCCACAATAGTCTATGACAAGGCCACGACAAGGCCACGATTGGAAGCTTGTCAGGATCCTTCCGACAAGGCCATGACAATATCGAACATGTTCGATTTTTCCCACGACTGGATCCACCAGGCCGATTTTCCCAGCCGATCTGAGCCGATGAGCGATTTGGGCGGCCGACGTCCACAATTCCTCCACATGGTCATCATCCGGCCCTAACTCACTCTTGGTGGATCATGTGCTTAACTGTCAGCCTGTTTACTGGTGTCACTTTTCACTTTGCCTGGTAACAGTTTGCCCATTACCCTACCCCCGGATGAAAGTAGACAAGCAGTGGCTTGGGAGAATAAAATTTTATTTAATTTTATGAAATAAGAGTAAGTAAAATTATGTCGACCTTACTGGACGAGCATATTAATGATAAGATAATATGACGGTAAGTAAATGATAATTGACAGGTAGAATATGAGTCAATTATGAAAAGTAAAAATATGAAATACAATACACATGATAATTGTATGAAATACAATAGAGGTAATTGTATGAATAATAAAGAGCCAAAAAAGGCAAAATAAGGAGAGGGTGGGTGGGAAATGTTTTCAGTCTTTGTGTAGTGAGTTGATCAAGGCCCGATTGACGGCCTTGGCATCGTTGGCCTTGATGTATGCCCGGTGGGCATTGGATTTCCAGCCGCCGTAGCGCTGGATTGACAACTCAGGCAGGCCCGCCTGGTATGCCTGAGTTGCTGCGGCTTTACGCAGGCTGTGGAGCATATACGTGGAAGGCTGGCCCGCTGCCTTCAGTAGAGACTTCCATTCTCTGGTGAGAAGTCTTGTGGTGACCACGTCCCCGGCCGCGAGAGTAAGGAATGGGGCCTCGGGGCTGGTCGTTGGGACGGCCGCGATCATATCGGTGATAGCGCGTACTGGGCACGCCGCGACCTCGGGGGACGCCTGGATGACCACAGTCTTTTCCTCCCCCACCAGTTGTAGGTTCTTGGCCACCTTGATGCGGACGGTCACTTGCGTCGGCGTGACCACCACGTCGCGCCGCGACAGGTGTCGCGCAGGGTCGAACTTGGCGGCCGACGGTTGGGCGACCTCGCTCTCCCGCAGTGCCGCGTAGTATATTAGAAGAATCCCAGCGCGCAGTACCAGGTGTATCGGCGAGGGTGTGAGTGCCGCGAGGGCCGCCCTGAGGACCTCCATGGGGACCGGAGGCTTGATGTTTGGGACGTACGACTTGTTGCGCCTCATTGCCTCGAGGGCGCGCTTCACTCGGTAGTCCTCTGTCGGCGCGACGTCCCCTCCCGTCAGCCGCAGGTGCGACCGCACGTGGGATAGTTGATTCGCGACCGTCGCCGGGGAGGGGGCGTGGTCCGAGACGTATTCGAGGTACGCCGTGATGAAGCTGGTAGTGGGTCTCTGGGCGTCGGCACCCATCCGCCGGCAGAATGCGAGGTATGTCGCGACGGCGCTCCGCTGGTTCGCGACCGTTCCGGGGGCACGCGCCTCGCATTGCCGCGCAGATGCCCTCGTCTGGAGTAAGAGCAGCTCCGGATCTGCAGACGAGACGGAAAACAGGGTTAAAGCACACGTGGGTGCAGGGAAAGACCTCGAGGAGGGAATGGAAATTCATGAACATCGAAGCCGTGTCATAGTCCCTCGAGGTCAGGTGTGCCCGGCTGAGTGCATCCGCGACGGTGTTGAGTTTTCCGGGCACATGCGTGTAAATGAAGTCTACCTGCATTTTGGCTTGGACCATCCAGGCTTGGCAGGCACACTCGGCCAGAACGGGGTTCCTGGCACGCCCCGATGTGAGTGCCTGGACAGTCCCCATGTTGTCGCAGTAGACTTCCACGCGAGAACCACGCATGGAAGGTAGCATCAGTTACACCTCTGCCAAAATCTGGGAATAAACTGGATCCAAATAACTGGAGACCGATTTCTTTACTACCAGTTCCGGCAAAAATCGCAGAGCAAATCATGCATAGCCATCTATCAACCATACTAGAGCAAAACGCCCTACTATCAGACAGCCAATTCGGCTATCGCAAATGCAGGGGAACTATTGACGCGGTCTACCAGGTGGCCAACGATTTGTACTTAGCTCGTGACAACAAAAACATGACGGGTGCGGTGTATATCGATTTTCGCAAGGCATTTGACAGTGTTCACCATGGCCGGCTACTCGGCAAATTAGCAAAGCTCGGTATGTCAAATAATTATTTCGAGTGGTTCCGATCATATTTTTTAAACCGGAAACAACGCACAAGGTTCGGTAATGTGCTCTCTGACTGGTGTGATATAAGTTATGGAGTGCCCCAGGGCTCTGTCCTGGGGCCACTCCTATTTATTTATTATATTAATGACGTTTGTGAAATATTCAGAAACGTAAATTATACATTATATGCTGACGACATTATCATTTATGCGTCGGGCCCAGATCCATTATTAGTGAGTAAAGTACTACAAGAAAACCTAGACAAATTTATGTCCTGGGCCAACTCTAACTCACTCACGGTAAACAACAAAAAAACTAAGGTGTGCTGGTTTGGTCCCGTAACTAAAACTAAGAAACTGACTGGAGTTGACCTGTACGCAGATCTCCACAAGCTAGATAGGATTTACAGTTACCCTTATCTGGGCATAGAGCTCGATGCCTGTTTGTCATTTGAAAAGCACACGAGAATCATGATCAAGAAGATGAACCAAAAGATCTTCACTTTTGGAAAGGTAAGGTCGATGATGACCAGACAAATAGCGATCCGATTTTATAAGCAGGCGATCCTCCCAACCATCGATTACAGCGCGATTTTCACGGGCGGCGCTGGTGTCATTTGGCTTAACAAACTGCAGCGCCTACAAAACCGAGCCTTAAGGGTGTGTTTGGGGGATTGGGCCATGGTGCACACTGTCGCCACTCTCCACAGTCTCGCGGGGGTAGCCACTCTAGAAACTCGCAGGAGAGAACTACTGGCAGGCTACATGAGAAGGGAATATTGTAGGCAAACCACTGTACAAGGTGTAAATCCACCACATAATATAGGCGACACTAGGTCGATAAATTCCGAAAATGAAAATGGCATAGCGAACACGAGAGAGGGTATGAATCTCCGGTCCGAATCCCAAAGGTTATTCAAAAAACGTCGGCCACGCTGCGAGTTTTACAAGAAAGCGCCTGTTTACAGAGGTCAGAGTTTATAGAATGGACTACCAAACGAGATCAGAAACGCAGATAGTAAATCTGCTTTCAAGCGAGCGGCCCGAAACTATCTCCGGTAGGGACTTCTCTCTGACACTAAATACTAAAAACAGAACCGAGTCAAAATAGAGTTTTCAGAAATTGTCTGCCACAATGAACGACAAACATACCAGAGAACTCACCAGAAGTGGAACGTCTACCTTATCATTGCTGGTATCAGTTTATTTTGGTATTTGTGTACAAGTATAAAATTGCTTGTGTTTAATGTACATTCCATCTCATCTCATTATCATGTCATCTTGCACTTTATGTAGCAATACGGAGTTGATATAGTACACGAGCAGGATCGTCTTCTGCCTCAACTTGTGAATGAGGCCTCAATGTAAAACCACCCAGCAGGGTGAATTGTTGGCAATAAAAAAAACAAAAAAAAAAACAAAAAAAAACAAAACAACCTCTGTCCCGGTCTGTGATGAACGTGCACATGGCGAACACCGTATTTAGGGCCTCGAGCTCAGCGATGCAGCCGACCGGGTCGTTGACCGGACAGACCTGTCCGGAGTAGCAGTAGGTCCCGTCCGTACCCCCGATGCCCGAGAGACATGCGTCCACGATGAGGCACTTAGTCGGGGGTCCTCGCGGGATAATGGCGTGGCCATTCCAACCCTCGGCGAAGCGCAGGAACCACCTGAGGTCCTGTCTCATGTCGGAGTTAATGTTCAGGTAATACCCGGTCATGCCTTGGAGGGCCTCGAGGAGTTTACTGACGAATGAATGCCGCCCTGATACACTTCGACACATGTAGTACCCGCCCGAGGACGGATTGAAGCTGGCGTTTCGTCAGAGACCGCTTCATGGACACGGCCCTCACGTGTTCTCGGACCTCGTGAAGCTTGTCCTCGGGCACGGTAAGTGACATCTCGGCAGCGTTGATGACTATCCCGAGCCATGTCACTACCTGGCTCGGGGGCTGGGCTTTACCTTGGGCCTCGGGGAGTCCGAGTTCCGCCAGCAGCTCTCGGGCCGTTCGGAAGTCAGCCTCGGATTTCTCTCTGTTGGGTGAGAGGATTATGACGTCGTCAAGGTACATGCAGGCCTCGACCCCCTTCTGGCCGAGTATCGCGACGATGGCCTCCGCGACACACTGCATATGGTACGAGGAGGCACGGGCACCGAACGGCATCGCCGTGTCACAGAAGT
This sequence comes from Alentia gelatinosa, assembly GCA_950022655.1. NCBI lineage: Eukaryota > Metazoa > Annelida > Polychaeta > Phyllodocida > Polynoidae > Alentia > Alentia gelatinosa. Next base: position 41,973,594 of record OX465583.1, on the reverse strand, counting down.
ACCCGTCCCTCCACGTGAAACACAGGAGGGGCCAGTCCAGGGGGTCGCACCGGAAGTTTTTATACGCCCTCGCGATGTCGATCGAGCACATATAACTTCCGGACCCCGAGGCCCCGAGGCCACCAGGCGGCTGACGAAACTGTCGACGGTCGGGAGGCCATGCTCCCTCTCCTCACCGTACACCGAATTCTTCACCACAAAACTGTTGACGCTGTCGTCTTTAGGGTACGTCATGTCCGTAATGACACGACGGTTGTCGGTCCCCCTTTTCTCGCGTGTCATCAACGGCGACACGTGACACCAGGGTTCAAAGGGGGGAGCCTCATAAGGCACTAGGAGGTTGCTGAACCCTCGTTCCTTGTTGATGAAACTGTCCATCTGATCAGGGTATCCCATGGCACTGGGATGATTGGGCACGCCCCTCGTATCGCTGACGGGGCCGGTGTATCCCAGGGGAAAACCGTATCTGATGAAGCCCAGGAGTTCCTCCCTCCCGGTGAGGCCCGTGAGGTACCGCTCCCACGCCGGGATACACAAGTCCGTGGGGAGGTCGATGCGCGCCGCGAGCACGTTGGGTAGGCCCGTGCGCCGCACCTCCTCGTAGATGTAGGCGTGACCCGGCGGCCTGGGGCCCGAGAAGGAGGGCCAGTGAGACCGCCGATGTGCGGCGAACCTCTCGGGGTCTGTCCGGACTCCAGGGGAGGGAACTCCGGTCTTGCATACCTTCCTTACAGCGGCGAAGTCAATATCCAGTCCGGTGTCCACCTCCTCCCGGGGCAATTGCCGAGCCAATTGCTCCCGCTCCCCGCCAACACGCATAACCACGGGAGTGCAGTCGTTGGTGGGCGGGGTCCTGTGTTTACTAGCATCCCCCACGTGCGCGGCACGTGTTGTTGTTGTCACGTGGGGTGTTGCGTCATCCTGCGTGCACTCGCTCCCTGGTACCCCCTCCCCGAGTGCAGGCGTCCTGAGGGCAGGGGGTGTATGACGCGCCACGCTCACTCGCGGGACGTGACCGGGCCGTTTTTTTATGCCTGTTGTTTCAGCGGTTGGGGATGACTGGTGCGGAGTGAGTGTCCGGCGTGCGGCATCCGGTGTGTCGGGGGTGCGGATGTTTGGGCAGCACTCTCATACCCGCCACCGTACATCAGCTTCCTGTTGCACGCGTGTATGGAGTGCGTGCACATCCGGCCAACGGAATCACAGAAGGAGCACACATGAATCCATTTGATGTTACCGTCCTGGTGCCCGTTCCGTTGGCGACACCCCCTCTCTGAGTTGTAGGCTCGGCAGGGAAGCTCCCGCCCCCCGGCCTTGCTGCCATCGTGGCCGTTGGTCGTGGTGGTCGTAGCCGTCATGGCCAAGCGCACACGTTCATCCTGGATCCGCACGTGATCCGACCAGTAAATTCTCCCAGCCTCGACTTGGTCGAATACAAAATCAGACCAACGGCGGACCCCGGCCCACGGTCAAGACTGGGCATCGATGGATACTTGCGATAGATGCCTGTACATATCCCTCCTGTGTTCCTCGGGGACTGCTCTGTGGTCCTCCATCATCACGAGGAACGCACTGACGTATTCCATAGGTCCGAGGGTGCCCCTGACCTCGAGTTTCTGCGCGAGGGTGTACAGACCCTCGCGCTCAACATACATGTACGGCTTCGAAATACCTTTAGAATGAAAGTCAGTAGTACTCTTACCGGCCGTACGGTCGTGGGGCATCGCCTATCTCTCGCTGCAGGTGGTGTTCCGGGAGGTAACGGTCACGGAGGGCCCGTGGGGCGGGGAGGCGCGAGGCCTGGTCCTCGGCCCATTCCCGCGTCCGATCTTCTGCCGGGGTCCGTGCTTCGTGCACGGTCGGCGGGTGGTGCGAGACCCGGCTGGGCGACCATTGTCTGGACATCGCTGCTAGGGTAGCCATCATGGTGTCCATCTTCGCCTCCAGTGCGGTCATACGAGACGTCTTGACCGTTGATCCTCGTTCCGAGACGGATTCGATCTGATCGTTTGCCGCCTCGCTCCCTCTCTGCGTTCCTTCCGACTGTACCTGAGCAGAAACCTCCGGTGCCCTCGAAGTGCTGGGCACGGGGGTATTTCTTGTCGTAGGACCCATCCTCCTTTACTCGTAGATGTACTTTCACGTGTGTATGGGGTGCTGGCCTATACTCGTGGAGTATGAGGCTGCGAGCACGTGGCCAAGAATAACGAAAAAGTACTGTAGTATGTGCGTACTGCAGGGAGGTTGAAGGAGAAGTGAGGCCGGGGTCGGGACCGGGCTGCACCACGTGACCTCGTGGTAGGTGAGAAAGCCGCGAGGGGGCAGGAGGGGCGCCCGGGAGGCACGGTAGAGGGGGACACCGGAGGTGGCAATGACTCCCCCTGAGCATAGCCCATGAGAATACACTTAGACGAGTGGCACCTCCAGTAGACTTCAATCCTACTTGTTGGTTAATTGTTAATTCTAAACTTGTTTTAGAATGAATGTTAAAGAATAGGAATAACTGATAAAACATCCATAGAGAATCAAATCTAGGTTTAAACATGGACTTGGTTGATTTCATTGGGAAGCAAGGGCCGGTAGCAACTGATATGTGATTGATATAGGTAATTCTCTAGATTATTAAGATATCAGATCTAGTATTTCACAGGTTTGTGGGGTACATAAGGTAAAACTAAATCTTTGTGGATGGTGATCAGGCGCGTGACGTCAGTGCCGCTCGCGAGAATAGGCCCTTTGCATCGAGGCCAGAAGTGAGGCTGGCTCCCTTAGATTCACCTTAAGGTTAGCCAACGGTCTTCCTAGCGATATATTCTTTAATATTCAAGGATGTGACGCGCTGATCGAATGAATTCCATCTCTTGGTTATTCAGGTTTAAAGTCACTGTAATGGTTTCGTTACAGTTCCAGCTTCAATTATGTGCTGACTGCAACCATGTAATAATTTAAGCACGCATCTCAAACAACATATATAGCATATACTATCCTGGTTAGTCATCGATAATTAACCACTTTATACAGCTCCAAATGCTGAATGATCAATTGCAATTAAAATGAAGAGTTCTGCAAGCTGTAATATGGTAGTAATTTCTTCCATGTCATAAATGTCACTACTTTGGTAGTGGTTATTGGAACAGAATATAGCAAGGTTTCGGCTCCCAGACGACCTACCATATACGAGGCACGCCTTGCGACACTTGCCCGGGATTTATTGAGAACCTTCTGCTGTCTGCACTCCATCCGAATAGCCCAATGTGTCAAGTGTAATACCGCTGCCCGATAGTGGTCAAGGACACGAAGTGTCCACGCCTCGTCCCCTCCTACACCAGTCACTACTCGGCTAAGGGGAGGCTATACAGGATGTTTGCTAGTAAAGACCTTTTTAATCTAAAACGGCATTCATGCTGATATATCCAACAGATGATTTTTCTGTTAAAATGGGTCGTTAATCATACATCGGATTTAGGTTGTGTAAACTAGTGAGTTGTATACCTTGAGAGACCGAGTGTATGATGCGCTTCAGCAGTAGTCATATGTAATGTATTTCCATATTCAGATTACGGTTATGGAGACCCAAGATGTCTATATACCCAGGCCATGTCTTTATATATTGGGAAGACGTTAACAATATGCGTGTCAGTGACCGCAAACAGAAATATGACCAGTCTGACAATACCTAGTGGCAGGATTTCTATCATATATGTTACAGCCATTCCACCAATCAATGCCGAATAAGGCCATTTTTTCTGTCTCCACAATTGGCAGTGTTGGAGAGGAGGCTATATGTTACTCCCTCTCCCTCTACAAAGTAGAAGTGGTCCATCGTCAATCGCTGATCAAAAATCCTCTTGGGATGACATGTGTGAATGCCAATGCTAAAATGCCACCCCCAACACACACATACTAAAAAATAATATAACAAAAAAACAAGCGTAGGGTAGAGCCAGGTCGTGACAAACTCCATCGGGCAGTGGGTTGGGGAATAATGCGCCCAAAGGGGCAGTAATAGCGACCACGACGCGTGCTCGTGTCAGGCGGCTGCTGGATAGAGACACGTGGTCCGCTATTGCCAGTTTACTGGTACTGAGGTTGAGGAAAGAGGGGTGGGGCGGGCGACATGCATTGACGGGTGGTCGCCGGGGCTTCCCGGGGCGTGACCTGTAACGCAGAGCCCCCCAATGAGCACTGCCGACTCAGCCGAGCGGAAGGCGTCCACAGGCGGCACCTCCAGGGCGGAGAAGCCGGGCGGCGGCTGGAGTTTCCACGTCCGAGCCGTGAGGACAGGACAGACACATGGGGTCTTATGCACGTGACTACCACCTGGCTTTGAACTTGTATGGATTCTTCATAGCTCTTTCAGGGTGGTTCTCTTCAGACTGATTGACTTAATGGTATCTGAAACACTAGGGATTGCCGTGGAGCAGATTGAAACGAACCCATCTTCTGTTGAGGGAAAGGATAAAAGTATGCCGTTGGCGCCAGATCTCTAAATGAATCTTTCTTAATGTAAAATTGCAATCCAGGGCTTTGCTGATAGGGCTGGTGGTTAAGTTATGGACGTAACTTCGTAAGTATACGAAAACAGGATATGCAAGAATATAGGCGAGGGTGATTTACAATTGAATCTTATCATCACTAGAGGATCAGGAACTACTATGCGAGAGAATACTTCATATCTACCACTTCTGTGTTTCATAATATATTGTAAAAGACTGTGAAATAGGCACACTTATAGTTCTAGATGGTTGGCAAAGGAAAACTGCGATGGATTTGAATCTAATAAGTAGGTATTGAAACGGAGAAGTCAATTGATAAGGTGTGTGGGTTTAGCAGGAGACAATGCTCTCAATGTTGTGAACGCACTGGTAATATAGCAAGACTTTAAGAGAAAAAAACATCCAAGTGTTGATATATTGTCATAATGATCGTTGAGTTTGATTTAGAAGAAAAATATTTCTGCTGATTATCTGTTCATCACTTTGGTTGCTGATTGTTTGTTCATCACTTTGGACCTCTGGATGTGATTATCAGTATAGAAATTGTTGTTATGCTTCTTAGTATAACTTAAGCGCCAAATCCACTAACGCGAATTTAGCGGTCGAACACGTTCGCCTAGAGTTCGCACGGTCGCATGAAAAATTTTCTTCAGTGGATCAGGCGTTGGCATGGTGGTCACTTGGGAGTCGCATATTTTATGCGAATTCGCCTGGAAATACGACAAGCATGCGACAATATTAAAACCTTTTAATATTTTCGCATGTGAACATAGTCGCATGTATTCGCATGGTCGCATTGTCGCATGGTCTCACACTTCGGTCTATTCCATTGTTATTGTAATACTACTTAATGTGTTTAGGTAGGACCATGCAAATCAACATTTGTATAGTTGAGGCCCTGACCTGTTCATTGGTCATCATTACGTTTCGTTCAGATATCGAGGATCAAAAGGATTTATGCATCTGTTTAATGATGTCAATAAAGAAGATAAAAAATATACATATTAACATTTATTTTAAAATCTGATTTGTTTTTTTTATTGTGGAGAATGTTTTATTGTCAACTAGTCATGAAAATCATGTTTCAATGTGAATTGTACAGGATATATACACACAACTATTCTAGCAGCCATAAAGAAACAGATACATTTTTAAATGTTATAGGGTTGTCATGCACTGGTAAAATAATCTACCCTGTTTCTACAGATTTTCGAAATACATGTGTCACATCTCACCCATGGAATATTATTTCTTCTCCCGATTTTTTTATTTTTTTTAAATTTTCATACAGTACAAAACACAACAAGACAATATGACAGACACCTAAAAACAGTATTTGCAGTTAGTACTGCCCACCCCCCAAAGGTCCACACTCCCCCCTATTGGATTGTCTCCCACAGTTGAGCTAAATACTTAAATTTATGCATGCGACCTTCCTTCATATATACATATTTCTCTGTCTCTAATTTCCTCTTCAGTTCCACCATGAAAGCCATAATATCTAAGTCATTTGCATAAAATAATTTCTGCCGATGCACAAAGGATTTAGCTTGTAAAATTACATAATTGACCATCCTGGTTGAGGAGGCAACACCATATCTTCCAAATATAACCTCTTTTTTAGTAATCTTTAAGAAGTTGTCACTAAGGACATTTTTCAGCCATCTTGTTATGGCTTCCCAGAAAAACTTTGTCTCTGGACATTCTACCAAGAAGTGCATTAAGTTAAAATCTGATTTGTAGGATGTTACAGATATGTATCTTTGTGGTTATTTGTAATGGATTTTGCTCAAACGTACTAGTGTTCTGTGCCCCGGATATGAGCTGAAGTATGAGCTCGTGATGGAAAGGGAAGTCTCAATCTGAGCAGTCTACAACTACTGAGTTCAAACATTTCGGAATGTGCCCTGAATACATGACAGTACTTAATGTAACGTAGGAAGAACTATACTGTAGGAACTGTGAATTGGAGCTCTTCTCACTGCTAGTAAATGTTGTGTGTTAATGCATTTTCAGCCACGCAAGTCTCTTCCTATTCTCGACCTCGACGTCCTGGGATTGAAACTACAACATGAAGTAACTTTTATCTGTGACATTTAGGATAGAATAAATCAGCTAGCTCTGTTGACGAAAATTAATGATATAATCATTATCGATAATGATCAATACCGTTAAATATTATCAATATTGATTAATGTAATCATTGGCTTCCAACCATAAACAATATACTATTATATTACTATATAGTAACTTAAAGATTAAATTTGTCCAACTATTTCAAGTAAAGATAGAGTTTTCCATTCAACATCCAAACTCTTTGTAACTATAAAGGGCCTGCAGAAAAAAGATGAATGGACTGATTGTGAAGGACTTTATTAATCAAACAGAGCATAGGTAGTCATATCAGCTTTAAAACGAATTTCGTCTTCATTGATGCTTTGTAAGGCGTATCATTCTTTTATATTTTGACTTGTCCAATTATATGTCATTCCGATGTGTCATGTTATATCATTTTGAGTAGTACAATCCTCTGGTGATGTAAAGGCCCAGCTCAACTGGAGAAACGGAACCGTCACACGTTTGTTTATGAGCCCAAAAAACGCCGGTCGACCATGTTTTACTACTCAAACTGCGATGGATTTGCTGTGCTCAATCGCAAGGGAAGTGCAAGGTATGCGACGGAATCGTCACAATGCGTCTGTGACTACGTAAATGATTTTTATCATGGAAAAGACTGTAAAGGAATTAGAAACAATTTACATTCACAAATGTATTCATTTTTTGTCAGTCAAAGTAGGGGAAAGGAGAGTGTGCCTCATATGCTTAACATTGGGTTCTTCATGCCCATACAAGTATTGCAATTCGTTCTCCGTGGTCTATTAACTGTGTGTCGTCCAGTCTCATAGTGTTTACTCCTCTTGGTCAAAATTATCGTTTTCCAACTCGTTTGAATGATACACGCTATTCACTCTGCTGTCGCCTCGTTTATATCACTACGCATCAAACTCGTGGAGAACCTCCACTTCGACAAAAAAAAATTAGTTTCTTCTTTAGTGCTAATCATCAACTACAGTACACAGTGTACCAGTGGTAGGGAGCCTTGTTCAAAAAGGTTTATGCGTACTTACTATAGGAAGTGCACCATACCTGTGCGATGGATTCGTCGCATATCATGGGGATTTCATGATGTGCGATGGGATCGCACACACAGGCAAGCCCGACCACCCTCGTGAGATTGTGTGAAGTGTCCAACTTAAGAGTCTTAAGTTTTGATCAACACTAAATATGAATAAAGTAAATACTCATCAGATGCTTTCTTTCAATATTTATAAAGCCGGAATAACGGCTACTTACCTCTCGGAGTAGCTTCTCCACCTTTGAATGGACACACTGAGCAACAACAGTAACCCTATGGGCGCACGGGCCCTGCAGACATCTAGGGTAATACGTGCGTTACAAATCTAATTTTGATCTAAACAACCAGGCCACCGCTTGAACATTGGCTCAAAAAGGGCCTTGTCTCTCGTTGGGAGTACTACCATGGGGTCTCTTGTCTCGACCTGTCCGTATTTTGAATAGGCGGAGGCTTTTATCTGTCATTTGCTGATGCTCACACACTGGGCAGAGAGGAGCAGCTTGCCTGCTTGATGTCTCATGAATCATCAGTATGCATATCTGAATCAGGACACAAAGTACAGTAGTCGTTCCTGACATAACATCGTTGTATAACAAACACTAATTAATTCATAAAGGGAACACCGGCCGGGCAACGTATTTATTGCTTTTGATGGCAAAGTGATAAAAAGCACAGTTGTTTCTCTTTGGTAAGGAAGGAAGATTGTCATTACGATCTATTATTACATACCTATGGGCGGATGTCTCACTTTTACTGACCAGGAGTACGGATTCTGTTCATCTCTTAGAGACGAAATAATATTCTTACGTCCCTCTGTACCACGTGACCATTGTAAAATGGCGTTTTTAATGGTGTACAGATATATGATAACAAGGAGAAATAGTGGGTGTACCTGAATTGCATCTGTTCCTCGATATTTCCGACCAAAATAGCACTGAACAAATTCGAGTTAGGCACACTAACCATGTATCCATATATTATTATACCTATCGTCGAACATGTATGAAATACCACCAGCTTCTAGGGGTGCAGTAATGATAATGTCATAATGATAACGTCATAAAAACGAGATCGCATTTAAAAGACAATGGCAAAAACAAATGGAGTATTGCGTGTGTCACTTGAAGAAATTAATAACGCATAAATATGGTGCTCCACTGTGCCGATTCTTATTCTCCACCTGTTCTCCATCCCTTGTGTACCTGAGTTGTTATTACCCTAATCGGTGGTGCTGTTCCATTAGTGTTCTACTCCCACAGGAATTTTTATTTGCTAGTCTCGCCTCAATTGGCAGTGGATCACAGCACCTGCTCCACTGGGCTCCATTAACATGAGAGCAGAGATCCCGATAATCAGCCGTATACTGTCACAATGTCTGGTGGATGTTGGCCGCATTACACACAATCGGTTAGCTCTTCCGTTCAGTCGATAGAGGGATGGTTGGGTGAACTCTGCCGTTTCTGTTAAGGTGGATCGATTATTTTTTCTATTTTTTTCCATCCAGAATCTAACAGTTTTGATGTTCATTTCTTTTATTTCCCCGGAATAGACCGCTATTGATCTTGTTTTACAAAAACTTTGTTTTTGAGCACTGTACACCGGATTTATACAGGAGCGTGAATGACAACTCATGAATTTCTGCTGAATACTGCAGTTTATTGAAAAATGCAAGTAAATAAAAATAGGTGTAGATGTTATGAATGCCTATAGCACACTCTGGTGCTTAAAGTCTGCCAAAACTACCGAAACAGTCTGTATTTTAGGTATCCGATCGTGGGGCTGCAGTCCCTGGTTATCGCCCGGGTTCCTTGACTGCCTCCCTTGCAGTATATGTGGGAAAGGAGTCAAAGCCATACTCGCGCCAAACTTAAAGACCATATATATCTGATTTTTCTAATGTCATTGGCAGCAATTCTTCCCTGCATTGAAAAACATTAAAAACATGGAGAGTCGCCTCTGAATTGGACCAGTGTACAGTGATTAGCCAGAGAAATAGTCAAGAATCAAAGGAAATCATACTGCGATTACTAGCGGATTATATGCTGATCATGCACCGATGGTCATGGCCATAACTCCACCATAGCTCCAATACCAGGAATGGGAGGAGATTAAGCACCGACAATCCCACGACCAAATGGTCGCCTGAATCTGCTGCAGTGAAGCACCACCTTAAACAAGAAGATTATTTAATCTTAAAATGCCTAAGATGCAAATCAATATTAGTGAAAACTGACAATCAGAAAATAGTAGCAGAAATAACGCAATATCATTTTATGATTTGCTACATTTTTATTCAAAACATGAATAAAAAATCTTTTTCAAGATATACGAAAATAATTATTGAACTTGAGTATTTTATTCCTGCGCCCCCTGCGATTGACTGGGGAACTAGCATATATAACAGCGGGCCGGAAGAGAGCGTTCTTGGCCTACTAGATTCAGGTCAACTATAGATTGAAGAACGGTCCCAAGGTGTTATCATTATCATGTAAGGAGTTCAGGGTGAAGGTTGTGGTCATAATCAAACATCATAACTGTGGGCGAAACATTTCCCGTTTTCGATCATTTAGAGAAAGAATACGGCCTTCCGCCAACGGCGTCAGGACATTTATCTTACGTTAATGACCTCGTACAAGAGTCTCAGAAACGTTTCGCCCACAGTAAGTACGTTTTCTGATATTCTAGCTGTTAGAGAATGATGTACACCAAAGCCATCAGGAGGTAATTCCCCTCTTTGTCTATACTAGGGCGTAATGCAATCATCAAGATCTCTCAGAAACCAGACTCCTGCATTGTTATCCGTGAGATGCATCCTCTATTGATAATTAACAAAAACTGAGCTGCAGAAAAATGTATTTATTGCACATGAAATTGATAAAAGATTGCATGGTAAAAGCAGATAAACACATTTCAGGTAAAACGATAAAACGATAAGAGTGATAAGCGATTAAACATTATGAGCCCTATAGCAATAGGTAAAAGTAGAAAAAAGGTGTGGGTGGGTGGGTAATGAAAAATTTCCCGTGCATCGACAGCGAATGCAATAGCAGGAATGACGCTAGTAGAGGCGTCAGATGGTCATGTGACCAGAAGATAATTAACATAAAAATTCGATCAACCACCACACTGTTACCTGTTACAAACGTATGTTCGATTAACTCGTTGATAAAAGACAGCCCGGCAGTAAATTATATGTAATTTACAATTACTGCACAATTAACAAAAACCTACATATGCTCGGAAACCCCCGACCGAGGTCCAGGCCCCGTGGGCCATGATTTTGTCCTCGGGGACGCCCGAAATCGCTGCTTGTTGGGCTCCCATCCTCCTGAGGGCGTGGAGGGTAAAGGAGTGCCATTGAGGGTAACCTGTCGCCTGGAGGGCTGATCGCACAACCGGAAGTATGGCGTCAGGCCGTAGAGGGGTGCCGTTCTTGGAGACAAACGCCGCGGCGGAGGGAAGCGCGGGGACGTGATCGCGGTATCTCTCCCATGCCTCGACCGGGCAGAACATGCCGTTGGTGCGCGTCACGGGAATTGAAAATAAGCTCGCCGGTCCAGCCGAGGTCTTTGTCGAGCGAACCGTTATCATTAGGCCCTCGTCCGAGACCAGGATGTCTCTGCGGCGTAGGGTGTGAAGAGAAGCCCCGACAGGGCCTGTCGTAAGGAGGTTTGACTGACGTAACAGCGTCGTGTAGCCGAGGAGGAGAAGGGACCGGGCCGCCAGCTGGACCGGGCCGGGGGCATCCAGCGCCATTAACATGACTTTGAAAATGTCCAGCGGGACCGGGGCGGCCTGGGACGTCTGGTGCGAGGATAAGCGCTGGGCACCCTTGATAGCGCGAGTAACTAGTATGGAATCGCAGACTCCGGTCGCGATACCGCTTGCCCGTAAAAAAGTCCGCGCCCCGGAGAAATAATTCCGGACAGACGCCGGGCTTTTGAAACTGTTCGCCAAAAATTGTATGAAGAGGGCGAGTTGAGTCGGGGACGGGTCGAGGTGGTTGAAACCGTGGGCCATCATAAACGAGACGTAAGCCTGCATCTGGCGATGTAGGTTCTCTGCGGTGCCGATGGATGCTGCTGCCGTCCACAAACTCCGGAGGGACGAGATGAGGCGGGGATTTGCGTTATCTGGAACACAGAAACAGAAAACTACGTTGGAGACAACACATATGATAGTGGTGCTGGATCTCGACGAGACAAAGTTCGATCCTTAACTAATTTGAGGGCGAGTTTAGCCTTATCCTGGTCGAAACTCGCGCGGGAGAGAGCATCTGCGAGAACGAGTTGGTCCCCCGGCTTATGGACTACGCGAACTATCACATCGTGTAAGGCTTCGATTAACGCGATTTCTCGCGCGCAGGCATCCAGAATTGGGTCTCGAGTCCTTCCGGAGTTCAAAGCGTACATTGCCGCTGAGTTGTCCGTGGTGACTTGGATGATATGGCCTCGCGTTCCGGGTGGTCTCAACGACTTGACCGAGAGGAGGCAGTTAATTGCCTCGATCTGGCTAATGTGATACGCCTCTCGGTATGCCTCCGGGAGGGGAATACTGTAATAAGTTTTTGCTGTCTCGCAAAAAGCGCCGAGGCCCCTCGGGCACGCATCGCATTCAATCTCGACCGAGGGGCGATCTTTGATGATCAGCTTTTTTCCGTTTGAGTTCTTCGCGAAATCAGCAAACCAGACCAGATCTTTCTTGCACTCGATGTCCAGCTCGACCTGGACGTCGTCCTGTGATCTTCGCAGTGTATCCAACAACCAGGACATGTATCGTCGCGCCGGAGGAATACACTGGGATATGTGGTTGAGTTTGCCGCAGATCGACTGTAATTGCTGCTTGGTGGCATGGGTTCTCGTCTCCCAAGCCCGACACTCGTCTATGACGGCTTGGAGCTTGGTCTGGGGGATGGTGATTTGCATATCGATGGTATCGATTGTAAATCCCAACCAGTCGATATGAGTTGTGGGGAAAACAGATTTTTCCGGGGCCAACTCCGCCCCCAGCCGCTGGCATACCTCTTCAAAGCCGGCAAAAGACCGGACAGCGGTGGAAAAATCTGAGTCAACGGATACGAAATCATCTACATACGCCAGCAGTTGAGCGCCACACTTCCGGTTCATTACCCAGCATAAAGCGTTAGAGACTCTCTGCTGAGCTCCCCCGGAATAGCGACAGCCAAATGAAGGGCAGATGTCCACGTAGTATTTCCCGTGTTGTTGGAGTCCGAGTAGGGGATGATCTAGCGGATCAATCCGGAGCTGGCGGTATGCTCTCCGGAGATCAGCCTTCCAGATGAGAGCGCCTCGTCCGGCGCGTAGCACGAGGGTAGCGAGGTCCGCGATTGTAGGAAGAGTATATTGGCTTTCATGGCCTTGAAAATAGTTCTTAGCGATCCCGTCGTTAACACTAGCGCCTTTGGGGAAGCTAAGGTCCATTATTACCCGTCTCTCCATCGGGTCCCCCGGCTTAGGGCGAGTCAACAAAGGGCTCACCTGAGTCCAAGGTGAAAACGGAGGGGAGTCGAACTGTCCAAGCATGGCGCCTAATCGTTTTTCTTTCGCTAAGAACGAATCCACTTCCGCTGGAAAAGCGATAGCAGACGCGTGGTTCTTGTAAGTGGGTACTGGAGGCCTGTCGGCTGAATACGAGCTAGGCCAGCCAAAACGAAGGTGGTCAACTATGCCCCGGTCGTGATATCCGGTCAAAGCATCACTCCAGGCGTCACAGTTCATGTTGGAGGGAATCGGTATCCGGGCCCCTAAATAATTTGGGACTCCGGAGCGGCGCACCTCTCGATAAATGCTCATATGATCTGGGGCGTTCCGGGCGGCGACTGCTGAGGGGTGCGGCCAGGCCCTAAGCACCAATTCCATGTACTTCTTAGGACTCATTGGGACGGCCCAGGCGCCTCCAGCAGCCGGTCCAGTTACGCGAGAGTCCGTCTGGTCGTTCATTTCGACCGAAACGTGAGCAATGGTTCTCCGTGGAGTACTTGTAGCAACTGGTGAAAGGTCTTTGTCACGAGTCAATGCCTCCACGGTGTCCTCCAGGCCGTTGGGGACGAAAGCGGGGGTGTAGTAGGCACCCTCAGAACATTCTGTTGTTGTGAAAACATTTGAAAAATCATGGACCGGGGGTATCGGTGCACCGACCGCTTCTCCAGGGTCGGGGTGTTCCTCCCGTAAGGAGCCGATACCATTGTCCAGCCTAGGCACAATTCCCTCCAGCCGTCGGTCTGAGGGCGCGTCCCGTGTGGGGCGGCACGGCGTGGAGGGGCCAGCTGGACCGGCCACGGTCATGAGAACATGAGGAACAACGCGATCACAAATGTCAGGAACATGAGAAACAACATGGTCAACATCATCAGGTACAGTAGAACAAACACGTGAAAAAGAACAAGAAACATCACGATCATTTTCAGGTTCAACAATATGTCCCAAAGATACACGGCCATAGTCAGTAAGAGGTAGAAAGCGTGCCGGGGTGCGACCACGTGTGAGTTTGTTTTTGTTATGGTCGTCGCCAACCACGTGACCAGACTGCACGTGACTCGCATTGTTTATGTTTGGCGAAAGCATGTGGCATTGGCCGGCACGCGGAGAACAGAACCGTGTACACAGATCAGGGCGGTGGGTGAAACATACATGTGCAGTGTCCGCGTCGCGTGAAAGCGCGCCCGACCTGGTAGAATTATAAAATACACGGGTTCTGTACCTTTTTGTAGTCCGGTTCTTTACTTCCCAAACCCCGGAGCAGCGGGGGCCTTTTGTCCGGACCGGCAGTTGATTTGCGGGTGCGGGAAGGTTGCCGCCTTGTTATGAAGACATGATACACATATGTGCAGCTTCCGTACGCCTCCCTGCACATGATGGGTAGCTTCCGGGCATTCGTCTCGCTGGTACGGCTGACATGGCGGCCCGGGACGGGCCCTAGCCACGTGATGCGGTAAGTCCAGGGCGGTCTGTCCCGGTCTGGCTGCCTCCTTTGTCTTTGCAGCTGTCGTCGCTTGGCGGCCTGGCACGTGAGCCAGCCGTGTCTGCAGTGGGTCAATTTCATACGAATTTAACCACGTGATCCTTCCGTTTGCGACCCTGTCGCACACTTCCTCGGAGAAACACCGGACATTGGGCCACGGGAAATCCCTGGCGTCATCCAGGATGGCCTCCAGGTGGGCCCCCATGGCGTCCCGGGTCTCCTCGTCCGGGGCGATCTTCGCTAATTGAAGGAAACCGTACGCGTACTCCGGAATGGTTAGATCATCCACTCCCGTCTTTGTTCTCTTAGGGCCCCTAAATATAAAGTGGTGGGGCATCGTGCAGTTACCTTTGATGTCCGGTTGAAGAGCGGCCCGGACAGCCTGGGCCACCCGGTCCGCGGCGTCCCCTTGCAGATCCAGGTCCGACATCTTTTCTGGGAGTACAGGTGTCGGTAGGCGGGCAGGGTGGTGAGGGTGGTTGTACAAGCCCGAGCGGTATTCGTGGTCACGGCTGGACGAGCGGCCTGCGGCGTTTCCCGCGTGCCGGTCGGGCTGCCCTGGCGCCTTGTTAGAAGCGTCATTTTGCGCCGACTTGTTTTGGACAAGCTGCTATAACATCGATGTAATGCTTTCCAGCCTGCCGTCGATCGCGTCGACCCTTCCGGCGACATCTTGAATTTCTGCCGCATTTCTTCTCGCTAATGGTCTGGAGCCCGAGGAGGACGCCGGCGACCCAGGGACGCCATCGTGGTCGCCATCTTGGATTGACATGTTTGCCGGGTTCTCCTGGTTCTTTTTCCGGGTTTGAGTCCGCTTTTTTGGAGAAATAGCCTGCTTCCGTCTGGGCATCTTGTGCTCGTTAAGAGGTAGTGATAAATATGTTGGTAAAAACCGAAAACGGTAGTAAAAATTTGAGCAAGAGCAGTAATGAAAAATTTCCCGTGCATCGACAGCGAATGCAATAGCAGGAATGACGCTAGTAGAGGCGTCAGATGGTCATGTGACCAGAAGATAATTAACATAAAAATTCGATCAACCACCACACTGTTACCTGTTACAAACGTATGTTCGATTAACTCGTTGATAAAAGACAGCCCGGCAGTAAATTATATGTAATTTACAATTACTGCACAATGCGAATATTGGTAGCGGTGTTTCCCATATACTTCTTCTCCGACAGGTAAAGAAAGACATTCTCTTTTTTACCGCCATTTTTCAAGGACGCATAATGTGATGACTTAGGATACACGTCTATAACTGTGATTATATTGTTACGATCTCTTTACTACATACATTTCATTACCGCCTGGGGATCAGAAACAGCAAATAATAAAATGAAATTTTAGGCATTGTTTTCGCAAATATTCATTTCAAATGCAACCTTTCAGTAGCTAACGCTAATGAATCTGCTTCAAAATTCATAGTGTACCCGTAAGAGCAATAGTACGTTTTCGACGAAAGCAAAATGACACGGCAGCTAATGATATCTAACAATATTAGTTTTATTCAGAAACTACAAACATGTACATGTATGTGCTTTTCCCTTAGAACTGGATTGTGTTCTTCTGAATTGTTTTGTCATGCCCTAAATTCATGGAAAAGGAAATGTCAGCCAATCGGTTTTTCAGCAGACCTTCACCGAAGATAAAGGTTCAGCGAGTTAATCCTATTACGATGATTATTTAGTCTAACAGGCTGGCTTTCTTGTTTGTGCCCATGTCTAATGTTTCGCGTCCTCCAGTTCCCGATGTGACGCACATGTGACAGGTTACAAGATTGAATTAGGTAACGATCCTTACCATTAATCTTGTCATATGAGTTCTACAAGAGAGTCAAATATTCCAGGCAGGTCCTATCTATTTCAGCCATACTAATGAGCACATTAAACCAGAAGAAATATCTGAAAACAAACCCAACAAATTTGCAAAATGGGTGAGCATCCGAGAATCTCATAGATGTACCTGATTATAGGAGTCCAGGCACATCCGGAACTATGTTTCTTGCCACTATGATTTGTTAAATCTGAGTCCATGTAATCTTGCTGGCATATGTTGTATGACTTGTAGAGCACCCAATTCAGTTAGACAAAACTGCCAAGGAGAAGCTGAGGAGAGGGTTACAATGCTAAAGAAAAAACGGCTGTGTAAATTACTATGACTTTGGTCTGTTGTCAAAAGTGAAACCATAGTGATTAAAAGTAACAGAAATGATAGGAAAACATTCAGTAAGGTAACCTAGTCCCTGTATCTATATCACATAATGGAAGGAGATACTATTAAAACCAAGCTACCACTGTCTAAGTCCTTATGTCCTGTCCTGTATGTCCTCATTATATTCTGAAAATTGGAAAAAATTTAAAACTAGGAGATGGATTATGTTACTACATAGTGTATTAGGTACTAAATCTCCCTTGGAGAATTAAAATGTTACACAACATAATGTTGGAAAACAAGACCCAATCCAGATTTATTTGTGGTCACTGACAGAAGATTCTAGATGTCAATGAAAACTGAATAAAATCTCCTTTAAAAAAAACACAAAAAAAACCCCCAAAAAACAGAAGAAATATCAAGAAAACGTAATTACGCTGAAAGTAAAGTCTATTTTGGTCAAATGAGTTCAATTTTTCTCGTTACGTCGTACCGTAGCTTTCCGCGTAGGTTCGATGCTTCGAGGAAATCTGTAAGTAGCTTCACACCGCCATACAGAAAAGGGCAATATTGTAGGTATGGTAAGATCTCAGACACGCCATCCTGGCAATGGTGGCGCAGGAACACAGATATATGTTTTAATGTATTGTGGCTATATCGAATATGCTGCAACTTTAAATTTACGTGCAGAAATCTACTGTATTTATCTGAAATACCTTACAATGTTTGTAAGATACGACAAACATTTTGCCCAGACAGTGGCTAACTAGGAGCTCGAATCTAACGGTGGCGTAATTGTTAGCTGTTCCATTTTAAGAATGCACAATACTGATTATTTGAAAGGGTGTAATTAGGAAGAGAGGAATTACTGTGAAAGTGAATGATTTCTATTCAAACGTGTATTAGTGATGTCTTTCCTGAGTGTTTTTACTGATTTGTAGAGTGCTCCGAAGACAGCTGATTTCACAAATTGAGCCTGCGAGGGATGTACACAAATAGAGACCTAGTACTCTTCTTAAGCCTGTATTCCACCAACAAGACAAAAACGTTGTACAGCGCCCGTATGGCGGTTGCTGGCAGATCTGCTCTATTTTAATCATCTGTCGGGTTGGTGGAAGCACACACCAGCCGTTTCAGCAGGCGTCGGCTCTCCTGCCAGACGTTTCAACAGACGTCTGCTCTAAGTTTTGACGTCTGTTGGAGGATTTTGGGAGTCGTTGGAGTGTCGCTTCATGGTTGCTGAGCGTCTGGCAGGAGAGCCAGTTGAAATGCGCTTCCACCAACCAGATATTTTCAGGCAATATCCCAACCGATACTCCAATAAACGTCCAAGAGACAGAATTTGACCATCTGGCGAAAAACTGATTGATTAGGTTTTTATTGGCTGGAATTGAGCATCTGGCCGATGTATTTGAAGAGTACGACACCCGCCCACGGGTTCTGCCGGGACCCGTGGCGAGGAATCACCGCCAACAGAGTGCGAGCGATACCGGCGATACCCGTAGCCGCGAACGGACATAGAAAATTCCGACACTTTCGGCAGAATTATAGCACCAATCAATCCTTATCTTTATTTACCTTCATTGTTCGATTTAACGTCAAATTCCGTGGTTATTTCACCTTTTCTGACCGTTCCCGTACAAATCCCGACACAGTGACACACTGCTCCACTCGATACGCGTTTTTGCGGGTTCGGAGCGTCGTAGTGTATCGCCGCACGCTGCGCAGCATATCGGAGAACTCGATTACTATGT
This sequence comes from Alentia gelatinosa, assembly GCA_950022655.1. Taxonomy (NCBI): domain Eukaryota; kingdom Metazoa; phylum Annelida; class Polychaeta; order Phyllodocida; family Polynoidae; genus Alentia; species Alentia gelatinosa. The sequence goes on along the minus strand of OX465583.1, from coordinate 41,955,076 downwards.
AAAATGCGGCCAACGTCCACCAGTCTGCGCCACGACAGGGGCATCGGCTAGGATCTGCTGGAACTTTGATCCCACCAGAAACTCGTATGGCGACCACATGAGCGTTTGTTGGGGGTTTCGGTGGAGCAGCGACACATTTTGAGGCCATTTTTTCCAGATGTTTCAACCGACGTCGGCTGAAAAGTCGGCTGGAACGTCTGTTGACGTTGAAAAAGTGGTTGTTTGGTGGAATACAGGCTTTACCCGGATCACATTCTCCTAGACCTGCTCTAACAGACTATTCTTATTTTGTTAGTACTGAAACGCTAGCCTTTTGAAATTTGCAGTATCTAAGTGGGTTATGATATAGCGAGCTCTTATGAGGAAAGGTTCAGATTTTACATGAAGTTATAAGGTAGTGATAATTATTTGATAGTCTTGAATTGACAGTCCTCGTTTAAAGACTTGTTCAAAGCCTTTTGATTCAGAATAACAGAGAACATTCTGAGAACTTCCTTGTGTTTTAATCCACATCGCAGAATCGATGTTATCGATAGATACGTCATGCGGAAATAGTTAGAGAATATTCTATATTGGCATACCCAAAACCATAGTTACTGTATAGTGATCTGAAATTGTGATATGTGAAAGAACATTTAACTATCCTGAAGTAGAGCTGTCTTGGGGGAACTAAATAAACATTTCAAATGTGTCCATGCACAACTTCGGTGAAATGTGTTATAAGGCCCGTTTCCATTGGCCGACGAAAACGGCAAAGACTTACTTAGGAAGTCTGTTGGTGATGCCACCGACTGTGCGTCGGTATAGAAAAATCAGTGAGGGTGGTAGATTTTACTCAGTGACCAGGCTTTCACTCAGTGGAGGATGGTGCCACATTGCATAATCTAAGCAGAAAAAGTTGTGTGCCATTTCAAGAACTGGGTCGTTTCCATTGACCGAATTTAGGTTAGCAGTGCCAAAATTCCGTCGGTGGTTCCTGATTGTAGATCAGTGATTAGAAATCGGCCAATGGAAACGGGCCTATACCTTACACAGGGCGACAACCGTATACTACTACTACTTTAGTCCGATCTCTGCCTAGCAATGTATGCTGCGAAGTGCAATATTTCACAATCAAAATACTTGCATTATATCAATTTTTTTTGGTTGAATTACCATGAAGGTTAAGAGTGGTCAGATTTCGTTGAATTTATAGATAAGGAGGTCAGACACCAATTTCTTGCTAAGGAAGCAGTGCTTCCCAATAATCCTACAAAAAGGTGGCAGGAGAGATTATATAGCCATAGAAGTCCTGATGTACTATTGGGAGCGGAGGCATGGGTGTGTCTGAGAATGGGTTGACATCCAACATTTCATCACCCCTAATGTATGGCTAAAGGGATGATCAGCACCATCGCCTGAGGCCGGAGACTCCTAATGAGAGTGGAGTGTTCGCTTCTTAAAGAAGGCTGAGCTATGAGTAGGGCTGGGTGGTCTTTCACTGAAGTGCTCAATACTTTACCATGACCTAAAATAGGCTTTATTTCTATCTCCCTGTCCACTTTATATCAATTGAAACAAATTAAGAGGGTCATTTCATCAGCTCAATAATCATTTTGGATCTACAAATTTTTGGAAATTGTTTCTAGAAGAGTTTTTTTCTGTTCTTTCAATCTATCCGGGTTCAACCTCGGGAAAATGCGGAAAATTTCAGTTATAAGCCTAAATTCTAAATGGTCACCAAGAATGTAACTAAAATGTATAAAGATATTTCGATGCTACGGATATAGGAATATGGCACTTCAAAATGACCGTCCTGATGAGTTCTCATGGTTGCTATTATTTTCATACATATTTGATCAACTTTGTTGCCATGGCAAATGCCTGTTTCCATAGAGACAAGACCTGTTTTCATTAGATTTTAATCAATTTTACTAATCATGTATGCTAGAGGTAGTTATAAATACCGGAGTTAGTTGATTTGTTAGCTCTGAAGCCATGTTGAGCTGTGGTAAGTAAGTTATTTGATTCCAGAGAGTCACTTATTGGTCACCTTTTCTAATAATCTCTTCTCGGAATGGGTAAGAGGTTGATATCTCTGTAATTGCTAACTAGTTCAAGATTGCCTTTTTTAGGTACGGGATTGACAGAAGTGGTTTTCCATTTAGTAGGGAATATTTGGTTTTGTATCGACGAGTTACAGATTATTTGTAATTTATCCGGAGCATTAAGGAATGCGATATTCCATATAAACGATTTGATATTAGGGATGGAGGAAGATTTGATGAAATTTGTGTCTTTGATATCTGATATAAAATCGCCTACGGATATTTCGTCTTTAAAAAGATTAGTTTCATTCCCAAGGGGGGGGGGGGGGTCAGCGTATTTAATGTCGGTAGTTTTAGTTTGTTCTCCGTTGGTTGGACACTTCTCAGCAAAAAGTGAATGACCGATGAATGACCGCTTTATGAAGAACAAGATGAAAAATGTGTGGGAGAAAATATAGCGAATACCATGAGATCATGGAGATCTTGGCGATATTAATGTGTTTGCAGCTCCGGTTTAATTATGGGAAAATACATATAATATTAGGGAGGGAAAACAGATTAGAAGAACATCATTGGTATAACAGTAATAAAGGTTGAGAATGTCCCAATTTATTGCACTAAGACAACTACAGATAGTTTTTAATAAAATCAAGGTATCATCTGTGGTCAGGTGGCATACATCGTATCCCTGACGAGTATATCTTCCCCGGGCCCGGTTGCTCCTGTTCTTGTGGTATCGCTAGCTATAATCGGATCGCAATTTTATTTTTACGATTACTTTAACGATCTGACTGAAAAAGCGTTGCTCCTGTAATATCGGATCGTATCCCTTTATTCTTTTTTTTACGATGCGATAGCGATGCAAAAATTCAGGGGCACATATTGAATGAGACAGGGGAAAATCAATTAGCTCTTTAATTAAATACAGATGGCATCACAGTTAAAACTGATCTGACACCTGGTGGTGTGGATCGCTATTTCATATAGGTAGAAGAACAAGTGGCAGGGGTTGGTGGTGCCACCATGGATCATTATTTGAAATATTAGATAAGGCTGTATTTAACCCATAACGATAGGATCTGCAGTGCTATGAAGGTCCGCATAAAAAGCATCGCAAAAAGCAGTATATTACGCCTATGCGATTACGACGCGATCCGCAAAATTTCAGGAGCAACGTTTAGGCCCTCGGATCGCTATTCTGCGATCCGCAACTCTGTCGTAAACGTGAGGCAACGGGGCCCTGTAGCGCTCTTATATACATCCCGGTAGTGTAACGCGCCCAAGCAGGACGTACACATCGCTCCCCAAGCTCTCCTCTGTGGCCGTCACTAATGACGAGGCCCTTGTAGCGCGAGCGGAAAACAGATGGCCGTTGCCCACCTGGCTGACGGAGCTCAGGGCCCGGCAGACGGGCTCCATATAGCAGCGAGCTGCGATGCTGGGGGCTAGTCCTCTCCCTATGGTGCAGCGTGCTATGTTTGATAGATGATTGGCCAAGGGCGACAACAGTCAACACAGACGTTATTAGTGACGTCGTCCCAAAGTATCAGTAATACGTCGTGTTGCCTCCGAAAGAAATACTCGAACGATGGTATTGCTCGTCCTGATGGATTTTCCCCCTTCTTATTATCAATATATTTCAATCTCCTGTCTCGATTTAAAAGTTGGCACAAACTTTTTATACTAGATTGATACATGACATTGAGGACAAAATACTATAGTATCTTACATCCTTATTTAGGTTTCATTCCTCTATCCTTTGTATACATATGAACCTTCTTCTAAAAGTTTGTCGAGAGAGTAGCTTTCTCAAAACATATCACACTGTGTAGTAATAAGATGCTGGCGGGTTGACCGGTTCGGTGACCGAGCGACCTCAGTGGTGACACCTGAGACCTGTGCGCATTTGGGGATGCTCCCTGTCACAACACGGCGCTCTCACACCCCTACACAAAGTACACAGAGAGTTCCCGTAGAAGGAGTTGCCCTTTGAGGTGGTCTGAAGTCTGGAACCCACAAGACAGATAACTCTCTGATGGCTTCATGAATATTTATGATGACCCGAATGGGTGACACTGGCCGGTGCTAATTTCATTTCAAACCAAGGGAAGCGAAATCCTTTCACTTTTTGAATGCGTGGAGTGATTATAGGAGAGGGCCACTGAGGAAAAGAGAGGCACAGAAAAGGCAAAACAAGGCTGAAAAGGAAGGGTCTGATATACAATATGGGATGTTCCGATGTCCTGTTCTAAGAGTTAAGAAGCAGCATCTAAGATGATAGGAGAAAGTCAATGATGGAATCTTATTAGATATGAATCAGTAGCCATTCTCTTCTATAACATAGTAGTACTCCTGCATAGGACGCTACAGAGTGTCAAGACGGCATCTAGACTCGTGATGTTGCACACACATATCATACACAACTAAGCATTTTAAAGCTTACTATAGAATAAGATCCTTCATTTATAATATTTTTCAAAAAGGAGCATTGTATAAACCTTTTAGAATGGCCATAGACTCTTGGTATTTTCATTAAATTGGTCATTTTGTAAATGGTAAATGAAAATCACTAAATATCGATACCTACATGCCCACAATACTTACAGCAAACGGAGGACATATTTATGACGAAGTTTTCTTTGATTGACCTTATTGTCGTGCTAATTCCTGAATTAGACTCTTTTGTTCATGAATGCTTATCATCTTACATCTTACTTGATAGCTTCAAGATAGGTTGAACATATCTTTACAGTAATATCTTCTACGCCACGTTACATCATTGCATTCCTTCCGCATACAATGTCCTCTTCCTAGTCAACGAGGAAAGGAACAGGCTATATCTCTAGGGATATTATATGATGTTTTGACGTCACACGGAGCTGTTGCGTTATCGCAAGTAGATAACCACAGAAGCTGTGCTAAGCTCCGGTCGGATATTCAGTGGAACAAATGAGATGTATTATGCCATGTCTCTCTCCCTTATTAGTGCCGCTATGTCTATATTTTCTCGCTGTTTCTGTTTAGCCCAATATAGTCCCCCAACATATGATTCAGATAGGGAAGTCCTGACATCAGCACAATTCTATGCTTTATGTACAAACCGATTATATACTGTTTTTAAGGTTTATACAGTCGTATAATTGACAAAAATGTATCCCTATAGTATGTATCTGTTTTATAATCTTCCTTTGCTGTACGTCGTGGTCATCTAACCATTTCCAAGTCATAGCATTGAACATTCCTTTCTTACTACATGTAGTTAGATATTTCCTGTTGATGGCGAGAATTTATCAGCCACAACAGTGATAGGATTTACCTCATCATAGGAGACCGAATCTTTATTAGAGGAAACTTAACTAAGCACTCTCATATACAAAAAGGGTGAAATACGATGACCACAAAATTTCAAAGTTCAGTTATCATGACTGCTGTCGGAATTTTGCAAAACCGAATATCGTGAATTAAAGAATTCAATATCAATAGGATAATTCCTTCCAGATTAAAAGTGGACTTTTCTCGTTTTTATCTAATTAAACGTAATACCTTGTTTAAGAACAGAACCAATCTCATGATTCCAGAATAAGTTGCATTACAATCATCGCTATGATAATTAAATCAGACAGTGGTCCGCTAATTGTTTTAAAATCCCATTTTATGTAGAAATGAGTAAAAACTGGTGACGTTCCTGTAAGCGCTAAGAAACCGCCCAGACCAGGCAGTGTTCCGCAGCACACGAATGCTGCCAACCCATCATTATCTCTATGATGAATGGTGCGTAAAAGACTAAAAAACGTACTTGTGGAATGAAGAATGAATCCCTTCATCAATTTGGACTCAGTATGCTTTGATCTACATGTTTACTAGGCAAGATCCGTTTATTAGTTCCTAGCTAACGAACCTAGGATATATATTTAGCGACCTTAAAAAGCAACTTTATAAAACGAATAAGGTTACACCTACTCGCAGACTAATTTCCCACTTAATTGTATTATTCAGGAAGCATAGCCTTGTTCCTAGAGAGAGCGTCGTGCTTTCAATATCAACTCCCCTTTTTAGATCTACCCTCTGTAAAGGTCACCTATTTGAAGTGTATTCTTTTATTAGTGTCACTTTTCAACTATATCTTAGGAGGTCACGAAGTCAAAGGTCGCCCATATAATTCGATTAAATCATACCGACCTTAGTCACTTTTAGGATAGGCATTGCAGAAATATTGCTTTGTGATCAAACTTAGGTATTGTGATATCGCGAGATGTATGAGATATCCTGTATGTTTGGCCATATTCAGAACACAGACTAAAATGTTTAAGTATTCAATTAAATCGAACGATTACATAGTTGGTATAAACAAATGTAAAATTAGATTATAACTTCTCTTATGACGATGATAATCAGCCGACAGTTTATCTATAGAATTATGAAAGTTTGGTCTTTGGTGTGGTATCTCTTGATTAGATTGTCATATTCTTTCATCCAGGTTCCCATTACTTCTCAACACATTCTCAAATACCCTTAATCTGACTGTAACTTGTCCAAAAGGTATTGGGTAGCACAATGGCAGCTATCCCCTTTTCCCATTTGTCAGCCTATTAAAATTTAAATATGATCAAATTGGAATTCCATGAAACAACTGAGAGCCTTATATTCTTCGAAACTAAAAAAAAGTATTGATGAGTGTCATCCAAGTGCACATTAGAGGCCCAGCTTTGCAGCTAACGGAGAATTCTTATAACGGCAAACAGTCAAATGGTCTAACAGCAGTAAGAACACTATATTAGAGGGGGGCGTCCACCAACCACGACAAGGCTGCGACATGCGCCGACAAGAAAGTTCCAATCGGTGCCTTGTCGCAGCCTTGTCGTGAGGAGGGGAGCTCTGCGACAGCGTTGTTGGGACGTGTCGTAGACGTCGCTGGTTGCCGAATAAAAGGCGTCCATGGTACCGACACACCATGACAGTGAGATCGAGGAAACCACGCCACGCCACAACAAGGCTCCTGTCGTGGCAAAAATCGAAAATGTTCGATTTTGTCATAACCTTGTTGGAAGGCCCCCGACAACCCCCGACAAGCTTCATGTCGCAGCCTGTCTGGGCCTTGTCGTAGCCTCTTGTCGGGAACTATGGTCCACCAACCATGACAAGGCTACGACTAGGTCTCCAATCGTAGACCTGTCGTGGACCTTGTCGGAAAGCCATTGTCGTAGCCTTGTCGTAGTTGGTGGACGCCCCCCTTAAGTAGTTAGCGTTTGCATCGCGCCCTTTCGTATAGTCGTGCTTAGTGGACGGGGACTCGTAGCGTTGCAGGCATGTACCTTTGTATCAATGCCGAGGGTTTCCAAATTTATGATGCCAACTGAGGCAGTGCTTTAGAATGCAACGCTTATATTTGAATATATTATAAGTTCATGTACCTTTTTTTAATCATACAAAACTCATCTCATTAGCATCATCAACACCTGGATATGAATATGATGTATTGCATTAATTTCCTTATTTTGTCCATTCTTTTGGTTGACGCCCATGTGCACAGGTATACATGCCTAACTTGTCGCCAACATGAATAGTAGCTGTAATGTCAGACGTCAACAACGAAATTAGAAAATATAAAGACTCTTCTAATTCGGCAGGAAATTTCTGCTTTGAAGTGAAGACGCAAGTGTCTCGTAAATAAAATTATACCAGAGAAATGGATAAGGTAACTTAAGAGATACATCCTTAACCCATTGATCTACCTCCACACATAAATGAAGTCATCACCTCCTATAGTTACGATTGTGGGGACACACTTTTCCGTTGAGGCAATAAAACTAAGCATATGCATATCAATTAATTATGTTCAATAAATATTTTTGAAGTGTTTATTTCCTTCCGTTTGAACATTTCTTCCAGTGAAATACAATTGATATGGTACCCGTCTATATACGTGTAGGCCTATATGAATATGGAAGTATATGTATTTTTACAGTCCGCATTTACAATGTACCAATCATTAACCTCTATGTAATGCTACCGTAGTGAGGAATACCAGACCACTTATTTAATCCTCAGAGCGTGGGTGGCATGAGGAGGTATGCAAATGAATAACTCAGTCCCAGCAGAGAGACAGGCAGGAGAAACCATACATCCATGCATCAAGTCTAACCCACTGGTCCAAACTGATCGGTTTTCCGCTGGCAGCCCTGGAGGCCTCTACCGACCCTTATGTATGTATATCAGCGGCCATTGCGGAGGGACAGTGCAGGCTGAGGGCGCGCGCTTATTGTTCTCGGGTTCCATACTCACAGGAAGTCCACGATGTCCCTCTACCCCCTTTAGAAGCACATGACCCACTCCTTCATCCACCACAATATCGTAGTCCTTTGTCCTACTCTCCGAGCCGAACTTTGGACGGCACAGAGGGTGTGTTATCAAGAAAATAACCATAGATCGGCTTGGAGAGTGCTGTTTTCCAATTGTTGACAGGATGATGTGGTGCCCCGAAGGATAATACGCGGGCGTTCCGTTAGGGGTCCCGTTCGGTGACACTGGTAGTCCGTGCGGCTCACCATTGTGACGTGGCCTATTCATGAGTTGCTCAATTGTTCACGTTATATGGTGACCATGGGGAGCCGCTTCATCCAACTAGACAACCTCACCATTGTACAGTAGAAGGGAACTAAGTTTTAGAATTTTTTATCTTTTGATTTAAATATGTGGCTGGATGTCAATGTTGCGGGAAACACACAAATAATAACCCGGGAAAAGGCTGGTGAAAAGGGTAATAGATTGGCATGGAGAGTATCGTCTTCCATATATGGATACAAGAAGTCGTGTTACCCCAGGAATAATACGTAGGCGTCCCGTTAGGGGAGGGGTAATGGAAGCCCGTATATCTTTGTGATGTGGTGTATTAACGAGTTGCATTGTTGTTCAATGGTGACCATGGGTTTAGAAACATAAAGCTGATGATTTAAAACGTGGAAGAAGGTCAGCAATATGATAAACCTATACAAATAAGAACCCCGGGGAAAACAGTAGAAAATTGTTATCTAATTCCTATTCTTTATAAAAGGGGATGTGGTTTATTGTTTATACACACATCCGTATTCACGGTTGGTTTGTATCTCAATGAGATCTATTGGAATATCTAACACATATATAATGGGAATTTCTCTATGTTGTCCCAAATCTAGGGTTGCTTTGATGTAGAATGCCTATAAAAGCAGGAATGTAAACAGGAATTCTGAATCCTACCCAGTTTGCCATCTGTGCCACCTCCCAATGATGCACACGCTCTTTGCGTCAATCTCCAAGCCAAATGGACTTCTACACATGTGCCCAGACCCTCAGGGTAAGATCACACCATTCCAAGTAAAACTAGAATACACTCCATAAAAAGTAAAGGCTCAAATCTAGCCTGTATTATCATGAATAGAATATTAGATAAGTGCTGAGAATATAGACTCTGCAAAGTTGGGAAAACTAATCTGGCCTTAAGCCTCCTTCCGGCTGGACAGGCTCTCTGCCTTCAGTGAAAGGAACTGCCAGTTCATGGGAAATGCCATTAAAGAAAGTACGTGCGTCTCCGTTTTCAGTAGAAAGTCCTTCACTGGTGCGGTCGGAAAGCTCTCCATTTAAACTGTACCATACGATTTCCACGTAAGACCTGTCCTCTGCGACCTCAGTAATCTAACCCATAAAAAAGCCACCACCAGTAGAATTTAACCAGCAATGATTCTTACTCGAAACATGTATACAAAATGTACGTCGTGAAACTTATTCTGAATTTCTAAATAGGTTTACAATTTGACCTCGACTATAAATCTAACACCATGATTACGCATAATCAAATTGAACTCCATGTAGATTTCCTATAAAATCATCATCATCTGAACCAAATAGAGTAATCTCTAATGATCCTGGGTATTCTCGATGTGATATTCTGCTCTCTTCTTTTGCAGAAGGAATTTATGCACCTTTAAGCCATTTACCACTAGCCGAATATTTGCCACTGACCTGCAGTCGGGAACCACTGATGCCAGATCCGTGAATGGAACCAGACATGCAGGGAAGTGCTCACTGATTAATTGTGCACAGATTATGCAATGAGGCCACCACCAAACGACTTCTGTCTGTATTGAACTGTCAAATGCAGCAGGAACAAGGCATACACAGCACCTCGACGTTTTTAGACACCGACGTGCAGTCGTTGGCCACCACTCGCCAACTAAAAGAAGACCGAAATACATTGATGCCGTTTTCGTCAGCCATTAGAAAATGGCTTTGTGACGCATTCCATTATCAGCGATTCATCGTGAGTTTTCTGAAATGCTCCTCCATCGGATCCATGTTGTCGACATAGATAGCATGCCTCCTGCAGGATTTGACACACTATTCAGCATTCATCACATGGTAATAGGCCGGTGACGCACTTTGGAAATGAGTACCGGCCTAGCGAGATTATGGCCCTATTTGATAGCAGAAATATTCAACATATAATCTGATCATGGATGTTGAGACACTACCTGTTACAAGGACACTGGTCACTGGCACGATTGGGTTCGATAGATTGAGGTGTGGGTTATTACAACAGTCAGGGTTATATCACATCATCGCAATATTGAATCTATGAGATGGAAGCAACCGGTCAGGCTAGGTCCCTCGCTATCACTGTACTCTACAATTAGGGCTTAAGGCGATGTTCTGTGCGTTTATAAGGATTTGGATGGGTCGTTCTAATGGGTAAAAGTGCGTGGGTCGCCGACCAGCATGCTGTGGTGAAAGCTGGGTCTTATTATAGATGATGTGTGCTACATCACTTCATTTCTGACAACGTGGGGTGTAAGGATTTACAATGTAACCAGTTCCTAGTGCGGTTTCTACGGATGGTTACACCAGGTAAAACAACTAGAGCGCTGATCCTCTGCTAATCGCAATGTACGGGGACTTCCAGGAAAGCCCGATAACAGGAAATCTCAAGAGCTGTCGCCTGTCGTAGAGGCTGGGATAATACATATGGTAACCAAATCCAAAAACTTATGATGGTATTTAACGAGTAAGGTATGCTGGCTCTAAAGTACACTAAATGCAGTCATCTTTCTCCTTCAGGCAGAGCCTATTTTCAATATTTCCCTGAGATTCGTATTATAAAAAAAACCCAGCGTTTAAAGAGTCCCAGAGTAGCCATTATCTCCATTGTCCTCTTCTGCTTGGGGGAATTGAAAGTAGGCTGCCTGTGCACCGAGGTAAATAATAAAGATAACCGAAAAAGCACCCGCTCAGGAAACCCTTCACCATTTGTTGGTGTGGAGAGCATGTCATGAGCCTGCTCACCCGCGCATAGCCTGGAAGCCTGGCCTAGTTAGACTATAGGCCAGGTAACGGGTTCCATTTTTATGGTGCATTGTTGGTAACGCTGTTGCATTGTGGGATTGCGCCACCTAAGCCTGTAGTGCGGCCACCACTCACCAGACGGCGTGTACACGGCTCAAGGTAGGCCTGTTTGAGGGTGGAGACTGAGGCAGGCTGAGAGCTGCCTGGGCGGCCTACGCTGGTTCCCGGGGTATCTGCTAGGGGGCTCGGCGGAGATATACCCGCAGGGACAGGCAGGATTCTGACTAATTTTGTGAGCGCATGCGGGTGCTTCAGAATGTAAATAAACAACATGGCAGGGGTGATAGGTGCGTCGGCAAAACTAATTCGCGATGATACTGTCAACAAGAATAATGATGTAAAAAGGCATATCTAGTCGGAAAACAATGTATCACCATAGTTTCTTTGTTTTTAAGTATCAAAATCAGACTGACAGTCGATTACTGGACTGCATGCACTGCCTTGTCAAGTGAGTGGAGTAGAAGCCTCCAGATTCGAAACAAACAACATGGCGGGTGGGGTTCTCGTGAGACATCGGCGCGAGAGCTGGCGAGTTGAAGGTCGTGCTAGCGTGACGTCAGAACCCGTTACCTGCCCCTTATTCATATGGGCAGGGAACCAGTCTAACCCGCGCAATGCAGTTTCACAATCTCCGCCCCGAACCTGTGATCGAATATACAGTAGAACCCTGCATAAGCGCACACCCTCGTTCCGAGCCATAATGTCCTCTTACTCAGGGTGGCCACTAACAAGGGGTTTTCAGGTTTAAACTGGTTTTATAGTGTTTAATTGCCTATTACATGTATTCCTACAAAATAAGTATAAATAGACAATGATTCTTATAGAAGCTTCATTAAATGCATAAGCAATTACATTTAGGAAATGGAAAAGGTCACCACAAAATTGATGAATATCATAAATATATGTAAATTGATGAATATTCATTGCTGTGATCAACCTACTTAGTATCAAAGACACACCCCGCTCCAGCCCGCCGCTGACAGCCCCCTTCCGCACCCAAAGCCCGCCCAGGCTCGCCAGACAACTTGCACACATTCCTATTGTCTCACCTGCGGGGTGTCCGGTAAGCGGGGTTCTACTATACCAGCAACTCCTCGCTTTCCGTGAGATTCCTGTCCTATCTGAGATGGGTGTAAAATGATTTGTGTTGACTAGTGGTTTTATGAAGTGTGCGTGGTGGAATATGGAGACAGGTGATTCTTCTTTATTGACGATTCATGTTTTGCTTATGTGGTTTTTGTTTCAATATTTCAGATATAGCACAAAACCATAACTGATGAATAGCAATATTTCCTTTAATTGGGCGAATCATACATGTAATTACTTTTTTCTTTTTAACTCGATTGCTCATAATTCTTTGTATGCATGTACATACACTAGATCGCCTTTGAAGCAACCACATGTAAATCAGCTGATGATTATCAACTAAAATGTGAAAGGACAGTAGAGGGCATAGTAGTATTGTCGATGGTGTTAAGACACACTGCCTTTCGTCTTAGTTACCCCTTGCCTTGTCACCACTTTCTACTAAAACATCCCTAGTTTTAGACCCATTCAATTCTTCATTCAATTTCCACTGGATTCTGTATGATTTCTTCCCACCTCAGTTAAGAACTAGAAAGTTGCACCTGAGCGTCATCGTAAATGATTAGAGCTAGTGAAGAGCATAGCATATCCGTCTAAGTTCGCAGCAGTGGTTGTGACCTCACTGATTTAGATTGACTTTCATTCTTGTGTAAGGAGAGTTTACGCTGATCTAACTTGACGTTATGTGTGGCCAGCGCAAAGGATGAGAGAAGGCCAAAGAGGTTTAAAAATTAGGTCTCGCTGATTCCAGAGTATACCCTTTTACCAGGAAACGCCACAGATATAGACTAAATGATATTTTATTGGTAATAAGAGAGGATGTGTTATGAGTTTGAATTTGCCCTTTCACTCTCGGCAGTAATTCTGATAACAATGATACATTTAGAAGTATACATCCTACAAACCTAGACTTCCTTATTCATTACGTACTTATTGAAGGAGCATAATCATTTACACTGACTGGATGGTTGCTCCAAGTAGTGTGCCATGTTGGTCGCCTGTAACAGCCATCGGTTTGCAGACTTAATGTAAGATGTAAGACTATTATCAGGAAATAGCTTGCACTATTTCTAAGGCAATTCCTATTAATGGGTTGTCGATAGGTTTTATTGGTGCATCCACTTTGGTAGCACAGCGATAAGAGGGGCCCCGAAAACAATCTCATTGTCGTACATTTGAAGGTGTAAAGGAGAAAGGTAGCTGCAGTAGGATTCTAAACCACGAAGTTCCACAACCTTGGGATTACGAGACCGGTGTTCTTAACCACTGGGCTAAATCCCCACCCTGGTCGCTTAAAAGGCGTTTGGTTACCATAGCAACTGGAACATTCCAATTTCAGAAAGTTATATGCTTAATGGGTATCCCTACTATAGGCCTTTCTGCCTGTACAGTATGGTTATCAGATATATGAAATCAACAATGTTATGACAAAAATCTCAAAATCCATTGATTTTCCTATGTTCACTTGTAATATATACACTTCAGAGAGACTTTACAGATAACAAATATGGAAAGAAATGTGCAAAATTAAAAAGGTTATGACCAAAAAGTGTATCTGATGTGACTCGTTGAAAAAATCTTATGTTGCCATCAAAACCAGATTACAAAAATATTACAACAAAATCTGACCCCTCATGAAGTTGATTCAAACAGGGAATGTTTTGAGCTTCATTTTGGTGAATGATTTGTCTGGTTGAATTGACGAGCGAGGTAATTCATCATGAGCTGCAGTAGTATTTGTAGTGTTAGTGTTTTTCATATAATGCTTACACAGAAGAGTTTTACTATGGATACAATCTACTAAGTTCATTTTACTGTGTAAAATAACGATATAGATTAATTAGGAGTTATAATATAATCAGTCTCGAGCTATTTGAATAGGCCTACAGAGTAGAATGATTATAAACAGAGGAGATAAAGAGGGTTTTCGTAGGGTGGGCAGATAATATCCGAGTTCGCTGGCGTTCCGGGAGAGAGCGGCTGAGGCAAGGGAGGCCGGTTTGAAATGCGCGTGACCATGTGACAGATGGTTGCACGCGACCGGAGCCCACGTGAGGTGGCGTCCTTAGTTACTTGGTGTCTTTTGTCTCCAGTTAGCCGCTAATTAAAAGGTTTTGTGGACATTGTGTTCTTCATTCATTCTCCGTACAAATTCCAATGATTATTGCCTGAAGAAGTCTGATAAAATCAGACGAAACGTTCCAACCATTTCTATACTACCACAACCCATCTCGATTTATCATTGTGAAAAATCATGTGAATTTAATTTTAATTTGGAGGCAATGCTCACACAGGCTTTCAGCTTACTGCAGAGAATCTAACACTTCGCTATCCATGCACCAACTATAAAGACCTGTTTAGATGAGCAGGGGTCCAGTATCAAGCTTTACCATACCCCCTCCCCCACTACTGACTTGGTTCCTTTTAATAGAAATAGAACCGAGTGACCTTGTGATTGTGTATGCGCTGCAGTCTAGGAAATCAACAGAAATCACATATTTTCAATGCATAAAATACTCAAGATGAAAACCAGGATTCTTTAAATGGTTCAAGATCACAGAGAAAGGACAATTACGGTATTTTGAGTGTGATAAGTGTACAAACTAGGAGCAAATAGTATGTTCATCATTGATGAATGGGCCACAATTATAAATGAATAACAATTGAAAGGTTTACATTAAAAAATGTAGATTTCTATAACATGATAAATATTCCTGTTGGTGATACCTTGGAAAAGACTATTAAATCCATTCTCTGGGTTCATTGAAACATTCTTACTTTTATTTGATGAAATGATTTAGGTATACCGCGCTCTTCCATTATAAATGGAAATAACATTCACTGCATGAAAACCACTATTTTACATATATATACGCCATCGCGATAACGCACGTATTGGCTGAATATAGACTTGTTTTCATTTGTATACACCTCGTAGCAGCGTCTGCGTTTCAGGCATCTACGAGGTAGTTTCCATATGTAGACGCGCGCGACTTGGCTGTCTTTCACGCCTGGCGTATCCAAGATAAAACATGCTCTGTGCGATATATATACGCCAGGCGTATATATGATACAAAAAAAAATTGCGATCCGCGGCCCGCCCCATCCTGTGGGTGTTGGTAGAGGATGCACCAACATGGACCCGCCACCCGCGACCTCCCAACACCACCCTCTCCCGCCCCCCCCCCCCCACCCCCCCTCCTGCCACCATCCAACACCCTACACTGAAGCCCTAGTACACAACCCCCGCCTCCCTGTGTGTAGACGGATTACCGGCCGCTCGGCTGCCCCGGGCCTGCTCTCAGTGTGCGGAAGTCCGCAGCCACCTTCACAGCCACCCTCACAGCCACCCTCTCTGTGCCTCTATGTTGGTAGAAGTATCCTTGGTGAGCTTAAGTGGGCAGCAGGCAGGGGTTGGGGGGTGGGGGGGTAGGAGTCGGTATGGGGGTTGATGGTTGTCTCTTACCATCCCCCGTCACCCCCCACCACCCTCCGTCACCCCCCTACTCCCCCCCCGTCACCCCCCCGTCACCCCCCTACTCCCCCCCCACCACCCCCCTACTCCCCCCCCACCACCCCCCTACTCCCCCCCCGCCACCCCCCTACTCCCCCCCCGTCACCCCCCTACTCCCCCCCCACCACCCCCCTACTCCCCCCCCCTACTCCCCCCCCCCACCACCCCCCTACTCCCCCCCCACCACCCCCCTACTCTCCCTCACAGCCACCCTCTCTGTGCCTCTATGTTGGTAGAAGTATCCTTGGTGAGCTTAAGTGGGCAGCAGGCAGGGGTTGGGGGGTGGGGGGGTAGGAGTCGGTATGGGGGTTGATGGTTGTCTCTTACCATCCCCCGTCACCCCCCACCACCCTCCGTCACCCCCCTACTCCCCCCCCGTCACCCCCCCCCGTCACCCCCCTACTCCCCCCCCACCACCCCCCTACTCCCCCCCCGCCACCCCCCTACTCCCCCCCCCACCACCCCCCTACTCCCCCCCCCCTACTCCCCCCCCACCATCCCCCTACTCCCCCCCACCACCCCCCTACTCTCCCCCCCCCCTACTCCCCCCCCCACCACCCCCCTACTCCCCCCCCACCACCCCCCTACTCCCCCCCCCACCACCCCCCTACTCCCCCCCCACCACCCCCCTACTCCCCCCCCCCACCACCCCCCTACTCCCCCCCCACCACCCCCCTACTCTCCCCCCCCCCACCACCCCCCTACTCTCCCCCCCCCCACCACCCCACGCCACCCCAGCCAGCCTCAGTGAGAAGCCGCCCACCCACCGCTCACCGCCCGCTGCCAGCCGTGTTTGTACAGGTTGACTCAGTGGGAAACCCTCCCCCACCCCCCGCCCGCCCGCCCGCCGCTGCCGACCGCTGCCGACCGCCGCTGCCCGCCGCCCGTTCTTAGGGACTCCATGTCTATAGTATTAACTTCTTATAGGCTTATATATGGGAATACCCAGAATACAACAGAAGAATGGTGTTTTCAAGGAAAAATCTATTAGAAAAACGGTACAAATCCCAAAGAATGCAGGTTTTTTTTTATATGTAATTAATCAATTTATATTCAATTAGGTTTTATAAAGGTTTTATAAAATAAATTGGTAATATAAGATTGTATTTTTCATATAATACAGACTTGGATGGTTAATGGCAAATGTAATATGCTACCAGTAGTGTCCCCAAGTTGCAAAGATCGGAACTATTGGATGGTGGTGTATATATACAACGGAATCAGGCGTATATATGACGTATATGAGACCGCACCATGGACATGTATATACGCCACTAGATAAGGCGTCTATGAGACGTATAACAGTTCGAACTTCTAGATGCAAAATCCTACTGTTAGACGGGTTTCACATACATATGTAAAGCTGTAAGTTTCGTGCAGTGATTTGCTCCTAGTCTTATATTGAGTAAATAAAAATGTTTCTCCTTCTTCTGTTGCAAAGGAAACTGGACTTGTCATTGAATTGGTTACTCATGGCCTTTGGTCAGGGGTCGTCATTGCTCCCCCTGGTGTCTCCCTCTCACGCACCTCCCAGGTGCCCCCTCCTGCCCTCTAAGGGCCCTCACAACAACCAGGCACACACCTGCGCTCCCTCGGCCCTCGCCTATCCATCACTCCAATCACAGTACACACATACTACACTCTTTCTTCACACTCTTTGGCTCACCACATGCCCAAGCCTCTATATTCCACAAGTATAAGGCCGGCATCTACAACGAGGAATACGGGGTGAGGACACAAGGATGCCTCCAAAGACAAAAACGTGGTGCCGAGCACCTCAAAAGCCCCGGATGCGGATGGGGAGTTGGAGGCCACACTGCAGGACAGGTGGACTCAGTGTCGTATCAGCGTATAAACCTCAAGGATTGTGGTTCTTGAGTCTGGACTAGGGAATGTGAAAGACAATGTTGACCTAATCGACAAAAAAATTGATGGCATCCTCTCTGCATGTCCCGCCAACAGTCACCAGACAGAACCTCAAGGTCTGCTACGGTTCGTTCGGCGGCAGAGGACTGGACGCGCAACTGGGCCAACGACCAAGTGGCACGTGTACTAGGAGAAAACGCCCTAACTGTGGCCGAACTATGTCTTAGTTCGAGGTCACCTATCGCCGACGTTCGCCCCGACGCCGTAGGGCATCTCCAGGGTATACAAAGACTTCCGCTGCGACCCGTTGGACTGGCCGTTGCTGTGTTTCGTGTGGGGGAACAGGTACTACTGTGATACGGCCATGCCGTTTGGTGCCCATGCCTCCTCCTACCACATGCAATGCATAGCCGACACCATAGTGGAGAATCTTGGGTCCAAGGGGGTCAATGCGGCAATGTACCTGGATGATTTAATTATGTTGTCCTCAGATCGAGCCAAGGCGGCCTCGGATCAAGCCACAGCATGTGAGCTGTTCAGGGAACTTGGCCTTCCCAAGGTTTGAGAGAAGGCCCAGACCTTGAGCCAAGCCATCACATGGCTAGGAATAGAGATTGCTGCACCCAATATGACTCTCTCTATCCCCGAGGAGAAGCTGCAGGATGTGCGGGACCACGTGAGAGTGGTTTCACGGAAGCGCTCCCTCACCAAGAAACAGCTCCAGTCCATACTGGGGAAGGTGCTCCACATCTCCAAATGCATACAGACGGCTCAGTCATTCATGAGCAAGCTGCTGGAGGCATTGAGAGGGATGAAGGGATACTACATTGACGTCTCATCTTTTATCCTACCCCTAATATAAAATCCCAGAGGCCTAACATTGAGTTTCTGTATGCCACGCTGACTGGCATACGGAGTTTTATATGCCACTAGTGGCATACAGCAATATTATCACGTAATATTCCAAAATCGAGGAGATAGGGTAGGATAAAATCAAAACCTGATTCGTTTTAATCTTGGCCACCGAATTCCACTCCTGAAGTTTTGGCTCCGGACTTCACTCGGCTTCGCCTCATGAAGTCACTTTGCCAAACTCCAGTCGTGGAATACGGTGGTCAAGATTGAAACTCATCCAGTTCTACGATAATATGCGGCAGGACCTCAACTGGTTCCTGTGATTCGCCTAGGGATAGAATGGCCACGCCTTCATCCCTCTAGGTCCGCCAATAAGTGCCTCACTGTTGATGCCTGCCTTACGGGATCGGGGGCACGGACGGTAGATATGCCTACGCTGGACAGGTGTGCTCCCTGGAGGACCCAGTGGACTGCAACACCGAGCTAGAGACACTCAACACTATATATGCCATGCATACCTTCCTCACCGACCCTTTTTTTGTTATTCAATACATAGACAATAATCGGTGGTTTTGTGGACAGGCAGCCAGTCGTAAACCATGAGGGGTTGACACATAGTAATACACGAGCGCTAGCGAGTGTATTGCGATGTCAACCTCGAGTGGTTTACAGAGCCGCCTGTCCACAAAATCATCGTTTGTTACATTTACTATCCATCTTTTCGAATAGATTAAACCCAGTAATTACCATAATAACCGGTATAACAATAAGAACTATTTCTTTGCTCCATAGCAAAAGGGACTATTTTTCGCGTATACCATGGTTTGGAGGCCATGTACCACAGGTTTGAAGCCGTATACCACAGTTATGGTATCTGACATCCCCATACATTTTCAATGGGGGCTTTGTATACGATGGATGATAAAATTTATAACGATATATACTCACTTCATTGTATTACATAACTACATATCATTATAATAATTGACCTAATACTCTAACTGTCAATTATTCATTGTATTATTATATACATTCATATTGATAAATACCTTCTTAATATGTTGTCCAATAAGGTCAACATAAAATTTTGCAACTCAATAAATTCAATAACATTTTATTTTCCCAGCTACTGCTTCTCTCCTTTCATCCAGGGATGGGGTAATGATCCCCAATAAATCATTTCAACCCAAAATCACCTCGTCTGGTTTTCTGTGGGTCTTTCAGCAAACACAAATTCCTATGTTAAGGAGACGTTCAACAGGGACAGCGTTGAGGACGTAATGGTGTATGATACTGCATGCCCTAATCAGGCTTAGTGTACCTCCGCAGGAATCATGAATTGTTATCTTTAATAATTTCCATTTACATTCTCATGCTCATCGGGACGGTATGCCTTCACAGGCGGAGGTGGAACACCGAGGGTGGCTGACACAGGACTTCTCGACTCCTTGCTTTTCATGTACTTACATTGTCATGGTCCGCATTTCTATTTCTTGCATTTTCTTCTCTGGATTGTTGTTCTTCTTCCTCTTCCACTGAGCTATATTCACGTAAAAAACGCAGGGTCGTCTGCTTGCACCATGTTTCTTGGCTGTCAGAGATGGAAATCGATTGACTATCCCTAATCACATATCTTTGAATTATGTTTAATAAACCTATTCAATCACGCCTTTGAATAACAAAATTCTAGCATAATTATTTTTTAAAATATGAATTCCATGTTTAAGATTGACTTTATTGGTATTTCTGATGATTGAATGTTTTTATCAATTTTCATCAGAATGACTTCCGCGACATCATGCATCTCTTTCAGTGTTACTCTTTTATTGTTTTATGCATATTTTGACATACCTCGGTGTGTAATTACAATGCTTACTATTGTTTTGTTTATTTTACGGTCACTACGCATACGTCTCAGCGTGTAGTGCTGGGAAGCTGAAGTCTGGTTGTGTGGAGGGTACTATCATGTATAAATACTTCCCCACACTGAAAGGCTATGACTTATAAGTGAGACATTCGCGCACTCATATATGGTTATATCAATAACAAAATGGACGTCCTTATTCTAAGATAAGGATATTCAGCCTATGGCATAATACCTGCAGAGTCATGGGGGAGAAAACAGAGAAGCCAAATCACATGTTGCCTTGTTTTCCTGTCGGTGAAAATGAATACTGGCTCATATGATTATGCAGAGGAGGGTCAAGGTAAGATTAAAAGGTATATTGTACGATAGAAGGGGAATGATCACTTCGAAGAAAAAAGGGGTCATATAGCAAGCGTTTTTCCATATGCGCCGGTTTTTGCAGGACACAGTCAACACAAGGAAACGCGAATCCTGAAACGTAATCACGGCCACTTAGAAATTAGATGGCACGAATACCTAGAAACAAAAAGTGTATTTAAGAAGATCTGATTGTAGAACAGGTCTTGGAGCTCATATATGGGGATGGGGGGGGGGGGGGCTGGTGTCCCATGGTAAAAAAACAAGCAGGAACCTAAGCCTATATGTTAGGGGTTGTATGTAAAGTCCACTATGTTCTATGTTTTCCCTTTCGATGAAGTAGCGTATAAAAGGAAACAGGGTTACTGTGGCTGTGCGTGATGAATACGCGGTAAGTTCACGATTACATGAAGGCAGAGGTTCATCTAATCATATATTTTGCCAAGTATTTATCACGTGCAGATACAGTATATATTTGTATCATTATATACCTTGAAATAGCTATTTTTTGACATTGCCTTTTGACTTTAGTTGGGTTTCGCCACCGTACATACCCTGTACGCCATGTACATTGTTCATACCCCGTACGTGTTGCATAGCTATAAATATGCAGGCGGTATATGTAGTTCTTACGACAACCAGTATATAATAACATCCGAAAATCACGAGTTTTAGAAATATCGAAGACATCACTGACGCCAATGAGATGGAGCATTGCACTACCTGTAGAGTTCCTAAGTCTTCTCTCCAAGCTTAACCCAAGGTTACCTAAGTCAAGAGGCGTGTTAATTAGACATTTAATTATGAAATAAGCTCCGACCAGTGGCAGTGGGTATCAGCCGTCACGCCTGTCCCTTGCACAACCTTTCTCGGGGACTAATGGCAGTGCACAGCGGCAGAGCAGATCGTGGGGGCGTTAGCAGGCAGCGAAAAGTCGGGCACCCACTGATTACAATATGGCTCCGACTTCGGTTTCATAGAATGTCAGAGTACGAACCTATACTACTGCTTCGTCGATGTGTTGGGTCGTTAGAGTATTCTGTATCGTAGTGTGTCGGGAGATCAGCGAGTTCCTGGCCTAAAGGGGGGCGTCCACCAACCACGACAAGGCTACGACAATGGCTTTCCGACAAGGTCCACGACAGGCTTACGACTGGAAGGCTTGTCGTAGCCTTGTTGTGGTTTGTGGACCCTAGTTCCCGACAAGACTCTACGACAAGGCCATGACAGGCTGCGACTGGAAGCTTGTCGGGGGCCTGTCGGGGGCCTTCCGACAAGGCTACAACAAAATCGAGCATGTTCGATTTTTCCCACGACTGGATTCTTGTCATTGAGTGTCGTGGTTTACTCGATATCACTGTCGTAGTGTGTCGGTACCAAGGGCTTCTTTTTTACGGGAACCAGCGATGTCTACGACACGCCACGACAACGCTGTCGCAGACCCTCCCTTCTTACGAGAAGGCTGCGACAAGGTGTTGATTGGAACTTTCACGTCGGCACTTGTCGTGGCCTTGTCGTGGTTGGTGGACGCCCACCTTTAGAGGGTGCATCCACCAACCACGACACGGCTGCGACAACGGCTTTCCGACAAGATCCACGACAGCTCTACGATAGGAAGCCTTGTCGTAGCCTTGTCGTGGTTGGTGGACCACAGTTCCCGACAAGAGGCTACGACAAGGCCACGACAGGCTGCAACATGAACCTTGTTGGGGGCCTGTCGGGGGCCTTCCGACAAGGTTACGACAAAATCGAACATGTTCGATTTAGGAGCCGTGTCGTGGCGTGTCGTGGCGTGTCACAGTGGTCTACGATAGAATATTTAGGTGGAGCGTGCACCTCCCGACAGGCTGCGACAAGGGCTCACGACAGCTCCCCTCCTCACGACAAGGCTGCGACAAGGAGCCGATAGGAACTTTCTTGTCGGCGCGTGTCGCAGCCTTGTCGTGGTTGGTGGACGCACCCTCTTATGCTACGTCTACACAAAGTTCCAAGTGGTTTTCGCCAAAACTTGGGGTGTAGAAGTTCTATCGTCTTTTTATTACCTTGGCTTGACTCGCCCCTAGTTGTGCCGTTCTGTTGAGTTTTGCCACAATCCGTGCCGTCCTGGTACAAAAACGCACCGTATCGACTGGTTTCAGATAAAGGTGGTTGTACTGTCTGAGCAGTTGATGCGTAGCAATATCCGACCACATGCGAAGATTTTGCGCAGAGTCAACTCCGAGGAGCAAACAACCGCCTTTATCTGAGACCAGTCTATATTGTATTTATTATTCACCTTTTCCTGACAAGTGGCATACCAATATTTGTTTTAGGTACACACTATATTTTTTCATAAGCACTATTTTCCATATGCGCTGGTTTTTGCAGCCTGGAGCATACAACATATTTCTGTGTGCGGTGGGTAAGGTGATACACACTCCCTATGTGTTTTCTATGGACACTCTGTATTAGGTGCATAATAAAGCGTGGCGCACCGTGCCGAGACGGTGCCGCAAGGGAATGTTAGTAATGGGACTAGCAGGGAATGTTAACAGGACCCATCAGGAAAGAGCAGGTGTAGAGATGCATGCTCCACCAAGCAGAAAAGGAAATACTTTTCAGGCAAGAATTAAAGAGGAATTAATGAAAATAAACATAGAAGATCTAGCTCACTAAAAGGATCATAAGATACTCTCTATTTAACTAAGCATAACTAAACTTATTTATCAAAGATACGTTTAGGATAGAAAGATCATAAGATCTTTAAATCTGACATACTACAGGTAGCAGGCAGTAAAGAATACTCATCAAGAGTACAAGTGGTGATTTTATATTGAGTCCTGATAAAGAACTGTATGTGTGTAGTGTAATGTGATCTGTGATTAGGCTCTTGTATGTGTCCTGTCGTGTGTGTCTGTAATTGTCATATTGTCCTCTGACGGTTATATGGAAGAACGCTATTCAGCGAATATGATATATGTCATTGTATTGCTTATGATTGAATAAAAAAATGAGGCTACAATCGCTTTTCAGAAGGGCGAACCCCGACTCAGATTAGTTGGGTCACGCTCGTTGCTCATCAGAAAACTTTCAAGCCAAACATTTGCTCGTCCTTCCAGAACCGTTACCAGTTTGAGTGCAGCAATGGCAAGACGGTTCTACGGTTTACACATTTGCCAGCTGCAGTGACGTTTTGGTTGATGCCGGATAGAACTTGTCTACTGACTTAAACCTTAAGTCCCTTCTGCTTTGCAAACATGCATATTCTTAACTCCTCATATCAGTTCATTCCCCCTGATAATATGAAATTGAGTAAATACACAATGTTGACTGGTTTCAGATGTAAGCGGCCGTATGCTCCGAGGAGCCGACCGTAATATCATCCGAGCGCCAGTGAGGTTATTGCGCAGTCATCTCCGAGAAGCATACAACCACTTTTATCTGAAACAAGTCTTTATTGTATTTATCATTCTCCTTTTCCTGACAATTGGTGTACCGATACTAGTTCATTTAATACACATTATGTTTTTCGTATCTCTATCACCAAGGCCTTTTGTCAGATACAAGGTAGAGCAACTTAGACGGAATGTTCTCAACAATCTGTAATTTGAGTAGTAATTGCTTATTTCAGAACTTGTTTGGGTTGCACCAATGTATGAGTTAAAGCAATTTTCTGGTTTGAGTATCATTCAGTTACCATGGCAACCATAGCAATTATCCTTTGTGCAACAAAGATGCTAAGTCAATAGCACATTTTCTAATTGGTTCCCTTTAATAGAATCGTGAAATATTGATTGAAGGGATGTGGCAGGAATTCAGTTTGAGGAATTTGAAAACTGCTATACGTACGTCTTTGAGGGATTTAAATGTTAGGACTTGCAAGGTGAATAGTTTATAAGAAGGACATCTAGGCTTAGTATTACTACGTTGTCTTCAAGGTATGCCATTTCTTATAATATGAAATTTGAACTGCTGGGCTGTGGGTTCGCATATCATTACGAGAATTCAAATCTAGATCTGCGCACTCCGCATAGTTTTAGAGAAAAAAGTATGTCCCATCTAGCATTATTGCACAACATTAAAGAAAGCCTCACGTGCAGAATATTGCTGTTATGATATGGAAAATATTCACTATTCATCAGATAATTCACATAGTGCGATGTCTTTCGAATGTTTTGAACCCATAACGTACTCCCTAACAACTCCCCGGTTCCTCGCATGCTTCCCTCATTCAAATAAGCAATGACGTTTTCTTGCACTCACCAAACATTTATTGATTATGATTGAACCACTGTTGACCGTAAAGATTCGGATTTGGAGAACATTTATCTTATTTAATGCCTACATGGGAGCACTTTTACTTCGGGAAGTCGGTAAAACTAGGGCTCGCCGATGGAAGAGATAGTCTTCTTCATAATTTGAATGAATAAGGCATTTCCTGTTCATTGTAATGCATGTATTCGTTTGGAGATAATAAAACTCATTGTTTTTAAGACTATCAAACCAAGAAATATATTGTTTGAAGCCAAACGATATAAAGATTAACGACGACGGCTGGATGCGTCACAATAAATCTGTCAGCATAAGATGGCACTGGTGGATTTATTGTCATATTGTATATTTCTGATTCAAATATTAAAAAAGATTCGAGACTGTGATAAAAACATGCCAGTAAGAATGAAACAAACGGATGAAGTCATAAATATTAACTACAGTTTGCTCACTGGATGAACGAACAAGCAATAGAAGGCACACCTGATAAGGAAACCTTATAGACCAATGCACACCTTGTGATATTTTCCCTTACGATACCTCTGTGATATGTGAAAAGGCAAATCGCAAGGACCATCCATATTCACAGCAAGAGTGGGGAAAAGTCGGAGAGAAAACCACCTCTGCTGTGGTTCTGCAACGCAGGTGGAGGAGGAGATTTCTGCACAGGTGAAGGGGAAAATATTGCAATTCTGGGTCCCTGGTTGCCGTGGGAGGATCGCAAGGGTGTACACAAAAACACGTGTCAACAAGGATGTAAACGACCTATACCGGGTTGGAGCTGGGGTTGACGGGCCTCAAAGCAGGAGGGGTCCTAATATGGTATAAAATCGCAAGGGCTAGCGACTTTCAAATTAAACATGTTGAAGCCCAAAGCACACCTTGAGACCTTTTCCCCTGCGATATCTTGTTATATCGGAGGGGAAATATCTTAAGGGTCTGTCGGGCCGTGCAGCAGGGGAGGGGAAAAAGTTGCCGAAATCTGGTCCTTGAGCATTCCACTGCTCAGCAGAGTTAAGGGAGGAACATCGCAAGGAGCAATTTGTGCACGCCTTGCGTCTTTTCATTGAGACTTTTTACTTTTCCAGCACTAACGCCCCCACACACCACACAAACACACACCAATATCACCTTCACCATCTACAACAACACCCACTCCCATCAACACCGACATTCATGCCTTGAATGTGGAAGATCAAAATATTATCCTTATAATGTCAAATATTTGTCAATAAACTTTTTAGAAAAAAATAAATAAATAAATAAAACCCATACCCACACCAGCAAACACCAGCACTCACACCCATCTACACCAACACCCTACACCCACCACGCCATCAATCACCAATATCAACAGCTACACCTGCACCCACAACAACTGTCACCAACTTCGAAACCAACATCCACCAATACCCACATCCACCAACACTCAACAGCCACAATATTGAACCGGGGAATATCTCAAGGCGGCTATTTTCCCTGAAAAGTCTCAAGGTGTGTTTTGGGTAATTTCAAAGTAGCAAACGACCTTCCCCGTTTTCCTGGAAAAAATCTCTTGCGACTTCACAACTCATCGGGTGCGAAAAGGGAATTGCAAAAGGGGTGGTACGAATGTTGAAATTAACAAGGTAGTAAGGCATACACACCTTGCGATATTGAACCAGGAAAATATCGCAAAGGTAAAAGTCGGAAGATGTGAATGGGGCAGTCCAGTTTTCTTGACGCCATTCATCAGAGGTGGGGCGTATCTCAGTGGTCAGATAAAGATGTCACCATTAGGTCGGTGAGCTGAATAACGACCTCATCCTGTCCGCCAGCCAAACCCCACCTTGAATGCGCAAACTGTTTATTGGGCGTGGTGTAGAACTAGATCTATGTACCTATTGCACGTTTGCTAATTTTTGTCAACGTTCTGTGTGGCTTAACATAGAACGATTCTGGATTATCTCTGTACATTGTGTGGAAATTGCTTTCATTCCCAGTCTGTAAATTACTCCCTTGTCTGTATGTAAATTGTATTTTGTTTGGGCTGAGTATTTCTGTTTTGTGCTTCCTTGTAAGTGGGATGGGGGATAGACTCTAATTTGAACTGGTATCGATCGTACAAAAAACTAACTGCGCACAAGCGTGCTTCAAGTTCATCTTGGTAGTATCGCTCAGGCAGGAAACTTCTTGTCAGCGATCCTAGCCTCACCGACAACGGAAGCCATTGGAGTGACTTCCATCAGTCTTAGCCGACTTTACCGTGACCGCTTCCTCAGTTTCTGCCGCCAGCCAACGTGCCAAACACATGCACCTACCATCTTATTCACATGGCTCGCCACAGGACAACGGAGAATAGATCGGCAGGATTTCAACGACCCTTTGGGCTCTTACTGTCAATCACCACCCTCCCGCCGCTCGACACGGCAGAACCGATGGCGCTCGGAGGGGCGCTGCACAACTGACAGAAAAGCCCAGGGCAACGGCAAACGAACGGCCTGGGACGAAACCGAGGTTGACCGGAAGTGACGCTGGCCCTGCGGGGAACGCTCTTTGTCAACTGACTGGTAGCGGCTTCCGTAAAACACAAATTAATCTCTGCAGTGGACGGGGGAACGACCGACGTGGCGAGCTGGCCCCGGGGGAGGTGCAGGTGGGATTAGAGTTCTCGTTGCTAAGACCAGACGAAACGGCGATGTCGTGGCCAGCTATGTGAGAATAAGACAAGGAGCAGACTTGTAATCGCTCTCCTCTCCAATAAAGCCGAATCTCTGGCCGCCTCTGAGCCTTCGTTACAGCTGGTCTTTCAGTATCGATCCCCGGGGAAGTGCGCGTGACGGCGACAAGCATCGGCAGGATCAATGCATGGAGCCTTACGAATGTCAAAGGCGTGCTAGCGATGTGTCAACATCAAATAGGCATCGAACATGGTGTCTTTGATACCTAAGCCTGTGTATCCATCACTAGGATCCAACCCACAAGCTTCGTCATATAAAAACAAAGCCTTCATTCTCCCATTAAAGTCGCTTTAATTACATTTATAATCGTATTTACATTTATTTCCACCCAGATATGTAGAAGGGTAATTCTGAATTATTGCTGAGCAAACCATGATATCTGATAAACCATTCGGGATTTGTGCTAAGTGGAATAACAATTAAATTAACATACGTTTACACAAACAACAGGGGATTAGAAAAAGTATGTGCGTCACGAAACCCAGAAAATCAGATTGACTGGGATGAGCAGATCTAAAGTGCATGCAAGGTCAGTAATTGAATAAAAAAAACATTAACGGAATGAAAGAAATATGCCTTAACCTTGACAGTGATCATCCCAGGGCCGACGTTCAATATTGGTAGGGGCAACTTGTAGTATGCATATTGTTCACTTCATTTAGCCCGGGGGTCGAGTTGTGCAATGATTTGTAGCAATTACAAGTTTGACTATGATAGTGTCCCTTATAGCTTAGCCTTTTTTGCTTATATGACGTGAAGGCGCTCTAGATTAATGAGTGCATCCACTCGTATTACCTTGCGTTATATCGCTGCTCTTGCCGCGCAACATCTACTAGGACAGTTCGCAAACGCTGATATTGCTACTATTACTTTACCACTTCAGTGTAAGACACTTTACTATATATATATATATATATATATATATATATATATATATATATATATATATATATATATATATAATATCATGGAACCAATTAATAATAGAAAGGTGTAATAAATAATATGAACAATAATTGACACAAAGGCGTGGATGGCGGAATAATTAGAAAAACAGGGTTTATTAAAAGGTAACATTGGGACCTTCCCCTGCCTATACATCAAGAATTACAGGTAAGCTAAAGCTTGAAGCCTGAAACAGTAAGATTAAAAACGAACTGCTCGGTTGAGCAAATCACAGCGGAATGAGGATTTGAAACCTTGGGCGTCACCAAGTAACCTCCGGCTACCGCATCAGTAACCGGGATACCTAGAAGAGTGGGTGTGACGCCCAACAACAACAACAACAACAACAACAACAACAACAACAGGACCGCAGTGAATATTTGTGCGAGATATATTGGTTGATAATTTATATTTATACAAGCATGGTTATATAGTAATATATATATGAATCTGAGTATGCTGCTATTCACATTCTTCTTTCATTTGTGACTCTATACGTGCTCGTTCTGGAGTTAAGTAGCGATACTTAGATTTTATTACTGTCAATATCATGCTTGAAAGTGGTTTTGCAATTTGTTTGTAGACTGGCAACATCAGAGAACTCTTCCCTAATCAGTGTCTTTATTACATTTTCGTTTTCCCGGACATGTCATTTCCCAGCGATATATTCATAAATTGACCATGATTTTGGAATCTCGACGCTCAATGTAAAGGTAAGAAATAGAACGAGCAGGGTCTGATTCCCAAGCTAAAATAGGGCTGTCTGATAATAATGTGTTGTCAATGGTGGAGTAATCGTGTATGTATGGAAGGCCAAACTGAATTTTACCACATTAGCCATCTCAGCAATTAAGCTTACTAATGAATGAAGCATACAACAACTACAGTAATGTCGAATAATCATGACGGAATCGAGAAATGTACCTGATAAATAATGTACTAAATAGACATATCGCTATGAGATCCTCAAGGACGAAAATACTAAATATTTACTTTTCACATATGTTTCTTTTTCAACCATGAAAACGATTTTACTGCTTTTTGACCTGAGTAGTTTTCAGAAGCTGATATTTTTCTCGGTAAATCCTCCAAAGGAATGTATCGCGAACAACAATCCTATTTTCATTCTTCAATTCCAGGATAGTGGATTTCCTAGCTGCGTCGGCAAATGAACTTAAATGTCTCATTATAGACTAGCAGGAAGAACTGGGAGAACTGATTCTATGTTGGTTTGTAACAGCAGTGCAGCCTGAATGTCGGTGTGCTACATGTATTGGGGAAATTTACCCATGAATGATGCTGGAATGACACCTGGAGGTTGCTTTGATCTATATGAGATTATATTTTCCCAGAGTCAGGAAGCCAATGCTTAATGGTATCCATTTAGTATTCTTATTCATGTGTCATCCGCATCTCAGAAGCGGGACCTACAGGTGGATGGTGGAAGCGTTATTAATGTCTCCTCACTCATGACACGAATGGTTTATGTAGTTATAGTCGAATTGGCGATTTTGAATTAGAATGGGCTTTTTTTACTACAGAATTCATAAGCCCATTTATTCAATTATGCATCGCATATGCTTCATATATATATATAATCAAACGAAAACCTAGATACTTCAAAAAGGGTTGGTGTTAATTGATTTATTTCTCGCAGTATAATAACAGGCAGGTTTTCAAATTACTTTGGAATTCTATATATTTTTTTCAAATATTTACCGAAACTTGTTTAATAACTACTAGAGAGGTGACCCTGCAATTCATAGTTCAGATAGATTCTGGTAATTCAAAGGACACGCTGTTCCTTATTTATGTTTAGCTAAATGTTCAATCATGTTCAAGGAGAACTGCTCAATAACATTTTTGTATGAGAGATCATGAACCTCTTTGTATATACATCCCATTCATCAGGACGTGAAACAGCGTTCGCTTATCCAATGGTGCATATTTCTCAATATAAATTCATTATTACTTTATTTTAGTTATAACAAGTGATTGGCTTCTTTCTAAAAGCCTAACACTAATTTCTATACGATGATAAAAGTCAATTCAATTTGCACCTAGGTCATTAATCAAATTAATTTGTTTATTCCTTCATTCAAATTAACTAAAAGCTCAAAGACGCAGATATAACAAATTGATATTAATTGTTCCTCGTTGATGATTTATGTGTTGATAATGATATTTCTCAATTAGTAATGTCGCAAAAGAGACCTATATATATATATATATATATATATATATATATGTGTGTGTGTGTGTGTGATTTGTATTTAGGTATACAATGGTGTACTACCTTGGTGTACTGGCAACAGGTTATTTCTTATTTCAAGAATGTTGAGTAGAAATTTGAAATATTATGATATAAATCAAGAGAAATTGATACTGAATATACATGTAAAATACACGTGAAATGAATAATTTAAGAATAAAGAAAGTTTGTTCAATGAATGCAATGAATAAATTAGTTGAATATATTTATAAGGTAATACTTAATTAGAATTACATCGAATATGATGTGTAAAAAAGAAAAATAGAGAATAAATGATGATAAAAATCAAATAAGTAAAATGATAATAATAAATAGATAAAAATGTATTATATATATTGAAATTTTAACTAAGTAGAATTAAAAACCAAACTTTTTTTTATAATAAAATTGGTTAAAAAATATACATATATATAAAAATTAAGAAATAATAATAATAAATAGAATCAAAAAAGGGAAATAAAAACATAATTTGAATAAGTAGGTAAAAATAAAAACAAATGGGAATGAGTCATTTGGAAATTTATATGGAGGAATTTAAAATTTTAATCTGTATATTTGATTCAATTTACTTTATTTTTATTTTAGGGTGAGAATTTTCAGCTAAATTTAATTGAATTTATTTGATCTAGTATAATTTATTTGCTTTAGTTACCCATTATTACTTTATTTTAGCCGACTAGATACCAAAATATCCTTGAGATTTTTATTCCTTTTGTATGCAACAACCAAATCATCGCGGAAATGTTTTGGAAATGTGTCTTGCAATGTTTGGTA
Source organism: Alentia gelatinosa (assembly GCA_950022655.1). Classification (NCBI taxonomy): domain Eukaryota; kingdom Metazoa; phylum Annelida; class Polychaeta; order Phyllodocida; family Polynoidae; genus Alentia; species Alentia gelatinosa. The sequence continues at coordinate 41,923,170 of OX465583.1, read as the reverse complement.
TTTTTGTCTAACCAATGAACTGATTTTGATGGCAGTAGCACTATATGGGATAGAGAATACCGCAGTTTGTTTTGGGGATAATTTAATGTTCATGCCCTTAGGCTGCATTGTTTCCAGTAGCTGCATCCACTTATATTCAATATCTCTTCTTTTTATCTTGTTTTTCTCTGCTGAGCCCTGGTCAAGAATTTGATGCATTGGATAGATTACCATGTCCTGTTCTACAGTATGATCAAAGTCATTGAAATGTTCTGCCACTGGTTTGTTTAGATTATGGCGAATGTCTGAGAGGTGGGCAGTGAGTCTTTCCCTAAGAGTTTTTGAAGTTTTCCCTACATAGTATTCTTGACATCTTTTGCACTCAATGATGTATATTAGATTTCTAGACTTACAGGTCAATTTTCCTACTATTGGGTAGTCACACTCAAGGGTTAGGGATGGAATTTCAGAGGTTTCTTTAATCCACAAACAGCATTCACAACCGCGCTGTCCACATTTCAATGCTGCTCCCATGGGCCATTCATTCCCGGTTGCATTTTCTAATTCTCTAACTGTCTTTGCTTTAATTGTCCTCAGAAATCTAGCTGAATAATTTCTTTCTTTTCTAAGTTTTTGGAAGAGTAGGCTGCATGCATCATTAAAATCCGAAATGTTATTACAAATTTTGTAGAATCTTATTATCTGTGATTTCAAAATTCCCTTGAAAGTGTGAGAAGGATGGAATGATTTTTTGTGGAGGAGTTCATGGGTGTCAGTTGGTTTGAAATAAACTTTAGTATCTAAGATTTTTCCATTTTGGTATCTTTGTCCCTTAAAAACTGTAACATCCAAAAAATCTATTGTTTCCTTATCTATTGTGGTTTTTAGCTTGATAGAACTGTGATGGTTATTCAGTAACTCGAAAAATTCTTGGAATTCTGATTCTGAGTGAGGCCAAATAAGAAAGATATCATCCAAGAATCTCCAATAAACTAATGGTAGCTTTTTAGCTTTTTTCATTACTTCCTGCTCTAGTTGTGCCATGTATATATTTTCATAATTAGGAGCAAATTTCTTCCCCATCGCTGTTCCTGAAATTTGTAGATACCATTGATTGTTGAAAATAAAGTCATTTCTTTTTAAGCTCAATTCTAAAAGTTCCAAAATTTCTTCATCTGGTCTCAGGCATTTTGGGTTAGTTTCAAAAATATCTTTTACTGCTTTTAGTCCATTCTCAGTCTGAATATTGGTGTACAAGGATTCCACATCCATTGTGATTAGGAGAGCATTATCTGGGACCTCAACTTTCTCCAGTTTCTCTAAAAAGTCCCTTGTGTCCCTTAAATAAGATGGGTGAATTGTAGCTAGGGGTTTTAAAAAATGGTCGATATATTCTGAAACTCTGTATGATTCACTGTTACAGTCTGAAACAATGGGTCGCCCTGGGGGCATTCTATTGGGAATTGTCCATTTATCTGGATCTTTGTGCACTTTTGGTAATAAATAGAATTGTCTTGGTCTTGGTGAACTTGGTGGTTTCAGATATGCTACCTGTTTTTCATTGAGAAATCTATTCTTCCCTATCTGTGTAATTATTCTATCAATTTCTTTGGCAGTTTCTGGAAAAATAGGTTCATTTATTTTAGTGTAAAATTTTGAGTCGTTTAATTGTCTCTCTGCCTCTATAATGTAATTTTCCTTTTTCATAATGACCGTTGCTGATCCCTTGTCAGCCTTTTTTACTATGAGATGGATCTTCTTTCTCAAGTTTCCTAAAGCTCCAATTTGGCTTTTACTTAGGTTAGGTCTGTCTTTCCTGATTCTGGTTGCTTCTATTTCGTTGGTTAGATTATCTAAACTCTCATGGATTTCCTCTGGGATCAAATTTTCAGGAGGTACCCAATTGGATTTTTCCGTGAAAGGTAATTTTTCATACTGGTCATTTTTTTGTTTTGTCCTAAAGAAATATTGTAATTTTACTTTACGGGTGAATTTTCCAATGTCTTCTTTAATCTGATTTCTATCTATATGCTTTGGCCTGGGAATGAATTTGAGACCCTTTGATAACACTTGTTCCTCTTCTAGTGACAATTTGTCATCCGATAGATTTATGATGTTGGTCCCTAGTCCTAAATGGTCTTGCTGTACTGGCTCTGGAATGCCTTTAGTCAAATTTAGTTTAAAAGACCAGCCCTGTTTAGCCAGTGGTCCAACATGCTGTTGGCAGTCTCTGGTGTCCAATGGATCGGATCACCTGAGCAAACCTCAAATTTTGTGAAGTCTAACCAAGGAAGGACATCAACTATATCCAGAGACGTGATCTCTTTGATCAGGGTATGGAGGTTTGAATTTTGAGTTTCGGTCAGAAGCGGTGTTACCCACTGGGGCAACACAAACCACAGCATTGCATCAGGGAATGCTGCTCTCGCTGCCGAAATGGTTCTTTTGAACTCTGGGAGGGTAGTCCTCCAGGGATTGTTATCCCTGTCGTTAATCCCAGCACTGATAATCACGGTTCCCGGCTTGGGATTAACCCGTCTTGCTTTCTTAAAGAGCTCAGTCATGTGGTTCAACTTTGCTCCTGGATAGCTCCGAATATCCAGTTCCTTAACCCTTGATTTTGAGATTGTAGACAGATTTGAATCGCCTACAATCAGGGTTTTCTCTGAAATTGTGCCAAAAGTTCAGTCCTTGTTCTTACGGTTGGTATTCCATGCACGAAATGGAATGATGTCAACCGGTTCTGCCAAAAGTGGTTGCATCTGAGGACTGTTTTTTGAAGGCACGGGCCTGTTTACTGGCCGTCGTGTCACAGAAGGAGAGCTTGTGGTTGAAGAGCTCTCGCCCCTTGAAGGATTCCTGGGGCTTTCTGGTGAATTTAGTGGGTCAGAAGGGGCAGTCACCTCTACATTTACACTGGTGACATGTTTCCTCAGTGCCATAAGGGCCTCTCCAAATTTGTTCAGTCCAGGTCTCTGGGGCTTTCAAGTTCCCCAAAAGAAATCTGGGACTGTGTGGATCAATTCGGATCCGGTAGAGCCAATGAGGGCTTCTCTGAAAAACAAACACTGTTTGAATTTCAAAAGCAGGAGATCGGACAGGAAGCCAAAACGTACACGATCCCAGCTCGAAGCCCAAAGTGTCTTAGTGAGTGCTTTTGCCTCACTAGCTGTCCTAGTTGCCAGAATTTTGTCAGCAGTCTCAATTTGGTCAAAATGGACTGCCTTTCTATACTGGTACACATGTTCCAAACTCCTAAATTGTGTACCTTCATAGGTAATTTTGCAGGGGAAGAAATTGGACAGGGGGTCTAAATGTCCTTTCACTTCCCTTGTTTTCTTTGACTGCCCTGTCTGCCGAATTGGGCTGCCCAGCTGCCGAGACGTATTTGGTTTGGGAGATGGGGTTTTCTCCTTCTGAGGCTGAGTCTTAGAAGCCTGATTCTGTTCCGAAATACCCCTTGGGTTTCTAGCATCTGCTGGTTTTGATGCTATTACCCTTTTTGGATTTTGAGGTCGAGCAACCTTTGGGCCTGGAGCGGTTGCTGTGACCTGTGCATAGGACTTAGAATTTTTGCCTGAACTGCCTGCCCGGGAAACCAAAGTGGGTGGCTGGTTTGGACTAGTCCTTTGTGAAGGGACTGTTTTGCCTCTGGAATGTTGGGTCAAATTGTCCAGAGTGGTCCGAAAGTTGTCCAAAGTCTCAGGTTTGAGTTTTGCCCTGAAGTTTTTCTGAGCCCAGGATATTGCCAAATGTTGGGCCCGAGTCATATCAAAGGGATTTGCCTGAAACTGGGAGATTGACTTTTTGATTTCCTCAATCATTCTCCCATAGTGGTCCAAAAGAATGGATGTTGTTTCCTTCATCCAAAAGAAATTTTGATTCTGAAGAGCCTGCATCAAAGAATGGTTGGGAAGGGCAGGCTTGAAGAACCGATTCAGGTCCTCTAATTTCCTCCTAAAGCTTTTGGTCAGGTCTCCTTCTGCCTGATCCGCGATGATTCCAAAGTGGTGAAGGCATTGTATAAGCCTGAACAAGTCCTTCACCAGTCTACTAAATTGAGCATCTGTGGCAATTCGCCCAGATGAAGGTCCTTTTTTCCTTGACCTTGTACCAAAAGAAGTCATTTTCCATAGAGACTGGAAAGAGACTAAGAAATTTGTAGTAGCACACTGCTGATATAGGCTAAATCGATTTCGGCAGATGACTGCCTTCTTCAGTAGCCAAGAGTGATCTGATTGACCCTTGCTTTGCTCCTGCTATTTGTAGTGGAATGGCCTAGAGGGTGTGACCCAGGGGTGCCTCTCATCTTAACATCAAAGGGGGTACATAGCTACTCAGTCCCCCTTTGATGTGGCCACCTCTGTGGCAGGTGTGAAGTAGGTGTGAAAACTTTCCTTTGATGGGTGGACTCCCCCTGCCTATAGGGGCAGTTAGCTTTTGTTATGGCATTCACTTTGAAGTTGGTAGTTATTGAAAAATAAGGGGTTGATGTTTTAATTGATTTGAATTAAGAAAATTTATTCTCAGGTAACTTTGAGATTTAATTCTACATTATAACTATACCATTCCACTTATAGCATGGTCTTTACAAAACATGGGACCAGCAGTGCTTTTATAATTTGTTAAGTGCTAATTTAGATATGGGTTTTTCTAGAGTACAGAAATTTGAGTTGTTTTCAGCATACTCTAGGAGATCACTACTTGTTTAAGTTTCAATAAATCATATGAGTCTTGTGGTTTCTTATTTTTTCAAACATCCTGATAAGATGATAACCTGGCACTGACAATATGTGTGATTTGTCTTTAGGTATACAATGGTGTACTACCTTGGTGTACTGGCAACAGTTTATTTCTTATTTCAAGAATGTTGAGTAGAAATTTGAAATATTAAGATATAAATCAAGAGAAATTGATACTGAATATACATGTAAAATACATGTGAAATGAATAATTTAAGAATAAAGAAAGTTTGTTCAATGAATGCAATGAATAAATTAGTTGAATATATTTATAAGGTAATACTTAATTAGAATTACATCGAATATGATGTGTAAAAAAGAAAAATAGAGAATAAATGATGATAAAAATCAAATAAGTAAAATGATAATAATAAATAGATAAAAATGTATTATATATATTGAAATTTTAACTCAGTAGAATTAAAAACCAAACTTTTTTTTATAATAAAATTGGTTAAAAAATATACATATATATAAAAATTAAGAAATAATAATAATAAATAGAATCAAAAAAGGGAAATAAAAACATAATTTGAATAAGTAGGTAAAAATAAAAACAAATGGGAATGAGTCATTTGGAAATTTATATGGAGGAATTTAAAATTTTAATCTGTATATTTGATTCAATTTACTTTATTTTTATTTTAGGGTGAGAATTTTCAGCTAAATTTAATTGAATTTATTTGATCTAGTATAATTTATTTGCTTTAGTTACCCATTGATAAATAATGTACTAAATAGACATATCGCTATGAGATCCTCAAGGATGAAAATACTAAATATTTACTTTTCACATATGTCTCTTTTTCAACCATGAAAACGATTTTACTGCTTTTTGACCTGAGTAGTTTTCAGAAGCTGATATTTTTCTCGGTAAATCCTCCAAAGGAATGTATCGCGAACAACAATCCTATTTTCATTCTTCAATTCCAGGATAGTGGATTTCCTAGCTGCGTCGGCAAATGAACTTAAATGTCTCATTATAGACTAGCAGGAAGAACTGGGAGAACTGATTCTATGTTGGTTTGTAACAGCAGTGCAGCCTGAATGTCGGTGTGCTACATGTATTGGGGAAATTTACCCATGAATGATGCTGGAATGACACCTGGAGGTTGCTTTGATCTATATGAGATTATATTTTCCCAGAGTCAGGAAGTCAATGCTTAATGGTATCCATTTAGTATTCTTATTCATGTGTCATCCGCATCTCAGAAGCGGGACCTACAGGTGGATGGTGGAAGCGTTATTAATGTCTCCTCACTCATGACACGAATGGTTTATGTAGTTATAGTCGAATTGGCGATTTTGAATTAGAATGGGCTTTTTTTACTACAGAATTCATAAGCCCATTTATTCAATTATGCATCGCATATGCTTCATATATATATATAATCAAACGAAAACCTAGATACTTCAAAAAGGGTTGGTGTTAATTGATTTATTTCTCGCAGTATAATAACAGGCAGGTTTTCAAATTACTTTGGAATTCTATATATTTTTTTCAAATATTTACCGAAACTTGTTTAATAACTACTAGAGGTGACCCTGCAATTCATAGTTCAGATAGATTCTGGTAATTCAAAGGACACGCTGTTCCTTATTTATGTTTAGCTAAATGTTCAATCATGTTCAAGGAGAACTGCTCAATAACATTTTTGTATGAGAGATCATGAACCTCTTTGTATATACATCCCATTCATCAGGACGTGAAACAGCGTTCGCTTATCCAATGGTGCATATTTCTCAATATAAATTCATTATTACTTTATTTTAGTTATAACAAGTGATTGGCTTCTTTCTAAAAGCCTAACACTAATTTCTATACGACGATAAAAGTCAATTCAATTTGCACCTAGGTCATTAATCAAATTAATTTGTTTATTCCTTCATTCAAATTAACTAAAAGCTCAAAGACGCAGATATAACAAATTGATATTAATTGTTCCTCGTTGATGATTTATGTGTTGATAATGATATTTCTCAATTAGTAATGTCGCAAAAGAGACCTATATATATATATATATATATATATGTGTGTGTGTGTGTGTGTGTGTGTGTGTGTGTGTGTGTGTGTGTGTGTGTGTGTGTGTGTGTGTGTGTATATATATATAAATGCAGACAAACTGGGAGAGATCAATACCCTATACGATCTACAGTATAGGCCTATATCATTCGCCCAACAGCATACCTAGATCATTTTGATCAATTTCATCACCAAAGAAATGGTTTTCTATAAGTCAATGACCAAGTTCATAGTCGAATAATTTGATAACCCATCGACTTTTCATGACGGACACCTTCAACAACAAGTGCTAATCAACTTAAGTGTTAATTAGAGTCCTCTTCAGTGATGCAAATGCGTAGCGCTAAAGGTGGTTTGTTCGCGTCAACCCACAAACATGTACTTTGTATTGATATGGGCTTAGCTAGTTCTTGAGGTATGTTCCGCATATTTCTCTATGCCTTACCTGTGGTTATTGCTATGCAATTATCATATGGCAAACATTTTGGTATGCAACACCTTGTTCCTCAGGAAATCTAAGAACAGTACAACGGTGCTTATATTGATTGGGGGAGGACGGCATATATTGACATAGTGATTACCTAGGTTTCGTGGTATGTGGTTCTGTTTTGTACCACATAAAGTCAGGATCCCGCTTATCATGATGATCCTTTCCCCACATCTTAAATGGAGTTATAGGCCACACAATGAAATAGGAAACAATCTCCCCTGATAGCTAATATGTGGCATTGACATGATGGTACCTCATATGATATCGAAGGAAGCAAAACGTGCGAAGAAGAATAAAGGCCCGCGACGAAGTTGTCATTTAGAATTTTACCAGTTCTCACCTCTCATGACAACACCGTAAAATAAAGAGTGCCTTATGAATATTATAGGCAGCTGTCAAAACCGCTGCCATGAGAAGGGCTCTTTCTAGGTGATAGCTGACAGAGAGACAGCCAAGCCATAATAGAGTTCTTCACTCTTTCGTCTCACTGGTTGCTATGACGGATGTGCGTGTCGAGTGTATATTCCTGAACATATTCATGTTCCTTTACATAAATACATATCTCAACAAACATAAGGGTATACGTCGGCCTCCATCAATTTCCCGTTACTCTTTTGAAGTGGAGCTCCGTTATTTGAGTTGGATTTTAGGACTGTGGGCGTCCTATATGTATAGGCTTTCCAGAATACGTAAGTGGGTGCAGCACATGGAAGGGATATCCTTACAAGCGGGCCATGTGGGCAAGTTACAATCTCTAATCTTACATAACAGGACATTAGGATACCATCGCATCTTAATACCTTTATGTAACTGTTGAATATAGGGTCATCTGAACATCCGGTGTATATATATAGAGTAGCAAATATCCGGTTACTTGTATTTTGGGCCGAAAAATTAAATCTTTGATTTCCGTGTTAATTCTTAGAGATGGTGATTTTTTATCAAATCAGATGGAACTACATCTTGCCATCCATTTTTTTTTAAACACGTGCCATTGCCAATACATGCGTGTGAGGGGTCTCATGATTCGTGGCGCTTTGTGGGCGCATGGGCTGGACACCTAGGTGTGAGGCTAACAATCGATGGACTCCTCTGAGACGGCCTTTGATACATCTCACGTTACGGGAGAGATACCCTTTTTGTCGCCCACCTCATTAGGAGCCCCACCTAGCCTGTGGCTACCCACCCAATATGTGAACTATGTGGGGAATGTGATAACGGGATAAAGATACCTACCCAACTACACCCGTGCCCATCATTCATCTTACACGTAAGGATACGAGCGCTGAGAAAAACGTTGACCACAGAGGGATATTTTGTAGACATAGAACATGAGTTTTAACAACAGGGCCATTGCTTGAAGGGTGATACTGAAGAGCAAGAAATAGTTATTAGGGTGTAATTCATAGCAATTCCCTTTAACGGAATGCCTTTTGTACATTCATTTGAGGCATGAAACCTAATAATACCTCAATGGGCTAATGACATTCTCATATTCGTATTCTCTCTTCTATTTCGCGCCACATTGAACTTTCAATTATTGTGCTAAGCTAAGTTTTATAATACAATTACAAGGAGATTTAACAGCTGAATATGGAACTGCTTGATAGTCGGGTATTAAGGAAATGATTATGCAACCCGATATGGAGACAGATGACTGTAATGATGGTTTATAACTGTCAAGTAGAAGGGTAATCATAATGGTACATTTCTGCGATGAGTAATTATATATAGTTACAGGATATATCATGAAACAAGGTCATAATGCCCTTCTTGCAGTTTTTTTACCTGCATGTGTGTGGGATACTCTTCGCAAATGTAACAAACAAAAATTACACAAAAAAACTACTTGTATACTGATTACTTGCGAGGGTAAATTTCTCTGGATATCAAATGGACGACATGAAAGGTATATAACGCATGGGGAAGTATTTTACGATAATTATATTTTTCAACCAGGGCGCTGAAGGGGCTCTGAATATGTGGGAACATGGTGATTGGATTTCAGCCTTAAGCTTCGTGTAAACCCGCTAGACACAGCAATGAACAACCCACATGATCTTAGACTGGGTACCTTTTTATTCAGCTCAAATTTCATAGTGATGCCTCTCTATTATTTCTCAAGTGCCCCTGTTTGAGTTCTTAATTGCAGGCTCTCAAATCCAGACTGCGATAGAGAGCAGGCTAACTGGGCAGTTCGCTCTATTGACTCGAGGCTCTATCTGAGCAGCTCACAGCGGAGACTATGTTGCAAATAGGCGGAAGACGCCCGAATGGTTCTCGCGTCACGGAAGTGTCCTACATCAAACACCTGCTGGAACGTTTCTTCAACAAGAGCAGCTCGCACACGGAGCCGACTTGCCACGTGCTAATTCACACCTCACGGCTTAAGTGAGAATTCCTGTTGGCCATGTTGACGCGCTGTGCCAATTACTGGCCCACCACCAGGGGTCTCTGTGGCCACATTCGGAGGCCTCCCTTCGGGACGACAATATGTGTTTTTAAGTCTGCTGCATTAAATGGCTACTTTTGAAAAATAGTTCATGAATGTGTTTGTTTGCTCCAATTCGCTAATGGTGCCTCTTCCCTTACATTTGATAATGCAAAGAAAAAGGTATCACTTACTTTGCTTTTGGTATCATTTGAAATTGAGTATAATTTCTCTTAATTCGTTTCTCTTCCTATGATCACTTAGGAAACGGGGCTATAAAATAGCATTCACTAAAATCATACCAATGTTAGGTTGTCCTGGGGGTACACTAACAAGTAGATCAAAAGATCGCTGTGGATGTGTGAATGAGTAGAAATAAGAATGAGTGTGTATAGTTGTATAGTCCTGTATATTGTACGTTATATGTGACTTCACTATGGAAGATCGCCGCTCTGTAGTGCGAATAGTGTTAGTCGTGAAACTGTTACCTGAATAAAAAAAAAAGAAAAAAAAAGAGAAGGCTCTATGTTACTCATGGTGCCAATCACCTTCACAGGGACATTATCATAGGGCATTAAAGGCGCCGCTGGAGTTCTTTGTAGCCTTGTCAACTTTAAAGAATCAAAAAGCCTATCCAGTTCTGCTTCAGCGAACTTATCATTACCTTGTCGGGATACGTTAAACTGTGATTTAATGGACCATTCATACGTTCCCTAACCTTGCTAACCACCTGGTGCTGTACTTTGCCGGGCAACAGGATAGCTCAGCTTAGGACCACCAACGGATAAAGGAGCCGTGGTTCAAGGCTAAGCCATCCCACAATGTATCACTGTTTGACCCTTACTTGCTACGGAGTAAAACCCCATGAACCGAACAACCATCTGCTATATTGGTGCTTTCGCAGACCAACATACACCACCGCAATCTCACCAACCAGCTGCGAACCTGCAGCGAACGGGCCCAAATGGTCCACATTTCATGCGTTGTTAGAGATTATCAACTATAAACAACCACGATTAGATATATATCTATATACTTATAAAAACAGAAAATCCTACATTTCTGCACTCATTTGACGTGATATCCCCAATAATGAGTCACTGGAGGATGTTAGTTACTGGTTATTGTCCTGCCCCTTATATGAAATCCCATAGGTTTAACATTGAGTTTTTATGCTACTACCCAGTAAACACGAGACATAAATCTACGTATCTCATAGGTAGATATATACGTTTCTTTCCTACCAAACGTTGTACAAACGTGAAAGGATTGCGTATATTTTGGAACATAAATTACGTATTTTTCAAACGTGTCTCCAACGTTCTAGATACAAACGTTTTGATTGGATACTACTGGGTGTTCCCGACGTTGAAATATGTAAAACGCTTTCATACATTTACGAACATAAATTACGTTTTTTAAATGTACAAAGATGTAAATTTCCGCTGACGTTATTGTGTCCTCGCTAAGTAAACACATGTACGAACTAGCAATGTAGAATTACGTAATTATTGGGTGATTTTAAATAATTTTTTCATGTGAAAAAAAGTTTACGTGAATTCTACCAAATAGATAAGTATTTTTTTGATTTACATCCCTATAAGGTGCCATACTACCGTTTTTTGTCCCTAATCACCATAACAAAAGAATAATTTTTCTCATAAAAATGATTCATCTAAACTCTTTTTAAGGGGAGTACCATGAAAACCTCCACTTAGACCACAGACGTTAGCAGCTGGAAAGCACCTCACCTGACGAGACCTCAAAGGAAGGTCGAAACCACAGAAAGGGAGAAATTAAATCAAAGAAAAATAAAAAGATTTCTCATGGAAAAACTTTTTGGACACATTTGGCTTGCCATAAAACCAAAAGCGCCCTACACACCAGTCAGTCTACCACCAAGGACAGCACCTACCCAACACCCCCAGACACAGCCCCCCCACCTCTCACACCCCCTCCCCCAATCAACCCCTCACCTGACACACTCACAGGGGAGGCACCTAGACCAGACAAACGCAGTGTGAAACACACACCGCCGGTGTAATTAAGGACAGAAGGGCCTTTCAAACATGAGAACCAATGAAAACCCGACCCTCACAAAGGGCGGGAAAGACCACTGGTATATAAACCAGCTAAGGACAGCCTTTCTTCACTGTGGTCGTGAGCTACCCCTGCAGCCGTCTATTTGCACTAGCTTACATCCCTATAAGGTATTTGTGTTTACTGGGTAGTGGCATACGGAATTATAATCACTTGGCCTATGAATTGACCAATCAGTGACCAGAACGTGAGATACCATAAAAAAAAGTCAAGTTTGTATTCCTAAAGGGCCCATTCGAATGTTCTAGAGCATGATACGGAATATCATGAGTAACGTATGCAACCATCCCCATCTCAAACCCAATTGAGATATTAAAAATATGTATACACTCAAAGAACTATACGACCCAATCAACAATGAGAATTCAGGATTGGCAAAGCTGTACGCAGGCTGATCCTAAGTTTTGGGGTTGTTATTTTAAGTTTATTGCCAGGACGTATTATGTCAAATACTGCTGGCTGCTTCAACATAAAATCCATAATAATGCACGTTTGTCTTCTCTCATTAGCTAAGGCTAGCAGTTCGGTGTGGCAGTTGATATGATGATCCTGTGTACATGTCTGTTGGTGATACCTGTCTTCCTCTCAGAGCAACATTGGCGAGGATGACGTCAGAATACTGACCTATTTATAAGTCTCCTCAGCAACATAGATTGTTGATATGTTTAGCAACGTCGGAGAAGAGGTTTGACAATTAATTGATTAATTTATGTTTAATAACAAACTGAGGCTATTGACACATTTTTAAACATTGATATTTGAATAATTGCAGTGAAAACATCACGAACTATATCCTCTTCTAGAACAGACAAAACAAATACCACACAAAATTTGCTCTAAAGTATCGAGGTGTGAATTGCGAGTCACTCAGTCAACAGAGAGAACAAAATGTTTACAAATAGATAACCTCATTTTGGTGAGTGCATATATTTCCTAATATCTTAAAATCGTTGAGACATGGTGCGTTAAAATCAAAACCGGAATTATCTCATCATTGGTCGCCGCATGTCACGCATGAGGATACACGATATTGCATACAGTGAGATATCGATACAATGAGAGTCACTCACTGAAACGACCGATCAACAAATAATATGGGAAATGGAGGCAAGAAAAGTATTGTTTCGGTAAATATAATTCTATATTTTTTAATATATCAAATGAATATCGTCGAGACGGGGCAGGATAAAATCAAAACCTGATTCATTTTAATATTGTCTGCCGCATGTCAGTCATGGAGTTTTGGGTTTAGATTCACTAGGCTACACCTCGTGAAATCACCATGCCAAACTCCATTCCATAGCATACGACGGCCAAGATTAAAACTCACCCAGATTTAAGATTTAAGTATTATCTAAGAGAATGGTGCTCTGCTGGAGGCTTATAAATACATATCATGACATCTTTTGAACTTGTCATAATTCGTTAGCATTCTATAAACAACTCGTTGCTATAAAGAAATAGTTGTCCTTCCCCTCTGTAGACACGCTGATTGTATGTAGACATACTAGGCTACTTAAGATAATCCCTGTCTTCATTGGCCGAATATTAGTTCTCTTGCTCACCTATCCCAAGACGATGCTGACATTAACACTATACTCTTGGGAATTTGAGTTTTAAATGCTTTGGCCTTCAGGAATTTATTTCGTTTACATCAAACCCCAACATATTTCCCTGTATATAGACCACTTTCACGTGACATACACCATGCCCTCCTGACACGGCTTCCCGGAGCAGCGCTAGCTGAGGGTACTGAACTGATGCGCCTCGAGGTGGGGGCCGCCTGCATGCACATGGTAGTGTCCACCTCTCCTGTCTACCCCAGTACCGTGTCCACAACCGTACAGCCTACCTATTCAAAGCATATCTTTGACTATAAGCATTATCAGATTGGTAAAGTAAATAAGGATAAAATACTTTATAATCAGTTACTTATATTTTATAGGCATTTGTTCTGGCAAAGTCAGAGTAGAGGAAGAACGAGGGATGGGATTGAGAAAGGGTAAGACACAGTGTCTGAGACCAGGGGCAGTGGAGGGGATGCTGTATGCAGGGCCAGGAGGAAGGCAGCGATGGATCATACACTCAACAATGAGTACATACTCGTTGCACCCAGGGTGGTTACACGGGCATGTACCCTTAATCAGTCTTGCACTCAAGGAGTGGGTGGGTGATGGTGGTCAAATAGATTGTAGTTGTTAGATTTACCTCAACATATCTAAGCAATTACTCATCATACATATCATACATATCAGAATAAAGTTACTAGGGTATACCTTTTAGCAAAGCACTTTTCTATCCTTTTTTGGAAAATTATTTAGAGTGTCCAGACAACTTTGAAAGCGAGAGCAACTATCATCGTTAGTTTGAGCAAATCAGTAGGTTTATGATTGTGACCTAGTTCTTTCTTAAAATAATATGCGTGCACCTAACTAGGGCAGAGTATGCATACCAACATTGAAAGAGGAATATAGGGAACTCATCTACAGCCTCAACTGAGCTCGGTTCACAGGAAACCAAAGAAGCAATTCTCAGATTGGGATGTGTGCCTCACAGCATAGGTTTCTTGGACCTGATAATCAAATCTGATCAGGAATTGCCAAAATAACACTCTGCCTTTCCCAGCCGAACAAGGAGCAAATGGAGGTATAGCATGTGGACGGGCGCTCAGTTACACTCACCTTGATCATTTACATCCGTTCTCAGATACCACCAGGGGTCGCCCTGGCATGGGCTGGTTGCCGGCAGTGGCGATGCTGATGAAGCCATCCTACATTAGCTGGTGATTGTCAGAAGCGGGAACACTGGCCAGACCCGGCTTGATGACGTCAAAAGAAACACAAACAACGCCTAAAGAGGCAATCCATACGGTTTACGCGGGTAGAAATTAGACCTTGTGTAACTTTGGATACAGTATTGCTTCAATCAAAATGTGGTTTTTGAAGAATCTGTATTGGCCTGTGCTTGATTTCAGATATCGTAGTTTTGGAGGTATGACATTATTTCTAAAATGCAGTTGCGGATATAAAATATTAATATCGACCAATAAATACTTGTTTCTGCACCTTGATAAAAATGAATAAAACAAACATCATTGCCTTAAAACTCTAGGCGAAATAAACTTAGCCTTGAAAAAGGGCCCATTGTGGAGATGAAAAGAGGAATTCTTGGAATCACTGTGGAAATAAAATAGAAAAGGAAGGGGGAAAGGGGAAATGGAGACAAGAGTTTATCAGATAATACTACGAATCTCTAATACTTGGCTTGGTGTATATTAAGGACAACTTTTGATGATAAGCACCGATCTTTATTTGTCTTTTGTTTTTTTGTGGTATGTGGTAGGACATTATTTAACAATGGGTGGAAGTAGAGTTTTCGCCAACTGTAGGCCAATTTCTAGCGGTCGTTTTCATTGTAAGCATATACGGTTAACACCATCAATAGAAGAGCCTATGCCCTGGAAGTGCGGAAGTCCCACCCTGGTCGAACACATTCACCCATTCCCGCACGGCTCAATGGTTCTATGAATTTAGACAAGTCCCCTGCCGCCGGTGCCCTCATCCCCCCTCCCATCCCGCCACTGTTCACGGCCTCCGACTGGCTACTGGCTGAACCATTGATCGGACCGTTCGCGACTGTCGTCTGCTGGTCGGTCAAGTGGCGGGAAATCCACAGAGCAGACGACTTCCATTCGCTATGTCACCGCGCATCTGTCGGCGCGCACCTGACACGAGACGCGGCCTCCCGGTAAGAAGCCACAGCAAGTTCTGCGCATGCGCCCCAATTTGCCCGGCGGGTAATGAGAAACCCTTTGAGGACTTCTTGGGACGTGCTTTATGACTTTGATATATAAAGAACCGAAGGTAGAGTGGCGAAGCGCCACCTCCTGTAGGTGTTCTTTCCTGAGTGCAGCCAATGGCCATTGTTCCCGGGTTTCTCTCCACGGCAGGAAATAATTGCGGGTAATGCTTCCAGGTAACCTGGAGAATTGTCCTGTCGATCACTCTTTCCTTCCATTAGACATGGAAGTGTAAACTACCAAAGTTTCCACCGGACTGTACTTCATACCTACCTGCATCACTACAAATTGTAGGATTCGCAGCATGTCAACATGACCAAGTGGAGAAAGCCAGCAAGGTAGTGCATGTGTCTGCTGGCTAGAACTAGTACGCCACTCCTGTTGAAGCTACAGTTACCTCAATCTAATCAACATTTACCTTGCTTCGGAAACATGTTATCCTTATCAGTAAACACAAATGAAATTGGTATAGGTATTGATCATAAAATCTCCATTAACAGATACAGGTTGCTATCTTTCTGATGCTTTACGTCCATAGTACGGTACAGAAAAATTCTTTATAAAGTGCCTACAATACATTCTACTTCCCGCACGAACCATTATTGGGAAAATGCTGGAAATTGATGCACTTACCGGGCGACAACTCCTGTTTGTTTTTGGAAGAGACGTTGTTACTTGGAAATCATAGAAAAAAATGCTTAGAGCCGATGATGTGAGATGTGTAAGGCCTGGCGTCCACCTACCACGATAGAAATTAAGATCTACCGATATGGCACCGATACAAAAAGTCAATATCGGAGACATACCGGGAAGGTGCAAAATCGTAGACATGTGTCTAAACATCCCACTTCAACATGCATCGTAAGGGGTTTTTTTCGGTGCCAAATCTCAGAAACGTGGTCAACTGCCCCGATATTACGTGACTTCCCGACGCGATTTTGATTTTTTAGCGGAAGGTGTATCGCAAACCATATCGCAGCCATATCGTAGTAGGTGGGTGCCGAGCATTAGGACCTCTCCTGTTGCGGTACAAATGGCCCAGTTCCAGTCGGTGCGACCAATGACGTTCTCTGATTAACAGGAGCTGCCTTCATTAAAGGATATCCCCGGCATATAGCTGCCCCATCAAGACCAATCGAAAGATATTAACCCAAATTAGTCGCCACCTTAATGAATTTTCTGTAATTAAAAGGACAGATTAATCCAATGCGATTTACGAATGACATGTCAATTATGAAATCGAGAGGTTGCGACATTTTGACTGTGACACGAAATTCATTATTATTTACACATGCATCAACTGGACCTTACAGAGTTCAACGACCACTAACAGATATCCCCTATAGTTGTCCTACGACTGTTTGAAAGAATCAGAGGGATACCTGCCTGCGATACCAAGGCCTGTGGAAAATGGACGTTCACGAGACGCTGGAACAAGCTCCGACATGTAAAAATAATGCCATATTGAAATGGGAGAAACGATCATGCATACTAAACAGAGTCACGCGTGCCTACTTCCACCCTGTGTAAGTTCCGACCATCTTAAAAAGAGAACAAATGTAGACGGACATTTCTTCTTCATTTTAATTATAATTTCTGTCGTTAGCCAAATAGAAAAAGCAGCAACATCCAATCCTCCCCTCGTTAACCCTCCTCTCAATAGGCGCCTCTGCAATGAGTGGCAACTTGCACGAGGTCTAAAAACTAACCTAGTCGTATTAATAACCCAATGTCATAACCTTGTAGTCTATCAACATCTTGGATGGGTTTGTCCCTGGAATGAGCGAGAGTTTTTAATGAAGATTTTGATTGAATATCTTCTTACTTTTCCTTTTGAGGATTTCTTTTGATGTAGCCCAAACGTCTAAAAACGCCTCTCAAAGCTGTCAGCTGGTTAATCAACAATTTTATTCATAGGCCAAATAAGGCAAGGTATGTGTGGCATATGTTCAAAAATATGTGAGTGTTCTTTACCTTGCGATATAGAGCTATGCTGATCTTTACTGACAGTACTATTATTATTGAAACAATGTTGGATGACTTATTGGACAAAGTGAGAAGGTGCACAGTAAATAACGTGGGTTTGCTCCCACTTGCTCTGCTGGTGCAATTCTTCCTTAGCTGATGAAATCAATTCCAGAAGGTCACCGTTCTGCGTTAAAAAAAATGTATCTCAGCCAACTTGTCTTTTTTTTAAATTTATTACTTTAGTATCTTTTACCTATTAAATAAAAACTTATGGCTGCCTTTTTCGTTAGACAATAACTCTGTTCTGCAAACTTAAACAACCTTCGACTAACATTCTTGAATATCTTCTTAGTGGTATTAAACTAAGACAGCTATCTGACCCAGGTTACAGTAGTGCTCGCAGTAGTCACTTAGAGTATTTTCCCATGCTAAACCTCAAGCTTGGAGAGTCCTTATGCTTAGATCGAGTAGAAAACCACATGCGTTTTGTTTTCTTAATATTGACAGTCCGTCTGAATCACTCCATTCAGACAACCTTGACAAATCTCGGTGAAGCTTATCAATATGAATGAACAAGTCAGCTGAATTAATTTAAGCAAGCAAGTCATCTATATATTAGATGTATTTAACTCCTTTAGACTGGCCCCTAGATCATTTATTAATATAACAATCAACAGAGGACCCAACACTGACCCTTGTGTGACGCCAAAGTTCATGCTAGTAAATCCTGACAAATTTTGATTTATAAATACAATCTGTAGCCTATTTGATAAAGAACTATGTAACAAGTTTATGATATTTCCTGTTAAATTCAACAGTTTAGAAATTCTAAAAGTAATATCTTGTAGTGAACACAAACGAAAACCTATTTAAAAGCTACATAGCGAACCGCAAAAAATACGACCTCTATTCCTAGATTCATATAAGATTTTGTAAATTAAAAAAAGGTATCTGCCATACCCTGATTTCCAATGCGTTATTGTTAATATCAATTGTGAAATTCCTGCTCTGAATTGTATTGTATTTCTTGTCAAGAAGTACAATAAAGCATGTCTATCAAAATGACCCATAACCACAGAACAAAGTAATAACATTTGCGGTACAAAAGACAATTTGTTACCTTGTGTATGGCGTGGCTTGGAATTGGATGATTGATACGCATTTAATATCGGTAACATGATGATTTATTATTTGCCGGCATGTTTTTGTTATGCTACGAGCTTGGCAGCTGCCATGCCGTAAAATAGCAATCACACGTCCACCCCCACAAACACACCATTTCTTAGGGCTCGTAAATAAAATCATCAAGGCCTAGGGAAAGAGAAAACCTAGAAACTGATGTTTTATTTATCATACCTGGTAACAGGGCTGTAAAGTGGCAGGAGAGGCACAAGGCTGAGTATCAAGGCCAAGCGTAAGACATGGAGATCCAATGCAGAGTCCTACTCGCTATAGACTTTCCTTTGATAACTTATGTTTGGAATGCTGAATAATATATACAACATTACCATGACTTTTATCTGCATGGTCCTATTCTCCGCGTTATGCATGATGAAATAATGGACTCAAGATACAACATTTTGTTGAAAATGAACGGGATAGAACAAAGGGAGAATGCGAAGTCAAATTATCAGTAGACAGGCCTGGGACATAAGAAGCATTAAAAACTCAGCTTTATAAATGCAGGAAACCAGTTGACGAATAAGCTTCTTTGGCAACTACCACTGCACGAAAACCACCATTTTACATATATATATGCCATCGCGATAACGCACATATTGGCTGAATATAGACTTGTTTTCATTTGTATACACCTCTTATCCGCGTCTACGTTTTGGGCGTCTACGAGGTAGTTTCCATATGTAGACGCGCGCGACTTGGCTGTCTTTCACGCCTGGCGTATCCAAGATAAAACATGTTCTGCGCAATATATATACGCCAGGCGTGTGTGTATGTGTATGTGTACTGAAAATCAAAAAAGTCCGCTACCTCTACCATGCCCGTTGTTGTTTTTAGACATGCCGCCAGCCAGCCTCAGTGAGAAGCCCCCCGCTGCCCGCTGCCCACCGCCCGCCGCCAGCCGCGTTTGTACAGGTTGACTCAGTGGGAAACCCTCCCCCACCCCCCACCGCCCGCCGCTGCCCGTCGCTGCCCGCCGCGAGGTGTTATGCGTTCCCTGCAGTGTGTGTAGACGGATTAGCGGCCGCTCGGCTGCCACTTCAAAGTGGCATCGGCAGCTCGGCAGTGCGGGGGTGGGGGCGGCAGGGGGCAGCGGGGGAGGGGTTGTGAGGCTGAGGTAAGATGATTTCAGTAGTTGACTTGGAGTTTGGACAGGGCTCTTATATAGTGGGCTTGGACTCAACATACCTAGAAATGGTGTTTTAAAGTCAAATCTATAAAAAAGGGTAAAAAAGACACCATAATGCAGCGTTTATTATGCGTAAATAATCAATTTATACTCAATCAGGTTTTATAAAGTTTTTATAAAATAAATTGGTAATATAAGATTGTATTTTTCATATAATACAGACTTGGATGGTTAATGGAAAATGAAATATGCTACCAGTAGTGTCCCCAAGCTGCAAAGATCGGAACTATTGGACGGTGGTGTATATACAACGGAATCAGGCGTATATATGACGTATATGAGACCGCACCATGGACATGTATATACGCCACTAGATAAGGCGTCTACGAGACGTCTAATAGGTCGAACTTCTAGACGCAAAATCCTACTGTTAGACGCGTTTCGAATACATATGTAAAGTGGTAAGTTTCGTGCAGTGTACAGGACAATCCCTATGGTGATGCTGTCAAATGCTACGTAAAGGAATATAAATGTTAGTATTGGATGCCAATTGAAATAAAATGATACTGGACAATAAGATCTAAAATGATACAAACTGATGGCACGGATAACATAATCCACCAATTAGTAAAGGCTATGGAGGATATAACATGTGGCATGCAATACATCTCTAGTGTTGCACAAAACTACAATGGACTATTTTAAAAGATGGATAATAAATGCCACAAACGATGGTTATGTGAACAAGCGGCTCTCTAAACCACTCGAGGTTGACGCTGTTCACAAACCATCCTTTTTTTTCTTCTTTTTTTTATTCAGGTAAACATAACAACATTCACCCAATAGGGCGTTTTTACATGTCGTCTGTGAAAAGGATAACATTATACAGCACATTACACTATCATAGTCAGTGAAAAGTAAGTAGTAGTAGAAGAGAGTGACACAAAACAGGACAATACTAGATAACAACTTTACAAATAGAAGAGAGACATATAGTATGTACAATTTACCGGCCAAGGGTTCGTCAAAAATAATAAGTGAAATTAGATTATTTTTGCTATGTTATTGCCAAAAGTTTGTGTTCCTTAGTAGGTGTGTCTTTGCGAAGATCTTATAATATGAGGTGTCGTTCGTTTTTTGGAAGTTGGGCGGTATCCTTCATTATCTATGTATTCCCTTTATACAAGCACGTTAGATAAGTGCGGACTGAATACATTCAACCTCCAGCTGTCACACATTCAAATGAAATCCTGTGAATATTCGATTGGTAACGGTAAATGTAATCTGATAAAACTATGTCCCTGTAATAGGAATTATCTGTATTCGAACACCTGACCTTGTACGTTTACAGGGAGGTGTTTACACCGATTTGTAAACGTCCGTTGATACGTTTGAGGATTCATATCCGTTACAACGTATATATTGTTACTATGTCCCTCAAAAACGTACAAATATATTTACCTCATTTAGAATTCATGAGCCATTTTTTATTCATTTTCGGCAGAGAAGGGTCAACGTGAAACATAGCTTTCGCCTACCGGTTTCCCTGCTGCTTTTCCCTTTTTGTGGTTTTATTCAATAAATCTTTTGGGACAATAGTATTCGCCTATTGGCGGTCTTCCATACATAAGTCATGGGACTGTACGTAACAACACAACCAGACAATACACAGTCATCTATACAAACAAAAAATCTATTAATCCACCTGCTATGTATTTAATGATATTCTGATCATAGTCATCATAATCATCGGTCAACGTTTGACTAAATGTTCATTGTTGATCTTATGAACAGTTAATGAAGAGCAGTAATTCTTGTTTGATTTCACATTTCAGCCTCGGTTTCACAGGAACTACAGGTGTTGCTAAGTGAGAACTTCAAGGCAACGTCATAGTCACATCGATGTTTTTACATTTTTGCAGGTTTTGACATCGCAGCGATTGCTATGAAATCGTAATAAAGGTGAGTGCAACGATTCAGAGAAAACGTGGTTACTGAGCCCGAAGGGATGGTCGTTCGCGGTCTTTTGATGCCATAAATACGTCCCGACACCGCAGGCGGAGGGACGTATTTATGGCATCAAAAGGCAGAGAATGGCATCCCTACAGGCTCAGTCACTACGTTTTCTTAATGTTACATGCCTAGATAAAAAAAAACGCCATTTTATCACATATACTAATTGACCTGATGGTCATAGTGCGCCCGAATATTCACTATGGGCGCAGTGTGCCCGAACATTATTTATACTGCACCCCTAGCAGCGGGTAGTATTTCATAGACGTCCGGCCATAGGTATGTAATAATATATTTATATGATTTTAATACTAGGCACCGGAATATGATTGGAGGTGTATTTTTCATTTCGATATATTTCTAATTTACATACCACTAAGTTGTTATTAATGACGTCGGCCATTTTGTAAAATTGATGTCATCCCATTCGTTGACACCGTAAAACGTACCGTGGAATTCTGCACAGTTGTGCAGTAAGTTTTAGGTAGCAGCGTGTATTAATTACATCATATAAGGCAGTAGGTATATAGGGGGGTTTGATTCTGGTTTATGAACTCTTCAGACCTGCTGGTAGCGATGGGTAAAGTCATGTATGATGGGCACTATTGTTGGCGTGGGTGACTAATAGGTAAGTGACCATGCGCGCATATACATATGGGAATGCTGGAGCTAGTAAAAAACATTTTAATGTAGATTCTTATATATACTGTAAAAGATTTCCCGTAGATTTTATGGTTTTTCTCTGGCAACTGGGGTGCTAGGTAAATACTATAAATTTTATAGGTGACTGTAATATATTTCTGACTGTAAATCTAAACCGTAATAAACTATAGTTTGAAAACTGTTCAAACCTGTAAATACGAAGGTAGGAAGCTGTCTAAATATACAATATAAATGACAGATCAATATACATTTACCATAAATCTTGTTAATGGGGATCTCTAAAACAGTTTTATATAGAAGGTATTTCATATATGAATACAATATTAAATACTTTTTGTTGACTAATATATCATGCATTCCCTAGTAGAATCTTACGGAACAAAGGCTGCATTTGATAGAATAAGATGAAGTCAATGCTATGTATGTTTTAGAAATGTCATATGAAAGTGGTGCTTGATCCTCTGAATAATATTAATGTCATTAAACATTGATAATGATAGTGACCTGAATGGCAGAAACCCTGCAAGAGATAAATGAATATATATTACACATTTTGATGAAGTTGACTTCTAGATTTTATTGTCTACTCTAATTGGTTGCTGATATTGAAGGTTTTCTAAATGTATCTAATGTATCCATATTTACAGTTTCGTACTGTACATTAACTGTAGATTGGATGGTTTATAGTACTGTATATGTTTGCAGTTGAATACCGCTTAGTGATACCAAATATACAGTATGGAACTGTAGATAAAATTACAGTGAGAGTTTGCAATAAAGAACCTAAAAAAATGAGGCATCTTATATATAGTCTTGCATCGTTTGCCTTTTAAGAGTGCTGAGTCTATAATATCATATATATATATTATTATATAACCATGAATATATAAATATAAATCAATAACCAATACTACACTCACAATTATTCACTGCGGCATCTGTCTTGTTGTTTGGCGTCACACCAACTCTTCCAGGTTACTGGTTACTGATGCGGTAACCGGTGGTTACTTGGTGACGCACACCTTAGCTTACCTGTATTTCTAGATGTTTAGGCTGGGGAAGGTCCCAATGTAATTTATATCAATAAACCCTGTTTGTAATATTTTTCCCGCACTCACGCCTTCGTCTCAATTATTATCAATATCGTAATCATCAATCACTTATCAATAACTTATTGGTTTCATAATATATATATATATATATATATATATATATATATATATATATATATATATATATATATATATATATATATATACTTTTAAAAAGTAAACTAAGCAAGTCTACTTCAATTTTGAGCGAACCGAATCACATCATGATGTGCATACAATAGGACTGTTCAAAGTGTGTGGGAAGACACTTAATATGTGTGTGAAGTGAGCATGAGGACACCTGGTATATTTCCGCCTATAAACTACTGATGTTTACATAAGTGTAAAGTATATGTCCATATACACATGAATGCATATGCCAAGGGTACCAGGAAGGTAGACAACAGGCCCGTCTCGTCTCTGTGCAAACAATAGACCTGCATATCAGTGTACAGTGCCACCGGGTGTGGATTACCTATACGGACATAGCTCTGCGCGCATTTAATACGCCATATGCCTAGAGCAGGCACGCTATGACGCCGAGCAACTCGCTCCCTGAGCATCTGAGCCGCCTCATCCACCAGCGACGCCCTTAGCGCCACTTAACGGCACCGCGCAACGCCTGGCAGCGCCCTCTGTCGGTGCTACCAGCAGAGCGGAGGGAGCGCGGCGAGGTGGGCGGTAGTGGGCTCACAGCCGACGAGCGAACGGTCCGCGCACAGCACCTTCTGCCCGGATAACCGCCAGGTGTGGATAAGTAATCGACGGGTGGACGAACCAAAGGTAAGGTCCTGTTTGTTTAATGAGTTGTGGTTTATATCTATACAACAGAGCGCTGTGTTTAACGGCTGTTTCAGTTTGGGGAACGTGGAAAGAGTGGTTGAATAAGACCCGCGTAAACACGGCTGAAACCACTTGTAGTACGCGGTCAGTAGTTTTGGACATTTATCCAGTATATCAAAAGAACTTTTCGTTGTTTTCATACAGGGACTTGTCTGTTGACATACCCCTGGACGCATAAGCTTATTCTTTGATCTGAAACCATTTCAGCATTGATATCTATACGCACAAATGACGATTGCGAAGAAATTAATATTATTATTTAAAGCAAAAGTCCATATTATTTACGGTCTATGATTTGGTGAGCGAGTATCAAGATGTTGTAGCAATTCCATCGAAATATACGCCACACAGGGAGTTTCCACCTTCTGCCATACTGCCCGCACCGCAGATTGAAATTCGCAGTTTGCACCTCTGTCATGTATCGATAGTCATGCGGTTTAAAGCGCAACAACAGTCACTATGGACTGTGAGCAGTTCCTGTACAAACTCCGTGAGCTGCTCAAGATGAGGGTAGGCAGAGGACGGACACTACTGCCATAGAGTGCCCATCTCATGGTTCTCAGTAGTTAGCTTCTAAATGACAGGGGGAGAGGCTGTGGTCGTTCCTCCGGCACTGCGCCCAGTATAGTTGTTGGCCCGAGGTTTATTAGCAGGTTTCCCCGGGGGTACTACCTCTAGGCCTGAACTGCGCAGAGCCACACGACGTGGTAGTTCTCTAGCGTGAATACCTTATTGTCCTGGGCTCTTCAGCTTCCGAATAACAGCAACAACTGTATGTTAGATGTTAGAAGAGATTCTCTTATAGAATAAACGAAGTAAATGTATAGGAAGTAAATGGTTTTCATATTGTTCTGTTCCACTTTCATACAGATATGTAGTATATCACCGGGGCAACAGCCTAGGCTATATTGCAAGCAGGAAATGGCAGTATGAGAGAATTCGTCGGGCGTATATATATTTACCATGTCATTCAGATTTGAAAACCATGATAAATCCCACAGACGCAATAAACTGATGCTATTTTTTTTTTAAATGATACATGCACAGTTTTATATTTGATAAGGGCATTGTAACGAATAGGCCTACACTATTATAAATGCTAATGGCAATAAAGCGGCACGGACCACACACAATCAGTGAGAATAAGCACGCGCTCCCTTTGTGATAGAAGCAACTTTGATAAAAGGTCAGGTCAGAGTAGGAGATAGGACTGCTACAAACAGGCTTGTACTTGGTATCAGATAATACAATCATGGAGTATGGTTCGTCGCTCAGACGGAGCGCCTGCCCCTGACGACGCCTGCGCCCGCCGCAGCACGGCGCTGGCTGGCCGCCCGACGCCCGACACCCAATGCCCCACGCACCATGGCACCATAACAGCTAAAAATAGAGTTTGCTTATTTAGGAAGCCAAACTTTTCTCAAAGCAGTGAGTTGGATTTTAATTACCTACTGACATGACCAACAGTCCCGTCAGTGAAGCCCCTTCAGCAGGACCAACAGGGAAAATACGAGGGTCATTGAGATTTGAACATGGGGACAAGTACTCTGATTAGATATTCGATATTCAAAGTAGCCATGGAAATAGCATATTGGATAGGAGTCAGGAGAAACTGGAAGTAGACCCTTATAACATGCGCACAGTGGTCGGTGCTATTATCCCATCAACACGGACATATGGTATTGTCGACTGAATAAGAGCAAAGGGCCTTGTTGGACAGGCATGGTAGGAGAGTGTCCACTTACCTCCTGAAGCACCTGTGTTGCGACCTCTTCAAATGCGATAACAGAACAGCAGGACCAGGGACTAGTTCTCATAATAAGTCATCTTTTTCTTTCTTTTTTCCTTTTGCCACTGAGGTTCAGACGGATGTTTGTGTCCTGATGGCAAATGCCTGTTCTGATATAATTCCGGGTGCTGATGATTGAATTATGAAGGACTAAAATGCGAGCAAATATCATTAGCCTTGAAATATATGGGCATTGCAATGGTCTGCTGACTACCGTCAGATGAGCTGGGGGAAATTCAATTTGGAGAAAATGATTTTTGTGGGACTATATAGCATTACTGTTCATATATCAAATCATTGCGGAATAGAGCACAATAAAACTTTTCTGTCGTATATATATATATAGAGATCTATCTGTATGCTGCTCCTGGGTTGTAAATGTAACGCACTATTTTGGGTTGTGGATGTAGACAAACCAACTCTTTCCAGGATATTCGTAATTGGTTCATGTGCTATCAAATGCTTGGGGATAGGAACGGTGTCATACCTATACAGGAAACTATCCAATGGCATTAGGGCTAACTGGAAGAGTTGGCGGTAATGCGCTACAGAAGGCGGTTGTTATGGACTCCGACTCACATGGTTCCGGTCACGTGGTTCCAGTCACCTGTCTGCGTCCACTTCAACCACTGCACGAGATCCACCATTTTACATATATATGCGCCCGGCGTATATAGGTATGCTTTTGCGTGTACAAGTTGCCCTTTTTTTACAGTCGTGTATATGCCTCATCTATAGACATATACAAGCGTTCACGTTGCAGTCATATATACGTCATAAATATGCAATAATTCCGATCTCTACAACTAGGGGGCACCACCGTTTTTTATTTCATTTGCCATTAGTCATTAAGTCCTATGTATATCGAAAATCCAATGTTATATTATAAATTTTGATTATACAGACCTTCTAAATCCCTATTTATTATCTCCTCATTATATACATGTAATAAACCCAGCCTTAATTGGTTTTTTAAACGTTTTTTTAATAGATTTTAGTTTCAAACACCACTCTTCTGTAGAGTCATGGTGGTAAGCCTTTATAAGCCTTTAAGAAGTTGAGACTATAGACATTGAAGACCAGACTGCCGCCGCCTAACCCCCACCTAGCCCCCACCTAACCCCCGCCTAACCAGTGGTCTCAGGGTTTTGCACTGAGACCATCTATACCTCTACCAACACAAACGGGCACATTCCCACCTTCAGTGCTTGGGGTGAGGGTCAGGGTCAGAATCGGTGAGGGCGGCTGTGAGGGCAGTTGCGAGGGTGGCTGTGAGGGAGGCGGCCGCATTCACACGTGTGTAGGCAGAGGACTTCCCACTGGGACCACCTATACCTCTACCAACACCAGGGTGCAGGCAGGAGGGGGAGGGAGACCGGGTGGTGAACCTTTTTTTTAATTTTCTATCGGTACACATATACGCCCGGCGTATATATATATCGCACAGAGGATATTTCCTCTCGTATACGCCTGGTGTGAAATACAGCCAAGACGCGTCCATATATAAGAGGAAACAGTCTTGTATACGCCTCATATGCTGACATTAAATATGGGCGTATATACAGGAAAACAAGTCAATATTCAGCCGATAAATGCACTTCCGCGATGGCGTATATATGAATAAAATGTTGGTTTTCGCGCAGTGAACCCTGGGACGCCAACCTAAGGGAACCACCCCCTACCCTACAAAACTCTTCAATCTCATCTCCTAAATTTTCTCCTACTTCGTAGGGCATTCTCTATACCTCGTGACATCTCTCTCATATTCTAATTATATTTTATATTATATGGACTTATAAAACTTATCACGTACTTCAAGTCTAACTCAATAAATGTTATAGCCATACTGAGCATCTGTGTTAGTCATTAGGATTTTATCAAGATATGACCAAGACTATCTGAATTAGATATGAAAAGAAAGAGCTAGTTCTATACTTGAATTATTGTGTGATCATGATACTCCGAAAGGGTAACGGTGCTTCCCTGCCTTTAATGTAAATACAGAGTTGAATTATTTCATTTTTGATACAAACTTCCGTAGAATTCCCAGGAAACTGACTGCTGTTATTATAAATCACTACATTTTATGAGCAAATACGAAAATACACATTTAAAACGGAGACTCATAGACAGCAACTTCATCGTTCAAGCAATCTTAATGGTTTTACGCGTTTTCCGCCGCACTTAAAAGCTGGTGCCGTCACGGGGCAGCGATGCCGTATCTATAAGATCGCGTGTCAGGAGACGGTGGCTGAAATTGATCTTCTGATCTTTACTCTGAGAGTGCGCTCTCTTCTGACGATTAAACCTACCCTAAAATATGATACATGTTGAATATTGAATTTGGATCAATGATCAGGTAATTGGATATCTCTCAACTGCGCCCTTTGTTGGTGGTATGCTAATTTGTATAAAGCGTCAGTATTTTTTATCAATCAGATAATTCTTGTCATCGCTTCAAGGAAATCAGTCATATAATAGATGTGTTTAGACAAAATGGGTTTAATTCATGGAATATTTTATGCATCAGTGAATAAGCATTGTACCAGGAAGAGCCATGTATTTTTTTTTATCCTTTCAGAGGCTTTTTTTGTTCGGCGTTGGATAATGCACTTGTAGCCAAAAGGATAGTCCATTGTTTTTTTGTTTTTGTTTTTTTTATTATTATCAAGAGCAGTTCTGCTCGCAGGCAGATCTTCCACTGTCTTACATATACAGTTGTTCATCGTTCATCGTTGGAGTGAACACATGTTTATACAGTTGGTTTATTGAATTTTGGAAATGATAATGTATTTCTGGGCATAGAGAAAGAATTGACAATTTTGTAAATCTGTTATGAGGATGAATAAGGAAAAGCACTGCTCGAATAAAAAAAAAGAATCTTTTGAGCAGAAACTGTATCATAAAGTACGTGCAGTTGTAATTTTGCCTTACCTGTGCAGATACATAGGAACCAAATATCTATAGTACATATTTAGCAGTTATGTCCTGAAGGGCCAATACAGATGAAGAGACACTATGGGACGAGATCGTGGCGGGAGGGGCGTATGGATACAAATGGGCCAGGGTCAGAGATTCGGCATCTGTATTGGTTCTGAGTGCCATATCCCGTTTGTTATATACACAACGTATTATATTAACGTGTACAGAACGTTCACAATCACGAATTCCGCTGTCGATCCTCTGTTCCGACGTCGCTAAACGTCTGGACGTTTCCATGGTATCATAAATAGGTCATGAATCGGACATCATCCTGGCCTATACATGACTTCAACAGACTCGCTGAATGCAGCCACATGTTGTATCGCTCAATTTAAACCGGCATATATGAACGTGTTACATTTGGATTTATATACTAGAAATCACGAAGTCAAACTCAATGCACTGATCAGGCTCATTTTGAATTATGTTACACACTAAACTAATATACAGATATAATCGAATTGCTAAAGAATTTCAAACTTCAGTTTCTTTTTCCATAATCCTACTGTGATTCCGCACTTTGAATTCAGTTTATCAAAGGAAAACAAAATGACCGCTAATCTCTCCTGTCAGGTTGGGCAGAAAGAGTTCCAGGAGTGCCATACAAAAACATATATGGAATGGTCTTTGTGGCACTGCACAGACAGAACACGTATATAATAAAAAAAATATATATATGAGATCAATATAATATATACGACATATGTGTATTGAGTATTGAAAGGTGCTATCATTACACTACACTGCCTCCGCTTACTTTCTATATAAGTTTGACACGTTCCGCAT
Source organism: Alentia gelatinosa (assembly GCA_950022655.1). NCBI lineage: Eukaryota > Metazoa > Annelida > Polychaeta > Phyllodocida > Polynoidae > Alentia > Alentia gelatinosa. The sequence goes on along the minus strand of OX465583.1, from coordinate 41,893,163 downwards.
GTTCTGAGCGATATACATGTCACCTTTGACTTTTCCCTTGGTCACTGGTAAGGCGCCTAAGGCTCAAAAGAGAGTCCAGCAAAGATGGACATTTATTCCATCAATCTGCGACCAATCAGGATGTTGCATGAAGTAGATGGACACGATGTATTGGCAGTGACCAACCTCTATAGGCCTCCCGCAGAGGGCAAACCAGCTGCCGCGGACACGACATTGGCTACATGTCACATGGTATTACCTCCAGCCAGGGAACGGGCCGCGCTCGCCAAGGTTCATGATCCAGATACGTAAGCAGGCGTTGGAATGTTCCACCCCCAACCCCTCCCGCATTGCTGGACTCCACAGTAGATATGCAGAGCTGAGAGGGAGGGCCGGTGCCAAACGAGCCCAGAACGAGGGAAGGGGAGTTATATTGCTAGCCTACTCACCCATCAGCCTATGGTGGATGACAGTAGGGTGGTGCGGACACGTTAGTGGCGCATGGAGAGTGTGAATTCATGGAAGACCTGCCACTCGACAGAATGAACAAAAGCCTTTAAACCAAAAAATTGCAATAAGGATCATAACGCATACTCAGCGGCATATTGAAAACTGCCAGATTATGTCACCTGACGTAATTTTGCCCACAAAAAATAAGATCTTAATTGAAAAATAAATGATGCATTGTTTTCATCACATTGTTCCGTGCTTTTCATTACTTTCAATTTCTGTATAATATTTTCTTCTACAATGACTAATGCTTTCCAAAGCAGATATCTATGCAGATAAAAGAAGAAGAAGATATCCCATCGGAATAAAAAATACATGCATTTGGCCTCGGAATTTTCAATGGATACCGTCAGGATTCGCAATTCTCCTCCTCATTTTCAGCGTAAGGTGACAAATGTTTCCCAAGGGTTATGGTGAGGTATCCTGATGACACCACATAGACAAATTAAATGACCTCAGGCAGTACCCGATATTTCTGCCCTATAACTATGACCTCTAACCTTAATCCTATCCCTAACATTGACCCTAAGCCCGTGGGAAATGTCCGCGAGGAATATGCAATGAGGGGAAGCCGTGTAGGGGAATTCTCAACGGGAGAATCCTGTGAAGGAGAGGAGTGTATGGGGTGTAACCCTCTTCGTCGCCGGTAGGTCAATCCTGGTCTAGCCCGGCCCGAGTCATTGTTGACATGATGTCTGAATCCACAAGTAAGCGGCAGTGACCCACGTTCCGGTTCTTTCCTTAAGCTTGTGTCTGGTATCATTGAGTCTTCTAAAGCGGGACTGTTTGTCCTCCATATCTAAAGGCGAGGAATCGAAAATAGAGGTGACCAGCTGGGTTAAAATGCCCATTCTGATTGTTTGAATTATTTGGCCAAACTAGAATACAGTTTACATAATTAAGGTCTATTATACTCTATACATAGCAATTGGCCTCAGACCTGTAGTCTTTATCAAGGAACTGGGAGCATAACATAATTGTGGCAGCGAAGATAGATACTCATGACATCTAGAGAGGCCTTCATCCGACTGTCCTGAAAAAAGACTATAAATATTATTCAGGACGTCACTGACAGATAAGCCGTGATGTAATTGCTTAACACGATGGACTATGACTCGGTATCCCTTTAGCACCACCATTGCTTCACTCTTGTTGAATATATACACACAACGCTTATTTCATTAGCCTCTCCCTGGTGCATTCAGTTTATATTTGCCTCCATAATACTCTATAACATTTTGTATACAACTGCATTTTGTATGACTAATATCAGAGAAACATTCACTAATAAAGAGTTCACATTTATCAAAAGGTTTAGTCTCCTCACCCATTAAATTGGATATTCTGATGTTACTGTTGCGGTTCAACAGATTAAAAAAGAAATCTGCAGAAATCATGAGGTTTTCTCTGGTTACTGCTAAATGATCCAGGCAATACTACTTAAACGCAAGTTTGTCGCTCGTTTATAAGTGATAACATCTTATTTGATATCAGTGTTTACGCCAGCCTAAAATAAGTCCAATTCATTCCCTCCAGTAAAGCATTCATAAAAGCTATAATCTAAGAGCAATGATAGGTATGGGCAATCAAATTTCGCAAATGAAGTGGTCGTACAGAATCTTTTATTAATGGTGGGTTTTATACCTTTGATGATAATGACGTTGGTCCTAAGTCGTAAAAGGAGACGAGGATGATATAAATACCACACTGCCTCGGGGTTAAAGTCTGCGAAAAGCCGGAGCAACTACAACATGGTCGCATGATCCCTATATATTTACTAGTCCCGAGAAAGTATCTCCCCCACTTTCGAGTAGTTGACTACATCAAGTGATAGTTCATTACAAATAAGCCTCATTTTGACACAAGTGTCATTCTCCATTAAAAGAAATACAATGTGTAATGAATTATCAATCAATCCATCTTTCAAACCCAGTCTTGTCCCGTTCTTCTGGTTTCAAATATTTGCAGAGAGAGCATCAACACTGGTTACGTGGAATGATTACGCAATGGTACGCTCGTATCTCACTCATTTTGTCGAAATGCGTCGCATCGGCGGCCCTAGTATTACCTCTTTTACAGCCGGCCTATTCCCATGCCTTACCGAGCACGTAACAACAATAAGCCTGGTACCCACTGCTTGCGAAATTGCTCCGACATGACTACAACATGGCTAAGAATAAAAATTCTTGCATCATATCCTTGAAGAATGTTGAAAACTTCAGTTTCGTAGAATGTTAGAGTATGAAACTAAATTACTGCTGTGTTGGAAGGTTGAAAAAGAATTGTGATAGTGCGTTTTGCTACTTTCATTCATGTCAATTAACTTTTCTTTACGTATTGCGACTTATTTCAATGGCTCTTAACGGACTTAGAACGTCTAGAAGAATTTACAATTGAAAAAATAATTATTGACTCCACATTTTTGCTACAGTTTTGTCACGCATTATGCTTTAGGTATACACAGCTCCAAGTTTTAGAACACATTGCCGCGCAGTTGTATTTTTCTGAAAACGTAAACATGCTTAAACGGAAAGACGCCGGGATTTACGTTACTGTGACTGGGGCATTAATGCGATCGCATGGAGGCGGTTAGCATAGGTGAATAAGGCCTGTTAGCGACAGTACAGGCATTTCAAAGTCTATTATTTGGATTCCTGGTTTGAGATAAAAGATTTCTTCAGTGCCAAAAAATGTGTGGCAGAAATTCTGGTTTTGGAGGTGCTTCATAAACAGATTATGTCTAATTGTTCCAGGCACGCTATCTTTGTTTTCTGATGTTATCTTAGTTCAGGTCAATTCGTCGTAAATGTAACTGGTCTCCCGTTTGTGGCGTCACGTTCTGAAGCCGCCCAACCGGAATGCTCTTACTGTGATCGTTGCCCGCTTTGAACCGAGCACAATGACCGGCCACGTCGCTCGATCTTCTCCAGCTTCGCCTCGTTTTATCCCTCAGTGGGCCGCCCGGGTCCAGTTCGTGTTGTTAGATAAATTCAGCTTTTTATGAATACCGCCGGAGGGTCTACTTTTCAGAAATCCATGTAGGAAATATCACAGAAGCCCAAGCCACACTAGACACGCATACTCTCAAATACGGGAATGGTCTATTAGATACTACTTCCTTGCTTATTGTTCTACATTCTCTATTGATTTTCCATCTTACAAGATGGGCGAAGAGGGATGACCTAGGAATGACGGTAGAGCAGAGAAATTGATCCTTGGAGACAGAGATCACACAACAGACTCACATGACGATGCGGGGGTGGTCAATTCAATCTGTTATAAGAAAGGCACAAGCAATTGACGACACAATCAAAGGGCAAAGGCGAGAAAGTTGTTTGGGAACAATTAATTTGCATGAGATATCAATGTTTTGAAGTAGTAAGAGAAAATACAAACAATGCCATAATGGAGACAGATTGTGTTTATGTTTTATATCAAAAAGAAAATCTCAACAGACGATGAAACACAGAAAGGCCCTTCACAGCGCAGAAAAAGGTGGTGTGATTTTAAGGCTCTTGGGGGAAGAACGCAGTCTTTTTCATCGTCCATAACAAAACCAAAAGAACCCCCCTCTGTCTCGTGGATATTGATCAAAAGTAGTCGCCATCGGTTGCTTCTGATTGGTCAGGAATAACCAGGTTAGAGTAGGAGAGTCCCACACGCACGTCGGCCACACTTGTACCCTGATGCAATGTCAGATCCGAGAGGCCCTACTTTTACCCAACTCGACATTGTTACAAAGGACCGCGTTCAGTCCGGTCGGCGGCCGCCCACGGCCCAACGTCTCTGCAGGCAATTGGATTCGCCGGCTATTGAGATTCAATGACCATTGGGCAGAGGTGGACGACTTTTACTTCCCAGAGTCAGACGGTGATCCTATATTGAGTGACCCTGCTTGACCTGACGGTGTGGTGGAACATGCCGACTGCTGCCATTATTACGTGTGCCATGTAACAGGCACGGTGCATGGGTGGCATGGACATATGTCACGCGATATGTGACGCGGAGAGTCAGACGGTTCATTGAGTGCAATGTTTTTATTTATCCTGATATTTGACATGCAGTCTTTTGTGGCAGACCTACCGATTATCACCACCGATTATGACATTTAGCACCGCCGACTAACTACGTGATACTTCTGTCGCAATATTCGTCAGAAACAAAAAAGGCCCCAACAATTCTTTACTTCGACATTTCATAATATTGCACCATCAACCAGTATTTTATACTACTGACAAAATGTCTCCATGTTGAATTAATCGGTGGATGGATGAACTAGAGTGTCTAAAATGTATCAGCAACTACCATGATTTTCATCGGAATAGCTGAATGATTTTGAAAAAGGAGAAAGAGTGGGGACAAGAATTTCTATACCATCATGACATGGCAAATAGCTGACCAGCTTTACTTCGATTCCATTACTTTCTGTATACATTGAAATGACCATATGTTCACTAGGAGCAAATAGTATGTTCATCATTGATGCATGAGTGTGCAAATATGTATGAATAACAATTGAAAGGTTTGGGTTATATTCAGTATATGGATCCTTCTCTGTAACACACTTGCACCCAGTATATGGATCCTTCTCTGTTATACATCTGCCATTTCTTCAACAGCCTGTGTCTAGGCTTCAAATAAATCAAGCACCAGTAGGTCAATCAGGTATTTCGGTCCTGAGTGATAGGTCATGGTCAGTCGGGCACACTTCTAAGGCACTGAGACATTGGCACCTTGCTCCTTTCCCAGTATCACAGTGAGTAGGGCGCATATAGTGAAGGGATAGTGTTTTGAAGTACACTGGAACCTTGTATGTGACCACTCTAACCTTAAGGCAATATACGCAACGTATATAGAGAGTGTAAACACGACCTGACAAGTAGACTTTAATATTCGGCATTTGTGTATATAATCTTGGAATGTGTTTGTACCTTTGTTGGTAAATACGTTATTATAGATATCTCATCTATTCAAACTACATCTACATTTATGCTATTTGTGCGGAGTTTCCATCTGCCGACTATTACCCCATCGATGATCTTCACGCTGCAAAAAGGTCGGTGGTACATAATCGCTGACCTGCACTGCAAAAATGCGATAGACGCTGACCAACCTTTGGTAGCAAAATGCATCAAAATTCGATGAGATGAGTTTATAAATCTAAGTGATACCATGGTTTGATCTGCACTAAAATCCTGATATGCAAAACATTTTCTCATTTTAGTAATATGCATTCCAAATGTTATGGCTTATCAAATATGCACTACCCTAATATTTGAATACGAAGCGACCTCTTTGTAATGAGCTTCCAAAGGCTCCCCTGTCCGATATGCAAACACAAAGTGACCGTCAATTTTCATCAGTGCATGGTCTGTCATCTGTGACAGGATCTCAATCGTCCAATTGTGACTGACACGGACTTTGATAGCATTTACCCCTTCTTATGCAATGAGGGTATGTATGGGTGCTGTAGTGTGATAGCCTAATGGGCTCTATCTATATCCCCTGATCAAAATGCATTATGCAGAATCCGCACAACACGGCCATTATCGGATCTAACCTCTACCTGACACCTACACCTACCGTTCACATACAACCCGCTTCTATACAAAGGTTCATAAAGAGAGGTGATGGTCTCCACATGAATTGTACGTATGAAGATATCTATGTCAGAAATATTAACACTTCTTTCATTCTGAAAGGCTTATTTCCCATACTTTTAAATACAAGATCTGGCGGATGATTTATTGAACATGTCACCAATTCCTCCACGTCCAATGTAGTTGAGATGATTTCCTTATTATTCAAGTTAGATCAGGCATTATTTATGTTTGTATTCCCATTGTTCATACTTGGAGCAAGAGTCTACTAAAGCAGGTACGAGTTGCACGAAGACAATTATGGCGATATGCAATGATATATCTAAACAGTATAATGGAAGAAATTATAATGTACATATGTATACAACGTGCTACTTGAAATATCGCTTTTTACAATGGCAGTGCCTCCTGGCGACATGAAAAACGGTTGAATAGATTTCGACCGTGTGTAACGCCTCAAGTCGTGTGGTCATAATCACATTGTAACTCTCGTTCAGATTGCCAATCTCGCCTCGGCTTGTAGCGCAAACACTGCACCCACTTGAGGGTCAAACGCTGAGGAGGCTGAGGAGTTGCTCCTCCGATGGATAAGAAGAAGACAGGTTGGGGCCAAGCATTGTGGACTGAGCTGAGTGTTGAGAGCTTAGGTTACGTGACCTAAGAGAGTGGACTCGAGAAATCTAACCTAGCTCAAAGAGAAGACTATTCAGATTTTAGGCTAATCTAAATCGTTTTCGTGTCTTCCTAGCTTAAACCCCCAGAAAGTGTGAGCGGCGGCAAACCTTTGATGTGGAATATCCAGCCTCATCTCTTATGTATATATATATATATATATATATATATAGACAGAGATGCCAGTTTATTTTTTCCCTGAGAAATCCTTGTTTTCTTTTTCTTGTTAAAAATAAAGAGAATGAATTGGGTCTCATTCACATCAATACTCAGTGGTTCAAACCACCCACCACACAATCCAGCCCCATTCCATGACCAAAAACAATATGTTTTCTATGGTTTCATGGCGCCAACTGACATCCATGTGTAGAGAGACGGATAAAGATCAAGAGTAAGATTTCCCTCAATCAACACTGTTTATGCTAGATATATACGGTACTTTACTGGGAATCTATGCGTTACATATAGTTTGTGTAAGTTTGTGTAAGTATCTATCTTATTGCTAAACCACATTACTTTAGACTTGCTATTTACTGCTTATCTACTTTTCTCCACCCAATTGTTCAATTTTCTACGTCATACACCAGCTCAGTTTTGATAGCCATTTAAGTTTTACCAGTTGTTATCAGAAGAATATCACCGGCGTACATCAATATCCTGCATCTAGAATATTACTATATACCTGTGTGCGAATGTCTGAAATACTGCCCGCTGCTAGGTATGTAGTATAAATAATGTTCGCAAATGAGGACAAAAAGAGACAAAGGAGTGAACTGGGGGTCTTATGTGGTGAAGGAAATAAGGATCCACTAATAGGAAGGGCTGCCATGGAATAGCAAACCCATCAAAGGTTTGAGGCATAGGAATCGAGCGAAGAAGGACCAAGATCCCTGAGCAAGATACACTGCCCCATGTGTTTACAGCCTTCCACATCAATCATAATGACAATCACTTATGGTAATGAGCATTCTCAAAGTTTCTAGGCATAATCAAGCATATTTGTACACATCTGTGTAAAGAGTACTGGAATCTTCTGGTTGGTTGCGGTGGCGTAAACGCTGAGCTGTAGAACACACCAGCCTTCTAAAAATAGTTTAGTTTTAAAACGAAGAGAGCGATATAGTCCCATGAGTATGAATATTTATAAAGAGATAGTGTAAACCAGTTAGACCAGTTTTACTTTTAATGGCTTGTTCCCGTCAGATATATGCTCACTCTCAGTGCCGAGGTTGCATTCTACTCTGTGTCCTTCCCATTAGCTAGATCTGCTTGGAGATCATGGAGCTTGATCGGGAGAGTTCTGTTGCTTTTGTCCAACCTTTCGGTCCAGGCCTTTCTGATGTAACTTGTCAGCTGTAATATGTGAGATCATGTGGGCATTTGTCAAATATAAACTTAACCTGACCTGCCAAGTTCTCGTGATTATTTGATTTTAAATGTCCGACTTTAGACAGTGATATCCGTAGAGAAAAGTATGCGCGATATACATGCTCACAACTTTGTATAAATTGGAAGTAACTGCCTATATACTGCTTGGTCGTCACAAAGGGGAATACGACTTGCAACTGGCTGCTGGTGAAGTATTGGTTTATTTCCTCAATTTATCCGCCCTATATTCACCTGACCCGTAGTGGTCTAACCCCTTTAACCCCCAGGGAGCGCTGTCTAGTCCTTTTGTTAATGGCCTGGATGTACTGTCTCTCCGGCGTGTGGTATACACTCCCTAACTAACTACTACAATACTCATACTAACTCGCAAATAACAAGAGGCATTCCTGTTATACTACACCTAGGTCTTATAGCGCCAACTTTGTACGTGAGAACCAAATATCCAAATAATGTGACATCTTATATATGGGGAAAATATGTTTAGTGTCAATATACACTAACTTATGCAACTGGCACCTCATAAAATCAATCGTGAATACTTAGTAGAAACCAAACGAGAGTTAGCCTTGTCAATGTTTATGCCAAGATGAGCAGGTTGTGTATTACTAAACGAGGCGTTAGCAAACCTGACCATAAACATTGACAAGGCTAACTCGAGTTCGGTTTCGTAGTGATCCTACCCCATCTCACCGATATACAGAGAAAGTTTTGTAATTATCCATGTTAGTAGCGTGTTGACACTCATCAGAGGATGGCCACATTTATCAATGGTGCCAGATCTACTTTCGTTATCTCGTCCCTGATTGGTTATACAGTCTACCAAGATTGCATGTAGACTGTATAAACAAATGGTTATACCGACCATTGACTATGCTAGCTCTATTCACCCTTGTGCGAGCAAGGTATGGACTGACAAACTCCAAAAACAACAAAATCGAGGTCTTAGGATGTGCCTGGCTGCTGGGCCCATGATGTACACTGTTGACGAACTTCACACTCTCTGTGGGGTTCTACCCTTAGAAAGGAGACGCAAAGAACTCATGATGGTATATACCCGTAAAGATGCGATTGCCACGGGAGTCTTAGATCCAGAGAACTTGAATTGGCGAGAGCTAAATGATGATTTAATTGTCACAAGAAATGCAAATAAATCTCTTTTCCATCTCCCACGCCCCAAAACCGAGTTTCTTAAGAAAGCACCTTTCTACAGATCATATACGATATGGAATAATTTGCCTGAAACAGTAAAACGAAACAATACGAAATTCTCCTTAAAACGAGGACTAAGAGGCGTTGAGGTGCTGTAACATTTAATATGTTATCCCATATTTGAATGGTAAAAAGTTAGCTCTATTATGCGGCAATGCAAAACTGTTCCCTTAAAAGTCTATCATGGAACTACCTCCCGATTGTAAACACGACTAAAGGCCAAAAGTATAACAATTTGCAGCTAACTACTCAGTAACTCTGCCTAGGTATTGCATATCTATTTACATTATATACTGTGTTTTGATGCTATTTGCAACACTTTATCTAGATGTATAATATGTATTTTCTCTATGTATAGTTCTTCTCGAATATGTACAATATGTTTCTGTTATACAACATAATTATTCATACATAGAGAAATGAAATGATAATAAGGTAACATATCCACTGGAGCAATAATGAGAAACTGTGCAACTGGGATGTGGCAGACCGCAACTTATGTAGCGAACGTCCTGAATTAAAAAAAAAAAATCCAAAAAAAAATCAATGGTGCCAGATCTACTTTCGTTATCTCGTCCCTGATTGGTCCGATTTTCTATTCACCTTGGTGCATAAATGCTCTGTCAAATACTTTGAGTCAATGTTAAACCTATGGCGTTTTTTATTAGGGGTAGGATAAATCTAATATCTTACTCCACTGTATCACATATTTCGCTTCATCTATTTCAACAATGTGTATGACGAATGCGTTGAAAGGAGACCGATGGCATATGCCTGACCGACATCTTGGCCATAGTTGTCAGCTTCTGGAGGATATCAGTTTTTTTAACAAGCAAAGTAAACCACCAAAATAATTTAGATATGTCTAGTTTCAGTGGGACAATTATATAGATGCTTTATTTTATACGAACGTCACTGCATGATAGATATTCATTCTATGTAGAGACCTACGAGATAATACGAACTGAGCTTTTCCTGAAAGCTTTGGTTTCAGCAGCTTCGGGCACCCAGATAGTGCCGCATACTGTTAGCCTCCTCTAAGATGTATAATAGAGCTATATTGTAACTGAAAAAACTCACACTTGCGAGACTTTGCAATAAGAAACTAGGAACAAACGGGATATAATAAAAAAAATATGAGGTTTTGGTGTAGTGCTCACTACCCCCAACATGTGTCCGCGATCCTTCAAAGAAAAGATTGAGTTACTCTAGGAACAAATAGGGTGTTCGTCATTGATGAATGAGCATGGAATTAAAGAGGACACAATTAAAAGGTTTCGGTTTTATTCAGTCAATTTTCATTTTCTGTAACACACTTGGTACCAAGCCAACCTGCCATTTCTACGGATGCCTTTGTAAGGTCTCAATATATCGATCACTAGAGGTATTTTGATCTCTGGTGACCGGCCATGGTCAGCTGGACACGTCTCTCAGACTCAAACACTGACCCACTTTATCCTTCTAATTTTTTTTTTTTTTATTTTTTTTTTTATTCAGTATAAAGACATACAATTCACCCAACTTGGGCGTTCTTCCATCATAGTCAACAAGACAAACAGGTAAGTATAGACAAGACATACAGGACAAAACAACACGCTGCTTGGCTTGTTTGATTTGATACACGACACCCGAGCAACTCAGGTCAAGAAAGCATAGGATGAGGTCTATCATAATTAACAGGAGAAACAGGTAAGTATAGTCAGAACATACCAGACAAAACACAACATGAGGCTGCCAAGTACTTTTGGTGTAAGGCGTTATCAGTATACAGGGTTAGGCATTCCTAGGATGAGATTTTTCAGATGCAGTTTAAAGTATGCAGGGTCTTTTGTTAGTTGGATTTCTTTAGGAATTTTGTCCCAGTATGGGATACTTAGATATAGTGGGGACTTTCGAAATTTTTCAGTCCTAGGTGCATCTACCATTAATACTAATTTTTGTTGTCTTCTAGTTGTTACGTTTCTTGATTCTCTGTGTGCGGGGTCATCTGACCACCAGCGCACTGTCATAAGAAGGTGAATCAATCTTCTGTATTTTAACGGTCTCATTTTGCAATTCTGGAAAAGCTCATTTGTCGAAATTTCTCTTACATTCCGAGTACCAAGAGCTGCTCGCATACAATGATGAAACGATACATCGAGGCGATGTACGTCTGTTTGGGCACTACTGAGATAAATATAGCCCACATAGTCATAGATTGGGAGAATACATTGCTTCATTATTGAAATTCTTATTTCCCTGGGAAGCATGTACTTCAGAAGAGACAGTTTCTTAGTCTTTAACCTGGATTCAGCTATTATCTTATTCACTTGGTTTTTGAAGGTTAATCTACTGTCTATTGTAATTCCCAGGTAGGAAAATTGATATACTCTGTGCAGGTTTTTGTTATTTATTACGTTGGTCCTCAGCACCCTGTTGTTTAAGTTATTTCCAACCCACATTTGAACTGTCTTCTTAGTATTGATAAGTAGTCGATTTTCTTTCATCCATACTTCAACATTATTCAGATCATCTTGCATCTCAAGGATCGACTCATCAGTGCGGCTATTTCTAGAGACTAAAACCAAGTCATCCGCATACATTAGGGCTTCACTATTTTTTATTACTGGGAGAAGATCATTTACGAACATGATAAACAATGTGGGGCCGAGTACCGAGCCCTGTGGCACTCCGCAGTTAGTTGTGATCTTTTTTGAAATGATGTTGCCCATCTTTATCGATTGTGTCCGGTTTTCCAGGTAAGTTTTTATTAGTTTGATATAGCTATTACTTAGACCGAAACTTCTTAGTTTTTTGTACAGTATTTTATGGCACACACTATCGAAGGCTTTTCGTAGGTCTACGAAAGTGCATAGGCTTGCCGTTCTCTTATTCATTGCATTGTTTAAGACTGTCACCAACTTGAAGATCGCTTGACCTGTCGATCGCCCAGGCATGAACCCGAACTGGTTCTCGTGGATTAGTTTGTTTTCTTTTATGTGTGTAATTATTTGCCCTTGGATAACTTTCTCAATTATCTTTGATATAGTGGGTACAACAGTAATTGGGCGCCAATTTGAGAATTCGGTAAGGCTTCCAGATTTTGGTAGCGGAGATATAGTCCCATGTAAGAGTGAGTTTGGGAAAAGTTGTTTTCTCATCACTGTATTTATTAACTTCACTACTATAATAGGATTGCTTAACAGTAATTTTTTTAACTGTCCCGAGTTTAGGCAGGTTAAGCCGGTTGCTTTATTTGGATCAAAGTTTTTTAGGATATTTATTACTTCTGATGTTGAAACTTCCTCAGGAGCTAAGACAGTTTGATCTAAATCATGGTTTGTAGTACAGGCGTCGTCTTCAACTCTACCAAGTAAGTTCAAAATGTTTGGGCCTATCCTAGCAAAGTAGTCATTCAGTTTGTCTGCGGTGTCCTTTATACTTAGATCATTACCTGTGGCACATTGTTTATATATGTCATCGTTAGTCGATCTTGGTTCCCATACTTCGTTAATTTCTCTCCAAAGACGTTTCGGGTTCTTTTTGTTAACTTCTAATTTTTCGGTCACTTGTTTAGCTTTATGGGCTCTAATTTGCTTATTGATGGTTTTACGTAGGTTCCGTATTTCTCGTAGGATTGCAGTATCTACGAATCTACTTTTCGTTAGTTCCTTTAGTAGTGAAGCTCTGTGTTTAATCAATTCCCTAATAGCTCTTGGTAGCTCCAGCCCTCCTTTGCTCTTAATCGTGTAGTTCCTTATAGGGCATACTGTGTTTAACAATGTATAGATATGGTTTTCTAAGTCTGTATTTAGGTCCCGACCATCATCAGGATAGGTATATGCCCTCATATGGTCTGTCATACATTTCTCATTTATCTTATTAAAGTTACGGCCTGTCACATACGTTTTTTCTATTTTTGTCCTGGTGTGTTTGCGTTGAGCAAATATTGCCACATGGTCGGATATGTAGTAGTTTAAATTGCCCGATTTCATGACTTGTTTACTATTAGTATAGAAATGGTCGATCTTACTTGTTCCATTGTTAAATATAAAGGTGTCTTGTGTTTCTAACTGTCTGAGGTTATTTTTCATCAAAAAACTATTTAAAACACGATACTTGGAACTCATTCTCGTATTTGTATTGATATTGAGGTCCCCTTGAATCCAAATCTCATGGTTTTTAAAGTCTTCATCACTCAGTATAGTGTTCAAATATTCATAACAGGCCTTGACGTTTTTATGAGGGGGGCGATATACCGAGACTATTAACAGTTTCTTCTTGAGGGGTTAGGTGACTGAACAGGTCAGTATTTCATACTTCGGGGTAGAGGCACAGTATTTGGAAATTTTCGTAAAATATGGTAAGACACAGTTTTTTGCATACAGGGCAACACCTCCACCAATTTTTTCGTCCTCATAGTTCCTGTCTAGTCGAGTCAGAAATAAGTTGTCTATACACAGCAAATTTGGAGCATGATGCTCCTTCAACCATGTTTCTGTTATTGTTACATAACTACAGCATCGGAATATTTCATATAGTTGATCTAGTTTTGCATAAAGACTGTGAATGTTTACATTTAGAAATATATCTCCTTTTAATGTTTTTAACTCATCCGGTAGTATATAAGCCATCGAGGAGAAATGTAAATAGGATACAACCTTTATTCCTCTGATCCATGAGTTTTACAGACACATCGTGGAACAAAAGCAAGCCAAGCAGACTACACAAAAATCCAATTACATAAAGTGCATACACAATGTCAGTGCCATTATCATGACGCTGACATAGCTCCATCGGTCTATAATAGGCCAAGAGCATAGTTACAAGGGATGACATGATAAATATGATATTAAATAATTAGCAGAGTGTATAATTTGAGGTTAATCGATTTGTTAACAGATTATCATAAGATAATCTGGAAGTAGTCTGTGGTGTTATTTCTTGGGATTATAGTTCGATGTTGGTACCGCTAGTGTCGAAGACACTACATGATTAGAATCCCTATATTGAGTTACATTTAGCAGTTTTTGTGAAGGTATCAGGAATAATGTAAAACATATAATATAATTACGTGTAAATAGTGTAAATAAAGTAAATAAGAAGCAGCAAATAAAGTCAGTATCTGTCTGTAAGATTCCAGTAGATTATAGATGGTTCAGCATTCTTACGGTCATATGACCGGTGTTGGATACTTTCATGGTGGGTCATTTGACCTCAGTTCCATATCGGTCATTTGACCCGGTGATGTAATAACATAGTGATGGTAACATGGTCATCTGACCTAGGTGTTTAATTAGCATTGGTCATCTGACCTACTTATGATAGTCTTATCTTATTAGTCCAACTGATGATCCGGTGGTCATTTGACCTAGGCAACGTGCTGCGGTCGATGCATTTTATACAATGGTCATTTGACCGATCGGTCGGCGTTACAACATAGCTATCTATTTGGTTCATGTGACCGAACTCCTTGTTATAACCATTAATATATGGCACAGTTATGGTCAATTGACCTAATTTGCCTAATGGTCAGTTAGTTGTGGACTCCATGGTAGATATTCTTTGAAATACAGAAAGAGATTAGGCAGGCCATCCTCCTATGCGTTGCATAGTCTGGGTGTATACCGTCATATAGGTGATAGTATCTATTGACAGTGTGGCGATCGGGACGGTTTCGATGAATGTCCCGTGCAACGTATGGGGTATGCACCCCCTCCTCGTTGTTTAGTCTCCCAATGCCTTCATTGAGTAGTCGAATTTGCACATTTAGGTTCCGCTGCTCTGCGACAATCCGATTTGTGCGGTTAGCCCGGTTTAACGATATACCATATATCGTTCCGAAAATTAGAGGTGTACCCGGGGAGATGGCATGGACTGCTAGTCGTGTATCCTCAAGGAGATCAAGGACATTAACAGCAGCCATCCTGTCGTCTTGTGTTTCACTAAGCAGAATTTCACCAGTGTCTCGGGATTTTATAGTAATATTATTTATCCCTCCGAAGAAGTAGACTGCTTCAAATCGTTGGTGGGATTCTTGTTTGGCTCTGAGGGCTTCGACAGTATGCCTAGTGAGTCTCTGGATGGTTGCCCCAGGGTGATATGATACAGTGTAGTCTAAGTTTCTCCAAAAACCTAGATGTGTATTCATGTGTCTCAGGCGGGAGTCACCAATCAGTAAGTAGCGTACGTTGGCCATGGTGTCGGGTTTCAGACTGGACTGAATGTGCGGTACTGAGCGTATAGTAGGGTATGTTCAGTTAGCGCATCATTATGTTGGTTTACTGTTTGTCGCACTCACTGGCAGCTCGCGGCGCAGCTCGTGTCTAAGGTCCATGAGAATCTTACCCAATGTGTTATGACCGTAGAATTTTCCCAAGTCATATGTTTCGTCATCGATTTCGGCCCCACCTCCCCAGAAATGATCTTTGGTTCCTTCGATTAGCTGTGTGGGATGTGTGGATAGTAGAGTTTTTTTTAGTTCTGGGTTTTGTCTGAATTTGTGGTCGAGAATCGTTTTCATAGTTTCTTCCTTTTTTTCCAGCCAAACCGAGCTAAGTTTGCACTGGTCACCGCTTTTTTTGGCTGTATAGGCCGATTTAGTTTTTAGAATTACTGGCAGAAGATCAAGACGTTTACACATTTTCACACGTTCAGCTTGGTAAGCCTGTTCACTCGAAACATATTC
The DNA here is from genome assembly GCA_950022655.1 of Alentia gelatinosa. Taxonomy (NCBI): domain Eukaryota; kingdom Metazoa; phylum Annelida; class Polychaeta; order Phyllodocida; family Polynoidae; genus Alentia; species Alentia gelatinosa. The sequence continues at coordinate 41,877,137 of OX465583.1, read as the reverse complement.
GACCCCGTTGTATTTAATGTCTACATTGTAAAAATTACTGAAAATCGATAGAGGACCTTTGAAGACAAGGCCTGATTTCGTCAGTCTCTGACCTTTTCGTGTGGTCTGTACTTCATTGGTGTTTACTACCTTTTCTTCCGAGCTGAGGATTGGGAACGCAGTGTCACTAATTGCACCTGGTGATACAGCGTGTTCATTAGCACATATTTCTTGAGTAGGCGTGCCGGCGAGGTGTTGTTCAGCTGGCGCAAGGTTACTTGGCCCAGGGATTATGTCATCTATGTCCATACTGGTGGTTGCCTGTCCCTCGGGGAGGGTAGGGTCAGAGGCGATAGCCCAGTCAAAGCTAGTACTCTGACGCAGTGCGTCAACCTCTTGTGTAGGGGGATTGTTTGTACTCACACCTTTAGTCATGGTCGTATTTGTCACACTTACTGAGGTTTTGTCAACATTCCAGTTGTTAGGAATGTATTGTCGTGGAACTTTGTCCATGTTTCTCGAGTTAAACCATACGTTGTCTATTTCAAAGTCCTCCCCTCTCAGTTGTGTTTTCAGGCCTTGTTTTTTACAGAAGGCTACCACTAACCGTGCCCGGGTTCTAGATTTCCGTGTTTCTGGATCCTCGTCGGCATTGATGTATACCCTTTCATACCCCTCAATTTGCCGTAACTGCCTCTTACTCTTCAAGATCAGGTCCCTTGTTCGTACTGTGGTCAGGCAAACCAATATTGGAGGGTTTTGTCGTGGATTGTTTTTCTTCCTAATTCGTTGTGTGTAGCTGATGTCTCGTAATTCAATAGATGGTACTATTTTCCGCAAAACACTAACTACTGTCTGGTAGATGTCATCGTCATTTCCATCTCTATAGCCCTCAATGTATACATTCATTCTCCGCGGTGATATAAATCTATCTGGTTCGCGTGTGCGTTGGTTTGTGTAGGTCTGGTTATGTGCCGGTTGATCAATTTTTTTCTCTAGTGCTTCTAATTGTTTACGGATTGCTTTATTCTCCTTTATCATATCTTGTTGAAGCATGTTTTGTTTACTGTTTAGATCGTTTAGCCCCTTTTCATGTTCTTTTTCCACTCGGTCTAGCTTTCCTTCTAGGTCTGTGATTTTTATACTGATGTTGTCAACCTTTGTATCAAGAGATTCACGCATTTCTTTGCGTTCATTGCTAGATTGGTCAAAACTTGATTTCATTTCAGCAGAGAGGGATTGGATTTGTTTTGACATGACATTGCTTAGCATGTCTAACGCGGCTGCGTCTAGCGTGACTACATTAGGTCTTGTAGATGTTGTACTTGTTGTGCTAGCCATGTTGTCGATGGGTATGTTAGACGATTGACTGCGTGTCTTGTTTTTCATATTTTCTGTCACTACTTTTTTAGAAGGCTGTGTAGAAGGGGATATATTTGCGGAGTGCGTGTGTGTGTCGACGTTTTCGTCACTAACCGGGCGGGTCCGTTTCCCACCGCGTTTACCGCGGTCTTTACCCCGTTGACTTTTGGGTTTATCCACTAGTTTGTTTATTTCTAGTTCATGAGTCAAGAAGACCTCATCTGTTACAGGGTCAATGATTTGTATACTACTACTGACCAGGTTCGGGCAAAGGTCATCAATAATTATACTATCGTTACTTACTTGTAGTCCTGACATGACCCTCACTCACCTACCCCTCGGAGTGGTGACCTAGATACACCTGTGTGCGCACTTTGGTCTTCCAGCAGCAGTCTGTAGTTTTCACAGAATATGTTGATTTTCCGGGTGATATAGTCCAAATTGTACTGATACACGGATTCCTGATACCTTCATGTACATGTATGTCAAGTTACAATGTTGTATACATTCCGTTAGTCACATAGAACCATGCTGTAGTATAGAAGTACTGCGAGCCCAGTTTGGTGCGTCACACGGTCATCGCGATGACACTATGATGGTAATGACACACAGTTGGCACGCAGATAGTGAAGGGTTAGGTTTTTGCCGCTAGCTCAGAGTCTATGTAACCTCTGCAAACCCTGTCCTAGGCGTATACTAACATCAGTATCCCACTCTCAAATAAATTAAACGTAGCCGGATTAGTGGGATTTTCTTGGAGTTTTAGAAGATTTACTAAGATGACAGTTCCAAATTGAAAAGAAATCCACAGTGTCTACAAACGTGACCATATTCAACCTTCCCAAAATTGTCTCATCAGACCCACAAGAAAGTCTTTTTCCTGTAGGACGGCCAGGTAGCATAGTACGGAAATGGCACGGTTATGCGACCTTCATTTTGGCAATGTTCAGTGAAATCTTAACTTTGGAATAGAAAGTAAGTGCAGACCCGAAACACAGATGTTCTGAAACATGGCCTTAAAGGAATAGTGTACGCCAAAAAGGATTCTTCCTTCCAAATATGATACCCTTCACTTGCTTTCTAAACCGTTTCGATCTTGTTCAAAGAGCCATTGTGGTAATGAGAATGGCATCGTATAACAGATATGTTCCTTTGGAAAGAAATATGGGTTGGGTTCTTAAGTCAATAAACCACCAAGGGGCCCGTTTAATAATCTAGGATTGTACATGTAGACCCTCTTCTGTATGCCATAGAGACCCAGGGACGATGTGGGTCAACTTTATTCAACACTTATGGGCGACCTTATGGACGACTTATGATGTCTTTTAACCAACAGCCTTAAATATTATCAAACGATAACCATTGTACAAGGTACAGAAAAGAGTCTTCATGTACGAGCCTATATTATTAAACGGTCCCCAGGATGTTGCCGGCAGTACTAGTAGTTAGATGATATCTGCAAGACATTGTCTCAGCGACCAACACCAAGAGGTTTCCGCTGCGTGCCTTAATCACATGGCGGAACACGTTTTGGGGGAGAGAAACGAGAGAAAAACACTTACAAAATAAAAGCCACTGCCATAAAACGGTTAAATCTTTAACTCTAGGATTTTTGGGGATCCTTTTCTTCTAGCTTCCTTAACATTTTGTTGTCCTTTCAGAGGAGGTTTATGTTGGATCTGTAGGGAGGAAAGCTGTGTTGAACTTGAGGACTTGTTTTGGAAGCCAGAGAAAGACCGAGCTGGCCGCCCAGTTCCCCGCTCTTTTCACAAGAGTGAGGTGTTTTTTATGGACCTGTGGTACTCCAGGTTGCTGGCACGGAGAGAAGTTGACATGATGGCGGATCAGGAGCGAAGGCGTGTGCTCAGGCTAGCAGTGTGTTTGGCCGCTGTGACGTTTTGTCAGAGACCTTGGCATGAAGATGCAGTGCCGCTCTACTATCTCCCAACACCCGGTATCAGGTTACAGGCCAACAAGACGCCCACCACATTAAGTCGCCACCTGCCGAGGGTGATGCGCGTAGGGAGATGACAAAGTAAGGGATGATGGCAGTTTAGGGTTACATGGACTCCATAACATCTACACCTATAACATATGCGTAGATATATATATATATATATATATATATATATATATATATATATATATATATATATACATATATATATTATTATTGTTGTTGTTATTCAAAAAACAGACATTACAATCGGCCGAATCTCGTGCGTTCTTCCTTGCATGGTCCAGGAAACATATATACATCACGTTAGACTATTACATTGGACAAATTACATAACAGGACAGTACATATAGACTTGGACATATGGCAAAACAGGACAATATGTACATAGTATTTTGCTCAGAGAAAACCCTATTACCTGGAGTCCAGGTAATAGGGTCAAACTAATATTTTCTCTCAGTAACATTTATCTGCGCACAAAGAATAATGTCCATGCCAGGTTCTAGCTCATGCTAATCACCCCAAACTTTCATCTCAGGTCATAAAACTCCGAGACTAGCATTTTCAGGTTTTATGACACTGAAAGTTATTGACAAAATATTTTGAACTCTCATATATATTTTATGTGTCATTAAATATGTCTTAATCTTGTTTTTAAAATCTTTAGCCGATACTAACTTCTGTGTATGTATCTTTGAATAGATTCCGTAATTCACCTTCTTGATCTTTCCCATTTACTACCAAAACAAGATCGTCTGCATACATAAAGATTAGAAATATCTTTTATGTAGATTATAAATAGAAGCGGTCCGAGCACTGAGCCTTGAGGGACTCCAAAATCAATCAGTAGACTTGGTATATCACCTGATGTATATCACCTGATCTTTATCATATTCCAGTGTGTCAATAATTTTGAATGTAATTTGGGATGTGGATCTTCCTGGCATAAAGCCAAATTGGTTTTGAGAAATGATATCCATATTTAATATATGTTGCCTCAAACTCTTATGTTGTGTTATATCCCGTCAGATTAGGATCGTGTACTATGATAATTCCCATTTAATTATTATTTTTCTTTCTTCCTTAGGATCCTCCCATTATTAGAGGCTGCTTCCACTTTAGATATCATTGGACTAATTAATCGAAACCATAAGCCACCTTGTTTCATTCATGATGTATGCCCTAGCTATTTGATCTGCTCAGTAGTCGAGCACTTTGTTTCAATTTAGGCCAACCTCCATGAGGGTTTCTCTGAGACAAGTTTCCTGAGATCATTTACTTGTACATAGTGTTCTCGTATGAGATCACCTACCCTCAATTCCCTGAGACAGATGTGGAGTGACTGGCATACCTCCCGCTGATAATGAGGGTCCCCTAGTCTCATTGGCGTACTTTCTCACAGGTTCACACATGAAGGGGCCCTGAACCAGTTGCCATGTACCCCTAAATGGGTACTAGCCATGGGTAGCCATATTTCAAGGAAGGCATTCACACAGGGAAAAGCTGCAAGTCAGAAACTACAAACCTGTGAAAGGGAATTTGTCCGAGCCTAGGTACTGGGTATGTCCTTCCATGTGAATCCAATCTGCTATTTTCCTTAAGACTGGGAAAGGTCAAATTCAGCATCCTTCTTTGAAATTTATGGACACAGGAAAAATTATAGGAAACTGGGGAAAATCCGATACATTTTACAGTCTCAAGTACATGAGTCTCCCTAGAAAGCTGAACGCATTTGTCGACATTCCCAGAGTGCAATCTATGTTTAATCAGAAGATGCCTTTCCTCCCACGATGAACCGGGATTCAGTGGAAGGGAGATTATCATGCGTGGGTTGGTACCAACTAACGTATAGAGGATGGAACAGTTCAAGGTAACCAATCACCACAGATTGTCAATTCTATTGGTCCCTAATCCCCAGCCACCGAAGAATCCCAGCTCTGGAATAATTAGCAATGTCTTCAGACACAAGTTTTAATGGAAGTTCCAATTTTGTATTGATGATCATAGTTGGTGCGTGAAGGTGAAGCTACGACGTAGCTCTTCCATGTTAGAAGACTCACTCACACCAGCAAACCGCTAAGGATTGTCCCAATGAAAATACAGATTTTCATAAAAATTAACAGGCTCTGTATGTCAAAAGCATGAGCAACAAAAGTCCACATGATAGAGTAATGCAAGGTGAACCGAACTGGTAATCAATATTCTGTCCATGTTCAAACTTACGCTGCAACTTTGTTATGTCATTTGTTACCAATAGTAGAACAATGCCGACCAATTAGTGGGAATCCTTGCGTACGATTAGCTATCAAATGATGTAACATGGTGATTGAGTGTCGTCTTTCCTCGGCCACTCGGCACGCAAGTGCGTGTGTAGGTATATGGTTAGATGGAAGTGGATCCTGTGACGTACGTTATTATCTATACTTTTTTATTTGACCTATGCCAGGCCCAAAAGATAAAAACTATATCATTAGACCCTTCTGCTTGATAGCAGCGACTTTAAGAATCAACTGAAGTATTTGAGGCAAGTTTTTTTTATTATTACTTTTTGTTGTTTATACTGCAAGAACATCGGCTACCAGTCGGTATGATCTGTCCTTAGAGTTTGTACATGATGATAACAACGAGTGTATTTTTCAACATGTAGATTATCTTATCTATATAGATAAGCGTACACCTATTTTTCGGTCAATTATTAGCAAAATCAGATTATAAGGAACCAGAAGGCACTTTGAGAGAATACAAGGAAAATGAATTACTTAAATATTTTATAATTCGTTATTGGAGAAACATTTGGAGGTCCGGAGGAGTAATTCCAATTCAAAAGAGTAAAAGGTCTAATGAAACCCTTCTATTCTGATAATGATGGTTAAAATCCAGAACAAAGATGGATTATATGTATTACCGATTAATAGAATCCCAAACAGTTCTATAGTTTTCTTTACTTGGAGCGTGGAACCGTGCTTTCGATGAATGTGTTATTCTTATTTATGTCTCCATCAGTCCCCCTTTAATGTACAAGGCAAACGGATATTTCTGTACTAGAGTACCCAAACATCAAATCAATATTCTTTATAGAGTAAATTATAGAAATGAATGTTCATGGTTTGCATAGACATATAGCCCAACAGACTGAGAACGACCGGTATTCCACGTACAAAACGGAAAGCTATAAACACAAGTACCAGTTTTTCCTCGTCTAGAATCTCAGAATAAATAGTACATCTAGGAGATCTTTTTCATGCTCGTTATAGATTATGAAAGGGTTCGTTTTTCTTTATTTTAGTCCTTGTCAGTGGAAGCTTCTAGCGGATCCGACTGGGGCTTGGGTTTTACAGAAGTGCCACAGCCAATGCACGGTCATACACAATTAGCTGCAGTACGGGCAATTGGGCGATTCTATTGAAAATCATCCATCGAGAGGGAGTGGTCGTTTTAATGTCCCATAGAGGAACATTGTCTAGCCTGTCAACAGAGACATCATTTTCGGACGGACTCGTCAAATAACGATGCCAGTAATTGGTACACATGTTTTAGGACCACGGAACCCTACAAAACAACTCTCACGTCCTCCAGATTAATACGACCGCCCCTGCAAAGCGGGTGAACATCCAGACTAAAACATAAATACCACTAGTGTGTATAAAAGTATAATTTTGTGGCGGAAAATGTTATGTTAAAAGGCCATGAACTCCGACATACGCTGCCAATGATTATAAAAAAAGAAGATGTAGGGTATATAGATGTACCAAGGATTGGATTGGTTTGTTTGGAGTGAAGGAGAGGAACGGGGCGGATTTAAATTCTTTTGGGTGTTGGTGTGTTATTTGATTAGTAAGTTGGTTCAAAGTCCCCAAAAAAAACAGACAAGCTGATTATGGTGTAGATATTTTATTGTGGGATTTAATTAACATCGAGACTGGGGAGGGAAAATTTCAACATTATTTTGCAACGTTTGGTCCCATTTATGGGACTTCTTCAGGCAATATTTGTTGTTGGTTCAGACTTCCTTTGGGTACATTTTCAGGATCGTTTTTGGATGGTTTCCTTGTTGCTAGGATACTGTTACTAGGGAAACCATGATGGTACAGTTCATTGTTTGATTTAGTATCCTGTGATTTTCTATTATTTGATTAGTAAAAGGCGTCGTGTTAGTGTCTGTACAAGCGGTTTTGAACATGGTTTAGGTCTCAAACATTCATGTGGGTGGGATTTTTAAAACCTGCTAAATTGCCAAAATAAGCTTATTCAAGGTTCATGTTGTATAAACGTATCTCATGAATGTAAAAATGAAATTATTTGGTGTATCTTTTGATAATCTTTCTTTCCAACATAGGGTTTTGCAGAGCTCTGAGGAATTTTTCCTTCATAAAATCAACAAAAACTGTGATTTTCTATTGATTTTTGCTTTGTTCAAAATCTGGGAGACACAATTAGGGGCAAATTGCATTTATTAACATGTTTAAAGCATATGTCATGAGAAGTGTAGACAATATAATTTTTAAAATTGGTAAAAGATTGAAAAAATATTAAAATGGTAAAAACTATCCAGGACCTTCAAATTTTCCAACATAGAGACCCACAGAGTATGTTGTTCAAGACCCCGACTTTCAGAGGAAAATACTAATGAGATATATAGTGAGAAATTAATTTTTCTTTATTGTACAATGTTGACCAGAATCCTGACTGTGATACCTGAAAGTTTCAACACAATCGGATTATCCATCCTGATATCAGAACATTATGATCCCATGATGATATTTTTCCAAAAACATGGGTTGTTGGACAACACACCTCTAAAGGATGTGTAAAAGAACAAATAATCATAATAGAATAACAAATATCATTGGTTATGTTAAGTACCCCTACCACTCATGAATACCCAGGTTGGTTTTTTTCTAAATAAAAAAATATACTTTTTATTGTTCAAAAACTGAACGTACTTAGTAGGTGAGTAACATATAATATAAAAAGAAGTATTATTCGGAAAAAAAATTTGCGTGTTTTATCCCAGGTTCAAAGCTGAATTTAGCAGGTTTCAAAAATCCGACCCATGTATCAAGGATTCAGTAAGAAAAAATATGGTCCAGAATGGACCAACCCGTTGACATTGACAATCTAATACATATTTTTTGCGCTCACGACTGTTATGGCTTAGAGTCTGTGAATGCCTTCTACTGAAGTTTGATTTGTGAAACCTGGGACTGGCTTCCCACTATATGTGGCTGTTTATTGCCGCAGTATGTTGGTCACATTCCAGCTCAATATGTGACACAGAAGCAATAAAACGTGATTAGTCCATCGTCATCATCCTGTAAACGCCTGCTGCTATGTTACATAGACAGCCCCTACGCGTCTCACTTATTGCAATTGCCTCGCTCGGTCTGGTTCCGTACTCCGGAAGAATTAATGATATAGACCTGACACCTTTTACAACCACCAGCGGCCCGAACAACAAGTGGTCGCATACGCGGGCTGGTCACCAAATATGATGTAAGGGATTCTGTTAGGGGGTTTTCATCGAGGTCGCCTGGATGAGCTGATAAGGAGTGCAGTGAGAACCAAACATTCAATGGCAAACTGGTCAGTTCACATACTCTTCTGTACGCAACTACAAGTCTACAATTTAGAGCAAACGGGGTTTTAACGAACAATAAAGAATAATATTCATGCATGCCAATAACTTTAAACACAACGTTAGGTGTAGACCTGCACAGTGATTTCGGAGCTAGGTAAAGAGGCACAGCACCCATTCTACCTGTATGGGAGGAATATATATGCAAATAGCAAGTACACAGCCAAGAACCCTGTTGGTAATGATCTCTTTTCCGGTAGAAGAAAACCTGCATCACATATATTTTCTTTCTCAGGTATTTCTTGACGCACCATACCTAGCACTATAAAAGGCCATACCGGGGATGTTATAACTAGAACTCTTCCATAAATTGATGAGAACATTTCTTTTTAAAACCAAATAACCAAGTTTATGCACTTCACCCCATTATTTGCACATGCTGCCGGAAGAAATACTTTAACATACACTTATATCTGATTGTTTTATTTAGAGCTAGCGATTCATGTGAAAGTTACGAGTACACATCTTCGCCTCTCCTCAGGAAATCAATATACATTGTGCCCATGAATTAAAGGTTATTGACAAATTGGCACCATAAATAACAACGCAGCAGGTGCACATGTTTATTACTTAGATAATTCAGTGTGATCAATAAGCCGAATAATGGCGCACTTTACCTATATACCCAACATAAAGGGATCGATAAATTCATGATTTATCTGTCAAAAATGCAGATGGTTGAAGGTCCTGGCCAACATAGCCATAGTGGCGTGTTCCGATCCATAGAATAGGGTAAAAGGACCTCGCCAACATATCAAGTGACAGATGACCTACGCGCTCAATGTCGCCAAGGGAGCTGCCCATTGTAAGTTAATACCTATCCAATATGGCAATAGTGCCCAAAGTATCTAAAGACTCTATAGGTGCCTAGGGTACCAATAAAGTGAATATGGCGGATGTGCCAGCAGCTCATCATTTCGTCCGACCTGTACCGTATGTGATAAGATGGCTCATTGAAATACGACTGTCAACAAGCGTTTGGGTAATAGTGGCAATACTATACTCATAGCCTACTGGACTATAGCCAATAGACAGACACGGAAGAAGGATTATCACAGGTATCCTGACAACGATTACCATATTGCAATCTGTAAATTGCTATTCACAGAGGAAATATCACAAATAAATACTCTATTTTAGTCGGTTTTCCTGAATTTTATTTCTATTACTGCCAAGGTACGTCAGACTTTCGACGAGTTATGTTTGCTTGACTTGATCACAAATTTAGAAAGCCGAAAAGACGTTACTCGTTTATATTTTCAAAGTTAGCTCACTTTTTCATTATTCATACGGTCACCCCTGATAAGCCTCTAAATATTTTTGAAAGCTACGTTTTTTAATGGAGAAATTTAAAAGCACTGAATTGCTCACAAAATAAAGTGCAAATGGGAAACGTGTGCAACCACGAGGCAACCTGATAATGACCCAGCGTTGTAATTACATCTCCTCTTTCAGGGATCTTTCCGAACGGCGTGGGACGAGATTGCAGCAGTCATACTGCTAATTAGTGGGTGACCTTTGACGCCGCCTAGAAACAAGGAAATATGGTTAGATGTCACATGATTGCTATAATTACAAAACAGCACAGTGTCTATATTACCAGTTAATATACCAGCTATAGACTTGAAGATAACAATCAAATAGAAAGAATTAACAGAACTAGAACTTTTTGGCAGTGAATAGCTGACGGAGGCGCGACCTCTGAGAACAGTAATCTCAGAACCCATTACAACGGTAATAATGCAGTAATTGAGAAGAGGCTGTTTTGGTTCCATCTTATCAACAGTTCTGTAACTAACTAAGAATTAAACACTTTCAAAAATGACTGGATATTGTGTGCAGCCTTGGTAATACCTAATGATGGGTGAAATGACTGCGGAGCATTAACGTTGTTTCCGTGAGAGTATTCATAAATACATGTAATGGAAGCCTCTACACATGATGACCTAAAAATCACACAAAGTAATTAGAGATAAGGCATTTCAGTAGGAACTCTAAATACAGTTGTTCCTTTGTACTTGCTTGCCTTTGAAGCCATTCCAGTTAAATCTGGATTTTACAAAAGAACAAGATGCCCGTTAAACACAGGTGTATTATTGATGTATTACAGCTGTGCACATCCAATCATATATCATGTACTAGATTCAGCATCAGCCAATATATAAGGGTATACTATAAATGGGAAAAACGTGTGGTACTATAACGTCAAATACTGAATTCTGCATAATAGAAAATCATCAGAGTTGAAGGTAAAAATGTGACTGGGTTCATATAGTTGGACAGCTGGATTATGAATGGATTTCCAGCACGTGCGAGGTTTGAATAGAGGGCAAGGCCAGGCGCCGCAAACTGCATGTGGGACGAGCTGCTCGGAGATGCCCTTTGAGGAGGGAGGAGATGGTTCCCCGAGCGGCCGGGTGGCACCTCGAGAACGGCCGGGATGGTGTCTGTCCTCTCATCGTTCTTAACAGATCGGGAACGACCCAGTCCATTGTGAGGGTGTTTGTGCGCTATTTATGTTACACCTGTAGCGTACATAGTTGATCACCACAAAGATGAGACGGCAGAATTCTGATATAAAGCAGGTGTCTTTAGCATTTTCAGACAGCTTGGATAATGTTGTCTCGGACGATACTTTGACGTCTTCCCCCAAGGTAAAGATTACAGGTTATTTCATATATATGAGTAAATTTATCAATTACGCTTGTACATTTCATTACATATTACAGTATCCCTTCCTGTTTACCTACCCATATTTTAATATGTGACCTTTCACAATTTAACCTGTCTGAGATCGAGAGCTTTGGTCAGATCATCGTACCCTAAATATCGCATTTTGGCAGAGGCATACTAGGCTGATAGAGCAAACAATGAAATTCCCTGTTGGCTCAGTTCAACCTCCTATGGCAAAAGGACAGATCTTTTACTGAATCAACAAATAGGATGTGCGTATGTGTAAAGCACCCGAGCGAGTGAGGATCGGCGGGGATTAGGCGAGTTCGCGGGGTGGTGTGCAGGGGTGAATGTCGTTGTGATTATGTTCAGGGGTAATACCGGTATTAACATCCAATACTGCACACGTGTTGCACATGTAGACACCAGATGTTTTGTCTATTTCCGACTAACATTAGGTAAACATAATAGGAGGCTGTTAACAAACTAAGGTGAATGGCTTTTATCATTATGTCTGAATACTAAATGAACTCATGTGCCTATAGATTCATAAACCCCCAGTAATGAACTTCAGATAGATCATCCCTATCAAAATCATTATAAAAGAGAAGATATCCGGTCCTGTAACCAAGCGTAGTGGAAATATTCAAGTAGCACCGTTTTCAGGCTGGCAACATGATCTGAGGCAATATCTCACTGGTTTAGTGTCGACGGATCTCATGAAGTTGAATATCATAATTTGTGATTTTACATGTGCTCCACAGCTCCACGCTTACTCTCCAGAATCTTTCTAGAAAAGCAAGTGGGCTCTGTAGTTTCATAAATCGTATCTTTAAAGCAAAAACAATGTCTTTTCGACTATTTAATCCCTGTTGAAGATGACCTCAGCTATGCCTAGACAAACACGATTATATATACCTATGCAAGTATACCTTACAATTACTATATATACCGGTGCACGAATGTCTCACTTTTACGCAATAGGAGAAAAGATACCGTTCGGCCGCACAACGCCACACTGTACCACGTGATCTGTTGACATACTTGCCTTGCTTATTTCGGAGGTTGAAATAGGTTGATAACTTAAGTACATATCTGGCATTTTAATCGAATTTCGGCATATAGTAATAAAAAGACATAGTGAGTGTGGCCGAATTTCATCTGTTCCTCGATATTTTGGTCAGAAATACTCACCTCAGTCTACGACTTCAGTGAGTATTTCCGACCAAAATATCTCTGAACAGATTCCATTCGGCCACACTAACCATGTCTTTCTATATTACTTACCTCTGCTAAGCAAATAGTAACTTTAATATTTAGAGAGTGTGCAGTAAAATACCGTACTACCCTCTGTACCCCGTGACTTTAACATTCGGAGCAAAAAGATAAACAAAGAAGATGGCGGACGTTTCCCTGATTCAGAAGTATACTTACACAATTTACACACATCCGTGGATTAATCTACGTTTCGCAAACGAACGGCTAATGGGACACTGCCATTCTACTGAGCAGCTCCGAAACGGGGGATAAGTCTAAGTATATAAAGGGCATAGTCTGTTGCCATAAGAGGGTGCGAGACAACAAGCAGATCTCCTATATAGGGGGTTGACGAACTGAGGGTGTGTTGCAATAGGCAGTCTCTAAGTTAGACTCAGTCCCCCTTTATCATGTGATTCTGATGATATGTTTTATTTCATTTAACGATGCAATACGAATCGATGTACCAGTGTTTTCATAACTCTGACATATTTACATTGACAGAAAACAAAGTACACAGACTTAACTTTTTTATTAATATTCCTTTGCACTTCCTCCCGTCGGGTTTCTTACACCACCGTCCCACGCTTCATATGATAATCAGAAAACAAGAAGACATAAACAAATAATTATAACAACAAAGAAACCGAGAACACAGCAATACTGAAAGTCCCTCCTATACCTAAGCGTATTTATATGAGAGAAACTGCCCATCAATATCCAAACGGTAGAGGATAGTTCATTCTATAAAATTCATATAAAAACACTTTTACTTTTACCAAAATATTGGCAATTTCAGTTGAACATATCTTATTCCCGACCAGCATAGCATTTTACTATACTGTAGTGTCATGTGTATTCTATTGTACATATTATTCCGCCCTGTATTGTTTTTCATATTGTAAGCACAACCGAGTAATTTTTCCTCGCGATGACAGTCAAGAACGCCCATATTACCTGAATTTAAAAAAACTGTTCACGTACGGAACAGACATATGTATACATATGTTTAACAATAACAGGACGCACAAATAATAGATGCACTTGGCAAGACTTCCGTGATGGGTTTTAGGACAGTATCAACACATATCATTTTACGTTGTTCATTGTAAACGTAACATGCCATCTCACGAACGAGTCTATGCTACGCTTGTAAGACTATACGAGGGTTTGTTTTTTGGGGGTTTTATTGTCTAAATGACAGTTCTACATATGTAGATCTTCCACTGCCAGGCAGGTACATCATAATACAACACAGGTAACATAGAATAGGTGATATAGAAAATGCTTATAAGGTATTTTCTAACAGTATCTGCATACCAGACCTCGTGTCACTTTGTTGAAATAAACAATTTAGGACAATTTCATATGAACCGTACAATGTGGCCTGTAACCTTGTTGGTTACAATGATTTTTCCCTTTCACCTCCAGTCATACACCGAATATCTGTTTTTGACTTGAACTTTGAACTCTTTCAAACTCACACTTCTTTGAACATTCTCTTCTAAATCGTCCCACAGGACCGTACCTCTGCACCATGGTGACTTCTGATACACAGCTGTTCTTATGGTGAATATCTTAGGCCTAGTGACCAGGATCATTTCTCAATTTGTTCAGATTGCCGAAGGGCGGTCTTCTTGACTGATTATTGACGCTTGATATTTTGAAAGTAGGCCTACGTGTGTGTGTGCGGGGGGGGGGGTGATTCTAATCATTCAATTCATTTCAAATACTTTGACATTCTTACACGCTGGAGAGTGAAAACCTTGCCATTGTTACCTGTTAAAAGTCAGGCTTTGCCATTCTCACACACTGAAAAGTGAAGACTTTGAAATTCGCCACTGCTGATATACTACCTTAGAGTATTCTCGACTAGAGAGGTTAGATATAGTGGACAGGTCAAGAGGATTGCGGAGCTGTGTTGATTCGTCAGGGGTTGTTTCGAGTGGGTGTGTGAGGTGATGTTAACAAAGGGGATAACCTTTTCTCTGTGCCTTATAAAAGTGTCGTACCAGAAAGTGTGGCGCAGACCATGTGTCAAATGGCAAGAGATTGATTCTTACCCAGTTTATAAGAAAATGTGAGAAGGAGCGGACCTGACGGATGCAACTGCCATCACTTCTTTTGTCAGGTTCGCTTCCTCTTCCTGCTTTTTTTAAAATTTAGGTTCGCAGGTCGCCGGAAAATAACCCGGTTTGATTTCGTGACCTTCACTTCGAAATTAGTTACCAGAGCAGCAAACATAGCAAGAACTTTAGTCCAGAGGATAGCATTTGTAGACTGACCGGATGGAACGGTGGGATGTCCATCCAACTAATTACCAAGATTGTACTAATGAGCGACTTCATGAAAGCTAGTAGTCGATGAACAATGGAAATGGGATGGATTTTCATAAAGATGTAACATCATGAACCTGGTTGACGTCCATTGTGTCTCTCAAATATGTACTATTCCAGTAAATGGTTACGTTGTCTTTTTTAAATATGTATTTTATGAATCATAGAGTTTTTTCTTCAATATACTTCAGATTTTTTTTTTAACATTTATTTATCCTGGGTTGTGCTCAATCTGTCGATTGGTTCCAATGCACACCCACTGGTGATTCAATTTCTTAAAAGAACCTTGAGATTTGTCCGATTGTTTTATAGAGACCTCAACCAGTTGATTCATGTTATCTGATTTTGTTGGTGATAAGAACACGATGTACGATACGGTAATTGACGATCCGGTGCTCATGGTGTCTTTCATTCACCATGACAACATATGTGACTTCGTTTTGAACCAAGAACGAAATGAATTTCCGATCGATGAAATACTCGAAAGTTCCTCTGAAATACGCCACAAAAGGACTGGTTTTAGTGCTCAAGGGTTGTGACCTTTTTATTTCTGCCATTTGTTAATATTTTTGGTCGGCAATCCGGGACGAATTGACAAGTGTAGTGTTCCAGCGGAAAACGGTTACGGCAACGACTGTAATTGTAATTTGATATAATGCCAAACAAAACGCAAAAGCATCCCTCATTTGTCTTGATGAAGTAAAAGAGGGACAAGGGAGCAAAGAAATCCCTCCATTTCCCCACCTGAAAGAGAAAAAGAAATAATTCGTATTAGCAATGTTGAAAACTTGTAATTGAAAGAAGACTGAGTATTTATACTTGTCACGGTTAAATAGACTTGAACATAAATGCATATAAGTTATGTGTACATGGGATATTTGCTTAATACGCAGACTATGTTCATATTATTCTTTAAATACAGCACAACTATACTAGCCACATTCGCGAAAGAAGCATTGAATCACAGAAAAAAACCCTTCTTTTCGGCAAGCGGCTCAATCTTTACAGATATTCTCAATCAAACAAAAGAAATTTCCTCCATACAGGAGAAAATGAATTAAAAGCTTTAGATTAGTAACAATAAACCTGTGTGTAAGAGAACTAAACGTATGATTAAACTGTGTTTATCATGATATATATGTGCGTGTGTGCATTCGTATTCATTGTTCAAGAGGCGTCATACCACACTGACGATGGCAAGCTCTGATCCAGAAAAACCTTTTACGTTAACACATAAAAGCGCCAGCTGACAGACAATCTAAAAATCAATAATTACGGAAAAACAAATAGGACATAACTTAGCAATCGCGTCATTGCCAATCCAAACAGGGGCACTGAATCTAACTTAGTGACAAGGGCTTGACTAGCAAGAGGAATCCCCCAGTCCTGAATTCCAAGTTACAGTTCTGGGGCCTGGAGGCCTGGAGGCCTGGAGGTGGCCCATGCACTACCATTCGTAAACTGCACGATCCTGCACTTCAGAATCCAACTCAGGGAAATTCTATGTGATACTGCACACTGTAGCTTTCTTTTTCAACCCAACTTCTATTTATTGTTCCGAATCATTATATAGCTATTCCGATTAACTCTGCCTGTCTGATGAACAGTGAAAAGGCGCATGTGCCTATTTTCAGTCCAAAAAACTCTTCCTTGTTTTTAGGTTATCCTGTCATTATCAGTGTATGTTCATATATACCTTTATCTTGAGAGATGTCTCATAAGTGATTAAGTATATCAGAAACATAGAAACTCGTGTTTTGTTGCTTTGCATCACTTTCGGGGCTTCCTTGTATTTCATCAATTCAAATTTTTCTCAGCCATACTGAAAGCACTGATCATGGAGCTACCTTGTATGATTAGGGTAACTGAAAAAGCCTCAAAATCAGACAGGTTTATTGGGCATCTTAAGATTTCTTCAGTTGATGTTTAAACAGTCCCTGTGCTTTCTCTACATTCCCTTTCTCAGTAATTACAGCCAAACCACCTAGATTTTAAAAACTGACTTCTCCTTAACACTACACACATTGCACTAACTTCCTCCATCCACCATCTTGAATTGGTTCAGATACGGGTTCGGGTTTGGCTTTCTGCCCTAACAGGTCATTATGTAGAAACTAAAACAGTAAGGCAGTTAACATATCTATCTTATTACTTTTTTTCTAAGAAAGTGCCGCCTATAAATTCGGATAGACTAGACCCGTATTTAACTGAAATCCTATCTAGAACCAAGATGAATCACCTAATTAGCCATTGAGTATTGGGTACACTACCTTCCCGGCCGTGGAGTACGAGTTCCTAATGGTAAGCTTATGGGGGAAAAAATCCGGTGTGAGATAAAATGGCTGTGCACTCTGACTGTGTGCACCAGTCAGTCAGAGCCTCTCGGACTACATTTAGCGTATTTGGATTTACTTGTGTGCCTCTCCATCGTTGAACACGTGATCAGTCCCACGACACGCATATGCCATTCCAGCGGCGAACAAAGATCTTCCAGATTTTTGTAATAGTAGATTACATTACAAGAAATGAGCATTTATAGAACCTAACTGTTAGATTAAAGTTACATTCGAAACTCCGCAGTACTAAATAATGCATTACATTAGAAATTAATAGAACTCAAGACATTTGTTGCACAATGCTATTGTGCCTTCATAATATGTGTGATTTTATGATAGGCTATCATGATAGGATATGATCTATGTGATGGAAGCCTTCTGAAATTTCACCCGTCCTGTCCGACCTCAAAAAGAACTATTACCTGCTTGGCACTGGAGTGGAGGGTGTGCCATATGGGCTGTTTTCTGGGAAGTGATCTAAAATGAAAACATGTGCATATATTAAGAGGAATGAGAGAGTAAGTAAAACGTATAGATATGCATGCTTGCAATAGAATGTAATAATAATGTAATAGAATATAAAAGAAAAGGCTTACGAACGTAGGAGAAGTTGAAGACGTGTGGGTTGATAAGTACGTATGGTGCGAGAGCAGAGGTGAGAGCGAGGGGGAGTGTAGTGAAGCGGAAGCGCACGTAAGGTGTGCAGTGCAGAGGAACTATTTAGCTTTATAGCTATTGTCACGTGTTATTTGTATTGTTGATTGCAATCATGACAGCATGTAAAAAAGCCCGTAGATCCATATCCTGCTGAATGCCCTGAATGCCATTCTAGAATAGCTTTGAATATAAAATCTAATCTCTTTTACCGAATGTGTCTGGGAACAGTTCGTATCCAAAGGGGATTTCTTGCAAAAATCAAGAGACTGCCATGCACTGATGAGATATTCGAGCCCATGATGCTGACGGAAATGGGAAATGATTTGTGATACACACCGACCCGCCTTCCGACTTGCTCTTGCCCGTTCCGACACACTGTGGTGCACACCGACACAGAAATTGTTTTCCTTCCGACGTGCTCGACGACGCAGAAAATCTGCGTCGGTGTGCAAGGGAAGTCTGAATTTTGCGTAGGCATTACTGGGTTCCAGACCTGTCTTACTTAATTATTTGTTTCGAAGATTGGGCTTAACGACCGTACCTCCCTCTCCCTCATCTCTTTTTTCACTGAACAAGTGTCTAATGATAATTACTAATGCACACATGTCTTGACAATGCATAAGATCTATCATTATACTGTCAACGTTTCCAGTGTATAGCTCCTTAGGATGGCAGTGCGGAAAGAAAGTCTCTCTGATTATTAGCGGGTATAATAATTCCCCAGAGAAAGCAAGATATAACCCACCAAACGACCTTCGAGTACCCGCTGTATGCCGCTTGAAAGGTCAAGTGCGACCTTGAGAGCCCTTGAGATCCACCTTTGCCGCTATAAGAACCATGTCCTTTTCTGTGTGTCCTCAGGTAATGCGAATCAGGGGCCCGTTCTTAAAAACAGTCTTGAGACTATTCTCCTCTCAGACCCTAGGTAATGTCTGTCTTTATTTTACATATCCCACTATGATCTGTAATGCATATTCAAAATATTACATCCTGTTGTATGTAATTGTAAAAATAGCTCTTATGACTTGATAACATGACAGAAATACATAATTGGAACTGCCTGAGATAATTACATCCATAGCACCAAAATCCCTCCAGATTTATTTTATAGGAACGGGCCCTTCCATTGATGTTCGCAAGTGGGAGTGAGACAAGGGTCCACCGGGGGGTCCTTGCCTCTATATTTCACGTCCTAATTACCGGTTCATCTAAGCTCAGAAGTAGCGCTGAGAAGTACCAGCATCAATAATACAAGAGAACCAGACGAACACCGGGGTCGATATGACGCGTCACGAGTCCCACGTGACACCACTACGTACGACGTCCACCCGCAAGGTCACTCCCCAAGATCATCAGCGGGAACCGAGAGTGTGTAGGACGAGGGTTCCGGTTCCGACTTGCACGCTGCTTTTCTCTGGGAAAAACAGATGTCAGCTAGATGAAATGGACGGAAGTGACGCACCGGAAGTGGTGGGACGCTGAGAAGGTCACGTGGGGTAGTAAGCATTGGAAAATGGGGAGGGTGTGTTAGGATAGAATGCCTTGTACCAGTGACAAGTAGACAGCACTGTAACAGGCAAATCTTCCTGTGTGATTAATACGTATTAAGCAATTCTAAGAAACATCTGCTCCTTTGTGTTTTCCCACTCCCAGATTTGGCTTCATGCTTTTCTTATATTTCCCAATTTCCAATCCATAAAGCCATATATCTGCACGCATTATCAACGTCATTATCATTATTGTCATTAGCCCATAAAGATGATAAGTCATAAATGACGGAGGTACAAAAGGAAGGCTTATTAGTACTTATTAATATTCATCTTTATTCAACACTATTGGTTGCTTTGGGGTTGCTTTTAAGACTGGTCTATTGTCCATATTGCTCTCCTGAAATCGGCATTGAGAAAGGCTTATTGATCACCTGAATACGGAGTAGTAATATATATGTTTATTGGCATCGAAGGTTTTACCTTACACGAGTAGGTTTCTCAGGGGCGTGTTATTGCTTTCATGGAATTAGTTCCAAAGTAGAATAATAATTTCCCTGAGGATACATCCTCCCTATGAGTATGGCATCTTAAAAATTACCTAACCGGTTTGTAACTTCGAAATCTGACATAAGGATGCTATGCCTGAGATGATAGTAGTTATCATTATGAAGAGAGGCACTGGAGGGAATGAAAGTCCTTCAGAGGTTTAAGAAGTTTGGCATGTATTATTTGCAACAAAGAAAATAATTCATTGTGAATAGAGTAGTTCGATTACACAAACATTTCTATGAAAGCAGAGAAAACGAGACGGCAACAACACGTAAGTGGTAAGCCGCGCAGCGTCTTACGAAGGCAGTCATCAGTTTACTGTGACAAAATGAAGGAAATATTATGTTTGACAAGATCTGAGCTGGGGGGAACGCTAATAACAGTGTTTCTTCTTTGTTTCTCTCTCTTTCTCTCTCCATAACGTGGCGACCATGTAATGGCATTAGGTTTTTAAGTTAACGATCCTTTCCTGGCGTTTACACTAAACGCTGTCAATGGCTAGACATCGGTGCATATAAAAAGTATAAACGATTGAGGAAAATCTGGGTTGATGACTATTGTGGCCAGTATTGCGTAATCGAGCACCACCTTACGACTAATGGCAAGGCGATCTATAGTTGTCACGTTTTATATAGTCATCAAGTGTAAACGGACGGTAAGTTAGGGCTATATCCAACAAAACAACACCAAACTCATAGCATTTCATTAAAGTGTCCATTATACCTGCAGGTGGGATTGTGTTATCCTTTAAGCTAAACATCCTACTGTCGTATACGAACAAGGAGGTTGGATGCTACCATTGTACTTGTACAAGGAGATTGACTACCCCCAAAAAAGATGCGAGTATCACAAGAAACTCGACATTCCCCTAAGCCACTAAATAGTGTCCAGTGCGGACAAGCGTGCTTTACAAGTTTATTACTCACTGCGGGGACTAGTTGGGAGTTTCGTCTGACAAGGAGCGGGCCCCATGAGGACGTGTCTGGCCGGACGTGGCCGTGATGATGGAGGTGTGCGCGGCCGGCACCCTGCCGCTACTACCCTGGTGTAATTCCAGTCTGACCATTGTTGACGCGCCGGGTCGAGCTGCTCTCCAAAGTGCGCGCCCCGCGAGCGCCTCCCGCCACGTCACGTGCTTTCACATTGCCCCAGGGTGAATCGCACCGACACAGCCAGCCGAGCAAAACATGATGGCTACCGTATTTCATCAGAACAAATAATCCAAGAATTATTTATCCCTTATCAACCTGATGGTCCTAAAATAGATTCTGCCAGTGGATATTCAAAATTGAAAGTATTTGATCCACGATCCATATAAGGGATGGTGCGCAACGCTGGAAACTCCCTATTCTTCACTTCCCATTTAATGATCACGTACCCCAAACCCCCAACTTCTAACGCAGCCGTAGATTTCCACCCTTGGGTCTTGAGCAAATAAGTCTCATGAACAGTGAGTTACAGGGGAATCATCCTTTGTCCCCTGACTTTCCTCCGGAGTTTTTCTTAATCGTTTGTTTTGGTCCATTAAACTCTTGCGGAATGAGGCCACAGAAGATTGAAATCAACTTCAATCGAACTAAGATAAGGTTGCTTTGAGATTTGGATCACTCCCACTAATTGTAGTCAACTAATGGTTGGGTTCCGGATCCCAATGCGCCTTCTTAAAGTGTCCTGTCTACTTAAACAGTGCTGCGGTGAGTACGGGATGCTTCCTCTATTGGCCCTACATTACACATTAGAGCAGAAACGATGTTTAAGGATCACATTAAGTCCAAGCAGCATCGATTGCCAAGCGGCTCCGAGGACAGACGAAGTACCACCCGTGCCTTGAAAATGCAGTGACGATCGTTTGAGGCAGACGACAATTTTCCTGCCGCTAGGCATCCCTTTAATGTAGCAGGAAATCGAAAAAACGCTCCAAAGAGAAAGTCAACAACTGATCAATGTCTACAATCCAGGCTCCACTAACGTATCCCCAGATGACCCCACGAGCTCTCTTTTGCGGTGAAAAATAGTCAGATCTACTCCAACTCCATTGAAATCTACTTTACAAGGTATCACTAACCAGAGCCTTCCCTTCAGTGAGTGGGATTCGGAGGAGGAGTGTAAGAGGGGTAGTTTTAAAGTGTGACCGGCTCGCACGACCCTGTGGTTAGCCGGCTTATTTATCACAGAGTAAAGAGAGACTACCCCCTTGGCGATTTTCCCGTGTATCAATATTCAACCTCATCTTGGGGATCCGCTTTTTTTATTGATGTTTCTATTTAACTCCTATCCGATGGATTCAGTATCATTTTGGTGTGTATGTTTGAGTTTAATCGATTATTTTTATAGCATCCCAATGGAAGGCATCCCACGCTCCTCTCAGGCCCCTGCCAATTATAGGTTTTACTAAATGGGGAAACCAGGCTTTTCCATATGGTGCTCTGCAAATATAGGTTTATAACAAAATGATGATACGCCATAGAAAATGTAATCAAAAAGGAAAGCCCCCAGCACACAGTGCATTAGCGGGTATCCTCTGTTCATTAACAGTATTGCCCATTGGCTGATCATATAGCAGGGAGAAGGCCATTAAGAAATTAATAGTTTTAAATCTGGGTCAGTCAATACATGGAGGTAAATGCCAGCTATTTTGAGGACTGGGATGCTTCTCATGATTTAAAACAGATGGGTTCTAAAACATCAGATGTTGCAGCGCTCTACGCCGTAACGTTTTAAACATGATCATATATCAACATAGTCTCATTCGTATCACTGTCATAAAAGTATCTCCATATGTAAATGGCATGGTTCTCGCTCCAGAAATTGTAGGCAAGCACGTGCCCACCAAACCAATATAAATAAATCCAGTGGAAACGACGAAGATAAATAGAGATCTGCAAAGTAATCTGAGAGAGTAAAGTGAAAACTTTAACGAGTCCTACTCACCCTTACCCTCCCAGGCAACAAATTGTATATCAGACTTATTGAATCACCTTTATCCCTTTAACTCCTCTCCATTTCCCCGTTTTCTTTTAAATACCCACGGGGATTACACTGGTGTTTCCTGTTGAGAGGAACGTGACGACAACGATAAACACGGAGCAGGTCGGGGGATGGGGATTCTGGTTTAATCTATTTACTTTGAGTTACTATGGAATATAAATGAGAGGCGGCGCCTTGAGCGCCTCATTTTCTTGTCTCTCTCAATTTGCGTGTCTTTCCAGCGAGGGAAGGTCCGTGCCAAATAGACCCGCCGGTTCCCAATACCAGGGGAACCAACATTGGGCAGGTTTTTAAACCCACTTGTCACTTTACAACCCACATGTTCAGCAGTCTGTTCTTGTCTTCTTGAAATCACATTTCAATAGGATGTATCTTTTTAGTGTGTCATGTTATCCTTGATAACTCAAGTCTTTAATTACCATTTAGAGGAACATCAAAAGACTACAATGCCGAGGACCATATTTGTGCGCAAAGAAAGAATAATGCCAACCTCTTCCTACATGTAGTCCTGACAAGGCGGTGTAAGCAAACTAGGCTTACTGGATTGCATTGCACCTATTCTTTCTTAGTCCCTTGATAATAATCCCGACCTTGAGATCTTTGTGATGCACCTTTAACGTATTTGTAGCAACATAAACAGATGCCAATAATATAATGAGTGGGTATGTTTTAAATAATTTGATCTACAGTTTTAAGTTGTTGTACATAGGCCTATATATATACATACATATGACAATGCGGCAAAGGACTGCGAACAATGAGGGAGATAAAGGTAAACAGATCGATACCTAAGTTCTCCACTAATGATATTAACCACATTGTCGTCTAATATGTCCAATGATTCCTATGTACAATGATTATGGCGTATTATGCGTATCAAATCTATTAACCATGGGTTGACCTTTTGTCCTCTGGACATCCCGGTGGTAGCATCTGTCGCCGTCGGTCATCTACCCGTTAGTATCTACATAATATTAATGAATATTTATAGTTGAGCTTACCTGGACACAATAGCATTAGGATTCGGTTCTAACACTATCAACTTGTACCTGTCTGTCTGGAAACACAATGTTGACAAGAGGCCAGGAACTGGTTACATAAATATTCTCTTCTGTAACCGGTAGAGTTACAGATGTAATCTTCAGGCTATCTGTCTTGGATAAAAAAGCATATCAGGCCTCCTGAAGTATAGCTTAGCCCTATTACACACTCTTTACAAACTCAAATAGATAAACATTTCAATTCAGGAACTAATCATTAGTGTCTAGGCCTGTTCTATAGTAGTCACATTGCTAAAGCAGCTGTTCCACCAAGCCGGCACTAGCAATGGCCGACGCCTGTATGGTCATCGCTGGCCCATTTTGACCGTCAACCTGGCCTATAGCCCATTGTGTTGCTCCCCCACCAAGCTGGTTGGCCAGCTGGCTGAGAGTTATGAGTGCTTAATTGTACAATGCCATCTGCAAAGCATCACTGGCCAAACACTTTTTCAATTGATTGTTAGCGGTGGCAGGCTGGCCCGATGACAACGCCGCGAGCTTCACCGGCAGCCACATTGACTGCTCCCCACCAACATCACAATGGACGCGGTCAGGGACTCCGTGCCATACCCGTGAGCTGTGAACCGGTTCAGTAGTTTCGGGAGAATTTTAGCAGCAGAGTGTGCTATACACATTCATAACATCAATAATTAACTTTACTTACCTTCATTATTAGGTTAATTGCTTTATTCAGCAGAAAATTGACAAGCTCTCAATGATCCTGTACAAGTCCCAACATGCGGCCAATGTTAACTAAATAGCATGGTAGCAGCATGATCTCCGCCGTCGCCAGCAGACCGCCAGCTTGGTAAAAGTGGTCGCTGGGTGCTAGCTGGGTGGTGTGTGTGTGTGCCTTGTCATCGGCAGGCTAGAATAAGGTGTGTTAGAGGAAGAGCTGGGACAATTCATACAATCTTTGCACATTTTCAGCCCGGCGCCGGCTCGGCTGGCCACCCTGGCCAACTGTTAAAAGAATATTTGGTGGAACACTCGCTTAGGAATTGCACTTCGAGCTGAAAGTGGGGCAGTCAAATCCATTTCTATTAACTCAATACCTTATAGCTATATTTTTGTCATTTTAAGCACTTTCTGTGACTCATTAACTTCGTGAGCGAGCCTTTCCTTTGATGTTGTCAAAGACATGCTTCATGATATGTACAGAGAGTTAGTGAAAATCAAGTACTGAATTACAGTATTCAATACCCAATGATCTGTATCTGACCAGATGTAAATTATATGATTGCCAAATGAATCCATCATTACCTACAGTAATTATTGTTCAAATTGTCCTGAATGTCGTTGCATTTGCAGGCAGGAGACAATGCGGGGGATATTTGTCGATGGTAGCTGTCGTTACTTATTTCAAATTATATTTTTGAAGACGTATATAAATTCATCTATTGCTCTTTTTCCTTCTGTTCGTTTTTCACTGCATGCAGCCCCGAAATTCAAAAGAAATATTATGTCTTTATCCGTATTCTAGACACGAACCAAATGGTATTTTGAATGGGATCACGTGCACTTTGGTCATGATCTGCCATAAATTTCTCCTATTTTTTGGCGCAAAGTGCATGCGGGACTGCACAGGTGAGTTGTTATTCCTGACCTTGCTGCTCCACTCACAAGCACGCTCTTTGACCGCTTCTCCTTCTTTTGTTTTCTAGTAGACGGAAGCCACTGCCTGCTTAAATCACAAGACGTCAGGTACCAGCAGAGTCAACATGGCCGACACGATGGGGAAACTGACTCCGCCTGCACAACCAACCAGCGTCCCTCTGACGTCATGGACTGACGTCAATACGTCACTGTCGGGGAACGTGTCCTTGGAGGCGACGTTTCAGCCGAATCTGGCAGATGCAGACTTTGACCAGAACGCGCGCATCATCATCCTGTGGCTGGAGATCGTGCTGGGCTCGGTAGGGGGCGTGCTTGTTTGCATGTGGCTGTGGTACAACCGTCGGCGCCGGTCGCGAGTCAACATGCTCATCCTGCAGGTGGCGCTCACCGACCTGGGTGTCATCTGGCTGGCTTGTGTGCCTCAACTCATCTGGGAATACTGGGAACGCCACTGGTAAGAATGACGGAATGTCAAGCAGGTGGCCTAGTGCCTCAAGTAACTGATAGGTAACTGAGGGTTAAAAAGCAGACCTACCAGAAGGGATGGAATAGAAAGCCACCCAGACACACTCATGTCCTTGTATGTAACTATATTATTATGACTGTTTCTTCTTACCCTTCTATAAGGCGGTGAGAATGCCATACACGGGAATTGGTAGAAATACAAACCTTTTAAAGAAATACCATGTTCAATTGAAAAATAAATGATGAAGGGTAATACATGAATGTTCGAGATAAGGCTTAGGCAAGTCTAGTGCCAGGGCTTCTGATCTACCAAAGTTCTTGTTTAGTGAGTTATTAAATCCTGCAGCAGAACGGATTTTTTGAATCAATGTCGTCGCTTATTAAAATTTATTTCACATGTACACAAATCTTCCTCGTAGAACTTTCGAAAATCAGTTTTCATTGCATCAAAATCGAATCGGTCGATTCAAAATCACATTTTCAGGGAAAGGAATATGCCACCGAATGGGTATTACAGACCATTGTACACAAAACTGGAATCTAATAAACAATATCCTAATCATGTGTAAATATTAGTAGTCTGGAGCAGTCTCGGGCTCCACAAAGCAGCTCTCTTGTCGTGCCAAACCAGGACAGAGTATGGCTATACTATAGAGGAAACCTATAAACGTTTAGGGTCAGATCTCGTCTCCCATCGAGTTTGAATCGCGTAGTAATTCACAAGGTGAAGCCGCATGAATTACATAGCGATTCAAATGAGATGAGATCAACCTCTGACTGTTAACATGAATAGGTTTCTGAATTTATCTCACCCTTCACATTGACTAATGGGCTAACTACACGTCATTCAATATCTTCATGTTTCTCTTCACGTTTTCATTGACTCACCCCTCTGATACACGCAGCTTCAAACTGACACACATCATAACAGTGCGATATGCTATCACATCCAGCTTGAAGTGGAATCTACACGGTGGGATTCATGTACCTGACAGGGTTCAAAATATCATAAGATCCGTCAGAATGAGAAATATGAAATGTATCTCTGCACTGGCTAACGACCACACATAGAGACCCTATCATGGCAGTTGTGGGGCGTAAACAAGCGTACACAAAATAAACAAATACGAGTGGCAGAATTGCGGATTTTCGGGTCCTGGAACGTTGAAATTGTGGGACCTCCACTTAAATCAGTTTCCGTCTATCGTCCATATGGTTGGATTACCCAAATAAACTCTAGAATGAATTAGCTAGATGGCATGACAGTAGTTTCTCTCAATTTTTTTGTATTTCTTGGGGAGGGTATGGCCTGTAGAGTTGATTTATTTACCAAATTTACCAAACCAGCAATTTCAATTTTCATTAATCTCATTCAGGCTATGATTGTCTGATATCTTTGTCACTGCAGTTATCCTAATTTTGGTATTTTTGGCAGTTGGGTAGGACCATGTGCACCTCTCTGCAGATATGTGGTGTTGATATTGATGTAAGTCTGGTTTTTTTTCAGTTGAGAAAAAGTTATAGGCAAGTGTTGGGGCCTCTTACAAAGAAAAAGGACACATAATTAAGTATACCTGAGTATAGCTGAGTATAATCCAATCATATCCACTTCTCTCCTTCATAGAGAAATCCCAAAATAAACATTCCCTTCCTATTTAGATAAAGCTATCAGAGATATATATTCACATAATTATGTAAATTTCCGTTTTTTAAACTTAAATCTACCAATACGTGCTACAGACATAACTAAACCTTAACATTTTCAAGTTTGTACTACGTAAAAAATGTGCAATTCCTCCCAAAAAATGACGTTAACTAACGTAGTTAGCACGTATTTGTGTTTACTAGGAACTCGCTCTTTTATTCAATAATTCTTCAATTGAACCAATTTTCTTTTATGTATTTTTTTAATGCACTGGTTTTTATCCCGGAGCACCAGTAAAGTTCATGTGAAGGGCAAGATCAAATCCATCAGATGCGATTATTAGATTACTGCCCTTGGAGGGAAAATGGAGGTAGTGATGCTCTCACCACTTTAAAGTGAGGGAGAAAAAGCAGGGACCCCATGCTCTCATACGTTCTGCGTGTCTGAACAATTGCGTTTAAAAGACCCGGTCACATTTCTGTGGTACGATTGCTGCATACAGGTTTTATTGTCAATAAAGGAAATATGAATGGAATGGCACTGCTCAGATTGAATACCTATATGATAAGAAGAAGGGACTGCGAAGGGATACGATTTTCATGGTAATGAATGTTAGATATAAGAAAATATTTACATCATAGATTATGAACAGAAAGAAAATTTACAACATAGATAATGAACAGTGCATGGAACGTCATGCCACACTGGTACGCTGTGAATGGCACATCATTTGTTTTGTCCTTTACTATATACCCATGCAGTATATACTGTAAATACGCACTTTTTCGCCATATAACGCAAAAAAATACTGTACGGAACACTGTTCCGTACGGGAAATTACGGAACACTCCCCCATAAACGTTGACTAAAATATTAATTGTTAGGCTAATTAAATAAATAATTTTTATCAATTTCGAGTATATAGTAAATATAGAACGACCTACCATGCTTGTACAAGCCACAAAACTCGATAACAATTTACGGTTTGTACGGAACTCGGCGTAAACGCCTCGTTCCGTATAAACCGTAAATTGGCATCTGGTTTTGTAGCTTGTACAGCATGGTCAGGACGTTCTATATAATGACTCATGGCCTATAAAAGTAAGCGCGATAATGACGTCGTAGCGGTATGTCTGGGCCTTGAGCGTCTGGAGCTTCTTTGTAGCACGTTAAAAGTAACGGTAACCACTGTCCCGTGTATCGCTTACGTAGACCTACATCTGGAGTACCCAGAATTGAAAGAATACGGTGAATGAATGCAGGACAGGTGTTCCACCCTCTTAACGACCACCGTCTGCTTCTCGTTTTCAGGGCATTGGGAAACGTGATGTGCAAGCTGCTCAAGTTCAGTCAGAGCGTGGTGCTCATTGCCTCCAACTACATGGTGGTGGTCCTCAGCATAGACCGGCACCAGGCCATCCGGGCCCCACTCAAAGAGCCCATACCGGTAAGTGGCAGGGAGCTGTCCGTCAACTCCGCTTACACTGCACATCACTGTATAACTACAGACACGAAATATTTTTATCATAGGATGAAGAGGCTGGGTTTGAAGCGAACCCAAAACCAAGTGGGTAGAGTCCAAATGAATAAATGGAAAAATCAAGCAGCAATTATTGTAGCGCTTCTCCTCCCGCACGAACGATATCCGGCGGATGAAGAAGCCGTAGGTTCTGTAAATTATGTCCAGGTGCATTAGGTTTAAAGGTTGACAAATTGGTAAAAAAAAAAAAAAAAAAAAAGATAAATGGATTTTAGCGTTAATTGTCACATGTGATGGGACTCTTTTGTCCGGAAGACTGCTGCACACCGCAATAAAAAGCAAAGGAATCCAAGGTACCTTTGTGAACCCCCAAGAAAGCGGAGACAATTGGCAGAAATTAAACTTCAAGGCCTGTCTGTCGAAGGAATAATTAGAAAGAAAAAATGTATCAACAAAAAAGTAAAGATCCCACAAAAGTACTACTGTAAATGTATTTACTTAGCATTCAATCTGAAAAATAATCAGTGAAAATAAGGCGATTGTTCAGGGATATAAAACTGCGCCACCGGAGCAGCAGCTTTCGATTTGATTGAGCTGGAAGACGTAATAACGACAAAGGCAATAGATTTAATAAGGCCGGTGTCCGACTGGTGAGCATGGTTCACGGGAGAGCTGCTCATTTTACATGTAGACTCCGCTGTGTGTTGAGTGAGCAGCGTTAATCTGAGCATCTCCGTGAGAGAGGAGGCGACTTG
The DNA here is from genome assembly GCA_950022655.1 of Alentia gelatinosa. Classification (NCBI taxonomy): domain Eukaryota; kingdom Metazoa; phylum Annelida; class Polychaeta; order Phyllodocida; family Polynoidae; genus Alentia; species Alentia gelatinosa. The sequence goes on along the minus strand of OX465583.1, from coordinate 41,846,916 downwards.
TAAACGTGGTCATTGTGTCTGGCACGACTAGAGTGTGCTTGAGCATCTCTGAGTGTCACACGCACGTGACGTCAAGCCCATTCGCGCACGTCTGTTGGCCCTGAGCAAATCACCAGAAGTTGCCAGCCATTCTCAACAGTGGCTACTACGAATGTTGTCACAGACGATGTATATACATGTTTATGTATTGGGTATGCTAGTAATGGACGAGTATTGGAGGTGTATGTAAAATTTTCCAATGAAGTAAATGAAACACTTGAAGGTGTATCATCTTCTAATGTACACAGTTTTTGTCAGTTGTCAATGATGAAAAGCATATACACGTGGATACCACTTGCATGTATCTCCTTTTCTATTAATACAGCGGTAGAGGAGTTTCTCCCAACTTTTCCTCTGGTCAAAATATTCCCTTCAGTACTATTCCAGTCCCTTCTTCTTTATAGAACGATACACAGACAGGGCCAGTGAATGGGCAGCAGGTGGTTGGAATACGGTGCTGGATGGTCAGGTGGCAGGTAGCTGGACGTGTGGGGAGGTGGTTGAGGGCTGAACGACTGCGCGAATGACGTGAAGGGGAAATATGTACATACTATTTTTGGAATATTAAATACATATATCAGTCACGAGCTCGGTTCTTAACTTGACCTCCAGGTAAATCATATGATACTCCAGCGATTAGTATATGCCACCCTATGTGCTATTACATTTCGCCTGTCAAAGTGAAGGTTGGTACATTGTGATCCATAATCACACAAAACCAAACACGAACAAAGCGAGGTATGTCATCAGGGCGCACCCATAGCACTTACGTGCATGGATTCTCACAAACCACCACACTAAACACATTTGCAATTTATCGTCTCACATCAAAATGAATAACCTATTCACATCTTGGCGCATTACACAGTATTTGCACATTTTATCATAATTATGACTCTGAAAGCAACAACTAAATCGGCACCTTGAAAGCCTTCGGTTACTCGTTTAATGTGTGTTATTTGATTAAGTACCGCAGTTGTTTTTTCCTTAAAACCTGGTTTGCTACTCGCTTACTGCCACCGGGCGAACCTGTTAGTCTGTCTAATCAGCTGTATGAAGCCAGCCTTCAACCTGTCACCTTTACTGTCTGTGTGGACCTGATAGAGCATTCCGGGTTGTTAAGGAGAAAATAACATTGTGAATACTGTTTCATAATGCGTCCCCAGAATGATTTAATTATAGAGGGCGACAGTGCAATAGGCTGTTCATATATTACACAGGCCTGCTTCGCGTCGGCCATGTGTATTCTGCGGTGTATTCTGCGCTTGAAACTTACTAAAATAGGACAGACTACAATCTGACTTTTTTAAGAGGTTTCACGCTATTTACATAAAATTGCATTGTGTGGTAAAGCGTAAACCCTCAGGTGATGTCACATCTAGCCGCTCTAAGAGTAAGTCAATGAATAGACTCCCAAGTGAGATAAATCATAAGATTTAGCGGTCTGTTAATTTGCTTTGTATTTTTCTGTCATCGGATGCTCATTTTTTATATGGAAATTCTTTCTTAGTTTAATGACTTGGTTTCTTGCAAAAGACCCGTCATGCTCAATTATAAGGTCTCTTATGCCTGATTTTAAAATCCTCAGAACTGTTGGACAGCCGACTGAGTACGTCATTCGAGCTATTTCAGTGTTGCCAAAAAGACATTGTCATTACCAATACAGTAAAGCCTGTAGTCTTAGCGTCAGTCCTTTTTTCAAAGTGAGAGCTTTGATGGTTTTAAAGACCTCGATTTCCATTAGCAAGTGGAATTTCCATTATAATTCACGCGTTCTTTTTGTGGCAGTGGTGGCAAAAACTTTGATTGCATTTGTTTTATGTTATTATCTTGTCCAAATCCTACTGGGGTTTTTAAATAGAATTTATCATTGCATCCAAAAAGACATGATTCAAAGAAAATTAATCGTATTGAAATCACTAACATCTGAATATTAATCTATCAAGGAATACCGTCTTTCTCTCAGGAACGTACGACCATATAACATATGACCATATAAAGTTACAAAGTTTTGTAAGTGATAAGGAGTACATTGTCAGGGCTGTCGTCAGGGCATTATGACCCATGCGGACAGAATATTTCTTTTACGTGAATTTTTGAGGCAAATCACCCGAATTCCTTTTGTAAGTCAAGTGGGATTACTATTATCTTTGGGAGAATCTTAAAATGATATATATGTAACTGAGATGTTTGATTGATCTGTACATGTTGTAGGTGTGGAAGATGACGTTGACCTCGTGGGTCTGGTCTGGCCTCCTTAGTCTGCCGATGCTCTACCTGTTCCGCGCCCGCTTCAACACCAGCCGCGGCAAGTTCCAGAACATGACCATCTGTGAGCCAATCTTCCGTGAGCGTCCAATCATCGACCGTCAGATCTTCCTCACCTTTATCTCCTTCGTCCACTTCTGCATCCCCTTCGTCATCATCGTCTTCTGCTACGTCCGTATCTTCTTGAAGATCGCCGAGAAAGCAAATGAAGGGAAAGCCAACAAAAAGCAGACGATCAAGCCAGGTAAGGTGCACCTGCAGAGCACGCCATCCAGCTCCCTGCCTAAGGCCAAGGTGAAGACCTTGAAGATGACCTTGGTGATCGTCTTCTCCTTCATCGTCTGCGTGCTGCCATACCACATCGCCGAGATGATCTTCAACTTCGGCGACCCCACGATGCTGTCCAAGGTGCTGTATGCGGTGCTTGGCGGCATGGCGGTGGCCAACTCAGCCACCAACCCGTTTGTCTTCCTGCTGTTCAACGCCAACGTGAAGTGCGCGCGGGGCTTCGTGGCGAGCGTCTTCCCGTGTGGCGGCAAGGGACGCGAGCGGCGCGCTTACTTCGAGTCGACGGCGAGCACACGGTCAGAGTACGCCATTAACCGGTCTGAGTACACCATGAACACGGACATCACACGAACTGTGTCCAAGTACAGCCCCTCCAACAACGCCATCGAGTCGGTGGAAATGACTGTCAAGACAGCGCCCAATAGTCACAGCAAAAAGCCTAATTACACGCTGATGACGGCCAAGAGTGAGGAACCGCCCAAACTGTGAGTCAGGAAGCTACCAGTAATCCACTAGCTTCCCTAAGGAGCAGCTCGTGGTGGTTGGTGAGCTACTCATTGCTGCTATCGCAGGCGCTGATGGAGCTGCTCAGCTCGACCCACCTGCATTGAGCTAATAGAGCGACTCGTATGACTGAACTATTACAGCCTATGTTTCTCAAGGACCGAGTTATATTTTGTTAAATACATTCCCGCCTACGACCTCCTGACCCGTGTCATGCTGGTCTCTGGTATGGGTTTACCAACAGATATAACTTCTCACAGTCATTGTTACACTCAGGCATGGAGTATACCCATTTCAGACACTGACGGCCATTGTACCTATTATTTCAAATTAGGCGTTCCAGTACCAGAAACCATGAATTTCCCGTAAGAACTCCCCAATTTTAAGTCTCTGTGTTGTCAGAATTTATCTTCAACATAGTTTGGATATGTACAAGCAAAGGTGCTGCAGTGGGACAGTCGTAAGTGGCAGTCTGACTATATATGTGGTATACCTTCTCTAGGGCAGAATTGCAAACTAGTCTGCATTTCAACGCTATTCTGCTTACCAGGTTTAGACAAATAGGGAGTGGTGGGAGTGTCCGCATATTTACCAATGTTATCATTTTCAACATAACTTCGTGGAGAAACTGAAAGAGGCGAGAAGTATAAAAATTCTCCTGTTTTCAATTTATGTCCACTAGGTAATGCCATTGCGAGTTTTCAACCACCACACGTACGATGGAAAGAGCAGATGGGAAGTCCGCTCGAGCTACTCACTGAGTACCAAGAAAAAGGATTTCATTTGCAGCGTAATATGTCCCCTAAATGACAGCACAATGTTTCCATGATCACCCAGGGCAACTATATGTAAATACTTCCAAAACAACTGAGAGATTTTGGTAGATAGGCTTATGGTTCGTTACCGTTGATTATTTATCTGTCAGTTGTGCTTTGATTCGTAGCCTTCTAATTGGTAGACATAGAGGTGATATTCTAAACTTCAGTTTCAGTTGTAACATACACGAACACCGGATTAGGACCATATGCCTGTGCGGTCAGTGATGTATTTTTACCCAAGTGATGGTGTATATATGGACCCCTCTCACTCGGATTCTATTAATCTGACATCCCGTGACAATGTGGAAGCCTCTCTTCTTTGTTCCTCTACCAAATTGACGTCCGCGCCGGAACATTACTTATTACGCTAATGGCACTGAGTATCACTGGTGGTCAAAGACGGGGACTGCGATACTATATGAGTGTATTGTTACGTTGTAGTGACTGGGTATGCAGGTATATCTGAAGACAGAAGACTGGCTCTATATTTGTGTTGGGATTCGGAAATGAAGAAGGTTTTCTTCAAAAGATGGTAGGTGTATAAGTTATGTGTTCAGAAGTTAGGAGTGCAAGGTGCGAGTGTTCATATGTCAGAATAGCTGGATGTAAGAATGGCTGAGTCCGAGACATATAATTAGTTTGATGTATTTATCTCACCCCAGATATTTTTTCTCCATAGACTTAACATTGGGAACTCGTATCTAACGCCCATTAGGTATTTAGGAAAAATATCCAATGGGGGATAATGTCACAAATGTTAGCTCATTAGTCAATGTTAAGGGTGAGATAAATTCAGAAACCCGTTCAAGTTTTTGGTCAGAGCTCGATCCCATCTCATTTGAATCACATAGTAATTCACGCGGCTTCGCCTTGTGAATTATTACCTGATTCAAACTCGATGGGATACGGGCTCAGACCCTAAACTTTCATGGGTTTCCTCTATAATATGTACACATATATTCAGATACGGGTATGGCCGAAAACATGTAACTAATCATGGGTCCAGATGAATATTTTATCTGAGAGGCATAGGACGCCAGATACCGGTTTTCAAAATGTGGGATGGTCGGATACATGTGCTAGCAGATGATCGCTGATAGTTGTTCAGAATTATTGCTGCTTTACAAATGCCCCAAAACGAAAGGACATGTATAAATGCATGGTATTGAAGAGGATATTATGAAGAGTGATGTCATTTCTTCAATGAGTGATAATACAATACAACTATGCGTTGGTGTGGCTATATTTATATGTTCCTATTTGGATGCTACTCAATAACATAATAACAAGTTATGATTGCTGCTCTATTTTAAAGAATTGGAAGTAAACGATTGCATTTTCTGGGGGAGTAAAGGCTGTCTGAATACATGAATTGAGAGGGAGTGTTCAACATATGGAAGTGCCCTAAATGGTGAAAATTGCGGATGTGTATGTGTCTGGGAGTATGTTCCTGCGTTTAAGATACTTGTATAACCATACAGCACGTTTTAGATGTGACAATACAGCGATGATGTCCCTTCCCCGCAACTATCTTAAAAGTATATAGAGTCGTCTAATGTCATGTCACATTGTATGATTATGGTAATTGTTCCCTTCAGTATAAGCCCTCTATAGCATATTGTCGGTCGTATAGCAGGGTGGGGACCATAATAGGTGGTAACTCCCCCTATTGGCTGCTGCATTAAAGGAGGCGACTTTATAGGGACATGATGAACATTACCTTACCACCTCCACTCTTATCTTTTACGAGTGAGCTACATTTTATGTACAGTACTGTATGTAAGGAATCTGGCCTGTGTATATACATATTGTGTTCGTTTAAAAATGACGCTAACACTATTTTGAAAGAGGATCTTGTTGTTTGTAATTTCATCAGTGTATCTCATTCTATTTGTGGCTGATAAAGAATTGAAGATAGACTTTCTTTTGCGTACTGCTTTTTATATGTATTCAGTATAAACAATATATTCAGTTGTGCCCTACTCGGTATGGGAATACATAGGGATACATACTATACTTTCTATGCCAAAGGCAAATCTGCATCAGATATATATAGAAACGTGTAGGACATGTGACCGAAGCCACTAAGAGGAAAAACTTACGGATATCTAAACAAGTTGGCAGGGAATACTGTACAGGTGGTATGAATACCATCCTCCAGGACAGTTCAAATCAAAGTACTACTGGGACATATATAGAAGTATCAATATCCTTTTCTATAGAAGACGTAGATGTGTGGAGTAGTGGAAACCTTACAAGCTGTCGGTCGGCTAATGTCCTTCGGGGAGAATAAGCGCGTCGCCTTAACAGTAACCACGTCACTCACCTTGTCCCTGCACGTATAGTGGTGGCGAGCGGCTGAAGGCCGCCTCTGTGAGCTGCTCACCGCGGGACCGGCGCCGCGACCCCGGCGCGTGGCGCGGACAGCGGGCCGTGGCGGGGAGGAGGGGACGTTAATGCGGTACACCCGCCCCTCCTCTCACTTACCTTTACAACGTGCTTCTACAAGACCCTCCACTTTCCTCCTTCGACCAAACAGGTGAAACCAAAGCGACTTATTCTGTTTGTGGTAAACAATGGTTGAATGTCTTCATTTTCAACGATAGACATATACGGGTTCATGCATAAATACGGGTTCATGCATAAATATACGAGAGAATTCCATTGAAATTCTTTGAGATACTCCCTTGTTGGTAATATATGTGGATTCGATCAAGTACAGTTATCTAGCCCTCATGACTTAAATTAGGGATATTCAATTATTATATAGTAAAACCCCGCTTAAGGGACACCCTCCATTCCGAGCAAAGAGTCAGCCTTAAGCGGGGTGTCCCTTAAGCAGGGTTAAAATAAACTAAATACAAATTTCTGTTCCAAGCAAAGTGCCCCCTTAAGCTGGGTGTCCCCTTAAGTGTCCCAGATGCAGGGTTTTACTGTGATATTTTTTAGAGTAATGAATACCGATTTCTTCCCAAGTTATGTGTACACTGAATTAATGGATGTTCATAATCCATACCAGCATCGAAAGAACAAGGCATGGAGTTTACCATAACACTGTTTTCAACAGCACTAAGTGAGAGATTGCATTTTATGCAAATTGTCGGATTCCTGCCGTTATCATCAGACACTGTGATCATTAAACTAATTTAATTACCAATATATAAACGTACCTGTATCTAGGGATGGTACTTAGACGTTGAGATAATATTTTTGTCAAGATCCTATGGTGGTCATGTCGATAATGTTGCTGAAGTAGCGACCAATAAGATTTTTAAATATTTCCTGATTTTTATTCTTGTATACCTTTTGAGGGCCATAAAATCCGAATTATCTTAGTTGCGTTTGAAAAGGGAAACTGCTTAATTGAATACTAAATGAACCAGTTGCATTTTCATCGTTGTAAAAGTTAGAAATGAAGGTCTGTCGTTTGCTGCTACTACAACAAGTCTTGGAGGCCGTACAGCGCAATAACTCCATTAGACATGTGGTTGAGAGAAGCTGGAAATTACGAGAAGAGATTAAGCCATCTCGATACACAAGAAGTCTTAGAAAGATGATAGTGTTTTCTTGGAAAAGACAGAAAGTTTGTTCTAACCATGATAGCGCAGATATAAACGTTGATGCCCGAAGCCCGTAGGGGAGAGTATATCTCTGATAACAGACACTGCCAGTAGAAATTCACTATTGTGAAACTACCTCAACGAGCTTAAGAAGCCAGAAGACTATTGTAATTCATGAAAAGATTTATACAGTGACTCCAGCCACACTAATTCCTACTTTTACTTCACATCGCATCCATTTACATATAGATTCATTTTGAATACATTCGTACTATTTATCTTCTTCATACTTTTGTTAGAAGGCAAATACATGATTGTGGACGAGTTATTTGATTATTACAGTAACACGCTTGTGTATGTTTATCAGGAACACGTTGCCCTCACCCTAATTACAAGGCGGACGTTTGGGGGAGGGGTGAATTCAGCTTAGAGATACATACATTGTGAAATGATTGGTGTACATGTATTATATTATAGCTATGAATACAATTGTAAATGGAATGTTGAGTGTGGATTTGAAAAGGTTCTCGTATTTTCCATGGGATTTTACTGACACAAAAAAGACCCACCGTGGAACCAAAACGTAAACATCTCAGAAGTAGAGGTGTGTCGAAATCTAATTGTAAAACTGGTCAGTATTCTTATCGTAGTTCAGAGATGAAACCTACTTTGGTATTCCAAACATTCTCTATAGTCTTTTGCTGCGGAAGAGGTCAAATTGGGTTATCAATGTTTGTAGGGGGAAGGAAACTCAGAAAGCTAGCTCTAGAAGTTGAGGTCATAAGGTCAGCTAAACTTATGTGAGGGTTACCGCTTTGGATTGGTGATAGGAAACTGGAAATTGCAAACCTACGGAAAACATACATACACAGGGAAATATACACCCCAATACAAAGCAGGTTCTTTATGGTTAATCAGACTAAACTAAAGATAAACCTAATCTAAACCAAGGCCATCAAGAATCCGGAGAACATGCAAAAAATACCGACAACACCCACCAACACCAAGATTCACACCCATCAGCCCCAACACCCATCAAGAAGAACATTTACACTGACCATCTCACACTTATCTATACCTACTAACAATAACACCTACACCCACAGACCCACTCCTACAGGTCTATCAATACCCACTAACATCAACCCTAACACACACCTATGCCCACCAACACCAAAACTCACACGTGCCAAAATCAACACTTACCAACACCAACACCTCTACCCACCAACACTCACAATCACTAAGACCTACACCCACCAAGCCCTACACCTATGTCAATCCACATCCAGTCCCATCAATAACACCCATGAACACCAATATTCACACACAGAGTGAGTTGCAGATATTGGAGAGGGTGATATGTGGATGTAGGACAGAGGAGGGTGTGGCTGAAGGACAGAATGGAGTGCAGGTGTAGGATAGTTGGGTATGTTGTAGGACAGAGTGGGGTGTAGATATAGGACAGAGTTGAGTGTGGGTATAGGACAGAGTGGGGTGTGAGTGTTGGACATGTGGGTGTGGGTGTAGGATAGAGTGAGGTGTGGGTGTAGGACAGAGTGGGTTGTGGATATAAGATAGTGTGGGGTGTGGATGTAGAATAGAGTGGGGTGTGGGTGTAGGACAAAGTGGGGTATGGGTGCAGAACAGAGTGGGGTATAATGAACTGGATACCTAATTATTAAACATATTTTCCTCTTTAAATGTTGGAGTTGGGAAAGAGCAGTATGTGCCTCAAATCCGGTCAGGAATGGTCAAGTATTAACAGTGGTATAGCCGAAAATGTAAATCTCCATAGACTTCAATGTTAAAGAAGAAAAAAGACCTAGCACTCTCCTAGCATAGATCCTGCGCAATACTTCCTGTGACCATGCCACGAAGGATCTACCGGAAGCCCAGCTCCAACAATAATGGGTGATATCACCGCTCAGTTATGCCTTTGAAGAATGCAGTCCAGTCCTTCTGAAAGCCCGCTATATAAGGTTGGTTTTTAAGATTCCAAAAAGTCGGCCATATCATTACCTTCGTAAGTTTCACCTGTATCCTTGTCAAATAACCTAGTTATTTCTCGGACGTTTCGAGGATCATATAGATCTAAAATTGTATCCTTAATCATATCCCATTGCTTTTCCGGATTTTTGAGTGCATGAAATTCTGGCCAGTCATGCATACTTTTTTTATGCTTTTATTGACATCTTTCCATACATAAAGCTCTTCCCGTGAATACACTGTGATTTCATTTCGCAATTGGATGTGCAATTCAATGATGTAATATCAAACTAAATAAAATGAAGGTATGAAGCAAGAAATACAAATCCAAGATCAAAATCCTCACGTATTTCTGGTTAAGCACAACCTTACTCTCATGTACATCTATAACCATGCTTTATTTCACTTTTAACTCGTCCATGTACTTCCTGAGTTCGTACTTAAAGGTCTTTTGTTTTCTTAAAGGTTTGTGCACTGCAACATACTCGGAAGCTCGTTCCACAGCTTGTTTCCTATGTACATCAGCGAGTTTATATGTGAGTCACGTTTGAAATGCTTCTCAATAAATTTCACTTTCTTATCTCTTCTTGTTCCCACTATGCATTGGTCAACTAATGCAGTATCATAAGAGTCTTTATACATGAACGATAGCAGTTGAGAATTACGGTGATCCTTTAGCTCATCAACATTGGCTAACTTGTGTAATTGGTCAACAGAGAAATCATATCTGTACCACTGAGTTACAACAGGCAGCACCCTATTCTGCAACTTTTGTAACTTTAGAATATCTCTCAGTAAAGCACTGTCATACAGGTGGCCACAATACTCCATCACAGGTCTTATAAATCTTAGAACTAATAGTTTTTGCAACTTCCTTTAAATGAGCCTGCAAATTAAGTTAATCATTTGATAACACTCCTAAGTATCTGTTTTTGTTGGGCTTTTTATTTGTTTATTGACGCAATGAGGTATGATGTCACATGTCTGTCATGTCGTTCGCATGTATGTTAAATAACTGGGGACCAAGAACGGACTCCTGCGGAACTCCAAAGCTAACACTGATTGAGTCTGAGACGACACCATTGAAAAGGACACATTGCTTCCGCTCCACTAGGTATTCAGTCAAGCATGCTACAAAGCTTTCTGAAATCGTATATAATTCAGTGAGCTTCATTGATAATATATGTCGTGAAATACAATTAAAGGCTTTTTACATCGAAGTAACAACATGCTGTTAGTCTTTGGTTGTCTCTACTCTCAAAGATATCTTGCACAAGCTTGAAGATAGCATCTCCCAACCCTTTTCCTTTTCTGTACCTGAACTGGCACTCATTAAACTTACCTATCATTTCATGGTCTAGAAAGTCAAAGATAATATGCTTGAGTATTTTCGATGGGGTTGGTAATAAACTAATTGGTCTCCAATTCGCAACTCGTTGTTTATTACCCACCATGGGTATAGGGACCACCAGTCCTGTCTTCCATAATGTAGGTACCTTCACTGCACGAAAACCACTATTTTACATATATATACGCCATCGCGATAACGCACGTATCTGCTGTATCGTGGCTTGTTTATATTTGTATACACCTCTAATACGCGTCTACGTTTCAGGCGTCTACGAGACAGTTTCCATATGTAGAAGCGCGCGACTTGGCTGTCTTTCACGCCTGGCGTATTTAAGATAAAACATACTCTGCGCAATATATATACGCCAGGCGTATATATGATACCAAAAAAAAAATAATTGCAACACGCTGCCCCCCCATCCTGTGGGTGTTGGTAGAGGGTACACCAACACTGACCCGCCACCTGCGACCTCCCAACCCCACCCCCTACCGCCTGACTGAGACTACTTGAGACTACTTGTACAAACGGGCTATCGGTGGTGGGCGGTGGCAGGGGCGGCAGCGGGAGGGCTACTCACTGAGGATCACGGGGGTGTGGGCGGGTGTGGGCGGGTGTGGGCGGGTGTGGGCGGGTGGCGGTGGGTGGCGGCGGGTGGCGGCGGGTGGCGGCGGGGGGCGGCAGGGTAAGATGATTTTAGGAGTCAACTAACAGATAGACCAGGGTCATTGGTTTTATACTGGATCTAAAATGCCCACACATAGAAGTGGTGTGTAAAATCGATTAGAAAAACGGTAAAAACAACATAATGCAGGGTTTATTATGTGTAATTAATCAATTTATACTTAATCACGTTTTTATAAAGGTTTTATCAAATAAATTCGGAATATAAGATTGCAATTTTCATATAATACAGACTTGGAAGGTTAATGGTAAATGATATATGCTACCACTGATGTCCCCAAGTGGCAGAGGTCGGAATTATTGGATAATGGCGTAAATAAACAGAATCGGGCGTATATATGACGTATATAAGATGGCACCATGGACACGTATATACGCCACTAAATAAGGCGTCTATGAGATGTCTAATAGGTTGAACTTCTAGATGCAAAATCCTACAGTTAGACGCGTTTCGCATACATATGTAAAGTGGTAAGTTTCGTGCAGTGCTTGGAACTATCTAAACTACATTGTACATTTGGTATTCTTAGACTGTCCTTAATAACTCTGGCCTAGACGTTCTTGATGCCAGAAAACCTATGGATCCCTATATCCTCTGTCAACTCCTCTAACCTTGCATTATCAACATTCATCTACTGGTATCAAGTTGCCATTATCATCCACTAACTGCCCACTGCTTGACCCTTTATCTTCTTTATACAATGACTTAATCACACGCCAGAATTCTAATGGCTTCTGCTTACATTGTCCCAATTGTTCTTTGCAAAATTCATTTTTGCATTTATCTAACTCAGAACTATTCTTCTTATTCAGTTTCCTTGATTTTCTTAATAACAATGGGTCATGCTCTTTTTTTTAACTGAGCGATCATGTCCCGCCTTTCATTTATGAGCGATATTATTTCGTCCGTTATCCACGGTTCTCGCTTTCTACTAAATCTTAGCTTTTTTACAGGACATGTTATGTCCAGATAGCTAGTAATACTGTCCAATATAGTATCACATAATTTGTTTGTATCTGTGCTTAACCAATAGTTATCATAATGGTTACAGCAACAGCCATCGATCGTCAAGTTCACATCCAGCACTTGATCTCTCTCACCAGCATGGTTTGTACTCCATCCCTCTTGGATGCCGCTACATGTAGATAGGATAGGCAGAAATTCGTAGCATTAATAGTTGGCTAATATTGCCGTTATGACCTATAAAAGCCAACTGACTAACAGCACAGTTGTTTAGGTTCCCTTATCTTTAGGCGAGTATCAGATTAGCTACACTGCCATTACGACCTATATGTTCACTTTCTGTCTACCACTACATCAATCACTCCAGAATATTCTCTCTGTATATACATATTTGTAGAGCTATTACACATGTTTTTACAATAAATTAGCCAATCTGCATTCATTCCTCCACCGTTACGGTTTCCGGGTAGCAAATATTTAAATTTACATAGGCATGCAGTTGCAATCACTTAAACTATACATACTCTCACACTGCCTTTATAACCTGTGTGGTTATGTATGTTCACTTCATATGAAGTAGATGTTGAAGATCTACAGTATTGTAATGGATGACACGACAAGGAAGTACCGATTGCTCTCGCTCACAAATGAAGTATGTTTATTCAACAAGGAGGGCTACAGAGGCTGCCCTAAGCCAACGTCCAACGAATCACCAGTCATCGAGTCTTAGGCTAGACTGCCCAAAGGGGCAGATGGCAACGTTTATATAGTCCGTGGGTGACGTCATCTCTCGGGTCTCGCCCCACGGGAGAACTGTCGAGAACGGCCTCCCCCGTGGGGGAGGGAGCCGGACCTGTCAGCCCCCCCGCGGGGGAGGAGAGACAACACCACCCACCACAGTATCGTAATGTCATATATGATTATCCATAGAATTCACAAGATTCTTTTGGTGGGGGTACAAATTGTCTGCTCATAGTTAGGGCAAGATGGTCACTTATAAGATTTCTATCTGTTTTAACTTCAAGTATATGCTCACTGTTATAAGGACATGGTCTAAGCATGTAGCAGACTCTGGTCTTGTAATTTCGTTCACATAATTTTGTTTATCTCTTAAAAAATATGTGAGGCGCTCAAATTCCGGGTCATTCCTGCTAAATGTGTTTAAATTGTCATCTCCCATGCAGATCTTTTCGGGATTTGTATATCGTATTTCCCCATTCATTTCTTCTTAATAAGAAAAACATGATCCAGATCACCTCAGGGGGCTCTGTAGTAAAAGACAAGCAACATCTTTTTTTTCTTTCAGGTATTACTATCGCTTCCATAATTTCATTAGATTTGCTGCAATTGTTTTCTCCTGTATAATATTTTTCCTGCTTATCCCTAATACGACAACATAAACCGCCTCCAATTTTTGATAATCTTTCTTTACTTGTATTAAAAAACCTTTCCTTGCGATCCTGCCTGGAGTGTAGAGTGGTGTGAGCAAGGTTTCGCTATATCCAAATGAGAAACCATGCGGTTTGGAGTGAGGATGTCCTTCACCAGTTGTACCATACAGCTATAAAACTTGCTTCCCCAAAAATTGGGGGGAAAATACATAATTGAGTTAATACAGGGTGTAAATTCACTTATAAGTAGTAGTAGTAGTCCCGCTCCATGCACTAATAGTTAATTGATTTATGTGTTCTAATTGATTCATTGGTACATGTGCAATAAAGAACGAATGGACTAAGTAACATGAAGATATATAATCTATAGTACCAACCAACAGACTTAGTGAAGCCAGTGTATGGTGGTTTATTCAATCTACTCATCTCATGGCGAATCGAGCTGTTACATATTCCACTTTTTACGTACTACTTACATAACTACAAGGCGGTGACCTAAGAGACGTAGATATTACAGATGCGTGCTACTTGTAGGTATCGAATATATATAACAGTATCATAACAGTACAAGATTGTATCTTTAACACTACTCTTGTAATACAATTACTATATATAGTACATATTTCCAAAATTTAAATCAGATAGATAAGTTCAGATAGATCTTAGCCTACTAAAAGTAACTTGACTTGGTCAATGCAGGCTGATTGGCCTAGCGAGGTCAAAATCAGCGGGTGTATTTCGCAATTCACAGTTATTTGATGGGTAGTATTTTAATTCTTATAAAGCCAATAGGTTAGAGAAGCCATATCTGCAGAGAAAGTGGTCAGATAGTCAAGTTCAAGTTCTTACTCCCTCACTTTTAAGGTCTACACCTAACTAGTCTGGGCCCCTAGACTTTACAATGTGTCCTGCTACTGGTTGACGGTGTCCCATAGTGTGAAAGGTGCTGCTATTCTTAGAGATATTGCTGGTACATCAGTTAGACGAGGCACTTCCCATTCGTGAACTAGTGTTGATGCTAAAGGTCAATCCTAAGCCGTACGCTTTGCTTTCAGTACCCCCAACATGTTCTCTCCACCAATCAACCCTCCTTCCCGCCGTCAAATCAGCCACGCTGGTACTGCTTCACACAAGGATAGACAGTACAATTCCTGCCTTCAATATAAGATGTGTGAAGGTCATGCAAACAAAGGGTGTGTTTCTGTGTTCATTGGGGCCGGTGGCCGTAGGGGATGTTTGTTTATAGTGCCGCCGCATCCCAATGGCTTTAATTCAGGGCCTCACCCTCATCTCCTCTCCTCACCCGAGTTGAACATTTCCGTTCTATTAACGCCGTCACGAATCAGGTAGGCCTTTGTTGCACGGCTGATAACCGGCGGGTTTAACGCTAATGAGTAGGGACTGGCCGCCGGTAAGCGGATGATGAGGACACAGTTAATGCATTAATCGCTTCACGACTAAACCAAATAACTGCATCAAGTTCGCCATTTGGGTGCCATGATTTCCGGCTTTCTGGTGATTTGACCGCTTTGAAAAGACGGTTATTGGAGATGTTCGGCATAGCAAAACTTTTATTAAAACACAAATGATTAGTTTTCTTGATTTTTTCACGTGAAATATTCAAGACCAATTTATTGCTTCTTAATAATACTGTATGACTTGAAGTTATTCTTGGAAGTTTACACGTTAGAATTAATATTGCTTTTTAATGTTCCTGTTGATTTCCCATTAGGATGAGAAATAAAAACGAAGAATACATTAAGAAAGGATTGTTAGGCAATTCATCCACAGATTACCATAAATAATGGTATGATTACATTGTCAAAACTTCGGCTGAATAAATCTATTTTATTAACACTTCAATCAATGAATTTTTAATGTACAACCTGTATACAATGCGTGACAATATCGAAGATGTTACAATATTGAGCCTGGAGATCAGAATTTATGGCTACTTGGATATATATTTTGTACACTAATGTCAACCTTATTGCATAATTTCATGCGCAAATGGTCACCCTTGCGAGTGACCAATATCATTCGGGGTATTTTTTTCATAATACAAGGAAGTATCATTCAAACATATAGTAAATGCTTGGGAGGCTGAATGTAAGACAGAGTGATAGAATCTCGTCTATTATCAGATTAGGGTGAATGACATGTTCATCATTAATCAATGAGTGTGGAATTAAGAATAAATAACAATTAAAGGGTTTGGGTGATATTCAGTCAATGAGTCACTTTCTGTAACTTACTTGCACCCTGTCAACTTGCTTCTACAACAGCTTGTCTAGTGGGACAATGAGGTATTTTGATATCTAGTAATTGCTCATGGTCAATTGGGCACGCCTCTAACACAATCATACACAAACGTCCCACAGTGTCAGCATGCAGATTGTGGAGGGTTATTTTTTGCAGCAAGTTCAGAGTCTATGTGACCACTCTAACCTTTAGGCAACGTATATGTGTGTGGCCTTCACTCAGAAACGAGATAATTATCAATTAAACAGTTCTAAAGGACGGATCCCTCTGGTTTGTGAGAACGTAATCTACTTACGGAGCACTACATCGTATTGTTTTATAGACGTATTTGGCTATGATGCTGTCATCGTAGTCCAAGTTGACTGCGGGAGACCTAGTTGCTCCCATATGCCTCAAATAGAGGTATTACGAGGAGGGTGCATTTCAACGTGAGTGGAAACTGTTCCACCAGATCCTCCGGCCATCGTAAAGTTCCTGTCACCACTGGAATCCTGATCATCTGTGATAGGTCTCTGATGTCCCCAAGCAGTGGGAACCATCCCTGGGACACCCACTCTGCACAAATCAGCAATCCTGATGGTTTCTGCTAGTAGATCTTTGCCACTGTCCTGATGACTATGGAAAAGGGAGGAAAGAATAATCCATTAATTTCCGACCGGTCCAGCATGAAAGCATCTACAGCCCAAGCTTTTACATTATAATCCAATGAAACTTATCGTTTACACTATTTATTGTATCGAGATGCAAACATATCTATGCTGCACAGGTCAGGTCAACTGGTCACATAACTTCGAGACTACCATTCCCCTGATCTGGCTGAGAAACCCGATCCACTTCCACATTCTCCAACGTAGTACTGTACAATCAAACGATTCCCGAGACTCCAGCAGACCAAATTTTCTCGGTTACACAGTTACACTCAGATGATCTTGTGGACCCACCATTGCGAATACATGCCATTGCCGTCATATTATCCACAAATAATAGCACCACCTTTTGACACCACCTCTTGCCTAAAGTAAAGCAAAGCTCGTTCCACTGCCTTCAATTCTGGTATATTGATATGGTCTGAGAGTTCACATTCCATACCCAAGGCCTCACCATATTTAACCCTTTTATTCTCTAGATAACATCCCCACCCAGAAAGGGAAGCATCTGTATATAAAGTAACCTCCAGTAATTTTGTAGAGAAATCTCTAGAAGCCTCGGGCAATAGCTGTAACCATTCTCATAGACACTACTTTGTACCGCCATCCAGATACATGGCAACCTCAAAGTTGTCTTTATTCTTGACAAGCTTGTCGTTTCTCCTCACTAGCAGTTGTTTTTCTAGCACCGATGCTCTATCGTTCCCCGGTTCTGTAGCTGCTAGTTTCCCAACTATGCTAGAAAATATCCTGATACTAATCCGTCTTTGGCTAGAGTAGTACCGACGGATGCCCAAAATCTTTTCCATTTTACTTACCATAGGGTACATCCTTCATAGCTACATGTCAATGGTGAACCCCAAATAATCCACCCTCCTCAAAGGTTCTAAGTGAGATTTCCTGAAGTTCACTGGGAATCCTAGCCATTGCAGTACATTGATTAAGATTATCACCGCTCTGCATACCTGATCTATAGTCTCTCCAAATACCAACATGTCGTCAATATAGAAGAACATACATACCCGGCTGATGTACCCTACCACTGTTTTCATGATCCTTGTAAAAATGTGAGGACCCGGACTGAACCCCATTGGTAGGCACGTGTAATGGTACCCTGTATTCAAGAACTGTAATTGAAGTAGATCTCGATCCCGAGTCTTAACACTAAGGGAATGATAAGATTGTTGTAAATCGACCCTTTCCATGAAAGAACCAGGAGGAACTCAGTACTCCTTGCAAGATTCCCCCCATCCTCGTCCCGCAGGCTCCCTTCCCTTGTCATTGTACCGACCCTGGAACTCCGCCTACGAGTCTCGGGCCTTGTTGTAGTCCCGGTAGCTGCACCTGTTTTGGTTGTATGTGCGGTGGTCGCCTCTGTACTCCAACGACCGGTACTGACCCCAGCCCCAGTATTGGCCGCACAGTCCGTTTCCCTGACATTGCCCATGGTTGTCTTGATCGTTATCACCTGTGGTTGACTGTTTTGTCGAAGTAAATAAACCCTTGACAGTTTAAGCTACCTCATTTCGTGCACAAATATTCTCCTTTAGATTGGGCCCGAGTAAGAATTCGAACCCTATTCGACCACCGTTCTTTGCAATAGAATGCGCGAACACTTAATGTGTTGCTTTAAGGCAATCGGTCACAGATTATGATGCTTATTCATTGCCCAGCTCACCAGCTTTAAAGCGTCAACTATATTTTTCACAAGACCACCGCTATCAAAATTGGTCCCCGGTTCTAAGAACTCTAATGCTTTAACCAGCGGTCTCACTACAAACTGTAATGCCCACTGTACTAAGGCAAATTCATTATCCCAAGTGACAGCTTGTTCCGGAAGGTCACTATCCACTGTCTCAGAATTTATACGAGTCTTATGCAAAACCTCAAGGTTCTTCGAACGTGGAAACTCTTCATATAGCGCTGACACATTATCTTTAGTGAGAGGGTTTTCCCAGATAATATCAGCTACCTGCTTTACACTGGACCACCAGACCTACCACATCAATTTCTTGTTTCGGGGGTAGTTTTGCGGCGTTGAGCAAAGATCTACCCATTGACTTTGAAGTGGTTGCCCTCGCAGATCTTGCCGTAGCCATCGGCGTGACAGCTGTTGACACCAAGGTCATCGTCGAAGTCGCTGAGGTGACAGCCATAGTTTTTATGATCGTTCCCGTCGTCATCACCCCCGTCGACAAGCTGGGATTCAGATGTGCCATAGTCAATCCTCCCAAAACGGTTTGAAAGCCACAGGGCTATAGAGAGGTCGCAGATCCCTCGTCTGAGGAAATTGTGTGTACAGCCGGCCCTTGTCCGGGTTGTTAGTAGAAACCGAACGAGAGTTAGACTTGACAATGTTTATGCCACGATGGGCAGGTCGTGTATTATACTACACGAGGCGTAGCCGAGTGTAGTGAGGAGCAGACCTGCCCAGAGTGGCATAGACACTGACAAGTCTAACTCGAGTTCGGTTTCATATTTATCCTACCCCGTCTATGCTTTTGTATTAGTAAAAGATGAATATTGACTGAACGACCAACAGAACTTTTCTTCATAGTAGCTGACATCCTGCTCTCTGATTGGTCAATATTGTTATTACTCTAGTGGCATAAAAAAAAAAAAAAATTTGCCTATGTTAAGTCTATGGCGGTTTTTTATTAGGGGTAGGATAATAAATTGTCCGCTGACAGAGTATCGACACCTCCCGTCATCGCAACGGGAGAGGCTGCCAGTGAAAGTGGTTCACAGACCGGGGCATACACGACATTGGTCCGTTGAGCGTCACCCATCAGCGCAACTTGTCTGCAGAACCCCCACTGCTCTCAGCCAAATTCTGGGTCTCTCACGGTGTTCAGTTTAGAGTTAGGTTCACTATTTCCAGCTGATTCTGACAAATCACCCAAATCAGGATGCAGCAGGAATACCTACACTAGGAGCAAATAGAATGTTCATCATTGATGAAAGAGCGTGCTATTTAAAAGAATAACAACTAAACGGTTTGGGTTACATTCAGTCTATGGATAGTTTTCTGTAACTATATGCACCCAGTCAACTTACCATTTCTGTAACAGCCTGAGTCTATCTATAGGATCTAAACATTTCAATCACCAGAAGGTCAATGAGATATTTCGGTCTTGATTGATTGGTCATGGGCAGCTGGGCATTCCACTAAGACACTGGGACACTGACTCCCTGCTCTGTTCCCAATATCACAGTGAATAGCACACAGCTAGTGAAGGGATAGTTTATATGCAGTACCCTGAAAGTCTATATGGACCCCTCTAAACTCTAGATGATGTATTTAGCGTGTGGAAGCACGCTCTAACTAGGAGAACGTAACGACGCGGACGTTGAGAATTAGTCCTCTGCCAGCTCCGGGCTCGCTTCCATGTGCTCCGCTGCTGTCAGGGTGTTCATGACTCCTAGTTCGACTAACAGCGGTCCGTCGGGAGCCTTGCTCGTCGCCATTTTGTGTGCCAATCAAGTGGAAGTAGCAGACAGCGCACAAACCATGAAAGTCAAAAGACTCACCCCGAGACTATAAACCAACAGTTTAATATCTGCCCACCTCAGAAAAGGGTAGAGCAATTAAATCACTATAGAGAGTAATTCAAGCGTGCTAAACCAAATCGACCGACTGACCAACGCGGAAGAACGTTCTCCCAACACAGCAGAGAACACACTGACGCTGGCACAGCGTGACAAGGAAGCCCAGGTGCGACACCCCGGGGCTCCTAAAAGAACCAGCAGGTTAGATTAGGTTCAATAATCACCCACAGCATAGTCAATTGTGGACATTGGCTCAATATTCTTAGCCCCAGAGGTAATCTTCAACTGTATAACGACTCTCTTGTTTAGCTTGTTATATTTCTTAGGTCTTCAAAACTCACGTAGCACAGATCAAATATAAACCCCCTTGAACAAAATGTCCAGCACGCAGGAGTCATATTCTAAGGCCACATGACTTTTAGATATTCCTGAAGCTGCCTGCATTTCATCAAATTAGAGAGGTCTCATATCAGTCCTCCAGGCAAGGTGTACTCCATGACTCGTTTGGCGAGGCAACATCCCAGATTTCTAAAACTTTCCCGCCGATAAACATTCAATCGAGACTCTAAAAGGTCAACAAGGAACAGTAACCTTGGTAGCAACCTCTTCTTTTTACGAGAGGGCAATCGACTGAGAACTATCGGCTAGAATCCCTTGAAAGACTTGTGCCTAGGGGATTTACTATATGGATTCCGTTTTTGAGCGTGTATCACACGCTTCTATACTCAGCCTAAGGGGTAGAGTGGTCATATATAGTTTGCATGCTAACACTGAGTCATTGGGAAAGGAGTAGAGGGCCAGTGTCTCAGTGTCTTGCCCAACTGACCAGTACCAATCACTAGAGACCCAATTGTTTCATTGACCCACTGGTGCTTGATATATTTGGATCCTAGGCAGGCTATTGCAGAAATGGCAAGTTATCTGGGTACATGTGGGTTACAGAAAATGGCCTATATACTGAATATATATGACCTTTTAATTGTTATTCATTCATAATTCCACGCTCATTCATCAATGATTACCATACCATTGTCTCCTAGTGTGGTAAAGGGCACCGACTACAGACTCACCCAATTAGATCGAGTGTACAGGAAGGAAAATAAGACTGGAATAACAACCCAGTTGGGTATCTAAACTGCTCTTTGCTTGTAAATATGGCTACAAGGAGAAAAATAGGATAAGCCATGAGAGTAGGTGATCCCTCCCCTGTGACTCCCTGGCAAGTGTAGCTCCTTGGCAAGAATCAATACCGGGAGGAAATCCTGATGGGAAGAAATTTAGGGGCATTTTTCAAAGGGATGTATTGATTTCCCTTGCAACAGAGCAGACACAAAGGAACTTCATCCCTGTCGATTCAAGGTGAGTTCATATTTTTCGAGCTGAAATATTATTAGGAAAATTCAGAACATTATCTACAGGTACGCTGCTTTTGCGAACTGTAATTCTGGCCAACGGTGTTTATTCATCCTTGTAGGTGGCAAACAGCGATGGGCAGAGAATATTTAAAGTCGCCAACCCCATTACATGGAATTGTAATTGGAAGGGTATTCTAAGATTGAAGCCGTATCTTTATGCTTCAGGTGGTTACTGACCCCTGATATCTATGTCTCAACATTACCATAATAG
Organism: Alentia gelatinosa; assembly: GCA_950022655.1. Taxonomy (NCBI): domain Eukaryota; kingdom Metazoa; phylum Annelida; class Polychaeta; order Phyllodocida; family Polynoidae; genus Alentia; species Alentia gelatinosa. The sequence continues at coordinate 41,824,979 of OX465583.1, read as the reverse complement.
TTGTAGTGGTCGAAAGAATAGTGTTGTCCATCGACCACCTCCATGTTAAATTAGTATATCATAATAGTATTACTGACCTTAAAGTATAGAACAAGGACAAAAACTAAAAGAATGTCCAGTAACTGCAGAAATAATAGTGAACTGCGAATTCTCATACTAATTCATAGTATGACCAAAGTTACTCTGCCTTATCGAACGGTGATGATTTTCTAAACCTTTATATGTCATGTTATCGCGTCAACGCCAACAGTCTGCTGTGCTGTCTCTTTATAATATCTATGATTCTCTCAAGCTTATCTTTCACTTCCATGAACAAAAGCTGTAACACGACGGTTGTATCTCACAGTGACTGCTTTTAAAATTTTGTTGTATTCACTGCTGTAGGTCTGAAAGTAGAATATGTAGCTTTCTCTTCTAGAGAAGCTTTTCATTCAATCATCAAGAAAACCATGAGTGACATATCCTATTCGCCTATTGTCGTTCTTCCATACAATAGCTTGAAGAGAGGCAATACAACTAAAAATACATCAACATTATAAAACAATACCGACAAAATTTGACACCTCACATATGACAGATTACAACAAATAGAAAAAGATATCGCATTCTCAAAAACTCAGAATATCCTCAGAAAATAGCCTTCTAGAATTATACAAACAGATCCGTGTATAGGTACTCTACTCAATAGTGTTAAATTTGTAATTTCTCATGATCTTTTGATCATTCTGCTACATATTGATCTAAACATTCTAAAACATGGGTTCCTCTATTCAGGTTCAATACTTTAAGTATATGATGATCTTTCTAGTAATTACATGTATTTCAATTATTAAAGAGATTTTACTTCCGGCAAATGTTTATCAAATCGTTCGAAAAACAAATTATATAAACTTAATTTTCAAAACGAATCTCTATGATTCAGAGGCTAGCTTAATTTGGTACGCCAACGAGAGTATAAGGTACAAGGAGTAGTTGTACGAGGGTTCGGGTTTAATAATTCTATTTTTCATTGGGGAAGGACATTTGCAGCCGACAATACACGAGGTATTGGCCATTTGCGTTTAGCAATCCATCGCGGGGTGACCCATATCGTCCATAGTCGCCTTCACCTCTCTTGGTGGGCAACAACCCATGGGATGTCGATGATAAATCAGGATAACAAGAACAGCTTAATTCATCAATGTAAATCAGTGGATATATGTTTAAAATAAACTCAAATAGAAATTGACAGTGATAAATCGAGAAAATATTTAGTTAGATATATTTATAATTGTAAATGATAAAATTCGTTATCGAAAAGACCGCTGTATGGCGACTTGCAGTCTTTAGAAACCCTCGTTCCAATCTCCCCCAGACTGCATTTTATCTTCCCAAACCATTTGCGTCAGATGAACGAGACTAAATTACGAGAATCCCCATCCCTTTGTGGGACAGGCGTAGTTAAACGTCTATTTGTGTATGGCATGATGGAGACAGGATGGTTCTAAATGATAGGGTTTTTATGGTTAGGAAGATAATGTATATAGATAATAATCGATGATTTTGTGGACAGGCGGTTGTAAACCACGAGAAGTTGACGCGTAGCAGTATATAAGCAATGGCGAATGTTTTACCAGTGGTTTAACGAGTCACCTGTCCACAAATGCATTGTTTTTGTATTTAATACTCATTCAATTTCTCGAATGAATTAAACCCAGGAATTGCCATATTAAAGGGTATATCAATAGGTACTATTCTTTGCTCTATAGCAAAAAGGAACTATTTTCCCGTATACAATGGTTTTCAGGCTGTATACAATGCATTTGAATCAGTATACAATGACAGTTTTTAAACAATGGGTAGTGGTTCACTGAGTCCCCATGCATTTTCATGACTTAATTTACGATGGATCAACAATATATTCTCTCTCTTCTATAAAATTCCTTTTATCGGTCCTGATTGATTCTATACACTGTTAATCTTATGTTGAAAAACTATTGGTTCCTTATTTTCTTCGATATAGGGCAGTGTATAACGTATAGGCTAAAGCATGTGATCCACCAAGAGTAAGTAAGGGCCGGACGATGACCATGTGGAGGAATTGTGGACGTCGGCCGCCCAAAGTGCTTGTCGGCTCAGATCGGCTGGGAGAATCTGTCTGGTGGATCAGCAAATCGGCCGGAATCGGCCGGACCCGCCCATTGAAAAACCCTGCCGCCCGCATCCGTGCGGTCGTCGCCTCTGGCCGGCCAGCCCTGTAAAAATCAGCCGGCTGGCCGCCTCTGGCCGCCTCTGAGCGTTGATTTGGTGAATCATGTGCTTAATGGCATGGATCATGAACAATATGGACCGGAATGACATTTTCCATGCTTTATAGTTAAATTGTTGTTGTCACTTTGCTTTGTTCTTTGACTGGTACGAGGAAGAACGTCTTTGGGTGATTGTACCTTAATTTACACTTGAATTAAAAAGAAAATTCATTGAGGATTTGTTATCAATCGTACCCAAAGCATTGCCGTGTCACAGTGTGCTTATTCTAAGAATGACATCTGGTTTGGACAGTCCATAAAGTAAGAACGCAGCAAAGGGGGTAAGGTGGGGGGGGGGGGGGCTAGTCCAAAATGACTACCTAAATGACTGCCCGCCTTCCTCACCGAATGCCCATATAACTGTCAATCTATTCAATATCCCACATACAAGCAGTTAATTGACAGAGTCCAATGACAGACAGGCCCTGGCAGGTTGCAGTCTAGTGGGAAAGCAGGTTGGCGGATGTGTAGGTTGGTGGGAAGGAAGTTCAGTAGGTGGACAGGTTAGTGGTGAGCATGTCAGTAGATGGGTAGGTTGGTGGTTAGGCAGGACACTTGGTGGATTGATATATGAGAAGGTTGGAGTGGGCAAGCTGGTCTATAGAATGTCGCACAGTGGATGCTGGGTAGTACCACCTAATGAAAATCACATTGTGGATGTCACACAGCTAGTGTCTCATGATTGTGGAAGAGTGTAAGTCTCACATAATTGTGAATTAGTTGTCACATAGTGAAGTTCACATGGCACATAGTGAGTGTAACATAGTGAATGTCGCAGTCTATAAAATCTGAATGACATAAATGCCACTTTTCACTATAGTTCAGTGTTCATGGTATGTATATAGCATTCTTGACAGATGCACCATGTGAATGCATGAGCTCCTACCAAGGAATAGGCTGTATAGGGAGGAAAGTGCAAGTTACTTAGCAGCAAGCACAGGTCCAGAAATGTGTATACGCACTGGTCAGCCGACAGGCTATGTACCAGGACAAGTAAACACACCTAGCATTTCTGTATTGGTGCATGTATTTTAACTCTAAAAGAGACCCAATGGGCTCACCCTCCGCCCTCCTGATTTTGTACGCAATAGAACAAAGAAGGAGCATACGCAAAATTTCCGCAATTCTTTACCCCCCCCCCCCCTCCACCTTAGTGCGTACATACTTCATGATGGTCCCTTATCCTGTATTCTGTCTGTAGGTAGGGGTTGAGGGTTGGGGAATTTACAGAACGCATATTCTGTACAACCTTTTCGTTGTTGTTGTTGGGGTGGGGGTTTTTTTTGGGGGGGAGGGGACAGGCAGTTATCCTAAGATAATTGCGTACATATTGTATAGGTGGTCTCTCGGTGAGGGTAGTCCTAACTGGGAGGGGATATATGTCATGAATGTTAACAATATCGATTGTTAAAGTCTTTTAATTCGGCTGGTACACAATGGCACTATCGTCAAACTAATCGAATGTGATGTGCATTACATCCAATGGCATGTGGAATGAGTAACGGGGATACTAGGCGCCCCATGCAGGCACTTTATAGTTATTGAAACATCTTCAATTACTACGTTACCATCTCATTCCTCTAGATACCTCATTGTGTGTTTCAGGGTCTTGCCAACTAGTTATTTTTTAATTTCATTATTTCGTAGCACGTCAGTAAAGGGGTTTACTTCAGTGTTATGAATCACGTTAACAATACTTGGTCTGATGTCATTTCGTGGTGATATGAAGGAATTGAAACACACAAGTAAATACATGATGATATGGGATTCAATGTGTGATAAAGGTCATAGTAATTGCTTTGCAATTACACGATCATTTAATGCGATAACTTATTGTATTATAAAAGAACGATATTTTTAGTCCCTGTTCCCTCCAAGAATCCTGTGAACTAAGACCATTCTGTTCTTCAAATCGTAACCCAAATGGAGGTCATTGGACGACAAGTCCTTAGTATCCATTAGGTGTCCATTCAGAAAAGTACTCTTTAAAGTGACTTTTATGTGAAATAAATGGAGTTGAACGGCCATTGCAAAAACTAGTTCAAATCATCCCTGCTCATTGTACAAAAAGGGAACCATGGCAGGTGGCCTGGGCGTTCACGGAGGATAGGTTGTCCCTCCATTACTGATTTTAAATGACAATTAGTTGTTTAGCAAAGGACCTTAAACATTTTTTATGAAAACCATCTACTAATGGGAAAGATTGGGTAAAATGAGAACCCATTTATTTCATACATATAATCTTTTAACAGTGATGGTAAAATTCCAATTCAATCAATAGAAACCCATCTAGTTCATCAAGTATCAATGTCTGTCTTTTGTAATGAAATGTGCAAAGTCAAAAGTACTATGTGCATTTGAAAGCCATTTCTATCTTACCGTAAGCCATCATGTGTTTGTCAAAAGAAATGTGTTCATCTTATGATTATTAGATTTTAGCATTTAAGTTCTGATTAATCCAGTCATGTAGTTAATGCCTCAAGAGGTTCTAGACAGAAAGAAACATCATATAACCTACTAAAAAGTGAGGTTATCTAAGTTAGAAAAATCTTGTTTCAACAGAACCATGTGTTACTCAGAGTTCAATTTTTTTCAATAAATGATGATGTAGGTAAGACTGTAGAAACTATCAAAATGTGCACCTTCATCTATGCTTTCCATGTAAACTGGGAAATTATAAAGCTAGAAGCATATATGTAGATGGATTACTCAAATTTAGTCAGTCTGAACATAGAAAAGATCCATCATGTTACATTTGAGAAAGATCATATCTTTGTGATCTGATCTGTTCGTCGATGTGTGCTAGCTGTAAGGGACAATGATATGGAAAATTTTCGCTAAATGTGATGTTGATAAATTTTGTTGATATACCTTTCTCTTATTTTTAAAGGTGTTGCATATGGGGCCATTTCTTGCCATAGCCAATGTAAGTCATGCTGATGTAATAATTTATATTTCAGATTTAAATTATGGATAGGCTTGGTACATAGATAGGTTATAACGGTTTCATGAGAACATTTCACATTAAACTATGGAATCCAGTTAGTATGGCTTGTTTTTGTCGCAAAGCATCTGCTGTTGATCGTCCTCCTTGTTCGTTCACCTTCAGAGAATTAAGAGAAAGCCACCTGTGGCTTCAACTTGTGGCTTCATTCAATAGGTTTTCCCGTATCCGGTATTTAAGTAAATTTAGCCTTTGTTGATGTTCCACGTGGTTTTTGTCACGAGTAGTTCTTCTTTTAAATTTGAAAGCATTGTGTGCCAATCGTCTGGCAGGTGGAGTTTCTGGTGATGCCAATCTCCTGTGCTGAGACACTACAAAGTGATGAGATTTCCTCCGTTGAAGTTCATCAGAAGATTTCTTCCCAGGGAAACACTGATACCGGAATGCGCATAGTTAAGAGAACCCTTATTTTGAGACGTAAATATTCTGATCCTAACATATCTAGTTGTCCGATGTTTTGGGGATCTTTTTTTAAAAGCAATTTCACTTCTCGTTTTTCAATACCATTTCTCTGCTACATTTTCTTCCTTTTCTTTACCTAATATCTATTTCATTTGTTTATGTTCTCTAGGCTGCTCTCTTTTAATTCTAGAAAGAAATAGACATTGCTTTCTCTAACCCCTAACTCATTCCTATTCTGACACAAGTATCCATAAGGTCAAGGTCTTTCTTCTGGAGTTCATCTGCTATTTCAGCATTCAACATTTATCAGACACGATTCAAATTCCATGAAAAAAAGGTCCATATAGTTCCCCCAGAACTAGATGATCCGTGAGAAAGAATTAGCTTTTTAAAATTGTCTGTGTTTATACTGCCCCCGATCAGCCTTGACTGACTGGTTCGCGTACGGAGACAGTCCTAATACAATGGTTGGCAAACATAAGTCGGTATATATGCCCCTGGATGTACAAATACCTACCAAGTTGAACAGGCTTAATTATCCCGTTACCTCAAATGGCATTATGAATCAACCCAAAATCAAGAGTAATACCAGTTGGTAAGAAACACTTTCCAGCCCAATAAATAAAATCAAATTACAAGCTCACAGTAAGAAGAAAATCCCAGAGTGGAGAGAGGGTCCATATGCTACTCCATATGCTACATTATACATAGCATACAAACAAACTAGTCGTTCACATCTGGTGACACCATCACTTTGAGTTTCTTGTAGGAGATACGAGGGTGGTTGTGGCCCCTAAGATTTGAGGTCAACTCTCGACTGCAGAGCCGTCCCAAGGCGCTAGAAAATATTATGTAAGGAGGTCAGGGTGAAGGTCGGGGTTTGCTGCGAATGCAGTCATTGGCTACTCGGTCTACTGTATTCCTCCATGGTGGTACATATCATAGCTGTCCCTAATTTCTTGAACACAGCTTTCCTTTTAACCTTGTCACCCAGTCCATTCACATTGATTGACCGAATCCTTATATACTAAATATACAGTTTAGTCTTCAAGGTGTAACTGTAATATGTTTTTGGTTTAACCCATTTAACACCTTCCCTATCTGATCACCTGTACCCCAATAAGTATCCCCCTGTGTATATCATTATAGTAACGGACTTTGTCCCATGATGTGTCAGCCTTGTCCGAAATGCTTAGCCACACAATATACATTGAACATACAAGTACACATATCTACACACGAATATTTAGTGTCATAGTAACTATTTTTCCTTTGCTCTACGACTTAACTGTCGTTTCTGTTTATTTTTATCAGAAATGTCTTCATTTCTTTGATAGTCAACTGACGGTTGTCAACGTCATCTTGCCTTGGTTACTGAGTTCCAGTGGTGTGTGTATCTTTCAACTCGACTCGAGCGTTGTACGTATTGTTACAAAATCTATTTACAAGTCCAGTTAACAGTGATTTGTACTACATATGAGCAACTGAAACGCTAATTAAGTGTATTACTATTCCTGTATATATTTTTCCTCAATGAATGAGGACTAGCTAGCCAAATCGTGTTTTCAGCCCAATATATATATGAAACCTCGAAGCTTGTATTTGCTGGTTGTAAATGAAAAAAGGCATCTTTTTGACTTTTTGCCACCAGGGTAAATAAACTGATAAAAAAAAATCCACATAATGGTTAGAAGTTGGAAATGGCCAAATATTGAGGTGTATAACATGGGGCGTTCACGTAATAACATTTGAATACTGACATATGCGAGACCGATCGATAATAACAGGTGCACTCGCGGACTAACTCTACATATGGCCGGCCTCGCATTGCCACGCTTGAGAAACCTACGGGAAACTTTATTGAAGAATAAACCGGAGCGGCACAGTGTTCTGAGCTGCATATCCTGAGTTACGCCGACGGACATTCGCGAGATGACTTGTTTATATCAATTGATTTCGTCTAGTTGAGCTATATGAACTGTCTCAGGTGAATGCCCCACATCGAAATTTGGACATTACATACTTCTAGTTGTTACAGGTAGGTCTTGGCATGTCTCTCAAGTCACGAATGGGAGAGGACCATTTTCATGACGCCTATACTGGTCTCACGCACATCGAGAAAAAATTCGTTAGTGAGACGAACGTGGGTCAAGGCGGGCGCAAACATTATTCATACTACACCCCTAGCAGCGGGTAGTATTTCATACATTTTCGGCCATAGGTGTATAGTAATACGCAAACTTTAACCTTTCTTTCTTTTGATAGAGGCATATCTAATGAGGAAATTATCTAATCAACAACCGGACGTACTAAAATTAGAGCTGGAATATTAATAGATGGGGAAGTGCGGGGTTGCTTTGCAGATGGTCGTTGTAGATGTCTGCGTTAAGAGCATAAATTCGTCTGACACGGGAAATAGCCCAGTGCGTCTAGCTCGTTCATAGAATACCGATAGTGTCAATAACTTTCTCGTTTTAGGAAATCATCTCCGATTTCGTTCTTGGTACTGCCAGGACGGCCTAAAGGCTGTGTCAGTTTTAAGTGCAGGATACATACAAGACGAGAGGGCTCTAGATAGTTCTGCCTTTTCTATAACTTCCGGTTTTGACGCCTGTTGTCTCTTGGCTCCAGTTGTTCTGACATGTCCTCAGGATTTCAAATATGCTAGACAAATAGACCAGACAGATCCTTTGGTTTCATCTCAAATTGCCTTGTATCAAACTTATCCTGTGTTGCACTCTCTAGTTCTAAATGAATACGAATGAACAATCAACAAATACTGTTATCAGTTTACCATCTTAACACTTGGTGTTTAGTTGTAGATCAAACCAGGTCTGTGCTGTCTATCATAGTTGCTGAGACATGACGAGACCTTGTCAATCATTTATTTATTGATGCTTTCTTTATACAAAGTTATACGTCCGAGATTAATATCCAAGACATCAAATGCTTATTTTTATCTAGATCAGAGGAGCAGAGTCATAGCCAATTACGTAATCTCTTGTTTCAAGACTAATGCAACAGAAAGTCAAGACTGATACAACGGAGTTCCTTTAGGCCTGGCGTCCACCTACTACGATAGAAATTTAGACCTACCAATATGGTACCGATACAAAAAGTAAATATCGGAGACATATCGAGAAGGTGCAAAATCGTAGACAAATGTCTAGACATGCCAATCCACCACGCATTGCGTGGGTTTTTTTCTGTGCCTAATCACAGAAACGTGGTCAACCGCCCCGATATTAGATGACCTTCTGACGCGATATTGATTTTGTATCGGGAGGTCCATCGTAGACCATACCCGAGCCATATCGTAATATACGAAAACTGGCTTACTGTCTTCGTACGTCAAAAATACGTGGTGAAAATGTTGATCACATACATCTCGATGCCGTAGGCAGAGGGATGTATGTGATAAACAGTTTTACCAAGTATTTTGACGTACGAAGACAGTCAGTCTGTTTCCGTATTATTATATACCTAAAAATGGCGAAATTTTACCTGGTCACGTGATCACATACCCCGTACGTCACAGTGTGGCGTACGGGTATAAATACGCCATGGGTAGGAGCGGGCAGTATGTGTAGGATATACTACCACAGGTATATGATAATAGGTGGAAGCCGGGCCCTAAACAGTCTATACCACACCAGCTAGGGCAAGTAGTTCACGGGTTGGGGTTCTCCTAAGTATTTTGAGACAGATTTTGCGCAGGTATTTCTTTGCTGAGTTCAAAGAAAGTACTCTTCCTTAGTCCATATTATACAGGCTTTGTAAATTTGCATGAGATATATGTCTGTTTATCATGGACTGGGACTGCAACCGTTATCTTGAGGTGATTAAGAGAATTATTTACTTGCTCAACAACATACACAATATTTTAATCATTACAATTAATAGCTCTAAGGGAAAGTTGATGCATCTGGATCCCTGTGTTTTGATCACCCTCTCCTCTCCAGGCACCATCTACCTTGCTTTGATGAGATTGTAAATCACCAAAACGAGATACATAAATGTCTCTCAGTGGCGAACTACGGAGCTCCCATTTGCATGTACACAACATTCGTTTCAAACATTTAGTAGCGTACTTGGTTCACGCTATTTGAAAATGCAAATGTCTATTTACGGCTCCCTGAACGGCATTCCATATACCTCATCTTTGCAACAATGATACTATTTCTTAGTATACAACTAGAAAAGTATTCTACACCTCAGCATAGATATTAAAGATCGCGACAAGTTGTAACGTTTTATTCATTTCATGTCAACATTAATGTTAGATGATAAAGTGTTTAGATTTTCTGATTATCCTTTCGAAAACGTCTTCCATGCCCTCTTCCTCCAATGGGCAGCGCTATGTTTTTCAAGTAACGTACATTTGAATGGTTAAAGAACGGCACCCTTTAGCCATTAACCCAGGCTAAAGAAACAGCCAATACGCTTATGGGTGTAGACGAGGCTCTGAATAAAACCGACGGTCCGGTATACTACTTATAGCCGGGGATCCGAGCTTTGGGCTCATGGCGCACGTGTCTAAGATTACCCTCCATGTCCTGACACTGGAGCCGGGCCGCTACACAGCTCTCCGGGGCTGTGGTATCTTGTCGCGCAGGACCAGTGTGTGCTTGGTCAGAGAGGAGGCCCGGTATTACGCCCACTATTTCGACGGCGTGACAGGACATCAATTTGGGCGAAATTCCTTCAAGATCATTTTCCCCGTAATACATCTTTCTTGTGTTCACTTAGGGAGTTTTTATATGTCTAGCAGCTTGTCCGTCCGCAAAGTATGTGGCCGTTTAGGTTATCTTTTGCCATGGGCTCACTTCTATGTCTCCAAGATTGCTGTCTTGGTTGGGTAGTGGTGGTCTACATCTTACATATGTGTACATATGTATATATGTATTTATCCGACCCCTCATATAAATCTCCATAGACTTAACATGGGGACCTGTATGCCACGGTTATGCCATAAAATATTTATATGCCACTGGTGACATATGAACTTAAAAACATGTGACAGGGTAGGATAAAATCTAAACATCACTCAATTTCATATAATTGTTTACATGCCATTCGTTGTCTTCCGCTACAGATATCACTCAGCTCCTCTTCGGGATATCATTCCGCGAAGACAACTCATGCCATATAAACAATCATATGAAATTTCGTGATGTTTCATGAAAATATGAATTTCTACATCTCAAGAATAGTAATATCTTACATTCATCATTACGAATACATGTGCTATCGTAAATTTTTATTCATCTTGTTTGTAGAGCAATGGTTATCTATTGGATTATAGTTATGATTAAAAATGATTATAAATGATAGCTTGGAAAAACCGAACACAACAATCGAAAGTTAATGGCCTCCTGTCTGACAGAGCCAAAGTTTCTTTTGGTGTGCCACAGGGACTCGTTTTGGATCCGCTTTTTTATAATGTTTATCAATGATCTAGGTACATCAATCCTTAACTTAGATTATTTACAAGTATCAGAAAGACTCATCTGTATTGATTGAGAGATCAATAAATTCAACTAAAAAAAGCGGACAAGTGATGGTCTAAGCAAAACATAAATCGCATATGGGATATATTAAGAAAAGACAAATTACAATTAAGCTACCTTCGATTTTTGTTAAGATCCAGAAATATTAGTTTCCAAATCCATTAAAACCTTGAAATTACTGTGTTATTGGTAAATGATACAATATGCTACGAGTAGTGAGTGGTTCTACATTATCCACCCATAATAAGTTCAGCAACACACGTGTATACATATATAGTCTTTTTCCATTATTCCTCTTATTTGCCGTCGCCCTTCGTGTATCATATAGCATCGAGCGGCGCACATAAATTTAGTGTCTTTCCGCAAATTCTATTCTGAAAGTAGAGCTCCTTATGGGCTACGATATGCCTTACGATGTACCTAAAATTCGATTACGATGAAACCCGACCTTCTTAGCCTAGATGCTTGTGTAAGATAAAGATGTTCTCGATTGTTTTGGCTATTTTACATTATGTATTGTAATGCATCGGGAGGTCTTAAATGTCTATCGTAGTAGCTGGACGCCGGGCCTTACTATCAACACTTGATATCATTTGATAAGTATATCATACTTCAATATAGGTATATCTTTATCAAAGTTATTAACTAATACCGTCTAGGAACAGTACATTCAAATGGAGGACTACAATGTCTCCCTTTTTGTGTGTTATATTTAGTCTAGACTTGCATGGTCCCCAGCGGTGTAGTGCCACCCATTGTCGCTCCCCATTGTCGCTCCCCATTGTCGGCATTGGCGCCATTTGCAATGCAAACGTCGCAGCACCCGCCATGCAGAGCGTTTGGGTGTGTAATAACGCGCATAGCAGGGAGAATGTGACGGTAACTGGCTGTGCTACCTCAGCAAGGCTCAACATGTAAGATCATCACTCATCACTCAAAGGATTCAGGGACATGACTTGCACCATTAAGGGTGTTACTCAATGCATATTCAGAAAAGCACATTGGTACCTTAAGTGGATAGGCGTGTGTCAGTGTAGACTTCCATACATACCCTATTATACAAATGTGCTTTAAAGAAGTATTACGCGTTTCAATGTTTACTTAAAAAGATTTTTATAACCTTAAAAGTAATTCATCTTTATGTAATAGCCCTTTTTTAAATGTTGATTCAGCGACCATTGTCATGTTTTTAGCACTATACTCATATAAACAGTGGCTGTCGACCAACACCATGTGATAATATTGTTTCACTTTAAACCAAAATCCTCGAGGTTTCGTTATATTTGAGAGGGCAGCGCATTATTGAAATTAATCTTACGCCAAGTATCAGTTATGCACAAACTCACAAAAGGTGAGAGAAATAACTTATTTGTTCAATATTTAACTTGCCTCCCTTTATCATTTGTATACAAATTTACGACTGAAAGGTCCAGTCATATTCGATTATGATACACTCATAAAAGACACTCTTCTGTTCTTTGTACCAACAGCAACGAAGAACTGTTAATAAAAAAGCGTCCTCTCCCTGTTGCCAAGACGTGCAAATAGGACCAGGATATAAAAATGCACAATGCGCCAGTCCTCCAACAAAGACCACGCCTTTCCTATTGCATGCCGTGGATTATCTGGCATGGAGATGATGGGTTTTTTGCAATCCGTACACGTTTGGTCTCCTGTAGTCTTCCTAACGCGGTCAACACTCCTTTTACCTCCCGAAATGAAAAAAACCTCATTTATAGGCATGTAAAGAACCGCTAACGTTTCTCAAGATAAGAACGGTTTGAGTCACTTGTAACCTTGTCAGCGTTACTCATAAAACATCTTCCATTCACATCATATTCCTGACAACATGCCTGTGTGGCTTCAGACGGAAATCATCCTCAGTCGGTAGTAGTCTCATTTTTATTAGAGTGTCCAAACACCAGCATAAAAGCGCAGTTGCTTCCATAGGGTGTGCATATATTCGTCTCTGTCCCCTTTCTGAAAGAGACATGTGAAAGGCACGGTGGAGACCGACGCTCCATTAATGCCGCATCCCAGACGGACGAGGTACATCCGCTGAAGGAAAGACATCCCTACTAAGCATATATAAAAATATACATGTATAAAAATGTACATACATATGTATAGGGACCATCCATAAAGCACGTACGCACTGGAGGGAATTGGGGGGGGGGGGGTCAAAAATTTCGGAAATGTTGGCGTATGATCCTTCTTTTTTCTATTGCGTACAAAATCAGGAGGGGTTGGGGGGTAAAAAAAATCAGAAATTCTGCGTACGTACTTCATGGATGGCCTTATATATGTATATGGTGTAGCAGGGGAGCGTTGTGGGAAGGTGGAGGCGGGGTTGCCCGGGGAAGCAGAGGTGGGGGAGTCAGGCAGAGTGGGCAATGTCCCCGGATTGATCTTCAGCGGGCGGCCCCTCAGGTGGACTTCTCCCCCGCTGAGGAAGTGCTCCCTCCGATGCTCTGGTCCCCCAGCCACTTCACTCCCTTGGTTCCCCGGCCTCCGATATTCCTCTGCTCCTCTGCCCCTCCGCTCCTCGCCTCCTCCACCATGACAAGAGTTGAGGAAGCGGGTGGACTGGTAATGACATCATAGATGGGCAAGGGAGGAGCCCAGCTCAGTCGGATCATTCTTGGCATACCAGCTCCCAAGGCGAGGTCGCCATCACAACTGCTAGAACCGTTTGTCGGGAAGGATCAGCTTGGATATTACCTTGATATACCGGAGTTATATGTAATAGAGAAACTAAACGCGTGTGCACTGTATACCGTTGTCCTCATTTCGGTGTTACCGTTACAAATTACGGCCAGACAATGAAAACCAGCTGACTTGGTGCTAAAATTGCATTGAAACTGTACAAACTACACTACATGTAACTACATTTGTCAATAAAGAAAAGGATTTTCTTAAGATTGTTAAATGGTAGTCCTCGGACTGTCATAGTAGGGACCATGTTAAATAAACATGAATTGTCCTTTCATCGGACAGGGAGAAGGAGGGAGACTTGGAATGTCCTTCTAGGCTGTTTGATAAATCTGTTATTATCTGTCCTGACCTCGATCCTGAAAACTCTCCTTTTGGAAGGACATTTCCAAATGTGTCCTGCCTGATCAATGCTGGAAGCCTACCTATATAATGAATGCAAATATTCTTCATGACATTTTATGCAGAACAGCACAGACTTGAATATCCAAGTTCATGAGCTCAGCATTTGTATCTTATTTAATGAGTTACAAATGTTGTAGGCTGTGATGTGGAATTAGATGCAGCCCACCCTTGGTGGATTATTTTTGCATTGATATACTTCCATATTCAGTTTGGTTACGCCCCCTAAAATGAGACCCTGTTTTCGTGCATACAGTATGGACAAAACTTATTTAATGGGATAGCACTTTCATCCTTGTCATTGTCCTCCCACCAAGTCTTCATTTATTGTTTTTATCCTTCCCACTGTCCGAAAATATTAAACGGCCCCCTGGAATGACTGAAAACCGTTAGAGGCAACACATTATAAGAATTATAAACATGATACACCTATGGCGTCATACTAAACAACGGAAGTGAGTGAGACTGGATGATCCTAGATGAATAGGAGATATTGCTTCATTCGTTATTCCCATCATAATGTATGCATATTAGGCATATGTATTATGCCCATACCACTTACCGCCTTCAGCCTATACACTCTGAATTTGGTTGCACTTCTTCATACAACTCTTCCTCACATATAAGGATATTACTCCAAGGCCAATTGCTGACTTCCAACTTCCGTATGAACATCACGAGAAGACTCCATAAGATTTTTTATACCTACTAAGCATGCGTCTATTAACTTGATATTTGCTATATATCACATCTGGGAGGGTGTACACTCGCTTCATGATATCATGGAATATTCTGCTGATGGCATATTCTACAGTCTTATCCCATGAAGGCTCCTCATCAAATGACTGCTAATACTAATATTCATCAAGGTCCGAGAGACAACGTTTTATGCGAAGCAGGCGAAGATCTGTAGCGGATCTACAAGGTTCTCTGGTCCACTCAGTCCCACGGGAACGAGCCTATAACGCATATGCCCTTCTAACCGAGATGAAAATAAGAAGTCTGACTGATGATGGATCACAGCAAATCTACAGACGTATAAATTTTTGAGTCTCCTGGCCGCAAGCAAACAGACAGTTCCCATCTTCCCCTCCAGCTCTTCTACCTGTACGAAAAAAAATGAATTCTACAAATACCTCACGCCAAATGCCTCACAGCACCAACCATCCTGAGGATCTTACAAGTGATAGTTTTTTTTTTAGATCTGTTTATTTAGACTGGACATAAATAAGGCATGACTGGAATGATGCAGTGATGTACTACCAAGAAGCGTGTCGACACCAGTTTTGCCCTGCAGACTCTCCAGCCTAGGCGAATGCTACTAATGTCCATCTATTCTAAGGCGCAAAAAGGGACAAGATCATTTTTTCTTCAATCATACCCAGACATATGTCCCAGTTGAAATCAATTCTCGCTAAGGAAATTTGTTGAGGAACTGTAAATGACGTTTGACGAAACCAAATGGAAGAAATAACCGCGAAGCAGATATTGGCCATAGAACTGCAGATGACACACACTCATAGTTTTTTTTCATGTATGAGATGAATATTGAAGAACAAACTGATTACCACATTGACGGTTTACTACTGCATCCAGCAATACATGGGAAACCTAGTTACTGCTCAGTAATACATCAGTAAGGATACTGACATGTCATTTTCACATTAATTTTCACAAAAGACGGAAGCAACTCGTGTTCACACAATTAAATAGAAATGATAGTACCCTTGAATCTCCTCTTTGAGAGATTTTATGCAATCATCTGGAGCAACCGGGAATTTCTTAAGAACAACTATCAAACCGCCAACTCCACCTTCTCTCTCTCAACTCTCTCTCTCTCTCTGTCTCTCTGTCTCTGTTCTTTCTCCCCCAGCACACTTTATGGCGAAACTCTTTATGGACATTAAGATAAGGTAATCTGTGCAGCCCGTCGGGAAATATAAAGCCGCTGCGACTGTCGGTGTGAGAATAGCTGAATTCTTCAGGATGAGTTCCTAGGAGCAAATACACTGCTGCCGCCTCCAGTTCTAGATGGAAAAAACGAGGTTGTGACTATTTGGGTAGGTAAAATATATTGCTACCAATAGGTTTATTTTATCTGGTATGTAAGGGTGATCGTATACACCGCTATGGTACGGGTCTAACAGGGCGTTTTATTGTTTGATGACGTGGTATGGACACGCAATCTTTGATATCATTTTATGATTGTTTTAGAATATTATCTTTAATGCTATACCTATATCCTGTGAGAGAATTATTTCCTAAATCATTATATAAAACTATAATTTTGTCAAACTTGGGAAAAGATGCCTTAATGCATCACCCAGCCACAGTTGCCTTAGCATCAGCCGATATGAATGGGTGTGGAGAGAAGTTAAATAATGATACATCATGATGAAATAGGATGTAGGTAGGTGGGTAAACAAATTGGGAGGATCAAGTTTAGTGTATGAGGAAGGAGGAAATGATGTTATGGGATGCGTGTGGGTGTGATTGACAATAGATAGGTGTGTGTAGAAGTGTGTTGCGTAGTCGCTTGGAGCAGCAGTGAGAAAGCATAAAGTCAGAAGGACCTGATGCTAAACCCTTTTGGTTTTGATGTAGATACTAAAACCAGAAGAGAAACAATTCATGAAGGGCATCTTTCAGATCTATAATATCGGAATGGTTACCGGAAATGGCTGTGATATTAAATCGAAAGAAATTCTTGTTTAGTATTAACATTTGGTTACAGTTACTGTGACTCCCATTCAGCTATTTTTCCTAAACCAGAGCAAGATCAAACAGTTATAACCCGCAATGACGTTATTCTAAACACCAGAGATTTTCCCTTCCAGTAGCGGATATCACTGGTCAGGTTGAGGAGACACAGAAGCGCCTCCTATTGCCGTCTCTTCACAAGTTTTATGTCACATTGAAGTTTTTCTTAGAAAATTCAGACTGACTTCTAGGAGGCCGGGATTAAACATTCACCCTCGTAGGCTTCTCCCCTGGCTCTAGGGAAGACATTCATATGGCTTTACGGCTTTGCTCCTGCCGCGAGATAAACCCCTGGGTAATCTGGGAAGTTGTGCAGATCCGGAAGAGGGACCAGATAGGGGCAATGTAGTTGTTTGGTGCAAAATGATTTATGGATTGGCACTGATTGGCAACGGTTTTTGTCAGAAGGAATATATAACAAAAACAAACTAAATGTCTCCCTGATAGTCTCTTGATAGATGTGTAGCCTATAAATACTTTGTTAGTTAAACTAGGTCTGTACAACGACTACAGATTTGAGACAAAAGCCGCGACGATATTGACAAACGGATCTATTCGCGTGAACGAGTCAAAGGTCTGGAGCCTACTGAAAATAGGATAGTATATATATCCTAGTAGCTAACTCCAGAATAAAAATTAACATTGAAAAAAAGGTAACTGACAGAGGCAATTGATAATTATTCATTATTATTTCCTGAGATATCTAGCTGAATATCTAAATTTCTGGGTAGCTGCCCATACCTTCACATAATCTTTCAGGTTTAGAGAGTGACCAATGAAAATATTCAAGTAGATATTTCTCCATTCCATAACATTCATCTGTGATATCTCGTATTCTCTAGATTGTGTAGTTTGGTTTATATTCTGTTCATCTGTTACCTCCAAGTCTAACCCCGAACCTTCCCATTGCTATCTTTGCTCAATAGATCCTGAGGCCTTGTAAATAAGTTATTGGTTGTTGCCGAAGGAAACATCCAATATTTCCAGTAGTCCCGTTTCTCCGACAATAACCAAAGATTAAAATGTCCAATTGCGATATGATTTATTAAAATTCGAACTGGATTTAAGAATGACAATATGATTTATTGTAGGAGCTTTGCCTTTTTTTAAATAAAATTGACTTTGAGTTCTAGAATCACAATTCCTTCCAGAGACAGCAATGTGAGGTATGGAATTATGAACATGTATTTCATATCCCGTTATCATGTATTAACAGTTGATGATCCACAAAATACAGGCTACACTTTATCTATAGAGGGACTCTAGACTTAGACTTGGTTTATGAATATTGCTTTCCGTTGATTATACGGCTGGCCGTTGGCGATGTAATGATCATAACAAACATTTGTAGATCGTGTTACGCGTTAAAGCTTCGTGATCTCGTGTTGGCATTGGCCATAGCTCAGTAGAAATGTATATGCGACAATAAACTAGTCTATAATATGAGAAGGTTTTGTGGACATTTTCTTCATCATATAATAGGTTTCTCTTCATCTATGAATTTTCTAATTACTGGTCGAAGACGCTGGATTTGCTAAAACCAGTTTTTCATCTCATAATTTCATGATATCAAGAGTAAACATGTGTGTTAATGATGTCGTGCCAGTTGACAAATGGTTTGACAAGACTTTATTGGTTGGGACTCTCCCAGAAGATTTTATTGTCATGTCTCGGCACGTGTCTCAGTGTGACGATCATTTGTGGGTCTTTCACACGCACCCAATCGGCCTTGCCCGTCCTGCAGATCACTGAATCACATTGTCCTCCTTTCATGTATTATTTCTGAAATCGCCGTTACTCGCTCTTTTGTCGCGAGATGTCACGTGAATGGTCCCTTTGCTGAATGACATCAAACCGTAGTTCACAAGTGTTGTTGA
This sequence comes from Alentia gelatinosa, assembly GCA_950022655.1. Lineage (NCBI taxonomy): Eukaryota > Metazoa > Annelida > Polychaeta > Phyllodocida > Polynoidae > Alentia > Alentia gelatinosa. The sequence continues at coordinate 41,806,024 of OX465583.1, read as the reverse complement.
GTAATTTCGAAGCTGTGAATGACATAAATGTGTCGCTTTTGCTCATTATCTCCACCTACATTTTTTACAACGATAAGTCGAGGTGATCGATGTCTGAGCAACCATGTGCTTTCAAAGCCCACGTGTAAGACTCTTGTGTCCCGAAATATTGTGAGAATTATCAATCATAACCTTTGACAGAATTCTGAGCATCGCACTAATAGAATTCCACTCGAAAATACCAATGAAGTCTGATTCAGTGAAAAGTAACCTTGAACAACACATATAACCCTGTTTCGAAGTCTCTGGAGGGGGCGGATAGTAAACAAATAGATAGATAGCGCTCAACTCAACTCAAAATATACAGCATAAAGAGATAGTTATTAATGAATCTTTTTAGAGAGTTATGATTTATGTTAAACTTCAAACTATAGTCTACATTTAGCCCCAGGTAAGTATAGGCTTCTTTTCTATGTAGTATTCCATTAGCACTCTGGATTTAGGGTTAGGTAAATACTACCGTCAAGCAGATGAAGCAAACCACCAGACCCAGGCCTTATCAGCTTTTAAACTAAGGTCATTAGTGTCACACCGGGATTTCATTTGTTTTAAGTCGGAGTCTAATTTAGAGCTAGCTATTAAGGGGTGTTCCTTTGGCGTGAGGAAGTTGGCGCAGAGTTGGGCCTCTACTACACATGGTTAGAAAACACAAACCCACAGCATTTATAGGAAAATAATGTGGGAGATGTTTGCAGGCACATGACAAAATATAAATGTTACCAGCCATTCAACATTTAACAGCCATTCAACAGGTTACCTTTTCATATCGAAGAAAACGTCTGACAAGTTGTATATGAATAAACCGGGGGATTCGGAACATAATTCCAGTTAGGTTTAAGGATAGGAGTAAGAACGGGGTTAGAGTTGGGTTTTTTTCGTTTGTTTTCTTCCCCCCTGGAAGACCAAATTCGAAGCCAAGTGAAAATACTTCTCCATAGTATGTAGTATTTATCCATAGTTGTTTTCCTCCTTGTCGGGATGATATTGATAAGATATTTGCCCTAGGAAAATTTTAAACGGGTCGGGTTCGTTACAGGTCGAGAAAATTCCCTTTTGAGTAAATTCGATGTCATTCAGATGATTCAAGTCCGGTTTCTTTATTTCAAATGTTAGTTTATAGTTCTCAATTATTTCAATATAACTTTGTACATTTATACTACTTTAGTTCAGTCACACAGTATCACAATGGATTATAAGATCAGAACAACTAAACTTATTTTTATATACAGACTTGGTATTTGTATATTCAATGTTGTTTATGTAATATTCTAAAAGTAATTGTGGCCAACTTGTGGGAATTTTTGGCTTATATTCCGGATGACTTGGTGAAGGTGGCGCTGCCTATCACTTCATAGAACTCCTGTACTTAGCAGACTACCATGCCATCTGGCGGGTTTTCTTGTTCCCATGACCTGACAACCTCCTATGCCTGTCGTCAAAAATGACTTGAAATTTTCTTCACTTTGGGTTTTGTTTGACAACACCTTTCTCAGGTTCTCCCCAACTACATGACGCCTACCAGTAGAGCATCAAACAGTATAGCATTGAAGCTGATATTTAAACTATCGTTTGGGGAGATAAAAATGTTGAGTACTAAAGTGCACCTAGACAACCTTGGCAGAGGACACATAAAACTCAAATTAGCCATTTTGAGTTCCCTGGCGTGGCCATCACTGGGCACGGGGTGGCCACATTAGGTTCAGCAGTCTCATTTCCGACCACTACCCTCCAGGCAGCGGTGGCTCATTCTGGACCAAGAGGCAATGAACAGTCAGGATGATTTTCACACCCAGGACTTTGATAGAATCGCAGGATGGCCATGCATGATGGCCATGCACGTCTCCCTCAACTGGGCCTGGATCCCAAGAGACGTGGTAGCTTGTGACGGTTTGTTCCGAGACCAGATTCATAAAACATCATGCTACTGCACTTCAATCTCGTCTCAGTTTTAGACTGTGGTTCCTGCTTGTTTGTCATGTCTGTCAGGTATTATTTTAGATCCATGCTGTTGGCTAAGCTTGGTCTGCCAACGGGTTCTCACCTTCCCTGCAAGATGGCAGTGAGGCATGCAGCAGATGGCAGGCAGTTCGCCTCATATACACCTCCCAACACCCCCAACTCATGTGATCCGGACACGACTACAACACCTGGTTTAAAAGCATGTGATCCACCAAATCGACGCTCAGAGGCGGCCGGCCGGCTGGTTTTTATAGGGCTGGTCGGCCAGAGGCGACCACCGCACGGTTGCGGGCGACAGGGTTTTCAATGGGCGGGTTCGGCCGATTCCGGCCGATTCCGGCCGATTTACTGATCCACCAGGAAGATTGTCCAAGCCGATCTGATCTACTTCTAAAATGCTATGCTTGCAGCTTGCCAGAACGAGGTTCCACGCTACCGCTGGACCTCCTCACCCCCAGTCACACCAGACCTCTGCTATAGCACTCACTCCTAGAGGTCTGTGTCTCTGCCCAGACCTTTTGAGACTGTTCAGCGCAGGTCGATGTCAGTCATATACACGACTCATCATGCCTTCTTGTTCCCTTAGGGGCATGTTTCTTCCCCCCATAAGACCCTCCCCTCACCGTCGTCCTCGACTACATGTAAGGTCCTATGCCTCGCTCCACGGTACACTTTGCTCCATGCCCCCGGTAACGCCTTTAACCTACTTCATATGCGGGTACATGGCTACATCGAGTGACACGCCCCATTGCTGTTTTCTCTTTCATTGAGGACGTGGGAATCTTATGCGGCTGCCTCCCCCGACCCCTTACCGGGCAGGTGCCAGACCCCTCGCTCTATTCACATTCTGGTTTGCATTGGTTTGTTACCCATATATATATATGTATATATATAGTCAATTCCTTGTGCCCGTGTGTACAGAAAGTTATATGCAGTTGGCATCGTCGCCGTTCTTTCAGGCAGGAAATTTGGTCTCTGCTATAGTACATGGACCAGTGTTCATAGATACACATCCCCATAATCGACGTACGGGAGTATGCCAGATTTGTATAGGTTTAGTGCGCCATCCGTCGGTTTTGTTATGTTTCATAAGTGGCCGGTAAGATTTTACTATGGTACTTCAAACTGCCTTGAGGTATTTGCTTCTAATTTGATTATAATGTGTAGTTATCATGCATTCATTATTTTCATTTCTAGCTTTTCTTGCTTTTAACCAATCCCAACTAGACTTCTATCCTTTATGTAAAAGTTAGTCTTGTTTATCTTTGATGGTGGACTTTTTTTTTACCTTATATTTTATGACTAAACACTGAGTGATTTCTTTTCTTTTATAAAATCCCAATCCACAGTTGTGCTATTTGCTATGTAAAATTCTTTCCAATTACAGTTATTGATGTATTGCGCAAGGTTACTGTATGCATAGTTTCGGTATTAAACGTCCTGTTAGAGTTGAGGGTTATTTTGGGTAATTTTTTTCTTTCCCTTGAAGTCCGGGAAAACGTCTCGGTTGGAAATTTCTTTTTATCGCAAAGCTGTGTATAAGGTAGTACCAGTATGTCACGTTTGTTTTACACAACCAGTTAGAGATATTTACCAAGCTACCACTTTTGATGGTTTATTTTTACCTAGCTTCCATTAGTTTGGTATTAATCCAGATAAATATTTGTAAAAGAATCCATCCTGGCATCTTTTAACCTATAGCATACCGCAATGAGTTTCTTGAGGTCAGTCTTTAATACATCAAGGGTGATGCATTCTATATTATAATTTATGGTCGACAAATCAGCTAGTTTAGACGTGTGCGAAGCAAATTCATTCGACACATATAAGTCACGCCGTCACCAACATTGTGTCTCCTCTCATCTCTAAAATTACGCATGCCATCCCAATATACAGTCTTCGTATCCAGAGTAGAGCTAGCTTTCCGTGTTGGCAATGAAATCCTGATATTAATCGTGGCTCTCAGCTGAAACAAACAAGGAAATAGGCTCTGATCGTTAGCATGACAAAAATTCATAGACTTCACCGTCTGTAATCAGTAGCGATATGAGACAGTTGTCATGGGCGATGTTGATTGATAAGTAACCTAAAATCGGTGATTTAGGTAAAAACTACATATTTCCATTGCAGGAAGAAATACAAATACTTATAGGAATGTATATATATATATATATATATATATATATATATATATATATATATATATATATATATATATATATATATATATACTATTCTTCTGTCATGCACAACTGGCATGTTGATATTTCATATTTGCAGTTAATTTGCTATGGATGCGATAGATTTATCTCATATAAAGATTAATGTTTTACTTATCGCAATTATGAACATACTCTTATAATGATCAATGCACAACAAATGAAGTTTATTACCTAAGGTAGTACTTTAATCGTCGGTATCGTTCTGGTGGCTATTACCAGACGTATGCATCAATTTCTACCACGAAAGAGTTAAGTGTACGTTGCATCTGCATAATGACACGACATGAGCGGGTAGAGTTGTTTTTATTCTGCTTTTTATATTTTGCGTGCGTCGGCAGTCGTACACATTTGCTTTGGATTGCTATTTCCGGTCAGCTCTAATGCTGACCACACACCCTATCATACTCAGGAGCTGGTATGTGACCTTGCATACTGAACGAGGGAGGAAGATCATTCCCTTATCACAATGCTTATGGTCGTCCACAGGCAACCGGGGAAACCCCAAAGGCATTATAGTTCTATAGTTCGGCTGTGGTGCTGGCATGCGGAGATATAGGGTTTAAGAATTTAGGAATAAATTCATTATTTTATTTATCATAGTCCTTTGCAACGCCATTCTATCAGAATAATAACAATGCCACTTTGGAATGATTTCATAATATGAAATGATTTTGGAATGATTTCATCGGACTATTTCCTGTGATAACGTACCATTAAACATGTCTGGAATACGCTTGTCAATGTTACATACATGTACTCTTTTGTTTAAGCATTTTATTGGACACAATTCAACATTGGCTTTAAATTGCGACCACCTCTATGTCAGAGTGAATATCGGTGTGATACTTGGTATCTCAATTAGTGAATTGCTAAGTATATACAAAATTTGGATGAGATGTAAATGAATAGTACATATCAATAACAGCAGTTGTAGTATAATATGCCTGTCATGTGCAGTTCTTGCACGTATCTTTCTTAGAGATTATAAGATTATGCGATATACAATACTGTGCCGAGGGAATTGGGTTTTCAGGCTGATTAGTCTGTGTGGTTTTTCTATCTTATTAACAGAGCAAATTTGCAGAGCAAATTAATAGGTCAGGGAAAGTGACAGCTAAGAGGGCTTAGATGAGACGTAGATTCTACTCTACTCTAGACTGATTTCATAACCTCTCAGATTTGGGCTTATAATGGTATGTTGGATAGGGACTTCAAATGTCGCTTAAAAGATCATTTCGATTGGCATGTTTTTAACTCTTCAGATTGCTTATTCCACAATATTTTTCTTCTGTAACAAGGTGATTTTTAAAGATAAAATTGTTAGGCCTTTTTAACGTTAAAAACAACTTGTTTGATGAACGTAGGCCTCTGATGGTATTCTCACTATTCAGATATGTCTCATCTTCCCCGTTTTCCTTGCTAGAATAGATTTAAACATCAAAGAGCTACAGAAAGCCTCATAGTGTACCATCTTATCTAAGACAAAGGAACAGGTTCAAAGTAAAGAGTGTGTGCCTTTCATGTGTTACTTTATATGCCTGAACTCGACTGAAATATCATTTATGTGATGTTTGACTCTATTCTGGAAAAGAAATTTAGTTAGGTATGAGCTTCATTTTACCAAAATGACCTTACATCGTGCCTCATATTCTGTTATATGTCTATGGTTATAAATTATCGAGTTCGGGTCAATTGTGTGATGTCAGTTATAAGCCCGTTGGATTTAAGTTAAGCTTGCTATAAACGCATACTTCCGTACCTACTGGACACAGAGGACCCAGGTAAGAATACCTGCTGAGATGTCCTGTGCTAAGACTGTAAATCTGTGAAATATCAGTCCATGAACATTTATTTGAGCATTCAAGATGCAATATCCATACTCCTTTGTTTCGTATTCAATGCCAGAGATGTATATAAGACAAGTAGCTGTTCATTTGTGTTCCAACATTTTGAAAATCAATGCATTTCGAAGCTGTTTAGAAAGTGTTCGTCATCACTGAGTTAATAACGGAGTCATATTTCTCATACGAGGGATTGCATGGCACAAGGAGCGAAGATGGATTGAAACTGAAAATTAATCAACCAAAAACTTCTTTCTACCAGAGAGGTCCTTTGTGGCAAGGCTTGAAAGGCTGGGAAAGAATATCACCTATAGTGCAAAGAATAACTAGTTTGGAAAATTTTAAAAAACATGATCTGAGAAATGCTACTGTACGGTATTCATTTATACATATTTCCGCATCTCTCATACCCCATCCTTCCCCTAATTTACTCATATAACCCACTGAGAACTAGGTATGCTCAATAAAATTCCTTAGTTCAGATCTACTTATGTATCAGACTCGACCAGGTTTCTCCTGTAGGAGAAAGGGTAATAAACTAAATTTAAACAAATCTCTGATGCAATGTCTTGATGAAGTATGAACGCCACAGGAACAAGAATACCTTCTTGACAAATATTAAAGATATTTCAATAGATACCGGAATGGGGGGTTGTATTTATATATTACTGCCTGACGATGTTGTACAAGCTACAAAACGAGATGGTAATTTACGGTTTTTGCGGAACGGGGCATTTATGCGGAGTTCCGTAAAAACCGTAAATTATCATCGAGTTTTGTAGTTTGTACAAGCATGGTAGGTCGTTATATATTTACTCTATACCCGAAATTAATATTTTTTTAAATCAACTCAATTTGGCCTAACAACTAATGTTTTATTAAGCACGTATTTTGTTCCGTACGTTACTTTTACGTTATATGTCGAAACGGTGCGTATTTACAGTATATACGGCATGGGTATATAGTAAATGAAGAGAAGACATTTAAAAGCATTAGAGGGGTAATTGTTGTAAATGCATTCTTGCTTTCCATATAACCCCTGTTGGAGCTGCTACTATTCAATGACCTGCCCACCTGGAAAGGGTTAGGGTTCCTGCTGAGTTTGGTATGTCGTTCAGCCCCTTGAGATCAGCTTTACTGTCAAACCGTCCGTTCAAATACTCGGACGTGTGGAACCAAAGAACGACCAAACAACAGAACGTGTACGTCGTCTAAGAATCTTGTCAGTATGTGTACGTATAAACAATATGTGAAAGATAAAATCAATAATTAATACAGATGTGACACAAATAACACAGATGACGGATCGCTCAGTGGATCTGAGGTGCGGTACCCTATAGAGTACTAGTCATTTGGACGGATTGAAAGGCTCAGATGTGGCGACTGGTTCTGATACTAACTATTAGTTCTGACATCTGGCATTAATAGCTCTTAAACATGCTAATGTATTCCATGCCACATATTGTGTGGTAGGTGTGTATTGATAATGTATTCGATCCCACAATATATGTGGCTGACTGTAGGCTTATGTCGACTATGTCTTTCGCACACCGGCTCTAAAGAGCTATTCCAATTATACGGAGGATCATGCCCCCTTTTCGGGTGATGAAAATTAATATGATGAAATTTGCATATTTCACAGAATGTGTTTTCATTACCCTACCCCCGGATAAAAGTAGACAAGCAGTGGCTTGGGAGAATAAAATTTTATTTAATTTTATGGAATAATATGGAATAATAGTAAGTAAAATTATGTCGACCTTACTGGACGAGCATATTAATGATAAGATAATATGAAGGTAAGTAAATGATAATTGACAGGTAGAATATGAGTCAATTATGATAAGTAAAATATGAAATACAATACACATGATAATTGTATGAAATACAATACAGGTAATTGTATAAATAATAAAAAGGTCTACGTGAGTAGGGAGAGAAGAGGGAAGGTTGTGGGTGGGTGGGACGAAAAAGTACTGTAGTACGTGTGTACTGCAGGGAGGTTGAAGGAGAAGTGAGGCCGGGGTCCGGACCGGGCTGTACCACGTGACCTCGTGGTGGGTGAGAGAGCCGCGAGGGGGCAGGAGGGGCGCCCGGGAGGCGCGGTAGAGGGGGACACCGGAGGAGGCAATGACTCCCCCTGAGCAGAGCCCATGAGAATACCATTACCCTACCCCCGGATAAAAGTAGACAAGCAGTGGCTTGGGAGAATAAAATTTTATTTAATTTTATGGAATAATATGGAATAATAGTAAGTAAAATTATGTCGACCTTACTGGACGAGCATATTAATGATAAGATAATATGAAGGTAAGTAAATGATAATTGACAGGTAGAATATGAGTCAATTATGATAAGTAAAATATGAAATACAATACACATGATAATTGTATGAAATACAATACAGGTAATTGTATAAATAATAAAAAGCCAAAAAGGCAAGATAAGGAGAGGGGGGGTGGGAAATGTTTTCAGTCTTTGTGTAGTGACTGGATCAAGGCTCGATTGACGGCCTTTGCATCGTTGGCCTTGATGTATGCCCGGTGGGCATTGGATTTCCAGCCCCCGTAGCGCTGGATTGACAACTCAGGCAGGCCCGCCTGGTATGCCTGAGTTGCGGCGGCCTTACGTAGGCTGTGGAGGGTGTACGTGGAAGGCTGTCCTGCTGCCTTCAGCAGGGCCTTCCATTCTCGGGTGAGAAGTCTCGTGGTGACCACGTCCCCGGCCGCGAGGGTGAGGAACGGGGCCTCGGGGCTGGTCGTAGGGACGGCCGCGATCATATCGGTGATAGCGCGTACCGGACACGCTGCGACCTCGGGGGACGCCTGGATTACCACAGTTTTTTCCTCCCCCACCAGTTGTAGGTTCTTGGCCGCCTTGATACGGACGGTCACTTCCGTCGGCGTGACCACCACGTCGCGGCGCGACAGGTGTCGCGCAGGGTCGAACTTGGCGGCCGACGGTGGGGCGACCTCGCTCTGCCGCAGGGCCGCGTAGTATATGATGAGTATCCCAGCCCGCAACACCAGGTGGGTCGGCGAGTGTGTGAGGGCCGCGAGGGCCGCCCTGAGGACCTCCATGGGGACCGGAGGCTTGATATTTGGGACGTACGATTTGTTGCGCCTCATTGCCTCGAGGGCGCGCTTCACTCGGTAGTCCTCTGTCGGCGCGACGTCCCCTCCCGTCAGTCGCAGATGCGACCGCACATGGGATAGTTGGTTCGCGACCGTCGCCGGGGAGGGGGCGTGGTCCGAGACGTATTCGAGGTACGCCGTGATGAAGCTGGTAGTGGGTTTCTGGGCGTCGGCACCCATCCGCCGGCAGAATGCGAGGTATGTCGCGACGGCACTCCGCTGGTTCGCGACCGTTCCGGGGGCACGCGCCTCGCATTGCCGCGCAGATGCCCTCGTCTGGAGTAAGAGCAGCTCCGGATCTGCAGACGAGACGGAAGACAGGGTTAAAACACACGTGGGTGCAGGGAAAGACCTCGAGGAGGGAATGGAAATTTCTGAACATCGAAGCCGTATCGAAGTCCCTCGAGGTCAGGTGTGCCCGACTGAGGGCATCCGCGACGGTGTTAAGTTTTCCCGGGACGTGCGTGTAGATGAAGTCTACCTGCATTTTGGCCTGAACCATCCAGGCCTGGCGGGCACACTCGGCCAGAACGGGGTTCCTGGCACGCCCCGATGTGAGTGCCTGGACGGTCCCCATATTGTCGCAGTAGACTTCCACGCGAGATCCCCTGTCCCGGTCTGTGATGAACGTGCACATCGCGAACACCGTGTTTAGGGCCTCCAACTCAGCGATGCAGCCGACCGGGTCGTTGACCGGACAGACCTGTCCGGAGTAGCAGTACGTGCCGTCCGTACCTCCGATGCCCGAGAGACACGCGTCGACGATGAGGCACTTGGTCGGGGGTCCTCGCGGGATAATGGCGTGGCCATTCCATCCCTCGGCAAAGCGAAGGAACCAACCGAGGTCCTGTCTCATATCGGAGTTTATGTTCAGGTAATACCCACTCATGCCTCGGAGGGCCTCGAGGAGTTTACTGACGAATGGGCGTGCCGCCCTGATGCACTTTGACACGTGTAGTACCCGCCCGAGGACGGATTGAAGCTGGCGTTTCGTCAGGGACCGCTTCATGGACACGGCCCTCACGTGTTCTCGGACCTCGTGAAGCTTGTCCTCGGGCACGGTAAGTGACATCTCGGCGGCGTTGATCACTATGCCCAGCCACGTCACGACCTGGCTCGGGGGCTGGGCTTTACTACGGGCCTCGGGGAGCCCGAGTTCCGTCAGCAGTTCTCGGGCCGTCCGGAAGTCGGCCTCGGATTTCTCTCTGTTGGGTGAGAGGATTATGACGTCGTCGAGGTACATGCAGGCCTCGACCCCCTTCTGTGCGAGTATCGCGACGACTGCCTCCGCCACACACTGCATATGGTACGAGGAGGCACGGGCACCAAAGGGCATCGCCGTATCACAGAAGTACCCGTCCCTCCACGCGAAACACAGAAGGGGCCAGTCCAGGGGGTCGCACCGGAAGTTTTTATACGCCCTCGCGATGTCGATCGAGCACATATAACTTCCGGTCCCCGAGGCCACCAGGCGGCCGACGAAGCTGTCGACGGTCGGGAGGCCATGCTCTCTCTCCTCGCCGTACACCGAATTCTTCACCACAAAGCTGTTGACGCTGTCGTTTTTAGGGTACGTCATGTCGGTAATGACACGACGGTCGTCGGTCCCCCTTTTCTCGCGTGTCATCAACGGCGACACGTGACACCAGGGTTCAAAGGGGGGAGCCTCGTACGGCCCTAGGAGGTTGCTGAACCCTCGCTCCTTGTTGATGAAACTGTCCAGCTGATCAGGGTATCCCGTGGCACTGGGGTGATTGGGCACGCCCCTCGTATCGCTAACGGGGCCGGTGTATCCCAGGGGAAAACCGTATCTGATGAAGCCCAGGAGCTCCTCCCTCCCGGGGAGACCCGTGAGGTACCGCTCCCACGCCGGGATACACAAGTCTGTGGGGAGGTCGATGCGCGCCGCGAGCGCGTTGGGTAAGCCCGTACGCCGCACCTCCTCGTAGATGTAGGCGTGGCCCGGGGGCCCGGGGGCCGAGAAGGAGGGCCAGTGAGTCCGCCGATGTCCGGCGAACCTCTCGGGGTCCGTCCGGACTCCGGGCGAGGGAACCCCGGTCTCGCATACCTCCCTCACAGCGGCGAAGTCAATATCCATTCCAGTGTCCACCTCCTCCCGGGGCAATTGCCGAGCCAATTGCTCTTGCTCCCCGCCAACACGCATAACCACGGGAGTGGAGTCGTTGGTGGGCGGGGTCCTGTGTTTGCTACGATCCCCCACGTGCGCGGCACGTGTTGTTGTTGTCACGTGGGGTGTTGCGTCATCCTGCGTGCACTCGCTCCCTGGTACCCCCTCCCCGAGTGCAGGCGTCCTGAGGGTAGGGGGTGTATGACGCGCCACGCTCACTCGCGGGACGCGTCCGGGCCGTTTTTTGACCCCTGTTGTTTCAGCGGTTGAGGATCACTGGTGCGGAGCGAGTGTCCGGCGTGCGGCATCCGGTGTGTCGGGGGTGCGGATGTTTGGGCAGCACTCTCATACCCGCCACCGTACATCAGCTTCCTGTTGCACGCGTGTATGGAGTGCGTGCACATCCGGCCAACGGAATCACAGAAGGAGCATATGTGAACCCACTTGATGTTTCCGTCCTGATGCCCGTTCCGTTGCCGACACCCCCGCTCTGAGTTGTAGGCTCGGCAGGGGAGCTCCCGCCCCCCGGTCTTGCCGCCGTCGTGGCCGTTGGTCGTGGTGGTCGTAGCCGTCATAGCCAGGCGCACACGTTCATCCTGGATCCGCACGTGATCCGACCAGTAAATCCGCCCAGCCTCGACTTGGTCGAATACAAAGTCGGACCAACGGCGGACCCCGGCCCACGGTCGAGACTGCGCATCCACCGATACTTGTGAGAGATGCCTGTACATATCCCTCCTATGTTCCTCGGGGACCGCTCTGTGGTCCTCCATCATCACGAGGAAGGCACTGACGTATTCCATAGGTCCGAGAGTGCCCCTGACCTCGAGCTTCTGCGCGAGGGTGTACAGACCCTCGCGCTCAACATACATATACGGCTTCGAAATACTCTTAGAATGAAAGTCAGTAGTACTCTTACCGGCCGTACGGTCGTGGGGCATGGCCTCTCGGTCTATCTCTCGCTGCAGGTGGTGTTCCGGTAGGTAACGGTCACGGAGGGCCCGTGGGGCGGGGAGGCGCGAGGCCTGGTCCTCTGCCCATTCCCGCGTCCGATCCTCAGCCGGGGTGCGTGCCTCGCGCACGGTCGGCGGGTGATGAGAGACCCGGCTGGGCGACCGTTGTCTGGACATCGCTGCTAGGGTGGCCATCATGGTGTCCATCTTCGCTTCCAGTGCGGTCATACGAGACGTCTTGACCGTTGATCCTCGTTCCGAGACGGATTCGATCTGATCGTTTGCCGCCTGCGTTCCATCCGACTGTACCTGACCAGAAACCTCCGGTGCCCTCGAGGTGCTGGCCACGGGAGTATTCCTTGTCGTGGGACCCATTCTCCTATAGTCGTAGAAGTACTTTCACGTGTGTATGGTGTGCTGGCCTATACTCGTGGAGTATGAGGCTGCGAGCACGTGGCCAAGAATAACGAAAAAGTACTGTAGTACGTGTGTACTGCAGGGAGGTTGAAGGAGAAGTGAGGCCGGGGTCCGGACCGGGCTGTACCACGTGACCTCGTGGTGGGTGAGAGAGCCGCGAGGGGGCAGGAGGGGCGCCCGGGAGGCGCGGTAGAGGGGGACACCGGAGGAGGCAATGACTCCCCCTGAGCAGAGCCCATGAGAATACAATTCTCACGACACGGCAGAAAATGGACATCTTAAATATGTTTAATACATATATTTTACAGGATGCCTTTTGGAATACGAATATATAAAAAATACTACCGTGGCCCTAGACTCCCCCAACCCCTGGGGTATGGGATTCCACTCCAGAAAGGGGAAAGAAACTTGCCTATAACAAAAATACATATGTACATGCATATCCCTGTGCGTACATTTAAATACTAAACAGTGCACATCGACTGAATCATCATAAGATGCAATTTGATACCAATGGATATATATGCATGTTTGGTTGAATTGTTTTCTGTTCTTTTGTTTCTAGATTTACTCTTTGGTTTATTGGAAGTATTATATGGCTGGTAAAAAGGTCAGGATCAACTTAAGTAATTGCAGTATAAATAGTTCTAGTATACTATACTAGAAATGTTCAACAACCATCGAAAGGAGCAATAAGGTGCAAACTACGTCCTTCTTGATTAGCTTTAGACCTATAGAGATAGATTATATAAATGAATGTATACAATAAGGGGATTTACGTTAGCACAGTGCATGCACCTGACCACACAGCGGAGCTATATCCGCCACTAATAATCCTTGATCCACATAACCCGATTATGGAAGTGGTCGCCACATTCTGATGAACTCTCGTTACATGGGAAACGCCAAGGAACCAATGCGACAGTTTCTTGGATATATTACAAGTTTGTTCTGGCGTTTCAAAAAGTACACATATATACATACTGTGTTGATACCGGACGTGGAAATTGGATGATAGTGGTGGCTCACCAGAGGATACACCGTGTACTGTTTACGGCTCGACGTCTTCACAACAGGCATGACGGCTTTGTGCATACAGCCTGAGGCGCGGCTGTCGACCTTCTATACATATATACGAGTGGATTAACAATTAGCTACCGTGGGTTAGCTTCCTGTGTTTGGTAATTCTAACTTCTCGGCCGCCGCCATAGACAAGTAGCTTATATTGTGTATGGAGTACCTTCGTTCTGACGTATAGCAATGGACCATGCGTTACCACCGCCTGGATTGGTCTGAATAAGGCGTTACAAAGAGAAGGGGGCTTGAGGAGGGGTGAGGAGAAGAAAGGAGGAGGAAGTGAGGGGAAGGGGGGTGATCGGCAGATATGGCACGTCAGCATAACGGACCCCTACCCGCAAGACCGGAGGTCAACATAGTGGTGAAGGGCGCCGCGCGTCCGACGCGTATCCTCGTGCGTCCGACTGGCGCCAGTAAATCCTGGAGCGGGACGCCACTTCCGGCGCGCAGGTCCGGCGACCCGGTGAACCAGGCACTGGTGGTGAGCCGGGCGCCGAGCCCGGGACCCCGGCTCCACCCCGTGATGTCGCAGTTCAAGAACGACATGGCGTACGCTATGTACAAACTACGCCGGCGCGGACGCCATGTGGAACGCGACATTGCCAAGCACTACACCAACGTGCGTCAGATCGCCTGGGATCACGCCGAGAAGGACATGTATGGCGGTAGGTTCCACAGGAAGTGTCTCAAGCATGCCGGGGAGGCCAAGGAGCCGCCAAGCTCTGTCTTCTCCCCGCGATCGACGATGACGACGGGAACCGGAAGCAATGTGACCACACCGCGTGTTGCCAGGAGCGTGGCTGGGATTGGCTGTTGCCAAAGCCGAAACACCAGCAACCAACGGTCAGGCATCTTCCGGCCGTCTGTCGACAGGGATATCCTGCCGCCTGTGGATTAATCAATGCAGGATCATTGCCCATTCGGATGCTGATGTATGTCGGACTCACTTACAGAACAGTGCAAAGATATGTGGGATCTTGAACAATGACTGCAATTTGAACGCACAACAGTAATTATAGAAGTACATGTACAATGCTTAAAAGAATATCAAAGAACTCAGAACCTGAACTTAAAGATAATTGCCCGAGGTAATTGCCTGGTACCGAGTTTTTCTTCTTTTGAGCTTAGGTACCTAGGTAACAGGAGAGAAATGAATGAAACATGCGTTCAATCACATGTATAACCTTTTCATATTTTGTATACTCTTATACATCTCTTTTTCGACATATGATGGCCACCTCGAGATAACCCTTCCATAGATTTCGAATTTCGATAGGGGTGTAAATTCTTATGTGTGATAACAATATTCATAGGTTTTCCAATGAATTGGACTCATTCTTGGGGATACGAGGGGTAACCACCCCTCGTACGTATGTATATATATTTGTATGTATGTTTGTATGTATGCGTGTGTCTGTGCGTGTCCGTTGACCACTGATAAACATGTAATTCAATAGTCTAAGTGTTTTTCATGCTGCAGTCTATAGTTCAGTTTCACTGCATTTTGGGAGTCAAAGTTAATCGATCGATATAAAAAAGATAATATTGTCTTTGTATGCAGAAGCCATTTGTATTACCCTTCAAACCTTCCTGGGTATATACCTGAGTTAGTCAGTATCATGTAACTATATCATCATGGTCAAACGTACAGCTACTGCATGTGCGACTTACATGATATGACCAAGTTTTGGTTTTACATGATTATAATTATGAATTTTTTCACATTATGCAATATCATTCAGATGAAACTGAGGATTAGCTTATGTAGATACTATTATGTACCTTATTTACCCATTCACCATTGGTTGACGCACATTAACCTGAAAACATACCATGTTTCAATTTGAAACTGTATTGCAATGCTGCCCTTCACTGAGAATTTTACAATGTAAATAGGAATTGTAGATAGGTATACTATATGATGCTTGTAGATGGGACCGCTGAACTGGGATGCCTGTAGATAGGTGAGGTAATGAGATTTAGGTTAGAGAATGAAGAATCATAGGACATATCAGTCGAACAAGTAAACCATATACTCGTAACTGATGATTATATAGCTCACATGTATATATCCCCTTTTATTCAAAGCAACATATAGCACATCAAAGAGGTTATCAATAAATAGCTTATATTAACCCCGTGTTTTCTATGTAGTTCGTTGAGTATTTTCCATTAAACAATTCATACAGAACTCGGTGTGATTGGAATCTATTGATAGAGTGGCTGACTTCAATGTCCTGTCGTTGTATGTGTTCCACAACATGTATTTTCTCATCAAGACTGCTGATGTCCCATATAAGTTCGTGTCAAAATATTTACCGCCACCACCCTATTTCACATTGCCATATGGGACTCTAAAAGGGTTCTCGATTTACCCACGATGTGATATTAAAATGTGCATGTCACCCCTTCTCAAATATTCGGAATGACACTTGTTATCACCCTTGGGCCGACTGACAAGCCAACGCAAAGCAAATGGGCCGTGTACCTCCTGGGTGACGATGATAAGATTTGATCTAAAATTAGTCGAGCTAGGATGAAAAATAAACCACCAAGGCTATTGCGGTTGGGTGGTACATCATCAGAAATAGTGTCAATATGTGTTCCTCTGTGAGAGGGTCAGTAAAAATATGGTACCATGAATAGTGTATCAAGTACAAGAGCACATAAGAGCTGTGTGACAGTTTCATGCCCCATATATCTTCTCATTGCAAAATACCCCTGCACATACATTGGCCTTGAGGGAAAGCTAAATAAAATCGCCGCCGCCACCTCCTTCCATTGCAGGGGAAGGCATCATGGGTGAGAAAATGCAGTTATGTTGATGAAAGGTAGAACAGTATATGATTCAATTTTAGCGAAGACAATATAAAGTATAAGATTGGGGAAAAGGGGAAATATTGGGTAATACGCGGTCGAAAAGGGTATTATACCAGAGGTAGGGAAGATTGTAGGAAAGGTAGTAAATGCTAGTGTGGTAGAAAGATACAGAGTGGTAGGATAATGAAATCTTTTTTGGTGGTTAGCAGCAACGGTCGGGGGCGGTAGAGGAGTGACGAATTCTGCTGCCTGACATATGCCTACTGCCAATGACAAGTACAAATGTTGCCACTGGTAGAATAATCAGTGTTTATAATTGTGAACCCTACAATCCGGTGTGTTTATCTTACTCCATATGATGGACGTGTTGTGGTGGGTATGATATATTCAGCAGCAATTGACAGATATGTTATGGTGAGCATGATCTATATATAATGGGTATGTATGGGGTTACGGTGGGGTCAGATGAAGAATTAGACAGCTTGGGTGGGAGATAAATAGCAGGAAATTTGATCCGGGTATACCTATACAGGTGTTGTAGAGGCTGAAATAAAAGCTCGGCCCCTCTGCAGTAATTTGATCGTCGTGTATGTTTTATATGCCCATCCACGTCCCATTGACGGTATTTTATGGCCCCCAACTAGGATGGATCTGTTGCACTCAGCCCCAAGAAAATCCAGCGCCCCACCCATAAGATTCAAACGCTGTAATACTGGTTGAAGACATCCATGCAAAAATACTAATTTCAAAGTTCATGGAAATCCATTCATTTTAAGATATGTACTGTGAAATAATGGTAATGAGTATGGGGGAGACGGATTTGAGATTCAAATACTTGCAGTGTAAGCCTATAAGGCACGTAGCCCCTACAACCACAGCCTGTCATTTTCACTATTTGCTTGGCTATAAAACATCCAGAGATCTGGCATCCGAGGGGAACGCTTGTGCATCTAGCACTAGGTGTGAAAACATTGCAGCTGGCTAGCCTGCCCATGCAGCTTATTCATAAAATATTACCTACATGCACATGAGTACATGGATGGGGAAATGCACCGCATATCTGCGACGATCCTATCCCAAACTAGGAGCAAATAAAATGTTCATCATTGATGAATGAGCGTGCAATCATACATGAATAACAATTAAAAGGTTTGGGTTACATTTAGTCTATGGATAGTTTTCTGTAATCCAATGGAACCCAGTCAACCTGCTATGTCTACAACCACCTGAGTCTAGGATCCAACAATATCAAGGTCAAGCACCAGTGGGTCAATGAGGTATTTTGGTCTGTAGTGATTGGTCATGGTCAGCTGAGCATGCTTCTAAGTCTTTGAGACACTGGTACCCTGCTCCTTTCACACTATCACAGTGGAAAATTAGCTGGTGAATAAGGTAAGGAGCACATTAGTAGGGGGTTACAATAGAATTTCTATAAAGTGGTATGTGGGCATAGATAAAGTACATGGTGTGAGAGGGTCAGGGTCCTAGGGGCATAAATTGAGATGTATCTGGTCAGGATAGAAATATAGTTGTACGAGCACTTGCGGCCGACTAAGCATTAGCAGAAATTCCAGGGATTCCCCCTGAGGCTGTCTCAGCCCCGTCCATGATGACGTCATCGCAGGGATTCTTGGGTCGTCACACATGAGGCGCTCACCATGGGTAAATGACAGACTAAACCAATTTAAAGACACTTTCTGTACTTTTTATTAGGAGAAGAAAGGGATCGTCAAGCACATGTGACCATTCCTCCAGTGAGTGAATTGGGGAAACAATTTCTTCAAATATCAAACACACTCCAGGATATTTCACTCTACATTGGAACTCTTTTTATAATATAATTAGGCCATCATTCAATTACATTCACCAGAGGATTTGGTCAGAAATAAGCAGATTCTTTTATCTTGGATGAATTAGGTCAAGTGTGACCTTTGTCTTGGATTAGTGGAATCTGCCTAGCCATCTTGGATTGGCATTCTTTTTTATAATCTAAATCATCCTATAAACCTCCTTATTTTTTTCGGCAAGAACATTCACAAAGTGACTGCTAAATATTGACAATTCAACTCTATCATATTATTTTTTAAGAATCAGTGCCAAGAAATAATTAGGGGTTCTTTAATTATTTACACCCCTTCTCACATGTGACCTGGAGGCAATCTTGGATATTTTAGATACAGCAGTCACTTATGTTTTTGACAAATTGTCACCCCCAACTTTTGATAATTAAACAAGAGGCCAATAATAAATAATATCTGGCATACTATAACATCTTAGAGTGGATTTATAACACAGTGGAGAATTTTTCAATGTGTTCGGTATAGGCCAACATATTCATATATCTGGCAAAAAGCATACCCAAAGCAATTTCCACTGTTTCTGTATTGATTATAAGGCGTCCTGTATAAGCCCATATATTTATATATCTGGCAAACACCTACAGAAACAATTCCAACCGGTTCTGTTTCGACTGAAATTTGTTCTGCATAGACCAATTTATTACCCACCTGATACAGAGTCTCCATACTAAGCCTATGGAGATTACAGATCGCTACTGAGTAGGATACGGACCTGCGGAATCTCCTAGGAGGATACGGACTTTTTAGATAAAAGTAGTCCCATTGAGATGAAAGTAGTCCCTTCTTAACTATGTTGAAAAGTTTTCTAAAGATCATATTTATTGCTTAAATCTAAAAAATAAGTGAGTAATAAATACAACATTACCATGATTTCGATCTGTGTGGCCGTATTCTCCTTGTAGTTGACCCTACGCAATACTCCTCGCTATCGCTCGGAGTATTACTACGCGTCAATTACGCGGAGAATACGGCCACTCAGATCCAAATCATGGTAATATTGTGTATATATATTCATACATCTGGCACAGCACCTTTACAAAGGGATATCATCTAGATATATATTATCTTTCTGTAGAGGGATATTTTGTGTGGTAGCTGGACCCCACTATTTCTATATCTAGATCTAGTTCAAAACTGGCCAATATAAATTAATATCTGGCAGATATTATTTTCGAGAACTGTTACTATATTTCTGCAACAAGTTATCTTATGCATGATCACAAGATACTCTGGGCCAATATTTTAATATCTGGCATATAAGGGGTAAGGCTGGGCTGGAAAGGCCAGGACAGGATGAGAGTTGGCTAACATGAGCCCACTATTTCTATATCTAGATCTAGTTCAAAACTGGCCAATATAAATTAATATCTGGCAGATATTATTTTCGAGAACTGTTACTATATTTCTGCAACAAGTTATCTTATGCATGATCACAAGATACTCTGGGCCAATATTTTAATATCTGGCATATAAGGGGTAAGGCTGGGCTGGAAAGGCCAGGACAGGATGAGAGTTGGCTAACATGAGCCCTACTTCATCACTCAACACCTGTCCATCAAAGTGAGGTCAGGGACGTCGTGTATGTCCCTGTCCCCCGGCCTAATGGGCCAGAGCCAACCAGACAGGTGAAAACGGCTCCACCAAGCTCCCATCACACTGATGCTCATCAGGAATCGCTTAGGTACTGGAGACCCAACAGGCGGAATGCCTCTGAATCCTCTGATTTGGATGAAAGCTCTGCATCCACCAGCAGCGATGAGGAATATCCAGTCCGCTGCTCAAGGGATGGCAAGGATAACAAGCCTCAACATGGAAAGATCCCAACATATGTGGGGGATCTACAAGGAGCAGTTTAAAAGAACAGCATAGAGGTACAGCTGGAGTCAGGAGGAGAAACTTAACGGTACAGTACAGCACCTCAGCAACGATGCTCTGATCTACTTTGGTTCCCTGCAAAAGAATGCCAGGCTGGACTACAAAAGGGTGGTAAAGTCTTTGAAGGAGCGGTTTGGTATGTGGAAGCAACTGGCAACAGTACGCAGGGAGCTTCAGAGTCTGTGCCAAGAACCAGAGGAAGTTCTGGATGTTTTTGCGCAGAGGTGCATGGACCTGGCATGCAAAGGGTTCAGGGGGATTCAGAGCGCACCATTGAGAGGGCGGCAATGGATGCATTCCTGCATGGCTGCTCCAACCAGTGGGCCGCACTTACTGTGGGGGAGAAGAACCTCAAATCCATATGAGAAGTGCTGATGAGTGTAAGGCACTCTATCCACAACTCTCACTTCATTTTAGGAGACAAAAAAGTGAGAAATGTCTCCTTTGCCACATGTGATGAAGCACAGCTGGCAGCACCCTCTACAATGTTTCAGACAGAGGACAAGTTGTGGGAACTGAAGGATAAGATGAAGAAGCTTGTCCTTAGTGTACTTGTTGAGCACCTGCAACCCCAGCAACTGTCTAGGGCTCCTAGTCCTTATCCAGTCCCAAACCCTGGAAGAAGCCAAGAACACAGCCCTGGAGCCTCAAGGGAGTACACAAAGCAAAGAACCAGCAAAACAACCAGCAAAAAAATAGCCAGGAATGGACAAACCAACCCGACTCCATTCCTGGCTGACAAGGGTCACTCACCAGAACCCACCATGATGAAGGGCCGACTAAGAACCATGAAACCCTTGACATTTGTTTGTTTGTTTGGGTAATTAATGTCCAATTTGTTTAGTTAGACTTGACTTAAGCATGTGATCCACCAAGCATGAGTTAGGGCCGGAGGATAACCACGTAGAGGAATTGTGGACGTCAGCCACCCAAATCGGTCATCGGCTCAGATCGGCTGGGACAATCTGCCAGGTGGATCAGGAATCGGCCAGACCAGCCCATTGAAAACGCTGTCACCCACATCCGTGCGGTTGTCACCTCTGGCCAGCCGGCCCTGTAAAAACCAGCCGGCCAGCCGCCTCTGGCCATTTCTGAGTGTCAATTTGGTGGATCACATGCTTTAAGAAAACCCTGACAGAATCCCACACAGTGCAAACTGTGAAGGAAAATGTCATGGTATCCTTCAGTGTCTCCACTTTGCTGTTGCGCCCGAATCACCATGCAGAGCTGGAGGAGGTAGTGCAGAATCTGTGTTTGGACAGGCTGCTTCTGGAAACAGACAGTCCACACTCCTACCTCCATGGAATGCATCAATGCCAGCACTATCCAGAATCAATCATGGAAGTAGCCAGGTGCATAGGGAAGCTGAGGAACCTACCTAGTAGGACTGTCCTCAGGTTGGCTGCAAGGAATGCTGAGGTGTTGTTTAGCCCTCAGTACTAGACCCTCAAGTCAAGCCATGTAGTCGGTAGGCTGGGCTTAATTTCCAGCACGTAGAGCATATAGTTGTGTTAGTCATATCTGGGCTTAATGTCCAGGCACCAAAGTTAAGCTGGGCTTTAAGCCCGCCGCCTCGAAGCCCCCAGCCTTTAATGAACAGAAATGGGACGAGTGTTATTCGAGCACTAGTGCTCAACTGAGTGTTAGCAGAAATTCAGGGGATTCTCCCTTAGGCTGTCTCAGCCTGGGCTGCGATGACGTAGGGATTCCCGTGTTGTAACACTGTGTGAGGCGTTCACAGTAGGTAAAAGACAGACTAATCTGGGCTTTTGAAGTGGCAACATCATCTCACAAGAGCTCAGTCTCATATCCTCTAAGGCAAGTTCTCTACTATTAAGGTTCAGATGTAATATTCTTACAATATGGGGAGAGGTTGGATGGGGATTTGTCTTGGAGGGGGGATGGTTATAATTTGATTTGGGGTTGGTTAATTCGTGCCTCTGACATTTATGATACACAGATATGTGAAAACATCGCAGTTTAAATGAAAAAATTTAAAAAGCACATGTTTCAATGTCTTTTCTTTGATATGTACATGATGCTATATCTGTCAATATCAAAGATCCTGTATAATTAAGAAAGATGTGTACACCTGTTTTTATAAACACTTTCATTTGTTAATCATTTCAATTTGGAAAAAAAACCAGTGAAAACAGCGTCAGAGGTCATTTCAGGCAATCACAAGACAAACTCTATTGAATTATCCAAGATCAGGCCTTTTCAACGATATATCGGTAAATGTTAGAATGGTAAATGACCACCATGTACATGGTAAAATATGGTCTATATAGGAATAAATGTTTAGAATTATCATATAACATTAACGCAGTGAAATAGTTTTTAGAATCATTACAACTTTGATGCAGCGAGATTGAGATTACAATAACACTATGGATAACATACGATGCATGCAGTACTAACATGTTAGATACCCATGGTGGCATGTGAATAATGCTAGTGTCGCCACCTGGTTTGCCTTTTTATTACTATCCCTTTTCGGAAACTCTGATGTGTAGTGGCGACATACAGTTTGAGTTTTCGTAACTATTTCAGTTTCTTAGTCATTTACCATACAATGATGTTCCTTTAGTGCATTTCCACGTCAAATTTTATTTGAAAATTTTAGTAACCAATCTTTAACCATAATCTTTATTACATATATAAGAAACCGATTCCAAGACAAACTCGATACCCTAGATGTTTGTGGTTTAACGTCCCGGGGAACGCCGAGGTTTTATAGGGACTACCATAGGAGAATGTGCTTCTTGAATTGCACTGTTGTACACCCAACCAAACGCATCAACTACCAATCAACTGCATCAAATGTCTCCATGACCCCATTAGCATCCCACATCTCTTTACACCGTGAATCCTACTTATATCCCTCTCCTTATCATATCACACCAACCTATTAATTCTCTCCACCAGTCCCACCCACGAGTTTAGACATGCAAAGGGCTTTACAGACAGCGTGTAGTTTGTCAGTGCTCTTAGGGGAGAAAATAAAGCATGCATTTATTTCTCTTCGCAGGGTCTTTTAGTCGTAGTTTCTCAATATGGACTGCAATACTGCTAGTTCCCCACCTACATAACTTAGGCTCATTATACCGATACACAAGCTGCATACACATACCCTACCCCAAAACAGTCCTGGGAACAGACAGGCTTCACCATATATTCAATACTCCCTAAATCACTTCTGCCTACAGATATATCTATTGACTCCTTAACCAAATCTAAGTCAGTATCAATTGTGGCTATATTGTCAATATTCACTATATTCAAAATATGTTTAAGATAGTTTTCATTCCCCCGTGGTATATGCATAGGACTCCTTTTTAACTTCACATAGAGGTCCGTACGTCAGTGAATGTCAAACCAACTTCACCACCCGTAGATTGTCCTGGCCATGAACCTGTTGTTAGATCTATTTGTCGGAGTATATAATGTATCAAAAAATGTCAATGGTTACTCGCACAAAAATAAGACTCCAGTCATATTTCTTTAGTAATATATTGATGAGAAATGATAAGATACTACAAAACAATAAGGAGATGAATGATCGGCGATTGCTAAAATCATCCAATGTTTAGGTAAATTGACCGCCCTCCTTTTAAAGTGAAAACCACATACCCCTGGCTGTTTATATCATAGATCATGAAACATGTTGAATTCACTGAGGTGTCCTTTCTTCTTTTCTTAATATCATTCCAATTAAAACTGAACCTCTATGAAATAGTCGTTCTTAGATTTTAATAAACATTGCAGATTGTAATGGAAGTACACGTGTCTCTGTCCAGAATCCGAGTTGTTTAACATATTAAGCTGCCTCATCTTTCATAACAGTGATTGGAACTAAAAGGTAGGCTGTCTAAACATTGGGTGTCCGTCAGTGGCGTCCTCATGTGAAGGCCCTGTAGTTCAATCTTCTCACTACATTGGCAGTCAGAGCTACGATATGTTAGCTCTAATTGGGTTAAAATCCAGGCCACCTTGACCCATTAGTTATAAGTCTCTGTGACTCTTCCTGCAGAACTTTTGTGAGACTTGGACCTATGCTTGGAGAGTGAAACATTTCTCACTCTTGAAGCCATTTTTACATATTCTTATTTCCTTTTATGTGTATTTTGAATAAGATGATCATACAGGTAGACTTTATCATCAATTTAGTGAGCTGTAAATATTTCTTGATACATATTTCTACTCTCAGAAACCATGTATACAAAAAAGGACTCGGTTTGAGAGCGACATTCTGTGGACGCAGAGTGTGTTTAATCATACCATCTTAGTTGGAACACAGTGTAAACAGAGGTGGCAGCCAATCTATGTTCTCACTGGCTCAGCAGTACATACATTTCCCAATGTATTTTAGTTACATTAAAAAATATAACCATGGAAAGAACTCCTTTATAATTACCACCTGTATATTCTAATAAAATAAGTTAATATAAATTATAAGGTTTACCATTCTTTTTAAATGAGACATCGGAGTTTATTACATTCTGGATCCCCAAAATAAATTGAGATGTTAATATGTAGCAGCACTAGGTTTATAATGAATAAACCCTCGGATAATAGCGCCCCCTACTATCATATATCTCCACATCTGATATAAAATATATGAACTTTCATCTACAACAAAGCAGATTTATCTGAGCTTTACTCAGCCCACCCCATCATTCTATATATTTCATTCAACTTCATAGATACATTGATATGAGCATACTTGTCACACTGAGTACACACAAATTGTATATAACACATATATATATATATATATGAATCATTCCTAAGTTTTCGAAATAATTTTAGTGGCCCACCGCATAACAATAATATATACCACTCCAATGTTTGTGAAACACCCTTTAGTGGCTCATTGCATAACAATAATATAAACCATAATCCAACCACTGCGTCATGGAATTAATATATCACGGGAAATTAATTGTCAACTATGCTCTTCCCTCTTTTCAATCTGACCAACATGTTTTGTTTTGTCCTTTGCTTGCTTAGGTTTTTGTTTAATATAAAGTCCATGTTCGAGGAGATATTGTTTACTTTGGTGTTCCACTGCTCCATAATTGAGTTGAAAGCTGCACAGTGCCCGAAGAGGTTCGATTAACGCCTGGAGAAAATAGAAATGGGAGATTCAATAACGAATAATATGCATGGTTTTCCAACCAACAGAATCAATTTAAGTAGGTGACGAAAGACCCAGGCCAAGGTTTGTCGTAACTAAGCATAGATAATTTGCAGGTTAAATGAGACTTACCTTGGTAAAAAGTGATATTTGACCTAGAGTCTACTATGTTGCGAGGTTATCGGATAGATTTTATTACATTCTGGATCCCAAAACTTGTCTTTATACCTGCCTTAGCCATGGTCGTTTTGATCCATCTGGCGGTGGTGTCTTTGCTGCGAGGTGAGGGTCTTTCCCCAGCATGATCCATAACTATGTAAGTTGACCTCTGCACTGTTTCGTCTTATTGCAGTAACGATTCAATTCATGGTACGGGCATAGCCTTTTATCTTTGAACTTAGCAACTGTAAGTTGGTCTAAGGCTTGACCTTCTTTGGTGTGCTTCACCAGTCTTGTAACTGCAGGATTAGGTCCTCGTTGTTCCAAATAATAAACACTGTGTCTAGAGCATGTAAAGTTTGTGTCCTCTGAGCTGTCTTCAGGGCCAACAACATAAGTGTTTTAAATGAGAGTTTCCGAATATCTAGTAAGTGCAAAGGAGGTCACTTCTATAACAGGTTCAAGACCATGTTAACATCCCAGGTGTGTTGATACTTTGCCTTAGGAGGCCTGGCATTGGAAGTGCAGTCCTCACTGTATTCACAGTAGATAACCTTTCTTATGTAAGAAGGTACAAAATCTCATCACATCAAAGACCGAAGGTTTGTTCGCTTTTACCTTATTTTCTACACAAAATATAGTCCTTTTTTTAAAGCAACATCATAGTGATTCTTTTGTAGAATATGAGGCACACAGCACGAGCAACTGCTGATGTATGACCAGGCCCGGTTCTGCCAGCGTTTATAAGCGGCTGAATGTTGCCGGCCTGTAGTAAGCTTCACCCCTATTGGTTCTGATGGTCATATGTCCATGATCCAACCTTCTAATTAGTGGTTAATTGTGTATTCCAATCAGTTCCTCTCACACTGAGCTGTTAGGCATTACCCTGTTCACCTGTGTTGTTGGTGACAGTGCTGCCCTCTGTGGAGGAATTTCTGTACTGGTACCTTATCTGGTTTGGGGACTACTTTTCCCTTCAAAAGTTAGGTTCAGTGCGCTGTCACTTTCAAAAGTTGGGCGCCGCCAGTCTAGGCGAGTATTTTAGCAGGAGATTCTTTTAATTTTGATTTTCCTGACATTAACAGTTTCGATCTTAGATCTCGTCAGGCTTTTAGAGCTGTGGATTGGATAGAGCAGGACGAGAGTGTGTCCTAGTGCTGATTTCCAGGCATTCTTATGGTTTTGTTTTTGCCGCCGTTCTGGGCTGGTCATAGTGATTCTTTGTTGAATCCCTCCATGACTGCGTGTATGGAGGAGGGGGGCTGGATCCAGGCACTGTACCTGAGGTGCTCTGTCTGAATTGCCCATGCAACAAGGTGAAGGGGCCACAGTTCTCCTGACACTAGATTCCTCAGGGGCACCATCCTCAAATGCAGCTGCTGTCTGGCTGTTCTCAGGAGGCCATCCCAGAGTTGGGCTTCCAACAACAGTGTGACCAGGATGCCCTCTGCCCAGTCCTTCCTAGCTTTTTGAAAGACCCTGAGGCTCAGCCTGAAAGGTGGAAATGCATAGAAGCCATTATTCCATTTGAAAGAGAGAGCATCAATGATTTCTGCCCCTGGATCTGGATGCTAACTACAGTATCTAGGTATAGATCTATATGACAGTGGTCCGATTTTTTTTTTTTTTTTAAGACATTTATTTAACCTGGGATTCACTCAGCTCCATAGGAACTGGTCTCAACGTGATCCCAGCATATAATTAATGTTACATTCGTTTCTTTTGTAGTATAAGCATGTAAGATATGCAACCTATGTACATAACAGTGGTAACGATGAGGTATATTGCAACACAGAATATGATTGGTTCACACGTATGACCTACAATGGTGTGCACCGACCATCGGCATGTGTGTCTAGTAGGAGAACACGTATTTTACAATATTCACAGATTATAGTCTTAATAAAATCATGAGTTATGGAATTCTAGTTTTAAGTATAAGTTTCTGGTCCTGCTTAAAGGCCGTGATCGTTTCAATCTGTCTCTGAGTCGGTGACTGTTTATTCCATAGGGTTGCTCCTCTGAATTCTACACTTTTCTTATATTGTTCGGTATTTGGTAATTTGATGTTGAACAGTGGGGCTGTTTGTGCTCTGGTGCTGGCTGTTTTCACTTGTAGTAGTTCATTTCGCTTACGTTGTTTGTACATGTGTACAAGGAGGTGTGAAATTCTTCTGTCTTCTAGTAGGGGCAGCTGAGCAGCTCTATGTAGTATAGTTACACTGGATCTACTCCCACTTTTTGTTGCTATGCGTATTGCATTGTTTTGAATAACTTGCAGTTTTGATTTATCTGTGGGTGATCCAGCATCGTAGAGAATATCCCCATAGTCCATAATGGGTAGTAACATGGTTTTGTAAATAATATTACAGGCATGCTCATTTATATAAGGTCTAATCTTGGTTAGGAGATAAAGTTTATGCGATAACATTTTCAGTAAATTGCTAATATGATTTCTATAGTTTAGATTCTGGAATCAAATATGGTGCCCCTACTACATAGTGAAAACTCCGTGCAGCATTGAAGATTCCTAGTCTGCTTCTGCATTATTTTCCACTGGGATATGTGCCCTATGATCCTTATATCATTATGCACACATATTTTCTTTGTGACTTCATCACATCCTACACCTTTTGAACCACCTTTATGGTTCAGACAGGCCACTGTTATTGTGTTGTCTAACGGCCACCTTATTGCAATATCATTCAGTGATACTGCAATATGATACTTTTGTGAAAAACTGTACCCCAAAGACCACTGCAAGAGTTTTTTCCACATTGATGTGCAAATATTGTTCAACTAATACCCAACTTCCCTTAGCTGCTTCTCCACCCTCCAAGACTGCTCTCCATCCTATATTGGATGTATCTATGGTTAACATGAGTTGGAGTGATTGTGCTCAAATAGATTCCGACTATATGTCTTTTTTTACCCTCCAGTCAATGTCCTCCAGACCATCCTCGTTCATAGTCATGGACCTTTCAAAGTCACTCCCTCCTCGTTTTCAAGGCTTGAATTTAGTCTCTTTCCAGTCTCCTGAAAGGGGCACCATATTTGATTCCTTTTGAGAAATCAACCATGAGCCCTATCAGACTGGCAACCTGTCTGATTTTTACTTTCCACCCAGTACCTATACCTTTCACCTGAACCTGAAACTTGAGAACTTTAGCCTCAGTGTGGGAGAATTCTATGCCATTTGTATCAATGAGCTTCAGTTTTGTTGTGGGTGATATGACACTTGTGTACATTGAGGCCTAAATTCACCAGTAAGGACAGTGAGTAAAAACTGCTTTCAACACCCTGGTGAACTGTTTCTGTGCTTGTGCTAGATCACTAGGAAGACATGTGAACTGAAATAGCTCTTTCCTTCACTCAAAGCTGAGGTACGTCCTATCTTCCTCGTAGACATAGACAATAATCGATGGTTTTGTGGACAGGCGGCCGTAAACCACAAGGGGTTGACCCGTAGTAATACACGAGCGCTAGCAAGTGTATTACGACGTCAACCTCGAGTGGTTTACAGAGCCGCCTGTCTACAAAACCATCGTTTGTTGCATTCATTATCCATCTTTTCGAATAGATTAAACCCAGTAATTGTCATATTAATGGGTATAACAATGGGGACTATTTCTTTGTTCTATAGCACAAAGGGACTATTTTCCCCGTATACCATGGTTTTGAGGCCGTATACCACAGGTTTGAATCCGTATACCACAGTTATGGTATCTGACAGGTTTTATACAATAGATCGTGGTTTACTAAGTCCCTATACATTTTCAATGGGGGCTTTGTATACGATGGATAATAAAGGGATGGAGAGAGTAGTAGACATCTGACAGATCTAACGATCCCATGAGTGCCACTTCATGTATCCCGTCAAGTGCGGTTTGGAGGCTTTCCATATTAAAATGTTTATAGGTCACACTGTCATTTAGATCTGAAAGGGCTGAGATCCTCCTGAATTTCCCATTAGGTCTAGGACTTTGGAAGACATTGGATATTCCTGACACAGCTCTCCACAATTCGATTAAGTAGGAGTTTTTTTATTCAAAATATTAAGGTAAGCCCTTAACTTCTTGTGATAAAGCAAAATGTTTAGGGGGCTTATCCTATACAGGCAATTTATCAAATGCAATTAAAGCCCCTTTTGCACTTCCAATGATGTAAGGATCATGTGTAATTTTCAACTGTTTATAATGTACATGGTATGTTGTGCCATCTGGTGGCCATAATTTGGTGAAGCAGGGGAGTCACTCACCCATGGACTTGCTACTCTGACCCCCCCTCCCCCCCTTGTGAAAATCTGACTTACTGCAGTTGTATGGGGACTTGTCCTTCGAGCCCTTATCGGACTTGTTCTTGGCTCTGTCTTCATAGTCCTTTTTGTAGAGGTCTGTCCACTCAGATTGCAGTCCTTACTTCTTTTTAGACATTTTGTCAGCCTGTCTTAACCCTTATGTCTGGCCTTTTTCATGGCCCTGTTGAGATCCTTACCTCTTAGCCACTCTGGTGTGGATCTTTGTCCTTTTTTTACCACTGTTTGGGGTCATAAAGGGCTTGTGACTGGTGAGCCACCTCTGACATAGCCGCAACAATGTTCTGCTGAGTCTCCCTAGAGATATTCATAGTTTCCAAGGACTCTCAAGATGACACCCTCTTGAAAATTTGGTTAAACTTTGGCAGCATAAGTGCATGGGCCATCTCCTTGATGGTGTCTTTCTGAAATGGAGGCCCCATTACATGTGACAGTGCCCTGACCACCATGTCTGAGACTTTGGGGCCAGGTTTGTCATCTGCATTGGTGATATCACACAAGCCATCATTATATGTATCAGCAACATCTAGTTGGTCTGAGTCCCTGTCACTCTGACAGGTGGTCTTATTCAACATCTTCATTTGCAACCCCTGGTGAGGGGAGCGAGATGACACTTTTTCTCCCTCTTATCCAGAAAAGCTGACATCAGTTCTCGGAATTGGTGTATTTGTGCAATTGATAGTTCTTGAACAGTCGCTTCTAGCTGGTTTGATACCACTCCCAATATCTACTCCTCATCAGCAGGAGATCTGGGTTTGTCATCCCTGGTCTAAGGCTGGCCATGTTTGCCGTTAGTCTTTTCCCCTTGCTTGTCCGCCATGTTGGCAAACCACTTGACCTAGATACACACAAGTCAAATCAAAATTCGGTAAATGCATGTATAACCTGGTGTGCCAAGCTATCAAAAGCCACTCGGTTTACAAACAGAGTGTAATGCTTTTAGTGGAATGTTGAACTTGCTTCACACATTGTAAAATCCTACTAAATTTGGGTCTCAAAATGGAACCGAAAACTAGTAACTGCTAAGTGGTTTTACTGCGAGTTTGCCACTGCTGTTACCCAGCAAGTGCTATATCTCTGTTGTATCCGACCGACCAGTAACAAGCAATAGACCTTGCAATAATTCCATTCGAGTTAGGAAATATTAAAATCAATGAACCAAGACTATCAAGATCTCCCCCCAACCTGCTAGTGGAAAAATAAGAAGATGCACTTCTTGACTTGGTAACTTTGACAACATTGAATTTAAGCACTGCACATAAGATAATCACAACTGGCCAATGTTTCGGAGGCATGATCCTCTCTATTCAGGGTACATGTGGCACAAAATGTAACACACTTCTAAATAGCACTCATATTTACACACTTATTTTGAGCTCCAAAGGCAGAGCTCTATGTCTTGAAAGTCCAATCAGTAACAGAACTCCAAATGTTCATTTCAGTTGTCCATAAATCGTGTTCCATTTTGGGAATATGGGGCTCCAAATCAAATAGAGCTTCACTCAATGTTAGGTAATATCACAGTAGTAACATCATGTACCTGAATTGGTATTTTAGGGAAACTAGTTAACCTAATTGGGATGGGTCCTCGTCCCGTGTTACTTTCGCTAACACTACCGCATGAGCTCGTAGAGCTCATGCGGTAGTGTTAGCGAAAGTAACAAGGGACGAGGACCCATCCCAATTAGGTTAACAAGTTTCACTTGTACTATACACCTCTAAATATTCGTAAATATTCAATAACTTACTAAAATAAGGCGATGTTGAAGCGAAAATCAAACTAGGCTGGTAGTGCGGAAGTTGTTTTTTGGTACGCACAACGCGCATGCGTCATGATAACTCTTCACGCACAAGTACTTAGCGCAACGCATAGCAGAACATCAGCTAGGAGACTACTTGACCTCATTTGCGGGCCAGATTTATCAAAGCGTGCCGGTATGCCAGCATACCGGCACAGTACACTGGTTCGCCTAAAGTACCAATTCCACAGCAGAGGTTGGTATTTGGAGTATTTCAAGGCACAGGTGTATAGTACACTAGTATAACATGTAGACCAATACAACCGTATAGGGAAACTCCAATACAATTTTCAGGTTAATACAATTACATTTCAATAAACAATTTGTCCAAGAATTTCCTGGTGGTCATTAACTTTTTCGGATCTTACTCCATGATATGATTTAAAATCTGTAAGCGGGAGACCTCCACCCTGGTGTCAGATTAATTTGGGTTTGTAGCATCTGGTAACAATTGTCTTTATATCATGCATACTCACCACTGATTTCTTTATCATCAAGTGCGCCTATTCTCATAACACGACAAGTCTAATAATACGGCATGGGTGTAAGCCAGTAACCAATCACAAAACATATTTTATTACCCACTTAATACTGAGTCTCCATACTAAACCTATGGAGTCTACAGATCGCTACTGAGTAGAATACGGCTTTTTCTGCCATCTGACGGGCACTGTATGAATTATTTTATAATAAAAAAAAACTGCACGACGATTACGTTGAAATTCTAATCATTTATAAAATTGTGTTCTAATAATTAGTCGAAACGTGAGTAATAAATACAATACTACCATGATTTCGATCTTAGTGGCCGTATTCTCCGGGTAGCTGACACATAGCAAAACTCTGAGAATATGCGAAATATTGGTAACATTGTGTATATATTCAGCTGATATATATTTTTCTCATGAATGCATCTTTTCAAACATTCAGTTCCATTGTGTAACATTGGTCTGTGGTATCAGGAGACGTGAGGTGGCGCTGCCTTGCAGGGTGCCAGTCGACTGGTCACCTACGTTACTTGCAGTACACACCAGATGCCACCACAAAGCAGTCGAACGACTACATTATTTTGGAACAGAATGGCTGTGAATTTATGTATATGTAATGTCCATTAGTAAGAAAACGTGCATCCCTGTGAAATTAATGGTACAAAACTAAAATACCTGAACTGAATAGACAAATAGATAATCAGAAAAAAAACCCACTACATATCTTAGAATGGACCTATCACGATCGGTAATTTAGTCAATGTTTATTTGTGGAATGCTTGGCATGATCATATTCACCTCTACTTATTATTCGCAATCTCGTATGACCAAGTGCCCTGCTCCTAACTCACCAGTCACCTCTATCGATTTTATATATCTACTTTCCTATAAAGGAAAACTGTTTTGGGGGGATTTCTTTGGTTGTTTTTTTTGTAACTGTAACTGATTGAAAACATTATTCTAGTGACATGATAAGTAAATCAAGTATGGAATGTTTTTTGTATTGATTAATTTAAGAATAACTATTATGTCGGCAGGATCTGTCATGAAACAGGAAAATAAACTTACATCTGAGAGCTCCGGCTTGTGTTCTAAGATAGCTATAGAAATGGC
Organism: Alentia gelatinosa; assembly: GCA_950022655.1. Lineage (NCBI taxonomy): Eukaryota > Metazoa > Annelida > Polychaeta > Phyllodocida > Polynoidae > Alentia > Alentia gelatinosa. The sequence continues at coordinate 41,772,686 of OX465583.1, read as the reverse complement.
CGCCGTCTCTAACGTAGACAAACATCCATCCATTGGCTGAGTGCGAATAACATATTCACTGAGACCAGTATGACTCAGCTGTACCTGAACGAAGTACAATGGTGATAATTCGTTATGCGTTCTTGTTAATACCGCCGTGCAACAGCTACAAATACAATCTATCATACAAAAACAATTGTATTTTTGGTTTAACACGGTCGTGACACAAAAGTCAATGTCTGAATGTTGCTATTGATATATCAGTTACTAGTCTTATCGTGTATTCAAATTAAATTGGATTTCATTATGGATCTTGTTCATTGGAAAGACTAACCTGGTCACAACCAATACTTGATAATGTTTATATAAGTATTATTTAATTGTTTCCATTTGACTACCAATACTAAGTAGTCTTCCCTAAGAATAAGCTCATATATATGAAAATTACCTGTTGCAATGAATGGAGAAATCTGTTTTGGGTATATATCCCGCGAGCTTGTGCCCACGTGCCATCAAGTAAAACAAGGTTACACGGGCCAACTTGAGCTTCTTTTCGCTCAGCCGCGACATCGGCCAGTTCCCGGGCCTTCGGTCCCGGGTACAAGAGAAAGGTGTTCGGATCGTCGATGATGTCTGACAGTTCAGGATTCCTTTAAAATATACAACATTATAATTATTTATACCCGATTCGACTCAACCTGATCATGTTTCGTTACTAAATTAATGGTCTTTCAATGCGTAACAACTGTGTCCATGTATTGCCAAAACTCCAATATAGGATCAACTTTTCAAAATACATACTTTATGTATAATAACTTTTCACAAGTAATAACTATCAAAAGAATGAGAACATTTTGTGATGTGGTGAAATGAGCACATACTTAGTACAGTTGAACCTCTTGCCTTTGAGGATTTGACAGTGTCCTGGTGGTAAACCATGAAACAACATCGGTGAGGTTTGAAGAGGGCGTGATTCCTAAAATTAGATGCAACAACAATATTACAAAATAGCTACTTACTTCAATAATTGTACATTTAATTCATTCGTACTTCTTTATTTCAACAAAAATCTTTAAAATCTACCAATATCAGTTTTCTTGATTTCATCAGACTGGAAAAGGTTCTTCCGGTGTGAAGTATACATTTGCATAATCATGAGTTGACTGTCTTTGATATAAAACATATCGTTACTTATTGTAAATAAATGCCCATACAGCTTAAGGACGGAATAATGATGAACATTACCTCAAAAGGATGTTGTAATATGTAGACCTTAGTGGTTGTGTTGAGAGGAGACGAAGGAAGGTAGGGGCACCAACAGACCTTTTCTGGACGGCTTTAGAAGTGAAAATATGAATAAAATTGAAGCCTAGCTAGGTATAGGAGGATATTTATGACATTTATGATCAAAGACCGTGAAAATATCAATCTCCTTGTGTAGTTGTTCTACTAACGAGTAGCACTCACCTCAACTTTACATTTGTAATGGCCTAAGCAGCCTTAATGATACATGTACATGAAACAGGCATCGAATACCACATAAGCGTTTAGATTCGCGAAGCTTAATGTATGTAAATGTGTCCGAAAGGGTTCTACAGTAAGGATGTTTCCTAATAGTACGGTCAATTTTCACTAGATAGCGCTCTAGTCGCTAGTACCCCCAAATAAACCCAAGTCTGAAGTCTTCTTCCAGGTGACCAACATTTTTACTGTATTACAAATTGAGTATCAGCATAGACATATTTTAGATGGGTCTATAAGTATAATGAAACCTTGTCTCAAGCACTCAATTGATATACTTCACCAAACATAAGGTAACCTAAAATTTCTTTTAGAGTGAACATCGAGTATACTGGTTGGTGTGAACTAGGTTATAAATGTGGCAATTCTCCGACAATTGATTTATGTACTTCGTAGATATCCCAGTGTTTCCATGAACAACTCAATAGTATCACTGTGCCTACCAATAATCCTCATTAGAATTGATGTAACACTAGGAGGAAAACTAGTAACATTACTGAAAATGAAACGTCAATGTAACAATTCCTAACTACTGTTTCTCACATTCCATTTCATCTCATCTGTATAGGGGTGAGGCTCAAGAAAAGTACACCAGGGGTGTCTCCAAGCTCTTAATTGCTTATTAGTAGAAAATCAATTTGCTTTATTGATTCTGATAGATCTCACTGAGCCTGACCTGGGCTCATGTAGTTTTCTATACTTATTATAAGTTTTTCTTGGTGAAATCTGACTTAAAGAGCCAAAAATAACCCTTTTTCCATTTCTTTCAATGTCCCAAGCCCATGGTACCTATTTCAGACTAGTTCTTAACAGATCCATATAATTATTATTGCATCAATTGATGTTTCCCATCAATCAGTACAACTGGGCAGTATTCCTGAATAGAAAAATCATCATTTTGGGTAAACCAATATACCATATTTTTCAAAATGAAACTGATCTCACTAAATCATGTTTTTTTTTATGTTATCCAACTTCTCAAAGCTATAGCAAATAAATGTGTACATGTTTTATTGAAATAAGTGTATCTTTCACTCATATAGCACCTAGAGAAAACAAATGAGAAATTATAATTTATTTCTTTTCATAGCCTGGAAAAATCAACAAAATAGCTTATTAGGGATGTTTTCTATGTTATCCAGATATTACTGGACCAGATAGGTGTATAATTAAGGTATGCCTACAGTAGAATTTCATTTTGCGAGATGGGTCTTCTCCCGTCCACTCTCTGCGAGTTTATTGGGGAGACATCATTCTCTTTATAAACTTTTTTTCAGCCAAGCCCAGCGTTACAGCGTTTCAATACAGGTGTTGCCGTTCAGCGCCGCCTAACGGCCCACTGTCTAGTTTCGCGGCCGCTCGGACAAACACTGCAGTCCAGGCACTTGCACATAGAGATATACAGCATTTACAGCTAAAGTCTGAACGGTGGGTGTGATTACTGGAGTGTTGTTTCTGGACAGATTAAATTGTTGGAGCAAACTAGGGTATTGTATCAGTGAGTCTGAGCTATCTAAACATTAAAGATGATAATTATCTTGGTTTTAACTTGAAAAAGATAAGCATATTATAGCTAGGTCTGCCAATGTATTAATGTATATCCAGTTTCGGTGTCCCTGTGTTACCGTCAACTGGGGTTACTTGAGACAGCTAGGGTAACTTGAGACACTTTGGGTACAACAATGAAAATATGTAAAAGTCAATATTTAATGATATATTTTGTATATATGACTTATAGTCAATGCAAGTAGAACAGCCATGGTGTATTCATACCTGACTGCTATATCTATGAGTCAATTATATCAAGAGATAATGTGTTTTTAATTTATTTATTTTTTAACACTTTTTTTAGAAGTCTTGGAAACTTCAGTGCTGGCGGCATCCACTAGCATACCTAATCAAATCTGTTGCATTTCTACTGTACTAAAATGCATTGTTATCAAGACCAATTCCAAATCATGCCCTAATCTGGCAAATTTATACCATTGAAAATCCAAATTCTGAAAAAGATGTGTTTCTGGGGGTAACTTGAGACACTTGGCAGTGTCTCAAGTTACCCCCAATGAATAATTGTGCTCAATGATTTTGGGAAAACACCTTTTGTCATTGTTTTAAATATAAGGAAACCAATTTTTTCTTTGTTGCCTCCCTAGTTCTTTTACCCATCTTCCTCAAAATGAGAGAATTTCGATATATCTTCAATCTATATATGGCTGAAATTCTATATATAAAAATGCAATTTTTTTTATTTCACTATTGCTAAAATGATCCATTGTTTCATATTTTGTACTAGTTTCAATACACTCAATCTGTAAGATCTTCTGCAGATCATTTAGGCCATTATAAGAGGATAAGAATAGACCAGATCAGTTAAGAATTAAACAAATGGCACACCAAAACATACAAAAAAGAAACACAAAATATGGAAAGATAAGCAGAGATCATAATTTGTTCACAAGAGAGACTGTGAGGGTGTTTTTTTCTTGGTTCAGTATGAGGTTGGGCAACAGCAGTGCTTTTATGTTGGAAAAACAATAGGAAGGGCAGCAGATGACCAAAGGAAAGTTAAAGTAAAATCAGAGTTTGTACATGCACAGCCCAATGAAATTCCAGGCTTTTTCCAGGCTTTGATATTTGTTTTCCAGGCACATAACGATGTGAATCAATACCATCTTGCTACAGGGATGCCAGTGAGGTTTTAAAAAATACCCGGAAATGTCCACAGCCTTTTAAATTTTAAAATAAGGTCATTTAGACTTGGGCAAGTCTATGCAAATGACCTCCTTATGGTCAGAGGCGCCATTGTGTGTATGAGTGCCAGTCCAGCACCGAATGCAGCATATACATACACCCCCATGGCCCTCCCGGATTCCGGGTGCCCCGCTACGCCTATGGCAGTTAACAAGGCAGTTAGGATACTCTCCGGGAGACTCCCGGACGCTGCAAGGCCCTCGGGGACCACGGGACAGGGTGGGCCCGGGTGATTGGAGCAGTAGCGGCCGGCCGCGGTGCAGTAGCGGCCGGCAGTGGAGCGCCCGGGGACGGTGCGGCCGGCTGGGACTCCGGGGTCGGCCGCGGGTTCTCCCGCTACCTGACCTCAGTCTCAGTCACACTTCATGTTTTTTTAATTGTGGGAAAACCCGGAATACCGGAGATTCCTAGAAAACTGGCATCCCTGTTGCTAGTGAATGAAAAGAGTCATTGTTTGTTTTCTGAAAGGTGCATATATCGTGTTCACATTTTTGCCACTTTTAAGAATAAAGAAAAATAATCAAAACCATGCTTATAGTACCGGTACTAACATTTTTGGAATAATTTTATCCAAGCCCATGAAATTCCATTCCAAAAGGAAATGTGATTATGAAGACGTGGCTAGAACACCTCTATGACAAGCCGAAAAGGAAATGTGAAGCATAAATCAATGAACAGGCCTAATCAGTGAATAAAGCGTTATTTAGATGTACGATTTCACATTCTATTGTTTATTAACTGAATGTTACAATAAAAATAAAAGTGCTGTTTGCAAAAATGTAAAAAGTGCTCTTTGCAAAAAAAGAGGAATTACCCTCCCCCTCCAAAAGAAAAAAATGGCCAAAGGGCAGGGTAAAAAAACTATTAAAAAAAGACCAGTTCACAGGGCATAAACCAAGACCCTTGTCAATGTGTATATCATCTTCATCATACATACCCATATGTGCATGTGTAGGCAAGACTAAGGTCAAATCCAAGGTCAAGATTGTTTCTGTCTCAAGTTGCCCCAGGGTGTCTCAAGTTACCCCAACATGGGATAACTTGAGACGGACAAACTTTTCAACAGAGATTTCAGAGAAAATGACTGGCAGTAGAGATTAAGTACTGTCCGCAATGGTGTTATTCTGGTCTATAACATGTAGGAACTACAAGATGTTATCATTAAATACTTAGGAAATATTTTCAATAAACCTCAAAAACTGTCTCAAGTAACCCCAGTTGACGGTACCTAAGGTATATCTAAAGTATCATCGACGTGATATGCATGTATGACACATCAAATCTGAGCTGGGATACCATAGAATATGATGCAATCGCTATTTACTCTCTGGAAATAATGTACAAGGGTGTTATGAACGTATTACGGTCATACACTCTGTCATCCAATGCTGAGGAATACGTTGCCAGGTGAATGTTTGGCTTCAGCCGTGGCGTAACTAGGCAGATAAGGTGCGACACCGGACTACGGAAAAAGGCCTATTGTCAGCTCATTTTCACCCACATTGAACGATTGGTGCACTTTTCGTGAGCCTTACGCATATATTATTGGGGGGGGGGGGGAAATCACATTTTTTACGATCACTTTCACTCTTCCTAGGAAAGTAATGGATACGCATCGTGCATTTGTGATCCTATTGCACAATTTGATATCTAGAAAGGCCGACAGCGGTAACTCTAGAGACACACTGTCCATGATTCAAGACTCGTATTGCCACATTACGGCGGCCGGGGAAATGAATGGGATGGGCGATAATATAAGTAAAATCGTTATATTCGTGTTATTTCTTCGTTTAAGCTTAGTATAATACAATATTTCAAACTGGATATTCACTTACTTGCATCGTTTACATTTGTTTCGCATTTTGGGGGGATCGGCACATATATCAGCCAAATCCATCATAACATCCAACCCGTCATCGCTGTCTCCCGTGCTCATCGCGGCCATCTTTAACATGCCCGGATGTAAATATAATTTACAAATCGGGAGAGACTGGAACATAAAATCTTAATTTATTGTATCATATGTAATATCATATAGAAAATCTCGATAACTACGAAAATTGATAAGTTTACTTTGTAAAATATATGAGATCACTTCTCAACGAGAACTTCTTCATCGTCCCAAGATGGCTGCTTCTCGCGAAGGGCCAAGTGGAGGAGTGACACATCTTGGAATATGTTGAGGATTATATTGCATGGTTGGATTTGTACATAGGTTGGATTTATAGTCAAGATGAATCGACATCAGGTTTTGACCGGAGCAGCCAATTCAGGAGAACATTGTTTTGCCGTTGGGAGCGTTGAGGGAGTCCATTTTACGGTAAGTGACAGCATCAAGGGTCTGCAAACGGCCCCGCCTCCTTTGCTTTTGCCTGGTGCAGCGGACTTTCGCGATACGGCTGGCATCTTACCCCGCACTGCTGACCAACGTGTTACATGTTTCGTGAGGAGAATGATCTATTTGTTGTTATATCGATCAATATGTCAACACCAGACTGTTGTTTGATAAGAGTATTTCAGCTGCTGCCCTTCGTTAACATTAACCGGGAACATAACTCGTGAGACTTGAATGTCAATATGATCCAGCTTGTTGACATCACGCAATGTCAAGATAATGCACTACCACAGTGCTGTCGTGCCGGTCTGTTGAGTTATGACATAATTATGAAATGATTATAACCAATATCACCTAGATTAGGCTTCCCTTGTGTAATTATTACAAGGCTGACTATAACTTAAAAGAGCCCAAAACTAAACTTGACGAAATTAGTTCATATGGACTAAGTAGACCATAGCGCCAACCTACATTCTATTTATTTGAATAATGATTGTAAGGACTATTATTAAATCCCTATTAAGGTAAAGAAGCCACTATAAACAATAAAGAATTGTGTTACGTATAGCATGCTATCGGGTGTAGGTCTAAGTTGTTGGTAGACATCTAGCTTAGTTATTAGTCTTTAACACAGGTTGTAGGGCCTACTGTTAACTCCAGCCTACTCTAGGCTATTGGCCTATAGCTGAACTCTATGAACTATCTGATAATATGTTTGATATTACCAGACAATCAATTTTTACCTACATACTTTAAAGTTTTGAATATACGACAGTCAGTATTGTAAGAGATCTACAGATAAAACAATAATTATATATATATATATATATATATATATATATATATATATATATATATATATATATATATATATATATATATATATATATATATATATATATATACAATGATATTAGAACATTGTTATCTCTTTAACACATAAAAGTCAGACATTCTCTTTCATTGATGTGTTTTCCCTAAACATGTACATGCACACAAGGGGTGTTTTACATTATAAGATATAATCTATTAAATCAAGCAAGATTAAAATATCGTAAGCTGTGAGAAATATAATATCGACCAAACCAGGGAGAAGACATGAAGATATTGTTTTATTGAGGCCCATATAATATACTGACGATGACAATAGATCTTTGAGGAGTTGTTCATATTTCAAATCGACCGCTCCTTTAGTTTTAATGACATCAATAATTAAGTTCTATTTTAAATTTGTTTAAAGCTATGTAGGTATGAAACCGATGATCGATAACAATAGATGGTTGCCAATAAATAGCATTAACGATTTACGAAAAACACAACTCATTTGTAGAAAGATATATTTCGTTGTCATAATCAATGTACCCAAAATCAAATGTAGTAGTATATGAAATGATGAATGTCGGCGGGGTACATTTGTAATTGTGAATTGTCTCCAAGATATAGTATAGGGACAAAATGTACAATGGCGTATATATGTTGGATGATTTATACATATGGAGTCACTTGTGTAATGGCCTATGTATGTAGAATGATTTATCTCTGACATGATTCGTGACTATTATTGATATTATATTATCATAATCGCCTATTTTGTACGAGTTCTATTAATATAGTTGGAATAGTTGCACACTGCAATGCATTATTCACTGCAAGGATAATATTCTGAAAAAGCAGAACAACAGTATGTGAACTACTTTCATGTAATGCACTCCCTGATGTACACATCGACCTTACGCTTTAAAGATTTCTTCTGGGATAATTGGACCCAATAGAATCATGAAATGGATTCCCGATAAAGTGGAGATTTTTTCAACGATGTACACTTGAAATTGCGTTTACGAATACATGAATCAATATGAATTGAACTTTGAGGCACTACAAAATGGTCGTCAAATTTTTTCATGTTAATTATCTGGTTCGATTTACCAATCATATTGATGCTGTCAAAAACAGTTTGCCTATAAATGCTTCAAATAAATCATGTGACCATTCATACCCTTATACAGACGATCCATTCTAAACACAGCTTCTGGCTAACGCCATATTTCTTTGTATTATCGTATTTGAACAATAACAACTTATGATTTTAAAACTGTAACATAATCTCGGACGAGCGCGTAGTGCAGTTTCTCATTATTTTACCGTAAGAAAATAAGATATCAGAGAGCAGAATATAGCAGACTTCAATACTGGAACCCTTAGAGTGGAAGGAATAAAGGGCATTTATAACTCAAATGTAAAACTGGAATGAAATGGGGAATGATATTGTGGATAAATTTAATAATAAGAGGTTTGCCGTTTGCCGTCTTTCTAAAAAAAAGTCTAGAATAAAGGTACATCGGGTATTACCGGTTCCCGGGAGAGACTGGTGGGACAATTAAGAACAGACATTCTACTCTGAAAAATACTACGTGCTGTAATAGGGGAATATGAATAAGAATGTAAAATATGTATTCATAAATGACTTCCTGGTGTCCAAAATGCATGATCTCTCTCGCATAGGATTTTGTATCCCTTGTGCGACGACTGTACATCTGCATTTTTCAGAGCTGTGAAATACATATAGCTCCTGCATAGCAAAGACATAATTAGTTATATCTTCTAGACCTTCGGAGAATTTATAGCTCAATTTCGCGAATAATTTTAACCAATATAATAAAACAGGCCGGTATCCCACCATATCTGTTTGGTTATCCAATGCCTGCAGCCTAACAACCCCAGCAACATATTCTTTAGCGTTGGATCACTGAGTGTATCATCGTAATACGTTATTAATACCTGTGTACATTATCTCTATAGAAATAACACTGATTGCATCTCATATTATGGTGTTCCAGCTTCGATTTGGTGTACTATACATGCATATCACTTCAATTATACTGTAGATATAACTTAGATAGCACAGGTACACTGATACTGGATACACAATAATACATTAGCAGGTCTATCGATCATATGCTTATGTTTCTCCAAGGTAAAACCAAGACAATTATCAAGTATGCACTTTAAACTGTCCAGACTCGTTAATACAATGCCCTAGATTGTTCCAGCAGTCTAATCTGTCAAAAAACAACACTCCTGTAATCACATCCACCGTTCACACTTTAGGTGTGATTGCTGTGTCCCAGTGAACCCCTATGTAAAGAATTCGCCGTTAGGTGGTGTTGAACGGAAACACCTGTATTAAACAATTCAAGATAATTGATGTCCAAATATAAATCCCAGTCTCGAATATTCGCAAACTATAGCAAGTCTAAGATCTTGTCTATCATAGTCACATGATATAGGTGCCTTCATAAGCGAAACCTAGTAAGCTTCTAAATTTCAAAGACTCAGCGGCCCCTGTGTCGTTCGTCATATTATGTTTATTGTGAACGCCAGATAACTATTGAACAACAAATGTATGCTCTGTCATATGTCTTCGTTAGACTACTCAAGGCAGAACACCCTGTATAGGGTGATTATTTATTGTCCTAGAATATTGTTATTTGTCTTGAAACATAATATTACAGCGAGATCTCTTAAGAGAATTGTAGAGGGGCTATTGGAGAAAGTATAGTGTCCACTTCATGGACTAATTGGCTGTAGCTCTGCTGAGGTTCGCCTAGACGCTGTTAGGATGGGGAGACCGAGGATCTACGTTAGAGCTTTCCACTGGGAGTAAAATTCACTTTTATTTAAGGCGTAACTCGATCACCTGCCGCTGACAGACGCCGCCCGGATCAGCCTCGCAGCCACTTCTTCCTCTTTTTGTGATCGAATTTAGTGTTTCCATAGCGACGGGACGAGAAGATAACACCGTGAAGGTTATAATCCATCCTTTTGGTATTTGATATTATGAGTTGGCTCCAATATGACAAACAACCACGGTGCTTGTAGCTTCAACAGCGTACCTGTGCATGGTTAGATAGAATGAGGTAATAGGAGGATAATGAGACAACTAATACACAGCACATAATGAAAGCAAATACGAAACCTACACATATAGAGTTAATGTAGATTATATCAGATGGGGGAATGATATGCCTATTGCTGAGGTTAAGATATTCCTTTAGAATAAAAGTAAAATATGCGATTCTGCTTCTTACTGAAATAAATCCATCACAAAAAGAGGGTTTACAAGGTTTAACGAAATATGAAAGTCGTGAGTTTTGATTGACAAATGGAGGATACATACTCCAAGTTAGATTAGTTATACGTAGTACAACGCTGTGTCCGCTATCACTCCCCACATTCATTGTACTTAAGGACATAGGCAAACTTTGAGACTCTTTGCGAACCAAACTGGTTTGCATGATAACGTTTGTAGAAGAAGTGGCATGAAATAAAAGACAGTTAAATTCAACAACTTACATCACAATCTTTAGACTGGCATTATATCCGCAGCAGATATCAGCCTTTTCCTTATTAAATCCAACTTTGAATCTCTGAATGGGACATCTCCTTGATCAGGCATCCACCATTTTGAATGAGTTTGAAAATTGAGCTGATTCCCCAGGTATTTCGCTGATTACTGCCTGTGCACTTTGTTGTCTTTACTTATTTTCTGTGGGTCACCAGCAAGACTCCAATATGGCAGATGTTTGTAGAGATTTCCTCTCCGTTCTAGCAGTAGCTAGAGAAATAAGTAATTTGAAGACTACCTGCCTTTGATTTAACCTTTTGGATTGAATTTATATTATACAGACATGTATTTATTGTTTAGCATTTACTTTGATGTGCCTGGACTGTGTTTGAAAGGAGAGACTATCAGTCTTTAAATTTGCCTATGACATCAAGTCTGACTCTAGTGAGGAACGAACTGAGTCGCACCACGTCTGACTAAGTTAGATAGGTTCTTAGATGTGAAATGATATGGCATGCAATTTTCAGATGTACCCAAATATTTCAGGTCTATCAAAAATTCTACATGTACGTTAGACACGGTCTGTAGGCAATTTAGCAGCATAAAATATTATGAAAGCTTTACAAATCAAGTGTTTTATTACAGAACCTCCTGTGACAAATGCTCATTTCCAATTCCTTATTAAACCTATCCATTTGACTATACTGCCGTTCAAGCCATTATAGAAAACTTAGTTTCCATAGGGGACAGATCCATTCATCTTTTTGCCATTCACGGTAAGGCAGTTGATAATACATTTAATTCATAAAGGCCATTCGGACATGCTAATAGACGGTATACGGATGTCTCGGCCCCTTTGGCATATCGGACCCCTTTGCAGTGGGGGAAGTTGCTCTTCATCCAGGAAAGGGCTAGGGTTAGAGTTAGTGTTAGGGGAATGTTTATCTGTTTGTTTTCTTCCCCAGAGAAAACCAAATTTGAAGCCAAGATAGGGTTAGTGTTAAGGTTCAGGATTAGGGATAGGGTTAGGGTTAAGGTTTGGGATAGGGTTAGGGATCGGGAAAGAGTTAGGGTTAGGGGAATGTTTTTCTGTTTGTTTTTTCTAAGTAATCACATTGGAAGACATTTCCCTTTTCGCGCAAGAAGGCGTGAAAGCGGGGGCCAAGATCCCGATTGTGGAATCCTAATAGACATAGATGATTATACATACGAAGTTCACTGAAATTTCACATTGATTTTCTGTACCATGCTTTTCATACGAAAGCAAAATGCTCTTTGAACAGAACCAAACCAGGTGTGGATGTAGGAGCCCATGGGAGCCCATAGTCACGGCTGCTTGAGACCTATATGAGATTCACAGTCACGTGAATCGAATATATCCACATGTGGTCTAATGTTTGTATTGCCATGAATCATGTAACACAGCTGAGATTCCTCATGCCGAATCTAAACCCGAAACTCGTACCTCTCGGTTTCTATATACGGATAGACCGGTGATCTCACAAGAGAAGGAATCAATAGTTTCTGTCATCATGACTCAGCTCAACCAATCTTTAAAGGGGGCTCAAAATAGAATTGATCAACATAGTTCAATTATTGTGAATGTAATTTTCCTCGCCTATATTTCACTCAGAAGGCTTTTATGTAGGATCAACTCGTCTTTCTGAACGTGTGTTGGTTTCTTTCTAATACTGACATTTTCTTTACAGACGTAGATATGGTTCGATGTGTTTAGCACTGTAACACGGGCCCCAAGTTAATCGTCCAAATCATTGCTCAACATACCTCATATCGAGGGCTGCCAAGTTTGGGCTATGGATTTGAGTAAGATTTTGCCAAATGAGGGGTTCAAGGTTAATGCCCGCGAGGGGTTCTCGGGCTCCGGAAGCTTTTGGAATTGACATTCTAAGAGCATTTAGATAGGTGTGTGGGACTTGTATTAATCATTTATATCACAGGGATGCAAGTTTGCCGACAATTGACGGAAATCAGAAATTTCTGCATCTTGATATATAATCATTAACAAAGTATGAAAATCATAAAATAAAACTAAATTTCAAGAAATTCTGGCAGCAGGCTCTCACCAACGGCCTATAAACCTCCAGTCAGTACTTTGGCGGCAGTTAAACGCGCCAAGGGCCGTGGACACTGCCGTCAGAGTTCCGTCAAGTGCCGAAATTTTGTTTGACGGCACGGGGGGGGGGGGGGGGGACGCCCCCGCCCCCCCCCCCCCCCCCCCCGAATACGCCCCAGTTTTTCTTTGTTTTTTTTCCGACTTTTTCATCAGTCCCGACTTTCATCCCTGATATCATATTTCATTTAATATATATGTCGGAAGTAAAATAACTCTCCCCTCGGTAAATATGTAGGGGTGATATTTCTACCTTGTGGTGTAAAAAAGTTAAGAAAATCTGGAAAGGACCTTTAATGGTTGACTAGACGTTAAATCAAACAAACAAACAAATCCACATAAAATCTTTGGGAACTTGTCCTTTCTGTGGGCTACAAATTAATTTGTGTTTGTGTATCTTTTAAACTAAAAAAAGAGGAAACGGGATCTACAAAAGTGTCTGGTCCTCCCCATTTCGTGAGATATCATTAGGAAACCGTGACACTATGAGAACTGGTCCATATTCGCATGTCTTACGATAAATCCGTGAGGCTTGGCAGCCCTGCATATCTCACCAGACCCATACTAGCCAGCAGTCGCCAGTCGCATGGTTTTGCGAGGTAACACACTGCCATTTATACTCCACTTTATCCACACATATAGATATAGGAATATATATTGGTAATCTCCGAGAACAAACCGGGCATATACAGTATGCCACGAATAGTAACATGCTGACATCGCATTTTAATCAGTGGATCTATAGAGAGACGTTGTCGGTAACTCTAAATGCTAAATGGCACATTAGAGTAATCTTGGTATTGAATGACCATTAAAGCCGTCGGCTGGCTATGCGCTGTCGACACATACACATATAATGTGTATGACGTAAGACTTGCAGCTCGCAGCGGGCTCTGTGAGCAGTGAGAAACTCGAGTCTGAGCCGGTGTCCTAGCGCGTTGAGCTGCTCCACTATTGACTTACCGCGAGTGGTCGGCCGCCCATAGTGTTACCAAGGCTTAGGCCCGTGGCTATTCATATTGATTCATATTAAGAGGATCCATTAGAAGTGCATGGTAGGCTTGTAGAAGGGCATCATATCTCACATCCTATTTGATCATAAACAATATCCGTAGACGTCGTGTGTTTTTATGTATAATTATATACCTGACGTTTGCGCTATTTTATGATAACACAGATGATGGCTGTTTTTGAATCAGCATGGAGCTTCATGTGTCGGTCGTAATGGTGGAGTCTCTTCAACCCCCATCTATCCGTCTGGCACTTCTTTCACATCATTTAATCATTACTTATTTACTACATGTCTCTGTCACACACCCTCCCTCCCCGCATTCCACTCCCTCCCTCCCTCCCTCCCTCCCTCCCTCCCTCCCTCCCTCCCTCCCTCCCTCCCTCCCTCCCTCCCTCCCTCCCTCCCTCCCTCCCTCCCTCCCTCCCTCCCTCCCTCCCTCCCTCCCTCCCTCCCTCCCTCCCTCCCTCCCTCCCTCCCTCCCTCCCTCCCTCCTTCCCTTCCTCACTCCCTCCCTCCCTGCATTCCACTTTCTCCCTCCCTCCCTCCCTCCCTCCCTCCCTCCCTCCCTCCCTCCCTCCCTCCCTCCCTCCCTCCCTCCCTCCCTCCCTCCCTCCCTCCCTCCCTCCCCGCATTCCACTTTCTCCCTCCCTCCCCGCATTCCACTCCCTCCCTCCCTCCCTCCCCCCTCCCTCCCCCCTCCCTCCCTCCCTCCCTCTCTCTCCCTCCCCCTCCCTCCTTCCCTCCTTCCCTCCTTCCCTCTCTCCTTCCCCCTTCCCTCCTTCCCTCCTTCCCACACACACACACACCCCTCCTTCCCTCAGGTCCTTCTCCCTTCTGTTTCTCTTCCCATCCCTCTGTTTCTACACCCCTTCCTCCCTTGGGCCATCATTCCTGCTGTCCTTTGATCCCACCTACCCTTCCCTCCCCTCCCATCCTCCACCCCTCCATCTCTTCACCCCCCACCCCCATCCCTGCATCCCTCCCCAATCTTCCCAATCGATCTTTGTTCTATTCTTCTTAACCTCATGAAATAGCCACGGCCACCACTACAGGGCCCACAACTACTGGGAAAACCACAACCATGCCAACCACCCCAGCCCCCCACCACTAGCACAGACAGAAGCCTATCGATCCGGCAGTGATTGGGTCTGAACGAGCAGCACCCTGCGTGAATGTAGGTCAGTTATCCGCCATCTGCTCTGCCCTGCTCTAATTCCTAGACAGGGTCCCAGATACACTCTACCTATTGTCCCTGTATCAGAGTCTAGCCTCCTGTGTCCCAGAACAGGGGCTCTCACCACGTCAATAAACCCACTATCATCACCACGCGCCTTGACTTGTATATGTATGTACGTATCCCGACCCTGTATCGTGACTGCGCCCTGGAGGTACTCAGGCAGTGACGGGGTGTGCATCACACACCACCACCACCACCCACGCTGGCAGTGACATTCGACATTATGTCGGGTAACGGCGGAATGGGGCAGTTCACCCCGTCGCCGTATAGGATAGCAGTAACCCACTGGTTGCCTGACGTAGACTCCCGTCACCCTGGCCCCAACACGCGGGTATTGATCACACTGGACGTGCTAGCACGGTGACGGTGGCGCATTGTAATTTACTACTTGCTCGGCTAGACCGAGCGCTGAGGGGGTCAGGCGTCGGGCCAGCGACCGAATGATTACTTTGTGACCAAGAGACCTCACTCCCTCTCACCCCCACCCCTGTAATGTGGCCTTATCAGACTACGTACTCAGCTTGTGGGTGCGCCGATACGACGTACTTGCCATATGGGGGTTGCAATGATGTGTATCTATCATCTCTCGGTATTTGATAAAGATACACATTAGAGCTATATGTGTGGACAATATAAACTGATGATTATTCCCCTGACCATGTATGTATATATAGCCACATGATTCATCCACCAGTTGGACGTGGACCAATGTAATCCCTTGTGATGCATTGTAATGCCATGTATTCTTACGTAATATGATATTTAAAACAATATGTTTACTCTCGTGTAATACGTTGTATGTATGGCTTCAAGCTTGGGAATTGAAATAACGGTGAAAGGTTCGTGCGACCAGTAACGGATATTGATGTTTTGATTATACCTCTGAAAACTAGGGTAATATGAGTTGCGTTAATAACATTTAAAAAAAAATGTATGTATATAGATGACAACATGATCTATCTACCATGAGCGCAATGTCACAAGCAATTCACCATAGCACAGCACAATAACCCATCCATTGTGAGAGCATGGTACACTCGATAGTGCCATGTGTTGTGGGTGGCAGTGTGATGGGTACGAGTATCAACAGTGTTATCTGCTTGCCGCATATCACAGAATCAATCACACTCTGGCTGTTCCTAGCGGATGCTGCAACATAAAACACCACAAAAACCAATGTACATACTACTCTATACCATGCAGGTAATAGTGCATGTACACTGTGTATAAGAATTACATTTTATGTACCTCCACAAGACATGCTCTATATGCATGTCGATTTTACTCAGATACAACTGGCATAATCTGAGAAGTATCCCATAAACAGACAAAAGAAGGAGTTTGTCTAAAATGCTTTATTAAAATTTCAACAGCACCAGTATCACGCTATGCTTTCCATGGGAGAACCGGAGCTCATCCGAGGTGATTAACATGTAAAAGATGTGATTCCTCACTTCACCGTTTTTACGGGTTTGTCAGGCTTCGAATACACGGGAGTTGTCAACTGGTGACCTCAATCACCAGTGTAGTCTACACTATGGCAAGACTCAGGGTGATTAGGTTCTGAAGAGATACTGAAGCAGAGTATCCTTCCTGCTGAGGAACAACCCTAATATATAGGAATGGTTATGTAATATGGACACAATATTCAACCATATCCCTCCACAACAAAGGTGCCACTTCTCGTAGAGAGATCGACTAGCGATCCATATCAGCCACCCCCATCCCCCCCCCCCCCACCCCGCCACACACCCACACACATATGTGATATGGCCTTGTCACGTTCTCACCCTTACACAGGATACTCTAGATAACAGCATTTCACACCCTATCACCTGGATGACCGGCCACGTGATTACGCTGCTCACCACTATGATGTATTATTTCACACCTAGTGAGTGGGTGGGTTTGGGTACAGAGCTCCGTAAACAGAACACACGGTGGATAGATCACCCCCTGTCTCTCTGACTGGTGCTGTTAATCCATTAAAAGCACGAGTGATGTGAGTGCGGCGCGCGCGGCTCCGCGAGATGAGACACATCATTTGGCGCCAACACTGGGCCTGACAAAGACACGTGACCCCGGGTGGCGCCCTCTGACGGACGGCGGGTGGAGGTGGTGGTAATAAAAGGGTCAGCGCTGATAGAGGCCGGGCGCCGACAGACCTGAAATAGACCGCTGATGGATGAGCTCAGGGCGCCGGCTCCGTGGAGATCCGCACGGGGGCGTCACGGCCGTTCACAGACAACTCACAGCAATGCCCTAACGTACATTATTCATATGTTGACTGTTTTGTTTGCAAAGAGATGATTCAGTGCAATGAGCTAATTATAGCGCGTTCATGAATGAAACAGTGGGAGAAAACACTGGTTGTGTGATACCTTATGAAGTGGATTTGGAATGGCGTGATCACAGAAACTCAACTTAGGCAGGAAAGACTGACAATATTTCTAGAGTAAGGTGTGAGCTAAGTTCTCGCCACATAGAACACTGAGATAAAGTGTACGTCTTATATAATTTTTTCATCTTTTTTAAAGCGTATGCACTTTTTCATTATAGAATGTGCGGGTCTGTCTATTCAAGGGAGACCCCCTGTGTGTTCAATGAGTATATAATCTCTACTCGTTCAGCGCATCGCATTCCCCTATCTGTAAGTAGTATACGAAAACAGACTATATTTTCTGCCAGGCCCACTCTGATACATGAAATTTACGATTTTTAGATAGAATGAAGAATGTATTCCTTCCAAATTTTTGTCGATATGTGTGTAAAAATGTTCTAAATGCATTCCGGTTTGTTATGATTTATAATCATGCTAAGTTTTCATATTTTCCTATCAGATGCTCAAATCGTTTGTTATTCATTTGACATCACTCGCGAATAGAAATTGAAATTGTTATTTTGAATGAAATTGACCATTTTCGTTGATCTTTGCCACTTTGATGAAATACAAAATTACCTGTAATTGACTAAGGAGGGTAGACTTTCTTTTGTTTATCGACAGTTTCTGCTCGATACTATAAACAGAATACTCAAACTTATTGTATTGCTTACCTTGTCCTTACAATGGAGTATTCGTGCTCGGAAAATTCATGACTGCGTGGTTAGGGATTTGTAATTCATGCATATAGAGTGGTTTTGAAGGCCATGTTGTGAGCGCGTGAGTGAAATTGAGTATCTCTACATACAAAGGTGACCCCAGTGGGCCTAATGCCACGGCCTCAGGAGGCCTGCACCTTAGGCCTGCATTGGTTCACACTGTGTTGACGGCAGCGCCTACAGTCAGGTCTAGCCTAGGAGTGAATGAATCAATGACGGGTCGATATTTGCAAGACTTTGGAAATCTGAGTCACTTTTTAAAGGCTGATATGGATCATTCATGCTCTTGGTGTAAGTCCCATAGGGGTAGTGATAAAGACCGGGCGTGAGAGTGTATAAAACTGGCGTTTGCACCACGGTTCTTAGCGAAGACATAAAATTGAACCGAGATTCGGGCAATGCGCTGTGTGCTCGTCTTATTGTTACAATGAAATCGAACTATATTTTATACCTGAGTTATGGAAATGGGGGATTTTGAAATAAAATATACGCTGAAAATACTTTCCAGAGATCGAGAATGCATTGCACATTGCATGAATTGGAATTGCTATTAATCATTCAGATATTTCCTCAAATGCTAATGAAGACCTATTGAGAAAAAAAGGAAACTAAATTGTTAGGATAGGTATATTATCCCTGTAGGTAAATAATATATTCCTGCTCAGTAACGCCAACATGATAAAGCTTTATTGGGGCGTGGTGGCAGAACCAGGAATGATCATACTTACATCTATGTAAATTTGATAATAAGATTAGGAGAAATTGGCGTGCGAGTCATGTATTAGAGGGAGCGTATGGTCTTTGTCACTGTGAGACGGTCGTTGGGATGTCTCTCTATTATGCGTCCCTTGTGGTGGTCGAATGATGTAGGTTGATCGCCTTTAGCTTAGTGCAGACACTCGGACTGTAAGATTATCTCCCACATCCCCACACTTGCACCATTATGCCTTGTTTAATGTTCATACACCTCAGTCTGCTTTTCGTATGGTCCTTGTGTTAGGCAGTGAGGCCTATTTACGGTATGGTAGGCAGACCAACGTGTGAGTTATACAGAATATGTATGATTATAGAGAATATGCATATGTAACTATAGCGTTGTATAAGCAACGAAGGTATAGTTGAGAGTCATGACTTAAATTCATGCGAACATACCACAGTCCTGTATCTTGGATAGAAATCGGAACCTGCAATTACGTCAACTTGTATCCTTCTATGGCGTGCACATTGCCTTGACTTGTGTGCAAATCAGCTCTCTGACTGCTAAGACCCGAGAGACAGGGTCGCACGTTGAGTTCAGCTATAACTACCCCCTAGTATAGTCTCATTCATTTTCCGTTACCCTTCATTTCCTCACTCCCTTTGCCCATCTTTATCCTTTCTTCATTTGAGTCCCTCCAATCTCTTTCCTCAGTCCCTTGTACCCACCTCTCCCCCCCCCCCCCTCCTCCCCCAAGTCCCTCACAACTCTCTTGAGCCCCTGCTCAATGTTGGCTTTTATCTCCTTACTGGCTTCTACTTTTCCATCTTAATTTTCTATTTTCTCTTCCTCCCCTGTCATCACATATCGCGTCTCAGAGCCGACTGAAATAGAAAATATGATCAGACAACGGTTTAAAGGTCGATCAAAATTGCATCTCCTCTAAGTCAGATTTAGAACAGTACACGTCCAGCGGCCTGGGTCCAGTGGCCAGGGTCCAGAGGCTACTCTGTCCAAAATTAATTACCACGAAGCAGCAATAATTAATAAGCACCAGCTGGAGGTACGCCTCGGGAGAGTTGAACCTAACCACCCCTACCCCTTCTCCCGAGTACTACCCCGTGTGTAGTGTAGCAATGACAGGGCAGTACCGTGCCCTGCAACCCTCTACTCTACATGGTATGACTAACCAAACTTCCTGTCTTTTCGTATGTTCACTATTTATTTTCAAAGTAAGATATGTACATGTACACTAATTCTAAAAAGATGGTATTTTTTTAGATCCCTTTCTATTGATTTTATGATGATGTTTGATAAAACATCCCTTGAATTTTGTAATGGGTACAAATTCCTTTGTCTGAATAGAATTCGCGGCTCTTAGCTATATATATATGTCTTTGTCACAAAGCCATGGGGATTCTTAATTATGACTGCGAATTTGATCATAGTAAAATTCGTTAGTTTCAATTTAATGTTATAGAGCTACCTGCAGACGAAAGATTGATATCCATAGATGCAATATTAAGTCATCAAAGCTTCAGTTACCTGGTAATTATCTTGTGCATTTTGCTGTAAAATGCATTTATTTTCATTAATTACCTGTCCTTGATCAAACTTTCACATTATTAACTTAATTAGCGCACTATTTAGGCGCTCTCCAAAGAGAGCTCCCACAAGGGGCAGGTGCCGGTGTTAGCATGGAAGAGACATGGTACTCAGTAAGACCAGACTGGTCCCCAGTCTCTTCGTACTGATGGTATCTTGTCCGTGTGGGTCAGTGAAGCCGCCAATACGGGAGGTGTCCGCCATCATTTCCGGCTCATTTCCCGCCCGCCTGGACACGGCCAGCTTTAAAGCCGGAGCATGCGGGCACCGAGGGCGGCGTAGAGACAGGCGGTGGGCAACCTAGGCGTGGAGGTGGTTTAATAGGAGGGCCTGAAGGTGCGGCGTGGTGTGCAGGAAGATGCTGAGACGTGCTACTGTTGGAGGTGTGGGAATGAGAAGGGGTTCGATGTGGTATCTAAGAGCTGTTGAGATGGCTTGATGGCGCAGGAACCAAGAATGGTTGAGGAACTGTCAATCTGTCATAGAATTGCCTTGGAGAACTATGTCAACAGAACCTAGAAATCAATATATATATATATATATAAAAGATGTAAAAACTCAAGCAAAATATCGGATTCTTCTCGTGGGTGGGTGAATGTGGGGTGGGGGTAGCGGAGCGTCCAATGAGGTACTCTGTATGGCCTAGGCTGGTGGGTTGCTGGGTAGGAGAGCCGGCGGGGCGAGAGGGGGGAGGGGTGTTGGGGAGGGTAGAGGGGCAGACACCACCATGTATGGGTTAACCGGGGAGAACTCCAGGGCTCGTATCCTCCTGGGTCTTCGCCCCTGCTGATCAAAGCGCAGTCAGCTGTGTAATGACAATGGCTTCCCTCAGCTGCTCGGCGTCACGGTCGGCTGAACTGGACGGGGCCAGGAGGTATGTGATTACCGGCAGGCATTCTGGCGTCATGTCTCACTGGTCCTGCTGGAGCGAGCACTACTTAATATGGCATGCAGAATGCAGAGGAGATTATCCAGATGACCAATAATGGTGTGCGCTCCCATCCATATAGTGGCTAGTATCTACACTGTATGAACAATAGTAACCTGGGCACTCTATTTTTTTTATTCATGAATAATAACTAAATACAAGTTTTCCGGTTTAGTATTCAGTGTTTTCCGTTTTCCTAACGGCATTATCCTATTAGCTATAAAAATGAAGATAAGCCGCTTTCGGAAATGTCTCGCATTTTCCCCATAGACCTCGCTGGTTTCTCAGATAACTGAAGTCTCATTTCCTATTTCATCCCATCAGTGGTATCATATAGGCCATAATCAATATAGCTAGTATGATATAGAAATTCTCTATATTTCTTATAGTGGTGTGCGTGACAAGTAATTGTAAATGATACGTATTTAGCACGAATATTACTGTTATAAGTAATTAGTTTGATATAGAAATTAGTGCCACTGTATCATAAAAAAAGAAATCAATTATTTGACTACTGATTGAAAATTAATTGATACTCGAAATTACTCCTCTAACCACATTTGATTTATGTTCCTAACTTCGCGTCTTTGCTTCTAAGTTGGACAGAGTATATTCCGCAAGTCAATGTTGAGTGTATATTCGGTAAGTGGGTTCAATATGTATACATTAATTGGGCATGATTACAATGGATCTTTTTGTGTTCATTTGAGCCTACTGAAAATTGTCCGGATTTAAGCCATGTTGGTGATTAGGCTACTAGCTTGTGTAACTTACAGTATCATTTATATACATCTATATGCGGATGACACGGTCATCTATGTACCAGGTAAAGATATAAATGCGATGTATAATATAATGCAAAGTGAGTTGGATAATGTATCAAAGTGGTGCGGTGAAAACAAGTTGACTGTTGACACTAAGGAAACCAAGTACATGTTTTTCAGTTCCAGCTATAATATCGCCGAAATTAAAGAAAAAAACTCATAGAAAGGGTATTTCATTTTAGATACTTGGGTTTTATTCTAGACCAATATTCAAATTTCAACAAACACGCCGACTATACTATTAAAAGAAAAATACGGAAATATCAAGATGCGAAAACTGCTTTATTACTTTATAAAACTATGGTTTTACCTTTTTTATAATTATGGGGATAGGTTCAACAAAAATTGATGTTGAAGCATAGAAAAGTTATGTATTTGATGAACTTCATGTACAAGAACCAACATTGTGAAGCATTGACTGATAAGTGAAAAAGGTATACCAGACAGAGCAATGCTAATATTTTCATAGTGAATGGACCCTACACACCGAAGTATAAACAGGTGTATTGGACAGAAGAACAACACTCTTAGTTCAGATTTAAGAAGTATGTCCTCTTATGAATCATTCACTATTTATTCTGTGACCCATAATGAACTGTGATAAATATAGAACAGTTATGTTTGCGTTACAGTGTTGTCGTACGGATCACATAGTTTTATATAACTTGGACATATAGTCTACATGCTGACTTACCACTTTTGTTTGATCGTGCTACACATTACTCGGTATTCCCTACTGGGAAACAGAGTATAACTGACTCGGAGCAGTCGTCGTAGGCCTTTTTGTAATTACCAGACATGTAGTAGTCATGAAAATATTAATAAAATTTTTATTGCTACGCTCCATGGCCAGTTATCCTCATGACGTTGTATAGACGTTCATTATTGTGTATAATTATAGGTTATTATGTACGATGGGTTAGGAAAGCAATGTCGATTCGCTCCGCTGATTCTCCTATTTGTTGATACAGTCAAGGGTATAGTGACCTCGTAGCAATCTTGAATCAGTACTCAAGCCAGTCAGGTGACTGAGGTGAAGGATAGAGTTATCTACTTAGCCTTGATCCCAAATCTTACGACTGTTATCTATGGAAGAATAAATGTGACTAGCTGAGGGGAGTGCTGCCGCTTCGCTCCTCTGTAAAAGAATGACATACTAGTGAGTAGATATTTGTTCTACAGTTGTTAAGTAACCATCTCCGTGCTGGTACTGAGGGAATGTATCTCCACCAGTTATATTATGTCTGCATTTGTGGGAAATGTAATATGATTTAATTGAAAATCAAATGATTAAAATGAGGTTTGATTATAATCAACCCATGCAGTGTATACTAGATCAGGATTAGTCATTGCTCAAGAACAAGCCATTATCTAAAAACCTGGGTCAGGTACGGCATTTTAACTAGTGACTGGGAGGGCCCAGACACCCCGTGAGCTCAAGGTTTTGTGGGTTGATTATAATTAAACTTCATTTTAACCGTTTAATTTTCAGAGGTCACGGTGGTGTCGGGGCTATTTTAACTCGCTCGATAATGGATTGGTTCTTACCAAAGTAGATCAAATATTGGTATTAATATGCCTAGTATCCCAATATAAATCTTTTTAACCAAGTTTAAAGATTTTGAGCAGCCTTTCTTAATGTTAGATCTACCTAGAGTTACATGATTGAAATCAGTGAAGACTCATATATCCAAATTGATAACTCTTTATTCTTGTTTGATAAATACAACATTCAACCAGATCCAAGAATGTTTGGAATAAAGTTTGTAACTATGTCTACCCTTTCAATCTCCCTGTTGTAGAACATAGTCTCTTTTGCCCAACTGTCAGACTCAAGTATCTCAGACATTGGTACCTTGGCCCTTAAAGCTGTACTAGTTGATGCATGTCAGCATGAATATGGAGTATACTGACCCTTAATGCCAGCTCCATCCGGTACACTTCGTATTATTCGGGATATGGTATCCACGGACGCTCTGTGTGAAGGTTCCTTGATTGTACAAACTACAGAAGGTCTAACAATAAGCATCCTAACATCCTCTACATATCTCTTTAAATGAGTGAACACACAAACTTTTTTGTTATGGAACTTAACAAACTTAGCCCCGGGGTCATTAGTCTTCATTTTTGTCAAAAATGTAATCAAACAAAAATCATCTTCCCATATCATTGTACTCCACATTTTCTGAGGTAGTCTTAATAGTTTCCAAAAATCACTTATATTTTTACAAATAAAAGGGTGCATTTCCCAATGAATGGAAAATTCTTGTTGCTGTCCAGAAGCCGCATCAGTGTCCCCTCCCTCACTGGCAACTGTATCATCTCTTTCACTGACCACTGTCTCAGTATCATCCCATACCACAGCTGTGATCTCCACATTGGGACCACAAGTATCCCAGCAGCCTTCTTGTCCAAGATCTTCTTCACTGTCCTGCTGATGAGAGAAACCGGTGGAAAGAAAAGTCCATTAACATCTTTCCAGTTCATAGTAAATGCATCCTGACCTAAAGCATCATGTTCATATGTAAGAGATACATATTCCTGGCATTGTTTATTATGAGCAGAAGCAAACATGTCCACTCTAGGCATAACCCATTTGGTGGCAATATGTATTACTACCTCAGGACCCACAATCCACTCTGCCGATGTCTCAAATTCCCAGGATGCTCTATCAGTCTCAATATTCAGTTCCATAGGACAGTACTGAACTACCAAGGATATACCATGTGGCCAACAAAATCTTATAACTCGTTCTAACTCCTCATTACATTCAACTGATCTAGCCGATCCTCCTTCAGTAATACATATCATGGCAGTAGTGTTGTCTACATATAGTAACACTTGTCTGTTTGTCAACCTTTTCCTTAAATGCTGTAATGCCAAATAGACCACTCTAATTCAATGTACATTTATATGCGGTTTCGGACACCTCAGATCCCTATGCCAGGCCTCCCCATATTCTAGCCCTGCCCCTTCCAGATAGCATCCCCAACCCATTGTTGACACATCTGTGAAGAGGGTTGCTTCAGGCATCTGTTCCCCATATCTATTTTGAGCTTTTGAGAGAATTTCCATCCATTCCCTCAGGTTGGTGTTGATTTCTGGCCCTAGTCTCATTTGTACCTCATAAGTGCCTTTGCTAGAAGCTAACCTATCATTCTTGAATTGAATTAGCTTCTTTTCCATCATCCTAGCCCTATCATTGCCTACAACTTTCCTAATAGACTTGCCTAGTCCCTGATTCTCATCTTTCTTCTGATCACCTTTAGAACTAATTCCAACAATTTTTTCACTTTCTTCTCGGGCAAGACCACTGTCTGTACTAGTGTAGAACTGAGTCGATCATGAACCCTAAGTACTCCAGCTTCTGTACCCGTTTCAATTTTGATTTTTCATAGTTTGTTTCAAATCCAAGGTAAGTCAAAGTTTCAATAAGTACCTGCACAGTTTTCTGTACATCCACTATCGTTTTCCCAAATACCAGTGTATCATCTATATAGAAAAACAGGAAAATTGGACACTTAAAACAGATCCTCATCTATTTTTTAAGCAATCTAAAAATTTGAAAATATCTATATAGAAAAACATCTGTACCTTGTACACCTCAGTAAGATATCCCACTATAGCCTTCATGATTCTCGTAAACACTCTGGGTCCTGGGCTGTAACTATTGGGTAGACAAGTACAGTAGAACCCTGCGACATGGACACCCCATGTAAGCAGACACCCCATGTTAACGGACACCATTGCTCAGAAAGGTTCCCTCTATTAGATGTTTATTTTAACCTCATGTAAGTGGACACCTCGCATAAGCGGACACTTTGGCCCGAAATGGAGGGTGTCCGCTTATGCAGGGTCCTACTGTATATCTATATCTCTTTCCCTCAAACTGGAATTGTAATATATCCCTATCTCTTTTCTAAATGCTCACTGAATGGTATGCTTGCGTAAGGTCCACACTTGCTAACCAGGCTCCTTTTGGCAACATATCTACCACCCTCTCTGTATCCAGTAAACTGATTGAGATAAGAAAGATTTAGTATTAGCTGAAAGTCTCCTGAAGACTTTTCCTTCAGAAATAGATGGGATTCATGAGCTCTATCCCTAAGTACCGCTGGCTCTATTACCCCTTTATCCAGTATCTTGTCAATTTGACCTGCCTAAATCAGATTTTTGGTTACATCCACAGTTTTTGAGTCAGGAATAGGTGGCTGGTCGAGTATCTGGTCTACATTGATTGTTAACTCCTTGATATGGTTTAGTACCCAGCTGTCACTCTTGACCGTGACCCAGTTCTGAGCCTGTCTAGCAACCCCTCCAGCCTTATAACCTTGCATAATTGCTTTCCATGGCCTCATGATGAACCTCTGTCCTGTTCGTAGTTTCCCCTGTCCGAAGGTCCTGTATCCTCATTGCCCCCGTAGTACTGGTAATCATGGTAGCGTCCCACTCCTCATCTCTGGAACCTTCCTCTCAGGGCACCTCTTCTATCAGAACCCTGCTTATAGCTGTAGCCGGCCTTACCACAATTGTTGACCCGTACCAAAGACACCCTTAACTGTTTTGGCAAACTCCTTTCCTGCCGAGATGTCTTCTTTCAGGTTGGACCCCAACACATATTCAAATCCTCTGGTATTGTCATTTTTGGTGAGTGATGTAGAGGGTCCTTAAATATATTGCTTAAAACTTCCAGGTCTGAGGTTGTTTACCTTGTTAGTGGCCCTGCCAATCAATTTGAGAGCAGTTACTGTGACCTCTACTACTGCTCTAGGCTCATGTCTTCCTCCAGCTTCAACTTTTTCCAGGGTCTTTACCACTGCCCTAGCTGCAAATTGCAATGACCACAGCACCGAAACCAACTCCCAGTCTCTCTTGGTTGCCTTGATTGAGTCGCTCACCTCACCACACGTAGTGTCCACTTCTATGAGCTTCTACCATGTCCAACATATCCCCTATGTTTCTCTTCTGACAAGTAGACATAACTCCCCCTTGTGCTTTCCTCCTCCTCTTAGCCCTTGGGGAGCTCTGCACCACCTCCTGTAAGTCTAATTCCACTTCCGCGACTTCATGACTCCGGTCCTTATCAGCGTGCCTCGTTCCGCATTCAACATCACCACAGGGTACAGTAAGGGAAACGCATCATCCAACTCTCAGTCCCCGGCAACCAAACCTTTGAAAGTAACTGGCACACTATTCCCCACTTATCACTGTAGTAGTAGGAGTCATTTAGGTCTATTTTTCTGTGAAGAAAAGCCCTAATTTTCCAGTCCACTGAAAGACCCGCAAGAATTTTGGGACATTGTGCAAGACCTCTAACTGAGGCTATCATCAGGCTGTTGGTTATCCCACAAAACTCCCAAGAGGAGTTAAAAGATCATCAGGATCCATGGAAACCTCTGACTCATTATCCCTGGTTTGCAACAAGTCCATTTCCAAACCTGCTAGAGCCCCAAATAGTGGGTCCCCAGCATTGCTGTGTTGGGTTGTGTCCTGCCTGCTCTGCTCTGCTCCATGACTCAGAGTGAGCTCTGTCTGAGCACTCACCCTGATCCTGGGTCAAAAGGTCACCCGGTCACCAGTCAGCCGAGACCGATGGTAATAACTGCATAGTAACCACACAAAAAACAAAGTTAAGCACAGTAGGGACTGGTTCCAGACAGAAATGCCCTAAACTTTCCGACTCAAAGAGTTCCAGCTCAGCCCTACTTACCTGAGGAGAAAACCTCTGAAAATGTCAAAGGCCAGAATCACATCAGTATTTAACAGACATTAGCTCGGTTGCAAGTTTTCCTTTTTGTAAGAATATATTTAAATTCATAATCGTATTAGATATAAAAGGTGGAAATTAAAGAGCCTTGGAAAATGACGGGGTTTCCCTTTTCTTTTTCCAGACGTAACTATGATATCTGCATATGATGTTTGCTTAGATCTTGTTTCAAGATATTTCAGCCGCCCGCTCTTGTATGGACAATTCTATAGATTAGCTCAATTGTATGGTCAGAAGCGTCTATTTTGGCCAGCATTTCCTTCCCAATGTCTCAGAGAAGAAACTTAAAGAACAAAATGAAAGTGTATAATGCGAGAACGCGTTACTGGCACCTTTCAATGGCGCCTTTGGTAAATCTAGCTGTCCATTCGCGAAGGGCAAGAAGCAAGTCGCAAACTCTATGACGTCTAACCTCTGACACACTGTCCATACTCTTGGCAGTGACGAATGAGTGTGTTTTTAATATATGGATATTGAATGCCTCCAGCTGTACCCAACCCTGTCGCCTGTAGAAATAAAATTTTTCCATATACTACTATCCTGACCACGTTGTTTGACCGCGGCACTGATTGGAGGGCGAGGTAATGTCGGTCCACGCTCCTCGCGTGTTACACAGAAAGGGTGTGCCGGTGATATTTGAATACGCGCTCGACATCAGCAATGATAAATGGTCCTGCTATATTTCTGAGCATCCCGCCACACCGTGCCCTGCTTGACCTACCGCCCGCCCACCACGGCCTCGGGCCTGACTTTGCGTGGAGGCCTCTCGTCCCACAGACCCCTTTCCCCAATGCCGCCGGCGGGAAGGGAAGGGGGGTTGGGCAGTTTGGTAGGCGAGGTGGAATATTAAGTGCCGGCACGCGTCTCCACCTCCACTCTCCGCACACACTCACACTCTCCACCGCCGCCCCCACTGTCTCCTTCTCTCCCACGCAGTTCAACGGAGCCTCTCCGGGCTACACAGTAAACAAAACCACCCTCACCACTCCAGCCTCCAGTCTCCAGTCAGAGCTGTCATGTCCTGCTCCAGTGGATACAGTGCGATCCGCCATCAGCAAGTGCCTGCCCGTTAATATGCCCGTACCTAGGAGGCAAAATTACAGAAACTCGGTACGAATCGATACTCAAGTCGGGAACACGGCTCAGACTGAGAGGGTGGGCGCAGACTCAAAGTGGGACCCCGCGCCGTATAGTTTATGTATTGTGGGACGGGAGGGTTGTTTATACATCCCTGACCAGCTGGTCAATGCGGGGGTGATGGGAGAGAGAGGGTTAACCGGGGCCCGGGGCGGTGAGTGTACCGTAGGGTGTTGGGTACAGGGAATGGGGCCTTGTCTTCACGAGATGCTGTAGTTGGAGGATCCTTGGCCTCGATGTATAGCATCTATGCTTGACGAGGCAGGCCACAGTGCTGACCGGTCTAGGTATGTAAATTAAAATAGAAAAATTTATGCCTCGGCCTTGCTACGCAAGTGCGAGCATTGCATCGCATACGGTGCAAGGCTGGCATATAGCATACAGTACAAGTTAGGCGCATGTATATATGACAAACCAGCCTCGGGGTACAATGTGATCGCAGTGTGAAATGCATTGGCTTCGGTTTACAATGTCCGGATAGCATACAACACAATGACCTAAGCATGCAATGCATTGCAGTTTTACAACAAAGTACGTATGCCTAAATGAGTAAGGTTATCGGGAATATGCACATATATAGAGAAATTTGCCTGCACATCATATTGGGAAGTTATGATTATTCCAAGCCTAACGTAAATTAAAAACAGTTTCCTGACACACGTATTACTGTTAGTTATTGCACTTGTGTCCTATGTGTACTATGACCACAAATCAGGCGATGCAGACAACCCTATGTTTACTGTATACATTGCTACCTGCTGTCAAACACAGAGGACGACACGCCTCTGACATGTGATGCACTGACCATGGCCTTCACTGAACGTGAAGTATGGAACACTTGTCTCAGTATGCAGGTGCAATTCGTGCATATCTTACTCTGGTATGTACGGTATGCAATGTAGTACGGGTACATAAAACATCAAGGTAGGCTTCCAATGTAGTGTGGGTGTAAAAAAAATGACCAGGTTCGGTATGTGGATCTGGGAAATCTAGGCTATTGTTATCATCATTATCTCCATTCGTATAACGTAGTGAGACTGACATTTAACAGCACTGAGCAAGACGATAACAGTGAAACACTCACCGAGCATCTGCGAAGTCAAACGTAGCACATTTACCACTCAGACCCCTCCAGATAATAACATCTCACTGACGCAATCAATGAGCTATTCACCACGCGACGCGAGCAACTCACAGTGCCTGTCGCATTGATATTGTCTTATAACACCTTTTATTAGACCATATAGATAAGTAGTAAAGGTCTTCCTCGTTTGCAACTCAGTGAATTCAACTCGGTGATTATGATATGAAAAAGGATCTATAAGTATATGATATGAAAAAGGATATAATAGTAAGCTCTACGTGGTCTGTCGGTAAGTACTTGTCCATACACATAATTCAGGTAAAATACCGGCGGTTAGCGACAAATTCGAAGGCTTTTACTCTCAAATACCATGCCGTCACTAAATTGATGACCTTACTTCTCCTACACTGAGAAAATACGAATGAATAAATAAATCCTTCACTGCATAAACACTAGAGCTGGCCCCGACTGGTCCTACTGCTCACACTCTGTACACAGGAGAATCTAGTCAGACGTATCTCTCTCACACGACACACATACCAAAGACCACCAGTCTGCCCGGTCCCCTCACTCCTCCCCGTGTCCCCCTCCACTCCCTCCAGACTGCCGGTCTCTCCGGGAAGGGGCGTTCTCAGGCGGACATCTTTAATGGGTCTGATTTATCAGGCAGCGCGGGGCAACTCCCGCCCACACATACCACCCCCGGTACACCCCCTCCCCCGACGTCCCCGCATCCCGCTGGCCCCGTACCCCGCCGGCCCGCTTAAAGCCCCATCAGCCGGAGAAGCCCTAAGCCCCGGACGCCCAATCCCCCCCGCATAACCCTCTCCGCACGCCATGCCTGGAGCTGCTCGTTCCTATGGTCTACTCACTGAGCAGTAGGCGAGCAGTAGGAGAGCGAGACTGAGCACCTTATCTGTGTAGACGTGTGCGTGTTAACTGTGCCCTCACCCCAACCCAGCCCATCATGAGGTTCCACAGTGGTTTGTATCACCCGACTGGACGGTGGTCACCTCCATGTAGGCGGTGCAGGGAGCTGCTCGCTAAGATTCCCCGTCACCCTGCGAGCTCGGTGTTACAGCGTCGGCACACATGGCCCGCGCTTCTAAAATCGTTATCTGAAACGGGACGGTGCTGACTAAACGACCACCAGGCACTCTACACCTCGCCCAACTGCTCCACTCAGCCCGCCCCACAAAGTGCAACCTCTATTGCCACAGAACGGATAGACCTGCCTCCACAGGGATTACGGCGAACATGTAGCACTTTTCAGAATGGCTTTGCTGATTTATTTGCTGCAGTTATCGAATAAAATACAGATATGGTTGATGTCTGTCTAGGTTGAACTGTATAATGCATATAAATGTTTTTTTGGAAACAGAATTATTCACCATATATGAATGATACTTTATCCTGCTTCTCACTCTTAGAAATTAGAGGTCAGAATACGCTCGTATCTTAAGCTCCTTATAAATGGGGTTGTAAAGCAAAATATAGCCCTGATTGTTCTACAAGTGTGAATCACAAACAGAAACCTATCCCTCCAGGGCGCTCCGAGATGTACCCCATCTGAGCACCACCCTGTATTTATAACTAACACTCCACGATGCCTCATTTACCATACACCAGCCGTACCCAACAGGTATGAAAATGTGATAAACCCGTGTAAATATATCATCATCTCCATGTGTGAGTTATATAACATCTGCGGCCCGACCCTCTATTAGCTCCAGCTACACATCGTTATGAGTCCTGGCACTGGTTATATAACGTTTGAATTATCATATTGAATACTCACTATTCTCATATGAATGACTTTATAATCAACATATTAGATGTAATTATGAATATCTCTAAACTTCCAAGCCATTTTGTCTGAAATTGAAACTAGAGGTTTTGTAAGGAGTATCAGCTCAGATGAGAACACATGCAAAATTTTGAACTCCAAAATCGTATAGCTATTAGCTGGAAATTGTAAATCTGACTATAAACATTTGAATGCTATTGGGATAACCCAAAACAGAGGATCATACCACAAGAGATCAAATGTAATTGATATGCGATTGAGAGACAGGGAATTCAACGCAGTTTATGTCATTCCGCCACGCAATCGTTTAATCAATATTGTATCCATATTATTGTGTAGAAAGAAAGCATAAATCCTCACCGAAATTGTTGTAGACTACTTCGTGAATATCTAGAACTTTCATCAATCGTTACCTCAGTCTTTGCCACACCAAGAAGTATAAGCGATCTAGATATTAGATCTCTCTCACTATGAAAATAGACAAAAAGACTTGTTTACTCAGCGGCCTCATCAGAATCCAGCCGCAATTGCATACTGGGTTACATTGACGGACGCCATCTTAATTAAATGTGATTTCAGCTACCATAAGATACCTGCTCAAGGACCTCTAAATTGCCTCAGATATGTCTAAAGAGAAAATGAATCTAGTAAACATGGATATGTGTATGAGCTGTCAAGCGAATAAAAATGAAGACTTTCCTAATTAAATGGCGTTAGGTGCATTTGACTAAAAGTCTGTCATTTGACTGTGGGCGGTTCAGTTGACATTCCTCCTAAAGTTTCCTGATCTTCACCATGCAAGTCTCACATTTCCGAAGTGCCTCAGTCCTCGAACGAGTCGGGCAAAGTTCTTCTCTATTTTTACTTTGATTTCTGCCAGGTCGGGGGCGGGGAGCTAGGTCTGTTGAAAGGTGTCAGGGATCATGTGATACGCACTGTAACCACCAGCCGCGCACCAGCGCCTTCCAAGTGTCGTCTGCTGTAAGATCGGTTCCGGTTCCTCTGTCGCAATAACAATAAATACATGTCAGAGTCATCAAGCAACGCTGTGATCTGTCCAGTATGTCCTCTATTGATGGGATTCCAGCTGTTTAATTCCCTGTCGATGTCCATAGGTAATAGCTTGTATGCATTACCTGAGTCCGGTTTGTTCATCAAACGGCTATATCACAAAAGGGCGGACCGAGCAGAATCTAACAATAATGGTATCTCTACGCTACAGCCAATATAGCTTTGGCGATAGTTATGAAAAGATAATAGTAGATTATCCCTTTCGTATCAGCTCTCCTTCAACTAAATAGACTTATGTCTTCATAAAGGGACCTGCTAGAATATAAGATCTGCTGGCCTCATGATATCATAAGTGGTCTATCTTGCTACAAATATAATGGCAAACAACAGTAAAAGACAGTCTATGCGAGTCTGTGCCACAAGAGGCAGATTCTGTCATACATATATGTGTGTTGGCAGAATGCTCTGTCAATCTGGGAACTTCACAGCACCCATTCACCAGAGCGCACTGACCGATGTTCGCACGCGTCGCTGCCGCGGGAAAAGGTGGTTGGACTGGCATAAATCTACCCCCGAGCGGGGCTTATCCCACTCTGCTGTGTCAGCAGTCACTGCAATCTCTAGTGAATAGCACTGGTAGACCTCACACCAGTGGAATATTGGCTTATCACGTGTATCATGACAGGCAGTTAGATCACCTGTGATCTTTTATTTAGTGTTTCTCCCTACATATATGTACATATACAGTGTACATGTATATATGTATATGGAATCTGGGTGGCTCTCATATCCTGTTCGGCATATACTCACCCGGATGTGTCATATCTATTATATATATTTTCAATACTTATATATGTATTTCTGAAAACGTGGCAAAGCGTACAGAACGAGCTACCGCATAAGAGTGAGGAGCAGATCGTTTGCTCCCGGTATTTATAGTCAGACCACTCGCTACCTTGGCGACCTTAACAACCGAGTCGTTTGTATAGTAACGTTCGGATTGTTGATACTGTGACATCACAAAAAAACAAACAAACAAAAAAAAAAAACAAAAAAAAAACAACAAACTTATATATGTACATCTATAGATTACCGTGTCATCACAACCTGGTCTACGTACAGGGCTGTTATCAGCATATTACAGTCATCTTATCAGTTTTTCGATGAGTGCTGTAGTCGGTTACTATTTCTCCTAACTGTACTATTTGCTGTCATTATCTCTTTGTGTTTGTGTGTTTTTATTGAATCTTACCATTTTAAAAGGAAAAACACAGAATGTTATTCTTTTCTGTTGGTGGAGGAGCTTAGTATCATTTGACGTTATCAACTTGAAGCACCATTTACCAACACTTTGATATGTCAGCAGCCAACCTTGTTTACGTCTGTGCAATATCCTTTATTTTCAAATTGTAGCCACCAGCCAGTGTTATATTGTGTTCTACTTACATTGTATTCTACTTACCAATCCCTGGTCCACTAACCTTTAATTCACCCAGCTTTCTCGCTGGGACCAGATAGATCGAGAATCTTTATGAACAAGGTAAAAAGAACACCTTTTGCAAAGAGCTCACTTGCCTGGACTCTGCCCCAAACATACTACTTCAAGGCTGTGGCCACATCAAAATCCGATTGGGACTTTGTAGACTGTTCATCGGAGGCTCCTAGGAGGATCGCAGTTTTTCCAAAGAGCAGCAGGAGTCTTTTTTGTCAATAATAAAGCTGAAGATCCTGTGCGAAGTGGGATTTTCAATGAAGAAGCATGTGACGTGAGGGTACAGAGTTAACGGAGAGATACGCCATGAAAATAGATTCAGCAGCAGAAACCGACCGTAGCTTATGATATCACCGTTCAATTATCAATAATAAAAGTCACATATACAAATAATGAATTCTTCTCTCAGTGATAAGACAATTTAAATAACATTTCAAATATCAAAATGTACACGTCCCTAACTGTTGCCAACACTGAAATGTACCTCAACATTCATTTGAAAGTAAAGCATTTATTGTTTTGAGTTGCAAAAGGAATTGTTTTCCAGTCGGATATCACCCGGCAAATGCTAAGCTTCATGGTTAGCTCTGTGTCTCACATCTACCCGGGGGCCAGTTCCTGTCACCTGAACTAACTGGTCAGAGAAGTAATCGTGAAAAGCCACACTACCCACAGTTAAGAATAAATACCATTGACCTTTCGCAGCTTTTGAAAGGAGAACTAAAGGAAAATGTGCTGTTATGGGGAGTATATAGCTTAGTTATACAGCAACAGTGCTTGATGCAGCTTCTGGCAGTTGTGGTTGCAGTGAATCAAGGCCCGTATGTACTGTGAAGGCATTTGACCATGCCAGGCACTATCAGCGCAGAGATCAATACTATTGTCATGTTAATGTTCACACCAGGAAAACCTAATCGCTCACTCATGGTCCTTTAAGTGCCGACGCTGCCACCCACGCCCACCGCATGGGGGTGCAGTCAGTGCTGCTGGAGCTGGTTCAGGCTGGTTCCCTATCGTTGATACATATATATGTATTCCCTGTCTGTCCCTTGCGGATGATATACATAAGTATAGAGCTACAGGAAAATATAAATAAGGAAGGATGAGACAGAACGCAAGGTTTCAATCATTATTTACAAATGTGGTATAGAGGCCACATTTAAATACCAAAATAGGTGAAATTTATTAGTCTTCCTTAAGACATACATGAATACGAATGTGTATTTAGAATTCCCCAATACTCTCGTGGTTTGAAATTCTCATATATTGTGGTTTGCTGCATATCCAATACCGAGAAGAAAGAGTATTAAATTTTCGTTTCCAAGGTGTGGAGTTGTACAAAGATATTAACCAAAGAGCCATTTTAATGTTTGTCTTGAAATATTATAAAGTTATATGTAGGTCTGTTATCGAACAAAGACGCAATAAAGAAATCTAAAAAAACATCATTATGATAAAATGCCGTGTAAGCTTTCTGATCTTTACATCAGAGTAATGGCTGAACCAGTTGTCCTGCCTGTTGTATTTCGGGGTATAGCGGGAAGTGCTGGCAGCGCAGCGTTTAAGGCGCTGGCAGGAGGCGGCGTCACCATGTGAAGTATTGTGATATATGCTTGACGGAGAGCCACTCTTTGCTGGCGTTCCCACACCCAACTGAGCAACTCACAATGGGCGCCAAGATGATTGCTCAGCTTGAGTGGTTTCCAATTAGACTGAATTGCTTGGCCGGACTTAGTGTGCACTGGACTTTGTGTAATCTATGTATATCCTGGTTGGTGTTG
Source organism: Alentia gelatinosa (assembly GCA_950022655.1). Classification (NCBI taxonomy): domain Eukaryota; kingdom Metazoa; phylum Annelida; class Polychaeta; order Phyllodocida; family Polynoidae; genus Alentia; species Alentia gelatinosa. The sequence continues at coordinate 41,736,143 of OX465583.1, read as the reverse complement.
TAATTACCTGACAACTAAGTTATCATTTTATTCAAGACATGAACATTCTGTATGTCTTATTGCTAAGCATACAACACTCCACGAGTTATAGATCAAGGACCAGCTTACTGAACCTTACAAGTTACTATGGGCCTTGTTTGTGATGCCCACAGTGATTGATGCCTTGTCTTCTGTGAAGTTAAGACTAATCCTATTCGTTGTTCCTGTGTTTTTCCCTTCATGTCTCTGACCTAGGCTTAGCGGTGCCTCGACCAGCCGTGCTGAGCCCTTTCTGCTTAGCCTTGTACCCCGACGTTCCAAAGCCCGAGTCAAAAGCCTCCTGGCCCAGCCTCTCATTTCTAGCTCTTTGTGGCTAGTTGGGAGCTGCCAGCCCTTGTCATCAGCCATCAGTGTCCAAAACTGTCTCTACCTCCTTAGCCGTCATTGTTCAACCTAACTCGATACTGAAAGAGCAGCACCCTGCCGAACTCATTGCCAGCCCAAAACACCTAACTATCTCGCAGTCTTGTTCCCAAGCAACTGCCTGTGACTCTTTACACTCAGCGAAATAACCGTCATTCCGCCAACACCCTCAGTCTTTCACACCAACAGGAGTGCCTACTCCAGAGCAGTCTTTCTACATAAGTACCTCATCCTTGGGATTCTGCTATCAGTCTGGCCCATCAGTAGAAAGTTACACACATTACGTGCATTTACATACAGAAAGGTTTTACTTTCCGGACGTATTTCTTTTCAGGTGCGTGCATTTGCAAATGCATGTACATTATGTACGTTGTAGGCATACCCAACTGAACAAAATCTCAATGCCGTATTCTATCTGTCCAATAAGCAGAGCCTTACCTAACCTACAAATGAAAATCCATCTGATGTACAACTAACAATGTGGATCCAACATATCCCAGTAGGCAACAACAGTATCTAACCTAATACAACATCAGAATTTGGAATATAGCCCTTGGCACTCATCGCAGCCCACTTGGTGCCTACCATGGGAATAGGCATCTATGCCCTGCCCTTCTCCATGGTTATTCCCTGTCGTCCATTGGCATCTGCGTCGTTCCTTATTACATACATCGTAAAGGTCGAGTCTGTTACAGCACCGTCTCCCCTACGTTAGTCAGGCTCTTCTGGGTTTTAAGCTTGATTTCCCATGGTCCATGTCCTGTCAAATAGCGTTAGGTGAAGGAGGATCCTGGAGGATTGCTTCACTTTCATAGTTCACACAGTAAATGTTTCACAGCAGGCTTCTATTTGTTAGTTCAAATGTTGAGGCTTTCTACAGCCCTTCAGGATAGACTAGTTAATGTGATATATCTGTTATATGATGTCTGTCAGAGTGGATTGTGGCTTGTTCTGGTCTTTCCTGCAGCAGGGTGATGGCTTTTTTTCAGTCTTACCTCAAAATGTGGCTTCCATAAAGCCCCCAACAATATGATTAGTCTCCACCCCTCTCAAATGTGGTATGCGACTTGCAAGACTTCCCAGAATGCCCGCCCAGGCTATGACTTCTCCAGCCTCAAAAAGAGGATGTGACTTCTATGTGGTTTCCCACTGCCCCCTGGCTTCCTCCAGTATCACTGCAGGATGAGCTTTCCCTCGCTACCAAAGAGGAGGTCTTTATCCAGAGCTTCTCAGAAGGTTGTGGATTCCTACCAGCTCCACAGCAGGGCCTCTTTCCATAGCCACGCAAGAGGCTACAACTCTCACCATCCCACCTCACCCCACCAACAGCCTCAAAGCATGGATATGACCTTCCCTTGCCCTGCAGAATCGCTTGGCTTCCAGCAGTCCCCCCAACTCCTCACCCCCATAACAAAAAAATGGCTTCAGAGAAGAGGCTGTGTCTTGGTCCCTGTAGCAGGGCTGGTCCCGTGGGATTCAGGTCAGCTGACGTTTGCTGACATGCCTGAGGAGTGCGGGTTCTCTTATCGAGGGTTCCACGGGTCCAGTATAATCAGAGAAGTAGCCTAGATTTGCCCCGCACTGTGTCGTCGCCAAACCGGACGGACGCGTGTGTTTACATATCGGGGAGGGGGGCAAATAACAGGCAGCTGAACGGGGGCGCCATCTACCGGCCACCACCATAGCGCCACTGTGCAGAGTGGTGGTGACGGAAAGGGTGAGGAGGAAGGGATGGTGGCTGTTTGGTGTATTTGAATGTAGTAGCTTGGATTGCGGAGGTTCTAGAGTTGGGAATTTTACGAGTGATGGTATAGGACATAGTGAGAGGGTAATTAGTGTTGGTCACATTGTAGGGCATACCAGAGTAGAAGTGTTGGGACATAGCAAAATCACACAAGATGTTAGGTATCCTTGGGTTACCTAGGGTCCCTCATGAATATATGTACATGTGTATATCTATAATATAATGACTAGTAGGCAGTCCTTCTAAGTTATGAGTGTAGGCAAAACGTCAACAACCTTTCACACTGTACGCACCTCTACAATAAATATGGCACGTATAAGTCAACATGAGGATCTGTCCTTTATCTTATAATGTCTGCGATATAATCCTCCTACAGGGTTTGTGTCAACGGATAGATTCAGGCATAGGCGAGTGACAGGGTAAAGCATGGCAGAGTGAGAGTTAATCATGACGATGTGACAAGGTACACCATAGAAGGCTAATAAGAAGGGGCATTCCAGAGTGACATGATGGAAGGTTACATATTTATAGGGTTACAGGGTGAAGCATGGCTGAGTGACAGGATGAAGTATGGCCGAGTAAGAGTCTACAGCAGGCTGGGATATGACAGAATTGCGGCGTTCGGGGTCAATGTGGTTATGCACTTGGCTGATATGTAGTTATCAGGGGTATTGTAGGTTAAGGACACCACACGATGAGCATCCAGCATGGAGACTATAGCGTGCAGCGTGCGGCCTGGCAGTCTCTCAGAATAACGGGGTTGTCCCTCTGCAGGACACCGGTAAAACGGCTCGATGACGGCAGAACACGTCAGCGTAGCCGCGACCCCGATCTGATTGAAACCTGCCTGAATGGTCCTCCTGCAATGCCGGCAGATGATGCGCCGCCATGCGGGGAGCTCAAGAACCAGGCGGTTGGTGCACCACTTATAGCCGGAGTCACGGGGCGACGGTCGTGTGACCCGCTAGATTGCCACCATGTTTGCTGAAACCAAAGTCCGCTATTTATAAAACAATGCATAGGACCTGGCTGGGTCACCGCCAATAATACGACAGTATATGACATTTGATTATAGTTATGAAGTTGATGAGGATAAATCGGTCCACAAGCATTAGAATATTACCTTGAACTGGGTAAAGGCCTTTGATTATAGAACTAGTCATGTTGGTCCTACATATATTTTTGTATTATCAAGACGTGGCAAAAACTCCTCTATGGGAAGCCGGAAAAAAGATTTACATACATTTTTTGTGTTGTCTGGTATCTCTTGCGTAATTTAAGGTTCTATTGGTGGGTGACATGTGAAGTTAACAGAAAACAGGGAAGTGTAAAGATGATAGAAAGATATCTTCATATATTATCTTCTCGAGGTATAGTTTGATAAGAACGCTATAAAAGGGAAATGTAAACAACCTAACGATAAGAGACGAAGCGCTACACGTAAGTATACTTGAGTTTAACACAAAAAAAAAGATGAAAAAGCTAATGGCCATTAACTGTATTTGACATCTTCTTCGACGTATACTCTATGACTGATAAAGTCTAGTGTGCACAAAACCTAGATAAAACCGAAAGTAGTTTTAAAGTGGGAGGATTATACATCTTTATTTGATTTGGTTAGAAATGAACAAGTGTCTTGGAAGAGTTGATTGACATGATAGCTGTATATATGTAGATATATGATCTAATAACGTATGCCTTAAGAGGCAGATGTTCAAGTAAGATTTTGCTTTACTGAATGATAAAAAAAACCCTTAAAATCCGTGTCGAGATATATTGATTTGAACTGCGGTGGGTCTGCAAATTGTAAAATATATCCACGTGTTAGTAAAAGCAAAAAAGGCTTAGCAACGGCGCAGAGGAAAACAAGATAGAACACCGGTCCCTCTCTCTATCGAGCTGCTGTGAGTAGAACACAGCGCCGTCGCTCTCGCCCCGTGTGAGTTGTACAGGCTCTTGAGATATTCATGGTACCAGAGTAGCTCCACTACAGACAGAGACCTCACCAAGACAATATCCCCGCCCACGAGGGCTTAGCCAAACACACTCCCGCGCATGCGTTGGCCCTGATGAGGGGCAGGATTTTTATTGGTTGGCAGAGCGAGTCGCCGATATACATCGTCGTCTTACAGCATGTTCACTGGCCCTGTCTGCCGTGGAGGAGTCGAGCCGAGCCGCATTGTTTGGTTAAGCGATATTCCCCGCCCCAACACAGGCTTTCATTTTGAATTGGTTCTCCGGGATTTGTTGTCATGGTAAATGATATCCAATTGCAAGGATTCAAAGTGTATCTCGATTGAGAATCAACTCCCTGGTTTTCTTGTCAGTTAGTTCTCCGGTCTTTGTTTGTAAAGAGAAATTTGCATTCCCGTACAGTAGTTAATTATGTGTTAACTATATATTCTGATGTATATGTATGTTGACTTTCATCTTTGAAGTTATAAATCCCGAATACTATACTTGAGACCTTCCTGAACACGACAGTGGAATCTACGTTGGGAACTTCATTAAATACTATAAATAGCGCTGATTTTAAGCATTCTTCGTCTTTTGCATTCATGTCCTGAAGAAGGAATGTTTGTTTTCCGAAACGTCTGCTCTTCTTATTACACAAAAGTCCACACGGAACGTTAAAACCATCCTTAGGTATGTGAGTCTATTTTCATCCTGTGCAGTAGGTGTTGTCCTGATGATATTTGAGATAGCATACTGGACTGAGGTTTAATGGGAACGGTTTAGATATTGAAGGCATACTATTCGCTTATGCATTAATTATTGGTGCTTTGAATAGTTTCAGCCGCGTCCATAACAATTATACGGTAACCTTATTTTAAACAAATTCATTTAACTTATTGTGATCGAGTCAGTGATCGTACCTTACGCTAATTCCTGAAATAGCACCTTTCCAGTTATGAATGGGAAGTCATGCTATATATCCTCACTTGAATTGGCATCAACATATTTTACTCTGCAATTAGTTGATGTTATGGAGGTGTATTTATACTATAACAATGTATATGTATATTTTATAATTATCAGTGTGGTGTATGACATCACTGACGTTTGACTGACGTCGTCTCATTGTGACGTAACATATAGATCTCTGACTGAGCTAACGTTGGTATTTTTCAGGCGTACGCGGCAGGATGCGACATCGTACTTCTGGCGAGCGACCTGCAGAGGGTGCAGATCATCCCGGGCGCAGTGCATGGCAACATCCAGGTCACGTGCATAGACTGCTGCACGGACGCCGGAAAGGTAAGCCCCGCCTACTCATCATTTCCTCATGATATGTGTATGGGAAGGTGGTTTTACCCAGTTAACACCAGGGAGCCTCCATATATTGATGCCCTGATATTGGATTCTCTCAAATGTCACAGGGTTTATTATCCTTTATTTGTAATACGATATGATTCATATTTCAAATAGTTTTAGGACTAGTAAGAGTCATCTTTATAGAATTATACTGAGTGAACCTATCTAAGGAAAATAACGTTGTCTTTTTTTAAGATAGCAGCTTTTATTCCAGAAGAGATTCCAATGAAGTATCATTCATGATGTTTTTTCCATGGCAGTGCGTAAAGTGTAGTATCATATATATATATATATATATATATATTTCATACACTCAATTATCCTGAAGGTCAGGTTGACAGGTATATGCGCTGCTTTATTTTTTGATGGACTAATAAGTCCTTTTGCCATACAACACTTAAATTCAATTTTTGGCAGGCATGATTTCACAATGAGAGTTCTAGCAAAGAAAGGTGCTTAATTGCCTACTGAAGAATGAGGAGATAAAAAGACCGGAGACCCGCGTACATACATGTATACATAACAGGCGGAGTCTTGACACGCATTGGACAAACTTTGCTCATAAAAGTTGACATGACAGAGTCTTGACATTAAGATGCACATATAGAGTACCCTTAATTACATAGATTAATGCACCAGGGTCTTTTTAAAAGGCTATATATGTGCTGTTCACACACAGATGGTATTAAGTCATGTGCTAAACGAATATATTTCAAAAGGTAGTTCATTGCGACCTTAATCTCACATTTTCATGAAGACTATGAACTACTAGCCTATGAAAAAAAACCTATCCGATCTTCATATATATAGACAATAATCAATGGTTTTGTGGACAGGCGGCCGTAAACCACGAGAGGGTGACGCATCGTAATACACGAGCGCTAGTGGTTTACAGAGCCGCCTTTCTACAAAACTATCGTTTATTATTATCCATCTTTTTGAATGAATCATCCCCATTGATTTCTGTATTAAAGGATACGACAATAGGGACTATTTTTGCTCTATAGTACAATAGGACTATTTTCCCGTATACCATGGCTTTGAGGTTGTATAAACACAGATTTGAAATCGTATACCACAGTCATTGTATCTGACAGGTTTTATATAATTGGTAGTGGTTTACTGAGTCCCCATACATTTCCATTGGGGGTACGATGGCTAATGAAAGCCGCCTTGTCTCGAGAAGCATTGGGACTGTGCCTGGCAAACAACATTTTACGCGTTTTTGTAATGTTACCAAACAATTTTGCCTAGCACAAACTGTGTACATGGTGTCCAATCTCTCATAAACATGCTAGATGGACAGTATGTAGCTACAACAGGAGAACTGCCAATCTGCACTCCCACGCCCGACTGCCTGTATGGCGGTTTAACAGGTGCATCACACAGAACAATGCTGGCACTGATATGACAAACAAGGGCCATGCTGCTCTGAAGTTGGACTGGAGACGTTCATAGATGTAGCCGGTGTGGGCGGCTTTGTGAGCACGGCGCTGTGTGATCAGATTGTGGTCACTGCAGGCGCTCGTCTATAATCAACTTACCTCCTTACCTGGAGGAATGGCCGGCGCCCCGCTCCCTTACGTGAAATGACAGGGTCGCTCCTTTACCTCGTGCACCAAGGTAGACCCCCGCTCGCGTACTTCATGGGCAAATCGCCGTCTCAGAGACTTGTTCCTACCCGGTGTTGTCTCATATTGCACTGTGGGTTTTGGAATACGCCAGTCTTCCAAAACCCAATAGGTGACCACCTCAGCAGTAGCATAACAAATTATTGTGTCATGAGTTTGATCTAATTAAGATATGGGAAACGGTTTTGCTCAGAAATCCCTTTCAATTTGGTGCTTACACAATGCGCTTCAGATTACGTAGCACTGATGGTTTGACGAAGGTATTACTCAATTATTCATACAATATTTATTTAATTCAACGAACAGATTTATTTGAATCTTATATTTGCCAACACCATTAGAGAGATGGGTATTCACATTTCAGTGTCCAGGAAAGCCCTTTTTTCCTCTTTCTGTTTCTTCAAAGTCATATGGAATTAGCTGTTAAATCAGGCAATGTAAATGTTAATAGAGTCCACTGACCTACAGACGAGGGACCGTGCGGTAGTTCAGGCCGAGGCAGGGGTTATAGGTCGCCGCAGGAAATATCGGCTTCCTCACCGCATCGCCTAACAGATTTTTGCAGGAGACTTTAAGAGCAGGTTGTCTTACAGCTGGTCAGAATAAAAGGCGGGAAGCCTGGGAAGAAGGTGATGGTTTCCACAGTACGACCACACCATCCAGGGATCTCGCACAGACTCCACACACAACCAGCCAAAATGCCGTCTCAATGAGAATTTTATGGCCTTTTCTTACCGTCTGTTTCAGTAGTAATTCAAATGCTCGTAAATCAAAAAGAAGGCAACAAAAATCCCACTCAATTTGTTTTACATTTGATTACCAAACCACTTGCGGAGATGGACGTTTTGTATTGTTGCAGGTCCCATAAAATCTCCTTTCCTGCTGGTTGTATTGTTCATAGCTAAACGTGGCACTGAATGAATCTTCTTTTCTTCTATTAGAGAAAAACAACATCCAATTATACAAATAAAGCAAATCTATCAGGACTACACGAAAACTCAATCAGAGAAAAAGATAAGAACCTGTTATGAAACTGCTTATGCTCCTGAGGTGGTCTCATCCTAGTCAGCCTCTATTTAGCTGGACTGTGGTTGACCACATTTTTTGTCCTTCTCCTGACACACACTTATGATTCACACACTGTAGGAGGCCTCTAAGCAGGAAGGACTGGTGCCTAGATTATAACTGGCAGACTCATAGGCCAGCCCCGGGTCTCCTAGTTAAATTTAAGTGGGTGTAGGTGGAGGTCTAAAAACTTCCCTGGTGTCTCATTCTCGTCTGTAGTGATGAAAATAGCCACAAGACGCTCTGGTTTCAGCGCAAACGTTTCTTTAAAACCACTACCCATTCTGTAATTTTCATTTTGTGAGTGATATAAATAAACTCAGATGAGATTTTCTAATTAGAAACTCTGTAATGGAATAAATAGGTCTAGGAACTTCAGTTTATACAGTTAACTAGAATGCAATACTTCTTTGGATGTTTCAGTGATTATGAAACTAAGCTACTGAGAACCTAACAAGCAGAGTCTGTAATGACAGAAAAGTCACTCTGCGTAGTCAACACTGTTTGTCTTCTTACAGAACAGTGAGTTGTCATTGAGCTAACATGCTAATTGTGACTGAGATAGTATTGAATTAGTACTCAGGTAGTACTGAATCATTGTCGAGTCAAGAGCCATGTTATTGCTGAGGAAGTCGTTTTACCTTCTAAAGTATTTGAAGACTTCAGGCAGGACATCAGGTTAATCACTCAATGTGTTCCTTCACCTAAAAATAAATGATAATGAATCGTTGTGCAGGTAACAGGTGAATTAGGCTTAAATGAGATACTCTTTGAGGAAGTTTTGAGTTTAATCCAAAATAAATGTCCTTTGCCTAATTAAACATTTGAACACTGGAACAATTGATATTGAGAGATGGAAATGGGTAGGTAGATATCTCAAAACGTGTGATTTGGTGTTTATTATATATAAGTAAATAGAACAGCGTTAAGTGCGGCTTTATGAGGGTTTGATGAGTATAGGATGTGAGTTCCGTATATAGACAATTTTTAAGTTTGTTTAGTTGTGAATTAATGTCTGGCCTGATGCCTTTCAGATGAATAAGCTCGAGGAATATTATCTTGGTTCTCTGTCAGCTATAGAACTTTATACATGAAACGTATTTCTCTGCTTGCACAGACTATCGATATTTCTTCTGAGTATCACCTCAAAAACGCGAACATCAGAAAACCACTTGCTATTAACCCTTTAGGAAAAAGTTGTTTTCAAGATAAAATTAATTATTAAGATTTGGAGGTGTTAGAGTTTGTTTACATTCTTTAATTCGTTTTCATCTATTTATAATGGAATTTCCATTTTAAGCAAATGATATCTAAAATGCCTCACCCATCTTGCGATAGATGGTAACTGGAGGTATCACTCACCCTGAAAGGGATAGCACTCAGTCTGCACTGTGAGTTAGTGCCGGGTGATTGGTGGGGTGCTCCAGAGCTACTACCTTTCCTCTGGGCTAGTCGCTGCTCATGGCGTTTATTAGACTGTGGTCTAATATTGTGAAGGCAATTGATGACACTTACACCCTGCCTGTGATGAATGACTGCCGCCAGTGACAGCGGACCGGGCGCAAGTGCCAAGAGCTCAGGAGTGTCGTTGACGCTTGTGCTGGGGAGCCGAGAGCAAAGGCACAGCTGGACGCGTGGCGTTCGGGCTTTAATCTAATGGATTTATGAGCACTGAAAAAAAACCACGGCCATCCCACCTGTTTTAGTCGGAACCCGATTAAGGCCTTTATTTGAGATAAAAAGGTCGTCATAGACCTCCCAGTGGAGATATGAAAACGAAGCTAAGGCTTTGGAGTCTGAACAGTATGCACATGTATATTGGTGATGCTTTATTTATATTGAAATACTTTTTAGAGGTAAGGGTTTTCTTACTGTTTAGAATAAAAGAAATATTAAAGAGCTTTTAAGAAAGAAATTATAACAAGGTTACTGATGTAGCGGGTATGGTTGAAGGGTGTCTACTTACACATATCTTTCCGCTACATCAAATGATGGAATTAATTAGAAGAGGGTATGTGTATATATATGCAAGGAGAATAATGTCCGACATGAAAATGATGTGAATAGGCTAATTAGTGGTCTGAAAACGTCTATAGTTTATATTCAGAAAATAGAAGATAAGATCCTCCGTTTAAATAAAAACAACGCAGGAATATGAGATTATCATGAACACGAAGAATGAAGAAGTGCGATTTGGACTAAAAAGATTGACAGGGACATGTCAGGAGTATATATACGCCGTGCTCCGCTGGAATGTCGACTGTGCAGGATTCAACTGGGCGTGCGGTACTGACAACACACGTGCAGCATCTGCACTGCACGTGCATGTAGCATTGATCTGTCCTAGTGTGGTATAGCAGGCACTCATATTCTCACAACGGAGAGTGACGGCCATACAGCCGGTTTGTTTATCTATATAACAATGAGCAGAACTCATACATCTGGTCTGTTTATCCATCTAGCAGAGAGCAGAGCTGAAACATCCAGTCTGTTTATCCACATATACCCTATAGAAGATCTTGTATAATATATCAACGGGCAATTCTCAAATAGATCAAAATTAATGCTATTTTCAGCAGAGCTGATACACTTTGCCTTTATACTTGGGAATTCGAGCAGCTTGTATTACCGGTCGTTTTCATTCCTATAACAAAGCGGACATTGTGTACATTCCGCCGGTATACCGTTCGGTGATATTAGGTTTTCCATCTATTTACCAAAGGGCAGAGATCACGCAAACCACTCTAGTGCACTTTCCAACGAATACTAAGCTAATTATGCCTGTGTCTATTTCTATAACACAAATCACAGCAGATACATCCTCTCTATGTTTTTAGCTCCTGCTGTCCATATACCCTCTATAGTCTGTACATGCACAATACCATTTCCATGCAGCCTTGTAAGTGGAATACCCTGATAAATAACATTAGAGCAATACAATCGCCCGACTATCGTGCTTTCATAGATCATCATTTGAAGGCCGCATGAGAAGTCAATTATTGCTATATATATTTAGAGCAACTGACAATACCTCCCTTCAATCACAAAAAAACAGCACCCACTAGGGAATCTCTTCCTTGTACGGGAAATTAACATGAGCACACAGGTCTGTTGACTTGATGTCCAGGTGATTATGATAGGCGTCCCCTTCATAGACATGGTTATCGTCGGCTGTATAAAATATAAAACCAACAATCTGCCATGATGCCACTAACGATACTACTGTGAGGTGTGTGCTGACAGGAGAGATTTGTGACGGCATCAGATGAGCACCTTTTATTGGATTATGGTTTGTTTGTTTTTTAGATAAATGGTTAAAAGAAGTGTTGTGAACTATATACGGACCATCTCTCTTAGACATACTTTACATTCGAGCACAGCTCCTTCCCCACATAAGTCAATGGTCCACATGTCTGTGAACACTCAGGGCCATGATAAGGAAAATCCTCAATACATTATCAGAACCCCTTATATGATTACTATCTATCTATTCATATATCTATTTATTTATGCTATATGATACAGACAATTTCCTGGCTTAAATACTCTGTGTGCTTCGAGTATTCAAAATAAGGGCAGAGTCAGCCATGTAACATAAAACCAATGGTATATGCACACAGGTATTCTATCACACAGGTAGACTGTGTTTCAACACGTTCAACATGCAATATTCCCATGTCTCTTCATCGGCAATCGTTAACGCCCTCGGCTGCCACCAACCTCCTATTGTAAGTGTCCTCCCAGTACCGCATCAGTTCATACAGTTTTCTACGGTGACTCTACTTGTATCCTTTGCGGATATATTGTTACTTTTATATCAGAACGGAATTAGACAACTCGCTGTGCAAGCTCTCATGTCTGTCTGGCGTGTGTATCCGAGGCACCACGGTGGAGGGGAGAAGGGGGTATGATCCACCTAGTGAGACCCTGGTATTTACCCAGCATGGACAGACTCTAATCAACAAGTCAAACAAGACAACGTTCCCAGGGGAAAATACCCTCTAAATGCTCCTCAGTTGCTGGTGACTCATCAGGACCAAGGTTAACTGAATCGCTCTTCCATTGTTTGATTTAAGTAAACTATCTAAACGTCCACGGAGCTGCTTGTTAGTCTGAATAATCACTCTTAGCTCTTAAAACGCCATTAGGGCATGTCCCCCGAGACGTTATGCCATACGATGGGGACTCTGGACGTTCTAATTACCTCTCATGTAATGCGACACATTATTCGATTATTCGATGAAAGCATCATTAGATAATTGAGTTGTTTTTTTCATCAAACAGGTGCCTTTAGAAATAACGAATGTGGGGTTTTTGAAAGTGAAACTCAGTGATTCTTCACCATTTTGTCCTCTAATCGAAATAGAAAGAAGATGCGTAACTGTTGACTTAATCATGAACCTGAATTTTATATAAAAAAAAAATTTAAAAGACTCTAAACTATCCGATCCGTTCCTCAGGGCAGACCAATGAAACAGAAAGAAAAGACATGTAGATAGGGAATCCATTTGAACGGGAAAGCTTTCATCCTTAGTTGGTGTTTTCCCTTTTGGCCTTCCTGTTTCAAGGAAGTTAATTGCTCAGCTATGTTACCACCGTCAAAAGGTTTCAGGTGGTGTAACTGAACCCCCCCCCCCCCCCACACACACACACACACACACACACACTCTCTCTCTCCCCTCTCCTCACACACACATAGCGACTGCCAATCCTCTAGACATCCCCACCTCCAGCCTCAGACACACGCCCACGTCCACCCTATATTGACCCTATATTCAACCCACTCCACCCTATTGCTGATCATACCCATCAACCCACACCCTAATCAAGATTACCATGTGCCCCCAAACCACCCCTACACTCACGTCCTTCCCCAGTCTGCTCCCCACACTATTCCTTAATGGGCGGCAGCGGTAAGGTCCTTCTACTGTCTGTGGGTCGCATGACTGTTGTTCCAGTCTTGACCATGGGCAATCTTTAGCCCACTCCTTGCATGTCATCCTCATCACTTAAATTTGATATTGCTTTGAAATGTCCTTGCTGGTTGCTACACTGTAAAACACTAAATAAATCCAAAATAAACACCCCTTCCCCTCAATAAAAGTATTTACCTTTTGACCAGTATCTACACTATGATACAGAAGTCCCCTGGTAGGTGCGCATACCACCTTCATCCACTGCGGACCTCATGGCCGGGCACAGCGTATAGAAGCTGCTCGCCTCTAGTACTGAGTCGGAGAAGAGCCAGTCCCCAAGGGGCGGCTGATGATCCATGGAGCGGTCCCGAGCTCTTGATTAGCTGCCGTGTTGGTCCTAATGAATCAGGCCGGAGCGACCCCGCTCAGCCCGGCGCGAGGAGCTCATCACCTACAGGAGCAGCTACACCAGCTCGCCCCCGACCTGTATGCTGCTGGCGCCGTGACCTAAAGGCCAGCAGCCAACCGCCGATTAAACAGACAAGATTAAATGTTTCCAGATTGAGGTGACTCGATGGGTATGTCGTGTGGGTGTGAGTGGAAGCAGGGGGAGCAGGGAGTAGATCACGTGAACAGGTCAGGTACTGCGTCGATGTACCTCCGGGAAATGATGGTGGGACTCTCGGTGTAAACAGAAAATGTATTACCCACCTGTTACGAGGTCTCCAGTGAAAATTTATGGGACTATAGTAAACCACCATCCCTTGTTTCCAAGCTGTCAGAACTCATAACCATTGATTATAAATTTGAAATCTTTTGATTACGGGCCTCAAAGTCATTGATTATAAAATATACTCAAAAAAAAAAAATTGTGGTAATTTTGAAGATGGATGATAAATACAACAAATGGTGCCTTTGTGAACAGGTAACTGTGTAAACCAGTCGAGATTGATGTCGTAATACACTCGAAAATCCTCATGGTTTAGGTCCGCCTGTCCACAAAACCATCGATCATTGTCAATTTACACTATCTGAGCATTCTTCATGTGTTTAGTTCCATCGATGATAAAGCTCCAGTTCATGTCTCATGATCACTGTCAGTATTGTCGTTATCTGGTAACATCTGGAAGAGCAGGAGTGACATCATCTCGTGATGTCACACCTTCCAGTGCACCATAGTTACGGTAGTTGGGGCAGTTTAATTACCGCCATTCAGGTCGCGTCACTTTAGAGAGTAGACCTAGCCAGATCTTTTTCTTTTTTGTTTGTTTTTAGATCATACTTTTTTGTGTAGGGTAAATTTCATATCGACCGAAATAAAGATATGGTTCTGTATGTTATCCCTTGTGGTGTATGTCTTTCTCTAAGGTAGATCATTATAACAGTTCAGGTGGAGACTTTCAGTATATTTCATGTAAGATCATCCCATATCCCTGTGTAGAACCCTGTCCGTATACCGCATAGGGTTCTATCCATATACACCACTCTTTGGGATGATTCAGATAGAGAGTGTTAGGACATATTGAACGATAGTCAGCATTCCTTTGGTTGGTATATAATCCTGTCTATGTGTTTAAAGGATAGACCATCCCCTGTCCTAATGTAGCTAGACTTCTGTTTGTGCAAACAGCTCCCCGTGACGGTTCAGATGGAGAGGGTTGAGACATTTTAATGTCAGGCGGTCCCTCTTGGTGCGTGGGCGGCTGCTGCTGCCACTGGGTAATAGCATACCTCTGATGAATGGACGCCAGATGTGCTTATCAGCAGTTTTCTTCCCGTGGTTTGATAATCATTCTTGTCTTTGTTGGAGGGCCAAGAATGGGCTGCATGGTTCCGGAATCGGCGTGGTGTTGTTTTGACTAGATGGTCTCACGTGTGAAACACAATTAGCTTTTCTGAAACCACTGCCTTCCTTCCTCTGCTTGTTACTGTAACAGCCCATAGAAGAGTGTTACAATGAGATATTACAGGCCTGTCCAAGAAAAAAGTACACAACAGAAAGAATTAGCCTGGCTTCTAGCAGGAACGTTGTAAACTGCCACTCTTTTAAGGCGAAACAATTTTACCCACAAGTATAAGCAATTATTTGTTGCATGTCGATCATTTGAATGAGAAGTGGCGTTAAAATAGCGGTTGTCCTTTCGACTTTGCTGTATTAGTTCTTGCATCCAGCTGTTATAAAGTGTACAATATAATATCGTTGACATTAAGTTTTAGATTTTCGGAAAAAATATTGGCTACGGTAATCATTGATTTTGTCTTTGAAACTTAAGTTTAATATGTTTGAATTGAAAGAGTTGGGTGAAGAGCATTGGAGTCTTTTAATTTCAGTTAAACGTCAATCCTTCCTGATATCATGTGATAGCAATATCTTAACATCATTTTCTATATAAATCAAAGAAAGAAAAAAATCTCTAGTCTCGGATGAACAGCAGGAAAAGGGCTACTCAAGGATAAGCCCGTTACATTTTGTCATCTTGCTAGAATGTGGCTTTAAAAATGCGTCCTAAATAAAGCATATCATATAACAGCCTCTGTGGAGGTCGGCATACAGGAATCCCGTGACACGAGGTGAAGTAAGTTAGATAGCTTTATCGGAAAGGGTCCCTCAACAAACAAGCCTTGCCACGTTCGAGGAATGCCAAATAAGCCAGAATTGGCGACGACGCTTGGTGAGAGGTAGGACAGAAGCCACTGCCGAAGCCACGACTGGTTACCCTTAATTGTGGCTTCAGTAACATCATTAGGGCGGCGACAGGTGGTAGCAGCAGTGCGGGCGCTCTGATTGGTTCACTCAGACCACGTGGGTCGTCAGCGTTGCCCGGTCACGTGCCGCACGTGTTTGAGATGCGGAAATTAGGGAGAGTTCTAAGTACGTCACCGAAGGGGGGAAAACGTCGCGGAAAGAGCATTTAATATCCTTTTGCACAGCAACAAGGCAGATTTTGTGTCTGCTGGGAGGTACAATGAGGATGGTGGTAGTATTAGGACATTTCTTTCTTATTCAGCGGAAGATCTCCGAAGAAATCAGATTTGACATCCTCATCTGCATATAAACAGTGCATGTTTAACTTTAAATTCTGGTCCCGCTTTGATATGACAGATATGTATTGTGAGTGTTTACACTGTCACTCTTGTGGGACACACTGCAACAGGTACAGTCCCCACGGGATGACGCTTACAGACAGATAACTAATGATTAAACCAGTTTTCATATTCGTAAGTTATAGATTATTTATTTCGGAAAATCTAAAAATGTATCTGGATCTTCTCCATCTATCAGTCTTAATCCTGAACCATGTTTTCCTGTGTTAAATGAGGAGTTCCTCGATTATGGTACATTTCGATAAGAAAGGGGGAATTACAGAATAAACGTGATACGATTCGGGAGGACTAGAAAACAGAGATTTCTCCTCAATTATTTTCAGAACTTGAGGGATGTGTCACAAAGAAATATGCCTATATTGCTGTATTCATCTTTCTGTATTCGTTACCATACTGCCAGGGCCACCATACCAGGATAGTGATAGCATATTCTGTGAACTGTTTGAAGTTATAGAACTGAAAAGATTAGCAAAAGGATTTTTCATTACAATTGACGCTTTTATACAGTGATTACCATCATTGCACATCCATCCCGAAAGATTTTAACTTTTTATACATCTAATTCAAGGGAAAACAATAAGCCACTCATAATCTGCAACGGTTACTTTTTAATGGCACGCGTATCTTTTACCTTTCCTTGCAGATCGCGGCGTCATACGGCGGCAAGGTGTGCATCTTCGAGCCAACGCCGCTACTCCATCATGACAGCACACACGTAAGTAGAACTCGGTGACGCATTTTCTCTGCTAAAAGGTGACTCATGATATGAACCGGACTCGGTCACCCATTTATGTTAGTCCTTTTTATCCAACCTCAGCGAAAACTTAAAGGTGCCTTAGTTATCTAGTTGTCTGGTCCTAAGAAATAAAGGTTGTAGGGATTGGCTCACGTGATTTTTTTAAAAGAAAGGTCATAGGAACTAGTTGTCAGTGTGTCATGGGTTTATTACTTTCATCTGTATTCGATAAACTTCGATAAAGACTAGGCTTAGTATTTTACTCTCAGCAGTTTGACCAAATGTGAATTACGTTAATGATTAGCCTCTTAGATATTTACCATATCTGTTTCCTGTTTAGACATTTATTTCCTAAAGGTCAACTTGACAAGCGAAAAGCTGATGCAAATACAGAATCTGCTAGATACCAGTCACTTCGATAATGCTATAGTGGGAGGTTTTACTTATGCCATGTGTATTATTGTAAATCATTCAATAACATTGCACATCTGAAGATATAGGCTGCGCTAATAAACACAAAACAGGGATGCAAGCATTCAGCTAACTTATGAAAATCCGAAATTTCAAAATTGTCATCGATATCGATCGATATTCCGCAGTATCTTTAAGTCTGCCGCAGCCAGCCATGTCCACACCAGAATCCGACCAAACTGTATGGGGGCCGTACCCCGGCGACACCTGGCAGCACCTCGGCCGCCGAGAGGCTGCTGAAAGTTGCCGACTTTTTTATTCTCAGAAAGCGAGTGAGTTTCCATAACTGATCTAACATACACACATCCCATCCTTGGGTATGTTATACTACTCTCCAGTAAAACTATCCATTCCACTCTAGATCTTATTTCCGAATTCTTTCTTCTATTAAACCATGACTTGCATCCCTACAAAAAAAACCAAACAGAAATCCCTCTACAAAAGCATAGGTCGTAGTGGCTATTCAGCTAGTGCTTATTGCATAGATGTACGCGATACCATGGTGACGAATTCGTCGGCGGTAGGTGGCATAGGCTTACAGCCTGTTACACCAGCAGGTTGTACATTGAACACGGCGATGCTCGTCCTCGGTGATGGGTGGTGTGTGTATGAGGGCCCGGAGGACCCCGTGTCGCAGCCCGCGCGCCTGCCGTCCCGGGCCCGGGCGGATGCCGGCCGTGTTGACCCTGCAAACACACGGAGGAGGCTCCGTCTACAGAGACACTCATCAGTCACCTCTTCTCTCGGCTAATCTGCAGAGACTCCTTGTGACCTTTTAACGCTACAAGCTGCAGTCCGTTGACGACAAAAGGCCTTTACATAGAGCCCGCTTAGCGCCGACAGGAGTCCTGTGCTTTGAGGTGCACCAGTGACGGCGATGTAAAGAACTGCGGGTTGAGTTTGCTGAGTAGGCCTTATTCAGCCGAAAAGACCTATAGCATCACCGATTAGATCTGTAGAGTGGTCGTTTTCACAAGGGTTTAAAGGTCACTAAGACACTGGCTATAAAAGAAATCTTGCAGTAGAAGCACAGTGCTATGCTATTTTTACCAAAGCTAGAGTATTTACCATTATATATAAACTGAATCGAAAGGGATACGTAGGCGAGACTAAATATTTGAAAACAGCTACCCAATATCTTTGTAGGCCAATGGTTTATTGAAGTCCGAGCTATTCTATATGGAGAATTAGAATAAGCGACTCAATAGGCTTCCGAGAAGTCGACGCTATATCTCCGTAGAGGAGAGAAGTGTACCCTTTCATTAGCTGTGATTTAGATGGTGGGATTCAGGATAAGTAAAATTAGAAACATTCTTGAATACCCTACACTCCGTCTATCTCTCATGTAAAATTATCGGCAGGCATTCCGTTAGATGAAGTACCTTAAACTTCCTTTTATCCATTTACATTTCGCTTGTATTTCCCCAGATGCTGATTGTTATTTGTCTTCATTCATAAAAAAAGCATGCACATCAAAATCAGCTGTACATTGCAAATCACTACGATCATGGCAACTGTCTTATTCCCTTTCATGTCTTATTAAATCAATATATGAAGTGTTTTAGCAAATCCTTTTGAAGGGAAATTTGTCATTAGTCTCACGCTCGCTGTAGAGAAACTTTACTTAGCCTAACACGATGTAATCCCTTTATTCATAATCATATACAATGTACAATTCATTTTGAATCCAGTATATACAATAATATCCCTACCCCGTTTCGCTCACCATCTATATAGGGTGGCCGTACGCAACACCGGGTGGGGCTCCGGATACAGGTATGCTGCTGCCACCTGGTGTTAAACGTCATCATAATATATGTCATGTGAACGCTAAACCCCCACTACCACTACTACTATACTATACTATATACTATTATACTATACTACTACCACCACTACTGTCACTACAACTCTATGACTCTACCTACATATGCTTCCGTCTCGGACCTCCTACCAGTGCTGTTCCGTCATTCTTGGATGGTTATAAATTGACTGATTTCTCGGATTGATTAACAGTTTTGTGCTCCTCCTGACTTGAGCCACTTCTGCAGCAGCTCTCACTCCAAAACTCAACTCTTCCTAGCCTGCTCCCTGTGGCGCCGTGAATTTCTCTGACTCCAAATGGAATTTTCATTTCGATAAATCATGTAGTAGCACAAATAGTCGCCCATATTGAAATTATGTTTTGTTTGAAGTTTTTATTATTATTATTGCAAAGTGATCAGGTTATGAGTTACATGGTTTACTGTGCACCCCCTAGGTACTGCCCGTCTCTCAGACCTCCTCCCTGGACTATACATCCTTCTTCAGTGTCATTGCGGTAGACTGAAACATGTCGTAGATATTTTGAATATGTAGTAACCCTCACCCCAACCCTCCCCCAGATGAACTTCTGCAGTTTTTTTAATTGGGTGTACTTTTTAAACTATAAATAACAGAGAATTCCAGGATGGCCCATTACGTTTTTTTGTAAATATTGCCTGAATGTTAAAGTATCTTGAGCTTCTTTTATGACTCAAGTTTTCAGCATATGTGTTTAACAGTTATTACCAGATCTAAAGGAATGAATATGAAATTGCTGGGTATAGCTGTGTTCCATTCTTCACGCTTCGTTGTCACACATCTATTGTCCTAAATCCTAAATAAGTCTTTGCAGCTAACTCTCTGTTATACTGATATAAAACAAGCAAGTATATTCCCATATGCAACCATCGCCAAATGTAATCATTGAATGGACCAGACATAAAGTGGACCACTTCAATGATATGAATGTGCATTATTTTAAGATGTTCCCTTGTTACGATAATTTCTAACAACTCATCCTTATGCCAAACCAAACATAAAACGAAATTAGATTGAGAAAGTTATCTTTGGTATTGATTTAACCAGTTCGCATGTCGCCATCTGTTGCTACTGATCCTGCAGTGTTATCTCTTTACTAACACTCTCAATCTCACGTTGGCTGCTGTTCGATTTGATGCAGACAAATCCTCTTAAAATTAGATGTGTACTCGTATCTCATTCCTTTATCTTTTCATTGAACTACTAACGTTTTGTAGGCCATGAAGTAAAAATATATCTTATTCAACAGAACCTTATGGGGTTTCTTCTTCTTTGTCATCTTCTTCTTCTTTTTTTTTTATTTATACAAATTTTTCATACAAGAATATTCACATTCATGACCAAAACTGACGAAGGAAATCAGTTGTCAAAGATGTATCAAGGCCCTCTTGGTAATTCATGTCTCTCTTCTGTCAATACAATGCTTTTTAATGCTAGTACTGTCTTATAAACATCAGCCCTATTGCACATATTGGTTTTTTCTCCTGATATGGTTTGACAGTGGTTTATTGGTTACACTTGCAGAAGCTGGATTACCAGTGGTACCATACAGGTACATTAGTAACAGAAGGACATGTCGAGGCCCTCTCGTGGAACCAAGATGGTAAGTGTTTCCTGTCTACTCAATTTAACCTCCTCTGGGTTATACATAGATGAGGGGCTTCGTAGGTCACACTGCTTGTTGTTAAAGGGCCTAGATTACGTGGTAAGAAATCGGCAAGTGTGACCATGCTGGAGTGGTTACAGAGTGATAATGTACGGCGGTGGGAATGCTGTCGCGTAAGGTGAAGTGAAATGGTGTGGAGTAGAGTGACAAGCTGTTACGTTGACATGTTGTAAGAAGATATGTGGTGAAGGATATGACATTCAATGTGGTCCCTGGATCCTGTTGTCTCCCCTCTGTATCCCATCAGAGAAAGGTTATTGAAACAAAGCACACCAGAATTTCACTCGTTCTACCTACCCCTATCACCCTTCCAACTGAAAGGATGTCCCATCAATTATGATATATTTGTATATTTACTCTATACACTTTTTTACTGGATGATATTTATCCAAATTTCATTTAATTTTTGATGCAGTCAGTCAGCTTGTTGTCCCTAATATATTCCTTATTCATATACTTATCTTAATTGCGTTGAAACAAGTACTTCATCTATTGATAGAAATACTCCTTGATCATGAGATTTAGCATCAAGCTTGTATCAACCAGAGACCTATTACGTTATCGAGAGAGACTGAAGCGCATTATCAAATCAACACAAATAAGGCAGATGTAAAGAGAAGGGGCATGCTATCAACACAGGACCCGGATAATAGTCGAGTGCTGCCATCAAAGGGAATTCTCTGACAGCTTCTTCCAGCGAATTAGCTCAGAATTTGATAAGATAAAGGTGATGCGAAAGGGGACTAGGCAGATAATGAGGGTTTTTGTTCCATGAAAGAGGTATGGCATCACAGGGCGATAATAGGGAGTGTTAACGGACCATTCAAGGGAGATCAGTGGCGCTACCTGTCGCAATCAAGAAGGATCTGACGAGTGGCAGCAGTCACTGACAGACCTAAATAGCTGCACTAGAAGGCTTGTGGATGAGGCTCGCAGTGGAGAGGAAAAGGCATGAAAAAATGTACTCTATAAAACTCCAATAGATTGTGGGGTGTATAGATGATAGTCAAAGGCTCTATATATTACTTGGTGAAATATCTTTATATAAGTTCTAGTTCAGTTCATCTCTCATTGAGGACAGAGATAAGGAGAGATGGCTTTTTTTAAGTTATTAAAAACCAGAATAGGAACATACAAAACGAGAGGTAGGCAGGGGAAATATACACAGTCATAGGAGTTTACAATGCAGAGGAATGGTCAGAGAAAGACCGGAAATTGATAACACCCAATGAGCAATAACCACACTATCGTGTATTTGATTTTCTTGATAATGTATTGGATGTTCCCTCCCCCCTTGAATTGTGTTTATTGTACAGCTGTTCTACCACTAAGCACATAGTTGGATGTCGGTTGAATATTTGTGATAACCGAGTGTATATAGTCAAGAAGGTCTTAGATATCTTCTTTGGCTAAGCTGAGACTATCCTTTCAGTTTCAGGACCATTAGCGACATATCGCACAGAACCAGGTCTGCATTTTATCTGATGTATCTATTGTTGGGGAATGCACTTTCGTATTTTCAACTTTTTTTATTTCATTTTGGGAGAAGGAATATATGAGAGCCAAGTATATAATGGGATGTTCTCATGGGTAAATATATTTTTTATTAAACAACCTGTTTTCATAACTCTATCAAATAAGTATTTTCGAATATGTAATAGATGCTTCGCATTAAGATTGGCAATGGTGGTGGATTTCATTAATAGTTTTCAAGATACGTTAATGGTGAACTTAGGAATATAGCTGCTTTCAGATTTGCTTTGTGAAAAGGGTTATTGGGTACGGGATAATAGACATCTAGAAGTCAACCTATGAGCATTCAAGGAAAAATAATGCTTTTGAAGGCGACATCTAACTAACCTGTCTATATTGCACATTACAGACTAATATATGCTTAAGAGATTAAGTGAATAAATAAGGGAATAGCCAATACAAGTATATACATATTGAAGGTGCATTCTTAGTGCTTGGTTTAAGTGAATAATATTACGGATATCGTTTCCCATACATGTTGTTAATGAATATCTTATGGCATGCTTAGATCAACCTAATAACTTTACTTTATTATATAATATATCTGCCATTCCATCCCACAGTTAATTAAGGTTACAATTAAGGTTACTTAATAAAGCACAGTAAGCTAAACCCAAAGTAATGAGTATAAAAAAACCTACACCTCGTTATGTCCCTTCCTGCCACTAGGATCGCGGCTCATCACAGGCGGTGACGTCATCCAGATGTGGGCGTGTCCAGAGCCCCCTGGCGGCGACTCGGGCGTCGAGTTCTTCATTGATGACCACCAGGAGGAGCTGCTGGAGTGGCAGTGCATCTGGCAGTGTCGACCTGCCACGCCCGTCGCCCAGCTCAAGTTCTCCCCTGACGGCTTGCTCTTCGCCTCAGTCGGAAAGGTCAGCCACCGGATTCTCGTCTGCTTTTACTTGCTTAAATTCTAATACTTATGCGGTTTTAGCGATTTTTTTGTGTATATTTTGAGACATTAATTAAAGCGTGAATAGTGAGGGATGCGGTTTTTTTTAAATTGGAGATAATAGCATACAATGTATATCATTTCGTATATGTTTCGTGCTTAGTTTAGAGTATATTTGTAACGATATTTTCCTCAATTGGTCATTTTCAGGCTGACCGGCTGGTGAAGATCTGGTATGAGAACAAGAAAGTGTCACTGCCGCTCTTACGGATGGACAGTATCAGCCCCAAAAAGGAGGAACTCAACTACTCCTTCATGTACATCGCCCATCCGCGTGCCGTCACCGGCTTCTCCTGGCGCAAGACCAGCAAGTACATGCCCAGGTGAGTCTATAGGCCACGCCCACGGCAGGCCACGCCTACTGCGTCTCTTATGTCTGCCACGCCCACCAGGTGTTATGTCTATCACGCCCCACAGGCCCGCCAAGCCCACCAGGGGCCACGCCTACTACGTTTAGTATATCCGTCCAGCCACCAGGTTCATTGCCTATCACGTCCATCGATCCCGCCACGCCAATCAAGCCCTACTTGCCAGCCATATCCACCTTAAGCTACGCCCAAATGCCTACCACGCACCTTAGTGCAAGTCACACCTGCCACATTGTCCATGCCCTCCACACCTGCAGCTTGTCATTTGAACCCATTCAAGTACCTCATGTCCAGTACTAGCAAAGTTCAAAATTATAAAAGCCAAATTCAGGTTATTGTAGCAATGCTGCTTGCTACCACATTAAAAAGAAAATCATATATCATCCCTTCCATTCTATATAGATAAGCTTGTTTCATAGACTTCCTCTTCTTATTATCCTATTTAGGAGGCGTGTCACAACAACCGCTCCCCTTTTATTTCTCATATGCATAAAAATACCTGAGGTAATTATGTGTTTCCTGAACTGTCTTATCAGTGAAGCACTTGAAGGCATCATTTAGATTTATTGGTGAGTTACTCCTGGCATCTCCTGGGCATAAAAAGGTTAAGGAGGGACTTACAGGAAGGCACTTATATTGTGGGAGAAGAGCGAAGTGATTGAAGACTTGCTAAGTAGGTGGGTAGGCAGTATGGCCGTGGTGTATTGGTGGGAATGGTGGTGATAAATGGTAAATAAATGAGGCATGAATCTGCATTGTGTCCCAGTCTGAGGCTATTGTGTGGGTTCTGTATTTCGATATATGGAGTAAGTAGGCTGGCTCCGTTTTCTCAAGGACTCTTCTGTCAGTAATACTGGATTTAGCTAGGGAAAAGTGTCTTATTTCACTTTTCAGACAGTACGCTCTTAACAAAAAAGGAATTTCCAATCATTTCCAATAATAAGCTCTCTCTGTAAGATGTCATAACGTGTTGGTGGTGTTTTGCAATATATCATTCTTATATCTTAGAACCCTGATGCTGGAATTTCAGCGCAATTTCTGCTTTTCATGATCCATCCACATTGTGGAGGAGGTATTTGCTGTGAGTGAGAGATAATCTGTCCTACTTTAAAGCGTGAGTTGAGGATTGGTGCAGATTGTGTTTGACAGATCGCTCCCTCAGAGCCCTCTACCGCCTGCCAAGTAGACCATATAGCTCCAGGCATGTTATTGAGCGCAAAATAGGTCTGAAGGTGATCGAGTGGTGAAGGAGGCTGGAATAGCTGCTAGAGGAATTCTCTTACTCTAAGCGACCCCCACCCTACCCACCCCACCCCGGTAGCACCCCTCACATTCCTTCCTTAGAACCATGTATTTGTAAATCTATTCAGAGGGTATGTGCTCCGAATCAGGTGTCTAATGCTGTAGCTGAAGGACTCAGTTCCACAAGACTCGTTTTATAGTTTAGTTCTGAGAAAGACCGAACATTAAGATAACAAATCGTAATTCGTATCACGTAGCTTTTACCTCTACTTCTACTTCTACTTTGGGTTTTTTTTTATGGGGACTGAGGATTTTTGACACAGATAAAAAACAATTTTTTATAAAATAGTACATTTGTATAAGTTTAAAATATGTTTGGAAAAATTGTGTATTCATATCTATAGCTTTGCTTGTGGATATAAAAATATTCATTGGTTCTTAAATTCGTCGAATTTACCTTAAAGTGTTGTGAGATAAATAAGTCTAGAACAAAAAGATGTCAAGTATACATGTAAAGGCGACGAGCGTCATACCCATCACATGAAAATGTGAACACTACGCACCAAATCATTCCACCATTACCTACCACTGCCGTCGAAATTATTTGAGAAACCAATTTAACCATAGAATAAAAGCCTTCATTTGATCAGAGCAAAAGGTTAAATTACGGTGGGCAGTAAACTGATAAACTTGCTGTTGTCCCCCAAGGCTCTGTTCTAGGACCCACTGTCTATATATTATGCATGTATATCAATAATGTCCTATGGCCTATTCCTGATGCGTCTGGTTCACTTTGTAATGAATATCAAAGGTCAATCCTTCTCATACCCTGACTATGTGCTGGGGGAACTAAAAGAACTCTCACCTCGGTAAATGTGGTGTAAAAAAACTTTGAGACAGTCTGGTAAGGACCTATAATGGTTGGCTGGACGTTAAATCAAATTAACAAACCAAAAAAACTCTGTTATAATGATGCCGTGATTAAATCTTTATATTGATTGATAATGTGTATGAACTAAAGTACTTTATGCTCGCAATAAAATCTTAGCGCTGCAAAATAAATATGAAATTGGATCAGTATTAGCCTATAAATAGTCAATGACTAAACCGTAATCCTTAATGAAAACGTATTTACTGCTTGCTACTATCTACCTCATTAGTAGAGTAGGACCTTTATAATATACTTAAAGGAAAAGTAGATGGGAATGAATAATCTCGTTAATGTATGGGAAATTTCTAATAGCTTAATCATCTTCATCTGTGTACTCAACTTGAACCGAGAACTTCCTGTGGCAGGAGTTACAAAATCATAGAAATAAGAATGTGTTAAGACAGTATAGTCAGGGTAAAAGATAATGGGTCGTATTGCAACGGTATTGTATCGGGATCTGTGTGATACTACCCACATATCACCGCACGGTGCATACCTTGTCGTATATACCACCAGAGCCATACGCCGCTGTAGGGATACTAATGAGTGCGGGTAATTAAGGCGCGGGTAAAGAGGGAGTTAAGGTGTACGTTGTAGTTATTACCTCTCATGTCAAAGGACGCGTGCTGGTTGTAATGGGGAGTACATCATAAAGAACGTACCTCAAGCGCACATCATCTATATGGAAACGACGTGCTTAATTATTCACTGTGAGCGCGTGCCTCATACACTACCACCTCAGGAGGGTTCTGTTCCCCAATTCACCACAACTCGTGAATACTGACTGAAAAGTAACATACAATACAAATATTATCCTTATCATTTTGTCATTTTCTATCCTATTCTAAAACGTAGGCCAGCTGTGATATTTTCTGCTAGCTTTAAGTTTTGATAAAGTTTTAACAGCCAAGAAGTGGAGTCATTTATTTCATTAGCAGGTTGGGGTATTCTACAATTATTACATCATATATTTTTGGAAGTACTTCTATGGTACCACCCTTTCCAGAGTTATTCTTCATCATAGATTTTGTAGAAAAACTCAGCTACAATGTTCCAATGGGCCAGAAAATAAATACATATGTGTCCTTCTTTTGCAGCTTTACTTCTTTGTATTGAGGCCTGTCTGATATCCCTGAATTCTGAGAAGAAAAACTGATGCAATCAGCTGACCTTTTCCTACATTCAGAGTGGACGATAGATGTCTGGGTTAGCAGTAGGACATTGTGCACAGTGTGCTGGCGGGTGGGTGGTGGTGGTTGGGTGGGGGGGGGGGGGGGGGTGGGCGGTCTCTGTACTGTCCAGCGTCTGTCAGGCCAGTCACGTGACTTCATCAAGTAGCCACTGATCAATGCAACGACCACTGGCACTGTATTCAGAATACAGTGTACAGAAAGAGAGTTCCCCCGCCCACTTTCTACTGCAGACTAAACAATACGAGAGAGCTGTATGCGCATTCTAAGTCAGTTAAACACCCAGACTTCGACACAGGTAGCAGCGGGCACTGATTGCATGCTCCAGGGTTGACGCTCGCGTGTGACTCGGCATACTGCATTCAAATGTCAGACAGACAGCCTCCCCACATGCACGTCTACTGGGATAACCTAGGTGACAGCTTCGCCTTGTTTTCTATAAGGTAGAGACTAATCTTGGAGCCCATAGCACTGGGCGGACAGGTGAGGGGTGGACAGCTTGGAGGGCGGGGTCAGGATGGTAGGGATAGGGATAGGGATAGGGGGCTTTGCTCTAGTTCTTGGAGGTTTGTTTGGTGTCAGAGTACAAACTGCCATCTTGCCTGTTACAGACTAGTAAGAGGCTCATATACTGATGCGTGCGATAAACAGTCTAGAGTCTTTCATGTAAATATGATATGAGTATGGCGTGCATGGATCTATACAGATATATATCTTAGCATGTCTGGAGATTATCATAGACATGCACAACCGCTGATCAACTGAAAAATAAAAGGGGATTGGTGTATATATGCTATCATTACTATTATTTCCCTATATTTGTTGTTGCCAGAAGCATTACCAATGTTTAGTATATCAATTGGGAAAAAGATAATAGAGGCTGTCAAAATACGCGTCAGTGTCTGGGGTTTCAGGAAAAAGGAAAAGATCATCATCAGGATCAATATATCATATTTTAATATCGTCATGTAACATCCGTACATGAATAAAACCTCAAATTGATTGGTCTACCTCGAGCGTGAAAAGAAATTCTACTGATTTCTGTTCTAGATCATTCAAATCAAGACAGCAGTATACGTATAACTGGCACTGCCTTGAAAAAACACATAGCTTTCTCTACACCAGGCCTAATGCATTTATATGACCGTTGTCGCATTTTGATCTAATGTGTTATATAGCCATAATGTGTGTATCACATTAAATAATATGTACATTCAAATTTAGTAGTGTAGTTTTCCATGATAATACACATACAAAAAAGTGATTACTAAAACGTGTGCGTTTTTCTCTGTTCAGGGGGTCGGTAGCGAACATGCTGATCACGTCTTGCCGAGACAACATCTGCCGCCTGTGGGTGGAGACCATCCTGCCTGAGGACGGGCTGGTGGACCTGGCGCAGCTCGACCCTAACGCCACCACGTTACCCATGTTCCACACGCAGCGCCACCGAAACCGCTTCATGCAGCGCCTGCACCACATCAGGTGAGAGAAATGTCACTGACATACCTCCGGCCTCACACAACGTTGTGGTTTACCTTGACCGGGTCGTATTTTTTCTGAATAGGACTGTAAATTACCATGTATTTACATATGTATTTACATGTTTTCTGTCAGCCGTTGCGGTGACCTTTTGCCAATATGATATTGTAATTTTGGCTATCCTGTTTCTTTATTTACTGTTCACAATCCTTGATTTATGGAAATATAGAAACACAGGATATGATAATTATAGAACTATAGTTGAGATATGTTCTGAAAATATCTTATTCATCATTGATTTTCTTTTTGTATAAACCTCTTTATCACGTAACGGACATCCTAGACTTGTTACGGTTGCCTACATCAAGAAATATCCTTGTACTGTTTTTTTGTTGTGCTATAACTTTTTTTGAAAAGGAGAGAATTTGAGAATTCTAAAAAGACTTTCTGCACTCATTGTACATTGTAGGAATACTCTAAACAAACGGAAGCGGCACGCGAGCGGCGGCGGCGGCGGCGTGGCGGGCGTGCCCGTCGTGCCCAACCTGCCCAGCGCACAGAGCGTGCACGATTTTCACAAGTTCGGTATCCACCCAAACAGCGTAGCTCCCGGGTTCCACTTCCATCTGGCCGCCAGTATCAACCCGGAAACAGGTGAGTACCTCAGCGAATATCAGTATTACTGTTTATCCTACCCCTAATATAAAATCCCATAGGCTTAACATTGATTTTCCGTATGCCACGCTGACTGGCACACAGAGTTTTATATGCCACTAGTGGCATACAGAATTGTTATCACGTAATTTTCCAAAATTATGGAGACAGTGTATGATAAAATCAAAACCTGATTCGTTTTAATCGTGGTCACTGCATGCTACTCCTGGAGTTTTTGGCTCCGGACTTCAATCGGCTTCGCCTCGTGAGATCTCTATGCCAAACTCCAGTCGTGGCATACGGTGGTCAAGATTAAAACTCATCCAGTTTTACGATAGTAAATAACGAGATAAGTGTATCGTGAAGAAATGTGTGCTGTGATCAGAGATTTCGTCTCTTGTAAAGGACTTGATTAGCATTTTACAGTTCTTTAATTTGTTTCTAGTATATGACCACGGTATTTTCAATGAGTACAAGTTTTGTATAATCTCATAATAGGAAGGTCCTTATGTAGTAACACCGATAGCAGAGCAATGATCCAAACACAAGTTTCTCGCACTGAATAGGAATTATGAACAGTGAACGACCTAATGCTATCAAGTGGCGATTGCATTAATCGAATTGCTAGCGAAAAATCTATGCGAAGAAACCAGTTTTAATTCCCTAAAATCAAATATTGCGTCGGTTTGACCATCTAGAGAAAGTCATTTAAGAAAAATGTGAAGGTGAGGAGACACCAAGCTTACGTCAGGATCGATCAATATCCTCAAATGATCAACGATAATGTCCCAGAGAATATTCAGTGGGAATGGCTGGTTAATCAATTGTATATATTTGGTATATGGATACATAGATAGAATGCCTGATCGGAATCAATTCAGCGAGGTTTACATTCGAAAATATTAACCGAGTTTATGGAACGGGGTTGGTATTTCGACGCAAAACAAGAAGGAATGGATTCTGTTCGGCCATTCTCATTATGTCTCTTTATCATAATATACCTGGAAATCATGAAAAAAAAAGTTATTTTATTACAACAAGTTACGTGGGGCAAAGTGTAGTATCCTACTTAAAATCCGCACAGCTGGCCAGCAAATCTGAGACAATCGCGCACAGGTATATAATACCTATATAGAACTGCATCGAGAATCGTATTACGATGCGAGTGCGATTCTGGATTTATCTCACCCCCTTTTATAAAAATAGCATCACAATATCAAAATGGTTAGAATACATTTAGCAAATCTATATGACGTCATCTCACACTCACGACGCCACGGCCGTGGCGTGGTATTGTCATTTTACCAGGGTGATCGTTGAGTATTTATTATAATGTTATTCCTATGGCTAAACTATGGCTTATCTCACCCCCTTTTATAAAAATAGCATCACAATATCAAAATGGTTAGAATACATTTAGCAAATCTATATGACGTCATCTCACACTCACGACGCCACGGCAGTGGCGTGGTATTGTCATTTTACCAGGGTGATCGTTGAGTATTTATTATAATGTTATTCCTATGGCTAAACTATGGCTTATCTCACCCCCTTTTATAAAAATAGCATCACAATATCAAAATGGTTAGAATACATTTAGCAAATCTATATGACGTCATCTCACACTCACGACGCCACGGCCGTGGCGTGGTATTGTCATTTTACCAGGGTGATCGTTGAGTATTTATTATAATGTTATTCCTATGGCTAAACTTGTACCAGGTGTGAGATATTGAATAAGGCTTAGCGAACTAAAACCCATCGTTTATCAATGCCCGTACAGACATTCCGCTGCTGCCGGCGATGAGCACGCGGGACGGCTCGGAGCCCGCCTTCGTCGTACACTGGCTCAACAACAAGGAGCTGCACTTCTCGATGGAGGCGGACAAACTGCTCGCCGACCTCCACAAGCGCATCGAGGGCGCGGCCGGCGGCGACGAGACAGAGACCAACGACAGCGACACGGCCAACAACGACACGGACGACGGCCCCGACCTCGTCAACTTCGATGTGCCCGAGACCAAGACGGAGAACGCCAGCGGCTCCGAGAGCGGTACGTAGACTCCACCTTAGGACTCTTGTGTCTTTATAAAATAGAATTTAAAAAAATCCGTCTTGTTTCACATTAGGGCGAATTTCAGTTGTTTCACGGTATTGCGCAATGTCCTTTATATTGTACTTGGGCCTGGCGGGGTCTTCCCCCTACAGTTGCTCTATTACACTTCACCCATGACCCTTAACAGGGAGTCGCTGATACGAAATAAGAGCAGCTCTGAGCAGTTCTAGTACTGTCAGTATTCGAGTTTTTCCATGTTGAAAAATCTCTACTTGGGTCTTCGTGTTGGACGATAGAAAATAATTTGAACACCCCTAAACATGTAAGCCAATTAAACATGACCACTTCACGTTGGATCATATAATTAGTATTTCCCTTAAGGCAGGTGGAAATCGTTAAATCATTTTCTTTTAATTATACAAAAACTTTGAATAAAAAAAGTTAAGATTATTTATTATTTATCAACGAGATAAGAATATACACTCATATGCATATCTATTATCGTATGGTCGCAGGGAGTGGTCGACGGGGCAGACACAAAGTGCTGCGGAAGTCGCACTCACATGTCAGCACGGACAGCGAAGTGTCGGTGACGTCATCAATTACGTCAACTGCGACGTCTGCATCACACGTTACAGATGCCACAGTTGTTGCAGAAACTGCAAAGGTACTTATGAAATTGTTATGTCCGCATTGTTCCCATAATTTAAGACCTGGTTCATATTGACAATATTTGATTGGATGTTATAAATTCCTAATATGAATGCTTGCAGCTTGTTTTGAATGTTTAAGCTCGACAGCGGAATATGTAGACTGTGTACACCTGGTATACGTTCTGGCCGACATTGATTTTCTCGATGTCAAAGTGGTCAATTCTGAGTCTAGTCTGATAAAAGAATACCTGTTTTGTAAAACCTACTAACTCACACAATTACCTAATTTAGACTTCTGTGCAACCCCGAGGCATTCCCTACTCGCAGTTTTTACCGGTAAGACACAAAATTGTTCACGTAAATCTGGTTTTTGCTGAAACTGCCTCATGCTTTTAGTTCACTTTTGACATAGAAAGTAAGCTAAAAAAAAATACGTTTAAAAAGCAGCCCATGACAAGAGAGATTCTCTCCTTGACCTGGACCTCCTTTTACACTACCTTCCGCAACTTTTCACATTCATCACTGACCAAAACTTGAAGTTTTCTACCTGGTAACTATCTACAACCGTAACAATCCACACGAGTCACCCAGAGCCATGATACCCTATCTCGTCGATTCATTCACATCATCGAATCGGTATGAATTAGTGCAAAATGGTTTATGTTATCGGCCTCAAGAGATCACGCGAAATCACTTACGGAAAAATTATATTTTGCCAGTGCCCAAAGCACATAGCCTCACTTGGGTTCCCCAGTTTGGATCAGTATGTGATCCACACACTCTAAAACTATGAAGAACGTCCGTGTAACATAGTGACTAGTTGCAAATTCTCTTTACTAGTGGGACATAGCGACGCAAGTCACGTTAATGAAAACATAATCAACGCTTTTTAACACAACCCAGTGAATTGTCCGAGTTATCTAACATGTCACTTACACAACGTGTGGTATCCAATACGTAGTTTTTAAAAAGAAATAGAATACTAAAATGGTTCCAGGGATACTATTTTGATTTAGCCACCACAATGACACCTCAGTCGACTGACATTTTAACAGCTGCCGCTCACGTCTCCTCGGGAGTTCGACGATTTCTCTGTCGCTGTTTTGAGTTTCATCAAGTTACATGTAGAATGTAAGATAAAAGGGAATTATGAGGAGAAAAAGGGCTGAATAAAGCGAGTTCCTTTTTTATTAGAAATAACTCTTTTAATTTACTGGATTAACAGGTAGACGGTGTACTCTCTCAACTCATTATCCATACACATCAGTACAATTACACCCACATGCTTTCTCGTTTGGAACAACAATCATTATTTTTAAAAAAACATTATCGATTAACTATCTATCAATACTGTTATCTCACTACCTTCATAAGAGTGTTGGCACTAACGACTGTGGTGTGAATGTATATCCAAATCCGTCATCTTATACATAACTACATATATTTAAGATTTGTTTTTGTTAGCATCATCATCCCTGGCGGGCGCTTTAGACCATATCTCCATTAATATATTCTAGATTTGGTCTTTTTTGCACTTGAGTTTAGATTGAAGAGAAATTATGAGTATGTGGCCTTAAGCTATTTGACTTGACCCTGAAATGTTATTTATTTTGCAGTATTGTACTTTTACTGTAATATCTGTGTATTGTGAGATGTTGACTGTGAGTTGTGTCTGTCGGCAGACGACGCCTACCGATGTGCTGGACCGTCACATAGAGCGTCTGCTCAGAGACTGGCACTCCAGTGCCGACATGCTCTTCAGTATTCACCCTCTGGACGGGAGCTTCCTCGTCTGGTAAGTCACCCACCACATTCTATCTCGTCAAAGTGTAGAATAGTGTTAGTTGTAGATGGAGACATGAATTTTGTGTCTCAGATGGTCTGTGGAAAGCAGAATTCAACCCCATATTCCAAGGATAAGGCAACATCTCCACTGGTATTTGATACGACCCTGTACCACAGGAACTGTGTGACCTCCCCAGCCATTAATAAAACGCGATGTCAACTAATGTTAGCATTTTACTACAAAATATTTGTGTATATATCCATGCATTATTGATTTCTGACTGATGCACCATTTAAGCTATTATATGAGTATTGGACCTCCGACGCCCAAACTATATATGTATTCGTTGTTGTGTTCTCTGTTATATCATCTACCTATCTTGCAGGAGGATTTTATTCTAATACAACGACGCACAACTCCTTGTTTCTGTTTACATATAGATACGTCCCATATTTCATCTTGTTATAACTGATATGCATCTCCTTATCTCAGTTTACATATGAAGACATGCCATGTTTCAGGCTGGTCGACTGGCTGGACGAGTCATCGCCCGGCGCCTTCCGCCAGGCACAGGTGTCCTTCTCGTCACGAATCCCGCACGCCTTCCCTGTGGGTGACGCCATCACCATGTCGACCAACCTGCTGCTCTATTGTAACCATTCCCGCATCGACCTCAAGGCTGCACTCAAGGTGGGCTCCCACACCCATCTTTGTCTCCTTTGCGATGAAGTTTTCCTTTACATTACAAACTAATGTACTATTTTCGCCATGATACTCAACATCGATGTAAACTCTTTGAATTAATGATATCACGTTTACTCATGGAAGAACTGTTCATTGTAACAGAATGTGGAATAAACTTTTTGATACATTTGGTAGAATAGAGTAATTTACAGTAAATATCATGATCTGTTGTAAGGACACTTTCGTAGTAATCTAGAGTATTTTTTAAGAAAATGCGTTTACGTGATATTAGTTGTGGAAATGCTTCTTCTCTGTCATTTTCAAATGAAAATTACCTTTTGAATGAGTGAATATAAGAAATATATTGATCAATATATGAGAAGAGAATACATCGTATTTATCGTTTAAATGCATATCTGATTATAGGTTTATATATCTTAATGTGGAATCGGATTGCATATTTTGTATGACCTACTGGAATTAAAACCTTTTTCATTTTATCGTGTGAAGGAATCGGAGAGTAAGTCGTTCAGTGAAGCTGCCGAGAAACAAGCGGCACCCGGCTTTACGGCCAACGCCATGGGCAAGAATTCGCCGGGCCAGAGCACCAACATGCTCACCCCGAACGTGCTCATGCTGTCGAAGCACTCGAACGGCTCGCTGAACCAGTGGCAGATCAGCTTTGCGGAGGACTCGCGCTTCTCCACAGTGCTCAGCGTGGCGCACGCGTCACGCGTCAGCGGCCACCGGTTCCGCACCAACAGCGCGGCGTGCCACCCGGCGCTGCCGCTCCTCCTCACCACCTCCCACCACAACGTGCCCGAGGTACGTGCGCCCGCCCTCAACTCTAACCCGTTACCCGGTATTTCTAGTGTAAATGTACGTTCAGGATTGTTTTAGTGATATAGGAGAGGATGATTGAATTACTTCCATATCGTACATAAAAGATTAAGAGATGTGTCGTAATGGTCTATTATAACACAAATGAATTAGAAAATAAATCTATTTGTTGTTCGTTAATTTTGGAAGACATTGTTACTGGCCTGTTGGGTAGCTACCACTAAAATGGACAAAAGAATTGTCGCTTGTAGATGATGGTTATTATGATTGATATATGAGGCTTTACCTGGTCTATAAGACCAACAATAATGAAACATTGATGTTCACTTACTGCCATAGGCAAATTATCAAGTGATATACTACTTAGTAAGGGACACCAGTCCATGCTCAGCATATCATTTTTATATACTACTACTGCAACATACGTGACTTTATGCTAATTTTGTACTTTATGACCTCACTGTGGCCTCTATTTGACGTCTGTGTTTTAACACCATGTGACCTCTGTATTTATAACCTATGTGTAACCTCTATATGAATTTGGTGTCACTCGGCAGGTTGACAATAACCTGCTGCAGGAGACATTGCGGCACCAGGCGCGGGCGGCGGACGGGCCGCGGGCCGGCCTGGAGGCCCGCAGCGCCGACCCGGGGCCCGGCGGCTTTTGCTCCGAGCTCATCCTGTGGAGAGTGGACCCCGTGGGCCCGCTGTCCAAGTCGGGCGGCATCACCGAGCTGTCCCGTATCAACTCGCCCGAGTCGTCGGCCTTCTCCAACGTCGCCTGGCTGCCCACCCTGCTACCAAGGTGAGAAACACCAACATTTGATGGCTCAGGAAAGGGCTAGAAGGTTTACTACAGTAATTGGGATAAAACCTTAAATTTTGACTTCCGTTTATTGCCTTAAAGCTGTCGTTTAAAGTGTACATTTCTTATTGTCTGTATCAGGAATTGCTAGTACAGCTACATGAAAGCAAGGTCTTCTTTTCAGATGAATACTTTTTGAAGGAAAACATTTTGATCTGGAGAAAAGAGCTATATCGATTCATATATGATATTTATCATTCCTATCTGGATTTTGCTACAATGACAGAGAGAGGTAATGATACACCTTACTAGGCTGGAAGTGTTCCGACTCTTCTATGCTTTGTGGATCTATCTACAGTGACATGCATGGCATGGCGTGGGTTGTGCCTAACCCTCCACTAATACCTCTGTACGCTTTAGGGAACGGCTTGAAATCCTGACCCGTGTAGTAAATTAAGCCTTCTGCGTGTTATAAACTGTTTTAAATATGAGTGAATGCAACGAAATATATCTAAAAGGATTCATGTTTTTAGCCATTGCAACCATACTCAATGAAATAAAGTGTTGGTTTTATCGGGGTGATTTGTTTTCGCAAATAGTAAACTATAAAATGATATCCCTCCCTAGATACAAAATATATCACAGCTTCTCGCTTTTTTATTTGCCGTTTATTTGTGCAATGTTACAATTATTTCCTCTTTTTCGATCAAGATCGTTGTACCATGTGTATCACTAGGAGTTTATCTTTGGAAAGGAGGAGGGTGGGTCGATAGTTTGGATGTCAACCACTAATTGCGAGCGGTGCCATATTATAATACATCCTTACTCTATGTGTGTGGTCTGTACCCGCAGCTCGACTCTGGGGTCGTTCAGTAACTCGCCGAGCGCGTTGTTCGTGGCGTCGGACGGGGAGAGTCTGCGCGTCTACCAAGCCGTGATCGACGCGCGCACCCTGCTCACCGAGTTTAACACCAGGAAGAAGTCGGACGTAAGTGTACTGTAGGCATCTCGCAAACCAGAGGGTAGGAGCAAGTGAGCCGCTTCTGGGAAGTAATAGGACGTATTCTGATAGCCCCCCCCCCCCCCCCCCCCATTGTTAGGAATTCACTTTGGGGGCATGTACAGCCTTCTCCATGTAGTCCTTATCAATAAAGCATTGAATTAGTGTTACTCAAAATGTAAAGAAGTATTATTGATACTTATCTTTATTTTGTCTGATTATACTTATCCCTGTTATCAAAGTATAGAAAAACCCATAAGGATTATTTATAGATTCAAGCACTTGTATTTGACTATAATGTGCATAAATAATTATATATACCTGTAATTATGAGAAGTGATTAACATATTAGGGTGCAGCAATGAACATACTATTATGAAAAAATAGTATATGTACACAATGCTAAGGAACTATGGACAGATTAACTTGACAACTATTGTGTAAGATAATAGCAGAATCAGTTGTCAGTGGGGGTTGAGTAGTAAGTTTGATGTGCGCCTGTGTCGAGCGTCAGTGGGAGATGAGGCCAGCCTGACTGGTGTTATCTAACGGTGCTTTCTTTACGTACAGGACATGTCACGGTCTAACAGCAGCACGAGTTCAGGCTACATCATCAACACGCCGTCCACGCCGACGGCACCCCGTGACGTCTTCAACATCGTCAGTCTACAGTCCACGGCCCGGCCTGGATGTATCATCGAGCTGGACACCATCACAGATGCCAAACAGGTACATCGCTGTCACTGACTTAACACTGTGTGTCTGTGGTCACACCTACAGGCTGCCACAAGTATCAAAACACTTAAAGTCTGTCACCATAAGTGTAAACAAGTCTTCCCCAAGTTAAAACAGCCATACCAGATATAACCGATGCTCAAATTTAAATATCCATACCATACAGTCCCATGAAAAAACAGCCATGACATCCACAACCTGTCTCAAGTTTGACAACCATGACAGAAGAAGTATTTTCTCAAATCAGTTAATTTAATCAGCCTTAAAGGATACTGTCTGTCCCAAGTAAGCTGGCCATAATGCACACACTCTACCCAAAGTAATAATTCTTGACAGAGAGACAGTTTGCCTGCTGAAAACAGCCACGAAACATAAAGCCTGCCACCAGTATTTAACAGCCCTGGTATGATTATATGAACAATTCCCAGAGGTACACTCATTGTGTTTAGGACTTGGTAAAATCAGAAGGCCTACAAGTAGCCCTATGATAATGGTTTACGGAATTCAGAGACCGTGATCATTGATCAAGTATATCATCTAGATAAAACATAATAAATATAGCCTGCCCTCCCGAAACAAGCATCCGCATTCATAATAAGGTTAGGACTCTCGGAATAGATGACACATGATGAATAAAACCTGCATCTATATTTTTTATACTTATTCGCAATTCATTTGATTTTATCTATGATATAGTGATAATGAACGAACACCCTATGTCTGAGAATAAGCAGGGATTTTTTAAAAACTTTCTTTAGTTCCCCCTTGATGCATATATAAATGAGCCATCAAATTTATACGATTAAAGTTAGATGAATTAATAACATTCAAAAGAATGTACATATATGTGAAGGTATATAATGGAATGTCTGTCCAACGTGTTGTCCTGTGCGATCTGTAATGTCCTGTATGTCTTGTATGTGACATAAATATGGAAGATCGTCACTGATGTAGGTGAATATTTACTGTCGTTAAACTGTGTTTGCTGAATAAAAAAAATTAAAAATCGTGATGAATACACTGAAATTCACTATGTTTGATTTGGTCTGACAGGACTGGCAGCACATCGAGCTGATCCACGTGTTCCAGGAGCAGCTGGTGACGGGACAGCGCACGTCGGCCGCCGACGACGACCCCAAGGCGCAGAACAGCCTCGAAGCCATCGTCGACCTGCAGAGCCAGCACACCTTCGAGGAACACTTCTATCTGGTCGTCGTGGAGAAGCTGCACAACAAAACGTCGGTGCTACACATGTGGCGCATTGTCATCGCTTCACAAGGTTTGCCGTTCATATCTTTTACGAGTGACTCGTCTACTAAGAGCAGTTCATATTTATTATGAGTAGCTCACATTCATAACGAAAAGTTCGTATCTATTCATGGGCAGTTTACATCTATTACCAGCAACTCACGTTTGATACCCGTGTCTTTAATGATAAACCCACCACGAGTAGATGCCTTGAGGTGTTATTTGGACATGATTACACTCATATTTGAATTTTGTTGGATGCTGCTATAATCCATTGAAATAATAAACATCCCAGGACGAAACAATTTTGCTCTCAGGAAAATGATGCCTTGAAACAGTATCTTTCTAAGTGATAATTCCTTTGAAGTAGCTCGTACTATTAGAAGACAGTATCTATTACGATTGAAATATATCCAAAAGATGCAGTGATTTAATTTGTGTGAACCTTGACCTCTATGCTAGTAGTATTATAAACATGGCTGTTTGCTGACGCAGGTGGCGAGCCAGGGCCGGTACGTTACCACGCCGACACAGCATACTATCAGGACGAAGAGAATAATGCTGGAGATGCTGATTCGATGCGTAGCAACACGCCGGACTCTAACCTGCCACCAACCAATGACACGTGTAGCGTACCCAAACTCACCATCAACTCCACCAAGGTGCGTCCTTCCTCTACTGAGTGACTTAAAAATGACAATTTACTGGATATTTTGATCTTTAAAAAACTGTGAGATGACATGACTAACAGGCCCTACCGTGAACAGAAAAGAAGTTCATTAAAAAAACGTTGTTTTTATGAATGTGTATTTTTCGTGGACAGATACTCAGTTAGTGAGACCATGACGGTATGAAAGATTTATAAGAAAGATGGAGCTTGTAAATTCTGTAGCATATCTACTATGTGTCTCGTATATCATATTTCAAATACGCACTACAAGTTAATACTTGAATTGCAAACTAGGTCAGATTTATAGCATGATAGCCATATCCACAGCTGAAGTAACTCACTACGGGCGTAATTCACGTGATATGATACTTCTTCTTTGATACATTTATTTTGTCCAAAAAAAAACTAAGTGTGATATCATGTGTGATAATTTTCTTAGTGTTCTGGACACTATAATATTGGTTCTAAAAATTAAGTGAAATTATACCTGCTTTCTCCGAAAATGTAATGAGTATTGTTACATTATATCCTCATTAAAAGGATATGTACAAATTATAATTTCTTCTATTTCGTAAACATTGGATAAACCCGTCCTGGGCCAGTTGATGCCTCACTACTGATCCACACCTCTCCCACTCCCTCCAGGTGTGTACCCAGGTGCTGGAGCTGCCTGAGGACGTCTCCGTGGTGTACGCCGAGGTGGCGGCCGGTCACCTCAGCTCCTCCTCCATCTACCCGGCCTGCTTTGCACCCTACCTGGTGACGACGGCCTGCACAGACGGCCGCGTCCACTTCTGGAAGTGCAAGGCGCTGGGCCCGGAGGACGGCAGCGGGCCGCCTAAGTTTGATTGGACCGAGTGGGAGATGATGATACGCACTGAGGAGAGCAGCGCCATCTTTGTTCCAGGTGAGCAATCAAACGCGTGGCATTACCGTATTACTCTGTTTAGTGAACTTCAGTCGGTGATGGATTAGTACCTAATGTATGTGTCTAGGGTAAAATGTGTAAAGGTTATATTTTTCTCATTACATATGTACAAAATATAATTTCTCATATTGCTAATTTCTTCTATTTCTAATATTACCATAGCAATAATTCTGGGATCAGCGACGTTACAGATTTGTTTTCTTCGCCCCATAAAATATGACTGGTATTCGTTTTATGCGCATACCTTGAAATTAAAGTGGTAAATTAAGACAACAGATCTCAGACCGGCGAATGGCTGTCTGCAGATAAGACAGTATGGCGGGGTCGTGACAACGTTTGGATTAACATGTTCCCCTGGTTACTACCATATTATTAAAGCTCGCGCCACCAAACGGAAGAAGCCTGCCCAAGGTCACATTCAGGTCAACGGTAGGTTTGAAGGGGACGGGTTTCGGGTCAGGGGCTCCCGAGGTGCTGGGTTTTACAACGTGACACGTGACATACTGCACACGTGACTTCCTGCACCGGGGAAGCACGTGCATGCTGCACATGGCGTGCACGTGCTGGCCACCACGGTCCCCGCCAGAGGGCAGTGCGGGCCAGCCTTCTCCACTCTTTATCTGTATTGTACATGTCCCCCATGAACCGGAAGTGGGTCTGGCAGCGCCCCCTCTCGGCCTTCATCGGGGGTGCGCATCTCGCTGTCGTACGTGTGTATTATACATTCCACATTCTCACGCCCCTTTTTAGATGTTTCTCCGTAAAGCTAACAAATATCTAAAGGGGGAATATGACAATAACAGTTCTGGGGAAACACTAACTTGGATTATTTGAATAACCACAAGGCAGACAGACCCATCCAGCTCACGCACCTCAGGTGTTTCGTGTTTTTGATCATTATTCGAATGGATTAATGCGATGAAGGGGTTATGCAGCGATTATTTCCTGGAAATGCTTTTGAAATGTTTCATATGAATTTCAACTTCTCTCATCAGATTGGCCTACGCTTTACATTAATTATATTCCATTCTTAATTTAATCATTATTCCTACTATATCCATGCTTCATACTCTTATTCTGTCCATTCATCTAGTGACCTCATGTTTTCTTATATTTATTATGGCTCAACGAGCTTCCTCACTTACATCACTCATTTATGTAAAACATTCTAAGAATGTTACCTCCTATATTATCTTTCACATATACATGTTGATCACAACTCTCCTGTATATGACCTTCAGTTTTAAATCACATTCTTATTGGTGGGTGGAAAGTGACAGCTCATAAAAAGTCTGCGAACGAAGTGTACTTCCCACGGTCACGTTTGTATGTTGCATGGGTTGATTCTGAACATGCACATTGTTGTTATCATGCATGTGGTTTTACAGACCTTTTCTTCCTCAGACAAGAGCATGATTTGGGTTTTCCTCGCTATATATATTTTCCCCTTTTCTTACTTCACTCTATATTAGAAAATCTAGAATACATGTACACATGTACTTACCAAACATTCATGACTTTTTGCAGGATTCAAAATTATCTGCTGGTTTGATATGAATTTGGATTATTAATTGCATGTTATTCTTAATAATGTGCATTTTGTATAAAGTTGTGTCACTGACAGTGAAATATGAATTCATACTACTATTCTTTTTGATTAGATAATTTAGTGCTGTGGGTGTACTATAAGATATGGAAAAGGGTGACAACGTTATACAGTGAAATGTCGCAATAGTCTAATAGACTGCTATCGTGGGCATTTTGAAAAAGCCCCATGCAATTTTGCATTGCCACATGTCTAATTCCTGACTGCGAAGTAGACAAAACTTTTCAATTAAGAACCCTCACTACAGATGAATGAAGTGGTTATCATCATGACATGCTGTGGTGTATGAAAAGTAAAATTAAGAGTTTTAATGATAAT
Organism: Alentia gelatinosa; assembly: GCA_950022655.1. NCBI lineage: Eukaryota > Metazoa > Annelida > Polychaeta > Phyllodocida > Polynoidae > Alentia > Alentia gelatinosa. Next base: position 41,693,569 of record OX465583.1, on the reverse strand, counting down.
CTAATATTGAAAATTGATAGTATTTATTTGACTTTACCATATCTCAGTCTCCTAACATGTATTGGTGTAGGGTACTTAATGCAGCCTGTAAAGGAACGAATAGTGTAGGGGAAGGACTGTTGTTATAGATACGTTTCAGTACTTTCACTTAAACGTATTAGCGATCTCCTTCTGTACGTATCTAGACCAAATATTGATCTGGCATGATCACGAACTTTTATTGAAAATGATGAAAAACTGCTCCTGGTCTTTGGCTGTTATGTAGAGCGGTTGTCAGTGACGCATACTTTATAACTGTGTGCTGTGTGCACCACACAAGTCTACACGTAGTGTAGGGTTTCCGTTCACCTGGTACTAACACGTGGTGTCTCTGGTACGCGCAGGCAAGCCGATCACAGTGAGCGCGGCGTACAGCGGCCGCGTGGCCGTCGCCTACAGGAGCGGCAGTGTCCGCTCTCACCATGACAACCCTAACAACAAGTTCGTCAATCTGTGTGTGTCCATCTACGAGTGTGAATCTACAGGTGAGAACAGACCAGTGTTTCGTTTTTACCGTTATACCATTATCTATATATATATAGATATGTAATAATGTTGTCCAGAAATACACTGATGGAAAAAAGGTATTGCTCAAAAAGACAAGATAAATGGTGTTTGGACAGTTCTCCAAAGCACCGTATTTCACGAACAATTAACGAGAGTGCTACCTAATGGCTTCAGTATTCTTCAATGTTTTTCCCACATTAGATTTACATGGTGAAGTATAGAATTTACAAAGATATTAGTGAAAAAATACCTTATGATATAGCAACTGTATGCAGAAACATATGATAAATCAAAGCTCTACATAGCTTCATTATGAGGCCAAGTGATTTCGAAACAAAGAGATGTAAGGTATTATGTGACCTGAACTAAATTGTGAACTTATTCATGACAGGCGGATCTGAATGGACTTTGGAAGATACTATCGAGTTGAAGAACATAAGTCTGCCGGAGACTAAGACTGAGATTGATCTGAGTTACATCTACAATAACGATGCTCAGACGGACGACTCGGACAGTGGCGGCGCGTCGGGAACGGTGCTCATCTCACCCACCCTCTCCACGCCCGCCATCACCAAGACCGTGCCCATCCCCAGCCCGACCACCATCCAGAGCATCAAGCGCAACTTGAACTCCACCGACCACGCCTCCAATGTGCTCAAACAGAAGCACCTGGTGCAGCTGGACTGGGTGTCCACGGAGGACGGCTCGCACATACTCACCGTCGGCGTGGGGCCGAAGATTCTGCTCTACGCTGCCGTGTCGTCGGACATAGCGCAGGCCACGCAGAAGGACAAGAAGGTGTCCAAGCCGCACCCGTCACGCCGCCTGCTGCAGAAGTCCAAGTCGATGACGGTGCAGAACTTCGTGGAGGAGATCCGCTGGATGAAGCTGCGCAGTATCGACCTGAGCACGGCCGACGGGCTGCTGCCACTCCCCATGCACATCTCGTGGGTGCGCGACGGGATCCTGGTGGTGGGCATGGACAATGAGATGCACGTGTACTCGCAGTGGCGCGGGCCCGGCGAGGGCATGGACACGCTGCTCGACCAGATCACGGGAGGCACGTCCACGCTCGACTCGCGCACACTTACCGACCAGTCGCTGCATTCTGTGTCCTCCTCCGCTCTCAATCTCCCCAAGTTTAAAGGATCACGCTCGTCGTCCAGCATCAAGCTGGCCAGCTCTTTCAGCAACATGGCCCTGATGGCGACCGAGGGCGGCATGAGTAAGCGCAAAGACTCGCGGGTCTCCGCTATTGGTAAGTTGGAGGTGGGCGGGGCCGGCAGTAACAACAAGGCCGAGCCCGCCACCAGTATGCACCTCATACAGGACTGTGGATTGTTTGAGGCCTCGAGGCTGGCCAACCCAGTTTTACCCCAGTACCACCCAAAACAACTCATTGAACTGCTCAATTTCGGCAAGATCCGCCGGGTGAAGGCCATTCTGGCGCACCTGGTACGGTGTATAGCCGGCCACGAAGTCCAGTCCACACCCTTCAACGACGACTCCCAGGGCGGCCGGCAGCGGATGTTCTCACACCAGCGAGCGCTGTCCGTGGCCGCCCCGGCGAGCCCCAACCCCGAACCCACCACCATCCCGGAGGACATCCAGCTGGATTACATCGAGATCTCCTCCATCCCGCCGCTGCCGCTGTACGCGCTGCTGGCCGCCGACACGGACATCTCCGCCGTGTTCACGCCCAACGTGGAGACGAAGAACCCCGGCGACTCCAAAGGCAGCGACCAGGACTACAACGCGCTGTTCAACACGGACAGCATGGACGACGAGCTCGACGACCCGTTTAACGACGACGAGGTGTTCAGTAGCAGCCCGACGGGCCGCGGGCGCCGGCGCTCCTCCACACACGTGGCGGCCAATCCTAACTACTTCGGGCCGGTGCAGTCGCGCCTGCTGACCCGTCACCTCACACACATCCAGCTGCCCGGCCTGTCCAGCCTCGACCAAATGTACCTACTCGCACTCGCTGATACTGTGGCGAATACGTCCGAGAACTTCAGCAACAAGGACGCCGCCGATGTGGCAGCGAGAAAAGGTGAGTCTTCTCATGCAGTTTATCATGTGAATACGAGATACATTGAACATACAGGGTGAATTTTCCCTCATATGTTCATTGTTACTTTATCCGTAGGCGTGCATGAATGACTCAAATGAACTTCGTCCCCCTATTCATAAAGGGATGTCCTTCAGCCTAGCTAGTAATATGCACCTGTACTTGTACACATGACTCAATCATGTCCATGTATATCAAAAACACAGAAGTTTAATAAATACGATGAGGTGCAGAAATGGGATAGTTCCTGTATTTGAGAAGTAGAGCATGATATTGTAAGAGTTACGGCATTTTATATGTATACGAGATGTATTGGGCATGTTATTGTTAGGATTGTGTTTTTAAAACATGTGTTAATTTCCCGCAGTGACGGACCAGGATCACGGGGCCATGGCACCCATCTCCACAGAGGGCATCGACGACTGCGGGCTGCGCTATACGCTGGCCGCCCGGCACTACGTCTACCTGCTAAACACGCTAGCACTGCGCCAGCGGCACCAGCTGCAACACAAGGGGCTGAGTCCAGCCGTCGTCGTCTGGGCCTTCCACTCCGAGGCCGAGGAGGTCAGTCTCTCTATGCTTGCTCCTAACCGCTAAAACATATACAAGAAAAGATGGGTAATGAACATGCATGTAAAAGATTATAAAGATTTATACGAGAAACACCCCATATATAGAGGGTCTGGATTGGGTGGAACCATCGCTGAAGCGCATTTTGATAATCTAAGAATTCAGAAAATATTATAAATGAAGAGCAGAAAATTGTGAGATATTCCGAGCATGTCAATGTGTGTGTACAGTATGGATATTTTAATACCCGACCTCTTGTTGGTATTGTTGTTAATGTCCATTTAACTACCAGCTTTTCCCACAGAGTAGAGTTAGAACTAAAAATTATTTATGAAATGCAGCCCTTCCTATGATAAACACCGATATATGACTATTGACAATTAAACATCATTTGAAAACATTTAAACAGCACTACATATCAAATTATATTCAGGAGTTACTGGCCGTCATCCCAGGCATTGCGAAAGGAGAGCCGACATGGGCAGAACTGAAACAGTTCGGTGTTGGCTGGTGGGTCCGTAACATCAACACTCTAAGACGGTGTATGGAGAAAGTGGCCAAGGCCGCCTTCACCGCCAACAAAGACCCGCTCGATGCTGCACTCTTCTATATGTGTATGAAGAAGAAAACTCTTGTCTGGGGACTCTTCAGGTGAGTGATGTCTGAACGTTTAATTATAAACATGCGTATTATGATGATATGTTTTCATTGATATTTTCTAGAAACAGATATTAGGCATGGACATGGATTTCAGCGGTTAAGTCCATGATGAATTAAAACTAGAATAAGGTGAATTGTCATCTAGGTTAATGAGATATGAGATGGCTTTGGAAGTGTAGGCTATGTGAAGAGGTTGTCGGAATTGATAGAAATAAAGTAAAGGAGACAAGCCAGTTTTTCCATCCCATCTGAACGCTATTAGGAAAGTTATTTCCTTTTCACCTTATCGAGTCTTTACTAATACACGTGTGAATACGGCATGACATACATTGTTATCGTTGATCAGGTCGGTGAACGACGTGAAGATGATGACCTTCTTTAAGAATAACTTCGGCGAGGACCGGTGGCGGCGAGCTGCTCTGAAGAACGCGTTCGCTCTGCTCGGCCGGCAGCGGTTCCAGCACGCCGCTGCCTTCTTCCTGCTCGCCGGCGCCGTCAGGGACGCCATCGACGTATGTTTTTTTTGTTTTTGTTTTTTTTATTCAGTGAAAAGGAAAATAGTACATTCATCCTCAGGCGGACGCTCTTCCATGCACAAGTCCAAACAATCAAAGTGCATTAGACGCAACAAGTGAATACGAGTTCAAACATCATGTGCCCTTCTCATCTGGTTCATTATCAATTTATGAGGGCATAAGAGGGAAACTCACGAGATGAGAATAACATGGTCCGTACTCCACAGAGTTTAACTGTGGAGTAATTCAGTAAGCGAAGCTGAGTGAATTACGTAGCAGTCAAACGAGATTGAGTGTGAACCAAGTTATTTTCATCGAGTGGGTTTCGGATTTTCTCACCCCATATAACATCACTTATTGATGAAATAACTCACCAAATTAGCCATTTAGTATTCGGTACAATACATTCACGGCCGTGGAGTACGAGTTCCTAACTTTAAGCCTATGGAGAAAAATACCGGGGTAAGATAATAGAAAGAAAGTAAAAGAAAGAGGACTGTTGATAAATTGAATCTCAATTCCAAGTTATATCAGCAATTTCTCTCATACGTCTAATTGATATATGGTTTACTAAGGTCTGAGAGCTTCTTTATCTCTAGAGGTCATATCTATTTGTTCCGTGGATAAATATATTGATAACTAGCTAATGCTGTTTGAAGTAATACGCTATATAATGGACAGATGATATTATTGGTTAAAGGTTTTCAGAGAATGACCTTCAGCTATTTGTATTGTGTACCGTAGATGTAGGTTTTGCTAGCGTAGGCTGCCTTAACTATTGTCTTTGTGCTATTAATCTTTTTTTCCTAATCGGTAGGGATTAGAAGTGTATTTCGCCTCTTTTTCAAATCTTTGTGTTACCTTTCCTGTATATATTGGATACAGTGTATGCTGGTTGATATGTATTTTTATAAGCATCATTGATGTTTATAAGCATCATTAGCTATGATGGCTTGATATATTGATGTTATTTTCTTCCACTTGGGTATCAGGGTTATTTCAATGAAGGTTGATCGACCTGACCTCCTCCTGCTATTTCTGCTATTTAAGGTGTGTCTTAACAAACTGGAGGACCTGCAGCTGGCCATGGTGATCACGCGCCTGTACGAGTCGGAGCTGGACGACACCATGTCCAACAACATGCGGCGCCTCCTCCTGGAGGAGTGCCTGGGCAGCGACGCCAGCGGCGAGTGTTACGACCCGGCCAGCGCCCACCCGGACCCCTTCATCCGCTCCATGGCCTACTGGCTGCTCAAAGACACGAGCGCCGCGTTGGGCACGCTGCTAGAGACCAACGTGGGCTCGACGCGCAAGAAGGACAGCGAGGACGACAGCATGGACACGTATTCCTCCAACCCGAGCGTGTTCAACTTCTACAACTACCTACGCACGCACCCGCTACTGGTCCGCCAGGCGCTGGCGACGACGGCGGCCGATAAGAGTCAGACGGTGCTGCTGTCGGGCTTCACGCACGGCGCGCAGATGACGAGCGGCGATAAGAACGTGACCTACGTGGACCGCATCACGCCCATCGAGCGCCGGCTCTACTTCACCACGGCCCACATGCACTTCAAGAACGGCTGCCCCATGCTGGCGCTGGAGGTGCTCTCCAAGCTGCCGGAGACGGTGGACCTGGACAACGACATCACCAAGAGCCGCAGCGGGGACAGCTTCTGTGGCACGTCGCAGATCGCCACCGGGAAACTGGGCGAGGAGACGGTGAACCACAAGAAGGAGGAGCCTGCAAGCAACGACACGTCGGCCGGCATTGACTGGAGCCAGCCCGTGTCGACGAAAACCGCCAACCAGACTGCTGACGCGATTGACTGGGGCGCACCGTCGTCGACCACACTGGGGCGTTCCGATGACATAGACTGGGGCGCGCCTGTGAGTAAGTTCGAGGAGGAGGAACTGGATCTCACACTGGACATGGATGACCACGACACCAAGTCGGACAGTGAGATAGAGAGCAAGGACAAGCTGCTGAAGAGTGTGAGCACCGACGTGGCCGGAGACGAGGTGAACTTTAACCAGAGTAACGGCAGCACCAGCGGGGTAGGAGACATCATGGCACAGCAGCTCAAGTTCATCGCATGCCTGAAGATCATGATGGAGGAACTGGCCACGCTGGCCACGGGCTTCGAGGTGGACGGAGGACAACTGAGGTTCCAGCTGTACATATGGCTTGAGCGAGAAGTGGATGTGCTCAAGAAAATCTGTAAATATGGACTGGATATAATTAAACCAGGAACCAATGGTGAGTAAGGCAAGATTGAGATCGGTGAGGCTTCTATTTATTAAGATATTTTCCTTGATTAGTTTACTGAAGTATCAGATTTAGTCATTCCATGATTAGCTAAAGGATCTGCGAAAAATAGAACATAATATGGCAGAAGTGAAATAAATATATTTCAATGAATTATCAAGAGTATCATTGTAATGTTGAAACTTTATACTCTCTTCGTAATTAAATTGGTTTCCAACCCCAAAAAGTTAGACGATTTTAAAGTTTTCCTAAATTTTCTACATAACAAATGATAAACAGTACCCAAACAGTATTAGTTTTATCACTTGTTTTAATTATCATTTGATGTTACATAAATATTTCAAGAAGTGTTTCTGCGTTAAACAGATGTGCGGAATCCAGAGTCGGACCTGACACCGACCCCCTCAGGCAACTTAGACCCCAACTCGAGCAAATTTACCCTTCACGAAGTCATCGCCGCCGAGAGGCTCGACTTTGAAGCCAAACAATTGCGCCTTGCTAAACGTAAACTATGGCTCAAAGCACACCAGCAATTACTACGTTCGCTTCTTTCTTATAGGCAAGTAACTAGAATACATAAATATTTATTACACAGAGATAACAGCTTTCAATTTTCCATGGAAATCCCCTTTTTCATTTTCGGTATTTAAAATGATTTTCCTTGTGTGAAGCAAAGATACTATGAATTGATTCTCCTCACATACCCTCAACCCCACGCTATGGCGGACATCGACACCGACTCAGTCATAGACCAATGTTGATTCTGATATATAGCGGTGCTAACCTCAAGCATTGGCCTGTACTGATGGTAATATGTCGCAGTGTTAGACTGAAGCATTGGCCCGTGCTGATGGTAATATGTCGCAGACTCAGGCATTGACCAGTGATGACTGTAATTTGTGGCGATGTTAGACTCAGGCATTGATCAGTGCTGACTGTAATATGTAGCGATGTCAATCTCAGGCATTGATCAGTGCTGACTGTAATATGTAGCGATGTCAGTCTCAGGCATTGATCAGTGCTCACTGAAATATGTAGCGATGTCAGTCTCAGGCATTGATCAGTGCTGACTGTAATATGTAGCGATGTCAGTCTCAGGCATTGATCAGTGCTGACTGTAATTTGTGGCGATGTTAGACTCAGGCATTGATCAGTGCTGACTGTAATTTGTGGCGATGTCAGTCTCAGGCATTGATCAGTGCTCACTGTAATATGTAGCGATGTCAATCTCAGGCATTGATCAGTGCTGACTGTAATATGTAGCGATGTCAGTCTCAGGCATTGATCAGTGCTCACTGAAATATGTAGCGATGTCAGTCTCAGGCATTGATCAGTGCTGACTGTAATATGTAGCGATGTCAGTCTCAGGCATTGACCAGTGATGACTGTAATTTGTGGCGATGTTAGACTCAGGCATTGATCAGTGCTGACTGTAATATGTAGCGATGTCAATCTCAGGCATTGATCAGTGCTGACTGTAATATGTAGCGATGTCAGTCTCAGGCATTGATCAGTGCTCACTGAAATATGTAGCGATGTCAGTCTCAGGCATTGATCAGTGCTGACTGTAATATGTAGCGATGTCAGTCTCAGGCATTGATCAGTGCTGACTGTAATTTGTGGCGATGTTAGACTCAGGCATTGATCAGTGCTGACTGTAATTTGTGGCGATGTCAGTCTCAGGCATTGATCAGTGCTCACTGTAATATGTAGCGATGTCAATCTCAGGCATTGATCAGTGCTGACTGTAATATGTAGCGATGTCAGTCTCAGGCATTGATCAGTGCTCACTGAAATATGTAGCGATGTCAGTCTCAGGCATTGATCAGTGCTGACTGTAATATGTAGCGATGTCAGTCTCAGGCATTGATCAGTGCTGACTGTAATTTGTGGCGATGTCAATCTCAGGCATTGATCAGTGCTCACTGTAATATGTAGCGATGTCAGTCTCAGGCATTGATCAGTGCTGACTGTAATATGTAGCGATGTCAGTCTCAGGCATTGATCAGTGCTGACTGTAATATGTAGCGATGTCAGTCTCAGGCATTGATCAGTGCTGACTGTAATATGTAGCGATGTCAGTCTCAGGCATTGATCAGTGTTGACTGTAATTTGTGGCGATGTCAATCTCAGGCATTGATCAGTGCTCACTATAATATGTAGCGATGTCAGTCTCAGGCATTGATCAGTGCTGACTATAATTTGTAGCAGTGTTAGACTCAGGCATTGATCAGTGCTGACTGTAATATGTAGCGATGTCAGTCTCAGGCATTGATCAGTGCTGACTGTAATTTGTGGCGATGTCAATCTCAGGCATTGATCAGTGCTCACTGTAATATGTAGCGATGTCACTCTCAGGCATTGATCAGTGCTCACTGTAATATGTAGCGATGTCAGTCTCAGGCATTGATCAGTGCTGACTATAATTTGTAGCGGTGTTCGACTTGTCCACTAACCAGTACTGACTCTCTGCTCATAGCGTGCTTCACGGGGCCTGCGGAGGTGGTCTGGCCTCGGTGCGTATGGAGCTCATCCTCTTACTCCAGGAGCTGCAGCAGGAGAAGACGCAGCAGCAGCTGCTGTCCCCGCTCCCCTTCCCGACCACACTGCCGCTTCTGTCGGCCAGCGTGGCCAGCTCCAAGACCGTCATTGCTGACCCCATCCGACACCTACAGAGCCTCACGCAGGTAAAATAGATGTTCACTCAATGAAATTCACACCTCAAATTCAGTATTTAACATATACAAATATAGCTGTATTTATATATAGATCGACAACGAATTAGACCACACGGGACATTAATTTTCCCCATCACTATGCTGAATATTGATTTTTGTTCTGGTTTATTCTTTTATTGTAGGGGGTTCTCACTTGCACCCTCAAAGTATACATCACTGGAATAGTTATGCTTCACACAATAATTCCTTCTTGAATTTGTCACATGTGATATGAATAGAACATTGCTAAACTCCTTTCACAAGTGATCGCATTTGAAATTAGCCTCTCTTAACTTCATGTAGTGTGAGGAGGATGTTAGGCCTCTCCTAATCCCTTTGCATTCATTTGTCTCGTGATACGACGTATGGGATTCAAGCCTGTGTTAATCTCATCCCAGATAGTTTTTTATATAGAACGTCCTAACCATGCTTGTACAAGTCACAGAACGAGATGACAATTTACGGTTTGTACGGAACGAGGCGTTTACACCAAGTTCCATACAAACCGTAAATTGTCATCTCGTTCTGTGACTTGTACAAGCATGGTTGGACGTTATATATTTACTATATGCCCGAAACTTTTAAAAAAACATTAATTTCGTTTGTCATAATAACCGATATCTAATAAATGTGTATGGCAAGGTGGTCCGTATTTTAGTGTACGGACCAGTGGTCCGTACAGTATTTTTACGTTATATGATATGTATACAGTAAATACAGTATTGGTATAGTAATGTACAACATGTAGACTTATGCATCTCCTAGTCTAGGCGTGTCCTTATTTTACAATCTGCGCCGGTACTAATCTTTTCCTGCAGGTATATGTATAATATGATGAGTTAACCTTATCACTAGTGGAATCTGGGGTTGGAGTCTCGGCTACTCCGCTGTGTATCACTGCTGATCTCATAGATTCACTGTTGCTGTGCTATAACACTGACTCTTCCCATGGTGTATATCTCCCTGAAAGCTCGCACTAACCGTAGAGTTGCTCTCCGTACAGGACATCCTACACACAGTGGTGGAGTTCACGACGCCGCCAGTACCCAACCACATGCTGAACCAGGTATTCCTAATGCGCAACCTGAGCGCCGCGCTCTCCGCCTGCATCTACCAGTGCCTCTGTGACAGCGACAACTTCGTCGTCGCCATGTCCGACAACATCGACGTCGGCATGGAAGGCTTCACCCGGCTAGTGGAGGCGTAAGTCAACCCGTATTTCACATTCCGTGATAGAAAGGTTTATTGATCTCATAATGTATTACAAAGAGTGGAGCGTCAAACATACCTTAGGCATGTGAGTTGGGTTTCGATGATGAGACTAATTTCTGGGTTTTATTTCTTTATCTAATACGAAGTGAAAACCTCGCTGTAGCTGAATGCCTAAGGAATAAGAGAAGCAAATTGCAATTACTGATTCTGTCTTTTTTCAATATCATGATTTGTTCAAAGATCAGTTCTTTGGTTAGTTAAACAAGGTAGAAGAGAAATTCTGCTTGCTCATAAAATTGAATTAGATTAAATTTTTAACCTCCTATGGATCAACTGTTGAATTGTGATTTATGAGCGACAAAAAAATGCAATAAATAGCATTATTCATCAAATGAAATAGAAAGCCACCTTTTTCTAGTATGATGTCTATAAAGAAATTTACATTATTGTTTGTTAAACAAATTCCCAACCACATCAGTAAAGTTGTAACTATACGTTGCTTTTTATTGCCCTTCAGAACGAGTGTGGTTTACAAAGACAGCTACCTGATGGCAGGTGCTCAGCGACGAAATCGCATGAGCTCCACTGACAACGACGACATGCCCAACTCCCTGCCTTCAAAGTGGCCAGGTACGTGACTCGGCCAGTGCTCCTCTCTCTGTCTGTACCACTGAAGAGTCACACCATCTCTTAGCAAAGTAGACACCCTGAATGACAGTGAAGTGTTCGAAGACGTCCATCATTCACCCACATCTTTATTTCAATTGTATATCCAATATACCAGTAAAAAAAAGGCATGTCCCTCGGTATATGTTATCTTTTGGCATCAGTCAAGACTTCGTTTTCCTGGTGTGTTTTGTTTTTTGTTGTAGTTTTATGAAAGCAGAATCAAAATTGTATCAGTAAAAAGAACTGTTCGGGGTGATTTTCACAAACAACCCCATATAGTACTTATCCAGCAAGCGAACGGGCTTTAGAAATCGTTTGATAAAAATATAGCTTTATCGCATCAAAGCTTTACATATAGAGCCACGTGGTTGGACTTGATCATATTTTTCTGCTATGAGAATATACCTAGCGTTGACAATATTCATATTTATACAAATCATTGATGAGAATATAAAGTGTGGTAACACTGTGAGCTACTCCTGGTGCTACAGGTGTGTCTTCACTCCGCGCGCTCCTGTCCCGGGAGAAGGACGAGGACGCCCCGAAGCTGACCATCCTGCTGGCCGAGTCGCTGACGGCCGTCTACATGTGTCTGCTCATCTACGCGCTCGCCATGTACGACGCCAACGTGCTCTACCGCCTCGCCGCCCACCCCTTCATCGACCGCATGTGGCCCGCGCTCTTCGGCGGCGGAGTCAAGAAACTCATCAAGGTTCAAACTGCTGACGCCCAGAGAGGTACGTGCGTGATGTGTGTATGTGTGTGTGTCGAGTTCGTGCACTCATCCAAACAGATTTAGTGATAGTTTTTTAGTGTGCTAGAGATTCCATATGAGGAGCGGAATTAGTATGACCAATTATTCTCACGAGGAAAACGCCCCATGATATCTCGTTTTATTGATACCTTGATGCTTTAAATTATTTTCGTTATGTAGTAATTACTGTATTATTTTTGGATCAATATACTTTTATAATAATATAAGTTTCTCCATAACATTGTTACTTTAACCATGTACCCCTAGATCCGTGCTTGAATTTAAAAGATTATTTGCGATCACGCAGAACCAATTCGTAATAGAAAAAAAATATCTAAATAACTTAATGATATTTCTCCTCGAATTAACCTGGATGCCAATTTCCACATGCGCTCTGGTGACGTTCTGACATTAGAATATGAGTAAGTCCTCCATGCTGATGTCCCGTGGTTGTTGTCCTGCAGGCACGATGAAGGACGAGATGTCCAAACACCGCATGAAGCTGCACATGAAGGTGCTGGGCCCGAGCAGCAGTGCCCCCCGCCTCAAAGAGGATAAACCCACCTACAAGGAGAAGTTTGTGCCCCCTGAAGTCTCCATGATCTCCTACTTCATGACCAAGGTATGAGCTGCCACGTGCCACCGTGTCTTACCCTGCAAGACAGGTGTTGGAATTGATAACTTTTATATTGTAAACTGCTGGATTAGGTTAGGAATAAAAACGAACCGCTCTGTATGAGGTCTAGAAGTAGACTGATGTTTATTCCCACCCTAACCCGGAATGCCGGCGGTGGTCAATTAGTACGTTAGCATACATACACAATATTGACTGGTTTCAGATGCCGTATGCTCCGAGGAGTTGACGCGTAGTAATATCCGAGCGTATGCGAGGATATTGCGCAGAGTCAACTCCGAGGAGCATACAGCCGCTTTTATCTGAAACCAGTCTATATTGTATTTATTATCCACTTTTTCTGGGCAAGTGGTATGTCGATATCAGTTCATTTTAGTTATGCACTATTTTTCCAGATGCACTACTTTCCGTATGCGCCACCCGGAGCATACAACATATTTGTATGCGCCGGATATGTCCATACAAACTCCCTATGTGTTTTCTATGGACACTTTGTATTAGGTGGATAATAAATAGTTAGCATCTCTGACCACGCCCCTCTGGAGGTCTCCATGGTGTTACTCAGAGCTGCCATGCTCTCAGAACTATGTATACTTTGTATCATGCACATTAGGCTGGGTTCCATTACATCTGGGAGAATAAACGCCCAGATTACATGGCGAATATGAATCAAACCGCCTCGTGCTGAGTCCAGAAAAGTCCTGATTGATTCCCTTTATATGAAGACGGCGATTGTTGACTCTATCCATTGTGTTTGTTGTTGGGTTGTAGCCCTTCCTGGAGCCGCCAGACATGGGCGTAGACTACGACTCGACCGAGTCGGCACCCAGCTCTGACGAGGAGGAGGAAGAGGAAGAACTTATCGGCTCTTCACGCAGGTAGCTTCCCTACGATCTGTCTGTAACTTAATGAGACCATTAATTGGAGTACTACGGATACACAGGGGAGCCAGGCGACCCGGGTTACATTAAAAAAAATGAAAGAACCCAAAAGTCTGATTACATTGATATTCATTTGTTTCGTCCAGATGAATGGTAAAGTTTAAACAGTGATGCCAGTTTTCCGTTTATTTCCCCTTTTTATGATTTTCTTGATTTTCATCATATTAGAGATAAAGGCTGAAGATAATAAAAATCAAGAACATCTCCAGCTTTCTTTCTTACACTACTGGCTTCTCTTTTTGCGGTATTTATCAGCTATGAGCCATATCTCACAGGTTGTGCCTATGTTACAGGCCCAACACGGGGATGAACGAGCACCTGGACCCCAACTCGTACAGCTGGTGCCTGATGCGTTACGCCATTGTCAAATACCTCCGCCTGTCGCTCAACAACTTCCTGCCGCAGATAGGCATTGAACTACCCGGTACGTACCACTGAAACCGTGTACTATTATTATACTCCAACACGGAACAGCATGTATAGTATTGTCTATGTTGGATAAAGTGTATCCAAATTTTTTTATTTCCTGGTTACAGTAGTGCAGTGTACCACCTAGTGAGCTACTCGCTAAATCAGTCACCAAATGGACGACTCAGTGACCGGTTCATTGGCTTCAAATATAACATAGAGATCAGATTTCAGTTGGCAAACAGGTTGATCCCATTTACGGTTTGGAGTGTACATTAATTTCATATAATTTTTAAAGTAGGGAGATATAACAAGGTTTCGCCTTAGAGGGACTCATCAGGCATCACAACAAAAATGAATTGCATCAGATCATATAAAACACAACCTGTTAACCTCATGTATACGACTGAATCTTTAGAAGCATACCGGGTTGTAGATTCAGTAAAAGATAAAATTCAGTCACCTCATCTTCTGCTCTCCGTTCCCTGCCTGTTCTCCCGTGTGGCCGCGGTGTGCTGTGTACAGAGCTGCCGGTGTGCTCGCCGCTGATGGCCTCCGTACTGCGCACCCTGGAGAAGTGGGAGGAGCTGATGCTGATCAAACTGGAGCTGTTCAGCGGGCCGCCGGACGACTACATCCCCGGCACCTACGTCGACCTCTTCAACACCAACCCCAACCAGATCCGCCAGCGTTACAGGACCATGAAAGAGCCAAACAACACGCCTTTCCAGTAAGAGCAAGTTCATCATAAAGAAAGATATGTGTACATAAAATCCGTTAATGAGGGAATGTATTGAGAAAGATTGCACTTCTAGTAAGCCCACTCCTCTATCTTCGGTATCTAAAAATTAAATCAGATTATAATCATGGAAGAGAATAGATATAGTTATTCTTGATTCGTTGCATAGTTAACCTCATGTCAGGGGAGGAGTTTAACCAGCTAGATTGGACAGAGACAATAGCTAATTAGCTTGACGAAACCCCCTGACAAAGCTATATATTGAAATTAATATATGGTAATCGATGAAGAAATAAAATGAATTATCCCCCATTAGCAATTATCTATGCCCAGGACATAAAGTTTGTTTTTCCCCTATTAAAAAGTAACGCATTTGGTTATGTTTTGAAATCCCTGTTTCCTCGTGGTCGAGGCTCATTGACTGAGTATTGGTGAGAAAATTAGATTTTCATGATACATAATGATTGGTATTTTCTACTGAAGGTCACCACACTATTCCGCCATGCCCCCAAAGCGGTTGTGGAACTACTTGGTCAACAGGGAAGGACTGGAAGATGTATTTATTCGCTTCATTTTCAAACGCAAAAGACCAGATGTAAGATGTTTTCCCTGTGACTATATATTCGCTACCCATTTTATCACCAGATTACTCTTTATAATGATATATGAGTCAAGGAGATTAATTGAAAAAGTTACATCAAATCAAATTTTGATAAAGGACAACTATATAAACATTATTGGAATTCTAATTGTAATGATTTAGAATACGGGGCGAAAAGCATTTCAGATCCCAACCGATGAAAAAAAATTGAATTCTAATTGTTAAACTTTGACATTGTTGCTGAGGATACTTTTTTTTAAAGATGGGTCTTATTGTTTAACTCACAGCCTGGGATGGTAAACATGGATTCGCCAGAGGCGCCAGCACCAGCCACACAGGAACCGATGAAGATTATCCACAAAGAACACGACATTATCACCGCCTTCTGTATCAACCAGGTAAGTCATGACGCACCCGCAACCAGGTCGTAAACCTTCTGCTCACAGGTGCCTGGTTATCAGCGCTCAGTGCTCAGCATTTTACAGTCAGTTACCTGGCTTATACAGCAAAGGTTTCAGTGACCAACTGCAAGGTACGGGAACGTTGTTACGTCTGGTGCCTGGTTGTCAGTACATATTACCCATCGTCATAACACTAAGTACCTGGTTCTCAGGGCGGTGTACAGGTCCTCTACCTACCAGGTACCTGACTGTCAGTGCTTAGTAGCGAGTGTCTTGTTCCCAGGTGCCTACTTGTCATTAGTCAGTACAAAGTCTTGCTATGAGGTGCCTGGTTGTCAGTGCATAGTACCAGTTATCCTACAACCAACTACTAATCTATCATTGCTTAGGATGTTCTTCTGCCAGAAACTTGGCCGTTACTTAATCCTTAGCATCCTGCTTCTATGAGCCTGTATGTCAGATCTCCGTTCCAAAGTGTCTTATTGCCAGGTGCCCAGTGCTTACTGCTATGAAAAGTCAGTATCACCCACTTGCTGCCAGATTTCTATTCGTAAACATCAAACCCAAAGATTTTTTTTTTGTTTGTTTGTTTTTTTACTCGTACTAAGCATATTCTAATTGACACCTAGCCTCGTACTAAGCATATCAAACACAAAGATGATTAATCTGAAGCACCAGTGCTAAGTGCCCTGGCACCAGGTGCCTCATTGTGCTCCCAAGCAATATTCCGTCAGGTGCCAGTTTATCAGTTATCTGCACTAATTCAAGGACTTCACGTTTGAAATACACTGCTAAGTGAGACGGTCCCTGGTATTTGGCTGTCGATCAAGTGGCACCCGGCTGTTCATTGGGTCATAGCCAGACATTATGGCACCACTCAGCCCTGCACGTGAACATACTTCATCCAATCAGTACACAGATCAGTACACTTGTTTCAAGCATTTTCAAATCAAAGCTCATTAGGAATATTACAACATATAGATAATCTCTACTAGTGTGTCAAGTGATATGTAACTATGTATACGTACATAGGCTACATTTCTACACAGCACTTTGTATGAACACATCCACAAAGAGCACCTCTCAAATGACATGACGACCATCTGTGTTGGAATTCCTCTCACTCATAGTAGACTAGCCACTCCAAAATGTAGATAACGACTGATACCAAATACTAGTCATGGTGAGCAGCGTTTTTTAAAAATAAGTTCTTTGTGACATACTTGTGAGCATGGGATAAAATGTATTTGCTGCCCACCCCCCTCCCAATCCCCGGTTGTGCCCCCTACCCACCCGGACCTATATTCTGTGTGTGAGAGTGCTACATAGCCCGCACTCAGTCCCACACCCCTATACCTCAGTCTGCCACCCAATGCTGCCCTCACCCCTCACCCTCCCCGCCTCCCTCCCGCACATCCGCGCCCTGAGCTCCCATGCGTCCCCTGGCTGGCGGTCGGTGTACTAACACGCGGGTGGCTCGGTTGTCTTGTTGCAGTACGCGGGTGGCTGGACCGTTCAGCACCCGGCCGGTGTGGGCGGTGCTGCCACGCAGGACGGACCAGCACGGGTGCGCTTTTCTCTCACAAACCACAGTTATTACACTCATTACCTATCCGCGCAGTGTTTGTGGGCGCCCCTGGAAACCGAACCATCACCTGAACCCAGCCTGGTACCGGCGTGGGCGATAATACAGTGACCCTAGCTTAGAATACAGCCAATTACAAACCAAAATGAATCTTCTCTTTTTTTTCGATTGAAATATCGATTTTTGTTTCGACTATGAAATTTGATTGAATTCTGTACCTGGTAATTGTAAATGGTCGGTTCAATGCAGTGCTTTGTGAAAAAAATCATTATCCTTTAATTAACTATAATTTCCGTATAACAAAAAAAAGTTAATAAAGAAAGTAAAAGAAATTTCTTCCATAGTGTGAATGAATTTTCGTTGATAGCCATATTATTGAAATGATACCGATATTTAAATCCTGGAACAAATACACTTATTCATCCAGATAAAACTAACTTTTGAAATATATATAAATAATTGCTGAAAACAAGTTCACTGAATTGCCCTAAATCGGTAAGGGTTGGCGGTGCTGGTGATGGCGAGGGAACATCTTGGGATCCAAACCACAGAAGGCGGAGCTTCCACTTTGAGTTCTGGTTTGCTTTCCGGTCAGTTTGGCGCTCTCGGGTGACAAGACTGCATGAGGCCGCGTCGATGTACCTTCACCGGGGTGCTACGTGTCTACCACTTCCCCACCCCGCCCCCCTCCTCCTCGTGTTTTTACATGACACCCGCTCCTTGATTACTGTTTACATGTACACAACACCTGGCCAGAATGACCACATGTCACACCAACCCTCGTTTATATACACTCTCATTACAGCATCTTTTATAGTCACCTGTATTTTTATTCACGCGTTATGTCCTCGTTTATACACAATCTGATTACACTATTTTTTATAGTAATCTGGATTTCATTCACATTTTTGTCCCTTTTTTTTCAATCAAAGATATTTTGGGTTATGCACTTATATTTCATGTTGGTATGAATTTGCATGGCGAATCATTTTGTTTAATATACATTAAATGGGTTATGATATAACACTCGTCTTATTGTGCCTTATATTCATTGTTGCAATGCCCAAATTTCTATTTTATTGGATGTATATCGTCCCTCGTTGCAGCAAGTAGCGATGAATACTGCGTTGACTTTCTTCCTTTTTATGCACAATCTATTTTACCAATCCTACTGTAAAGACCCCTGTTATATCTTTGTTTATTTTTTAATTATTTTAACCCAGCAGCTTCATAACACGTTACATCTCCCACCCGGCGCAACGCTTTCTGTGATGGGGTCGTGTTTTGCCATTTCCATTCCATGATAAAAAGAAACAGAATTGTGTGATAGCACAACACGGCCCCTACCTGTGTCTCATGTTGTGCATGTCGGTGTTTCTCTGAATAGATGTCACAGTCTTTCCCTGATGGTCCTGTTTGAACTTGGAGTGTGTGTGCGGTTTTCAAACTACATGGGCATGGAATCTGTCCTTATACAGTAGACTTACAATTTCATGCATAGTGGTCATTTTTTGCTTATGCCTAGACTGCAGATTGATCCTATGATAACCCACTCAATATGATAGTCAATGCCTAAATATCAGTTTAAATAAACGCCATTCCTATGAAATGATATTCATGCGAGTCTTAGATGTAATAGCACTGATAAAGGTAGTGAGTGTCAATATAATTCCAAAATAAATCACTATGAATTCAACCGCATGAAAGATAAATTGAAATATTTTTCTTGAGATATAGAGTTCCGTAAGCGCGGCCATATTGGCCATCTTCAATAACATGCGGCCCTATTCACTATTTCCTGGATTTGTCATATGTTACAAATAGATTAAATGAAATTAAGTGTCACTGTATATAATAAACATACGTCACTAGGGTATTGGAAATAAATAGATTGTAAACCATATTAGTCTAGGTTGACACTCGGATGTTTAGAAAATGTGTGCATGATAGATGTTTTAGAGGTAGTTGCACTAGACAGCGCAGATAATGTTACATATAAATCAAATCTAAATATTTTCAGAAAAATATATTTCTTACAGTTTAAAGTATGCCTTTTATCATAGATATATAATGTTTCTCCATAGGCTTAGATAGATTTGAATGAAATCCTTTGGATATATCTGTACATAAAGTTTGGTAAAAGTTATGTGAAGTGAAACCTTATTCTCTTTTATATGATGTTGTACTTTGACTCTGTTGTCGTATACTATGGTCCCTATGGGAACCTTTTTTACATCCCCTTTTTTATCTTTAAACCGTGAAAAGCACAATCTATCGACCATGTTCAAAGGACAGGATAAAATATTGAATTAATATTAAATATTGCATTACAAGAGTTAGAGAAATTAGTTTATCCTCACAACTTCTGCACAAAGAATTCACTGCATATTTCGTAAATAAACAAGAGGAATGTGCCTGGATTTCTGTTTGGGTGTATTATTTTTTAATTTGTGTCTTGTTTTAAAAATCTACACAATGACTTCAAATATACGAGAGTTTCTATAAATTGCATGCATGCATACTCCACAGAATCGACTCAAACAAGTACACTGAAAGACAAGATATATACCACTGAAAAAGGGGCAGTTAACCATACCAACATTTCAATGTATTTATTCACCTACCCGCGCTCAATGGTGACGATTTTCGCCTCTGTTTGTTTTGTTATGTTGTATGACGTTGCGATGATTCCTCGTTCACATTGCTAATTGACAACGCCTGTCGTGACGACCTGTCGTGCTGTGTGTTACAGGCCAACCTGAACTGTATCTCGGTGGCGACGCAGAAGGAGGTGATCGAGATGGACATCGGCGGCATCCTACACCCGCCCGTGTGGCTGGAGGACGAGACAGAGTACGACATCGAGGTTCTCCGCAGGTGAATAATAACAAAACTAAAAAAGACGTTATATTCTGCTAGATATAAGCAAATATGCTTTCCATTAACAAAGTGATTCCTTGTTGCACATAAAACTGTGAGGTTCCCAAGTGAGTTTTACTACCGATGTCATAAGATCAAATGGGTATTATAATATTGACAACAAGTCATGTATATTATCATGTTAGATTGGTAAAGATTCTTTCCAATGGCTGGCTCTTTTCTTGTGGGGGTGTTGAGATTCCGATTTAGAGGGGGATAGATTTTTTATATTAATTTGTGGACTAATTAAAACGTGTTAACCCTTTAAGGGCGGGTACCTGTGGCAATAGTATGTGGTTCAGGGTGGGTGATAATGCTAATTCATACCTCCAGAGGGCGGGAAGAATCAGGGCTATTGTAATAGTTCTATAGTTCAGGACGTGATAAAATATGCAATCATTAATATTATTGTACAGTTCATGCAAATTCATGAGCTGGGTGTTGCATCTATATTCTGTGAAAATTTCATGATTATATAACCAATATATCCTATTTTATTCCACAAAAACGAAATTTTGCAAATCTAAGAAAATGATGCCTTTTGGCATCACCCGCCCCAGCACAGATGATGCCATATGGCATCATCCCGCCCCAGCACGGTTGATGCCATATGGCATCACCCGCCGTGAATGGGTTAAGGTACCATACAATTGTGACAGTACTTTAGGTATTGCTTATATTCCCAATTTCTTTTCCCATTCTTTATACTGATTACTAAATACCTGTGCCGTATATACTGTAAATACGCACCGTTTCGGCATATGACGTAAAAATACTGTACGGACCAGCGGTCCGTACACTAAAATACGGACCACCTTGCCATACACGTTTATTAAAAAAATGGTTATTAAACCAAATGAAATTGACTTTCTTTTTAAATTTCGGGCATATAGTAAATATATAACGTCCAACCATGCTTGTACAAGTCACAGAACTCGATGATAATTTACCGTTTGTACGGAACTCGGCATAAATGCCTCGGTCCGTACAAACCGTAAATTACCATCTCGTTCTGTGAATTGCACAGCATGGTCAGGACGTTCTATATAATTACTTCACCTGATAATATTACATATACTAATGATAATGACTTAATCATATGCATTTTTCCTCTTTGGTTACATTCTAGATAACATACCTGATATCTACAATAAACAGGAGACATATTTAATCATTATAACTCACAGATATACTGTAGTGGCACATATCACACGTTATGGACACATCCCCGTGTTACTGATTTCAGCCCGAGTCCGCTGCGCATGGAGCCGGAGGAGTTCCTGCTCGTGTCGGCCTCCATGGACAAGCTGACGGCCATGTTGGGCGGAGGCGGGGGCAGCATGCCGCCCACCGCACCGGGTGTCACGCCCGCCCCCACCTCGCACACCGTCGGCCAGACTGGACGCGGCGGCGGAGTGGTCAGTATCCAACCCGGGAGCAGGCTAGGGCCGCGGTCCGCATTCACACCGCGGGGGCGGGGAGGGTGCTATGTGGGTGTGTGCTGCTGGGCGGGGTGGGAGGTGACACTGGTGAAGTGTGTGTATTATGTGGTAGCGATGTGTTGGAGGTATGCGTAGCACAGATCACGAGGACGGGGGTTATGTTAACCCGACTTCACCGTCAGCATGTTGGGTCAACTCTCGCGTAGGCAACAAGGATGGATTCCTTGGTTGCTTGGCGATAACTTGCAGATACATGAATATGTTAGCATGCACCATTATGAAGTTAAAGTATGTACTTTGGAGACAGCCATTTTAAGAAAATGCCCTCCGGAAACAATTGATGAATTTGTGTGCACATGTGCGTATGCGGTACCAATTCCAAAATCCACTTTATCTTAAAAGATGCATTTCATTTTATTGTTACATATCCTTCAAAGTTGCATAAACCAGAATTCATTTTTGGCATATACTTTCAGGTGGCAAAAAAAGGAAACTTATTTCACTCTGTGAGAATAGGTTTGAATTTGAGTTTGTGTGACCAACTTAAGAACCTAACAGTCTTAGCTAACTAAGTTTGACGTGAAAACCATAACAACACAACCCCAGGTTTTTTTTCAGGAGAGTTCGAAGACTTTGGATAGTGCTGTGGGCTTATCACATTTAAGGAGATTTCCAATACTTTATAACATTATGACAATTACACCATTCAAGTGTAATCACCGACTTTTATGATGGATTAGAATTGTACAAGATAGCAAAGCTCTTGTCAAATCCTAGTATAGGAACTTGAGTTAACTTTAAATATTAAGTAAAATTTTATACAAACTTTACCTCACTAGCCTTTACCTAAGACATGCTACAATCCAATATTTAGAATATGGTTTCTGGGCGGGCCTAAATACTTGACGATTTTGATGACGAGTCCCAGTCCCTGCTTTATTTTCAGAACGTTTTAGATTTGTCGTCCCTTTGAGAGGCGTTGTCCCAACATGAGATGAGTCTCAATGCTCCGGTTTTTGTTTTTAGCTCACCTCTTGACAACATTTACCACGTGACTTCATTGTTGAGTTTGCTATAAACCTAAATTCAAAGGTTTTACATATTTTCAAAACTCTAAAATATCGAATACATCAATTCAAGATAATACTTCCAATGCCGCCATGGGTAGCAATATTTTTGAGTCTCTGTCGCTGGAGACATTGTCGCCATCCTTCACAACACACGAGAAACATGTCTGCTGAAATAAGAGTTGGTACCATGGATACCATTTATATTAATTTTTACGTAATTCTTACCGACGTTTCTCTTTACAGCGGATATCACTGTTTATATCGATGTGTTGTTTTATATTCAATAGCTGATAGTTGGATACCATTTAATCCATTTCCTTTAAAGATAATAAATAAAGTGGTCAGTCTATGAAAGATATAAAAAAACAATTAACACTGAGGTTGATATTGAAACTATGTCAGTGATTCAACTGCCTCAGTTTCTTAGAAATAATGTCAGTCGAATTTCACCTTTATGTATGAGTACCATTGATTCGGGATCGAACACAAGGAACTGCACATCTCCACACCCCTAACCCCACCTTCTTCCGGTCGTGGTTCAGTTGTCCCAATCCTCACTGTCTACCTTCTCTCCACCCTGCTGCTGCCCCCTGGTGCTTGGACTCAACACTACTACAATCTCTCAGATCAAGGGTCTCAACATCCCAGGCGTCACCAACCCCCACTTTTCTTACTACATCGTCGACAGGAGCCGCCGCCTCATGCGTTTGGTGAGTCGGCATGGCCTGCTGCCTGCCGCCCGGCTTCTCCGTGCGCCTCCTCCGTCTTCCCGCTCACTGCCCTGTCTATTTGTCGTCTGCTCTTTACACGTTTGGATTTATTTCAAAATCCTTTTGGCGTAGATGAACCAGTTGGTTTTGTTGTGCTGCTTTCTCCATTTTTCCATGTACATGCCCTCTTCTTTGGGTCTTACATGGTGTAGTAAGTTCAGTTGTTAATGGATCATGTTTTTGGTTCTTTTCCCTTCCCGTCTGTTGATTTTATCCTGGTCGTACGTTAGTTTCATACAGTAGAGAGTTCTCGGCGAGGCTGGGGCTGGTACTCTTCCCATCCAGAGGCGCGAACCGTCATGCACACGTTTACTTTAGTGTGGGCTGCGACTGCTGCCAACCTTTGACTAAGGCCCTTGGCTACAGTCTATGTTGTTCAGCATTTTAGGGCATAACAGTTCAGAACAACCTTAGGATAAATCCTATGTCGGTTTTGCAGTTATGTCTAAATCTATGGGTACAGGTTAAGTGAACAACCTGGGGATATTACTTGTAGATGAGGTCAGTCAGTACTGCATTTTGACAAAAATCTTTGAGCACCGCCTTTGGGTCAGTGCTCAGAGCTACAATACAGTCTATGGGTGCAATTTCTCGACAAGGTATGTACTTTTATAGAACCCAGTGACAAAGCTCCTTAGCATACTCCACAGGTACGACCTTTTAGGTACAGTATCTGGACACTAAACTGCATTGCAGCGTAAATAGCAGACACTACGTTTTGTTGCATATAACCCTAAATAACTTTTTTATGGGTTAAAAGTGACAAGGAAAACAAACTGAATTAGTGCCAACCTTCCAGGTATATAACACATACCATATCAAAGTATTTCCCCATTGTTCTTATTGAAAAACTATGAAAACACATAGCAGGGTGCCCTAGGTTGCCCCTGCCAGATCACAAAAAGACATGGCGATTTTCAAAGGTTAGGGTTTGCAGCGTGGGAGCTACTACGTTGGGCATACCTATTGTATGTAGTCTACACCCATGGAGTTAGTCTAGTGTGCTCCTTATCACTGGAGTCCCAAGTACAGCGCCCTGTACTGACTCTTAGAAGGACTTTTTTTTTCTTTTTTTTTCTAGCTTACGCCAAGGTCGATACCTAGTGATATAACCTGTGACTATGAGTAAAGCGGTCGATGCATGTGGATGGCGGTACGATACCAGGCCCGCCTTGAACTTCCCTCTCCAGCCCTGATCCCTCTTTATCTGTACATTCACTCACGTTCACTCCTTAAAAGCCTGTCTCCAGTTTTCAGTGCAGTGTCCTTGTGTGGTCGTCAACTCACCAGTTTGATTTGTGCATTTCTATCGTATTTCATCCAAAGGCTGGCTAGTGTTACATAACGGCACCTAAAACAGCAGTTACAGATTTGTAAATGGTTCAGTTTCTCGTCTAGTGTCAGTCTGTCAGCATTATTGCACAACTAAAAGAGTGTTCTGTTCATCTGTGTGTTTGTGTCGGTTTCGTATTTGCCAGTTGGCAGGATGCATGATGCACAGTGTATTTTTGTGAACTTTTGGATGCACATTTGTACTTGATGTTTCTGTAAGATCCCCTGTAAAAACAAGTATATCGTATATTTCTACAGAAAAGAAAAGCTATAGAAATAGGGATGATCTAAAAATCTGGGAAGTAATTTGTGAATGATACACTGTTTGGTCTCTCCTTTGTGTGTATATTTATAGAACTAAATTGTCACAGGTTTTTATAATTAATAAAACGCCTGTTTCCTTATCTATATCAGAATTTGCGATCATTGCAAACAAAAACGCGAAATAAGTTTCAATGATCAGATGAATTGTGGAAACGAATCAGTAGAAACCAGTTATGTAGTGAGTGAATTGTTATATGGATCTCATGTGCAAGTCCATATGTTCATCCTCGTAATTGACTTTGTTGAAAATTTAAGAGCTGGTTATGTTTTTTAGTTTGTTAGGCTAATTCTGGATATAGCAGTGGTAAAAAAGTTTATTGTAGTTTAGTCTCTGTGTTGCACAAATAGCTGTTTTATTGGAGTTTAAATCTATTCCTTCACTGTATGCTATTGTAGTATATATTGATAGCTAGTTATGACATTTCTATTTTTCTTTTTTGTCATATATTTTCCAATTATTATTTCTTCTATGGCTGGCCTGATGTATTGTAACGATAAAGTATGCTTTTGTTTATGTGATAAAAATGATATTAATTTCAAAAGGTAGGTCCAGCGTTACCTGTTTTCATAATCTAGATTTCGAAACTATGTATGTGGACTAACGGTTTCAGGAAAACTACTAATATCAGTTAGCTTTAATTCATATCCTCTGTTTGATATTTTTCTATTCGTTTTAGGGTACATAAACCGACATTTAACCTGATTTGTATTACTTAATATATGAGTGTCACTAATGGGGACCCATGGCTTTAATTTTGTACAGCTGGCAAAGCGGCAGGTGTCTGGAGTGCGGCGAATGGGAGCTCATCCCCACCTCCCCTATTGTGAGTATTCTCTGTTACTTTAGTCAAAAATGGCTATTCTACTCTGTATTACTTCTGTAACTCTTGGTATTTGAGTTTTTGTTATTCTTTTCTATATTATATTCATTTCATAAACTGTATTAGAGATCTTTTACTGTTACTTTAAAAATGGTTCTAGATTATTACGACGTGGCAATGACACCTCTGTACAAGCCGATGCTTGTAACAGAGGTGTCAAAAAAAAAGAAGGTTCTAAGCAAGGAACGTAACAATGTCAAATAAAATGTGCCTTATTCTGAGACGTCCTTTTAAAGAAACCATCATCTACCTCAGTGATCCTCCAAATGTTGATGTAAGACAGCTTTTTTTTAGTTTCTATTTTTCAGTGATATTACGTTACGTTATACTTATAATCTGAAAAGGTGACTGCTTCAGCATTTGTAGCAACTAATGGAGTTATTATTCTGTGGTCGGCATTACAGATCTGACAGGGTCTGCCGACGGGAGCGTGGGACTCTGGGAGTGGGGCCACAACCAGTGCATCACCGTGGCCCGCCAAGCCGGCTCCTTCCCCAAGGTCAGCCGCGTGCTCTTCAACGCGCAGGGTAACAAGGTAACTGCTTCTGTACATCCTCATACCCACCAAAGTCAAATAGCTCGTGTATGTTAAAATAGACTTGATATTGATCTACAGTTAGACACTTAATGAACATATTTCATGAAATTTAGTTGTTTCTTTTTTTTTTTAAATATATTTATGTGCTATTCAGATGTCTATATAGATTAAAATGTGGTAAAATTCTTTCTGCCGAGGGCGGTCGGGTGGGACCTGTGACCCCCCCCCCCCCTTCCGTGGCCGACCCAGGATATATTTGATATACATAGTTAGAGTTTAACCAATACTATTTACATATACTACTCACAAAAACATAGATTACTATGTACCTATTGGTGAATTTACTGACCAGGCGTACTGATTCCATTCGTCACTGAGTGACGGAAAAATAATCATACGTCCATACGAGGTGACCACTGTAAAATTGCGCTTTCAATCATTTTCAGGTATATAATGACAAGGAGACATAGCGAGTGTACCTGAGTGTATTTTCCTCAATATTTTGGTCAGAAATAACATATTCCATTCAGGTACACCAACCATGACTCCATATACTACTCACTAAAACATATACTTTTCCCATACTACTCAGACGTAAATGTACTTCTTTTATTCTGTCAATCCCTTTTGACAGTACCACTTTGGAGATGGCCATTGCAATTAATACCACTCAAAAATTGAGCTTGAAGAGCCGTATGTGAAACTGCTTAGAAATCCCTATGACTTATAAGGATTTCCCCCCGAAAAGACGTCACAACATACCGGTAACTCCCCCCCTACCACCCACTTCCAGACAAGTGATGTCTTGATATCAACAACAGTTATCGCCGGGTCAACGATTCTAATGTCAACGTCGCCTTGGTAGCGAGTGGTCCGACTATAAATAGTATGAGCAGATGACTGCTCCGTCACGTTGATACTGGAGCTCGATGCGTGAAGACTAGCGATATATTCACATACTACTTACAGATACATATATACTACTTACAAAAACATATACTACTCACATATACTAATAGGCCTTTTTCCATAGGCCGGTGTCGCACCTTATCTGGTTGGTTACGCAATTTCTGCAGCCAAACAAGCCCCTGGCAACGTATTCTTTAGCATTGGAGCACTGGCTGTATGAGTGTTTTACGTTTATAATACCCATGCACATTATTTCCATAGAAATAAAAGCGATTGCATCAAATTCTATGGTATTCCAGCTCCAAATTGATGTATCATACATGCATATCACCTCAGTGATACTTTAGATATACCTTAGATGACACAGGGACACCGAAACTGCATACACAATAATACATTGGCAGGCCTAGCTATAATACGCTTATCTTTTTCCAAGTTAGAACCAAGATAATTATCAACTAAAAAGTTTAGACAGCTTAGGCCCATTAATACAATACCATAGTTTGTTCCAACAATTTAATCTGTCAAAAAACAACACTCCTGTAATCACACCCACCGTTCACACTTTAGGTGTGACTGCTGTTTGTCTCTATATACAAGCCGCCTGCCTCGGCCGTGTTTGTCCGAGCGGCCGCATAACTAGAGAGTGGGCCGTTAGGTGGCGTTGAACGGCAACACCTGTATTACAAATATTTGAATGATTCATTGAACAATTTCATTGAGAAGTTATTTCAGCTCTTTCTGGGTCCAAATGAACATGCTTGCAGGATTTCGTCCTCCCTGATACTAGAATGTATACATTGCTGTCTGTCATTGAAAAAAGCAGCAACGTCCCCTGTAGTCCTCGTTACATCAGGTCTGATATTATTGCTCATGACTATAGCCGAGATTTCACTCTGTTTTCAGTTCGGTGTAGGAGATGCAGAAGGGTCGTTGTGTTTGTGGCAGGTCGGTCTCGGGGTCAACATGAACCGGCCGTATCTGGTACGTTGTCGTTACTTTGTATTTACAATGTGCTGACGTTTTGATGCCATACATAGAATATTCATAAACCTGAACCCACAAATTAGGGAGTGGCTAGGGCCTGTCTATTACAACCGATAAAATAATCTGAATCGTAACAGAGAACTGCCATAATTTGTCTTTGGTTGCATTTAATATTTTAGTTTAGGACGGGTGAAATGCAACTTTATCCTTATATTACATCTCTCTGGTAAATTTGCTTATTTCTATCGCATAGTTCATCATAAACTTACATTTATATTTTAGATGTATCACGATGCAATATACGCCTACCCCTATCACGTACAATTTTATCTCCAACGCAAAAAAATTATTCTTGTATTGAAATGTTTCAAAGTGAAGTAAGCTTTTTTCATAATCTGACATTTACATTTTATTTTAGAACTTGAAGTGCCATTCTAAAACGTTGAACGACTTTACGTTCGTGGGATCGTCGAGCTTCCTGGCTACGTCAGGTAGTTCTAACGACCACCGTAATGTGTGCTTGTGGGACACATTATTACCACAGAAGTCGGCGCAGGTGCACGGTGAGTCTCTGTTAGTCTCTGCTACGGCGAGTCATGTCCAAGCACAAAACTCAGCGGTGATGGACGAATGTGTGTGTATTACAGTTCTATGGACATCTGTGGTCTCATGTGTGTGCCAGATTAGATATTAATAGCTGGGAGTGTGAGATGTAGTTCTCAATAAAACCTCCAACTTACTCATGATATATGAATTGAATAAAATTGACAGATTGTCTGACACCTGTAAATTTCATATTATATGAGTTTATGTTTACACATATATCCACATGTGAATTATGGCCGCTTCCAGAACTATACATGCACAGGCAACCAGCGGCGTTCCTCACCTTGAACTCACACCGTAACGACAATCTCTGTATCCTACTTTATTTTGTATTATATCATATATATATATATATATAATCTACCTTATTGATTATACATTATTTGTTGTTTGATTTTCATACATGTATATGTATACACATGTTGCCTCCTACACACAGCCTTCTCGTGCCACTCGGACGGCGCGGCCGTCGTCCTCTACGCCCCGCAGCACCAGGTGCTCATCTCGGGCGGCAAGAAGGGCGACGTGTCGCTGTTCGACGTGCGACAACGCCAGCCGCGACACACGTTCCAGGCACACGACTCGGCGATCCGCTGTATGACGCTCGACCCGACCGAGGAGTTCTTCATCACCGGCTCGGCCGAGGGCGACATCAAGGTACGTCGACACTCTTCTGCCAGATAAGGGAGAAGGGGGAGAGGTGTATTGGTTCTTTATATAAATCTAATATATGAAGGTTCTGTGGAGAATTCGGGAAATGACTTTTAATGAAAATTATCATACATTTCCAAAGGGAAAAAAAGACCCATTGAAATGATATTGGTTTATAAAATTATTTGCAATATCATTTACCACCAGATATTGGTTTGACCTACTTAATTGGTGTACATAGGAACAGAATTGTCCCCCTAGTTTGAGACACATAGTCAGAGGGACAGGTATGTGTGCACTTAACCATGAAGGTATCACCATGAGGCAACTAAAAACGTAAGGTCATTGTTGATTGCCAATTGGAATCACCCTCAGCTAGCTAAAAATATGTGTGCACTGATCCATGAACAGAGTTCACAGAGTAGTAAGGCTTTAAATATCCAATCAATGCAGACCCTTCACTATTCATGGATTCCCGCCGTCCCTCCCTCCCTCCCTCCCTCTTGTTGAATTATATCTACGAGAAATCCACACTCACTACATTCTAGAGATGGATACCCCCGATCTTTCTGTAATACACTTACAAATGTAGAAGTTGCCCATCGGGCAGACAAATAGCGCCTCTTTTATGTATGTATATCATTAAACCGTGTCTGTCTGTGTGTTCATGTCTTTTAATAAGTGTGTGTATTTATAACCCTCTCTCTAAAGGTGTGGGGCCTGACGACGCCAGGACTGCTGCATTCCTTCCTAGGCGAACATTCTAAGAGTTCGATATTCCGTAACATGGGTTCGGGCGTGACGCAGATCGCCATGAGTCCTGACAGACAACTCTTCTCGTGCGGAGCTGACGGCTCCATGAAGGTGAATCTCACGCTCTTACACACTCAGATCGACATTTTACCTCTAGTTTATACCGTGCCACAACACTTTATGACTCGTGCGATATAACTATTGTATTTCATATTGTTGCTTACTTTTGGAATTCCAACTTGATCCCTATGTCTGCAACAATGTTCCCGACAGGTCCTCGAAAGTCTAGTTCAATCTCAGATTTCTATTTAAAGAAAATCATAAAATATCTAGTACAATGTCTTTATTTCTGTTATTTCCGTAAACTTTTTCGATCCTTAGATGACCATAAATTTTGTCATCCATCGTGTCCTACAGTTACAAATATTTTCATTGTCAATGTGAAGACTTATATCGAAATTTATATCAGTTTCCATTGAATGTGAGTATAGATTGTATGCCCGGAGATAAGGGGGGGGGGGCGATTCTGTATTATACGCCATTCAATTTAAAACAACATTATAAATACTACAAAATCTTTTTTCATGTTACAGGTGCGCAAACTTCCAGACCGGGACGGCATTGTGGCCACGTGGTGATAAGTTTGGCGCCATCCGCGAGAAGTGGAATTATAACTCCATTTGAAGCCCCCCCTCCAGGGGGCGCCAGCAGAGACTGTGAGCTGGGACATGACTGCGGCGGCCTCCACCAGGTGGCCTCAGGTCGCATTGCCAGTCCCCTTTCTTAGCATTCCATCTCTCCTCCTGTTAGCCAGTGATACTAAAGGACATTATAGCAGAAGGCTAACGCGGCGGGAAGCACAAATCTAGAATTCACCATCCATGAGAGCCCCACAAGGACAAATTCAGGGCGTTGTGAACGCCGTCGCTGTCGGCCATGCGGCTCCAAAACCGAGAAACCAGTCGTGTAGTCTGCATAGAAGGCGTACTGTAGAGAAACGTAGAGCGTTTTGGTTTCGGTTCAGTCCTGCTTGGTAAAACGGAGGCCTTCCCTTATAGACAATACAAAAAGAAATGAGATGAGAACTACCACCATTGTGATGACGTCGAACATTACCTACGTACAAGATGATGACTGTGTTCTTAGGAGGCAGACGACAGGACGCCTCTGTTGGTTCTTATTACGAAACTTCACCAAGATACTCAGCCACCTGTGTCATACGCGTGCATTGAATGTCTGAGATTACGTGCGCAGGGCGCCTCCTGGTGTTAGAATGTCGTATTATCCTGCCCCTGCTGTGTACATGAGAGTCCGAGTGGCGCTTAGAGACAGACTAGATCTTAGACATAGTAGGAGTAGACGTTGGATGAACGCGGGGAACTAGCTACAGCATGCAGTCAGCGGCAGACGACATTTGGCGGAGTAGTTGTAGTTATAGGAGTAACGACTGTCTTTCTCACCAGATGGCACATCGGCCAGTGCTCTCAGATAGTGAGAGGTGGGCGGACGCTAAGGTCTGCTTTGTTGTCACCTGCAAAACTGTTATCGTCTAGTCATATATTGCCGATGGAGGTTACTTTAGACACTACAATACTGATACTATTACAGATAGACCCTATATTGGTAGCGTAAAGAGAGGAAAACAAAGAAACAGATGAACTATATATATATAAATATATCTATATATCTATAAATGCATTCTCAAGTTCAACGTCCATGTTACTCTTTGTATATTTGTAGCGGTAGAAAACTGGGCTTGCCCGACGAAGGGTTGGCACCATGTGGGTTAGTCTAGTAGCACGCGTATACGCTTACATCTTCCTTCACCCAAGGTGGGTCGTGTCCCAAGGACGGCTGGTGCATTCGCAGTAGAGCTAGACTAGACACTAACAGCAGCTCGTAGAGTGTAGTGTACAGGGACTGCTGTACATAGCTCCATGTTTCCTGTATTGCCGTATAACGTTACAGTCCTCAGTGACTTTCAGCCCGGTCGAGCTTCTACTACTTGAGAGCATAGGGCTCTCGAACTAGTCGCCATGTGGCGCCCTCAACCAAAAACCCACCAAAAACCCGTTTCTTTACAACTATGGTAATGATGAGAATGCTGTTTAGTTAGGAATGTAGCACGGGGTATATTATAAAGTGTCTCAAGTGCCAATTTCTCACCTCGGGCTATGTATAGACTTCTGTGGTCAGTTCATGTCCTGGATTTTTATTGTGTTGCATTAGACACAGAAATATTGATATGTGTATCTCTGGTTGACCCATGGCCCGAATTGAAAAAATGCATGCATCAAATCGTGTTAAACCTTGAGTCCCATAAGAATCTATGTTAATATACAAGGCTCAAAAACTGGTTACCAAACGTATGTAACACACATTGCTTTGGTGTTATTTTACTTCATGAGCTACCTTCAGTATAAGGAGGAGGAAATTAACTCACATTTAGACATCTCATGCTATGTCTTTTAGGAAATTAGATTCTTGATAAATGGATATTCATGCTACCGGTAATGCACAGACGTTCCAGTTAAACTAGATTGTGTAAGGGAATATTCCATCTTGAGTATTTTTTGCATGATTTTAATCATTTCAATTTTAACCTAATGTCATGATGTCTACAAATCACCGTATATCTGATATTGGTTCATTGGTACCTATGAAACAAGCAACTTGATGAGAATGATCTCATATAACAGGAACAAAGCAGGGAGTTGGAGCTAACCCTTGCTATGTGATGTAAGGTGTATTTAGTTGGCGCGGATAGATTCCGGGGACGGTGTGCTGATTGTGTGCAGCGCTGCTATTATCTCCGTATCGGGTCGGTATTATTGTTGATTTTGTTGTTACAACAGGTGTGGTTGTGGCCCTTGTACATATTACATGCAGATTGTGAATATGCAATCCGAACTGGTCAGTACAATGATGAATCCCGTGATAAGGGTCACCACGACCCCATGCACGCGCCTCCACCCGAATTCGGCTACTATTGGGAAACTTGATGTAATTAGTTGTAGGTAGTTGCCGCCCCCTTCTGCTCGGTCATACGGGTTTGGTGTCCGAGGTTCTGGTATGTCCAGAAAGAGGTGTGCTTTCACTGCCCGATGCTATCTGAGCTACTCACCCCTCACCCCTGAGTTGCTCGCCCGGAGATAGACTCGCCGTTAACTGCAGTTTTAGAGAGAGTAGGTCTAATATACGCGTTGTTATTGATGTTGTCGTCGTTGTTTTACTGTCGATAAAGCTGGCAGAGTTAATGTCCTGGTTGGGAGGTGTGTGAGGCGGCCCGCTCCCGCCCGCCCGCTGCCCGCCGTGCAGGCCGGGCTTGTGTCCCATAGAGATTCCCAGCCCGCCACAGCTCGCCGCTCGCCTTGTCTGCTCGCTGTCTACTCCCTTCTTCATCATACCCAGTCTCAGATTCTCACCAGTTCTAATTCATAACACGCTAAGTACATTCCAAGTAGAGCCTAGCGAAGGAAAAAATGTACCGTTCACCCTTCACCCACTATCCACACCCTACAGAATAGAGCAGATTTATTCAATCCAAACCTAGCAATGTCGAGTTATAACAAAATCACAAATAACCATATGATGGTATATACGTAATCTGACAATGCATTTCTTTAGCTGTGTATGTACATGTAGTCAGGTTTTATTATTTGTTTTAATTGTTCCTGTTGAGGAGCACAACTGGTGGACGTATCTGTAACTAAGTATCTTGAATTAGGGCGTCATTGGTGAGAGCCAAGGCTTTTAAGTCACGAGACTAAAGTCGAGAGACTAAGGTTTCTATGCAACCTTCTGTGGCCGTTAGCAATACAAGGACGTAAATAGCGATCCAGTTCAGAAACCTCTGGTGATGAAAATACTCAACGATTAACCCTACTCGTATACACCTCGTAGTTGGAGAGTAGTAGAGTGCAAGGTTTTAGCGCCTCAGTTGGGGCATGTTACCCACCTAGGAAGCTTTCTATATAGTCATGCTGTCAACAACAACAACAACAAATCCACGTTCTTCAGAGTTAATGAGGATGTTTTTTTTTCACTCAAGAAGCGGGTTTTCGTAGCTTTCTGTTTTCGTTATTTTAATAGGTAGTTTAGGGGCCAATGAATAACCAATAGTGAGTTACCACGTAAAGTAGGCTGTTTCGGCGGCTAGTGTTGCCTCGATTGACCACTAGATGTCGCTGCGTTGACTATTATGGGATGTCATGGACACGTTGCGCATGCGGACTAGACGGCGTCCACGTATCGCTCAAGACATGTCATATTTGTTCAAAATTCATAATATAACTGAACAGGTATAAAAAAAAAGGTTGGGGGGAATCCGACGACCCATCAAAGGTGTAGTACTTATTTATTTTACATGTACATATATAATACACACATATGTATAACATAACTAATCATGGTAGTAGAACGTTTAAACCTCCTGAATAACGTGGCTATCATTTCATTGGTGCGCGTGTATCGTTTTCATTCCAACCTCAATGTGATTCCCTCAGTTGACGCACCTACGTTCATAGTATTATTGATATCAATTATGATTGTTACCGTCACAGTGTACTCATGTTTTCCAGTGTCTGGGTATTTTCCTGAACCATGTGATAAAAGAAATATTGACGCTTCAGTGCAGGTCTAGAATCAAAGAAAACCCGTTTAATTGTAGCCAGTTTTAGTTGTATATGTTGGTTTTATTGGCTTGGTGTGAAAGTGAAGTGTGGTTGAAGGAGGAGTTGGAACGAGCGATAATTGTTATGTAGGGTTTAGTCCTTCTCAGTATGAAGAGATGAGCGTGGACTAATTCTATCCTATAGTAGTATAAATATATTACACTGTACTCATGTATGTCGAGAATGTCCCCATGCTCTTGTAATATACGCAGAAATAAAGACACTCTGTTGAGATGCAACACACAACTTCTGTTATAACTTCATTTTGTTAAAATATTCTATTTAGAAATAGCAGCGATGTGAGGAAGGTATATTAGTTCCTAATTTTCCCTACCCCTTGGTGGTGGCGCTGCAGTCTTTTTCGGCACCCCATAAGCTAAAGTACCAGCCGTTATCGGTTATGTCTATCATACTATGTTGATAATTATTTAAAATCTGGCACTTCTTAGGGGTTTTGTTCTTCATTCCCACTGATAACTAGATTACCTGGGTCAGATCTTTGTCTTTGCCTGGTATAAACGTCCATAGGCTTAATATTAGGAACTCGTTCTCATCAGGCTTGCGAGTATGGTACCTCATACTCAACGGGTGATAAACAGATAAATATTTCCAGGCTAAGATAGAATTAGAAACATTTTCGTGCTTGATCTGAGTCCCCTTTCACCATCTTCCTTGCAGTGCTTCAGAATATTCACTTGGCTATCGCCTCGTTCATATTACTGCGCACTCCAAACTCAATGGGAAACGGGGATACAGACCAAACACTCCTCAGTTTCCTGGTATGCTAGTGGTATGGCCTGATCAGACTTAATAGGACTAGTGGAGGCTCCTGGTGTTAAACTCCGGCGAGCGATTCGGTCTCCGACTGCCCGACGAGAAGGCTCAACTGAAAAACACGAAAAAACCACAGCTGGTACCTGAGAACGTATTGACAAAACTGGGACCGGACCAGCGGAAAAACTTGAGGGTGTATCTAGGTCAAATCTTTCACTCTCCCAAGAT
This sequence comes from Alentia gelatinosa, assembly GCA_950022655.1. Taxonomy (NCBI): domain Eukaryota; kingdom Metazoa; phylum Annelida; class Polychaeta; order Phyllodocida; family Polynoidae; genus Alentia; species Alentia gelatinosa. The sequence continues at coordinate 41,657,423 of OX465583.1, read as the reverse complement.
CATATTTTCACTGATATCTCTGGTACGGATGAAAATTTATAAATCATTCTTTCAGTGGCGAATAGAGCGTCCAAAGCCAGACTAGATGATTCCAGTTTTCATGTGTGGGTCTTGATTGAATGTTGATAAATTGATATTTATCGATTTTGAAAAGAGATGAAATTAGGTCAACTTTTTGAAGGTGTATAACATCCTGAAAATTCAATGCAGAGAAATGATTTATGATTGAAATGATAGATTGGTTTGTTGTTCTTCAAGTCTGGTGCCAGTTTTTGTTTGGATTTGTGTGCATTTGATGCAAACCTTTTTTTAAGACAAGCTGCTAAAACCTTTGTCTTAATATTTCTTTAACTTGACAAAAAACATATTTAGATTGGAAGTATGACAAAGATACTATAGCTGAACGTAAATGAGATATACATGTCCAAGTCTGACAGGTATTTAACTCCCTCCGACTCTTTGGATGCCTGGTATTAATTTTTCAATTCTGGAGATTTCTCTACTTTTTCTCAATGTCAGTACTTAAGTATATATTTCTCAACAAATACACAGGTTATTAAACCAAATTATTGGTAAACTGCTGAACAAGAACTTTTCCCAAGTAACCAAAGATGTTTTATCACAAGAAAATGGTGAATATTCATATTGCAATTGATTATACTTGCCACACTGAGAATGCCATCAAAAGAGTGTATATTTGTGCCTGTAGCGCCATCTTCTGGATCTTGTACAAAGCAGAGTATCACTCTCCTTCCAGAGGTCGAGTTCCGGCCATCCCTGTCCCCAATGGAGGGAGATTCTGTATGGAGAATGCAGGTCTGTGGGACGATTTGAGGCTGCAATTCAATGTGTACAATCTCATTCAACAAAAGGACGTTACTGTCCCTTACATTGTCCTAAACGTACAAGACAGAACATTTGGAATTCACCTATGCCCTCAACCTCACCCAAATCCTTGCCTTCACCCATGTCATTCCATCATCCATCCCCTCACCCATGCCCACGACTTAGCCATGGTCTTCACCCGTGCCCGTACCCTCACCCGTGCCCGTACCCTCACCCGTGCATACATCCATACCCATGTCCACTCCCTCACAAACTCGCCTGCCTTCACCCATGCCGACATCCTCACTCACGCCACTATATGGCTGTCTCTAAATGATGTCATGTCTTTTTTTCTTTTCTCTTTACCATTTTTGACCTCCCCTGCCCCCTTGTTATGCTTGGTTATGGAGAGTGGAGCCCCTCTTCCTGCTGAATGACTTAATTTATAGACGGAATTCACTAATGCCCAGCCTCAGCCTCACTCAGACTACTCAGCCCAGCCTACTCAACACCCCCACCTACCAGGGATGTACTCATATGCCAGACTATTTGTGGTTTTCCCCCTGGACCCCAAAGATGCACTTTGCCCCTGACCCCCTTTCCAAGCTTCCCAGGTGTGTAACCATTCCGCTCCATGAAACACAATCCTGGGAACAGCTTGTACAATATATGATATCCAAGTGCTTCCAGGGCCTTCACCCGGGAACGGCGCGTTGTGTGGAGGCGTGTTCGATGCGCCCCTATCGAATGAACGGGGAAGATCTCCCCGCCGGCACTGGTCAACCGCCCCCCTTAGTGGAAGTGGCTGCGAGGAGCCTACACGGGGGAATTGAAGTTCTAAAGAGCCTAGGGCACTACGTTTGTGCTCGAAGATAACAGATTTGTTTTGATTATGTTTGTTTGATTTAGCATCCAGTCAACCATTACAGGTCCTTTCCAGCTTTTCTCACTGCTTTCACACCACAAGGGTGGTGATCGAATCTATGTGATGAATTCAGGTGGAAATCTCACCCCTACACATTGGGTTGAGAGTACATTTACTTCCCACACTACAGAGATGGTATGAGAAGGATTGATCTTTTGACATTGCAGTAAATATACCACTGCTGGGGATGAAGCAGTTTGTTTGTTTGTTTGTTTGTGGTTTAACGTCCCAGGGGACCCTGAGGGTATAGGGACTATCAATGATTTAACTTTTCACTTTCATAGACTTAAATTTCAGTCAATTCTTTTCAATGTTTCAAATATTTTATATTAAATCAAAGAGATTTGTCTCTTTCAAAAACATGATGATATCTTTCTTTGGAATAGTTTCGAACAACATTTTCATGTTGTTACTGTTTTTCAAATGCTTTCTTCTATTCTCTTGTTCCCTTTTACAGTTCAGCAGGATATGCTCAACAGTAATGGGTACATTGCATGCTTGGCATAATGGGGGATTTTCCCCTTTCAGGAGATATTTGTGTGTAAGTCTGGAGTGACCTATTTTCAGACGGGTCAACTTCACCTGTTCACTATGACTTAATCCCCCACAGTTTCTCTTCCCATTCACAGTTGAGTGAATGGTATGTAGTTTGTTTCTTATTTGCTTGTTCCAGTCAGATTGCCATTTATTCATTGTCATTTCTCTTATTGGAGCTGTCATATCCGTGTGTGGAATTTTCGCTATACCGGGATGCAACTTCAGAACTTTCTTTGCTGCTCTGTCTGCCTCTTCATTTCCATCAATTCCTAAGTGGCTTGGTAGCCAGCATAGAACTATGTCCTTCTTTCTTTTCTTCAAAATGGAAATCCTCTCTCAAACTTCTCTTACCAAAGGGTTTGTCGGAGAGTATTGGAGGATACTTTGAAGACATGATTTTGAGTCAGAATATATGATGAATTTACGGTGGTGCGAGAGACCTACCCAATGTAGTGCTTTCAGTACAGTAAAACCCCTCTTCCGGGACACCCCGCTTTAGGGGACACCCCGCTTTAGGGGACACCCCGCTTTAGGGGACAGTTTTTCGGTACATAAATGCTTAAAAACCCCGCTTAAGGGGACAGTTTGGGGGGACATCTTATCAAAAACATTCCAGATTATCACAAAATCTGTGTTTATGCTGCTCGTTTGTCTACGGGACAGACATTGTCGCAACCAGAACAATAGACTAAGCATTCACGGGCGGGCCCGGGCGGCCGAAGTGAGTGAATGTTAGTACCAGTGATTTTCCAAGCCTGCTGAAGGTGCCAGGTAAGAGGCCCGCTTACAGGTCAGCGGTGGGCGACACAGGGAGGGGGGGGCTTTGAAGGTGCGGTATTCAGTGAGCCGTTGCGGCTCTGGGCGGCTTACGGTGAGTCCCTAAAGGGCCGATTCCACCAACAGGTTGGATTTGCCATGGTATATCTTGGTATGTCTTGTAGTGTCTTACTGTGTCGCAATGTGTCGTACCTCACTTGTCTCAAAACGTAGGCGAGTGGTGTCGGGTGTATATTTTTGTGCTCCACCACCGCGACACATCGCGACAAATAGGCACGGGATGATTCAATCCTAGCCCGATTAAGCAAGACAACCAAATCGGGACTAATCTTGCTACATCGTGTGTGTTGGTGGAATCGGCCCTTTATAGGCCTGTTAATTTCTATCAGAAGTTAGGGGGGGGGGGGAATTGACCGGGGGTATAAAAAGGAGCGAATTTCACAAGGAAGACATATCCACCTTCAACCTCTAATATCTATTTTTAATTTTTTTGTACATTTATATTCATTTATATTATATAATTTATATTTATTTGCTTATTTATGTGTTATTGATAAACCTTTTAACCTAATAACCATCGTTTCCTTCATTTATGTAGGTATTCTCTATTGCATAACCATTGACAGACTGAAAACCCCACTTAAGGGGGCACCCCGCTTTCTACCCATCGGTGTATATGGGAATGTACTCTTTGTGGTCCTTCTCTATCTTTTCCAGTTCAGTTTTGAACTGGAAATTGCTAGTTTCACCTTTTTTGTTATTACTTAGAACAAGAATAATCCCAGGGTTTCTCTCCAGCCATGGAGGAGCACATGGTGGAGTTAGTTCCCTCAGATCATTGAGAGGGAGGTTTGTTTTCTCCAAGAGACTTCTGATGGAAGTAGCATATGGTGATGCTACTCTTGGTTTGTTCTCAAATAGTCTCTGGTCATTCTTTTTGAATATTGTCTCATGTGTAGAGTTTCTTGAGTTTACATTTGGATAAAATTCTTCTCTCCCCAGTGCGTTGCGCGATCTGGTGGGATCTGTGACCGCTTTCGGGTAGAAACAAATTTTTTTTGTTTCTTGAGTTTACCTTTGTCTTGATTGCATACTGTAGAGATAATGTCTCTCTGCGGAGTTCAAGTGGTGGTATCAGAGCCTCTATTTCCAAACTCTTTTGGGGAGAGGTTCAGAATGCACCAAGACAAAGTCTAAGACCTTGGTTCTGGATTGGTTTCAGTCTGTCCAGATAGCTTTTGCTGGCTGAGCTATATACAATGGATCCATAGTCTAATCTTGATTGAACGTAGGCTTTGTAGAGAGTGATCAAGATCTCTCTATCGGCCCCCCAACTTGTATGGCAGAGGACCTTCAGTAAATTCAGGGGTTTTTGACATTTTCTCCTCACATATTCCATGTGAGGTTTGAAAAATAGTTTGTCATCCAAAATCATTCCCAGAAATTTCACCTCAGTTTTCACAGATATTTTGCTGTCATGTAAGAGGAGGTTTGCTTCATGCTCACATCCCCTCTTTCTGCAGAAATGGACACACATAGTTTTGGTTTGGGAGAATCTGAAACCATTTTTAGTGGTCCATGTTTCCAAGTGATGTAGTGCTGTCTGTAGTTTTCTTTCCACTGTTGTCATGCTTTTAGATCTGTAACACATGACAAAGTCATCAACATACAGGCTGGCATTGACTTCAGTGGGAAGATTCTTGGTGATCTCATTTATCTTCATGCCAAACAGAGTAACAGAAAGTATGCAGCCTTGAGGCACTCCCATTTCCTGGTCGACCTGATCAGAGAATGTTGTACCTACACGCAGTTAAAACTCTGTTGGCAAGGAAGTTTGAGATGAATGTAGTCATTCTTCCATGCAGACCTAGTCTTGTGTATGTCTTGCAGAATACCATACTTCCATGTGGTATTGTAAGCTTTCTCTAGGTCAAAGAATATGCCAATCACATGTTCATTTCTGGCAAATCCTTCTCTGATGAAATTCTCCAAGTTAACAAGGTTGTCACATGTGTTTGTGTTTTTCCGGAAACCTGCTCGAGAGGGGTTCAGGTGGTTACCAGACTCCAGAAACCAGGTCAGCCGATTGTTTACCATTCTCGCTATGGTCTTGGCAACGCAACTGGTCATGGCTATGGGTCTATAGCTTGATGGAAGGCTATGATCCTTTCCTGGTTTAGGTATAGGGATTACAGTTGCCTCTGACCATGATTTTGGGTAAAGGCCTTGAAGCCACAGTTTGTTTAGGATACTCAATAATAGGTCTAGCTGCTCCCCTGGTAGGTGTTTTAACATTTGATAATATCATCTGGTCCAGGGGAGGAATCTTTTGCATCATTGAGGGCATGACCAGGGATGCAAGTCGCGACTGAGGGAAATGTCGGAAATTTAAAACCCTTATGGTGACGTTCTATTTCAGCGAGCCAGGGAATCTCCGTTTTGCTCAGCGGCAAAAGAGTAGACTAGCCTCAGTCCCTTAGTATAGAAGATATTTCAGGGTCAATGGAGAATTATAACAAGTCAAAAGTTACCCATAACAACCCTAAAATTTCCATTTGAATTTGTTATATGTAACACAAGAAATCTGCAAAGAAATACATGTAGATCACCAAATAAATAAAATAAAAAGCGTAAGACTTAAACAACTCTATGCCGGCCCAAAAGGCCGGCGTTGGACGGAACCAGGTTGGCAGTTTTCCGTGTGCACCAGCCTATATTGCCGGTTGCATGAGGCGCTAGAGCCGGCACCACTTCCCGGGTAGACCTGTCCACATTGCCAACCCATAGTGCGGCCGACTGAGGCCCGGAGTCCGGCACTGAGAGCCGGTTAGTCCCGTCTCTGTTGCCGGCCAACGGTGCGGCCGTTAAGGCGTCAAAAACATCCTAGAATAAGGACTACTGCCAGTAGGTATGAAAGTTCGGAATTCCGTCAATTGACGGAGAACTTGCATCCCTGGGCATGACTCAGTTCCTCAAACGAAAAGGGTAGGTTGTAGTCCTCTTCATTGTTGGAGGTGAAGTTAAGTTGAGTCTGCTCTTTTGCTTCTTTGTGTTGTAGAGAGCCAGCCTCCCAATTTTTCACTGGATTGGGTGGAAATTTTAGTTGTTTTGATGTTTTCATTCATTTTCAGATGGTGTACTGGTGGGTTTCCTGATTTTCCATTCATTTTTCTCATAAAGTTCCAGACTTTTTTCATGGGTGTGGATTTAGTAATGGAACTAACACACCCTTGAAAAGAATCCCCTTTGGAGGTTTTATAAGTACTCCTTGTTTGGGCATTGGTCTGGAGATAAGTAGTAATGTTTTCTGTGGTGATGTTTTTGCTCAGTTTATTTCTTGCTCTATTTCTCTCCCTTTTGGCTCTCTGGCAGTCTTCGTTGTACCAGGGTTTGGATTTCTTGGAAGGGGTATGAGAGGACTTTGGAGGGCATTTCCCAGATATCTCTAACAGGGTATCTGTAAAATACTTCATTGGGTCGTCCTCCATGTCTACTACCTCCCTGGAGAGAAATTGCTCATTGCAGAGTCTTCTGAACCCTTCCCAGTCTGCTTTGGAGAGTTTCCAGGAGGGATGTTTTTCATCATTGGTGTTTAGTTTCTCAGTCTCTAACATTATAGGGAAGTGATCACTTCCACAGAGATCAGTGTATACTCTCTATTTAAAGTCTGTAAACAGGGTTGGATGGCATAGTGACAGGTCAATAGACCTGTATGTACCTGTTGCAGGATGGAGATATGTTGATGTTTTCTTGTTAAATAAGCACAGTGAGTGTTTAACTAGGAATTTTTCCATCAGTCTACCTCTTTCATCAATCCTGTTTGAGCCACATATGTGTTATGGGCATTTAAGTCACCCATAATGATAAATGGGCTAGGGAGTTGGGTAATGAGGTTTTTCAGACTTTTATATTTTACCCTTTGTCCAGGAGGTAGATAGATGGAACAAAGCATGACAGGGCTGCTAACTGTCAGTTTAACAGCCACAGCTTGGAGTTCCGTTTCCAAATGTACCTCAGACTGGGGGTATTTGTTATCTGCCATGACTGCCACCCCTCCAATAGGGTTCTGTGGGTCTGGTACCTTGATGTATGTTGTATATCCTTTCAGAGAGATGTTTTTCTCTTCTTTACATTTAATCTCTTGGTGGCAGAGTGCAACAGTGGAATGGTCAGAACAGATGAGTTCTTTTTCTTCCCTGTTGGCTCTGAAGCCCTGGCAATTCCATTGGATGATAGTCTCCATCATTTCTTGACTGGTGTCTTTTGTTTGGTCAGCACCACCATAGATGTTGTTTTGGTAGGTGGCGATCCAAACCTCTTGGCAATCTCATCATTTTTCTTTTTGATGTTTTCCCTGTTGATTTTGGGCATTGGCTTATTCGCAGCCTGTGGTGGTGATGTTGCTTTCTTGGCATATTCACCATCCAGATGTTGCCCATTTGGTTGTGACCCTGATGGTTTTGGGTCTTGTTCCTTGGAACCTGATGGTACTGTTTCCAAGGGTTTCCCCATAACTTTGGGAATCTTAGAGACAGAAGTCTCTCAAGCAGGCTCATGGGCTTGCCCAGTGGTGTAAGGGGGCCTTTTTGTTTAGCTGAGGCCTAACAGCTTTTTTCAGACTTTTGGTCTGAAGAGCAGAGTTTGTTTTTCTCTGTGGAGCTATGGAGCTTGGTGTTCTTTTGGCTATTTTAGCATAGCTCACAGAATATGTGGGAGCAGAAGTTGCTCTCACAATTAATCTTGCTTCTATAAAGGAAATCTTGCGTTCAATGCGGACTTTTTCAATTTCCTTTCCCTCTTTAAATCTTTTAGTTTTTCGAGGAGGCAGAATCAGTCTCAGCACAGTTTGCACAGTGGGGATCATCCTGGCACTCCTCAGTCTTGTGAGCTTGTGAGCTACACTTTCCGCATATTTCCTCATTGGAGCATTTCTTAAATGTGTGGCCAAAATGCTGACATCTATAGCAGCACATAGGGTTTGGCACATATGGACTCACCTTCAGCACCTCATAGGCACATTTGATCTTTTCAGGTGGGTAAGGTGTGTCAAAGGACAAAACATATGTGTTTGTCTCAATGACCTTGCCATTCCTTTTGATCTTAATTTGTGTGACTTCTGTCACTCCATATGTGGCCAAACCCTCTGCTATTTCAGCCTCGGGTGTGCCTTCCAGATCTTGCCATCTTATGACTCCCTTTGAGCTGTTTAGGGATATGTTTGGGCTGACCTTCACAGTAATCCCATTTGAAGTGGTTGTCTTTAAGAGGCTGAGGCTCTAATGTTTCTTGCCTACCTGTACCAGCAAATTACCTGCTGCCATTTTCGATATTTTTATCTCTTTGTCATCCTAGGGGTTTATTGCCTTATGGATGACAAATGGAGATACTCTTTTGAAACTCTGCTCTGATTCGATTACGAGGAATCATGGCCTGTTGTGGTTGTTGTAAACTGTTTGGCCCTCTTTTGCTTTTTTGTTGGCATGGGAGGGAAAGGTTTCCCCTGTGCTCTCACGCCCTCTTTTACTATCAGACTGGGTCTAGTCTCTTACATTTTTTGTGGCACTGCCACTCTTGATACCCTCAGTTGTCAACTTGCCGAGCTCAGCCTGAGGTAGCACTGAGTCACGCGGGGATTGTTTTCCCTGAACCCCCGATCCAGCCGAATTTGGTTTATGTTGTACAATCATTTAGTTTTTTGGACAAAGTAACATAAGGAGGTTGTCCAACTTCCTCCTATGGGGATGATGCTTTGGTTCCCTGGATCATCCTACAGGGGGGTCGCTTTAGTTATGCTTGCGTGCAAGCATATCTGGTCTGCACCACGAGGAGGCAAGGCGACCAAGAGGGTGAACCACTGTCCACCCCAGCAGACCAGATGAAGGAGAAAAGTGGCTGCAGTAGTACTCAAACCCACAAAGTCCAACAATCTTGGGATTTCAAGTGCAGTGCTCTAAACTACTGAGCTAACTCCCCAACCCCTGTAGTTATGTATAAAGTTGATCTTCCCATTTGACAAAATATGCATTTCTTTTTATGTTGAGACTCGGTTTGTGAACATTACAATATCTAAAGTCTAGATCTAGATAATGTTGTAGTTCGTTGTAATGTATACACGTATATCAGTGACACTCCGATATGATATCGGAAAGAGCGTTCCATTGTAACCAGGTAGATACCATATCAGTGATATATATAATGGTGCAAGGAAGGTTCAAGCTTAGTCTTGTGAAATTATAATCAAAAGCAAAATAGGTCCAATTATAGATCCCTGTCGGACTCCACACTGGCCATTTCCCGTTCTTGAAAACAAACTTTTCCGGCTAATTGTCGTTAACTGAGATAAACTGCCAAGAACAAGAAGTTTGTAAACTTAAATCCATGCTTATCATCAGTTAGGGCAGCACTTGATCTATTATATAGAAGCCCTTCCTAGACCATGTCTGGTTATTAACTGTCATTTTATTCGCTTCTAAAATACATACATTTAAATTATATCATTTCACTAGGCATATTAGCCTAATCTCAGTAGAATTATCTTAATTACAATATCAATTTCTGTATTTATAAACAACATTTTTGCTTATTTGGATTCAATATTCTTTCAAAGCAAATATCCAAGTTTATAACAAAGCCTCCATATCGGTTCTTCTTCATGGTATTCAGTTCACGAATAATATAACATAAAGAACACAGAAATATATAATTTTATACATTTTATTTGTTTTTCAGAAAACACAACATCCATCCAGCCATTCCATACTTGAGTACTAATACTTCTTTTTCGTCATCATTACAATTTCCCCAAATAGAACTGATACTCAGTCCCTAGCTCTCTAGCAGGGTCTATCTGATAGACAACAATCTCATATTCAAAGACCCTGTGGATATCAGACAGAATTATACCTTATTAATTTCTGTTGCTCTTCAAATAGAAAAGAAAAGAAAAACACTGCAGGCCCAGGTGGACAAATCCCCTTCCCCCTAAAACCCCCATAAACTGTCTTATACAGTCCCAGTTTGAAACCTGGAGCCTGTACTTACAACATATCAAATGTTACAAAAAGGACAAAAAATGAATAATTTCAATCAGATTTTTCTAAGCTTTCTTTTTAACAAATAGTCATCTCATCGATAGACTCTCTGTGGCCTCCTCTGTGTAATAATATCATCTTAGTTTAACAGTCAGACACCAGTGGGCTGAGGACACACCCCTAACACGACACGCCCACGCCCACTGCCATTCACTCACCACGCACTCGCTACAGTCGCTCTCATCCATTGTCTTAACAAAAGGGAGGTCTGTTTAACGAAGACGTATCAGTCCCGGGCGTCGCTGCGGATTACTGTGGTGTTCGCCGTCTGTGTGATGGGATGCGCCCTAGTCAAAACACCCCATCTGCCCAGTTTATAATCTGCAATAGTCACACACGGTCCTAGTCGACTAGCGGGATCACCCCGACATCTGGCCACATCCCACCGCAAGAAACCACCAAAATAATGGCATCACCGCCTCAATATTCACACAGCACTATACAGGTATACATATCACCACCAACGTCACATTTCGCCACCTCCCTTATCGATTCTATTCATCTTAATCTTCTATTTAAGTGAACACATCTTTTATTTTCTCTCTCATGAACAGAGCAGGTCTCCATCATTACCACCAAATAACCTGGGCACAGGATCCATCGTAGTTTCTCTTTTTCCTATTACATTTTTTTTCTGTTTTCGTCGGGTTAAACTTCCCTGAGTGAAGGAATAGGAGTCCATACGGCAATGTCTTGTACATGGAGAATGAATCTAGTTGTCCGAATTGGCCTACTTTTTGTCTAGATCGTTAAGCCAGGGTCTGAATGTAAACGAGTCAGTTTCAGACTGTTCGTCCGCTTTCCTTCCCTGCCCAATGTGGGGAGGGGATATGTTACATACTCAAAAGGTGCGCCCGAAAAAGAACTCCCCCAAACCAAAACTACCAACTTGTGGGTTAGTTACACAGGCGTCCGCTAGATGGCAGTATTGTACAGAACAGTGGCGCCGCCCCCGCGGATCAAGGGAGAGGTATAGTTGCGTTTCTGACCAGACCATGGAAGGCCCTACAAGGTACGAGTCACCAAAGACGGATAGCTCTCACACACGACGGACACCACTTTAACTTGTTACACCCTTTAGTATTACCATTTTATATATAAAAAAAAATCATTTAAAAAAAAACCAAGATCATCGAGGTACTTTTTGTGAGTCGGTACTGTTCACACTGCTGAGGTAATGAATCCATGTCTGGGATCTGACGGGTGTACAACAGCTCAGTTTACAAGTATGTGTATACAGGTCACAAGCACAACAGTACGCCGGCAGTCTTCCGAACCAAGGTGGTCGTCGAAGTGGTAATCCACGCGGCAGGGAGTGCGGCACACACCGACCGTGCGCCGGCCACGTCTGCTTGGGTCCTCCGCCTCTCGCGGTTTGTTGACGCTATCCAGACACGGAGATCGTCGTCACCACAACAAAAACAATAATTACACGTTCCATACAGTGTAACAATGATTACACGTGCGCTCCGTCTGTCGCTATAGATCTCTTTTATCTTTATGCATTTGTTGATAATTTTCTAGTAGGAAAATCCCCATTCCGGAATCAAAACAAAAATAGCTGCGAATCCAATACTGTGCACTGAGTCTGAGCAGTGCAGCGGTCCTCAGAAATGTCGTCTGCTTCCTGCTTCCGGTACACATCCTCGTCCGGCGGTGAGGGCGGCGGGAGGCGAGGTTCGTCAAGGCAGAGGTGGCCACAGAAGAAAGGAGGAATCTCCGGGCACGAATAGTCTCCACTACTTTAGTCTACGGCTCGCCTATGTACACAACCCCCTAACCCCGAGCCACCTCCACGCCCGCCTCCTGCTCCGCCAGGGGTCGCCCGGCGCGCAACGCCGTCCACGGGGCAGGCGCGCTCTCCACGGCGTGTGTGTGTCACATAACAACTCTCACAAAAAGACGGCTCACAGCTGCCGGCACTGCGCCTCCTTCGTCCCCCATAGTCCTCCTCCACGGTTTGAGCAACTCGGTCGGCAGGGGGCAGGTCCAACGCGCCCGGCGATTAAACACAAAAAAGGGGGTCGGGCACACCTCATCACCGCGGGCCCGCCTCGCACCTAACCATTGTCCGGGAGTGGGGGGAGGGGGGTCCCGCCCCCGCAGAGGCTGGCGCCCCTGGCGGCGGGGGTGCACGCCGCGGCCCCTCATGCTGCTGCTGCTGCTGTGCCCGTGTCGGGGAGAGCCGCTCAGAAGATCACCTCGTAGAGTGTGGCCTTCTTGTCCCCGGACCCGGTTACAATGTATTTGTCGTCTGTAGAAATGTCGCAGCTCAGCACGGACGATGATTCCTTTGACTAGAAAATGGATCAAACAAAAAGACAGTTTTAGTAAATGCTTGTAAATCAAAGCACACAATGTTGCCCTTAGAATTCTCATTTCAAATTGTAATTATCTTTGTCAAGTCTTCCTTTTCTTCGTGTATATCTTTTTGGGTGCTCGCCTAATATTAAAATACTTTATATGAACATTCAAATCCCTAGGGCATGAATCCATGTAAGGGCATACATACAAAAAAAAGGATTACATGTAATCCTTTTTTTTTGTAAAACAGCAGCATACCATTATACTAGCTTTTGAAGAATAATTGATCATACTAGCTATTGAAGTATAATTGGAAGTTATCTTGTCGATTCATTCTACCAGAAACCTATCAAATACAGCGATCTGACTGAACATATTTCCCAATTCGGAATATAAATAGTCAACACCGGCCTGCTGTGTATAACATGTGAGAGACTCATCAGGTGAAATCTTTATTTAGGGCATGTTGTGAAGATTGACTAGACGTACCTGGAATATACTGGCGCCGTACGGGGTCCGCCAGGCGTTGAGCAGGTTGTCTTTGCCTGTAGAGATGAACCACTTGCCGCAGTAGGCGAATTTGAGAGAGAGCACACAGCTCTCGTGCAGATGTAGTTGGTATTTGTCTGGCTTACTGTGGTGTAACACTTCCACGTTGGAACTCTCCATGCTGAAAATCAAGAAAAGCACTTTCTAAGTCATGTGTGCAATTAACAATCGATATGGAGTCGAACTATTAGTCCACCTCAGAACGCAATACATCTGTACGCAGGTTTCTATGTGTAATTCTAGGGACAGGGAAGAGCGTATGAAATATAGACTATACTTTTATGAAATGAGTTTGCATAGCAGCGTTCTGTACTTTAGTAGATGCATATTACCAGACGCGTTCTACAGCGTTATTCTCCTGGTCAGACAGTGCCAGATTGTTGGCACTACTAGCTTACAGATATCGAGAGTGTATGTTTTATGCTAGCGATTATGAAAAAATCCATGTACATGCTTCAAAATATACATATTATTAGACATATTGCGACACACAAGCCCAACACTATTTAGTCCCCACTATGCATACAGTGCCAAATATCGTCTGCCCACGCATGTTCTCCCGACCCTGACCTCTTACCGCCCGCCCACATACGATCCCATCACTCTCCCAGCACAGGTCGCGTTTTACAGTAATCCCGTGGTCATGTGATGAGGCGATGACATTTGCAGCCGTGACGGCGCCGGGCGAGCAGTCTCCAGGGCCCCAGACAAGCCTTATTTGATCCCACCTCAATCCCACATCTAACCGCACCTCGCCCACTAGTACCGGGATGTCGTCCAGGGGTGGCGGATGTAACACGGGGAATTAGAAAGGTCTGTACCGCTCTGTAGCATTGCACAAGCCAGGGCTCTGCCATAGGAATTCACCTGCCTAGGTGTAAAACCGAGAGCGAGACTACCATAGGAATTTACCCATCTATGGTGCACATCCTTCTCTGAGGTTTAGAGCCTTGATGTGTCTGAGGCCTAGTCATGCCAAGAATTCCATAAATGCCTTTGTCTATAATCATGCTCAGATGATTTAACACATTTATATTTTCATAGTCATGACAAGTGGACTGCAGAAATGGTGCATCATCCCAACTAAAGAAACATTTAGAGTATATTTTGAATTTCCTTTTAACCCATTTCCCACATTTCCTGTTTATTTCCCACACATTTATTTTTAATTTCTTTTGAGACTATTTCCCACATTTCCTGTTTATTTCACACACTTTTAAAACATTTCTATTTAACAGGCATCACTTTAGCTGAGTTGGTGTGTCAGTAGATATATTCGTGTCAAGATGCGCAATACTCACCCTACAGCGAGCCATTCGCCGGTGGGGCAGTAGCCCAGAGAGAAGATCTGTGAGGTGAAGTCGTGCTGCTGTAACTGCCGTCCCTGTGCACAGAAAGAGAATAACAATGTGAGAGGATACCAGGATACCAGGTCAATGACAAGGACCGATATTAATCAAGTACAAAATTTCATTGCATATGATCTCTATCTTTCTTTTTAATTCAAGTTATTTTTATTTCTCAAGAGTAGAAAACTGATGAATTATTTTTCCAATTTTTTCCCCACAGAAAACCCGCTTGAATTATTTTTTCTTTTTGTTTTCACAGAAAACCCGCTTTAACAATAATATATTAACTCGCAAGTCCTATTTATTCATAGTAGATGCTCAATCACTCTCTATAAAGACTTTTAACAGCACTTACCTCCCGGAGGTCCCAGGAACGCACGGTGTTGTCAAGGCCACCGGTCCACAACTTGTTACCATCAGGAGAAATGTCTATACAACTGGCACCGTCTGTGTGGCCTTGGAATTGCCTGCAAAAGGTCAACAATGACAAATTATTACTCCCACTATATCATAACATAATTGAACGTGAAACTGGGATTGATAAGACCGTGTAATAAGAAGAAAAACTGTCCAAGAATAGGTAAATGTTAAAAGTATGATTTAACGTATATCTATTTACGTTTCTTTTAGTCCAAACTGCTGTCGCTGATGTAGCTAGAATGGAGGTATGAATTAATGTTTTCAAGATATTTTCTTGTGGGGCTGTGATTTAGCCCAAAATTATATGTTAAATCTATAATTGCCTATCTTTAGTGGCGCCGGGTGGGGAGGGTAACATGGAGTTGGTTATAAACTTATTATCTTGGTCCACGTAGCGGGTTAGAGTGTAAAGGTATCTGGGTTGATATAAGGCGCTGGGCACTCTCACCTGACGAGTGTCTGGTTGTGCAGATCCCACACGGCGATGTTGCCGTCGGAACAGCACGAGAAGCACACCTTCGAGTCCGGGCTGATGGCGAGCGCGTAGCACGCCGGCGCCGACGACGTCAACTCCGCCTTGATGCGCGGGGTGGGCTGTAACGACAAGAGGCGCCATCTATACGACTGAACGTCAACCACGAGCATACGCAGCGCCACCTAGACACGCGCGTCTGTACCACGAGGCAACCACTGACTGTACGTCACATGAGCATATGTCACTAGAGGCAAGAGATGCTTGTCCTCATAGTCACCAATGTATTGACTATATATATATATATATGTATATCAATTTTTAACCAAGTGCACTTCTTGCTGACAGAGGAAATATATATGATACTACAATACCTACTTCGTAATTATAGAATCTTACTTAAATCATTAATGTTAATTGGAAGTCGGTAATATATTATCATTTCAATTGAGACAAATCAAACTGTAACTTCAAAGTCTAGCTTTGTGTTGGGTGTTAAAACAGTATCAATGAGTGAAAACAGATTAGGTAAAGAGTATGATCAAAGAGAGAAACTGTAATAGATGTAAGGTTTAAAACTTTATACGTGTTCTTTCACGTTGTTTAACGTTCTGTCTTTGACCGAATACCCATTAGAAGAATTCAATACAAATATACAAATGACATATTGCATCCAGTATTCCTTTGGCGTTGCCATCGATACACGTCGCTGCTATCTCAATGAATATCTTCCAAATGTCGGAGTGACTGCTGAATTGGTTCATCGTCCACTAAATTTCCGCCGCTTGTTCAACTGTGAACTCTGGTAGTTGACTGCCAGAAGCCTCCCTTCCTTTCCCACGCCAATTATATTCTCATAACTTAAGATTGAAGACTCATGCAGAGAGTTTGAAAATAAACTAAGTATTTGGGAGAGTAAAGGAAAGGAGATAACCGAACCAGGTAAGTTAGAAAAAAGGGATAGAAAGGGAGATAAAAATGGAGTGGACATAGAGGAATATTTGGATAAATGAGTAAATCGGAACAGAAATAAGACACAGAAAGATAAGCAACGGCAATTTGACCGTCGTTTGAAATGATAAGAACGAAAGTGAGAGAAAGAGGAGGAAAAGAGATATTCATGCAAAACGTCGGCAGGCAGAGGTCAAAGGAGGGTCTCGTGGTCATTGAGATATGATGACTTAGGTGGACTAGAACAAGGAAAAAGCGGCCACTCACAGCTGCCAGGTCCCAAATGGACAGTGTGCTGGCTTCGCCGCCTACGATCAATGTTCGGCCATCGTGCAGCAGTTTTATGGAACGAATATAGTTGTCACGTTGCTGAAATCAAGCAGACAGACAAACCCAAGTGGATAAAAAAGAACAACACACAGTACGGATACTTAAGTCGGGCCCTGGGCCGGGCGCACTTACAGCGGCAAGGTCCCAGATACAGAGGAAACTGGCTTCGCCGCCAACCACCAGGGTCGTGCCCTCGGTTGCAAGTTTGACAGAGCGAATGTAGTTGTCGCGAGGCTGCAAGACAACCAGATAATACCGGGACATTAGTACAGGGCGGAGGATGCTGCCACCACCACGCGGTGGCAGGGTGCCTGCGTGCCGACCTCCAGCTTGAGGTTTACCAGTTAATCCTTAACCCCCATTTATAATCCCCAGTCAGGTGATTCTCAGGAACCAGTCTCAACCGAAAAGTATGCATCTACTGATGTAAATAAATGACTAGGATGTCTACAACCTAGCAAACAACGTATCCCACGATCAGTCACTTTAACTTGTGACAACATTTTGAAAAACAACGTATTATAACCTAAGTAGCTATATATGTGTTTATCTGGCCAAATCTATAAAAACTTATTTCACGCGACAAATAGGTACAATGATATACTACATCAATAAAAAAATTGTGTTTCTGAAAGACCTAGTGGTATTGAATATAAAAGTACCATGAATTATGATAACTTCCTCTTGAATTCTCTACCCTGGGCCTAAAGTATCAGCGATTTGAAAGATATACATGTACCCCCTCCCATAAGAAAGGTATAATGCTGGAGGCTGGCGGCCAGGCCCGGAGTCGTCGTCTTGTCTGGCGGGGTGGAGTGTGGTGTGCGGGCGGGGGTTGGACATACAGACAGTGTGCGTGACAACGGCACAGGGACAGCAGCGGTGTCGTCTAGTCGGCGTTCATGCGCAGCAGCCACGTGGTCAAAGCACACCAAGCGAGGGGCGTGGGGTGCGTACGAGCAGTAGCCGGGGAGAGGTGGGGTGGGGTGCTTACACCGTCTCTGTACCCTAGAGGCACGGGGCCTTTTTATTAAGCGTGGATGAGAGCAGCTCATGTCCAGGTCCTCGTCTGTGCTGTGGCGGTGAAGGTGAAAGTGGCAGTGACCATAACCAAGAAAACTAAAGGAATGGTTGAATAAAAGCACAATAATTCAGGCACTTGACTAAGCGGAATCAGCGCAGTACTTAGCAGTGACGGTCGAGCAGAAGGGGGACTGTTGGAAGCGGAACTGTTCACTGACTGACATGGAAACATGAACGGCTGTGTCTGGGGCAATGGAGGCGACGTAAATTAATACTTGTGGTAAGGATATGAAAAGATAAAACATGCGTAATTTGTGTGTGTGGATGGGCAGTTTAAGAGGAGATTAATACGTTATACCCTTGAGGATTATCGACGTTTCTTAAGCCAGAAAAATACACTTCAGAGATTGAGCACGAATGCAATATACATAGCATAATAATTACTCAAGGGCCAGAATTTTGAGTATTTAAGGATAGAAGTGAGTATTTAAGGATAGAATATTTATCTGTGTTATTTGCAATATGAACAGGGAACAACTTCTTAATTTCCTCCCATCCAGGTGTTCTTTGTTAATGTCATTTTCATGAATGGCCTTCAGTCCTAATAAGTGGGGAAAACATCTTAAAATGTCACAGGGGAACACGTGTACACATCAACAGTAACAATTACAAATGTGGACAACACTACTGCTGTGGCTTGGTGTGACGAAGAAGCAACTGCGGGACGTTCTTAGAGCAGACAAATGATATTACAACTAATAACGAAAACTGGTTCTATAACATAGAAACATATACACGGCTTAAACATGTTGTATTACGAGAGGCACGTAGAACTAAAGTCAGGGGTGCATAACAACCTATATGACTGGGGTACAGGTTAAATATTGAGTGATAAACATATAGAGCCATGAGAATCATGTCATTATCAACTTCTGAAATAAGAGTACCTCCGAAATACAATACTTGTTGCAATAAAAATGTTTATTTTAGAACATTTAGTCATCGCCAATCTAACGAAATGGTTATATGTCTCGGTGAATAAATTGCTATTTACACTCACTCAATACATGTATTTTACAAGCATCTATGCAGAAAATCAGGAGTAGATGATATGTATGTGTCCATAAAAAGACTACAGCTAAGCAGTGATAGGACGAAGCGTATTCATTGTGAGTACTTACAAGGCAGTCAAGTTGAGAGACGGGACTCTTGTTGCCGGGTTGACTTATGTCCCACACCTTGACACAGCCCTGTAAACACAGAAAACAAAGAATCTCATTACATACTTTAAACAAAACTTTCAATTCAGCATTGGTTTCCTCGACATGCGCCACTGAGTACACAGTGTGCACTTAACCATCGCACAATTACCACGATACAACATTGAGTTATTCAACATCCTGTGCCATTAGCTGGAAACTAAAACCTAGTACTTCAATGGCAGGTCTAGCTTTCTAAAATAAAATAGGACTGGAAACTGTTGAGAGACGGGTGGTGCTGAAAATGTGTCAGTGTACCTGCCTAAAATGAAATATGAGGAGACCTTCCGCTACTTTCTCAATCTGAATCTTGAGTTTATTCTTTTTTTTCTAATCTAGCTACTGTTTGGACCGGTGTACAATGGTATGGGTGTTCTGGGGTTTCTTTTTCCACATCTTGATATTCAAAATTGACGTATTGTGTGCCTTTATCCTAGGCTCAGAGATAAACATTTGCGCTTCGATCAAAAGCAAAACACAGAGTCAACAACATTCCCCGGCGCTACCAAACCTGTGACAACAATTCCCCTTTGTGGCTGCCTCTCATCAACAATAGCACATTTGATAGGCGAAACACCACGCCTTTTTGTGCAGGGGGATTCCTTTTTATTGTACTAGACCCTCCTCTGGCGCTCTCGTCAGCTCCTCTGCCTACGTCCTCCGCCTGAGTCTGGCCGTCGTTGGCGCTGTGTCAACGCCGTCCGGGTGTGGGCTCCACACTCCTTCCCCCCACCAGACTCAATATTGACGAAACCCCCTTCCTCTCCCCATGTACATAGGCCCCATCCCTCCTCCTCCTCCTTCTCCTCCATCTCCTCCCATACCTCAGAGTACACCCACCCAATCTTCTCCTTGCCGCCCGCCCACCTCTCCCTCGACACCCCATTGCAGTAATTGCACAATGACTGTCAAAAACGGCGCGTTGTTGTCCGCGCGCAAACACCGCCATGTTGACACTGATCGTTCGTCGGCGAGGCGATCCCAGGCAAATACACTCGTCCCGACGAGAGCCTGTCCAAATATTAGCACGGCAGTGGGCGCCGGCGGCGGCCGGCTCGGCAGGACAAGTTGTGGCCGCGACATAGCCAGCGCGCTGGGCAAATAAGCGCCACAAAGATAAGAATTTAAATTGCTGCCATTGAATGCAGGGCAGGGCTACTAGTTTTTAATGCTGCAAATCCGCTGGCGGCTTGTGGAAACAGTCGGGCCGGGTAAATATTGGGTTTGTTATACCATGGGAAACTGCGGCGGCAGAGCTGAGTACCACCATGACATTATACCTCCACCAGGACACAATCCAAAACCTAAGTCGCCCCCACCCCACCTGCACCGAGCCAAGGATGCGCTATTTCCACTCATACCGCGTCGGTTTAAAGAGTTTGTTGTTTTATTTTTTTCATTTCAGTTTGGACAGTGGTTTCTTTACACTGGGACGCCTGAATCAAACTGCACGGTGCACACAGGGACCCGGTGCTGAGAGAGGGTAAACAGCGCGCCATAATACACGAGATGGGCAAGATACACACCGCACGGGCGATATACGTGATGAGAAAGATACACAGCGGAGGGCGACACAGGAGATCAGAATGATACATATGTAACTAGCCGAGAATTGACCACATTCAATTACTTAGGAAGAACAACTACAAGATAAGGATAAACATATTATGACATATTTACCCTTTTTTGTCATATTATGTCATATTTACACACACACACATTAAAGGGCAAACACACAAAAAAAACAGAGAAATTAAACAGAATGGGTAATTATGATAAGTATCTATGTCGTTCTCAAGAGAGTCATCAAACACTAATCATTTAATCCGGGAATCACTCGCCGAAGTGAGTCTCGATTTCGTACCGTGACACTACAGCACACTGAATCGGATGGGATCAGCTATCCTACACCATTCCAGGCGTGGAGCATGGTTTGCCGTACTCAATAATAACATAAACCTGGTGGGTGCGGGGCACGTACCTTTCCACCTGTGTAGACATGTCGGCAGGGGTTACTGATAGTGACGGCACACACCACCTCGCCGTGGTTCAGTGTGTTGATCTGTCGTGCGTGTCGGGGGATGCCGGGGCCGATCAGTGCGTCTGGCGGAAAGGGCACCGGCTGCATCTGGCCGTCCGCACTCACGTGGAACGAGTACGCCCTGCCCACAGAGAACAGTACCATACAGTCATGTATATAGAGCACAGAGACATATAGCAAGTTTGATGCAGTGATCCACGTTAGCGTCAATTACAAGTCACATTCTAGTGAACTTTGTGGTTAAGAACTTTACAGAGTGCGTTATGACCAACAGAAATCCCACAAGTACTCAGTACTTCATAATTGCTTACAAAGCCTAAGTGGTCTGGTCGCTATTATACATTACACATCAAATCTAATTGCCCTTAGTATCTAGTGTATCTGACATCGTGAGATAAACTGGTACTTTTAGTATATTGATTATAATTGATTAAGGATGACGTCTGCTGTGGTGACATTAGATATCGTTTCGATCAGTTAATAGGAGATACTTACGGTTTGCCTCCAGACATGTGGGCGATCGGTGGTCGCATCATGCCAGGCACGTTGGGCTCAAAGCCAGGCACCTGCTGTAAAGGCCAACATAAAATTTGATTAACTGTTCCGCTGAGCCTTTTTAACAAGGCATTGAAAAACATGCACAGAGGTATGTCAATGTTTCAGTACCTGCTTTGGAATACATATTATTGCTGGACGTTTCTGATAGAATTTAGATCTAATAGTTTACTGTTTTTTTCCTATGTTCTGTTTCAGTATCAAATTTTTAAAAAGTTTTTTTTAAAGAGAGTAATTGATAAGAAAATATCTAAAGCAAACTTATGAGAAGAAAATAGTTTCAAGAACTCAGATCATCCAGAAATGTACGACAGTGATCCTAATGAGTGACAACACTCTGCAATACCTAGAGCTACTGGTAAAAGAAAAACTGTGGTCAAAAATAACGATCCGGGAAACGCAGCACGTGGCCAGTAGAGTGGCACTCACCATGGGCGGGCGGGGCGCGTACGGCATTCCTCCGGGCGAGATGTTGTTGATGTTGTTGTGGGGGATCATGTTGTTGCCGGGACTCAGATCTGGTGGGAAAGCATTCGTGCCGTGAGGTATGTGTGGAGGATAGGAGGCCCCTGTTCAGGAGGAAACGGCTTCTTAGAGCAGGTGCACGACTACGACAGACGGGGGAAGAAGAGCCCACCACTCACACGACACACACACAAGGAAACAGAGACGAGAGGGCTGCACACACAACGCCCAACTACCACGCCCAGCCTCGCAGCTAGACCCACTTCTCTACGTCTACAACTCATAATCTCGAATTCAATATATGCTACGTTCTCCGAACTTTAAAATTACTAATATTTTATGTGCTCCCTTTTGAAAATTGACGTGAAAAAGTCAAAGTTTATATAGATACAAATTTGCCGTTTCTAAATTTTATCTATTAAGTATATTTATTTAAGGGAAACTTCTTTAGAAAATTTATGAAATAAGTGAAATCTATTTTCCTGTAATTTTTGTATTACAATTGCATCAAGTTGAGCATGAAGGCTTTGTGTTCTCAGACCTCTTTTCTACGTGAATGCCTCTATTCTATATATATTGTGGAAGTTTTGATATTGAATAGAAGTACTGATTCATTTGAAAAGAATTCCAGGATTACGCTTCAGTAAAATGCAGTATATTCACAAACGCATATATTTTATGCTGTGACATTACTAAGTATAAAGCTTTTCGACATTTAAGATAAAGAATATGTTTCTTAAGAACAAATATACTTAATTTTTCTTTCCGGATTAAACCCTTTTAGAAAGAAGGCATCGTGAATGACACAATATCCTTAATTACGTGTGGGGTGGTGGGCAAACAAAGGAGCTGAGATATAGTCAAAGGGTATTAGAAGCATGCATTTTTAATATTAGCAGTTATTGTAAATGATAGCCATAGCAGGAACTTAACATCTAAAAGTAGGCACTAGTGCCTTTGCGTGCAAAAAATATGTGAGCATCAATTGGCAACTAGTATATAGTGCGTCAGAGAGATGGAAAGGAAGCAAAGTAGCATTGCCAACTATGACAGAACAGACAAGAGAACTATTAGCATTGACAGATGAGGTAAACAAATACATTAGGGATGGCAATTGACATTGGCAGTAGATATGCAGCGGCACTGAAAATCAGTAATTGCAATGAAAGTGTAGGGATCATTAGAATTATTGCATTAAACATTTCAAACAGTTAAACAATATCTGTTATTAAATTCACTAGATCTTACAAGTGCGACAAGATTAAGAAGATATTACTATTTGGTGACACTGAAAGCGACTTATAAATTTAAACAGCATGGATCGCAATTCCTCGGCCATGATAGCTTAGCATTCCACATTTCACACTCAGCCAAGAGGAATCGCATAATTAAGGGGGGTTAGACTGTGGGACATAGCATGAGTAGCTTGCAGGACACGAACCAAGAGTCACTAGCGGGGCTTACGAAAAAGGTATAATGAATTCCGAATATTAAGTGAGCCAAGAGAATATGGAGAATTGAGCGCGTTAGTGTTGCGCGTTAGTGTTGCGAGTCGAGCTGGAAGCATTCAGCACACAGTGCCTGGCTCACAGACTCACGCTCTATGACTGAGCCCGGATAGGAGCGCCTCGAAGAATGCCTTCCTCCCGTTGTCATGGCATCGCCATGGCAACCTACGTCACGTGAGAACAGGCACTCCCATTGTGTCAAGCACGCCGCTCTCTATTGTCTTTAATTAGAATAATTTCACTGCGGCCTTTTTCTCCTCCAGGTGATCAAATTGGTTTGATAAGTGCGCGCTGGTCTTTGTGATCTCGGCCAATTAACAGCCGGCGCTGGGAGGCAGGTTCGCCGAGTGGGCACGCGCAAAAACCCGAGGATTAACTCTCAAATAACAAAGCAAATTTGGTCTATTAACAATAAAACTGCTGACCACAACAGACGCGGCATTGGAAGCAGTTCACTGCACAGGGGCCGTCTGCGAGGGGCAATGTTTTCAGCCTGGCTTGGGTCATGTCACTGCAATACTATTGGCATTTAATGCATCTTTTTTTCACCATAAGCATTCATATCAATTCCAAGGTTAAAAGTCTTACAAGCACACGGCATTAGGCATAATTACAAACTTAAGCGTACTTATACTAGTGCACCGTAAGTAACGTATCCAAAGTTCCAAAAGCTCAAAGGCGCACCATGTCCTAGTGCTAACCGTGTTGGGCCATGGAAGGTCATTCACGAGTCCCTTGTGTAAATTTGAGATGAACAAAAGAACAATTTCATATTGGGGAAACTTAGTATTGGCTATTTGGTAAAAAAAAACAAAAAAAACAAGATGGTTCCTTACCGAGTGGGGGCTTGGGTTTGCCCGTTGACGGACCAGGCGTAATACTCCCCGAGCTGGTAGGCGTGGCCGACTTGGAGACTGGCGTCCCTGGCTTGTCATGCTGCAAGAAACCACACCCACAATCTCAAACCACACCCCATTGGTGACACACAGGGCTGAGAGGGGCAGGGAGGGCAGGACTAAGGTCAAGGGGGCACGTTACTCCCCCTCGCAGTGCTCCAAGTTTTACCGCCAAATTCTTATCTAAGAAGCATTATATTGCTTTGGGAAAAAATGAAAGATTTCGCATGAGCCCAGTTACTTTGCTACCTAATTATTCAAATTTTCCTTTATGAATATGAAAGCATGTCAATTTCAAAATTCTTGACGGCTGTTGAATATCATATCTTAAAACATAAGAAAAGCGACAAACATAGTCGTGAGGGGGAAAGCGCAATAGCATATAATATGCGAATACATGTTTTTTTTCAATTTCTATTTTTTTTTTTTTAAACTAAAAACCTCATTGAATACTATGTTGGATTAAAACTTGGAGCACTGCTATAGGGCTGTCGATGTGCCCCCTCCCTCAGTCCCCCCTCCCTACCCTCTTCTACAACGCCAAGCAGTTTTAATAGTATTGACAGAAATGTCTAGATTACAGGATTTACATCAGTTCCACTCGTACAACCCTGATCCTAAACCTGAGAGCTCATGTGTGCGAAGTGACGGTTCTGTTCATTTATATGAAATCTGGGGCCTCTGACTCACTCTTTGTTCTAGTAAGGATTGTGGTTCGCGATGATAAACAACATTACCACCACGCTGTTTCCAATACTATTTATTGCCAACAGAAATATACAGAAAACACCAATCATTGATTCTCTTCAGCATTGGAAACTGGACCTGCTGGGAAGTCATATATTTCTTCTCCCTTTTCTGACTCAATTTAGTACCGGCTTGGGTGAGCGTGTAATTTGTTTTAAACCAGCCAACAACAGAGATAGCACTCAAAGGCAGAATAATAAAAATACATAGATAATATAATTTCTAGTAAAATCACAACTTCACTGCATTTATAAAACAATATCACATTCACAATTCCAAGTACAATGAGTCTGCCCTGTTTACCGTCCATTAATTCTTTTTACAAGGCTCAACTAGAAATACCTTACTTTTACATGTAAAACAATATCTATATACACAAAGTTAATAATATAACATATATTTATATATATATATATATATTCCTGGGTATGTCGACAGTGTACCGTGTTGTGGTCACGTGGTGAGTATGGCGAGGTCAGAGGTTAACAAGAGTTCAGAGGTCACAGAGTTCAGAGTTCACACATGTTTGTTTTGTTTTTTTTCCTTTTTTCCTCCTCTATATATTCATTGTTTTCCAATTAGCTCCTGTTTTGTGTCAAGTCTATCTATAATATCCGTACACGGGGAACATTGGAAACATAGACATTGGCCCGCCCCGTCCCAATCCCGGCACCGAGCCGGTACCAGCGGCAGCCGCCGCCATGTTGGCCGCGATATTGGCCGCCATGTTGGCAGCCAGGACACTTTGCTGATCATGTACCTGATCTTTGTGCTTGGAGGACGGCGTACTGGCGTGCGACGACCCGTCACTCCGCGGGCTTACCGGCTGCTTGTCATTGTGCTTCTTGTCGTTGGGGCCGTTCTCCCGCGGTGATCGCTCACCGTTCAATGGCGAGTTCGGCTGCAAGAACAAGGGACTTCATGAGCACCCCGAATAGCATTACGGCGCAATAAGACATTAAAAAAAAGTGTCAACACCAGCAGATACATGCTCTTACTCATATAAAAAACCTAAAGGTTAGGGCAGTGAACAGTTGGGAAAGGTTTCAAGGTGATTCAAATATTGACAGTGCAGTCAGGGTAAGGTATACTGAAAACAGAGGAGGCATCTAAAACTTTGCTATTGACTAAACCTCGGCTATGTTCATGCAGGCCATCTAACTGCAAGGTCTTTGAATCAACTTAACATCACTCTGTCTCAGTCTGGCTCAGTTTGTCTTCTAGAGACCTATCTCATTATACTTTAGGTAAAAACAGGGCCGGCTTCTGCCGTGTGCTACTGGAAACTGCTCAAGTATCTAGAGGTAAGTACACTGGAATTAGGAGTAGCTCTGGCTCCCCTGAGGCAGCATACGAGATGTAATAACAGTAATATTCCACAAGCCAAATGAGATTTAATAACAGTAATATTCCACAGGCCAAATGGGATATAAATATGATATTTCAGAGGCCAAAATTCTGGCTTGTGACGTGAAAAGCTCGAAGATTACAGGGATTAGGAATCAGTGTACAGTATCATTTTAGCATAAAGACTAAGAGCCAGAGTAAGAGTGTCATGTTCTCCCCAGAAACAGGAGCTGGCAGACATAATGACTTACCAGCTGTAGAAAACATGACCTTGCGTATAATTATGATGGACTACTGGGAGACTCTAAGGAGGCGGCATATGCCGCGTTCCACAGCGTTATCCGAGCTAGGGCCACTTCAGTTACCGGTATGTTTAATTCTACAGGGAATGGCCTAGTCCTCAGTTGCTAAACGTGTCAAATCAAAATACAGCATGCTCGACTAAAATATGAGAATAGCAGAACGAGCAAAATAATGGGAAGACAGAGAAAGCACGAACCAATTACGTCTCTGTGTACATGCACATTAGGAAAATGGGCAGGATAACAGAAGAGAGAGAGAGAAAGAGACAGATTGGTGTAAAGGACAGAACAGCAATTCGTCAGTCATTTTAATCACTGTAGTACACCAGCTTTCTACACTTCCAACATAATTATTTTTACAAGACGTTTATCTCGTCAAATTATACATGAGAAGCTGTCGCATATTTACCTCAAAGCTATGGTCTATTGACTTTAGTGTACCATCTAAAACACCCATACTCTCTTTTTGAGTTAGGAAGTTGGCATGAATGTAATATCATTTTCCCTATCAATAGTTCCTTTTCCTTTCTTGCTAAGGGTTTTTTAATAAATTAAAGACTGGGAATAAACGATGGCAGTTAGAAGTTCTACAATATTATAAGCTCCACCGGAAAGGAACAGTGTTCTAGACTAAAAGCATAGAACTAAGACATTGCAGTGTCTCTACATTAGAGGCAGGGAACAGCTGTAAAAACGCAGGCGGTAACGAGCGGGAAGGAGCAGACAGGGCAGTGCGGCATTCTTACCTCGTTTGAATCATCAACAACTAAATCTTGGTCACTTTTCTCCCCATCACTGTCCTAAAAACAAACAAAGCAACATCAATTACTTCAAGGTCAAGGATCACGAAGGGCGGTTGGGAGCAGGAGCCACAGCTTCAAAACAGAACTTAAAACTCAACCGAGAAGCAGCCTTGCAAGATGTTCATGGAGGGCAAACAAGGTGTTCTATGATAAACAACGAGTCTGGGGTTTTGTAATAATTGATGTTGCTTGTCACCCTTCTTTCTCCTGTTATCTATTTTCTTTTGGAAATCAGCAGACGTGTTGTTCTGACCAGTGGAATATACTTCAGTACAGCAAAAGGCAAGGTTATTAAAGAAGCTGTGGATAACGCAATCCACAACAAAACGAGGAAGGAGAGCGTCGGGCGACTAGAAGCCACCAGAACACGACACAACATCAGTAACCACCAGGCAAAACGTGGTGACACTACTTTCACTCTAGTCCACGTCTCATCACAAAGCAATCAGTAGTCTATAGCTGCTGCGTTAACAAGCTCGCTCGTTTCTTGGCTTTTGTTATAACGGGAGGAGTGACAGTATGGAGAAAGGAGTACTAACCGCTTTGGTGTCTAGTCGTCGCTTCTTGTCTACGGAGTTGTTGACGTCCGGAGACCGGCTGCGGGGTGGTGCTGTCCGGTCATATTTGTTTTCTCGGTCTCTGTCGTTCGGGGAGGCTGAACTTCTCTGCATTACAGAAAGAAAGAAAATCATTAGCGTTACTCTCCTTGTATCAACATGTCAAAACACGTTATAATGATACACGTATTTGTTAACAAAAACCACCAGTAATTATCACAGAAGTTACTCGGCAATTACAGCGTGACTTTATTACCGTTATTTCTAGCGAGTTTTTTCTACTTCTGAATTTATTCAGTTTGCCAAGAATATTACAGAGTTGTGAATGAATTCAGATAACTAATATGGTGAAGACGTGGCGATGTGTTTTCTTTTCGACAGATACCGCTTGAGTGAGCTCGATAACTGTTTAAGGCTTACGTGCTCGGATCCGTTCGTTTGTGACGGCCATGGAGACACTAGCGTAATCATGGAGATTTGCTGAGGGTCAGTTGTTGACCAAACTATTTGTCACAGGACAAATTGGACAAACAGCCCCCCCCCCCCCCCCCCCAAAAAAAATCAAATCAAATCAAAGAACTCTTTTCTTTCATGTAAATTTTGCTATTTCTTCAGGCCTGGCCTCACAGATCGTCGCACTGCCCATCGACGGAATTTTATTGCCCTAACTGCGTCGAATTCATCGCAAAAGGTTCATGGGTATGCTCCACTATCTACACCTTCCTACTTGTTTGATTTTTTTTTATATCCAGTATTTCGGTTCCTTATTGGGTTCATGATTTAGAATAATATACCATACCGATTGACTTGATAAATTCTGCCAGTCTGACAGCAGATTTCTGTCATCAAAGGCACATCAGACATTTTAACTTGAAGATTAAAACCCATGTAATAATTTTGGAAACTCAGTAAAATGATCCAAATGTGTTTTAAAAAAAGACCATGGTACGGCTCTCATTACCTCGAGACTATCCCATAGGACCAATGGGGCTGGGCCCTTAAGCAACAGCAAAGCAAAAGACTTTGCAGGGTGCATTATGACTTCTTATCCTGGCGTACCCTCACGTTGCAAATCTCACTCTGTGGTTTTATTTATTATTTGTGAATGATTTCAGAGAACTGGCCGGGTTTATAGACATCTCCATGTCGTGTGTGTTTACAAGCTTGTACACCAGATGTCTCTGAGCGTTGAGTGTACGCCGCTGGTGGCGGTGGTCGGGGCGTGACCTAGTTACCCCGTTACCTCGTTCCTAGCTGCACCGACCCTCTCTGACTGACCCTGTTCATGTAGCGTTTTTAAAACGGAACACTCACAACAAACGCCATCGGGACTCTCCACCACCTATCATGGCGAGTCCCGGTGACTGGCTCCACCTAGCGGGGTCAAATTTGTTCAAATTAAGACGAGAAACTGTGAGTCATCGCCGCGAGTGTTTATTGACACAAGGCAGGGACAGGGCGGCGGGGAGGGGGAGGAGTTACAGCACACACCCCTCCTGTCTCACTCTCACCCCGGGATGCACTCCTTGCTCATACTGGCGCCAGGAGACAAGATAAGATTATTCTAATCTCCAGGGCGGGTGAGATTACCCCAATCAGATTATCTTCCCCAACAGGGTGTTTGGCTAAGCCATAAGCACGACTGGATTAGACTGGAAGGCAGACGGTACCAATGGGGGGGGGGGGGGGGGGGGGAGGGGGAGAGAGTGGTGTCGGTGGAGTGGAGGGGGAACTGTTAAAACACTCCCACACCATCACACCACCGACACAGTCTTTTTTCCCGCCACCAAACTGCCAAGGATTCGCATAAAAACACATGCGGTACTTTTTCATGGTGTTTTTTTATTCCTTCACGTTCTCGGTCAAGGTTGGGAAACCACCAGTCGCCTACAACGCCGAAAGCAGCCCTCATAGTTCACCATGTTGCTGGTTGTTGCGTATACGAGCTACTCGAGCCTACTTCCTCCCCATTGACCATGAATATCGCCTATTATCGCCCACATCCTGGGCGTCATCTCACTGACAGGGATGCTCATGTAGTTCACGTTCACATTACTCTCACGGCGGAAGGTGTGGCCGGCACAGAGAGAATCCCTCCTCCGGGCCGCGTGCTAAATAAGCTGATGCCGCCGACCACCTCCGAGTGGCGGCGGGTGAGAGCGAACAACAAGGGGCTGCCACTGGCTTTGTTTACAAGGTCAACACGGGGACGAGCCGTGTGCACGCGGGGCTCCAAGTGGCTGCCGGACCCCGCCCTGCCATCAGGCAATGCCCCACCCCAACATCCAGTCACTAAGACTTGAGTGTGTAGTACGGCTAGTAACACCAGCTTCTACTCTTATGGTCATAGATATGTCAAATCAATGAGTCTACTTTCTCTATACTCGTTGGGTAAATCATCCATTCTAGAATAGTTCATTCCGTTTAAGTACAAAGTTCCGAGTCGGGTTGACTGGAAAGAGGCCTTTGTCCTGATATTATAAACTTACAAATGGACTAGCAATACATATATTAAGATGGAACAGACAGGTGGTGAATGAAGGGAGGGGGAACCATCATAATTGCATAAAAGCCAATTGCAGTACTTTATCTTCTCATGTCAGAGTATTGGCAACCTGCTACCTTTTAATGCCTAATGATAACATTATAATTTGCGCAGCATAGCCACCCGCCCCTATGTATTTTCAAATGCATCCCCCCTCCCCCCTCCAACATGTAAAACTTCCGTGTGGTAGCTCAGGGGGAATCGGTGCACGTGTCAATATTGACAGGACATTAAAGACGGCCGTTATACGGTACGGCTATAGGTACGTTTTGTTTACTCTCTTCTCCGTCCTCAAACCCACGCACTGCCCCCTGCAGTGAGCGACACCTGCCGACACAACGGGCACTACCTGACCCCACTGACCAATGGTGTGAGGATACCACCCGTCGTGCGGGAACCCACCCACCCACCACTACCTCACACCTTCACCCGCCCCCGACGTCACGACACTCAAACAATGGACGTCAGACCGACATCCCGTTGTGACGTAACCGTCGACAACGTACCGAGGTGACATGGTGTGTCAACACAGCGCCCCCAGGTGGACGACGTCGGCTTTATGGACTCCAGTGACGTCAGCCCAACGCCTCGCCACCACCCCCTACTTGCCCGACGTGCTTGTGCAGCAAAAAGAAGTCCACTTGAGGTCTGGCATTTAAGCGCGAGTTGAGTGGCGACCCGGGGACCCGCGCCGCTACAAAAAGCCACTGGCGGGTCAATATTGGAAGAGGATATGGTTTCTGTTAGCTACAAAAATGAGCACACAATGCCGGACGGAAAGGGGAATATTTCCGCGCCGACATTCTCATAGTAGTTCGCCTAAGGTCACTTATGTCCAGACCAACCTTGGTGTCACCCCCACCTCCTCAGCGTAACCGTTAAACTAATTAGTATCGCAAAGAGAAATAGCTATCCTAGTATTCTATCTATTATAAACAATTCCATGCATGATTTCAGACGTATAGGGGCAATCACAAAGTCACGTTTTTACGCCTGTCGTAGAGCCACGTGATTTCAAATAAACATCAGCTCATATGGTCAGCTCCATGTGCGATAGGCCTCACCACATACTGATTACGGCATACTACATGCACATGAATAGACACATGAGCACATACTACGAGCTATGGCTACACCTGAGTACTTGATCACGTTCTAGTGGCCTGGGTCCAGAAATGGACCCTTCACCTGATTATTGAGTCAG
Source organism: Alentia gelatinosa (assembly GCA_950022655.1). Lineage (NCBI taxonomy): Eukaryota > Metazoa > Annelida > Polychaeta > Phyllodocida > Polynoidae > Alentia > Alentia gelatinosa. Next base: position 41,625,641 of record OX465583.1, on the reverse strand, counting down.
TTCACAGAAGGCACAAAAGATGACTACCACAAGTACACACTTAGCGACTTAATGTGTTAAACTGAATAGATCAAAAGGTCCAGAATTTACAAAATAAGTTTAAATCAAAGCATTCTCAACGGTGATGAAAATGTGCTCCTCTCTACGATCTATATATGGCTGACGTCATTAGTCTTTCCACCTGCTTCCAGGTGACATCGCAAGGTGGCGTGACAGGGGACCCGGAGCCCACCCCATCTCTCAGCCACAGGGACGGAGGTGCCACCTGGCGGACTGGGTGACAGACACAGCTCTGTCACGGCTGGCTCGCCTTGACCGCCGCAAACACTCCCCAGTGTTTTCACAACAAACACTGTGTTTGCGCGCCCCCAGCCTCGGCCTGCAATACTTCCACACCTTACCGGCCCAAATGGCATCCCTATTTGCCCAACGGCCTCGGGTCAACCGACCCAAGAGCCTCGTGATTTACATTAGACCTGTTTTGGTAATGTTATTTTTCCGGTCCTATAGTATAACGGTACAGGTACCAAGTGCTGGTTACCCTGTGTCCACGTTACGCACATTTATGTATCATGCAGACATACTGGGAACCAACGTGCGTCCTGTACTAACCTTTCCGCCACCCGACGTGAGTGAGGGACAGTAAAGCAACAATTGAGCCCTGAATACGTGCAGAATGAGATATGAATAGGGAGGAACAACACTGTGTGTGCGTGAATGGGAGGGGGTGTTGCGTTAACTCTGCACACTCGATGATCCCTCCGAATGGTCAGTGCAAACAACGGCCCCTCTCCCCAGCAGACCCTAGATCGATAGAAGGTCAATAGGCTAGGGAACCTTTGCCATGAGGTGTCGAGGTAGGATTTATTGGTAATTACTTATTGACTGAGCCTATAGGGGACCACGTGGTCGGCATTAGCCTACTTAATGCTAGTACAACACGCGCCACCTGCCAATCAGAACCCCAACTAATTCCTACGTTGAATATGCATGAAGAATGCTCGTAATAAAACAGCCATTAGCAATCATCGACCAGTAGGGCTTATAACATAATGCTTTAATAAGATCTCATTAATATTTGCTATGTTCCCTTAGTTGTTCACCGTGAAATATTCACAGGGGTCAGTCGCACTTCTCCTCACTGCACAAATCAGACTGATGTTCATGGCGGGCAATAGATGGCTCCTGTCAGGCATTAGTTGTTGTCCCACATGGCGACATGGCACTCCTGGGTCCCATCTGTCCCGGTCGGCAATATAAGAGCCACGGCGGACGCCATCCTCCGGGCTCCCGGCGATCGGCGGACATTCATGAACACCAACCTCCCCGCTCACCCCCGGACGCTGGCCCGGATCCAGTGTACGCTGTCCGGACAAGGAATTAGGCACACATACACCTAATGACCAGCCGGCTCCCCTGACCACACCGCTGACCGGCGCAGACCACCGCCCCGGGCACCCTGTCGCCGCCCGCTACAATAGTCTCCATTACGGAGCGGCGGGGCGACGTGCCAGCTGCTACTGGCCGGACGCCAGCCGTCCATGTCGCAAGCGACGACTTGCCAAGTGTGCGAGTGGAAGTTGGGAGAAAGAAGGGCGGCAGGTAGCGGCCGGAGAGCCGAGTGGTCGTGTCGAACACAGGAGGGCGGTGTGACCGACAGGCAGCCAAGTGCTCCCCGGACACGAGGCCACACGCCCGTCCACCTCGAGGACAAGCCGGGGACACACTCACCACCGGGGGTTATATGAGCAGCTCATTGTCACATACTTATGATTTGTCAGAGAGTAACTGCACATCACAGAAGATAGGTCAGAATACAGGTAGCCAAAGACATGATGGGCAGGACTTGCATACATGGAGTTCCACCCAGCAATAATTATGCAGTGAATAATTCACCATGATAACTTCATCAGCCAGTTTGTAGTGGGTCATGACATAATTTAGATATCTACAAAGACGCTGACATAAGAGATTCATGGTATTTCCATCATGCTGAGCTAAAATGATCACCACAGAACACTTGATACGAGCCTGGCAATTCCCACCGTGTGACGTTTCACATTCCAATCAAGAGAATTCTCAACAGAATATAAACCACTCTTCCCAGTTTGGTTCAGAGTATGAACTGCTCACCATAGGTCATTAACAGGTGGATCATTATAGGAATTCATGATTGGTTGCCCATCAACAATATGATGATGGGTCTGAAAGTAAACTGCTCATAACAGATCGCAATGATGGGACACGCAGTATTTTATAGCGCACTCCTCGGCATGATTGTAGACCGTTTATAACAGAGTGTAACGTGCAGACTTTTCATTACCAAACATTATGAGGGGTCAAAGTATTTACTGCTCATCAACACATCTGCTGCTGCCACATAACAACAAACCAGTCCCGATTCTGCTCACACAAGGCCTTGCCTACTGCTGACAAGAAATATTATCAACACGTTTAATGGTAATACCTTTTCCTTTCTATTGTCAACGTAACCGATATAAGAACGATTCAGAAACCTATATCAATTCAATCATTGCACAAACAATTCACTCCTTAAGAAGGACTGTCTCGAAGCTAAATGAGTATTTTGAACAACAACCTGAAAGCTTCACTTATCCTCTTAACTTAATTTTAAGTGAATATACAAGCACACATCCATTTTTCCTTAGTTACCATATTCAGGCTTTGTAACAAATAGTGTGGGATGTGGGGATGCGAGGCGTTATAGAAGTGGAGCTGAGATTTAGCGATGGCGCACACCAACTGGGAGCGTGGAGCGACGACCCTGGTCGAGTGCTGATGGAGTGGTCAGTATGAGAGGGCCCACTCCTGAACTGGAGGGGCCCTTGACCACCAGGCCGCTTATCATGGAGCGGGGACAGGGCGAGTGTGGGTCCTCCACACTTATGGCTGACTGGATGTGGGCCTATACTGATCCACCTATCCAACACAGTCCTCACCACTCTAAAATCACCGAGACCTCCCACCCAGCCCCATACTCCAGTACGACCACGTCAACACTCTATGTAGTTACACTTCACCCTAACGGCACTCCAAACACATACATGTGCACGCATAACCATTTCATTCTGTCTGTCTAAAATAAGTTGTGTTCATGTATTTCCCCATTTAAATAAGCAACCTGGTAATGATAATTCAGGTTACCTATTTAGCACCCAATATCTGTTTATGACTGCTTCACTTCTGCATTTTTCCAACAGTTAAACTTTGTTTATTAGCGCTCAGTCTGGATCACACCGAGCTACCTGGGATCAGTGAGCAAATCAAATAAAAGAGTCTCCAAGCACTGCCTTAACCTACTCTCACGTGCCGATGAAGTCCCAAACCAAGGCTGTGTTTGGAGAGCCATCGCCAATCCGTGACACGGAAAGACTTGCTGCTTTTTGTTTCATCAAACACAATTAGGGCGTTGTAAGCTCTCACAAAAATAAGCTCTTCACTCCCGGGGCGAAAAAGGGCCAGTTTGGCTACTCCCTCAGTCCTGAGCATTTCCTCTTGGATTTCAATTGGGGAAGATTGACTCTTCCGATCTCCCGGTAAAATGTGGAGTCCAGGGCTGTGACGGACTTCTGCGGTTAAAAAGGTAGCACTCCACCTAACAGCAAGGGAACGAACCGCCAGCTGAGTAACCATTGTTTTGACACATATTGAGTTATCTGAATGCGATTAAAAAACTTGAATGTGGTGGGAATTTGTCCAATTTCTACGTGTGATGAGCTGGCAAATATTGGACACTAGCCCTTTCTAATCCCTCACCTATAATCTGAACCTAGACTTTTAATAAAGGATATATGGAGTCACCTGCCATCACTTGGAGACACAGCAACATATCCGTTTGAGAACCCATACTATTGTGCAAAGTGTTACGTATTCGCCAATTGACAGGCTGAGTGCTTTTCTCAATGAGGGCTACCCTCACATAACCCCGGCCTAACTCAGTCTTCCTCTTCAACCCGCATCTTACCACGTTTCAAGGGTAACCCGCACTCCATCCGGCCACTTGACAAGAGTGTGTAAGCCGCAGCCAACCCGCTCTCTGTACACGGTCATGTCCCCCTCCCCCACAGCCAGCAGGGCGTTAACAGAGTGCCCCAAGCACCTGTGTGGAATGTGAGCCCCGAGACACGTGTGTACGAACAGGTGTGATCTCCCAGGTGATGCAAGTGAACCATTAGTTCACTTATTAGAGGTAATGAACATCAGCGTAATAACATGTCTCTACGGTACCACAATTACCATCAAGATCATAATTATATTATTCAACATCCAGGGACAGAAATCATCAATAATATGAACTTATACAACCTGGAAGTATGTAGCGCCAGCGGTCGTATCGTCCACAAACCGCAGCGCATGCTGTCATTCCATCCCAACAGAACTACCTGATCTCTGATTCCAAGGCCTCGCCAGTCTCCCGAGTCACACTATACGGACTCATTAGTCTCTGTGACGCCATAATTAAAGTCTTCCCGTGTCACGACATGTCACTCGCGCCGTCTCGTTGACCAATCAACAACGCCCTGACATGAGACACTTGGAACTAAAAAAAAATGTTGTCCCTCCCTTTGACAAGCGATCGTTGTATCAACACCCATGACAGATTGTTTGGCATAATTGCTCCCTGTTGAAGGGTTGGTTTATTCACCATCATGCACATGAAATGTGTAGTTTTACATGTTCCCCATATGTTTTTGCCCTGATTATGACACCTTGTGGCAACCGTTGTAAATTAATTGGACAGTGGCGCATACACCTCATTTAACAAATTCAGCACAATTTTTTTTTAATTTGGGTTCGAATTTGAATCAGGTAACGTATTCTGGGCTTTCATACCAGAATACTAAGGTCTGCATGTCCTGATTTGAGCACTGTACCCCGTTGCCATGGATACCACATGTTTAAACAAGAGGGTATGTAAAATCTCTTTTTTTTCGAACTGTGAATCAGTGTCTGCCACAAAAAATGGGCAACAACCCTGCTGATACTAGTCCGAAATGTGATTAATAAAATTTCATATTGCTGTAGCACTGTGGTGTTTTTTTGCATCTTGAATAGAAGCAGATAAGCGCTTGGGGATGTGCTTGGTTGTAAACTGGGCAGAGCTGATTGGCCTGGCCGCCGGGCGGATGGCGCAGTGATCACCAGCCGCGGGCAGCGTAAGGGGCCAGCAGGGGCTGCGGGCATTAACCTGATAGGATTAGTGAGGCAATCAGGCTTAGGGGCTGGGCTCAGCGGGCTGGGCTGTACGGGGAAAAGGGTGAGAAGGAGCTCAGCTGCCCTACAGGCACAAGCCTTCCATTCACAGCGGCTGAGCCACGTATACACAGCCTACGCGATGCACCTGTATGTCGACGGCCCGCTAATGCCGTCTCCACTAATTACCAGGCGCTACAATAGACGAGCAGTCGAGTGGACAACTCCTAGATAACGCACATTCCACAAAACTACAATTATATCTCGGTCAAGGATAAATGCAAGAAAAAGAGTAGCAGATTATATACCCAGAAAATCTAACGGTTTATGGGCCAAAATAGCGGTCTAAGTGAGAGGAATTTCTTTTCACTTAAATAACACAACCAGGATTTCACTCAAATAGTTCAAATACATCCTGGTTTTACTACAATGGCAATGACAATTGCTTTTGACCCGCGTCAGTTTATTAAAGCTCGGGTAATCACGACCCATCGCCCTGGCTGGCGGACGTAGGAGGCCATGTCTGTTTGGTGCAGATAATGAACTCTGGTCGGGGTCACGGGTGGCCCGGGGTGACCGGGCGGGTCTGATCAGCTGTCAGCCCCTGGCCGCTAAGCCGGGTAGCCGTGGTGACCGGCTGATTATCCGCCTGCCACCCACCAACGCTCTCCCACCGCCATTCCTGACCGCGGAAGGGCCGTGGTCCACTGTGAACGAGTTCAGGGTCCGGGGATCCCAGGGACCGGGAAAGGGGAGGGGCGCCACGGGGGAATGCGGCGGTGTGATTCATACGTTCCCAAAGCCTTGCTCTGCCCCCAGCACAAAGAACGCGCCCTGCGTTGCCAGTGCCAACCGCCGCCATGACAGTTAGAAACGCCAGCGCCCTCCAAGCACAGACATCCACTGTGTGCTAAGGGAACAGACAGACATGCGGGTGGGGTTCAGGTGGCAAAAACTCTGTTTGGAGAGCACGTGTTGTGGTTCTTAGTTCGGCTAGCTTCCGTGAGATGGCAGTAGTGCGCCGTGGGAGGGACGCGCATTACAAATGGCGGCGGATAGTAGGTCAGTGAGCACCGAGACGTTGTGGTGAAGGTGGCGGCGGTGTGTGAGTGTTGTGTGCGGTGGTACCGGGCCCGGCCGGCCGCGTTGACGGTCGACCGGGATGGTGGCGAGGGGGGGGGGGGGGGGGGGGGATGTCGGTAGGTATTTGACATGTGGCATTACACGGTAACCACGGCCGCAGGCGATGCGCCCGGCGCTACACGGCCTCACCGTGTCAGTACCGGCACACAGTGTGCCTCTCTCCCCACCCACCATCGGGGAAAGTGTAGAGGGGAGGGGGCTTCACATGTATCTCTCTCTCCCTGGAGTCGGGGAAAAGTGACTCCAGGCTGAAGGCAGCGAGGCGTGTACACCGCTCGCCGCCGGCCAGAACCGTGTGTAACAAAGTATTGACTTTTCAGTGCTGACCAGCCAAGCATTGCCGAGTCACTGTTCACTGGACTGTGACGGAGCTGCGCCACACACCTCTCACGACCGGTACAATTACTTAGGGGATTTCACTCGCAGTCATCGGGCTACAGGAGAACTAAAACGGTCCACACAAAAGCTAATACCGACCGGGTGAGAACCAGACCGAGTGCCGGGGGAGGAGGGAGAGTAGGGGTGTGGTTTAGACACCCGACCCCCCCCCCCCCCCCTCCCCATCCTACACGCACACACACACGACACGCTTGGCTAACAGAGGGGCAAATTAACAGGGGGGCCGTGTCAATAGGTCCGACCGACCGTGCCGCGGCCCGCCTGGTCCACCTAGCCGAGGTCTAATACAAACAAACTCCCGACACAATATATGGCCAGCAAGCTCTGCCAGCGCTTGGAGATGGAGGAGGTGAGGGGGTGGGGGGTTGGACATGGCCCCTTAGCTGTTCGTTAATCCCCTCTAGCACCCCCCTCCCCCACTCCCCAACACCGCCACCAAATAGACCAAAGCGGCCCGTTCGGTAATGAGAGACAGGCTCTTTGTGCGCAACTTTCAAAATTCAATTTGCTGGTGCTTGTTGGTCATTGTGCCTGGACCCCAAAGTCAACCCTTACCCCCCTCTCTTCCCCACTGCATTCTAGCCTACGAGGCAGAGAGCTCGACTAGCACATAATAACCCCCAACCTCCCACGTGCTTGGTCCGATCACATTCTTTTCCAAATTTAACCAGCCATCGAGCTATTTGCTATGGCCGAGGCCCGCTGTTAGGCTGGCGGCTGTTTGATGGACAATGTTAGCTCAGTAAATACCCGCGAAAAGCCCCCCCCCCCCCCCCCCCCAATGTCCCCACCCTGCCAACACAACATGTTGGTTCTGGGCGCCCAGTCAACGCAGAGGAGCCGGTGAATGCCCGCCTGTGCTAATCACAACCTCCCCCACCCCCAACCCCTCTCTTCTTCCTTTTCCAGAGATCATGACCTGGTATAACATTCGACGACATGCCGACAAAAATTATGGTGCCTTTTATATCCAAACACCCCGGCATGATTCAAGTTTCCATTACTCAATGTGTTCGGTCATGCCTTCCTGAATGTAACTTCTCCATCGTCATTTCATTTTCCCACGTCCGCCTACCGATAGGTGACGGTGTGTGTTTAGTATCTTCGTTGTGTGTTGGGGGGAGTGGAAGGGGGGGGGGGGGTTATGTCCACTTGCAGGGGGATTCCCAGGTTCAGGTGTGGCTGAAAGAATTTAAATTTCACTCCGGCGTTGGCGGCTTTAGTTGCGGTCCAGCTGGAGGGTTATGACACCGCAGAAGGACAGGTGTATCATGGGCGGGGTGGGGGGGGGGGAGGGGAGGGAGGGAGCTCAGTATAAACCCCCATTACCTCCCAGTATATGGCACCTGGTTCTCTGACATCAGAACCAGGACGTGGACCAGGGGGGGCATGATGACACAGAAACCACCAAAATGACTCCTCCACGCATTCCGGCGGTCACAGGTAGTCATTTACCGCGGTCTGTGGTCAGGTGGGAATCGGGACGAGGAGGGAAGACGGGGTGAGAGAAGAGAAGAAGGGCACGTAGTGGGCGGGCGGCAGGATAGGCGGGGAAGGGGTGAAAATGCGAGTGAACCAAAACCAAAATGGTCGTGGTTCGATGTGGTTTCGACTATCCCTGGACTGTGATGGTTGGGACCACCCAGGCAATGAAGCTGATAAGTTTTTAGCTCATTATCAACGAGATGCATATCCATTGACCGTTAAGGGCTATAGGGGAACCTCAGCGTATCCAGTTTCGAGTGTGTGTGTGTACTAATCAGGCCTCAGTGGATGTGTCATTGTGTTTAGCTTTATTTGATGACTTGAAGTAGAACTACAAAGCCTGGGATAGCACGCAGTGGCATTCATACCATACATATAATAACACCATGCTATGCGCTGCAGATTGTATACGGTATGGCCAATACAATACAATAAAACAATGATCAAGAAGACCTAGGGCAAGGCGACAAACTCCTTTAATGATTGCAAACTGCAACTACTAGTGGCCGGCTCAAGCCCCGCCCCCCTTCGCTTCATTTCCCCGCCCACTTCTTTGAGAAACCACCCCGACCGAAATAACTAACCCCTGAGCCGTGCCATTATCAGCCTCGCGGTCCCTGAGGGCATGCGTACCCCACCTCTCCCCTACCCCCTACTCCTCCCAGGTCCCAGTCACCCCAAGGTCGACCAGAAAATATGTGCCCCTCGGATACGAGGGGTTAGATACGCTGTAGTCGAGACGGGGAAATTTAGCAGTCAGTCAGATTGTATCAGTACAGCCAGCCTACTGTGGGTCAAAAACTTGGCCAGTGACCACGCCTGTGAGTTAGAGCCCGGCAATACCCACTGCCACCCCAGGATAAAGAACCATTTCGATATTGCATCAGGTCGAGACAGCCAACCGCTTTTCTCCCTCGCCCTGCCACCACAAGGACAGCACGGACAGGGTAGTGGGTGGATGGGAGGCAGTGGGGGTATAGTGGGAGGATAAAGTGTGTGTGTGGGCGGTGGGGGGGGGGGGGTGCACTTCAGGGCCGGACAAAGCCCCCCGCGAGTGACCAGTGGCCATTGCTTTCTCCTCCTGCCTCCATCAAGGCCTGATAAATTCCTAATGAAATTCCCCGGACCTGGTGGGCAGTAAGTGCAATGCGTGGTCCCTGCGGTGGTGGGTTGGGCGGCGGGAGGGGCAGCCCACTACAGGGCATATGTCAGCCGGCCTCCCGAACCGGCAGGCATAATTGTATCGAGTGGTCAGCAGGCACGACAGGTATTGGTCAACCCACCCACTGTAACTCTTCCCGACTGATATTTTCATTCTTCACAGGCAATGCCTTTCAAATGCAGGGCAAATATATATGTAATACATTTACATATATTTACCATTAATTTATTCTGTGTCCCCCCCCCCCCCCCCCTAATTTAGATACAAATAATACTACATGGGTAAAGGTATATACATAAATAATCTATGTATGGCCGTTTTAGATCCCATGATATCTTGGGTGAATATGAAAATCGCTACATATACACAACTTTTTAGGTCTATACATTATTGTTATTGGATGGAAACTGGTGACCACAGTCGCGTGGGCGATATTAGAGGCTACGTACCACCCCCGTTTTACTTCCGGTCGGCGTCGCCTCATCTAGTATTCCGCTCCGTCTCGCCAGTATCAGTGACTGCCTCGCCCAATTACACGCCCGGCGACATGATCAGCGTGTGCCAGTCTCAGCCCGGATCAACCATACCCTCCCCTCCACCACCTACACCGTGAAGCCACCCTCCGTACGCCTACCCACCCAACCCTCACTCTCACCCACACGTCAATGGCTTTCCCATTTCAGGCCGTTTTACATGAATATGGATGATTCATTACCGACGTGATTACTGGCCGTTTCGGCATGTTCCAATAAAAGCAGACGACAATTGGATATCCATCAGACCAAACCAGGAGCAAGATTCTCAATAAATGCATACGGCGTCAATGTAGGTTGTAACTACATGTACATATCTAATGGTATACGCTCAATGGATACTTTATTAGTTTTTTTCAAAAAGAAAATTATCTACACAATAGTTGGAAGTCGATGCATGAGACAAATTTAAGTCGATAAAGTGGATATTTATAATAGAAAACCGAAAGAAATACACGGAGAAGCCATTAGCGATCCACTACAAACACGCACAAAAAGTGGTATGTAATTAAGAACATGTTGTCTTTGGAGCCGAGTGGTTTGTGTAAATAAAGGTCAACATGTACTGTGACAACAGCTTATGGTGCTTGGTCAAATATTTGCCCTAAGTTATACCACAGGTATTACTTATATCACTGCCATGTGGAATTTGACACCTCAGCTCTCATAAAAGATTCAATATCGAGATCATTGTGTGAATTCTTTCTCAATTTTAACCTCATGATCAACGTGTACAATGTACATGTAGTATCTGGCGTTTTCTAAAAGCATTGCCCCACCCGATCTTGACCAGAAACTGTACCCTGGCGGCACCAGGCGGACAGGGAATGGAGTAGCGTGAAGAAGTCGACTCGCGAAGAGAGGGGGTTTGATACAAAGGTGAGGCAACCACTAATGGCCGCGACCCCCACCTCCCCTAGACGCACAGGGAGCCAGCGTGTCACACCCGCCTTATACACCACAACGTCAATACGACCATCAAAGGGTGATCAGTGCGTGTATGAGAGTATCATGGGGTGCAGCACACAAGTCATGCATCCCACTCCTCTACTATATTATGTCAACGAAGCGGACATCAAGAAAACCTCCTCCCAAGTGCACTGAGGCCGACACCTAAATAAATATTTAGTGCTGGCACCTCTGAGGGCCCACGCTCCATCTGGAACCTGCACTAGCACCAGCAGTCCTCCCCGATTATGTGGCTATTTCCAATTCACTGGTACAATGTTGTTCCACTATGTTTGGTTGCACCGTTAGCTTTTGTTGCTTAAATGGCCCAGCATGTACTTTGGGCTCAACGGCGCCACAGACCACACATGCAAACCATCAGGGAATATCTCCATTCTTTTCATCGACGTTAATGAGATTTTAATTCTGGCCACAGTTTGTGAGATCCAAACATCTGGGCAGGTAAATATTTACAGATGACTGCATTACTGGCCTAAACTTTATCCCGGGATGGAATTTATGTTGTGGTATACAGTGTTGATACCTGGGGCGTTTTACCGCCAAACGAATCTGACAAGCAGACATCTGGCAGATGGACGATTTACTACGAAGATGTTATCTCAAAGTCTTTTTTTACCCGAAAGACCAAGGCAAGAACAACACAGGTTCACCTCTATCGAAAACTCTGGTGATCCTCTGCGTTATTTTTATTCAGACTCTTCAAAGTAGTCCTGGTTCATCATTGGGACTTTTTCATTAACTAGTCCTGGCTGAGCGTTTTTGTTGGGTGGTTCTTTTTATTTACTGGGAGCGGGGGGGGGGGGGGGGGGGTGTGTTTCGACTGGTAGAACTGATTCAGGCTGTATACTTGAATTTATATGCTAAGCTGAATCAAGATGATCATTTGGACTATGTTGCTGACTGCTTCCGCTTGGTAACCTTGTTGACCAGTCCTGTGACTATTGAAGGGACAGTGGTGTCCGTGGGAACGCTAGCAGTACGCTCCAGCAATCACAGTGCCCACCCGAACCCCCTTCCTCACACTGTCGGGTCCCAGGTCCCACCATTATGTATAATGGGGGAGCCATTACCAGGACTGGAAGCCCCCTGTCAGTTGGCTGGCGCTACTAGTGGTGGCAGTGGTGCAGCGGGATGCTGTCCGTCCTAGCAACAACCCCCGTCAAGTGCGGATTTTCTGCATGACAAGCTTGGTTTGTTGAGCTGAATGCGCGATACGGCGGGTTGTCACGTCCCAAGGGTGGTCAGTCTGCGTAGCGGTAGGGCAAGTCTGTGTGCCATGAGGTCAAGTCTTATGTGACACGATGGTCAATCTATATGCCGCTGGGAAGTCTGTGCACAGAAAACGTCAGTGAGAGGTTAAGTTTGTGAGCTGTTCATCCCAGAGTGTTAGTCAATATGGCAAGAGGATGGGTTTATATGCAGCTGAAGGGCACTTTGAGTTATCTAATAAGCTAGATGGGTCAGTCCATGTGCTGTGTTGGTCAGCTCATGTGCCAAGTCGGTCACACTGTGCATTCTGAACAAATCCAGTCTGAGACCGAACTCAATGTTGCAGAGGGGGCTGAGACGCATCTTAACCCTGACCACATGACACTGGATCCGCTGACCCTTTACCACGCCCCCCCCCCCCCCCCTCCCTCCAACACAGCCCTCTCAGTGTGCGCACAGGACTGCCGCTTCCCACTTAGTCACGCCGCAGCGCGCCGCATGCATCAGCTGGCCTGCCCGGATCCACGCCCGATCCCACTGAGGCGGCTAAGCCCTCCACCCGGGCCACCGGATCGCACTGACGAGAATGCCCAATGTGGCCGCGTGAATGGGCGCCGTGTGTGTGAGTGAGTATGAAGGTGTGTGTGTGGGGTGGAGGGGGGGGGGGCTACCCCTCCTCCCCCTTGTCATTATTGTGGATAGCCAGGGCCGAATTATTCAGGGGTAACATTGGAGGTGATGGACAGGATGGTGGGGTGGGGTGGGGTGGGTTGGGGTGGGTGGGGGTTGCTGCGGCCTCACACCCTTACACCCGACGAGTTATATTTAACCTCGTCGCTTACAGCCATACAGTCACCCTTCTTCTACCCTCCCCTCACGTGCTCGTCCACCCATCCACCCACGAAGCAATCAAGCGTGTTCACTCAGCCACGAGCACTAACTACACATGAATCACTTCAGCACCATCTGCCACCACCCACCCTCCCACGGCCCACCCTCCCACGGCCCACAGGCTTCATACCCACAATGGAGACGATTCTCCCACGTGTTATGGGAACCCGGGTTTCTCTTGGCTAGCGAACAAAAGCTGCGGCCAACACGTCGCCGATGGCCACCAGGCGAGCCAGCCGGGCGGACAGACACAAGGACAGGGGACAGGGAGGCCGACAGGCAGGGGGCGCCACCTGGTCTTTTTGTGGTCTCGTGTGGAGGTGCTCCGTGTGTGTGTGTGCGTGTGTGATGATGATGGGCGGTTGTGGAGGAGGGTCTTTAGCATTTTACATGGCAATGACTGGGGAGCTCCAAGAGCTCGCAGAGACCGCTGCACACACACACACACACACTGTGCTCCATGCCTCTCACGCCACCCCACCCACCCGACAAACGCCCCCTTGCGGGTCGGCGGCGCGTCTGGCGACGACCGGCTCGTCGCGGTGAGCCCGCCGCCATAATTGGAGGGCAATAACGACCCTCCGGAGACAGGACAACACAGTCACTCTATTGGCTGCGCGCGCACCGGCCAGCGGGCCTTGTCCGCATGAAACGCACGCATGCTTACACGTGCAATCACACAGCGACACGCCAACCTGTGGTACCTGGAGGTCGAGTTCCCCAAACTCGACCCCGGACCCCGGCCCCCGGCCGCCCCCACCGACCCACCAACACGGTACCATCAGGCAGCAACAGCCGCCATCCTGGTAGTAGTGGTGATGACGCCGATGGGGGCGTAGCAGAGGCTGCAGCAGCTGCAGCATCCGCAACATCAACAGCAGTGGAGGTGGCCGGCACGGCATCACCACCCACCATCCAACACAGATACATCCATCTCCCCTGGCAACCGTGGGCGCCCCGTAGCAGCGGCCGCTGATTGGCTGGCAGGGTCCGGAACGCCAGCCAATCCAGGCGCAGAACGCTGTCTGAGGGATGCCCAGAGAGAAGCACGGGGTGCTGGTTGCCGCTGGCGGCGGCGGGAAAGAAGGACTGATGGGTGGGGGTAGTTGCCCTGAATTAGGGCAGCATGTCGGGGCCAGGTAGGGATCAAAGCCTCTCGGGGTAATGACGGTGATAACGTACCGGCTGTGGCGGCCGGCGGCGGGGCGGCGGCGGGCGGGGTGGGTTGGCTACAGCTCTGCCTACAGCTCTACGAACATGCCACGACCGGAAGCGGGCGTTGTGGCCGTCAGTGGCCGCGAACACCGACTCAGGTGAACACACGACATATCCCCCAACACGCTGCCGGCTCAGGCCCCCGCCCCGCCAGCCCAGCGCCGCCTGCCGCCCAGTAATTGTACTGAGGGGAGATCGGTCCATCTCCCGTGAGAGTCGCCGACTGAAGCGCCCTCTAATCCAGTCACATGAACTAGAGCCGGGAGGAGAAAGCCCTCAGATGTCGACCGGGTTGTAGGAGGAGAGACAAGCAGGTGGTCGGGTGTGGCCGCCACGCCGACCGGTGGCGAAGTGGTGAAAGTGGGCGGGGCCGCGCTTCTTTGACGGCCGATTGACAGGTGATTGACGGCTCAGGTGGCTCACGATCATGCAATGTTTGGTCTTCCTCCAGTAAGACGCTATCATGACGGAGCAAGCTCTCTTTCCACTCCCACGGCTTTGGAAAGAATTCACATGTGTCGTCGACATAAAATACCTCCCAAAGGCATTCTCTATTTACTGCGTCTAATTCTTAAGGTCAACCTCCGAAAAAAGCCCGAGATCCTTGAAAAAGGGAATGTACAATCTGTAAAGCCAAATCCTCCTCTGAAATATGAGACTCTTTACCTGGCAAAGTTCTCTGAATTCATTCACTTACATTTTTTCCGGCATTCTGCTCGATTTGAAAAGGACATGGAGGAAAGAGCTGAAAACATTTTATAAGATAGGGCACAATTACAGAGGGGGGCCCGTAGCGTAGGCGCCGAGGCAGCCCTGGCGGTGGGTATCAGTGTTGTGTTATACTCACGAGTCGGTCGACTTCAGACGCTGCACGTTGGGTTGCCATGCCGACCACCAATCGCGTGACAAGCCACGGTACGTCCCGCACCAGCCGAGGCAGCAGTCGGTGATTGAAAGAGAAAGGCGAGGGGCGCTTGTTAGTCAACATGAAATGCACACAGCAACTCTAATACTGGTCTGTGATAAGAAAAAGAGACGGTGCGCGGGCGGGAGGGGGAGGCTGGGGGCTGAGAAAGGAAGCCCACCTCAGCTCCCAATCAGCCAGAAAAAAGAAAGGAGAAAGAAAAAAAGAGCTGAAGGCTAGAGCCCGGTAAACGATCAGGTGGGACGCAGGGGGTGTGGGCGTTGCATGTAATGGGACTGAGGTAACTGGTAACCTTCCTCATGCAGCCACCTGACCAGTCTCCCACTACACATCTAGTACCCATAATCACGCTAACCTTCTAATGGACTTGAACAGCCAATGTCAATGTTGTATAAAATGTGCCCCATATGGGCCTTCCAAGACAAAACTATTAGTTTTAAGTGGTAGGATGTGGTCCATGTAGTACACAATATATTCCCACGCCCACTTTTTATTGTGGAACAAGAATTTAGACTGTTATGTTCCGATGACTTATGGAAAACATAGGGGTATAGAATTAATTTATTATCATTCCCCTATCTCTACAAACCTCGAAGACTGACAACTGTGTATTATCTGCATACTGTGATGTTGGCACATTACTGACGGTCTAACACCTACTACGTCTCTGATCACACGAGGGCAGGACGGTAAAATACCTTATCTACTATTCGCTGACTCAGACGGATGACACTAGTCCCTGGTCCCCTATCCTCATCATGTATAAGGCTCATCCCACTTAATCTTCTCAGACCTCACCTTCCTCGCCGCGCTTTATTATCCATATTAACCTAGGCCCCAAAGTACACGCACAAATAACGTACTTTATAGTAGTTTCATCGTTTCCTATAACACGCCGTGCACAATGGCGACCATTGATCGGGGCGTCCGCCTAGAAACGCCTGGCCGGGCCTAACCCCCCCCCCCCCCCCCCCTCCCAGCCCACCCTTCCACACGTCTCCTAACGCCACCTTCCTCCTACTGGTAACTACCCGTGAAACCCTGGCAGGTATCAATTTTCGGACTTTTCAGCGAACGCCCCTTATTGGTTTTGATTGATGGTGAACGCGACTTCGAGGTCAGGTGTTCTCAATTCACCCCCCCCCCCCCCCCACTCTCCACCCCCACCCTTTCCACCCCTTCAATTCACCCACCTATACATCTCATCTACTGCGGCCCAAAGCACCTCTCTCCTTATATCAGTCGGTGTGCGGCCCCCACTGCTCTCCACCCGACACCTTGCAATTCTGCCCCCGACCCACCGCCGCCGCCTGTCTCACCTGAATCGTACGGCGCGTCTAATGGACCTAATCCCTTATCGCTGCCCTGGATGACAAAGCTCTCGATGATCAAGGAGCCGGAGGCTGGGGTCGGGGGACAGGGTGGGACGGTGCGCTAGGGCAGAGCCGCTGTCTCTGTCTACATTACTTTCTTTCCCCCTACCACCCTCTCATGTTACAACTCGGCCCGTGACGAAAGGAAAAAAATAACCCAACGACCGTACACACAAAGCTACCATTCACCTCCCAGCACAGCAAATCACAGCTCACAAAGGCCGCCGATCCGTCCCCCTCTCACCCATTCCATCAGCGGTACAGGCACAATATTTAGCGAAGGATTTGAGTGTTTGGGATTACGACAAGGTTTTTTAAGGCTTTTCCAGTGTCTATTACTGACAAAGGAGACGGTTTCTCTTTAACTTTTTTTCCCTTAGTGACAATAAGCGCTTTTGCGCTTTGTCCCCAAAGCCATTTGTTTGCAAGGAATTTTGATGATACATTCTATACACAAGTCAACTACTCCTCAGAAATCGAGCACCAGGGAAATAAAACAGGAAAAGAATCGCCAGACGATGAGTGTTTGATTAGGTCTACAAACTAGGTTTCTTTAAGTCCTTCGAAGAAAACACTTGTGATACTGCATATCTAAACGCTTTATATAAATTCGAATGGACTACATCATGGATAGACGTTTACTCGAAACCATCCAAAAAGACGCAAATTCTATTAAAAAGACCACAACTTTAAAATCCAGTGTGTGAGTTTCTTATATATTTTCAGGTATTATGCAAACCTGAGGCAGTATATACGTTTCATTGCTGAGAGAAAACAGTAAACAAAATGTTCCTGAGTCGGCCTACAGCTAAGGTGTGTAGCTGGGTGGTTTACACATAGCTAGACGCTTTAATAGACATACTGACCTTTCTCGTCCTTGGCCATCTGGGAGAGATGAGAAGCGGAAATGGCACTCGACCCTCCCATGACACCGAGCAGTCCAGCGGAAGAGGAAGGGGGCATGCCGGGAGCTCCGGCCATGCCCGGATGTGGCGGCATGGGGATGGGTGGCGCATGCGCATGTGGGAGATGTTGAGCTTGCATTTGTTGCTGTGACAAGAAACAGAATAACACAATGTAGAACTTTTGATTGAGTAGCTTCAACATCATTGAACCCAGTTTCCTATGTTTAAACGTTTAGATAACGTGGCGTTATTTGCTTTATAGGAATAACTATTAATCCATCTTAATACTGATGATTCATAGGAAAATTGCATGACAATATCGTAGAATATGTTTAAGTCTATTTGAAATCTGTAACATCAAGTAATCCAATACAGATTTAGATTCAAAGAGAATGCATTGTCAATATGAGTGAAGGAAACACCAAATAAACAATTCGTCGTCTCATTTAGAGTTGAGCATCTGTTACCTAGCAATGTGCACTGGTCTCCAAGGAATGTTAGGAATCCGTGGCATGTTGCCATGGAATATGTATGAACTTTGGCTACTATAATATTTGGGTTTTCCGCCAATATACAATCAGACCTGAAAAGGTCAGCAGACCAAGTCAGGGGGCCAAAATACAGATGACCACTCACTCCTGCATGATTGGCCATCTTTGCTTTCCACATAGATCCATTGCCTAGTAGATATTAGAGGCGCGTAAAAAACGGGGAGGAATTTGGTTAAATACTGGCGGTGGTTAATTATAATAAATAGGTGTGGGTCTCCTTAGGCGTGACGAGTCACCCCTCGCCACGAACCCCACCCTCACCCCGAGACCGTGAGTCATGGCTAAGCTACGCCGAAGTACCATTACAATGACAGAGTACGACAAAGGATCCAACATCAGTTTGTCTCGTAACGACGACCAACATGCAAGTCACACACCCTCACGTGTAATTAGAAATCTCGAGACCGACTTTAACAACAGGTGAGGGAGACAGGTTCTCAGCATGTTTCTCTACCAGTGCTTGAACACTCGAACCTCTCAAAGGGGTTGTCATAGATCAAGTAGATGTATAAACGAGAGAGGCCAGACCAGCTAGGCACACAGAGTCACAGGCTAACACAATGTGACACAAGAGGTAATCGCTGACTGGCAATAGGGAGGACCCAGGAGTCACGGTGGAGAGTGATGAGTACCGCTACGCACGGCCACCGACTGGTGTCTAATTGCGCATGCTTGGCCGCCCGCCGCCCGCCAGCGGCAGCGCCGGGACAAGTCACATTGGCCCCTTGGCAATTACTTTATCCATCTGTGCGCCCGACAGTTGGCATGTTTGTATACGCGATTAATGTATAATGTGGCTTTAACACCAGCGCTGGTCCGATTAAATATTTACAGGTGCGGCCCTCGGGGGACCTTTGTTTAAGGGGCATCGATCTTGGCGCGCGGGTCGTGTCGAGCTTGTCATTACATTACACTAATCAATACGCCCGATATAGCCCCGCCTGCCGCACACACACCGCGTGCAGGGCGAATAGAGTCGGCCTTGACACCAATACTCTAGCCGTCCTAAATGTAACAGGCAAATACTACACGTTGGCAGAACCTAATAAATGTTATTTGCAATATGCACGTTTGAGTTTGTTATTGTGGTTGTTTTTTTAGGGTCTTTTTTATTGTAACGTATGTGTCTCTCTGTATGAGTATTTCTCTCTGTGATTGGGTGTCATTATACATGTGTGATCGTGTGCCTGTGTGGTTGCGTCTGTGTGTGTTTGTATTAAATGTGCGTGTGTGTGCGTGAGACTGTCCAGCTTGTCCTATATTACATAGGACGATATCGTATGCTACTCCTCTTCTCGGGACCAGTTTCGCAGTAGGTATAAATCAAGCTTTCTTGTAAACGACCTAACACCCCAACTCTGGGCGAGCAGCGGGCACGACACGCAAACTTGTCACTCTATGAATCGCCAAGTCTCACCCAAACATCGCCACAACGCCATCAACATTCTCCGAGGGACAATTATTCCGCGCGGCAGGCCGCAGCGGTGTCTCACGCCTACTCACCCCTATGATAGCGTTCAGCTCCGTCATCGTCACCTGCTTAGCGCGCTCTACTGCTGCTGCCACCTGTTGTTGATGCTGGATGAGAGGGAAAAAAGAAAAAAAAAACATAAATCAAACGGATCTCTTCCATTAGAAATTGTTTAGTTTTGACATATTACAATGTGCATTGTACTAGAGTGAGTATAAGTATACATAATACACACATGGAAATTATTTTCGTGTGCGTCATTATTTCTATTTTAAAACAGATATTCTTGATCTCCCATCTTTTTCCACATTAATAGGAAACGTCGCCAATATAATTGACATACATATAATTGTGAACATACCATGATTTATAACCTAATAGACTAGCATTCATTTCAATCATCTTTGCTTTAATTATCAAATGCATTTATGCTAATCAAATGCATTTATGCTTCCTATGATGTGCTATAATGATACCCTAGGCGTGATTTTTAGAACGTTTACGCAGTAAGGACGCCTGTCAGTAGAACAGCTGTCTGCAGCCAGCGTTAAGAGTTAAACTGGGCTGGAGTGGAGAGATGGGGAGAAAGGTGGGAGGGAGAGATGGGGGTAAAGCGTGAGGAGGGAGGCGGCGGCTGCGGCCGTGGTAAGGGTACTGCTGACTTGTGGAGAGGCCGGAGCCTGACAAGTGCCACTGTAGCCCTCCACGTCCTCCCCGCCTCCTCCAGCGTCGAGCACGCTCAGCAGCCCGACCCCCGCCTCTCCCATCCTCCACTCCCCCACATCTCCACGCCTTTCTCACACAAGTGATTCTGAATGGCACCCGATTCCCATCAATACCTCTCAAGCCGCGGCTCCCGTGGCAACACCGTCTTAATCAAGATAATGGCGCTACAAGTACTTCTAATTTCGCCCGGAAAAATGCCATGTAGAAGCCCACTCCAGCTGCCGCCCGCCCCGGCCTCGGCTTTGGTTCTGCAGTAAAGCACCCTTCAATTAAGTGCATCACCCATCCCGACTCTTCTTTCGCACCCAGACGAACCCACCCACCACCATCCGCCATACCCCCCTACCCACCCACCCTCACCTCATCCACACATCCCTTACCCCCGCCCTTCAAAAACACCCTCCTTTCCTCTTATGTCTTTTCTTTTCGTTTCATTTTCCGTCAGATTCTGGTGAGTTTTTATCTTGTTTTTTCCCGGTTGGTTTTTAGCATTAGGGCAGAGAGGAGCTTGGATGTTTCCAGCTTGCCCACTTCAGCACGTCTTCACAATACGGCCGGTAGGGGCGTAACGCACGGCACACCGGCCCTTCTCCTCTCTGGTCGAAAAACGCGCACTACAAGGGCCCTCCAAGGGACGAGCGGCGTTGCTATGGGAACGCTATCGCTGCGTACTCCAGACGTCCTCTTGACATAGGCCGAATATGTCTAAAAACTCGGCTTTGAGCCCACTCTTATCTTTGCGCTAGGGAAATTTTGCGCCAGCGCTGAGGGGGTGAAGTGGGAGGGAACATCTAGTAGTCGAGTTCGTTATTTCTCTTTTACTTCTCTCTTTTTTATCTGCGCCATCTTCCATCAATTTCTGTGTAAGATAAGAGTTGTTGTAAAATCTGTCACCAACCTCTTGAGATAAGAAGGGGATGACCTGGGCGATGATGGCGTTCAGCCTCTTTGCGATCTCCGTCTGAAATGAGAAGAGAAGAAGATGAATTTAAAAAGTTATTAAACAGCCGACAAAAATGGCTCAAAAAAGGCAAAACCGTAAATGCCAACCAGTCAGCCTCTCGCTGTCCGTAAAAAGAAGCAGGCTTCATGAAAGGAGCAAGAAAACATTGGCAAGATGGAACAAAACCAGGGATGCAATGAAAATCACACCCGAATGGTTTTCGAGTTGATTGCCCGCGAAATGATAATTCAAATTGCAAAATGGCTCATTTCTTTCGGCGACGCTTACAGATAATTTCCCTAAATGAGGCCGGCCCGTTTCTAAAAAGTCGCCGGCCTGCCAGCACACTCGCGAATTACGGAGAGCATTTTGCATTTGAATTATGAGCATTGGATGACAATTCAAGTTTCAATTACTGCCCTTTTTCACATTTCCTACAATTAACTGATTTCTACAGCAAAATTAAACGGATTTCGGGAACATCTTTGTGTGCAAGAGACGTACAATTATTCATGGGAAGAGAGGGAATGTGCTTCGCAGCTGATAGAAACAGACAGGGACATTAATGCTATGAGATTCTTTTCGAACTCTCCATTATTCTTAATTATCAGCGAATGAATTACAAAGCCATGTAGAAGATGAAAACTATTAGTGCAACAGTGTTCTGTCTGAACGCAAATTTTTTTTCTAATTCATAATTCGATATATTGAATTTTACAATGGAAATGATATTCTATAAGCTTAAAAATGACTGAGGGACGTTAGTGTTATGTAACGTTTAAGAAACGTTTAATGATTTGAAAAAGTACTAATGGTTGCACAATTGTTCATCGTCTTTCATACTTTAAAATGAGTTGGAAGCGATCACAAAAGGATGACAAGCGAATGCTTTATGGTTCCTAAAATCTATCCAGCGAGTTCACTCACTATTATGGTTAGTCTGTTCACCTTTGTTCTGCCCTTACTCTGACCAACGACATGCTCTGACAGGGACAAGGGACCAGTACCCAACTTTCCAGGACCTCGTCAACCAAATAATACAGGCAACACTGCACACTGCGCTGCTACCCTGGTCCCCGGTCGCCAGACCGCATCATAAATTCATGTCCGCAATTATGTCCTTCGTGTGCTACATCCATCATGTGTCGGCTAAATTGTAATGAGAAAATAAATCTACTACATTGAGACACCCCCACCCACCCCAAACCCTCCTCCAGCCCTCCCTCCAACGCCCAACCCCCATCACCCCTAACTCACACCCCGCCCCCTTGCGGCCCTTAGCTGCGCTCCCCTCGCGCCGGAAGTGGCCCGCCCGCGGCCCCGGAAGCACAATGGCCCCTCCGCTGTCACTATCAATATTTCACGCGCGAGAGGGGGCGCTCTGAGCCGTCCCTATGGACGGCCCTTCAGCACCCCCTCCCCTCCCTCCTCCTGCAGTTCTATCCACGTAAAACGCCCGAGCTGCAGCTAACAGCGAAATAATTCTCGGACGCTACGACGACAAGAACGCTGCACTATCCAGCCCTGAGTGGCGCCGCCTGGTGGAGGGTGATCGGCTGGCGGTCATCCCTCAGTCGGTCATGGCGCTATCAAGAATCCCACCCATACACCTACACCAATGTAAACGTCAAGAATCCCACCCATACACCTACACCAATGTAAACGTCAATCACTTGTTATACTAGAGACTACCATTTACCCCCCCCCCCCCCCCAAGTAAAACAACTAATAGAACATCCTTATTCAACCTCATACCCCCTCCCATACAATATATGCATTTTCTCATTATGTCCACTTCCGTCGTTCTCGGCACGCCCTCCCGCCCCCCACCCGCTCGTTGTATCCCCCGCTCATCGATTGCTATGTTGGCGGCGAACGATGCGCCACCACACGGGCATCATCAATATTAATTCCCGGTCCCCGTTTGCCCAAGTTATTAATGGCCGCCCGAGGAGAGCTCGCCACCCACCGCTCTATTTGCCGTCTCGTTCAGCCCGACATAAATACCGTATTGATTCGACAATCAGAGGAATGGTGGCCGACATAAATACCGTATTGATTCGACTACAGGAGAAGTGACGGTCAACCCCCCTCCCAACACACCAGCACCGCTACTGCCACCTCAACACCGCCTGCCCCCGTCGCCACCAGTGCCACGTTACATCATATCACCAGGTGGCGGGTGGGAGGATTAACCCTTTCCCTGCTCTGCCAGCCAGAAATTGCGTGGAGTGTGCTCCATTGCTCATACAGGGGAAGCCACGTAGACCGCATGGAATGAAGCCACTTGAACGGCAACTTAACATTCTCAGTGTTATCATAATGTATGGGTTGGTCCTACACAGCCATACAAAAAGAACCATTCCTCTTTAAATAGCAGTATTTATTGGATCTATTCGCTCAGACAAGGGAAGCCATACTTCATGACAATTATCCTGCCGAAAGAGAAGCTATTTAGAGTGCAAACTGATGCAGAAAAGAAATAATTATAATTAAGTGTATTAGACGTTGTTTATGTTTTATACTAGGTGTCCCTGGTCCTGAAGGCCTGCCACATTGCACACTATACCTCTAACAGGGAAGCCACAAAGTGACCAAGTCCTGTGATGAGTGAAGCCATACAGAACCATCACAGACTCCTGATAAAGGAAGCCAAACTTAAAGCACCACACCTCTATTACAAAAGGCCCCAGATGATGCACCAGCAAGCGGACACTGGAGCTATTCCAGGGTGATTCTTGTGTTAGTGACGACTTCCGGTCCATCCCCATCCCCCTCCCCACCCCACTCTTAACATGGCGACCACCAGCGTGATCTCTGTTTACCATCACTACTATACAAATATGAACACTCGCTCAGGGCGACAGGAAACACTCAGCGAGAAGATGGACAAACACAATTATGTGAGCGCTCACCGGCCTTTTTACGCACATAATTTTACACTCATCTATGGGTAATTGCAGAACTGACAATGATGGGGTTTGCAATTTTTTTTTCTATTTTAACTGTTCTACACTGACTCTTTCCGGCAATTTTACATGGTGCATATTTTAGACCTATCTAATGAGAGTGACTCAATGTGCATCGCTCCACACAATATGGCTCAAGACCCACTCTACTCTCTCCAGTCACAGGTATGTGTCTATCACAGAAGTGGAAACGGTTAGTAGGCATGTCGACTATAGGACAAATGTTCAGTTAGATTCGTGCTGTCTTAACAAAGCAGAAATAATGATCAACAACCTCGTCCCTGTATAGGTGGTAAAACAGAAACCAACTGTATATGGTACACATCATACTCATGTATATAGCATACATCCATCAGTATTTGCATTAAAGTATGGAGAGCAGTATTAACAATGTTTGCAGTGGAGTGCCCATTATATTTGCAGGAAGGACTACGTCAGCCATTGGACTGAGCATACATACCATACCCAATCATCCTCTAAGCATACAACTGCCCCACCAATGACCAAACCAGCAGTATACACTACACCCCACTATCCATAAACCAGCTCTATTCCATATCTACTGTGCTGCTTACTCATCCTCGCCAACACCACTCACTGCTCATCTGATACCTTCATCGTCACTACCACGCCCACCCGGGCGGCGGTGGCGTGTAGGTCCGACATTAATACGGGGCCCTCGAGAGCAGCTCGCCGCCATGCCACGCTGGGCAGCCCCCACCCTCCACACTCACACCCATTCCTCCACTCACGCCCGTACACACGGGTAAAACAAACATTTACTTTCACCCACCCTGCACCATCAAATATGGCCCATAAACATGATCAGTTGGACTGAGAGAAACACTGTGATGTTGGATTCTATGATACACTGATACAACAAAACATGTATGATGTTATTCTATCTATATTTCATTTTCAGTCCGTATAACAGTTCCTCTCGTTTCTACTGGTGCTGGGTTAAGCTGGTATAAGGATGCGGCGGCCGACACGTTGGGCGTCAATAGGCAGCACTAAAGCTAGAGGTCATCGCCAGTCGCGGGGCGTGCAGTGCTGGGGGGATGGATGGTCAGTAGGCACGCACCATTACCATGAGTGTGGTCCCCGCGGGCCGCCACCCCTCTCAACTGCCTCTCACAACACCAAAACACGAGCGGCCCCACAGCTATCAACGCCCACAGTGCTTGTTCATACCCTCACCCCCTCCCTCCCCAACGCCATTCTGCTCTCCCTGCAATCACCCCCCCCCCCCCTCCCACAAACCTCCATAGCCGTCAACACACACACACCTCATCATCTTCTCCCGGTATTTTTTGTCTTTTTATTCCCTCCCCATCTCGTGCTCAATTCCAATCGCTTTCTGTGGATTTATAACTCGCCGGGAAATCAAAGCCTTTCCCCTCCCCCATCACACCCAAGACCGCCCATACACGTCATTTTTAACCACCAAGGGTTGCTGCGCGATAACAGCGTCTTTTTTTCTTTCTTTTTTTAAAGAAAACGTATAAACGAGGTAAAACCTCAATTTTGGGGATTCTTGGAAGCATGCAAGTCCCCTGAGAGCATGGGTTAATAGTCCTCAACATCATATAGATAACTCTATGTTTTTGATCCTTATCGAATATTTTATCATTTTTTAGACTGACCATTCTTTTAGGTCTTGGTTGTGGGTCTGGTGTTATGCTAAATAAGCACGCGGTGTTAACACTTGTTTAAAATACGCCTTTTTCGTCATGGCTTTGTCTTTTTTCCACTCTCCTGTGGTTGTCATCAGGAGTAGGTGAAAGGTTCACGCCGTGCCTAGGCAGATAAATTAGGTTTAATCAGTACCATAATTATTTGAAGCATCTCTGTTCTTTTGACGATGCCATAATTATGTCAATGACTTGATCAATAAGTGGGTCAAGGCCGGGTCAATACGTAGGGTCACGACAGAGGTGGGGTGGGGGACACAGAGAGGGAGGGGTGATGACATTCAAACCCCACCTGCACACATTGTTCATTTTTATCGACTACTTACACATGTTGAAAATGACACTCAATAAACGAGCAATGAGAAATCTATGCACACATCTGGTCTAAACTATAAGTGCGATACGCAGTCTAACTGTAGAGTTATGTTCAGGTATATCCCCCCTATCTCACAGCGGCAGGTGGACTGATTACCAGGTCTCCTGGTTCCTGGCCGTCTGGGCCAATAGGTATATGCGGCAGTGGGGCCCATGTATAAACCAACCCCGGTGCGCCTACCTCCCACCTCCCAACCTGCCACCTCCCGCCGCCCCGGGACCTGCCACCTCCCGCCGCCCGCCGCCTTTGGGACCCGGCGCCCCCTGTCGAAAAATGGCAACAATTCCAGTGGGAAATTACTTCCGGCCGGGGTGGCTCAAAGTATGGCGGCAGGCGACTTGGTGAGATTAAAAACAAAGTAGGCGGTGGGAGGGGGAAGTGAGGGGGAGGGGGAGTTAGGGGAGGAGAGGTTTGGGGTGGGGGACTGCTGGTTCTAACATCATTACCTTGGGGGCGCCACAATAAACCAGCACCAAAAGCCAGGCTAATATCTTCTTTGCATGTGAGATAGTCCATCAAATCGGATTAATATACAATTCGCAATCCGCGCGGCCCCTGTCTACGGGGACGGTGTGGCTGGGTTATAAATTAGTAAATAATGAGAGGCTGGGGCGCGGGGGGCATCGTGCCAGCCTCTGCCACCAGAGGCGCTGTAAACGAGGCGCGACGGATGTTCGGGTCGGCCGTCTCCATCAGCAGACGGCGGGCCGGGAATACTAATCTACATGGGCCTGTTGTTAACCCTACTGGGTTGTTCCCTCTGTGTATGGCTGTTCAGAGACTATCCCAGGCTATTTGCAGTCTATGCATAGCTGTTCACAGACCACACAATGTGTATATGGAAAAAACACCCAGGAAATATCCGAATCCTGATTATATCCATAATTTATCTCTGACACGATAAAGACTTAGTACACTATCAAAACCAGGAAACCTAGAAGTGACCGGGTAGCTGACATCTTTAAGTCTGTGTAAAGTTGTTCACAAACCATACCAGCTGGTTACAGCCTGTTTATATCTGTTCAGAGTACCGGGTTGTTTAAAGTATATCTGTTCACATGTCATATACAAGTATAGTCATTTAGAGGTCAAATATAGATGTTTAAAGTACATACACCTGTTTAGGTGGTATGTAACGCTTTTTGCTATCAACACGATGTTGATCCAATTGATGAAAATAAACGTCATGTATGACTGTTATTAAATCCATATTATCAATATGTGTTACATATGCTTTTATTCTGCTTCATAGGTTTAAACAGACACGAGTATCATTCTTGATCTGCTAGAAATATATAGTAAAATATGGATTTGTTGAATATTGCTTGTGGAGATGATCACAAATGTTATAAACCCAAATTATGTTTACTGACGACCCTCAGCCTATGAGAGCGCTCCACGAGTGCTCGAGTTCCCCGTGAATGGGAGATGATGGAAGCTGGGGTTGAGGTGTGTGTGTGTGTGGGTGGGGGGGGGGGGGGGGGGGGGGGGAGGATCTAATTAGCACTGGCCGTGCCGAGTGAAACCGGCTCTCAGGGGAGGGGGGTCTAGGGGACGCTGCCAAGTGTCTGCTGTAACCCGCTCACCTGCAGCTTGTGAGGGGAGGAAGTAGGGGGGTGGTGGGGGGGGGGGGGGCTTGCAGTCAGGTAAGAGGATTACAGGCTTCGTACAACCAGCCCCCCTAGCGGGGGAGAGCGGGCGTGGGGGAGGAGGGCTGGGTTACAGTACCAGGGTATTAGTCTCTCGTGGGAGGTGGGGGCGGCAGTTTCCTGGATTAACTCGTGGGGAGCATACACCCCCCCCCCCCCCCGGCTAGGCGGAGGGCGTTCCGGAGTGGGGCTAATTATTACCGGGGAGGGCAGGTCAGTGCCCCCCGCAAACCTCTCATTTTCTCTAATACATCTGTCCTAAATACCTGCATCTAACCCAGACCGGTAATCAATAACGAATGGTAGAAGCTGGCGGTGGGGGCGGTTACTTTCATAGCCGCAAGGATCGCGAGTGACCAGTAGAAACACAAGGCCCAGTCTGCTCTGGCACCTTATTTAAAAAGCGAATGCTCACATTTTGCCCCCAATCCCAAGATGCACCCTCCTAGCTACATGAGCGCATGCCCCAGGGGGGCAAATGGGCGTGGCTTGTTCCGTACTTGTCCCCGATTGACAGGCCGCCTGCTTCCTTCCGGCAAGATAGGACTGGACAAAAGCCGTTCCCATGGCGACGCTCCGGTTGCCATGGCATTATAATCCCATTGTGGCGCGGCGTGTGGATGGCATCCTGTTGCCGAGTGGCGGCAGGCGGCGAGCGGCGGGGTGGAGGGGGTGGGGGTGGGGGCGTGGGACGAGCTGTCATGTTGTCTAGTGGTAGAGAGGTGGCGGGCTGTGAGGAGAGGTGGCGGGTGGAGACTGAAGGCGTTGACACGGCCACGGAAGAGGCAAATGATAGCCTCACTAGCCAGCCATTTGGGGACTGGTGACGAGGGGGTTGGGAAGATTGGAAGGTCGGGTAGAAAACCATGACCTTCTCCCACAGGGTCAGGCTTTTGGAGACTGCGGGGAGCCGTCATTCGGCCCATGACAGCTGGCGCCCCCTGAGCGGTGACTGGTGTAATCAGTGGTATTTCAACCACCCTGCCCTAAAACCACCATCAGTAACCCTGGTAGTGCGACGTAGATCACGTGATGTTTTCATCAGATATAAGATATAAGATCATGTTATGCTTCAATACCACTTCAGACACCTGGTTTGAGTTCTGCTGTGTAGAATTCAAGTTGGGTGTAACAATTATTAATGCGTGTAAAAACCGATATTTTAGTATTGTCAACACCATAAGACTAAAAATCTAGTACGCTCTCATGAGAGGCTATTTCTCCGAACTGACAGCGTCGCCCTTCAGTTCACAGCTCCACCATTTGGGTGTATGAGGCGGTTCCGTTTCCGGCAGGTCAACGGCCATGTCAAGGTCGGAGGGGCATGACCTTCCTGTAGCCACAAAATGAATGGGGTAGGTCGAAGTCACCGTCCCTTGGGGAAGGGGAGAGGGTGCACGTCTCCATCAAACAAGAATACCCTCCCATCCCCTGACCACATACCACTGGTTTACCCCTGCAACCTTGCCATACCATCATCACAGACACATACACTACAACAGATGACTCTCCCCGAGGGGAGGGTATTAGAAGGAACAGAAATGTCACCAAACATACTGAGGTCAGATACGAGTCACACGTGACAATATTAAAGTTTTAATAGGCACTTTTGTGCAGAGTCGGGTTCAAGATATGAAAATATATTAGTTGTTTTTATTTTCCCTGTTGATGCTGGTGGCAGTGCATGCGGTAACACACGTCCCCGTACATGTATGTACCAGTTACAGCATCACGGGCACACACCTTGTGCACGCATACTCGCCACACAGAGGTCGGCCGGCGATGAGGCCTGCCAACAAGCGGCCGGTGCGTATTTGTGCACCTGTTTGTAATCCGTGGAAATAAATACACCGACTCCAATTCCTTGGCACATCACATAGGGCCCTGTGTTAGCGGTAGGTGCTTGTATTTGCATCAACAAATAAAACTCAGAATGGGAAGGGTGTGCGGCGGCATGAGGTTCGATGGAAAACTGGGAGGCGTTGGGTGGGGGTGTTTTATGATGGAGAGGACACAAGGAAGGGGCAGAGGTTGCCTTCATACATGGAAGAAACGCTGATTTCCAGGACTTTGACCAAGCCTGCAGCAAAATGCAAACTGCCAACCCTAGCCGCTCTCCTCTTGAAGACGCCCGTGTAGGGCTTTCAGCGAAGTCCCCAGTGTGCCCCTGGAGGTCCTGCAGTCCACAAACTCCTATGACCTATCCACACATACACATACCACCTCCATCTCACCCCAAACCTCCCACATATACAGCACTTTGGCCAGGTGCAGTAAGCCTCACGTCCTGAAACAAACACGAGACCTTCTCCGACTCTAACCAATGCAACTGAGGGCACCAATCCACCCCACCCTCTCCTCCTCAACGCACCGTGTTGAATTTACACAGCTGGGTTGTTTACAAAGTGAAAATTATGAATTGATTTTCCCTCCCTCACCCTCATCGACCGGAGCATGTGCGCCGCGCTCCTGGTGTTTGGCGAGGCAACAACGGCAAGAATTTGGCAGCCGCACGGTCAATATTGGTTGAACAAACACTAAAGGGGGCAGCACACACACACACACACCGACCCCTTCCCTACTCCCTCCCTCTCAGCAAACACGTTCTGCACCCTTCTCATCGACACCCGAGCGGCCGGCAGAAGAACAACATCCCGTTGTGCGGTGGTAACACTGACTAGGGCCCGTGTGTTAACCCCAGACCGGGCGTTGTGTGACAGGGCGGGGCCCCCGAATATCACCCACTGTAGACAAGTACTGTTTCTCTTTGAACTTCACCGATCGCGTCCTTCATTAAGAATAATCTGAACGATGTAGAGTGTATGTGATGCCCCCGTCCCTATATACAGTCATGATTAGTCCCAGTGTAAACACAAACCGGCTTACAGCTTCACAAACTGACCACCAGGGGGTGAGTAAGCCACACTGGTTTGAATTTCCCGCCAAGAGACAAAGGGAAATGTGGCGGATGTCATTCAGCCCAAACACGCCCTGACTGGGTACGCCATACCACTGACCCTACTGGTTAACTGCTGAATGCCATTTCCCACGCTCACCCCCTCCCAAACCCACCCGTATGCATATCACCGGACTGGTACCAGTGCGCGGTGGTCCCGTAGCATGGAGCCTCTCCCCAGTTAAAAGCTAGTGCTGTGATGTGGGTCGTGGTATGGTAAATAGGCCACTGACTCGTTGTGTTCCGAGTGGGTCAGCCATGTAGTAATAAGGTCGGCCCGATCATACAGTGCGCAGACGAGAATTTTTTCCCCGCCGCCGCTGGTCGTGTGGCGCGCGGGGTGGTGTGGGACAGTCGTATGCTGGTAGCGTGTGTCTGTAATTAGGAGGTGACACTTGCACCTCCAGGCTGGGCACGGATGGGCAATGGTTGGGAGTGGGAGGTGGAGTGGCAGCTGCGACAGTCACTAATGACAGACCTTCACGGCAACTTATGTGAATTACTATCACCTGCCAAACACCTTTTTTCATGTTCAAGTTTGGTAATAAATCGATACTTCGTAAACATAAACATATCCGGGAAAAATAATATATGCATGAATACAAACATGTATTTCACAACTTATAACATAAGCGGAATTTGAGCCGTCCTTTCTTTCAGAATCCCTCGTAATGTTCTAAACACGGTAGATTTTTCAGCTGGATCACGGCACATATTAAAAAAGGTTGTGTCAAAACCATCATGAAATCCACAATAATTTATGAATAAAACAACAATATATTTGAAATCTGGTATTTCTTGGTTATGTGAGTAATCTACGAAAATTATAAAAGTTTATTTGCTTAAATATATGCTAAATTGGCGTAAAGGTTCAGACCCTACCAGCTGTATTATACAGAATCGTGGTCTTTATTTGAGGTCTGTTACCACGACCGGCTGTGACCATCATCTGTTACATGACGTCATCTAATCAGCTCGTCTGCTTACACACCTACGAGACCCATGTCTGAGGAACCCTGTGAAATATGGTATACATATATGTAGCATGTCAAGACACGAAAATATGTCACCGCAGCTAACGGTCCTAGGATCGTCTGTCTTAACAAAGGGGTCGGCGGGTGCACGCTGAAAAGAATGTTCCATTACCTTATACCACACAGAGTGGTATTTCTTATAATATACGACGTTCTACATCTGAATCCCAACACCTGTTCCGACAATATAAACGCAGTATATTCTTGTCTAGACTGCATACCAAGAAATACGTCCGACCAAATCCTAGATTTTACACGTGTAAATATTATATTAGATATCCAGTGGTCTATCATAACTTCACCGTAAATATCATTATATATTCAGTGGTTATCATAATTTCAATTCAAAAGATGTGATTGGATAGGATAGATTGATTTTCCACATATAATTGGTCTATACATAGACGTGCGAGGCGTGACTATGAATAAGTGCTATATGTTAATGGACTATGACCAAGGCATTGTTTGGTGTCACATTTGCGTGGGACTTCCAGATTGTTCAAACTAATGAGCCTTCAGGCGGACTCTCATTAGCGCCACCAGCAGTAACACAGGTCAAACCATGTGAATAGGTGTTGATGACTGGGGTTTGTCATTAGGAGACACCACTCATAAAAACGTAACTGTATGATGTCATATGTGTGCTTCCATTCATGTATATCCGTTCTGGTTTTTCATTATATCTGTTTCAAATGTTGCGGCATTTTCATCGTGAATGCATTATGTGTGGTTCAAAGTGTTAGAAAGGTCAACAAATCACGCTATCTGTGTTTCAGTTTCATCTGCATATAAGATACATATCTTATAGAAAAACTGACTATCTCATTTTCCGTCCCCATTGTTAGGTGAATCAACGTATACTCGTTGGGTGAATATTGCATTTGAGAACGGCAAGCTGGATATATACTGTACAGCCTAATCACTAGGTCTCGTTTTTTTCCTTGAAATTTTAGTTTCAAACCACAAAGCCTACTGTTTGTTCTGGTACTTGAAACCACAGGAGGCCGGCTTCTTCGCCTCAATCAACAAGTATAGAATAAATCATATATAACCTCTTGGTCTAAATCATACACCGTGGTATCTTAGCCACATGCACGACCACCCAACCAGACCAGACGATTGTGTGGTTGTGGTCAGCGTAGGGGAGTGCCCCCCCCCCCCCCCCCCCTCCCACCGTCAATTCGCCTCCCAGGTTCGTGGTGGACCGGAATATTTTCTGTTGAGATAAACTGGACAATTATCCACAAAAGGTGAAGGTCAGGTTTCGCGTAAACCGCTCCGTCACCAGCTGGGTGGCTTCAATCCGTCTCTGCACTAATTGACCCTGAGCGTTGACCTTTATACTGACCATCACCGTCAAGGTCGGCTGGATGTCTGTGCCAGTACGCACACCCTTTTCTACCGCGGAAATGTGAGTGAGGCGGGAGGGGATGGGGGACCACATACCAGTGCTCGACACCTCGGTACATGGCGACCGCATGGTTGGACAGCGGGATAGGAGGCGGATAGGAAGGCAGGCATGCGTATAGCCAGCCACACATGGCAGTGGACCGAAACCAAGACCGTGTGGCGGTAAGCCGGGATGATGGCCTTGGACAGACAGGAGAGCAGTGGAAGTTCCAAGCCCAGAGCAGCTCATTAGGCCCAATTTCCCTCCTCCCTAATTGAATCAAAGCCTCATTAGGCAATTAGAAAGACGCCACTCTCTGTTTAGTTCTCATCTCGCCACCAGGAGGCCGCCAATGCCATCCGGCTATCGGCATCTGCACATAAACCTTCCCCAGCCTACGTTAGAACCAGAACCGAGAACAACACCGATGTACCAAACGCACATTGCCGTCGTTTCATGATCAAAGAAAATATGTCTTCGTTAGCTTAAATATTTTTATTTTCTAAGGATGTCTCTGATGGAGCTGGTGGGATGCGAGTGACATGCGTATAGCCTAAGTTGCGGCTTGTTATCTCAGGCTAGGAGTTTGTAATCACTCACAGAGGGCAGCAAACAAATCTGTTACACACCCCTAACTAAATAACGACCACACACAACTACAACAACTTTTTAATCCTGTATTACATTTAGTGGTTAGTTTTCTTCTTTTTTCCCCTTTTTCCTTGTCGTAGTCAGCTTGACGCCTGAGGTGAGTAGACCTGAAAGAAAAGTTGAGTGTAGCAAACTTGCCGCCAGAGGGGGTGGGCGCGTGAGGCATGACCGTTCTGACTGAGCAGCGCCACCCAGTGGGTAACACCCTGTATTCAATCACGACAGCCATCTTCTAATCTTTACGCTTCACGTTTTGCCTTCCAGACTGCAATTTCCACCCACCCCCTGCGATCCGCGGGTAAAAAGGGTGTGATCGTCCAAGTGGTACAGCAGTTGCGATCCCGATCGAAAGTTTGTATTTTTGTTCTGGTCCTTTTTTTAAGCTGCTACTTTGCGAGCGTTCTCACGTTTTAAAGAGATATAGAGCAGGGGGAGGGAGCACTCAGCGGGGTGAGGAGTTAGTGCGTCGGCCATGTGGTTCCAATGACAGAAGTCAGCCGGCCGCCGCCGAGCCAAGCACAGCTGTTAGAGCCCGAAACCCGAGCCGGCCAGGAAAAATAGTGAGCTCCGAGATTGTGCGCTCATTTAGCAGCCCATAAACATGGCCTCTATTAGTGGGCGAGCGTCGGGCGCGCCGCCTGCGAGCGACTTCAGCGAACTGCTCGCCAGCTATCAAGCCACTCGCCTCTCCACTTCAGCCGTCGCCACAAGGGGGCGCCTCGAGTTGCTCCCATTCGCAGCTTGTGCGCGCGTCCGGGGGCGGTCAGCTGACCACGTCACGTGACGGCCAGCGTCTTCTCACGCCCAACTCTCCAAGCACATATCTTCCCCTGGGGCGTTTCGAGATAAAAATCTGCCCTCGAGAGATGCAGCTCACATCCCGTGTTTGTTATCACTCGACTTGGCAGGGTTATCTGCATCCTACTCCCACTCTTACCACGTACACCACGGTGATATTAAACTATCACTGATTCCTAAAACCTCAGTACAAATTCATTAAAAAAAAACCTTCAAAGTTAACTTATAGTATACATTAGGATAGAAAGGGTAAGGAGTCTAGGGGGCACATACGCTGGGATTACGTAACGTTAATTAAGTCCTAAGGCTATGCCGTTTATTTATCAACAAAACCGGTAAACTATTCCAAGGTTACCTGGAAACATCAATACCGGAAACGTAAACAACTACGTCACGGAAGTTGTGCAACCTACAGGCGGGCAGCGTCTGGTAATTAGAACTCCTAGCATACTACTTATGAAACAGGGCCCCAGGACGTGGACCATCACTGATAGGGGGCAGGCTGAATCACTGCACAGCGTTAAATAGGCTAGCTCTGAGATGCTCGGTCATATGTACCTGGCTGACCCAGATCCGTCTCATCGCCAGGCCCGAGCTCCTTGATGATATGCAGTGAGCAGGATTGCGCCCAGGTGCCCTACACACGGGAAGCTACACCGACACGCGTTCTCCACCCAGCAGTAACTGATCTCTAGTGCCCCACCACTCACCACACACACTTACTAGGCAGTCCTATGCAATGAAGACTGCCAGATTCCCAGCAGTGGATGCATCTGGACTAAAGTACATCTGTGGAAATATATTAAGCCATTCCCTACCATGCAGATAGTCTCTATGCGTATTGAGATCGCCGGACGAGGAGACCTACAATGAATTACGTCTACTCCATAATTCTGTCTTGATTCCGGCAGGTTACGTTAGTACCAGTCACGTATCTCCAGAATACAAGCCTTAATAATAACAACGAGTATAGAGATGCGAATACTAAATAAAAACTCATACCCATAACTAAAACAACACAGCTGGAACAAATATACCCAATTAGGTGTATGCAGAGAAACATCACCTACCTGTTTGTGCATCTCTACGTTCAATCCATAGGACATCTCGTAGTACTGTAAAAGCAAGAAATACAAGTTTAGCACAATTTCATATATATCCCATACCTGATGTTCTATATATATACATTGTACTTTTAATCTGGGCTGTCAGCCTTTGCAAAAAAGGTCAACGACGATAATTCCTCAAAACAGCCACGACTTAATAAATAGTCACATTTTTCAGAATGCTACAACTAATCTCATTCTGTCAGAGGTCATTCTTTTGGATTTTGTCCCTAGAAAATACACGACTCTCCAGAAATGAAAATTGGATCTCTAAAGTACAGTGAGCAACAAGCCTGTTATTTATAATCATAGTGGCATTAATTGACAAGTAAATGTAATTGCTTTACTGATCTGTCAGTGACGCTTACATTGCTTTATTAACAGACCACTATTGTGCGAGTAGGTTGTCTGTAGTCACTGGAGTGTGTTATGTTGGGTGATTATTGATATGAGACATGAGCTCGTTTGGCGTATGATGTAGTGATAATGAGTTTTTTATGATGTAGCCCCAGGCACTCCAGTTTGGCTACTTTATGTATGTGGATACCTCAGGTAACTACAACGATTGTTTGATACTTACATGAAGGTCCAACAACACCCCCTCCCCCTCTACATTCCTACATATTCCCTCTTACGTGAGCAGAGTTGTGTCTATTATCGATTCTAGTACTTGAGCACACAAAGTGAGCCGTTGGATACTTTCACATCCTAGGCTCTATCGCCTAAAATTACATAAGACAGCTACTGTCATTGAACTAAACCTTTAGAATTGTCTCCATTCTGTTCTTCTAGTTAGCATGGTAAGAGCCTGTTCGAATCCATTATTTGTGTATAGAATCATGGATTTTGAGGGATGGCAATGTGATTGTCCGTTTTACTCCCACTTTTGGAAGTAAAGATGTGAATTTGGAAACAGATGAGACTGGTACTTTCCCGAAAATAGTAGAGCCAATTTACCAACAAGCTAAAATGGTCTGAATCGTGTCAACTCAAGGTCAATGTACTTTAGGTCATTTTTTAAATCACAATAAGAAAGAAATCGTATCTTTGATAAGAAAATCATATAATTGCTATGGGAATTACTACGTAACTTGGCATAAACACAAACTTACCATAACATAATGCCGTTGCATTTCTGTCTTTTCTTGTGCCAATTTTTCGCATTCCATTTTTAAACTGAAAGAGAGAGAGAGCATATAATCAATTGCAAACTATTTTATAAATGCAATAACCTCTTGGCATGGATCCTAAATCTCAGCTTGTTATATTCCTCTTTTAGAATTTAATAACATTCTATTATATGGGCTATAAACAATATACTTTACACTCATTATATGATAATATCATGCATTATCTTTTTCACATTCTGTATTTTATCAAGGTGCCCGATTTACTCTCATCACCAACAGAGTGGAGGGGAATGTAAATTGCCTTGATGTCACCTAAAATTGGACCGATTATGTGCATTAGTTTCCTACAATAAAATGCATGCAGTATCTATCTAGTCAATCACTCGAGAGGTCACATGTCTATTAACAAAAATACATTAAACGGATACTATCCTTGAGAAATCGTTATCATTTGGAAACCGGATGTTGAGGGGTTTCCAACTTTGCCTATAATTACATAGGATGCATGCCCACCTCCTTACATTGTAGAACAAGACCAGGGAAGAATTAATGGAAATAATAGATGTGCACACATATACACGATTGAGATCTTCAGAAAAAAAGACAAAGGACTGTCGCGGTTCCGAGATTCGAGTCAGTCTGTGAATGGCAGTCGGCAGGAGATGAGAGGAGTGGCGTCGGGGAGTGGCTGACCAGAGAGAGGGTGGCCGGGGAGTGCAGCCCTTGTAGTTCCCAGCCGGCCGGGTCTATGTTTTCCAGCGTCCGGTAATTGTATTTGAATGAGACCCCAACATGAAAGGGCCCCGCGTTACAAGCACCCTCAGTCTGCCCTGTCCTATTAACGTGACCCCCTACCCCCGGACCTCGCAGCTCCTCCACACCCCTGCCCTCCGCTTTTCGTTTTCACTGAAAGGAAAGGTTTCTGAGGCTGTCAGTAGGCACTGCGGTCAGGTCCCTTATTCCCGGCTACGTGTACTTGAGGAGGCTGAGTAGGTGAGAGAGGGAAGGGAGAGGCGTAGTGGTAGTCCGTGGGGGACGGTGGTGGGGTTGAGGAGTGACTGGGTCCAGAGAAGCGATATTTTGAACCAGAACTGACATAGATAGCCTCGGGATATAGTGCATAACAAAGTAGCTTTTGTTATATTACAAAAACAAACTTTGCCTAGGAAGAAAAAACTATGATTGATTATAGTAATTTGCCTTCTCTTTAAATTGAGTGACTGCTGCAAGTGAAACTAATTAAATATAACTAGTCGTGGATAACGGTGACTACCGTTGGCACGAGGTGAAGAATTACACTCAATTGTACCGGGATAATGTGGTCATTTTATGTGTGCCTAAAATAGCGCTCGATCAGGCCATATGTGCCAGCGATTTTCTTGCCCTTAAACAAGGCTGTCGTTGTCACAGAGCCACTGTAAACCACTCTATGAGTGTCGCTAATCTGTCCCTTCTAGCTACAGCAATCATACCATCAAATTAGAGCTGGTGCTGCATACATAAATGCCTATTATATAGTTATGTTAATATGGGTACATATATTATCTCATTGTGTATGGACTTACTTCTTTTTGTTTAACAATCATCAATGGTGCTGTGGCTAGACACTACTGCATCATGAGCTTCCTAGCTTCCACTTTCTCCCTGTTTATATTCGTCATATAGACATAGATGTCTAGAACCGGAGAAGAAGTAACAAATCTGTCGAATAACACACGATTAAACATGTGTGACCGACCCATGAATTTGCAATCGTGTGAAAAAAAAATATCAGAGGAAAGCACGCGTCTTTCAATGACAATTTGTCAATTTACCAAAATAATTCCAAACGCGCTAAAAAGTCTGGAAAGAGGCGACACTTTTCCAAATGGAGAAGTGACATTTGGGTGGGTCTCGCACCTCCGGTTTTTCGGCGCCCACCAGTCGCCCAGCCTTTTAGCGAGGACAAAGACGACTTAAGGGCCAAATGTCACTCCGTTTGTGTCCGACTAATTCTCCTTTTATCGCTGATAACCGGCGACCACCGATGACAGGGAGTGTGTGATAAGAGGCAAGACAGGTACCTGCAGCCCGGGCGTTTTGATAACGGTTCACACGGGGTGGGAGGTTCACGCCACAGGTGCTGAAGGTGGGCGGGACAACGACATTGATTTGGGGTTTGTTTTTTTATGGGGGGGGGGGGGGGCGGAGTTCGGATGTGTAGTGTCCAACTGTAGAGCGTGGTTGGTGAACCATATTATGCCCCACCCCCATAAGCATGATACACGATCGGTAAAACCCGGTTATAGTACAGCTATTGTCAGAAATACGCATATATATATATGCAGGCACACACCCAGACACAGAGTAGCGCTACACGCACATGAACAGTCACAGACGTGGGTTTCTTTTTTCTATAGAGACTGGTGCAAGTTCTATGATAACTGAAACGTGGCAGCCTCACAGTCCATCGGCAGCAAGTCTGGGCATCTAGTATGAAGTAATTGCCACATCAATGGCTCGGTACCTGCTATCGCTTCCTTTTCCTCCCCCCCCCCCCCCCCCCCCCCCCCCACTTAGTATTCTTTTTTAGTCAGTTCCGAACGTCGTTTAGCTTCCAAAGGACAGCACACTTTAAACTTTAACGTTAATATTGCTGGTATGCGAATCACGTAACCTTGCCCACGCTACCACGGCCTGTTCTTCTCCCATCCCACTCGAGTTCTGACACTCACTAATTCTGTAGACAGAAAAAGGCCAAGTCGTCATCACCTAAGTGGGTGTCTGCTTCTGAAACCATTACCACTTAAATTCTACATTTCACTTTTTCATTAGTCTCCAGGTCAAATGTCATTTAAATGTTCATTTATTGGTCTTTGTCTCAACTCAATCATATCTTATAACTCCTTTATTGGGATTTTGATATAATTACAGTATATCAAACCAAAATATTCAACAGATTTGATTGAATAGGAACTGGGGAGAGGGGTACAAGTACCCGGGAATGATAATTAATATTTACCTAAATGTTACATGAAAACCATCGAATTTTGACTACTTCCTGACTCAACGGTCTCGGGTTTTTATTGTTACATAGTGTACATATGTGACATTGCTTTACACCATGTAGGACAAGGTGGTAAGAGGTCGCTGCCTCGTGTACTAATGTTCACAGAGAGGCCACCTGAGTAAATGGCATCAACCCAACACCACGTCCTGCATGTTAATCTACTTTGTGCCGAGAAGCCAGGTGACCAACTTATTCGTATGACGCCATAAACATACGAGCACCTTTTTGCGAGATCCACTAATGCCTATAATTTATGACAATGCTCATAACTTAAGGAGTAAACACTAGGGTATCATTTACACATAATAAATGTATATTTGTAATATAATGGTGTATGAGGACCCAAAGTAATAATCCCTGTTTGCAATTTTTTTTCTCAAAACATGATCTTTGTGTTTATTATTATATACTGAAGTAAGTGCAGATCGTTAGCTCTAAATGGCCTTGTCCTCGTGACTGGCATGTTAGCTATTTCTGAGTGACCTACTTAGAGTAAATATTGATCTATTCCGGACATTGCTTTCTTAAATGCATGATACGCATGGGCATAATACTGTTTGCAGATTTCCAGATTTAGCATTTATTATCCGTGGGTTCAGCCGACAGGGACAAGGACTAAGAGATGAACTGTGTGGCGTTAGTACGTGTGAAGTGCGGCACTGCTACTTGACCTCATTTTGACGCCGAGTGTTGTTAGAGCGGAAAAGTCGGGGAAGCCCTAGGCTGAAGCCATGTCTGCGCGGTTGGTGTATGGGAGGTTCGGGCGGGTAGTTTGGGCGCTAGTGCTGGATTAGAACCTGATGTGTGTTGGGGGGTGATGGGGTGGGTGTTGGTGGATTGAGTGGGAGTGGGGTTCTTAGTCCAAAGGTTGTATTATAGTCCCCCGAGCCAGGGCTTCCCCCAACCACTTTACGGCCTCAGATCTAAGATACTACAGACACCCTACTACATTCCCCTCCAACCAGACCCAAGCAGGCTACTCTGCACCGGGCTGCCATCTTGTGTCGAAGTAGAGCCCCCATACATTCCTGGTTCATGCCACGCGGTATATGGTACCGGCGACCAGCTACTCAAATGGCCGCGCCAACCGGCCCCACAAGGCACAACAAATGTCCGCCTCGGTGACCGGCCGCGTACGTTAGCAATGGCGGCACATGTAGTAAGCTACGCCGGTAGGCAGGCAGCACTACACCAGACCATGGCGTTATTGACACAGCTCTATTCAACCCCTTCCTCCCCACACGGTCACATCATCACTACAAACACCACCCAGTCACATTGAATATTCCCCTGCTCAGATCGTTGGGTTTCACATTGAGTTTTGGTGGGCAGTACAAGCACGAGAAGCAGCATGCAGCACTAGACTCCCTCTGTGTGCGCTGTGTGTGTAAAGATGGGTCACGGGCCCCCCTATAACCCAAATAGATACGGCCGCCATGGAGTACACGGCCGCTGGTTGGTCGTGTGGAGTGTGAACAAGGCGGCGTAGTTAATATACTCCGTCGTTGGCGTCATAGTCCGTGTCGCGGTTGGCAGCAGCGAGCCTCGAGAGGGCGGCCTAGCTTTGCCAGTCCGGACTGACACACTTCGCACACCGCCGCCATGTCAGCGGCCGCCATACACCAAACGGTTTCAACGGCGAGGCCCGTACAGGCCTCGGCGAGCTGTGAGCGGCGTCAGCGGCAGCACTACCCTTACTCCTCCCGCCTCCCTTGTCACTCACCTGTGGTACTGTGCTTGTAGAAAGCTGAATTCCTCCTTGATCCGGTCGCATGATTCGGCCACCGTGAACTTGAACGGTTGGCCGGGTTGGTGCGGCGGCGCCTGCAAAGAAGAAAAGGACGAAGCGGCCATTACAGTGGCTGCGAGCGGATTGTGTGAGGGGCTGACAGAGAGAGCACAGGGCGAGGGAGAGCGGGGGACACGGCCGCCGCCATTGACTGAGCGGTGGCGGCGGTCCCCGCTCTAGTATCCTATTACGACAAAGCGACCAATGGCAACTCAACACCCACCAGCCACACAAAGAATCAATCTCGCGGCGCCAAAACTCACTGAACTTACGGGATGGCGGTTTGGATACATCTTTCAGACGTTGGGGCAGCCCACTGCGTACTCCAAATGGTGAAACCAGCCTGGAGCTGGTTGAAATACGGCGTAAAATCCACGGGTGTCAGTTTAGTTTAAACCGAGAGCTCCTATGTGTCAAGAGGGTGCCAGTGCCCCCTCCTCCACCTCCTACTCTCGACGTCGGCGATGGCCGAGCACAGCACGTCGACTGGCCCGTCCAGTTCGCCGATAATAAAGAACACGATAGGCCTGCTACTCCTACATCCACATCCACGTAGGCTTAGGGGTCCACCGGACACCCGGCACCACTCAACGCTGAACTATATCCAACGGTCTCGGCGCTATATTCACACTCTTTAACCTCCTTGGAATGCGGTTAGGTCTGTCCAGGTCCGTACCACACGCAGTATAGCAGCACTACACACACGGTATTAGCTCCCAGTAACAAAAGCAGTAGGCAAATACACTTGCCTTATATGGAAAACAAATGATTGGCCCTATCAACAAACATAACTATCGACTCGAGTACCCCACGTGGGGTCATTACTTATGTGCAGTCACTGGCCAATGGCAGCGGTCGTCTCATTTAATATGCGCACTGCGCACGGCCGCACGGACGGTCGCTGCGCATAATGAGATGTCAATAAACAGAGGCTCCGCCCCCGTCCGTGCGCTGGCCGCACCCCTAGCCGTGCGCTGAGAGGACCGTTGAGCTGACGAAAGACATGGCTTGTAAGCCTACTCCACAGGCGAACGCCTCATACTCATAGCTATAGATGCACAAGGTAGAAGCAATGGGAGCTAAATGGCCATCGATATAGGTCTACCCAACGAGTATAGAGATAGCTATACTCGTTGGTCTACCCCTGTAGTCATATCCCGCTCACACTTTGACTGGTTGTCCACTTTCTGCTCCTCGGAGGCCTTTTACTTAGCTTGGACTGTGAACTTGGACTTGCCCCCATTCCAGTTTGATATTATTGGCAAGGTATTTTACTACAGCTCTGAGAATTAACTGCCTAGTT
The DNA here is from genome assembly GCA_950022655.1 of Alentia gelatinosa. Lineage (NCBI taxonomy): Eukaryota > Metazoa > Annelida > Polychaeta > Phyllodocida > Polynoidae > Alentia > Alentia gelatinosa. The sequence continues at coordinate 41,582,633 of OX465583.1, read as the reverse complement.
ACACTGCGTGTGTTTGTATTGGTAATGAACTACATATGTATCTGTACTTTGAATTTTCAGAAAATCGTTATGCATTTGGAAAAGTGAATGTAGGCTATTCAGAAAAAAAGAAAAGCTTGCGGGTTTTTTCGTTCTTGTTTATCTTTTTTTGAATTAGATCTTAAAAGGGAAGTAACTCCGTAACGTTGTCTAGTTCTACTTCTGATGGGAGAAAGTGAGGCATATAAATTTAAGTAAATTTGCCCTGACCTGAATGCTACATGACAATATTTAAGGAGACCCACATGCAACTATCTCTAGGTAATTCTTACCTGTGTTGATAGGCATAGGCCTACATGACTAAAGGTTCAGCTCCACTGGTGCGATCGGATCGTCGTAGCCTACACGTTTTATAAGATTTATAGCCCTTTCCATGATATTTATGACCACAACTGCGACGGATCTGTTCGCAAGTAAATCCATGAGTGCGACTGAATGGTCGCAATGCTTGAGATGCATATAAGATGTAAAAGGTCTATAGAAAAATGGTCGGAAATTGAGCTGCATGTGACAGTCTACTTTCTTGTGTTCTTATCTTTTTGTATAATAAAGCTAATTTCCAAGGTCTGTCAAGTAGATGAACTTAACATACAGGAACAGATATGATGAGATCCATCGCCTCGCGGGTAACACTGAAGCGATTGTGTGCGATGCGACGTGCACGGCCATTTTTATGACCCTCACCCAGCGTTTGTTACATTTTATTGACTCGCGACGCCCCCGTCGCTTCAGTGGAGCCGGGGCTTGATATACAGCAACTTCTAACTATAATTTTAGAATATGGACAATATATGGTTTCACGATGTTATAGAGTAGGCCCTAATGTTTGACATATTAGGCCTATATGCTTGTCATATCAACATGACTCATACATGAAGTCATGTTAATCAAATGCAGGTTGAATGTGTCCCGCCTGTGTCCTTTACACGAATAACACCAACGAGTACCGGTATATTACTCGATGATAACACTTAAGATAAATGAATAGGTTGCTGTAGTCTTTGTAATATTAATGGAACTACTAATAATCACAGGTCTTAGTTCAATGGGGTTCTTAGGGCCTTAGGGACATATTGACAATACATTATCTTACATGTTATCTTTGTACAGAGTTCACTAATGTACAATCAATACTACTGATTGATATCGATCAATTTCATTGTCAATGTAGGCCCTATGTTTAGCTCAGGCAGTTAACTTAGACAAATAATTAGTTTTCAGGCTTAAGGATGTTTGAAAATGACGTATGAGGGGCAACGTAAGAATATACATTGGTAATCATAAATTATTTTATTGAATGATATGGACTCCCCTCTGTCTTCAGTAACTTATAATTTAGGCAGTGTTTCACTTGTAGCCACGTTCTGTAAGTTCTAGAGGGTTAGGTGATTTCAATTCTTTTCTATTTTGTAATACTAATAGATAGTAGTGGTATGTTATGCTATGTTGGATATATAGGAATGGGATTTCCCTTTAAAAATGCTTAGGTGCCATTAAGGAATATGAGGTTAAAACACATTTGCATAATAGGCCTACACTTTATCTGGGACTTAACAATAAGTAAGAACGGGATGTGGTCTCATGGGTAGAGGCAAAGGTATGGCATACTTGAGGGTAATTACTAGCCTGTGAAACTGCAACCCCTTCCCGTGTTTATTATAGATGGCCCAAAGAGGTATCGTGATCCTGGATTTTGTATTATATGAAGTCTTCCAGGTAGTGAAGAGATGGCACTACATTCAAGTGTGATCCCTATTTCAAAATTATGTAAAATGTAATTTACAAACCCAAGTTAGCACAAACAAATCGTGCGTGGATGTAATGTGCAATCATAAAGACACTCATGTGTATGATAAATTGGTGTATACACACTATTCTAACACCATCCTATGCAGTCTCTCCTTCGACATGGGGCAGACCAGCAGTCAGACCATTACCAATAAACCCTTACTAGTAGAGACATGTCTCAGGCTAGTTTATTCAGCCTTGTAAACAACACTCCTGATCTAAATCCATGCATCAAGTGATCACAAAATAGCCATTTATGGCGTGTATAATTATCATTATTATTGTTGTTGTTGTTGTTGTTGTTGTTGTTGTTGATGTTGTTGTTGTTATTATAATTATTATTATATAGATATATATATTTCGGAGGACACAGGTTCATGACTAGTAATCAGGTTACATGATCCTTACATGCTAGTTGGCAGGTTTTGGCATGCTTTTTGTCCGCCATTGGGTACGGGTGCCTCCGTGTACGTTTGGATAATCTTTTTATGGAGATAGCCATTGACGTCAAAATGCATCGACAGATGACTATATTGACTTCTAACGGGTCTACCATTTGCAGTCTCATGAATAACTTTCAACTTGATATTCCTATAATCACTCACGACTCACGACCTATGGTAATGCTACTACAGTACACTTATAGATGGTCTGCTGGGGTGGACAGCAATTATTTGTTCACCCTTTTGGTCTCCTCACCTTCTCGTGGTGCAGACCGGATATGCTTGCACGCAAGCATAACATAAGCGACTGAGGTGGGGAGTTAGCTCAGTGTTAAAGAGCACTGGACTTGTAATACCAAGGTTGTCAGACTTTGATGATTCAGGTCCCACTGCAGCCACTTTTCTCCTTCACCCCCAGCAGTGGTAGATTTACTGCTATATCAAAGGCCAATCCTTCTCATACCATGTCTATGTGGTGTGGGAAGTAAAAGAACTCTCACCTCGGTAAATGTGTAGGGGTGAGGTTTCTACCTAAATTCATTTCATAGATGCGATCACCACCCTTGTCGTGTAAAAGAACCTTGAGAAAGTCTGTTGGGAACCTGCAATGGTTAACTGGACGTTAAATCAAACCAACCAACCAACCACTTATAGATGTTTCACTTTTACCTTAAATGTGTAGCATCATGCTGCTAAAAGCGTAAAATGATCCGTCAGTTCTCAAAAATTGAACAAGTATGCACGCGTAATATCCTCGTTGGATATAACGATTTAGCAGCATTATTTGTTATGCATCTTGACATCGCAAACGTGGGCAGCGCATCTAGATGTACCTGGAAGTCTCTAGGTCATGAATGTTCAAGCAGATCAAATTACTCCAATCACCGAAGTTTTGATTAACTAGTTTCTCTATTATTACATATCAATACTATGTACTAGCGTGTTCATCTTTAAAAATTGAAGTCAGTGTTTAACTCGGGCACGAAAATTATTTGTTCATATTTGAATGCCAGGCGAAGTGGAGTTTACCTTTGAAGTTATGATGGGGGCTATGTATGCCAATTCAGACCATTTTTGCAAGAGGCGGAGTAGTTTGAAAATGTTAGTAGTAGTAATTTAAGGTATACGACTTCAATGTACCTTAAGATATACTGTGCTGCCACCTATAAGGATATTTCATAAGCCGTACTGAACAGCATTACTAGTGTAACCAATGTAGGCTTGATCAAAGATTGCGCAACATTATAGTAATACTTCACAGGCTATCATAATTTGGCTATGTTCTCAGAAAGACATTCTTGAATTCCCAGATCAATTAGCAATGGAGTTGTAATTCCAAAATTAGAATTGATCAACATTAACCAAAGCTATCAAACTGGATTAGATTTTGAAGAGAGATCCATAACTGCAGGTGCTAACATGTTTTTCCCTATTCTAACTCTGTTCTAATAACAGAGTTACACCGTAGAGTCAATAACGTCCCTATTTCAATTTTTATTAGATTTTATTGTCATTTCTCCTACGGGAGTTCTTCCGGACAGTAAGACGAATCCATGATTAACATTTCACACTTTCGAATTAACTTTTCCAACCCACGCGAATTGTAAGAAACTAGTCAAATGATCGGGTGATGGAGGGCGGGGACGAGATATGAGGATGAGCGAAATGGTGGATAGATATTTTACCAGTACAGACCAGCATCATAGGAACAATTTTGAAAAAATGAAACCTAAGGTATCAGATCATAACTGAGATAACTGGTGACTCCATTGCAATTTTGGAATTAATGATTGATTATATCTTAATATCTATAGTTTTTTAGCACACTGAGACGCTGAATAATTGACGATAAAGATTCCCATGTTTTGATCCCTCTCCCAATCGGGCGTCGCTGAAAGAAGGTAGTGCTCGGCTTGGATGATTTAAGTCTTATCCCGTCATTACTCCTTGTGCCATATATGTTCCGGGTGACTATATTGACTACATATATATGTAATACACTGATAATTTAGCGTCTCAGAAGCAATAATGAGGTGAAATCTGAAATAATAGCTCACATACACCCCATTTTGTGTTGGCCATTCGGAAAATCACCGCGTTTCTCGCTTGGTGTGTCTCCAACATAACGTACTCGCTCAGATCAGTGGAATCGGTCCAAAATGATAAACATCTGTCAGCTGTTAGCGTATTAATGCTAGAACTGTAGGTTATTGTTTGAAGTAAGCTTAATACCAGAAGATAGAGACTCATTAAAACTATCTTCCTATCTTATGAAAATGCAGACATTACTTTGCCAGGGAAACCACCTATTCAACGGTTCTCACTGCTGTTTGTGTTAACCATCTGATTGTCTTGCTGGCTTTACATTTCCGCTCAACTTATATTGCGGGATAAACAACGAAAGGATCATAGCATAGAGCATTAATATCGCATATCCAGCCTACAGTAATCAGCCCGGTTGAAATGTCAGTGTAGTCTTTGTGGCCGCCCTCATTGATAAGCTCAACACACGTTCATATATACACTTCACAAACGCTGCACAATAGCAGTTAGCTGCCTGGAACCAGTGAGCTCTGGCCGCCTGATTTCAACCCATACCACAGTGATCTGGGCGACGCTAGGCAAACACACTGCCCCGCCTCGACATAATGGCTCTCGCGTCACCTAAGCTTGTCCACATAGCGGCGCGTGTTTGGATTAACATGCAGCTAAATGGTTGAAAGCAAACGTTTGCCACAGAGCGCTTGGCCAACAGCGCCGACAACCTGAGCACACAGAGGGGGAGGTTGGCTGATATTGATCAACGAGAAGGGTAAACATACAGGTGTTGACTGTACAGGGCCGCACAGCCAACCATAGGGCCAGTGGGCCGCGCTCTAAGATGCCTGATACGACACAGGGCGCTATTGGATGCGAGTGAGCGTACGGTGGGTAAAAGTGGAGTTGGCAAAAGATGGGGCGGGTGGTATGGTGGGAACAATTGGTATTCTTCTGTTCAGTGCCACCATACGAAAGAATCCAGAGAAACAATTAGATTTGGCCAAACAAGATGGTGGCCTGTACCTCGCTTAAGGCCTGTTTCCATTGGTCGATGAAAAGGGTGTAGATTTTTTGAGTTACACAGAAAGTCCGTCGGTGGTGTCACTGACTGTACATAGGTAAAGAAAAATGGGTGAGGGTTGAAGATTTCACTCAGTGACCAAGCTTTCACTCAGTGGTGGGTGGTGCCACGTTGCATAAGCTAGGCAGAAACAGTCGTGGGTCATTTCACGAGCTGGGTCGTTTCCATTGACCGATTTTGGGTCAGCAGTGCCAAAAGTCCGTTGGTAGTACCTGACTCTAGAATCTGTGATGGGAAATCGCCCAATGGAAATGGGCCTTATCACTGCATTAACACATAACGTGGCCTCTTATGTGTAAGCATTTCTGAAGCCTCCTAACCCGTTTTGTTTGGTTACCTATTGGGGTACAACTGGAAACGTAATTATTCAGACATGCATATTCCTGATAACCTCATTCATTTAATTATTCAATGTGGCAGGTGTTTAAAGTTTTGCCAGCTCCAGGGGCATCGGAATCCGATGAAATCAGAAAAAACTACGATTACAGCAAACTGAATTTAGGTCTGTTTGATCTCCCTCACTTGTTTATGATAGAAATGGATTAATATTATTTAAATGTAGGACCCAGTTCCTTATTACCAACAATAGACCTAAATAGCTGAATTATCAGAACTTTCCAAGATGGTATCTTAGTGCCTACCTGAGTTAGAGAAAGCTGTCAACCTGTGATAAACTACAAGATACACATACACATCTGAAAACAAAATAGGACATGTAAATGTCCCAACTACCAAAGTGGAGCGATGGAGTCGCGTTTCCACATTGAAGAAAATGTTGACATGGTGAGTTGAGGTTCTCTTTTCTTTGTTTAATATCATAGCAACAGTCAAACAAAGGGCCATTAAAAGGCGGGAGTCTGGGAATACGAGTGGAAGGGGATATGGTTTGAGTGACAGCAAACCTGTAGAATGTGGAACCATCGGAACAAAACTAGATTAGTGTACGAGGTTTACAGTAAAAAATAAAGGTAGTCATTATGCTGATTAAACTACATTGTGTCAGATGTAGTACAAATATAGTTTGGACAGGGCAAGGGAAGCTTAATGGGAAAATAACTTATGGCCAGTGGTATAATAGTATCAGCGCAGTCAGTAGCACAACAGGAGATTCGCTGTAGGGGGAATGTTGTATACATTCTCTATTGTTAGAAATATACAATAAATAACCATATATAAATCTTGACAGGTAAGGTAATAAGCTACTAGCATACAATTGTGAAATATGTGCTTACTCTGTTTAAAATATCGTGGCCAATCTATCTTAACAACATGTATGAGCAGATAATTAATAATCAAAGTTATAAATGTATACGTGGATGTCATAGTATACATGTTCATAGTTATATGTAATTGATTTTCGGCGGATTCCTTGGCATCACCTGATATGTAGACATCACCGAACAGATGAATATCATAGTGAGGGAATGTGGATGGACTTGAGGCGGTCACGTGGCCCAACCATGCTGAGGCATGACCCAGTGAGAGACTGACACATCCAGACGTCCCTACCAAACCCTCAGATGTGTTGAGGGTACAATTGGTGGATGATGAAGGATAAAGGAGCTGAGTAAAAATAAAAATGGCTGGTTGATAAGGCTTCAGGCAAACCTCAGGCCACCATCAGCGAGCAGAGAGCTGGAACAACCCTGCAGCAACTCATTGGCAGGAATGGTCATTGAAGGAGCTATGCTGTTAACACTGGCCTTTTAGCTGTTACAAACTGATTCTCTAACTCTGCACACTCACGCTCCGCCCTCTCTCTGTAAGTAACTTCTACCTTCATCCTGTGTGACCACGTACAATCCTTAGATAGACATTCATCGCCTAATCACTAAATCGTTTTACCTTTTAATCATGTGAGAATTAAATCGTACATATCTGTTGTCGGGTTTTGCTTGGTCAGCAATTCCTATTATTTCTATTGTTGAGGTTACCACTCATGTCCCAGGGGTTTGGCCATTGTAGTATCCCGTTAATAGATTCTGTGTTTGTTCATGGCTCCAAAACATTTGTCGCAAGTCGAGATTTCCTAACGATTGGTCAAAGGTAACAGGGGAAAATAGTGTTTCCATTTGTGGATATAACAGTGTTGATTGGTATTTCTGTGGACGGAGTGTGTGACTGTATAGATTTTTGTCTGAAAAGTAACCATGTTCTTTGACTCTTAGACGATCATTTTACGACTTGGTCTGGTAACGTATTGATAGATGAGACCCATGTCTGTAAAGAGGGGTGTCCTATGACAGGACAACCATAAACTAGTGTATATCTATACCGCTGCAGATGTGGTTTGTAAAAATAGTTGTTTCTATTTGTCCCACCTGATTTGTTTTGGTAACGGATTAAACTGCCCCCTCCCCTGTCACAGTTAGGGGCGGTCCGAATTCATACTTACCAAGGACCCACCCGGACCCTTCCCCGTACTTGTGTTGGGAAGTATAAGGAGAATTTGTAACGGAATATATATTATAGCTTTACCACACCTTCTACTTTACCCCTATCTGCCTACTAAGTATATTCATATCTGATGATAAATAAAAAGAACTTATTCTAGAAAATCTATGAATAAAGACTTTAAATGAATAGTAGTTGCTGCCTGCGCAGTTTTACTGATAGATTTTATGTAGCCTACAATTTTGTATATGAATATCAAACCCGAGTTCCATTCAGCCATCATCGAATCAGCTGACCTGGAACGAGGTCATAAAAAAGCCAAGATGTTTTCTGGCGTCTCCCGGATACACTCGACTACCAACTTCCATCCCTTGTACCTAACCACCCCAACTTAATTAATATGTTCAATGTCGCTCATGTGCATGGACAACTATTGGCAGATAACATGGCAATGTTATCTGGATGGATTCGACCAAGCGACTCGTCTCTGGCAGCACGTATTGCCGGGCTTTTTTGCTTTTTTATTTTGTTCATAATTTATTTGGGATGGGTGTGGGATGGGCGATCGAGGGCTGTGGCAGGCCCCCACACAGGGTCATGTCACCGGCTCAATTTGTAGACAGAATGATGAAGGAAGCCCGGGCCAGGACGGCTGTTGGCCGGCGGACGATCTGATAGCGCTCACTCAATTTCATAGTTGAATTATTCAGCAATCTCCTGTGATTGGCCCTCTCGGATTTCGCCAGCAAAGAAACCGACAGAAAATCAATAGCAATTTTGGAAATAAGTTCCTTTAAAAAGTTGCTGTGGCTGGAAGTGGTGGCCGGGATATGATTGCCTACCCCTAGCTTCCACCCCTCTCACTGCCTGCTCCATTCAAGCACTACCCGACCAGTATCACTCCCCTCTGACACACAAACACACAAAAAATCCCAAATCTCTAGTGCAGAAGGCAGGGACAGGCTGTGGAAGGTATGGATGGAAGGGGGAGGGGGTGCCATAGTGGATGGATGCCCATCATAATGCCTGCCTGGCTGCCCGGCATATGGGCAGGTAAGATTGGGTGGGCATATGCAATATTGATACAGTGTGGCAGTGGAAGCGAGTGGCCAGGGTCTATCAGCCGAAAGCCAGGTCCATTGTGGGTCCTGATGGGTGTTGTTGATGGATGGTGTCCCAGTCAGCAAGTCACGCCCAGCGTATCAGTCCGAGAGAACACCCCGCCCCACTCTCCCCCCAACCCACCACGGCCCCAATCTCCCGACCCCCTCCCCGCCCAAGTCAATGTTTTACGTAGTGTGTGCTGCGTTCGCTTTATGGGTCATAAAAAATGCGTGCTAGTGTCTGTCACCAAAGGCCCTCAAAAAGAGGTAGGATTGCTTTCGGACGTTTACCAGTCGGAATTGGTCTTTTGTGGGGCCAGCCCGACGTTAATAACCATTTCTATGCACTACTAGGGGACTATTTGACCAGCATGGACAAGGAATGTGGTTTGCCGTGGACATTGTATTCTATATACAAGATATACCTTCAAAATTAATGCATAAACTAGATATGACATGTCGAAATAGCAACTATAATATGTCTTATCATAAATATGTAACAAAGTAGAATTTAAAAGAAACGTTCAAGCAGAGATTGGAACCATTACATTTCAGTTCAAAAGACCAAGACCTATTTTGAAATGTAATCTACCACACTGAAAGAGTTAAAATCTTTTTGCTTGTTTTGTTACTACCTAATCGTTTATGGTATTCTAGTTTATTAATCAAGAATCCAAAAATATTTACTATTTGCCTCGTGATTTCAGTTGATAATAAGCAACGAGCATGCTCATTACCACTTACAACCACTGCCCCAGCCACTGAAGTATAGAGAATGAGGGTGGGTGTAGGGTCTATATACAGTAAATGTAAATAGAAATGTCACGAGCACTGCGGAGGCGTCAAAGAGGAACACTGCATTCATTCGTGCTTAGCAACAATGTTGAGTTATCGCAACTGGGGAGACATGTGGAGGGGAATATAGAATACAGACGCCGAGCCCATCCAATGGGGACGCTGCGTTCAGAACGAGATAGAAAAACAACCTGCCACAGAATTATACCTCATTCATATACATTGTACATAGATGTGTGACTTTAAAAAAAGCTGTTATAATGCACATGTCGCAGGCAGCAGCAATTCTTCAGAACAATTTATGATGTAATCATGTAATCATGAAATGTCAGTAACAGATGTTCCAACAGTCCCCTTTTTATGGGCTAGCGTAATGTTAATGGATGAATGCGTCACCATCATTGGTAAATAAATTGTAAGTTACTCTTCACGGCCTGCCCGTATATTTTGTCGAGATGCGCCATGTTAATTCGATAAAGCTCTATTTCTTTTTCGTTCCTGATGTGCAAGCCGTACACCAGATATAAATGTGTAAAATATAATGCATCTTCCATGACATGAAAGAAAGATAGATTAGATCACACATTTTCAATATATGTATGCATAAGAAACTATCGTGAAATACAATAAGAACGCTTAGTATTACCATGTCATATACATATACACATTTTTCGACGGGGCAATGCATTTTGTTCCTTGAATATGCACTTCTTCAATGTTTTCCAATGTCGGGAATACCTAGACAAGTAAAACATGAAAGTCTGCCACAAAAAGATCACTTTAGGCATGTCGCATAGGATACATTATAGACGTTATATGTTGCCGATATGGGAATGACGTAAGGGGCTATTACAGTGATCAATCAATCTGCCACAATTTGCAGGTAATATGACATAAATAATTAGAGGATAACTCCAGTATTAATTGTAGCCAAGGGATTGGAAGAATTTAATAGATGAGGCACTTTCCATTTTCTATATGTCCCTCTATCCATTCTCATTTTCTTTATGTATGAGGGTCTGCTATGTTTCTATCTGAGGACTGGATACTCTAGGCTGGGGTATGGTATTGTGAAATAGAAATCCTGCAAGCTGGGATGAAGGTGAATCTGGTTGGGCGATAGGACATCCTGTGGCGTAAAGGTTGTCTAGGGATTAAAAATGGATAGGGGATGTGGCGATGGGTGATGAGTAGGGTAGCAATGGGTTGTTGATGTTAAGGTTACATTGTGGGGATCGGCCTAAGTGGGATGGACTGCTATAGCGTAAGGAATGCTCCGGTTGGGTTGCTGGATAAAGTGGCATTGCAAATGTGGTTAAATGGGATAGGGTGGAGGATAATGGGTGTGTAGGTGGGTGGGTGAAGGGGGACTGTGGTTGGAGGGCGGTGCGTTTGAAAGGTAAGGTGGGACTGGGCGAGACAGGCTTTTATCGGCACCTTCCTCTGTTGGGCTGTTCGATGTATTCGATGTTTGCCTCACGCCCGATTAGACTCACGTCCCTCCCCTCACATCAAGTCCCTCCCCCGGCAGCCCCCCGCCACCCCGCCCCTCTCCTCCCCGTCCTACAGCTACACTACCGGCAGAGGCGATCATTTAGCCTCGCTGTTCCCCGGCGGGCGATGCCTTCATTAAACGGGTCCATCGGGGCCCAGCTAAGTGAGGCGCCCCCTACCGGCTGTCGTCTTAATTGTCCACAGTCAACGCCCCACAACGAGGCTGAGAGTAACCCAGACGCGGGGCTGACTATGGGATGGCCGGAGAAACGACCCTCTTGGGCGGAGATGCAGAAAGGAAAGGGACTGAATAAAAAACGACGGTTTGGTAGTGTTGGTGATGGCTGATGGGAAGAAGGATGGGGGATACTACGTGTAGGTGTGTTGGGTACAGGGGGTGGTATCAGAGAGACTGTTATGGCCGTATCTCTGCTGATATACTCCGCCCGAGCTAGACACTTATCGCCATACTAGCGACAGGCGTGGGGGCTGCGAGGATTTCATAGGGAGAGTTGATGGAAGAGAGGTGGAGGTGGAGCCTACGTCCTTACATCGATCACATCCCCAGCACGACCCCTTCGTACCCCACCCTTCTCCACTGTGCGCAGCCGTACACCTTGTGTATGCCCGCGTGGTGAGCAAGGCTGCAGGCTCCGGAGGCGCAATCAAACCTTCCATAAATCACGGTACGATTTGTCCAATGGACCCTGTGGAAACTGACACCGACTGGATTTAATCACAGCTATGGCCAGCTAGGCTATATATCTAGAGTGAGTAATACGAATTGGAATAAGGCGTGGAAGCAGACTGCATTTACTGGTCTGAACTAACTGGTCATAACCTTCACGTCTGAATTAACCAGATACACATCAGCATCTTCGTATACTACTCATGTTCCTTTTGAGGACGATTTCCATGTACTGTCTGCCACATTTTCAGATGGAAATGATTCCAGTCAAATCTTCGCACGGTAACTCTTATCAATTGTGTCTACTGTCAGTGCCCATCCTTGTTAAGGGTATGTCTTCCTCTCCCCCCACCCCATTCTCGACCTTAGATGTGGCCTTGGGGTCAACTCTCGGGACGGGGTGCAGGAGATTGTAGATGGGGGTAGGGATAGAGGGTACAACTATGGGAAATTTCAGGGGTTGTGCTTGTTCCTTCCCTTTGCCGACAACCCCCCTTCTGGTGCGGTCGAGGGCCGGAATCCCATCTGGGGAGAGTGATAGCATCAAGAAAAATGTATCTCGCGGGAGCAAACTTCATTGGGCGTGCCGGCCGACTGCGGCGCCGGTTATCGCCGCCAATATTGTGCGAGTGATTGCATTAAAAATGATGCATTATCCCGCAATTTGACAGTCGGGCCAGATAAGGCGCAGTGCCCCGCTAAAACCCATGGCGACCGAAAAAAACGTTATCTAGATCGCCCATCACTAATGGCATTTCATTTGCTGGCGAGCGCGTCTTGGCTGGGCCATCGTATTCATAGCTTTTCACAGCTTGGCAGCGCTCAAATTAGCATACCGTTGCACCTTCGTGATCGAGAATGTCTTGTAACTGCAATTTTTTTTGTACCCTGTTTACTTACTGAATGTCTGTCTGGTTCTTAAGTTAGCAGTATTTCTCTGCCTCATTCTAGCAATCTTTTCCATTTTTCTTTCTCGGTCTCACATTTTGGTATCCCAGTGCTTTGACCCCTGCATAAATTGTGTTATACACAAGTATAAAAATTGTATAATTATCTCTAATACTTGTCCATCTCTAATACTTACATCTACGTTATCTGGATGTATTAGACTATCATGTATGGTTACTTTACAATATAAGGATATATATATATATATATATATATATATATATATATATATATATATATATATATATATATAAGGATATACATGTGTTTGATTACAAATATTTGATTATCGCCCCCATGTGTGCGGACGATTAACCTCCTTTCATATCTGAATGTATATTCATCCCTGCTATGCCCCCTGCCCGTCTTCGCCTGTCAGCATCCCCTGGATTAGCTGTCCGTCTGCATCTGTCCGTCCAACCTGACTTGATTACATGCATCAGGGACGTTACAATTTACTCTAGTGATTCATTTCGGACAGCATATTAGGACAGCAACGGTCTATTGACTATCACAAATTGATGCACCATTTACATTAGCTTCGGTAATGTCATAAATTGGGCGCGCTTTTCCACAAACATGGCGGCTGTGTACACGACAAATAGCGGCCCCGCAGTAAGTGGGCAAGCAAATAGCCAGGCCTGCAGTAAATGTGTAGTCACCGTTAGATTGGACAAACAATTTGTATTTGATTCATGGTCGGGCATTGAAACGCGTCGTATGGCGGGGTGATCACTATCCTAAGACCTGAGCAGACGACTTTGCGTCAACTAGACCTTTTTTGCGTGGGAATACGTCGATATCTTTCCAGGGTCGTCGTACTATGGCGCTGTACTAATTATTCCAGACAATGCAAAGTTAACTGGGTTCAGTAATTGCCCACATATGGGACGAGTATAACAACCGTATCAATTCAAGACCAGACTGTGTTTACAGATACGTTGACCTACATGCATCATTTCGATTTTCAATGCCAAGAGCACAGATGTGTTTTTCAAACATTATAGACATATGAGGCCATAGTATAAACTTTATCAAATAGATCATCTCTTCTTGTAAACATAGTATAGAACTATCATTCAGTGGTCATGTAGGCCATCAAATGATAATATATGAGAGCATTATCCAGAACTAGAAGCAAGTGCAACGTCCATTTTTAAAGAAAAGAGAACTTACACTTATACTCACACCCAAATTGCCACTCAACACTCACTGGCCAACCTTTGCACTCTATTTTTAATGGATCACGTCGATGGTAGATTCATCTATAACAGCGCCGCTGGCCCCCTACATCACCCATTGTGAACAATTTCAAAGGTTAACACAGGGTTACTTCGAGTAAGCACACCTAGGCACCGTATTTAGTGCGTAGAGCACACTCTAAAAAGTATCATTTGAGGATAAACTTTCTAAACTCTGTGTAGAATATACGCGAGACGTTGCTAACTAAAATTTGCCGTGGTAGATTACATGTGATAAATGTATGGTGCAAAAAACTATTCATAATACAGTTCATCAACATCATTATTTAGTGCATTTGTGCCCTGAACTGTCAGCAGTTGGTAAATATGAACAGGCATATGGTATCGATGTACGCTGCAATAATCGCCTTGCTCTGCAGACGACATTTGTAAACAGACACTGCGATACACCAAGCATTACAGCCAGCCGCTGATCAAAGCCCGCTATACACCCTCCTCCCTCCGGCCTTATTTATCGCCATCTCTGCAGCGCCTTGAGTGCACATTGTTTCATAGAAAGTGCTAGAGTCCGGAATAGCGTGAATCCTCCATGTCGAGATGGCGTGCACTCCAGGGACCCCTTTATGCCAAATTAATGCGGTGTCTTTCACAATGCCTATTTACATGTGCGTGCGTGAGGGCGACCGATACCCCAGTCCGAGTAGTGTTCGGGTGGGAAGTGAGAGTGGGGCAGGAGGAGGTGAGTACCGGGGAGAGAAGGGAGGGGAGGTGGGGTGGTGTTGGGAGCCCTCTCTTGGTACTTTCCCGAGATGGATCGCAAAGGGGGGCGAACGAAGCTTGCGTGTCTTGCTGGCCACAAAAACCGGGGGAAGATCCAGCTTCACAAGTTCGCCCGTAATCGCCGCTAACTGAACTGCGCATGCGCAAGAGGAAAATGGCGTGAGGACGCGCTCGGCTTTTACATAATTGGAGAGTAGGGCGTGCATAAATCACTAGGCATGGTCCTGGCGATCGGTAATGTTAACATAGTCTCTATACGGCAAGTACCTTTAACCTTTCCGTTGTGACGTCATTACTAGCACATACATAAAATTTTGTTTAGTAAGTTTTACCCATGAGATTGTTATCATTAATGTTCCTAATCATTACAGAATATTAGCATTACAAAAGTATATCGAAGCGAATACATGGACTGAAATATAACCATGTTTGTCGTCATTTGGAGCCTGGGAGACTAGATGTGCAAATACTCAACATTAGAATACGCGCGCTAGGTGAACACTGACGTATGTGGGGCACAGTCCTGTCTCCTATACCACGTGGCGTTGTTGACCATGTAAAAGGTAATAAAGTATTTCCTTGTGCGTGTAACAACATGCATATTTCATACGCATGTATAGATGTACTTCAATACCCATATTTGTGACAAATCGCCTTTCTGTATATATGTATATGGTCGTGTTTGTCTGTATCCTATATTTGTGAGTATACGCTGTACATGCTACAAAACAAGATGGGCAACTGTTGCTTTTTAAAGAACTCAGCCTCAGGCCTCGTTCTGTAAAAACATCAACTCCCATCGAGTTTTGTAGCATGTACAAGCATGGTAGGTCGTTATTAGAGCGTGTTTGCACGCGCTAAATACATCATCTAGAGGTTAGAGGAGTCCATATAGACTTTCAGTGCCCATCTGACCGTGACCAATCACTCAAGACCAAAATACCTCAAGACTCACTTGTGCTTGATGTCTTTGGATCCCAGATAGGCAGATGTAGAAATAGCAAGTTGACTGGGTGCAAGTGGTTTACAGAAAACTATCCATAGGCTGAGTTTAACTCAAACCTGTTAATTGATATCCATATATAACTGCACGCTCATTCATCAATGATGAACATACTATTTACTCCTAGTATATTTATCATATACCCAGAATTAATCAAATCTTGCTATATATTGGCATAGAAGACATGTCTACGTGAAAGCCCACATGCTGCTGACGTTTCAACGTGTTCAGTATAACAGGGTACTGCACAGGGTTCAGTATACAATTTATACTGCACAGGGAGCAGCAATACTTATCAAATATACTGCATGGGTATATAATAAATGCATGTATAAATTTACAGAGTACATATACGCATGAATCGATGTACTTATATATCTCTGTGACAATACATGAAGTGCCATATGTTAATTTCCCTTTGTGTATATTTGCTTCTCCCACCTTCCTCATTCTGTATCCACTAGATAGACCTTCCGGTCAGTGCACAAAGAGCGAAAAATACCCGCACCGGATATCCAATTACTACCCGTTGATACGCTCAAATTTGTCGGAAGTGAGGATGTCGATCGGCGGCCCGATAATGGAGTTCTGGATCTTCAGATGTGGATATAATAGGCACGTCAAATGGGGCGTCGTATTCATTCACTTCTCCATGGTCACATCAAAGGACCAAGCAGAGGAGGCTGAATTTTAGTCGAAGAGTTAGTGCCACCTGAAGCAGACATAATAGGCAGTTGGGAGCCAGTGTGTGGGTTTGTGTGGGCACAACGACGATGCCGACCGCTTCCACTGCGGTTTTTTTTTGTGAACGAGATCCAATGAGATCTAGCGAGACACCTACCGTGCAGTAAGTAGCGAACTGCGTCCACAACAGGGGGTACCATAATGACTACCCCACACAACTCCTCTTCTCCATGAATCTACCTCCACTCCTCATCCCCTACCTTTCTGAGATCCCTTTCCCCATCACCCCCTTTACCAGCAGGCGGGGCTTTCCCCCTGAATCATGCGAAGGTAAAACTAGAAACAATTAGATCAATTTCCATCCATTTGCGGACATTCAAGTTTAATTGCAATTATATCAAAAGCGGTCGGTTGAAGGACAGTGAGGCGGCATGCGAGCCGGCCGGTGTGTCATTAGGCTGGGAATCTCTGACGCGCTCACTTAATGAACAGATCGGTTGTAAGCCGACACGCTCGCACCGCCGTTTGTCGCATGAGCACACACGCGAGCCGTGTGCCTCCCCAGCCACCCAACCCAATGGAACCATGAACGTGTAATTCCCATCCGCCCTGAAGAAAAAGAATATCAATTTGCACTGCTTAAAAACTAGCCTGGGAAATATCACGAACTCATGGCGTCCCTTTCGCTGGCGGGTGCTTATTACGCTGAGGAACACAAGAAAAATAACAGCGACGTCCCGTCGATACAAACGCACTCCCATCCCTGTCTCTCATGAAGTTTGCAATGTGGCTGTCGTACAGCTAACACCGCAAAGGTCCAACTCTAGTCTAGTTTGTCCCTCTTTACTTTACAGCTTCACCTTCTGCGTATCCTAAATACATATTTTATGTAGAACTTCATCTGTGCTGACCTGAAATTTTAAACTTCTTCTAATCTGGAAGATATTATCTTTAAAAAAAAACTACGAGACTCGGGAAATTCACTTTAACCAGACATAGCTAAAGTTACTTATCATAGGAAATAGTTGTTAAATAACATTCTGTTGACACGGTAGTAAAGCGGTCATTATGTATAGTAGTTTTGACTCTTTTAAAGGAAAACTTTGCTATTGGGACAACATTCAAGAATATAATGAAATATGAAAAGCTAGAGAACCATACCATTTTCAAATTCAATGCCTATTTTGCATAAATAAAGTTTTATATATATATATATGTAGATACATACACAATAATCGATGGTTTTGTGGATAGGCGGCCGTAAACCACGAGAGGTTGACGCGTAGTAATACACGAGCGCTAGCGAGTGTATTACGACATCAACCTCGAGTGGTTTACAGAGCCGCCTATCCACATAATCATCGTTTGTTGTATTTATTGTCCATTATTTCGAATAAATTAAACCAAGTAATTGCCATATTAAAGGGTATAACAACAGGGACTATTTCTTTGCTCTATAGCACAAAGGGACTATTTTTCCCGTATACCATG
This sequence comes from Alentia gelatinosa, assembly GCA_950022655.1. Classification (NCBI taxonomy): domain Eukaryota; kingdom Metazoa; phylum Annelida; class Polychaeta; order Phyllodocida; family Polynoidae; genus Alentia; species Alentia gelatinosa. Next base: position 41,564,660 of record OX465583.1, on the reverse strand, counting down.
GTTTTGAGGCCGTATACCACAGGTTTGAATCCGTATACCACAGTTTTGGTATCTGGCAGGTTTTATACAATGGGTGGTGGTTTACTGAGTCCCCATATATTTTCGATGGGGACTTTGTATACGATGGATAATAAATATATATATATACTGTCTGAAAGCCTTTTAATGCACTGCTTTCTGGATCCTTCGCAGGGTCTCCAGCCAAAGTAACCAGTAGGTACATGCGCTTAGAATACCGTATTTATTCCCTTAAGGATCGTTACAATATTCAGACCTTTAATTAAAGTTAAAAGAAATAAATAGTTACTCAGGGACTTGCTGGGAGAACTGATAACTGACCTGTCTGAGAGCTAATTGGAGAACTGCTCAGGGTATGGCCCCAGGAACTGTTCAGAGATATGTTGGTGGAACTGCTCCAGAGCTGCTCTGTGACCTGTTCAGATACCTGCTCAGTGTGCTGCTCGGGGAGGTTGTACTGCTTAGCATTAGCCGCGCTCTAATTGGCCTTGCCGCCATTCTCAGGTGGTCGTCCCCGAACAAACAAGGGCGTTTAAAAGGCAGGTTTAATTGCACTCAAACTCCCACTCTCCCCTTAATTCGACGTTGTTTTAGAGGCAGACCCCCAGCACACATAACTTTTTATAGTCCATAATCCCAACTCCCCACCACCTACTCCTCTGTTCCTCAGCCCACACCAACCCATTCTACTCGGCAGTGTAAATAGTTAACTCGCTCTATCGTTTGACATGGTTACAAATTAAGCAAACACAAATCTCTGGATCTGATAACTACTGCCTTTGCAGAACTAGTGCTTAATGGAAAAATGAATGGGAGTGTACAAGAGAAGAGATGAAAGTGTGCAAACGACGAACCAGGAGAGAAGCAGATACAGATATTGATAATGAATAGAGAGAAAGCCCAAATGTCCAAAGGACTATATATAATATATATACCCCATCATAAAATTACAGTCATTTCTGAGCAGATCAACTTGTACATACATGTATTTGGAAAGACAAAGCAGTACAAAGCGAGGAGAAGTGGGTGGAGATAGTGGAGAAACAAAGTGAGAACAGCGCGTGGAAGAGAAGAGAATGATTCGGGCAATTGGCCCAACCACAACTAACACGTTCTTGATTAGCTAAGCGCAGCCATGTTTTTACCCCCACCCGGCGCGCAGCTCCCGCCGTCCCCGATGGCATCAACAAGCGGCCGCGTGTCCTCGCACGCCGCACGGCACGCCGCCTCCGCCGCCATTTTATGCGTTTCATTATCACTCCCCGAGCGATTTTTTTTATTTTGCGCGGGTAGGCGTCCCCGACGGCCCCCGCCTGACACTGAGTGATGGGTGGACTGGCGAAGGTAATAACAACTACACCCCCTGGTCTCCAACCCCCTTCCCCTACCAACTACCCCCACCTCAGCGGAAACCCCCACCACACCCCCTGCTCCAATACGCCCTCCCTCGCTGCCCCACACAATCACAGCTCCCTCTACAGGCGTCCGGGCCAACTATTCCCGCCAGATTAGCTGCCGCCCGCCGCCTGGTGATAATCTGGGGGTGACTAATGAAAAAGCCATGGACGACGAAACCTACTTGGGCAGAGAGCGGGGTCTGGATTAGCGACAATTTTAAGGGATTAGTAGGAGCGCTAAGAAGCCCGCCAAGGGATGTGCCGGGTGGGAGGCGTTGCTACGGAGTTTCTAGGGTGCGTGTCCTCCACCGCTAGGGGTTCTCCTCTGTGACAATGACCGGAAGTACATGGTCGTGGCTGCCATATTGACGCCTGGGGTCATGGCTAAAGCAATTCGTTATTAGTATCCATATTCATCTCCATCCCCTGTAGCCCAGCTTCGTCCCTCACCCCATTCCCTACCTCTACCTCCCTATCTCCCCATATCACTTCATGGTAAAACTCTTACTCGACCTCCCTATCTGCTGACACCAGTGCAGAGTGCAATCCTTACAAGCTCTTGGCTAATTACAAGATACCACATCGTCCTTCCAAGGACCAGACCACCCTATGCCACCCCTCCCCTGTAAAGTCTGTTATCCTCCACCAAAGTGTAGTATCCATGCTGTGTACTTCCTAGAAACACCATCATCCACTGCAGCGTCACCCCTGGACCTTTTTAGTCAGTATGTAGTGTACCCGACAATCCCTTGTAATCTGCCCCTACATCCCCAACTCATTCTTATTCCCTATTTAGTGCAACCTCTAAAATCTCTCCGTTGCCTTTCTATCTTAGTGTAATCCCTTAATCTCTAGGTCAATTTATAGTTCACCTCATCGTCCGATCTGTGTGTCTTTAGACGTCCGTTGTGACCTTCACCCCTGCTGGCAAATCAACCCCATTTCAGCCTTTTCCCCCTCCTATTGTCCTCACTCCTATCCCAATCTCCCTCATCAGTGTTCCATCCTCCGCCCCGTCCGCCTAGCCCATTACCATCATTCAGCATCTTGCTGCATTATTCCCTCCATGACTTCTGAACTATTACCTCATACAGACTTTTGGCCCATCCTTCTATGCATCCCTTGATCTATCATTCCCTTCCTACATTATGCCCCAACTCCATACAACCCTTCAGCTGCTTATAAACCCTATCCACACCCCTGGTCTATCAATCCATAACTCAATGCATGCCTTCAGTCTACCAACTCTGTCCACCCCCTTGGTGCATCAGTAATTCCCTTGCTTCTGAGCCGCAGCTCCCTTTCTCCCATTCACCCTTCAACTCATCTTCCCGTTCATTCCTCTTAGTATACTATGTACTTCCTTCTTGTTCCTTGGCTCACCAGTCCATTCCGTTCACCTTCCCTTGGCTCATCTCGCTCTACTCACCCTCAGCAAGTCTCCCCTTTCTTAGTCCTCCGCTCATCTTTCCCTCTTGGCTCATCTCCCCACCCCCATTCCTTAGTCTATTACCGCACCCAACCCCTTGTCCCACCACTTCCTCCCGCTCCCGCCCCCTTAACCCACCACTCCCTCCGCACCCCTAAGCCTACCCCTTCTTGCCTGCCCCTCGGCCAAGCACTCCCTGCCCGTCGTAGTGCGTGAAGAGCCGCAACTCAATATGGCGTCAAGACGAGAAGGCCACGAACACAACAATGCTTTTATGTTGGCTGCAATGCCGTCCTGCCTTTGTCGCAACCTTCCGAGTGCAACCCCGCCGCCCTGCCTCTCACCCCGCCCCACGCCACCCCGCCCGCTGGTAGGCACGCGGGGGCTGTATCGGGCCGGGCTGAGAGGGGTGGGGGCACGGCCTCTAAACTTCATTGGGCCCCCACCGTACGCCTCGCTCAACACTAAATCCCGTCTCTGTAGGATAAAACCCGATCTAAAAGTTTGCCCTGTCGGGTCAATGGACACCCGAGTTTCCTCGGCGGGTTGACTCGCGCGTCCAATACAAATCTCCGCAGACTACTTGGCTGAATCGGGATCGATGCCTAAATGGTGCTTCTCGGCGAGGAATATGGACTTTTTAGCCGCGCGCCGAGACCTCCGAGCAGCTCACGGGCCCGCGAGCAGCTCGTGGGGCCGGGAGCGAGCGATAAAGACCGGGAGGTATGGTGGGCGGGAGGTTTAGAGATGGGCGGAGGGCACTTTAGAGGTGGGCATGTAAGACTAGTGAACAGATGGGCACGGAGAGTGTAATAAATGGTAAATATGGGGCAGCTCTATGGGGTGTGGTGGTGCAATGACGGATGGAGTAAAGTTACGGGGTGTAGCGTAGTGCCCTACAACGACGGGGAGAATAATGGAGTATAGGAATGGCGAGGCAGTTTACAGACAGAGGCAGTATGCAATGACGTAGGAAGTAGGGAGATGGAGTAAGTAAATTGGGTAACAAAGACAATTTAATGTAATGAAGAGATGAATCTGGTGTGGTCTTCAGAATAGTTATTATAGGCGTTGGATGGTGTATGGAAACGCGAAATACATCCATACGAATGTGTAAGGAGAGAGGTATAGATGGGTTTGGTTTTGTACAATGATGATAGGAGTAGAACAGATTGAACATGCATACGATATGGGTACGAATAAATCTGGGAACGCTGAGTTATGTGCAGATATGAGCCGGTTTGGGGCTAGGTATGGTGTACCAGAGTATGTGGGGAAAAGATTCAGGGATCGGTGCACTACTGTCTAGGGATGGGTTGGAGTGTGTAGTGTATAGTAATCGCAGTTCATATACAGTCGGGACACTGATGTATAGGTTCAATAGATTTTGGCTTTAGGGTAGTAGGTAGTAGTAAGATGGGCGGGGTATGGGTAGTATAGAGGCGGATGGGTGTAGAGTGGGTGCCTTCTACCATCTCAGGCGGCATCGGTCGCTGCCATATCAGAGTCGCCCCAGGCAGTCGTCCATAACTACATATAGAGCGGCCTGTTGGGCCCTTGGTATGGCCGCCCTCATCCCCGCCATTCCGCCATATTGATACCCCCCCCCCGCCAGAATACTTTATTGACCGCTTGGGGCACGGGAGGTAAGGGAGGGCGAATTGTCAGGCGACTGGTTTATGACCGCAGCAACAGGCCGGTGGACACTGTGTAAGGGCCAGGCCCAGATAGGTCCATATCTCACTCCTTCTGTCCCCGATACTGTCACTGCGCCTAATATCGTCCATGCAGGGACACAATGGATGCGATTTCCCCCAATATATCTGAGTGGTATGGCGTGTTCTACTATTCCTCATTTATGGCGAGTGTATTGGAAGCCCTCCCTCACCACTTTCTATACAACAATAACATTGGAAATGTCATTACCATATAGCACAAATCTAGAATCCTATAGCTAATGTGGCCCAAATGTTAGGAATTAATTCATTTCCTTTCTAGTCATTTCTGCTGCTCTAGGATTTCTTTTCATTATCTGCATTCATGTATGGTTGATCTCACGTTTCATATTCTGGATGCTCGTATTTCACATTTCTTTCTGTGAGTTTCATTATAGGTTCCCCATCTTTATGCTCCCCAGGGCTTCCCCCCACCTGACCTCAACATGGCTTCCCATCTGACCTCTCTATGGCTTCCGCTTTCGCTTCTTATGGAAGTTGCTATACGATATCCCAGGAGAGCTTTGCTTTAACGTCCTGTCTGTGTTATTCTACGCAATTTCTGCACGGCTTCCGTTGTGAACTCTAGAGCACATTGTCTTCCATTTTTACACCTTTCTTCTAAAAAATGTTTAGCACTGTGTATTTAACATTTCCAATATGAAATAGAGCCCACGATATATTTAAAACGACAGTGTTTTAGTACTGTATAACCTACACGGTTAAATGTCACTTCCAGAAAGAGAGAAGAAAATGCTCATGTACTGCCTTATTAATTGTTATTAATGGGAAATTAAATTGACAAAAAGTGTCAGAACAGAGCAGGGACATGGACAGCCGGGTGATTGACAGCGCGACGTCTCTCATTTTTACCTACTTTCTTTTTCTCGGAATGCAACCCCTGTTCTGGGGAAGGGTGAATCAGAGCTTTATTTACCGGGCGTCATGATAAGTAGGTGATGGGGTGGATTAGGAGGAGCGTGTATTAGGGCGAGGATTACACATGATAGCACTTAGAGTATTGATCTTGAGCCTGGCCACAATAATCCCGCTCCGCAGCACTGTCGGTGGTGGCGCCCCCTCCCGCCCACTAGAGTAGTAGCGCCCCCTTAAGGAGAAATATGACATTGCACACACTGAGGACCTGCTACACTGGCCACCAGAGCAGACGTTTGCTACGCACGTTAGCTCTGGCACGATCCGATCGTCATTAGCCTTGACACGCCGTGTCTTACATCAATGCACCTGGTCTAGTACGAATGTTTGGAATCACAATTTGAAAATAAAAAGCTAATACACCTAAGTTTGTCATTAAAAATTTTGATTGACACCCATATCGTAAATAAGAATATACAGTGTATATGTAAAATAAAAATCGAGCTTAAAGGACCTAGAAAGACCCTCGAAGTCACACTTCGATGTAACTATTTTCTTTTATGTTTCTTTAAATGAAATAATCATTAAGCTAGACATTATTATCAATATGTTTGAATATGAATATTTCATAATAGGTTTCTCTGCCTTATAAAGGCAGAGTGTGAAATACACTCTGCTTCGAGGGGAGATACTCGGAGATACTCCAAATCGGACTTAGTCGCAGCTCAGCGCAGACAGGGGTTGGTGGCCAACCTAAGGACTCGCTCAAGCTGAGTGCAGGTTCGCAGTTAATATTTACATCAGCACCAGTTGGTCGAAGGAGCAAGTGTAGACAGGTGGTATGGTCCATAAAACATATACCTGTAGAGGAATAAGTTATAACCTCTAAGGGGATTCTATAATTCTGTGAGCACAGGACACCCAATCAGATATGAAACTGCTGTTTTAGTAAAGCTATTTTCAAAATGAAGAGAATATTGCTTCCTTGTCATTGAAGTTTAGATTTCTGTTGCATTTAACTGTGTATTATTCATTGATAAGTAGAGATGTAGACAGTGAATCCTCAATGTGGGAATTAGGATATCGTACCCACTGTGGACATCAGTTCATTTATCCTACCCCTCATATAAATCTCCATAGACTTAACATGGTGTGACTGTATACCACGGTTATGCCATATAAGATTTATATGCCACAGATGACATATGCCATTAAAAACATGTGACAGGGTAGGATAAAATCTAAACGTCACTCAATTTCATATAATTATTTACATGGCGTTCATTGTCTTCTGCTACAGATATCACGAAGCAAAGCTTCGCTTTGTGATATCATTCCGCAAAGACAACTCACGCCATATAAACAATCATATGAAATTTCGTGACGTTTCTTGATAGTATAGGTGTCGTATTTCCAGCTCAACAAATTTGGAAGAAGATACCATTGAGAAAACCAATTTGACCTCGGTACTTTAACGTTAACGATTTGTACACTACATATATATGGTGCTGATGTTAGTTGATAAATAGGATGCAAATATATTCCAGGCATGCGCATTACTGAGCAGTCTGCCGGCTTTCCATATCCTAGTCCTTTGTTCGTGCCAGGACTAATACAAGTAGGTTTTGTGTGAATGTCACCTATTGTATTGATCCTCTCGTGCTTAAACAATATATTTATAGATTGATAACTCTGTTTAAGTTGTGTATGTGTATTATATATGTATATATTTTAATCTACTACACTCCCTAATATACACGTGATATTTGCGGACATTATTATCAATTGAAGGTTCGTCGGCGCTGTTTATACATCAAAGATAAGAAACAACAAAACTCTTCATCCGGTAACAAAAAAGCACTAACGCTCTCGGAGCGCGCTTGTTGATTGGGGTTGTAGGCCAAAAGGACACCCGTGAGAGCAGCTCGGCTCGGGGTCTACTAATGGCGAGCTGCTCATGCCACTCCTCTGTGAGCTGCTCTCCCCCACCTTGTCAGGCCGCCTGGCGCGCCCCTCTGCGGGCGTGCAGTGAGTGACACCCTTGCCGTGACCTGCTCAGCGTTAAGGATGCCGACCACGCCCCGCATGCGCGCGTACTAATACAGCACCGCCTCGGGGTGTTAACTCTCAGGGGACTATATTCGTGATCGGCAGGACTTCCGCCTGCCGCTGACGGCTTGTTACAGTCGCTGCAGAAGTGGAAGGGGTGGGTTAGTTGGGAGAGGACAAGGTGGGGAGGGGGTATTGGATGCGGGGCGGTGGTAGATGAGGGGTTCACACCACCTTACTTGGCGTCTGGGGGGTAATTTGCGGCGCCCAATTCTCATGTCATTCCTTCATAAATACCCGCCACCCCGGCGACTTTTTCCCGGCTTCTGAAACGTGTGGTAATTCTCCTCGACCGCTCGCGAAATTACCACAATATGAGAGCCGTTCCGTGCGCGTGGTCGGCTAGGACGGCCAATTGCCACCGGCTTATTTCGGGACGTGGAAGAAACGCACACAATCAGAATGAATTAGCCGAAATTAGGACCATTTTTTATCCCTTTGTTCGAGAAGAAGTCATTTGACACGCCGTGTCTTGCCTATCATTTTGTTAAGGGCTGTACCGTCTCCTGGCTGGGTAATTTGTTTCTCTGACTCTGTAGTAATACGAGCTCTCGTAACATAGGCAGCGGGGGTGGGAGAGACGGAGCGACGCAGGCAAGCCACAATGCTTGTGTTATTAGCGTGTTTGTCTGAGGGCCCTTGAGACTGGCGGCAAACTTAAACATCACTGGCATCATTAAAAATGGATATTGTGTGTCCTTCTCTCTCCAATAGCTCCTTGAGTGATAATTTTTACCGCCGGGGAAAATACAACCAGAAACAGAGCTCATTAAATCGCAGCCGCCGGTCTATGACAAGAGGAATGTTTTCACGTAGGGAGAAGGAAACATAGACCTCGCGCCAGAGCTGGAGGGTCCAATCGCAGTCTGAACAGTGGAGAACGTGAGAGCCACCTTGACAACGCCGTTGTCGATAAGAAGGAGTCGGCAGAAGTGTTTTGAATTGTAGATAATGTGAGAGGGGTGGGAATGGGGGTAGGGAGGGGTCTGTCGTGGAGTCGGCAGAATTTTCCCTCGCCATTCTGATGATTACATAAAAATCCATATTTCCATTCTTCCATTCAAGAAGACACGCAGAGCCTTCAACACCACCACGCCCATCCAAAATCGTTCCTTTTAACCCCTTCTCCTGTTTATAGGTGTTAATCCTTCAGGGAAGGAATTTAGAAAAAAAAATAGAATGAGATAAATTAACTGCACACCTCCTCGCCTTAGACTGATGTATAAGCTATACTTCTCATTATAAGAGACGTCCTAACGGCAGAAGTTCATTATTATCTTTTACGGAGAAGCAAAGTGATACCCGGAAAAAAAACGCCGGGGAAAAATCCCATTTGGTCTGTGCGCCTGGGTGCGACAAAGGACTTGATATTGAGCTGCCGTCATTCATGGCCTATAGGCGGGCTGACGAGCGGAGAAAGGGGGTGGAGGCGGGGGCGCGCTGAAGCGTTTTCCGTGCCAACTGGTAATTTCAAATTCCTGGAGGTAGAGGCAGACACGCGGAAATCTGCCTCCCATAATGGTCACAATCCCCGCGGGTAGGGTTCGCACTCACAAACGGTACGATCAATACTATAGCACAAGGCCATGGATGTGCCAAGGGCCTATCGCCTATCGTTGTTTAGATGATAGACTTGGCCATCTACCATGAAACTCGCATATTTATGTACACACAGTCTCAAAGGGAGGCCCCTAAATATTAATATTCTCTTTACTGATATTGTACCATATATATTCTCTATTTTGAATACGTTCTTCTAAATTGGGGAGTATATAACGTGGTGGTGTGATGGATTATAAATAACCTAACCCTGAAGACCACACACGGGACAGAAACAGACAGAGAACTGCGAGTAGAGGTACTAACGCACGAGCACAAGAGATAAGCGAAAGCAACTGAAATTAACACTAACGAAGGATAGCAATGAGTAAATATCCCAAACGATGGTCAGTTTGACTATAATTCTATATTTTCTTTGTTTTACACAGGGAAAAGGAATTTTGAATACTGAAAACGAAAAAGTGAATTACCTTGAAAAAGTATAAAATCTGTTAACCCTGTTAAACAATTTCAGAAACAGGACATGCGTTATAAAGGTTATAATACGGAAATAACATGCTTAGAGGAAGCATCTGATATACAGATGCCAGCGATCATACAATTGACTCATGATTGGAATCCCTTGTGCCAAGGGCCAGGTTAGAGTCGTGAATATGAAACTCAGGGACTCGAAACTTTGGAACTGTAATGTAAAGAAAACGATAGGTTCGTGTTCATGAGAGGGCGATAATAGATACCCCATGCAAAGAAGGGCGATAATGGGTGAAGAACCCCGTGTCCGGGTCCGGTGAGGACCCACGCTAAGCTCGTGTCACGTGTCACGTGGACGTGGGTTTGTTAAATCCTTCAGGGCCAAAGTGGCCTGAAGCAGCAGTCCTCCTGCCTCCTCTGGCCGCCTACTCCAGGCTCCTCTACGGCGTGTGTGTGGACGGCCGGCGCGACAAACACCCGCCCAGGTCTCCCTCTCCAGTGCCGCCAGACGGCGCCTTCTCAAACACCGCCCAGCTCAAACGGCTTCGATTTGTGAAAAGTGGAAAAAACACGACAGCTTTGTGGAACATGCAAGAGGCCTACGCCTCCGTTGAGTGCCTGTCAGCGGCGCCGAGTATGTCAGAGGAGCTGCTCTCTTGTGCTCGCTATGGGCTCGGGGCTTATGCTCTTGAAAGGCATTTTGGTGAAACAATAATCCATTCGGTGCTCATGTTACTATCACGAATCCCGGAAGGTCTGAGGAGAACCTGCTTAAGTCCAAGATGATCCTGGGAGTCGTTGCCTTTATGCACGGTCCTTGAGATGAACTCAGCAAACATTAGTGTTAAAGGAAAGTGTGTCATCGTTAGGACAATTTCTAATATTTCAAATACTCTTGTATTGTTTTATCATGGGAAATTTGACATGGAGAAGACATCTACTTCTTACATTAATGCCGTGCTTATACGTTTAGGAATTGATTTTTTTTCCGCTGACTGAAACCGATCTGCCACTCGCAGTATTATAAGACCTACCTGAGTAATAAGTACAATGAAGGGCCACTGACAGTGTCAGAAGCAGTAACGCCCTTTTGGGAGTCATAGCCATTCACTATCCTAAGAGATTAGCCCATACATACGTACGCTTGAATGCTGCTGGATGTGTATATCTATATAGGTCTGTTGTAATTGGTGTAAAATCATGATTAATAATACAGTAGTTATGCAGGATTTCTGCAACGAGCCCTTTGAAATGGAGCTGAGTTAAAGCAGCAGTCATTTAAGACACGGCTCATGCAGTGGTACAGGCGGTCTGGTATCGATACCCACCCTACCATCGGAGCACTCAACCTTAGCTCCACTCCCCTCTACTTACACATACACGCCAAGCCACTTGGGATTCAGCCCGGAGAATTTCATCAGTATAAAACAAGGAGGCCAGCCACAGGGCCAGCCTGTAAACACTTGTGTCGACATTTGCAGGTGATTACCTAGCCTCACCGACCCCCCAGGAGCCAACTCGCCTCGTCCTACCTTCTAATTCCACCCCCTCCCTCATCCCCATGCCGACCGACCCGCCACCCGCCGTGCCAAACCCCTTTTATATCTTCTCCGTCCTGTTCATTTTGTGTGCCAAGCTCTCCTTCATCCAGGAAGACTAATCTTAAAACGTCGCTTTAAGAATGAGCTCCCTGCTTGTCTCTGCGGGTACCTTATCGGGCGACTTAAAGTACTAACAGCTTTTGAAGTTTTTAACAAGGGCTTGTGCGAACAATATCAGCCTGGCTTCCCTGTAGACTGTTTGACACAGGTGATTTTAAAGGACCTGCTTAAATGCACTTGATTCATTTCTCATACTACTCAATCTATATTATGCAGGTAAGAGGATGAGGTTATCTTAATGTTTCTTCTACTATCACATAAATGCATGTTAGAGTTTCTAAGTCATGCCAGTGTGGCTAACCCTCACTTATTCTGGCGAAAGAGAGACGATAATATTACACAACTTCTAACCTTTCTACCTCTACTGCCGACATATATCTCTTAACCCTTTCAATCCGACACCTTTACAGTACCAACCTCGCTAAGAAGTCTGTTCTCTCACTCTCATGCAACGTCAGGACATCACTGTTATCTGACATCCTACCATGGTGCGATTAGAATATCAAGGCAAATCTTTTTTTTTTTAATCCGACACATCAGTATATAATCATATTTCATGAATTTACCTGCTTGCAATTCTAGTTGCAATGCCTGATAAACCTCTCTACGATAATCCATTATCATTAAGTATATGTATGTCACTTCTCTGAAGGCTTCTTTATCTAAACTACTACTTTACATATTTCAATTGTTTATTCCTGTTTTGTGTGCACAGGTTTTTTACAGGCTTGTCTTTACATGTAGGACTTTCCCTGCGAGTATACCTTTTTAAAACCCCAATTGATTATAAGTATATAAAAGTCAGCAGTGAATGTTTAGATATATCTCATCTACTCTGCTTCATCCTTATACTGGCACCCTTTTCCCTGAAGCTCTTGATCTCCTTCTTACCATCTGCCAGTTGACCCTGTGCTTGTGGTACGGGGAGAGGGGATTTGTGAGAATTCTGGTCCTTGCCGATAGGCTCGGTCTAGCCAGTCAATATTCCTTAAGCACGGTGGGATAGTCATTAAAGTAGCAACAGACTGGGAGGCCCTGGTGGCGGCTGGCAGAGGCTAATTTGTATGTATCAGCTGTCTACGGTCTGAGATGGAAGGGTGGTGTGATGACGTGAAAGGGGTGGGGTGACAAGGCTGCGGAGATTGGTCTAGTGAGTGGTACACTCTACAACCTCGTGTGGTTGTGAGGTAATGGTAGTCCATATAGGTGACATGAAGGCTACGAGTCAGTGGTAGGGAGAAGGAGTGAGACACTAGAGGGAGTGACCTGGTTAAAGGTTACTGTACTAGACCCAGAGGTAGTGATAGATAATAAACAATGATTGCTGACTCATCATGATTACGCACATCTATCAAGTGTGAGGACACATGAAGAGAATGCAGAACCCACGTGGCCGCATCTAAACCCTTCCCGAAGCCTTCCAATTTACCACCAACGTAACTCCTTGTCATACCATCCTCTCACTAAATATTCACTTTACATCCCTCAGTCGATTACCTCCTCCTCCTTATCCACCCGTCTCCCACACACATCTTCTACTCATACCACTAGCACCCATCCTTCCATTCCAGGCTAAACCGGAGTGCCACCTCCATTTTTCTTCGTCTTGTCTGACTAGTACCCCGCCCTGCTGAGCCTTCCTACCTCCCCTCTTCGCCCTCCCCTGTCCGCCATGGACCCGCCCCGCCTTTACCCTAACGCCGGCACCGCGGGCACTCCCGCTCACTGATTAACGAAGCCATGCGAGTAGCTCGGAGACGCTCGAGGCCGCAGCGGGGCGGGAGGGGAGTTGTTATTTCATGGCCGCGTGCCGCCACACCATTTAACGGCGGCAGGGCCACCCGGGCCGGCCACCCATTACATATGATTACCCGGGCAAGGCGCCCCTACCCTCCTCCCTGCCCCTATGCAGTACGCTCCCCACGGTCAAGGATATGCAGCTCCAGTGGGCAGGTCTGATGTTGGTAGTGGTTGGGAGTGAGTAGGTGAGTGAGTAACTCAAGGGATCCTTTAGGGGGATATGAGTCTTGTAAGCCATTAGAGTCTGCCTCATAAGAGGCCCATGGACACACAGACCGAGGGACAGGAGTGGAGACACACATGCGGACATGTACAGGTAGACACTGATCGGCGCAGCAGGTGACAGGTACCAACATCAACAATAAATGTATTCAACCAACTGTCAACAACCCTTGCAAAAATCCCTGAAATAATTTGCAACAATAACAACAACCCTCCCCCCCCCCCCCCCCCCCACACACACACACATACCCGGACTAGAATGGACAAGCTTACTGGTAACTGAAAAGCGATGAGGACTGGTACTACAGTGTATGCGCTCTCCAACCAGAACACTATCTCCTATGTCCTATTAATGTCATACAACATATCTGCATGGGAGAGTGCAGTATGAAGCTGGTTTCTTGGGTAATCTATGCATTCAAAGTGCTTTATATGGTAACAGCCCAACGGTTTCAGGGCTTCTCATTCATGCTTTATATATCATTTGACAGCTTGTCAGCGAAAAAACTGAAGATCCTGGATGTGATAGTGCAGACATTTACAGGGGGTCAGGTTTATGGTTTCTAGATTTGATATGGCGTTGACATTCACAGGTTCTATCAATGCTTTTGAATATCAAGGACAATATTTCTCTGCTCCAGATGGCATCGCTGAAGAGTAATGCACAGTGAGAAACATGAAGGGAATTCCTGCATGTACTACCTTAAAAGAAAGACCACTTCAATAGGATGTGTAACTGTTAATGTAATAGGATGTAACATGTAATAATGTGGGATATAAAAGAAAGCAGCGAATTTGATTGAAAAGGTATTAGTTCGTCCAGTGTTAAATTTCCAATTCCATGTACTACTTACAGGCGGAATTCAAATTTGATTCACTAGTACTTAAACACAAAAGTCTTATCGTTTCAACAGTTTCCCACTTTTAGCAACTGGTTTATTCCCTAACTGTTGATGTCATGTGATCTACACGACTCCTTTTCCTTTACTCCAACTTCCTCATTAGCCGATTTAGACTGTGTGTACCTATCTTCTTTTTAAATGTAGCACTTACTTTTTGCTGGTCTTTCAGCACCTGTAAGGCCCGGCGTCCACCTACTACGATAGAATCGTAGACCTCCCGATATGGCACCGATACAAAATGTCAAAATCGGTACCATATCGGGAAGGTGCAAAATCGTAGACATATGTCTAGACAGGCCAATCCACCATGCGTTGTATGGGGTTTTTATCGGTGTCTAATCGCAGAAGCGTGGTCAACTGCCCCGATGTCAGGTAACCTTCCGACGCGATTTTGTTTTTTTATCGGGAGGTGCATCGTAGACCATATCGGTGCCATATCGTAGTAGGTGGACGCCGGGCCTTACTTTTGGGCAGTGAGGAAACATGCTTTCCATCAAACTGAAACACATATATATCCTCTGAAATGCTCATGAACTACAATTACAAATGTGGTGTCGAACCGAAGGCCTACACAAAGGCCTCTGTTTTCCCTGGCATTGCTCCCACGTCCCTGATCGCCCTCGACCCTTTAAACCCATGCACTACCCCTGCATCTGCCCCCTCCCTCACCCCCGGGGCGGATTGACAGGCCTGAGCCGTTAAGACGGCCGCCTGTCCACTCCATCCCTTGTGATCACGTGACCGTCCATCGCTGACCGCCACCCTAGTATCTCCTACTGGCTAGACGCCCCCATGCCTCCCTTTTGCAGCGCCTCCTACTCCATACGCCCCTGGTGGCCTTACGGTGCGTCCATAGTTCGTGTTGAACGTCACCGATTGGGGGAAGGGCCGGCTAGGGGGGAGGGGGCATTCAGACCTGATTGCTACCGGTCGCCAGGGACCAGCGAAGCCGAGCAATCGTAATTTGTGGCTCTCCGCCAGCGTGCTTGTTTACATCTCATTTGGTCGGGTGTGGGTGGGCTGTGTGAGCCGTGGGCCGCGAGCCATGGGCCATGAGCCGTGGACCACGAGCCGTGGGATGTGGGTCATGGGCTCAGGGCATCGTCAACCATGGACTAGGTCCTAGGGTGAGTGGGGGCTGTGGGGCATGAGACAGGGACTGGAGACCGACTCGCAATGACGACCGGGAGAAATGAGGGGAGGGTGGGGGCGTGCTGGCGGCTGGTGGAAGAACCGCCCCGCTCCGCACTGCGCGCCCGCCCCCGAGCCGTCTGACGTGCCGTCTGACGCGAAGTGACGGCTGACGGCGCCGCAGCGCACCGCCCCTCGCCTCCGGGTGTCAATTGGGGAGGCCATGCATCATCACACTAATGCCCGTGTAACCCATGCAAATGAATTTAGATCCGTTGCCATGGCAACCGAATTCAGTCCGGCGTGAAAAATCAAGTTAGCCGGGAATTGGATTTGAATGGTAATAGGATCTGTACGGGCAGGCAGACAGAGCGGCGGATAAATTGCATTATTTGGCCACAAGTCCGCTGAGAATAATGGCGGGACGGGTTTTTGGCCCGGGAAACATGTGACACGTGAGGGGGAAATCTGTGTCGGGAGAGAGGGTTAGAAGTGGACCACCACACGCGAGGCCGCGCTGCCGGCCACCACGCCACCGCCCGCCCGGCAACGGCGGTAAATATTTATGGACTCTCAAGACGCCAACCAACGACCAAATTCTGGGAATAAAACGGCAGGGCCGACGTGAGATACTGTGACTGGTCCAAGCAAGCAGCCAACAGCCCGCAGTAAAACATAAGACACTGGGCGTAAGGCAATCTAGTGCTGACAGTGACACAGACGACAACTCACTGCAGCACACGATCACATTTGGGGCGTAAATACATGGCACACGTCCTTCAAATAAAGAGCGGGGAAAGAAACCCAGTCTAACATTTCAACTAAAGTACCATAATCCGCGCTGCGATTGAATAACAAAAAATCCAAATGAACAAGAGGACTGACGCCTCCCCAAGAATAAATACCCCTGATGTCATCTGTTATTTGGGTACGTTGTGTAGTGTTACGAATCTACGCTAGATGGTTGTAGTATCTACCTGACCCGCGAGATGGGGCTGGTGATTATGATAAAAAAAGAACTACAAAAGCCTATTGGATTGATGCCATGTGACTGGGAATTGGCACAAATATCGGATTGCCATTAAGCTGTTATTAATGGCGCCTTGGTCGGTGTAATGCACACATGAAAAAGGCTTTGAAACACACATTAACATAGAAGAGCTGTTAAATACTCATTTGACCAGTTGCCACTAGCTAACTTTGACCTCTATTCAAGTAATTTATGGGATGATTATGCAGAAGATTCCTCTGACCGGAATTTATATGATTAGGATTTAAATTTTTTTTAATTATACATCGTTATAAATTTACCTTCTTTTAGTAAAGGCAGCGAAACACAGAAGAAAATGGGCTATGACATTCTATAGATAATTATTTAACAGTGTTAACAACAGTGTGCAAATAATGGATTTGCAAAATAAAATATTGTGAAAAATAACCTTGATTGATGATTCGTACTCCAAGTCTTCTACTAACCGGATTTGAATTTAATATAAATCAATTTAAATTTTATGCCTCCGTCTGTAATTCACTTACCTGTGTGCGCATTTTCCTTAACCGATTTTGTTTCAATTGCCTCACTGAACATTTTAAGCAGATTGCATATTTAGAGGTTCATTAACTGAATCCTGATTATGCCAACTCTTCCGTATCAAATGGTACCAGGTTTGTGTTACAAGAGAAACGCTTCATTTGCACAATGGCCAAATAATTCTTATGTAACAGTCATAACTCCTCATTATTATCCTCATTTCCACATGCACTCACACGAGTCTATTCTTACTGACCCATTACCTTAGACAAAGTCCTATTTCCATACACTTCTACTGTGCAAAATACTTGACCTCATCACCCTATCCAAATTAACATCTCCATATACTACTACCATTTGCAAAACCGCATCTGGCAACAGAGACATGGGTAGTACAATTTTGCCCCCAACGTCGAACACGTCAATCTCACAACAGATATATACTTCGCGCCGCTATGTCTGAGTATTGACCCAGGGTATCTGCTCGGAGAGTGTGAACATGTGGCTGTTTGTCGCTCGACTGGATTAAATTCTACTCTCTGATCCTTCATGCTCTTTTGGCATTTTAAGCGGGACGAAGGATTTGCTTCGGGACTAGAAATCTCGGTGTGACCCAAAGAGATGAGCAGAGAACTAGGATCCACTCCATGCCTTTTATGGTAACCACCTGAAATTCTATCCTAGTTGCATCAGTGGCCTGATCAATTTAGCAAGCACTAATTAAGATAAAATGAAGTAACTTCTGGTACTGTTGAGGCTTAATGACAGGCTGGTCACATGAATAGTCTGACATATGCAATATACTCTGTACGTTTAGTACCAAAATACCTCAGATATACAACCCCCTTCATAAGCAACTATCTCCCTGCATATGAATAAGAGTGCGGTTTCCGTAACACTAAAAATATAACTAAATACAACCAAAATGGTAAATTATGTTTCTATTGTCGTCCTCAATATACATCTGACTCATCCTTCTGGTACTACACAATTCATTGTTCCTCCTTTTTTCTCTCCCTCAATCCAGGACGCCTGTGCACCTGACCAGTTTCCGGTTCCGTGTCAATATGAATCAGCAGTTTTTGCATAGCACCCAAACTATCTTGTTTTGCCGCTGGCCCGTTATTGACCGAGCAGTTTGCTCAATACCTAGCGTACACACGGCTCAATACAGTCGCTTTGCTGGCCGGAGGCCGGGCGGGCGCGGCCAGTTAGCGCACTGCTGGTCGCTTCAAGCCTAGCCTTTCAATTGACCATTCATCTAACAAGCAGTCCAGCTGAATTCACTGTAATAGATCACCCACCAACTCTCAGGAATCCAACTGGTTGCTATTCTGATATTTTTCGGTAACTCGCCGAGCAGAGTTCAGTCTCAGCCTATTGTGAGCAGCTCATTGGATGCTTTGTGTGTAAACGTGTGTGTGTAGTTGAGGGAGTGGGTGTGAGTGGGTGTAGAGGCAGAGAGCGGGAGCGTTGTCCTTTATAGCTGGCACGCATGACCTCACAATCACGATCAAAATAAACAGACTGGCAACACGCTCCGTGCTCATGAATATTTTACTGGCTCTGGGTGTAATGTCCTTAATGTTGATACCTGGCCGAACAAAGCTCATTATTTGACGCCCGTCTGCGGGTCGGTAATCACGATTAGCGGCCACACCAGTGCAGCACGCAGCACCAGCAGCAGCACCAGAAGCCACGGCTCCACGCTTAATTCTCCCCTCACCGCGGATAAATATGGCGGCGTGTCGCTGGTGTTCTTTGTCCCCGGGTTCTTAACCGAGGTCAGCACAGCGTTTTGGTCATGCAGATTCTCCGCTGTTAGCGGCGAGCGCTTTACGCCGGGCGGGGAGGTATCCCCTCGGCCTGTCAGAGTGACGGGTGTAATCACCCTGCCGCCGTGTCGTCGCGTCCTCACCCCGAGAGCAACCTCCTTCTGCCTCCTTAGCCGGCGCTCCCTCCCGCCCGCCCCCGAGAGCCCCACGCGCCCTGGTGGCGGGCCTTATTGACGGGCGTCTGGCCTGGCCGATAGGTCTGTAGTGGCGCGGAGAGCGGCCATTTGCGATAAGCGCACGTCGGCTGCCGGTAGAGGGCAGGGTCGGCGGACCCGTGTCTGCGTCCCAGAGACATCCGGGGTCTGATTGAGCCCGCCATTTAAATATTCGATCGTCGACCGCCCGCGTGAGACGCAGTGGGTAAAGATACGGGGGCAGACGGGGTGAAGTGGGGAGGGTAGGGGTAGTGTGAGGGTCGGTAGTGAGGTGTGTAGGGGCGGTGCGGATTGCCCTGTGGGGTGTGTTGGGTATGGGTTGCGAGGGTAGACCCCTAATGTAAAGCGTGCTGATTTGTGGAATGTCGAGTTGCAGCCTCTGGATAGTGGTACCGTCCTACTTAGTAGTTCACTGGTCACTCACCAAGTCCATCATTCCCAGCACACACCCAGATACTACCCAGTTACTCACCCGTTCAGGTACTCCCATAGTTCATTTTAGTCATCCATCCACTTCCCTGTTGGTTTTAGTCATCTACCTGCCTCCCTACCTAACTACCTACCTACCTACCTACCTACCTACCTACCCACTCACTCACCCAACGAGCCAACCACCCACACTTACTCACCAACTCACCTACCCACTCACTCAACGACCCAACAACCCATCTCGTCACATTACTTCACCCGCTCATTTCTAACGCACACGTTCATTCATAAAAAGGGTAATCTCAAGCATCCATTATCTACTCACCTTCGAGATCGAGATCACCTTACTTGTTCACTACTATGCTTTGTCGCTGACTGATAAGTTCGTTCATTCCTCACTCACTAACACAAAGGCATTATTTCACTCCTTGGTTATTACTTACTTGCTCTTTCAATTACTCATACAGATCAGCTCACTAACTCATTACTACGTTCTTGCACTCATGCATTCACACGCACTAGTTCACTTACTCACTCTAATAAGACAGTGATCTCAAAGTTACGTCATATCCTCAATAACTCCTACAGATCACCTAACTTGCTCATTAAATCGCCCTTTCACACACTCAGCTATACACAAGGATTAGTGCACTCACTCACTCATCACTCACTCTTCCACTTAACCACTCACTCTCTGCCTCCCTCGTTTTGCTTGTCATCGTTCTGCAGAGACCGCCCGCTGCCTGTTGATCCATCAATGAAATTAGTGGCGTTCCAAATTGGCGGCGGCGGCGGGGTGGTTTTTACCTACTCCGGGCCGAACATCACTAACCCATCTTTACATGAAACTTGAATGACCCGGGCACATCACGGACGCCCTTTGAACGCCGCTAAAACGCCGGCCCCGCTTAATGGCAGGCTCCATGAATAATGCTGGCCGTGTCATGTCCGCATTTACTTAATTAAAACTGGACAAGTTAGGGGAGGGCGAGCCGAGAGGTGAGAGGCGAAGGGGGAACGCGATCGGGATCGGGTAAATTAAGTTAATGGTCGGCCGTCTTGTGGGGATCGCTATTTGGTTTTAGTTCCACTTAAAGATACGTCAGTGGCTGGATGCATGTATGAGCATGGCCAGGTTGGTGAGAATCATTTAGAGTTTGTACGATGTTCTACATGGGGAATTGTGGTTAATCAGAAAGATAGAAGCATATGCAACCAGGTTTTAGATACAATTTCTCAGTTGTACAATCTTTATCTGCTCTTCAGCAGAAAGTACAACGAGAGTTCAATATTGGCCAGATGGTATGGCTCAAACTAATTTATTATTTCAAAATGATGATATAGGGTTCTCAAAAGCTAGTTAGAGTCAGAGCAGATTACATTCTATTGCAATCGTGAGGTGAACACCTTAAGTAGTACAAGATATCGGGTTTGTTGTTCTGCTAGAATACACACTACCCATGAACTCTTCTACTATTGGACAGGACTGATATTGGTGCTTGAAGTCACCAGCATTCTGCTTCTAGGATGTTCGATTGATAATAATGGTGTATGTTCTTATGCTATAACTGCATGACTATTAAAACCAGCTCTGTAGCTGAAGCTCATGTAGTATAAAAATCGAAATAAGATTTTTTTTAAAAACTCAAAACATGCTGACTAACATTCGATTGAGTAATTGTACAACCAAATACAAAGTGGATGTTTTGTGATGATTGTGATATTCCAGGGTCATTCCATAATGGGAAAATATTAGTTCTTTAGAACACTTTTGAATTTATAAGATCTTTAGGACGCCTACGGGCAAAACCAGTGGTGAAATGCTTTATGGCAGCGAGGCCTTGGGAATTTCTATACTTCTGACCAATTACGACCCATTGTGCTTGTTTGGCCCTGAACTTTTGCGGTCTAATGGAACAATATGATCGTATGTTTCTGCTGTATTGCCACGGAGTTCTGTCTATACATGTGGCCTGTTCTGACTCCTGATGCATGAGATGTTAATCTGCTTCTGTAAAGATTAAAAGTGACTCCTGAGGCAGGGAGATATTAAGTTGTCTGTAGAGATACTCTGTGACGACTCCTTAGGCAGTGAGATGTTAAACTGTGTCTGTAGAAATGATTTGTTATGACTCCATAGGCAGTGAGAGATTGAGTACTATCTGTAAAAATGATATGTGATGACTCCTTAGGCAGGGAGGGATTGAGTACTATCTGTAGAAATGATAAGTGATGACTACTGAGGCAGCAAAAAATTGAACTTTGCCTGGGATAGTGATCTGAGGGAGTGTTTCTTTGGGTAGTTTAATGTCCAATTTGTTCAATTAGACTTACTTCAGCTTACTAACATTTGCATATCCTGTTGGAATAACAGGGCATTCTGGCTGGTTGATCCAGGCATTTTACTCTTCTCGTTTATATCTTATCGAAAATCTTACATTCCGTAAAAAAGTCAAGAATTTCTATCTTACCAGTGTTATGGAAAACACTTCACAATGCTGTTGTATACTTTAGGAATTTTTTCCTGTTCTTTTTTATGGCCTGACAATGTAGCACGAGATAAACACTAAACGGAGTGTTGCATGCCTGGCACACAGGCACTAATTCACCTTGTAGGAGGTGTCCATGTATCAGTTTGGTGTGACCAGTACGCAAACGGGTCAGTTTCACCTGTTCAATTCTTTTCAAATTGTCATAGATTGGGCTCTGTCTATAGTGATATTTGATGGCTCCTTAGGAAGTAAGAGATTGAACTTTGCCTGCACTAATGATCTATAATGACCCCTGAGGCAGTGAACTATCAAATTCTTACCTCTAACCACTCATAGAGTGATGCAATGTCGAATAATTATATAAGTCATGATTGGCGAGACAGGAAAGCAGAGGGTAGAGTCTGTAACAAAGATATCTCTTCACTTTAATGCAATGAGTTCTACTTGTTCTATTTCACTCTGTGTGGCGATAGACTGAACACTATAGCTTAGTGAGATTTTTGTTGGCAAGAGTATACATTTGCAGTTGAACCAGTGATTCAATCTAAATCTTAAGTCGTGTATCGATTGGCCGGCGATTATCTGTGACATTCTCTCATACTCAATGTGAGTCAGAGGTAGAGTATCACCAATCATCTCTTAAATATACTATTCAATGCAGCAATTATTGATTGTTCACCCACACATGTGCATACATGTGCTTAGCCGTCGCTCAAAGTACATTTATGAATATGCTGACATAAGGATTTCTTCAATTGAGAAAGAAGTACATAAAAAAACATTGATAGATAATGACAGTAATACACACACTAATAAATGGATGTCATAGTCCAACAGGACAAATATCAACACGGTAGTACCATTAAAATGGTCAACTGAATTCAATGTTGTATAAAACTTTCAGAAAAAATCAATAGACATGTACATCAATGTTTGTATATCATAGGTAGCACACCAATACCTTGAAATAGATGATAGATGTAGTGTTTGCCGTTTGCAAGGTGCTTTAATAAAAGAAGCAATTTTGGTAAGGAAAGCCACTCGGTGATTAGAATAGGGCTAGGGGTTTATGTGTGCCTAGGTTATGTGCATTGCATTAAGGCATGTGTGACTAGGTGTGTGATCAGGGATATATTCTGAAAGCAGGTTGTGTTGGAGTGTTTACACGATTAGGTAGCAAGCTATTTGATATAAGCGGACATAGTGCAGAGAGCAGGTTGTGTGCAGAGAAATGAAGCGATCGTGTATTTTTTTGTTTGCATATTTTGGAGGGCGTCGGGTGTGAACGGACTGTGCTTCAGGGTTCAGGGCGTGAACATGTTGTGTGCAGAATGCTAAACACGACTGGGCTGTATGTAATGGGGCTGTTTGTGGAATGATAGGTGTGAGAAGCGTATCTATATACATACGGGTAGCTCGGAACAAGCAGGTGGTTCAGGGTGGGAGCAGGTTGTATGCAGAGTGTGAGCAGCTCACCACGTGGCCAGCTCATTACAACCAGCAAACACTACACGTATGGCCATTACATCTCCATGCACGGCCACACGCCGACACCAAATACAATCATCAATAACGTTATTACTCTGCACCGGCCGCCACTCCGCTCGCCACCCCCGAGCGCTGAGGCGCTTTTAGAAGGGAATGTGGGGGTGGGGAGAGGAGGGTGGGGGTGGCGTAGACGTCGTCGTCAACGTGGCCTAGCCATCAGAGACAGGATCAGGCTGTGGGTCGTGGAGACCCCGGCCGCATACTGATCACCGCGCGCAGTGCGACCACTTACCTTCCCGGCGCCGTGAAACAACCCGAAGGCCATGGCGATGGGTGGTGATGGTGGCGGTGGTGGTGGGGTGGTGATGTGTTGGTGGCGTAGCGCGCGGGAGGAACCCCGGCACGCGTCAGCAACTTGTTGTCGGCAGTCCTCCTACCGTTCAAACTACGTCCAACACGGGCAGAGCGCTGGTGGCCCCGTGAAGACCCCCGTCCTCCCGTGGTTACTCCGTCCCTCCTCCAGGAGCTGGTATAGTACTCCTCGCTACTGCCAGTCCTGTCTGCAGCTCGTATCAACACTTCAGCGATGTTCTCATCGAGAGTAAAAGCACGGGTAGCTCTACCTATAATGAGTAGCACAAATAGTCGTAGCTGTAGTGATATAGGCAGTGATGATGGTAGCGGTGCACGTCGTACGGTTGCCGGGTGGCCATATATACACGGTGTAGTTTAGAGAGCGCCGGGACTGACACTGGGAATCACATTACTATAAGTTGCCCGGTCCGAGGGGAGCCGACTAAAGACAAGAGCTCATCAAGTCCCCCACAAGACGAGTGCTCCAGCCACTCAGTCCAATAGCGGCACCGATCGCCGAGCAGCTCACACCGGCTCTTATTCCAGCTCGCCTACAGCGGGGTGGTAACCGTCCCTCTCTCTCCAGCTCCAGCCACGGGAGAGGTGCGGGTGGTAGCGTGCACCCACAAGCTGCCACCGCGCGGATCCGGCGGGTGGGAGGGCAGCTGCCAGTAAGGAGGGAGTGTGCTGAGGCAGGAGTAGGGTGAAAAATTAACTGTATCAATCAAGGAGAGCGGGTATTGAAGCCTTATCCAAACAAGCCCAGTCAATAAGACCGACCTGCTCCTTCGCAGGCGAGGAGAGACCTGCGGGCTGGTTGGGCGGTGCGACGCCGGGTGTGGCGAGCGGGTAATGCTGAGCGGGTAGCAGGGAGCGGGCTCGTCGGCGGGCGGGCGGTCGCTGCAGGCCGTTGACGGTCCGCGTGTGCCACTAGCTGCCTGCCAACACCTCTGGTCGGACCGCTGCGGCAGCGGGAGGAGGGTGGGCAGCGGAGGGGGAGGGGGTGTAGAGAGAGGAGGAGGAGCGTGGCCAAAACACACAGGGCGGCAAGCAACAGCCAATCAACAGGAGCGCCGCAGAGATCAAGCGTGCGCGGCCCATTAGTAGGCGATCACAGGCACCGACGCCGCCGCTGCTGCTGCCACCCCTCTCCCTCCACCACTACTCCCTCCCTTCCCATCGCCTCTTTGCAGACACACCCTCCCCCCATTCTCCCCCATCCAACCCTGCGTTTGCCACACGCACATCTTGTTATCGGTTATATCAGGCGGCATCCCCCCCACCTCCCCCATGTCCTGGTGTACATATATAGAATGCAAACGATACAGCATGTATAAGCGCGAAGGTCGACCAGTTCTCATCCAGTCAGCGAGTTGTCCACTACCCGTACCCCCTTTTCAATCACATTATCAACCAGCAAGAATCCCATCATATACACATAGCACCACCGCTCATCCTTCGAAGCCATCATCATACATACATTATCTTACAGCCCACCAAACATACGACTCTGACTCAGAGTATTACTATGCAGGACCATTCAATCACAGAATCACAGCATATGATGACCTACCCAAATAACAAACCAATATATCCATGTATGTACGGTCCAGTTTTCAGCTATGATAACAAGTCACTAGCGTTTATTTCACCAACTATATACCTATAAAAACACCTTCGCCCAACGCCTTCATCTTCTCGTTTCTATCGCTCTCCTTCTCTCTATGTCATTCACTTCCTCTGTAAATGTCTCTTTCTCCATTCCTCTATCATTTTTTCCCTCAGTCGCCTGCTTTTCTCTTTATTCCTTCCTATCCCTTTTTCACTCTGCTTCTTGATATACCTTTCTTCTCTGTTCCTGATTCTCTCTCACTCACCCTTCCATTCTTTCTTCTTTCTTTCTATTACCTCCGCTGTCTCTCACTCTGACCCTCCTCTCTCTCCCTGAAGTGACTCTTCGCCGCCTCTTGTCAGTATTCACCTGATCACGTCCCTAATCCGATAATAAAATGGCGGGAAATAATTCGCCACCAACTGCCTTGCCCATACAGTCCCGCTACAGCCAACAATCAATACACGCGCGAGGATCGTTAATCTTAAGTACAATATTGATTATTTACTAACGGGTGAAACATCAGGAATCAGCTGAGCTTAGGCAGAAGACGGATGTGTAGCCAGGCCTGGCTCACCGGAATATTTCCATCACTGTGTGAGCTCTCCATAGCATACACTCTGCCCTCTCGAAGTGACCTGAGCACTGTCCTTGTGGGGGATGGGGGAGGTTGGGTCCCTCTGTACTATGTACGTTATTCAGCGGGTTATTTTAAGAGCTCGGAGCCTCATGAGGAAGAGGGGGAGCTACTCATCAAGTCG
The DNA here is from genome assembly GCA_950022655.1 of Alentia gelatinosa. NCBI lineage: Eukaryota > Metazoa > Annelida > Polychaeta > Phyllodocida > Polynoidae > Alentia > Alentia gelatinosa. Next base: position 41,538,712 of record OX465583.1, on the reverse strand, counting down.
AGGCGGGTGCTCCCCCTGGTGATCTTCGACTTCTACCTCCCCTTCAACCCGCTCCCCCCCACCCACACACACAGACACGTTTCTCAGTCCACCAACAAGTCCTCCCCACCACATCCACCATGGCCTGTGCCTGCACTCCCAATCGACGGGTCTCTAGAGATGGTGGGAGAAGGAGCTTAAGATGCAAGACAAGAGGGTAGGGAGGTGGCGGCGGACATCGGGGGACTTGATTGATGGAGAGGGTGATATGATAGTGTGCGGAGGCGCACCCACTGGTCGCTAGACAGTAGCTCGCTACCCAGCCAACACTCTCCTTCACGCCTCTGTGGCCCATTATGGTCCATCCCGCTTGAATCACCTCTGCTGCCCCCCGCGACAGACGGAGCAGCCCTCCACTGCCAAGCCGCCAGTAACAGCTCGCGCCGGCTTCAGCGTGCCGGAAGAGGCCGATAGTACATTATAATGCCCCTTTTTGTTCGATCCGAGGCGCGAGTCGGTGTTTGATATGCAAATCTGGCGACATTGCATTCTCTGCGAGCCAGTTGTTGCCGCCGCTGCTGGCGCTGCTTCGCTACCGCTATTTGGTGCGGACCTGCTGCTGGCCGCCGCCATGACAGCAGTCCCGCACCAATCGCCGTCATATCGTACGCTGGCTGCTGATTGGTTACATGGCAGTCTTGGGGCGGGGCTCTACCAACATGCCCACAAACCAATTGCTGCTAACCTCGCCCCTGTGATTCTCATCCCCAGTCCAGAAGGGGAAATATTGCCTATATTCTGATTGTTTATCCCTATTGCACGTAATCTTCATAGATCAGCCTCTGATGGTCTGTCCCGGGATTCGCCCCACCTCCCAGGACTACCGCTGGCGCCCAGGCCGAAATTGGGCGCGCAGCTAAGGCAACAGTAAATAAATAGATTACCTTATCAGCGGGCTCACCTGATGTGAATGTGCAGTGAAGCGGCTAGATCAGACCCCAAGAACAGTCCCCGAACCCCACGGCCACCACATCCACTGCCTTTCTGTAGACCAATGGCGCCACCAAACGGGTGCAATCGGAAGCTCTGTGTGTATCACGTCAGGATGTGACTATACGTCATGGCGAGACGCTAGGGTATATAGGCAGACGGGACCCTACGTGATAAGACACAGTACAATATGGTGAGTTCCGAGAAGGGTCAACAAAACAACACGAGATGAGGCAGCACGTGAATATGACACAGAATAGCAGCAGTGGCACTGACTGTAAGCCATAGACCATGTCTATCCAGCCTCCAGTACACTGCTAAGCAGGTGTTAGGGCGGAATAATGAACAGCCCGTCCCCTACCCTTACATGCCCTACCATTGATCTCTGCCCATTGTTTATTTCGGCAGCCGGAGGAATGCAGTTCGGAGGCAACCCATAAATCCGTTGAGTTGTAGTCGCGACTGCGGCACTAGTGGGCGGGAGGGGGCGGGAAGGGTGGGTCTCTCGGGGCCGGTCAGGCTTAGAGCCAGCCACATACTGACCACTAGTGACCACGGCTGACCGGTGCCGCATTACTCACACAGTGTGGCTACTCTATCAGGGGACTCCATCCCCAGCCAGTCTCCACCCACCGCCTTCCCCGACCCACCCCACTCCCATTCAATCGCCCGGTGGCAGACCATACCACTGATGGATCACCAGCGTAACGACACATACAGCAACGTTCTAACCACGAAACAAAGACAGCAGCTCTCGGGAAGGCACAGAGGGGGCAGCTAGTACGCACCGCTCTATATTCAATCCCATCAGATCTCACTCTGTGAGGGTGAATAACACCCAGAAGCAACAGCTGGTCGGCTCTGGTTTATTAACCTTTTTAAGGCGGCACTGTTCTGATGATGTAAGATGATGATAGCTGTACTGACGGTAGGCCCATGAATATATACACACATCTATTAACGTTCCTGAAAATGGTAGGCTACTTTAGAACACGGGTAGCAATGAGGACATTTTATATTTCTTCTGTGCGGAAACTATGCTCCCCAGAAACCAGCTTGAGTCAAAACGAGTGGAGTTGTCTGATTCAGTCGATCTTCTTGCACTATTATCAAACAGCTGCTGTATATAGCCTGTCGGGCAATACAGTTATTCCTCCATATCCTTATTTACACCTGATTTTGAAGCAGTTACCTGCAGGCACTCACCTGCAGGCACTCACTTCATCGGACTGGACTACTCACACAACAGCAGAAACAGATTCAGCCATCTGAATATATATTGCCTCAACCACATCCCTATTTCCATATACTACTACCCATAGTTTAAGCCCCGGAATGTATACATTTTCCCCATCTTTATGTGCTACGAAAATGTCAATTCTTAGGAGATATAATCCCTGAAATAACTCATATAATGCTAAATCAATCCTCTGATGTGTTTCACAGAGGATAAAGGAATTTTATAAACTGAAGATGAAAACGAGGAAAATAGGAAACCTCTGATTCTAACAAATATTTATAACTGAGTGAATGCGCTCCTCTTGACTCACAACTGCTCGCGCTATAAATGCCATGGATGCAGACCCCTCCGGTCATGTGAACCGATCATTCACATTTCTCAGAACCACTAACATGGAAACATGTAGCAGATATTGCCTCCTGGATATACATACGTGCAGCCTAACCGGCTACATATCGCACAGAAAGATAAAAACAACTCACATATCACTCTAGATAAAGCTCACTCCGTCATCTCCCTATTCCTACCGTAAAACATGCAGTGGTTAGAGCGCCTTGAAAAAAAGCTCTCACAACTCACATTACTACACAGATACCGGAGTAAAACTCCAGTGTGGCCGCTACTGACTACAAGGCCTCATGTAGGCTGGCTACAGGTGTAATGAGAGTAACACCGGGATACGTTCCCACACTGATGGGATGAGGGAGGAGGGATGGGGGGCCTCAGGATGATAAGAGACCTCTTTGTCCCTGGGAGCGGATGATTTGGCCACTTCCACAAAGAGTGGGTGGTAGTGTACGGAGAGGGGGGTGGGTGGGGGGTTCTCCGAGGTGCTGGTGGTGGACGTAGAGGAGGTGGGGTGAGGGGTAGAGGTCACGTGACCGGCCTTGTCCTACATGTAGATGAAGAGGAGTCTTCCTGTCTGTTGAAATCGTTGGGTCTAATACAATCAGCCGAATCAAAGCCAACGACCCCACCGGGAACGTGGGCGGAAGGAAGGCGAGGCTAAGGGGTGGGATGAGACAGGATGGGGTTCGTGCGATGGATTGATGGAATGAAAGAAAGGTAAAGGAAGGCAGATTAAGGAGACATGGAGAATGTGAGGTTGGGAAAGGAAGGGCAGAAGGAAAGCGAGGACTGAGTGTGTAACAATAACGGAATGAACAGTGGAGGGACCGATGTGTGGTTTGGGATTTGGGATGCATGATAGACACGAAGCTGCTGGTTACCAAGTGGCCTGCCACTCCACTCTCTGGCCTAATTCAATAAGGACCACCCGCTCTTCCACAGCTCCCCTACCTACCCCAGCCCTTCTTTCACCCCCACGCCCGCTGGCAAGACGCACCTCCTGGAGAAAGTGATCCCATTTAGAGCCCGGGCGCCGGCTGATTTTCTCTCAATTAGATCCGGCGTGAGTACTGGCCTCTGACCGGCCGGAGGAGGCATTGTGTCGGCTTGAGGATCGGGGAGATAGCGGGATGAGACCGGTGCTGCCCCCAGACGGGGCATGGGGCGGAATCCTGGAGAAAGTGGGATGATGAGGAATAGTGGGAACAGGAAGGTCATGATTTATCATATGGTAAACATAGGAATGGGATTTTGGGATGGAAGGGTATGAATGGGGTCCATGAGACGTAATGGGAAGAGTCTGTTGGGTAACGAGCAGAGGGTTTGCACATACAAAAGATAATATTTCCCCATATAATTTCACCATTTAAACTACCTAGTTGCAAGGCACCTCTGGATAGAGGTGGGTATCTCCATGGCAGATGCCCAAGACTGCATTATATATATATAAATATATATATATATATATATAAATGTATACACACACGAGTGGCGAAAGTTGAAGGGCTAGCGCGAGTCAGTCTTTAGTAACGTGTATTTTATTCATACTGGTGCGTTTGGGTAGTGTATTGAAGATACATACAAAGTCTGGTTGGTATGGTGCCATCGTCTTCCACACGTTGGTGCCGGGCACCATTGATTCCCCTATGAGAAATTCAGCGGACGGCGGTGGAGCGTGAAAGTCGGAGTGAAAGGTGGAGCCGCGAGGTGTGAATGGGTGGTCAGTGACACGTGCAGAACACGCGTGTCTGTCATACCGCCCTGACAGGCATTCTTACAGTACATACAACACGGCGGACTGCTGCACGACCAGATTATACTGGTTCTACCCAGATCCATATAATCATAGTTATTCAGGGGGCCAGTCTACACTACAGTGTAGTTTGATATATTATGCTTTTGGCAGTTATACATTTACAAGGAATGGATGTATGTGTTACGGTGAAGAGGTTGTATGAATTATTGGCCCTTTTAATCACTTGTCCAGGAGAATGCTATAGCAAGAGCAAATATATTTAAAACAAGTATTATGTATATATAACTAACAAAGATGTATATGTAGGGATTGCATAGGTTATGACTCGGTTGTAGACACATTAGAAATGGTCACTCGCGTGTGACTAGAATATATATGTGTTAACGTAGGCCTAGATCTAACATTCAAGCTACACAAGTAAATCCATAGTTTTGATCTGAGTGACTGCTTAAGCATTACAATTTACACACAGGGTCTCACTCTGTCAGCATTGCATGCATACCCTGACAACAGCTAAGGCACAACATAACCCATAACACACATGGTATGCCTAAATCCATAGTCCATATTTGCACTGACTGGGGCATGATTAATCAAAGCAGTGCAATGCCCAAACCGCGTAGGTAGAGACCACATGCAATATGCGTATGCGAAACGCAACAAGATCTTGTTTGCAGAATGGAAGAGGTATAGAACACTGCTTTGACATAGGTATCCATAGTATGCCTATTGTCACAGCACAACAATAATCACAGTCTGGCATTTTGCGAAGGACAACAATAGTCACAGCACGCCTGATGTTGACACCACATTTAGGTCCACAACACAGCTATGTCCATAGAAGTGGTGTATCTTGTTGCAGCCCATCGGCACGCCCCTGGTGTCGGAGGGGGCGTGTTGACCGAGAGGCGGTCGACACGCCATGAGCCACCCGGGGGAAACTGGCCACACTCCGGTGTTTGTAACCGGTCAACATCCAGCGGCCGAGCCCTCAAACATCCCCGTCTCCGTATAAATCAAAGGGTTAAGTGCCCCGCGCCTCAAGACTGTTAGCTTTATTCTGAAAGCATCGGAAACTACTGCTACCATGAAGCCTTAGGCGGTGGTCAGCATACTGGACAGCAATAACGATTTGCTGCCCACTATCCACTGAACATCAGCTACTATCCACTAACTGCCATTTGAGATCTGTAAACCAATAAACACAGCCCACCAACTGTCAACTGTAACCGGTGGCCCCAGTGAATATGGAATACTGCCCTCTAAGACACATCACCCACTGAACAATGTTTTCTGCCCATCAGCTGTCATCTATGACACATCACCCACTGAACAATGTTTTCTGCCCACTAGCTGTCATCTATGACACATCACCCACTGAACAATGTTTTCTGCCCACTAGCTGCCATCTATGACACATCACCCACTGAACAATGTTTTCTGCCCACTAGCTGCCATCTATGACACATCACCCACTGAACAATGTTTTCTGCCCACTAGCTGCCATCTATGATACATCACCCATTGAACAATGTTTTCTGCCCAGCAGCTACCATCTATGACCGGTTAAGTACGGTTTTTTCCCATCAGCTGCCATCTGAGAGTACATTACCCACTGGGCACTCAACATTGCCTACCAACTGCCCTCTGTGACACATCTCACCCATTGAACAGTGAATACAGTTCAGAAACTGCCGTCCGCAATCATCACCCATCAACACTGGATGCTTCACACCAATTGCCATCTGTGACACATCGCCTTCTGCCTACAATCTATCCACTTCATACCCTCTACCGTCACCCACCATCTCCAGACCTCCATCCATCACATCTCGCCCACCCACTCGCACTCCTACATCTGTGATTTACTATTCATCGTCAGCCACCCATTGCTGCTACCCAACACCCCGCTACAGTGTTCCTCAGTCTTACACCCATCTCTTATCGCTAACCATTCTTGTGCTCTCCGCCGTCCGCTCAACGCCCGCCCACCATCACCCGCCCATTACCGCCCGCCCACCATCGCCTTCATTCCGCAGTGCAACCCCCTCCTCCCTGTCGCTCGCTCCTGCGTCACACTGCGCCGCTGGCTCCGCTGACGCGTAAAGTGTGAGTAGTCCATAAAAATGTGTCTTTTTCTCCGGCGCTCCGGAGAATTCGAGAGATAAAATAAGTGCCTCCACTCGGAGGAGCTTTTTGCCCCCCTCTGCGCGCTCAGTGGAGAATTTGAAATGACTCAGAGCGTCAGTAAAGCGATTACAGTCGCAGCATTGTCAACTTCCCATCTCTGTTTGATTGATTATTCTATTCATTACCGACGCTGTCAGTCGGGCCTATCATTATCATTAGTGCGATTCTGGGCACACATTGTGCAGTCATCGCCGAGCTATTGCCATTATTGTGGAATGTATTTTTGATGGCAATCACCTATAAAGCCTCAGTCGGGCCGTGGACCCCGTTAACGGTTACCCGGTCTGGTCCAACCGGGTCCCCCGTTCTCTCCTCATATTATTCCCTGTTGGCTTCAGCACAGTGCTTCTAGCGTCATAATCTGCCCACCAAACATAACATGCAAACAGCGCACGGTAAGGGAAATGCCCCCTTCGCGACCCTCCACGCCCCTAGCCGTAACCCCCATTCCAGCATGGGCTGGGTCCAGGCCAACTATTACCAAGCTATCGCCGCCATATGAGGATCGACCGCACAGATGACCCGGAAGTGCTTCTAGAAGGTCAGCGTTCGTGGTCAGATTGAGATGGACAGCCAATCGCAGCGCTGGATCCAAGTGTGTTGCGTTCTTACGAACAGTCACTCGCTGCGTAAATAATCGTTTGCGGATTGTATTGCGTCTTTTTCTTGATTGGGAGGAATCGGAAGGTAGTGTTATTCTGTCATCAATTCATGTGTTGTGTAATCCGGTTCTGGAAAGAAATGCTCTCATTAGCAGATGTATTGAGACTAATTCATGCCACTGCTGGGACCCTTTGGCAGACGTCTTTTTGTAATGGCTTTTGGTGATAAACCCATAATATTTGCAAGCTATTTTTGTTACTGTAAAATTACCCATCGGGTAAATGCTTAAAAGCTATTACATTTACATTAAACTGTGACTACTGTGACAGAGCAGTCGGTACAGCCTTATTGCCGCCTTATGTCAGTCAGTAATATTGTATGAATATTTACCTCTTTTTCATTAAAAGATAATATTGTTATGGAATATCATCAATTTGATTAGAGAACTAGTATGTATATAAAGGTATGATTAATTGATAAAAAGTTTATTTTCAGTTCATTTGCTATATTCTTATGTATCAAAGGTGTATTCATGAGAAATCGTCATCAGTTTCATGGCTTTAGTAATCCCAGAATAAGAAAATGTTTGTAACATTCTTATGAAATGGTCCTACAACCGTGTAACTACAAGATATCGTTTGTTCATTTCGGGAGTTTTCGGTACTTTGTGACAAATAGCTAACCTCCCAGGGGTTCATAAGTAAAATATTCACACGGTCATGGTGCACAATAGTACATTGGAGACAAATGCAATCTAGTTATTTGTGAGATGAGAGATACACATACCCACTGTACTATCATGGGAGTTGTTACATCAGAAAAGATGGTGGGGGGGACCGTTTTATTTTATGAGCTAGAGATGATTTTTCCTGGAAAAAAATGCTTCAGAAGGGAGTGCTATGTGAAATACTTATTAACTGCCAGAGGATTTGTTGAAAAGCTGTCCATGCATTTATGACGGCGGCCTGGGCAGGGGTCGCCTTACAGTCCCTGTTCTCCAAGTTCTTCATCAAACTGCCAGATATCCGTCAGTTCTTGACAATACAGCGTGCAGTTTCATCAAAATATTGGAGGATCTCTCATTGCAAGGTTTTACAGATGAGGTAGGGCAAAAATGTTGAAAGCTGAAAAGCCCCGTAGTAAATGACGAGGAAACTGGCGTTAGTCTGAGGCAAAGTATCAACCAACTTAAGTTTTCCCCATTCTAGCCAAATATATAGCTGGAAACATTCAGTGCAAAGAGTTAATCTACTGAGATGTGCTCCTATTCTAAACCTATTAGCTGAAATTTTAGGTTGAACAGAGCAGGTCTCTATTGGGGCTCATCAACTCACAGTCTATAGGAATTTATGGATATCTAAGTTGAAATTGTTATGAAGATTTCTGGAAGTTTTGTTTAAGAATGATAATTCATAAAATCTGTTTTAATCACTCAACTGCCTTAATTACTCGAGCCTCATACTACTGAAGCCGGCCTTGGCTGGGACAAACAAGCTGTACGACATTGTGGAGGTCCTTGGGGACGAGAGTTCCTAAGAAATGCAGGGAGTGCCACACAGTTCGGGTTTTGGTAATTAATTTCATCATTTTTAGTTATAAACAAGTCTAACTTAATATCTAAGATACGTTTAAACTTTCCCGTCGAGGTGGGTTTTCTCCCGTCAACTCGTTGCAAGTTTGGTTCGGGCGACTTCATCCTCTCAGAATTTTTTTTTACTCGCTAGTCGCGTAGCAGCCCAGTCAACAACCCATATAAATATCTAAGATATATGTATGTCCCCTCTAACACTGATGTTTTGTATTACATACTATAATATACACATTTCCTCTAGTTAAATTGATAAGTGAGGCTCTTCTTTATTTATTTGAATCATCTAGGAGACCTCTGAGGGTGTCCCCCGTTAGGACACCTTTCTGGAACTGGAAGAGAGTATGTCGGATATAGGTCACTTTTGGACACCCTAGGTACGATCCTCCGCTTAGACAGTCCCCCGCGAACATTGTCCTTATATTTAAACAAAAACCATCCTAGGACCTCTCCTACAAGTATAACTCTCCTAGGACCACGTAGTTAACCCCCTTTAGGATTGTTATTTGCTAACATGGCATCCAAACGTGTCATATACGGCTGTAGATATATTAGCTTGATAAGTGAGGCTCTTCTTTATTTATTTGAATCATCTAGGAGACCTCTGAGGGTGTCCCCCGTTAGGACACCTTTCTGGAACTGGAAGAGAGTATGTCGGATATAGGTCACTTTTGGACACCCTAGGTACGATCCTCCGCTTAGACAGTCCCCCGCGAACATTGTCCTTATATTTAAACAAAAACCATCCTAGGACCTCTCCTACAAGTATAACTCTCCTAGGACCACGTAGTTAACCCCCTTTAGGATTGTTATTTGCTAACATGGCATCCAAACGTGTCATATACGGCTGTAGATATATTAGCTTGCTATCAAGTCACCATGTGCCACACTTCCAAAGGTTCATCTGTTGTGTAAGAACAGTATCCACAACATATTATTTACATAAAAAAGAAGTATTCTTTTAAAGGGGATAACTTTTCTTTACAGAGTATAAAGAGTGTCCCAACTCTGACAAGATATGGGTTTTCTTTCCTGGATAATATCATTCAATACTTTCCGGGGAAAATATTACCTATGTGCCTTTACGTCTGCAAGATAAACTCCAATCACTGTAATTTAGTATTCTGGCCAGAATTATGCCTAAAGATTCCTAAATAAATGGGATTGCTGAATCCACTTATTCTTTTTGTATGGAAGGGGATTCAATAATTCACTCTTGTAATGACTGTGTCTGTGTTAACAAATTTTGGCTATATAGAGTTGCAGACTGGAAATAAATTTAACCTGTATGCCTCTTAAATCCTCCTAGGTGATCCAGCCGCTTCTAAAACTTCGTCTATGAATAACTACACGACAATTCACCTTAGAATGTTCAGCCATCGATAAAAATCACATTATAATATCCATCTCTCTCGCAATATAGTACCAATTTAAGCGCTCATAGCTATTAAAATAGCATAGTAGTAAACTGATGAACACCTCAAATAAATTTTTAAATGGGGAAAATTTCTAGATCTCATCTCTTATTTCTCCTTTACTTACTTGTCTTTCCTGCTGCTTAACGACAGAGAAGTCCCCTTCTTACCTGAATAACAAAAAGATAAAGCCAGACATGCTCTCTTCAATGTACCCTCAATCCATGGTGATGTACAACGTCCATGTACAACTATTGTCTTATGTAGCAGCTATTTCTATAGTGTTCAGCTATCATTGTCTTTTTTCCTGTCAGCGTTTTGACCTCTCAGTGTCCCTATCACCTTCCAAACAACCATGTTGTCCATGTTACGATATAATTAACCAGCTTATGGTTGGCCATTGAAAGAATCATGGTTATGATTTCATAGGGCCAGTGCTTACTTACTATGTAAAGGCTCAATGAGCCCCCAAAACAGAAGCAGAGAAGATATGGAACTGTAATAACACTGTATTACGCTACCGAATCGAAGAAAATGTGTATACTACCAATTAATTTGAACGTATCTTGTAAACTTTCAATGGAATTAGAAGATCTTTTAAAGATAGTCTAACTCTTTGCCAGACATTACCTATACATTTTAACAATTCATCAACTATTTGATTCGCTCTTTTCTGCATTAAGCGGTCCTTTCATCATTTGAGAGCAGTCGGAGTGAGGCAAGAGCGGGACGTGTGCCCGGGCTTTAGGGCCCATGTCCTTGAATAGTTCCCATGTCCGGGGCTGGAAAGGAGAGACAGTCAGACGGCCATGAAGGGTCCGGAGGGTCCTCCATGGTGCACCCGTCATTAGGCCACTACAGCAGGCAGTAAAAACCTCCTCCAGGCCGCCTTGTGGCCGGGGTCAACCTCGAGCACCTGGAGCAGGGCAGGCACTCTGAGCAGCTCTAAGCAGCCCCCCCCCCAACTCCGCCTCGAGTCCCAGGCCGTCTCCTAACGGCCAAACCACTCTCTAGTACATCCGAGCAGCTCTATCCCGCCTCCAGCGTCCCCAGGCAGCTCCTGAAGCAGCTCCTCTTCAGCCGGCTAGATGGACCCAGGTCTGGCGAGCACTACTTGCCGGCTCTCTCACTATGACTTATTATAAACAGTACATAAAGGTGTCTATTTCCAAAGTCGACTCTAATTGTCTGGAGCAAGAGTTCAAATAATGAGATGGTAGATAATAGGAAATGGATAAATTACAGATAACACAAATGAGGAGTAATGGGATAGTACGCCATATGGCCGTCTATAATTAGTGAGCAGGATAATATCCAGACATTGTCATATATAGATTGTCTGACTTAATGTATGGATTCCAAGAAAGGAATCTAAAGATTATCATAATTAGGTAAAGACCACATGGATAATTAGGACCACTTACCAGTTTGAGCTATACCTGTTGAACCTGCTCAGTCATATACTCTTCAAGAGCAGCTAACCCTTTAAGGACCCATGATGCCTGGAGGCATTACCGCTCTAAAGACGCATGATGCCTCCAGGCATCACCGCATAAAGACGCATAATGCCTCCAGGCATCATTGTTCCAATATTAACAAAATTGTTTTAACAAAGAAATAATAGAGCAATCTTCATGAAATCTTCGGAAAATGTAGATATATCATATTTAATATTTCTATTCAAGAGAAATAAAATACCTATGATAATGTATCATATTGCATGATTACAAACTTGAATTATGAGTTTTAACATGTGCCCGTGTTTTAGCCAGACAAACTGCCACCAGCACCCGTCCTTATGGGACTAGCCCAGCCCCAGGAAGCCGTCCTTAAAGGGCTAACCACGATTCGAACATAAATAGAGTTAGTAACTGGGTCGCAAATCACAAATACTGTACGAAAGAGAGACCCTACATCTAATGAAAATGAATGAACAGTGATGTCAGAAACTCTTGAAGAAAACCCTCGAAGTTATTTACGGCAATGATGCCGACCCCGCTACAACATTCATAAAATGTTTGATTATACAACTAACATAGGTTAGAGATATAGTATATAAAAATTAGGGCAAATAACATAATAGTCATAGCAGTTTTATTTACACTAGAGCAGGCAATCGCATTTCTTCTATTGGTTTTGTATAGGGCCTTCATTCCATTATACACCTTACAAGATGTGGAATTCCACTCTTCCTGACCCAGACTCAAGTTAGGTAAGTGGTACAGTGGTTGGTAATCAGGGGGTGTTTAATATATGAGAGGACTCTCCTTGGACTATCATATTACAGACTGTCCTAGAATTGTCATAAGACGGTTTGGTAAGTTTAGGTTATCCTTTCAAAGGACAATGAGAAGGACAGAGACTTGAAATGTTCTTCCAAGCTGTTTAATAAAACTGTCATTGTCCTCAACTCGATACTGAAAACTGTCCTTTTTGACGGACGCTTCAATAGGTGTTCTTTCTGAAACTGGTAGCCTAACTAACCCCTATATGATCAATGAACTCATGCTTGAATAGTAACCTTCAAAAATATGTAAATGATATATTCAGTTTCCATGTATAAGATAATAAGAATATAGATTTTTAAAAAGAAAACAAAGGGAAATTGAGCTTCTGATAACCAGCAACATTTATCCAATGCGATCACTCTTCTCTTCTCTCCTTGTCCTCCCACAAACTTTCCCACCATTGTCCTTATCCCTCGTACTCTCCCAGATATTTAACAGCCTAATAAGGTTTAAAGTTCAAACCCAAAGCAAGGCCACACTCATTCTTTTCTATTTTCTCTTGAAATTGGTAATTGGGGTTTTATCCCTAACTTTGTTTTGTGACGAGATACGTGCATTATTAATAATGGCCATTTGGTGATGTAGACCTCCTCATAGATTAAGAGAGTGGCTTCCTCTGGAATTGCTCCCGGCCATATAGTGGCTGCAACAAACTCCTCTAAAATATGGCTACACAGGTAAACTACTGATAGGTACAAATGGCAGGTCGGTGAGGCCATCCGTTCAACTGGCCACCTAAAGTGACATGACCCATTCATAATGTTTTCACCTTTTAAGAGTTCCCAATGTGGTGATAACTTGTTCCACTGGTTACTATTAACAATTTATAACAATACTAATATATTGTAACCAGTGTGGACAAAACTAGAAAATGATATTTTTCCTCAGTGCACATTTCGGCTAACACATTGGAAGAAGAGGAAATAATTATTACCCAATGTTATTCAGTCTGTACTCATTGAGACATTCATTTTGATAGGCCAAATGCCTATATAAGTACAAACACACTGGACCTCTACTGTGTCATTCTATTTCTGGTGGCCATTTTTGTTTTGTCACGATTAGATTGGATTACATATTTATCATTTTGCTTGGCTAACGGCAAACCCGTTTTGATCAGCTGAAATTTCCCCAGAAACACTCATTTGCCAAATTCTACTAAGAAGAAACATCTAGAAATATATATAGCCACCTTTTCTTGATTTGATCACAGTCTATAAAACGAAAATTTGTTTGACAGTGTAGACAAAAGCCTCTCCCTACCACCACTGGTCTGGCGTTATTGATATCTTAGGATCAGTTCGTCATATGTGACCATGCAACTAAGCAACTGTGAACTACCTACTTCCTGTAATTGTTTAACGCTTAGTGATACACAGTTCCTGACTGTTTAGTACATTCTGTATCTCTATTAAACACCATATTTACACTAATTACATTTACAAGTAGTGACATTCACAGTGGAAGAAACAACAGCTTTCGTCCCACACCTAAATCCAGACATTTATCCTGTCTCTGAAGAAAGAGTATAAGCAAGATATTTCTAGCAATCACTGACGGTCTCTTTGCATACTGAGCCAAGTTCTCACATATTGACTTTAGACTTCAAAAAGCCTGCGACAGTAAGGACTTAGATAAAAAGTCACCATAAGCACTGCATACTAATCTCACGAAGAGACCGGGCAAGCGGGCCCCGGGTGACCTTGCAGAGCAGCAAAAACGTGTTTTTGTCGCCCCCAATCTGCCTACCACCACACCCTCCTCCTGGGAATTGGCGTACTAGCGAGTGACAAGCCGACTCAGAGCATGCGCACTGAGGCCTATCTGATGGCGGACCGCCCCGCCATCCGCAACCCGCGTCTTCTCTCCCGGGACGCCGTCTCGGGTCATCTCTCGCGATTTCTCGTTCTGGCCGCGTGATTGATGGCCGGAATGCAGTGCCGACTATCGGTCATCGGCGATGACGTGTGGTCAGGTGGGACGTGGACCATTACGTCACTTCCGGGCGGAGGAATACGCCGCGCTTCTCCTGTCGCGGAGGAGACTGATCGATACGTCATTAGTGGCGTCTCCTATGAGTCTGGTTGGAGACTAAAGGTGAAGTCGAAGCCATATATATTTCTTTGTAGACTGCTACATCGATAGCAGCTCTCAGTGGAAGTTCAATATAGCCTTCGGGAAATGATGCGCAGTATAGAAAATCAGATATTGAACTGAGTGTATTTTGTATGCCATTAGTAAGCCATAAACACATCAGCAGACATTAGCATATCACATACAGGGACAGATGATATTACGGAATATCAATCTGGATGCATATGACTACTGTACCTTCAGTGTCATCAATTTTCAAGCGTGGTTGCTCTCAATGCGACGTCTATTCGCATGGGCACAGTGTAGGCCGTGCTCTCGGCATTATTCCATCCAGCCGTTCGGTCGATGTATATGCATGTATGTATTAGAATGAATTCGTCAGCACTTCGAGAGCAGAAATGGCTAGAGAGTGAAGTTATTGACTTCTGGGGGATTGTTGCTCTCGGTTGAACTCTTTTCTTGTTTCAACCCCCTTGACCCCACAACGTCTCACCGTCCCACCCCACTCCCTCGTCCCACTCTCACCTGCCCCACTGCACCCTGTCCCATCCCGACCTCACTCCACTTTACCCCACTCCATTCTGTTTCACCCGTCTTGCCCCCAACACTCACCCAGCGTCTCTTGGAAGGTGGAATGCAACTTGTATTGCAAATAATGCATGGATTCAATAGGCGTTGTCCGAACAGGATTGTTAAGCATCATAGATGATATATGAAGCCATATCTTAGGTAGCAAACCAATATTAGCCTGGCGAAGGAGATGATCTTTCTAAACCTAGAGTATCCTCATAGTTATCAGTGGAAGTTGGTCATAGTACATTTCTTGCAAGTACTCTTCATGCAACTTCTAAGCAACTTACTTGGTTGTGGAATGTCCCTGATTTAAATGTGCAATTTGTGCTTAAGAAGTACATATGATATTTGGATCTGAATCTCTTGAACCACAAGACTATGACTAGGGTTAATACAGATAGGGGGAGGACACAATTGAGTATACAATAGCTCGATGAATAAAGACGGGGAAAAGATGATGATGGCGGAACAGATAAAATGTTCCTAGATTGTTAGCTTTAATAATACATCACTGAAATATTTCCTCAAGCCTATATGTTTATCTTATGTCCTTAATATAGCATGAAGTATCAATTAACTAAATGTCACGATAAGGAAATCACTAACTGGCGAAGAGGAGGAATACAGATTGGGAAGAAAGATGCAGAAGATGAAATGGTGCGAAAGGTGAATGTGAGGGTTGAGTGGGAGGAGGGGTGAGCTGGAATAGAGAGAGAGGTAGTTCTCGTCACGACCACGGGGGGCGCGGCAGAGCATCACAGGCGGCATGACAAGCGGGCAGAATTAGCTGTCTAAAAGCCACGGACGCGGCCTGATGCGCGCGCAGATCAGTAGGCCCGACCTGTAATCACGGCGAGGTGCCTTGAAATCATTTCCATGTCTATTGACGCGCGCAGGGGCCGATGGGAAGGGGCCAGCCTCGCTCTGAACGCCGGAGCCTCGGTCTGAGTGAAGCAAATGACGAACGCCGAATGACATAACGTCATGTCGACGTCATTAATCAGCCTGACAAGCCCCGCCGCTGTCACCGGCTCAGAGCGATAAGCGAAGGGAAGATGGCGCGACTGAAGATGGCTTTTTCATTAATTTTCCGCATCAGGAGACACAATAAATAGGTTTGTTCGGGTGAAGGAGCCGAGAGCTGGCAGTGACTGATACATGAACAGTAATTAGAAAGAGAGGGAGAAAAAATGTTTTAGACGGTGGGTAACTCTGTGTGAAGGGTGTGTGTGTGCTATAGTGTGTGCGATGGTTAGTCGGGGGGAATAAAAGGATGGGTGGATGGCCGGTGTGTAGGCTGGGCGGTTGCCGTGTCGCCAGCCTATTTGTGGGGCGGCGATAGCCCCGCCTGGAGATAAGGGGGCGACATTGTCTCTCCGACGGCCGGCCACGCGACCCGCCGCCAGCCGCCGCCACCGTCATCCTTGTCGCAAATAACTCAGGCCAAATCAGCAGCGCCCCAACAGCACGCCACACTGCATAAACGCATGATTAATAAATTGATTTTTAATCTAATCGTGGCGACCAAATGAGCCGTGGTTGTCCGGGCGACCGAATCCCATTATAGGCCATTATCACCGGTCGACAAAACCGCAATCGCGCGTAGACACTCCTATTGGATTTCCATTGTCATGACAAAAAAGTCGGTGAGCCTCACAGAAACATATTAGATTTAAAATGGACGTCGCCGATTTGATTTGCTGCCAAAATCGCATAATAGTTAGCTCAGTGGGGTGACGTCCATAAGAGGATAGTAGGGCGCATGGGTTGTTGCCTCACCCCAGGCAGGGGTGGCCGCGGGGTTGTGAGCTGCTGGGGTAGCAGAGTGGTTACCTAGACATGTCATGGGCCTCATGGGAACAAGAAAGTCTACACGTTAAGCCAAATGTGTGTAGGCCAGGCTACACTCCATGACGTTTTATGAGGAAGAGCAGCTATGGCCTTGACTCTCTCCAATCCTTGCCTTTACATCCTTGGATTTTCATTATGTTACCTCTTCTATCATTCCCAAATTAGAATATGTCGATAACAGTACACCTATATTCATGAGGAGACCTAGTTATTCACGATGATTAAGAACAAGTCAGGTCTGACTGACAAGAAGAGCGAGAAAAAGGTTAGAGCTGAGTTGAATGTCCCGGGCAGGTCTAGCCGCACGAGCTAGTGGCGGGGAAAATTCGCTTCGTTCAGGCGTGATTACGGCCGGGTGAGATTGTCGGCGGGTTGTGAGTGGGTGAGGGCGGGCGATATAAGGCTGGCTGGTTTTAGTGGAGGCCCGGCTCGGGGGGAGGCGGTGAGCCCCTCCCGGTGAGATTGGTACACGGTCGACCGGCCCGGCGCGCGGTCCCCCGGGGTGGGCTCGGCGCACTTATCTCCTCTCTCCAGGCCAGCAGCAAAACTAATGCACAAACAGCCTATCAGCGGCCTTTATTGTGGGCGGCCAGGCCCCGTACGCCCCCCTCCTCTCCTTGCTGTCACGACGCCGGCAAATAAGACTTCTTCAGATGTGCTTTCCTAAGCCAACTACGCCGTGAGGCGGGCGCCAACGTTATTGGCTGCCGCTCCCCATTGCCTTCCCACCTTTGACTTGCAGATTTAGACCCCCTAGCGGCACGAGATAAAACTAATCGATTGCGAGGAATAATCGACCCGTGCGCGTGCGTAAACCAAGGGACATGACGTCAGTCGCCTTGGTTACGGGCGGCGGGCCAATCACATCACGAGTGTAAACGACTGGGGCGTGGTTTGCATGGGATTGACATGACATCGGCTGGTGAAGTCAAGTATGGAAGAAATAGAAAACAAATATAATAGGAGGCATTGGTATCCGTTTCCCAGGATAACTAATACCCTTTTCTCCATTCCCTCTTTTCATCGGAATTTCTATTCTGAAGCCAAATTTATGTATTTCCTGTGAAAGAAAAGTCCACGTTGATGTATTGGAGGCACTTCGAAGATCTTCACTAAAATTCTTCAGTTGACGCTGAATTCTGGAGAATTTGGTGTTTCTGTGCATCAACATTTGTGGAAAATAGACTGTTGCACATACAGACAAACTATTGTATGATCGAGATAAATTCACATGTCATGAAATTAAGTTGTTTAACTCATGAAAGGACATTGGATTTCAAACATGGATTGATTGTTCATCTCCTGAAGTGCATGATGAGCTTCTATATCATTGACAATGTAAAATAGGACAGATGGATAGGTAGTGGAGACACAATCGGTAAGAGTGCCATGCAATGAAGATGCAGTATCGCAGTGAACCTGGTCGTAGATGTATGCCAAAGGGAAACCCATTATTGGAGATTTACTAGGAAAGGAGACCAAGCAGTAGAGATACGGTACGGTAGGAAAAGACACAAATATTGAAGAGGAAGGGTACCTGACAGTAGAGACATGGAAGGGGAAGGGCACTAGGCAGAAGAGATACAATAGGGAAGGGAACCAAACCAAGTATGAGGTTTTTACATGTTAGCTATCGGCTTTGTCTTATTACCAGCACAGCTAACGCCAGAGTGAATTAGAAAACCCACCAATGATGTGGCTGCCCTGTGATCGGCTCGAGAAGAAGGAGCAATTAGACGGGAGATTGTTCAGAGTGTAATTAACAAAGTGACAAGCCTGCCGACGCGTTGCCGCCAGTCGGTCCGCTGGTGGTAGCCTCAAAAGGTGCAGACGTGTAGAAGTGTTAAGCATGCTATCTAAATTCACTATGCAGAGGCGTTTAACTGTTTAAGAGTTGACTGGGTGTGGTGTTGATTAAGAGTCAGATGTATTAATCAGAGTGTGTGGGTGGATGAGCGGGAGTTTAGAGTGCATCTTTGTATTTGTCCTGAAAGAAGTGTTCTCCAGTCGAATAAGAGTTTTGTATGTCAGGGAGTTGAAGATGTCTTGTTAAAATTGATATACACATGTACGTGTAATAGCGCAGCTCATCTATGTACCTTATCTATTCTTCTAAGCCGATTACACTCAGTAGTAAGGAGTGCTATCAAAGGGGTATACCAACATATGTTTTTATTGGAAAGGAACATCGATGTGCACTGTTTGTAACAGAGGGAACTATGTATGTTGTAATTCAAGAAGGTGGGTATGCAGTTCAACCCTTTCCCTCTGCATACTATGATATAACCAGTAAACATCACTCAAATGCTGCTGGCCTCTTACATGACACCACTACTTTGACATGTTGTGATTTTAATAAAACAGGTCAAAGACTTACAAGTTTTGTTTGGGTAGTTTAACGTCCATTATGTTCTATTAGACTTCTACTGTGTGTAAGTGGCCAGGAGTTCACTATATGATTGTATATTGTGCCTGTATGCACTATGCTGCCGTATGCCAATGTGGCAAAACTGGCGTGAATAAATAAAAAGAATCATGCTGTATGAGAAGGGTTGAAAATATACATGGTTCAGTGAGGGCGCACCTGTGCTGACATTGGAAAGGAAGGCACATTTAAAATAAATAACAGGTCAAACTTTTAAATCCCAGTGTTTGAATTAGTCAAAGGAAGTAAGAAAGCAATACTACACGCAGAGCCGTAAATCAACAATTAGTAGCATATCTTTTCATATGTCGTTGGTCAATTGACTTCAAAACTACATATGCATGAAACGTGGAATCATAATTGCATCATATTGTAGGCATTCTTACGCCATCATGTCAATTCGTCCTTCAAGTGTTTTAGAAATAAAGGATTTCAACCAAGCCTAATCTTAAACAAAACTACGATAAACCTTATAAGTTGGCTAAATGTACATTAGAGTGTGTGTTTCCACGACGTTTTAGCATTTCAAATCCATAAATATTCAGGTTTTACTTAATATGTATGTATATTTCTGACTTTGTGGAAGTTCTTCGATTTATATTTTTGACAACTAAGAACATGTACATCTGAATCCGTACAGAAAAGTCCGATTGATACTATCTTTCATATTTTTGAGATAACATTATGTGGTGGAGCTAATTTGCAATTTCAGGTATAGGGAAAGTTAATGTATGATCATGACGCATGAGAAAGTGTTATGAGTTCACTCGATGGACACTATTACAATAGCATCAATCATTGTGCTTGTTTGATAATAAATAGGAGACCACTTATGATGGCATCTCTGTTCGCTCCTTTTCTTATCGCAATGCGTGTCTAATTTTCCTAATCCATTGTTTCCTAATGTTTCTATGTTTTTCTGAGAAAGCCGAGCTGCAGGAATCCTTTCAGGCAGAAAGCAGCACGTTTGATTCGCCGTTTCGGGGCACGTCCGTGAGAAGTAAAATAACTGTTGACAGTTGTCGGTGGGAGGCCTAACATTGATTCGTGAGTTATTTATTCGCCCACCACCTCATAACAGTGTCTGCCGCCAACACATGCCGCCAACACTTGGCAAATGACAAGAGATTCCCTATGCGCCCCACAAGGTGCTCTTTCCCCGCCATGCCTGGCGCATAACGTCCCCATGTGCGCTTTCCAGCACCCTGTGTCAGCTTGTGCTCGTGTTAGTAGTACACGGAGATGGGGGATAGCTGCAGGAGTATCTACACACAGTATCCCACAAGGCGCTACATTCATGTCCGAACCGCGAGCAGGGATGGCATAGAATGACGCCAGAATAACCCTTCACACTACTGATCTTCATCTTTCAACTGGTTTTTCCCCATAGACTTAATATTGGGAACTTGTACTCAATGCCCATGGAGTATTTAGAAAAGTCGCCGACTATTGCTCCTTCTTGTTGGAAGGTAGTGTTAATAAAGTAAGGAAGAAGGTAGAGAGATGTATTTATAGGTGCTTGTGTACAGCATTGGGGAAAGAAGCATATAACAAAGAAAGAATGATAGATACTGAAACGCTCTTACATAAGTGTGGGGTGACTAAGCCATGTATCCGCAGAAAATTATTGTTAGCAGGAATAATAAGAGGGTTACACCAAATTCAAGCCATTCAGAAAAAGGAAATAAGTAAAACAGGAAATATTACTAGGGGCCAACAAAAAATAAATCTGTTTCTCTCACGGCCAACAAAGGAAAGGTTCAGGAAAAGCGCAGTGTACCGCGGTATAATGTTTTGGAACAGTCTAAGTCAAGAAATACAAGTTGGTTGTTCTAAGAAAATGTTATCTCAAGATAACAATTGATGAAATGGATGCTTGGTAGAAGCGACTTAATGACGTGCAGGGTCCCTCACATGTATCTATTTTTGCACAAGAGTTCTGTAAATAAGCATGATAAATTAGAGGAAGAAGATGCTACAATATATTCTTTTGTCATCATCACATATGTTGTAAGTGATCAATATGTAAGAACACGATAATGATGTCAACAACTGTCCCGAATCAGGGAACTCATTGTATATACCATACCAACCTGTTCATGTTCACTGTTGTCTACATTGATTTGGAAGAACTATTGTACAATAGAAACTCAATAAAGACATATATAAATCAAAAAAGAAAAATACTCAAAGAAGGATTGTGTTAGCCAATTTAGTCAATGTGAGGGGTGAGATAATTCAGGAACCTATTCAAGTTTATGATCAGAGCTCGATCCCATCTCGTTTGAATCGCTAGGTAATTCACACGGCTTTGCCTTTTGAATTACTATGTTATTCAAATTCGATACGAGCTCTGACTGTACATTTTCATAGGTTTCCCCGATAGTTCTACATATGGAGTATGGAGTCAAATGAGGTTTTAGATATCTACCACAATAAAGTGTTGCTGCTCGTAGCACTTTGCAACTGTGTTACCCCGAGGGTTTTTGTATTTTTGTTCAAGGAGACATTGTTCTTACAAAACACGTACAAGAATGTACAACAACAACAAAAACAAAATTAATCGGCTACCATGAGAGAATTCTCCTAGTCTGTCTTACCCCGGTACAACAAGGTTCTATCAGGTACACTGCAATACTGACTTTGAACACTTTATCAGAGGAAGAACACGGGTTGTGATTTTAGGTATGCCACTTAGAAGGGGTGTATATGTGAGGTCTATACGTATATATATTGACGAGTAGGAGACCAGTGGTTGTACGTACCCAGTCGACTATGTCGCCCCGCGTGAAGGGGGGTAGACGCCCAGGGACATGTGTAATCAGGCTCACTGATCTGCGCCGGTCCATCAGTGCGACCAGTGGACACGCCTGGCCCTTGTCAGGTGGCCACAGTGCTGGGCCCTGATCAATAAAGGCGCACTTACCGTCAATCTTATCGGCCCCTACACGGGCACGGGCTGTCAGCACCGCCCACCCCCCACGGGAGGGCAAGGCCAAGCCGGCAAGCTGGGCAGGGAAGCCGGGGCGAAGTCGGCAAACAGGACGGGTAGGGCGAGCAGGCCCCCGGGTGGTAGCACGGGGAGAGAGGGAGGAAGCACAGGGTGGTGGGTCAGGTGTTTCTTAATGTGTTTCTCTAGGCGACGTAAGGAGGTATGGGGTGGAGATACGGCAACAGTAAAGGAAACGACCGCAACTCGATTGTCAAATGATGTAAACACTTTTGTAAAGACCTTAAAGCTGGTACAGCAATGCGAAGTTTGAATAAACTCTACGGACTCAAAAGGTCAATTGATTTATATAACATATGTATACATGTTACATACACCAACAAGCAACGGACCAGAATTTCAGCTATGATTACAATTAAGAATACAACTTAGATATGATGCACGAGTGGTAGTTTCGCATCCAGGATATGGCGAATCATTATTTCTCAGCTTGATATGCATGTGAACGTTTTACCATCAGCACATAGCATTAAGTCGTATGGTAGAACCTCTCTGAGGCAGAAAATCCCACACATCAAACTCATTTTAAACTAGAACTCTTCATAGCTACCATTCTCCTTCACGACACCGGCAGCGCCTCCTCTAATGACGTCTGTCTGTGTACTATCATTTTCTTCCACACGCTCCTCGATTTTTTCCCATAACTTTCTATTGTCAGGTTCCTGATTATCTCTCAGCTTTCCTCGATATTTCAACGAGGTTCTTTTATTTCCTTAATTGACACTCTCATGTGAGGCATCCAAGAAGGCTGCCTACATCTTCTTTCATACTTGATTGGCTGGTGGCTATGGGTTTCTTCTATCAGAGGGTCTGCCCGTCGATTCCTGAGTCCTTGAAAACCTAATACTAATCTCAGATAACTCGTTATTTAAACAATTAGAGTGGAAAATGTGCTGTCTTTTCAAGTATGTCCGTTCTACTAGAATGACAGACCCTTAATGGACGTCAAAAGCGAATTTCCACGGCCAGTGATGCGCTCAGAAGGGGAAAACCAAGATAGGAGGAACGCCCTATCGCACAGCGTCCGCCGAGAGAATCCAGCCAATCAGATCCTTTGTTATTCATTATCCCAAGCCCACTTCCGGTAGCGGCGTCTCGCGAGAGTTGGTCCATCTATTCAAACACAATCAATCTACTCACGGGGATGTAGCAGAATGCACAATTCTTAGCCAGAGATAGCGGACCGCGGAGGGTGGCGGGAATAGGGGTGGGGTGAAGGGAGAGCGGGGGGCATAAATCTACACTTTATCATCGATTCATACGGCGAGCGTGGGCCGACCCGTCTCCTGGTCCATTTATATCATCGACAACCACAGGCGATCTGCCACTCCGATACCAGCCTCGATCTGGGCCAGATTCGCTTTATCTCAGCGCCGCCTGAATAGGCTATTACGATATTAGACGCTGGGCAAGACGCGACTCTAAAGGCAATCAAGCGCACGTGATTATTGAATAGCGCCACGAGGGGACGTGAACGTGGCCGCTTAATCGCCTGCTGCCAATTGGGATCTTCAAGACTCCGTGTGAGCAGCTCAGCCTGACGAGTGCGAGCTGCTCCATGAGGAGCGAGTCGTGGATTTTGTAGGCGCCTCCAGATATGATTTTATTAAGCGTAGTCCTACCTGCATGCTCCAAGCTCTCTGTCTATCTACCCATACCTCGGCCTACACACCAGTGACCCACAGCTACACACCCCCTTATAGCCATACCCACGCACGACCCCTACTGCAACCCACTCAACCCACCGCAACCCACCGTGCCTGCTAACACAGCCCTTGGCCACCCGTCAGTGTCTGAGACCTTATGAACCCAATTCAAAATACTGTTTCCGATAAGAGTTGGGGAACAACAGTCAATTTAATGGGGAAACGGCTTTATAACCAACCACTCCCCTCGTCTTCCCTCTCCCCGTCATATCAGTTATTGGACTATCTGGTCAGCCAACATGCATGTGGTGATGTCTTTGGCTGCGCTGGACGTTTCACTCTCACACATTACTCCAGCTCTACATATATGAATATTCCATTCCATCAATTTTATATAGTAGTCTTCTCATAATTATATATAGACACAAATGTATTTCATCCATGAAAAATATGACAAGATTTGACTAGATATAACAATGGACTACCAATTTTCCTTTTCCAAAAAACAATACCACAATAATCCTCACTTTTAGTGTCACCCGTTAGCTGTTTTTAGCCCATTCATGATCACAACGACCAAAAAGAGATTAAAACCCCATGAAGAGCTCAAATCAGGATTTCTTATTTTGATTGTACTCTAATGTGTTCTTCCTGGTTATTTGAGTTGGAACAGATTACCATCAGATTGGCCCAGCGTCCCCACCTCCCAATCTGGGTGTCAATGTTTTTATCGTCGGGTTGGCGCGCAGGTTTTGGTCATACTTCACGCTGTCTTTATTACTGCCTCATCGATCAATGCCTCCATTTTCCCACCACCAATAGGGCCAGTTCGTCCCACCTGTTCCTCCCCGCCACTTACCCGTTACAACGGTCCACTGACGCAGACGACATTCATCAGCAGAGACGCTGACACGGCCCCGCTCTAATGGCGCCAAACGCTGCCGCGGCCCAACCGGAAGTAAGGATGCGTCGCGGAGTGATTCATTACGTCGTAAACACCCGCTTCTCGCGAGGATAAAAACGGACGAGACTTTGCGCGAGAGTTTCATTGGCATTCTGCCGGCGCTGCGTCATATCCTGTTTGGTATTAAGGACAGGGCGAGAGGATAAGTCTTTCCGGTGTGGCTAGGGAGTAGCCAGGTGAGGTGGGCGTGGTCTGAGCCCCTCTATCTCTTTCCTATTACACCTGATGCTCATCAGACAGTGGCAGGGACCACAGCTCTGAAGGTCAGTGATTACAGAAATAGCCGCGTGTTATATGGTGGAGAAACCCCGCGCCGCTTGGAGACTACTAATGATGCCCCAGAATATCCGTCTTGTCGTTCTGAATACAATATGAGGATAGTTTCTTCTATTAATAATAAACGATGTAAGATAGAACATAATAATATTTATTATCTATCTCAGAGTTATGTTGATCTATATAGGTACAGAATAAATAGGTACAGAATGATAAGATGTGTCACATACATTTATATATGCGTAATACAAATGTATCAGAAATACCTGTATCTAAATCCCCCTTTATTTGGCGCAAATCAATCATTTGTTTAGAGAGAATTTCAATCAACACCTTATTTTATTAATCTCAATTAAAATCATATCTTATGAAATATTGATATTCCATCTTATCATTGAGTTTTATCAATACTACAAAATTCACCGTTTGCACATAAACGTGGCGCGGCAATCGCTGTGATAACGGGTTGCGCTGGTTCTGATATGTACCAGCTGTACACCAGCAAATATTTTGCACTCCAAAACGAGATGAATTTGCACTTGTTGGTCATATCATGTGGATGCGTGCCACTTGAGACAGTTTCGGTCAGGCATGTTGTGAGAGTTTTAAGGAAATTTTGTTATTTCCTTCATATTGGTAACTGTGTTACCCAAACTGGGCTGGAACTCATTAGTTCATTTGGGTTTATACGGGCCCTAGCTGTTACGGTGCATGACTGCCTGCGGTCTCCTCGGGACGAGAGATGAGATAAACTGCGAGGCAGAAATGGGGTCTGAAACAAAGGTCTAGGAGTAAACCTGAAGCAGATCAGGATGTACCAGCTGCCCAAATTGTCTATGCTCCATTTTGTAAACAAATTTACCCAGTGTGCAATTCGGTGAGGGAGGCATTTTGCCTAGAGAGGATGGGGATTTTGTGACACAGACTCCAGTACATGTGGATAAGCAACTGATCCTGGATATTCCGGACTATAATGGACACTTTGAGTTGGAACAGAAGCCTCAGTCAATTCCCACTACCTCGGTCAGACAGAAAATCTGAAATTATGCAGTCTAATAATTAGGTAAGGGTATCCACCTTTATAACATTTTATGACAGACCTATTGCAACAGAGTGTATGGACACTAATCTTATACCGAGTATTTTGCAGTAGACACTGTACTGAACAAGTAAAAACACAGATCGCATTGCCGAGTGATAATAGGGGATTTGAGCGAATCTCTCACATCAAAGTGAAAAAGGTTTGTCAACTCACAAAAACACCAGGATACATCCCTCATTGCCTCTTGAGTGTAATCTTGTGGTAGTTTGATGTAATTCCATGTAATTTGCTCAGATTTCACTTGTTTTTGGTTCCCCTGCTTTGACCTGTTAGCTCTGAGGAGCCATGTTGACAGTCTGATCTCTCTAGTGTGAGAGTTATGTTTTATATATTTAGATGGCATGTTTTTTGTGTACTTCTATCTGAATATTCATATTTTTGTGAGTCATGATCTATGACCTATGTTTTGTCTATGTTTGATGATTGTAACAAAAAAGTGGAATCACATCCCATCATGTTAGGGGATCCAAATCAAAGCTGTGGAAAGCTGTGAGAAATCAAATTTCTCTTCTTTTGTAACTACCAAGACCTTTGAGGTGCTACAGAGGTATGTATTATAAAAATGATGTATCCCAGAATTTGTGTAATGAAGATATTTTGGATAATTATGTGTTTATGGCCCATATTAGATGACTTTGGTTTGAACATGTCACTACTTGAAATCTGCTTGCTCCATGATATGAGCCTAAAAGTATATTGAGTCAAGACATGGGTGAATATTATCCTATATGGAGTAGATTATGAGCCCAAATGAGGCTATTCTATATTATTTAAGGCCTAAAGCCAAGTTCAAGTATGTAAAAGGGTGTACAAACAAGTAAAATCTGTGTCTGAATATTATTTCACCCTTCTGAGTAAAGAAGTCTGTGTAGTTTTACCATATTCTACCACATGAGTATTATTAGTGACAAATCCAAGAGTAGAGTATATTTAAAGCAGACTTGTATTATGACCAGAGTTTCAACAAGATAGTGTAGTTAACTGGTTATTGTCAAGGTGCTACCTGTTCTGTATTTTCCAGTTCTCTACGATGGTTTATACGATGATTTTTTTCGATGGTTGACACATGAACAAGAATTCACTTCGGTGGTTCATGACGAATATTTCTATGAACATGTCACACAAGAAATAAATCATCCGTTATATTATTAGAGCTTCCGCTTTAATCATTGGCCGAGGTACAGACACTGGCAAGCATAATACAATAATATCATATGTTATTCTAGGATGTTGAAAATTGAAACAAGCCACAACCAAGAGCACCGAAGCCCAGCGACCCCGTGACATTCAGGTCCCGTAGGTCGATTATAATTAAACATCATTTCAATTGTTTAATTGTAAATTAAACACCTGAAAGATATCGACCATGGTGACAAAGTATCAAAATATCAAGAACGAATCCGATTAAAAATTTAATCTTTTCACTTTAAAAAAAGTGACCAAAATAGGTAGAAACTGTACTGTTAACTTAAGCCTGCAAAGCCGAAACTAGAATTAATGCCCCATACAATAAGTTCCCTGCGATCGCTCCACCTGATGTTTACTTGAGGAAAGTCATGTCGCGGTCCTTGTATACTGCAATAACCACCCTGTCCAATGGGGAGCCTTGACTGTCGTTGCTGCGTTACTGCTGCCTGTTGGCCCGCCCCCTGGTGGGGAATTCTGATATGAAGGCAGTGGCTGGTTTATTATCACCAGTAATAGATATTCTATTGGTGGACGCGTGGGCCGCCTCCCGACCCGACTCCCGCAACGACCTCACTAATATGCACACGTAATTATACCAACACATTCATGAGCCTATTTGCAGGTCTTAATAAAATGGAAAGGCAGCTTAGCCATAAGAAGATTTTCGGGTGAACGACGGCAAGAAGATTATGAAGTAATGAATATAAATCAAGGACTGGAGACGGGAAATCCACGCAGCACGATCCGCCTTAGTTTTGATTGGTCTAGACGGACGGCCATGTCGTGAATATTAGACAAGATGTTTGTGTTCCTATTGGTCTTAATTACGGCGCAAGAAGTGGTGTTGACAGTCCTTATGCAAACTATTAACCGTCCGGAAAGGTACTCAATGTGGTCCTTTATAACAACATACATACTTCTTTAATTACCGTGGTATTTGATATCAATTTTCCTTCCAAAGAAGGAACTTCGTAGGCTTATGAGAAAATGGGAATACCAAACAGATTGACATCGCTCACTGTTATACAGGCAATGGGTTGACGGTCATACTCATTAAGATACATGCCTGGAAATGCGCTCTGCTTGTTTCGTTGAATGGCACGTCCTTCAATATGCCTGACCCAAATCCAGACTGTCTAGTATGGGCAACAGGAGACTTTCAGCGGATAAAAGGACGGGCGAGACTAGTTAAGCCCTAACGTGGTCAGATGTTTCCTATCAGACACCGAAAGACTCTTCGAGGAAATCTGGGGATGCATCTATGTTAACACCGATGGCTTAACCCATAAATGTTGTTTTTACGTCTAAGTGTAACATTGGCAGTAAAGCTTAGCCTCATCTGTCCATCTGCATGTCCCCGTGCGTTCACAGAATGGACACGATGCATATGATATAGAAAACATATAAGTTCTTTATAAGTTATTTGATGTGGAATTGATAATCAAGAAATTTTATGACCTGCCAGTAGTAAACTATATAAAATTATGCCTGAAGAACGAGTGTCTCGTCTACAGGTCGTTGCTCTGGAGAATATAATGTTATGCACACCCTGAGTCCTATGCTTACTATACGATCACTAGGTATGACGTAATGCGGACCACGTCTGTGCGACTATTGTCATTCCGGTTCCGGCCCGTGGCCAGCTTTTAGAGAACCCCGTGGATCAACGTTGCAGGACCGCGGCGACCACAATCGGCTTACGTCCAGACGACAAAGCTGCTACTTGGGCCCATTTGCGGCTTGAATTGCCCGCCATTGTAATCGGCTTGGTAGTGGAAGGGGCAGCAGGAGGGGGCAGATCGAGGTCCGGGCCTGATCCGGCCACCAGGGGTCAGGGCGGGATGGACGAAGCTAAATGGACGATCTTGGCAGCATGTGTGTAGATGTGTGTCCGCGTAGGTGGAGGTGTACATGTGGGACGGGTGGATGTTTGTGTGGCGGATGGTGTACATAGGTGAGCAGTTGGCGAAAATATTGTTTGATCGGGTGTGGAAATAACAGATATTCAATACTTTCAAGGACAAATGGTTAATTACATGTACTTATTTGCTACAAAAACGTAGAGCATCAGGGTGGTTAAACTATTCATGGTTTTGGTAATTACAACAGTGCCAACACTAAAGAGATGGTGCATTCTATCCGCTGTTCATAATTTACAGGCATTTCATTTAAACGATTCAGTTTTCCAGTATCTGACTAAGGTTCTGCCAAATGATTATGAAGTATATCGGACCCACCGGATGGGAAATTTATAAATCTCTATAATTGAGTCGACCCGCAGCTTTGAAGAGGTTACTTTGCTCTATTGGTGCTAACAAATGCCATCGGTGGTTGGGCGCTAGATCTGAGGGCAAAACCTCCTCTCGTAGCGATTAGTACACGACCGAGCCTGTTGAATGGGTACTGGTGGTCTCTTGCTCATTATACCAGCCAGCTGCCCGCTCCCTGGAGACTTGGTGGAGAGCTGCTCGCCGACCGGCCCTGATTCGCTCTCTACGAGCACTCGACCGACTCCCTCCCAGCCTCACACTTTGCCCATGTCCGCACGGCCTCAACAGCTGCACATCAAACGACGCAGAAAGGCCACGTGGCATAAATGAGTGGCGGCTAGATTATCATTAGGCCCCTGGAGAAGCACAGGAGTATTCTTGGTAGAGACATGTGGCGGGGTAAGAGGGGGAAGTAGGGTAGTGCCTGATCGTGTTGAGGGTGGTAGAGGCGGAGGAGAGGGGTGGCCCCCAGGCTGTGTCTCAAGCGGAAGCTGAACATGCGGCCCGTGCCTACCCACCCGCCTGTTGAGCACGCCTCTTGCTCTGATTGACGCCCGCTGAGCGTGAGGGGCCACTTCTCGCCGGCGCGAGACTAGACGAGACTCAGCGAGACTCGGCACCTATTGTGTCTACCCGACTGTAAACACCCCTCTCGCCCGAGTGATCGTTCGGCCCTCGCCCGCCCCACTCGGCCTCATTCGGTCCTCTTCGGGATGCGTTGCCTCCTCTGGCTCCAATCGGTACCCTTCGGCCCTCTTCGGGCCCTTTCGGCTCTCCTCGGTCCTACTCGGCGGCCTACCCGAGCTCTCAGCGCACCTTTTGACCGCTTAATGACGAACACCGCGTCTCCAGGAGGGAACTGGCGTCGCCGCCTAGCGGGCGGTCAAGGTCACCAGAAATCAGGCCAAGTATGGCAGCGTCTCACCGGGACGCGCAGTCCGCCGGAAATGAAGCCAGGACTTGTGGGCATGCTCACGTCCTGAGGACAGTAGTGGGCAGCCGACATTTGTCTGGCCCGTGACTGTATATATGGCCGGCAAGCAGCTCAGGTGGATTGTCTACGTCTCGAGCGGCTCCGCATAAAATATTTAGGTATGATATAAAGAATTTAAAGTTCATTTCCAACTCGCTTATGATATTATTTGATGTAAACTGTTTTGATCAAGACTAAGAGTATACATACAAACATGTGTATTTTCATTCTATGTATTGTCTCGAAAAGCGGTAAAGCAGGCTAGATTATTGCGATTTATTCATTTATTTTTTGTCAATCATGGTAAGGCCTTCGAACCTTGAGTAAACATTCTCATACTTCAATGTATTAGTTCTACCGTCAGCTTGGTTAGAATTATAGTAATTACACATGTCAATGGGTGGGCAAAACTACCGTCAGCAATCGTCAGAATGATGGTAATTACACATGTCAATTTGTGGGTAAAACTGCAGCTTCTGTCTTTCATTAAATGATTGGACGCACATAGAATATGACCATATATTCAGAGAAACAAAGACTTTATTTGCATTAACAACATGACATTTTCTGTTCATCAGTAATGTGATAATTGAGGTCGTGTTACATGGTTGGTATATATTTCTATACACTCTTGACTAAGCGATGGCTTCTCCTAGACCACCCCTTTGTTACGCCTAGCTCTATGCAGACCAGCCCTCCATGTGACCATCATTCAGACCGCTGCCATCTAACGTTATGCTATTCTTCGTCTTCCGCAGGACAAAATAGCGTCTCCCTAGCGTCCGTCATGACGCGGTAGCCGTCATTCACGCATGCGCGGTGGTGCGTGGCGGTGTGTGAGAGTGAAACATACGCAGAATCGCGAGGAAATTGCGCGTGACAGTCCGGGGGTGTCAGTGGGCGTATGCAGTCATGTGCGGTGAGGCGGAACCGCAGTATCAGACACATTTCGGGACCGCTGGCTTATCACGCTCGGCCACTTGGGGGCGCTTTGTACGACCCCTGTCGTCCGTCACTAACCGCCAGCAGCCGCCAGCGCCCCTAGTGACGCACACCCTAATTACCGCTCCCGCTGACCTCGCGTTCTCACGAGACATCTCACGAGAGGTAGGGGTAAGGCCTATATACTGCAGCCTCGTTGTATAGGGTAGGCGGATGATGGAAGCCAGGATTTGAATGTATCAATATAGGTTGTCAGACATTAAATTGTTGGACGTTTCATCACAGTTATCTCGCTAGACAGTACACTCCATGGGGACGGCCATTTTCTGGGTTAAAAATAGAAGGCTAATAGGGAGTACGGACTGACACGGATTTTTTTGCTAATTAGATTTGGTCGTTTCTTTCTCCCTGATGTTTTTCATTTCCGTATTAACCAAGAGGAGCTATATTTAATTCACCTTTCCCTACGTCGTTTATGAAAGTAGGATAGTGGTAAAAATATGAGATAAAGTCGACAGGCATATGGATCTGGATCATGTCATACTCTGACTTCCGCAGCGACTAAGACCGATCGCTAGGATTCTACCAGGTTTATATGATTTATATTGCACTGCTGACGCCTTTATCACGCAGACGACAAACTGTCACTCACTCCATCTTGGCTTCCTAATGAACCCAACTGCTGCCTGTGGTCCTGACCTTGCTTGGCCTCCTTTCTCGGCATCTCCCGCCTCCACCCCCACCCCGCTGAATTACCCCTTGTGTCAGCCTCCACCTCCACCTCCACCCACCCCTTCCCCCAGCCCTCCCACCCTCCCTGTATCACTTCGGGCAGAAACTCGCGCGTCTCCAACCGGCGTCCGTCCCCACAGCTTCCGGTTGGTTGTCCCTCCACTTCCGGTGACACATCAATCAAGCACCTGTGCGCATGTCAGGCGGGGCAGGATTCACACGGAGCACAATCAACGGTGGCGCCCCCTGCCTGTTGCCATGGCGACAGAAATGATTGCTCGTCACGTGAGCAGCTGGTTTGATCCCCGCCAAATGCTCGCAGTCACTAATTGAAATAATAACAACTGGGACGCCGCCATTTGACAACCCACCTCCAGCCCCTCTCCGATCGTTGCCATGTTTCTTTAATCCTATTAGGTGTTTGTTTTCGGGATTTTTTCATAACACCCGTATCAAGAAAACCGGCGGAAGGTGCCCACTCTCGGAAATAAAGAAGAAAAAGGGATGATTGATTATCTTCTGCCTGATACTTGGAAATCTAAGCCAAGGTAACATTCAGAGCTCGGAGTGCTGCTTGATAAACTATATTTTCTCACTTGGTGCCAAATCCATCTACCTACAGTCACGTTGCCTAGCGACGCTCTCTCTATAGCCATCAGGTTATATTCATAATTCCATGGAATGTATCTCGGTGTAGACATGCTGATGCCACATTTTAACTGCACGCTAATATCAATCATAAATCTTTACCTTGATGAGCATTATCACAATTATAGATATCAGATGCTGGTGCAAAAGGAAACAATGACACATTGGGTTAATAGAATCACTCAAGCTCTAGGTATTTATGTATAAAAGATAGCGACACTACACATTATGCACCAGCTTAAAATAATCTTTCGTATGAATATGCCTGGCATATTGCTGAGACAGAAGCAGCGATTCATTCACGCTCTGTGGTGGGGCTGCCAGTGTGCTGCCCTCTTGCAACGAGCAGTTGAACCATCCAGCGATTCTCACCTCCTCCTTCTCCTGACTATACGAGGTAGTAAAACCTGTGTGACATGGTAAACTAAATAAAGAGGTATAACAAAAAATGGGCTTAGTTAAGGAGAAAAGCCATGAGATTTTAGAACAGTTGTTACTTCATGAAGTATCATATGGCTACGTCACCTCACTCTGCCGCTTCATATCGTATATAAAGTATTTAGAGATTTAAAGGCTAGTAACCTAGAGCTATGGTCCTGTCAGCTGCCTGTGACAGGGTCCAGGTTGATGCCAATGTGTGAATAAGTAGCAAATACCTCTTTATGATGAATATGACAATTGAAAATTTGAGACAATCCATTGGTTAATGAGAACCCCTGTGACCATTGAATCGCCTGTTGAGAACATCAATTGTTAACTCAAAAAATGTACTTTACCATAATCGTATTGAGAATCTCCCAAGAAACCAATGTAAAGTGGGATTCATATGTAGGGACTCATGCACCTGAAACTGGTGTACTTCATACCTTTCTCCTAGTCTCAGACGATTCTCGGTTGGTACAAATTTCTCATGGCAAAGTGCTTTCATTAGTCTCAAGGAAAATGGCGATTTTGATTCACATGGGAGGGCACACCTGGTTCATAATCTCAGACATAGTCACAGTGAACACTCACCCTGCCACTCAAGTGCCCTTGAGGAGAGGGACGTTACAAACATGTAATCATGCTTGCTGACCTCCTATTGGCCAGGACAGGTACATAGTCGCAGCAGGTCCATTTGTCTCACCAAAATGACCATATCAATTTTAAACGTGTCTAAAATCAAAATCATGGGATTCTGTACCTTGTTAGGAGTAATTGTTGCAGACAGGGGAAAATACTTGTCTCAGGGAAATACAACCATACAATTCAGATGACGAGATGGTGTTCAAGGACAGAATTTCAGCAAGATTTGCCTCAGACCAAGTGAATCCCATCGTGTGAATCCCACTTTATGGACAGACTGTCTTAGCAGTGTGTGCCCTGAGTAATGTGTTGCGGTTTTTGTCCTATGTGACTCTGTTTGAATAGACGAGCTCTGTACAAGATCACATGCATTAAACTTGTGAATATTTCCGTCCGAAAATAAAGATTACAAGAAAACTTATTACGCTGCAAATACTAAATCAGATTCTTGTATCATTAATGTACAAAGGCCTGTGTTAAACATGATAATACTGTATGTACATAGTTTTAACGTTACGTTGGCGGCGACTTCTGACAGAAGAAATGTCCGTCCAACAGGGATATATATCTACACGGTTATCAGTGTAGAATAGATAAGATGAAATAAACAATACTGTATGTATGCTCAATATCCATCATGTGACCCAGTTTACTGAATCACATGTGAAAATGATCCAGTCGATAAATAAATGTAATAGAAAAATACATATAACGATTCATTTTAAACAACTGAAGTATTTTTTTGCTGAGTTAGGCAACCATCAACGATAGATGAGGGCCGGCTTGTCGTTAGCAATCTCCTGACACCGTTTGCCAGTATCTATACTATAATTGTGTACCCTGACCCTATATTCCTTATTCATCGATGCACCGCGGATTTATCAACAAAGGAACAGATCATATTGTCAACGAGCCATGACTCTATGCGTGGATAAACAAGGCTGGAAAGGGAAAGGATTGCAGATACCTGACAGAACATACAGCATACATAAGATGAAGACACCTGGGAGGACATATAGGCACCTGATAGGACACACACACATGACATGACGTGCATACAGCTGACTGGCCCTAGAAAACTTGACAGGACACACAGACTCTAAAAGGGCAAGCAGAAACCGGACAGGATATACAAACACATGGCAGAACATGCATAAACCCGACAGGATATAGAAACAGACAGCTGGCATGATACACAGATACTTAGAAAAAATATACATGGTAGAACATGGAGACACAGATGGAAATACAGACACAACATAGGATAGTGGCCTCCTCATGCTCGTCACACACCACTGACCGCCCAGACAAGCCTGGTGGTTACGCTTGCGGCATGAGGTGACGTGTAGCAGATCTTACAAGCAGGGTAATTGATTGTCGGCGACAAACAAGGAGAGCGTCGTGCACCTACCTCTACACTGACGTCTGACAATGACACATGACCCAAACCACTTAAAAACAGCTATATACTATCACGTGGGGGTCGGGTTGAGGATGGCAAAACACCATAACACGTTTGGTTTGTTTGTGCTAGGCGAACAAGATGAGGTATTACTTGTATGAAAGCAATACAATATCCTGTTGTGAAATGCATGTAATTTATAGAGAGAATCCTTACAGTAGTCCAGCTGTTTTGTGTATAGAGCACCAAATAAATGAAGGATCGTGATCTTTTCATATCCATAAAGTGAATCCATATATCATGATTAAAGGAGGTATATGTGTTTTGTATGGTGGCTCTGCAGGTAACTGAAGTCCAGATAAATACTTGGACCCCCGTGGGCGTTACTCTTTATTACAGGTAGAAGCTCATTGCTCGCTATATCCGGGAGTAAATTGAGGATGTAGATGAATTGTCAAGGCAGTTAGAGATGCTTGGATAGACCAGTTCTGGTCTTTCACCCATTGAAATGCATTAACAGCACCGAGCACAGACAATAGCAGTAAGACGACCAATTTTCCTTTCAATAGCAACTGGATGTCTTCCTGGTATAGAAAGTGATATTCCGATACAAAATCAGCTACACTTGGCCAACCAGCTACTTCTATTATCATCATCACCAGATGCCCCAACATATCATCATTAAAGTCATACTTTTCCCCTCAGCATACACAAATAAGAATACGTAGACTTATAGATGGAGGATAGTGGATATCATTTAGTACATGCAGTTGTTTATGATTGCGTGAAGTGTTTTGGGGTAAGGTCGGAGACGAGATCGTGATATTAAATAGCCTTCTGTTGTTGTTCTTTGGCATATGGTATCCCAATGCCTAAAGTGCAAAATTTCCACCCCATTCCATAGCCTCTACTGCTACCACCACCATCTCCACAAAACGAACCAAAAAATAACAGAAGAAAGTTCACCCCTCTCCTAACCACAAGCCTCCCAGGCTGCAACCTCAGTGTGGGCAGGAATGAAACACTTGAAGTGTCTGGTTGGCCTAACAAGGCAACCTTTGTGCGAATCTACATTGTCGCTGTAAGTGAACGGCTCTCACACGCTGAGAAAATCACTGGTCTGGGCTGGAAAGTGTCCAACATAGGGGATTACCATTCCTCATTCTCCGCGGTCACCCACTAGTGACCGCTAGGTATGTGAGGGACCCCTATGGTGTTTGTGTGTATGCGTGCGTAGATACGTGATGGTCGACTGGCCACCAAATGGGATAATAAAAAGAACAAAAACACCTTAAATACCCCCTGGTAATGATCACAGCCAAGCACGGTAATTGGTCACGGCTGTTTTAAGCGCTGAGCGATATTAGGGGGATATTATGCCCTGGGATTCGGATCTGCGGTGTTATTTGTGTGAACTTCGGTTCTGTTTTTTAATCATATGTCTCAAAGTTGGGGACGCGGGTAGCCACAGAGGGTCTTTGGTGGTTTGCTCAACTTATCATTAAATCTTTGACTGAAAGGATTCACTTTAACTCTACGAAAGATAATTATGGAGGTCGGTATAGGGGTAGATGATAGGTAGGGGTTAGGCAGGGGTCATGGGAGATGCGATGCCATCAGTACAGTTTGATTTACAGGAACAGTTTATCAGGCAGAGATGCAGCGGTTGGTCATTCTCTGGTCTTTTGGACAAGAAGGGTTCATGAACATCGGTCTACATTTTCACATGCGCATTTCCTGATCCTAGCCCACCCAGCAAGCGCGTACGAAGATGTGTATGGAAATCTATGTCTATTTTTGTGTCTATAAATGCATGTGGGAGGGCAGAACATGTGCCATATAACTAGTTCTTACATTGCACAAAGGTACACGTATCTGGGATCTTCATTGCAACTATGTCTGAATGCTTGAACAGATATCTGGGTGTATAGATTGTTGGTCAAACCCCTCTATATATGGTTTATAGTGAATGGATGCGATTGGTAAAAATGAATAAAAGAACACATTATTCATCTTTTCTGTTTGTATTCATACACATATTTTATATTCGTGTGTTGTATATAAGGCTATTCATGTCAAGTACATTTATAAGGGAAACTATTTGATATAAGTGCACCAGCAACACTGTTAAAAGTTACTCCACGACCACCCCTCATCCTTCACCGCTTTCTGTACACACCCCAAGCATTTAAGGTAACGCAGGTATATTAAACACCATGGGAAGACGCCCACAGTGAATAGCTGCCTCTCACCCAGAGTAGTGCCTATCATGTTGCTTTACTTTGAGAGCTATTAGGTTACACCAGCTTTGTTGTATTTATTCAATACAAACATCAACCCCCGGAGGCGTAGTGGGGAGGGGGTTACCTGTTGGGGGCCAGTGTGTATGTGTGGGGGGATGGGGAGGTGACGGTGGGAGGGTGGATTTGACAGAGGGATGAAGGTATATTGAAATAGTTGCAAGTAGTGAGGTAACCTGAGACTTATGAGCGGGGCGCCTTTGTGTGCAGAGATCAAAGCCAGGTATATAAAACGGTCACCAGGTAAGGCGTGTGAATAATACCCCGTCTAACCTTGAGGTGGCAGGTGAGTCGGCGACTGGGTTGAGAGTTGGAATGGGCGGGGGTGTAGGGTGTTGTCACCCCACCACTGCTGAACCACGGGAAGCGCTATTCAAGGCTTACCTCAGACCCTCTATCCACACATAAAAGGTGCTTGGTCGCTCATCCCTACTGTACCAAATAGTTCCATCAAAATAAGACCACTAGAATGCCTTTGGCAATACTACGGTCGTGACAACAGGGTTGGAAAGTCAAAGAGAGGTATACAGAGAGGAACAGCTCATACAGCGGTTAGAGGCTGTGATTTATACCTTGGTGGTTGTCGATGTGTGTACACTAATGGCCGAGGTATGTGGGTGTTCCCGTTCCATGCTGTGAACATTCAACCATAAATCAGATACATTCATATATGGTCTCCATTGAGTTGAGTATATAAATAAACCACCATAGGACACTGTGGTACACTCTGTGCTATCAACGTTTATACATCACGTGATGGTTATCTGCACACTGTTGGGAGCATAACGTTCTACGACATCTAGAATACAACTACTGGTTCCTTACATCAACCTATAATGAAAGTAAAATGCTATGATTCCTATTCTTATACACGCATACTACCTCTTTATGATGTACATGTACTCTGAAATAATAGGAAGCCATTTTGGAAGCCAACGTCGAAGCCATCGCAGAGACAACACGCTCATTGCATTATATGGTAATGATGTTGTCTTGCTTTTAAAGATTGTGTTCTATCTTAAATGCGTTGTCTATTTCATGTCTGTATCCCACTTATAATTTTAGGTTACCAATTTCTGTGTGTGAATATCGTTCTCTGTGCTAAGAAATAGCGTATATTCGGTATTAAGGAAGTTGACGTGTAAAGAGTGTTGTCTGCAAACACGAACAAGTATTAAGGGGGACTGGCATAAAACTTGAGGTATTCCAGTGGAGAGAGTAAAGTTTTCGAATGGCAGTATATTGTCTGGTATAGACATAGTGCATACATACCTAGACTTCGGTAAGATAATAGTTCTTTTGTTAGACCATTCCACTTGTTCCATTGATGTTAAAGAATTGCCACTATATTACGTTTTGGATGACATGTATCACCACCTGTTCGTTTTCCAAGTGTTTAGTGGCTCACAATCGAACATTCTTACCGACACGGGAGCTATTTCACATTATCTAATTCTCAACACTTTTATAATGGTTCTACATTGTGGACAGACAATGACTCTAACTAGTGTGTTGATATGCCCACAACATGCCCCAGGCATAGTCACCTGACCACCTGTCTCCACCCCTCTGGAGGGAGAGAGACACCACCCTCGTCCCGTGATGGAGGTCATGTTTTTAGGGACATGACATCGATGTAAACAGGAATTGTTGGGGGGAAGGGGTAAAATGCGACACGTCAGCCCGTCCAAGAAGGAGTGCAACAAATGTCTACCACTCCACAGTCAATCAACACTCACTATTCTCCCATAGGGGTAGTCTATTCTGTCAAGTGCCGATGCACACATCCTGGTGGCATACAGCATACACAGTCAACATGTTATTATCATTGGGAACTTCTATTTGGTCATATGGTAAACCTTTTGTTTAAACAGAAAGGCAATATTCAGTTTTCCAGATGGAACTTTGTATATTTTACCCTTCTGTAAGAGCAGGTTACATAATGAAAATATTATATTGGTGATATTAAGCAGTTATGTATGTACATAAGCCCTTGTGGGATGTACATAAACGACCAGCTCCCAACATATTTTGGATACAGAATTACAATTGGAGATCACGTCGTTCGGTCACCGTGGTACCATCCTGACCGTTACCACGGCATAAAACACCACATAATTCTGAACCTGTGACGCCGTGTGCAGTTTATGGATATGGTAATGAACCTAGTTTGGAAAAACCTATCTACTTCAGCAATCACATCCTTCTTGCAAGGTAAGTGCACTGTAGTGTCACGCTTTAGAACTGGGCGACCCAACATTGATTGACTTTCTTCGTGAATTCCTTCTTAAAATTACTTTACAACTGAATGATAAATCTGATGAAATCAAACAAAAAAATCCAGTGATTGCAAAAAGGGGCAATACTACAAACACTTAATGACATCAGATACAGACAAATGCATACCGCGAAAACAAGTATGATATAAAAAATACAGACACTGAATGATATTAGATATAGACAAATGTATACCGTGAAAACAAGTATGATACAATAATTTATAATATATAAGGTCGTGCGACCGATACTCCAGGAAACCTCCTAGATTTATTGTATATTCCAGGAAAGCTCCTCGATTAATTGCAGTAATCAAGAATATATGATAAAACTTTTATGTGAAGTGTATCGCGATAATCGAGTTGTATAATCTAGTTGTAATCAGAGTGTACGGGTGAAAAATCTCTGACGGTTGATGGTGCTTTATAGTAAAAAAATATGATGAATTGATGAAAAAAGAACTGCTTGGATGCACGCAGGGAGTCTTCCTATTCAATTTTTAAAATGATGTCCCAGTGCTTTAAAGTTTTCGACACAGAGGCGGCCAGATCATATCACGGCAAGATCTATGAGATGTGGTGACAGGAAGGGACGCCGGTGCAGCGGAAATAATTTCTCTTCATTAATGCCTCATAGCTGAAATAAGTGGCACATATGAAAGTGATTTATTATGATGTTGTCTATCTCTAATATCATATCTTCAAAGGTATCACCTAGTCGAAAACAACAACAAGTACTCGTTGAAAACAGTAAGGGAATCAAACAAAGCGTAATCTATTGTTTTAGCTTGCTATCTGATATTCACCAATAGCCCAGTCTATTGGCTATATCATTTAATTCATATATATATAGATGTTTACATTAGTTCCAACAATCAGAAAACTTTATGATAAAAATTAATTGTTAAGTATCGAAAACAATACTGGCTAACATGTTTGACCTAGGTATATATGCAAAATACCTTTTTTCTAAAGTTAGAATCTATGTGGGATAATCAGTCATCGGAAAAGCTGAGTTTGGCTTCTCATTGTGCAAATGCTCGGATCATTTTGATGGAGATCCCGGTTCTGAATGACGGAGTGCGGGGTGGGGGTCATTCGTCACGGTTCACCGCACCCGCCACTACAAACACATGGGCCTGACGCACCCAGCGATTATGTGATTAAGTCCATATAATTTCCCCGCGTTTCTATGTATAATTTGACCTCTGTCGTTGAGAGTTCTGATCGATAGGGACAAAAATGGAGACCTGTGAGGGGGCTTACTCGCTCTCGCTTGGCTGCTCGTGCGATAAGAGCTCCCCCTATATTGACGTGCATCCAAGCGTGGAGGTTGGCTTGGCCCTTGGCTATGGAACAGTCACGGGCGAGGATGCGGCGACCAGCGCACTCTGTGATTGGCAGATTTGGATGGAGGGAAGCCTCTGATTGGCTGGCTTCTTGGCATTGCAGGAGAGCACCGAATAGATTGCTGTAACGTGATTGGCTAGCGATGTGAGAAATAGGCGGGGCTGGTGGAACTGAGTGCTGGGTGGTAGTCGAGAGGTGGTGGTCCGTGAGACACCTTTGTGGGCGATGCCGAATGGGGCGAGGTGGTGGCGGTTGTCCTATTCTGCCAGGTGTGAACACAGATACATAGGATGCCCCCACCCTCCCACCCTCCCCAACATCACCTACCTCACTAGGCCCGCGCAGCCAACCGTGGAGCACCAACAGCTACTTAGGAGTACGGCTGGTGTTGGGGTGTCTGGGGGGAGGAGGCGTGCAGGGGTGGGGGTGAAGGGGATGGCGACCCGCACCTCACACTCACAATGATAATATGTCAACCAGCGCAAACTAAGGCCGGTCAGAATACAGGGCATCCTTGATGGTCGCCTTATCAATTGGTGACCGCTACAAAGGGGGCACCGACAGGTGTTTACGTGCGGTGCTCCACTATCTGGACCCGACTTGTGGTGGGGGTCTCAACCCCCCGGGCCCTTTCACAGGTGTCTCCCTGAAGTAGAGCTCTACAAAAGTACACCTTAAAAGGCCCGTGGCTTAGATTCGGGATGACAATGGCAGTCATCCCCATTGCTCAGTACCCCTAGCCTCCCCCTGCCATTAACATCCAACTGCTTGTGTCCAGTAGCTCTTTCCCATCCCCCTTCACCCCCTCCCACCCATCCAACCGTCTCAATGACACGAACAAACATATTGACCACATATATGCAGTGGTTGGCCGCATTACTTATTTTAGGTGTTATTCAAATATACCTAAATATACCAAAATCAAACCTTAGAAGTAAGGCGAAAGCTCTATTTCTGTCTCATTGATTCTGCATTGGGCTTATATGCAGTAATGGAAACCCATGCGAATTCAAATAGGGTGCATTCGATGAGTGTTATTCGCGTTCCTAATTGAAACTGCGGACCGTAACCCGACCTCTCCGGGCAGGTATGATCTGGCAGCCGTGTCCCGATTTGGTTTCCTATTCTGAAATGTGATCGCGGCCTTTGTCCCACATATTCGCCGATTCTCAGAGCCACACCTAAAAAGGACTGATATAATTCGGTTAGCGTCACCTAGTGAGTATCGTCATATCAATATTCTAGGGCCTCGGTAATTCAATTTGAAAGCTATTCGCAGGCTTCCCTACCGGTTGCTCTGCCCCCGCTCCACCCGACACTGTAGTATGTATAATGGCCTCTTCCTGAAATTAATCTCTAGAAATTCTTCTGACTTCTGCTGGTGTTATTCCTCAACTCCCATTTCTGGAATAGAAGTAAATGGTATTCAATCACATTGTCATCCATTGGAAGTAAAGAATAGAGCAGCCACAATACGTTGCTTAGGATTATATTGTAAATGGAGGAATTATACCGAGTGGAGAATATTTTCCAGATACTCCTTCCTGGAACCAGGTCCTGCTCTTCCAAGTTCAGTACCCTCACTTTACTATGGAAAGCTGTTACCGTGTTTCTACGATTCACATATAACGACACTCATGGCCAGTTGGATGGTGTTTTATGCTATGTTATAACAATACAGAATGTCACATCATGGCCAGATCGATTCTATGAAATGTGAGCAATACGGTATGGTGGTATAGCTATGCCTTGCAGGTGATTCAGCCACATTTTGAGTCCAAGTCACATGCCTTATCTAACGCCACCTCCTCTGGTCCCCCTCCTAACAATACATGAACGTCTTTTTTATTCCCTCCAATTTCAAACAGGGCATATCTACTTGTGTTCTACCTATATTATTGTCCAAACATTTATTTCATGTGTAGTTGCATGCAATATTCAATGTCAATCCAGTGAAATATACCCCACCCCCACCCCCAGCTTTGCAGAGAAAGACTTGCCATAGCTAACTGTCGCAGACTTGCCATGAATAATGAACATGGTGTTCGTTGATGGATCCCCTGGGGGATTACTGAACCGATCAGGATGCAATCGGCTTGAGGCCCTGTGAGCCAACAATACTGGCCTCCCCGCGGCTAAAGTAGCTTCGTGCTCACTGCCAACTGCCATTTGTTCTAATTGGAATTATGCCCCTAATATCGCCCCCTGCGTCTGCACTCGTAGTCTC
The DNA here is from genome assembly GCA_950022655.1 of Alentia gelatinosa. Classification (NCBI taxonomy): domain Eukaryota; kingdom Metazoa; phylum Annelida; class Polychaeta; order Phyllodocida; family Polynoidae; genus Alentia; species Alentia gelatinosa. The sequence continues at coordinate 41,495,001 of OX465583.1, read as the reverse complement.
TTGTGGCGTCATACAGTGTCACTATTACGTCATCTGAGCGAGGTGAGACCCCCACTGCACCTGCCCGGTCTGCTTTAAAACCTGACAGGAACCTTTAATGATCCCTCTTCTGGAGAATGAATGGCTCTTAGCCAAACATATAAAAGATGTGTTTATTTGCGAGAAGTCCTGAAATGGCCGGAAGTGATTGGCATTCATATCAAATCAGTAAATGTCGTGGGTTGTCGTTTGGGGTTAAATTTACAGAATTTATTAAAATTCCAACGTATGTGGTATCGTGCAATCATTTCATTATTTCTTTCTTCAGGGATGTAGAGCATACGCTACAAGCTAAAATTAAATCTGTCATTCTACGAAAGCTGATTAAAAAGGTTTAATCTGTGCAAGAGTGCAGAGAGCATCATTAAACCATTCACGTGCTCCAGAGAATAAGGTGGGTTACGTTTGAGATGGGATTAGGCCGGAAAGGCTTAAGCCGCTTGATATTCGCGGGCTGGGATGCCTTGAACAAACACACGTTAAGCGGATTACGGAACGAGGACCAAGTGTCAATGGCCAAGACTGGTGTCAGTCCGCACTAGACCTATCCGTACGGGGCGTGTATGCGTGGTGCGCAATCCGTGATTTGTGTCAGACAGACATTGTTGTGTAGATACAGCAGCCTCATAACGTACAGATTTAACATGACCTATCAGAAATTCCTCTCGTCCTGACTCACATATGGACAGAGCCACAACTCAAACTGACCTACTAATTTACTGATTTCTTTTATGACACAATTAAACCACTAAACGTGTTTGTAAACTTCTATCTGTAATTTAGATAAACAATTTTCTAAGCTGTGAGAGTTATATCATTGAATAAGCACAGGACCTGTTTATATCACTGTGGTATTGATTTTGTACAAGTAGTTAGGGGCACTGACCCTATATACACATATTATCAGTATTCCTGCTGTGTATATTCCAAATACATAAACTGAATACAAAGTAGAATGGCTTCCAATTGATGTATTGATAAGGTTTGTTGCATTTTTGCAAAGACAAATAATCAGCCACTTATTCCATTTAAAACGATTACTCCAAAGAACCATGAGCCAAAGCAGCCAGTAATAGAAGACTGTTTCGGTTATGTGTTACTGGAAATCTTCTAACGATAGTACCATAAAGGGAATTTTTTAAAGGAATTATCAGGCATGTTTTAAGGCTGAACTATTCATGACACTGAGTAATAGGAAATGGGAGACGGCGATGCAAGAATATAATGATGACGAGATTAGATAACGACAAAATAAAGTTCCTATTTCCGCCGCATCCACATTCCTTGCGTCAAGTGCTTATTACGTATTCCAAGGGCCCACAATGGACTCTTTGGCGTGGTAATCGCGCTAGGAGGGAAGGACTATTTCTGATTGGGAGTGTTTAGTTTCTACCCAGACAAAGAGTTGACTGTCCACGGCGCCCCCTGTGGTGGATAATGAAAGGTCTCGCTTTCTGAAAAGGTCCGAAGCGGATTTCGGGGGCCGAACAACGGTTAGGTCCCCAAGGGGAAGGGGGAGGCGTAGGGGATAAGGGAAGGGGTGTGCTGAGGGGAGGAGGAATGGGGAAGGGGTGGGCATGGGATGGAGTAGTGAGGGTTGGCCTGTGCCCTGACTACCCCTCTGGCCTGACAGACCAGGCAATCCCACGCCTGGGTGACCCCACCGCAACTACCTTTATTATCGCCCAGTTACGGTGCACACAAACACTAGCGACGCCGCAATTCAAGTTCCGCCCCACCCACCCCCCTCCCCCACACCTGTCAGGCTTTACCAACAAAGCCTTAATGGGCAGCTTTTCAGGGCTTCTCATGCCTCGGCTCTCACAAGCCATGCGTTACGGTTACAAAAGGTATACAGCCTTAATATCCGTACAGACACACACCCCAACGAGAGGTTCTTACAAATAGACCTCCACCCACACCCTCCTTCTCACCAATGATTGGCTATGCTTAGTTGCCATTTCAAATCTGATTGACGGCTAGGATTTCCAACCGTCGAGCTAATGAATATTCACAATACCAGCCAAGTGGCGCCTCACAAGGGCTAAGGTAGGGCAGGGGTCTTATTGGCTGTCAGCCCACCTCCTTTTACACTCTCTCAGACCTCAGTCGACCTTCCTGTCCACAGCGTGGCGCCACTGTCACCCAATGGCTGGCCGGGACGCCGGACCACATGTCGCCTTCCGGTCGGGCCCCGTGCAGTGTTGTTGGCGGCTTTGGTGAGATAGCATCTAGCAGGCTAGTAATTTGGCGAGGCAGATGATGCAATCATGCCTGTTTATCTCCGAGATGATCTGATCTGTGGGCAGCCCGGTCTGCGCTCGATGCCTATCGGTGAAGCGTTTCAAAAAATGAAACGCCGGTCGTGCGGGCAGAGCTAGACCCACGTCTGCAGACGACAATCGGCCGCTATTAATTGCCTTCTTAATCAACCGCCCTCTTGTCGGGGAGCGTGTTGGGGTGTCCCTGCTGCAATGAGGGCACATCACAACCGTCTGCCGCCAGACGGCAGGCCGCACAAAGCGGTGTGGTGTCACGTGTTTTTTTACGTCACCGCTGTACAGATTCCCCGCCCATCCTGAAGCGGGCAGTTTATGATTGGATGGTATGGTTTGTATTGTCTATGCCGTATTTTGACAGTGCAAGCTGTCTGGGGGAGCCACATATGGCTTCTCATACTAATACTAGTATTTTAACGTGTGAGTGTCGAAGTGCAAATTGTTATTGCATGTTGTACCAAAGAGGATAGAACATTATGTATTTGTTGTTTGGATATGATCAGAATACGGTGTTATGGACGATGGTAAATGGAAGCCAAGACATACTTAATGGACGCCTACAAAGAGGAACACAAATAGTTCACACACAGCTGAAGTTACTTATCTAATGTCTATTTGCAATTATGAATTGACACAACAATTTGGCACAGACACCAACTAAAAAACATTACATATATAGTTGAACGTCTCATACACAAACACACAAACAGACTCAACCGCAAATAAACTGATACGTTCATTTCGTGCCAACACATTGTAATGTACCAAAAGACATTCCTCCCTAACCCACATTTAGGCCTACGTGTATTTGTATATATCCATGTTCATATACGTATAACAAAGGTATATCAAATGCATTCCTTGACATTTTATCTATGTCATTATACAATGGAATTTAAGATATGACAATACAACGATACATAGACAAAAGTAAATTCATTCGGCGCAGGTGAAACAGTTATACATGTACATCAGAGAGCAACATTCTGATTTTTCGATCGTCCATATAGAAATCAACCGCACGAAAAAGTGTATCTCCGAGGAGCTATGAGATTTCCATCGTTATCTATCACTCAGAGGTGGTACGTTTTTATCATGAAAAGTAGGAAATTCAATCCATAGATTTCAGCCTCTACCGTATATATCCAAAGTTCTGCCGACTTGGTGTGATATTGTTCACCTCTTCTGCGCCTTACGTCCCAGCCCCACCAACGCCTCATATTTCACGGCCCATGTCAGTGTTAGTTTCACCCGCTAGAGGACAGGGTAAAAAGTCCCTTCTTGTTCGTATAGGATGAGGCGTTATGTAGCCGATAGAGCACATCTCTGATATATGTCACCCTGGTGCATATCGCCCTTTGTGTACCACGCACTTATCTCTGACGATCCCGGCGTCTTGCAGGCATTATGCCGGAACGCATAGTTGCACGGCCATTGTTGTTTAACACAGGCATACAGACCACCATGGCTCATTACTGCGATGGTTTACGACGGGATCTTCACGGTCGGTTGCGTTCCTTGATGGCTATCTCTGCCTTGCTCTATTCCTCCCTGCATTCACTCTGTCATTTCGCTTTGTCCCTTGGTAGTGATCCCCGCTCGATAGGACCGATATATGGATATGATATGGGCATGCCGAGTGATGGCGGCTACGCACGCTCTGTCGGGGTCACGCAGGGCTCACTGATAGTTCCTGTATTATTCATCGCGAGAAGCGCCTCACACTTGCTGTTTTTATCACTTCGTTTTTTTAATACAAATATGATTCGAAAGACTCGCTGAAATCCATGCTGTAAGTGATAAACACAATTTATCTGCAATTGATTGCTCGGATTATTTCATTTCATAATGTGTGGTACTTTTCCGAACTGACGTACTTTTCCTCGTTATTTTCTTTTCTATTTCCTTTCTGAATCTGAAGAGTTATTTTCCTATAGAGTTTTTCTCCTCCGCTATTTCCTCCTATGATGCTTGGAGGGCTGGGATTGCAGCTGGGTCCTAGGGCAGCTGTCTCTCTATAAGCACATCTCGTTTTTACCTGTGGAGCGAGTATTTTTTTCTTCGTCCCAGATGTGGCTTACCATGGGGCGTAGTGTGCAAGGGTTTTGTCACCTAAAGGATCCGACCTGGCCACCTGATACACGCGATTTTATGACACACCTGTATGAGGCTCACAGTGCACCTTTCACCTGCCTCTCACCCACCTGTCTCCTCCGGACCGCCCTTCTAACCCCAGGCACACCCCGCCGAGCACAAGATATTGTTCCTCACTGACGACCTTGATGTCCCTTCCCGCTGTTGATCTACGACCCTTTACTATTGCCTGTTCCTTTAAGGGGAGCTTCATAGGTGACATAGGAACCAGAGGCTTCGATGGTAAATAGACCCAACTATATTCGGTCATCTCAAAGAAACGCTTCTGCCACATTCTCCTACGCGATAAGGTGTAGAATCGCTTCTGGGTTTTTAAATATCTGAGGTGGAAATAAAATCACAAAAAAAGAGACACAGTTTTTTTTTGGACGGTTGATGTTATATTGACCAAGGGGACAATTTTAAATATCTCTTGTTGTTTTTAGATAGTAATTTGCCCTGACATTAGACCCCTAACATTGATACATCATTTATGACAGAAATACGATGAGCCACTTGATCCTTTCGACCTGAGAATATCTAGAAACATTCGCCTGGAGGATCCTGAAGATGACTCCATGCATTTTCTTGACGTTTAGAAAAGAAAACCTCATTTTAGGGGAAACAATTAGTCGATATTAGGCTATCTTGTTCAAGTTTGGCAGAAATCAGCAACTTTGGCACACATTTTCTTCAGGAGGTTCAAGGTGTTAGGTCAAATCCGAATGCACAGAAGTGTTTCCCAAACATTTACTGTTACTGCCTAACCTGAAGACCTTGGACCATTTTTAAAGAAGATGTTGGGGTCTTCTTTGTTGGAAAAGTTTGTTTGACCTTGACCTTTTGGGTCAAGGTAAAATCTAATGGCCTCAAATGGTTCCACATGCATTGATTTTCTATCAGTGTCCAATATATACTGAATCTCTCAGACAATTTTTAATGAAGCTATACGTTTTTAATTGTGTTTGACCTTATCCATGTGTTTGACCTTCACCTGTTATGATAGTGTTAATCATTTCCCCTATATGATTTGTTAATTTCCCCTATATGATCATTCCTAAGCCCTCAGATAATCATCAAGAAGATTATCATGATTCAACTAGGTTGGTAGCAGCCATCTTGGATTACGTAATACCTCGGCCCGTGTCGGCCACCCCATCAGGTGCCATTTACCAACGTTCCGTTATCAGCGACTAGATTTATTAACATGTTGATAAACATTTGGCCACAAATAACATCTGAAGGAGGTGGTTCTGTGCTACGGGGTCTCAATACTGCGTCGGTGTTGGTGGGTTCCAGACCTAAAAATGATATATGGAAAACCTGTGAAATTCAGTCCGAATCCATAATGCATATTTTACAATGCTTACTCTTGAGCGGTGTTTTGTTGCACTACCTATAACAGAAATGTCTGACATTACTGTAATTTGCATCTCAAGTAATGGTCACACCGCAGGTGTCACAGCAAACAGTTAACACACATGCAAATGGTCATTATTTGGTTATGCTACATTACAAGCTTCTTAATAATTGTACTTTGCACTTGATTATGTAATTGATTTCTGTTTATTTGATACTACAAGAATAATTCCATAACATAATCAACCTGTCATCGCTCACTTGTAACATAACACCTGTAACAATAGTTAAAGGCATATAATTTGTCTTGAAAATTAAAACCCATGTCAGTTTCCTGAAATTTTATATTGTGATCTTAAAGTGCTGTAGAATCCACATCTCAGAATCGGGGGGGGGGGGGGATCACCGTGCTAGTTTTTTATTTAGAGATAGAGGTTTTGATAATATCATAATAGAATACATGTGTATATAGAAAAAAGTTGAGTTTTTCATAGTAAAACCTATGTCAAACTTTCACAGAATATAGTAATGCCATAGTCTTGCACATTTTAGATATAAAGATTATAGGTCACCGGCCTTGCTTTTGAAATAGTTAATGAAAATTGATTTTTAGTATAATTCCTATATAAATTGGTCAAGTCTAACTAGGCTTATTGTGCCTATTAGGTTAGGTCAAACCCGATAAAATGTGATATTTTATTTATTTAGTAAAAGCATATGTCACAAGGAAACAATTTTGATAAATAAATGTCAATACATTAAAACCACCAGGGGACGCCAATACCAATTGAAGGATATGCCTGTAAACGTAATGAAGTCATCAGGAATAAGTAAGATATATAACGATCGCGTATAGATGGCAACAACACTTTGAATTGAAGTGCCCAAGCGTTAATAGTCTGCTTGTATTGACACAATAAATGTACAGTCAATAATCGGCCCAGATAGTCATATCCTGTACCGACATCACAAAGGGTAGAGGATGTGTAGAGCCCAGTGTGGTGACCACGGCCAGAGAACTTGTAGACCGGAATAAATATACCGGGGCGACGCACGCTTATTCCAGCCATCAGGGGTTTCCCTACGCCAACTCCAGGCCGCCGCACGGCATGTTGCCGTTCTGCAAGTCGCTGTTCTGCATGTCACCGTTTCGCATGTCGCCCCTCTGCAGCACGTCGCTGTTCTGCACACCATCGTTCTACACATCATCATTCTGCACATCACCGTTCTGTGCATCACCATTCTGCATGTCGCTGCTTCGCACAACGTCTTGGCACATCAGCATTCTGCACGCCGCCGTGCAGCATGACGGCCTTTTGCACGTTACCGAGCTGGATGTCGTCGTTCCGCACATGTATACATCCTGCACAGCGAGTAACGTCCAATACAACCAGAGTACATAAAATATCAAATACTTAACTAGTGACGCATTTCTAAGAAAATGCATGCAAAACAATAACATGCATTTTGCTGATAGAATTTCGAAGAAATAGATTTCAATATTATAGGACCTCAAACTGAAATACTATTTATTGACTGCCAATAAATCAAATTGGATGATTTTCCAATAGTGAGAGCAATAGATCAGTTGGATGGATCATTAACTAGTAAAACACTAAATCTATGTGTGTCTGACCTTGACACACCCTATCCCTCATAACTAAAGGGAAGTCTTTGGATGCAGTAGTATTCACGGTGTTCGGTTTTGTAAGTAGTATACATAAATGTCACATTTCAATACTCGATATCACTTACTTGCATTTATATGCTTTGAAATGTTGCGATATACTGTATAATCGGATAACATGTATGACATTTCCAGTAATGGTGATTGTAATATATGGCCAAAATGTTTCCAATTTAAGAAAACCAATGTTTTGAATGCAACTTCATAAAAGAAAAAGTTACTGACTTTTTAAACTTGCGGTGCACTTTTCTGTTGTGTCATGATAATTCAACGTATACGTTACGTTCTGCAATGGATAACCTGAAGTGGTCATCGCTTGGGAACATACTCGCCAGGTATACATGAGATAACCCGTTGGTTAAAATCCTATTGCTGAATTCTAATGATAGCATTTTTTGTTTGTTGACCAAATATCGCCAGGGTTGGCAACGTTACATTTTTAAGCTCCAAAATTTTAATCGTACATTTCGATTCATCATTTGTAATAAACAATATTATATATGCTAGATATAATGATGAGTGATATATAAAAGATAGATGTAAATATAATCTAATGAACACAATAGATTACCACATTTGCGGCACCCCAAAACTCACATCAGACTAGTCAGAGACACAATCCCTAAATTTAGTTTGCTGTTGTCTATTGTATATGTAAGTTTTTATCCATGTGGCACTACTATCCGGAAGTCCGATTTTAAGTATGTTCACCATCAACTTGCTGTTGATACTGTCGAAAGTTTTACGCATGTGAACAAAGACACCGCAGGTTATATCCCGGTTATCTCTAGCCATATACGGCGAGTTAACAAATGAATCCATGAGTGTATAGTAAGAAACACAGGTCAGTTTAACCAGAAATGTAGGCAAGTGGAATGGAGGAGAAAAACATGAACGTATACTTTTTTACGAGATGCAGGGATAAGTAAGGAAATGCTCGATGAAAGACAGGCCAACATCTCCATCAGGCGTTGTGAGAACACATCGGGACTTTCCCATTCCCAGTAACAAAGGCAATACAGTTTTTTCTCGTTTGATCTCTCTCCCTGAATTGAACGCATCTGAAGTCAGTGCTCACTGGCATTTTTCTCGACCATGACAATGTCAGGATAGTGTCTGACATAAAACATGTTCTCCATTTCTGTGAAGTAACACGACAATACCAAGCGGGTAAGGCGGGGTGGCGGCAGTTTGTGTCCTATAACCCTGCCCCATCGCCATGAGTTACCCCACCATTACTCTATTATGGATGTAAAATGACGTCGCTAGGGGGAGGAACAGAGGGGGGATGGGCCAGTGTCACAATTGAGAAGGATCTCTTGTGTTCAGTTTGCCGTTGATTCTGTCTTCTGGAACATCGTTATCATCGCGTCTGCCACGATAGATGATTGCACTTAGAGATATCATACCATGATAAAGAGATTCGTGGAAGAAATTTATTTCTGACAGTGGCATGGAAAACAATTTCGCTATGATGTTTTCTCCTTGGAAATTAAAATGTGCGCAATAAATGAAAAATGAGATGCCTGTGATAGGAGACATTTTATGTACGAGAGGCTTTACAAGGAAATTTATTTTATTTGCGTTGTGGCAGCCGAAACCTCTTTTATATGATTGCATGACGGGTACAATGTAGCGGGTCACGGGTGGAGAATGTCATTCGGGCGGGAGAGGTGGAAGGGTAGGAGCCAGTGCTGCAGAGACAGGAGGTGGTGTGCGGTAGGGGAGGGGGCAGATAAAACTCGATTCTATGAGCAAAACACACCATTAGGGACACAATCATGGACGATAAAGGCACATCAGATTTGATGCAGCGCGCCGACCTCGGCCCGTGAGTTATTTCGTTTGAGGACCGCCGGAAGCTGCCAGCCCCCGTGCGCCGCGTGGCGGGAGCACGGCGCGACCCGCCACACGCATTACCCAACTTTAATAAGGCGGCGTCTCGCCCCGACACCCGATTCTAGCGCCACGCGGTAACTTCAGCCCGCGCACTTATATGTAAGGCGCGCCCAGAGTTAGTGTCACGCATAGCTGATTGCCTCAGCTCGTGGTTCACCTCGTGGCCCCATGATGGCGCTCCTGTCACGGCAATGGCCGCCAGGGTCTCATTGATGTGACCCCTATGTCTACTATGAAAACATCGTCTATCTTCGTCCAATTTAACATCCCTAACCTGTTTTTATAGAGATAGATCATGTCAATTGTGGACCTCTATGCTTGCATTACCACTTTGTTTATTTTCTGGTTTCTATCTCCTTGTTTTGAACTGTCCATGAACATTGCCAGAAGATTTGTAGTTCCCAGTAGCCCTGTCCTCCTGCTTCGACCACTCTAAATAGTGGCTTCTCAATCTGACTTACAGAAGTACCAGACCTCTGTCAGTTATCAATTTCCTGTCGCCACACTTTTCGTAACCGACCACTCCATTTTGCCAGTCCCGTCTTATGTATATGTACACCATTCCCTAATAGATTACTATACATGATTGTGTCCATTGAGAGGATTGAATCTGGGCAGTTTTACATTTAGATTAGTTCTGCCCAGGCTGTCGAGAAGGTAGCCTTGGAAGGTTTTGACTATGTCTTCATCGGTACGCTGACTAACTCCCTAGATTGACCATCCTCAGGCAGGTAAATAATCTGTCCATACTCTTACTTATACTATGTTGAGTCCAACCTGTAATATTCATAATGACTTTATATTGACTCTTCTCAAAATGGCTGACAAGCCGTCCGTTTTCGTATTTGAATATTAATACGAGATGAGCAAGTAATTTACTGTAACAGTGTTAATACCTTGTTGACATTTCCCTTTTTGAAAATGATTTGATATTGAAAAATAGGTGCCACACTTTTAGATTCCCAACTGGTCTCTGGTTCATGTAAGTAATAGCATTGTCGTATCTGCAGCTAACCGTATTACACTCTCTTTGTAAGAATGGTATTATGGCTTCTGGTGAAAATATTGTGGCGGCTTCTAGTAAAATTATGGCTTCCTATTGTTTCATTTCCAGTGGCTGCTGTACTAGTTTCTGTACGTCTAATAGTTGTTGCAGTTTATGTCACTCGATTGATTGTCCCTGATAACAAGGCTGTTGTATTTGTCTGAAGTTTGTAAGTGGCAATAAGATAAATACATGGTGATATGGTTAGGCTAGCTTAGAGGGGACTACATGTTTGTAATGCTCTGTAACCGTTACGAATTCTTCTTCATTTTGTGCAACTGTTGTGACTATACAGTTACCCTAAAAGAAAGCAAGATGCTTTAAAAACCCCAAGTTCTTTCATACCGCATGATCCAGGGGGTGAGCTCGACTCTATTAAAACAAAAGGACAACTATAGCTCATGTTTTCTTTTTATCTGGGTGTCTTAACCACAATCTCCCGTGACAGATCCCCCCGACTTACCACAGAGACAAAGGCGGCAGCGTCACCGGGACAACGTTGTGACCTCGACATGACGTTAGGGCGATGGCAGGGTGACGCTAAGGTGACACGACATTGGCATACCCCATCACTGCCCCTCCCCTGGTGACCTCGACTGACCTGGACGACATGCAGCCTTCCCTTTTGCTAGCCTGGATTTTACGGTTTGGCGCCAAATAAAACCAAATATCGTCTGGTTTTATCTTAGTATTTGCAGATTGTATTTGAAACGATAGGGACCATCTGAATGAATATGATATACAGAGACAGCATTCATTTCAAGAAAGTTAATTTTCATCGGAGTGAATTAAAACACGTCCAACATTCTTAACACGATCGTATCCACGGGCAATTTCAATATTTAAATGGCGGACTATTGGGTTCTCAAAGTCACTCAGTGTTCTTAGTTGGAATTTCATTTTTATGAATACGAGAACATTTGTCGCTAAATGTGTTTGAATAAACAGGCTGTGTGGCATCGTCACCCTGCCTCGTGCTGATCTTATAACCCGAGAGGATATCGGCAGGGTGACATGCAAGTAGGCAATATGAGATGATCCCACGCCTCCAGCACATTCGTGACCAGAGAAATGCCCACATTTTAAGCTAGGATTACAAAGCTGGATAAAAGTCGTCTGCTCGAAGGAGAAACTGGAACAAGGTGGTTGGAGGATAACCTGTGTCGTTTGAAAGGGGACGCTCACGACAGGAACCTGCGCCCGCACTGCGCCTCTCGTGCGCGGAGGAGACTGTGGTACAGACAAGGAACACGATCGACCAGGTTCTGTCTATGACAGAGAGCTGTTGGTTAGTAGCACAAATGACTAGAAATACTTGTCCTTGAATTTGTGTATATATACACTGACATTCGTCATCCGCCCATATCCTTGATAACTCCTACATTTTCAATAAATGTATTTCATATTTGACTCTTTTTTTTTAGAAGTCAGTTTTGGCCTGTATATTTTGTCACAGACTCTACCCCTGAAATTGTTTCGATATTGTGTGGCTCATTTGAAATTTTAAAAAAAGTATAATTCTTTATTATCAGAGATATTCAAGTGTGTGTGGGGAGCATGGGGAGGAATAGCAATACTAAAAAAATGTCCATACAATATTGATTTTTTCCTTTTTTCCTTCCTTCACACACTCCTTCCTTCTTTTACGACTTCCTTCATGGTTTACTTCCTGTCTGCCTTCCTTTCTTCCATCCCATCTTCCTTCCTTCAAACTTTATTTCATTCCGTCATTCTTTCCTTCATTCCTTCCGTCCTGCACACCTTTCATCCTTCTTCTACATCTTTGTTCCTTCTTTTGCACATTCTTTCCTTCACACTTTCCTTCCTTCGTGCCTTCCTTTTTCATTTCCTTCCTTCCGGCCTTCCTTCCTTAAGACCTTCCTATCTTCCTTCATACCTTCCTTCCTTCCATCATGAATTTCTTTTAGGTAGATTCTATATTTTCACAGATAATTGTGTGTTTCCCAAAAGTGTGTGGGGAGGGGGCATGGGGGAGGATTAGCCATACTAAATAAACATATCAACAAGTGTACGCTGCCTTCATCGGGGAGGAGATGAAACGAAGGTGGGAGGTCTGCTATCAAATCCTCAGTAGCATTGAAGTCATTTCAGAAATTGTCTGACTGGTGCAACCAAGCTTGTACCCAAGCTTTACGCCTCTTCATGTGACGCCTGGCTCGGCGAGCAGCAACATCATGTCACACTGCTCCATAAGAGATGCTATCAGTGTTGCAAGTATGCAGACAAGCATATTATCAACTTTGTTCACCATTATAAAATGCTGCTTCTTGAACGCACTGGGAGACACTGAGGAAGCCCTGTGCAGCCCACTTTTATACATGAAGTACATGAAGTCTGGGAGCTGCCGACCAGACCCTGACAAGACCATCTACAGCAGCCTCAACTTGACCCTGTGTTCCTTAAGTCAACAGCCTATTTTTATTTTTATTTTTTTTATTAGGTCTGATTCGCTAGTACAATGACTCCGATCTTCCATCATACCTTGTGACAGTCTGTATTCATAGATTTTACATTCTGTATATATTGCTTGCGTCACTTTCAACTATATTGTATAACAAGGGTGTAGGTACGTGTTCCAATTGGAAAAAAGTGCAAAAACAGTTATAACATAGGTTCTGTGCTCAAATAACAATGTTTGAAACAATCCGGGTGACAAATAATGATGACAAGAGGCGTTTGATGATTGGTGTTGTTTGTGTCTGGGTCATGCAGATACTCCTTCATTAAACCGCTCTTTCTCTGAGTAGTATGCAGTATGGGCAGAGCAGAGAAAACCATAAAAATGGGGATTGCATAGCACATATCTGCTGGGCCGGTTCATTACTGCTCACCAACCTGGTGTCTTCTTCCAAAACTAATACTCACTCTACCACTCACCCTATAAACACTCTACTCGCATACTATCCCACAACCCTCAGCACTTCCTTCTTCTTCCACATCTCCGCCATTACACACCACCTCACAATTATCATATCATATCTATTTTTACCCACCCACCCAACACCTTAATAAAAATTCTCTCTTCTTATAATCGTCATACCTCCTCTTCCCCCTAATTTTTATCTTATTTATTTATTAAACATCACTACCCATATCAATTTTATCCAACTATTTCATATTCTCTTTTAATATCAAATACTGAATCATAAGATTTATATACTATACTCAATAAATTTTATTTACCCAACTCACTTGATTCTCTTTCTTTCACCATTAGTTGGGGAACTATACAGTAATGTCATAAAACTTACGTTTTGCGCAAAATTCAGTGCCGGGACTGTCGGGGTGATGGTGTAAACCTAGCATTACCTTTTTTAATGCCTTCCTTCCTCACTTCCTTCAAGCTTCCTTTCTTTCTATACGACTTCGTTTCTTCCTCCCTCCACACTTCACACTTTCACGACTTCCTTCCTTTACAACTTCCTATCTTCACAAATTTGTTCATGACTTCTTTCCTTTCTTCATGGATTCGGTCCTTAGTTCACAATTCCTTTCCTTGGATTGCCACATGTACAACAGTAGATGTGCACATGTTAACCGAGAAGTTATGAAAATAAAGAGAGCGATGCTCGATATCAGATTTTTTTAAATAGAATAAAAGGAAGTAAAATAATGTGCACTTGTTAACCAAGGACTTACAAGAGTTATGAAAATAAAGAGAGCTATGCTCGATATGAAAATTGTTTTTAATGGAATGGAAATAATGGGAGTAAGGAGTGAGGATAAAAGGTCGGAAATGTAGCATGAGGGCAGCAAGGAAGGAAAAATATTTGCACAGACATGAAGCGAATGAGCGGAAAAACTGCACTGCTCCGTCAAAAACGTAACTTTATTATGAGGTTTCTGAAGTATCCCTTAATGGTAGCGATATGATATATGATACCAAATGATACTACCGAACCATACAGGCGTTTCATTTTTTCCGGAGTGTGTTTGTTATGAAAGTAGGTGGCGTGGAAGCCGCAGCTGCTGAAGGAGTGGTCACACCTGAACTTGATGTAGAGCTGGTTGGCGTATGAATCAATGGGTCCTTGGATTATTGTGCCGCAGTAGGTAGTGATGATGGAGCCCGGCGCATCGTAATTGCATGTCTATCACATCCCGGCAACAAGAAATATGTTGAATAGTGCCATGTTCGTATAAAACAGGTATGACTGGTTATCATGCAAAGCACTTTGCATCACTGTCGATTTATAGTTGGTTTCATACCGGAGTTCTATATAGTCTAGTATATTAATCCAATTATGTACAAGAATTGTTCAAATCGGTATGAATTACATCTGGCATAATGGTAGAGTTTATGCTGCTAATCAATTTTATAATCAGACAAATTCTGGGATAATGTTGCAGATTATTTGACTTGTATATCAGACTAATAGGGACATCATGTGTGATGCATTTATTACACTGCTGACAGATTTCTTAATGGTGCAGCTACATTTCTCTGAGGTCTACGGTTATTCTATTTATTCCATCTCTTGCAATAGTGTCCTTCGTCATATAATGATTTTTCATGAGGGGAAGAAAAAAACATATTTATTCTCTGATTGAGGTAAACACAAAATTAGTCTTGCAAGTTATTTGCACTCACGCACGGAGACTAATGCATTATAAAAAGAATGTAAATATGTGTTTTGAAGTTTCTCTCGTTGCAGGTCATTCACATCTCAGAGATTAGAATGCAATACGACGCTTTGAGGACGCCTTCAATAGTAACACATCAAATGTAACTGGCAATGAAAAAAAAAGAATGTCTTTCCTGATTTGCCATTGGATAACATTTTAATTGGAAAACAACAGGTAGGCTGAAGGAAAGATTACTTGGGTCTTGGCATCAATCCGTTAGGGAATCACTTGATCCTAGATGTGAAAACAATTCAGTAGTAAACAATGAGAATGAATTCAATTTCAAAAGGTAATCCTCATAAGCCAGCTATACATAAGGCAGATCTGATTTTAAAGATGCTTGTGAAGTTCAAAAGTGTTCAAGTTTACAATGGTTCGAGGACATCCCGTCTGACAGACAAAAGAATACAGTGAGTAAAAACTGGCAATAGATGATAGGAATCCATCTTGTATCAAAGTTTGGTAGTCATCATCATCTCGAGTCTAATCTGTTTAGGCTCCGGAGCAAGAAGATTACCAGCTGATGTCATCGGCTCCTTCCTGCAGACTATATACCTTAGTGCCCCTTTGATTATCAGCTGAGTATGGTAATTGTAATTCAAAGGGTCTGGGAATCCCCTTTATTAGTGCATCTGGGAGATCAAATATTACTTGAGAGATGAGAATTGCTTGAGAGATGAGAATTTTAACTGTGTCAATAGAACAGCAACATAGCAAATCAAAGTCTCTGTTGTCACTGGGAAGGGTGACAGGTCTTAGATGTTACAAAAGGCTATGTACTTTCTCCTGTGGGGCAAATAAGCCTTCTTGGTTTTAGCACAAAGGCATTGGAATGCAGTAGCCTAACACATTCATCTAGTTCCTTTATTTCTGTGGTAGTCCAGGGCAGTTCTACTCAGTGCAGTGAGTAGTGGCTGAATCCCATCTAAGCCTAGTCTGCTAGCTGTGTCAGCCATCGTGTTGAGGTGCCCAGGGTCATCCCCTCCCAGGCCTCTGGTATTAAGGCGCCATCTCGTATCGTTGCCTGGGCCTGTGTATTCTATGTTGATTTATGCCGGTACTTACATTTGTCCTCATACGGACACTCTCCTGTGTTAGAAAAGATCCTACAGATCTCCTCATGATCATGCTGCCTATCTTGTTTGCTGTTCCTGTTATTCTGCGGCTTTTTGCTTCCTTTAGTTTCTCCACCGCTGCTCCAAGTCCGCTGCTTCTGTTGAGTCTGGAGACGTTTCAGGGTAAGTGCTAAAGACTCAATTGTCACAACCTTGTGTCCCCAATAATATCCATTCTGGTGTTCAGGCTCAGCACCAACTGCCAGTAAATCTACTCGCTAGTTCAAAGATGTAAACTGAGTAAGACAGGTAATCCTCAATACTCCTCCTTGCCAATTCACTCGCCCTAATTGTCAAAAGCACCATTGGATCATACTTTGAGGCCGAGCTTGAACTTGCTGCCAAGTAACCACTACCTTGTTGTCCTCTTTGCTTCCATCACTTACTTGGAGTGTGCCTATAATCTCCCATCCATCTGCTGCTTTTAAGAGCACTTCATCATTGGTCTTGTCACTCTCCTCTTCTGTTACTGTATTATCTTTGTGGCTTCCTTCGTCCTTATTCCTTCGGAATCCTGGCTCGTCATTATTGTCAATACTTCGTAACATGCAAAATCCTTGGTAGTCAGGATCTCCGTTGTCTTCCTTTTGAGCCCTTCAGCTTTGGCCCACACAGTGAAGTTGAAGCTAGTCGTTGCCTGAGAGGCTTCATCACTATTCTTATCTACCAAGCTGAGTCTGTATAGGTGTGCTGCTTGCTTGCATGTATGCAGGCGAGTGACCAGGCACAAGGCTAGTCACACTGACCGTCCCTGCAACTGAGGCACCCCCTTGAGTCTGTTCATTTAAACCTACATATAGTTATTGCCTCCATATTGCAATTTCTTTGTTTGAAATACTGAAAAATCATGTGGAAGGTATTTGCATTAAGAGATGGAATGCACTTCATGAAACAAAAGTGAAGAAATTAACCTACATGAAGTGTGAGTTGTATGTAATCTCAACAAAGAGAACATTGAGTAAAAATTTCTCAAGGTATGTATTGTTGCGATTTCTTTGTAGGCATTAGTCAGATATTTGTCATCTATTGAGGACATGAAATCGTCGAATGCCGAGATCAGAGCGAGGCGGTAATCTAGCCGCGTCCAGAGCCATCTCCAGTGAAATACAATCAACTACAGCTGGGAGCCGCCTGAAAGAAACGTCTCGCACCGGAAATGATGCTGTCTTTTCCGCTCGTCACCGGTAGTGGCGCTGTTAGCAGGGACAGTCTCACGAACGTCTGGCGGACTCAAGACAAGGGACGAGAAGTGAAGGACGCAGCCATGAGAGTGCCTTCCTAAAGCAGGGCTCGCCTTCCCTGTCTGTGCCCCACCCATCCCCCCAGCTCCCGGCTTCCCGTTCACCTGCCGCGCTGTCAATGTGTCACGGCGAATCTCGCGCCATCTCGCGCCTAGAAGCGGCGAATCTCACCTGCCGCGACTGGCCCGGAGCAAACGCCGGTCGTCGGCGCTGATTGGCTGCAGCATGTGACGCGCCTGCGCAGTGGGCGCGTTCTGTTTCCGGCTCTTATTGAATTAACGGGCAGCGCTACACGCACTGCTTCTCTCTAGATGCGATTGCACCGCCGGAGGATTTCCGATGCGAGATGACAGAAGATGCAAAGAGATGGCCGTCTGTTGTTGCTCGCTGTGAACTGATGAGGCGGCGCCCACCAGGTGGCGAGGTGACTGCCACATCCGGTTAACACCCAGTGCCCCCCGCCCTTCTCCCAATACCAGCAGGCGAGCACACTATTCCATGGAAGCTGTCGGGACTGAAATTACACCGATCTGCTGCAGAAAGCCATCCTTATGCACATACTTACACATTCATATTCCCAAAGATAGTATCCATCTAAGAGTTCTAACTTTATTTTACATTCTGTTGGCCACAGAAGGATCTCTAATATATATGATGTAATATCATGTCAAACAGGGCATAGCAGCACAAATGTATTCCACTAAGTCGTTGGAGATTATTTAATGGCGTTAAAATTGGGGCTAGGGAAGTAAGGTGCCATATTTTTGGCCAGTATTATATAGATGAAAGGATCTAGATAGTGCACACTTGGATTGATCCCTGCGAGTTTGTGATCTCAATATTTAGCTCCTGTGTGGTATGGTAGTTTGGGAGTTCTTTATCACTCTAATAGATAATCTTGTGTATAATGTCATTCTGTTGTATGTATATATTGGAATGTGAGGCTTATTCTGCCATGCTTAGCAAATATGCACGGTGGTTTACAGAAATTGCAGACGTAGGTATCAGATACACTCACTGATCCCGCATTTATCATCCGTACCAGTTTTCTAATCGGTCTAAGGTTTTGATTTTTTACTTTAACAATCAAACAGGAGGAATTGTTTTATGTGTCCACTGCTGAAGAGAATATTGTATCGCACATAACACGCTGACACAGGTCGATTTTGTCATGTGACCTGAGCGGTCAAGGCGTCGTGGTCTCCAAGCCTTAGTTCAGTCTGAAAACCCGACCACTACAACTAAATGAGCCGATATGCTTGGAGAGTGAGAGTTGTCTTATCACATGATGTCTGCGTCTCCGGCAGATGTCGCCGGCGGCGGATGGCGACAAACATCGACCGTGAACCCTGAAGGAGTGGATGTGAGCGGGTGTGAGTGACTCGCCTGGCGTCGCCAAGGCCCTTCTCGGAATTGCTCGCCGCAGACGCTGGCTCCATCAAATCTGGCCCCGAGACTTGGACGGACGCCAGCGTCGACCTTAATCTGCTGGAGGATGGCGCGCCCGGGCCGCCTTCTTAACGCTCTCAAATGGAAGGGAGGATAGGGGCGTGTCTTTATATGTGTGCGCGAGGGGATGGGGGTCCTAGGACTTGGAGGCATAGATGTCAGGAGGTTATATGATGGAGGCACAATCGATATAACGAAAACTATGGAAATAAAGTGTATATGCGTGTGTGTCTGTCGGTCCGTGTGCCAGGCTATGTGTCAGAAGGAACACGGACCATACATCGACCACTGGTGATTAAAAATTGCCTGTGTATATTTTGTCAATATCTTTTTAGCTATGGTACACGAGTAAAACTATACATGTATATCATTCTATCATTGATTGATTGTCCGATTCAAATACAAACAACATACAGATTTTCTATTAATCACATTGTCACTATTAGTCACATACCATGGACAGGCTGTCCAATGTTGAGCATGTGGCTCCAATGAAAAAGATTTCCCGTATTCTCCTTCCACATTTCTTCCGCTCTAAACACTCCCTGTTCCATTATCAAGTTGGGCATCAAAGACCAATGTCAACCTACTAGTGCCCTAGCCAACCCCTGTCCCTGACGTCGTTTTACACCCATTTTGTCATTACCTAACTGACGTCCGTGTACCTGATGGCAAATTGACCGGCTTTGTCCACCGCTCTGACGCAGGGGGCGCGTCGAGCGCTCCCAAGCCACGCGCGCACTGAATGCTGGGTAACGCAAATGGATCAATTGGCGAAGCGGAAGTGCGCGCGACGAGAAGTGCCTTCTCTATTCAGACCGGATGAGCACTGCCCCCTCCCTCCGCCGATGATGTGATCTACTGCCGCCAGGAGGCGCGCCGCGCTGCCATTCATCATGTGACAGACGCTGGCGTCTCATCACTACCATGACAAGGTCAAGGTCGTCACTGAGATGTAGTTCTAAGAAATCACGGATGGGATGGTTCAAAATGTTGCAGGGCAAGTATATAACACCAACTAGCCTCCGTATGACAGGATTTTCTGATGGTCTTTTGAATAACATCTTGCGCTAACATTTCAATAGAACTAGGTACATGTATGCCTATTAGATGTGTATTTTGTCGTGATTTTAACATTATTTTAAATCATTAGATATTGAATAAAGAACGCAAATTCTTTTATTTATCGAGATCGACTCAAACTTTTCATTATTTCCAATTTTGTATGAACTCGTTATCCCGATGATGCTAAATACTGTACATATTTTATCATAGGAGCTTAAATTTGTGTTCACGTTTTTGTTGTTTTTTGTCAGAAGCATTTATCTATAGACATTTAACATTCACAGGAAAGGGTTCCCGCGTTTTCCCCTCATGTTTTGTCACGTGTAGTAACAGAGACAAACAACGGACAAACACAGGACATAGACAGGTCTACTAGATTTGTATTTAATAACACATAATATTTTATCATTACTTTCATACATGGCCTTACATTACCTATCAACTTATATCAGTTTGTTTTACTCTCCCAGAATCCAGAATCTTTTATCATCTGTCAGTGTAGTCTTAGTAAGGTATTTTCAACCTACACTTCCATTATTTCAGTGGCATCTCTATAGAGCCTGCCGAATGTTCACTGTGAGGTACCTTAAAATATTTTACCCAAGGATCTTATTAAATCACAGCGATGATTATTGATAATAACATGGGTACAGAGTAATAGCCACACCGACATGTATACAAGGTGAGGCTACCCGTGTCCCATTGAAAAGCTGTTAGCTTCGGGGAGAAGGAGAGAAAATGGTGGTAGAAAGAGGAGATATAGGATTCAAATCATAACACCTTCAAAGATTAATTGACCGTCGATATGTGAAAAAGACACATGCATTTCGGTCTACCTGTACTAATCTCTGTGAATTATACGTTATGTCCTTACCCCGGCTGACTGAGATGACCAAGGGTGAAGGCCGACGGGTGAGGAGCACGATAAAGACGTTGGTATGTAACCCAAGAAGGCACCATATTACCTGATATCACGTCAGCGTGGAACCGGCCCGGTCGGCCGCACATTACCCAACACCCGGGCCGTGTGAAGGCGGCCCCCGCCCTAATTAGGTTATTAGCTGGGTGTCTTGTGGTCACCTCCCGAGGGGGTCTCATAACTCATAGAGCAGCAACAGGTAAGACGACCCGCCTACACAAGGCGGGCGACAAGCTTACAGGACGAATTACACACGGGTGTTATACAGGTACTATCGTAAAACTGGATGAGTTTTAATCTTGGCCACTGTATGCCACAACTGGAGTTTGGCATAGTGTCTTCATGAGGCGAAGCCGAGTGAAGTCCAGAGCCAAAACTCCAGGAGTGGCATGCGATGGCCAAGATTAAAACGAATCAGGTTTTGATTTGATCATACCCCGTCTCCTCGATTTTGGAATATTATGTGATAGCAATTCTGTATGCCACTAGTGGCATATAAAACTCTGTATGCCAGTCAGCGTGGTATACGGAAACTCAATATTAAGGCTATGGGATTTTATATTAGGGGTAGGATAAAACCCGGAAACAGGGCTACAACTAGGGCAGGATGTATACTTTACAACAACAGGGAAAGGGGCTATACATATTTACAGGAGGTAAAGGGGTAGCAATACAGGGTATATCATTAATGTTAAGTAAACCTCATATAGGAGTCAATGTGATGCAATCCATGGCAGATACAAACATAGCAACACAAACATACACGATTAATACGGAGTTCTTGAAGGTTGGGTTCCTGGATTCTTTAACTTTATTACCCACCTATTATCATAATAATCTCATTTGGCACCAGAAATCACGGTCATAACAAATGTTCATGCTAAAAACACAGGTTAATGGTGAACTATATTATTTGTGTCAGTCTATACCGAATTACTGCAACGCTTGACAGTGCTGTGGTATCTGGAACTAAATGACTTGCAGAAACTTTTTAACCCTTTAACAGCAGGAAGATGCCTCCAGGCATTCCCCTGGCTATGGCAGGAAGATGCCTCCAGGCATTCCCCTGGCTACGGCAGAAGTTGCCTCAAGGCATCTTAGAGGAATCATTGATACTTATAGACAAAATTCAACAGATAAAAAGATAATTGTTTGATTTAAAAGAAATTTTTACAATTTATAAGAGCCATATTGACCTTTGATTTGGTATAATAAAATATAATCAGTCACCAAGGTAAATTAATTAAATCACATGACACATCACATGACATTGCTATATCCCCAAAAAGGGTTAATTGCAATAGACTTGTTATTATCTTGTAGGTGGGTAATAAATACAATCACGACTGGAAGTTATTGTAGTTGACGATGTAATATCCTCGCTAATCGCTCGGATATTACTACGCGTCAACTACTCGGAGATTACAACCAATCGTACACAAACCAGTCATTATTGTGTATGTAATTTGATGTACATTTTGAGTCGTTCATTCTACGGTCTGGAACGTCCAATCGAATTCATTACCTGTTCATGCTATGTCAATTTACAGGCGTTGTCAATTTATAGGCGTTGTCAATTAGCACCACACAAACACTATTCTCACCCCGGCTACTGATGATGATTACGCCACCATTTGGACGAAATATGTGTTAGTACTAACAGTTCGGATGTTACATGGCCTATCAGGGGACCAGAGGTTTGGGAGTTTCGTGATTCGATTCTCAACATCTGTTTAGACTACCTTGCTCTGAACACTAATATTCTTGGCAGATTGAACCCTGTCAATGGTTAGAAACAATGAGGGGCCATCGATAAAGTACATGTATGTACAAAGTGAAGGGGTGGGGGTAGGTTAGACCAAATGTGTACAAAAGCTTAAGAAGTGGAGAGGGTGAGAGCTTGATTACCATGGACGCAAAGCACACCTAGTATTTCTGTACTGGTACATTGACTTGTGTCCCAAAAATGGACTAAAAGCGCTAGGTGTGTAGCTTCCCTTCATATTGTATTTTAGGTATTGGAGCGTCCAAAAAATGCACATACACAATAGGCGGTGGGAGGGGGGATGCTTCATGCGTATTCTAGGCAACCTTTCTAAAATGCTATTTATGCAATTGAAAAACACATAAACACATAACTCGCACCAATGCCTATATGGGCAGTTTTAGCTCCAGCCACCTGAGCCTGTAAATAACTCTCACTATCGTCCACTACTAACACGCGCTTCCGTTGCCTCGCTGCTTGCCATAGCCAGGGATGAAGTGAAACCAGCCTCTGTTGACAGCACAGCCGAGGTCTGAATTTAGATTGTTTCCAGATCACTAATTACACCAATCAGAGTGGCGTTAATCAGGGCACAATGGCAAAGCGAACTCCCCAATCAGGTTTGACGTAATGCCCGGGGAGGCGCGGTGGCGCTTGGGAAGGGGTAAAAGGGGGGGGGGGGGGAGAGAGAAAGAGAGACAGACAGACAGACAGACAGACACAGAGAGACAGAGACAGAGAGAGAGACAGACAGACAGAGAGTGTTGACAGGCAGGCCGGTACACAAGGCGTTGAGATAGAGTAAAAGACGCAGATGCCTTTGTTTGTTTGTTGTTATTCCTCATAGGTTACCAAGTGTCACTCGCTTTTGTTGCCTGGCATGGCCTACTCTTTTGTGGAGTTTTTTTTGTGCCATGCTATCTGTTGCTTTGATAAAGCTATTGCCTGTATTATTTTTGTGCAATATTCATTTCATTAATTGTTACAACCTTTAAGAATAAAATATGTTTTGAAAGATTTTGTGTAACAAATGATGACTTTGCTATGTTCCTCCGCCATGTTAACATGGCACTTTCATTGTTCACCAAACATGTTGCCTATTAATTCAATAAAAATGGCTGCCATATTTGTGTTCCTACCTGTTGGGGCATACTATGTAATTTAATTGAAATATATTGATAGATTTATCAAAAAAGCATATCAAAATCTAATATAAGTTTTTCTCCCAGGCACATGTCATGTTACATGCATAGCCTTCACCTCAGGGTGTATTATTATTTTAGGGTGTGGCCCCATGTCTTGGGCCCCCTAGTGGCCTTATCACCTAACTTCTTATCTGCCATTTCCTGTGCCCCTCACTTCCCCGCTTGCTCGCATCACCTCAACATCTTCAGCCTTCCATGAAATCCTCAACTTTCTCTTGTGACCATGCCTGCAAAAAAAGTATCAACCGATGGTTCCCACAAGGGAGGTAGAAGAGCGACAATGGCAAGATGTCCTCCCACCTAGGAGATGGTACCTGCTACCAAGGAGACAGTAGCTAATACCTTGGTGCTTTTAGAAAGCCTGGAAACCTCTGAATCCGGGATGAAGGAAAAATGCAACTTCCTCATAGGGTACAGGTGCCAGTTGACCAGCTTTGCTCTGGTGCCTGGAATTATCCGTTTCTGAAGACGGGACACTCTCCATCATCAGAGATGTGAAGCTGTCGGACGCTCAGGCATCTTTGGCATTGAGCCCGCTTCCAGATGAGGATGAGGGGGAACCAGGAACATCAGTTGACCACGATGATGTTACACCTCCAAAAGGTTTTGAACTGGTGGAAAGCACCAGGAACCGGAGGCATGCAAATTACACCAGGAACTGCAGGCCAGCACATCACACCCGGAAAGGGAGAACGATGAGGACGACAGACAACTTGAGGTGGAGTTGTGTAGGTTGTGGGAACAACACTGCTACCTGTACGACATGATGGACCCCAAACACCGAGACGTTAATGCCTGTTGCCACTCAATGGATGCCACTGCTCAACTGCTCGGAATGTCCTGTGAGGTCATAATTCATGTGTAATACTTGTTTATACAGAAATTCCTTTTTTTTGCTCTGAAATCAACTGGTAAAAATGAAGCCCTCTTTCCCCTGATTCGCCAATAATTGAAATATATTCCTTGTTAGATTGTATATTTTCTATTCTATTAATGAACTGCAAAAGTTTTATTAACAAAAAATACATGATGGCCTTCACTTCATCTAAATATTTTTTAACTCAATAGCTAATGAACAGATAAACCCATATTCATTTTTTATCGAGTTCTGTTGGTTCTGAGATGCGTCCTAATTTTAAACCAAGGTGGCAACAAGCCATCCGTGACACAATGATAGCATGTGTGCACGTTGGTGTAGCTGAACTCATTCTGTTAATCTGATTGACTATAACATTCGACATTTATAAAACAACTGTAGTATGTGTCGGGGTAATCAGTGCCACTAGTATCTTTAAGGTTACTGTGCAACCTTTGAATCATTATGTTTTTTTCAAACCATTTAAAGAAGGTTGCAAATCTCTCTAAATCTATTTAGAATTTGAAATAGTTTATTGACCTGTTCAGTTTTTATATCAAACAGAAATTCACTGATACATTTACTTCTACAGTGGACTGACTGACGACACAGATGAGCAGCCTGAGAATGAATTATTCTAAGATATGGTCTATGAACGGGCCTTCTGAAAACAGTATGAAATACTCTGACAACAAACATGATTTTATGGTATTCACATGCTATCAATATTCATTCATAATGCAGCCTTCCATGTCAAGCGTTGCCTGAGATCTTTGCGGACCTATTACCCAGACAGAAACAGATCCTGGCCCGGTGTTCCTTCCTGGCACCTTTCTCTAAGGCCACACAGGACAAGGTACATAGCTAAAGCCACCTTAGAATGATATATGTAATGTACCCCAAAAAATATAGGGGGACTAGATACGATATTGTCATCACTCAGAAAGGATAGAAATTATTGTCTACCAATGTGAAAAATTTACCATCAATATATCAAAAATTCGATTGAACAGTGATTTATTTGGCAAAAACCACTTGAAGATAACATACTATAGAACCTAGAATTAGAGCCTGTAAGTAGCCAGTGGCATACACAGGCGGAACTCAGCCAAGTTGAAGGACGTAGGAACCCGTTACCTGCCCCTTATTTCACTAGGGCAGGGAACCAGTCTACATGCACCAGTGGCATGCAGAACTAAGCTGGTTGCCGGAGAGAGTTCATGGGACTGTACGGTACCAGCGAAGTTGCTATGTAGGTCAACTGCGATGCGGCGACAGGGGCCATATGGGTGATGGAGACGAAACTCAACTTTGCTTTCTGCCAGCTAGTCGGCTGGAAATGCTTTGGTGGATCAGGGGGGCCGATCAGGTGAGCCGATCACCATATGTCCATCGTGTGAAGCCAGCCAACCATCGTGTGGAGCCAGCTGGTTCTGGGTTTTGGTGGATCAGCTTGGACGTTCTGCTGAGTTTAGGCTGGCCAGCCAACAATGATCGGTGAGGATGATAAAATCCTGTCCCCAGAGCATCTGCTGACCTTCTGTTGGGTCTGTTTTGGTGGATCAGCCGCTTTAGGAAGATGAGATGTCGAGTATGGGGAGGTAAAAGAAGGTGGTGGGAGAAGGGTGGCTGGACTAGGGATCTGGGGCCCGAGGTCTCAGGGGGTGGGGTGTGGGGATGGCTGAAGCCTGGGAGGTAGGGGAAGGGTCGACTCCTGCCTCAGGGGCTTACAAACCTAGATGTGGCTGATTGTCTTCTAGGGGCGGGTCGCATAACGACTCGGCGGCAGACATTGCTCTATTATTAATCCCTGACTGCGTCAGATGTCCACCCGAAGAAAATTGAACTCGACTTGGCGGAATTATTAATGTTAGCGGGGCGAGTGGCGGGCGGGGCGCGCCCTGGGCTCTGTCGGCCGCGGATGCTGGCCCGCTGCTCGTATATTTATTTCGCTGGCGTTGGCTTGTCATGCACAGAGGAAATAATTACACCAGCGGCGCACTAATTTGAACCTATGGCCACCGAGCTTCAGATGGCTGCCGTTAGGGGGCACGTTAAAAGTCCACCACAATTAGGGGCTGGTCGTGTGTGGGGGCCCACCGCAGAGGTCGTCACCGTAAATCCCTCCGCCATTACTTATTAACGGCCCGCAGGAGCGGCTATACAGAGCCAAAAGCTAACTCCCTACTATTCTCCCTCGCTTTCACGTTCTTGTGCTTCTTTTGTGGACGAATTTCCTCTTTCGGGCGGAAGAACTACCGCTTAGTGTGAGAGATGCAGCACGCCGACCTCAGGGACTACTTTTTATCTTGTCGCCCGTTCGTTTTACAGCGTTTCCGCGCAGGAACAAAGCTTGCCCGGAAGTGCAGAGGCTTCTGTCCGAACGACCGCTGGTGTTTCCAAGGAAACGCCGGAAAAGGGGCGGGGCTATATCTATGATTGGCAGCTGAGATGGACTTTAAGACTTAAATCAAAAGATGAATAACAGGATTACCCTGTCGGACAGGATGTCAATGGCGGAAGTCGATAAGACATTTGCCAGTGACACTTTCAGTCTGAATCCTCACAGAATTGGACTTAAAACTAACCTAATTCTAAGGCAGCCTAGGGCATTTCTTCCTCGGGAACTAACGTTGATATTATGCAGGTGTATTTTAGCCATTGTTTCCCGAATATTAAGATCCACCTGTTTACTGGAGGTATTGACAGATTTCTGTGATTCTTCCGCCTCGTCATCTCCATTCCCCCGACCTGATGACTGTCGCGGAAGGCATAATGCACCCTTTAAAGGCACAGATAATCAGCACGGGAAGCTAATGCATTGGCACACTATGACCCTGCTCTTACTCCCCTTTACCTGGTCGCCATGGCAACGATGACGTATCAACCTTCCAACAATACTTCCCCTCTTAACGTGCCTCATCAAGTCTTTAGTGATGATTTATCCTGGTAGGTAAAATTACCAGGTAACGCTTTCTTTTTTTCTTTTCAGTAGTAATATCTCACTTTGAATATATTTCATGGGAACGTAATGACAACATCGAACAGCCAGTATGATCCAAGCACCACCCAGAGGACATGATTTAAAGGTAAATCGGACAATATGCCTTGAAAATGAAAACCCATGTAATTTTCCTGAAAGTCGGAACATGATGCTCTCAAGGCGTTATAGAATATATAGGCCTACCTGACTTTAAATTTTCGGGTTACCGTTCTAGTTTATAAATTTGAAAAAAAGATTTCATATAGTAAAGCTCATGTCATTTTCTTCAAACCTTCACAGAATATAGCAAATGTTTAGTACCACATATCTATGTTTCGGAAACTATAGGTCCTTGTTTTGGACACAGTTGAAGAAAACTGTATTTTTCAGCACATTTCCTAAATAGCTCAGTCGAATGTTAACAGGCCTATTTGACATACTTATTTGGTATTTAATAGAATATGTCACAAGGAACCAGAATGATTTGATGAATATTATTATTTTAAAATCACCAGGTGATGCCGCTGCAAATTGTAGGATATGCCTGCCGGTTCTGGGTCTCTCTTGGATCACTTCCCGAGAACTAGATTAGTCTGTTCCGGTGGAGGTGAGACAGTGCTACCCTATGTGGACCCTATCACATAGGTTGGTTCGATATGTATTTTGGTTAGTGAAGAAGATGTGAAATCTACTTTCGCTAAACATACTCACACAAAACCAGACTCTGAGAACTTTGGTATATTGGTGTTTTCATTATACCTCCTTTTCTCTCAATACAATGCCTTAGCACGGAATGTGTCATGTGAAGCTGGGTGAGTGAGTCCACAAGCCAAAGCAAGTTCCCTCACTCAACCACTGAAAGGTTCCAGAGAAACCTTATCAATCTGTGAGGCCCTAAGTTGTTCACTCTACGTGGAGGAATGCACAAGTAACCTGTCAACCTGATGTGGACTCAGTCTTATAAGACTAAGTTAAGTAATCCAGGCAAACCCGTAGTGCAGTCATGCACAAGCTCTCCGGGATTACCACACAGCAGGTATCGGCACCCGCGCCCTCTAGCGTAAACCATACTTATATAGAACTGCATCGGGAATTGTATAAATAGACAATACCCAACGACTTTGGATGGGCCCCAATCGTCATCGAGGTGAAGCTGAGTGACGATTAAGGCACAAGTGGAGTATTGTGTATTTTACGATTCGAGTGCGGTTCTGGATTTATCTCACCCCTTTCTATGACATTAAATATCATCAAAATTTCAGAATGATTAGAATATACTTAGCAAATTCATATGACGTCATCTCAAATTCACTACGCCACAGCCTTGACGTAGTATTGTCAATTAACGGGGGTGATCGTTGAATATTCTTTTCTAATGTTATTCCTATGGCTAAACTTACACCAGTGGTGAGATAAAAACCACTTCTTGACTAGCGCGACCCCTACACTATCAAATCTGTGAATGAAAATTATTTCTATTCATAGGAGGGCGGCAGAAGCAATGTTCAAAATAATGTCCACTGTCCCTATTAACCCCATATATATGAATACGAAAGAGGCAAATCGCATATGCTTTCCACATGCGAACGATTAATTGTTGCGGGTCATGAGGACGGGGAAGAACGGACCTCGCGAGTGAGAATGATCCCTTTTGGTAGGTGAGGCACTCTGTATACCTCCCATGGAGGCGCAAAGATCTAAAGATCAACCACACCCGCTCCGCTTTGATCCTGAACCGGCGGAAGGAGATCGTCCACCACCTGCACCTGCCGGTAACTAGCGGTCATATAAATGGGCGCCGCCATATTTAATTTCACAAGGCCTACCCGGAAGCACCCATAAGCCATCGTGGCCGGGAAGCGACTGACACTGCCATCGGCCTCACGCAAGCCTCCTATCAGTCCTCTACCTACCTGTCCACAATTACCCTTCGTGCACATGAGATAAAAGACGTGGCGGACATTTTCTTACAAGTAACATTTGGCTCTGAACACATGAAAGAGCCATCTATATGAAGTCAGAATTATTTTCATCTGAAATGTAACTATCGATGTTACTTGGATATATTATCAGTACTCCAATCAGGAAAGAAATATGCCCAAATTCGTATTGCTTTAAATCCTAGCAACGTCAACAGAATTTCTTGGATCGATTGGATTCGGATTTGGTCCTGTTTTCCACAATAAGGACTTCCATAAAGAAATTGGAAATAAAATAATTGAACAATATGACAGATATTTGCCACAATATAAAATACACAATGAAAGATATTCTCATTATACTTTCTGATTAAGCCATACAGAAATTGTATATGCCATTGTTATACCATCTAGGAAGACAATGTATACACTGTGGATCTTCTGGATACCTTTGTAGAGATTAGCCGACGAGGCCGAACTCCCATTTCGATGCCCTCACTTAGAGTCGGCTTTCAGGCCACTGGTAAACTGTAGGGTTTGCTTTTACAGAGAAAATAAATGCATCATGGCCCAAGACGATCATTTTCTACAATATAATGTACATGTATCTGCTCAACAAAACAATTTCACCGTATAATAACTCATGTGCTCGTTTAATGTATAAGAAGGGACACAAGAACTAGGAGGGGAGAGTTTGTTTGAGAAAATTGTTAACCAGTCAACCAGTAGAAGGTCGTTTCCAGACTTTCTCCTGTTCCCTTTCTCTAATTGTTTTTACACCACAAGGGTGGTGATCCAAATTTGCATAATTTACAAATATATTACAGCATACAATGGTGCGTATTTTTCACTTCAGTTCTGTTTCTCATAAACTAATGAATTATCTGTTTATATCCCTTCCTTTCCACTGTAGAATTATTTTGTTGTGTGACGCCTGAAGATTTGGTGCAAGTCTACAACCCTGTGCGCTGAAGGACCCTCACAATATCATAATTGCTATAGAATTTCTCTATACTCGTTGGTAAGGCACCTCATTAACTGCACCCCACTTGAGTCCAAGTTACTTTTCAGGGGAACCCTCAACGAGACAAGAATGAGGTGGCACCACCAAAGGAGTATTAAAAGACAGGCCTGCAGACACAGCACAGATTCTTTTCTCTCTCTCTCTCTCTCTCTCTCTCTCTCTCTCTCTCTCTCTCTCTCTCTCTCTCTCTCTCTCTCTCTCTCTCTCTCTCTCTCTCTCTCTAATTCTCTCTCTCTCATTCTCTCTCTCATTCTCTCTCTCATTCTCTCTCTGAGCTGTGTATCCCTCATCTGCCAGAGGCTTTACTCCTACGGGTTACCAGCTGTTAGCACCAGTGGTGCTGCTCCTGCACCATCAAGAGGACACCAGTACTAACACTTATTATCCATCGAATGCAAAGACCCTCTGTATAAAACCCGTCAGATACCATAACTGTGGTATACGGATTCAAATCTGTGGTATACAGCCTCAAAACCATGTTATAGGGGGAAAATAGTTCTTTTGTGCTATAGAGCACAGAAATAGTTTCTACTGTTATACCCTTTAATATGGCAATTACCGGATTTAATTTGTTCGAAAAGATGGATAATAAATGCAACAAAACCATCGATTATTGTCTATATCTCTCAGTGCATTTATACACTTCTAAACACTGCTGGAGGTACATGTATACACTTTACTAGATCTCCCAAGTATCAGTGGGGAGTATGAGGGTGAATTAAGATATTTTATACTGACTTTATATGTAACTAAGGCATAGCATTATTGTTAACTTTCTTTTTCTATAGTGTTTTAAACCTTCTTTTTCTATAGTGTTCTAAATTTTCCAGTTTAATTAAATTGTCCCTTAATATTTTCACATCCCGCTTAATCCAGTTCCAGCGGACCACGCCATATAGCGCAATACATATTTCAATAATGTATTGATATCTAAATAAACCAGTTCTTCACTTCTATGTTGTTATGGCTACTTCTTTCTGTGAAATAATCTTATATTTGAAACAGGTCTCAGGACAATTATAGTAATCAGAAGGTCTTGGGTTCAAACCCCAGACTAGCTCAATTTCATTTTTTTCCTTAAAAGATAAATCTCTGCCGATCTACTTAAAATCATTTCGATTGTTTGAAGGGCTCAAATATTGTTTTCCACAGCAAGGAAACCCCTGAATGGCTCCTACATGAGGACAATACATATAGCACAAAGACTATTAGGATTGGGACACTTAAAGGATTCGTCCTAACCAATGATAATCCTCCATTGAATAACGAGAACCACAGTACATGTACATGTACTTAGTACTCTGGAGCGGTCCACCAAACGCGCCCTAGATTACTTCTTTTTCTTGAGTTTCCCGCTCTCAGGAATCCATCTTGTTCTAATTCATTCAATGTAACATCTTTGTTCCTTGCGGTCACCTGACCCTCAAAACATGGAGTTTGACCCTTTACAGGCGGGGGTCTGTAGCAGACCCATGTTCTTTGAGATGGGTACCAGGGACTGGTATAGTGCTAGGGGGGGGGGGGGGGGAGCCTATTGTTGTCCAAACACAGATTCTATTGTTTTATCACATGATATAACGCTTCAGCCTTGATTCTATCGTTTGTTTTACAAAGCAGCTATGGCCTCCCAAAAAGAGAGGGCTCAGCAGGTGGCTGTGCCCCCTGGACTCCCAAAGAAGCACTTTTTCCCTGGACCATTGCAATCTTCACAAAGTGCGTCCAGGGGCTTTGCCCCTGGATCGCTAGAAAGGGACTTTGCCCATGGACCTATTACAATATCCCCAAGTAGTCTCAGATCAGTAACCATCCAGCTCCTTGAAACAAATCCCAAAGACAGCTTATATAATTTATAAAAGCCAAGTGCTTCTGTGGGCTTTGCACCCTGGACCTTCAAGGGTAGGTGGGGCATTACCACTGGACACCCACTGATCTTCCGAGGTAGTCTCGGATATGTTATTTGACTGCGACTGAATGTCCGTAGCTTAACGTTAAGAAATCGTTCTCAACAGGCGTGCGAGTACAACAACTCATACCCAATGGTTGATAAATAGATAAATATCTCTAGGCTAAGATAAAATCAGAACCATATTCGAGTCCCCATTGGCAATTCGTTCGAAGCGCTTTAGAATATTCACTCGGCTTTCGCCCCGTTCATATTACTGCGCACTCGATGGCAAAAGAGGACTCAGACCAAACACTCATCAAGTTCTTCCTTATTACAAATCTCCGTGAGCATCTTATACAGCCAGCGCACCTCCATATTAGCAATATTAGAATCCCGGACTTGTATCAATCCAAGTCTGTGATTAAAGTTACTAACAACCTGGCTTCAGGCCGGGTACCAAATGATATATGACCTAAAAGTATAGCATAAGTCCTACGTAGATGACATAGGTTGAGCATGTACCCTTTCAAAAATTCACGTTCAGACTTTCATAGACAGCTAAACTCTCCTTCTGCACGTAGGTGAATTATGTTCCTTGAAGCTGACAACAACTATATTTACTCTGTTTTTGAGCGCCTGTTTTCTATAAGTGTGCCCCACTTCTCCACAAACAGACCCGGACTTAATTATCCATGGCAGGAAGCCTGTTATCCTGTGGCAAAGTCGTCTGCTTTTTCATTTCTCTGTTCCTCACAAGGCATCGCTTGCTATAATATCACCAAGGTCAAAAGTTTCATGTTACCACGTGGATTCAAAAGTATTCAGTTGTTCTTACTCCAGTTACATTATGTTGATAAATATGGGGCTTTTATTGTGCATATCTGGTAAGTTTAACAGCCTGATATCGTTCATAAATATATTATACTCGCTTCTATCCTTACTTTTGGGAAGACAATGTCAAGGTCATATCATTGTTTCCAAGTGCCATCCGTGAAAGTAACGTTTGTTTTTTCTTTCTCTTCACTTGATTTATCAAATGTTTCTATTTCACCCACCTGCTAATGTTATTACACTGGTATACAAATATGAGTGAGCAAGATCTTATTCTGATTACTAAATTGTTGTAAATACGAAACAAATAGAAGTTGATAATCTTTATCTACTGAGAAAGCAATTGCTGGACCTGTCACTATGGTGGCACGAGCCTGGTCGTCGTCAATGAAAACGTCCAGAAACTCACATTTCATTATTCTTTTAGGAACTATGTCATTTATTTGAGATGTTTCATCAGTTCTTTCGCTATTCGTGGAGAAGAGGGATGGATACAGACAGTCCTAGGCCTACATATGGATTAAGTTCTAGATCTAATACGTCATTGCACTATTGATGTATTTGAAAATGAGTCCTTTCCGTCAAATTGAGCTGGAGGATAAATATCTTTTTTCCATAGAGACAAATTCCATGTTCTTCCTTCAGGCTGAGCAAAGTATAGGAAAAAAGATACGGTTGTTTGTTATGTACTAGATCTATATTAATATCACATTTCTTGATTGACACGGAATTGATATCGTCCTGAAACATGTTAAAGTTTTAGAACGATGAGGTGACAACAAGCTGGCTTCATTTTGTCTAGCATCATTTGTATTGTATTATTTTGGAACTACCTGAGTTATGATGAAAGTTGCAGAATTATGTTTCTAATCGTTACAGATGAAAATTGAGTTTCTAGCAGAAATGTAATCTGCAGTGGCGCACAAGTGCGACTCAAATACTTATTCCAGTACTCCATCTATTAACTTCCATTTGTTAATGAGGTGACATATATTTTCTAATGTTGATTTGGGAAATAATAGAAATATCACAACACCATTCTTTACGTTCATTATAATCATTTGAATAACACGAAAAACAACTTAAAATAAACTGAGACTAACATTTTAAACAGATCCTACACGAAAATATGGCCTATAAATAGACGGGTTCTATAAATGATGGAGTTACTATTTTACGACCGTGATCAGGGTGAGAATAGCAATAAGACACGAAAAGACCCCCTCCCGCGCCATTTGCCACCCACTCCCACCCGACCCCCAAAGACGAGCAGCTCGCGGTGCCCGTGATGGGCGCGGCCGACGGAGGGGGTCGGTCAGCGGCCGGTGTAAATACCGGTGGCTTGAGGTAATTCTGAGTGCGACAAAGGTGCATTAGGCAATATGGATTCAATCTGTGACATTTGAATCTTTTTATTTCCCGCGTCAAACATCACCGGGCGTCATCATGGCAACGGCCGGCGGCGACGCGGCTTCACTGATGTCGTCTGCAATGCAAGAAGTGGTTTTAGGCACCATCCCAGAGCCCACTCCTCGCCGCTCGTGACATTATCATGATTAGCAACATTTGCCCGTCGCTAACTGCTTTCGTTCATGTTTTGCATTCAGAATGGCTTTACCTTAAGCCGACGGGGTCTGTCTTTCTCTTTTTTGACCGGTGTCGAATTACTGCCTGTGGTAACGCTCGCGCGTCCGGCGTCCACCCTGCGGTTTAATTGTTGAAAATAAGACACAGATTCCCGAGATTTCTTTCTAGTCTCGAAAACGAAGGAATTAACTCACCTATTGTTTGTTATTTTACCATTGCAAATTAAACTAACACCGCCCAGAGGCAGCACCTCCCGCGTAAATTAGAGGCGAGCGCGCGCAAATGGAGTTTCAACTATTGTCGTAAACCAGCTCTGAATGTCGTAATAAGAGCTCGCCTAATGTCGAAAAAAGATACATCCGCATGAGTTTTAATGTGACCTTATCACTGCAGTGTGGGGCGAACATGGGGCGAATAAAAGATCTTTAGCAGCACTGAGGTGACGTCAAGACAAAAGATACGCCGAGAAGCGTTTTACTTCATTTTGAATGTGCCTTCCAGCGATATGAGGAACTAGCATTGCTGCCACTATCACCACCCATCCTTCTGTTAGTTTCTGTTGCTCGTGTCTATGATAAAAATGTGTCTATGGGAGACATGGACCTTGTAGAGGGAAACAGATGTAGTTATGGCGGGTGAAAAAAGTTGACTGCTTACATTAAGGTGCACATATCTGTAATAGGGCAACAGATGCCGTACCAGAATATCTAGCATTATAGGCGGAGGATTACTCATTAAACAATGATAAAACAAACTTAAAAATACGTTATTCATTTCATTTTTGAAATGTAAATTTAATTGGATTAATCAGATTTTCTATGTGCAGCTTTGATGCGGGACAGTCGTTTTTACTATTGCATACAGTCCCACATCCCTGCTTCTATCTTTCGCTTATTTCCTCTGTCAATAGTTCAGTCAACACTGCAAGAAGACACAATAATACACTAATTACAACGTTTACCTCAATGTTACCCTAAGCATACTCAAACATATACATTCATTTACAGACATACGCAAAGTACTGACACTAATTCGTGATTTGAGATAACCGTATAATATATTTTAGAACCAATCAGGGCTACCCAATGTAGAAAATCAAGATGAAGACCAGAGAACATATGGAATCGCATAACACCAGGTAAATTGCTGGTTGATTAGGCCTGACCTGGATTTCTACACTCACATGGGTAGGAAATTAGATACTAATCTCATAACCAATCTGGCTGTTATTCAATTCGAAATACAAGGGCAAGGGATAAAAGCCAACACAGCAAATCCTTATGATTTTAATTATCATAAAACATACACGTGCTTCATATGTTAAAACGAGTCTACAAATAACAAGTACGCCGCAATGATACTGTGGGTAACAAGGGTTTTAACTTCAAGTGGCGCTGTCTAGTGTTGACAGAGTGGGGTAGAGGGGTGTTTGTGGTGTGAGTATGGAAAGGAAGGGGGTTGTGAGCCCCTGATTTGCCTCGGCAATTAGTGCACCCTGCTTCACCTTGACAGCAGGCTGGTGGTTATTAGCCTCGGTGGGCCTGGGGGGTGGCGTTGTCGGCAGTTTACCCAGGCAAATATATTGTATTGGCAGCTTGTCGGCCAGCGAGCATTTGTCATAGAGCGGGGGAGCAGCTCACGGGGAGCACCTCGCCACCCGCCTGTCA
This sequence comes from Alentia gelatinosa, assembly GCA_950022655.1. NCBI lineage: Eukaryota > Metazoa > Annelida > Polychaeta > Phyllodocida > Polynoidae > Alentia > Alentia gelatinosa. The sequence goes on along the minus strand of OX465583.1, from coordinate 41,458,402 downwards.
ATATTAGCATGGGCTATGTGTTCAGTTGGCGAGTCAGGCGTCCCCCTCTCGGAGAGTCAATGAGTGGACTAAGTCAATAGGCGCGAGCACAGAGCCGCTGAGCAGCTCAGTCAACACGGACCGGGACGGCGTGTGTGCACGGAGAAGAATGGTGTGAGTTGTGAGAGGTGGCCGGGGATGAAGTGGGGGAGGTGGGATAGCATATAGGGGTAACGATAAAGCCGAACCAATTGTTAGCGGAGGGGGGGGGGGGGCAATGCGGAAGGGGCTGGGATAAGAGGGCAGCCATAGAGATATTATTGTTCATGAGAGGCTTGGGACACTGACTTTGGGTTGATATTAATGAGAACCAATGTTAATACTAACGGGAACCAGATACTAAAATCAATTACCGATTCCAAATATGTAATATAACTTAATCATGTCATTCATATTTACCTGCGTAACATATTCGTTCTCATGATTAGTGTACTAATATTGGGGCAAATAGTACTGTATGGAAAAGATAAATCCTATGTATGTACAGTTATCCTGCTTTATACATACATGTACAAAAGTACATGTATTCCAAATTAGGTCTACGTAAAAGAATCTATTCATCAGAGAAACGTATAGGATCAGGAGTCCTGAATGCACTTCAAGCGGTCATGTGATGAGGTGTCTGGTATCTGATTGGTCACACGCGCTGTCACGTGACGCACCCATCGTAAGAGACTGCATCGCACTCAGAGCTCCCCTAGTGGCCACTTCTATGGAGGCCTGGCCTGTCACTTAATTCTGTCTCCCTCTGAAGAACAAGGCATACAATTGGCTTTCTGATTAGTGCTCGACTGTGATTTTTACCATCGCTTTGGAAAACTGGGTCAACTTATTTTGAAATATGGATACCCAAATAAATGGTCTGTATACCCAAATAAGGTTGCAAAGATATGCACTTGTATATATGTGTGTATGCAAATCACATACAGGATCATACTGCAGTATGATCGAGTGAGGGATCTAACTTTGATCATATTGACGAATTACTAGATGGACTCGCAGTTATTAGCCTCTGCAATGCAATTCATAACCTAAATTTATTGACATGGCTTACTGAGCTACTTAGATTAGCTTACTTCCACTTCTGTTCCGCTTTCCGTGTCTCTTATAACATCCATGCAAACAAGAAGGTGGCCCTGATCATACCAACCATTCCAATATACTACTTACTCGCTACACATGTGCGAAACATTGATATTCTTTAGGTATTGACCTCCATCTCGTTACAATCTCTCAAGCGGGAGTCCCTCTCCTATTGTGCAATCTAAGTGACTCGGCAACTAAATACGGCTCAATTTGATGCAAGTGTTTTGAAATGTTGCCAATTGAGTCGTGTAGTTGAAGAAGAAAGGGGCGCTCGTCACGTCGGCCATGTTTGACTAGGGACTCTGTAATTACGACAAGCACGGCGACCAGATTAAACAATCCGTCTCTATGATTGACAGGAAGCGGAAGTCATTTGCATCACAATGGCCATGTGCTAAGAAACCATCGTACGGCATTGTGGGAACGCAAGAGCGGATTTAAAGCTGGCTGCGGCACCCCTCTCCAATCATATTTTACTATGAATTACGGGCCGTGAATCTGGGACCGTCAGAGGGCGCCGATGGGGGGAGAGTGTAGGGGTGTGATGGGCGTGGTGCGTGGGTTGGGTGTCGTTAACCGGATTCAGGGTGTGACAAAGGGCGTCTCAGGGCGCACGCGCATGGTAAACACGGAACGGACGCCGGCTTCGCTGTGACGTCACGAGGCACCCAGAATCTCTATCTGCGCAAATCGGGACGCGGGATCAAAGGATAAACCGGGAGGTTAATCTGCATAATCTTAATTGCAAATTAATCACGTGGCGACAATCTGGCGACGTCGTGGCGCACGATAATGTCGTTATTAGATCGGCGCATGACGAGGTCGTTACGCGACGCTTCCCTCGCGGCGGCAATATTGTGGGCGGGAATGGCAGGCGACAAACGGCCATTGGGCGCACACTACGGCCCCCTCTGCGGGCCCGGGCCGAGCCATTTGTGACTGTGCTCAATTGTGGACCAACACCTTGCATTTCCCGGCGCGACAAAAGGCAGGGGATGCGTCATTGAGATAGGGGGTAAATAAACGCACCCTGGCTTCAACGGTCCAAGTGGCTACTGGCTCGGATTCTGCTGCCCCCTGCTTACGACACAACGAACTAAGTCGGCAAGGAGACGCTATATAATCTCATTTTCTCCATGGTTTGGCATAAGAAACTCACTACGTGAATAATATCTCGAGTGCTTGGTAGTAGTACAGCCTACTAAAATGGCCTTGTTGTTTTTAAAGAGATCCACGTACAAACTGAGCGCCCGAGGGGAAAAGGGGCAGGTACATAATCTGCCTCATGATACATCTAAAATAGACTAATCCCTGCATCATCCTAAAGCAGGCCCACCATCCGCCTCTCCCTATAAAAGAAATTGTGTTCTGCTTCATCCTATTACAAAATTGTCTTCTGCTTCACCAGGATGTCAAGAGACAATGTTTTGTCTCAATCTTCTGTAAAAATAATGTTCTCTGCCTCATTCTACTGTAGTCAATGCTTTCTGTTCCATCCTAATAAAATCTTTGTCTTTTGCCTTTTGGCAAATATCACACCAAAGGGATAAGGTCCGTGTTTAACTCGCCTTTCGTTACAAAACACATGAACATATTTCCCGCTCATACTTAAAATCGCCCCTGTCTGAAATGCAAGATTCGAAACACATTTTCAAGATTAACCAGCTAGAATAGCAATTCGACATTACCAACTAACATTGTCTGTGATGAATAACTTCGTATGAAAATTTATAGGTTAAATGAGACTTAGGCCTACCTTGGTAAAATGTGATATTTGACCTAACTTCAACGGTGTTACAGGGTCGTTGGATGTAGCAACGGAGATGTAGCTCTCGCCTGGTACCAGCAGTTTTTAAGACATAGAGGAGCACTGATGACCTACCCCCTAAGAGCAACGCAAACTGATGGGAAACAACAGTCTTGGGTAGGATTATTGCTTTACATGACAACCCTGTAACATCATAGACTTACAGGCAGATGGTAGTCTAGGTGTCTTTCTCTGACTGAAGAATCATATCCCGGAAGGTGTTGTCATCTGAGGTAAGTGTCCTTTTGTAAAATCTGGCAAAGGTATTGATGTTAGTCCACCTTGCCTTCCTCAGAATGGCTTCCATGGGTAAATCCCTAAGAGCAGCATTAGACATGGTGGTCTCTCTGGTTGAGTCAGCCTAAAACACCTGTGTATTCATGCTAACCTCTGCCATGGTCGTCTTGAACCACCCTGCAACTGTGCCTTTCATTGCTGAATGTGGGTACTTCCCCAGTGTAATCCACAATTGTGTGTGCTGACCCCTACACTGTTCGGTCTTAATGCAATATTGCTTCAAAGCCCTGTAAGGGCACAGTTTATTATCCTTAAACTTTACCACCATAAGCTAATCTAAAGTATGGGATGCTTCACCAGTTCCTGTAATTTTAGAACTTATCCATCATTCCAAATAGTATACTCAGTATCCAAAGCACATAATATAGAATTACTATGTTGTCGCTCGTGTATGGGGACCGTACGCCGAGGTTTGTCACACGGTCGTACTCACCAAGGCCGTAGGCCGAGGTGAGTACGACCGTGAGACAAACCGAGGTGTACAGTCCCCATACACGAGCGACAACGTCGTAATTCTATTATTATATGCCTTCAAATGTATTAAAATCGTCAGAATTTACCGTAATCGCCCATAGACCACCACTCACTCGACAAGACAGTGTCGCCAAAGACGTTGTGTAGTTGTGATACATGCTGGATCTGTTACTATGGCGATTGCATTGCTCACTCTCCAAACACATGCTCCGTTATACGATCCCTCGTGCGGCAAGCTTGTACAAACTCAACATCTGCTAGGAGAGTGGACATTGCCTTGCTTACTCTCCGAACAGATCCTCTGTTATACACACGCTTATTGATTAGCAGAGGCTACGATTCGGAGAGTGACGTTCATATAATTTCGCTGAGACCCCTTGTTTTAGAGTGTGTGTGTGTACATAAGGTTCGCTGGTCCCGGACGTTCAAGAAGAGATTTCGCTGGGTGCCTATTAAAACTAATGTAATACAATACAGGACTCGCTTGTTCCTAACCTGGAAGCAAACGTCGGAGAAGATTTTCAACTTGATCTTGTCTAAAAGTGTATGACCAAACATAGAGGTATCTAACGTGAGACAATCATGTGATATAGTTTAGATAGCTTAGATATACAGCTAAGAAAACTTAGATATACGAAATAAATCTGCGCAGTGTCCCGACACGGGAACTAGGGTAGCCAAAGTGACGTTGACAACACGGAGCGCCAGAGTGGACTGTCAGTCCTTCTTGATATCGATTAATTTCCCATTTCTAAGCTATCTAAACTGTATCATGTGAATGTCCAATGATAGATACCTCGATATCTAGTCGGTAAGCACTCGTTTACTCATTCCGGGCCGTTCATAACACAACTCAAACTCGCGATTCGAGGACGTCCGTCTTTTTTAAATTTTTCGCCCAGCCGAGTGCTTCAGTCTCTCGACCAATCAGATTGCGTTATTTTTCAAAGCACTCCGTATGTCGTTCAAAGCACTCCGTATGTCAGTCAAAGCACTCTGTATGTCAATTCCAAAGGCGATGCGTACTAAGCTAGACAGAGTACCATGGTTATATGATTTTATTACTGTAACCCTAGCAGCAGTCAGTATTGATGGTGAGTTTGTGCATAGGTATATAATAATGTCTGGTCCTCTGAGCAGTGGCCAGAGCTAGCAACATAAGTGTCTTAAACATGAGTTTCCTATCTAACGAGTGCAAAGGAGACAATTTCTGCAAAGGTTCAACACCATACTGACATCCCAAGTCTGTTGGGATCGTGCCTTTGGAGGCCTTGCACTGAAAATGCCATTCAGCAATCCTGTGACCATATCATGGTTTCCTATGGAGGTGCCATCCAGCTTTTCCACATAAGCAGAGTGCACTTTTTGCCATATTCATAGTAGAGTAACTGAAACTTTTGTCATGTAACATCAAACAAAACTACATGACGTCGACAATTGTGGATTTACAATGGTGTACCCCATTCTCTATGCAAAATAACTTCCATTTCCTCAAGGTAACATCGCATTCTTTCTAAGTCGAATCTCTGCAAGACTACATGTAAAGCACAGTAGGGCAAGAGTTCGAACCCTGTGCTCTGAGAACTCTATCTATAATGCCCACCTCCTTTGTTGTACAAAAAGACCACTGTCATTGTGTTGTAGGCACCTAAATGTAGTGTCACCTAGCAAAGCATCTGAGATCAAAAGCACCTGTGAGTTTCTTTCACCTGAAATGTAACTCCTGTTTGTCAGACACCAATTCCCTGTGGTGTTTGTTTCACTATTATTCCAGAATGTCCCCCATTTTAAGTTTGGAGTGTCAGTATTTTTACCATTTACTGTGGTGACTATAGGTTGATACCTATGTATCGAGATCTAATGTTTTTCACCCACCAGTGAATATCCTCTAGACCTTCCCCTGAGATACTCATAGATCGTGCCTCGCCCGCTTTTTAAAACCTGAAATTTATTCCTCTCCAGCCCCTAATGTGGCTTCACCAAAACTCGACCCTTTCTCAATTGAGCTTCGAATTTCAGAATACTCAAGTCAGGAGGGAAGACCTCATCTTCTATATATCGGGGACATAACCTGATATTGATATATTTCCCATAGTAAATGTTACAGTTTACATATGTTCACTGAGGAAGACTGAAAATCTCCTTAATGTACCATAAGACAACTAGGTGACAACTTTAACATGTGCCTCTATCTCTTACTACCAGAAGTCATTCATAACATTTGTCAACATTCAGCCCATTTTGTCATGAGAAGGCAAAAGGCCTAATTCTTAACAGCTTTCAATATGGATCATCAATATACCCAACAAACAGAGTGTCCCCTTATTTGTAAATAAGCAGGTACCTCCTTTTAATGTCAACACATTATCTAAAGCAAATCAATTTTTGGGAGATGAATATATACGAACACAATATTATACGGAAACTTGCTTACTGTCTTCGTACGTCAAAAATATGCGGTGATATTATTGATGACCAAATCTGTGGTAATATCAGCCAGTCCTTCATGAAAATGTCAAGACACCTTACTGCTTCGCGCTCATTTTTAAGTCTTACTGTGTCTGAGGGAAGAGGTACTTGATGATGTTCAACTCTGGTCTTAGGCGGGCCACGTTTGACTTAGACCTTATCCCCCTGCTCTTCCACCATGTTGGCCAGCTGCTTGACCAAGGAAACATGGGCCGAATTGAAACTGTAAATGCAGTGCAAACCAATGTGTCGAGACCTCAAAAAGCTACTAACTTGTGGACAGAGGATAATACCTTTAGGGGGAACGACAAACTTGCTTCTCAAATCGCAAAATCCCCCTGAAATTTGATCTCAAAACAGGACTAAAATTAGCCACTGACAAGTGGTTTTACCACGAGGAAACCACTGTTGGTACCCGGCGAGAGCTACATCTCCATTGGCCTCTGACCAACCAGTAACAAGAAGTAGACCGAGAAACAAAAACCGAAGTTGTGTCTTTGGATGTGTTGTCTCCACCAAACATGCCAGTATGCCCTTTTATCTGGTCTACACAATCCCAAATTCCAGAGGATAACCAATTAGTTTTCTATTAAACAAGCTTAAATTTCATGTTTCTTGAGTGAACTGTGAAAACATGTTAGTGATGAACTGCTCCTTCCTTTGTGGAAATAAAAAGAAAACTGAAATTGAGTTAATATTGTTGTGGATTCCTGTTTATTCAAGAAAACTACATGTGAGACGAGAGCCATCAGATTTAAACGAACTTCAATTTTCATCGGCCCCAAGTTAAATGTTAATTGTTATTAGCAATACATTGTCAACCATAGTCTTGTCCTGTCAGTAAATAACTTCTTGATAAACATACCCTTTGAAGGCAACATACTTCATACATTTCCATGACCCCAGGGTTAAGACAAAAACAGTAGGAGCCCTGGCATTATGAAGGTTTACTGAAACATGGTTTCATACCAATGCTAATACATATAATGTTAGCACTACAAACAAAGACTTTACTCTGTGCTCTTAAAACGTGTATAAAGGATAGACTTTCAAAGATAAGTAAAGCTACATACTAAATTTGATATATTTTACATAAAAGTGTCGACCACATCACTAAGGAAACCATGGAATAGATGCCAATGACAAAGCATTTTTTTTCTAGATATCACATACACGATTATAATATAGGATTTTTCAGATATCAAATTCTAAACTTTCGCACAAAAATGCGAATTTTTCATTTCAATATTTATCTCTGCCGATACACAGTTCTTACTCCTTTTCAATATGACGCCCAGTCAGTCCCAACATTATTTCCAGCTGCCCTGACTCCGCCCACATAAATATGATTGACATCTGGTTGCTTGTCTTGGGTGATCATTCTGTCATGTATCCGAACCCCAAATCATTATTGGAGAGGAAATTGAACATTAAAAACAAATATCAAGCGGAAAAAGACGGGGTATTTGTGAACGATTACTAAAATATGGAAGAAACATCACATATACATGGATATGTGGTTAAATGGAATAAAATTTATTGCAAGATGGATATTCTATTTTCTTAAAGGAGTCAGGATGTGGGGTTTTAAGGACACAGTGATCAGGTGGTCAGGATGTGACTTCACACAGCCAAGCTTCTAGCAACCAGATGGGTCTCTGTGGGCTTCAGTAGGCAGTGGTTGACGAGCTCAACGGTGGCGCCTACACCTGCTGCCTCGCCGACGCTTCTAACGCCCGGCGCTTCTTGTAGCGCCAGGCGGCGGGTTCGGCGTGGCGGCGGGGCTCAGCTGGACCCCCTGTTGTTGCCTGTGGGCGTCGGGACCGGTCATCAGACACCACTCTAATCAGGTAGGGCTATCACATCTTCGCTCACACGCTAAATAAAAATACACTTCTCTCGTTAAATATCATGCCGTTATCACCACCTGGTAGCATGGGCGAATCGCTTTGGACACTCTTAACATTTAAAAGGAAGCGTGCACTTGCCTTTACATGCTTTGTTTGTATAGGAGACATTTTTGTCGCTCATTTCGCTATCAAGTATGAGATGTTAATGCTAATTTGAGCAGTTTATGTCACAAAGTCAAATCCATGTCTCTATAATCGCTGATATTATGACCCATCAAATCATGTTCTGTTGTTTGTATCGCGTGACCCTGTTGTTACTTTTACACAACGATAATTTTGATGTACACTCAAATAAATGATCTCAAAGCGGCCCAGGCGTTCAGATAATGGCAGCCATAAGCTACCAACTCTTATTGGCTGACACTGGTGAACCTAGCAAGAGGTCACACCAATAAGAGCTTTAAAAATTAAAAAAAAATAGTTTAATTACATGTATAGAAAAATAAATGGTTTCACCAAATTTGGCCCCTTGCCCTCTTCGACTCATTTAGCGAAAAAAATGTGTCTGTGGATTATCTTGGCAATAGGGTGTCTCGACATGAGCCTTCTGACAATGCTTAGGCCAATATAAGTTCACACGTAAATAATTACTGTCAGATTAAATACATACTACTGCCTACCTCGAGGTTTTTCAGATCATCTAGAAAAAAGGTGTATACGGGGGGAATCATACTGCAATAATGGTTCACATATGGCTTTTTTTTTTTAAGACAAGATATAGTGGAATATAATAACACTGAGGCGTGAAAGAAGAGTACATTTCAAAACTCTAGTAAGGTAGACGCGTTTTTGTTTCGGTAAGTACTCGGCAATATTTAAGACCTCAAAAAGCATTATGTTAGGGAATAATGACCTCCGTAAGAATCCAACCGCTAGTAAGTTACTCTGTTCTCGGTATCCAAGTCTACAGGAACCATTTATAAAGCAGACTGCATTCTCAATAGTCTACAGAATATTTGTTCACACCTGTTACAGAAATGTGTTTTCCGTAGTTTTCCCTTTCCATTTAGCGATCACAAGGCATACAGGACCCCACTGGTGACCTGTCTGAACATTTACACCACTATAATAAGTCATCATCATGATTTAATTTGTGGGTTTCAGTTAATCAGCAAAAGTGTGTTACACTAGGTTCCACAGAAACTTTTGTGATATTGTCTAGTCTCTCCACCATTTTCAAACTTCATCTGCTGTTGTGGAATTCACAATACGCTAGATGTGTCGTCCATTGTTGTTCTTCGGTTATATTGATAAAGGAAAATGGCAAAACACCTAGTCACCACCTAGTCATTGACTTCTGGGGGAAATGAGTTTAAATTCTTCAAGCAGTTTTTACACACTAGAATTTCCTTTCAAACACTGAACCATTATACGTTATTTTCTTAATAAAGACGAACATAAAACCAGGCGTTCGTCCTACACGATTTACCTGCAATTTGCCAAGGTAATCAGACTTCAATGGCGCAATCTAGTCATCATCTGTGCCCACGTTAAGTGTAAGGAGGCTGGAGTATGGTTAATTAGCCAATTGCTCACTCGTGCTCAAGCTTAGTCTCTCCAGCGGCTAGTTAGTGCGCGAGTAGTCGACTGTAGGCCTTTTGGAGTTGCTCTTCTCGTGTTCCAATTAGACGTAGTACGTGACCATGAGCAGGAGACGATTGTCACAGCGGGCACTGTCACTGTCACTGCCGAGTCAGTCAGGAGGGGGGCTGTCACTGCTGATCTACTGTGAGGACGACACAGTAAATATTCAGTGGATACCCTCTCCTGGACGACTGGTCTAAGCCTCTCAAACCCCCCTCCCATCCCCGACCCCGGCGTCAGAGGTCAGAGTGAGAGGCCTCTAGTGACTGGGGAACACACTAAGAGACTAGCTGTGACGTCAGAGCGGTGGATGACGCATACCGTCACCTCTGTCCCTGGGGCGACACCTGGTGGCCCGGTTGACATGCGGTCACCATGGCAACGGTGTCATCCTCCCATCATACTTCAGGTAAACCACGACCGTATCCATGGTGACGGCCTCATCCTTTGCTTGTTTTAGGCAGTTCTTTCCAGCCGGAGAAGAAGTCAGGCACGCTCTTTATCATCAGGCCTGTAGATAGCAACAAGTGGACAAAATTCAACTTAAATCAGATTTATCTAAGTGAGAGGAGTGCTTCGAGTAAATAACAAAAAAAAACTTATATAAGGAAACACGATACAGCCTATCCCGAGTTAGTGGGAATATCTTTCTCCTACCTTATATAAGGAAACATTGAATACATATTTCTGCTTTGAGTTAAAGTTGGATAAAACATGCATGCCATAGACAGGTATGATTCAGGAGGGCTATATAAAACGTGTTAGCGAGAGATGTATTTCAGGTTTTTGTTTTATAAGACTTATATAAGAAGACATGTAAGGCAAGACCGTATTTCTATTAAGAGCAATACTAGTCATGTCTGAGAAAACATACATGAGAGGAAATTGTTACAGGTAAAATGACGTTTATGGGAGAAGAAACGTTAACTGTAATGAATAACATAACAGATGTTCTGTAACTGATATACAGGGATGGACAACATAACACAGGTCAGATTCATTCCAAGTAATTTGTACGCTCATAATCATCACTACAGAATGACATGTACATTCCAGATACAATGTAGTGTTCTTCATCGAAACAAATTGCACCTGTATGACAAGTATCTTTTGATACACAAGAATGATTTAAGTGAAATTTCCGTTACTCAATACTTGTATGTAATCTCAACAACAGAGAGATTTACCTTACTGAAGATTGGTCATGAAATAAAGATTATCAGGCAAGTGCTTTCATTTTATATTGTAGTTGGATGAAGCTGAGAATTCAATATTAGTGGTGAGGAAGTGAGGGTGGTAGCATATCGTCCAATACCCTTTCCCCCAGAAAAAAGACCAAAAACAAATAGAGAAGAAAAGAAAAACAAACCAACATTACAGGTCTGTTTTAGACTTTCTTAATGTTCAGCTTTTCTCACTGTTTTTCTCACTTTTATACTACAGAGATCACAGGGATGGTGATGAATCGCAGAAGAATCTTCAGATAGAAATCTCACCTCTATACATGGCTGCAGTGGGACTTGAAACCACAACCTTGGAGTTAGATTCCAGTACCTTAACCAGCTAACTCCCCACCTCTACCATCATTTTAAGGCATACAGTTCCTCGAACATAATGAAAACAATATTTTTCTATATCAGTTATCATAAAACGTCAGGTCTGTTGCATAATTTAGGGTCGTATATGAAGACACTTTTCTGTACGCCAACGAGACCCAGGGGACGATGTGAGTCAACTTTACTTAATACTTATGGATGTCGTCAGGTAGGACAGTTTTAGCGAACGAGGTTGAATATTATAAAACGATAACACTCGTACAAGGTCTCTTTGTACACTGTCCTTTCGGTGGTTTAAGTTATTCAACAGACCCCTGGGTCCCTCTGACCCCACAACTCCTAGCCGATCGGTCCTGTGTTTTATCTTACCAAATTACTCCTGATTAAAAAAAATGCACTGCCCAATCATAATTACAGCTGCACCCATGACTACGTGGGACAACTGTATGATAGTGACCTGGAATCCATAGGGACGTGTAGGGTGGTACGGTGAGCTTACCCTCCTGCATGGCAGTGGCGAAGGCTTGACGCACGCGCAGTGAGAGGTGCGGGCTGGAGACGACCAGGTTGGTGAGTACACAGACGAGGCCGTGAGAGTCCCACTCGGAGCTCTGCTGAGACAGGTACTTACAGCAGTCGATCATCTGCAGCACACGCCTACATGGACAAACAGAGAAAATCCAGGCATGAGGTCAGGTGTCCTCTCCACTGCACACTACGGCGCTTCAGGGATCAAACAGGTGAAAATACTTCTCCTCTGAGGACGGGATACATATCTAAGAGCTTCGTGCTACCTGCTTCAGATGCCTCCTGAGCAAGGTGTTATAACTAAAGAGGACAGGACTCTCTGTGCTTCTTGTTTATTTACTTAACAGAAGTCGATACTTTCATTTACCACGTCCACTTAAACATGATGCTCTAGTTATTTTCTATATCTCTAATCATACTGATTAAATTACACCAGAGGACGAGGTATATGAATATTGTATTACTTAGTGCGAGGTTTTATCAGTGACAAGGCATGAAAGCACAGTAGACGTAAAAGTGAAATGTATGGCGACCTATCATGAGTGCAATTGCCTATCATCAGGCAAATTTCAGTGAGTCTGTGAGTGATTGATATTATCCGATGATGCAACTAGCTATCATGCTATGTTTCCCAGCCACCCCCCTTCCCCTTACTCGGCCCTCTGAGCAGCTCTTCTCTCTCCCCCAGCAGCTCTCCGCTCTCACTCAGTATCTCTCCGCTCTCACTCAGCAAATATGCAGTCTACTTGAGCAGAACTCTCCCCTCTACCATGAGTAGCTCTCCCTATGTGGCTCTACACTCTAAACAGACCACTTTGCACTCCCCGAGCAGCTCACTACTCTTCGCGAGCAGTACTCCACTCTCCCTGACAAGTTTTCTGCTCTCCCCAAGCAGGCCCTCAGACAGCTGTATGAAGCGCCACCTACCAGGCGTCCTTGTCTCGTTTCTTGAGGTTCTTGTGTGGCACAGTGGAAAGCTTCTCGTGTGTCTTCTGCGCGCGCACGTATCTGTAGTAGAAAAAGGTATGTTAGGGAAAATAGCCTAAGAACATTATCAATTATGTAATATATACTTAGGTAAGTAACCAATGACATACGCCTGGCTGTATTATTATATCAGAATGTTAAAAGATGTAACTCCACGATTATTAGATCAGTATCGTTATATATATTTCATCAAATTATTCTCTATTATATATCTGACACTTCTTCAGCTACATTGTCGTATCATAATGTTGATAACTGATATATCTTACAGCTACACACTGCACATATTATGAATACAGTTATATCTTAAAGCCAGCCTTTAACCTATATGTAACTTTGTATCTTGTAATTGATAAAAGCGTCCTTGTAAGTACCTAAGGTCGATCAAAGCTACACTTTTTGTTCAAAAGTAAAATTCTTCCTAGTTATAAGGTCGTTGAATATGATACGAGGCCTTTGGTATCACACTTTATATATTATTTCAACTTGTCTGTGGTGCATGTATAAAAATACAAGATTTGCTACATCATATATTGTCGGCTGTGGTGGTGGTACCGAGGCAAACACACATATTTAATCTGCACCTGGTGCACTTTCGTCATGACCTCGCATTTATCGTTGAGCAGCAGGTTGAAGATCACCATTGATTTTACAGAGTGATAAAGTGTGTGCTGACCTGTTCCCCTTGCGGAACTCGGCCTCCAGCCAGCGGATCGCCTGACGCGCGCCTGCGCTCTCTTTCTTCAAGATGTCGAGCTGGTCGATCACTGAAGTGCCAAGAATTGCTCATAGGACTGTGCAACAGGGATCAATTTTACACCAAGACGGAACACAACTACATTGACTATTTCCGTGCCTTTACATACTTAGTTTGATATGTTCAAGTACAGTTCATTTGACCAAGCATTTGACTAAAGTTAATTCTGAGACACGTTTCTCCTTTCATAATATATACCGGGGGTCTTTATTTGCCGGCTTTGATAACATCATGTTTACAAAGCTCAGAAAACACTTAAACTTTCCATGGACATCAGTTAAAGGTTCATGATGATAGCATCGACCTACCTGCCAGCGGGATGATGATTATGAAGCGGGCAGATGTGGCAAGCTGCTTCACTTGCGCCAGATTCTCACAGAGGGCGCTCGAGTCGGGTACCAAATATGGTGGCAAGGACGGTTGGTCAGCTGACTGCAGCGAGCCCTCTAATTGGCTGACCTCGGCCTGAAGACGCAGCTGGGCCATATCACGCATCAGGCGGTTTCGGCGAGCTTCGGCTTCAGCCTGCAAGATAGGTAGACCTGATAAGAAACATCTTTATAATTTATCAGTAAATGGAGGTAAAAGATGAGGTAACTGGTCTACTGGAACATTTTAACGACCTATCAAAAAAAGTATCCTTTCTAGACTTTTCCAGCTGATCCCAAAAATGCACAGATTGCAATCTACAATGTAGATCACATTTATTTCATCTTTATCGTAGATATCTATATTCTTACAGGTATTCAAACTTTGCTATCCTTCGCTCAAGTTAGCAAAATCACATGTACCGAAACATTAAAGTGGTAACTCATTTCCCTGCCATTACGAAAAGGACACCTTCAACCCAAATGCACACTAACCTCAGATGGCATTAGCATTGCAGTTGTAGGAAGTAAGGACACCCCTACCCCATCCATATAGCTATGTTTTGACTCAAACCTTTGAAATAATGGGTGTGAACAGACAGCGGAAGGATAAAGATAATACTGAGATTGCTCTAATCACAAGGCTGTGGCGAGGTCACCTGTTGCTCCCCTGACAGCTTATGTCGGCGGGATCCGGGGAAAATGAAATGCGGACCGCTCACATGCCTCTAGCTTGGTTTCAGACCCACCGCCCATCCGCTCCACCCGACCATCTTCTCATTCAGTCTAATGAACGAAAACTAACATCAAGCTACCTGTTGGGTTTCATGTCATATAATGACAGTAGTTCGTAGGTGGAGTCCAGGCTTCTCCGAGCTTGTGAGGTGCCTTTTAGGCTAAATGATATGAGATGCTACGTGGTGAGGGAGATTGTGCTAAGTGCAGTTCATCATAAAGTACACACATCACACAGATGTATATATCCCGATATATCCATAGTTGATAAAGTTCTCAGATAGTGCATTGGAGATGTAAAAACAACAAACTGGTAACAAGATCTTTTTCCCCTCCCCCTATTACATATTCCATTAAGTGTGATTTATTGCCCCGCTTAACCCAATCCTTACGAACGAATTTTGTGATGCATCGTGTAGGCGGCGATGCCAGCTCATGTGTATGGTTGGTAAGGGCGAGCACCAAATTTCAAAAATGGTGTCACATGACGTGATTTTTGTCATTATGGCAACCATTTCATATTTTTTTCAATAATTATGTTGGTCATATCTAAATACATATTTTGTGTAAAAATTGTGTTATAATATTGATTATTTCATGAATTATGGGCCTAAATTGTAAAATGTCAAATGATGCCATTTGGCATCATTCGCCCGTGGCTGGGGAATGCCATATGGCATCATTCGCCCGTGGCTGGGGAATGCCATAGTGGCATCATTAGTAAGGAAAGGGTTAAAACCTTCTCCTACGAGACGGCACCTATAGTTATGAGAAGAAAAGAGAAAATCCATATGACAACAAAATGAAGCTGTGCGGACATTACAGACAGGGGACTAGTAATGTATATCACGTTATACCAAGGTGTAGGTGTTGGCTAAATGAAGCTCTCCCACCCCCATGATAAAGCACAGTCAGCTATTTTTCTATGAAGTTGGTCTAGACCACATGTGTCAGACAGACGAAGCCCGTTTCATCTTCATGAACTGAACCGTGGACACCAGGCAAATGAAGCTCCCTGGCCGCCAGGTAGGTAAATGAAACTCTAGTCGGAGCAGACGAGAGACTTGCATCTTAGCCCTTTCACTGTGCTGTGGGCGGCAGCAAGATGACTCAATATGGTACATATGACGCTCCTTGTCCGCCAAGGAGGCAAATGAAACTCTAGCTGGATCAGACCAGAGACTTATATCTTAGCCCACGGAAGCAGGGCTAAGTTGTAGCATCGAGATTAATGGCTGGTGGTGGGCGGGTGGCGTCACTAAGTGGTGACTTGTCAGCGCGCCCATCTAAGTGCCTGCTCCTCCTTCTGACCGGAGAGAAGCCATCAGGTAAATCAGGCGCTAGTCCAGCCACTGCTATTTGTACGCCTTCAAAGCCATCCTCGACCTTTGCAATCCCCCTCCCCCGCCGTCTCTACGTATACTAGACCTGGCGACGTTCGTTGTTAACGTGGAGATCATCCAAAGCGTAGGGGAGGGTCATCCAAAAAGGGACCTGAACGAGAGGTGGATGTGGAGGAAATGAAATAGGCACACCAACGATCAGGTGAAATACCCTCAAAAGGTATTACACATGAAGAAGATTAATGAGTCCAGAACATACCTGAAGTCACTCAATGAAATCTAAGACAGAAGTTTGTGCATCCTATAGCCATTAAGGTGGGAAGAGGTTATAGTATCTTTGCTCAGGGATGAAAGTCGGGACTAAGAAAAAATCTGAATTTAAAAAACTTATATAAAAGACAAAATTATAACATTATTTTGGAAGAGAATGGTAATGAATATATATATATATATATTCTTGTGTTGTCGGAGTTAATGAAATGTCGGAATTCGTCATTTGTTGGAAAACCTGGATCCCTGTTTGCTGGTCAGCCAGGTTACGGAGGTCGAGATATGTCCCAGAGTTTCAAACAATTTAACAGTGTATTGTTTGCCTATTTTGCGACTATCATGCTTTCAAAGCACAGAAGTTACTCAACCTTTCCTTCGGATTTCCCATTTACGTTACGTGATAATAAAGCAGGAACAGTCCCTTCAATTTCCTTGTGTTACTATCGAAACATTCTTGACCACTCTTTTAAAGTGACGTATAAATGTATTATTGTTTACAATTCATTGGCCAAAACGATTATTTAACAATGGCTGAAAATAAGCACACACTGTTTATCTTTGATATTTATCTTTATTGATAGTATTAGCAAGCACTATAGCTATTCTACGTGGAATCTGACGGGCATTTCCCCGGATGCTACTACCGGATCTGACACTCCCGTTTGGAAAAGTTTTAGCAACGATTTCATCATGAAGCTGTGTGTCGATCTAGATCCTGGCCTTTGATGACGATAGGCGGATAAAACTGGAGACCCATACATACGTGTATTCCCACAGAAATTGGTAGAACGCACAAGTGTATGTAACACTCACCTGTTCATATGCTTCTACAATTCCACACCTGTACATCTGCGACCAAACTAAATTAAGCCTTACTCACTGATCTGATATTATATAATCACATGATAGCATTATCTTACCTACTGCCTTCTACTTCCATTTGCTTGTAATAAATGACCATGCATCCGTCGACAATTCTAATCAGTGGATGGTCGTTATTTGGTTATCTGTAGACAAACTTTCATTTCAATAATAATTATGAGCTATAAAATCCTGCACGAAATCATATAAAGCACTGAAACAGAGCTATGTCGATATCTCTATAATTTTACCATATTTACTTACTACAGCCTACAGATCCTTTGAGCTTCTTACCACAACTGCGTCAGATGTGGAAAAAGTGTTCAGATTACACACGCTGAGATATACATATTACATTTACTCATCCACAAGCACTGCCGACTATGCCTCATCTCTGCGGTCAGTTGACGCATGCGCGGGTCACGTGTCGGCCCCCAAAACCGCCCGCTCATATTTGCGGCGGGTAGTTCCGGTTGGCCACTTCCGGTATGGGCCGCTGGGGGCGGCGCGTTGGGGGCTGACATAGATACAGACCGAAACCACAGGCCAACTTGGAGAGCCGGGTATATAAAGTACCGGCACTATATAGTTGTGGGATGTGGTTTAGAACAGCTTACACGAAAACGAGAATCTCTCCAATCAGTAGACCGAGAACTGTGTTATTCTGAATTGAGACGAGAATCTGCTGTCTCTTGGGCTTGGCTCTCCCATGTCTGTCGTAATATGTGTTTTCAATGTACTAAATGCCTAGTATAATGATAAGATACCACTTGATATAGGAGACTCGACCAGATTTCGAATTCCACTTCCTAAAATAATATCTGAGAGTGCTTATTTCATCCTGGTGTAAAAAGAGATAGTAACGTATCGTGTTGTAACTTACACAAAGATGCGGATATAGATACTTGTCTGATATAACGCGTTATCCTCTGTTAGCGATAAGACATAGAAAAAATGTTTGCTAAATCACGGACAGTTACACAATACATATAGATATGTAGGCAGGGTAAGCCTATATTACACCTATGGTTCTATATCCTGTATCGATGTTATAAGCGTTATCTATTATAACTCAAGAAGAGACTCCATGTATAGAGCCCATATATTCACAATATCCGGAGTATATTGTAAATTGCATTCTTTATTGCCTTGAGCCTGGCAAAGGGCATTTTCAACAACATGAGAAGAGCGTATGCCCTAATTCTGGGCTTCATTCCATTTTATAGGTTTGCCACGTGTCATATGATCACACAATCCGTCCTGATTGGTCAACATCATTTGAATTTGAACTTAGAGAATATTTAGTTTCTGAATTCGTATGAAACATTTGGGAATATTTATAGGAAATTGAGGGCGCACAATTTTACATTCTGAGGAGGACGCATGTGTGTAATGATTCAAAGTAGAATTATATCCAATGTATGTATTATGGGAACCAGGTGGCGGTGCGTGTCCTGTCAGGCATGACGCCCTGGCCATGCCTGATAGGACGGGCTCAGCTTTGATTGAAAGGTGACTCTACTTATCACTACTTATCTCTGCCAATCATAATTGAGGGCGGAATCATGCCTTACACTACTGTCCTTATAACCTGATGTATTTCTAGAATTAAACAGGATTATACCAATATTCGTGGTTAACGTTATTTATTAATCCGTTACATGTGCGTGTGACGTTCGATGCGCGTGCGTTGTGGAACATGGCATGGTGCGGGAGGCGTGGCGTCCTGTTTGGTGTTCTGTGAATTGTGTTAAGGTGCATTACGTAAGCCGAGACGGCATTAATCAACGCTGAATGTGTCGACAAGATGACACAGCACTAAATGGACTGATACGTGAATCTAATTAAAGCGCTACACAGAGCGGCCCGAGTTAATGCTCGCTGTGCCACATTCACGGAATGTCAGACCAATAGAAAACTCCACCACCATACAATGTATTTTATCCTGAACTATTTTTTATCTTCCTCTCTGCGACAATGTGTAAATGGGCCCCGGGAGGCTGGAAGCAGCTTCCATATTCCCATACATTTCGAGGACTCTTGTCTCTGTCTTGTAAACACCACAATGTTTTTTGTTGTTGATAACTTCTACAAAAAAGTCCGTTTAGAAAGGAGATGAGTCAGAGTTGTGTATAAAACAGAAGCGACGTGTGGGAGCATGATCGCCCGACGACTTTCAGCCTTGTAAAACCAAACTATATGTACGGTGTTGGTTTGAGTAGGTGGGGGTAGTAAAACAATACCACAACAGCCTGCAGCCTCTCTTGAAATGGCTACTTGTAAACATGAACATGGACACAGCTTACCAGATATACAGGGCAAGACTCTGACTATTCCTGTCACATAAAACTAAACAGTCTGGGAATGTTAGGTATTTTATAGAAATGCCACCAATTCAGAAAGTTCTTGTTTTGGAGGATTCTTATCCCTTTGTTTGAACTTTCTTTGTAAAAGTTTGTTTCAACCCTGAGGAGTGACGTGTTCTTTTCATCAAGGATGCTGATGAGGCACCAATAATTATCTGTATCTTATCAACCGAAAACAGCCTGATTCAGAAGAATACAGAAAAGGAAAGGTTTATTCTATCAAAACACAAAATCTTTCATGCCACATGACACGTTATGACCTAAGCAGTACACCTCTTCCTGTGTGCACGTATAATAATACATTGGCTATATATTGACTACATCCCTGCTTGCTGATTTCAATTTTAAAATTAGGCATCATTCGAGTCACACCTAATTAAACAAACTTGGCGGGGACGGGAGGAAGTGGGTAGAACAAGTACTATGCAGCTTGTTTCTAATACCATGCCAATGTTGAAGTGATATTTTCGTTTATTATGCTTACAGTCGCTCTTCTCTGAACTTTGCACACACAAATCTTTTAAAACGTCGACGTCCGGGACAGAGCGTCTGCTCTGGGGACAAACCTCACTGCGTGTTCGGCAAGTAAATGATTTGTTTTGTTACACTTTGGGGGGTTTGTTTAACCTGCCCAGGTTTATTGTGTTAGTCGGCCCGGATCGAGGCTCTGCGCCTGCCACTGTTTTGTTTGGGTCGTGTTCTCTATCGGCGCCAGGCCTGCATCCTGCTGGAGCCCTTCAGTAACAAAAATGCTTAATTACAATAATATCGGGCCAATCGATCCCAATGCGTCGCCCGTGGCATTGACAGCCCTATAGTCTACATTCGTATATATAGTAGGTTAGATTGTGAATGTATATCAGACAAGTCAGTATCTCTTCACTAGTGCATATATTACATGCTTTACATACAGTCCAGATTACTTCGTAGCACATTTTAAAAGTCTTTCGCTATTAAAAATAACAGAGAAGACAAAGTAAACCGGCTGCAACAACAAATACCCGTTTATAGTAGCGCTCAGTGTTGTATTAATGGACGCTCTGAAGGTTAAATAGGCGCCAGTCCTCGCTCAACAAATACTCGAATCTGCTAATCCCAAATAATTGTATTGAGAGTAAGCAATATTGAGATTCGGTGCTGCAATTAGCAGACGACATTTGATAGGGAAAGCGACTGATACGATAGACTCTGACCGGTCAAATAATCAAAACAGAGTCTAGCTTCCAAAGGTTCCCATATACCAGTGAAATACATTGTAGTGAGTTGTATTAGATTCTCACTCGTTCTGCAGCAACGAGTATAGAATACTCGTTGGCTAGAGTAAACTCACCTCATTTGCTATCGTGATTGTATGACCATGGGTATTACTGCAGTGTGAAAAACTGCTGAATAGGTAATTATAAGAATAGTGCATAATACTGTCGCATTCTGATCTTATAACCCTGCGAGGTTAATATTGTTTTAAAAATGTAGGTCTAGCCACTAGCATGTCAATTTTATCACAACCATCGGAGACTCACAGTAATCGGACACTCGAATGCTATGTCCTTTAATGAAATGACCATAAGGAAAGACATGTATGACTCTCATTTTATACCCATTGCCCTCCTTGGAATATGTGATATCATGTGATACCCCTGCCTCATGACATATAATTACTTGGTGCATCGTTGTTGGCTGGTCAGAATGTTGGTTCTCAGCTGAGGTTCGGTGGGGTGACCACAGATCATGTGGTAGGGCTGAGCTGTAAGACCAGTGGGGGTGGAATGACTCAGGGCGGTGTCCTGGTTGTGGTTGACCACCCGTAACACCGCCCTCTTACTCCTTCCCCTCCACGCAGTCTGCATGCCGCCATCCTGCTCTCATCACTGCCTCGGAGCGGTTAACCAGTGTGAAAACCAGGGACCTCGTCCACCGACCAACAGTTGCACACGAAAATGCACCACACTTCTCTACACCACACCGCACCACATCCCACTACACCCAATACCAATCTACGCACCACCACACCCCTCGACAACTCATCGTACCACACTACTTAATTTTGACTTGCTCAATTCTTTGAATATGGACATTCATTAAGAAATCGAACTAATTTGTGAACTTACCAAAACGCCTGAGGGGTCTAGGAATCAAATATGTGTACCTGTGTGGGGTAGATTGAGGGGTAGGCATAGACACAGGGACTGAAGCCACTCTGTACTCTACTCTGTCCCACACCACAATACGCCACGCATGCTACACTGTACAGAGATGCCAGTGAGGTATAGTAAAAAAAAAAGTGGGACAGTGGAAAATATCCTAATCCTCATTACACCCACTAATTATCATAAATTAGTACACAAGAAAAACCCAGAAATCCGGAATTAACCGGAAAACTGACATTTCTTAAAGTCTGTAACACACAACACTTTCTGCTGCCCTACAATACAACAACGTCATACAACACCATGCTATGCAGATCTACACAACTTCACTACACAAAACTTGTACAAGGCGTGTCAGTCACTGCTGTATGCTAATAGTACTGTCATCGCTGTCTATTACACGCCACTGTCATTGTTATTCCGAATACCACATTGTACTGCCACAAACGTCATCATTGTTCTTCGCAACATAGTTTTACAACAACCTTTCCTATATACAAAAAGGAAAGGAAATCCTGACTAATATTTTAATGCAAATGAACCAACAAAGGACACATCCTCTAGAATATGCTGACGTATGTCGAGATCGACTGGACCATCCTAGATGGGGTCTATTCCGGACTGTGTACATTAGGAAGACTGGGGTCTCTTTTCTGTGATTTTATTTGGTTTCCTTTTCTCCGTGTACAGTTGGTTAACCGCAGGTGGTGCCGGGTGGCGGCAGTGAGCAGGTCGGGTGGGGAGGGGAGCAGCTCAGTACACACTGTGTTTACATAGGGCATGATCTCATCACGGCTCCGCGCGCTGCTAGGTCACACAGCCATGGCCTCCGAGTCAGTCCGAGTCAGTGAGGCGGCCACCAGTTCCTTGATAGGCCCAAATTAATGTGCTGACTAGAGTGAGTGGGTAAAAATACATGCTAATTATGGGCGAAGTACTAAGGTCCACAGACTAAAATCACGCTACGTGGACTTCATATGAATGACAATCTGAGCGTCCTATGTACTATTATCAAAGGGATTCGTCTATTCTAATCTCATTATTATCATCTAGCCATCGGGCAGAGCGTTTCGACTGCCTCTGGTCAGCTCTGAGTTGCTCTTTACTGTGGAGGTACATAACTATATAAGCTATAGATATGGATATGATCGTGGTGTGTAATAAGCAGATCAGAGTGTGATGTGATGACTCAGTTGAATAGAAGCCAAGATTAGCAGGGTAGTAGCTGCGGAGGGCTATCTGACCTCGATCTAGAATGGCTTCCTGTGTGGGTCTCGGTCGGTGCAAACGTTCACCTAATACGTGGACGAAGTCTGGAACATTTTACCCTATATTTCTATTAACAATCTCGTTCTATCATTGTTCTACAAAAAGTACCTAATATAATAGGTAATTATCCGATCACTTACCTTTTTTTTAAAGAAATTTCTTTATTGGCGTTATTGTTACATTTGTCGATGGTACAACAAACCGGTGAATTTCCAGTACACCAAATAAAGAGGCCGAAGCGTCAACCTTATAGCAGGCTGGTTTTCATCGCAATGGCCAAAACCAATTGGATTAAGTATGAAGGAGAATTAAGGTTCTTGCGAAGTCTAGGGACACTTCTGAGTGTCCTAGGGTATCAGGGTATTAGGATGGGACAATTTCTTGCACTGAATACTTACGTATATGAACATAATGTAGGTGTGTTTAACGGGATCTCAGTTTAATTTTCCTAGGTCAACATATGACATACGTTATAAACATACGTAGACTTGGAATTATGATAGGTAAGCAGCTTTATATCCGCCAGGCCCAGACCCCAGATGGTGCTTCGTCATATGAATTATATCATCCTTCACGCTGAACAAAGATGCCAGTGATGTCTCGAAAAAATGGATCAGAATCCTGCTTATCTCCACGCTTTCATCTTTAGTATGATAGTAGGTTATATAAACCCGGAAAACAAGAAATCGGGCCAAAACCGGTAAATCTGTAATAGTTTTTATATGACAAAAATCTTAAATTTGAACTTAAAAAAATAATTCGGGCCCAGCCCGTTTCCGAGTTAGTTGGAAAATCTTCTTTTCTATCTTAATTCTGAAATAGAATATAGTTCTTTGATGTATTCCCACCCTTCACGTACATTGACACGCTTGTGTTCTGCGTTCCTCGAGACGTACAATATTGATTCCAGAAGTGCACCACGCGGCGGTAATGTGCCCTGAGGGGAGTTAATGACCTCTGAACATTGGTTCTCCTCCTCAGGTAGGCCGACCTTGCCCCTGGTCACGCCTCGCTTCGCATGGTCGCCTCCCCCCGGGCGTGTAGGTCAGCGCGCAAAACTGCTCCGTCAACACCTCCAGCCGGATGTGGCGAGCGACTCACAGAAAGGTTACCATGACAACAAAAACAAACCACCGGCAATGTCAGCAATTACCTTTGTAATGTCACCGGCAGGTCCTTGATCGTGTTAAATATGGTTCGTCACGCGGGCCAAATTCCCTCTTTTTCCCTTCTTCATCCTTGTGGAGGGCATTTTTTTTTGGTCTTTATGGAGCTGGTTTTACTGTTCTTACTGGATGATACAGGACGGAAGACGGGAGACAGACTACAGCAAATACTCATTGTGAAGCTTACTGTAAGCATCAACTGAACTACATCGTTGTCACCTGACACAATCCAGTCTTTCAGAGGATCAGGGCCAAAATCTCCTGTCAGCAAAAATACACTTTGAAATGCAATGGAAATGACTGGGAATAATAATCTTCTTCAAGCATGCCTGCAATGTTAATCGGAGAACGTCGACAGGCTTTATTCTGCCCGGATTGCAGCTCTCCCATCTCACATTTTGACAGCCTCAGATCTATATAGGGTATGAGAGCAGCGAGTGTGGCAAGGGAGTTCTAATGACTACTGATGAAGTTGTATTATCACAGTGCACCTGCCTATGAAACAATGACACATACCTAATGTTCATTTTATGCTAATCGTCAATGGGGGCTGGGCTTCCTGTTCTACAGTCATTACTACTGAAGGCCCTGGAGTCGAGTTTTCAGTTCATTTTTTCACAAGACAAGGGCGCAACATCACAGTGGCGCCACCTACAGGTCGAGAGAGAAACTCGGGCGGTGCGACATGGCAGTTGGGGACTTGACGTGAAGCCAGGTCGCCGTCCTGTCAATCATAACCATTGACACGGCTCTGGCTTCACGTCATTGCAGACCAAGCCCCACCCACTGACGCCAGCCGCAGCCAATCGGCAGAGAGCAGGCCAGGAGCGAGGATGGCGGCCCGGCGCCCGGTGTGTGTGTCCGTGTGTGTGTCGCTGGTGTCGGGAGGTAGTGTACAAGTTCCGTGTATGGCCACCGGGTACTCATTATGGCGGCTAGCAGCATGCCTCTTAGCGCGCCACGCATCACTGCCCACAGCTGCCCGCAGCGCCTCCTGCAGGCGGCCCGGCAAATCAGAGGAGCAGAAACGCCCTCTATTGGGGCCAGTAATTACTAGGGACGCCGGGCGTGGCCTCGAATCGTACGCCGTGCAGCAATCGGCGTCAACGTCGTGCTCACTATGACGTCATACCTGCCATGACGTACGCACGTACTGAGATATCAGAGAAGCCCTCGTAATAATCTGTCAGAAGGCTGCGTGTGGCATCCGCTTACAGATTAATTAAAACGGGTTCGCCTCAGATCGTGTCTAGTATTAGACTCAAACTCAGTGTAGTCTACCTTGTATCACATTCAGGCAATGCGCTCACATCTGTGACCTTATCATCTTACTCGCATTAGATACATGACCATGTCCTTTGGTTATTGGATTGATTTGTGCATTAACATTATGTTTACTACTAATAGGAGATAAATTGTTTTCTTTTTCAAATCAAACTACCATAGACAGTGCTTAATATCAATGTTTGATTTCTGAGGGTTATGACTTCATTCGTAATATCTGTGGTGAGATATCCATATCCTACATCGTTCCCTTTGGCAAACACAGTGCGAGCTAATTCCTGGTCAGCAGTGTTTCCTATTAAGTCTCACCCGCCAGAAACTCTCATTCCTTAGAGTTCAGAGGTTTTTTTTTACATTAATCTTTTCTTGTACATCCACAATGATTACATTTGTACTCCAACCATAACTCAGACACTCTTCCCCAGTTGTTGCACCATCTACGATCTTGACAGAGAAGACAGGCGACTTTGTGCCCGCCAGGGAGCGTGTCGTTTAGGGGCATCGTGTCGGTTGAGGGGCATCGTGTCCTGGCCTCGGGCACCCCGGGTTAATGAAAACCGGTAAGCCGGGAGCACACCACAGGCACGCCCGGGCGACAAGGGTCATCGACCTCCGATCCGGAGCCCTTGTTCTTACACGTACCGCCCACAAACCTACTATCCTTTATCTTTTGGTTGGACCCAGCTACTAAGTACTACGAAACAACGGCCATGTTTGGGGAATTGGCTAGATGAGATGAGATGAAGTCGGAGGACACAATTGTATTCAATAATTTGTGAATATAGAGTATTGGGATAAACTGTTACAAGAGATTTCTTTAGTACTCCATGTATATCTCTATTACACCTATAAACGAGTTGCATGTATCCCACAAACATAGAAATCCACTTCTCTTGGAGTGGAAGTAGAAATAAAATCAGATCGACTTTGATGTGTTGTTGTTAATATAGCTTATTTTGTTATTTAGATGTTGAATCGTTTGATTGATACATGGAATGCGGTCGTTCTTAATAAAGATATAAATACATCAAATTTTAATAGAGCTTAGAAGAAATCTTGTTTGAATGGAATACTTGAATGATAACCCTGATTTCACTGAAGACATGTAATAAAACATGTATTTTCATCTCCATGCAATACTTTATACTACTCCCCCACATCACACACTGGCCCAGAGAAATAGAGTTCTTTAGTAACTAATGGGCGACAGAAGCCATTTGTACACCACAGCTGTGACTCCCCTCCCGTGCACACACAAGCAGCGGTGACCAGAGGCGCGACACGTTGTGTGGGAACTCGGACACGGCGACGGCAGGCGTTTACAAACAAAGCTGGCAGCCACGACCACCATTATGTCCCGTCCCGCGCCCGACTGCCCGCAACGCCCGCCACTCACCCGCTCTCCAAGCCGAAAGTTAATCTCGTCATGTTTAATGGGAACAACGAAGCTAAATAGAATTTTCATTTAACCTCAATGGTAGGAGTGACATCATGAAACGCCGAAAATGACATAGTCGTCATATGCTAGTGTTCATAACTCGCTGACATCATTACCTGGGTCATGGACACTGTGATTTGAATACAATGTCTATGCCTGGATACTTCATTGAAGGTAGTATATCACAGGTCATTATGAGAAATCCATCGTCCTATACTTGAGCATTGTCAAAGGAATAAGGAATCTGACTGTAGAGTGACGCACATTGCGCAGGCAACCACCGAGTATAGAATAAAGATTGGGATGGTTTCACTAAAAACCACAAGGGGGCGGGTGCATTTGCTAACAATTTTTTTGCTGATTTTAGATGAATCTTCTTTTTAAGATCCTGTTTTGATCTCATTTCAATGGCACCCATTTTGATGTAATGTAATCCACGGACTTTGAGAGGAGTTTGTGTAAACGTTGATACATTTAGCTACCGAGTGATTGATAGCTTTTAGGAAGAAGGCTGTAAAGGAAATTGTTGATATTTTTAGAATCTCGAGCAAAGTCAACATTCCGATCCAAAGTATCAATTGGAGATCTGGTATCTGACTCAGTGCTCAGCATAAGTAGTTCACTGTTTTCACCCTCTAAAGAAGTAGAGTCAACAAAAATGAATGGCCAGTATCTATATAAGAGATAAAATAAGCAGTAGCAGTTGCAAAAAGCTATTGATTTTTGGCGTGTAACTGGCCGTATTGCTGAGGGCATATATGTATGAGCTTAAAACAGCAGCAGGAATGGCCGGCAGTGATTGGTAGTTGCTTGAGCCAATAGGAAACACGCCTGTCGCCTGCTGGCATACGCATTCTGCATTAACACACATACAACAGGGGAGGTCCTGGCCTAAGTCCCAGTCCTATTTACGTGTCAACCACCGACCACTGTTTTCTGTTCTTCCTTTCTCTTTTTTCCCTCCCGGCATGACCACAGGGAGAGAGTACACGCCGAGGGGCAGCGCAATGAGCAGCGATTAGCGCGCCACCGCCGGCGGCCAGTGCTACTACAGAAAGGCGTCCATTATGACACTCCCAGCGTGCGCGCGCACACAGCACTAACACACACCTGGCGGGGGCGCAACCTAAAGGTGACAGGTCCAAATTCCCGGAGCTGACAGCTCCATATTAGGAACCGGGGCCGGCCAAGCACGGCTTGGGATCAAGGCAGGCCGTTATGCGCTGGCGGCTCTCTGTTTGCGACGACAAATAGACAATAAAAAACATAATAACCAACAAAACGTGAAAGACGACCGTGAATGTGTCACTAAGGACAACATCGGCAAAAAAGGCCCATTAAATCTCCACACTACCTCTCATTAATTCCTAGCATGTAAAGTAATGCCAGCCCCCCTGCTCCTCGCCATCTCCGCCCTGCTTATGCTAACACCATGTATTGATGTGTCACAGTGTATGGTGATGCCACAAGGGAAGTAGTCAATAGGAAAGTGGAAGTCAAAATAGAGAGCGAGTCCTAGCGCTGGGTGACGTAATAACAAACATACATATTTCCAATCAGGTCAAACAGCCACCCAGGCTTATCCACAGATGGTGAGGTTAAAGCAGGTGGAGGCAGGATTGTAGATGAAGATATATTTAGATGGACTGATCTAAGTTAGTTGTTCTCAGTGGAGGTTCTGTCAAGAGTGTCAACGTTTTAGAAATTCAGAACACGTAGTATGACATGATTTCAGCAATAATTACTGGTTCACATAAGACTTAAAATAGAACATCTGGGAGTTTATCTAAATTCATCTTCTTGCATACCATTCCTCAAATGTTTTAGTGTATGTATTATCGATCATACCAAAATGTGTAAATTACATACATAAATATACATGTATATGTACAAACGTGGCAATGGGAATGTTTAAAACAAAATAAGAAAAAGAAAAAGAAACGTCAGTCAAAGCCAACCTGCAGGCGTCGCCTGGTGTAAATAGATAATAAATATAATATGATGACCTATCTGAGAACACCAAATGGTGTATGTAACTGCAAATAAACACACTTCAGATGAGACCAAGCAGCCTTGTCATGTGTGGTTTTCATACCACTAGCCATGCATGTAATCTTTATCGCGAGATTCTCAACGAAAAAAGAGAAGCACACAAGTTGAGATGAATGTAAATTTGTGTGTGTAAAGAATAGAGATGGTAACTCAGTTCTCACAATGGGAACACAGCTAACATAGTATGTTGTACTCACAGGGAACAGCCAAAACTGTGTGCTGTTATTTCACAATGGAAGGCAACACTATGTGCTGTTATCTCATCTAAACAGTAAACACCTAACACTGAGTGCTGTTATCTTAGATAAAAACAGCTAACATTGCGTGCTGTTGTCTCACAATAAACAGCTAAAACCGTGAGCTATTATCTTACAGTAAACAGGTAAAGCCGTGTGCTAATATCTCGCTATGCAAGATAATACTATTTTCTGTTATCTCATAGTAACATAATAATATGCTGTCTCACATAGTATGCAGTAAATACTATGTGATGTATTTTCAAAGTAACAGCTAACACTATGGGCTGTCATCTCACAGGTCATGGATTGCATGTTTTGGCAAGACTCTACAGAATATAACTAATATGACTATCCTGCTTATCTACTTTTCTGAAGATGACGAAACGAAAGCTTTTTGTATATTTGTCAAAAAAGAAGATTCATGAATTCACATCAGCAGCAACTTATATTCTATTACTATATATCGGTGCACGAATGTCTCACTTTTACGCAATAGGAGAAAAGATACCGTTCGGCCGCACCATGGCGTAAAATATTTTTACGCCACACTGTACCACGTGATCTGTTGACATACCTGCCTTGCTTATTTTGGAGGTTGAAATAGGTTTATAACTTAAGTACATAAATGGCATTTTAATCGAATTTCGGTATATAGTAATAAAAAGACATAGTGAGTGTGGCCGAATGGAATCTGTTCCTCGATATTTTGGTCAGAAATACTCACCTCAGTCTACGACTTTGGTGAGTATTTCCGACCAAAATATCTCTGAACAGATTCCATTCGGCCACACTAACCATGTCTTTCTATATTATTTGGATTACAGGGAATATGTTATTGAAAATATATCTAATAGAACTTATTACGTGATTAAAGGCTAGAATTGAGCACTGGAGGATTCATGGTATAAAGAGTATGGGTAATGGGTGGGCGGTCAGAAATAGGCGAGTAGGCGGGAATATTGGGCGGGCTATGAAGCTGCACTGGGCGATTTGTATACTACTACCGATATGGAGCAGATCCTGGAGTCACGAAGAGAGTGGATTTGACCAAAGAGTGTAGATCTCGATGATTGGTCAGAGATTGGGGTGAAGATGGGACAATGAGCAGAGGTTACCTAACGGGATATGGACTTGGAGGTTTGCTAGATGCGTAGCACTGCAGGCAAGGACACAAAGTAGGGATGGGCGGGCAGAGTAGGGAGGAGGAGAGGTGGGCGGTGAGGCGGGCACGGGGAGGGCGTATGGGCGTGCTCGGGATGGAAAGGGGGTGGAGAGAGGGTAGGGGAGCTGCAGAGCCTTGTTCCTCATCATCAGCCATCCTCATGGAACAAATTGACGCACCCAGCCAGAAAATGTATCAATTATTATGCAAACGAACCATTTATTATGTAATGAAGTCAGCTGGGGATCGGTCAGGCCTGGTCGCCCAGCCGCTAGTAGATTAGCCACCTACCTCTAACCACGACTACACTCACAATGCTACCAGCCCACCCCTACTAGCTTTTCTATTGTCACCCTAAAACATTCAACGACATGTGTACAACTACACGTGAGAAAATAAAAACTTTTTTATTTGCAATGTTTTAAATAGGGTCAACTTGTTTGAAACTAACTATTAAGATAAACAATAACTCATATAGACATGACTTCGACTTTTAGTTGTAAATAAAATGTTGAATTTACTTTGGAAGAATTGCAAACAATCAATGCAGAACTGATTGACCTCATATCAATCACATTATCAGATAGATACCAGAAACTGGTGAGGAGACCTGGGCAAGTTTAGAGGATTGGCATAAGGCACATTGGAGGAGCTCCACGTTGTGAATTATAGATAAGGCTGGTGGTCGGTGTGAGTGTGAGGGGAAGGGTGGGGGGTGCTTCGGCTTGGGCGTGACAAGGCCAGTCTATTCCCACTCCTGCCCACTGCTCCCCCCTACACACCCGCATCCCTCACGGCAACTAGCCTTCCCCAGCCCGGGCCTAGTAAAGCATGACGCCGACCACTGCCCGGATTAGAACCCATGAATAATAGCTGTCACGAGCATCAGATCATAAAACCCACCCACCCCCGTCACCGGGGCCTATCACAGGCTAGCGCACCACAACGGCCTACCCTCAGCCTGTAGCCTATCTCCTCGTACACCTGCTCTATCTGTCTAAACAGGTACATGCCGAGCGACTCGGAGCAGCTCACCGGAAAAGGCACTCTGAGGCCCGTGTAGGAAACCGAGGTTCATTTTCGAGTCGGTTTAAACTCTTGGTGGGATGATAGTACACTATCTGGGTTACAACTGTCATCGGTTTCATCCAATCTAGTTTCCCTGCTAGGTTCACAGTTGTGGGTGCACCCTGGCGACACGTTATTCTCAGAGTAGAGAATATGTACCTCTATTTCTGTTTTTTCTATCTTTATTAGCTACAACCTGTGATGCTAACGTTTATTGGTTATTTACAGACTGTTAACCCTAATCCTGCACTTGTACTAGCCGGTGACATACACATACCTGATTATATTATATGATACCATATCCCAATTATTCTCAGTAAATCCGTAGATGATAATTCACATATATCAATATTTATAAAGTTAAAGATGAGTGTCTACTGCGGTTTCACAGCTTAGTAGGCCTATTGCTGTCCTTTCATACGTTAGAGTATTACCAATATTGATGAATAAATGTTTATACAAAACTCTATCCAAATAAGAGTATAGTTGTTATACATTATTCACTATATTCTTAAATTGTTTCCTTACGACATCCCCTCCTTCCACCGACATCTCATTTCCTTTACAACCGTACTAATCGGCTTGTCGACTTTGGACTAAACCGGAATACATTTCTGTTGTTTTTGTTTTTTGTGCTGGAGACAGACCTTTCAGCCTCATAAAGCAAACACAGAATACATTTCTGTTTAGATCCTGGAAGGGATTAACTGCCACCTTTAGTTAGCTTAGGGAGTTTGGCAAGAGATTTAAGCCCCCTACACGTATACCTAGGCGTGGACATATCAACTCTCTCCATGTGCGCCCAATGACCGTCGACTATTATAACCACTGGGGCTGTATCCCATACTCTAGTAACATACTGTTCCACCTGGAATGATGAATAATATTTTTGGTGGTGATTGTTGAAAGCATTGGTAATACTTATCAGTTCTTTCTTGGTTCTTGTTGTTCTTATTTTCTGAAATTATTAACATGGCTACATAGAGGATTAGCAGAATTATCTGACGTGGCACACAGTAATTCTTTACAACGAAAAAATACTGCCTGGATTCCTTCAGGGAGACTAGACGTTTTTACAGCAACATATTATAACATTCAAGAATGATGCTGACCTAATGCATGTACTTCGACGTTTGAGAAAACATGGTCAGAGAGAAATCCAAGAAATCTAGTGCTAACGTCAAATCTCAGAAGAACTTCTCTTAAACTTCCGGGTATGCATGCAACAACAAAAGTTAAAAAAAATATGTATGAAGTGTAAGAGTGTAAAAAATACGGGGAAAACTACAGGGAATGCTATGACACCATTTCCAGGGCTATTCACTCTCTGGCCCACATATCCATATCACGTTTCGTAGAAAAAGTTAAACTTTACTTAGAATTGGGAAGAGCCGGTGCACAGTACCACAGCTATCCATATCCATCACGAGTAAGATCATTTCAATGATAATACTGCTTGTATTTTCATTTGATATCCCGCTCACAATCCGAATCTGACAGAGCTCCTCTCAGCCCTGTTGTCAGTGACATACAGTCAGTCTGTTAGCACATTACAATTGTTTCTCTTTTTTCGCCTTTCTGCCGGGCTCTATTTACTGTGTACATGAATGTTTTCTGTGATTTCTTGTCAAAAAGAGCCATCTGGCGGTGTGTAATCTCTGCTCGGGCAGGTTTGTTTTTCCACGTGGTAGCAGGCGCACACCCGCCGGGTCTACTCCTCCCTGTGTGATAGAGCCGAGTTTTTCAGCCGGTGCTTTGAGGAGCAGGTGCTCCCGGTCACTGTAGACACAGGCGTCCTCACCGTCAAGGTCACCCAATCAAATGTGAAAAGACGTAACATGCTGGTTTTTTTAAAAGAAATTAGTGACAGGAGAAAATGTTATAAAATAAAACATACACCAGGACTCTGTCTTGTGATAGGTGGATAACATCGGAAGAATTCATTCTTCCCTTTCCCACGCTCACTCCGCCTACGTCTCAGAACATAATGCAATTTCTCTGAGTGGAAATCCTACTGGTGTTACACAAAAATCAGTTTTCTCCTTAAACCAATTTACAGCTTGACCATTCTGGATGCTGCTATACACTAGAACATATATATGCTGCTATACACTAGAACATATATATGAAAGTTATAAATGGCATTTGTATCAGCAAAGACAGCATTTGGATAACGTCAACAGATACAAGTTAGAGTGTCGGGCAAGGGTTTAAAAATACGGTACTTCTATTCATATTTGGACAGCTGTGGTAAAAAGACGATGACCAGCTTTGTCTAATTGCGTCTGTGGTCTCGAGCTCTCGGATGCTGCGTCAGTGCCCTGGGAGCAGATCGCATGTGCTTTAAGTAGCCGTTTTTTTATTGGTTCATGATCAGAACCACTTGACTTGGATCACGCCTTCCCCTCACGCCTGTGCGTACTTTAAACCCTTAAAATAAGTCGTGGACTCTATTTTTTTCATCACCTGATTCTAACCTGCCACATTTAGCTGGCGGAAGACCAGTTGGTGGCTTCCTGTTTGGTTCTCCTGTTGAAACATGAAGCGGAAAATCGTCTGCGCATGTTGTCCTGTGACAGCCGCTAATTGTGAGGCTTACCTTTAGAAAAAGGAGAAGTTACCTGTTAGACACACACCTATCCCCACACACCTGCCCATTAGACAACCAGCACCCTCCACCCACCCTCATAAACACATCAATAACAGCTTAAAACTAAATTCCCTTTCTTTATCCTGAATAGACACTCCAGCACAATTTCTTGTCTACTAAATAACATGTGAGTTTCTCCTTAGATCACACATTTATTTACAAAAATATAGATTGCGAGAATTACCTTTAGTATGATACATTAAGACTGATATTTGCATGTGACAAAGGAGCCCTTACATGAAAACATGGATTTTTAGTTCGTTACCAGAACCGTTATTTCAAGGATATATCATGGAAATATCACAGAACAGTTAAATGAAAATGGTACATAGTTGGGCTCACTTAGACTCCTGAATCCCTGACCTTACAGACTGCACCATAACACTTATCCAACTTTGCCAATTTTAAACACCAGCTCTTAGCAAACATAACAAGTTATTTGCTAAATTCAAACATGAAGTTCCTATAGACACCAAGTCCAATAATACGTCCAAGTTAATACTGAATATATGCCACGGGTTTTGGTTGCGGAATAATCTCACGAGGCAAAGCTGTGTGAGATTACGTAGCAAAACAAAATGAATGGCATATTTTGAGTGGCTATGCTTCGAGTGCGATTTTGAGTTTATCTCTCCCCTATCATTGACTAACATTTGTAACATAATCCCCATTGGGATTTTTTTTATAGATATATTCCATGGGCGTTGAGTTCTCTACATAAAAATGTAGTACAGTGACCCCCAACGTTTTGTTAATTAGAAATGTTTTCTGCAACTCTTTGAGATCATCATATTCAACTTCAATGGAGATAACATGAGTTTCAATTTTTAAGGATGATTGTCTGAAATGGCTTTAAAACTGTACACATGGCATTAGGACTCGATATACCTTTCCTATTAATTACGGTTATTTAAATCTTGAAATTAAACTGATAAAAATGAAATACTACATCATATCCAAGAGATCAAGATAACAGACAGCGGAGCAAGTACCCAGATCACTATGCAGGTGGGTTTTAGTAGTGAGAGAATAAATTGAAAATTACATAACACAAAATGTGAATGTTCCTAGAATTATTCCTTTCAATCCAACTAATTAGTATGTGTTCTTTCGGGAAAATGTGATAAGAAAAAAGATGTGCAGAGATTTAGGAAAAAACATGTATAGGTCGGTAGGTGTCTCTATTTACCACTCCAGGAGGCAGCACCAACATAGCAACGCAACCGACGCAGACGCCCCACACGGCGGAAACTGCCACCATATCCGCTTGTGGTACCTCCGGGTATAGCCTTTAGTCTGGGTTACTTGCCTGTCCGCACACAGATGACCAGTTCAGGTTCTAATAATGGTGTCGGTGATGGGATTTTCAATTATTTCTTAAATCTCCGACAGTAAGTGGGGAATGAATCAAGACTCCCAAAAAATCTCCCTGCGTATGACATTGCGTAAGGAAAGTCCATACGCAATTATGTTATTGGTAAACTGATAATCACTTCAAAAAAGATAATGGCGTTTTGGATGGAATTTCGATGAAACCTATGGAAGAAACACTGACAAAATAAATTTTAGAAAAGAAAACGAGGCAACGTCTGTTCCCTAGGCTGGTGCTACCTTGAGTCAAATAAATTTTAGACTCTTTCAGATGTGACAAAATATGTTTTTCCCTGGCAATAACATGATATCGATTTGAAAAGTAAATCTCGAAGCAGGCTTATCGAGGTTTGTATCATAGTCATCATCATTATTTATACTTGGGCATCGACAGACAATAACTGCTGCTATCTCAATACTATCACCCGTATTCCAGCATCTATAGTTCAATCAACCATAGAAACCACAGTCAAACTGATCATAAGACCTATCAATCGATATCACCAGAGCCAAATCTAAATCAAAACCATTCACTTGCATCACTCCCTTTTACTGGCACCTTTGACCACAGTCGATTTGGGGAAATAATTATGTGTTATACATCTAATAATAAATCTGGGCAACACACTTATATGTGAAATATTCATTGTTAAGGAGCCCAGAAGTTCAGTTGTAATTAATTTTGCTTCACTTCCAAACACAGAGAACATAGTTTGTCACCTACAAATTCTGAAATGATATTATCACCAACTGATTCCTACCTACTGGCTATGTTTTGCATAGTTTTAAAAAATGTAAAAAGGTGAAGGTGCATGCGAAAATAGTTTGTAGAAGAAATAAAACATGGACTTTTATATACAGGTGATCAGCAAAGGAAATTGTCATATCAACAAATACTTGCTTATGTCAGCCACTTAATGTTTGCGCTACTCGTTAATTTGGCGTGGTTACTGCGCCAATAGTAATACGATGAGCGACAACTGAACAGTCAGGTATATCAGAGTGTATTCTGTTTAAGTGCATCAATTATATTGCATGCGGGTGTCTTATATTCTGCCACAGAAAGAAAGAGGAGACGTTGCTTGTTAGACATACATCTATCCCCACACGCCTGCCCCTTAGACAACCAGCACCCTCCACCCACCCTCATAAATATAACAACTTAAACATATGACAACTTAAAACTAAATTCACTATCTTTATCCTGAACAGAACTGTAGACACTCCAGCACACTTTCTTGTCTAATACATGACACATGCTTTTTCCCTTGGTTCACATATCTATATACAAAGGTATCGCTGTTTCGCACAAAAAAATATAATGTATATAATATATATAAAACGGTAGGTGTATTTTTGCCACGAGTTTTTCATTGGGATCTGCTGAGAGGTGGCGCCATCTATAGATGAAACATAAGCAGCATGATTTATAAGAGTAGAAAAATAATAAATCTGGGCAACTTGATGCGGCGCAGACCAGACAGTGTCTAACATGCGCCAACTACAGCCGTCTATCATGATTCCAGGCGCTCCGCATTAAAGTGGTCATGAAAGGTTTCCTAAGACCCACAAAAAACATAAAACAAGAGAAAACTAACACGAGGGGAACAGTGAAAATAACAGCTCGTCAGGGAAAGGGGGGAAATCAGATAATCAGAAAGACATGCTATTGGGGAGTTGCCGCGATCGTTCCGGTGATACTAGTAGTAGTTCCCATGTGCGACGGTTCTCACATTATCGCATTTCTAGCTGTCCAAAGAGCAGCTCATAGCGGCTTGCGATGCTCCATTTTCCCTGTCAACTCGTCTCTTGTGGCGTGTACGAAAGCTATTTCGCATAAGAAAACAATTACAGGTCTCTATGTGAGCTGGGAAGCTGAGCTGCTCTTCTTGCGCGCCCAGTGTTTGTACTTTTGTCCATCGTACCTGGTGGCGACATCTGATGGCAGTAGAACACAGCCAACACGCTGTGAATGTCTGCCTACTCCAATAACAGCCCCCCCCCTGCAGTGGCGGGAAAAAAGACACGATCTCCAAACTGTGAATTATTGTCGACGGATTCGGGATACTTTCAGTGGTTTAAGAGGAAATTCGGCAACAAATCATGTGTGGCTAATAGTAGAAAGATTCCCACGCAATTTGGGGAGCAGATAACGAAATATGCTCCTCGTGAAACATTGGATATCTACATGGTCTATTAATAAAAAGTTAATATCATTTGGACAGAAAACACATATCGATGTCAGGCGAGAATATCTCTGACAGACTTTCTTTTGAAACGTCTAATTTAATAGCTATCGTCTTTTATCATAGTTTCTCCAATGTGTGTCTCTTATTTTTCCCTGTGCTTCTCCACAGGAAAGCATACCATTTTCCGTACTGGATGTCTGGCGTTGTTTTAAGTCTGGGTCATATCTCAGCGATTCTTCCCGCACTTGATTCCTGGTTCTTTGGCTATGACAAATTACACTACATGTTGAATAAGGCACTTGATTCCTGGTTCTTTGGCTATGACAAATTACACTACATGTTGAATAAGGCAGTGCTATTTTATAAGGGACTTCAACCAACCAAAGACGGTTGTACTAGAGATCACACTGTCCAATTTGCGATCGATAGCCACAGTGGTTTACTGCTCTACATGTTTATACAACAGAACAACGTTCTCTAATCATTCAACGATCAGTCTTTGTAATTACTTCGATATTCATCCTGATCATATTCTACTAAACTATGAAGTAATGACTACGTAAAGAGAGTTGCCCTAAGGGCCTGTTTAACCACTGTGAATGTCGGGCAAGAGCCAGGTCTGCTGTTCTCTAATGACGTCATCAACACCAAACACCGGTTGGTACGACGTGCTCCAAGATGATGAAACAGGTTAATATTGAGATAATTGGCTCCCATTCAATAAAATGATTTTCCTTACGTATAATTATCTCATAAACCTAATGAAATATTCATTATGAAAAATCTAAATATCATAAAATAAGCGCAAGTCAAAGGATTCCAGAGCCAGATGAATATGTAGAAATAAAGTCGACAGAAATTTTGAGTTTGTGTGTGCAAGGCAATATGATAATTGTTCCGCAACCAAAATAAAATCACCACCAGGCAGGCACTGTTCACAAATCTACAGATTGAAGTTTGCCTCATCATCTAGCGGTATTTTTATATAAATATTTATGTTGCCATGTCCAAACAATCAATATACTGGTGACTTTCATAGCTGTAAGCATTATGAAAGTTACACATCAGAAAAAAAACCTGGAGGGCCAAAATAATCTTGTTTGTTACCTAAATGAGAGCTCACTTTCAGATAAAATCAACTTTTTAACATCTTCGGTTATGTTAGTGCATAGTGCATGTCTAACCAAATAGCGCAGGATAATCTAAGATACACGAGTTATTGTTGTTTTGATAACACTGCCTAAGGTCTTTGGAATATTAAATGTGAAACTCACCAGACTGCTGTTCTTAACCACTTTCTGGATGGGCTGATCGGCTGGTTGCGGTGACAATGCCTGTAATGAAAAATACCAAATCCATATATATTTAAAGGGGTAGTGTCCAATAATCATATTCAATGTTTTGAATCGATACTCTAATACTATTTCAAGTGTACACACAATTAGTATGAAATACGATCAGTAAGTGGGAAACACGCAAAGCTCAATTATTCTTTATCTATGAATCTCGATAGGTTTGGCATATGAAATGATCTGACAATGATCTCACTGTTTACCATATAGTTCCAAACAGGCGGTGGTGTTTAAGTTCCCATTAACTGCAGAGTAACAAAATCTGGTATGGCTTTAAGATCTGATATTTGGTAAAT
This sequence comes from Alentia gelatinosa, assembly GCA_950022655.1. Lineage (NCBI taxonomy): Eukaryota > Metazoa > Annelida > Polychaeta > Phyllodocida > Polynoidae > Alentia > Alentia gelatinosa. The sequence continues at coordinate 41,419,282 of OX465583.1, read as the reverse complement.
AAAACATGCTGTGCGCAGATTTTAGTTCGATGTCTTTCTATCTTAAGTTATGTGACGTTTAGTAGTTACTTTTTCTAGTCGATAAGACGCATAACACAGCTTCAGCTGATGTAAACTTGTACATGATCTAATACCATCAAAAGTTGATGGTTTCCGTCCCTTAGTTAGAAAACCATATTCACGCATCGTTCTACACCCCACCTGCCGGACATTACTGGCACCACACACAGACCCCTTGCCGAGTATGCGTGCAGAGCGGCCATCCGGTTAGTACCAGTTTTGATATGGCACGGCGTCCACCTCTTAGTGACGTCACGCCCGCATCCTGACGTGGCGTTCATCACGATTAACACCGCCGCCATCTTGGACCACCAAGGTGCGCCTAGCGGGCAGAACGTGGTGCACATCAACGCCACCAGAGGGCGTTCCGTGTCGAGCACGGCACGTGACGAGAGGCGCGGGCGTTGATTGGTCATCAGACTCCCGCCATGAGAAGGTTGGCTCACGGTAGGGGGGAAGTGGGCCCAGATTTTCTAAGTGCACTCAGAGACTCTCAACTCCTCTCCTTGCCTGCCCCATATCTTCTCCGTACCATTACTAACTCCCCTGTCATCCTCCCCACCTTCCCTATACCATACCTTCCCTGTTCTATTACTAACAACCTTCCTCCTCCTCAATTTCCTAAACATTTCCCGTCGCGTTGTATTAAAAACGGTTCCCTTCCCTGTTTTATAGGCTAGAGGAATATAACGTATTCTCCCTTTGTCTGACAAACAGTCTAAAATAAGGTACCTCGATTATCCTTTTTTTGTTGTTGATTGAATATGAGTGGCAGTTAAGAGGCACTATACTTATGATGAGATCCCTAGGTTTCGTGTGGAATAAGGCCCAAAACGAGTAATGAATTCGAAGAAGGGGCATGAAAGAGGCTCGTCAATTTTAAATCCTTTAATAGACCTATCCGTGAAAACTATTGAATATATCAAGAAACTCTATATTTTCATGGATATGTCTGTGCTCCTCCTAAAAGATTCATACAAATGCCTTTTTTCAGGGGCTGTCCGCTTTAATCTCTATTTTGTCAAGGTTGCTTGATCATTAGTAATCATAAAATGATACATTAGAAAATATCGTACTATATCTTAAAGTGCCATGTTCAAAACAGAAATCATCTGGAAACCTTTTCGGAAACTACGGGATTAAGAAAAAGATCTACAGTTTGTTTACAAGATACTCAAATGCAGCCATCTCGCAGTGTGGGGGGTTTGGATGGGTTTATCGTCTGACTAGAGGTTATTTGACAGCGCTGCCACTGCTTGTCAGAAACATGAGCAACGATCTGCTCTCACACCACCCGCGACCAATGTTCGTACACTGCCATCTTCACCCACGTACATCTCCCCGCCCCACATCACCAGTACCACTCAGCCCACCTCCTCCTCACTCTGCCAACCTGTCCGTGAAGTACCATGCATTCATCAAGAAAAGCGACGTTTTTGCCACCCGTGCGACAAACCATGAATCATTATAATTATAAATAATCCAGAAAGCACGACGGGCTCTGGTCTCCATATGTCAGTAGTATACGATGCCCCCTGTAGATACATGGCGTTATACATCACCCTCTAGTAACAGCAGATTGGAGTCCATGGCCCGGGCTTGGTTTGAGAAAAAAGGATGAAAAATGATAAAGAAAAATACGTTGCGAAGGGTTTTTCTTCCTTTTCAAATAGCGATTTTTCATATGAAGCCCGGGGACTTATGGTGTTATAACTCGCAGCATGCCTACCCCATTACAAGTGTAATCCGACCGGCCGACACCTCGGCTCGGCCAGCTCGGGGATGAGGGTGGGGAGATGATGGATTCCCTGCGTCGCTTGCTATATGGACCCACCGTTGACTGGGGACAAACGCTGACAGGATAACGATACGTTAAAGATATGATTAGCGACAGCTCTTATAACAACCCTTCCCTACACGGCGAAACCGACGACCGCCCGACGTCATGGCGCGTTCCCATGACAACAGACAATGTTAGCGACGGCTGACGTCACCAATAAACGCCGACGGATGCTTCTCTCACTCTCCATGCAGACTGTCGGTTGCAAAGTTGTAGCGTTCTTCTGGCTAAAACCGCAAGCGCAAAGCTGCAGAGGCGGCGCATGCGCTGTGAGGAGCTCGTGGGTTTCACTTACTTCTAATCATTGCGGCTTATTTTATTTATCGCCTCCAGAGGGCATACTGAGGCGAGGTCGGTCAGCCGACGTTTAGAGTTTCAAATTACTGCCTTAAGTTTTGAGAAACACATTCACGCGTCTAGCTCTTGAGAACATATATTCTGCAAAACTTTACAACTCTTTTTATAACAAAACTTCTGCTGTTACAAGACACAAGCCCGGAGTAGTTTTTCTTTGCTGTAATGGCCACCCTTAAGTCAACGATAACAGATGTCATATGGGGGCGGGTTATCTGGGGTGAAGTGAGATTTGTTCATATTTCAGGATAATATTTATCTTGACATTTATATTTTTTGAAGTACACATACGTCTTCATTCCGTTTAATCTCTCTACTTCATATTACACCCCAAGAGTTCGGTAATGTTTCAGCAATGAAACTACACACGTACTTTCGAGGATGTTTATTCGCCCAGCATGAAGGTAATAACGTATCATTAGGTGTTTTTTGTCACAGGAAGGGCTTAAGAAACTTAGGAATACAATGGTACTTTAACTCTTTTTTTCTCCAAATCTATATTGACTACTTATAATTATTGGATAGTTCTGGTTTCTCCATACAAATGAATCGCATAATTCTCTTTGCTCAATCAATTTTAAAAGTCTGGACGATTTGAAATTAGGACACTATGCCTTTAAACCTTTAGACAATCATTTTCCGGGTTGCTATATTTAGTAACCTTGTTATGAACGTGTAAGTCATGTCTACACAAGAGGTTAAACCACAAAAACGCAAATTGCATGACTTTCGCTGCATACTCAGATCAGATAGTTGGGACCAGCGCTTACCCCCGAGGGGCTGGGACCCTAAAACCGATTTATGTTGCCAGGCTTGTTTACCAGTACTTTTTGACTTGATTTTTTTCTTCTTTTTTTCACGCAGAGAGGCAGGCTGGTCTCCGGGGGTGGACAGATAGCCTGCAGACGGTGCGGGCTTACGGTGGGCGTGTGGTGACGGCTTCGTGTCGGAGAGATAGGGCATGGTGACAGGCCGTACACACGGCGCATTGTGAACGTACTGCTCCCGTCTTATCGCTTCACTACAACTACTCAACTATCTACAGTTTACTGTCCATGTACTACAACTACCTACACTTCACTGCATTGGTATTGTCTTTGAACTTAATCTGAGATCTAGCTGCTGACCAAGATCCCTGTCCCTTATGATGTGATGTTAATTCTTAAATAGCTTGATTCCATTCACACTTCTTTTTCTACTTGAATATTTCTGGCAGGACACCGGATAATGTACCACCGTAAACTTGGTAAAACAGCAAATTAGTTTCAAAACAAGACGAAACTACACAGTAGAGTTGCTCTTGACTCAGCCTGGAATAGTTTGACAGCAATATTGTCTAACTATTGCATTAAAGTCAAGATTTTTATGTAAGATGAGCTTATAAATATAGTTGTTTAACTAGGTTTCTAGGTATCTCTTGCCTGTACCCACCATTTTATATGATACACCACACATCGTCCTTTACGTGGCCTAGAAAAGCTCAACGAGTCGCATCTTACAGCGAGTCGCTCAACGCAACAAGTAGGAGCACCTCGCCAAACTGCCGCTAGGGGGCAGGTCTGCCCACTCGGGGGCAGCACTGCGGTGCGTCTGTTGTCACCGCGCTGATGGCCGGCTGTTGACCGCTAGATGGGGGTGTTGAGCGGCGTGTGTGTGGTGGTGGAGGGAGAGGTGCAAGCTGAGAGAAGACGTAGGCGGTGTAGATGGGCGCTGCCTGGCTCGGGGCAGGGTGCTGCGATTAGCGCCGTCTGAACTGAGATGGGCAGGGTGGCAGTTACTCAGTTAGACCAACGAGTATAGAGAATATACTCGTTGGTTAGACCAGTTTTGGTCCCTGCACCCACTACCTACCCTAAGCTGGTTCCCCGGTCATCCGCTAGAGGGCTCGGGGAAATTATACAATGTTCAACACAGACGGGCACCAGACAATACCTACCCCACCCCTCTTCACCGTGGTACTTCTTTAAAAAATATATATAATTAGGGCTAGATTCGCAGGCAAACGCTCAGTGGTCTACCATCTCACATGACTCCAGTGCCAGTCAGTTTTTCTCTTTCAAAATATCTATATACCAAGAGCAGCCTATTTGTCGAGTTCTCTGCTTTTAATTTGATCACAAATGCACGATTATGCCAGACATCTGAAAGTTGAGTACGTAGTGATGTAAATATTTTCCTAACACAACCTAAGAAAAACATACACCACAGTCCATACTAACTTCCGGAAAAAGATTTTTTAAAAACTTCAATCATTCACCTCCTATTCTCTAGGCTACACAATTTCTCCAACCCCCAACATGAAAGGACCTTTTTTGAAGGCTTGGAGCTGATTGGTCTAACTTCCACGCTAATGCGGGTGTGCTTATGGGGACGAACGACGGATCCCAGGCGTACACGCAACCAACGAGCGATATGGACCCGCGCTCTCCAAAGACATGGTCAAGTCTTGAGAAAAAAACAAACCCCAATTTCTGCTTGGAGAATGTGATGCGTCGATGGCGAGTTGTTGGTTGGGGTTTATGCTTCTGACAGTAAGTGGAGTTGATAGTGGTGTTGATGAGTGTCTTGAGGCAGGGGTAGTTCAGGTATCCTTAAGCCGAACACACCTTTGCCCGACGGATCCGTCGGGTCGGTCAGAATCGGTGAACATTTATGTCGCTGTACGGACTTCACAGACGCGATTATAATCGGGTCGGGAATTACTAGCATGGCATATGGGGGTAATGACCGACTCTGCCCAACTTTAATTTTTTCGCTGTATGCACCGCACCGACTGTTCCCGATTCGGAGAGGGCCGTTTAAATAGTGATGGTTTGTATCCCAACGTCCTAAATCCAAGTATTATACACCGATTTGTAGGTGAGACAATGGCGAGTATAGGTCTGAAACCGATATCTTAAATAGAACAGAAGTTATTAAACTTTGATTCATTGCAAATTAAGGCCTATCAACACTACCGGGGCTTTTGATCTCAATCGGGTCATTTTACGAGGATATATAGGGACGAGGTGTAATCGGGAGGGTAGAAGACAGCGACAATATTGTTCCCGACTATCATCGTCGATGGGATCGGTGAAAATCGGCGGTAGATGTCGTTGACTTATGGGTTTTACACATGGGGTAAGCTCCTAAATGATTCATTATCAGCCACAGGTCGACAAAGGACGCGGCCCGCTCGCTGCAGTGACAGACGGCGCGTCATGGTGTCATCTCGGGTTAAGTCTGGCAATGACGTGTATTCTCCACACCACAACAAAGCGTCGCAACTGCCAGCCCGCCGTCACCACCCAAACCACCCAACCAGGCACCCGCACTCACTACCCAGCAAGGGCAGTGACTGGTACCCTGCCCCATACCCCAAAACCACAGGCAAGTGTACGGAACTCCACGCATAGGTGGACGGCTCGGCTGAAAGGCATTGTAAGCAAGAGAATATACTTGCGTGAATTGTGAATTTACGAGCTGTAAGCGCTGTCTGTGGCCCAAAGTATAGAGGGAGTAATTCTGGTTGACTGGGGCTGTCCCCTGGTATCAATACTGGAAACACTATATCTGGCTTGTCCACTACTGTAAATATGGCCAGACCCGAAAGACAAAGGGAGAACAGGGATAGCATGATCTGCGACGTTACCAACGACATCTGATGGAGATGTCGTACAGAAGCATAGCTGTTGAGTGTGATAAAGAAACTGTAACATGTAGCTGGTATAATTGCTTACATATGATGGGGCACTTGCTTTTTACGGTGAGATTTCTGGGATTGGAACGTAATTTTTTTAAAGTATATTGAGGATGTCGTTACCTGTTCTGAACACACTGATAATGAAGACTTATGTGCAATTGTGTAGGGAATAACTAACACATACCGTACTTTGTGAGATATGTTGGATTAATTTGTTGCAAAATGATACTGTGGCATGTCCTGACTATACAAAAAAACGAGGACTGAAATTTTTATGACTTGTCACAAAACTTTTGTTATGCATAATGATGTAACTACAGTTTACAGGCAGAGGAATATTGAGAGATGACCTAGACATCATACCTCATTGTCATTAATCCACCGACCACTACATTCAGCCAGTCGCAAACACTACATCTCACCGCTGCACACAACTCCTCTCCCTCTATTGTAGTGGGAAAGGCAGTGGTTGTGGAGATCGGATGTGGTGGTTGTGGTGGAGAGATGGCTGTGTGGTGGTGGCTGTGGCTGAGGTAATGGTGGTGACTGATGCCTGTGGTGGTGGTGGTGGGGGTGCTAAACCTGGATTGCACTGACAAGGGGTGTAGTGGTGGGTTACTGTTGACTGCCCGTAGTACTATGGTCTTCTCCCTTTCAGGGAAGTGGGACAGTGACCTAGAGGATGAACCCTACAACAATATGCGACGCACTAGTCACTTGACAGGAATGCAACAGAATAGCCAGACAGGGTATGGTTTTGGTAAGCTGGCCATGTTGGTGGGGAACAGGGGGGTGGGTTTAATGTGGTTAACAGCTGAAAAACTCACTCATGGAGACAGCATCAGATGTCACAAACAAGGTGGGAGGGTGTGGGACGGAGGTGAACGGGGTTACACAGAGTTCGTCTGTAAAGACAACAGAGGGTACAGGAACATATCTCATCATACCTCACCACACTAAGCTTACTGTCTCTGCAGACTTCTAGAGGGAATCTCCAATACTATGTGTAACGTCTCATCTTGTTTATGTTGTGGGACTTGCATAATCATCTTCTCTTGTCAAGGCTTTATAGTAAAACCTTATGAATAGGGACGGGGATCGAGGGGTGGGGACTCCATTCAAATAAATTTTTCACAGCATAGGTTTACACATGAAGCCATGAAGCTCAACCTATTCAACCACAAGAAGCACGACGGATGCCTTTGTGTTGGACAAAGGGCCTAAATCTGAAACCTCGCAGGTTCCTTGTATGACTATTTACAATGTGCTGAAGGCCCTGGCATTCCGATCCCGGCGCCTGAGAAATGCCACAAAGGTCTGAAGGCTCAGCCCACTTCACGTTGCGCTGATAATTAAGAGATCTGGTGCAAAAAGCGCGAGTGTCTGGTGTGAGTGTTTATAATGAATGCTTTTAGAGGCGCGCTATGAAGTCCTACACCGCCGACTCGTCCACTCGAGCATCTATAACGACGTGTAAGTGGTTGTCGAAAAACACGTTTTACTTTTCAAGTGGCATCGCCTCTTTTTTGCTAGCAGGTGCAGAATGTAACCATTTTGATGGGCCGTATGCCTTTTCTACGTTTCTTTTGCCTGTGTCTATGTCTGCTGAGCCTAACAACTGGTTGGGTGAGAGGCAATGCAACTGGGACAAGTGCTGCCCTAAGTAGGTTGAGAGAAAGAGGGCTCGGTTAAGTTCTTCACACCCTCTGACTCACACTATGGCTGCCGGGGTAAATTCCCGTTACCATAGCGACCCCTGTGACGTATACGACCACTGGCGCCCTCTGCCGAGTGGTACGGACATAAACATGTCGTCACGTCAAGTAGCGACCGCTGCCTGTCTCACTCAGTCACCCACAGCGGCGGCACCCATAAACCTGTTGCCCTTTAAGCCGCGTATGTTTTTGCCATCGGATGAAATGACATTGTCCTCTTAACAGACCATAATGTGTTGTGTTTTTTCCATGTTTCAAAAGCTACACTTAAACAAGTGGCTGCTATTAGAGGGTGGGGCACGGCGGGTGAAGATCGGGTCCTCGCCGAACTTCTCCCGGCTTCATCGAGGCGCTCGCTCGCCCGCTCAACCGCCCGCCCGCCCGGTCGTCCGCCGCAATTGGTCTCCACTTTCCTGCCATCACTCGGCGAAAAACTACACCCGCCACTTTTGTTGTGCCTAAAAACCAAAAGAAGACAAAAGAGGAGGGAGGACTAAAAACCTGAAGTGGCCTCACTGAGAGGGCGCGAACAACCGGCTCACGGCTGACCTCCATTGGAAAACTCGCCAATTGTTTTCTGGATTTTATTTCATTTCAATCTGAGCTTAAGCCTTTTTCCACTTCACTTATTTCCGCCCCTTCTTGTTACTATAAAACTCGCATTATTAAAGTGCTTACTTGTTATTTCGCCTGCTTAAAGAAGCTGATGGATGGATGGCATATTTTTGCTCTGTGCAGACAATTTCTGATCTGTTTGTTCGTCAATTACATAACTTTTACGTTCATTGCTCCTGAATGTCACACCTGTCATTTAAAACTCATTCACAAATATTTCGGTGGAGAGTGTTACCTTCTTTATAAACACTGCCATTATTGCACACACACACTGAAAAAAACCCAACAGAAATTGGTTATTCTACATTTGTGTATATATATATGCCTCTTTTAGTTAAGTCAATGGTGATATCACAGCAAAAGAAATTCCATGGATTTAAGATGTGAGGAGATTAAAGCTGTGAAGTACTCTCTTCATACTTTGATAATTCATCCAGATAAAGCTTCTCTGAGAAGAAACACTCCTAGTCCGAACATGATCCTGAAGAAGGACAAGAGATTCAGGACAGATAGGCTACAGCAGAGGCAATTAAATGCAAGACACACTAACTAGGATTTGACGACACGTGTAAACATCGATTGCTGTTACGCAGCATATCTGTCCCGGACAAGGGTCCCACCTGCAGTTTGTGTGTGCGGGAGCTTTCCCACAGCCAGCCGCCACACGGTCGAGAGCACACAAAATTCATGGCATTCACTCTTGTCCAGTGAGTCCTGGGAATAAGTTGTTACACACGGCTTTCAAGAATCAGCTCATAACAATCATCTGCAACATGGGTGAGTACGTGGTGAATGGTCAGTCTCGAGCCCAGCCTAATCAATATATAATTACATACATGTGTATATGTATTTTATTGATACTCATCCTTCAAAGTCTAGACGTTGAAGATAGGTATGGGGACTGTGTACCATCTTAGGTTAAAGGATGTTTGGTGAGTAGACCATTAACTTTAAGTGAGTCATAAAATGTGTTGACAATTGTTTTTAATAGATAGCCTTCTCCGTACATTCAATTTCCGTTTGGTAGTAAGTAGCTTTAGTGTAACCTACTACATGTAGTTTCAGCCTGATGTGGCCTCCTTCAGGGTTGGTGACTAACTCTTAGGTTGAGTCTCAAACAGAAATTCCATCTTGCTCGGAGGAGGGGGGGGGGGGGATAAGATACGAGATATGAGCTTGAGAATAATTGCAAATGTGTAAAATTGTATGTTAAGTTGATATATCAAATATATGGGGCACACAGCTATTGTGCTATGGAGGCGGCCATCTTGCCCTAAGACGTCACCTAAAACACCAGGTGGTGGGACAAATTATCAATGGGATTTTTCAAAAATATTATTTGGGCTTGCCATGGAAGAATTTTACCCTCGTCTCAATATTATCTATAGATTATAGCAACTGATAATAGTGCTTGCTCCCCGACTGATGATGGCAGTACTAGCGATCACTCTGTGCCCGATGTCAATCTACTGACAATATCTTCTTGCCAAGTAGTGGAAATGCACTGTTGCAACCGGCAAATTAATTAGTGTAACTGGCTGGGAGTAGCGGCAATGTGTGCATTCTGGTGGCACGGACTCCCCCGACCCGCCCGACGGATTGTTCCAAGACGTCCCGCCATGATCGTTATCCTAATGACTTCTTTTTACGCCTGGCCTTTTTAAGCCCGTGTTTCTTTCAGTCCTCTCGCCTTTCTTTCCCCTCCAGTGGACACTTCTGGTCCGTCGAGCAGCTGGTGTGGCTCTGTCCGAGCAACTGTGAGCGGCTCCGGTGCACCTCTCCTCACTCTCTACCCGCCATGAGGGCTATGTATTTACTGAGAGACCAAGGCTCTGTGTGGAGAGTTAGCCTTAGACTTGCCCAGCTGTCGTTTCCGGATTCGGTTAAGTTCTGCCCAAAGACAACATGGCGTTTTACTGTTTGGAAACTTCCTTCATGAACATGTTCAAAAAACAAGGCCTGTTTTATTGGTATTAACCTGCCCCATGTGTCTCCACACACCTATCTCTCAGTTTATCTCTTATCGCATATATTATTGTGTGGAGTTTTCGCGCTTGTTTAATTCAGGTTGCAGAGCTTTAGCGCTGTTTTCAGGTCTAGCTAGTCAGACAGAGTGGCAGAGTCTATCTATCTCACTTCTATATCGATACAATTAAGAGTTGGGCTAGACGCTTTACCCTACAGCCAATAACCTCAGCCTTGTTCCACAGCAGAAACTGGCCCACATGTCCAAACATAATTCTCTACATTAAGGTATGATGGCACCACTTTATATTGCAGCTATTGTTAGGAACATATTACAGGGGCCTGAAACAAGTCTAATCAAGGCCCATCTGGAACCCTCCTCACACTGTGAGTGACCTGCCGTCTGGTGGGCAAAACCAACACAGTCCTCTGCCCTCCCAACCGACCACAACGACAGTTTCTACTACCACGCCATCTACTAGCCGTCTGACACCGACTGGACGAGCGTGAGACTAAAGTATGAGCAGCTTGTTACATTACAATTATACTATATATAATATGAGCACTGACTAATAATGACACGAGGAATAGATATCATGTCTGGCCTTGACCTATGAGAAGGATAACTACCAGCAGGCAAACCATGGCCAAAATACCATGATGAAGAGAGCACTCAGTGCCCTTATAAAAATATACGACGACAGGAAAGGCACATCAAAGGGACTGCAGCAAGTCTGGGGCGAGCAGAGAGTGCGTTAATGGGTGAGTTGCTCGGCGGGGCAGTTGTTTTGTATCTGCTCAGCCTGGCGGACACTTGATATGTGATTATAGACCATGATATGGCGGCCACATGAGCCCTCCACTCGCCCATTTATTATTTGTCTAATCAATCTTAGCCTGACGCCTCTCCTCGCCCTGATGACGGACAGTGTCAGTGTGTTCTTGGCCTTTCAAGTTGTAGAGCGCCTCTATAGAGGTCAGATCAACATATACCTCTAGAGAGAGGTCAGATGGGCAGATCCACATATATACCTCTAGGGAGGTCAGATATACCTCTAGAGAGGTCAGATAGGATGGTCTGCATATATATGTCTTTTTTTTAAAAACGGGTCAAAAGGCAGTACTACCTATATCTCTACATGCAATACATGATAGGGGGCAGGGGTTGCATGTAAGAATAGACAGATATCAGGTGGGAAGATCTATGTGTACCTCTAAAGAGAGATCAGATATTCACCTGCGTATATATCCTCTATAGATTGATCATATAGAGAGGAATACATATACCGTCAGAGAGGCGTCGGATAGGATACATCTCTGGACAGAAGTCATGATATCGAGATTTGCATATACCTCTAGAGAGAGGCGACATAGGGAGGTCTGCAGATAATGTTTCTATAGACAGATGGGGAATCCTGCCTATTACCAATCAGCGCGTTATTTCGAAAAGTGCGGAAGGACTTCACTTAAATCAGCATGTTGTCCCAATGAATAAAATGGAACACACGTCTTTGCTATCTTTTTTTTAGACCTGAAGGAGCTCAGAGTGAATGGATTACAAGATTAGACAAGGCGGTATTGCCGCCTCTCATTGAGTGTGACTGCGAGTAGCAGCTCCAGCACGGCCTCGCGCCACGTTCATAATCACTCAGAAAGGTAAATACAGGCTGGGCAGGTGAAGTATCTGTGCACAGGAGGTAGGACAGTAGACATTGGGGACCGCCGATCACCTGGCGGGGCTAAGAGAGGATGAACCACGATACAGTCACACCTAGACTGGCCTCAGTCCCTGTGCCCTACTCCTCCGCATGTGCTGGCACCGCTTCCCCTACACTCTACCTCAGTCATTAAACACTGGCTAGGCATTAGGGGAAGTCTAAATGTAGTTTTATTTCTCAATAATGTCCATAATCGAAGACTTGAGCAAGTCTAAGTCACACCCATCACTGCATCTAGCAGATGCAGTAATTTCCTTATAACAAGAGACATTTTGTGTTGACATTTTATCATGAGTAAGACATATGAGTATCATGTCAAGACCTGTGTAAGAAAGACAATTCTATCATTGTGGTGGTCATAGTTATTAACGTTGTGACGAGTAACAGGCAGGATTGCTGCTACTCCTGGGGCAAAACATCTCAGCTGAGCACCAACAAGTCTATAACTTCCATTAAAACAGTTTTGTTTTTTCAGAAATATCTGCTAGATTCAATATTCTTCACGAGTAGCTTACCCTATCATGGGATGTCAGTTTTACCTCTATTGGACTATTGTGCCAGCATATATATGTTGTTCTTAACTTTCAGTTCTCAGTTTCAATCAGAGACTTTTAAATACAACCTGATTTAGATGATGGAGGAAACTCCCCACTATACCATAGACTAAGCAAGTTAACAGAAACATACGGCTCTGGCGTGGAGCTGCTCTGTGGCAGAGTACATTATGCTACATCAGGAGGCACCCCCATGTGCTTCCCGTTAGCTCCTATTTACTAAAAGATTAAAACCCTCCTACTCGCGGCTTTTTTGTAAAACCAGACGACAAGGCTGTCGGCGGTGGCGGTGGGGCGCCCGCAGCCGGCCGCCAGTCGCGTTTAAATCCGGCCCTGCTCCTCTGGCAACGCGCTGCCTGTGAAGACTAGTGACCTGTGGCATTCCCAAATACCTGGCGGCCGGCTTTTTGCGCGCTCTCAGGTCGCCTCCAGGCGCCTGGTGGGCAGGACGGGGAGTCGAGCACCATCAACTCGCCAAGATCAACAAATTTCCCCAGAGTTTTCCACCACATCGCAACCCTACACCCCAACACATGGCCACCAGCCGCGCGCCGCCTATTGGCCGAGCACGAGGCCGAAGCCACATGTCAATCTCTGCCTCAGGGGCGTGGTCAAGGATGACGCGGCTGGAAGACTCCGCCCAAAATCTCTAACCGCAACTCTCTTTTCTGACGTGGCTTCCTGAAGAAAGCACTCGCCAATACCTCAGCAGACAAGAAATTTATCTTTATTTTCTACCACTGATTTCAAAGTTGAGGAAAGACGGTTCTTATTGGTTACACGGGCATGCAGACAGGAGGGCAGGGGTTTACACATATCTGTGGTGGTTGATCACTTAGCCAAACTTTCAAGTAGGTTTGATTTCTGTGGAGGACCTCTTACACTGGTTTTACGGCCGTGATAACCCACACAAAGGACAAGGATAAGAGGATATGGAGAAGGATAATTGGTACAGCATGAGAAAGTCCCTCACCTGCACCTACTCTCCAACTATCGCTTCTTCAAATACCAGGTCAAATCTGAATGCAAATATATAAATCCTTCATAAAGTAATATACCTGATTAGTTCTATGAAGGCCGAGTCACGACTAAAATATCATTCAAACTAGTACCATGTTTATTTAAATGTTGGAAGGAGGCTGACTGGTGAACGGGAGTAAGAGTAACACTATACACATAAAGCTCTCTATGTTCACCTTGTTCACGACACAGCTAGGAGCTGCTTGAACCATGCCCTCAGCGGCCACAGCAGGTCCTTACCGCGGGTGGGCGGGCGGGCCGATTGTTTAATTGTTTGTGTGTGGCTTATCTCCACCTGGCAAACATACGTCACCACACTGCCCTCAGGTGAGTAGAACTAGGTCAACGCCTGGAGGAGCGACCAGCGAAGAACGAAGGGGTGGTAATGGGTGGGGGTTGGCAGGCCCTCTACTGCCAGAACCACCAACTATAACACCCTCCTGTGGGGCAAGGCGGTGTGTGTGTCTGAGGGTGGGGGGTTGAGGGGCGACTGCCACGCCTTGTGTTGGACGGCCATGTCTGCTTGGAATGCCGGGGATACGAGCAGAGGGATGGGGTCACATTTCCTACTCTGACCAGAGTTATTCTCTGCTCAGAGGAAACAAACGGTTCTGCGACGAGGAGCGGGAAAAAACATAAAGAACCTCCCAAACGGTGGAGATGGTAATTGCACTACACGCATGGCGGTCTGGGCAGACGTTTGTCTCACTGAATCCCGCTGGGAACTTCAATTACTAAATAGACGACGTCCATCTATCTTCCATCTCGAGGAGCCTTTCACCACCAGTAGAACACACATTGAGCTGCTCGCACAACGTAAAGAACCTGTTACTGGTCCGTATGTTAATCGTTCTGCTCGGCCTTGCTGGGAGGTAATCTGTAATCATTCCCATAAGGTGATACATACCAATTTTAAAAGAGAATAACAATGTTCTTCTCTGATAACCATTCAAGTGGATGATAAGCTGTGTACTTGTACATTTTGTTTACTTGGTGCACCGTTTACACTGCTTACACCGGAAAAAGACATATCTTCACCTACTCAAGAGGAAATTGTGTGATAGCTTAAGAGCTGATAAGATTACCATGAAAATAGTATAATTGTCAGCAGGTAAAAAGATATCACTTCTATATTATCAAAGATCATGTGTCACTCTCGTGAAGACTTGAAGCGGTAGTTGAAATTCGTGAATTGTTCAAAACATCCGAATCGATATACGCTTTGGATGTGATGTATATCTAAGGAATATCCCTTTCCTACAATAACCAACATTAACCACTATCATGATCCAGCGACCGAGAGGTGGGAATCTCCTGTGATCTAAGTAGAAAGCCAGTATTGTTCAATGACCCAAAGCTGACCTCATTAGTACCATAAGGTCATGACAAGGTCATTGCGAGGTCGTGGGCTGGTGCCCTGTCCCTATCACTTCCTCAGGCAGGGACATCCAACTGAAATACTTAGAGACCAGGGATGTCAGTTGGGGTCATGAAATAACTGGGAATTATTCTTCACGTGGATTTAACTGCTTCAGAGAGACTGACACAACATGGAAAACACATTGTTATTGACCCTGGAATGGAGCAGGGGTATTTGGGGAGGTTTGGACCACTGTTTATTGGTGTGAATGAGGCCCAATCTATTCTCTTTGTTTTACACAAGAAAAAATAATTCCTTGAACTTAAAATGAAAAAAAGGACTTCATAGCAAACGAGGAAAACTGCCATCTCTGGTCTAAGAGAGGATTCGTATTTGTATTCAACTAGCGACTTCGTCGAGTCCGAGTTAGGGGGAAAATATAGAAAAATGAAAAGTTAAACCGCCTGTAGCGGGATTCGAACGCCCGACACTCGCACTCCCAGCCGAACACTCTGCTGACTGCTCCACATGGCCAGATGCTTGGGTTGTGTCAAATACTTAGCTCGGTGTAGAAGTCGGTGGGTAGTGGGAGGGGAATCAGCGGAGTTTTGACCTGGCCCTGGCGACAGCGGGACATACTACAGTCTATTACAGCTCCTAATATTTCGTATGATGCAGGTATTTTGCCGGCAACCAGCGCAATTATTCTCGTGGCCGATCACGGTGCAAGGCAATTGGATAACTACAGTTCTAAATTATGATTTCAGTATGTTTAGAAACAAATCCTAAGGATAGAAATAGATCTATGTAGAGAAACACAAAAAGGAGAAGTAGGATTCAGTTAAGTACTGCACGTGAATCTCACTCTCGTGGCCCTTCAATCTCCAGCCCTAGCTCTGGTTCACTATGTCTCTATGTGCGGGAGCAACTTCAAGCGGATTCGACGGAATTCTACCGTTTTAAATATAGTAGGTAATAAGCAGATATCATCACATTTAGTTTCATATCCGGTTAGGGTCTACCAATCTAGAGCCATCTTTGTCAGCCATATCTCACGGAAATAAACCGGAGGTAGGTTGCATATACCGCAGTGACCTGAGCTATGCTTGAGCGTGGGCTAGCTCCCTGCCGGAAGTACTCTCTGTGTATAATCTGTGCTCATCTCTCTGGTTTCTGGATTAATAATTAAGAATCATTCACTGGTTTCTGAAGAAACTACATGTAGTTGGGTCTCAGTTATATGGAGGTCACTGGGGAGGAGCTCCCATGTTGTTAGTGATTCCTGCGAGGGTGATACTGGCTACATGCTGGAACTATATACATCACATCAGCTATTCATATCAACCTACAGAGTCGTATACATGTACCCTAACCAGTACCAATTATAACTCTTGTTTTTAGCATTTCGAAATCCCATGTTTACTAGATACAAATCTTAAAATAATTCAAATTGAAAACTGAAAAAAATGGTGTAAGGTGGCTTCTCTCAGAAGCTGTGAAGCCATGTGGCTTCTTCAGTCCAGGGCTTAAGTAACATGTGATCCATAACTATGGATGTCATGGGCACAACAGGGCCAGTATACCCCTTTGTCTACCACTTATAATACACAATAAATATTCAATGTTTTAACGCCAAGGAATCTTCTTTGACAAGTTCTTTGAGAGGAAGATGTGTGGGACAGGGTAGTGTGTAAGGCAGGGAGATGTCTAGAGATATGGCTTGTGGGCCTTCAGACTCTTCTTTGTTCGACCCTGACTTATTTCCCTGTGAGGTATGAGCTGTAGTGAGGTGCGATGTGGGGTGGTCAAGAATATATGGATGGAAGCTCTGTACGGGAGTATGAGGAAGAAGGGGCAGTTTTCTTAAGTGTTTTATTCATACATGGGTCAGTGTCCAGGATGAGATGGGGCATGGAGTAATATTTGGGGCTATGTGTTGTAAGGCTTGGGTGAGGGAGGAGTTTAGCGATGTGGGTGGGGATGGGGGTACCTAGTACTGTGGACAGCGGAACAGGGCGTGCACTCTACTCCTCTGTCATATTTCATCTCGCCCGGCCATCAATATGGCGGCCTGTAAACGGCGGCATTCCGCGCAGTCGTCGGTCGGCATCTGCCAGGCGTCAAATTGAGATAAGGTCCTGGTGCCGAAAGCCAACACCCAATCTCTTTTGGCGCGCTGCCTTTGCTGCCCTCCCGCTAGTCCCTAGCAAACCTCTCACTGCCTTACACCCAGACCCTCCTGTCTACCAACACCCCTCACCTCTACACACACCTTGGCTTCCAACCCCTCCCAACATCCCCACACCCCACCATACCTCCACACCCTCCCAGACCGAGCCACATGTTGTGACGGGAAACAAACGTGAAATCGAATCTCAGCCCCCAGCCGCTAGGTGGCACGTCCCGCTAGGTGGCGTTCCTCAGATGTGTGCTGCCACCTGGAGAGCGGACAACACACTAAGCCCTAACGAGCGGGAGCTCTCCAAGCAGCGGCTTGGTCTTTTGCTCCCAACGAGCACGCCGATTGTAGCGTCAAATGCCTTCTTTTTTCTGATTGCAATAGAAGGGATCTGCTTGGAGAGTGCACTTGTGTGAAATAAAGCTGAGCTGCTCAGTCTCTTCAACGAGTCGGTTCTCTTCCGCCTCAGTGCCTCACCTCCTCACAATTTCCAGAGGGTTAACCCTCTACCGACGAAGGAATATTATAAACTTCTAAATCTTTGATTCTGGTAGGGGAGTTTGTTACTGAAAGCTAAGCGCTTCTCTGATATTCATATATTTGTAGGGTCTATTAGTATTATCATTATTTCACCCGTATTCCCTCATATAATGGCCATATTCAATGGTAGTAGTATGGTACCATCGGGCACCATGATCAATATTACCACTTCTTAATACCACTTCAGTGCGCCCAACTTGCAGGTCAACGAGAGAGAGCCAATTTTCAACCACCGCAGGATGAGCACGGAACTCAGAAACAGGGAAGGCAATTCCTCAGACTGACTGAAATCTCATTCAAGTAGTGTAGATCTACCACTGTTACAAGGAGCGGTACAAACTGAGAATATACATACTATACAAATTCAGTGAGATACTCAGAGACACCCCCCCCCCCCCCCCCCACACACACACACACGTACACCCCCCCCCCCCTCCCCAATTTAAGTAGAAATAACTCAGGCCATTGATGCTAGATATGGGTCGAGCACCTGGAACTGTTGAGGGTCAGCTAAACTGTGTGATGGACTCGTGCGTGGATGGGTGGAACACTTAGCACATTCACTCAGTTGCTTCTGAGGTATGGGCCGTTGTTCTCCTGTAAATTGAGCAGCTCAACCTGGAATTGGAAATAAGACATACCTGTAACCCACAATGATACATACTATGTGTCAACTGACTGATGACGAAAGCACTATCATTCTTTTTGTATAAAGTTTACTTCATGCAAGGTCGTCCAGCTGGCAAAACGCCAAATTACTTCAAGACGGCGACGATGACCTCAAAACCAGCCAATACCACACTGTCCGTGACGTCATCTGAAGTTTAGGCTGGGGGAGTAGAGAAATATACATAGCTTGGTGCAGATCCAACCTCGGCTTCCTGCAGGATGAGGTGGTGGTGGGGGTTATATACCAGGGGGGTTTATACCACTTGTGTCACCTTACAGCTGGCAGAATACCTATGTGGTTGCCGTGGCAACCCGACAGGGCGGCTATGCGAGTTGTTTAGTTAGGGGACTAAAATACCGGGCGGTGTAAACAAACATGGCGGCTGTGATGTGGCTGGGGGACGGTCGGTCCGGACAGCCCCGTCCGGCGCCGTGTGTGTACAGCCCAAGCAGTGCCCTTATCTCACAGTCAGTCAGCAGCACCCTGTGTTTATTTACACCCCGCCCGCCCGGCTGACGGGCCCCGCTATTGGGTAGCACTTATTCCGGCCGCGCCAACAAACTTGTAACATGTATCGAAATGACGGCAGGCGGCGAGGTATGCCGTGTAAACACGGGCCGGTCTGTGACAATAGGCCGTCCGGCGCCCCGGTGGGCGGGGGTCGTAAGGCGAGCAGCCAGGTCTGCGGGACGGGGTGTTGGTGTCAGCCTGAGGTGACAACTCGTCGTGCAGCTACCTGCAGATAGGAGCAGCTCTGACCTGCTCTCCACTGTCCGGTACTCGTCCCTGGTGTACATCACAAGAGTGAGGAACTGTACGAATCACAGCCCAAAATTCTGTACCCTGTTCTATCGTTTCTAATGTACTTTGTCTGCACACCTTTACAATAAAGGTTGTCAACAAGCTAGCTTTTTGAGTTGTAATCCATGCTGACAATATCAAGTAAAACACGGTATAAAACAAGGAGATAAAAACCTGACAGAAAGCATGGGGGCGTGGACACTAGATACGGCTGTCCTATGTTTGCCAACTTCTAATATTTCACTCCGAATCTAAAACCAGGAGGATCGGGGAACATTGCGCGGTGAAGAAATAAGAGAGAACCCCACAGAGTCGAGTGTGGATTGGTGTGAGTATGTTTACAATAAATGTTGGAGGTCGGGGTATGGTGGGTCCCACCCACCTTCCTCCCGAGTCGACCCCAGTTCTGTGCCCAGTGTTCCTTCTATAAACACGCCATGGCTCCAGTTTTCATCAGATACTGGCAATGGACATGCTGTGTGCTGAAGTAATAATGTAGGTACACAAACAGTTTACCTTAGCCCATACCGCCTGGATCATGGCCGGCATATAAATATATTTAGCTACATTGGAAGCTACCTGAGTGTCGAATTGCGGCCAGCAAACCCTGTTGAAAAAGTATTGATGTCAACACAAGCTGGTGTCATATTGAGGTAATTACGGTCAAGGATACCAGTTTCTATTTATTCAGGGCGACTTGCCACCCGATGGGTCCAAGCATTGAGTGCAAAGGCATGCATCTTCACATACAATACTAAAAGTTTATTATCTGTATTTCTCTGTCCTTTATCATCTCGGACAAGATTAACACATTTCCACTTTCCACTATATCTATGTTGTACTATAATAGGCACCGTTTGGAGACTGAGACGCGCGCTAACTATCTGCGTCCCCCTGGTGGCCACGACCACCCGCCGGAAGTTAGCGAGCACGTGCGGCGCAGGGGCTTACGGTCAGCCTGAGCGTCTCTACTTGAGGGCACTTGGAGGTCAAAGCCTTGATGCACACCAGATGCTGGAGGGAGCACTTTTGAAGACATCAACCGTTTTGAGTTTTACTACATTTGCCAAGTTCTAGTATTGTTTAATTTTTGCTCCCAAAATTCACCAGACCACATGTTTTCTCCTTTCTGTCTGACAAGTCGTGGACAAATATGTAATTAGAGAGAAAAAGTTTTTACACGGCATCAGCGTTACCTATTTGCATTTTTAACAGATAAACATTTGAGGAGAGAAAATCTGATAAGTGCTATTGGTCTGATTAAAATGACAAAGTCAATATGGAAGGATGGACTATTAGTGTGATTAGATGTCTAATTATTCTACATTTAGCCGTGACCAAACCAATCCCAGGATGTGAAAAATAAACACCTCCATCATGAGAATTACCCTCTCTAGTGACAACTGTTTACCTAGGAAAATGTTTAATAACGGGGAAGGCGATGGAGCCGGGTGTTTACACAGAGATACAGTGCCGGTGTATGCCAGCTTCCCCCGGACACGGCGCACAGCGGAGTCCTTCTCACCCGAGCACCTGGACACACATACCTGGCCGCCGATTAGAGGCTACCTGTAACAGTCTCATCTCTAAAGTCAACACTGGAGGCGCGGCGCGGCACTCCTCCAGCGCGCCGGCTTATCTGCCCTGGAGCCCGGTCTAGTATGTGATCCGCGTATCCACATGGCGGGGTTATCAGCGCCTCCGGCGCTCTCTAATCTGCATGCTCGGCGGGCTGATAAGGCCAGCATTTGTTACTGTAAGTAGGGTCAGATGGCACGCACTAGACGAGGTCTATACTTAGACACATCTGGAGACCTCCCCACTCGCCTGTAGGTGGGAGTAATTAACTCGAGCCCCCATCCCACCACCACCAATCCCCACCCTACTGTAAATCATGTGAAGTATTTGTGAGAGCTCAGATAGAAGCAAAGGCTGATAGCGATAATAGAGGTCTTATGCAGATATCAACCCTTCCCAGGCCCATAAGCCATAAATCAGCTTCAGTCTCGTATTGAAGCATTATAATAAATTCACAATGGTGTAGTGTGTGTATTCAAAGGCTATCCTAAATAGAGGTCAGTTGCGCTGTCTGAATGACTACACAATTTGATTTTCTCTCACCCGTTATTGAACAGGGTTCCACGTGACAGAAATGAGTGAGCTTAGGCTCAGTTAACTACAAAAGGTCAGGCCAAGTGTTGTCTGTGCGTATCAGTTACTTCCGTGCTTAAAGATACAATGAACGAATATCAGACAAACAAACAAAAACACAGATAAACAAAGTGATAATCGCCATAATAGTAGATCCTACAGTCAGGAAGGGTACACAAAGTCCACACATTCTACTTTCTGGGTACCAACAGGACTGCGCTTTGTGGCAACGAACGGCTTCCTGTGGCGCCCCCTTGGTTCTGTCACGTGAATCACCTTTCCAGCAGACGAAAGTCGTCTGGCTGTTGAGGTCAGCAATCAGTTAATTAAAGGACGCTGGGATCGGGTAGTTAGCCGTGATGCCACATTTCAGTGAGCACCAGCTGCCCGCTTCCCATCCCACCCAAATGTACCTGTATGCGGAAGGTCTGATCAACGAGTATAGAGAAAGCTTTCAAGAAACAAGAAGCCACATGCTCCAACAATTCTTTTTGTGAGCAAAAGTGATATTTGTTTACGTTTCTCTGCTATGAATCCTATTTGTTGGAAATCTCTGAGTAAACCCATCAAGTATCCTGTCTGGATACATCTATAAAATTATCACTCTCATGCACAATGTCCATATCTAAGGCAAAGATGATCCAAATAGGATCAACCCAACTTCTCTAGTAGATGGTTCCAATTGGTCCTAACATCTTGTATTATTCTGAGAAAATGACAAGGATTTCCATTTCCTGTCATTACGCAGTACTAGATTTCCCTTCGAAAATCCTAAACCAAGACAGATCATTTAATTGACACACTATCAAAATACTAGACTCAGCTATTAAAGACAAATGCGGGTAGGTATCACAGTGCCCCCTGTGTCTTCTAAATTCAACACTGGTGCTGCCATCTGGTTTCATGAAAATGAAGCAGTTTCCCATAGACACCAATAGATATGCACTTACATTTTCAGATGGCCTTCCCATAGAAGTTATCATTGAGACATGCCATTTTTTTGCATTTTCTATTTGCTGATATATGAAACTTATATTATCCAGAGTTATTTGCAAAAATCAATAGAATTTAGAAATCACCCAACTACCAGCATTTGTCTTTGAGGACGACTCCGAGCCTTGCTGTAGGGGGTGCTTTGACAAGTGACGTCATGACATAGTAACCGCTAACTATTACAATTAGACCTGAATCTCAACCGCCCAAAATCAACCATTATATATCTGCACCAAAAATGGTTTAGGTGACTTACCCCTTATGCTCTGCCTAGTTTGACAAAGCAGTCGATATGTTCGTTAAGGGCTTTCAGTCAGACCCATAAAAAAGTAGGACATTTCTTTTGAAATGGCAGATGAGTTTTGCAAAACAGGAGTTTAAAAAATAGTTTACGCACCTCAAATTCTCACCCTGTTATCGGCCAAAGGGAGAATATATGATGTTTTACAGAAAGGCATATGTAGTTCATAGTTGTTTTTTTGTGGGGGGGTTTCAACAAGAAACCTAGATCGTTCAATTTTGTCAATCTTTCAGAGGATGTATAGGTTGGAGTAAAATCAGAAAAATCTAGGATAATTGCATTTCAAATTGTCCTTATCTTGTTTAATTGCTTGAAATAAGTATGGCTCAGCTTGGCAGATCCGCTACTCCTTAAGCGATGTAAAATGCTTTGTTGATATTTCATATGACAGGCTGGTCATAAGCACGATGCAAATCTCTACTTACAATTAAATTCTGTCTCAAAGAAATGTAGAAAAAATGTCTCGAAAGTGGGAACTTTTGGGAGACAGAATGAGATTACGATGAGTGGGAGTTTTATGCTCATTGTGAACGAGATATTGTTTGTTGTGTGCTTCTATAAATAACACTCTCCTTCACATGGGGACCAAAGTGTGCATGACTTCAACATCAGGGCTATGCTAATCGTGTTGCTCTCTTGCGACCCAACTCTGTATAAATACATTAATTTGTATTAATACATTAAAAGACTAGATAACGATGGCAAATATATGAATATATAGCGGTAGCGACTGCGTCGATGCCCTATGCACCTCAGGTATCTGTGAAAGAGGCTAATTTGAACCCTAGTGATTAGGAATGATACTACAGTTTTGAGCTGGTAACTGGTATCCACAACCATTTGAACTCTACATCAGCATAAAGTCGGACATTTTGAAAGTCTCTAGACTATTTTCAGGGTAAGGAGATGAGAGAACTAAAGCACTAAATTTGTGTTTCAGCATGGCTTGAAATGAATCATATGAGAAACGGTACATCGGAGCACTCTTCACTCGTTGATCTGAGTAAAGACATACAAAAAGTAATGGCAGGTTTTAGTTTTTTCTCCAGACAAGATGCTCACTCTCATGGCATTTCAGTCTTCAACAGTAGGTCTGGTTCACTATGTCTCTATGTGTGTGTGTGTGGGGGGGGGGGGGGGGGGGGGGGGAGAGAGAGACGCAGATCCAGCCCAAAACGGTATTTTGTGTAATTAGAACCTGATACTTGTTTTTAGGTAACCTGTCTTTTTTCTTTTTTTTCTCTCACAGCCCAGATAGACTGCAAAGCAATTAGAGGCACGCCATATGCATAAGAGACACTAATGATACAAGTAATTTGTACAAGTAGGAGCAGGTACCAGGCTTTTTGAGACCTAGATATTGAGGACTGAACGGCCTAAACACACAGGACGGTTTGTTCGTAAGAAATTCCAGATCCTATTAATATTTCAACCCTGGGGTGTTCCCTCCTCCACCTTCACGCAAACACAATGCTAGCAGACCACTAGTCACCAAAGTGCCGAACTCCTCGGCACTGGCTGCACGGCAAAGGTGCGCACTGAGAGGACCTGAGTGTGTGCACTCCCGGCGTCTGATTGCTAATATTTATGATTGAGGTAAAGTGTATGGGGCCGCGGCCGGGGCCGCCCTCCGCTTCCCTCCTGTAACTGGCACCTGGTAGTTATCAAACTACAAGCCGCTTGTCAGTCGGGCCTCGGCAAACAGTGTTGGCAGACCTATTGAAAGCAGCTGCGTCGCAAACATTCATTCTCCATATCTTATCACACCCACCCCGGCCCGACGGCTCCTCTTGTTGACTCTGGCAGCTCCACCAATTAGACGCCTTTCGCCAGTTGCACGTCTTTCCAGGGCCCCGCCTCCCTTGTCGACAACTGACACTCCCGGGCCGACCCGGCCCCCGATCTCTGATTGGTCAATTTCTCAGCCAATGAGAAGCACAGGCTTCGACCGGTGCGGAGATGGTAGCGGCGATCTCGCAGGACGCCGCGGGATTGGGCGAGATGGGACCACCCTCCGGGTCCCTCTGCCGTTGCTGTATGTGTGTGTGTATGAGTGTAGGGTGATGGGGCAGCTCTGGTGTGATTGTTCTTGAAATACCTTCCCAGAGAAGCATGTCATCACCACCACCCCCATCACCACCCCTCACCAAACTGTGCTACACACCCACATAAAACATGTCTCATAAATAGGAGCGCTTCAAGAAAACATTATAAAGTCCTAGCCAGGGAGAAGAAAAAATATACCATGTTGGCAGTTTGCCATGGCGGGCCGCATAAAAACGCTGGCAGAGTATATGCTGGTGAGGTAGGGTTTCGTGTAGTGTTGTGTCTTGACTCTAAATGTGTTTAGGTGGCCAGAGTAGGTGCCATGTCGACTGGGTGCACTTAAGGGCACTATTACCAGACGCAAGACAGCTCCCCTTCTCTCAGCCTAGTGTAGAGACTTGTCATAGGCAAAATTGTGATGTGGGACCTATAGCCAGGGCACACCCATATACTATAACTAGAACACGATAAACTGCATCGTGTATAAGACACAGATCTGTGATCATACATTCACATTATGTAGCATGCATATAAGCACTCTAAAAACAACATCTCCCTCGTCTCAAGATATAAATATTAGAGGGGCAATGCACCGAAGTCAATGTGTATTATGTAAACAATTGTTATCTAGATCTATTCAATAACTTGATATTGTGGCTTCTATATAATGTACAGGTTTTCAATTTATAATAACCTTCTAGATTTTTCTTTTGAATGTTTTGGCGACACATAATCTCAAGAATAGAGTCCTTACATATGAACAATTCTAAACTAAATCTAAAGGAGAGACAAAACTTCCATTACACCCACACGCTGCTCAACTTTCATATTTATTTATCGAGTCTGGTCATCACAAACAAAGCTGAATCACATGAGTCTCCCAAGTGAACGTCACACCCTGATCTCTGTAGAAGGGTCAAATCCGAACTCGACATGGAAGACGACAAACCACATGTTCTATAACAGACACCTTCTACCCAGTGTTCTTCCATGAAATCAGAATAAAGAAATCGTTTAGTAAAGTAGAGCCTCGGTATAGTATGGGGCACAGAGTGTATCTAGGATACATGGTCATCCGCCAGGGAATGTGGGTAATTCTACAGACACCGTACCGTATACGTGCTGTATATATTGGTGAGAATTGAGAAACTATATTTATCCATCTAATTCACAAGTTCGTGATTACTTCCTCAGATACGAACTTTTTGGTGAAACAAAGATGTTTTAGCAACGTCTTCCTTCAATTTAGATACGCCATTGATATGAAATGTGCTTATCATGGAAACAGATTCGTAACATGATGGTGGTTACCAAAATACCTCACAATGTCCCGTTAGAAAGGTGGCTGTTCTGTGAACAAAAATATAACATGAGGACAATGAGTCCTGCCTAAAAATACAAACATCAGGGTTATTATCAGGGGTCAATTCCCGACGATGTGGTAAAGTGTGCAAGCTTATGAACGCCCGTGTGGTAGTCCACAAATAACCAGATCAAGTCTCATGTAAGTGTGTGTACCCCACCAACTGTCGCCTTCAATTAGCCAGCTCGTGCCCACATCTCACACAGCCATTGTTACAGCGCGCAGAAAACAGCCTGCCCCTCTGACATTTTTCTGTGGCACCTTTTGAAGCATATGTTTTCTCATACGCACACAGAGAGAAGGCCAGGACCTCCCGGAAGATCAGTGAGCGGAGACTCAAACTCGGGTCACCACTGCCTTTATCTGCAGCTAATCTTTTCCGATCGTTTTCTGTGCTTGTCGTTGACCTTTGCCCGCGTTTGATCCGGCAGGTAGAAAGCAATTTCACCAACTACACCGGAAGTTCTACAGCGCCACCCAGCGCGCTAGTTCACAGTGACTTAATTACCATTTGGAATCTGCATGTATTGTCCGTGTAAGTGGGTAATCGTGTTGGTGAACACGTGTGGTTTCGTCAGAAGTTCTGCTTACCCCAGGCATACGTCTTAATAATGGAAACTGTTGGTTCAGCTTTGTATTTAGTGCAAAATATCCCTAATGCCTTGGAGTAAAGTATTCTTAACTAAAACCGGCCTTAATTATCTTACTCCATCATCTGATAAACCTTCCAGCTTATGTTTTGAAACAGAGCAACTATCAGTCTATTCCGCTGTCGGCAATCAAAGCAAACTACAAAGTAGCAAGTTTACTTTATTTTATCGCTGACCCACCCGTGAGGTTGGTGCAGATGGTACCAGTAGTACACGTGTGGTCCATATCTGAGAGTTTGCTTGCTCTCTATCGAGCAGTGCACTTGCCGTTAGCACAGGCGCTGGGAGCAGGTAGGAGGGTGGGAGGGGAGGGGGTTACTACTCTGGTATCTCCTGTCCACAATCTGCGACAGGTGGCGCTCAGCAGCGGCGTCCTCACGGACCCGTTATTAATAAACCTCATAATAAACCCGCGTCAGCCATATCCCGTCAATACTCGCGCCACCAGCTTCCGGCCCGCCACCTGCCGAGCTCAGCAAACACCACGGCGGAAGTCCACTGCACCTTGTGCCATGGTACTTCCGGTTCTTCTTTTCTGATGTGATGTTGTTGGTTTTATCCCGTCGTAATGGCCGGAATTCGTTAATCTACACTTCAATGCCTGTTTCCTAGCAGCAAAAATGTAATGAACAGTTTAATTAAGGCATATCTATTAGTATGGGCCTAATTAACATTCTTAATGCTTCAAACATGAAAATACATAGAAAATATGTATTTATGCTTTACTCATGAAATTATTAATAGCGTGTTCCCTTAATCAAATGAACAATGGTATAAACCCATACAATAATTAACCCAGTTGATATACTGAGTACTGGAAGAGTGCATATGTGGTACTAAATAAGTGCGACGATTCCACTGGCTGAGGGACAACTTTTTCAGTTCTCCCAGCCCAACGCCTCTCCACTTCCCTCAAAAAAGACAGTGGCACGTGAGAGGGAAGTCTAATACTGTGTACCGACGCCACTATTTACACTGCCCACGTGACCGCAACATTCATAACTATGCAAATGGTGGTCGCGGGATGGCGCCTCTGACGTTGTTTGTGATTGAGAGACTGGGAACTAGGATCGATCCCTGCTGCACCCCGTCCGGCTCCCTCAACTACCTCACATGTGCATCCCCGCAGAATTCTGCAATGTCTTCCCTGCATCTCCGTTTTCCTGCGCCCACCCAAACGTCAAGCTCTGGCTTCTGTGGTCGCCAATACCCAGGGATGTTGTCTTTTTTGCCCCCCAATCGTGTACACTGGCCGGTGTCTGCACCCCCTTACCAGCCACCAGGGGGCAGGGGAGAGGAGGGGCTCCCTGCTCTGTGTGTTTGCCCGTCGCATGTATTCACACACACATTGACTGAACCAATATTGGGGCTCGTGTTCGCTGCCTGTTTGCTCCGCTAATAACGCCGCACATATTTATCTAGTCATTATCGCCGACAAACAAGGCCGCTACCAACGGCGTCTCGCCACCAACTGTTTATTATAAAGTGAGATTTACTTATCTGGCGAACGGAGAGCAGGTGGGTGCTGGGGTGGGTGATCTGGGTGGTTGAGGTGGTGGAGGGGCAGGGGTGCAAAGGACGGTCTTCTAATATTGACCTGGTAATCAACGCGGACAGAAGACTGAACTGAGTCACACAAAGTCCCCCAAAACTCCATCCACTGTCTACTCTATGCCACGTACACACATACACCCCAGACCGTATACGTCAGGTGTCAGTCGTCTAAGGTTAGATGGGAATACATTGGCATGGACAGAGCCTGGGTTACCTGGTTGGCGTTACCTAATTGGTTCCAGGTGACCGGTCCTACCTGCCTGTTCCGTAATACTGAATTGATGTTACCTCTCTATATTAGGATGTCTTATAAAAAAAATCAATTCAAAATGTGAATAATTGGTTGTTTGCAGTCCTTTATTACCAGTAGGGGATAGTTGGCTTCACTTCACTAATTCTCTCTAGTATTAGTAATACCTACCAATGTTGGTTTGGTTTGGTTTGTTTTGGTATTTTAACGTCCAATTTTTTTTAATTAGACTTACTTTGATTGAATCTATGAGATGAATGTAGGTAGAAATCCCACCCCTACACATTTACTGAGGTGAGAGTTCTTTTACTTCCCACACCACATAGACATGGTATGAGAAGGATTGGCCTTTGATGCAGCAGTAAATCTACCACTGCTGGGGGTGAAAGAGAAAAGTGGCTGCAGTGGGACTCAAATCAACAAATTACAACAACCTTGAGATTACAAGTCTAGTTCTCTTTACCACTGAGCTAACTCCCCACCCCAGTCGCTTTAGTTATGCTTGTGTGTAAATATATCCGGTCCGGTCTGCACCATGAGGAGGCGAGGCGACCAAGAGGGTGAACAGATTGGTAATACAGGTGTTGCCGTTCAGCGCCTCCAAACGGTCCACTGTCTCGTTACGCGGCCGGCGGTATTCATATAGAGACACACAGCAAGCACACCTAAAGTGTGAGCGGTGGGTGTGATTGCAGGAGTGTTGTTTTTGACAGATTAGAATTCGGGAACAATCTTTGGCATTGTATTAACGAGTCTGAGCTGTCTAAACATCATAGTTGATAATTATCTTGGTTTTAACTTGGAAAAAGATAAGCATATTATAGCTAGGCCTGCCGATGTATTAGTGTATATATCCAGTTTAGGTGTCCCTGTGTAATCTAAGGAATATCTATAGTATCATTGAGGTGATATGCATGTATGATACATCAAATTGGAGCTGAAATATCATAGAATATGATGCAATCGCCTTTATGTCTATGGAAATAATGTGCATGGGTATTATAAACTTATTACTCTCATAAACTCAGTCCTGCAATGCTAAAGAATACGTTGCCATGTGATGGTTTGGCCGCACGCATTGCGTAACCAAGCAGATAAGGCTCATCGCCGGCCAGTGGAAAAAGGCCTATTGCTGTCCACCCCAGGAGACCACCTTCATCTTTACACAAGATGTTACTGCTGGGTCTCACCCTTGCCATGGAAGTAAAATGTGTGAACCCATGGGTGAATGTGGGTTAGTTGATATTTTATAACCTTCTTTATATATAAGGAGGTTCTATGACCGGAGCAAGCAACCTGAGGTCCGTTTCATAAACTCTGTACGTATGGTGTGTATGTGGCTAACGCCATATGGCGACCATGAGGAGTTTCTAAATTCATACTCCTCATAAAGACCTATTTATCGCTGGCTTTTGTTCACACTGAATTTTTGTTGTTGTTTCATTGGATGAGAGCGCATGTAAGTGTAGCTTTGGTTTGTTTCTCATTTTCAGTTGTATCTTTACATCACTTCTCATGCGTCTCGTCTCCTTCAAAGATAGTGCAATCAATTTTACTCCACCATTTTAATACAAACTGGTTTCAATGTTAGATCGTAATTACCACAGACATTGGTCCTCGTTATATATGAAGGTGTGTGTGTGTGGTGTGGGGGATACATAGCATTGCATAGCATAAACATACGCATAGTATACACATAGTGACCTATTGTCTACTATGTGAACTAATTTTATCATTTACCCTTAAAGAGTATATTTAATCGTTTGGAGATATTGTTGATGATGAAGATGATCCTGCCAGGGAAGCAGTGGAAGACATGGTTTTAAAATCAAGTGACTGACTAACGTTTAATGCCTAGGTATCAGGGTGAGTATATGTGGAATAAACCCTCACCGGAAGTAAAGAGATTATATTCCAAAAGTTCTTTTAAACACCATATTTGGAAACTTGTCATTGTCCATACCCACATTGACCTCATCAGCATCATCTACTAACATCAACCACATATAATCTAGAGTGAGGATGAAACAGAATATCATGGCGTTTGTCATGATAAATGGACAAGATAATGTTATTTTCCACTTGCCTGAAGTGTAAAACGTGTAGAAACAATCATATAACACAATGTACAAATGTCTTTGACACAATAATGTATCAGGTGTAAAATCTCTCTTTTAACACAATAAAAATGCTGCACTGGAAGACAGCCTATGCAGGCGAATTGCTGCTAATAAAAAACAAAGATTCAAAGTCTATGTGACCAATCTAACCTTTAGGTAGAGTGTTTGAGCGTGTGGCCCAAATGTGACCTAAATGGCATCTTCATCATTGAGGAATGAACTTAGATAATAAGATAAATTACAATCAAAAGGTTTGGGTTACAGTCTATATGGATCATTTTCTGTAATCCACTTGCACCCAGGCAACTTGCTTCTGCAATAGCCTGTCTAGGTTTCAAATGTATCAAGATCCAGTGGGTCAATGAGGTCTTTCAGTCTCTAGTGACTGGTCATGGCCAGTTAGGCACAATTCTAAAAAGACACTGAGAAACTGGGACTCTGCTCCCTTCCGAATGTCATAATGTTAGCACACAGATAGTGAAGGGTCAGTTTTTTTCAGCAAGCTCAAAGCCTGTGACCACTCTAACCGTTATGCAGTGTATATGGGCCTGTGGCCCACACTCAAAAAGCCACAACTCATGAGTGACTTAGTTATTGCAAACTACCTCGAAACCATAAATAAGTTGATCTATCTCGAAAGCATGAATAAGTTGAAGGGCTAGTTCCTGGTTAGTTTCTGGTCAGTACTCATGATCTGTGACCTGTTTAGAGATAAATGGATGATACGGATCACTACGGACATAACGCTGAAACATGATTGAAGCCAAATAGATAGTGGTACTTATCAGTATTGATGATATACTTGTAGGCTACTGTTAAATAGTGGTGGCTTATCATTTAATGCTTATGGCTAATAAAATGCTGCAAGCATATCAGAGCTCAAAGCTTTTACAATAACCGCATATGAAATCATTAGTTTCAACCGGTCTGAGTAAAATGTAATCTTTGCATGGATAACTGGCCACTATTTCTGGTCAGTGGTATTGAGCTACTGGTACTTAATCAAAGCTAGAGCTTGGCATGACCATCACATAGCCTATTCTATACACTAGGTGAGATATTTTTGGGGTTCATTGCCTACTATATTTTATCAACAACAGAGAGGAAACCAAGAAATGTAGAATTTTAGGACATAATTTTCTTGAAAGTTGATCAGAGCCTCACTCCACGAGAAAAGCTCTGAGTAAGTCTTCTCCACAACTATACAGTTCAACACAACCTTTAGGTTTTCTTTAACCAGGGAGTGAGGGGTGTGAAGTATGTCACGCACTTTGTAGACTATCTGTTATCGGTGGCAGGTAATTAGTAAATTGCGTCAGACGGTAGCCTGTAGTGTTTTTTTACTGTAGCACCAATAATAGTATGGGAAATAAGTTGACAGGTAATCAGTGATCATATTCGTAATCTGTGGCGGGTAACAGGTAACGCACAGAGGCTACATTACAATTAATTAAGTGCTGTGGGTAACGGGTTTCAGGTACCCAGTCACAGCTAATGGTTAATGGCGATCTTGGGGTCATAAATTAAAGGTGGTGGGTCATTTATCCTTGGTCATTTAATCATGGGCTTACAAGCTCCAACAATAACCATAGCAGCAGCTACAGTCCATTATATGCTGGTGGTATAAGGTTAAAACAGCAGGAAACTAGATGGGTAATGGACAGCAATTAAATCAGTAGTTGAGGATCGAAGGACAACGTATCTGGGGATGGATGATTGCAGAAGACCCTGTTCAAGTCTAACTTAAAGATAATGGGTAGATATGAACTACAATGATAGCCAGTGGGCCATGTATTGATGCATGAAGGGTTTATGGCCGTCAGTTGCAGGCACCAGGCAATAGTTAACCATGAGTGATGGTTCATGGTGATTGATAGGCAGCTGTTGACAGGTATGAGATAATCTATGCCAGATTTCTGGGTGAGTGAGCACAGGTAAAGCGGGATTAGCCGCCCCTTCACACCCCGCAGGCGCACCCTATAAACACCCTACAACACCTGCACAATATTGACGCCCATACTTAACAACTCTAAACGTTTTCACCACGTCTATGTACTCTATACCCAGAAATCCGCTGAATACCTTAAGGATGCAGGTAGTGTTTGGCACGAATTCCATGTTTGCTTTGAAGGTGAGTCAGTTTTGCAAGATCTGGCTTGGGCTTAACCTCCTGGTCTAGAGAGGTCTAGTGTTCTTTCTGTTTATGTCCTAAGGTGGGTGGGGTGGGGGTGGGGGTGGGGTTATTTTGCGTAGTTATATACTCGAAAGTTGTTTATGACTGCAAATATAGCTCTTAAAATGATTGCAAAATTATATTTCCATATTCTTCATGATTAAAGAAAATAGGGACAATTTCAATATTTCAAAATATATTTACATGCAAACTCTCTAAGCCAACAGAGAAACAACAAAATACAACATCGATCGAAAAAGATGGATATACAAGAGGATGCCAATTCCAAATTGATAGATAAGAGCATACATGGAGACAGAAAGTTTCCGTTCGATATTCCCTATGGGAGAATTAGTGATTTCAGAACACCACGGACAAATATATATTGCATCATAGATTACAAAATTAACTGGAATGTAGACAGACTAGTGGTGTTCGATGCAATACTTAGCAATGGATTTTCGAGGAGATTCAGAGGGAATGCTGTAC
Organism: Alentia gelatinosa; assembly: GCA_950022655.1. Lineage (NCBI taxonomy): Eukaryota > Metazoa > Annelida > Polychaeta > Phyllodocida > Polynoidae > Alentia > Alentia gelatinosa. Next base: position 41,386,119 of record OX465583.1, on the reverse strand, counting down.
AATGCTTAGTGATGTGGAATGATGTTACGAGTCAAAAGTTACAGGTACAAATATCCATAGATAAAACCCTGTGAGGATTGAGTTATGAGGTACAAATAGCCAGAGCAAACTGGCTAACAGAGCTTATATGCAGCACTGATACAAATTCAAGAGAACATTATATTCTATGTTAATTGTAATACTTGTATATCCCCGAACACTATGGTTCTCACTATCCTAAGCCTTCCGCGAGCTCTCCTTGCTAATTCAGACCTGAGACTGCCCCTGGATGTTATTTTTGTGTGGATGTTTGCATTCGGTTTTATCAATATACAATGTCTCTATAACATGCAAAGTTGAAATTACTTTTCACTACCCAGTCTAATGTTTAGGAAACAGTTTCAGATTGCTAATCAGCATACAGGTAAGCTTGATGACGCAAGAATATCTACAAGTCAGGAGTCGCCAGCCTTTCAAAATATTTTGGCAAACTGCATCCGTGGATTGAATCAGCGGCCTAGCATCAGAAGGACTAATGTCAATAAGCTTATTCTCATGGTCTATTTACCAACCAGCTTGGAGAGTCCATAACATCTACATGGTGACCTCAACCTCTGACGTAGGCCGCCCCCAACACGTGACCCGGGTCACCTTGCATTGACCTTGAAAGGACCTTGACACAGCGACAAACACAGACATCAACCGACATCAAATAGCCCACCAAATGTAAAGCTCCCTATTCTACAAGCGCACCCATCGACTTCCACCACTAAAGAATAAAATAAAAATGGAAAATACTACATTCGATGTTGTTGCAAGAAAAAAAGTCCCAAATATCACATTCTGTTTAAGCGTCGGAACTACAGACTATTTACATATCTGGTGCCTTTGCATGACCGTTTTACAAAACGAACTGGTGTCGTCTGCTTTTTTCTTCCTCTCGGCTTTCCATCTATTATTTACCTGCTATATTATATACACCATAGGTGGGCACTAGCAGTGCAAACGGCAGACTGTAATGACGTTCAGTTGTTTGTAGGAGGTGGGAGGGTGGGGCATGTCGGTACCTATTTGTAATGGCACCCTCTTACCCAGTACAGAGTGTAGAATGCCGAGAGGAGTACAGTTTGTGTCCCTCTCACTATAATAACCTTCACGATCACCGTGTGTAACCTTTATGTAAGAGCAGATCCATAACGTTTCGCTTGAATCAACAGGCCGCAGTATGCGTCAGACCATCCACCCTCCCACTTTCCCTCTCTCACACACACACACACAATCTCTAACTGGACTGATCCACAGGTTTACTTTGACTCACCCAGCAAACAATGGCAGCAAACACTGCCGCCGCCTGACGATCTAATCCTATCATATCTCACCGCGCCTCAACCTATGTGAGAGAGTGAGTGGAGAGTGGAAAGGTGTCCTTCCCTACTACACTTTTCCCATGCACCTCCCTAGACCCCCTCCCTTGCCGGCCTCCTCGTCATCAGTGTTGTTTGTTCTCACGTCGTTGGAACGCTCAGTGTTTTACAGCGGCCACACAATGTCAACGTGTGAACCTGCTCTCCTCAACCTGATCCCGCATACTTTGATAGAGCGCGCACTCCACTTGCAAATAATGTATACTGGACACACAAGAGTTCCCGCACATCTTCATATACATACATGTAGATGTATATATGCGGCAAACATGGCTTCGTTCACACCAGTAATTTCTTATGCTTTGCCGCATGTTTCATTCAGATGCCGAGAGTAGTGTCACTGTGTCAACAAGGTCAACTCGGTAACATTCATTACTGAAATCAGTAAGCAAATAAAGGTTATGAGTTCGGTAGATAATCCACATAAATGGAAAATAATATATATCATATCATAAGTGGGACAATGAATTTCTGGAAACCATATATACATTATCTAGGTGTTGGGAATAAAACCACAAACTGCTCAATTGCCACAACTTCTGTTCTTTTGTGATTTGAAATACCCCAAATATCTTTCATACAAATGGGCTCATGGCCATCGTCAAGGTTAGTTTTATGAAATTAATTAATTGATAAATGTATTTTAGTACATCCAACTCCGTCAACGAATCTCTTCTGTATTATTTCTATTCACCATGAGAGTTCAAATATAAACAGGTGATATATTGATCTAGTTATTTCTTTCTATATCTTTATCAGATAATCTAAGAATAAATTAATTCTGTTTTCGTAACAAAGCAGAAACAGATGCTTGCTAATCAAGTCGGGCAGCCTTGGTCGACTATGAGCCGATCAGTGACAAGCCCGCGATCCAGCACGCTCATATTCCTCGCCCGGGTTCCAAGGGCTTACCCCTAAATAACACCGGAGTAAAAACCAACTATCATCGCCAAACACCACGGGGAGGAAGACGAGGAGAGGTGGGTTCGTCGGTAATATAGCATCAATACCTTTGTGCAAGACGCTTACCGGCGTCCGTGCAGCGTCCATGCCCAGGACAGCACGCCGGGGGCCCCAGCTCGGCTACAAATATTTGAACGAAAACGGCCATGCCAGGCCGGATTGCACGCAGACCATATATTTTATCAGGAGGCGGCAGGGAAGGCCGACTGGTGAAGAGTGTTGACAGGCAAGATCATGGCGCTAGGTGTGGAGCGTTGCACAGCTAAACCCCAACGCCCACCCCTCCTCACGCCCTTCTATCCCCCAACCCCCGACCCGCCCTCTACCCTCCTATATCTCTAGCGCCGTCCCAACGCTAGACTCTTGAAATGGTATCTTAGTATGACGCAATAAACAAGCGTCAGGCGTTCTATTCCTATAAAAAGAAACTTTACAGGTGAATGTATCTGCATGTGATTTTATTCAAATCTGAAAATAGATGGGCATTTCTAGATGTAATATACATGTACAATTAATTCATCAATGAATCTTCATTATACAGGTGACTCGTCTCTAACCCTTTTTTATACTGAATCAAATGGTAATCTATCTGAGGCAACAGGTTTGTGAAAATGAGCCATCAGCAAAAGGTACATGTGGCAGTGCCTCGTAAATAGCACATGTGGGAGTGCCTCATGAATAGTTATATTTAGCAATAACCTACGACGTGATCGGCTGCCTGTAAGTGAAGATCCCTCATCTGAGAACTGACCTAGTGTTCTATTGGTGGTACAATGCCGGTCAATGAACTCATATCAGCAACTCCCTGTAGTAACGCTCTACTATGTCAGATATCCAAGATCATTTTTTTTCCCTTCCTTATATGACTTCTTTCTCAGCCTATCCATAAATTAGTTTCTAGAGGGGCAACCCACAAATTAGACTTGGTCAAGTCTTTGATTCTGGACATTCATTAAGGAATCAAACTACCTGTCAGTATATTGAGGTTCCCCTACGCCAGACAGGCCCAGGCATCACAGGAAAACGGGTGGGGTAGGCATAGGAACCAGGGACTGTAGCCAGTCTCCCAAAAAATGTTTACATTATCAATTTTTATATTCCTGTGGGCAGGGAACGAAGCATACGGAATCGTTCCATTTGACTCCATATACATGTACATGTACATGTATTTGCTCATAAGAATATTATTTTTTTGGCAGTCTAAATTTGGTTATTTTTGACATGACAATAGACTTATACGATCTAGGTTATGTTGTATTTGAGTATTGGTCAGTAATGTAATTAAGGAAATTTAAGTATATAACACTTTATGACAGCTATGAGGTGAATAGTTGACATGTTGCCCACGCACGCCCACCTGTAATGGCCACTCTCTGAAGCCCATCCAACACCCATCACCCGACCCCCAACGTGAGTTACCTGAAGCAGATTAATACAAACACAAGATAAGACTGGCGGTGGACACAAGCTCGGCTTTCAAGATACGCCCGGTTACGACGTTTTGATGGCGCTTGCTGCACGCCTCCCCTCCGCGTCCCCTGTGCCGGCCGACGTGCCCGCTTCTCAATCACACTTCCGCCGCCAACGCCATTAAACACGCCCGCCGCCAGAGGCCGCCTCTGCCAGACGACGCCCGACGACGCTGTTTGATCGCGCTGAGTGGCCGGAGCTTGTTCTTGAGGCCGCGAGGCAGTTATCTAAACCAAACACTTGTCCATCTCTCCATAATAAGCCAAGTGGAGAGGCCTGCACACAGGCCCCACCTCATCAGTGCCCTATCACCTCACTCAACACCGCGTCTCAAGTGACTCCGGCATATGGCTGCTGCCCCTCGGCGTGAGACGCGCTCTCAGCTCGCCATCCGGGTATTAGTCAACACGTGACGTCACGGACGCCCGACCCCACTGATGTCCTGCGTTCTGGATAGGTCCGCTGTGGAGAGAGCCACGGGGTTGGGAATAAAAGAACAAGTAGGGATGGAGCCGAGAGCAGCCAACTCCGAGGTGGGGTGTAAGCTTGGTGACTCCTGAGATATGTTCAGTTAATGAGATTTTGCTTCGTAGCAACTGCCAAGGTCATATCACGCCAAGATTGAATCTATGAAAAAAGCATGACAGAATGAAGTTGAGCCACAGCGGCACACACACGCCAAGCTGCACCAGTCACGTGTCTAATTAATTGAGGTACGCCTTTCCTATTTTGGAATGAGTGTACAAGATTTAATAAAGTTGAGAAGCCATGTGTATCATATCATCCTTCCTTTAACCAGATGTCATCGTGCTTATCTCAAAGCGACAATTTAAGTAATCCCACACAAAATGTCCCTTTTTCACTTGGAAACTTAAGAGGAAACACTGTGCAAGGAATACATCGCTTGATCCGGGAAGAAAGTCGTTTATCAGAACGAGAAAACACCAGTCTATTCTAATTATAGTAATACTGAAGACTGTATAAAGCATTATAGCATGATAACATTTGTAAAAAATTTACATTTTGATTTTTAACACCAAAAAAGTTAAGCAAGCCTTAAATAGATTGTCACGAAGTGGAGTCAATTTTGAGACCCATAGAACATTGTTAATCAATATCTCAAACCATGTTTTATGGACTCTTCAAACCTGGGCGATAATGGAGGATATATAGGGAATTACAGTTATAGCAATAAGAGATGCATTGAAGCCTTTTTTGTGTGATATGCCTGCTGTTAGCTATACTATCCCGGTACATGTGTATTATCCCGGTTACAATTGGATTGGCTGTATGCCTATTACCCTTACCACATATGGACCCATTTACTCACTCCAATCAGGCATGATGTTTGTCCCCTACCCTTATGACAACAAACCTGGTGGCCTGGGACTGTAGAGCAGTGGTTAGACATGTGATTATGATAGGGATAGTCAGTATTCAATTCCTTCTTGTTTTGCTGTCTACAGGGCTGCAAGCTGGGGTCAGAACAAATATATTTTCCATTGCAATACAGGGCTTACACATTACAGTGGGTAATTCAGGGATTAAGGGGAAGCTCAAGATTTTACATGGGCCAATAAGGTGGTTTAGTGGAAGATCTTGGACTGCGGCTGAATCAGATAATTTAGCCGTTGGTATGTAAATATTACACAAGAAAACATGATTTGTTTTATCCTGAAAATGAAAATATGATTTTCAATGGAAACATTGAAAGCTGGCATCCCTGCTGTCTAACAACAAGACTACATGACCTTGTCTGTTGCTAGGGTAGAAGACCTCCATCAACAAACCAAACAACCAATGGGTCTGGATTACATCTAGTGCTAGTGACCTATCCATGGTACACTATACACAATGGTCATATATTCTCCAACTATGATCTGCGTGTGTACAATGAAAGTATATGATTATTTTGCTTATTACCCTATCAATACATAGGTTATGTGTTCGTCTATAACCCCAGCAACTGGTGGACACAGTTTCCATCTGCTTCTGATTCAAGACCGTGGTAGTGCTTAAAACTATATATAGACGACGTCAAAACCTACTGCCTAATCAATATGTAGGCATATATAAATAACACATACAACCCTAAGGTAGTCCATTGACGACTCTGAGGCTCCAGGAAGCATCACGTCACAGGTGCAGAGTTTCCTGGGTCTCAATATTTATCAGCGGAAAACACGACGGGGAACGAATGAGTGACGCAGCGGCTGTCGTCATATTGACGGTCGACCCTCCCCAGGGGTTCACCAAAGACGAAGGATTCCAGTCCGGAGAGTTATGAGGCTATTCTTTATTCATCAGTCTTTTGCTACGCCCCATAGAATATGGATCACGATATTATGTTCCGTTATAATCAAGATCGCCACCATCCGCAGCAACTCTTATATCTTTCTTATTGTATTGACTTCTGTAAGTGAGGCTTTAACACCTCCCTAAGAAATTCTCATTATATTGATTATCAATTAATGAATTACTATAAGAGAACATACACATGTACTTAATTGAACAATGGTTTGTTGGTATGTTACTGCAAAAAATACAACTTCTAGATATCTTTACATAAAGCTGGATTCTATTTTTTTTCTTTTGATTTTCACATCTCATTGAATGACAAGCCTAACCTGTTGGTGTGAAGTCAAGATTTGACAAAACGTGTCTGAGCATTAAGACCACGCCTGTGAATACACAAGGAGTGAGGCGGCCAACTGGCGGCGGATGTGAGCCCGGCCGCCTATTGTTGTGTATTTGTGGGGGCGCACAAGCTGCGGGGATATCGGGTGTGTGTATGTGTGTACTGGGTGGTGAGGCGATCTGCGCTGTCCGCCCTCTCTACACAAACACTGAGCTGCTCACGAGCTGCTCGTCTCAAACACACCACGAACACACCCACACCCAACACCCCTACCGGGGGCGTTCGTGAACCATAGCGTTAAAGAGGGCATATCAAGAATACCAATGCGTTATCAACATGTCTGTGTTAAATGTGGTTATCGCACTCACAATGTAAATCTTACATCACATGCCATATCCATGAAATTTATGAAATACATAGCCTCAGACTATGCAAAAGATGTATTGTCCAGAGCTTTAAATTATCTATTTGTGGAAGTTATCTTGAAGTCAACTCATACGAAATTATCTATTTCTTGAAAAGATTATGCGTCATGTTTGAAGGTAGATCTTCCTTACATTTGTTCTTTTTTAATGTTTGCTGTAGTTGGCTAGTTAGTAGCATTATTTCACTTCTCCCAGCTGCTGGGCAGGCTTGATAACAGTGGTGCCACCTGGAGTAGGACAGGGGAACTCAAAGCGCTGGACGTGTGATTTTTTCCCCCAAAAGCACTGTCATTAAACATACACTTTAAATGATTACCATGAAATTTCAGTCTGCAGTCAATTTCTATATAGAGCAATTATCTAATTGCATGGAAAAATCGACCAGTAGGCATGTGCTGTGCTTTTCTACTTTCGTTTCGATTGTATATTCATCTTATCTGTTCAGTTGTGAAACAGCTGATTACATGCTGATAACTGACTATCTCAAGTAATATAAACTATACTTACTTTATGACACTGGTTCATTTTATGTTGAGTGCAATGGAACACAATAACTGACTTCATATTTCTAATAGGTAATTATCCTTGGGCAACGAAAAAGTAGTTCCCCAAGGCGAGTTAGAACTAATACTTGATAGTAAGTGCAAAGGTGATGAAATTACCATCCACTATTATGTTCGCAATACATAATACAAATAATACATTAAAGTTATTTAATACTACTGCTTGCCCAGAAAATATTTGCCCAGCAAGATTATTCATCGTGCGTCAGAGGTAGAGCATGAGGCTCAATCTTGGCCAAAGGAGGTCTGTTTTGAAGGAAAGTCGCTTGAGAGGAAGAAAAGACAATCCCAACCGAGAGAAAAAAAAACAATAGAGGAATCTCATTGTTGGCTTGAGCTGTTTCATGTGTTTGCTATGAATATCTGATTTCCGTGGGACATGATAGAAATGTCAAGTCGCTATCCAACAGTCATTGTTTTCCGACCCGTCTGACACATTGGAAATGGCGTCAGTGGTTTGTGATAACCAAACATTTCCTCGCCATTCTCGGCATGCTCTGGACTCTGGGATTGTTCCTGAGGTAATCCACATCATCCAGTGGTCCATCACTTCCGTTCTAGCTCCTGTTACAATCGTCTGGGAGCTATGTTCACATTTACTGGACCTTCAGTCTTGTATTCCAACGTTCACAGATTTTAACGGTTATATAGGACAACGCATATGTGGCGAGTCTCCATTCTATGAGGTAAATTAATACACAATATTACGATGATTTTTATCGGCTTGGTCGTACTCCGGCGTACTTGACACATAGTAATATCCGAGCGAATGTGAGGATATTGTGTAGTGTCAACTACAAGGAGAATACGACCATGCAGATCAAAGTCATGATGATGTTGTGTTTATCAGTCAATTTTCCAAATATGAGTTACCAAAGGAAACACAAAATTGCCGCAAATATTCCCATGCACTAATTTGCACGCTAGGGACTTGTTTTTCGGATACAGCTTTCTGTATCCTAGTCGGCAGCGATCTGTAGGATTCATATGTTTAGTATTGAAACTCTGTATTGGGTGGGAAAAAGATACTGATATGTCGGTAAATCTAAAAGTGAACTGACATCTTTCTATTTTAATTGAAGAACTAAATCCTATAGGACATCGACATGCCAACCAACTCTTGTTACTGATCCATTCTGGTTATAGGCTCTGTGATAGTCAGGGAAGCACTGATGTCTTATGGGCTTCTGCTTCTTCCATAAAATATTCACCATGTTGCCACTGGTTATTACGCCAAATAGCCTTTATATTTTAATTGGCTTAATCAAAAAAATATAGAAAGCAAAGAAATAAATAGAAAAGAATCTCGAAGTGGGCGTAGCTACTGTTGTCCTGACTACTAGTTCTCTTTAGGGGGAATTTGGGGGAATTTACCTCTTCTACTTTGGATTCTCCAATGAAGTTTGAGATATACGTATTTTGTCTTCCACAGGCGTTGATGAAAGGTAATGGATAATACAACCGTGATAGAGATTATTATTGGCAGTCATCACCATAGCAATAATATGCAACACACCATTTATTGGAGAGACATATATACATGTATCTATGACCAGTAAGTACTTTCCAACAGTATCTTCATTTGTATGCTTCATCGCAACCGCAAATAACACTGCTTTTTGTTTTCCTATCAATGAAATTTAAAAAGACCTCCACCTCTGACAGAGCACATTCTCTAACACATTCTGAAGGGGACGGCGGTTTGATAATATATAGATTTGAATATCCAGCTGCACATACCATCGTCATTTATCATTAGGTACACACATATACGTCATATACTCCTAAATTAACCATGTTTATCTCTCACGGGCCCCTCTTGTCTAACCACACGCAGTACTAGAGTGATAGGGTGAGTCGTCTACAAGCGATAGCACAGGTTGTATTGTTTATATGTTATACTCGAGCATTTCCTAGCCTATAGTTGTGTGTAAGCATTCCTCCGTTACTGTCAGGAAAGCCATGGCCAGAACAAATATTTGAGGGACAGATAAAGGCCAGGCCGGTGTTGCCCTCTTAGCGGCCATCTGAGTATGCCGATAAGGCTCGAGTGTTTGCCAACCGAAAACAGAAAAAAATACACCACTATGGTAAAGTAAAAATATTTTCTGAAAAGAAAGACGAAAATATGAAACTTTCAAACATAAAGTTCTGAAAAGGTGGGCCCCATATTGTACGGTGGGACAGGGGTGTGGGGCAGGAGAGGGGGAGTATCCAGACAAAGCTCAAGAGGAACAATGCACCATGAAGGAAGTGTTTAATTCTGCTTTGTTTGTCAAACCATTTAGTTTGTTACAGGACCAAATCGTCCAACAGGAAAGTGGCTCCTGAAGCAGTAAAAAGACCCAGGTTGACCGACGATTTTGTCTTCTCCGTCGTTAAATCATTGACCATGATTCGGCTTTGGTAAAACATTCTCCTTTGGTCGCTCAATATTTGCGATAAGAAAACAGCCATAATCATTGTGGGGACGGGCGGTTGTTTGTTGGATGATTGCAGTCAAGTGGCGGGCGGATTTATCTGTTATAAAAAGGACATGCTGGTACCCAGCAAGCACTTGTGGCCGGGAGTTATCAGCGACACCTCGCACACTCACCGCACTCACCTGCACTCAACCTTGCCCACAAGTAATCACGTGTAATCGTGTCACTCTAATCACGTGACCTTAGAGAGACGCGCCCATGTCCGACACCGTTAGGTGACGGCTGGTTCCTGGCGTGAATCTATGGTTGGCAGACGACAATCAGGAAGACCGCCTGAGTAATTCTGAATACGCCCCCTGTCGGTGCTTTCACCACATAGAACCTGGTCGATCGTAATGATGACGTATTTATCAGGGAAGTCCGTTGGGGTCAGAGAAATATCAGGGGATTTATTTGTCATGTGGAATTTGCTGTCTCAGAGAAACCGAGAGAACATGGAAAACATGTTACCGTCAGGCATAACGTGGGGCAGAGGGTCTATGGGAAGGTTCAGACCACCGTTTTATTGGCACGGATGAAGCTCAATTAATATTATCTTCGTTTCACACAAGGAAAAATGCTTTCATATAAAAGTGGATTTCCATGGGAAAAGTGAAAAGCTGTCATATCTGATTTATAAATGCACAGGCTAAGGGCTTTACCCGCAGTTCAGCAGTTTAGCTAAGGTATACACGTACTTACGCAAATACATGTACAAGTAAAAAAAATTAACTTTGGGGGCGCTAGCGTCGGGCCTAGCGTCACAAAGCCATTCCACATGTACTTAGTTAATATCAGCAGCTAATTTCAAAGTATATTCTCGGAGAGCAAATAACCTACACAGATATTCAAATGAGAACTTTATGAAAGCAATTATCGTGCGCAGAATGTATGTTAATGGATTCAAATAACTCTGCCGAAAATAAGAATGAAAAAAGAAACCAACAACATTAGGATCACACATACTTCTGTCACCACGGTTTGGGAATTTTTAAAAGAGGAATGCGTTTATGAGATTGAATTGACAGTGTGAAGCCGATTATGTGGACGTAACATGTTATGTTAGGGGTATTACCCCTAGAGTGAAACACCAAGATATGACCAGCGTTAGCACCTGATAGCAGGGTGTGTCGAGACTCCTCGCCGCTGAGAATGCGGTTAAACGGCCATGACAACGCTATTAAGATGATTTCTCTCTGACAACTTCATTGGGAAACCGAAATTAAGCGATAGCATCAACTAATTAGTAACGCTTACATGAAACATGTTTTGTGAAGGTTGTGCGACGTTCTTGGATTTGCGGACGGTCGCTGAAATAGCCCTCATTACTGAGGCTTGACGATGCAAGGCTATTATTGTGCTGGTAATTAACACCTTGTTTACGCCTCGTGGTTCAAGCAAATGCACAGGTTTTCTACTAAAAAAAAAAACATTTTCTGTTATCTGGAAGAACGACTTGGGGTGACTTTAAAGGACTTGTATGTATTCCTGTTTAAAAGATCTAATACAGGAAGCTATGATTAGGAAATTGAGTACACTCAGCTACCATTGACATCACAACAGACATTATCTCTATGAAGTCATCATATTAACGATTACAGCACTTGGGGTTGTGATATCGTGTCCTGCATTTAGCATTGTTCACCACCAACATGACCCCCCATGTTGAAAAATCTTTTATCAACAAGCCCTTTGCAATATCGACAGCTTTTGTAAAGATAAGAATAAAGGAATGTCAATAAATCATAGATACTTCAGAACTAAATTATCTGACCTGAACTTCCTGATCTACTTAAACCATATGTTTGTATCTAAATTTGAGCGTTTGGGTCTGTAAATATCTAGCTGTTTTTCTGTCTGTATGTGTGAGTTTATATCAAATTATTTGTGTACCGATCCATCCACATGTGTAAACGTGTTATATACATATTTGGATATAATTGTAATGTCGTGGAAACAATCATAAACAGTGATATGACAAGAGGTTGACCATCCCATGAGGTATGTAGCAAAGCATCAGATTAGGTTGACTCACAAAAATAAGATTACTTGGCGATCGAAATCAAACATCAATATGACCAGGTCGTATCACATGTAGGGTTTCATAGTCCAGGTGATCAGTACATCAGAGATCTTGATAGTCTAAAAAGTCAATTTTCAAAAAGAAATCATTGCTCTTAGAAGGCCTCAGTCTCGTCTTCCTAAAAAAAAAGTCGATTCTCTTTCCCCCAATTCTCTACTGGAGCTTACCTCACGAAATCAATGGCTCACAGTGCACCTTCCAATCTTAAGAATGTGTTCACAGACTGGCTCACGGTCGTTCAAGTATTTGAGTCGATCGTAATGACCCTTCTTCATTGATACAGTATCATGAAGCCGATAGAAAGCAAACATTTGATATCTGAAGTGATTTGGTGTGGCAAAAATCAATATTCGATAAAGGCTGACCTTATTTGGAAGTTAGTCACATCCAATATCAAAAACAATGTCACAGAAAATTCATACTTCCCATATAATTTTTCGAAAATCGGTATTTATATGCCTGAGTTTCAGGAAAGATGTTCATAGGGGACTAAGGTTGTAGTATGTATGCACTGACACTGGACTAGTTAGAGTACCTCTATAGTCTAAGTGCGCCATAACTTGCATAATACTCTTCTAATGTTTTGCACTTGAGTTACATTAGCCATACACTTGTCTGTTACTGATTACTTCCCAAGTGTACTATATAATACCCTTGTATATTGTACTTATGAATTACAGCTTTTGCTTTTGTTGATTTATCATACATAAGTGTTCCAAAGAGTAACCTCAATGACACGTTAAGATACGTCTAATCGATGATTACGATTATGACATACATATAAGGCTCTATGCTAAGTATCTTTAAAGGAAGGTATTATTCACTTTGATAATTACTGGCTTAGTTTCGTGGATATGTTATGTCTACAACACTTGATTCTAAAATTTGAACCGCAGAGAAATAAATCTTGCAGGAATGTGTTTTTATCCTAGATCTTCTTCCTGCATTCTTCAACAAATCTGATGCTGACAATATTTCGACGTTGATACAAATAGACTTAGTTATGTATATAGGAATAGCATGGCAGCACCTCCCAGTTTCATGTATACATGTAGCATCGTTATGCCATAGATCTATATATCCAGTGTATAGTTCATTGTGAAAGCTCAAAGCACACTACTGCCCTCTACCGATTTGTCTCTGAATCTCATTCAAAATACATTGTCCATATAACATCCCCAGAGAAAAGAGAAGACAGGTTCGATTTGATTTTTCTTAGAAAATAGCATAAAATTATCTACTTATTAAATACTGTGCTTCAAAAAAGTTCATAATTCAACCTAAATTCTAAAATCTTGGTAGAAATAACAAGAAATACAGAGTGCCTAAGTTGGTCCCACACTCACCATGATCAATACACATTCACCAAGGCGATTGCCTGCTGTGGGAACCCATATTTGATTGTCTGCGCTGTTAATATTTACACAGGTATTTACCTTGGGCCACCATATACGGGAGAATATAAACAGTCACATTTCCTTCCCCTCACACAATAACTTAACTCATTCTATCCCATGTCTTTATTTACAAAATACATGTTACTGAAAATACATTTCCTCTGTCAATGAAAACGTTTCGCTAGTGAACGTCCCATGGCTAATCAGGAGGAAGAAATATATTTTCCCTCCATTTCTACAACATACTGTATTTGCGGTGATACGTGCATGTGTATACACAGTCGGAATACGTGAGCAAAATTCACAAGCCCCCGTGCGTGTGCGCACCAGTGCGTGTATGCACACATTAGGTATTTGCACACCTCCCCTATACGCCTAGGTATGGTATTGTCTAATATCAAGTGGTGCGGATTTCTGCGCCGTTTCTCAACACCCGGTGTTAGCATGGCGGGGGGTGGGGCGGCCAGTGGGAGTGGGTAAGCTGAGTGGGTCTGAAGAAGCTGAGAGTCAACACCTGACCAATGTACAGTGTGTGCGCCGGCCAAACACGGCGGCAACCCGGCGCGCATGTCGCCGCATGGGGCGCTTCTCACCCTGTCCAAATGTTGACGGGGCCGGGCAAACAGATAGGGCGGGCCGTGGGCGCCCCCTCCTTCCTCCCACCGCCCACCGACCGCCATCCGCTGCAACCATCCGCCGCCCGCCGCCCGCCGCCACCCGCTGCTCGCCGCCCGCCCACCGTTCGCCGCCCGCCGATACCCGCACATATTGACGGGCGGCGCGTCAACAAGGCCGCGCCGCCGCCGGTCACGCTCCGACACGGGCAAACACAGACAGCAAATAGCCGCCAACAAACATCGCCCGGACCGAGGTGGTACTGGCCGCAGAGGGTAGTGGAGGCAGCGAGGCACAGCTACCACGACCAAGAGAAAGACAAAATAAAAAGACGATTCACCCACAGTGGGTAGATGGAGAGAGGTGGAAGGGAAGGGATAAAAAAAGTCCACCTGACAAACTAATCTCAAACAAAGTCCAGTAAGTTTTCCCAAAAAGTTGGCTGCACTTTGATTTCATAGTGGTGAGGAGAAACCCTACACGGCGCGGATGCTGGCTTGTTGACTCGCATGTCTGACTGCTAGTTCAAGCAGTTTGTTTTAAGCTTGAGCTACTTCTGCCAGTTTTATTTCCTCTTTCTATTTCCTGTCAGTGCTACAAATTAGGCACTGAATGTAACTTGCAAATAAGTTGCTGCTACCTCCATCTCCACAATGTTCCGATGTGAACTAGACTCAGAGCCACAGTGCCCAAGAAAAAATAGATTTTAAAACCGGATGGCCACATTGCCAGATACATGTTCTGAGAATAATTTCCCAGACGCAGGATGGTTAACCCATCGGTGAACATACGTTTTTTGATCAACACTGCAGTTTGATTTCCAGCTGTCTGCATCTTAGGGACAGTAAGATTTCGTTTCTCAGTAATAGTTGGCGATTGGTTTAGCTCACTAGACTAAGTGACCATGAGCAGTCTGTTTTTGAAGTGAGATAGATTCTTTGCATAAAGGTGCAGGTCGAAACAAAAATTAGTATCAGTATCATCAGAGTTAAACAATCTACCTGGTAATGCACGCCAAGGTACAGCCAAGTTCACTGTCAGTGTCATAGTTCAGGATAATATTTGCTGTTAAGTTCACTGTCAGCAATTTGTTCACTCTATAAAAGTTCATTGTCAGGACATCAAGTTCAATGTTAGTTAGAACAAGTTAGAACAAATTTCCTTACTAGTACCACGTTTACTCTCTGCAAAAAGTTCACTGTGGGAACCAAGCTCTTTGCTGTGCCCAAGATCACTATGAGTTCTGGGATGGACAGAGACGTGCCGCAGTGACAGGCATACATACAGGCTGCAAGAACTTCTCCAAACAAGGTCCGTGCCGCCTAAACATTGGTGCCAGCTCCCGCGTACAGCACACAGCAAACAGCATTCAAACGCACCAAATATTGCCTTGACTCAAACAGCGTGAGGCCTGAAGAGTGGGGGTGGGGGAGGAGATGGTGATATAGAGAGAGGGTGGGGTGCATACAGGTCAAACACACACATATGGAAGTAGGAGGGTGGGGGGAGGGTGCTGGTAGGCAGATATGGAGAGTTAGAATGGCAGTGCGGAGTTGTAGTAGCAGGCAGTTGATATACACCTGGTTATGTAGATATTCTCGTTTAATACACACCGCTATCTGTTTGTTAGCAAACACCTCTCTACTTGATGGAACCAGACGCCACCTTCGGTACCCAGGAATATGTCTGGCTGGAGGTATAAAGGACTTTTACCCGGACTCTTAATACACGTGTTTGTCCGTGGGTATCTAGATCAATCTACCTCGCACTCCTAGTATGTTCCTTAAAGTCCAACAAACAAACCGCATTTATGTGTCATGGGAATATGGCTGATATTCATGTTTGCCTATTCAAAACAAATCCAGCCGATAGTATAAGGTTGATTCAACAATGACAACACGCAAACACAAAATCTCTGTCTCTTTTATGTACATGTAGTTATGTCTAAATTAGGATTGATAAAAATGGTAATTTTACTCAATGTTAATCAACTTTGTTAGTCAAGCATAGATCTACATGCCTCCATCAATCTTACCCTGTCACCTGACCACCATGACATTCCAGTAAACCCGAACAACTGATATATAATATACATATACGCCCCGACTTTTCAGCCACTTTTCGCCTCTTAAAAAAGCTCTATTCTCCTGTTTTTATCTTATCTAAAGTCACTTTATGTGCATGCAATATAACAACCTAAATCTAAGTTACCGAAATTCTGGTATTGTCTAAGAGACTTTGGTTTGGTTTGGTTGATTTAACGTCTGATAATAGCACATTTGAAGAGCTTCCCTACCCAGCCACAGAGTTTCACATTGAATCCTGCCACCCAACACCAACATATCCTTCCCTCCTACACAACTACCCAGCCTCAGCGTTCCATTCCCTACCACCCAATTACTGGCGCTCCATGACCCCATGACCTCACGTCTCATGCCTTGCCTCTCGACACCTGTTTCACTCCCCACCATCAAGGAAATGGTCTACCACACTTTCTTATCCGAAGGCACCCAACAACTGGTTTCTCTACCTAACCCTGGAGCTGGTCTGCCACCCAATGTCTGACATGCATGCCACCCCGATACTAGTCTGCCCTCAAATCGCTAGCATTTTAATCCCTGCCACCCAACAACTGATATTTTACTTCCAAGTATATGTGCCTATCTACTAGTGTCCCATTCCTTGCCACCCAACCCGCTGCTACCCGATTCTCCCTTCCGTATCATCCTGCCTCCCGGTGGCCATGTGCCCGTTATACGGACCTCGAGGGCCGGGGTGAAGTTCCTCTCGAGACCAGGGAGGGCTGGGAGTGGGAAGTTGGCGGGAGACAAGGAGAGAACCAACATGGCTGAGAGGGGCTCTCGGCCCACGGTGGAGGGAGGTGAGTGGGGAGCCAGACGAGTAGTGGGTCGAGATGGAGCAGGGCCAGCAGGAGGAGGACGAGGAGGAGGTGGTAGAGGGCTGGACGTAAAGCCCAATGGTTGAGCTCGGTCATAGCAGTGGGCGTCCCCTCCGGCCGGCCGGGCTGCCCCTCCTCCCTCCCCTCACCCCGTGCAGTAGAGCCCGGGCAGAGTCAATATTGTCGCCGGCCCTCAGCCCCGGTCTCCGGGCGGCCGTAATAGCGGGCTGATTTGTTGGACAAACTCCGTTAACGGCTTACGGCGGGGCGCTGGGCACACACGGGCGGAATGAGCACACACGCGGCGCGGCGCCTGGCCAAACACGGCCCCGCCGTACAATCTCCGCGCCCACCCCTCTCAGCCCCAAGGCACATATTGACACAGCCCCCCATGTCCGTCCCGTACCCGCGCCCTGCCGCGCACCCCGCCGCCGGGCCCGCCGCGCCGACAAAGCCGCCGCCCCGCCGATTGAATGCGGCCACGGTTCGCTTGTTGGGTTTGCAAATTTGGACAAGTGATTAGACACATTCTACGGGCGCAATCCTAACCCCGCCGGTCCGGCAGGAAAAGTACATTTGGGTGTGTGGCTGAATAGAGGGCTGAGCTTAACTGTATACAGAATGGGCGGCAGGCTGCGCGCCGGGTATTACGGGCTGTGTGCTTGGTGTGCGGCCGGCCCGGCGTGGGAAGATGGCGCGGTGAGCACGGACAGGGGGCGCCGTGTTTGCCCATCTGGGATGCCCGGTGTAATCAGCCTGGGTAATCCGCCCCCAGGCCTGACCGCCTGTCCGTCATCACCACGCCCACACGTGGGCCGGCAGGGGGCGGGGTACGGTACGTGGTGTGGCAGAGTCAGGCATGGGTGGGGTGTCGCAAGGGTGCAGACTAGGGTCTCAATATGGCAAGGCACTACGTACAACTGTAGATGCACTGAGTGTCACTAGGTGTGGGCACTAACTGTAATGCCTGGTAGAGCACTACGTGTGACTTCGCTGCGTGATAGGTGATATAGTGTGACTGGCCGTACACTGTGCGTTGGGCCATATGCAAAGACATACACTCCATTCAGCTTCGTGTGTGTGTGTGGGGGGGGGGGGGGGCAGTATGGGTGACAATATTTACAGTAACTATAGTGACTAGAGGCAGGAAGGTTGGCCACCTCATACTGCTAGCCACTGGTCTGAGATACCAATAATACTGCAAATGTTGCACAACGCAAATATCTACTAGTCTTTACTTAGTTTACAAAGTTAGGCTAGGAAGCTGAGCCAGACACCAAGTCACATCTCTATATACTACTTCCTGTTTGACCAGACACTGCGTAGTCTCGGAACGACGTTCTCATTGGAGATATTATACACATATATACAGGGATGTCAGTTCAGGTTAGTAAAAGATAGAGAATATTTTTTTTATGTAGAATTTACTACCTCACAGTAAACAGCCATTTCTTTGAAAATGAGGAAAATTACCATTTCCGTATATAGATATATGCGTACTTTTACACTCATTTTACCATAGATCCAGTATCTAATAACACCTGTTCGTCATAGATAGCACGCTAGAGTAGACTAGTTATATACAATGTGATCCACATCACAGGGCATGTGGACGTTATCACATTCAATTTACACCATTGAATATAATGACATACTGGTGGCATCAATCTGTTAGTGTGGGATTGATTTGAATTGCCTCTATTAAAACACATCTCAGTGATCAAGGCCCATGTTATCTTGTGATTTCTACAAGACGGTGTTCATTACGTTACACAACATGCCGTCCAGGGGTCATGCTCAAGAATTATCATCCAGGTGACAGTAGTTCTCAAATTGATTATTATGATTTGGCTTAATGAGTGACCCATCCAAATGGGATTAAATGGCTTGTGTACTAAACGCCTAATGAGCTGCCCTCGAGAAGCACGGCAACTTGGCGGTGCCTTGTTAATCAGACATGATGATTATTATATAATAGATGGGCAGCTATCTTAATGCTTTATACAAGTTTCAACAGTGTTTAACACGTGACAGCGCTCGTGCCGAAGGGAAAGAGAAACACTACACTGGAAGCCTGCACATCTCACGTCCTGTATGATATGTAACTATATTACATTATCGTTATATTATCATTTATATGATATTCACTGGCTTAATTACGGTGAGAAATGTCTTGTAACCTTTAAATTCTAACTATAGCCAGTGTATATCCTTTAAATAATAATATAATGGTCATGTAATATAGTTACATATTCAAAACGAGCAAAAATAGTTTTATAACAAGGAAACCCAGGACAATCACCTGACCGTTAGGCGGGGAGTAGATAGCCACTCGCTCACCAAAGCATAGAGCTTTCAACAGTGGCTATTCCAAATATGAAACATGACAATTATGGGTGGCAGTATCATAATCATATCATAATTAGATATCACAAATATTTATCAACACATTTTCACTATTGTCTTTGGTCAACTGGTGAGCTGGCAGTAATTTGTTTATCATCCTAACACCGGGGACTGGGTACAGCAACGAGTATAGAGATTCTCTATACTCGTTGGGTACAGTGACCTTGACCCCCCCCCCCCCCCCCCTCCCCCGTGCATTGAACCTGCGCTAATCGAAGGAATGGACTGGAGGAACACCTTAGTTATTGATTGATGTACATTAAAACATCATTTTCTGATAATCTCTTACTCGGACTGTACCAAGTTGAATGTGGCAACACCCGGTACATTCAGTATTGTTAATGAGACACAAAAAACTGTAATACGGCCATAAATGGTTTACTGAAGTAGATATAGCGTCTTTTCATTCCTCTTGGCTCTACGCAAGTGGAAATTATTACCGCATACGGTTGCAGATAATGAATGTCCATGCACTAACACACAGCGGAGACAGTTGATAATTATCAATAATGGAATAAAGTAGTGATCATTTGACTTTAAATACCTAGATTAAAGACAAGCTCCTCGCAATATTACCACTACCTATATTATATTCAGGTTTTTACAGGTGTAATTTTCCCCTCGGTTATATATTCAGCTGCTCAGAACTTCTCGTGAGCACCTGTGAGTGGCTTCCAAGTACATCTCTTACCCAACTAACACTTAATATGCTCATATGTCAGACGACCACTGCAACAAAATCCAAAACAATAGGCTTTACCCACAGAGAAGGAACTCTTCATCCGGCACACATATAAAACCTCTCTTAGGAGAAAAATTGGCCTCACTTACCAGTTTCTCTGTCGCCTTTTTCTCGTCTTGTAGCGCCTCCAATTGTAGCGGACCCAGGAACATTGCCTTGTCAACGTCGTAGGCCAACTGTATGGACTTCATGCGCACCACCTGGTAGCCGAACCGCCGCAGGCAGCAGATCCTGAGCACCGCCTGCAGAAACACTCCATGCTTTACTCAGCTGACCAGACCATCTGACATGAATATATACTTTGATACAAGTGTCATGTATTGCAGTTGTCAATATAGATTAGCGTTCATTTACTCTGATGCGTTTAATCTGAAACGCATCGGTTTTCAAAGACCCCCCCCCCCCCCCCCCCCCCACTACTCCCGAGCCCTCTTCTTGATATTTACCTGATCCCATTAAGAGTAATCAATTCAAGTGGACTGGTTTTCTCTCAATTTTAGGTAACCTTTCATATTTTTCTCAACCAAAGTAACACAGTGAAAAATCTCTACTAAATTTGGTTTTAACTGTTGTATAGAATTTGTTTCGTGGGTTTGGAACGGAGTTGCAGATCTTCTCCGATAAAATTGTATCACATCGTTCGAAACCTCACGAACACAGCCATATATAGTTTCCCAGAGGGTCAGCCTGAGCCGTGTCTCCGATAACAAGTCCCATCTTACTACATGTATATTACTATTACAACAGGACAGGGTTTCAGGTGCGACGTTAGATTAAATTGAGTACACCGATATGCTCCACAACTATGAAACGCATTTCTTAATTTTCTTAAAGCCGGACCTTGTAGCAGGTACACATCTTTAAATGCAGCATGCCTGACACCGGACCACCTCTGTAGTGCAGGCCTATGTTACAATTGATGAGAGAATTTATTCTCTTCCCACCATATTCAAAGTTGTTTGTCAATGTTTCCATGATGATAACTATAGAATGCGGGGGGAGGGGTCCTATAGTTATCATTATATGGGTGCTTCATATAATCTGAAAAAGATTATAAAGATCCATGTTGAATCAGCTGAAATAAATGACATTTTAACCAAAAAAAATTGAGAATATACATAACATGAGATCTCTAGTTTCTTTCTGATAAAACCGCTACTGGAACTCCCATGCTTCCGATTTAGCACTGTATGAATTCAAAGAACGTGTACTTTGCCCACATTTCTGGCAAGACACTGTAAGAGTCCTCTGGAGTTAAAAGGAAGTGGTGTATTCTCACATCCCAACCAAGAGACAGTGAGAGTCCCCCCTCAAGTTGACTAGTCATCATCTACCCAACAATGGCATGGCGAAACTCAATCAGAAGGTAAGGCGTGTGCAGACCTCTTGCTTGGCGGACAGGTTGAGGATGGTAGCGCGGTCAAAGTTGAGTGACTGATGGGCATCGTTTAGCGGCGGGAACTTGTGCAGATGGAGGTCCTCGCAGAGCGGCTCAGTGGGGCTCCAGTCGCGGCTCATGGCTCGGCGCACTTGCTCCATTACAGCGATGTCCTCACACAGCTCTGTGGACAGAGGTGAGCCGGCGCTATTACTTAAACACACATATTGTCAACACGGCTGTTGTCTTGTCAACCCTTATTTTTAACTTAATTATTCGCAGTCTGCAGTGAAGAGGTGTTTCATGCATATATATTTCTACGGTATGTTTGTGACTATTTATGGGTACCATAACGAAAGACCTGATGGAGTTTTAATCATAAAAGATTCATAATTGTTTTCTATACTTTACTAAGGGATAAACGCCGGATTCAAATAAAAACAGAGAACGATCATGGATAAAACTCTATGAAAATACAAGTATTTCAAAGTGAATTATCAAAATAATCATATGAAATACCAAGCTCAACTTATGAAATAAGTCTGTTAAATAGAATTCACACCTATTCTCGGGAGCGGAACGTTGAAACCAAACCGAGGCAAAGGGTTTTGACATTTTCGGACACCCTAGCTTTCTTGTATTATCGCTCAACCGGCGTAACATAAGTCAATGTTTGAACTCACTGTTCATGATTAATATGTGTAAATAAAGATAGTTTGATGTGTTTCTAACAATATTTATCAATAAACTTTGTAAGATACAAGTATGAATGTTTGAATCTACATATTTATGTACTTTTGAGCAAGTTTTTATTTTGACATTTGTAGCAGTCTGTTATTGCGATTTTGGCAGATTGCTCGAAAAAAGACCAAATAAAACAATGTTTGCAAAACGAATTGATAAAAAAAAAACCACCAAACATCTTTCCCTGCTTTTCATCTCCATTACATTTTTTGTTTGGTGTCTCTATGTTGGATATTTACTGAGATATTACCAGAGAAGTACAGTGGATTTCACATTGGTTTCAATGGGACGGAAAGTTGTTTAACCCTTCGAACGTAATAGAGTGCACTGCACCGCTTTCGGGAAAGCAGACTGCACAGCGAGAAAACCGAGCAGCGCAGTGTCCGTTTTTGCGGCCGGACGTACCCGTTACTACGTTGCGTGACGTCGGCGCCGCTCCCGAGAATCCTATCTTAATCTTAACACAGTTTCGACAGAGGTCGACTGAACTACCGAGGCCAAGCCTCGGTTAATGTCCTCAAGGTGGCAGCACCTCATGGACTGAGCGCGATCATGCATGAGCGCCATCTAGCAGGAATCTCAGAGCTCACCCGTCGTGTGGTTATTAATCACATATAGTTTCGCTGTAGGGTAAACCAAATCTTACCTTTCTTACAAAGGTCTGTTTCTAGAGGTAGGAAGTTCAGCAGTACTGCCAGTCGCGACCACAACGATTTGGAACTCTGTCAAATTTCATAATCATGTTATACATGTATAACCTTTCAAAACAGCCGATATGAATTTTGTAGATAGTAAATCATTTCAAAAAGAGTTTCCAGAAGCCGCGTTTCCTCTATCTTGGTCTATAAATTGAGAGAGCACACACATTGATCACATATATGATAGGTAACAAAAATCACCTCTTCCAAACATCGTCAATTTTCTGGTTCCCTTCTTGATTTTGCCGTAAACATTATCCAGACTGTCGAGATTAGTGAGATCAATTACTTGCGTAAAATAAACATTGACTAAGTGAGCATAGGGAACAGACGTTGCCTCTTCTTCTTGACTAAGTGGATCAATACTGGCCTCTAACCAACTTTTTGGGCTAAATGTCTTTATTCAGACACCCTGTTATTGTGTACTAGCCCTAACACAACACAGAGGTGGGTGGCGTACCTGGGCACAGGTGGCTATGATGTGAGGGTGGCAGTTCATCCAGTCACAGTAAACTTTGATGGCACGCAGCAAGCCCTCAGCGCTGATCACTTGAACGAGCCGCTCCAGGCGCTGCTCCTCCAGCTCGTGCCTGCCCGGGGTCAAAGGTCAAAGGTCAGAGGTCAACCAGCACCATTAACCAGTGCTACGCTAGGCAAATGTGAGACGCACTAAATAATATACTACTGTCTCAATATTGGTGAAAGGTTGTGGCCATGAAACGTTTTTAACAGGATCATTGTTATCCTTTTTGGGGAACTAGTATCTAATTATTTTAGTGACAAGTATATATCTTTTTATTATACAAATATTTATATCAGACATCGAATTTCTTTAATTTGTGATATTTTTTTCTAAAAATGTCATCCTTTGATATGTTGGCGGTGTATAATGGAACCCTCTGATTATAGATCTTAGAAATTGCAATGCACTTTCAAAACGACACATTAATTTTGTGTACTTTTTGCATGTTTTTCTTTTAATCTACATTCTTTGTGTTGGGAGAAGATGGGAGTGGAGACTGACTTGTCGATGACGCTCTCGGCACTCTCGCGGTCCGTCTCTGTCGTCTCTCCCTCCAGCTCGCTCTCAGTGGGCAGGCTCGAGTTCTCTGTGTCTGTCGGCATACTGCTCATGTCCGTGTCCGTCTCGATCACAAAGTCGGCCAGCTTCTCCGTGATCTCCAGCACGTGGCGCGTGTCTGGACTCGTCTCAAAACCTGCATATAATTCAGCAAGTTACTCCACTGTCACATTTAAAAAAAATTGAATTTAGTTCGCCTGTATTAATACATAACGGTCTACCACCATGCCTTACTATATATGTAACAATTGTGGAGAGATTACTATACGTCGAGATATCAACAGACAAATAATACATCTAGATACGATAATCACATGATTTATTACAGATATATCTGTTATAGTTAATTCCATATCAAAAGATTGTTACGTAAGGACAGGTGTGGGTTTTTAAGACAAGTGTATCAAAGATGTTCTATCATAATCAATATTACTGGTTACGGAAAAAGATATCATTTCTCAAACTGAGAGGTTTATATATTTAGTTTGTTATCAATTACCACCTGTGCATCATTGAAGGATAACTTCTTTCTTTAAATCAAGAAAATATGCATAGTTTTTGAATTACGGACACATATCTGTGGTTTAATATATATCATATAATATAGATTTTGTCCCTATTCTATTCTGCATCTGATGGACCAGGCATAAGTCCACCGTAAGTGTTAACTTGTACCCTCCGGTGATCGCTCTATGGATTGATCGTTTCTACTGCAGCCACTAGAGGCCAGCACAAGCCGATTTTGCCAACTCTAGTTAGTATTGTACTCACCAGGCGGCACTCGGACCTCCTTCTTGCCCTGGATGACGGCCTTGAGGTCGGCGTTGGAGGTGACGTCGTCGTCGCGCAGAGTGGCGTCGCCCTGGCTGGCGAGCAGCGTGTCCATCCTCATCTGGTTGAAGAAGTTGTTGGTGCTGGTCATGAAGTCGGTGGGCAGCCCCTTCAGGTACTCTGTCACGTCGTTCAGCGCGTCTTCGCTGTTAGTGCTGAAGCCGTTCGTCAGTGACCTGCAGGGAAGAGTATGGGTTGTTACTATTAAACGCATGTTCATGTTAAATGGATTCGAGTAAGTCTTTTAAAAGTATTCTTCCTGTCTACGTATAATGTATAAAATATATATGTATATCATATATCATTTACAAATATACTGTCCGTGTTAGCATTCAAGGTCAATACAGTATCATTATAAATTTGTGAGAAAAGAGCCTGTCAAAAACTATATTGTCCAGCATAATATCGGCTCCAATGCGGGTTTTTCTTTTCGGGGTTGAACAAATATATCAAATAAGTGGAATTGATCGGCTAAAATCAATCATGGGTAAACAGAAATAACATTTTTTCCCCTTTTACAAATAGATCTGACTAGAAATTGCAAGCATTAAACCCAAAATATCTTGCAAGGTATACCGTTATTGTAGCCACAACACAACTCTCCATTATATTTACACGGAAGACTAGCGTGTCATTTACCCCCCAACCCCCCCCCCCCCCCAACCCCCTAAAAAAAATACAAAAAAAAACACAATAAAATAGCCCACCCTGAGATGTCACCGTCGTAAGGCGGGTAGAGACAGCTCTGTTGGAGCAGGTCGAGGCTGGCCTCCAGGTTCCCCCCGCTGTTGCCGCTGCCCGGCGCCTCCGTGGAGGAGAATCCAGGCCGCAGCTCCTGTGAGACCATCAGGTTGTCCTCACTGTCCGAGTCACTCGACGCCTCGCCCTCCTGCAGGTAGTTGATGGTCTCGTCCCCCGAATCAGAGTCCAGGTCCTCTGTTAACAAACACAAAGACGTACAATAAAATCACCATGTAGGCTTGTGTTGAACTGGTTATGTGGTCAATTCAGATCCTCAGACCTGTCATTATTCCAAATTGCCCCACATCTATCATATGACAAATTTGATGGCATCAAATAACAATAGATGGAAATCATAATCATAAGTCTTAGAACAGACAGATATTGGGAACAAATAAAGGTGACAGTGTAATCCAGTGATTATGTTATCGTGATAATAAAAGAGATGATAACGGTAATGACTATCTTACCGCCTTCACTGAGGTCCGAGTCGTCGCCCGACGACACCCCTCCCCCGTCACTGTCACCACGTCTCCGCCGGCGGCGTCGTCGCAACTCAGCCATTTTGTGACGCTTCTTGTCCATCTAGACAACATGAGAAAGAAAATTAGCAAAACGTCAGCAAGTTATTCAGTAGTGCCACATATCGAAGGCCATAAGAGTATGGGAAGAGAGATTCATGTCAGGAGTGCTCATTAAATCTAATTTAGAATTCAGTAATTATGTCAGAACATTTTCTTGCAGTTAGTATGTTACAGGTGTCTGCATTCTAAGATATGGAAAGTCTTAAATTGAATGCTTGTTGGTTAACGCTGATTTTCCAATAACATAACTGTATATCTGTACTGCTCAATCAATTTATATCATCAAAACTGCTCACCTTCACCTGGCCTTTAGTATCAGATTTCTCCTGACTCTGTGCTCCTATTTGGTCAACGTCATCACAAAGGATCTCTTCGTCTTCTACGTGTGAGTTATTGTCATCCATGATTTCCAAGTCTGATCGGAATCAAGAAATTATCCTCATGTATCAATCATAGTTAGACATCAACAAGAGCAAAGTTTGCATTTACAGTAGAAACATTGGCCTTTAAAGGCCAAATGAGCAGGTGGACAAATTTAAAACTCAATACAAATAGCTTAAGACATAATAGTATTGATAAAGAGGCTTTCCAATGATATGGGTCAGGGGATCCATAAAAGTCTCTAAAGGGGAAGGGAGGCAGAAGCTGACCTGGCAGTTTTAATGGTTATGATCATATGGGTTTAGAGGGGTCTCATGACTGAAAAGACTGACTTTAGTTTTCTAAACTCTCACCAGATGGCAGAAAAAAAACCACAGATGGCAGCACTGCATGAAATTTGCATATGCAAACATAGCCCTAATCTCTTGCACTCTCCTATCACCACTTGCACATAAGCGTGGCGCTGCGCTCGGGCTGCACTGGTTGCATGTAACTAGGCCCTACTTGCCGAAAACCAGCAACATGCTTGCATGTGAAAACGAGGCAAGATACTCTACCTGGGATGGTAGCATGGCTTCAGACCCATAAGCACAGATTTAACTAAAAATGTTATTTGTTATTGTGTCGTGAATAACAGGCCAATCTTTATAAATAAAACATTGTTAAAAAGCTAAAACTTGGGCCTATTTGTTGGTATGATATCATATACCTGTGTTTTGGCTAAGATTTCCAGTCCTAGATTGAACATCCAGATTATTTTGGTAAAAAAAACCACAAACATGTTACCTTCTTGTTTTCACAGCGATTTTATGAAAAATCTATCGCGATGACCTATAGAAATAAACATCCTATTGTCTTGGGAATTTCAAGACGATTAAAATGATACCAATATTACCAGGTTGTGATAGATATTTCCTGAGGTAATGGACTAATACTGCATCAGTTAATTGTTAGGAAATCTGGGAGTTTGTCAGAAAAAATCCAAGATTTGAAGCTATCACAGGAAATCGTAGGCAAGGCATAGGTATATGATATGTATACCAACGAATAGTTTAGAGTCTTAGCTTTCTAACAATGCTTTATTTATAAAGATCGGCCTGTTATACACAAAGCCAGAGCAAGTCACATTTTTTCAAGTTAGAAAAAAAGCTTAGGATTTTTATGACAAATTCCCAGATTTCCTGTCATAATTTAGTCATAATATAACCAACCAGCTGTATTCAATGGGGTTCTATCTTCAAAACACTTCAATTTTATCTTTGAACGTAACAGTGCAATCACATGAAATTAGAATATATATCGATTCACACAAATGTTATAATATTGGAAAATCACATTTTTTTTACTCTGTCATGATGCTATGTTTCATCAAGAAATATCCATCACAGCCTGGCAATACTGGTATCATATTAATTGTCACGAGATACCTAATAAGATATGATGTTTATAAATTTCTATAGGTCATTGCGATAGATTTTTAGAAAAATCACTCTAAAAACAGGAATGGAACATGTTTTAGTGTTTTTTTACCTAAACAATTTCGATGTTTAATCTATAATCGGAAATCTTATCTATAACACAGGTATATCATTTTTATACCAACAGATAGGCCCAAGTCTCAGCTTTCTAACAATATATTTTTCATAAAAATCGGCTAATTATTGATGACCTGAGAGCTATTTCCATCTTTCAAGCTAGAAAAAACTTCCTATTAAGCACCCGTGAAGCCCCTTCCGGACAGTGCACGCCTCGTTTTGGCGTGACCTACTTGCCGCCATTACAAGATGGCTGGAGTGTGAAGGGGGTCTATTCACCTACTAAAGAGGAACAAGAAAATCAAAGAGGAGAGTATGGGGCATGGAGGGCTCTTTGAAGGATCCCCACTTTCACTTGTTGTAGTGTGTGCAATCCTCATAAACATAACAACTAGTGTCACTACATACCCTAATTTGATACTTAGAAGCATGATTCTGATATTCATGTTGCATATAAATATCCAATAATCTGTAGTTTGCTTCATCAAATGATATCAATCTTGAACTGGCCATGAGGTTTCCAAAATGGTAGATGTTTTCCCTTTGTATCCCAGTTATGTAAGTCAATAAAAAATAGGTGAAAAGGGATGTTTCTGATAATTTTGACAATCCAACATACCCCTTCGCAGATTCCTAGAACATTATTAGGAACAAATCTGACTTCTTTTTGTGTGTAAATATACTGAATAAACCAGCCTCTCATACTCCTAATGCCTCCCCCCCCCCCCTCCCACATTATGAGATTTGGCAAAAATACATAAATAGCACAACAAATATATTTTTCACCTAAATTATGACACTTCCTAAGGTGTCAGCAACTGTCAGTGCCACTTATGGAGATGGTAAATGTTATACCAATGCTCTCAGTAAATCAGTATTGAGTAAACATCTGTTTGGGCATGCCCATTCCACCCCAAAAATATCCCCACTTTCAACAAATACCTGAATATCTCTGTAAATATAGAATCTACCTAGAAAATTCCACTTCCTAGCACCTTCTGTTTTTATTATCTTTCAAATGAGGCATATCATATTATGATTGAACTAGTTTTACAGGTAGAAATATGTCCATAAAAGAGTTCTTAGAAATAGACATGTGACTCATAAAGCCCCCCCCCCCCCCAATTAAACACCCCCCCCCCCCCCAAAAAAAAAACCACACACAACTGAAATCTCTTTTTTTTCTCTAAAAGTCCATGTCAAAATATTAAATACCAAATCTGTAATACATTGTATGGCTATAAAACCTGCCCAAAACAGAAATAATATTCCTATCTGTACTTATTGAGCTATAAAAAGCATATATTTGGTCAGGTGGCCTAGTGACTCTACAAGCAGTGACACTACAGTAGGCTATAGCCATAACATAAAGACCAACCGTCCACCCGCTAAAAATTATCCACATTACACATCTACATAACATCAAACCGTACTAGAGTAGCAAAGCAAGTTTCCATACCTTCATGAAGTCTAATGTTACCAATTCTGCATAAATTCATCGTTCCCCTACTCAACTTATACACCTACATTACATCAAGTCGAATGTTACTAATGCTGCATTGACTTTCCAATTACCCTTCATCGTTCTAGATCCCATAACTGTCTGCTCCACTACTCGATACAGTAGTCACCTGATGTATATATTCCAAAATATTATTCCCGGGATAAAAGTTCAAGAGTAGCCTTTATATCGAATTACTCATGCAAGTGAGTAATGTGAGGACTACTCACTCCTGTTGAACATGGTGTAAGAGACGGGCGTTAGATGTGTAATCTCACCTGGACTCTCGGCGTTCATGGACATACGCGGGTTCTCCAGCTCGTACAGCGCCGACTGAAGGCGGATCACAACGTGGTTCAACACATGTGAGAAGAGCGCCAGGCTGAAGGCAATGGCGGCTGTCAAGTGTTTGTTACCTGCAGCACAAAAAGTCAGCGTTAGTCTTAAAAGCTTTTTTTACTATACACCCACAATAGTCGTCTGCTATTTCCCTACAAGGAAATACTTTAATGGATAACATATCCTGGCATACAATTAGGGTAGTACTCTAGACGCAAACGATCTACTGCGTTACTTTACTTTTTATATCGATTTCGATGAAAAGAAATGTAACCTCTCACCTTTCCAATGACACGTATATTGCTACTCAAATGACTTATCTTGCTAAAATACAGGTGCGGAATTAATCTATCACAACTGGGTGCTAATCTAGTAAATCAGAAAACATGTTTAACAAATAATTACTTACTCGCCCTATATAATCTAGGATTAAACAGATACACATGTCTGCCTATCATCTTCCAAACATACAGAAATTTGAATACATTTTCTCTACGTGTGCTTAGAGGTGTGTCCCCACTGCTCAAATTTACATACATAAATTAAGTATTCATTAAGGTCAAATCTCATCAAAACGCATGGTCAGACCAGAACAAGCTGGCCACATGGTGTAAATTTAACAATCCGTTTTACAGCCCCGAGGAATTTCCATGGCTCAGCAGAAAAATGTATTCCATATAAAGACCATGAATTCAAACATATACACAACAAGCATGCTGGTAGCTTGGCGGCTTACCTGCCCGTTCCAGGTTGAGCACGGCCATCATACACATGATGACGACCTTCATGACAACCGCGTCCTCTAAGTACTGTGGCCGGTCGGAACAAGCGCCAGGGCCGCCCGCCCCTCCCGGGTTGGTCACATGCGGCGGCTGGTAGAACATGGCCAGGTTGAAGTCCTGTAGCGTTGCCTGACAGCTCTCCTGGAGCTCACGACTCTCCACCCTGTAGCAGCACAATGTCAAATGAAGAATTCTCAGAAAAGAACTTTTTAAGTCTAAAAAGGCACAATTCCACAAGAAGAATTCACATGAAATAACTCTCTATCCCATAACAGCACAATACCACAAGAAGAATTCATTTCAAATGACTCTTGTCTTGTAAAAGCACATTATTATATACCTGTGCCAGTATGTTACACAAATACCAACCTCTGCTAGGGTATTGGTATTAAATATATACCGGCACAGTATGGTAGTATAAAATGATGTACCACCCTACTTTGAATACGAATTCTGATTGGCTGAAAAAAATTGCACTGATCTACTTATGAAGTGCTGACAGTGACTTGCAGCACTCCACTAATTTATGCGTGCAAAGGATCACAGGAGTTGAAGGGGGAAAAAGAGTAAAAAATGCACTTTCTGTGCTTGACTTTCACTAAGATGTCAACAGATATACCAGCACACTTTGAATCCAGCTCGGACGCTATCATATTTCCTTATGCAATTAATCAAATACATATATTTGAAGGTATATAATAAGATAAAAATGTATTACCTTACTGGTACGTCCTCGCATACCTTGTTTCTTTGGCTAAAAATATTCAACTCGCTCTGCGAGCTCGTGGAACATTTCTAGCCAAAGAAACGCGGTATGCGAGGATGTACCAGTAAGGTATATACATTTTATCTTAATACCACATGATAAGTCCTAATATTTCTGATTGGTTCAACATCAATAGATATAAATATATGATTTAACCATTAAGTTGAATAAACTATTTCAGGAGCTTGGTTAGCAAAGAACAACTTGTTTTGAGAGGACATACTTGTTTGTTCCTCCATAAAAGATGTCAAGGAGATGCAGGAATCGGACGATGAAACGTTTGACATCCTTGATCCTGTGAAAAAATTAGACAAAGATATTACCAATGATATTCAATATTTCAGAGATAAAGTACTATAGCTGCAGGTGTATCATTCCCCTTCAAATGGTTAAATCGATTTAGTAATACTGTATATTATTCTGAAACATTTATAATAAATAAAGAAGCAAATTACAAAACAATATATGTACATCTATTCAAATACACGTAGTTTGTATAATCTCTACCATTTTGTATCTTCATATCTAAAACGGACATACTTTTACTGAATCTAATATAATCATGGGACTAAATGTATTAAAAAGAAACTTAGGGACAAGGAAATATTTTTCTGACAATACGCTCAAAACTATATTCAAATAGCAAAGGTTTAGTACCTCTTACTGGCCCCAAACTTGTGATGTTCATGATGGTGATCCTGGGCAGCCGCCTGTACCAGCTCCTGATGACGCCGTCGGTTCTTCTCTAATAATCTGGCAAGATTTCCTTGAGCGCCCTCAAACGTGCTCTGACAGGTGAGGCTGGAAATCACAGATATTTTATTTAGATCGTTTACTGACAGGATATTTTAATTAAATGTATGATTTCGATTAAATGAATCAGATGTCATCTTAGAATAATGTCGACTATTTAATAGCAGCACAGTACATACAGCACAGTACACAATGTAATACAAACGTATAAAAGTATATATTTTTCACACACACACACTAAAATCGATCAGACAATGTAATTCAGATCACAACAAAATTGTCGATTAACTTCACATATAATAACAAATAAATTCACTTAGGACGCTCCAGATAGGAGAGTTGTTTTCCTATCAGGTATTTTTCATTGAATAAGGCAGGACGTTTAATAGAGTAGTTAGTAACAAATCATCTACAATTATATGTGCATGTATATTTCCCAACAACCGAGTAAAATGTGCTCATCTATTTGTAACAAAACAATTCAGAGTTCAAAGACAAACGCACCATCTTAAATAGTGGTAAGCGGCATCTAGGTTGTAGTTAGACGACCCGGCCAAAGTGCCCAGCTGGTTGTGAGGCATCCCTACAAAATATAATCCGAGTTCAATCATTAACTGTGATAAAAATAAATTGCAACAATTAATCCATTCTTTTTATTAATAGATTATAAAATCAGTTTCGCGTCATCAATATCCAATGTGGATTTTTTTCAATAAAACTGAACAAAGTGGTCTGACTACATATATCGGCAGCAGACAATCTGCTGTTAGTCTACTGCGAAGCTCTTCATGACAGCTTCTTTCAAATATATAAAACTATTTTCTGGACGAATGTGTTTAGATGTCAAGCATTTACCCATGTCCGGGAATAGAGCCAGAGCTTGATAATAGTAGCGCTGAGAGAGGATCCGACTGCCGGCCTCGTCGTAGTCCTGCTGGTATCGAGCTGTACACAAGTAACCATGGACACAAAATGTTAACACCAATTACACTTTGCAAGTAAAACATGGAGAACCAGAGGGTTTATGTGAATATATAATTAGCCGAAATACATAACAAATATCAACGAGGAGTTGTTCTTACGAGCCAAAGGCACTATTTGAGTGCTTAGGAGTACGAGATTAATGAAATATTACTTCAGGACAGTTTTAAGCTTAGATGGCACCTCTCGATATATCAAGAGATCATGTGAGCAATAGGCATGTGAATTCTGTGTAGTATTGCGTTTCCTAGTATGTCATCTTAAATATGCATGTTGAAAAATAAATACAATACAACTATTTCATAAACTTTACTTGTGCTCTTTGTATAACTGAGTCAAATTCAACCCCAAACCTTAATAGTTATGTGAATACTTCACTTGGTAAGGAACTCGGATCCCACCTCCCCCGTTCCCAATAAAGTAAAATGCAATGAAACTGTTGTAACCACGAGTTCATCATGGAAGAGTGAAACGAGGTGTTACCTATGTCGCCTAGGTAGAGGAGACACCTGTGGCAGGCTCTATAAGCCCAGTCGACGAGGCGCGGGTCAGGATCGCCCTTCTTGGCGTTGTAGGGTTTCTTGTGGGCGCGCGGCTCGGCCACCAGATAGAAGTCGACGACGCCGTCCAGACGCAGTGTGTGCTCGTGTTGCAGGCGGAATATCAGGTGGTGGTAGTAACCCATGGCCGACATGAGGTGAGTCCGGAACGCCGACTCCAGCGAGCTGCTCGGCTTCATTTGCTGAGCAAGAGGAAGGCAAACATAAAGCGTCAACCATGAGACAAACTGTGTGTATGTAAGTAATGTCGGCGGCATCGTTACATACATCTTGTCCACCTACTGCAGATCAGAAAAGATTAATGGTGCTCAAATCGTCGAACTTTTCTTGATTTATTTTTGGTTTTGTGGTTTTTTTCCTCAATACAACTTATTTATCAGAGAGTGTGATGACTAACCTTCTTGTTGTGTTTCATCAGCTGGATAATGTCATAGTACACCTTCCGCCAGAGCAGTTCCTCTGCCTTCCGCCCAAACTCGAGTGGATCATAAAACATGAGCCGCTCGCAGTAGTCCGACAACCTGCCCAGCGACAAAACACTGTGAATCCTATTTCCAAATCAAATTTATACATTGCTTGAAAATCACCCTTTACTTTAGCGGGGGAATGCTCAGAGATGCCATATTTCACCGCCTGCATGTTTGGAGGTAGTTGCCATAAGCAGTTGCTAAACACATGAGCTATCTATCTACTTTTTCCTGTCCAAGGATTAAATGGTAATTGTTAATCCTCAACATTCTATTATAGCTACTCATAGCTGTCCCTGCAAGTTTCCTTCTAATGGATTGTTACTACTTTTTCTTTTGACCAATAAATGTATTTTGTATAAATTAAATAATCCAACTTTATAGTAAAACATGATGACATCATTGATATTGATCATAGTATTTTACCTGTTTCGCAGGTTGATGGCTTCTGGGAGAAAGACGTCTCTGTAGGCCTTCTTCTGTTTGAGGATGTCATCGTGCCGACGGATGGTATCCAGAGCCGCTCTGATTGCAAAAACAACGTGTATAACTAACTCTTGCTATGCCTATATAAGTTTGTGTAGTATCTGCTTATAAACAGTTATAGTAATAAGCAATAATCGTAATTCGGTAGAACTATTAAAATCAACTATTTGATTCATATATATAAATGCTATAACTCACCAACACGGATATATGGCAACACGAATATCAAACAAGACTGTCCCCGTGGACTAAACTGCAACACTACATTATACAACTATTACCACCTGCACCGTGATGGAAATCTTATCGACAGACCATCTACAATACCCTAAAGATATTTAGCGAATCATTTAGTACTTAACCTCATATGAGTAAATTTAATGACTAAATGAGTACCTCAGTATACCAATCAGTGACAGATTAACCTTGATAAAGAATATGTAATAGTCGAAACGTCAGTTCTTCAATCTGCAATAAATGTTCCCCATTGGCTCGAAGGGGGATATTTCTGGTATCTTTGGTATTTCTGTTACAGGTTACTTTTTTTTTTTTGGGGGGGGGGGGGGAGTAGCAAACCAAATCTTTTTACATGAAATCATGTACTAAGGGATCTGCTTTGGGGTCATATTTTGAAAATGCACCATTATTCTGTAATAAGTGGGTGGGCATGTTTTCCTCACTATTTCCAGGTGTGGTGGGGACTACACTATAAATTATGAACTACAGTGATATAAATCTATCATTAAAAAAAATCGTCCTATACTAATTGGGAAGGATTTCAACTGGCAGTTTCAGTGATCTATGGATCATTTAAAATGCATGGGCTGTGTGAGACCTGGCATTGAAGGCGCGAGTCTACCTAATATACTGTTATATTTCGTGGAAATAGGCTGTATTCCAAGACACGAAACCAACATAAACCTAGAGGTGCTATTGAGTTTTCTGGTCGTATTGAATATATCAAATATTACTCCATTAATTCATCAAAAGATTTTTGACAAAACTTAAACAGTTTGCATGCTGTAGCTATATTTGCTATATTTTTAGTAAGGAGTCTGACTTAACTGTCAACTGAATTCCAGGTCGATTTACATAATCTATAGATGATGACATTCTTAAAACAGGCAATGGGACCACAAAACAAAGTGTTGGGGATGTGTTGCTTGTGAAAATTCAACAAGATCTCTAGAATATAACGTATTAAAAATATAAAAAAGACTGTAGAAGCCATTCTGTGTCACTCACTAAGAAGTCTATCATATTGTTAGTAGTGTTTTGTTTTGGTTCTCTATCATCGCTCAACACTACAGGGGGCACTGTGCTGTGCACCTCCTCCCCTAGGGTAGCCCTATAGAGACCAGTGCGATGGAGCAGGTCCCACGCTCACTGACGGTGGCGTGCGTACAGCCACTGGTAGTGAAATGGCCAGTGCGTTTATACACACTAACTTATAAACATGTCTATCAGACGACCCAGTGGAAGAGGTCCCTTGGCACCAGAGAAAGAATAAGACTTGTCTCTTGAAAAGCAGGGAAGCTCCCCCACTTGAAAATTACCTTTTATCATAATGAATTCTAATTTAGATACAGTTAATAGAGTTATAAATAAAGTAGTTTTCTATTGTCTGGTAGTAACTTATATTGTCGCCCAAGTAACTGGATATATGCTTATGTAAAATCAACTTGTTTTACATGTGTTGGGTGCGTATGAGAACAAGTACTGTTAATAAAGCAACGACTTTATCTACACCGCATTGAGAACCAACACAGCCTTGGGAAAGGCTGGTTTCACTGGCTGGACACCGATAGACATAATGTAAATAATTGCTATCCACAAAACGTCATAATAACAAGAACAGCGCTATCGTCGAAGGATAACATGCCTGGGGAATCTTATTTAAGGTATATTCAGATTTGCCGAGTATTTAATTCTTTTATAGGCACAAAACTAATCTTAGCTTTAAGAACAGTAGCTCACTAAGTCATAATTGACCACATACCAACACTACAGCAACAGAATCGGTGAAATAAGAAGTGTCAAGAAACCCACCTGTAGACACGTTTGGCCTTGTCTGTCTCTGGCTTGGATTCTGTTGACTTAACAGATGCCTTCTTCATGACTGCAGATGTCTATCTGCGGTTCAGAAAGCCCCTTTTACAAGTTACAAGGACTGTCAAACCATCTTGAAGTCTTGTGGTGCGTCAAGACTGGCGCAGTACTCTCAAGAAATTCGCCATGTTTGATTGCAGGCAACGCTCACGTGACTGACGCTAGCTGTCAACACAGCCGTTACATGCACATATTCCGTAATATCTTCACAATATGTCTACTTGCGATCGGTATATGTTTATTATGTTACTTTGTGATGTGCATTTTGTATTTCGGGGAGTCTATATAATCATGTAATGGTAAACAACAACAAAACCGTCAGAGCGACATCCGAGATTTCATGAGAAAACACGTTGTCGGGGACTTGACCTAGGTCACACAGTCACGTGGTTTCGCCGATGTAAATAAACCAGGTGGCAGCACAAGCGCCCTTTCGCGCCTTAAAACCCTGGTCTGGGGCCCACCGACCACTGAACGCTTGCATCTAGGCATTGGGATTAGGTGGAATTCATCAGGAAACACTACCCACTGCTTGCACGACAATGGCAAACAACAGTACGATACTCGAGCTACCTAGCTCTGAATTGGAATATCGCTTTCTACAGCCACTCTGGGACTTGCGGATTGGTTATGAAGATTATGTGGAATCACCTTTATTCCCAATCGTGCTTTCGGTATCTTTCTATTTCTTGTGCATGATACCATTTACTTTCCTTGACTTATTTTGCAAAGACTGGAAATTCATACAGCAATATAAAATCCAACCCGACAAGGATGTCACCTGGCCGTCAGTTCGTAAGGCCATGTGGCTTACATTATGGAATCACCTCGTCTTCATCTTACCGGTCTCCATGGCTCAGTGGGTATGGACCCCGCCCATAGCTGTGCCTAGATTAGCGCCCACGGTCTGGGAGCTCTGCTCAGAGTGTTCCGTTGCGCTTTGTATTTTCGACTTAGAGTACTTCATCTGGCACGCTATCCACCACAAAATTCGCATCCTCTACAAGTACGTGCACTCTATCCATCACCAGTACCATTCACCAAGTTCTTGGGTCACTCAATATCTCCACCCATGGGAGCTGGTCTCTGTAGGAATCTTCACCACTACTTCGCCTTGGTTCTTTAATTCGCATCCGCTCACTCAGTGGGCTTTCCAGCAGTTCAGCATCATGGTCTCTGTGGAAGCGCACATCGGTTATGACTTCCCTGGGCTCCCTCATCGTTGGACCCGATTCTGGGGAGGTTCTATCAAGCACGACATGCACCACCAGAAGCCGTTGACGAACTTCGCGCCGTTCTTCAACTATTGCGACATGATACTGGGTTCATACTGCCCTGGACAGGGTGCTGGAGGCCACCGCCCCAAATCTCTCCTCGACTGGGAGGCTAAAGCGGCGGCGGAGAAGGCTGAGGCCCGGCGCTTGAGGGAAACCACTAACAACAACGGGAAGGTGGCCAATGGGACGAGAAATGGACATGCTAAACAGAGCTGATCTAAACGTGGTAAAACATACAAGAATATGACTGTTCCAAATTCTTTATGTGTGCCAAACGTCGCTAACTTGTCTTTCATTGTTGCTGAATACGAGAAAATGACATTCTTCGAAATGAGGGCGTCGTGTCCATAAAAGTCAACAAAATAGCACTGTTGTAAGTGTGTAAGCATTGGAACTTTAACTGTGCATAACCCTCCATATCTCAAATGAAATTTGCAAATCAACCCACTGCAGTGAATGTATAACTACCAGAGGTGTTTACCTTGGTATTGTATTGATGGGGGAATTCTCGTTCTGACGAGGTTTAGACTTTAGCGTGCCCAAGAGGGACTAATCATGAGTTCGTGTGTCAGCTTCAAATATCTCATTGATCCACTGTGATTTATGCGCTTGCTCACCAAATAATCAAACGTTGCACGAGAAGTACTTTAATTGCCTTACATATTTTGAAAGAGAATATCATAATTCATTATTAATGCAGACGATAACTATTGCAATAGAACCGCGGTAGTGGATATCCCAGCCGGAGACTAGCCCGATAAGCGTACTATCTTTGCTCAGAAGGGTATTTTATAAAAAAAAATTATGAAAAGCGGTCCATGTATAACCAGCACAATGAGGAGTGCGCTTACTATTTATATATGAGTTAACAGTTACAATATTTTGATTACTGCTATTGTAAGTAAATATTCTTTGGTCTGTTTACGTCATTGTTGGCGCGGTTAGATACCGTGTGATATATACAGCATTAGCATTCGCTTTACTGTGATAAAGATTTTAGGTTAAGCCCCCCATGCACGTGTATTAAAAGCCAGTGTTCAACCAGGCCCGGGCCGGTCACACTATGGGATGCTGCTAAATATAAACTAGCATGATATAACAAGACCCGGGCATAGTAGATGTAAACACATGCGTATTTGTCGGCATATTCATTTACACATAATGGTGAATGGAAATCACCTGATTGTTGCGTATATCAAAATATTTCAACTATAATCATATTTCCGTCTAGCTGTACAATAGATGCATTAACGAGAACTAAACTAAGTTTCTCCTATGAATATTTGATTACCTGTTTAGTTTCAAAGAGGAGAGAAATAATAGCTCAAATAGCCATCAATTTGAAATTTCTGAGGTACTATCTCTATGAGATTTAACGTAAGACAGCCAGATGAGACAATGAAATAGTACCAGTATACGACTGGCGTTATCGCGAGCAGCATAAGTGTTTCCGGTCTCTGTACTCTGTGCCTGGTATGTAAGCCATTGTTTGACAGTATTACATAAGTGCATTCATACGTGTGGCTAATGGTGGTTAGCTTTGGTGGCGGGTCTGCAGTAGACTGTTCCTATCAAAATGAGTTATGATCCCGCATATTAGTGAAGGGAATAAGGTGATCACAGCATGTACCTACACACAGTCACTAGAAAGAGGTGGATTAAGGATTGGCCGTCCCGGGGTTCTTGTACATGATGACACAGAGCAGTGTTTGACGCAGGGACTTAGGAAATGTATGATGTCCAGTTACTATGTACCCTCCAGAACAGCCCACAATAATAAACTGATGACACACATTACCCAATTCTGTTTACGTTGTATGTTTTCTGTATCGGGAATTCGATACTAGTTGTACTGATTAGGACTGGATTTAAACATGGAATATACATTAATTTACAAAACTATTGTTCCATTTAAAAAGAATCAAAATGTGTACTCTTGAATCATGATAAATAACGAAGGATGTTTTTTAATCAAGCGTTATTTATATTTACACATTCACAAAAACACATGCTGGCCTCTTGATGGAATTAATGCGCATTTTGAAAATAAATGTTTAAAACTGATTTAAGTTAAACCATCAGTATTTGAGTATGAATATTGGATTCTTGCAGTGCCTAATTATATATAAGGGATCTCACAACGAATTTATTGATATATACACAGAAAAAAATCGCATTAAATGCTCACATATCAATTTATCAGGACCATGTCAGTAAAACAAATATCAAATAATATTTATAAATTTGTAACATCCATAGATGGCGTGGAAATACGTAGCCAGATCTGTTATACATGAGCAACCGATAAATGTCCCTTGTTCACAATAATTGGCAGTATATATTAGTGGAATATACAACGTATATATTCTAATCTTCGCTTACAGCATATGAGGGAAGAAACAATAATATTATGATTTCCATGATGTGCATGTATGTATATCTGTGATTTACAAGCAGGTTTCATGGCATGGCTCCAAATATCGCTGACCATTATACAAGTATACACCCATATGTAAATATTTATAACAATATGTGTACTATATACAATGTATTTACTTAAACAAATGCTACATACAGAAAGTTATAGTTGGGATTACTTTCTCTCCATTGACATCTCTCGATACACCTGTCAATATCCAGTTATTCTATAAGATGTAACGATCTAATCCTTGAGTTAATATGATTGTTCTTATCTTTTTTCAGATCCCAACAAGGCGTTGAAAATGACTAGAACCATTATGCATGTACATGTATTCGAATAGAT
The DNA here is from genome assembly GCA_950022655.1 of Alentia gelatinosa. NCBI lineage: Eukaryota > Metazoa > Annelida > Polychaeta > Phyllodocida > Polynoidae > Alentia > Alentia gelatinosa. Next base: position 41,345,295 of record OX465583.1, on the reverse strand, counting down.
AAACATGCTGTTACATATACTGAATCTATCCGTCAATCAAATTACTTCGCTCATGAGACTATCGTGCATATCTAAATGTCATGTCTTTTATTGAAAACAATATTGACTGCATGGAAAAGCAATGTGATACTATATACACCAGATCAACTAATGTTACATGGAATAAAAAGGACCGTATACAGAGGAATTAGCATAATTTGGTTACCTATTCTTGGCAACTGTAATCGTCCTCAATAATTCCAAAACAAATGGCGATATACTCTGCCAGTTCACATGTACGTAGAAATATCATGTGACGCAACTTTTCGACGAGTACCGAGTTGTTGAATATACTCTGTTCGCAATGCGGATCACATAGACTCCCCCAACACCCATGACACCCTGACTTGTATTTCATCAGGTTAAGATAACCCTACTACAGATCCCTGTCAGCAGGCAGTGATGCACAGACCTAGGTATTATTCCTTCCACACACAGTAATGTCAGATCCCGCAGAGGTATGTCACATTCATCCCACGGAGAAACCATTGCTCTCCCGTTGTGGTATGTACATGTATATGTATCACACCCGAGCTGTAGATGTTCGTATGTCGCATCTAAATATTAGAGATCCATTATGACACTTGTACATAACCATGCCACCCCTGTTACAGCAGCAGGTCATACTCGTATGGGAACCACATCTGACTGAGGACTGTAACAGCTGATTTACACATATGCCATGGACATACATGACTTGTGTTAATCATGATCAGGCTATAAATGACGCCACACTTGTCACACATCGGACAAATTTACCAATCAAATATTACCCATGTAGGACTATCTGTAACCCTGACTCATACAGCAGGAGTGTCATACATGATTCACACAGGCCTGTGTGGCACGCCCGTATGTCACACCTGCGTTTCTAGGTGTGAACTGCTCCGACTGGATCCCGAGCATAGGCTGACCTCGTCGCCCTCGTCCACCAGGTGGCTGCTGCGGTTGTCCTGTCCTATGGAGTGGCTCGAGCCGCCACCTGCGCCTGGGCGCATCCGGAGCTTTCCTACAACACAATATGTGAGAAGCTCCATTTTAGTGGCTGTGACTCATTCGCGAACAAGGTTTAATTGTGCAATTATTTTCCCAGGTCAGATATAATATACATATACATGTATGAACAAAAAAGTACTTTCCATGTCAAAGAACATCCGTTGTTTTAACCAATAAGACTTAAGTAGGAGATAGTCGGAGCCGAACTGAATGCAGACTTGGACACATTGGAATGAGTTCCCCCCTATCATCTTGTGGACAGGAATGTTTAAGGATTACGTTACCAGTGTTGGGGACCTCGCTCCTGAGTGGTTTGTACGTGACCTGCACCTCGTCGTCCTTGGCCTCGTTGCTGCCGAGGCTGGCCTCCTCTGCCGGGATACCCACGTCGATGGAGTCGGGCGAGGCGAGCGGCGGGAGCGCCTCCTCGCCGAGCTCGTCCACCGGCCCGCCGTCCTCGCCGTCCGCCGCGCCCGTCGGCTCCTCCTTGCCCACCTCCGGCGCCTGCTGCTCGCGCTTCTTGTTCTTTCTATTCCTGATGCTACAAAGGGTTACATGGCATACAAATCATTATAAACAATTCTCCGTTGATAGCATGTAGAGTGAAAGAATTCATTCTGTAGAACGACTCTATCAGAGAAAAGAATATGGCATATAGACTACATGTCATTTTCTTTTATTGCTTCAACCCTGATGAAGCCAAGATAAACGGCGAGACTAGTCTGGTAAATTTTTAAAGACATCTATCATCCTGTTCTTCTTGAGTTCAGGAATCCTTCCAGACCTGTGTTAGAATATACAACACCTTAAAATTTTCTTCAAAAGTTCTTTAATTTCACAACGTGTTCACAAATAAATATGATAACTATCTATTTGTATCAAAAATAAAGAGCGAGTCAAACACTTACTGCTCTATCATCTGGGTGAGAATATCCATGTATTCTTGATATTGGGTTTGTTGGAATTCCTGTATTAAATAAAATCAGAAGCATTAATACACACATATATCATCTCAGATTGCTATCCCTATGCGAAAAATTAAAAACTTACTGCAATCGCATGAACGTGGGAGTCATATACCACTTTATTTTGTAATTGTCATATAAACTACATATTTTCTAAGGTTGGCAGATGTCAAGATGGACTGTAAAGTGTTGATTCCACCAGTACAATTTCTTTTGCCCCGTAAGTTCGGGCAGTGTATCACAGTACCTTGCTAAATCTACTAAATCTTGTAAGATCATTACACCTGTACTACACCTTATCACTCAGATGGGGCCCATCCACCGCTACGATCTTGCCAAGCAGCCAAAAGTTCAACTTAGATCGCGTGTCCTGGAGGAATCAGTGCTTAAAACTGTAACCGAATGCATACAGCCGTGACAAGAACTCTGAGACTGGCTCTCACCTGCGGATCGTGGCGGGCGTGCTCGTAGCTGTCCACGAGGCGGTTGATGACCTTGACGTCCATGCCTTCTAACGGTCCGGGTGCGTGGTGCTGGTCGAGCAGGAACGCGCGCAGATTGCCGCCGACGCGCCGCCTCAGGGACGCCCGGTAACTAACCAGCTCCGCATCTGCGTGAGAATATGGAAACATCTGAGGAAGCATAGACAAAAATATTGGTTGTCCAAGGAAAGTATACAAAACTGGAACTGTATAGACGCATGGGTTAACGGTCATACCATGATCTTCCACGCTCTGTACAAACCATACAGAACTTGAATTTGGAGCTCCATGCATTGGTATTTTCAATGCAAAACTGGCACAATTGAAGACCTACAAGGTATTTCCATTTTCCATTCCCCGAAAAGCGCGTCTTTATCAGGAAACCCTAGAATAGATTGTTGACAACTATGATGACATATCCTCATGGAGAATGTTTAACAATACACATCACAGCCCGAACACACTTTGTGGTAACCATGTTTAGGAAAAGCCGTTTTGGTGTATTTATCAATGCCCCTGTGAAATATCCTTGAAGATTGTGTGTCGTTCATGTTTCATTGGTTGGGTTTTACATTGAATGTATGATCTTCATTTTCCATTTATTTATAGTAGTACGTATTCGCCTGAGCATCCCTCGAACGGCTCATGGCTGTTTCAACAGCAATACTCAATACCTCTTTTAGGTCCTGATATAGAACTCTTATCTACGTTTTCCTGTTACCGTAGTATTACTATCGTAATTCTAATGTCCAAGATCTAGTTCATTTTGATGATGTGACAGATAACTCTTGGCGATGGTAGATTAAAGAATAAACATGCATATAACAAGACTGGGGCAAGTATGCTTTAAGAAAACATAGCCTTAAGGTCCGGCCCAACTGATGCGACGCGATCGTCGCAAGTCAATAGAAGGTAATAAACGCCAGGCAAGGGTCATGAAAACGGCGGCGCCAATCGCATCACACACAATCGCTTTCGTGAGGTTGGGCTTGCGTGCATGTGCGATGGTGCACAACGTGAAGGATCCATCACATCACAGATCTTGACATGTTGGTGATGTCCGATAGATTCGTCGAATGGTTCATTTCCTATCATATTTGTAATTCTTACCTCCTTCTGAAGATTCACCGCCCCCCCCCCTTCCCGTAGTCACCTGATTATATCGGCCAATTCATGTGCAATGGAGAAAATCTCTGCCCTCATTGACTTGATCCTGCGACCGATTGTACCCAAAACCTTGTCGTACATTAAGGATACAGGACATGTGCTTTCTAGACTGTCTACCCTTGATAGAAAGGTTCCTGATGGGGTCATTCAGGTTATGTTGGATGTCACTTCTTTGTATATCAACATCCCGAATGGGGAGGGACAACGGTCGGTCAGCCGTTAGCTGTCCAAATTTCGCCCATCCTCCTTCGGCACACTGAGTAATAGCTTGGTCCTCAAACTTTCAAAGGTGGCGCTTAAATTCAATAACTTTCAATTCATTGGGGGCCACTACCTACAGGTTGGTAGTACCGCCATGGGCATGAGAGTAGCCCCACACTCGCCAATCTGTTTATGGCAGATAATGAGAACAGACATGTCGACACATACCAAGAAAAACCAATGCCCTGGGTCCTCTTTATCAATGATATATTCATGGTCTTAAGGCAATGGTTCATTTTACACCTAAATGTTGTATATGATAACATAATGTTCACATGTGAGACCTCCTTTACAGAGATATCGTTTCTGGACTTGAAGGTTCGCATCAATGGATGCAACCTTATTAGTGATCTTTTCGGTAAACTGACGGATGCGAAAAACTTCTTGCATTACAACTCTGCCCACCCTCCACACTGCAAAAGAGGGAATCTCTATGGACAGTTTCTTTGAACTCACAAAATCTTTAGCTGGAATACAGACTTCATGAGACACAATCTCATAATAGCCGCACGTTTCATGAACCGAGGATCCCCCCCCCCCCCCCCCGCACCCACGTCTCATCACAAACAGCTTAATTAGAGCTGCCCAAACACAACACCCAGACTTAAGGAATGGACAGCACTGAAAGAAAATGGGGGTATGAAGGACACAGCCATACTGGCTATGATTTTCCACCCCTCTTGCAACTCGACTAAATAAATCGTGACCGAGAATTGGGCCCTCCTTGAAAGGTCAGCGGAAACCCAATCATTACACTAACTATGACTGGTTTTAAGACAATGTAAACTGTCTAACCTGCTAGATATACTAGTGAAAGCCCACTTGCAGTTCGACACAAAATCCAGGGGGAAACATGCCTCGTCAATCGGTGGCCGGCAGTCCAGGGACAGCAATGAATGCAGTACAGCGAACTGCCAATACGACAAAGCCCTCGACCGAAGTGGAGAGATCCTCTCATCCTCCACTAATAGATAATACTCATCTACACACAATGTATGTGGTCAGAGCTCCAGTTTGGTCTACTGCATAACTTGCGCTAGGTGCTCCGCACAATACGGGCAAACAAAACAGAGGCTAATGGACTGCTTCCAACAGCATTTCTACTGTATAAATCATGTACACCTGGACACCGCTATGGGGTTCCACTTCAACACCAAGGGCCATATGGGTGTAGATGACGTTAAAATCACAGTGCCGGACTTTACACACCACCAGATACAGAGGCTGCTCAATACCCGCAAAACCGTATAAAAAAGTATTGGATGTTCTGTTTGAGGACCCAAATCCTCTATGGTATGAACCGGATAGATGCTCCGATCTATTAGCAGATGGGGTCTTATATCCTCTCATCCTAACCCATTGCGTCATCCAGAAAAGAAATTGAGTTACCGGATTATTGACATATTTTTTAGTTTTTCATTGTATCTGGAAAAGGTATCCTTTTCCCCAGACTCCAGACCCCACCTGCACTATCACATGGAAATAATAATTTGTTTTTTTCTGGATGAGTTGCACAATCTCCTTTGACTTGATTAAACTTTGATGGGAGAAATGCCACAAACCAACCTAACGTCCAGCTTGTTTGTCAGTTGACAGAACTTTTTAATGCGTTGACCTTTCAATCAGTTTCCTTATTAATTGCAGAGAACTGCTGTTATTAAACTTCGATAAAGTTCAGGAATCTACACTTTGATTAGTTTCCCTAGATACAGCCAAACTTTAAGATGCCTGAAGACTATGACTTTGATGAAACCTTGATCCCCCACCCCCACTGTGTATTCTTTCAGTGCACATAACCAGATATCTCATTGGCTATTTCCTTCGCCGGTCTATTTTCTTTAAATTTCTTTATTGCAAGCTCTCGCAATTGGCAAGTGGTTTTTTTGCCTCGTCTTACAAGTCCTATCATATTTGTAGGAAATCCCTCTGCTGTTCTGCTTCTCCTAGCAATGATACATAGGATCTCTTGCAGTTAATAAATGTGACACCTTCAGCCTCCACTCGGATGTCATGCCTAAGGAGGTGTGATAGCAAAGTGAGCTGTGATAACGGCAGGTTGTGGCTGTGGATGTGATTTGGTGTTGGGAATTACAAATAAGAAAAGAAAATTGCTTTAATCCTGTTCTTAAACAGGTTTCCTATGGGCAGCGTTTTCACAAATTATTACTCACATATAGCGGAAAGTGCCTATATCTTTCTCTGTTCGGTCTTTTAATTCCAAAATTATCTTTTCTGATATATATATGTTCATTCTCTGCCTACCATTGTTTTCCCAAAGGTGGCACTGCAAGCATGCGACGATTCCGTCGCAGAAGGGGGAATACCCCCGAGTTTCCATCGCACCTGGGGTCATAAAGACCGTCGATGGGTCGACGATGGTTCGATAAACGTGATCCCGTCGCACAAGTGGGGCTGGGCCTTTACATAGGCAACGACTTAGCTTTAAACGACATCGGTGGATGGGGCACTTAGAGGTTAAATGTGAAAAAGTTATGAAAAATCCGCTAACATGTATGGAAATTTAACGTCATCCTCCTTAAGGACCGGAGTAAACAATAAACATGTATCAGCCAGTAACAAAGTTAGACATTGACAAAGTACATGTACTCCATTAATCATATTCCTGTGCACTAAAAAGTGATGTCCAAAATGAAAACGTACTTTTTATGAAGAAGAGAGGAGTATTTACCATTGGCTCTTAAATGTTATAGAGCATGATCTATTCACGATATCTGCAAGTTTGTATCAAGATAACCGGGAATGGTACGTACACACACAAGACTATGTGGTTGATAACATCAATCATACAAAGCAGTCTATCACCTTCAATCTCTAGTTCTTATCAACACGAATAGTGCTCTTGTAAAAGAAAACAACCATAACGCTAGTTGGTAGGCGGTGTTTTTCAGGAACACTGAATTCCGTACTTTTCTGGTGCACCTAGCGTGCACCTGAGTGTACCTAGTCGGTGCACACTCAGAGGTGTGTAGACACAGACATGGGTTCGTAGTCCACCACACGCGGGAACTCCTTACGTCGGCCGTGACACTCTGTAACAGGAGACACCAGTCACTCAGCTGTAAAGGAGGCTCTATCTCTCCAAGTAAGTCGGGACACCTCCTGACCCATCCTCTTGATAGGCGTACCAGCACGTTCAGTGAATTTTTATCTCCCGTAACAATGTACGTCTCTCGCCTACACCAGCTGTTATCAGCGCTACAAGCATTGCTATCATTTGAGACAATTGCATATATACTGTAAGAATATCACAATGTTCTATGTTTTTTCACATTGAAGGTGTTCCCAAAATCCTGATTTCTTTATTTAGATTTAGAATACGGGGCGAGAATCAAATTCCAAGACCGCTCTTCGAAATGGACTAACATCTCCTATGGCATTCCCCAGGGCTCCGTCCTAGGGCCGCTACTGTTTATCTATTTTATAAATAACCTAAAACCAGTGGTTAAGTCTTGCAAATTCATTTTATATGCTGACAATCTTATTATTTATACCTCGGACAAAAATACTGAAATAATAACCACCCGACTACAAGCCGATTTTGATGCCTTTCTGGACTGGTGTGACCGCAATTTATTAACAGTCAATATCAAGAAGACTAAGACGTGCTGGTATGGCCCCCCCAATCAACGAAAAAAACTACCCCAACTAAATGTTTATGCTGGACTGGACCTGCTTCATAAAGTTGATTCATACTGTTATCTTGGAATAGACATTGATTATGCACTAAGTTTTGAAAAGCAGGTGCGTAATCTAATTAAGCGCATACACCATAAGTTGTTTGTGTTTAACAGGATTCGATATTTGATATCTAAGCATGTGGCTGTCAAGATTTATAAGCATACGATTTTGCCTATACTAGATTATTCCGCTATTTATCAGGATGGTGCCAATAAGAAATGGTTAATAAAACTCCAACGATTACAGAACCAAGCACTTAGAATGTGTATTCGCGATTATGGTAGGGTGCGCACTGTCGACGCCTTACATACACAGACTAGGATAAAAATGTTGCGACGTCGGCGTGAGGAATTGACGCTTACCTATATGCGGAAAAAGTATATAGAACAGTATGGTGAAATTACAGTAGAGAATCAGATAATATGTGACACTGATGATGTAGTTGAGCCCACACAACCGGTACCCCCCCTCACAGGTTGTTGCAAGACGGCTCCTAAGATCGGATAAACAACTCATGTTTAAGATGGATAGGCCAAACTCAGAGTTTTAAAAAAAATCCCCGAGCTACCGTGGTAAACGTCTTTGGAATTATTTGAGTACTGAAGTTAAAACAGCTCCTACCAAATCTACATTTAAAGCCAGATTAAAACAACTGGAATCGATTTAAGTAATGGTTTTTAGTCGGATTAATAGGCCATTCAGTGTAAAGTATCTGACACTAATTTGCAGAAACATCTTGCCTTTAATTGGCCTGTGTGAAAACAACTATTAATTATAAGTATAGACAACTGTTATGATCCATACAATGTAGATATGGTTGATATTTGGCGTCATCTATGATTTCTGATATAATATATTACGATGTGTTACTTATATATAATGATCGGATAACTATTACTTTTCCCCTGCTTTCATTTATCATTCTCATTACATCTTCATTTATCATATTATCGTACTGGTCGTCTGTTACTTGGTGGATGAGCACACAAGTTGCTATTATTGTGATACAGTAAAACCCCTCTTCCGGGACACCCCACTTAAGGGGACACCCTGCTTCAGGGGACAATTTGCTCGGAACAGAAATTTTTCCCTCTATTAAGAGTTTATTTTAACCCCGCTTAAGGGGGCCACCCCGCTTTAGGGGACAGTTTTTCGGTACAGAAATGCTTAAAAACCCCGCTTAAGGGGACAGTTTTGTGTGACATCATATCAAAAACACTGAAAATCATTCTCGTGCGGGCCCAGGTGGCCGGAGTGTGTTTTTTCAAGGTAATAACCGCATCTCTAGCGACTCTGGGCGAGCGACAGTGAGTGGATATTAGTATGAGCGACTTTCGCACTTGTTGAAGGTAGGGGGTTAGAGGTCCGCTTACAGGTTAGCGGTGGCCGACACAGGGCAGGCTGGGGGCTTTGAAGGTGCGGTATTCAGTAAGCCGTTGTGGCTCTGGGCGGCATTGAACGGGAGGGGTACATTGAACGGGAGGTGTACAAAGGAGCAAATTTCACAAGGGAGTCATATCCATCTTCCAGGGATGTCAGTTGGGGTCCAAAAAAAACATGGAAAATTTGTTAACCATGGAAATGAGGAATTCCTATCATCTGAATCAATTGGGATGTTGGCATGTTGATAAAGAACATAAACCCAATGAAGATAGAGATAATATGATAATTTAAAAAAATAATTTCAAAATTGAGAATTTTCCTGAAAACAGGTCCACCACCACCCTTTCACCTTTTATGCCGCGATGGTCCACCTTCGTTTACAGCCTTGGTTTCCCCCCATTGGGAAATGACCCACGCGCGCGGTACGCTGGTTACCCGGGTACACAGGCAGAAACTGGCCAGCTGGGGTATTTTGACCAATCAGAGCCATGGACTGCTTCCATGGCACATCCATGTCTGCTGCTCCATGTGGCATGGGGAAACCTGGAAAACGTGCCCCTCTGGGCAGCGGGGTGAGGCTGAGGGACTGTGGGGAGGTCCACTGTTCAGTCAGTAGGGAGAGAGGAGGTATAGGGTAAACTTTTTATATTTGCATGGGTCTTTGGGGAGGTTCAGCTGTGATCTGACTGACTTCTTAGTAGTTGTTAGCTTAATTTTACAGAAAGAAAACATGTATTTATCCTGAAAATGAAAACATGATTTTCCATGGAAACATGGAAAACTGGCATCCCTGATCTTCAACCTCTTTTATCTATTTATTTCTAATTTTTTGTACATTTATATTCATTTATATTGTATAATTTATATTTATTTGCTTATTTATTAATGAACCTTTTAACCTAATAACCATTGTTTCCTTTATTTATGTAGGTATTCTCTATTGTATAACCACTGGCATACTGAAAACCCCGCTTAAGGGGACACCCCGCTTAAGGGGTCACTTGGCCCGGAACGGAGGGTGTCCCCTTAAGAGGGGTTTTACTGTATTACCTAGCTCTTTATGAGAGCTCTGACCATACATAAACTTATACCTAAACATAAAACCAAAGATGTATGTCATCGGAGGATATTCTGTAACCACTTGATTGGGGCACAAAGGAAGACCATCCTTGTGATGATTTGTGTCAAATAAATAAACAAAAAAAAAATCCCAACCAAAGAAAAAAAATTCTTTATTTAAGCGGGAAGGCCTTCGGGTATGAACCAGTTTGGTTTTACCTTAAAGTAGGCCTAACTTTGGCAAATTCATTTTAAGTTGCTCTTAATCCGGATACGGGTTAATAAATTGTCACAAGCCCGGAGATGGGGATACATCTCCCTTACGAATTGGAGAAGTTCCCAAAATTCCCATAACTTTTTTCATATACTTCAAAGATGTAGTTAAGGATATTGACTTCTTCTAATTGTACCCAATCACGTAACTTTTTGAATTGATTATATTGAAAACTTTGTTGCCAGAAGCAGTCATAATATCGGCCTTTTTCCTTTTTGTTTACAATGAGTCGTAGATTGTATTGATATTTCTCTTCATTTAAATCCCCATGAGCCAAAAGAAATCTATACAAAATTCTAATAAAAAAAGGGTATTTATGTAATTAATATGTTACGCAAGGATGGCAGTTGGAGTCAGGAAAAAAGTATATAATTGATCTAGAAGTTGCTGCCTCAGTGAAATCGAGAAAACATGGACAACACTTAGGTGTCAGCCACCGTTGGGATTCAGTGTCCACTGCTTTATTTACGTGAATGAATCTTAATCAATATCATCATTGTTTCACACAAGGATTTTTTTTTATTAAAATGAAAAAGTAGATTTCCTTTAAAAAAAAGAAAGAAAGGAAACCAGTAATCGTTGTTACATGTATCAGGTAATGCTATACAAAGATATTCAAACTACCTTCGACAGTCAGACGTGCACAGTGACTAATTATATAACATTAAATCTATTGGTGTTTATCATTACTTCTACACACCCAATGCTATACTCCATCCCTCCAGACGCCAGCAGCAGTATTAATACATAGCAGAGTGACGGTAGGTTAAAGGTTGTGAACTTTGTGGCAGTCGATGGTCCGATCTGAGTGGACGAATAGCAGAACTCTGATCTGGTATCACCATCATCGGGTGATCAGATAAATACGCATTTATAGCCTATTATTTAATAAAGTTCACAATATATACCACCAAAGAGCAGGGGTCAAACAACATGGTGTCGATATGAAAAAAGAGTACTTTACATTCATAGTATCTTTATCAAAATATTTCTTTTGAAAAACTGTTTAACTGTCATCACGAAACGTTTAGACTATTACTTGTTGTCACCATCAAGCTTTTAAATCAATATCAATATGGGCTCAGAAGAGAGCTCGATACTAATGACGCTATCTTTAAATTTCCTAATGAGATTTACGAGGCGAGAAATCATCTTGTTTGTTTGTTTGTTTTGTTTAACGTCCAATTTATTCAATTAGACTTGAGAAATCATCGTTTAAACATGGCTGCAATATACATCAATTTGAAAAAAAATTTGGTCCGCTAGGCAGTCAAAGTTTCTCGGACCAGTTTCAGTATGGTGTACTCATAATGGTATGACTATTAACAAGGTGTAAAAATGAAGTGTATGAGGTTTGCATCTTACAATAGATTGAAATATATAGGCCAACTCAAAATTAATTCTGGGAATCAGCAAATATTTGGGAGTAACCATAGATAACACTGTTAACTTCAAAAGGCAGATAAAGGAGATAAGCAAGAATGCAAACGGAAGGCTATCTAAACTAGGGAAAATTTGAAATCTCATAACCAAAGACACAATAAGACAGATCTACACATCTATAATTAGGCCGATTCTGGAGTGATGTTCCTTTATTATTGATCGTCAAACCAAAGAATGGTTTAAATCATTGCAAACTACACAAAACCGGGTACTAAGAATAATAAATGGTTCCATGAGCATATATCAGAATATTGACTTCTTATACCGGATTAAAAATATAGATTAATTAGACACTAGAAGGAAGATGCAAATATCAAATTTTAAGTTTAAACAATCACAGATCACTGAAAACAGATCAAAGGGAAAAGAATGCACTAGGAGTAGCCAAAATGTGTGTTTTAAAAAGGACAAAAGTATTAGTAATTTATATTTCAAAACACCTTTCTACCGAGGTAACATCCTCTGGGACAATTTGGATCTAAGTGTACCAATCGCGAGTGAATGTAAAGAATTCAAAAGGCATATCCAGTCACGTTACTTGGTTTACGATTGGAACTGAACCCCACCCACCGCCATCCACATTATACTAACTAATAATTTGTACTGTATGTAGTTATCAATACACTTATTACTATTATGAGTATCATATCTGTATCTAGATGTTAATTGTATCCATCACTTGTATATATGTGGATCGACTAAATATCCCAACAGTGGAAGTTCTTACCTATGGAAGAACTGCTTGATGTGAATTTTATTTTTAAAGTACGCTTTCCCATTGGACCAAAATACTACATTCTTTTGTAACTAACAACACTTTTCTCCATCAGACCGTCCAACATGAAATTGTTTTGACCGTAACTGACTTAGATTGATCATTGTGGCCATCGATAGTTGGGGGATATAATCGAACCCAATATTCAACCGTTGTATGATAAATGTGCGAGAATTATAGAAACCCGAAAGCAGCATACATTGGCTTAGGACCTAAGGGAGAAGTATGACATGCCTGCAAGCGGTATGTACATGAGGGAAGAAGATCCTTACAAGAATTATTTATTTATAGCTATAAACTTGAGAAAGGGTCCTCCTAGCGACATTTCGATTAACATTAAAAAACTTTATTTTCCTTTGTAGTTTTTTCCTGGAGGCAGACCTATTAAGCCTCATCAACTAAATATTTATATATTTTCTTCGTTATTTCCAGTTTTCCTGAACCAAAATGACGGGGCCACAGATATATTTCCGTATATGATATTTAAAATCCCCATGTCGCCGCATTTAGAAGGCAAAGAAGCATTTAGCCCACATAATCATAAGGTTATTTTGAGATCAATGATTTACTGCATTAATTGACTATTGCATATAAATACGGTATCATTATTGATTATAGTATTGTCAAGACATTCCATTCACAAGTGAGGTGTCACCAGTCGGTCGGATGGTGGGTATAGAGTCCACGGTTATCAGCCACGTCTTGACCCTTTCATATGAATTTTCTTATTTCTTCCGGTCTAGCATTATCAGCGTCACTATATACTTTACACACAGAGTACAGTTCTGAAGGCAGAGTATGTTCTACAGTGCATAGAACATTGTACCTGCAGGTGCATATGTACCTGTATATCTTCAAACTACATGTACCTTACAGCATTTGCACCAAGGCTATACAGTGGGAGGTTATCTAGTGCTGTTTTGTTACGAGTCAAGTATGTGTCATATCTAGAGTCCATCCTGGCAGAGACGTTACATTTAGCCCTTGAATCCATTACCCTGGGATCCCAATACTTGAATCCCAAAATCATATTAGGAGGATTAGATGTGTAGAAATTTAACTTGCAGTAGGATACTATTTGCCTTTTTTCCCAAGCAAGAACAGCATCTTTTGCAGATTTCCAATAAGATCCTAGGCCTGAACATATAGATTTTAAACCACTTGAATATTGAACAAATGTTAGACAAAAATATGAATACTCAGTCTTCGGAAGCCATGAAAACCTTTATTCCCTGTCATACTTTGCAATCTATCTCAGGTATGTTCACTGATATTGCAGGTGTTCGCTCCTAAGATCGTGTGTGAAGTGTTTTATAGCGTTTATAGAACTTTAATTGTCGGACTTATGGGTCCTGATGCTGTACGTCAAATGTATTCATCAGTTGCAGACAGAATATATGGTATAATAGGCAACAGTTACTTATCATATAAATGTTAAATGGTCTACCATCTATCGGAGAGGATATAAAAGGTCAACCCAAAATGTCAAGAAGAGATAAATCATAAAGATAAAAAAATACGTATATCATAAACCAACCACTTAGCGCAAATCGGATCATTTTGAGCTGGTACATAACACTAATACATAGGTTTTATGCTTTTGGAATTGAGAAAACTAGGACCTGTTTCAATATATGAACATCAGTTTGCGTTTCAATACTTTGTGGAAGCAACAGCGAGCGGCACTCTGAATATGAGTGGCGCCAACAGTGGAAGTGACCATTTCAATACGATATATCCGTTCGCTGTTAGTGCATCTCTAATGGCGCGAGGGGCCACCCTCTTGCTGAGGCGCCAAGAAGGTGGGGGGAGAGGGTGTCCTGCCATAACAACCGAGAGTTGCAATGTTAGGTACCATAACTCAGTCAAAAATGCACAGAGACTTCAAATAAAGGTTGCAATGTTGAGAATGACACGGGGAATATTCTGGGGATATTCATTGATTTATCAAACATTGACGTATTAAACATTCCGTTCGCTATGTTGGCATAGCAAATGGAGAGAGGGTGCCAACTGCGATAAAGCTTGCGTCACATTATGATACGGCGTTACTGAACGCCTGAGTGCGTTGACAAAAGAATCCGTTTTATAAAAGTGGTACATAGAAATAATACCGGAGAATGTGTCTAATATGACAGCAGAGTCAATGTCCTTGAATTGAAGACTCGGTCACATTTCTATTGTCAATACACTTTATTCTAGTATGAATTTAATGAATTCCCATTCACTTTTTACAGTTTCCAATAATCTCTTTTTTCGTGATCATGTGTGTCCATCACGTTTCTACAATAAGATCCTTTGTATCTGTGATGGGCATGGTGAGGTCGGGTTGCTCCGCTGATTAGGCTCTAATCTCATCTCAAAGGTAATTGAGAGGTTAGTGGACTTTGTAATGGGTAGGCACTGTGTGTGGGCCTGTGAGTACACATGCACCGAGCAGTGGCGGTTGACCGAGTACATATGTACTGAGCAGTGACTGGTTGTGGCTGTTCAATAATACACACTGCACCAGGAAATAAACCCTTGGAACGTACACACGGACTTTGAAATGAGGAAAAAACTTGATGATATCGAACGTCTTCCCGGTATGGATATAACCATGCACTCAAGCTGGATGGGTTCATCACATAGACTTTGTATCTTTACGAACACTATACTTTCTTATTACGATACACAATGTGGGATCAGCTATTTCAAGTGAAGTATCAATGAAAACAAAATCATCAATTTCCGAGCATTTATGCATGAACAGATGTAATTAGAAAACTACAAAATGCATATATGTGTGCTTATATATGAATAAACCATTCACATACGCTTGTATGTTATGCATGCATGCATGAATGTACTCTTTCGCTTCATTGCCCTTTGGCTTTGACAAGCATACATATTTGGAAGTGTATGAATAGACAGACATAGTAATATACATAAACCAAAATGTTTGCATCGAGCAGATAATACCAGTCTCTTATTTTGTGTGATTCCTTTGGTGTGGAAGTCGAAATACATTTCGATATCAACATTTCTTTTTTTTAAAAGACGTTTTGATCTGTTATCATAAGTCATTCTTCCGTCTACTGGGTCTGCGATCCTACTGACCTACTGAGGCTATACTCTGAGTACACGCGTCCTGACTATCTTACACAGCGTAGCAGTGAATGAGCACGGGCGACGGACACCTGTCCTGGTCAACTGTTATCAGACGATACCTGCGGGACACGCGTACTCCTCGCTGATAAATAAACAAACATTGCTGCACTGACACAGGACATTCTACTATCTCCGGTTTTGTAAGACAAATACCTGGGGTCGGATGTGTAACCTCAATATGCCCTCTATAGCTACCACAGAGCCGGAGACTGTATGAAATATGCCTTACACTTTTACAGACAACCGAATAGAGCCTAATTTCGGTACCCGCACTGACTTGTACAGTGTAAGGTGCCAGCATATATAAGGCAGCGATTTCCATCTAAAGCTAATTAAAATATATACTCACCTAGAAGAGTCAGGGCATCTATAGCCTTCATTCTGTAGAGGAACTTAGATGTTTCTGAAATAAAGATGGGTATATAATGCTTATATGATACAATATTTCGAACGGGCGTACTTCACGTAACGTCAAAAAATCATGGGTCAGTCATCATTTCTTATTACCTGTGATAGCAGTAGTTGATCATCCAAGTTAGAAACAATGAAATAGTTATTTACTATAGGGATGGGTGAAATATACCGTGTTATAAAATCCATTTACATTTCTGTAATATAGTAATAAGGGAATACATGATCTTCACAGTATCTAACATAATATTGATAACCTACGGATATAAATTTCAACCCCTACTAGTGAAACGTACTAAATTGAATCTATAACCTCAGATTAGGTCTTTTATTTTAGTAACTTAACAACCATTCATAGCTTCCTTCGTCAATAATGGAATATAAAAGAGAATTTTCCATTGCAGGAACTGTTGACACATGTATATAGAATTCAATTTACATATTTTATGAGGATTACATAAAAATAACACCGAATTGATCCTATCAATCAGATGTGCGAGGTTGGTTGGTACTATATTAGTCCCTAACCTGCCCACTGCAGATACTATTGTGCAGGGGTGAAAGTAGCGACCAAGACAAGAATCGGAAATTTAAAACACTTATAAAAAAGAATAATTTATAACATCGTTTTGGAGCCGAATGGCTACAAATCAGTATATATTCTCGTGTTTCCCTTATTAAAACACATAAGACAATGACAATGAAATGGGAAATTTGTTATACCCCTCATGTTTAATGTAACAATAAACAAATAATAATAAAAAAAACAATTTGGGGGATACACAGGTCCAAAGTCAGGAAAAGTGTGAAGAGGAGACTGAGTCTCATGTTGAGCCCTCTGTGTATCCTATGAGACTGGAGTGCACTACCTGTACCGGCGCCCCTGTCCCATACCAAACCCCACCTGGTGAGGTGTGGGGGTATTAAGTTGAGGTTGACCGATGCAACCTCTGTGATTAATACATCAAATAACCTACATTATTAGTATACGTATATGAAATGTCGGAATTCCGTCATTTGTCTGAAGACTTGCATCCCGGATTGTGTTATGGTGGAGATTACTTACCGGGACTAGATGAGAAGTGCTCACTGTCTGGCGACAGAAGCTTAGGCTCGTAATGTATCTCTGGGACTCTCTTCAATCGGCGTTCTATTTCTTGACGCAACGACTGGTAAAAGAGAAACATAAATTCTTAAATATTAAGAAATTACAGTAACGTTGACTGAGAAATATTTCATATTTTACATTTCATCATGTTCTTACATGTCATAATATGCAACACCAGGGTTTTCAGACATGGACAAAATAAAGTAAATACTAAAGGTGTTACACCCTTGGTGTTACATATAGCTGCTATTCAAACTACTGTACATGACATAATGTTATAAAGGTTACAGATACAATGAATGGGCTACACATGAAAGACGTTGTATTGACAACACATTATAATATACGCTATCCTAACTTATGTAACAGAACTTACTTTTGGGGCATCTGACCCAACTGGAATGTGAGGGCCCCGTGACTTGAGAGCGTATCTTGTAATCTGCCGCTTGGCAAATATGAAAACTATAATGAACGCCTGAAAATAAATTATACATAATAACTCAGAGTTCCGTTTCTGCATTCTCTTACTCCACACGTTTCCCTCAAAATTTCTTTGGGCGAGTTCATGTGTCTACTACCAGGCCAACCCAGGGCGTGTATGGCGCCACTGTCGTTAATGGTAGACGATTTAATATGGAAAATACCTGTTTGATAAGCAAAATTTCCATTTAATTCAAATTAGGAATACCAGGCCTTTAGAAATAACAGCCCGATTTTGGAATAAAGGTTGGGATTCTGTGAGTTTGGAAATAGCTTCTTACTCTGTACAATAGGACCTTTTGGAAGACCATATATTAGGTTTTGACTGACCATACACTATAAATCAAATAGAGATATACTTTGTGGGATAAATGGACGTATATGAAAGCTAGGTATGAATAGTGATGCAATACTAACCATGGTTCCGCATGCAATGAAGAGCACCACGCTCTTCAGTGGCAGCTGCTCCATTTTATTTTTTTGTCGGGGATACTATATTATAGCAACTGATCCATCTTTGGTCAAACTGGAAATGTAGTATGGCTGACAGTTAAATAATGTACAATGGCTTATAATTCGTGATTAAGACATTCTTAAAATAAATCATTCATTTACAGCCAAAGATTTTCTAAGGAATTAAGACTATCTTAGCTAGCCTAAGCTGCGTGAGAATTGGGTCTATCCTTCTCGTCAATTTGCACAAATCGTGAAGACGATATAGTCATTGGTGGTGTATTCGCTTTACGCTACAGGACTCGGGTGCTGATCCCTACTGTGTGGTGATTCTTGTGGGCTGGTGCTACCAGTTCACCCAGATTTCATAACTTGGTCTGTATATAAGGCCCGATCATAGGGCAAATTTGGTACTGCCACAAGGGGCCGATACATCCGTGTACCCCCAACCTACCAGCTGAGCCCCTACCAAACCCTCGGCCCTTCAGCTGTTTTTGCACTCGCTCACACCAGGAATTTAGACCTTAAAATTTGAACATCTCAACAAAGGGACCCTTCATTATTTACAGTAGGGGGGATGAGCTATTGGAGGGGGGGGGGGGGTCATATGAGCGTATTTGCTTGGTTGATAGGGGGCATTTGATTTAGAAGTATTTGCCTGGGGGGAGCAGTTTATTTTGGGGGTATTTGCCTGTTGAGGCGTTTCATTTTGCTGTATTTATCTGTGGGGGGGGGGGGGGGGGGGGGGTGGGTCAATTTTAATAATTTGCATTTTTGCGATTCACCCACATTAGAGGTTCTAGAACTGTGTATTTTGGATAATCCATACAATTTAAAGGCCAGTAGTATCTGATCTCTTCTAGCAGAATTAAGAAATTTACATATATATATAAATATGGCGATTGTGGCTGAAAATAAGTGAGGTAGTGTAGCACCTGTCAGTGTCATGGCTGTGGAATGGGGGCCCATCATACTAAGAATTCTAATGATCTGGCATGCATAAGCTTTTCTGAGATAATGTTCAGTCAAATATTTTTCAACAATCATCTTACTAATGTTAGCATCAAAATTGTTGGCCTATTGAGGCAGAGACTATCACAGGGTTATTGCAGGTCCTTGTATTGTTATTTATTTCCTGAGTAATCTGTAATGTCACCATAAAGGCACATATTTTCAGCTGCCTGAAGAAAATATAAGGTAAATGACAGTTGCTGTGATGAATGTGTATTTTGATGAAATTCACTTAACACTCTCCCAAATCACCGCAGTAACGTTATCCACGATATGCTTGCTAGCAGATATCTTTCATCACCACAAATTTAACAGAAAATTTACTATAAGAGTGTATTACTTAACTGTTAGGACATCCTCAGAAAGGGCAAAACCTGTATTCTGCCCACGTAGTGACTGTTAACAGAACAAGTGATTTTCTAATCTTTGCAACACCTTCTTCTATGGCATTTTTGGTGGTAATTAAGGGTATTTCTACATTAGTAAGACAGCTACTGGCCCTACTGTGATATAAACAAATTTTGTAAGAGATGTATAATGGTTTTAAGGTTGGTATAAAAGGGGTGTTTCAAGGCTTTTCCTGTGCTCTGGTTCCAAATATTTGGATATTCTGAGGTATTTCCGAGGAGAGCGTGCTTTATTTTGAGGTATTTCTGAGGGGGGAGCACTTAATTTTGAGGTATTTCCGAGGGGGGGGGGGGGCATTTCATTTGGAGATATTCTCGGGGTCGGGGGATTCATTTTGGAAAATTCGCCGAGGAAAACCCACACCACTCCCTGCCTTAAATAACAAACGCTCTCTAATATTAGGAGTAGGAACAAAATTCAAAATGTATATGAACTAGAGCACTGAATTCTACATGATATGTTCACACATTAGTTTAATTGTCTGATGTACCTTTAAAAAATTGGGTAGGCCTACTTTTAACTGGTATTGGATTTAAAAAAGACAAAAACAAAAACATAAACATTTTTATGCCAGTTTTCAATGTTTTCAGACTTTGGCGCCAGAACTTACACAGTACAGTCCAGGAGAAATAGATCCCTGAAATTGTCAGTTGCAATTCCTTCCCAATCAGTATGGGAAATTAGTATTGTGTCCTCACAATATTAGTATTGAGTCCTCACCCCACCCGGAAATATTTACAACAACTTGAACAAGTCAACCACCCTCCCACCTCCGGCCTAAGGCTAAGGCTTAAGTACAGAATAATGATGCTTTTTAAAATCAAAATATGATTCTGAACCGTAGCTCATGGTACATGAATTGGAGTTTATGAAAAGAAATTGTTGGCATGCTACGGAAAAATACTTTAAATAAAATCTAGCTCTCGATGGAGACAGAGACAAAAGGTAAAATACTCTATTATCGCCCCCTCTATTAAGTAATGTGTTGATTTTCATATGAATTGTAATAGCAAATCTGTTTTAATCACATTAAAAGAGATCAACAGTAAGTACCTTATGTAGCATTTCATGATAATATGACTAAATACTCACATACTACAAAAGGAACATCAAGAAAATATTGCATTTTGATCCATGTTTACAACTGCCGAGCCATGAGAGGACGGTGGCGCCGTGTCGCGAAAAAGAATAGAACTAACGACACTCACTTCCTGCAGACGACTCAGACCGACTTTGACTAAGGTTTGAACAAATTTATTTAATGTGATTTTCCTAGTAAGTTGCAATATAAATACCAATTAAGTTCTGACAGGTTTGGCTTGTTCTTCATATACCCTGAATTTAAACCGAAACTAGATTGGTCGCATAATTGCACATTGATATATCCAATTAATGTATTATCGCCCATGTCATGAGCATGTTCTGCTCTAGATCTAGATATATCTAGATCTAAATCTAGTCAGACGTGTCCGATTCTACATCGTACAGTTTGGGTCGCCGGGACTACATCTGCTCATTTCGGGAGTTTCCTACATTAATAGGCTAAATACTTGGTAGAATGAAACCCTCGCTCTTAAAGTGACCCCCACCCCCCCCCCCCCCCGAATCGATATTTAACTTTTAAAGCTGATAACAGTGCTATAAAGTAATTACCGTCATTGGGGGTAACTTGAGACACTTTTTTTAATTTGTCTAAAATAACTTTGCAGATTTTTTAGATTGATGCAAACTGTAAAAAGCATTGTTTTTTGCCGTTGGTCCAACACAATTTTTAACCTAGTTTTAAAATGCAGATTATTCAACAGAAAATATATAGTTGATAATAAATTGTCTCAAGTTACCCCACATTCAGGGTAACTTGAGACATAGGTGAAATAGCTTGCAAAACTGCTATCATTATCATAATTGATAAAACACGATATCCAATACTTTTTTTATACAATTTTTATCATGAATTCTTTATTTTACTTGGATATTCAAACAAAATTACAAGACTGGTACAATAGTACCTCCCAATCACAGTTGTTACAAATTTTATTTTCCTTTCTGTTTAAATATTAAAAATTAGTGCTCTCTTCTCAATAGACAGTTACTTTGATATTTATAACCTATTTTTCATATTTTTGTTACACAGCTTAATTTTCACATTTTTAAACATATTTTGGTCTCTGATGGGAGTATCAACACAAATGAAGAACTAAATAAAAGCTCATTCTGTACTCAATAATCAGAGGGCAATGATAATTAGAGTTTGTACCATGATATTTTCCCTATGGCTGCTTGAAGTAGATTTTTTGTCCCATTTTGACACAAAGCAGATTTCTCTTAGATATAAGGCAAATGCAGCCCTTGAGTAGTCTGATTCTAAAGCTATAGTTCAACTAACCCGTCTCCCGGCCACTTTTATATATATTTATGTAAAAACGTATAAAAATTGATGTTACATTTAAAAAACGACACAACTTGTTAATGTCTCAAGTTACCCCACATCCGTCTCAAGTTACCCCAATGCACCTCTATTCTTTGTTAATCAATGAATCAATAAGAATCAGTAGATTCAGATAAAACAGAATTACTTAATTTATATTCCCAAAGAGTTTTTAAACATTCCTGGATATATAAGTCTGTATCTGCCTTCATGGCAAAATAGTCAAGAAGAACACTCTCTGGCATCCTTGAAATTGTTGGGGGAAACAACCTGATTTTAAGCTCATGTCACATGCAAAAATAATGAGCTCATCTCATCTTCCAAATTTTAATTATGTTTTAGGTCACATATATTTATTAAAAGGGTTATAATTTTAGGTGCCACCTCAATAAAGGTTTAAAGTGATGAATAATACATTTTGTCTCAAGTTACCCCACATGTCTCGAGTAACCCCCAACGACGGTACCGCTAGAGAGGTACCAGGTTGTTCCGGCCCCTAGGCGCGTCCGGCCCCCGGCCGTGTTGGCGTGTCCGGCCCCTCGGCGGGTCCGGCCTCGGCGCATCCGGCCCCCAAATACATTTCGGGTGATAAATACGTTAATAATGGTCGTAAAAATACGAAATAAAAAACAGAGGATAGGTTTCAACTCCCCGCACACATCTAGCTTTCCCCCCCCTTTTTTTCCTTCAATATTTCATTTTTTTGGGGTAGATATTGTGCCTAAAAGCAACAAACACACACATATATTTCACCAAACACTTTTATTTACAACAATACATATACAGTAGAACCCCGCCTAACGGA
The DNA here is from genome assembly GCA_950022655.1 of Alentia gelatinosa. Classification (NCBI taxonomy): domain Eukaryota; kingdom Metazoa; phylum Annelida; class Polychaeta; order Phyllodocida; family Polynoidae; genus Alentia; species Alentia gelatinosa. The sequence goes on along the minus strand of OX465583.1, from coordinate 41,322,498 downwards.
CACCCCGCGTAAGCGGACACCCCGTGTTAACGGACACCCCGTGTTAACGGACACCTTTGCTCGGAACGGTTCCCTCTACTAGATGTTTATTTTAACCTCGCGTAAGCGGACACCCTGCCTAAGCGGACACTTTGGCCCGGAACGGAGGGTGTCTGCTTACGCGGGGTTCTACTGTATAGACTTGCATTAATATTACACTTATGCATAAATACTGCACTAAATGCTTACAATTCACCAATACATATACACTTATCAATGCATATATCACAAGGATACATAGGTTTCAATTGTCTGCAACTTCATGAAGGTGGACTTTACTTGGTCTTAATGTTTACAAGAGCACCAGCACACTGAAGGAACTTGGTTGTGGTGAGTTGCTTGTCCTGGTATTTTTGCCACAGCTCCTCAAGCTTGCCTTCCACATACTTAGTCGATACTTTTCTGAATAGTATATGCATTTTCATTCGCGGTAAAAAAGCCGTGAATGCGTGTGCGGGTGCGCGAAAAAAATACGGGGGGCGGAAGCGCTCAGGGGCCGGTAACGCCTGGGGGCCGGTCGCGCTCGGGTGCCGGAAACGCTCGGGGGCCGGAACAGTCTAGGGGCCAGTAAGACTAGGAATCGCTAGAGATATGTAAAAAGACCCAGTATGTACAGACTGAGACTAGACACTCTCTTGAAATCTGACAAAGAAGAAATCATATTTAGCATCAGTCAATTTCTAGAAAGGGCATTGGCATTGCTTATCCTCTAAAGGACTGAGGACTAAGAATACAATTCTTGTTCTTCTCTCTTATTGATTTTGATTTTGTGTTTTCTTGTGGGTTTTTATTTATGGTATGCTGTATTTGTATTCTGTTTCTTTGCATGTATTTGATGAATTTGCTGTAGAATTCTTGTCACTTACTATGTAACCTCCATACTGTATGAAACAGTCTGAGTTAAATAAATTGAGAAAAAAAACTGATCCCGTAATGAATTTTCGAGCGTAGTGTACTTCGTAAGTACATAAAATGGTCATTTCATGATTTTTAGGCATATGATAAAAAGAAAACGTAGTGATTGAGCCATAGAGATACCATTTTCAGCCTTTTGTCACATAAGATAGTCTCTTGGCCTACAGTGTCAGGACAGATTATGGAACAGAAGACCTGGAACGGCCATCCCTACCGGCTCAGTAACCACGTTTTCTCCTATCATTATACACCTATAGCCGAACGTCTCTGAAATACTATCCGCTGCTAGGGTTGCAGTGATAATGCTCGGACTCATTGAGACGTAGTGAATCGACGATTTTTGTAAGTGCATAAAATGGCCTTTTGTGTGCTATTTAGGTATATGATAATAAAAAAACATATAATATGTACCTATGCCGTATATACTACAAGACTCGATAATAATTTGTGGTTCCGTACAAACCGTAAATTATCATCTCGTTTTGTAGCTTGTGTGGCATTGGTCAGAACGTTCTATAAATATTCGTAGATTTATATAAAGCCTATAAAATATAAAAGGGGACCAATGAACATTGACCGCATTATGTATAAGAACTAATTGATTGCATTTTCATATGCAAAATAGACAAAAACGCAAAACTAAATGCAGTGCCAATGGGCAATAATATTCAATTAGACTTGCATGACCATAAAAAATTCAGTTTCATACACAGTACTGTACCTCATATATTTCATCTTTTTTTGTAGGTAGCACAACTATCTGTTCTTAAATGGATCTAACATATAAACTTTGTGAGAAAATTGACCGGGGTACGCAACGTTGTCGACTTGGCCCGAAATGGATGGAAACACAAGGAATATCTATAGGAAGTTGTGTACGTGTCAAGGCCCAGGACCGATCTTACATATGCAGTGCTTGGCCAAGAAAAGACGGGTTTGAAAATAGGGTAAACTATGATACCATATCAAATATTGAGGAGAATGCGCCTCTAGTGAAAGAAGACGGTTCTTCATTCGCAGTTACAAGTATGCCTATAAAGAAAGTTTCTGAATACTCTGTCGTCGTGGTTTTTACAAATGTGAAAAATGTGAATAAGTACAGATCATGTGTGAAATACGGATCAGATCAATCCAAATTCTTGAAAAAACATGTTACAGATATTCTGCGGAAGCTTTTTATTGCCGAGAACATGTGTATTGACTGCACTACACTCAGAACAGCCAAGCTTTATGGAATCTCCCACATCAAAATAACCGATATATCCACCGCTGATAAGGACATAAAATGTGGTACAATATCCTCCAACACAAAACTACAAGTGAGTGACGTCCTAAGTTACGAAAAGTTTAACATGAGATCTGACTGTGTACAGGTTTTGGGCGGATGTGACTTGCAGGTCAGGCTTTTAAATGACTTCTTTCGTCTCCCAAGTTTACATGCGAAGGCGTCTCATGTTCTGGGAGTCGGATGGCCTCACGGTGTTCTGGTTCATGGTCCCTCGGGATCGGGTAAATCCACGTTGATCATGAAGGTCGCCCAGGAAATGGATCTCATTGTCCTCCAGACCGACGGACACAAAGTATTTGGGTCTCGGCCAGGCGAAGGGGAGGAAAAACTCCGAAAACTATTCACGAAAGCTTCTGATCTGAGTGAGGAGGCGCCGTGTGTAGTATTGGTAGAAGACGTGGATGCTATGTGTCCCGGAAGAGGAGGTGGGAGTAGAGGCAGGCAGGAAGCACGGATGGTTGTGCAGCTGGCTGCCCTCATGGACAAACTGACCAACCATGACCATGTCCTGGTGATTGGCACCACATGCTTTCCACAAAAGGTTGATCCCGTCCTCAGGCGACCTGGTCGCTTTGAGAAAGAGGTAAGCTCATATTGTATATATACAACTACATAACATCAAGCCCGTGTACAGTTATAGTAGTTACATTATTTGCCGTCTTTGCAGTGAGTGATGCACACTTTAAAACAGTAAAACAGCAAAGATCCTCGAAGTTTTTGTTAGAATAAAAGAGGTTTTGCGGTTTCTCTTTTTTCAATCGGTAGCTACCCAACATGCCACTAGACTCGTTAACTCGGAAAACAATTACATAGGGTTAGTGCTCCTAATGACCGTACGCTTTTAATCATGCATGCATTTTTATAGAAGGTTTAAGTACTAATGCACCCAAGACAAATTATGATAATACTGCAGATATATTGTAGTTTATGACCACCTCCACACTCCTTCTCCTTGCAAACAGATAATGTTAGGTGTACCAACGATAAACCAAAGGAGACAGATACTAGACATCATGCTAAATGCCAAACCCTGTGGCCTTGTGGATCGTTCTCAACTCGCTGAATCTACACCTGGTTTCGTGGCCGCCGATCTCAAAGCCTTCGTCAACCAGGCCCACTACCTGGCCGCCACCAGAGAGAAATCTGCATGCTCTATCATAGGAAAAGATAGTGGCTCAGAATCCTCAAACCAATTTATCACAGTAAGTTCCTGAGTGAGGTCCTATTTGAAGTATCACATAATGCATGTTCTTTTGTAAGCGCACGAACTAAATTTACATTAACCCTTTAATGACGGCCGCCTATGGCAGAACTACACACTTGGGGACGGCTACTAGTGGCTATGTACAGTTCTAGGGGACAGGGGCATTGTCCTCTGAACTCTTAATTCGAAAGGTTTATCACATGATATGATATGCTATTATTAATATTTTTATTTCTATTATTTATAATTAAAAAATATGATGTTACACCTACATTCTGTAAAAAATTAAAGTTAATTGTTAAAATATTTCCGTTTGAAAAACAATTATATTAATATCCAGCAAATCATCCGCCCTTAAAGGGTTAAGATTACAGATATTAACTTGTCAGAATATGACTGGGTCAATGTGTATTATTACAATAAGGCACTCATTGTGTTTGTGATTATAAATATGGTTAGAGGTTGACCGTGTGTTAAAACGAGTGATTCTTTCAGATGGAGGACTTCCAGAGGGCACTTCATGATATTGTACCGTCCACGCAGCAGGGCTCAGACGTCTTGGTCGACCACCGCCCCGTCTCCTGGGACGATGTGGGAGGACTTCACCATGTCAAAGCCCAGCTACAACAAGTGAGTGCTACAACAATATTACATGTACATTATAATGCGACATGACTGTGAAGGTCCCAACTCTACCAGTTGAGATAAAAGGATTCACAACCTGTCAACCCGAAAAATGTAGAGCTATCAACGTTTCGCACAATATAGGCTCATCAGACAACTTATATCTGTTTCAAAAAGATTAGACTTGATCAGCAAACCTGAATAAGTATCTGAGTAGAGAGTGAATATTCAACCAATGTGGCTTCATGGTAACTGGGGAAATCCAGTAGTGCAAGTGATGCTACATGTGGCGTGAAGCTTTACCAAATAAAAGTAAGCCAGTACCAGACTTGGGTGCCTACCAGCATGGACACAAACAGATACACTGTCCATGCTACCAGTAAATATGAACACTTTCAGTTCAGATAACTTTACCCTGATTCAGTTGCGAGATGTATTTTTGCTAACGACTCAATATAGACATTTTAAACCTCTCATTATCTTCAGGCTGTGGAGTGGCCATTAAGGCACGGCGACGCGTTCGTCCGGCTCGGCATCCGGCCTCCAAGCGGCGTCCTGCTCTACGGCCCCCCGGGATGCGCCAAGACGCTGCTCGTCCGCGCCGCAGCCTCCGCCTGTGGCGCCACCTTTCTGGCCATCAGCGGTGCACAGCTGCATTCACCCTTTGTAGGCGACGCCGAGCGGAAACTCAGAGAGGTACAGAGTTTTTAGCAATTTTTATGCCTAAGAGAAGCTTTCTTCACAGAGTGGATGATACATTACAGATGTTCATCCGTTAAAAATTCGTATATCGTCTGATTGATGTACATCTGAGTGGGGAAGTCTATTTGTCAATATTCTATTTTTCAGTAGATTGGCAATACCTTGGTATGTGTAGAGGATGCACTGCCCGAGGTACTACATCAAGAGTTTTAAAGAAAATAGCTTAATCATTTCATTTCATAGTATCAGCTGATTATCACTGTGGTAAAGAATATATCATTTTATTATTTAATGGCCATGTCAATGTTTGTCCCGTGCATTGTTTTTGCACTGTCTATTGTATTTTCTGTGACTCTTGTAAGGAACAACGCCGTACTAGGCGATTGCATTTATTCGTTAATTGTGTTTATTGAATATTAAAAAAGATAAGAAGAACACATCGTATTCAACTACCGCACAGCAAATCTACAAGTGGGCCACATAGACTTTAACGTTGTCGTCCATCGTTTATTGAACAGGTTTTCCGACAAGCGCGAGCCGGAGCGCCGTCCATCCTCTTCCTCGATGAAGTGGACGCTATTTTAGGGAAGAGGAAGGAAGGAGTGAAATCAGGAGGCGCGCACGAGCGTGTGCTCTCCACGCTGCTGAACGAGATGGACGGCGTCGGGGTTCACGTGGATCAGCTCGTCCGCAACCAGGACTGTGTCAGGGAGGCGGAGAGACTCGTCACGGAGCCCCAGGGGCCGCCCAGCGAGGCCCAAGGGCTCGCGCATCAAGAGGTATCCGTCACCTAAATACCGTTTGTCGTACTCGCTCAAACACTGTTAAGATAATGTTAATAGATACTTCCACCTTTTTAACTGACCCAACTAATACAGCTACTTATATAATATTTTCTCGAAAGTTATTTGTTTGACAGGTTCAATTTCCTTCTAAGAATCGAATTATCGTTTTCATTTTAGCTTCAGTGCTGCAAACGCCCATTGTTGAAGCTATCATGGCACCATAGCAAAATAGTCTTGTCATTGCATATTAGATTTATATTTGGACTGTCCACACGAAAGTATCACTAATACATTAAGGTATGAACCATTAAGCAGGTATGTATTCTTAATTGTAGGTGGATAACGTTGTTCCAGTTGACAACAGTAGTGTGCTGGTAGTGGCTGCCACAAACCGGCCTGATATGGTAGACGACGCTCTCAAGCGACCAGGCCGCCTCGACAAGGTTATCTGTGTCCCTCATCCCGACGAGCAGGTAGGCCATATTAAATAGATATTCGCCTAAAGCTCACTATGCAGCAATCCTTACCCCAGCCAAAGTCGGCCAAATATCTCAGCGGGTGCAGCAAATGTCAAGCCCAAACATGTAGGGAGCTATGTAGGGTCAATTTGTCCCTTGGCCGACCTAACTACATTTTTAAAGATAGATGCATGCTATGCTCACATCCAGTAACTATACAGCTCAAGAAATTCCTCCACCTGAAGACGCCCTATACAATGAGATTTGTTTTCTCAGTCATGGGTTATAGTAAGCGTAACTCAAAGATTAAACAAGTAATTCCCGGTTAAATCCACTGTATCCCCGTCACCCGTCACTGGCAGACAGTGGGTGGTATATCTGAAGTCTATCCCACCAACTAAAGTATCAAGTTCCAACTAAGTTAAACCTTTAGTTTAGATTAGCATTCCTCTAGTGGAAATTGTTTTGATTTCCTATTTCATAATCCCCTTTATCTTAGATATAAAATCGTTATAGTTGGGACTTCCAATTGCAATATGTTTTTATCTTCAATGTAAAGTTCTATTTTTATAAGCTCATGTGATGAAAACTTAACCTAAGATAAGATTATTAGCTTTGACGGCTCTGTATCAAGGGAAAATGGTTTAGAATAAGGTTACTAGCTTAGAACGCTCTGTAATGATAAAGTAATTGATTACATGGAACCCTTGATAGCAGTAGTGTAAGAATCTCACATATTTCACTGTCCTCTAGGCCCGTTTAGAGATCCTTCGCATTCATACAAAGAAAACTCCGCTCGATAATGTGAACTTGGAAGAAGTGGCCAAAGCAACCGAGGGTTTTACTGGTGCCGACTTAGAAAACCTTTGTCGAGAGGTAAGACTAATTACTGATATATCATTTCTACTAAAAGACGTTTAGATCTCCCTAATCTTGATGATATAAATTACGTAAACTACATTACTATTTACCCATGCCGTATATACTGTAAATACGCACTGTTTCGCCATATAGCGTAAAAATACCATCCGGCAAACATTGACTAAAATATCAGTTGTTAGTGTAAATCAAATTGACCATGCTTGTACAGCATGGTCAGGAAGTTCTATATAGGTATGTTCCTCCCTTTGTTCAAATAACCTGACCTTCACTTCTGATCCTTCAGCACCATCGCGTTTTGATGCAGGTTACGGTTATGGTGTAAAACAGCATGTACCTAACTTAATTCACTGTTAGTTCCTTGGTCGCGGGGTTTGTATTTGGTCTACTCTGTGATGTTCGGGTCTCCCCACACAAAACACTCGTACAAACCATATTATAAACACCTCTGAACAATAAACCGAAGTTATTGTGTGTAATATGTCAAGTTGGACCAGAAGGGAAGAGCGCCCAGGTCGCGGGTTATTGTAATGAATTCTGAATTTTCAAAAATGATCAAGATGATATGGCATTTTCGACAACACAAGATGGCGGGTGTGCTATAGACAGTGTCGTAGGTTGATCAAACGATCTTGGCAAAATGTGTCGGCAGTTAAGACAAGTATAGAACTGTCTTAGGTTCTATAAAATGTTACTGTGGATTTCCTGGGTTTCCCATGCGAATTAAGCGATGAAATTTTGACACGAGTAAGGGATACATATAACCTATAATCGTACCAAATATGAAGAAGATCGGATTCACAGTTCCGAAGATATCGGCGTTTGAATTTGAAACATTGGGCTATCGATCGGATATCGTACAAGCACTCTCCTAGCAGATCTTTCGCGGTATAGAGCGCGGTATCTCTGCAGGGAGAGTGAAGTAAGCGCAGTCATGGGGAAGGTACACTGGGCTTCAGAGCAGACGATTGCTATGACGAAATTCAAACGCCCATATCTTCGGAACGGTGCGGCCGATTCTCTTCATATTTGGTACGATTATAGGTTACATGTATACCTTACTCCTGTTAAAATCTCATTGCTTAATTCCAACAGGAAGTGAAGTTGCGCATTCGGTACGACATGTCCAGAGTGGTCTTAGACCTACGACACTTATGGTGACACTTTCCGGTCCATTGGCCACCGATTGTCGTGACTATAGCACACCTTTTACCTCCCTATGTGTCGTATCTACACTAAGTGTCACAGCCAGCCTAAGATCGTAGCTCTATAAGACACTGACAGCTAAAAGATGTCGTAAGTTACAAATTACGTGACTAAAAAACAGGGCCCAGGAGGTTAGAATCATGTGATGTTGTTTACACGTTATTCACCTTCAGGCGGTCCTTCATGCGCTGACCGTGGACGGGCTGGATGCACCGGCTGTAGGACAGCAGCACGTAGACGCCGTGCTGCGTACACTCCGTCCCTCCCTCACCAAGGAGCAGCTGGCACAGTACTCCAACCTCGGCCACAACCACACGGTACGGCCAGAACATAAGCCAGCAGGCTTTGACTTTAGCAAAGCGTCATCCTCAAAAGTAGACTTCAACTTCACCAAACGCATATAGTGTCAATGGTGGTACTGGTAAATCAGTTTTTAACAATATATTGCTTTAGAAATCTGTGATCTATTATGTCTGTCAAGTTTGTATATACAAAAGTAATTATGACAAAAATAAAGATTATGAACCTTCATAAACATCGCTTTTTTCTTTTTTTTAATGTGTATTATATTTCATTTATTTTCATCTAAACAGGCATATTTTATGATATGATCTATAACCCGATTCTTCTCATTTTATCAAAGCAGAAAATTTATCATCAAAGCTGGTAGGAATTGATGTTTATATGTAACAGACCCTAGTTTCGAAAAGCCCTAATCTTCTGCAACATTTTGAAACTTGCTGGTGACTTGTTGATTATTTATAGGATTCCCTGCCTATGCAAGGTATTATTTCCATTCAAACAGTTTAATTAAGAATAGCTGTGAAAGGAAGGTCGTATTCTAATATATAACAATAAATAGAAACATTTTCTCACGTTTGTTTGCTCCACAATTTTATCGTAAAAATCACGAAATCATATGATTTGGCATTCCTTTCAAAAACACCAACGACATGGTAGATGAAGAATTTGAGTAGGTCCGATTCTAAAATCCCGTTTAAAAGGAGATAAAGATTACCCCATTACTACTAGATAGCATGCGACAGCTCTCGTTAGTGTAGCGATTGATTCAATCGTCGTGTATGGATAAGAGTGCCTCATTTAATAATATCAGCAATTCCTGTCTCTCTCGTAAATTTTCCTGTAACGCTTCCATCATTAGATAATACTGGAACAATGTGTCTTTGGGCCAGCAGAGCTGTGTGTCTTCTCGGGCTAACGTTTGCAGATGACGACGCACCACTTCCTCCCATTCTGCGCGGAATAAAACAAATCAATGTCATGAGTAAATGTTCGTGCATTTGATCTTTGGATTGAAATTTAGTCACATGCTTGCAGACACGATCACATTTTGGTAAGAATCGGAGAAAAAAGAAAGAAAGATGACTCTCGCAATGTGTGTACTTAAAAGGGCAAATATATGTGCATAGATGGCTTAGCAGTGGTATTATAGATATAATTAACTGACACCTGAGAAGCAACCAGTATAGAAATACTTTTGCATCTGAACAACGTCTGTTTTACACGTCCACTCTAGATTCGACTGAAAAGAGCACTGCACTTACCACTCTCTTCATGTTGTTCACCTCCTCTGGATCTACAGTGAGGAACGCTGGTTATCTATTTTGTAGTTAGTAACGAAGCTGACAAACACCGTAACTACAGTAATAGGTGACTTTTGTTCAATAATCATTAAATAATGTGTACAGATGAACTTTAAGACACATTACAATGTAAACAGATTGATTTACAAAGACGGAGTGTCTCGACTAGGTGATAGCCGCCATCACGTCATTTCTATTTGTTCCGCTATGACTAATCATTTTTAAGATAATCAACAATTACTGCATAGTCATGCACGAAAAGCATTAAAACCAAAAAGCACATATCTTAAGGGGTTTTTTTTTGTAGTGGTAACCAACACAACAATCAACCCACAGGAACTTTGATTAGATTAATCGCAAATAACAATGTTAGAGTCTTTAGTAATACTCACTCATAGGCAAGTTCGTCGGTTCTGAGATCCATATGGGAAGTTCTGTCGGTAATTATATCAAGCATGATTTTATAATAGCTTCATCTTGATACACATCACATACATTAAAATACTTGCGGGGGAGTCGCTGTTATTGTATTCTACTGGGTCTTATTAGCAGGTGGATAGTTGGTCTATAGGTTATAGCTATAGCCTACTGTAGTACATCTGCTTGTAGAGTCACTAGGCGACATGACCACATTTTTGCTTTTTATAGCTAACTAAGGACAGATAGGAATACAATTTCTGTTTTGGACAGAAGGTTTTATGGTGGTACAATGCCTTACAGTTTTAATATTTAGTATTTTGTCATAGATTTTTTCCAAAAACTGATTTCAGTTTTTTTTTGGGGGGGGGAGGGGACTTTTGTAGTCACAAGTCTATTTTTAAGAACTCCTTTAAGGCTGTGCTCCATTGCGCCGATCCACTGGAGATTGATTTGGTCGCAGACCGATCCGCTCTCAGAGTCCCCACCTATAGAGCTAAAGGCCCGGCCCCACTGGTGCGACGGATTCATCGCAAGTCCATAAAAAGTCATAAACGGCCGGCGAGGGTCATAAAAACGGCGCCGCCCGTCGCATCGCATACAATCGCTCCTGTGGGGCCGGGCTTTTGCGTGTGTGCGATTGTGTGTATGTAGGTATATATTTATGTAGGTATGTATATATACATGTATATATACTCTGGTGCCCCAAGCGGTGCGACGATTCAATCGCACCAGTCGGGCATACCCTGTACTTTTCCTGCGATTGAGTGCAACGAATCCGTCGCCGTTGGGGTAATGAAATTGGTTGAGGGGGCATTTATGGTCCCATGATCGCGTCGCATCAGTGGGGCCGGGCCTTTAGATCTTAGAAGATCCGACAAATGTTGTGGGGCTACGACACTTAGGGACCTGAAAGATGTGTTATAGTCACAACAGTCGGTGGCCAATGAAGCGAAAAATATTGCCAAAGGTGTCGTAGGTCTAAGACAACTATGGACATGTCGTACTGAATGCGGAACTTCATTTCTCGTAGGAATTAAGCTATGAAACTTTATCACCAGTTAGGGCCACATATAACTTATAAACACTCCAAATATGAAGAATATCAGCCTCCCGATCAGCCGATATTTGCGTTTGAATTTTATCATAGCAAACGCTGCTCTGGTGGCCATTGTAGGCCTACTCAAGCAGTCGTTAATTTATGCGGCGACCTTGATATTGACTGCGCTTGTTCCCGGTTCATTATATTGCAGTACATCCACCATCCCATTGTTGTCAGGCCAGTATGAATAGGTCAACGGAATGTGGGATTTCACTCACTTTCCGTAGGAATTAAGCCATGAAACTTTAAAATGAGTTTGGGAACCATATAACCTTAAAAGATCCAAATATGAAGAAGATCAGCCGCACAGATCCACGGATATTACCGAAACGGGTCCCTGGTTCTGTGATAGAACCTAAGACAATTCTAAACTTGTCGTAATGGCCGACGTTTTTCAGGTCGATTGCCGGTGGCGCGTTACCACACTGTCTATAGGACACCGGTCATCTTTTGTCGTCCAAAAATGTCATAGATTCGCAGGACGATTTTAGGGTATCGTTGGGCTATGATGTTGTGACTTAAAAACAGGGCCCTCGTTTCTCCCTAAACTTGCCCAAGTCTTTGATTATGGACCTTAAACTACTTTGTTAACTTCCCCAAATACCTGACAGGCCCAGTAATCAAAGACTTGTAAGATATGCACAAAACTCCTGTTTCTCCTATGGTAACCTGACACCTTTCTTTCCCCCACCCCTATACCTCCACTTCCTGCCATCTTCCAGGGGGCTTCCTTGTTATCTTTGTATTTGATTATTGGCAGACCTTGTATTGAGTTTCAAATGCATCCACCTGCTAATTTGGCATTTAAAGGCCAATATTTCTATTATAAATGCACAAGTCCAAGCTCTTGTTTTCAAAAAGCGTCAATTGTGTCAAATCTTTCAATTGGCAAAAAGTGAAGATGCAGAATGTTATCCAATTCATTATTATCTATGCAAATGTTTTCCAACTGGCTTTCTGTTTCATATCAAGAAGGTCCATTGAAAGCACGACAGTATTTACAGGCGCCTCCTTTAGTTGATTGTACATATATGTGTCTATATCTCTGCATAAATCCAAGACAGCAAATAGATGCGTAGATTTGCTTGGGTCTGACTATATGTCACGACCTGAAAGATGTGTTATAGTCACAACAGTCGGTGGCCAATGAAGCGAAAAATATTGCCAAAGGTGTCGTAGGTCTAAGACAACTATGGACATGTCGTACTGAATGCGGAACTTCATTTCTCGTAGGAATTAAGCTATGAAACTTTATCACCAGTTAGGGCCACATATAACTTATAAACACTCCAAATATGAAGAATATCAGCCTCCCGATCAGCCGATATTTGCGTTTGAATTTTATCATAGCAAACGCTGCTCTGGTGGCCATTGTAGGCCTACTCAAGCAGTCGTTAATTTATGCGGCGACCTTGATATTGACTGCGCTTGTTCCCGGTTCATTATATTGCAGTACATCCACCATCCCATTGTTGTCAGGCCAGTATGAATAGGTCAACGGAATGTGGGATTTCACTCACTTTCCGTAGGAATTAAGCCATGAAACTTTAAAATGAGTTTGGGAACCACATAACCTTAAAAGATCCAAATATGAAGAAGATCAGCCGCACAGATCCACGGATATTACCGAAACGGGTCCCTGGTTCTGTGATAGAACCTAAGACAATTCTAAACTTGTTGTAATGGCCGACGTTTTTCAGGTCGATTGCCGGTGGCGCGTTACCACACTGTCTATAGGACACCGGTCATCTTTTGTCGTCCAAAAATGTCATAGATTCGCAGGACGATTTTAGGGTATCGTTGGGCTATGATGTTGTGACTTAAAAACAGGGCCCTCGTTTCTCCCTAAACTTGCCCAAGTCTTTGATTATGGACCTTAAACTACTTTGTTAACTTCCCCAAATACCTGACAGGCCCAGTAATCAAAGACTTGTAAGATATGCACAAAACTCCTGTTTCTCCTATGGTAACCTGACACCTTTCTTTCCCCCACCCCTATACCTCCACTTCCTGCCATCTTCCAGGGGGCTTCCTTGTTATCTTTGTATTTGATTATTGGCAGACCTTGTATTGAGTTTCAAATGCATCCACCTGCTAATTTGGCATTTAAAGGCCAATATTTCTATTATAAATGCACAAGTCCAAGCTCTTGTTTTCAAAAAGCGTCAATTGTGTCAAATCTTTCAATTGGCAAAAAGTGAAGATGCAGAATGTTATCCAATTCATTATTATCTATGCAAATGTTTTCCAACTGGCTTTCTGTTTCATATCAAGAAGGTCCATTGAAAGCACAACAGTATTTACAGGCGCCTCCTTTAGTTGATTGTACATATATGTGTCTATATCTCTGCATAAATCCAAGACAGCAAATAGATGCGTAGATTTGCTTGGGTCTGACTATATGTCACATCCTAGGAATACAGAAATTACACCTTTCCTATAGTTTGCATTCTGTGATTGTTCTTTTGTTTTTAGGATTGATATATTAACTGACAAACAACATGAGTACGCTTTTTACCTCTGACGATCCATCTCGTTAACGAATTGTTGCATCTCCACCTCATGAAGTTCCTGCTGTAGAATATCGTCCACCTCTTGAAACAAATCCTTCCTTATGTTCTGGAAGTTGTTTACTGAAAACATCGGACACGAGACCATTTAGTACGGAAGAACAATGTGTACACATTGAGGACATCAATAAAGATCTAAAAGAAAAAAATGAAGAAAAAAGACTGAGCCGCACTGTTCGGGGATTCAAAGACTAAATATGTTTATGAGAAGATTTTTATTCAATAGAAATTACAGATGCAGGTCAAGTCTATAGGAGAGAAAAATGTCTGAATGTTGATTGTTTGAGTAGTTCAATTATACTTGAACGCTGATTTCCAATCTTTGTATCTAGACTTTGTTGCAATCGTGAAATTAAAACCTATGAATAACCGAAAAACTTGCATCATCATAGATGTCATTTATTGAACACCACCCTTATCAATAACCCTAACATATATCATTACACGGACTTGGATGAGATATAAGTCCGTGATCATTATTTGATTAAATTTCATGGTATTTTCACACTTAGTGATTTTTTGTTTACCCATAATTCCAGCGAAAATGTTCCGGAAAATGAAGGAGCCGATGACGATCCATAGAATGATGTAAAAGGACCCGAAATAGGGGTCAGCGATGCTCATGAGATCTTTGTAGACGGCGAGCCAGTGGTCAAGCGTGAATAGCTGGAAGAGGGTGAGCAGCGCCGTACCAATGGACCTGTGACAACACACAGACAGTAATCATACAAATTCGGGGATGTCAGTTGGGGCAAGAAAGAAAAGAGGAAATATATTTCAATTGTAATTTCCTGCCTAAAGCACATGATCCACCAAAATACACCCAGCAGAAGGTCAGCAGATGCTCTGGCGACAGGATTTTACCTTTAAGCCGATGATCCTTGGTGATGCTTGTCGGCTGGCAGGCCGAAACTAAGCAGAATGTCTGCACTGATCCACCAAATCCCCTATTTCTGGCATCACCGACAACCACATAACGGTCGCAGACTCCACAAGATGATGCACTCACAGCAGGTTTGGCTGCTGCCGTCTGGGGGACATTGGCAGCACTAAAGCCCTAGATCCACCAAAATCGATGCTCAGAGACGGCCATCCGGCCGTCCGGAATTCTCTAAATTGTCCGTGCTGGTCCACCAAAAATAGTTATTTCCCGCCAGCCGACGTCCACATGGCGTCCACACGGCACTCGCGGGGACGGGCCAGCCGAGTTCTCCATTGATCTGATAGGTAGAGCGCGCATTTTACGTAGTAATCGAGTTTCCCGATAGGCGGCGCCGCGTGCGGCGATGCACTTCGACGCTCTGAACCCGTGAAACCCGCGTATCGAGCGAAGCGGTGTGTCGGCGTGCCAGAATTTGTACGGGAACGGTCAGAAAATATCAAATAACCACGGAAATACACGTTAAATCGAACAATGAAGGTAAATAAAGATAAGGATTGATGTATGAATGTGTATGGCACGCTTTAGTGCTAGAATTCCGCCGAAAATGTCGGCCGCGCAGTGTTGGCGGCGATCCCTCGCCGGGGGGCCCGGCAAAGCTTGTGTGCGGGTGTCATACTCTTCCAACGGTCGACATCGGCCAACCGGCCGCCTTTAAAAAAACCTAATGAATCAGCTTTGTGTCAGCTAGGGTCGGCTAGGGAGTTTCCAGCCGACTCCACATGGCTACAGATTTTAATATTCGGTGGATCAGCAGAACAGTGACATTTAGGTGAGGCGACGACCGGCTATGTCAGGACGATGCCCAGCCGGCTAGGGACGACAGGGAAATGGGAGAGGCAATTACGACCGACGAGAGGCGAATACTGCCGGCCCTAGCCAAGTGGACATGATTTGCTAGTCCACCAAGGCGATTATTTCAACCGGCTAGGGCCGACCAGAGGCGGGAGCAGCCGACGTCCATATTCAACCCGCACGGTCATTGGCCGGCCCTAATTTCGCTTGGTGGATCTTGCCCTTTAAGGGCACAAGCCGAGTTCCCCGTTTTTCCTATAGGTGGTACCCTGAGCGGTTCTCAATATACTACAATGCTCAGACTGAGCAGAACCTGCCGCCACATTGGGATTTGTAGGGGAACATTGAAAAATCATCAAATATCGGACGATTGCTATGACGAAATTCAAAGACCGATAACTTCAGAACCGCTTGGCGGATTTTCTTCATATTTGGTACGATTATAGAATATATGTATACCTTACTCGTGTATGAATTTCATTGCTTAATTCCCACGGGAAGTGGGTGAGAGTATTCTATGCACGTAACAAACGACAGGGTAGACCCTGTCGCTTACAGAGGCTCCACAGTGACACTAACAGCGACACCAATTCTTCTGATGAAATGGTCACTGCCACTGTTGGTGTCGCTCCTTTCCCAAGTGCCGTTCACGCTTGAGTGCACCTCCTGATGAAACGCACACTGTCGCTGTGGTGCCACTATTACACAGAGCGACACTTGCAGCTTCTAGTGAAACAGCTCCCTGTTTCATCAATCCAGTGGCTCTCGCTGTTAGTGCCACTGTGGAGCTGCTGTAAGCGAGAGGGTATACCCTCTCGTTGGTTACGTGTACAGAAGGTTTTCACCCACTTTCCATAGGAATTAAGCAATGAAATTTCCACACGAGTAAGGTATATATATAGCCTATAATCGTACGCCGTTATGAAGTTATTGGCGTTTGATTTTTTTACTCCCTCCATGCGTTTGCGTTGGTCGCTGTTCTTTTTCACTCCCTCCGTAGTGCGGCAGGGTTTCGGCTGTTCTTTTTGTCTCCCCCCAGAGGCCGGCGGGAAGTGCAGTATTTGCTATGACAAAATTCAAACGCTTAATTCCTATGGGAAGGGGTGAAATTCCACGTCATACCAACCCATTGACAAATAAATTTGAACGTCAAACGCGTGTGCATAGCAAAGCTGTGCCAATAGTGAGAGTTAGTCCCACCTCAACAGCGAGAGCACTGATAAAACGCGAATTTGGGGTTGACACTGTTGGTGCCACTGTTGGGGCCACTGTTGCAGTCCAACCTCTCGCTTTGACCCGCCTACTAGTGAAACGGCCCCCTGGTTTGTCTGTCTCTATGTGGCGGAGGAACTCCAAGCAGATCTGACGGAATTCTAACGTTTTATATGTGGTAGGTAATAAAAAGAAGTAAGATGTGAGGATATTTATAGCACAACGTAGAGACAGAGAATATGCATAAAGGTGGGAGAAGTTAGAGAAGATATGCACTAACGTGAAACTGTCCGAGTACTTGAGCTCCTTCGGGTCTTCACTACTTCCGGCGTTAATGTAGCTCTCCTTGAAGAACATGACCCCAATGATGGCAAAAATATAGGCGAACAGCAGCAGCAGCACCGTAATGAACACCATGGCCTGTTGAATTAAGCAGTATGATACTTAAAACACCTGCAATATCTCTGGTGTTATCTTCTTCTTTGATTTATCCAATTAAAAGTATCACTATCTGTAGCAACCAACAATGTGGCTCCGACCTAGGTTTCATATCATTGGTGAAAGTAAGCGAGACAGTTAATTGCACGCTTGTGGATCCCCCACTTGTGATCCCCGGTACAAATTAGGAGGGAGATATCAGACACAAACACAACCTTTGTACATTACCGGCAGTATGTATGTGCCAACTCGCTTAAGTGTGCTCCACAAGGCCGGCGTTATGGTATCAGAACACCCCCGGTGTGGTGGAGCAGGTCACATGCCCACAGGCGGCGGCTGCATGGTAATGAAACTGTAAAACCTAATAAATCGGCTTTTGCCGGTCACCGCCTTGTTACTGTGCGGTTACTGGCCCGCGGCATCCCTCAGGCCGGCGCCAGTGACCGGGCCGCTGGGTTTTTACACTATAAGCATGTTTGGCAGACACTCAGGAGAGTTGGTTTTATGGCAGTCCGGTGGAAGAGGCCCCTTATAGTCAAACCCAGAAAATCAACTAAATTCAATTAATAGTATGAACTTGTACTTTTTTGTTCTCAAATAAAACGTAGTATTCATCAAAGTAAGTCATAACCAATTGCAACATCTGGAAATACATTTTTGCAGTCTCCATAATATCACCTGCTGGTTTGAAGTCATATCAAAGTGAACTACTTGAATTCCTGCCATGTAGGGACAAGTTCAACATCGATACCAAGAAAACGTGTCATTCACCTGGAAGGCTTTGGTCACTGCTAAAATAATGAGCCGGACTTTCTGGAAACGAGAGACCATCTTTAACGAACGGAGAATGCGGAAGGTCCTCAGGTTATTTGCTATAACTGTGATGTCGGATTTGCTATCCAGTTGCCCGAAGTCACCTGCTGAGAGGTTGATTATTTCCGGTATCAAAAACTGAAAAAGAGCACTGAATTTGTACATTTGATTCGCTCCGAACTTTGCGTGACTAATATGACACTGTATCTAAGAATATCACTCTAAAAGCTTTAGGATAAGTCCAATAGGATCACAGTAGCCTGAGTTGATTATTTTAGTGATAGCATAATTTAGCCTGTATTTTCCGAAATTTGTATTTGAACATGGCCCATTCAGTCTTTCATGACGTTATTCCTGGTTGACATATTCCTAAAGTTTGATCTTAAGGATACTGTGAAATGTTCGTTTCAGGTCAATAACATTTTTCTCTTTCTTTCTTTGATTTGAAACCATCAACAAGTATTCTTTGGTCATGAGCTATGGCATTATCTGTAGCATTAATATGATCTTTTTTTTTAAGGAAAACCTACCAGAAATGTCACACAAAAGTCAAATATATTCCATCGATTTTTCCAAAATCCCCAGAAATCGTCGATCCACTTCAGAAATATTTCTATCATGTACACGACCATTGTACAGTAGTCGAAAATATCCAATCCTAATTTTGCTCTTTCAACGGCCTCCCCTTCGTAGGAGCCTAATTCTATGTTGTTGTAAAACAGAACAATAAAATAAGAAACTATCGTGACAAGCTGTATACAGTAAAACCCCATAAGCGGACACCTTCCATTATGGGCCAAAGTGTCTGCTTATGCGGGGTGTTCGTTAGTATTATGCAGTTTTCAGATTTACATTAGATATACAGTGCTGAATTTCCACTGCATGTATTTATATAGTATAAGTATAAACAAACAATGATTATTAGATAAAAGCTTTGTTAGATATATGTGTAATAATAAATGATAAGCAATTACATCTAGGAAATAAAGAAGGTCACCACAAAATAATTGATAAATAGACTAATAAATATTTGAACATGTACATTTATAAACCCCGCTCATGATGAAATTTTTACACGAGTAAGGTATATATGGAACCTATAATCATACCAAATATAAAGAAAATCGGCCACGCCGTTCTGAAGATATCGGCGTTTGAATTTTTTACTCCCTCCGTGCGTTTTCGTTGGTCGCTGTCCTTTTTCACTCCCTCCGTAGTGCGGCGGGGTTTCGGCCGTTCTTTTTGTCTCCCCCCGGAGGCCGGCGGGAAGTGCAGTATTTGCTATGACAAAATTCAAATGCCGATATCTTCAGAACGGTACGATTATAGGTTATATGTATACCTTACTCGTGTAGAAATGTCATTGCCTAACTCCTACGGGAAGTGGGTGAAAGTATCCCCTACTCTGACATAAACAAAGTTCTAAACCCAACAGTGACATGGTCTACCCTGTCACTAATAGTGCCTCAACAGTGATAGGTACAGTGAGACTAATTTTCTAGTGAAACGTACTCTCTCACTGTTGGTCTCACTCCTTACCGGACTCATGTTCATGCTTGACTGCACCTTCTCATGAAACGCAAACTATCACTGTGGTCTCACTATGACAGCTTACCCTCCTAGTGAAACAGCCCCCTGCGTGGCCGATTATCTTCATCTTTGGTACGATTATAGGTTATATATATACCTTACTAGTGTAAAGATTTCATCGCTTAATTCCTATGGGAAGGGGTGAAATTCTACGTCAGCGAGACCTGTGCCAACAGTGAGAGTTGGTCCCACCTCAACAGCGAGACCACTGATTAAACGCGAATTTGGGCTTGACACTGTTGGTGCCACTGTTGCAGGATCACCTCTCACTTTCACTCCACTACTAGTGAAACAGCTCCCAGGATTCTCTGTGTCATAGATAGGGCGGACCATTGCTGATACACACCTGGCTGGCGCCTACAGCAGCCTAGGAATGCCGACAGTCTACCTGCCCCCACCCCTCCTCAATCAACCCCCTTTCCCCACACACACCAGAAAACAGATTAATCTAGATTATCTTGACTTTTGCTCCTACACCAAATGGCTGTGTTTGATAGGGTTTGCGTCTTAGGTGTTTGCTTCTGCAGGTTTTTTGTTCTCAAATAAATGTCCACTTACATGGAGTGTCCACTTACGCAGGGTTAAGTGCTGATTCCACCAACACACAAGACTTAGCGAGATTAGTCCCGATTTGGTTTTCTTGCTAAATCGGCCCAGGTTTGAATAATCGCGTGCCTATTTGTCGAGATGTTTCTTTAAGTGTCGCGGTGGTGGAGCATCAAAACATACACCCGACACCGCACGGCTATGTTTTACCACAACGGAGGTAAGACATATCCCGACACCATAAGATAAAACAAGATACACCAAGACATACCACGGCAAATCCATTGTGTTGGTGGAACCAGCCCTTTAAAATAAATGTTTAATAGAGGGAAACATTTCTGTTCCAAGCAAAAGTGTCCGCTTACGCCAGGTGCCCGCTTACGCAGGGTGTCTGTTAGGCAGGTTTCTACTGTAACTGTATGTCCTTTAGTAAGGATTCAATGGTCAGGTATGCATATATAAAGCTGGTTGGTTGTATTTTAAATGTGAACAATCTTTAAACTAAAGGTTCTATATGCTGATATTCCTGAATTGATAATACCATCATTTTATTAATATTGTGTAGTGTAGATTAACCAGAAATTTAGCCTCGTGTCATTTGTCTTCTAGACAAAGGAAATGAATAACTGAATGAGCAAGAAAAAGAATTGACTAGAAATACAGAAGTATAAAGCTATTGTTCACATCTATAGGCGTGAAAACTACACCTCCAGGATGTTATTAAGGTACATCCCCTAGGAACCCCTACACCTAACCCATGCGCGCTTAACATCACTTGGAATCAACTGAACCCCAGTGGAAGGACTCGAAAATGGAACTTCTTAAACTAAAGCAAAAGAATAAACTTGGCTCCGTTTAAAGTTATGTCCCAAATATATCATGTTTAACAAACATTAAACGTATGTATAAATTCACGAGTCACTTACCTCCCTGAACTCCTAAAACGATACTATTCATGAGGATAAGAATAAGCACTGAATTTTGAAAGAAAGAACCTGTGCAAGGGTCAAGGAATTTGACTTGAGTGCCTATCAAGAGCCTGATTAATTACAGGGATGTCCGTTGGAGTCAGAATAAAAGGAAATATTTGTCTTGGCAATACAGGCTTAGAGATTAGATCTATACATACACCAAAAAAAAGACCTGAAATATAGTAGATACAAATATTATCACCACGGGACATGGGTCTGGAGGCAGGTTTATTGGGGAACCATGAGTCATTGCTGATTTGAGTATTTAATTAGTTATGTTCATTTTACACAAGAAAAAGGGATTTCTTATTCCAAATATGAAAACACGGAATTTCGTGGAAACAATGAAAACTGACATCCCTGTTAATTATCAAAAATTTCCCCAAAAAAGGTAAACCATTTTTGTAAGTGATTTGTTTTATCAAACGTTCATCTTCTGAATGTTTCACTGTGCTAAATATCCTGGATAGGGTAATGAGCAGGTAAATTTACAAATGAACCTATCTGAGCTGTTTTTAGATTTAACAAACACATTCGTCCTTGAAATCATGGAAAGCTTTGTTCATCATTATGGGATTTATAATTGAATAGTAAAACTTCTGAGAATGAGGATACTCTCTACTACCCAATGTGCCCAGATATCGATTGCTGGGTTCTTGGTTTGGGTATTGCGAACCCGTTTCTGACGACGGTCAATGTCAACTCCTCCGACGGTTTGCATGCTGTATACCTCAAGTCGGACAAGGGCATGTGGATTAGTTTCCAGAAGAGTTTTCTTCTTTGCATCATCTGTTTGTACACAAACACAATTTTATTATACAATTAAGGGGGTCTTTCACCGGGCTCACTGCACGACCACAAAAAGCATCGCACGGACGCAGGGTATCACTGACAGGCGGGGATAGACGGTGTAGTGGAGCAGACCATACGCTCAACGACAGCTGCCGCATGGCAGTGGAACGGGCGACGGCCATAAAAGTCGAAAGAATTCATAAATTTTGTCGGATGCCTGCAAATGTGTCCCCGCTCAGCCGCCCTGAGACGTCAGCCATGGAATGGGTTGGTGGGTTTGTTTGATGATGGACTTGAGATTAACTGGCAAGTTAAGTTTGATTTTGCCAAGTGCATGCGGGGCTGATGCCTGCAGGAGACGAAGCCTTTTAAAAACAAAGGGCTTTAATTTTGACAGTTTAAGAGCATTTCACGGGGATATATTGTATGGAAGACTATTATTATTAATCATTGATAATGATATCACATTATACCTATGAAGTACATGTATTCTACAAATCAAACTTTGCTTGCAAATTAAGCTCTGTTTATGTAACTTTTAACTAGATCTAGAACTATTAAAAAAAGTTTTCAAAAATTGCCTCTTTTATGAGAAATCATTAGAAGCTCGTGAGACTGTGTGAAACCAGCGTGACTTGGCAGCCAAGAGGCAAGATATAACTTCGTTGCCAAGATTTGTAACTGCTGGTTCTGCTCGTGATACATCTAGATCTACATACTCATTTTAATTTACAAACGCCTCAGTTCTATTAATGTGCCATATGCTTATGCTACACCTACCAAGTAAGTCGACGGTTGTATATTTCGGTGCATCAATCTTGGCCCCAGCCTCAGTTATTGTATCCAGCAGGTTAAAATCAGCGATTAACTTAGCTCTAAAAACCTCGGCTCGTGGAGAAATTAGGCCCATATCATCATCGCCTGCCCCTTTAGCTGTGTTATTTGCCATATTCATTGTACAGATTTTGAAAAACAAATGTGATATGATTTTAAAAAGAGACCTTGTTTATATAAATTTGCGAAATGAACGACTTTGTTGTCTCAAGATCTAGAGCGAAAGGCTTTCCGCTTTTCCAGAAGCGGACGTTCTCGACGTTACGGGGGAAACCGCTTACAGAAAATAGTTTCGATTTTAATTTTGTATCCAATATTAACAAGTATATTGAGAATTTTATCAACAAATATAATCTCAGTATCGTGTAAGTTTTTTTTGTATCAAGATATGAGGAAATGTATCCCTACCTCGCATACGCAACTAACTTTTGATTAACTCCTCGTGAATGACGTTCCCTTGTGGTTAGAGGTGTGGCAAAAACACACCACATGTTACAACCGTACGGCCTGAGTGGGTATCACATGAGAACACTCAAGAATGTTGTTATACACGAAATCATCAAGACATGCTTGGATCGTTTCAAACTGACTCATTCATATTACAGCTATAATTTCGTGTTAAGGTATATTGGATCATACTATATCAAATCGGAGTTTCCCGAGGTTCTACAAGTATAATAGTGATCAGTGGTGGTCTGTTTTGTGCTGTTCAGTGTTCGGATATCCTTCAAGATTTCTCGGAAACAGTTATCATGTGCACGTTTAATTTGAATATTTGCATAAAGACTCTACGAACGTAAGTATATCCATCATTCTGACATCATCCTAATTCCAGTGATTCGCCTGTTAATTATATTCTAGAACTGGGAACGTTCTCAAACTAGTTCAAGATGGTGTCAGCGACTAGTAATTCACTTTGAGCCATAAGCCTGATTATAATGACTGTCGTCACACTGTTAATTACTATTTACTTAAATATGTGGCTGGTTTAGTTCTAACGATTACCAGAATGCCATCTCCTAATTTTACATATGAAGATGTGTCGTATATTGCATTATATTACTATGCATAGTACATGTAGATATGATAATATGTGGGATATATATCATTGATATATATCCCGTCGACCGGCCATTGTTTTCTCCAACTTTACATTTCTGATCTAGATCTAGATCTAGATCTATATGTATTCTTTTTTCCCCCTTTCTGTTTACTTTTTATATGTCACTTATATTCCAGGGAGATAAGTATAGATAGTGTATATAAAAATATTAGAAACATACACCTATGAACATTAAAACCGGGAAGAAGAATACTGCTAAATAGACCTATCCGAGGAACAGTATTACTGAGAATGTGGGCGCTGACCCAGAGATGAGATGTTTTCATAAACTATCTGAGCTGGGTCAAATCCGGGAGCAGCTCCTCACTGGTGGTCATCGTCCGTGAGCTACACAAGAAGATAGAACGATAATGGTAGGATTTCTTCAACGAGGGCCGCACATCGTATTTCATCTCTTTATTACTACCAGTAAGTGAATAGAAAACAGAATAATAGGCCTACATCATGAACACCATTGGGTTTTTCTAACCTAGATCGTGTATGTGCTATTTTTAGAGGATTGGACAAGGTATGTGTATCGGTATGTACTCCTATAGCCTGCACCTTTTGGCCACTTGAATTTTTTTTTTTTTTTTTGAAGTTATGGGGATGTAAAGTCATATTATATACAACCTATCACTTGTGGCACACAGCTATATTTATAACTCAGTTATCTTTGTTCCGAATTACTTGGTCTGTATGTGTCTAGATTGTATTGGTATGGTGTAACCACATTCTACATTGTTTGCTGATGGTCTAGATATGGTGCTGACTGACGTGCTGCAGGTGCTTCCAACAGTGGGACCTCAATCCGGTGGGACGGAAATAACTGTCAAAGGGGCTAGCTATTACTTCGATTCTAAACCTCGGGGTACCCCTGTGGTTTATCTTGGTAATCTACCTTGTAAAATCATATCTGCGTAAGTTGAAATTAGATTCAGTCTGTTCTTTGTATGTTATACCTCAACCCAATTCCCAACCTTTCTGTGGTAGAATCAACTCCATATTTATACATGTACATTCGCGTATGTATACAATCTGAGATATTTGGATTTGAATTAAATTTCAATACTATTTGACAGATTCACAGCCTCAAAATCGTTTAACTAGACAGTTCGCCATGTCTTATCGAAATAGTGACATTGTGATTGCATTCATTGTGTTTATTTCGTACTGTACCTTGACTTTGTGCCCTCTTTAGGCTAGAAGACTCTCTTGTGTGTTTGACGTCGCCGGCAGTTCGCCACCACTTGAATGTCCCATTAACTGTGACGGTCACATGGCCAGGACGGAGGACATTTGAGACTCTGAAACAATTCACCTACAAACCCGACCCCACCATCTCTCTGATAAAACCTACACATACCATTGCCAGGTAAGATACATCTAACCTTTACTGTTGACTCCAGGAATCTGTTTCAAAAGTCGAGTGAAGTCTCGCCAACGGCACGTCGCATTTCAAAGCGAGAGGCCGCAACAGCGAGGGGCACTTTGAATCAAAGCAGCAGCAAAACCGCGACCAATACCCAATAGCGAGCGGCGCCTCCACCTCGACAGCGACACTTCAAGTGCCATTGTTAGCTCTCGCTTTAGCGGTGAGTACTCTCGTTTAGCACCCTCCCGACTTTTGAAACAGCTCCCTGAGATTGCGGGCAGGGCAGAGAAGGGAAAGTGCCTATGCTGAGCTGATGGACTGATGTCAATTACATAAACAGAGGCACCCTTCCCTATTTCAGGGGTGTGACATCTGGGAGCTGTTTTAAAAGTCGAGTGAGGTCTCGCCAGCGGCACGTCACATTTTGAAAGCGAGAGGCCGGCAACAGTGAGCGGCACCTCAAATCAAAGCGGCAGCAAAACTACTACAAATATCCAATAGAGAGCAGCACCTCTACCTCGACAGCGAGGCCTCAAGTTCCATTGTTGGCCTCTCGCATTGGCGATGATTACTCTCATTTAGCAGCCTCCCGACTTTTGAAACAGCTCCCAGGTATCGTGTAATCCTCTTCTCCCGCCGCTGCCAAGCCGGAGGCAGTCTAAATACACCAGAGGGCCGCTTCACTAGTAGACTAGGAGCAAATGTTATATCCATTTATAATGGAAGAGCGCGGTATACCTAAATCATTTCATCAAATAAAAGTAAGAGATATTATAGGAAATTATTGATTAGTAAGCCATTTGTATCATGGCACATGTGACATTTGAATCAATGTGGCATCAGACTACTGCTGGACATCATTAAGTCTCTCTTTAAGTATATCATGTGAACTTTTTATTTTATAAATATGTTGGCATATTTCTTTTTAGGTGTGTCATATGTGTCATATGTTCCTTACGTTTTTTATTTCAACTTGTGCTTGGTCTAGCACACCACACATCCCATTCAACTGTCACCCTGACTAGTCACTGTTGTGACTGAATTTTTCATTGAGGGTCTTGGTCAACTGCCCTATTTCTCTGGCTAATAGGTCAACTATGCCACTCACTTTGCTCTCTGATAGCCCCTTAGCGTTTGATGCACTAATGTTTGTTTGGCTTGATGATACTTCATTTGGAGAAGAACTAATGCTCTTGGTAGTCCTCAAAATACCTTAATTGTCCTTTATCTGTGCTCTTGAACTTTTATATATATTCATCTTGAGAATATTATACCTTGTAGATATGTGATTTCTGTTGAATTGCTACACTGCAGCGCACACACTATCACAAGGTCACTCAGCCATGAAAGTTCTATTAAAAGGAACCAAGTCAGTAGGGGGGCAGGGGGAATAGCAAGACTTGATACTGGACCCCTGCTCATTTAACCACAAAAGAGTGACCAGTTGGGCAACCAAACCAGTGATCATGACCAAAAAGTGTTCCTCAGACCCGGTCACTATTCAGCTGTTATGATCACTGTTGGTCCAAGGCCCATTCAAAAACAAAAGCATGTCTCACATGTATATTACTCAACAGAAAATTGTGAATTTTGGGAATTAGATAAAACAGATATAGACAATTCATTGCAGTAAATATTGTTTCATTTGATAAAGTGGAAGTGTATAAAATGAAATATGTCACCATTTGGGCTAAATGGTCACAACTCTGGAACCCCAAACCGTCACCACGACACTTTACCCCTGAAAGTGGTCGCACATGTTATGACATCGCATCTCTGGAACCCAAAGGTCTCCAAACGGTCACTAACTGGTCACTATAGGAAAGAGTCCCAACTAAAAAACAGGCCCCAGGCCTTTATAGTTGGAACATTGATAGCGAAGTGTTAGATTCTCTGCAGTAATCTGAAACCCTGTGTGAGCATTCTAGCCTCTATATGACGTATATGAGCGCGAATTCCCGCGCTCAATAAAGGTCTCGTTGTTTCTATCAGTGGTACCACAGCGGCAGTGTGCATTTCAGTAGTTGGTGGACCCAACGGGGAGTGGCACTAGGGATATGAGCGGCACCAACAGTGGCAGTGACCATTTCCTTAGTTGAGTGCCGTTCGCTGTTACAGCTACTGTGGTGCCACTGTTCACGAGAGGGTCTACCCTCTCGTATTGATCAAAACAATCATTTTAAGACATATCATATCAGATATTATAACATATTTTAGTAAAGAAAAATTTGCTCCATACAATTCCATATGTATCTTTTACCCACATCTCGATTTTCATAATTCTCTAGTGGTCAACGTCTTAAAGGGGTCTTTCACCAACAAGACAAAAACGTTGTACAGCGCCCGTATGGTGGTTGCTGGCAGATCTGCTCTATTTGAATCAACTGTCGGGTTGGTGGAAGCACACACCAGACGTTTCAGCAGGCGGTTTACCACTGTTTACCACTGTTGGTACCACTGTTGCCGTCTTACCTCTTGCTACTAGCGACTTCAGCGATTCGTATCTCCCGCCAGACGTTCAAACAGACGTCTGGTCTAAGTTATGACGTCTGTTGGAGGATATTGGGGGTTGTTAGAGTGTCGCTTGAGCGTCTGCTGGGGCGTCTGGCCATTTCCCAGCTGAAATGCGCTTTCACCCACCAGAATTTACAGGCAATGTCACAACCGATCCTCCAACAACCCTCGAATTAAAGCGTCGGCTGAAGAACTGATTTATTAGGTTTTTGTCTGCTGGATTTGGGCGTCTGGCCAATACATTTGAAGAGCTCGACACCCACCCGCGGGCCCTGCCGGGAGCTGCGGCGAGGGAATGGTGCGGCCGACACCGGCAATACCCGAAGCCGCAAACGGACATAGAAAATTCAGACACTTTCGGCAGAATTCGGTTTACCACTGTTTACCACTGTTGGTGCCACTGTTGCCGTCTTACCTCTTGCTACTAGCGACTTCAGCGATTCGTATTTAGCTACCACCTCCCCCTCCCCCCTTCAATTTCTAACTGCCATTGGGCCCCCTTGGGCTTGAGCTGATCATCGGCGATCAGAATTCTATGGATTGACACCAGCAGAAGGGTGAGATCTCATTGCAGTCTCTCAAGGAAAGGAGATCGGAAAACTACAGTTCTAAATTATGTTTTCAGTACAGCTAGAAACAAATCCTTACAGAGATGTCAGTGTTCCACTTTTCCGTGGAAATCCACTTTTCCATATTCAGTATATGTAATTTCTTTTCCTTACATCAAACAAAGATAATATTGATTTAGCTTCAGTAACACCAATAAAACAGTGGTTTGAAACTCCCAACAGACCCTCATCAGCCCCATGCCATGACAGACAGGGACATTTTATCCAAGTTTTCCCGGTCTCTCTGTGGTAGAAAAACCCACATGAAAAATATTTCCACTTTTTTCCCTGACTCCAACTGACATCCCTGTCCTTAAAATAGAAGTACATGTGGGTAGAGAAAGACAAAAAAGAATAGCAGGATTCAGATAAGTACAACACAAGGATCTCACTCTCGTGGCCCTTCAGTCTCCATGCAGAGGTCTGGGGGCCGTTTCACGAGAAGTGACAAGTCTCGCTGTTGCCAACAGTGCCACCACAGCGTCAGTGTGCGTTTCATTACACTGGCCACCCGAGCTACACTACGTTAGCTCAGGTCACGTTAAATTGACAGGGGCCTTGACATGGCGTGGTAGCGGGTATCTCATGCCATTGCAGTGGGTAAAGGAACTTCACTTTAGTTATTTTTTTGTTGGGAGTTAGGGTTCGGTATCTATTTTTACTCAGTATATCTATTTTTACCCTGTATCTATTTTTACTCTGTGGTCTAACCGCCTTGATCTACCACCTGTATGTGTCTCTTACTCTCCCAGCAGATCCTTTATGTGACCTGGACCTATGATTGGAGAATGTATTCAATTCTCACTCTTGAAACCATTTGCCCATGTTTATATTTCCCTTTGTGTGTATTTTTAATCAAATAAACATAAAGGTAGACTTTATTATCAATTTTGTCAGCTATAAATATTTCATAATGAGGATCTTAGCTCTAAAAATTCAAAAATAAAGAAAGCTACTTGGTCTGAGAGTGAGAATCTGTGGACACGACCAGGGTTTAACGTTACCAACCTCTTAGTTGGAACACAGTGTAAACAGAGGTAGTGGCCAATCTAGCGTTTCATTAGCATGTGCATTCAAGTGTGAACGTCTCTCTGTGGTGGCGCTGTTGGCGAGAGGGTTGACGCTGTCGCTGTTATGTATTTAGGAAGTTTTTACTCACTTCCCGTAAGAATTAAGCAATGAAACTTTATTACGAGTAAGGGACACATATGACATATAGTCGTACCAAATATGAAGAAGATCGGCTGCATCGTTCCACCTATATTAGCGTTTGAATTTCGTCATATCAAACGTTGCTCTGGTGGCCAGTGTACATGCCTGCTAATTTATGCGGCAACCTTGACATTGATTGTGCTTGTCCCCTTTTTGCACTTGTTCACGTTTTCGCTGGCCACACCTCAGCCCCCTGTCTTCAGATGAACAATCATTTTCTGATTTTTAACTGGAGAAACCAAATATGATTCGAAATGTATATGTGAAAATAACTGAAATTTCCATTTCTAACATGGGATTTCCCATTTAAAGATTTACAAAAACTGTTGAACTGCTATAATTGTTGGTTATGGGTCAAGGGTCTACCGCCATACAACGACGTCAACCAGCGAACACCAGATCCTGTAAACAGACTGAATTATAGTAAGCTCAATAGGGTCTATAGAACCTATGACAATTCTACTCACGGCTTTTGCCTGTGGCACACTACGACAGTGTCTATAGGACACCAGCCATCTTTTGTCGTCCAAAGTGTTGTACATTCGCTGGCCGATGTTGTCATGACCGAAAAACAGGGCCAAGGTGTTTTGCAGGCGTGCAAGTCGCCCGCCTGCCATTGGGCCCGCCTGCCTGGGCCAGCCCCCCCTGCCCGCTTTAAAAGTGTAAATTCTTGAGCTCATCCACTAATCCACCTTATTCTAGCTGGCCAACAACCACACAGGGCCTGTATACTGCCTGTCAGGCACCCAGCTACCGCTTCCACCCAAACTGTCTGATGGACGTTGGGCGCAATACATGCTACGCTTGTTTCCCTGTCATTCAATAGGAAACCCATAGAGCACACCTCCATACACTATTCAGGGCCCTGTTTTTTAGTCACGACAATCGTTCATAACAACATGTTTTTGCTGTCAGTGTCCTATAGATGTGAGATCTTAGAGGATCGGCCAATGATCATTGGGCTACGACACATAGGGCGCTTTGAGGTGTGCTGTAGTTGGAACAATCGTAGGGTATTGTAGGTCAAAGAGTCTCCCAAAATTTCAGAACTAACGACAATTGTGGACAGGTCGTACAACCCTGTGACAGCTAACAAACACATGTGGTTTGATCTGGAGAAGGCATATCACACCACCTGGAAACATAGCATCCTGAGGGACATTCAGCAATCGGATTTGAAAGGAAGATTGATGGGGTTCATTGAAAGATTCTTGAGCAACAGATCATTGAATTGCCTCAGAACTTCATTTTCCCAGAGCATCGACCAAGAAATGGGTGTCCCCCAAGGCTGTGTCCTCACTGTCACCCTATTTGGCATTAAGATCATCATCATTGCGAAACAACTGACGAAGGATGTCACCTGCTGCCTCTATGTAGATCTATGACTTTGTCATCTGCTACAAGGGCAGATTCATGCACAAAGTAGAAAGAAAACTACAGCAAACTCTAGACAAATTTCATGTTTGGAATGACAAAAACAGCTTCATGTTCTCAGAGACAAAGACATGAGCAGTCCACTTCTATCGCAGATGGGGATGCATGGACAAACCTTCTCCAGAACAAGGAACTGACAGCCCAAGAGGAAGTCAAATTCCTAGGATTGGTGTTTGACAGAATACTCTCTTTCAAACCACATGTTGAGTACCTGAGAAGAAAGTGTCAGAAAGCCATGAACCTCCTGAAGTCATCCTGACTGGGGAACAGACTGTGGAACACTGCTGACTACAAGATGTATATCCAATCACGACTGGGCTATGGATCAGTTGTGTATGAGGCAGCTTCAAAATCCTACCTGGAAAGGTTAAAACCTGTCCAGAACCAAGGCCTGCAACTGTGCCTAGGAGTATTTTGTACAAACCTACCCAAGCCTGTATGTTGAAGCAAGAATCCCTCCCTTTCATTTGCGACAGGAGGGACTGTCTCTACAATACGCTCTGAGAGTAAGGGCCAACCCAAAAGACCCAGCCTACAACTTGATTTTCAGAGAAAATCACCAAAGATATAAAGACCATCCAAATGCGATAACACCATTCCCAGTCAGAGCACAAGCTTAGTACCAAGAAGCAGGCATCTCAATGAAGAGAATAGGAGCTGAGAGGCCACCTGAAACCCTTCCATGGGATCAGGAAACACCCTCGATTCTCTTTGATTTAGCAAAAATCAAGAAAAGTGACACCCCTGAAACTGTCTTCCTCAAAGAATACCAGACCAAGAGGAAACTTTTCAAAGACCATGTACCAGTGTAGACCGATGGCTCAAAAGAGGGTAACCATGTCAGATTTGGAGTCCCCACACCATACAGTTACCTGAAGAAAGCCCTCCATGGCAAAAGCAGCATCTTCACCATTGAGGCCAATACTGTATTGCATGCCTTGACTTGGATGAAAATGTCACAACACAAGAGTCTCATAGTCTTCTCAGTCTCTAGATCTTGTCTACAAGCCATTGGGCAGCATGATCCAATGATTGCTATCATCAGAGACATCAAACAGTCATACACAGAACTGAAGAGAGAACATGGTAAAGAGGTAGCCATGCATTGGTTGCCGAGTCATATTGGAATTGAAGGAAATGAAGCTGCAGATCAAGCAGCTCAAAATGGATTAAGCAGAAGAGTTGGAGCCCACACTGTTCCACATACAGAACTGAAACCAATGGCCAATGAGCATATTCATAAACCTTGACAGAAACTTTGGAACTGCAACAGAGACAACACACTATAAGAAATTGTAGTGGCTACTAGCCAAAACTTTAGGAAAAACAACCTGACATGAACTAAATAGGTGAAACTGACCTGTCTGCAGACCAGTCGCACCAAACTGACACATGGGCACCTCCTAAGAGGTGAATTAGTGCCTGTGTGCCACACATGCAACACTCCACTGAGTGTAAAACATCTCATGCTTCATTGTGAGGCTACAAAAAAGAGCAGGAAGAAATTACTAAAGAATGTAACGCAATACACAGTGTTTTCCATAGCACTGGCAAGAGAGAAATTCTTGTCTTCTTCAAGGAATGTAAAATTTTCAATAAGATGTAATTGATACCTTGATCTACCAGGCAGCATACCTTGTTATTCCAACAGGATATGCAAATCTTAGTATATTAAACTAAAGTAAGTTTTATTGAAAAACTACTCAAATAAACAAACAAACCCATAAGCCCATGATCAGTATTTTGTAATGCCCAGGTGACCTTGGTGGATCTGCTCAAGCACCTCTACTTTGAGAGGCTGAAGGATTACAAGGAGATCATTGTAAATCAGGAGGTGATTTTCGGTAGCCAGGTCTCATTTCTCAGTAAGGTTAGGGAAGGATGTACTGAGTCATGTATCCAGGCCAGTCTTGGTGTAGGCCTTAACCTCAGCGTAGATGGAGTCTTTGTTTTGAGCTTCCTTGGTTAGGTTCAGTCTGACCTTTGTTGCTGGCAGGTACTTTATGGTCAGTGAGGCTCCAGGTAGATTAAGGCCTCCTGCACTCCAATCTCTTAGAGCGGCGATGATTACCCGACCCCCTAAACTATCGCGGCTATAGTACACTAACAGCAAAAACATGTCGCCCATAACGATGGTCGTGACTAAAACACAGGGCCCTGGTGGTGAGGGGTCTGTAGTCCTAGTTAACTTCTCAGTTAGCTGTGTGGTGATGACGTAGGTAACTATTATCTAAGATCGCCCAACAAATGTATGACAGTTTGGAAGACAAAAGATGGCAAGTTCTAGCGCACCACAGATTACACAGACACCTGACGGGTATAAGCTTCATCTCTCATGGGATTCATTTCTACCTATTATCGCTCAACAAGGGGGGGGGGGGCTGGATATAATGCATCTTTCATATAATTAACATTACATCATACAGATAATTTTACATTATGACATTGTGCCCGCAGATGTCACTTGTAACATAATGATTTAGGAAAATGTCACAATCGTAATAACCACAGGAAAATTGTAAGATTTCAAGTGTAGGTATGCCAGATATATAGGCCTATTCCCTCCAAATATTTCCTAATTTCAACAAACATTAGCATCTGATAAAAAGAGTAGGACCACCCATTATACCTGTACGACAGGTACAACCTTTTCGTTAGTTGCAACAGTTTGGGCGACAATTTAACCCATGATACTCTACGATCATCACTACCCTAGAACATTTCAACTGCCCTACATGTCGCACCCAGCGATCATCGTAGGTAATCCTGACGAGCGAATGTCTATAGGACATTGACGCCTCTAAACGGTCGCTAATAATGATTGTCGTGACTGAACCCCTCTCCCTCCCCCCATAGTATTTTATGAGTCAATATTGGTTCGGTTTGTAGCCCTGGGTGATTGCCCCTTTTCTATATACTACTTACATCGAAATTTGATGGGTTTGTTTAAATAGCACTGTTTAACTATCGAGTATAGAGAAAGAGAGGGGTGGTATTACCATCCTCTCCTGGTGACCACATGTAATTAGGAGGGTGGTTGTGGCCCACTAGATTTTAGTTCAACTATAGACTGTAGAACCGTCCCAAGGCGCTATAAATAACATGTAAGGAGGTCAGGGTGAAGGTCGGGGTTTGCTCCGAATGCAGTCATTGGCTATTCGGTCTACTCTTCCTTATATGGTAGTTAATGCAGGGGTACAACTCCATGCAGTTAGGGGTGGGGGTGGGGGTGGGTAGGATAAGGCACGGGAACTCACTGGACAGAATTATATCAAACAATATACTATCAAGAAACGTCACGAAATTTCATACAATTGTTTATATGGCATCAGTTGTTTTCGCGGAATGATATCACGAAGCGGAGCTGAGTGATATCTGTAGCAGAAGACAACGAATGTCATGTAAACAATTGTATGAAATTAAGTGACGTTTAGATTTTATCATACCCTGTCACATGTTTTTAACTTCATATGTCACCTGTGGCATATAAATATAATATGGCATAACCGTGGGATACAGTCACTCCATGTTAAGTCTATGGAGATTTATATGAGGGATAGGATAAATGTGTGTATGTTTTCACAAGAAGGTTTGGGAGCTGGTATTTATTTCTGTAATCATATGAAAACAAATTTGTATTCTGATTTATTTATATTAATGTTAAGTTTGTTTGCGGAACAGTTAATACTTTAAAGAAAATTCATTGAGAAAGTGCAAAATATTCAGGACTGATATAAATGAAATGTCACTTCCAAAGAATTTACCAGTTTTCAAAATCCAAGAACTGACCTACAGCTGTCTGATTCCACAGTTTTTTTAAAACTGGTTCATGGGGTTCCTGAAAATGTGACATTTAGAAGTATCCTCCATGGTGACAAAATGGTCATCAGGAATGGCCAGCCACTGGGCTTGGTGGAAAAGATCGCTGGGTGTCCGTAAAATTATCGCATTCGCTCTGCGAGCTCATACGATAATTTTACCGATAGTAACGCGGTACGATAAGCCGTCCCAAGGTTAACTACTTTCCCTAATGTACTAGGGGTTGAACGCTGTACAAACACTAGCTATGTACATGCTGTATGTAATCTCCCAAAATTAGCCAAAAGAAGGGAAGCTCACTTGCTGCACTATGCATATAAAAGATCTCAGGACCCAAATAATCTAGATGTCAGACGAATACCCACTAGATTGCGATCTGCCCCGACACTAAGGGTATTACATCTGAGTACTGAATGTCTCTGTGCTACAAAATAGAATGGCCTACCCCAAAATGTTAGGCTAGCCAAAACTCTTGCTGAGTTAAAAAGTTTAACTAAGAGACTGATGCTTGATTCCATCCACCAGATGTGAGTAGAAATTGAACATTTAATTAACTCAACGGATGTATGTAGTTCAGGGGGCCGTTTCACTAGTAGGGGGGTCAAAGCGAGAGTTAGGACTGGAACAGTGGCACCAACAGTGGCAAGCCCAAATTCGCGTTTCATCAGTGCTCTCGCTGTTGAGGTGGGACTAGCTCTCACTGTTGGCACAGCTCTCGCCAAGCACACACGTTTGGCATTCGTATTTATTTGTCAACGGGCTGGTATGACGTGGAATTTCACCCCTTTCCATAGGAATAAAGCGATTAAATTTTAACACGAGTAAGGCGTACATATAACCTATAATCATACCAAATATGGAGAACGGCCATGCCGTTCCGTAGATATCGGCGTTTGAATTGTTCACTCCCTCCGTGCGTTTGCGTTGGTCGCTGTTCTTTTTCACTCCCTCCGTAGTGCGGCAGGATTTCGGCTGTTCTTTCTGTCTCCCCCCCGGAGATACTGGCCACCAGAGCAGTATTTGCTATGACAAAATTCAAGCGCCAATATCTTCGAAATGGTGAGGCCGATTTTTTCATATTTGGTACGATTATGGGTTATATGTATACCTTACTCGTGTAAAAATTTCATTGCTTAATTCTTACGAGGAAGTGGGTAAGAATATTCTATATACGTAACCAACGAGAGGGTCGACCCTCTCACTTACAGCAGCTCCACAGTGGCACTAACAGCGAGAGCCACTTGACTGATGAAACGGGTTCTGCCACTGTTGGTGCCGCTCATGTCCCATGCGCCGTTCACGCTTGACTGCACCTTCTAATGAAATGCAAACTGCCGCTTTGCTGCCACTGTTGGCAACAGCGAGACTTATAGCTCCTAGTGAAACAGCCCCCTGATCCACTGTTTATCTCAATCAATTAATATGTGAGTGAGGCCAGTCAATAAATCCAAGTTGTCGCTGTGAAAAACTGAAACAATTGCTGTAAAGACACTATATGTACTTAGCCATACCCAAACCTGTATTATCACCCCCAGACTTTTATATAAACCAAACCAGGAAGCCAATTGAAACCAGTGAAATTGGTCACTGACGGTATTATCCTACCTATTGTTGCCAGTGTAATGATCCGTCCTGAGGATATACTATGAAATACTGCTCAAACTCATATGTGACAATAAATGCCATAGGTGGCGGTAGTGAGCAGGCTAAACCTATAATTATAAAATGTTATAAACTTGACACATGACACATCAATTAATTTGATTATTGTTTCCAGTGGTGGTGTGATGCTGTCGGTTTGTGGCACTAATCTAGACGTCATCCGGAGCCCGAAATTGGAAACGACTGTAGTTTACTACGGCGCAGCAATCCGCATCTATGAATCTGTCAGTATTCAGGCTTTATCATATAAACATATATAGACAATATTAAATGGATGCTTTTGTGGACAGGCGGCTGTAAACTACAAGGGTTTGACGCGTAGTAATATACGATCGCTAGCGAGTGTATTACGACGTCAATGTCGATTGGTTTACTGAGCCGCCTGTCCACAACACTATCGATTATTGTATTTATTATCCATCTTCTCCAAATAAGTTTAACCCAAGAATTGTCATATTTTAATGTAAATCAATAGGGACTTTTTTTTACTCTATAACACAAATGGGCTATTTATCCGTATACTATGGCTTAGACTCCGTATACCACAGTCATGTTATCTGACAGGTTTAATATAATGGGTCGTGGTTTACTTAGTCTCCTTACATTTTCAATAGGCTCTTTGTAGACGATGGATAATAAAGTATACTCACCTAACGGCCCACCTCGCTAATGCTATTACCCTTTGATTATAGACACTTCGGGTCAGTCCCAAACTTATCTCCTCTATATTATATTTACACACTGTTCGGTAATGCAATCACCTCGCTGCTGGATGCTATTGCGATCACCTCACTTAGTTTTCTGTCAATATAATGCGACTGGCTGATTGTCTTTAGCCGGAATTCTTTAATCCCTTACTTTGTAAATTGTATGGAGAGATGACAGAAACAGACATCACATATGTATAATAAGTGGGGGAACCACTTTCAAGTCTTAAGCGTGTTACTGAGTCCTTTAATGAGTCCTAGTCCAGTTGTAAAGTAACGTGTATTCTCACCAATGGGAACAGTTCTTAAGGTGGTCGTAATAACAAGAATCTACTATATTCACATTGTTCCTAGAGCTATGTATATGAAAGGGAAAATCCCAGATAATTGCTACAATCTATTAAAAGTCCTAATCCACAATTCATTGTTGCAATATAACATTTTGATGTTTGTTACTGTTTTGATGATGAGTATTGATGTGAAAATGCATATACTTTCCACTTCTCTCTATTCATCAGAGACTAGAATGCTTTTATAAGTTATAATGTTCATTTCATTAGAACTCATTATGGTCTCATGTTGTGCAATTGCAGACATGTAATGTGGTTAATGGAACTAGAATGCTATGCCCTACACCAAAACTGGACATCATTGGGGAAGACGGAAAACTAAATCTGAGCGGCGTAGCTCTCCCGACTCCTCCCGCTGCTATTGCTCCAGTGGGGAGACCAGGCAGGCTGAGACGTGCCATTCCTGAATTAAGCGCAAACTTGGATACCAACAGCATATCACCTGACAAGTTTCATTGGAAAACAGATTCCTTAAACCACCCTAACATACGTCTCAAAAGACGCGCGAAAAAAAGTAACAGTCCCTTGATTAACAATGGCACAGTTGACTTCCACATAGGTTTTAAGATGGATGGCGTCACCGCATACAGGGATCTTGGTAGGAGCCTGCCAAAGTACCAGCAGCTACATGTCTTTATCGACCCGCACATCAGCCGCTGGCAAGAACAACGTGTGGTCAGCTCTGGGGGAACAAATCTCGAGGTCATGGTAAATATGCATACAATTGGCTAGTTTTCAGTTTGGTGTATCGGTGTCAAACTCCAATGGCAAGTGTCAAACTCCAACGGCTTAGCTCTGTTGACATGCGTTCATCCCTCACCATTTTATGTGTATGGATTAGAAGAAGGGAAAGATAGATTATCCTACCCCTAATAAAAAATGCCATAGGTTTAACATTGACTCAATGTATTTGACATAGCGTTGGATAAAGTGTTATTTATGCACCGAGGTGAATGAAAAAATCGGACCAATCAGAGACGAGATAACGAAAGTAGATCCGGCAGCATTGATAACTACTAACATGGATAATTACAAATATTCTCTGTATATCGGTGAGATGGGGTAGGATAAATACGAAACTGAACTCAAGTTAGCCTTGTCAATGTTTATACCACTCTGGTCAGGTCTGCTACTCACTAAACTCGGCTAACGCCTCGTGTAGTAATACACAACCTGCCCATCGTGGCATAAACATTGACAAGGCTAACTCTCGTTTGGTTTCTACTAATTACCGCTTCAGAATAAAGGCATTCGCCATAAATTTACTGCAAATTTATAATCCTTAGTAATCTATTACAAAATATGTGGTGTGGGAACTAAAAGAACTCTCACCTCGGTAAATGTGTAGGGGTGAGATTTCTACCTGAATTCATTACATAGATTCGATCACCACCCATGGGGTGTAAAAGAACCTTGAGAAAGTCTGGTGAGAACCTCTAATGGTTAACTGGAAGTTAAATCAAACCAACCAAACAACCAACCTATTACAAAATCAGTCATAGAACACACACAAAAATTGTTTGTAAAAACTCATCATATAAAAGATGACATCGTCGATTTCAATAAACTTGATCAAAGAAAATTGAACATTAACAGAGTGATGAAATTCCGTCATTAGTCGGAGAATCTGCATCCCTGCTAACATGGACAATGTATTCTCTGTCAATGTACAATGTCCATGCTGCTAATAATAGTATAATTTGATTGCATTATTCTGGGTATATTCTGACATATTTCCTCTTATCAATAGGGTGAGAGACTGAAGACAGGGATAGAGGATAGTGATTACAAGATGCTGATAGGTAGGGTCCAGTGTTCTCCACTAACCGTATTTGACAATATGTTGATGTGTCGAGCGCCGGAGTCGGAGCCAGCTCCGCATGAGGCTGACCACACATCTGGCACACTCACTGTCAGGGTAAGAACCCGTCTTTTACTCTCTTCTTTCGATAGTTTCAGATTTTTCAGAAGAAGGGTCAATTTGTCTAGGACAAGATGCACTTTCCTAGATTTAGAGATTGCTTAGTTTTTACCGATTTGTTGATGTAACATATATACAAAACTGTAACATTTAAAAAATATATATATAGGCAGGAAAGAATGTGTTACAAGAAGTATGGTCTACATGAGACCTAAACCTGTGAGGTGAAATTTAATAATTATGTACTTGATGTATTGAAATCACTATTAAATCTAATAACATTGTAAGATAACCACACTAATCCTGAGTGAGTCGAGATGAGAGGTTAAAATATCTAACTAACGAAATGATTACATTTCAGGTGTACGTTGGAAAGTTTAAAGCACCATTCATTGTTGGCGATGTGGTTTATAGAATGTCCTTCTTGGACAACCCGGTGGCCAAATGGTGCCTTATCTCTGCTGCTGTTGTAGTTGGTGTAATTCTCATCATACCATTGGCCGTGTACATTGCTAAAAGAACAAGTAAACGTCATGTCATCGGAAAAACCGCGGCGAAAGACAACTTATACAGCTATTCTTTGTAGAATAGAAACAGTACCCATGTATTTCTTCTAGCATTGCTCATTGTTGATAGTATAGTTTTCACAGATCTCGCCTTATCCACGTTAATTATGCAATGTACATGCATATATACATGTTTAGTAAACACCTAAACAGTCAAGCTTCAGTAGATCTCATAATTCCTCTGCTCTTCCAATTAGCATCAACCTATATTTGTATATCAAACAATGGAAGACCAAAACCCCACTGTATATCCATGTATGGGTAGAAATGGAGTCAATTGCGTTTAATTCAGAGTGCTTTGGGAATGAACAGCCAGTCGGCTTGTTATCTGCAGGGT
The DNA here is from genome assembly GCA_950022655.1 of Alentia gelatinosa. NCBI lineage: Eukaryota > Metazoa > Annelida > Polychaeta > Phyllodocida > Polynoidae > Alentia > Alentia gelatinosa. Next base: position 41,282,167 of record OX465583.1, on the reverse strand, counting down.
ATTTCCGAAAAATAAGTAGTTTATCTTAAATGAGAATAATTCCATAGATAACGTTTGAAAATTGAATTATGATTTTGCTCATAGGTAGTTCACCTAGAGATAAAAGTTGGAGACTCGTCCATAAGGTATTGTTCATTTCGCTAATCTGATTTTAACCGTTATGTGCCAGTTGAAGTTCCAAAAATCGAAGTTTGGTAACTTCTGATTTTCAAATCTCAGTTGTGATATACGATTTGTAGATTTCGTATATTGCATTAACTCTGTTTGAGCATTTTGATAACGTACTAACGCATCTATTGATCAACTAACATTAAACTGACAACGATAATATCAGGCATTGTAAAATTTACAATTTTATTATCTACAACTTCAGAGGTTACAGAAACACGGTTACGCCGTCATTCATACCACGGGAAAGTGTACATTCTCAGGAGCATACATGGTGAATAAAGTAATAGTTGTAAAATGCCACAGATATCCGTTATATTTGAAGATTAGCATAGACGAAATTACTATCTTCAACATTATTGGAGACACTTCATAAATGTCAGGAAAGATTGTCCGACAGATCCTATCTGTGAAGCTCCTACTTAATTTTAGCTATGAGATTGCACTCACAATATGCTATATCATGATCGATGCTATAGCACAGAAACCTTAATTACAAACGACAAAGGATACATGATTATTTCATTGAACTGAATCAAAACAGAAGGATATATTTGTCATTTCATCAGTTTCACTCGTACTTTTAACCATACTTTATTTGATACAATCTACAAGTTACGCACCATACTTTGGGGAGATATTCTCACTCAATCTCAACACACATTCCACTGTCATGTCAAACATACATCTTCCCCCAACTTTACCATAGACTTGGTTTCCAAAGATAGCTTTGACATCTGCGTAAATCAATTTTGTTTAAGAAATAGACAATTGTATGTGGTTCTTTGTTCTACTATGGATATATGTTAGTTTCTATGACTACAACGACTATTGAGTGCACGTTCGTTGGGAGGCTGGGGTTAGAAGTCGTCAGTACATGTGGCCATGGCACGTTCGAGCTGCTGTCGTGCCTCCTGTACTCGAGATTCTTGTCGCTTGATATCGTCCTCTGTGATGATTAATGTCTGCAATCAAAGAAACGTGACTTATCTTAGTATTACGGTTTTTTCGATGTTAGTATTACAGTAAATTATGTTCAGTATAGCGTGTGGCAAGCTATAGACTAGATAGCCTTTTAGATGACAGATATCATTTATCGTGGGGGCGGGTGTGTGTTAAAAATAGGCAAGATCAACACTGATACGATAACCTGAGTGACACGTACAATGATAATTATTGGTAATTTGCTGGGATGCTACAACCTGTAACATATTAGATTTCAGAAAAGTGGAATTGTAAGAAAAGCTGTAAAACAGTTTGAATAAGCATTTCCTTTTAAGCGACAAGTGGCATAGATTTATTGTAAAACCAGTCAAATGTCATCAACTGTCACTCACATCATATTTATCAGACAAACGTTTATCTAAACCTAACGAGTTCAAAAGTAATGTAGACAAAGTAGACTTGTATAAACGTTGTACTCTACCCTTAATTGAATACACATTGGCTACAATGAATGTCATCAACTGTCACTCACATCATATTTATCAGACAAACGTTTATCTAAACCTAACGAGTTCAAAAGTAATGTAGACAAAGTAGACTTGTATAAACGTTGTCCTCTACCCTGAATTGAATACATTGGCTACAATTAAGATTATTAACCCAAAAAAATTGTATCAGTGATATTATAAAAGCTCTATAAATGGTTGCAGCCTGAAGCTGAAATTTTTTATATTTTGTTACAATGGGATGTCTTTTGTCCCAATACTCATTTATAGGAAAGGACCCGCCGTGTAATGACTGCCTCATAAACCCGTACATCTGTGTCTCTTAGATTTTAATCATAGACCTCCTAAGTAAGAATGAGGAGTTGGTGAAACGTGACGAAGTGGAGACTAACCTGGACTAGGGGTTGGTCCGTGTTAATGGTGATGGCGGGGTTCTTGGAGATGGCGACCTTTGAAGAGTTCTGGCCGGTGAGAGGCTGGTTATTTAGGTGAAGTACGGCGGCGATACTCTGCAGAAGGTTCTCTGTGGTCAGCTCTGGGCCGGCAGCTGCTCAAATAGAAAAATCACGTCAGGGCACAGTAAGTATCATAGCACTTCCCGAGTAGAGACTATTTTTTGTAGAATACGAGGAAACGTATATATTTATTATTGTCTTCAGTTTTACTAATAGTGCTAGATTTATAGATGTACACACGTAGGCCTACTAAGATTATCTCTATGCAAATCCTTACTCCAAGTATGCTCTGGTCATTTTAAAATTGAAATCTTCATAACGGCCCATTTCCGTGTCACTTATCTTAAAGTTCAAGATATAAAAATAGTACTCACAACTGATGTTTTTTGGCAGCTCGAGGGTTTTGAATACTTGTTCCGTTATGTCACATGCGTTTAGTCCTTGAAGTCTTTTTTCCCAAAATAGCTGAAATTATCATAAGAAAAGTGTTCGAATAATTTTTAAATCTAATTCGGTAATTATGAAGTTAAACTGCTGTCAGGTTTCATTACCTTAAATCTTGAATGGGTAATTTTACTTAGAATTCATAATTTTGATTAGAATGCATTTCTATCAAACGGCCTTTTGCCCCGCCTGCCCGTTTTTATGGGGGTGGCAGGTGGCAGGTGGTCCTTTTCAGGGAGAGAAATTTGTTTACCGTGTTCTCAATTCCCAATATCCTTCCATATTTCATAATTCGTCGGAATTTTATCTATTCACTTTACGAAAACTTTGGATAAAGGTGGTACCTATTTGAGAAGAGGGTCCTACATAGAATACCTGTTCAGTATGTGAACATTTCGATAGTATTATCAATGTTTATGGAGTAGTTCCAAGAATTGGAAAGCTAATATTTCAAATGGTTGAATCTCCTATTTTGTCTTGTACATGATGTTAGCGTGTTCTTTCCTTCCAATTACCAAGGGTCACCGCGACGGTTACTTAAAAAAGAAACTTCAGTTGAATATTTAGGGACAAAGTTGTTTATTCGCCATTACATATGGCGATTTTCCATCTACAAGTCCAATAACAGAATATGCATAACATGAGAAAAAATCAAGACATAATAAAACTAAATGTGCCAAGAGACTTGGACGGGCGTAGAGCTGAATAATGCTTGTGTAAGGTAGAGGTACCTGTCTGGGTTGCTCCTGGGGCCCATGTTTCAGGTCGGTGCGGGTCTTACTCTCGGGCCGTGTCCTCACTACTGTGACAGGCTGCTTGAAGATCGATGCCGTCTGCCGAATTGGCAACACCAGCGCCGCGTCGTGACGGATTCCTGCACATTGAGGGCAGCACATACATCATAGTCAGCTTGGTAACGTAGCCGGGATAACGGCGTGTTCTGGTCGATCAAGTCTCTTTGTAGCACAAACATTAAACTAAATTTTGCTCTGTTGTAGAATACTGTTTTTGATTTAGAGGTGTCACTATGGTCCGGAGTAAAAACATAGCCGGAGCATTACCAAATCCTGTTTATCTTCGATCTTAATTTCTTGATACCATGAAAATTAAGTACACTATGAATAAATGAAGAGGTAAATGACCACTGTTCAATTTAAATTGTATGATCCTAAATATTGCAAAATTTGTAAAAACAAAAACAAACATAAGCTAGATTGGTGGTGATAACAAATCACTGTTAGCTGTAAATATAAACTTATATTAAGGATTGTTAACTAAAATTTGTTAACAGGAATAGAAATGCATAAACATCAATGTTTTAAAGCAATTGTAAGTATCATAAATCTACAAACACAAATCACGGATTGCATAAGTAATTACGATTTCATGAATGTTAACTTTAAAAATGAATTTTAAAATTCATGTGATGCTGAAAGTCTTGAGATTCAATGTTATAAACAACATGCCGACATAGATCTAATGACATTAATACAATACAAAACTTGCAATCCTAGTAACATGAACCTGGAATACTGTAAGTTATCTTAGAAACATTATCACATACTCCAAATATTTAAAAAGGTCTACAGGGACAAACCTGAACCAGAGGCTTTTGTGACTACTGGGGCTGCAACAACAAGTTCTCTATGCATACCAATACAACTAAAACTGTAGAATACAGATTCACGGCAAAACTATAAATTTAGATTGGGGGAGACCAAAAAAAACGGCTACCACGGCATAACTTTTGAATACATGGCAGTATAAAAAAAGATTGATAAATAACCTCAACACCAAAAAAAAATAAGGATGGTTGAAACTTTTAAATTTTCATATTTATTTTTCATTGCTTCATTTTTATGTCGATTACATAGTTGTATCTTCCAATATCCGGACCTCCCAAAATGAAACACTTTTATCAAGTATGAATATTCATTTATAGCTCTATTTATATTAAAGGATCTTATTCTTAAATTCTGAGTTTTTCGCACAATATGGAGGACGTTCTAAAGGTCAAGTCCCTAATGCTGTTAAAAAAAACATTAGGTAACTGGGTATAATAGTTTAATGCTATCATCTGTCCCTTTAAAAAAAGATGGTATGTTTCACCCATTTCTACATGTCAAGAGTTGGCTTCTGAAAAATGTTACATTAAGTAGCAATTCAGACCGGCAATATCATAGAGGGTATCATTGAAATCGATGTTGAGTTTCAAATACAATTCATTAGCTTCGCACCAAAAAATACCGTGAAGAAAGGCTTGCCATTATATAAAATCATATGAAAAATATCGAATTAGTACACAGCAGTACAGCTGTATGATTCATTGTTTTGAAATAAAGAGTTGCGGGGGAAAAGGAACATGCAATCACGTTCAGAGACCATCAGGTGGGCAGACCCTGAAAAATACTCCCAAAATGCCAAATATGAGCTACAAATATTCTTTAACAAATGATCCGAATATATTAAATATCTTGTGACAAACTTAAAGCAAATTAAATTATTACACATTGTATGCGAGTAGAATTCTGAGAGTGAAGATGGATTTTGATCTTCTCCATACCCTTATAATTTTATGTGACTTTTCAAAGGTTTTCAGGGTCGGCCGACTTGACGTTGGGCACCAACACAAAAAGCACACAAACCTCTGGCGTAGTCATATGTGGATCCTTTCAAGCGCTTACTTTTACGTATTGAACTTTGAAGCATTTTCCCTGTCCGAAAATCAAACATGCTGAGGTCGTAGTTGCTGCCAACAGCACGCACCAACTCAGGCTTACTGCGAATCTTCTTATGCTCATCACTGCCATAAAATAAATAAATGTTCAGGATTATACATTTTATCACCGACCAAACTCAATTAATTCAACGCACAACATGGGATGTCTTAAATTTGGTTGTGAGTTCTATATATGAGTATTGGAATTTGAAAATCTCTTTGTTTACAACGGGTTTATAAACATGTTTTAGTACAGAAATATATCGACAGCGATAGCAACAGTCTAGCACGATCTAGATAACCTTTAATGTTTATTGGCTGATGGAGTTTCATGACCCTCCAACACGCAGGAGTGGTGCTACCTACTGGCACGTTTATCAATAAACATATTGAACACCGCATGCAAACACAAATACAATGCTTGATGCTTGAGATTGATGATCTCACAGTATATCCATGTGAACGTGAAGATCAGGCAAAGAAAATATCGGTCTTTACAGGTCAAAGCCTACTGCAGAAATTTTGATTTATCAACCTTGAACCTTGACAACATGCTTTGCGGTCCTATGAAGCCTTTGATAAAGCAATCAATGAATGCCGTCTTTAGACGTAATAAGGGGATAAAAATAAATAATGCAGTATATCTACGTGCGACTGAAGCTATTCAGTTATTAGCTATCCAGGTTTAAGTGGCAAAATTATTATGTAAGTATTTCTACGATGTTAGACTAGGCAATAATGCCAAATGCACATGTAAAGCATTTGACCACGGATCATTCTTCGTAACAAAAGCGGGAACAGTTTTATTTCTCAATGAATAATGGATAAAGTAAATCTCACCATTTATAATTCTATTTTTGCCATGGTCACACATATTCAAGTAGGACGCAAAGAAATCTTCAATCACGTTCATCTGTAATCTAGACTACCATTTCACAACAAACTTTGGGTCGTATATCCGAGGGTCAATTCAGCACTACCTAACCCCCTCCTCTCCCCCACCACCATCCACTTAACTTTCAAGTAAGAACTATGAGGACAGCTTAAGTTGGGAGAAGAATGGTAGAACGTCTGTATACGTATATTGAAAACAATATTTTGTTTACAATTCGTCTTCCACTGATTCAAAAAGGTATCGATCCAGCAGTAAAGCCGCTAGTTTTATTGAACTACTGAACAATATAAACAGGAAAAGAATTTCTAATTTAAATAAACCCAACAACTCTACCTCTTATTAGACCAAACACAAACAACGTCTGTTATAGTTTGAGATGCCGCAAAAGGGATTATTCAATAAATGGTCCACTGAGACTATTGATAAAAAAGGGAATATTTAAGTGACCTGCCTTTGTGAATAACCAGTTTACAGAATCAAACGTAACATGTTCCGGCTATATTACGAGATATAGATAGAATTTTACAAGGAATAACACAGGAAATTCCCTTTAAGCGTAGCTTTAGATTTCGATGCAGGATATTAAATCTAAATGTAGTACATGAAGGTTTATCGTCTACAGCGAATTATATAGGAATACAGAAATGAAAATATATTAATAGATTGCTGTTTAATTTCAATACATGCTCAGTATCACTAACACGAAACACATGCATCACTGGGTCGAGAGGATATTACCAAGGTACATGTAATTGTATATAGGATACTATACACGACTCATATTGCTATTAAATTATTTATATTTGCACTTTTGAGAGACGTCTTTGAGAACTTTATGACAAAGAACGTTCAATATGAAAATCGAACTCAAGACCAATTTCAAATTTCCCATTTTCTGAGACCCTTCTTCACCTTCTTTCTAGTGATATCAACCAACAAAATTCTGATCACCCCCGCCATCCAATATCCTTCACACTGACGATATACACTTATTAATGAAATCTGAGTTTCAGAATTGTGTTGGGTCTTAATATAATTTAATTACCTTAAAGACAGATAAATAATGGCTGCGGGTTCTAATCTACCTCATATCATTAAGTTCTAACAAGGGAAAACTTGAATATATCGTAATCATATTACATGGTCTAAGAGATGACATTTCAAATAGTGGACTGGATTCAATTGTTCTTTCCATCATCAGACTATCATAACAGATTCTTTTTTCCTTTCAAATTTTCATCTGGCTGGGTGAGAGGTATGTGTGCCGCGTTCTATCTCTCAATACAGTTTAAAAATGGTATGTTTATGTTAAAACTTATATTCTGACATGAGCAGGCGAACATAGCACTGAATACAATAAAAATATTAAAGGGGTGGCAATTAAAAAATGGCTAGCAATTTTAAAGCAACGAGATCCAAATATAAAGTGAGTAACATAACTCTAAAACAACACAATAATGACATTGTATCATCGGTGTTTTAGAATACGTATAAATACAAATAATGTCTGAGTACTAATCTAACATTCTTCTATGGACATTGAATCATACATACAGTTTGTCGGCATTGATATCACCAGTAGTTCTGAAATCAAGTATGTTTAGTAATCTAATGAACAACACATATGGATGAGCATTATTTATATTAGTTTTATATTTCAGTTGTAGGATGAGATGGTTGCCATCTAGAGATCTAGTCTTCTGATTTTTCAATCTGGGATGGCATGAGCATTCTTTCAAGGTTTACTGGAGAACTCGACCCGAAACGAACTCGACCCGTAGTTCTAAAGATAACTCAAACCGTTTTGAAGAACTCGACCCGTTTCAGATACTTATGAATAAGACATTTTCATATAGAAGGAAAGGTCTGGCTAGTTGGCTTTTAGACAAATAAACCAGCAGATATGGAAGATAAGTCCAGTTATGTTTAGGTGCATGGTTCAGGTTAGGGATAGGGTTAGGGATAGGGTTAGGGATAGGGAAAGGGTCAGGGATAGGCTTATGAGAAGGGATTTCTGTTTGTTTTCTTCCGTACAGAAGACCAAATTTGAAGCCCAGGTAACATACTTGTTATTGAATACAGATGTAATATGATACTTGAGTAGGTACGATTTAAAACGGGTCAAGTTCGTTACAGGTCGATTTCTCCAGTATTCCTTTCAAAGAGCCTCGAACCCGAAATTATAGTATAATAAGCGATAGTAGAAACAGGAGCTGTACAAAATAATCAATATGAATACATTCGAACTTAATCCTTACTCTGTTCTGTAACCCCAAATTATGTCTATTCTTTGAGAGAATGTAAGTATTATGTTTCATCTTGCTTTGAGAGAGAACGAAAGTAGAAGAGGCACTAGATCTAGATCCAGTGATTGTTCTCTACACGTTACAATTCACTGCCCGCCTGTCGAATTATGCATAACTCGACCCGAAACGAACTCGACCCGTTGTGAACAAGACTCGTTTCAAATCTTGGCTACTCAAGTATCTTACTTAATACAACTGTGAAAAACTGTGGGGTGTACAGTATATACTTCTTTGTCTCTTAAATAGTTCTTGTCAATAAAGAGGCCGTGAGATCAGCCACTCTTTGTGCCTGGTTTTAATTATCTGGCCTTCCCATACAAAACTACCATATCATATCTTTTCCAGAAGATCATAGCAACTACACTAAAATAGTAGGAAGTATGTTATCATGGCTTCAAATTTAGTTTCTAGGGGACAGAAAACAGGGATGAAAGTCGGGACTGAGAAAATAATCGGAAATTTAAAACAGCAATAAAAAAGAATCATTTAAGATATGATTTTGGAACAAAAAAGCTATGAATTGATATATATTTGAGTGTTGTGGGTGTACAATGTATATGAAATGTCGGAATTCCGTCATTTGTCGGAAAACTTGCATCCCTGAGAAAAGAAACAGAAATCCCTATCCTTAACTCTATTAAACCAATAAAACGGGACTTTTCCCCCTTTTTGCTGGTTTGTTCGTCTAAAACTAGTCGGACCTTTCTTTTGATGTGAAAAAGTGCATTGTCCATAAGTATCTAAAACGAGTCGACTGCGCTCATCAAGTTCTCAAAAAGACGGGTTCAGTTGGTTTCGGGTCCAGTTCTCCAGTCACCCGCCTACACTAGCCAAAGGAGGGTACGCGTCAGCATCACTCCTTCCCACAATCACTTAGTCACAACATCCCCCGTCGGCACGCAGGCATGATGGTTGTAGTCCGAGAGGCTAGATCGTTGAATTTTGCTAGTTTGGGTAGTTTAACGTCCAATTTGTTCAATATATGGTTGAATCCCCAGTACGAGGAACAATAGGATGCTAGCAATTGCAATAAAGATAAGATAATGATAATAATTTTTAAAAAAAAATTTAAAAAAAAGGGCTTCAGGAGTGTATTAAGGGTTGGTTTCACCAACACGATGGATTTGCCGTGGCATGTCTTGTAGTGTCTTACACTGTAGTGATATGTTGTACCTCCTACATAGCGCGCGAAGTTGCGTGTGTGTTTTGGTGCTACACCACCACTACACATCAAGAGACATTGTGGTCAATGTGCACACGATTATTCAAAACATAGCAAGATCTAGGAAGACAACCAAATCGTAACTAATCTCACTATGTCTTGTGTCTTGGTGGAATCAGTACTTTACTAACACTCCTTTCCACAATCACTCATTGTAGGCCTACTCAAGAGCATTTCACGGGGGTGTATGAAATTAATCTAAGTCTATCAATTATTGATATCATATTCCACCCATAAATCTGCATACATGTACAAGTTTCACTTTTGAACACTAGATCTAGTAGTAGTATTTTAGAAATCATGCCCTGTCTACAGTCTGTTGCTCTTTTTATGTAACTTTTGAACTAAAAATATCAGAAATATTTTGCAAGTGTTTAAAGGGCTGATTCCACCAACACGATGGATTTGTCGTTATTTATCTTGGTATATCTTGTAATATCTTACAGTGTTGTGATATGTCGTACCTATATTGTCGCAAAACATAGACATGCAGTGTCGGGTGGGTGACTGGTCAACTCGTCCCTTAGTCAACTCGTCCCTTAGTCAACTCGTGCTTTTTTGGTCAACTCGTCCTTTTCCCTAGTCAACTCGTCCTTTTTGTTTTCCAATTGTCTTACACCTATATATAACTGAATTATATAATAGATAACAACTATATGATGTTAGATAGCAATTGTTTACCTGAATTTGATATTAGTATGAGTACATTCCATTTTCATTTCATAAACATATGAGTACATTCCAATTTCATTTCATAAATTTCAATCATGAAAATACATTTGCACCTGAGTCACATAGCTAACGATAGGCGCTAATACTTAGTAGTATGCATGAATAAAAGCTTTATTTGTGTTCAGCACATGTTTCCGAACATTTTGATGTATATACATCCAGGATTACTCCATGTTTAATGAAAAAGGACAAGTTGACCAGAAAAAGGACGAAAAACCCGAATTGACTAAGGTACGAGTTGACTAAGGCACGAGTTGACTAGCATTCGTCGGGTATATGTTTTGGTGCTCCACCACCGCGACACCTCAACACACATCACTGTCATCACGGCAAATAGCCACGCGATTATTCAAACCTAGCCTGACTTAGCCAAATCGTGGCTAATCTCGCTAGGTCTTTTGTGTTGGTGGAATCACCACTTACAAGTGTTTGATCCCGCTATTCCACCGTCACGCCAAGGGGCCTTTGTAACCGGGTGAATGTAGGAGAACCCATGTACCCTGTATATAATATATTCATCAAACTATTCAAAGGAGAAGACTGTCTGAGGCTGAGCAATACACAGAAACAACAATTTATCTAAATCGCCACTTTTCATAACTCTAAATAGTGTGACTAGATTCTAGGTCTAGAAGAAATGCAACCCCAGCGACAAGACCCACACACACTCAGTGCTTGAGGACCGGTAGGTTTGTGGGTTGATGGTCGTCCTGACCCTTTTCCGCCGTGACCCAGTTTTTCGCGCAAAATTGTGGTCGTCGTGACCCGAGGTGCTAGTCGACGTGACCCTTTGATCGCCGGGAAGACGTTTTCGAACTAAACCATCGATTATAACGCAATAAAAAGGCTAGAATCGGAATCAGGACATATTAATTGCCAAAAATATTAGCTTATTTACCTAAAACTAACCGTTATTTTGAACGTAATGGGTCAACAAAGTCGTAATTCCGATTTTTTGAAAACGGTGCCATGTCAGTGTCAACTTGTATCAATGCATAGCCGAATCACTCACTAAAACCTAACCCTAAACCTAACCCTAAACCTAACCCTACCCTAAAATAAAATAGGGTTAGGTTTAGGGTTAGCCTTAATCCTAACCCTAAAATAGGGTTAGGTTTAGGGTTAGCCTTATTCCTATATACCTATGGCTGTACACTCTATGCTTACACCACGCTCTGGGGGGTGGAGTAACTATCTGATACTACCCAAGGTTGGTATACTACCCAAGGTTGCCGTATACTACCCAAGGTTGACATTTAGACCAATCAGATTGTCTCTTATTAAACCACATTTGAAGGTATATAGGAATAGGGAAACCAAGTACCAGTGAAAGGAAGTCAAAATTACTCGGTAAGGCTTGGAAAAATTACTGCCCGCGGCCAGGGCCTTGGGCAGTAATTTTTCCAAGCCTTACCTCGTAACTTTGACTTCCTTTCACTGGAACATAGTTTCCCTCTAATCCTAACCTTAATGGGTTTAAATGCAAATAGATCCGGCCTTTTCAAAATGAAAACAAAGTAACTAATGATAATGTATTTTCGAAATTTCCCCAAAAGTATTTGGCCAATTTCCCTATAAAATGAAGAAGGGTCACCATGACCAGTCCTGGGTCACCACGACCAGGACACAGGGTCACCACGACCATGACACTGGGTCATGGTGACTCTGGGTGACGGCGGAAAAGGGTCACGAGGTCTAATCACCGGTTTGTGTTTATTCCTCTGTGACCACAACCTCTACTCAGAAATTCTATATTATCGCTCACGTTTCACTCTAGACCGCATTTGATATCCGAAGTTTTCGACATTTGTAACTACTTCTTTCGACATAATTTCACGTGGAACACATAGTACGCCTTATTTTATTGAACTATAACGCTCAGTGATATAATATATTATTCGACGTTTTCGACAAATCGATATTTGAAAATGTTTGCTCCGAACCCTTCGCTCCTTCGACGAATTTACTGTACGGTACCCCTCTTTGTCCTTACCTGTAGTAGTAAACATCGGTTTTGCCGGCTGAGAGACCTGATTTCCGTACTATTTCTTCACGTTTCCACCCAGGAGGCAAACCCGGACAGTCCATCTTTCTCCTATCGACGCTCATTATGCTCGAACAAGAAAACTCGAAAAAGTTGTTATTTCCCGACACTGCACCAAGCGTCATGTACTGGTTCTCCGTTTTACCACTAGATGGCGCGGCAGACTCTGCAGTCCGTAGACAGTAGTACCTCCCGTTGTCGCTAGGGCCAGGGCGCTCAAGCGGCACGGTGCGTGAACGGACACTGGCCACCAGAGCAGACGTTTGCTAGTGCTGCGCTCACATACCGAACATACTTTAAAATCAGTCCAATTCAATTTGAGCCGCAAAGCTGTCCCTTTAACTCGTTACCAGTTATCCACATATGTAGGGGAAATGACTCCAGCTTTGATAAGATCTATGGGATCTCTATGTGGGCTACTGGTTTCACAACGATGTTTTAATCATTGGAAATGGAGTGTAAAGGATATTTCATATTTGCTTCCATTTCTTACATATGGTTACAACAAGTGAGGTACGGTATGGGGATATAACAAGCATATTGAAGTAGCTGAGAAGCTTCATCGAACATTTCTAAAAAACAGTATGCGCATCCGTAACAACACCAGTATCCGTAATGCCATGGTATATGGATAGTGCGGAAGGTACGGTATATCATATCTGTAATGATCAATAAGAAAATGATTCAGTATTGGGCTAGAATTATGGGTAAGAAGGGTACCCCGGTACTAAATTATCCCGGAAAATGTATGAGTATACTATAACATGTGAAAACGTAGAGTTCAAGTGGATCACTCATGTAAAGAAAAATTCTCAGTGAGTGTGGGATGACCCATGTTTGGCATGAACAGCAACAAATATTTGTAGAAAAACCAAATAGTAGAACTGAATGGTTAAAAAAATCAGTGGAATTATGTTTAAAAGACCAATTCAGACAACAATGGCAGTGATATTGCTGAATATAGATCCTGCATTTTGTACAAGGAGTTCAAAGATGATTTTAAACTTGAAAAATACTTAACCCTTTAACAGCAGGAAGATGCCTCCAGGCATTCCCCTGGCTATGACAGGAAGATGCCTCCAGGCATTCCCCTGGATACGGCAGGAAGATGCCTCAAGGCATCTTAGAGGAATCATTGATACTTATATACAAAATTCAATAGATAAAAAGATAATTGTTTGATTTAAAGGAAATTTTGACAATTTATAAGAGCCATATTGTCCTTTGATTTGGTATAATAAAATATAATCAGTCACCACGGTAAATTACTTAAATCACATAACACATCACATGACATAGCTATTTCCCCAAAAAGGTGCCTGCCATAGCAGAGTCGTTTGGGGAGGCAATGCCTGCCATGTAATGGTGAGCAGGGGATCTGGGTGCTGCAGGGAAAGGGTTAACAGGGTTACCAGAATCGAACAGAGTAGCTTTAACAAAGCTACGAACTGTTAACAACAGACTGCCAAATATATGGGAAAGATATTAAGAAAGGTAAAGCTACAGAAAAGGAGCTACCGGTACTGCTATGTCATATGTGAACTTGGTATGATTGGTGATAAATACCATATATTCTAATGTTTCAGGGTAGAAATGTGAAAATAGTAGATACCATGTTATGTAAAAATAGAACAAATGCCGCAAGATCACAGCTAGAACCTAAATGTCTATACACTTATAACATGGCTACAATCAACTGACTGCAAATTATTGCATAGTGTAAGCCAATTCCTCAGGAGGACACTACCCCTACATTAAGTCAACCATCCATTTCAAGATCTGAGTTGTAAGCAAATGATAAGAAACATAATAGAATCTCTGCTTACCTCGCATATCTCTCTACTCTGTGATCATGCCAGAACTAGTATCGTTAAAAGGTTTGGCGTTGGTTAGCAGTGACATACAGTTTTCATCTGGTTGGTGGAATACCCATTTTAGGGGTCACCAAAGTACTGCTTAGGTCCGGTAGTATCCCCTAAGGGATCCCTGGTGTATAGTCTCCGGCAGACCCTCCTATGGGGCTCCAGTGTATGGATAGTCGCCTGGTCAACCCCACTATGGGGCCCCCGTTGGTAAGATATAATTTGTTATATTTGGCAAACCCCCATTAGGGGCGAACCGCCTGAGTGGGGCAGAGGTTGGGTAGCAAACAAATAGGTGACACACGTCCACCAATGGGTACCATGCTTAGTAGAGGACTGGAACACTCCACACCCCGCTTTCAGTGAAAGTAGGTCAAGCCTAGTCATATACCAGCAGTCGCTTCAGCTGATTGCACGTCGAACAAACTTTTTATTTTGACATTTGCAGCAACCTGTCATCTGCAATTTCAGCAGTTGCTGGAGAACACACCAAATAAAACACTCTTTGTATAACAAAATGATAAGAAGAAACCCATCTACCCTCTTCCCCTGCTCTTCAGCTACATGCCATTTTTTGTTTAATTTCTCCATGTTGGATATTTACTGAGATATTACCAGAGATGTATAGTGGGTTTAACATTGGTTTCAATGGCGTGAAAAGTCGCTAAAACCTTCATGGCGTACCAGAGCGCACTGCACCGCTCAAGTGTTCCTTTTTGCGACGGACGAACCCATTACTACGTTGTGTGACGTCAGCACCGCTCCCAAGAATGGCAAGTGCGGTGGGGTGCCAAAATTGATTACCCTGCCAAAAGTGGTAATTATCACTCTATCCCAGCATGTCTCTTCCCGTCCTTTACCGCTTAGATCTCACGGACTATTCTAGGCTTCACAACTCCAAACAGATATTAGGCTAAATTTGCTTAGTGCGCATGTACAAACTAGCACTCTCCCAGCAGATCTTTCGTGGCGCTATCGCTTGCTATCGGCCACAGGAAGTAGAGCGCTGGATTTCTGCTTGGAGAGTAATAAGCTAGTGGCTTGAACACCGATGAATTTCTCACTCTCCAATCATTGACTTCAACACTGCGCATGTTCACGCATGCGCACAAGATACTAGTGAGCGATAATTACCACTTATGGCAGGGTTACCAATTTTGGCACCACAGCGGCCGAGTTGAGTCAGTCTGGTGTGCCAGCTCTTGAGGTGAGGTCACCAGTTGGTACCGTCAGTACCCTGTTTGTACTATAGTGTAGATCAGATAGGATTGTTTGAATGCTGATGATTTATTGTAGGTGTTTATAACGAGTTTAACACTTGGGCATTTTCATTCTCGGGGTAGTTGCCATTCCATATGCAATTGTTACAATATAAACAAATGAAAAGACTCTCAATCTGATTATATTTAATTCATTAAACAATGTGAGTTATTTTGAAATATACAGTAGGAATATATCATCAGGACTTAAAAAATATTTTAAATGCTCACTTTTAATTACAGCTGCCACCCGATTTATCGTCGGGGATCACATGGTACAAGATTATATAAAGGATGGTAAAATATAAATCGGCTTCAGGATACCCTGAATTCAGACAGTTTTTCACCTTCAATCTGGGTGACCAGTAAAAGACCGAAAATGTCGCCCCGCTGTTGTGAAATGGGTAAGAGACGACAACTCCATGATAAGAACTGCACTCTAACTGACTACTTGCACAGAACATTAAAAGTACATGTATATGTCCCCATACGAATATTTTCTTAAAATTAAAATCTTGTGGGGCCAACATAAACTTTCTGCCCATGTCTTTGGTTTGGAAAAACAACGAGTCTGACAAACTCAATGGTGGCAATAATACTCTGGACTATTCATTTCAAAGAAGTATCACTATTCCCTTCTATATCAAGACGTTACAATAGATACGGCAGTTTGTTATGATATTGCAACGCCAGAGAGCAGGGCGCATCCTGTATTTCCTGAAGTGGGGAGACAGCTGAGTTCACAATATAAACAATATGCTATACTCAGCGGTTATGGCCCGAAGGGGCCAATAACGTTTTCGATATGATATGGGGCAAGTTTGTGACGGGAGGGGCATATAGATCACACTGAACCTATCATTTCCTAGTGAGATTTGTCAATGACATTAATAATTCTTTTAAAGCATCCTAGTGGCAACCTCTTGATCACTTTGGAAATTATATGATTAGACTAGAAGAGTTTAGGTTTTGAAGTAAACATGCAACTGTCATCCTCTTAAGTCATTGATGGCTGAGTCATATCATCACTTTCTTCTTGTTTCTACTGAATATGGAAATAATGTATGCCTCTCAGAAAGATGTAATAGAATGTAATCTTGTTTATGCTTGATAGTTCTAGTGTTGCCGCACTTTTAGATTTGTCAGACAAGTTTGAGTTTGAATTAACAGTTAGGTTTCGACCATGACCTAGAAACAGTTGTGGGTGAGGTGACATAGATCTACATCACTGTAGGTCCTGTCATTCTAGCTGTCATTACCAGGGGCTGTACCAAGAGAGGTATTGCAGTTATGAAAAATATTACCACGTTTGCTTGATACAGACATGATATGGAAACCATAGATGCACATAAAACACAAATATTATTAGAAATACTATTCATTAACCCTTTAAGGACGAATGATACCTTCAGACATCAACCAGCTCAGGCCTTGAGGCATCAACCGGCCCAGGCCCAATGATGCTTCAAGGCATCATTTCTCTTAAATCTATAAAATTGTTTTGACAACGAAATAATCTAGCAATATACATGAAATCTTCAGAAAATGAAGCTATAACATCAAAATTAATATTAGTAGGCTAAAATAAGTGAAATATCATTGATTACCAATGATATCATCAAATTATGACTTTATCCAAAATGTGTTCGTCCTCTAGAGATATACACTATAACTAGCACCCGTCCTTATGGTGACAGCACTGCCACAGGTGGCCATCCTTAAAGGGTTAAGAGGAAGATAATCTTTTCACGATATTTTTCTTCATAAATATAATTTCTGTGGCTCACTGAATTACAATTCAAATAATCTATGTGTCTAAGAAGCTACAGATGACATGTATGGATAGTTCATCATCGTGTTTTGACTCCATGCTTTCCTTAAATAAATATATGTAATATTATTAACAAGAGCTAAGTGAGCATTTAGAAAAAAGAAATATTGGCCTTTAAAGACCAAATTAGCAGGTGGACGCATTTAAAGCTCAATAAGGTTCAAATGTCTACCAGCAATTAATTAATATGATAACAAGGAAGCCCCCAGGCCAGGAGGGAGGGTAGGGAGGATAGGGAGGGGAGGGAGGGAGGGAGGGAGGGAGGGAGGGAGGGAGGGAGGGAGGGAGGGAGGGAGGGAGGGAGGGAGGGAGGGAGGGAGGGAGGGAGGGAGGGAGGGAGGGAGGGAGGGAGGGAGGGAGGGAGGGAGGGAGGGAGGGAGGGAGGGAGGGAGGGAGGGAGGGAGGGAGGGAGGGAGGGAGGGAGGGAGGGAGGGAGGGAGGGAGGGAAGGCATCTATGAATAGGGAAGGGCCTGCATTGATTGGATATTTAAAGCCCTACTCCTCTGTGAACTCAGCAGGTCATGGCTTCATGGTGATCATTCATGGATGAGTGCACACAGACCTGTCTGCATGCTCCCTAGCCAAGTGGAGGACACAACTTTGTTTCTATGTACACCAATAAAGTAGGTCAAGCTAATATCTGGTCGTAAATGATATTGCAAATAATTTTACAAACCAATATCATTTGACTGGGTCTTGATTGATTCCTAGAACAAAGTTATGAACCATTTTGTCTTCTATTTATGTGTAAATATGCTAAATAAACCATTCTCTCATACACCTGATATCTCCCCCCCCCCCCCTCCTATTATGAGATTTGGCAAAAATACATGAATAGCACATCAAATATATATTTCACCTAAATAATGACACTTCCTTAGTGCAAGCAACTGTCAGTGCCACTTATAGAGATGGTAAATGTTACACTAATGCTCACTATAAATCAATATAGAGTAAACATCTGTTTGAGTATGCCAATTTCACCCAAACCCCCCCCCCCCCCCCCCACTTTTAACAAATACTTGAATATCTCAGCAAATATAGAATCTACCTAGAAAATTCCACTTCCCAGCACCTACTGTTTTTCATTCTCTTTCAAATGAGGCATGTTATATTATGATTGAACCAGTTTTACAGGTAGACATATGTCCATAAAGGAGTTCTTAAAAATGGACCTGTGACTCATAAAGTCCCCCCCCCCCCCAACTGAAATCTCTTTTTTCTGAAAATCCATGTCAAAATACTAAATACTAAAACTGTAAGATATTGTATGGCCATAACACCTTCTGTCCAAAACAGAAACCATATTACTATCTCTACTTAGTGAGCTATAAAAAGCAAAAATGTGGTCAGGTCATCTAGTGACTCTACAAGCATGTGTACTACAGTAGGCTATAGCCATAACCTAAAGACCAACCGTCCACCTGCTAATAATGGAATTGATAATTACGAGTATTAGAGTTAAACCCCAAAGACGGCAAAACTTATCTTAAATTTAGGGTCCATATGTCTCTGTTACACTCTACTATCCAGTGCCACCATTTGTCGCTTACAAGATTCTTCTAAGGTATTTGACCATCAAAAGATGTCTAGTCTCAAAATAAGAACCAAAAGTAAAATTGTCTGGAAATGTTCTGTTGAAAACAGAATCCACAAGCACACAGGTGATATAGAAATAGTGATTATTATATTACAACAGGCAGTTCTCAACAGGCAACTGTAAAATATCAAGAGTTCATTATAGATACAAATGTACTGCAGTATGATCGGTAAGTGAATTACCAAAAGTCACCAAATATAACATTTCAAATTTCTGTCTCATATAAGCACCTTATTTGTGATGACTATGGGCTTTATCTCTGGGGAGAAACGGGTATGTACTGACATACCCAGTGATGAATAATTAATACAATATATTGTTACACACATAAACATGCATAAGGCACTTCATTTATATAACAGATAATAAGGTTGGTCTTGCTAGTGGTACCTATACAAACATAAATATATATGGCCATAGGCACAATCTGCTGGTTGAAAGTTCACTGAGACACTGGTAAGTCAAGGCCCTTACTATGGCAAATCAGTCAAGCCATATCCATATCAATTGTGACGATGGTTCCAGTGTTCACTGAGCCTGTTGGACATACTGACAAATATTCGCGAGCTGATGTGATGGGGTAATCCGTTATGGTCAGTTAAGCTGTGTAGACTGGTTCCTTTCTATTGTACTTCAGAGGGAGAGGTGTCATTCATGCCATGACCTTCTGCCAAGTGCCACGATTCCTTTACCAAGTGATAAGTCCTGTGCAAAACGACAAAATTCCTCTGACTTAAGTGCTCTCCTTTTCAGTTCGTGGCATGCTCCTCGACAGTGGCCGGCAGGTGGAGGCTGGCAACCAGCGGTTTCCCAAGGTCAAGCTTCTGATAGTGGAATTGTTTCTTTCCTTCTACTTCCATCTCTACAACGAGAGTTGGCCGGAGGGTCCCCTAAAAATACCAACGTTACGAGCTAATTAACAATATACATTTAAGATATGCCATATAATCTAGTCTAGATTATTTGAAACTGAGGATCATACTCACATTTTGATATCAGGGTTGTAGGATATTTATCATAATCTGATATGGGAGTGATTCAAATCTACAATAGCTAACTCGACTCCACTAGATTTATCCTTTTCCTAATGTTATCAGTCCAAGTGTTGTCGTTCAAATCTGTCAGAGCATTCCATCTACATTATACAAATAGGATTTCTCAGAGTGTGCATCACTAGTTCCTCTCAAGAAATTAAAACTTACCTTGAGGCGTTGCAGGTCAAGGAATTTGGTAACAAATATTTTATCTGGTTTGTCATAAGTTTGTGTAGCTTCCTGAGACCCTGTGATCTCCTGGAAAGTAATAAAGAAACGTGTTGTTAACTAGTGATTCTCAATGGTGTTCAATAATTGTATATATTTAAACATCAAGTGTTCACTACCTAGTAATTATCGTTAGGTCCTTGCAACAGAAATTACAATGGTCCCAAGATTCTCAATTATTTAATTGATACGTGTAATATTAGGAAACGTCCTTACTGTGGACGAAACGGTTCCTGTTCGAGGTCAGTCTTCGATTTCATACTGCCTGACGCCATAGGCGGAAGGCAGTATGAAATCGAAGACTGACCGAGAATGAGAAGCGTTTCTTCCAAGTCTTGTATCAGTCTTACAAGTCTTGTATCAATCTTACAATAGTCTTGTAGCAGTCTTACAACGGTCTTGTCTCAGTTTTACAAGAGTCTTACAAGAGTCTTGCAACAGTCTTGTGTCAGTCTTACAAAGTTTTGTATAAATGTTTGAAGAAGTATGTAGCATTCACACATCTCCCTACTGCCCACGGGTGCGTGCGAGTGGTCAGAGACATGTAGTGTATCTTCTGTAAAATTATGCACAATTCTTGAATATTCATTTAATCCCAGAAGGCGGTAATGGCGATAGTAGGCGGGGATAGATAGGATACAGGGTCTGAGGCCAGTAGTTGGGTGTAGGGGTAGCGGTAAGGCATGCGGTAGGGTGGCTATACTAGGCTCAGAGACATGCAGTGTATCCTCTGTACAATTATTCATGGTTCTTGAATATTCAATTAATCCAAGGTCAAACGGAAAAATAATAAAACTATAAGATATTGCATTGCTATAAAACTTGTCCAAAAAAAAAGAAATCTATCTGCACTTACTTATGACACCATCTACTCTTGGTTGACCATACTACAAGCTCCATGTTCAAAGTGAGGCTGAGCTTCAAGCAGATACTCAGTGTTCTTATAAGAATATAGGTATAAGGCATGTGCAGATATGCTTGGAGAGTGATATGAACTACAGAGTCTTCTGGGGGACCATGGCTGCATTTCAATTCAAAGATGGCTGATACCCCCCCCCCCCCCCCATGCTATGAAATTAGACAAAAATACATGAATATCATGCCAAATACAAGTTCAACCTAAATAATGACACTTCCTAAAGGGTAAGTAACTGTCAGTGCCACTTATGGAGATGGTAAATGTTACACCAATGCTCACTGTAAATCAATATTGAGTGATCATTTGTTTGAGTATGCCCATTTCACTCATCACATCCTCTTTTAAAACATCCACGAAACTATCCGTACATTTATATAGCTCTAAAAATAATAGATTTTCCTGTTGGATGAGGATCAATGTCAGTATTCTCAGTGATGAATGGAAAGATAGGTGGATCAGTCTAGGAAGACTACAAGACAATTTTCTCGATGACTATACTTAAGCCTGTATTCCACCAACAAGACAAAATCGTTGTACAGCGCCCGTATGGCGGTTGCTAGGGTTGCTGGCAGATCTGCTCTATTTTAAATCATCTGGCGGGTTGGTGGAAGCACAAACCACACGTTTCAGCAGGCGTCGGCTCTCCTGCCCGACGTTTCAAGACGTCGGTTTGAGGATATTGGGTTTGATGGGATGTCGCCTCACGGTTGCTGAGCGTCTGGTGGGGCGTTTGGCCATCTGCCAGCTGAAATGCGCTTCCACCAACCAGAATTTTCAGGTGATCCCCCAACCGGTACCCCCAACAACCCTCCACAAGATGTAAATATACCGTCGGCCGAAATAACTGATTGATTAGGTTTTTGTGTGCTGGAATTGGGCGTCTGGCCGATACATTTGAAGAGTACGACACCCGCCGCGGGCTCTGCCGGGAGTTGCGGCGAGGGAACGCCGCCAACATAGTGTGAGCGATACCGGCGATACCCGAAGCCGCGAATGGACATGGTAAATTCCGACACTTTCGAGATATTCGGCAGAATTCTAGCACCATAGCGTGCCATACACATTCATAACATCAATCCTTATCTTTATTTACCTTCATTGTTCGATTAAATATGTAATTCCTCGGTTATTTGACGTTTTCTGACCGTTCCCGTACAAAACCCAACACGCCGACACACTGCTCCGCTCGATATGCGGCTTTCGCGGGTTCAGAGGGTCGCAGTGTATCGCCGCACGCCGCGCCGCCTATCGGGGAACTCGATTACTACGTAAAAATGCGGCTAACGTCCACCAGTCGGCGCTACGGCTGGGGCATCGGCTAGGATCTGCTGGAACTTCGAACGCACCCGACGCTAGTATGGCGACCACATGAGCGTCTGTTGGGGGTTTCGGTGGAGCAGCGACGCATTTTGAACCAATTTGGCCAGACGTTTCAGCCGACGTCGGCTGAAAGGTCGGCTGGAACGTCTGTTGAAGTTGAAAAAGCGGTTGTTTGGTGGAATACAGCCTTTAGGGTGTTACGGGTTGAATTCTATCAAAGAACTCCGCATGGTGAAAAATGTGTCGTTCTGTTGATACAGGATAGCTTCATTTGGTAAGAGAAAATCAGGAAACAGACTTGTTTGTTTGGGTAGTTAAACGTCCAGTTTTTTTTTCAATTAGTCTTACTAAACAGACTAATGGATGTGACTACTTACCGGCGGGACCTCATCGACTCTCAACGAGTAGGTTGTTACAGACCCCATACGCACGACAGTTGTTCTCATCACCAAAGCGTTAGAAAGCATCCTTGAAAACCCGATCAGTATCGCGAAACCTAGGCTGGCAATGTGTACAGTCTGACGTCTTGGTACTCCTGTAAAATGATGTAAAGACGGACGGTTCAAAGTAAATGGTTCACTAACGTAACGTGGGAATACTTGAGATTTTGCTTATTTGAACTTAAATGATGTTTACCAATTCAGTTATGATCTCACGAGGTTCCTTAATTGCCTTTTGAAATGAAGTGACTGATTCAAACAACTTTTAACACTTCAAATATTACGATTTGGGGAAATCCATAAGAATCGAGAAAGAATCAAGATTTTATAAAAGATTATACTAACCCGTTGCCATTTTAATGTATGATAAAATAACATCTTGCCTACGTTTCGGCCATAGGCGTAACCTTTTTCAGGGCAGATAGTTAAAGGAAGATGTAGACCTTATCTAGGGTTAATGACCTCGAGATATGGGGATATCATCTATACAGATTTATATTATGGGGTGAAGCAGAAAAGGGTTCATATATAAATTTCATTGTTCAAGTTAAACTACTACTTACACAGTCACATCTATAAATCACATTTAGAACATTGAAAGAAACTTACTTTGTGTAAGTTCCCATTGCATAAAGCGGATGTTCATTTTGTCGGCGTTGTCTCTATAGTCAATAGGGTCGTGAAGACTCAATGTGCTATTCAGGTTAGATTTCATCTCAGGATACTGAAGTTCGCCAGCTGCAGGATCTCGTTTAATTTCTGAATAATAAGGTTTGGCAATTATTAAAATGGCATTTTCAATAATAACTTACAAATAAATGTTTCGTACATAAAATCTGCCAAGCAGTGTGAAGCCTAAGAGAAATTTAGCGCAACCTTTTACATGTATAACATTTTCGACTACATTCAGGTGCAGTTGCAAAGACAAAATTCTCCTAAACAAATCCAATGAGATGTTTTATTCCTAGTATCTGACAAGCAACGTGATGTCTAGCATAGATGGCAGGAGGAAGCGCAGTTATAATCATGTAAAAGACTTTCCACTACTGTTTCGAAATTCTATCATCGCAATAGGGGCCTTTCCCATATGTTTTTATACAATAAAACATCAAAGAAACTGACCACTGAGAACGAGATTGTGCAGCTCCTGGATGCTGACCTTCCGATGGATTACTTTGCAGAGGTGGGTCATGAAAATGCCCTGTTTTGTGTCCCGGTGTTCGTAGGAGAGATTACCTGGGCTGCTGTGAAGTCACAAGAGATACAAGGTCAATGCAATGTACTACGTTGATCATATCATCTCGAACAGGAGATATCCTGATGTTAAGTTTTTGTATACTGGTACATGATAGTCAGATACATACACAATATTACCATGATTTCGATCTGAGTGGCCGTATTCTCCGCGTAGTTGACGAGTATTGCGTAGCGTCAACTACAAGGAGAATACGGCCACACAGATCGAAATTATGGTAATGTTGTATTTATTACTCACTTATTTTTAGATTTAAGCACTAAATATGATCGTTAGAAACTTTTCAACGTAATTAAGAAGTTATGTTTGGGACTACTTTCATCTCAAAAATACGTATCCTCCTAGGAGGGTACGGAGCTCTGTATCCTCCTCAGTAGCCATCTGTAATCTCCATAGACTTAGTATGGAGACTCCGTATCAGGTGGGTAATAAAGATATCTATGTCCATCAAAGCGAAGTACCCCCTTTACAAGCTTATTTGTTCATTACTCTCTAATTTTGTCAGGTTCTTACAAAAGGTATGCAGATCGTGCAACACCTGCTATCAGGCATTTCCCCACATTCAAAATGTTCCATTTCTGCTGATGAGGTAGCCAGCAGGCATTTCAGAAATTGAGGATGCAAGTCGTAAGCATCAATACGAAATGAGATGCCTCATAATATTCTTACAAGACGTTTTGCCGACCATCAACCTACAGGTAAAACTTGCGACTTGGAGCCCTCGTTTAGAAACACTACGTGCAAAATAATGTAAATGTTGATTTAATTATGATATCTACTCACGTCGTGTAGAAAATACATGTTGTACCCCTGGCTGGTAAGTCCACGTCTTCAGGACAGTCCTCCGCTGATATCTGTGACAAGCTGTGGTATAAAATGTATATCTAAAAATAATGTATTTGTCCTGTATAATCAATTGTATTGCATATACAATGTTCTCTTGCATATACATGAATACGTTTTGTATACAGATTATCAAAGTTATGTTGTGTGTGTATATATTTTCTACACTAAAAGGAAGATATACGGACACATTCGCATGTCAAAGAAATATGCCAATACTGAAGGCAGAGGGATATCTCTGATTAATAATTTCACCAAGTATTTTTACGTACAAAGACAGTCAGCCTGTTTTCGAATTATCATATTAAACCTAAAATTTGCGAAATTTTATCAAGTCACGTGATCACATATCCCGTACGTCAGTGTCACGTACGGCTATAAATACGACATGGGCAGCAGCAGGTAGTACGTGTTGGTGATACGACCACATTTATATAATAAAATTCTGGACTGCGTGGATACAGTGCAAGTGGCTTGTAAACATGCAATACTATGTGCCATTTCCTTTTGCTACCCTCTTCAATCCAACCAAAATAATATGTCTGATTATAAGAAACAGAGGCCAGAATGTCAGTTAGTAGATAGACTGCTTGAGGAGCAGGATATGTCATCTCTTATGATAAATGTGGGACTATATCTCAATACTGGAACATATACACGAACTATGAAAATACCTCGTTTAAATTTACTCCTAAAAAGGAATGAATTTAAGTCTGTGAACTCCTAAAGTTTCGAATTACATATTTGTTTTGGTACTAGCAGGCTTCAACTGACCCAGTTCGGCAGATGTCGATAATAGCGAAGCACAAGGCAGGTTTTTTATCGAGGATTGGGATGAGGACGTCCTTCTCGAGGTGAACGCAGTCTGACGTCCCGTAGCCGACTGGGGCGTCCCATGGGATGAGGAAAGACTGCTGGTTGTGTTTGAACCCATGTCCGATGTAGAAGAACAACACTGTGAAAGGACATACAACTAATTGTGAATGAACGTTGTGGTGTATAACGAAACCAAACTGGGTATAAATGGTCGAATCCCCCGAAAGTGGTGTACATATAACATTTTTTAGGGTCATTATATTTTCTATTAAATTTTGTCTGGAAAATAGGGTAAACTGTGTGCCGTATATGCAAATATTTGACTGTGAACTGGACTAAATCAGAGGCTCGGTGGCGTTCATGCTTACTAATATAGCTAATCGTGCTCACCGTATACACCTTCATCGATGAGGTTACAGAACCAGTGTACGTGCTGGATAAGCTCCGCTTTACTCATGTCGAGCAGGCTGAAGACCATAAAGTCCATCTTTGTGAGGAGACCCTCCAGCGTCAGAACGTCGTTACGGGCCGCGGGCAGAGACTCGCCGCTGCCTGTCATGTAATTCTCCGTACCCACCAGAAACGCCACTTTCGCCTGGGCTGAATCACAACAATAGATGGTGTTAGAAATCCTTATCAATCTACTGGCTACACAATGTGCGTCATCTTGATGCGTTGTCAACAAAACATGCCTAAGTGGACATATCCGACTCGATAAGGCTTCAGTTCGTTTCCCCCACCTAGAAGTTCGTCCTCGTAATTAATCATTATCTTACCAATTAGGGTAGTTGCAATGATTATGTTTAATACATAAAAAGTATTTTATTTAGACAGATAATCAGAAACACATGATTTAATTTTATTCAGATTAAACCTCATACACAACATACTAATAAACTATAAAAAAACCACTCATAAACTAATAAAAAATACCAATGTCATTATCTTTACGAGCTCCCGACAAAAATTGAACATGAGATGGAAATAAAATTGTGGGGTTCACCACAGGCCGTCAAAGAGGGCAGAACACAATGCAACCTACCTGTTTCTTCAGCTTAATCCTCAGGATAATATGCAAATCCTCTTTATTAAATTCAATAAAGTATCTAAGTGAAAATAAATCTTTAAATTGCTTATCGATATTTTTAATGTACCAGAAGCTATTGGACTTCAGATAATATCCCCTGAGGACTTAACAAAGCTTTGTACAGAGTGCCCGAACAAGGAAGAGGCCGATGGTACCACCCCGTAACTTAAAGCTAATGGCTTTTAAAACATAATGTATAGAGAAAGTATTATTCACTAGTGCTTACGGCAAATGTGAGGTAAAGCAACGGCAAATTACCTGTGTAACACGTCGTTTGTAGTGGTTGGGTGTATGACAAAGTGTCGGTAATCGTTGGTAGAATATGCGCTTCTCCAGCAACAACTATAATAAATATCAGTCAAGTCTACGTTAACCAGAAATTGTTACACTTCAAATCAAAAAGTTTACAGCTGATTCCTATTATGTGGTAGATGCATCAAACTGACAAATTTGCAAATTGTTGTACTTGTGTTATACTTTGCATGCCCACACTCATCCGAACCCTGCCAAGATATCTCAATACAAACAAATACAAATTAATCCCATTTTTGTTTAGTCTGAGGACAATACATGTACATGTATATTTCAAGTTACACAGAGTGATATATCAAAAAACCCGGAAGGTGCTATTTTGGGATTCCATACCTTGCACCACAACGGGTATACTGCGATGTGAAGCGGCATGCGAGTTTGGACCACTACTAACTTCACATACATACTTCCCGGAAAATGAGTCATCTAGTACCCGCAACTGTAACCAAATTAAACGAGCATATATTAAGCATGTACCTTAAACATTTAGGTACACCTATTTTGTGAAAGTGATTTAGTGCAAGGAGAAGATTTTTTCTAATTCTCTATTGGTATCATCAAGTGTACAAGGTAAGATTCGTTGTATCCGATCAACAACTATATAAGACGTACCGGTGACCAATAGGTTAGGACCCCAACTATAATAAGTTGATTTTCATGGATCTAACTTTACCCTTGTTCATGTACAAAAAAAAAGAGAAAAATTGTTCATGTACAACAAAAAAATCTGTCGAGTTTTATAATATAACAAAACCAAAACCAGACATGAATATGATACTGATGACCCCCCTTTCCTGGTCGATAATATTTCCAGCCATTGATTTCAACAAATCAACATACAAGTGTAATCAAAATTCTAATGCCAAAGTCATAGGTGATATCAAGGGATAAGGTGTCATCAAGTTTTGCCTTTGTTAATGATTTAAAACATTTCAAATCAGCCGAGTTCCACGCAAGAACAGATTGTTTATTCCACATTTTGCCTCCAAATTATTGAACCGAGGACGTAAACGATCTAGGATTAGGTTTAAAAATTGTTCATAGTTTCAAAAATCAGTACAGCAAACAATATTATCCTCATAGCCTCAAGGATGTTCAAGACATTTGACAAATTCCTGAGACAATACACGTTAACAAGTAATGTGTTGTTAAAAACATGTAAACTTACTTCTAAGACGGGTTTGTCACAACCCGGGACGGGGACGCCGTCCCTACACCACTGGTAGGTGCTTGCTTGGTGTCCCGTGATTTCACACCGGAGACGTAGAAGCTGGCCCACCTTCACCGTATGCCGTGAGGCCTCCACCGTCGGTGCGATCTGCGAGTCGACAGGCTTCCTGCTGGGTTTCACCTCGACATAGGCCCACGACGACTGTGGGGTTTCGTATTGGGTGCCGTTGTATACTCGGCAACAGTAACACCCTGACTGATCCATGCTAAAAACAGGCCGAATTATATTATACTTGTGTCAGAAACCCACGTCTTATTCTAAATACATACATCAATACATTTCAAATAGGGTTTTGGGTTAATATTCTGGAACTATTGCATGTGCATAATGATGACATGTATACATTCAGGTACCAATTATTTTCTACGGTACAATTCTGACGACCCTTTAGTAATGGTTGTAAGAACTAAAATTGAGAACGGCTCTAAACTTTAGGTTTGACTATGGCGCCCTCTTATTAACATAGATTTCAATACGCTCACGGTTGATATTCACTTTAAGCATAAATATATATTAAAAAAAAGACACAACTTGAGAATTAGGTAAGAATATGACCTTAATGTTTACACAAATGAATTGATCAAAAGAGAAGTAATGTCTCATGGGTTTTCTTATCATCCTCAGCGTATTTATCGAGGGTCTCACCTAACATTGCTGACACGAAGCGTGTCCGTGGTCTGGTGTACCAGTTCCTGAGTTTTGCCCTCACGGTGCTGGAACCACTTGAACTGGGGACGAGGGAAGCCAACAGCCTCACACGTAAGAGATAAGGAATCCCCCTCAGAAAGGTCAACATACTCTTTTGGTTGTCTTAGGATTTGTAGAGGTTCTAAAGAAAATTTAAACAGTTACAAATTAGTCTAACACGCTTAAAATAGATCCAATAAACCTGTCATAGACATAAGTGAAGGAGTTTGTTGCGGATGTAGTGAGCTGAGAGCAGACTGTTGAGGTTTCAAGCCGTAACATCTGGTATGATAACATCAAGACGAGGTCAAGGCCATGTATGGAGTACGGCAGATAAGCAATAAAACAGAAGGTGTTGGCTAAGCCTGGAACCAATGATTATGAAATGACTTTGACCACAAAGTAAACTTGATCGTTTACTTCAGATCTGACGCGTAATCTACATCTTTTGGATTCTGACATTCAATAATATTCCTATGACTCTATTTCTAGTTCAATATCATTGTAATATTATATTCACCCTTTCTGAGTCTTTGTGTCGTTTCATGCTGGATTGGTTCTTAATGTTGTCTGCTCGGATAAGGATTGATTCAATATGGACGGTACATTAAAGACGTATATACGAGATGAGGAATTTTGAAGTTACTGTTGTTTCATACTTATGATATGACCATAGCAGTTATTACATGACGAACCACCATGAGCTCAACCAAAAGCAACTTTGGCAAACAGCTGAGCACGCACCTGGCTGACGGAGGATAAGCATGGCACTCTGCAAGTCGGCCTTAGCGAGCAGTTCCACGAGGGTCTGCACCGTCATGTTGAGGCTGGAGTAGCGCATGAGCAGGTCACGCGTGCTGCTTCCCGTCGAGCGAGCGCGCTGCAGTTCTGGTATGACGGAGCCACTAGAGACAAAGCATATTAGTCGGTTACTTTATGTCGGCTTTTCTCAACCTCAATAGAACAGCAAGATTTACATTTGTTTCTTCGGAGTAGCAAGCGGAGAATATTCACATATGTATTGCTCCCACGATTCTCATTTTTTTCAGGCACGAAACAAGTTAAATACGGCTTTCAGTAACAGCAATTATTCACTCTATCAAGTGTGCAGGCTTTTCTCTACATGTCTAAAATGAAGAGAACTTCACGATAAACAACACTTT
The DNA here is from genome assembly GCA_950022655.1 of Alentia gelatinosa. Lineage (NCBI taxonomy): Eukaryota > Metazoa > Annelida > Polychaeta > Phyllodocida > Polynoidae > Alentia > Alentia gelatinosa. The sequence continues at coordinate 41,251,843 of OX465583.1, read as the reverse complement.
ATGAACTTACTGGGCATTTCCAATGGCATACATTTTTGGAAGCCACCATAATAATACTAAAATTATATAACGTACTCTAACATAAATGCAGTATTGTCAGCAGCCCGAACCAGTCTCGTCCATTGCTGGCCAATATCTAGCTCCTTGGCGAGTTTAAGGCCGAATTTACCCGGCATTTCGAATACATTGGTATGTGGATTCAGGTCATCTCGTACGCGCACTGCTGGGCTGGGACATACAGGCCACCTACCACTGGCGGCCATCTGTATCAGAGAAGAAAATATGTTGATCACAATATATACCTTAAATGTTCGAAAATGGTTAATACTGAATGTCACTACAGCATTGTGTTTATTTGGGGTGTAAAAAGAAAATAGTATATGGGTAAATGTCTAATAATTTCTGCAATTGCCCTTTCACTTTTAAGGTTTTAATTAAAACTTCAGATATATTGAATACCCGACGAAACTCAGTATTATATCATATTTTATCTGAATAAATTCTAAAATATGACAAATATAGCGCACGATATATTACCTGGGTGGACTGGTCATACATAGATAAACTGGATGGTGCAATGAGGGAGGCATGCTGTTGAAGGACTGGGTAGGTTGAGTTCCTCTCCCTGCTCACTCTGTCCATTTCACCTCTTGATCTCGACATTTGGGAGGTAGCTGCTTGTGGACAGCTGACTTGCCGTGAGTACGCAAGTTGATTCGTTCCGGTGTTCGGTGAGTGAGGTGTCATCTGATGAACAGCTTGCCATGATTGAAATGCTCTAGCATCCATGATGGAGCTCTGTGTCAAATGATCCAAAGTCATGCCTTTGCTCTGAAAGAGAAACAATACAATATAAAAGCTGCCACAGAAGTATTGAATATCATTAGTTCATATGATTTGATTTAACGAGAAATATACGAATATAACGTCGATGATAATTGATGGATGATCAAATGAAGTCAAATAGACGACAGTCCAAATTGATATAAGACTTGTATGAAGGGGTGATGGCGAAGCAGTTTTATAGATAGGTTGCTGGTCTCGAAAGTGTATAACAATTGGAGATTGGTATACAATTTGGGTGTGGGGTGGGGGGGGGGGGGGCATATTGTTTACCTGTTGTCATGACTGGCATATATTAATGTATAATTCGTATTATTTTTCATGTGGAATTTACTGCTACAGAAAACATTGGAAACACATGGTTATTGACCATAGAATGAGGTTTGAACCACTGTTTATTGGTGTGAATGAGGTCCAATATATTTTGTTTTACACAAGATGTAAAAGTATAAAATGAAAATGAATACAAAAACTTCCTTGAAAAATAGGAAAACTGCCATCTCTAGTAGAGGTGACCTATATAATACGGAAAATTGAGAGGGGGAGTGCAGAAAACGATTGAGGAGGCTAAAATCGGGTAAGAAGAAAGAGCGCGCAATATGGGGAGCAAACCAGCCCTGTTTGGGGACAGGGCTGGACATCTCAACGAGATGAGTGGGTGGATATTTTACCTAGGCTGGACAGTGGGTGGGCCCTTTGAGACGTTTAGGAAAGGGGCGCTTGTAACAGTCACCAGTCGAATGTCAGACAACTGGCCTAAATCTCAACTGGCCCAGTGCTAGGTCGGACAATTGGCCTACCTACTGAGACATCTGATCCCCCCGACGGTCGGTGCTCAAACTCCTAGCGGTGCTCCATACCAGAGATTGAGAGCCAATCCACTGGGGACTGGGAAAAACCCGGTCTCCAGCCGGTCGCCAAAGTGGAGCTGCAGCGGCGACCAAGGTAAGATCAAGGGAAGAACCAAGGGGAAGAACTATCGGAGAACGTGAGGAGATTTGTATGCTTGATTTAGGTATGTTTTGGTGTCATTTGTTGGGTGGAGGATTTTACATTTGTTTGGTATGTGGTGTATTGTTTCTGGTGATTGGCCACACCTCCTGCATGTGTTTGTTAGGCGTATTGATTTGAAGTTGTCTTTGGTCATGAACATTCTGTTCCTTAGTTTGAATATTTGTTCTGCCTGTTTTCTTGTCAGTTGTGTTAGGTAGTTCGGCCTTTCCGCTGTCTTATATGCTGATCTGCTTAGGGTAAATTTTACTTTGCTCTTTTTTTTCTCTATTTTTTCTCTTTTTTTCCAGCCGTTCCTCGTTTAGGGTTTTCCGGATCAGTTTGCTCCATTGTGATTTGGTGGTAGTCTTTGCTGTTATTGGGTTTATCCCTAATGTACTGATCAGTTGCTCGGTCGCTGTTATCCATCTGTTGTCTTTGGGTATTGTTGTTATGATTTTCCTGTTTTGGATTTTCCAGTTGTGTAGGATTCTCTTGGTTTTCATGATTGTTTCAGGGTCTTTGAGTTTGGTCTCTATGTATAAGTTCTCTCTATGGGTTGTTTTTCCTCCCTGTAGTGGTGGTAATACTGAGCAGCCTGGAGATGTTGATGCCATGGTGTCTGGGTTCCAAGTGAGCTGTGAGTGGAAATCTGCTTCCTTATATACCCTATCGGTGGTCAGTCCAAACGAAGATAGGGGACGTTTCAAACACTGGGGGATGCAGTGCAAACAGTTAGGCCTTGACCACTATCTAGAGCGAGGACCTGTAACGTTCTTCTTCTTCCCTGCTGTTGTTGTTTGTGTGTGTTATATGTTTGGTCCATGCCTCATAGTTGATGTTGCCTTCTCTGGCCTGATGTAGGTTCTCAAAGTAAGATTTGACGTGTTCTTTGGCTTTTTTCGGGTTATTAATTGTTTGGTTTTGTTCATTGACTGTGTCATATTCGTTATTTTGTTTCCCTATTAGTCTTCTTCTTGTTTTCCAGAAGAGGTTTGACTTTACTCCTCCCTGGTCTATTAGGGTTTGGAGTTTTTGCTTGGTTATTTGCTTGTCTTGTTTCTCCTACTCTTTTCTTAGGGCCTGGGTGACTCTCTTGTGATTTTCTCTGCTTTCTTCTATTTCTATTGTTTTTTTTTGTTTTATATGCCTGCTTGTATTTGCACTTGGCCTTTCCCCCCCCCCCCCCCCCTTTTTCTTAGTTCCCTGATCTCTATTGGTTCGGGTGTTTTGTGTATCTCTTTTACTGTTATCGTTCCTAGGTTTTTCTAGTAGGATTTGTCGGTATTCAGAGTATGTTTTTTGGGGGTCTGTTCTGAGGGTTCTGGTTAGGTGTTGGTTGCATTTTTTCCCATTTTTTTCTGGTTCCTTTGGCCCATGTTTTACCTTGTTTGGTTGTGGTTTGTACCAGGTCATTTTTTATGTTAAGTGTTATGGTGTTGTTGTCAGTTTGTGTTTTGTTAGTATTTCTTATGTCTAGGAGTCCTTGGTGGTCTATGTTAGTTTCACTTATGATTCTAGACATACCTTTGGTGCATATGGCATAGTCGAATGTATCTCTGGGTAGGGTTTTTCCTGTTGACCCTTGTCCATTGGGTTGTGTTTGGCTGGGTTGTTAGGACTTCAAGGTTTGTTGTTTCCAGCATCTCTTGTAGTTGCTGGCTGTTTCTTGATTTCTCTTGTTTTATGTGTGTTTGGCTAATATTGAGTTTGGCATTGAAGTCCCCTTTTATTAGGGTCTCTCCTATTTGTTTGTTGGTTGTGATTTGGGTTGTTAGCTCATCGTATATGTTTTGTGCGTAGTCTATGTTTGTGTTCTGTGGTCCGTAGAAGGTGCCTAGGACTATTGTTTTATTTGCTTGTTTGAGTTGTATCCACACGGATTACCCTACCCCTAATAAAAAAACTCCATAGGCTTAACATTGGGTCACTGTATTCAGTCTGGAGTTCAGAAAAATGAAAAATATCGCTCTAGTGGGACACACTTGACAAATGACGTCATTTGTTAATGTAGAAGTAATTTAGACAGGTGGGGTAGGATAAATTCTAAACCAAACTCGAGTTAGTCGTGATATTGTTCATTGCACTCCGGCAAGATCGCGTATTACTGGCCAATTCTTGGGAGCAGCGCCGACATCACGCAACATAGTAACGGGTACGTCCGGCCGCAAAAACGGACACTGCGCCGCTCGGTTTTCTCACTTTGCAGTTTGCTTTTCCCGAAAGCGGTGCAGTGCACTCTATTACGTTCGAAGGGTTTAGCAACTTTTCATGCCATTGAAACCAATGTTAAATCCACTGTACTTCTCTGGTAATGTCTCAGTAAATATCCAACATAGAGACACCAAACAAAAATGTAATTGAGATGAAGAGCAGGGGAAGATGTGTGGTGGTTTTTTTTTGTATCAATTCGTTTTGCAAAGATTGTTTTATTTGATCTTTATTCCAGCAATCTGCCGAAATTGCAGATGACAGGCTGCTCCAACTGTCAAAATAAAAACACACTCAAAAGTGCAAAAATCTTCAAATTCAAACATTCACACTTCTCTCTTACAAAGTTCAGTCATATTACTTGTAAGAATAGCAACAAACTACCTCTAGTTATTCATATTTATCATATACTGGGAGTTCAAACATCGATTTACGTTACGGCTGTCGAGCGATGATAGCAGAAAGCTAGAGTGCCAGAAAATGACAAAACCCTTTGCCTCATTTTGGGTTGAACGTTCCGCTCCCGAGAATGTTCCTGGCCCTGTCCCAAACAGGGGCGGGTTCCTCTGCCATAGAGCCCTCCACCGGAATCATCATTTCATACTGCGCACACTCTGACATATACATGTATGAAAAAAAAATCGAATTGATAAATATATACCCATTTGTCTTTGCCAACCTTCAAAACAGCTGTATCTTATGTTATAATTGTGTATTTAGACGGTTCTCAGGTCCAGCTATTTTGTTCAGTCTTCCTCGCTGGTTCGCTAACTGCAAAGAGCCTCGCCAATTAACATAGGACAGCTGTTCACTCCTGAATGGAGATAAGGGGTGAATACTTTACCTAGGGTATTACTGCTCTCGGCTTCGCCCCGCGCAGGAATAGAAGGAAACTATGTTTCGGTGGGAATAAGTCAAAGTAACTCGGTAAGGCTTGGAAAAATTACTGCCCGCGGCTACGCCTTGGGCAGTAATTTTTCCAAGCCTTACCTCGTAACTTTGACTTATTCCCACTGGTACGTGGTTTCCCTATTCCTATTTACCTTCAATTGTCGGCTAATATCGTTAAAAACCGAATGTCTCTGAACGTCAACCTGGGCACTAAACGTCAACCTGGGCAGTAAACGTTAACCTGGGCAGTAACTTCAACCTGGGCAGTAAACAAAAGTTATTCCACCCCCAGCATCGTTAAGTAATCATAGGTTGTTCGCTCATAGATATATAGGAATATGCGATCTTGCCGTCGTGCGATAAACAACAACACGACTACTCTGGTTTGGTCTCTCCATATTCTATGTTCGTTTCCGTCGTGGTTTGGATTTCTTGCATGTTGTGTTTTATTTGGTCGCTTACTAGTATCCCAACTCCTCCTCCTCTGTGTTGTGTGCGTTTAGTGCCGTTTGGAGGCTTGTGACGTGCCCATGATGAATATGGGTAAATGACTTACATTTTAGATCTTAATAATATAAGGTAGGCACTTCAAATGGTCGCGCGAGGGGGAGGTGTAAAGTCTGCTGCTACACTGATATTTTTTGGCAGGTCCAACTCATGGTCGCGCAATGTGACGCGTGCGACTTTTCAATTTTGAGAAACTTTCCCTTTGAGGATCTTCATGATCTTAGCATTGTTAAAAAGCCATTGATCCAGGGTATCTGCTTGCGAAATCAGAATTAAAAAATATTGGTTTCCCGCAAAATGGCAACAGGTCAAAGGGAAGGCTTATGTTTGACCGTAGAAAATTCCATGAAGGACTTTCCAAATTCTTTCAAGACCATGTCAAATGCATTTTTCAGGTCAAGAAGGTGCCATTTGCAAAGTTTCATGTGAATTACCCTTTGCCCACCCCTTCATTTTACTTGCCCCAAATTAGTCATGCTGGAAAGTTTTCACTCAAGTGAGGTGAGGTGTGTGTGACTACTCACACTCACTACTGCACCAGTGGTCGTGCTACATAACCTGTGCGACTTTTTAATTTTGAGGAACTTTCCCTTTGAGTATCTTTATGATCTTTACCCTGTTGGATAGCCATTGATCCAGGGTATCTGCTTGCGAAATCAGAATTAAAAAATATTGATTTCCTGATGTGCTGAGTTTCATTTAGATTTTACTTTGCCCAGCTCTTTATTTTATTTGCCCCAAATTGGTCATCATGGGAAGTTTTGATCAAAGTGAGGTGAGGTGTAAGTTAAGACTCACTCCTGCCCCAGAGGCCCCCTTACATGACCTGTGCGACTTTTTAATTTTGAGGCACTTTCCCTTTGAGGATCTTCATGCTATTAGGGTTGTTGAAAAGCCATTGATCCAGGGTATCTGGTTGCGAAATCAGAATTATAAAATATTGATTTGTCACAAAATGGGATCAGGTCAAACTGAACGTTTATGTTTCACCAAGAAGCACAAACCATGCACCATGCACATAGGGTACCAAGAAGTACCAACTATGTACCTGGTACATAGAGTACCAACAATTACCACCTAAGTACCAGGTAATACCTATACCAAGGTAGCAAGTACCTGGTACTTGGTCTTATTTTATACTTGGTGCTCTATGTACATAGGAGGAGGCTGAGGAGCAAAGGGAAGACGATGCCAGTTATGAAGATTTTACCCTAGCCCAGATAATCACCGATGCTATTTTTGGGGATTTTAATCTATTGAGTGGATGATAGCGCATCAGGGTTTCTTTTTCACAAGACAATGTGGATGGACTTAATGTCTCAATGTGCTGAAGAAAAGAAGAAAAATAGTCCTTGAGGGCACTAAAAGGTCCTTGAGGGCACTAAAAGGTCAATAGAGGGGTCATTATGTCAGTACTTATCAGGTCCTTTCAGTAAATGTACATTTTCCTAAATGGTAACCTATTTTAGTGTGTTATTGTATCATACAATTAATGGTAAGAAATTTAAACTGGCAAGAAACATGACTTTCCCATACTAGGGTCATTATATTTAATGCCCTCAGGCTCAGAGGACCTTTTCATACAAACTTCAGTGCACAAAGGCACGACACAATATCATATTTTAATTGTAATGTAAATAATTTCTCCAATTTCAGCAAAAATATTCTAAAAGGGACATGTTTAGCGAAAGAGACATGCGAATGGGCATTTACCAGTTAAAAAGGGCACTAGAACTAGCAAAAGGTCAATAATGGACAACATCTATGTCACAAGGTAATAAGATAGTTTCAGCTTAAAGAATAACATAGTTTTATGCACAGCATGTATGGTAATTTGAGCTGTATAGGCAAAAGAAGAGTATTGTTTGGTACAAAAAGGTCATTGTCAGGTCCTATATAGGTCATCTGGGGGTCTGTATATCGGTGAACCGTTACAATCTTTAAAGGAAATTATGTGAAACATAACAATCACCTTGCACAGAAAATTCCATGTCAAAATGACTAATATTAAATGAGTTATGTCAAATCAAACTTAATAGTCTCAACAGGTGAAGGCCTGTTACATGCCAAAAATTGTCCTTAGATTTGGTCATTTCAATGCAGAAATTTTTGTCAGATTTGCCTCACAAAAACTTGAATATCTTCGTAACCAGTAGTGATACAGACAAAAATCAAAAAGATTATCAAATCTTTCACTGAGGCCCAAATGGCTACTAGGTTAGTTATGTAATTAAACCTGTTTTAAAATTTCACTAAAGTGCCTATATAAGGTAAATCTTACTTACAGTTGCATGATTGATATATCGCTGAACAGTTGTTATAACGATTGTCTCCTGAATATCTTAGTCCGAGAGAATGTAGGGCAGTTTCTCGGACTGGGATGTCAATCCAGTGTTACCACCAATCAAAAAGTTTGACGACGATTTCGTGGGACATGCTAGAGATGATGGCAATACTCTCAAACTATTACTATAAACTTTAAATGAAGTGTCACAGTTTTCTCTACTCTAGTTGCTTCATCCAACTGCGATGACAATCCTATCAATTCCCAGGATTCATGACGGCTCCCTTCTAAGGAAAAACAACTGTACTCTATGCCGCTATACATTCAGATCAGTCATCTTTACCCTCTAAGTCGGTTAAACAACCACTTTCAGTAACTCTAACTGACAAGGAAGTTAAGGATATAACCTTTTGGAAATCCCTGCACCCTGGGCAGTGGGCAATGCTCAAAGTTTGGGTGGAGACCAGCTGGGCCTCAGCTGGAACGTTAGCCTAGCATTCAACATGCCAGTATCCAGTTTAAGGAAATAGGTCACACTGTAGCGCTCGGTTTCTACGTGCTTTGCAATAGAGTGTGAAGTGTGATGAGTCACGAGTGTGGCAGTGTTGAAATAGGTCAGTAAAATGAACCAATGAACGCCCTGGCCACACTTACTGCTGATCCAACTTCCTTTTGCAATCAACACAACGTGGTGACAAAATGCGTCTCGAAAAGTGCTATTTCTGTTCTTCAACTGTATATCCTGGACACGGAATCCAGTTTGTTAGGAATGACTGTAAAGTAAGTCAACCTACCTTGTTTATTTATCGTAATTCTCGGGAGTGGGAATGTACGACTATTCGTACTGTAAGACGATTCGCAAAGCTACTAGCCTAAATACTATAGGTTAGCCAGACGAGTCCAACCCTATGTACGTACACTCGTTGTGCACCATAACTAAACTAGGCCGATTCGCACTAATAAAATACACGCATTCGCACCTAGCGCTACCACCACTTAATAACTGATTTTACTCACAGTTAATTGAAATTACCTAAATTGTTGCCAGTTATTGCACATTGAACTTCTTGTATGAGCGACGCTGTACGCAATATGTAAACAAATAGATAATTACCCGAGGTACTTACCTAGTACTGATGCCGGGGAATCGATGTTCCTACGAGCCTAGGGACATTTTCATGTGCCCTAGGATAACAGGGAAGAGGACAGCGGTGATTCGTCAGTTGTTTGAGCAATGCAGCATAGTATTATTTTTGAATGTTATTTTTAGTTAGGATGAAATAAGTATATATATATTGTTAATATGATTGTTTTGTCTATTCTCACTCATATTGAGAAAGTGTTTGTGGTTGAACGGGGATGGATGGAGGGTTGAGCCCTGGACGCCTTGTGCCTTTCTGTGGACGCCTTGAGCCTACCCTGTGGACACCTTGAGCCTACCCCCTAAGGAGGCCTTGAGCTTCTAGGTGTAAAAACTTTGAAAAGTACATTTAAACTGGTTTATAATCACAACCCTGACCCTATTCTATTATATGGCTATAAATCACTTTAAGTGCACTTTCCAGTATAAATCTATAGTTTAGATGGGAATTGGACGCCTTGAGCCTTTTACCATTTGAGCCTCCTGTCAGCGCGTAATTTAGGAATGTCGTTATTTTTGGTTTTAATGTGTTGGTGTCTATTTGTTAGGTAGGTGCGTAGTAAGTCTACTGCATTATTTCCAATTCCTATTTTTGATAAGTTTTCGAGTAGTAACTGGTGGTCAACGCTGTCGAAAGCTTTTTTTAGATCTATAAAAGCACATAGGCTTTTATTACTGTTATCATTGTTGTATTCTAGGATATAGATTACTTGGAATATTGCTTGTGAAGTAGAACGTTTTGGCATGAAACCATACTGGTTTTTGTAAATGATGTTATTCACAATTAAGTGATCCATTAAATATGAGTGCAGCACTTTTCCACTAGCTTAGAGATTAGAGGAAGTACCGTGATAGGCCTCCAATTTTCGAACAAACTTAAGTTTCCATCCTTCGGTAGGGGTGTGACCACTCCCGTTGTGAGAGAACCTGGGAAGGTCGCGTGTTCTAGTATCCAGATTATGATAGTATGAAGGATCTTCGGGTTGATCTTGAAAATCTGTTTCAGAAAAGTAGATGTAATGTATTTAATGCCCGATGATTTGTTGGTCTCTATGTTCTTAATTAATCTATTACATTCCTCCACTGTTATGATACCTAGTTCTAGGTTATTATCAGGTGGCTCACATACCAGGTCTTCTGCCGGAATGTCCATTATCGGACATCTTGTGGCTAGTTTCTCTCCGATTTGATTGAAATATTCATTCATTTCAATTAATTTTCCACTATCAAACATCTTTTCATGGGCTAATGTCCCATCAGTATCAGCTGCTTCAGGTGACCATAAGTCATGGAGAGTTCTCCAGAATTTCTTCGGGTTTTTAACATTATCATTCAGTGCATTTTTTACTGTATTAGCTTTGGCTTGTCTTAGTTTGTTTTTTATTAATCTCCGTAACCTCCTTACCTCTGCAAGTTTTTCCTGATCTACATTAGCTTCATTTGCTATCTTTCTTAGGATTTTTTCTCTTTTCTTTATTAAACGTAATATATCTGGAGGAGTATAAGCCCCGTCATGGTTACAGATTGTGTATTCCCTCTCAGGTGCTACAACTTCTAGATATGTGTTAATGTAATCTTCAAAGAACTGATTCGGGTCATCTATCATATTTACTTGAACATCTGGGAAGTGATTTATGTATTTAATAAAATCATCTTTATTTATGCCTGCTAAGTTGCGTTTTTTTAATCTTTGAACGTGTTATAGTTGGTGCTTTATGCTTCCTTATGGTGTATATCGGGACATGGTCTGATATATAGAAATTAATGTTTCCAGATTTCTTTACGTACCTGCTATTCGTATATATGTGGTCTAATGTACTTTTCCAATATTTACAAAAATATGTTTCCTTTGTATTCATTAACTCTAGCTTATTAATGCTTAGGAAACGTTTTAGGACTGCATATTTTTCACTGGTTTTAATTTTGGTATTAACATTCATATCCCCCATTATCCATAGTTCACAATTCTTGTAATCCCTATCATTTAGAATTTCAGTTAATTTGTCGTAGCATGGTTTCAAACACGAAGAAAATACTTCTTTTTTAATAGGTTGGAGACATATAACAAAACAAAGATATAATCAGCTTCTTGAAAGAGGCATCTCTTTGATAGTGCATAAAATTGTTGAAAATATTGAGAGAAAAAATTAATTGAAGTAAGCAGACCTGAGTAAATCCACAAAAGTGAATAACTTTCATGGTCAGCATATACCCACACCCACCAACCTTATCGGCTACATGCTCATGGTTAATCAGGCTCGGCCTTTTTAATAGATTTATTGGGGGAAGCCAAGGCAGTATTTGTTTAGACCTAGTGTCTGAAAATTGCTTCAAATATTTTCTCATGCCTTTTTATATTTACTTTCCAGATATTTCGATTCTGTCGATCAAAATGTCATAAGTTATTCAAGAGAAAGCGTAACCCACGAAAGTTGAGATGGACGAAGGCCTTCAGAAAAGCAGCCGGAAAAGACCTCACAGTTGATCCCTCACTCGAATTTGAAAAACGACGACATGTTCCTGTTAAATACAACAGGGAGTTGTGGAGCAAGACAGGTAATATTACAAATCTAAGTGATGGAATCTTCCCAAATCTGCGAAGACGTTGATATTTAAGCATATTTAGCTTCTACTATATTACAGTATAAGAGGATGGGTCAATAATCAATAATGCAGGTAGATGGGTAACACATCCAAAGCATGTGGAAATGTCTGACGTGAATGGAAAATTCGGATTTTGTCGTTGTTCTCATTCAAGTAAACATGTTATCCAAGTGAAGAATCAAGTAACCCACAAACTCCGTTTGTATGGAAGAAGGATTTGTAATCGAAAACTAACGTCTAGATAAAACAATTCCCAATGAAGTAAATCAGACACACTTAAAAACAGTTTGGGACGCCAAGTTCGAGCTTCTGTATTGCACAAGATTAGCCGACGTGTCGGAGGGTTAGTGCTTCTTCAGGGCAAGAATACAGTCATAATCATGTTGTACTTGGAGTTTATTCGTTTTGAACTGATTAGTCGAAAAAAGACATGGAAGTGGTCCTTTGTGTTAGTTATGAATAAATGCATACCGGTACATATCTTCCAGTGGAAATAAGCTGATATAATTGAATTCCTGATTTCTAATTAGTTTATTCGAACAATACTTGACAGGATCACTAACATTTCGATGTTTGTATTTTTCAGTGCAAGCCATGAAGCGGGTAGAAGAGATAAAGGTAAAGAGACAGAACCAGCATATAATAAACAGGTACGTTATTCCGCCTCTATGATATATATCTATATTTTCGGTTGTTTTCTTTTCTTGTGGGGTAAGAGGACACTACTTAATCACCCCCAACAGATCTCCCCAGAGTGCAGTGTAAGGTTTGTGGAGCGCACCTTTTATTTGTAGAAATCGGTCTATATAACTGTCTTTGATACACTTTCACCAATACTAAATCTTAGAGATTATGGGACGAGGCTTAAACACCTCCACTGCGGCCGATTCTAAATCTTACATTAGCTTGTCAGTGATTGCTCATTTTATTGTTGTCCAACTTGATTATTATATATTTCTTTTTTCGATTTTTAGCAGAATTCAAAGAACGTTGACTACATGGCTTGTCTACTAGCTTTTTTTTTTAATTTCTGAACGTAATAGCGCACCTTTATCGATTGAAGACTCCTTTAAGTTGCCTATGGCATAGTTTTTTTAAATAAAGATATTAAACTAGTAAATAATGCGTATTTCCCTTTAGGTTGAAGAAGGGCAAGGAGCTAGACAAACTGAAGGACATCTCAGAGTACGAGAAGAACATCCACCTAATCAAATCTCCTGCTGGTAAGCTATGCTCTTTTTATTTTGCTTGGCATTTCTTCCGTCTGTATGTCTACTCTCGTTTAGGACTTAAAGTAACAGCCATTATTTAGATGGGATGTTGTTTTTCTTTACAAAAAAAATCCAATAGGTAAGACCTGTATTTAAGTCAGCGAATTTAGTCACAGATTAACATGATAGAATGATTTTTGAATTGTGTACACTTTTTCATATGAGGATTATATGAGCTTATTTTTCCTTTGCTAGCGTCTTTGAAACTGGAGAAGAAGCTGGTGCAAGTAATCGAGGACGAAGACGAAGAAATGGAGGAGACCACTCTCTAAATAAGGAAATAAATACCATCAAGACCATTGTAATATTCACGGTGTTTCCTCGAATTGGACACGCATTGTTGATATTTGCCCACGTTGTAAGATTGACCCTAATAAATTTCATCAATACTGATTTTGTTGTCTTTGACATTGCCTACAGCGTATTTAATTTTAGTCTCAACAAAATAGATTTTCCAGAGCCCAAAAGTTCCTTTTTAGCATCGTTTTGTAAAATAAAAGTAAAGTTTTTGTGAAATGCCTTACGGTGTCAGATATCAACTAATCAATGAATTAAATGTTTGAGGTTATCACTATTATAACTAAATAAATAAATCATGTCAGGGTTGCCACTTGCCCTATATTTTCAACTTGTTTTTCAGTTCTCCCTATATTTCCCTATGTATTCATCGTTTTGCCTTATATTTTCAAAAGTTATCAGATAAAGATTGAAGAAAACTAACAAAAGCATCACAGAATTTATAGCTTCGGGGGGTTTTGATCTGGGTTCTCAATATCAACTCGGTGATTAATGCTGCTGAGCAATTCCATGAATTTTATAAATGGAAATTGGACATTTTGTTGTCAATTTATAAGTTTTCTATGGAGGCACCATACATGAATAATACAAGGTGATATTCAGTAAACAAGTCCAGTCATTTTCATACCACTACTAGACAGTGCAACTATACTTTAAATATCAAGGTAGTTTTCCAGTGGAGTATCCCTCCAGAAAGACCAGCCCTGTTTGATTCTTTCAAGCTGGTACCTAAACTCTACAGTACCATACGAAACTCCGGGCACTCGCTCTATAACCACATAGGTCTTCTCCCCTCATTGGAGAAAAGGAATGAATAATAGGAAGGTCCGTAAACTCTTAATTCTGTAATTACCTTTATTTCTGGGAAATAAAGTGCTTCCCTCGTCCGATAGTGTTACCCTGGCTATAACGTGGTTTCTTCCTCGGGTTTTCCCATATTTCTTCTTGGGTGCATCCTGGCTCATTTCCTGTCGTCCATCATAGTTTCTCCAAGTTTCACTGAGACACCATTATCCATTTTGATAATGTCCTTTCTGGGTCATTCCTTATTTCAATGATGTACTTAAAGGCATGTCAGTTTTCCGGAAATTCCAGGTTTCCAGGTTTTCCCTAATCTGAAATTACCATTGAGTTGTTGTGTACATGCCGTCAGCGGCCGGGAGTGGTATACCTGCGGCGAGATTTCCACCTAAATTCATTACATGGATTCGATCACCACTCTTGTGTAAAAGAACCTTGGTAAAGTCTGGTTAGAACCTGTATTGGTTAACTGGACAATCCAACCAACCAACCAACTCGCCCTTACCCCTGGTGATAACGTACAGCAGGTCCCAAATTACTGGGTGGATGTGTATGATATTCAATACATGTAGATTAGCTCAAAGGGCCTTGCCTGCTAGAGAGCAAGTCGGTACTGCTGGCTTTATCGGACCACCCTTTCTTTCATTAAGCACAAGTACCTGAACAGGAAATTGGATTTACCTTGTTTCTGTGTGGCCATCAATAGAACACCAGGTATAAACTGTCATAGTTATGCATAATACTAGAGTAAAGAGTCGGATCAGTGTAACTAAAACTGTCAAGTGTCTTCTAAATTAAATGTGGGTCCCACATTTTCCACATTTGACAAACCATTTTACTGACAGTATCCTATACATTTAATTTACTTCCATTGCTAAGAGGAACATCTAGTTTGACTTTAGTAGTTCGTAGTCCATGATAGTCTGATCAGTTCTCAACCAAAAAGAGTCAAACCAGTGGGTGGCCATCTTGACTCTGGTAAATATTGTGTCAAGGCCTCTAATTGGCTGCGAGACATCAAACTTGCACACTGCATTGCTTGAGGAACCAATGGAATGGGTTTTGCAGACAAGCTAGAGCAGTGCAGTGTATCAAATTCCTGCCAAAAACAGCAGTGTTGCTTCCCTCCCCATCATCATGAAATAAGGTACAAATACATGAGTATCATCTCAAATATAGATTTCTCCTGACGAATGACACTTCCTAGGATGTAAGGAACTGTCAGTACCCCTTAAAAGGATGGTAAATGTAACACCAATGCTCACTATAAATCAATATTGAGTAGATATCTGTATTAGCATGCCCATTTTACCCCCCCCCCCCCCCCCCCACCTCACTTTTACCAAATACTTGAATATCTCTGTAAATATGGAATCTACCTAGAAAATTCCACTTCTTAGCACCTACTGTTTTTATTCTTTCATATGAGGCATATTATATTATGACTGAACCAATGTTAGGGGCAGAAATATGTCCATAAAGCAGTTCTTAAAAATGTGGTCACGTTGCCTAGTGATTCTACAAGCAGGTGTACTACAGGAGGCCATAGCCATAACCTAAAGACAAGCCGTCCACATGCCAAAAAGCAATGTGTTCATTTTAATTGACTTCTCATGAAATAAGAAACAAAATTTAAATTTAAAAATAAATGCTTTATTTTATTCAACATACACCAAACATGATCCAACTTGATGTACGAGTAAAACGCTGAACACAGTATTAAACTACATGATGGACATTCATTAGGAGATTTACATATACACTTTAAGGAAATAAACAGATTTTGCCCGACCCCCCACCCTTGAACTGTCCAAAGCAATAAGAGAATCGAAATTGTCCAACCTGTCAAATTATCCATCTAATATAAATAAGTGTATAAGTGGCACATTGTAGAACCAATATATGGAGATAGAAACATCACTGTAAGCCAATTTGAGATGGGATAGATCTTATTGAATACTCGAATTGGTTATTACTGATTAGAAATCCTCCATCAACTTCTACTCAATTAGATGCAATCCACTATATGCTATTGACGAATCTTTGGCGCATATGTGCGTATGATGCGCATGAGATAAAAGACCCCCCACTTGTGTTTATGTATGCTCTAACACCCTTTTGGGCCATGTACTGTTTTTACATCGAATGGATGGATCCTACTGCATCTGAATTTATTAAAATGTATTCGCTCTTCTAAATATGCCTCGGCTCGCTGATGGCACTGTTCAGGACCGTAGCGCACAGAACTGTTGGAACACCTCCAAGATGTGTATGTCGATCTCACTCGTGAAGAGAAGCGTCTCTAATGTCTGAATGTACTTGTACACTTGCTCGTGATGCTGGAAAATATGAAATATTAAGGTTAGTTCACGCAGGATATTGGGTTCTTTCATATAGACACAGAAACACTTGCCATATGCACTGTACAAACTTGAGAAAGGTCTTTATATTTGATAACATGTCTTTATATTATGGATACTAATTTAGAAAATGACAGTCTTTTATATATGAATCCAGATGGGCATGATCTAAGTTATTTAATTTATGCAAGACTTGCTCTTTTCACCAAAAACCTATATCAAATGGGACTACCCGTGATAATAGGCCAAGGAAAGTAATGGAGAATAGTAGACTTGCGTCCTACTTAGCTCATTCTAATTTATGTGAAGAAAGTAAACTATATATATCATATCTATTCAGAAATTTAATCAATTGATAAAGTTGTTAGTCTAGTTCTCTTAAATTGTTTATTTCGTCTTACATTACTGTCCCTTATGTCGAGCCAATTTGGTACACATTACAAGAATGCTTCAAATAGGACCGTAAAGACAACCATTTTCTTTACTGAACAAAATTCGCCAAGGTTGGCGGTCTTCTAGTTTGATCCAGCGTACTTTTCATAAGGAGACTTTTCAATCATAGCGGAATCATAACAATATCATCCCACATCTCTGTGGTGCATGTAGTATAGCATCCTAACTATTCTATTCGAATATAAACAACCTAGCACAACTTGAAGCCACCATGCCAGACTCAGTGCATGGTACTGAATATGTCTTATTCTTATATTTTCCAAAGAAGGCTTACCAATAGGAATACTTGCTGTAGACGTTCAATAACCCACTTGTACCATGGCGTGTTGTAGTCGCGTTCCTCTGCCTCGCACTTGGCGAGGTGATCCGTCAGGATGATGATAAAGCGCTGCAAGTATAAACATTGACAATGGTTTTCGTCATGGTGGCTTATGGATGAAACCAATTTCACTTACTGTCAATTCTCTTCAATATAATTCAGAGATGACAGCTTTCCACTATAAAAATCTATGATATAAAGATGAATGGCCAGTAAGAAACCAATAACAGCAAGGCCAAGATTCAAACTTGTGATATTATGATTATAGGGCGAGCACGCTACCAACTGAGCCATCAGAGCTCCTTTATGGTCACACAGAGTTTTATTATTGATCTCACCTGGAAAATGATGAGGAAGAGGTTTTTCTGCTCTTTTTGTGCGGTCTCTAATTTTTCCTCCATCCTCTCGATGGCCTCTTCTGTAGGGATCTCTTTATCGTCGTCATCCATGTCCATGCTATCTGCCTGTAAAAGTATCACTGTTGTTACTCAGCA
Organism: Alentia gelatinosa; assembly: GCA_950022655.1. Classification (NCBI taxonomy): domain Eukaryota; kingdom Metazoa; phylum Annelida; class Polychaeta; order Phyllodocida; family Polynoidae; genus Alentia; species Alentia gelatinosa. The sequence continues at coordinate 41,234,377 of OX465583.1, read as the reverse complement.
AATCTCTAATGGACAATTTATAATGTGTTTTACTGTTATAAAAAAATAAAGAAGTAGGTGTATTATACCAGGAAGTTCCAATATACATGCACATTAAATCATACAAAATTGATATAATGAGACGGTTCTATCAACTTAAGCGGATAATCAAGATGGTCGATCAGTGATACTTGGAAACTAAAACAACCGCTTCAATGGAACACAGCATATACATGTAGTAGGGACTTAATACACCTCCGTTTAGCCAAACGTTACACTGTTAATAAAGTCTGTGATAAAGGTTTACAAATGGCCCTCATGAAAACAACGATATCAGTGTGTCAAATGTCAGTTGGGGTCATAAGAAAAGGGAAGACATATTTTTCATGTAGAATTTAATACCTCAGAGAGACTGAGAAAATATTGAAAACACAACGTTATTAGACATGGAAAGGGGGTTGGGTGTGTGTGGAGCTTTGAACCACTGTTTATTGGTGTGAATGAGGCCAACTTATTCCATCCTTGTTTTACACAAGAACATTTTTTATGAACTGAAAATGAAAACAAAGATTTCCTGGGAAAATAGGAACCCTGCCATCTCTGGTGTGACCACTTAGAGGTTGACTCAACATATTATCAATCAATGTAGGTTCGACTTAAACAAGCAGGTAAGGTAACTAATGTCCTACTCACTCGTTGGTGAGCATCCAGTTTATCACGGGCGTCTTCCACCTCCTTTTGTAGTTTCATCACATGTTTGTTCATCTTCTTTATTGTCGCGTGCATGATTTCCCACATGAAGAAACTGAGAGAATATATGAAACAACAGGCTATAATGAAATGAGCCGATCCATTTATAGCTTAGACTAACTGATCATCAATTATGAAATGAAGGTCCGCAGATATAATCTTGTCTATTATGCGTTTGGTTTTCCCCTTGAAAATGTTGAAATTGACTTTAGTATTCAGTCATATTTGTTGTTAGCTTTCAGCTGCTGGTGGACGTTAGGTCTCGAATGAAGATGATACAATTTGCTATGGCCGGCATCCTATTCGAATAACATGCTTGGAGACTTTGAATTAGGTGGATAATACATAATTATACTCACAGAAAATAGCCCACCTGTACTGGCTATGGGCACATGTTCAAAGTGTGTAGGGGGCATTGTATTTGCAATGAGAAGATACACTATCACAACAGAAAGTAATACTTCATCATTGAATCTTACAAACAGTACAATCCATTTTAATACCCGGTAGTAAGGCCCGTTGCTTACCTTGTAAAGTCAGGGGCCATCTCTGGGGAGAATATCCAATTCGCCACTGTTGAACACTCAATTACTTGCGTTTTTAAGAGCTTGTCAATCAAGACGCACAAAATCTGCATGGATAAAAAAATAAGGAAATTGGGCCCTTTTAATAGTTTTTCGATCGTATTTCATTTTAACCCATCATAACCGATAAGAGACACTCTTAATGTTTGGGCTTCGAAATATCAAGTCTTGGAAAACCTCTATTAGAAAAGTGAAATATTATTGTTACAATCAAAATTACATCCATCAGCTAGTAAGAACAGTAGTGCTAGTAATTGGTACCATACCTGCTGGTGAGTTTGCCAGAGTTCGTACAAAGCCTTCAAGAGGCACATCTGTCCTTCCTCCGTCTCTGCTAGTGCTTTTAGGGCGGGATGGAACCTGTGGCCAAGTGGAACAAACATTCATATCTGTTCTGAACTTTTTATCACACCTTATCTCCACAAATAATCTCCCCTGCGCGCAAATTCTGCCCCTTATTAAGACATCCAAGCAGATTCTATTCTCTTCGACCATACATCTCCCTATGATATTGATTAGTAGATACGTAAGACAATGATCTAATTTCTAATCAATTGATATTGCTTACAAGTTAGAGCCTAACAAGCAAGTGCCAAAGAATACCCACTTCGCAAGTGCGGAAAAGGAATGACTGAAGGATTTTGATCCGAGGAAAAGCAACGTTTGTGTGAAGACATCGATCTTGACTGGGTTATGTGGAGGTTCCTCTCCTGAAAGATATAATACACACACACTGAGTACCGTGATCGATGTGCAAGTACATGTATATGCAGGGATGTTAGTAAGGGTCAAGAAAGATAAAAAAGTGTAAATATTTTTCATGTGAATTTTTCTGCTTCAGAGAGACTGTGGCAACTTGGGTAACATGCCCTTTTAGGCCATGGACTGCGCTGAGGGTCGGTGGGAAGGTTCAAACCAATGTTTTATCGGAGTAAATGAGGCTGAATCAATAATTTCTTCTAGATGCAAGGATAAGAAATTACATATACTGAATTTGAATAAAGTGAATTTCCGCGGAAAAATGCAAAACTGACATCTCTGTATATGATACTTTCTTATAATGTTTGTTCTTTTGAAAGACGGAAGCATTGAATAGAAAAGGATGGATACGATAGATAGAATGACTGAGTTCACTTAAGATCACGAAATCGTTGTAAAGGCTAACTCTGACTTGTCAGTTTCATATCATTTTCGGAAGTATCATAGAATAATGGCTGAATTCTTTTACCATGACATCAAATTTCACACGCGAAAATGACATGCAACGGAAGTGGTGTTTGAGCAAATTGTATTTATGTAAAATATTTGATAAATTCTGGGCACGAATTCTACAAGCTATTAACTGACCATCCTCCTCTTTAAGAGGGTTGGGTAAATCCTTCATAAGCTGGATCACTTCGTCTGGCGTGCATTTGGACTTAATTGCAGACATGACTTGGTGCGCAGACATTGTGCCAGGCAGAGAGGCAGCACCCTCCTTCTCGTACTTGTAGATTGGATGAGGCTTGATCGGGATCAGTGGTTCAAAGCTCTCTGGTACTGTGTCCACGATTCTTTGGTGATATGCCAATCTGCAATCATTGTTCACGGAGAATCATATGTTGGAGCAAGGACCAAGGATAGTAGGCCACGTATTGTGATTTAAATTCAATTTCAGAAAAAAAGATGAGAAAAAAAAACAACTTCAAATAATAAGTCTAGAATAAAATATTTTGACCATCAAGTTTAGGAAACTGTTATACACATTCGTGCACTAACCTGAGAGCCTTTTGAAGCACCTCTTTTACGAACTTTGGTTTAGGCAGTTCCAAATCAGGTTGCAGACATGAAGACCAGTCCTCCCATGACCAGCGGAACTGGAAGTTACTCAAATGGTATGAGAACCAATTGGCAAATCTGTGAGGAGAAAGGAGTGCTCTGTTACGTAAAATTTGTCTGATAAGAAAAATAGGCAAATAGGAAGTCGTCTAAAAATGTTGACCCCTATTCATATCTTACTTGAACTTAGGTTTTTCTTTTCCAATGTGTGTTGATGTCTCGTAAGAGTAGTTATGCATTGTATTAAATAGAAATATTCAAGGTTCGGAATCAAGCTTCCTTTTCAATTCGATAGAAACTGAGTGTAAAGCTCAACTCACCGTTCTATGCAGGATGTGTTCATATTGTCTATGCGATCGTACAACATTTCTGTTGCTTGCGCAAGCTACGGAATTCGTAAAGGAATATAAACTGTACAAGGCAACAAGTATTAAACTGTTTAAAGATGTTGAGAGAAGATGTAAAATTTCTATCAGTGAAAGATCATTATTTTAGAAGGATACAACTTGGGGCATCGAGCTCGGTTGCAGCTTGCAAAGTTCAATGAACAGTGAGCCATAGAAAATTTCTATGAATGGAGGTCTTGGCATCTGGAACAACTGCGCAAACATTGTCTGAAATATAACAGAAAATACATGTTGGCTTGTCACTTATTCATGTCAATTATTCATGAATAGCCATAAACGGGTATCATTAAACCGTTCAAGCATCGCTAATAGGTGGGAAGCGTATGGCGCTTACGTAATAAAGTCAAATCTAAATTATGGCAGCAATAGCATATTTAGTGGTAAATTGGGCGAAGTTCAACAGTTCATATGACTAGAGCAGTGGCCAAGGAGTCAATGAAAAAACACAGTGAATTAGCGTTGGAGAATTTAGATAAAAGTAAACCTCCAGAACTGCCTAGGATTAGTATAGTATATTTGATTAGCCCTATCTCGTCCTGATTGATATAAATCACAGTGGAAAACAATATTCTTAAAAATACTCTGTAGAATCTCAGCGCCTTTTCAGCCCTACCTGAACAACTTTCTATAACATTTTCCATCTAAATTCAATGTGGGCCTACCTCGACGATCATGTAATTCAGCGGGATCTTGTTCTTTGTCGGGAAGCTGAGTAGAGACGCGGCACTGAAAACACAGCACAAAAAACGTATCACACCATCCCCAAAGAGGACACAAAGTGCACCTTCCGTGTTGTAATAATGGCATGTCTTATAGAAATTGTCTTTTGTCAAATGATGGGCGGTCTAGGAACGATATAGATAATGTGAAGCATTTACGTATTATTTATGCAATAAACAATTTAAGATTTAAAAAGTTCATGATCAGATCACATACATATAATACAAGTATTGTCAAGACGGCTAATCACTTTTGATAAATGGGTTAAGTCATAGTCGCATAGATAACTTGCATAGTTTCAAACCTATGTTCTGCAATTATAATTCCCCAGAGTTCACAGTGAAACATAATACTGTAGAACACAGGTTCCGAGGACGGTCTATATAGTTTTGGTGTGATCGCAACATGAAAAAGCAGTTAGCGATTTGAAATTTAATATGTAGAATGTTCTCCCAGCAACGCGTGAGTGGCGAACACTACAACAGTCTCTGTGAGCTAGCCTTACCAGTCTTTTCGTTCTCCATGGTGGGTGTTCAAGATACGATGAAGCTGCTCTTCGATCAAATAACGCTCTATCGAGTGGCTTCCAGGTAACACGGGGCCCTTCAGGACACATGCATTCAGTGTTTAAATACAGATAATATAACAAGAAACAGTTTTGTTTCAAACGGTAATACTTTTAACTGAATGTTTTAGATATTTTTTTTATTTAGATAAATCTCATGTAGGTAAATAATCACATTTACTTGAAAAGGGCAGACAAAATCTTAGTAATTAACTGGTGTAAAAAATCGTGGTCATTACTCAAAGGTATGCTCTCCTACGGATTTGTTAACAATGAATCAAAGATATTTCAAGTTAATCCTTTTAAAACCTTGGCTGCTCACCTCTGGGACGTCCGTGTAGTCAAATATCCTAAATACGATGGTGGGGAGTGGGTACATTGCCTCTTCGTGGTGGGATGGTGGGATGATCTGCTGCAAAGTGTGGTGTAACGCTTCACACAACACATCATCGAATGCCAGGTAAGGCCGGATGATCTGCTTCTCCATCCACTTATTCCCCTGTAGATTACGGATCTGGGCCCACAGACAATCCAGGTACTGCCAAGAGACATGCATCAATTACAAAACAAACTAAAGGGATGCAAGGTGATGTCAATGTAAGAGGGTATCCGACTCTCAGCGATTATAATCGGGCATAACCCCCATACGGGTAATACCCGATTCTCATCGAGAAGAGGTGTGTAATCGGCCGGAGTCAGCGTGTCAATATCATGTAGGCTTAAGTCATCATATTCTGTAAACACTAGTCCTGAATGGTCTCTCTCGACGAATCATCGATTATGAATATATCATGCTTAGGGTTTAACCATGACTATTTATCAATTACCACAAATGAAGCGAGATACATAATGTTGTTGGCGAAGGTTTGGAACATGTGTTATGATTTCGAAAAACAGTTACCTCTTCTTGTGGATGTGGCGTGTCAACTGACCATACTCTCAGGGCTGTGACGTGTATTTTCTGACGTTTGCTGAAAAATTGAAACAACACTGGAGCCTTGGAGTACATGTATATGATAATGATACAAGTACAATGTCTAGAGAAATATATTGTACACCAACGTGAGAATCTTATCTGTAATTTGTCAGTTTTAGTAAGCAAGTATATCTAGGTAATACTACAAAGAAGTACATAGTTAAAATCAGCTTAAAATTGTGGTTTGACCGTGTAGACTATCTCAATCGAGTCTACGCTATATTAAGCTTTTTAAGTCCACAAGTTTACTTCCCAATGGTCTGTTTTTCTTTGATATTTACAGCAATGGCTGTCGAGCATTGCTAGTTTACTGGAGAGGCCTGAGACGTTTACATATCCTGATTCATTACGCATGAACCAAATGATTTCTATTACCTGAGGTAATTGTCCACTGTCTGTAATAATCTTGAAAATTCAGCCTCCTTCTTTTCATAGAGCTCGCGTCCTACCCAGGGTAGGGCTGACAAGACAGCAAACACATACCAGTCCGCACGGACCTAGGAGAGATGAAATAGCCACTGAGTTATCTGTAACCCGCCAAACACGTCACAATAAGCTACAAACACGTCACAATAAGCTACACCTATTTGCTATTTAAGCAGGTACCAGTACCTAATATATATAATGCTTTGAAACATAGATTCAATTGAAATTAGCCTGGCATCACTAAAATATGCCTGATACTAACAATGTCATCCCTTAGCATTGCTGACATCATGCTTACCTGTGGTATGTTGTCTTCGAGTGTGACTTCGACGAAATTGTCAAACATGCTCAGTAGGGACGTCGCACAAATCACATGACAATTCAGTAAATCTGATAAGAAGCGGACCTATAGAAAGATAAAATAAAAAAATCCATAAATGAGAGACAAATAAGCATAGTCTACAACAAGAGCTAAATGTGCATTTCAAAATAGAAATATTGGCTTTAGTCTGTCTGTCTGCATGCTGCCTGCTCATGTGGTCCAAAACAAGAGCTAAGAGTGCATTATCAAATAGAAATATTGGCCTTTAAAGACCAAATGAGCAGGTGGACGCCTCTAAAACTCAATACAGAGGGAGAGAGGGAGAGAGGGAGAGGGAGGAGGGAGGGAGGGAGGGAGGGAGGGAGGGAGGGAGGGAGGGAGGGAGGGAGGGAGGGAGGGAGGGAGGGAGGGAGGGAGGGAGGGAGGGAGGGAGGGAGGAGGGAGGGAGGGAGGGAGGGAGGGAGGGAGGGAGGGAGGGAGGGAGGGAGGTCATGGCTCAATGCACATATATATAAAACCTATCTACAGTAAAACCCCGCGTAAGCGGACACCCTCCATTCCGGGCTAAAGTGTCTGCTTACGCGGGGTGTCCGCTTACGCGGGGTTTTCAAGTTTCTCCCGGACCAATATTGAAGTGTTATATATCGATATGTAGGGGAGACAGAGATAGTACATCAAATATACATTTCACCTAAATAATGACACTTCCTAGAGTGTAAGCAACTGTCAGTGCCACTTATGGAGATGGTAAATGTTACACCAATGCTCACTGTAAATCAATATTGAGTAAACATCTGTTTGAGCATGCCCATTTCACTGAAAATCCCCCCCTCCCCCCACTTTCAACAAATACTTGAATAGCTCTGTAAGTATAGAATTTACTTAGAAAATTCCACTTCCTAGCACCTACGGTCTTTTATACTCTTTCAAATGAGGCATATCATATTCTGATTGAACCAGTTTTAGGGGTAGAAATATGTCCATAAAGGAGTTCTTAAAAATGGACCTGTGACTACCTAAGTCCCCCCCAAACTGAATTCCCCTTTTTTAAAATCCATGCCAAAATACTAAATATTAAAACTGTAAGGCATTGTACCACCATAAAACCTTCTTTCCAAAAGAGAAATCATATTCCTATCTGTACTTAGTTAGCTATAAAAAGCAAAAATGTGGTCAGGTCATCCAGTGACTTTACAAGCATGTGAACTACAGTAGGCTATAGCCATATATAACCTAAAGACCAACCGTCCACCTGCTAATAAAGTAGGACAAGCCAATATCTGGTGGTAAATGATATTGCAAATAATTTTACAAACCAATGTCATATGACTGGGTCTTGATGGATTCCTAGAACAAAGCCATTTTGACTTCTGTTTGTGTGTAAATATGCTGAATAAACTATCCTCTGATACACCTGCTGTCCTAAAGATCCATGTCAAAATACTAAAAACGAAAACTGTAAGATATATTGTATAGCCATAAAACCTTGTCCAAAACAGAAACCATATTCCTATCTGTACTTAATGACATATAAAAAGCGAAAATGTGGACAGGTCGCCTTGTGACTCTACAAGCTGGTGTACTACAGTAGGCTATAGCCATAACCTAAAGACCAATCGTACACCCGCTAATACTTTTGGAATATACAATAGAATTAATTGTTTATATCAGTATTTTTCAAAGAAAATAGATTAATTCTTTCATTAGCACACACAAATTTCGTTTTTTATGCAAAGTTTCGTATTCAAAAACATATACATCAGGTATCTGCATTTAACTTTTCAAAGCATCCAAGCTAAAACAATGAATAAGCCGCCAAATTGGGTAATTATTTGGAAATACCTCTGAAGTTGATATCATTACACCCAGGAAGCCTTGAGACTTACCATCATTCGAGCATTCTCTAGTTCTCCCGTTTTGAGAGCCTCTTTGAGGTTTCTCACAAGCATCTCCACAAACTCGCCACCTGCATTGTAGTTTCGGGCGTTCAGCAGGCCCACCAGAGTCGTATAGACCGTCAACTTCTCGGGCATCGTCACCACACTGAAGAAAATAATTAGTGCTGATGATATCATTCCGTTTACCTATGTACTGCCATAAAAAATAGAAACGAACACCAGTGATAGGATCATATTTACTAGCAAAGATACAGTAAATATCGTGAGGGAAACAATAAGTGAGTCTGTCATGTTGGGGAAGATGAGGTGTTAATCATGGTGGTCTTGTTTCTAGTGTAAGTTACACCATTTTTTAGTGTTTTGTCTGTCTATGAAATTTTGTAGAATATTTCTGTCTTGTCAGTGTTATCCAAAATTTCAACCTAGCCGTCATGTCTTGCACGTCATTCCAACCTTGTTGGTGCTGTTGGCGAAGACAACCACAGTCTTGTTTGCCTTATAGGGTTATCTCGTTCTTGACATTTGGTACCTAGTTAATGATTTATATTAAAAAATTGCACCAATGTTATCTTCAGCCCTACTAATCAGCCAATAAGCTCTCAGGGACAGGTAATTCAAAGTTACATCTCTACCCAATTGTTTCGTTGTATGTAGCCATGGATAAAATACATAATTCATCTAACATGAGAATCAATGTAGGTGTAGATTTTTAGTCTAGGATGTTGGTTGGTGTCTTATTTTAACACAAAGAATAAAGTTATGTTCCAGAATTGTTCTCCATCGGAGCTATTACTGCAATGAGCTTGAGGTTTGACATTGGTTTATGTCAGCAATTTGTTTGATTACGACAATCATAGTAACAGCAGTGTAATCATGGCGATTTTCCTGGTGTCAGTTATTGACAAATTTGTTTGTTATGGGACAAAACAGGATTGTCAAGTGTTCTCATGGTGTGGGGATGACAACAACAGGTTTTATCCATGGGAATCCTCTGACTGCTTGGAATTTACAGAAATTGTGATGTTAGTGATTTAACAATAATCTAGATGTCAGAAGCGACCCTATCACTTGGGGTTGGCAAAATAAACTTGACTTTCATTTCTGTGTCAACTATGGGGTAAGAGTAGTTTATGGAGATGGATCTGACAAGGCAGATCACTTTGTTAAAGTTGATATCGCCTTAGGGGGATGTTGTCAACTTGATGTAGGTGTGCAGCTTTACATTAGACGATGTGAAAATAAATGAAAAGTCAGAGAAATTATACATCATAAAAAATGGATTTCCATGTAAAATTGGAAAGCTGCCATCTCTAGTACTTGTGTCTGACAAGTGATCTCATGTATTTCTTTGTATATCAATCATCTAATACGCTTGTACATACCATTCACAAAGAATTCTGATGATTTTCTGTTTGTAGTTTGGCAAGTCTGCTTCAAGGACGCTGGCCAGGCCCTCTAAGTTACTCTCCAACGACGAGGTACTCTACAAATGTAATACATATACATTTTGGTAAAATACGAAACAATTTCAATATATTTGGATTTGGTGAAAACACGTCAGACCTAACGAAACCCTCCCAACAATACACTTCGTCATCACATAATTACATGTGACAAATATTACACAAGGAACAACCAAAGGGCCAAATGTCACACTTCAGCAGACATTGTCACACAGCATAGCAGCAGTCCTTTCCACTTGCCACTGAAAGATGAACCTCGTCACACCCTGCTGATACACAAAAGCTACAAATTCACTAACTGGCTCACAGGGATTATCTCATTTTCTATTTGCAACATTCCTTTGCTTATCTCTTACCAAAAATTCAAAATTGTATCGAACTGTGAAACTCATTGGGCACAACACATCCGTATGGCTGCTTGCTCAGTGTAGCAGCAAAAACGGACAACTACAATTAAGTGGTCTCGTGCTATTTTGATCATCAGTCGTCAAAACAAATCATTTACCATAATTTCAGACGTAGTTGAGTTCTCATTAATTCAACATGAGTCTATGCATATTGTCACCAAAAATAGAAAGAGCCTCCTCAATTATCTTAATATGTCATGAATAATTAGAAGAGCAATAATGGTCCGTCTTCTCCTTGGTGTCATTCAGAACTCATTAGTTTCCTGTGAATGATTTTAATGAGAAACAAAATTGGGTAGAAAATGAAGATTTAGAATATATCCTCACCTTCTCACCCACTCGTGTGATGAGAGATTCAAGGCGGTCCTCGATATCCAAGTTGTCCGAAGTACGTCGCCTCTTATTGCGGCCTCCTGAAATGATAGATCGATTAGATTTTGAACAGCATCAAACCATGATTATGGAGCTAACGACAATCATACTCAAGATGAAATTGTCAGTTTACACCTTCTAAGTTAAGAAGCTGGTCCCACTTGGCCAACACTGTTTTATCATTTTGACAAAGACCGTCTGAAATATTGAATTTATCATTATATATCTACGGTCGTATCAAACACGTATACCAGCCGCCCCTACCCATGTAATATCTATACCCTTCATCTGTTAACATATATGGGATGACTAGGTGCAATTAAGCCATTTTTAAGTATATAATAATACAAACACAGGCTAACTGTCGTCACATGTAAAAATATTTGTTGAAATTATTGATCAGATATATCCCACTGCCTTTGGCACCGGGATACATGTGATGAATACTTTTACAGCGTATTTGTCTGTAGTGATTGGTCAGGATCAACTGGGCACTCCTCTAAGAAACTAAGATACTGACCCTCTGTATCTTACCAATATCACAGAATTGGCACGCAAATAGTGAAGGGATAGTTATTGCAGCACACTGTAAGTCTTCATAACCTGCCTCCAAACTATAGGCCACATATCTGAGTGTGTCCCGTGCTAAAAATATAGACATCGTTTTGTGTCCTGTTATAAATGTGGTTTCACAGCTAGAACCTCGGCACAAGTGATCTTATGCTTTGGTCTGAATGGGGTTAAGCCCTTATGAGTAACATTCCAGCATGAAATAAATGAAAGGTCGGCAATTAGGTAATGTTAATTTGTCAATTCCGGTACGGCGGAAGTAAGGATAAGACTATGAAATTTAGTAAATTCGCATGTCATACATGTCTTTTATTTTTCAATTTAGTTTAGTTTTACTCTCTGAAAATTCAGATTTTGTGCTGTTGTTTTCATCTAATTCATGTCTCCCGGGGGGGAAAGCCTAGGACCTACCAGTTCTAATAACAATAATAACCTCTAAATGATAAAAGCACAAGGTTACATTAGTTGGCTATTTATGATTAAGCCCTGTTGAAATTGTATAAATCGGTAGTATCAAATATTGCTGGTCAGATGTCCTAGGTGGCAGAACCCAGCCTTGTCAGATGTCTGGTGGTCAGTTGTCCAACATGGTACACGGATGAACCGGCCCTGTCGCGGAACTGGACCCCGTGTCGCGGTCCCAAACCCCCCCCTACCCCCCCCCCCCCCCCCCCCCCCCCATCCACTCACTGAGACCCCTACCAGACCAGCCGCCTCAGCCTTTTTCGTGCTCACTCACACAAGCACCAAGAATTTCAGTCCCTAAATATTAAATATTTCAACTTATATTAGGAGTAAGAACAAAATCTAAAAGTGTATTAACCAGAGCACTGGCTTCTACATGATACACACGTTTGACTTACACTTACAGCCCAGGATTCATCCTGCCCCCTGGAGCCACTACTAGTATTACCTACCTACCTGATCACCTGGAAAGGGTCTATCAAAGACATATCATACAATTGAAAATTAAAAACCCATGTAATTTTCCTGTACATTGAATATGATGATCTCTTAAAGTTGTAGAACACATAATCTAACTGAAAATTTAAATCACTCTGCTAGATTTAGATAAATTAGATTTAGAGACTGATAATTTTATAATAGAATGATTTATCGGGGGGCACGGACACAGTGACAGCTAGTGTTATTGTGTATACTGTAATTCACCATGAAGAGCACGTATTTCCTTCTTTACATATATGTACACGTTTACATAGGCCGCTTAGTTAATTACTATTTATTAAATACAACGTTGGCGTTCTGTCAGTCGAACCCAAAGTCTAGAAACTGCTGAGGACTCCAGTGGCAATACACTTGCTTTTGTCGAAGAGGAACTGATACTGTCGAACTTCACCACGCAGGGACGAACACTGTGGCTAATTACTTTCCCATGGGCATATATTACAATAAAAACTCGTTGGTTCTAATCGTTGTCAGAGTAAAAGGTTAATACATACCATCTTCATCATCACTTTGGCTGTAAGCTCGCCGGCGAGACATGCTTCCCGTACGCGATGGCGGACAGATGCTTACAGTATCAGGGCTGTATATTCAGTCGCAAGCTGATTGGCTAGAAATAATTACAATGATGTCATTGTTACAATATACCAGTTATTTCTACTAACTTTTAAATTTGGAAATTGGATAAAATTCATATTCGATTCGGAGGATCCTACATATTATTGCAACGAGATAGTCTTTTATTTTTGATAAAATTCCGTACATCTGCGGGAATGCTGTAAGCGACGATCATGGCGGATTTATCGCTCGACGCATACATTGCCAAATCAAGCCAAGCTAGTCGCCCTATGCGAGGTGGCTTAGGGTAAGACACTCTTAAACATACTTCGAATGAATAAACTCTTATATAGTTGTTATATGTCCGAACTTATATTTCGTTTTCAAATGTGATAGAAGCAGAAAGCTTGTTCTTTTAGTTGCCACTGTACGGATTTGCTACTTACTGTACAGTCTGTAGTAGTGAGACACTGATGCAGTGAGTGTATCACGGAGACCGTATCACTCAGTGTGTGATTTACTTGTTCAGTAGGCTGTCAAAGTGGTTCCTCATTGGTGCCAATACCACATTAAGTAGATTACTCTAGTGAATGCAGTTTTATTGGAGGGTTGAATACATGTAACGTTGACTTAAAGTACCACCTAATTGAAATTCTCACCACTACAGTTCAAACCTCGATGATTTAGCCATTTGATAATACATGTACCACTAAATTTGTCAATTAGAGTAGATCAAGTACCCTTAATATGCCTATTTGTGGAATACTGGTGAACTCGACCCAATAGAACAACTCTACCCATAACGAACTCGACCTATTATTAATGGCCATTATAAACCTTCCCAACTCGAGTTTAAAAAATATAAAGTACAAAATGTGCATATCTACTGTACCGTACGGTTACGGTTAGTTCAGTGAAGCGATTCCCGGATGTCTTGGTCCCTTTGGCTCTGCCCCTCCCCCCCCCCCCCCCCCCCCCCCGAGTACATGTTGACCCTATCGGCAACACGGCTCCCGTTTTCACGGTTTATAGATGCCTTGAGCCCGGGACGATTTGAGCCTTGGACGCCCTGAGCCTTTTTGTGGATTCCTTGTGCCTACCCTGTCGACGCCTTCAGCCTACCCCTTTTGGAGGCTGTGAGCCTCTAGGTGTAAAAACTTGGAAAAATGCACTAAAACTGGTTTATAATCATATATACACAACCCAACCCTAACCCTGACCCTAACTCTAACCCGCCAGTCAAAAACTAAAATATGTGAAGGCTCAAAGCGTCCACATTTTTGCACTGACAAGAGGCTCAAACGGTAAAAGGCTCAAGGACGCCATGAGCCAGGGACGACTTGAGCCCTGGATGCGATGAGCCTTTCTATGGATGCCTTGAGCCCACCCTGTGGACGCTTTGAGCCTACCCCTGTGGATGCCTTGAGCCTACCTTATGGACGCTGTGAGCCCACCCCTTTTGGACACCTTGGTGTGTGTGTGTGTGGGGGGGGGGGGGGGGGGGCAGAACCAGGGGGTGTAGGGGCAGAACCAGGTCTACGGGTGTGGGTGATATACCCAGCCATGTTGCCTGCCGGAACTCTATTATCCCACACTCTGGGGAAAATTTATGTAGAGGCGCTAAATAAACAGCGTAATATAGGGAAATTTACAAGCAAGCAATTCTAGTTGCAGTCCCCGAAAATACAAATATTCAAAAGATCTGAAGGAAGTAACTTAGTGTACTTTGAGCAGTGCACATTAGCCACTGTAAATGTCAGTGTGGTGTCGATCTTGACCATACAATCTTGAATCTAACAGTAGGCCTAACACTGTCCAAGTAGATATCCATAATCATATACATTTACAGATCCCTTTAGCATATTCAACACCAACTATTAGCAAAACATATGTATCTAATACAAAAAAACACCCGACATATCCAGAAACGGCCAAGTTGCAGTTCGTACTCAACCTGAGGCTGAGGCCTTGTTTACATCACATAAGTGAGCTGTACTACTTTATTGATCATGCACAGGGATCAAAATACTTTTTATTAAAATATAATAAAGTTCATCATTAGAGTTCCAGAAAATATTCCTGAAAATAATTCTAAAATAGATGGAGGCTCAGGGCGTCCACAGGGTAGGGTCAAAGAGTCCAGCCAGTGTGCTTAAGGAGTCCATCGAGTAGGCTCAAGGCGTCCATGTTTTTGCGCTGACAGTAGGCTCAAACGGTAAAAGGCTCAAGGCGTCCAATCCCTGATCTAGATTCAGGCAGTATGGTATACAATTACTGTAAGCTATAAACTGGAAGTATTACAAACGGCACTGTGCCTGTTCTATGTGGTAAAATGTAACCACTCCCACTGCCCAGTACTATATAGTCAGACATGTCCGACCCTCGCTACCTCGTAAATTGGCAAAGTAGTGCGGGTTATGGCTATAAGTAACTCACATGGCCATATAGGATACGGTATATGTTAAAATTGTGGGTTTCCCATAACCTCAGGGGGAGCCTTTTACCGTTTGAGCCTCCTGTCAGCCCGAATACGTGGACACCTTGACTCCATCCTGTGGACGCCTTGAGCCTCCACCAATTTTAGTTTCGTATGGTGGCTTAGGGTTAGAATAGGGTAGGGTCAGGGTTAGGGTTGTGTATATATGACTAAACCATTTTGAGTCTTTACACCTAGGGGCTCAAGGCCACCAAATTGGGATAGGCTCAAGGCGTCCACAGGGTAGGCTCAATGCGTTCACAGAAAGGCTAAAGGCGTCCAGGGCTCAAATCGTCCTGGGCCTAAGGCATCTATTAAACGCCTCAGGAAACGAGCCTAAGTGGGGCTGCTATGACTCTGTAAAAGAACATGCGATAACACTATAATTTTTTATGTTTTTAAAATTTAAGTTTATTATCCATTTCTGTGTAGTACAGTTCTTTTATTGGTATAAGAATGGTATAATTGTTTGACAATTAACTTGAAAAAAATGCAACTAGAAGTGTGGTGTAGTAAGTAGTAAGTAAGTTCATTTAATAACGAATGAATTATCAAGACGTTTCTTGTCAAAGTTTAATCTATAGTTATTCAAATAAGACTTGATACTTAGTTGCACATGGCTGGTATTTTCAGAAACAGGCTCGGCCCTAAGGCCGGCCGGGGAGGGTCCCGTGGCCGGGGAAGCGGATCTACACAGTTCGTTGGTGGTCGCAGAGGCGGGTTTTCCCAAAATTCTCAAACTGGAGGGCACCAGAATCCCCAGTTTAATGTAGTCGGCCTTGGTAAAGTCCGGGGCTTTGACGCACGACAGAAACTTTCCAACCCACTGAAAACAGCAGTCCAAGATGCCCGGGAGAAAATCCGCCCCAAGAATTTTGATGCGCGACGTGCCATTGAAACTAAAAAAGAACAAAAGCAGGGACTTGACGTTCGGTCCCGTATTGAGATCAACAAGGCGAAGAAGGTGGATGCACGACAGAAGATCAACAATGCTCGCATGGCTAAAACTCAGAGCGCAGACCCAAAGGTGACTGTGACAGGAGGGTTCAGGAGAATCACCCCTCCCGGTGCTAACCCACATGAACAGGAACATATATCTATGACAGAGGGCTCACTTGTTAAAACTATCCGGAGTGCTCCACCTCCACCAAAACAAATAATAAAGCAGATCAGAGGACCCAGCAGTGGACAGATGACTCCATTAACTAGAACAGTAAGTTTCCTATATTGGGCATATGAATGTGAGGTCAATTACTGAGCCCGTATTTTTTATACACTTCCCGAAGATCCGTGCTTGTAATGACCGCTACATTATTAAATAGACCATAAACAAGTACTGTATTGTTAAATTGTGAAATGTAGAATAACATAACAATCAAATTCATCTGAGTATATATAGGCTTTTATTTTAGAAATGACGTTCCATCCATTACTTTATATATTGTTAATTTCCCGTACCTGTGATAGAAGATCTTAAACATTCGATTTTGCAAATGTGTTCATGGGGTAATGATAATCACTTACTTGTCCTCCAGGTTGACAACCCTCCAATGCGCATGCCACCACAGTCATCGCCGCACTCTGTAGTGCGGTCATCTGTCATCCGGTCTCCAACAATGCGGCCACTTGCAATGGGTTCACCACCTCCACCAAGCAACAACCTCGTTATCACAAAGAGGAACACAGCCGTCACCAGACCCTCACAGCATCCACCGGTAAGCCCTGATGTACAGCTTTTTAAAGGTGTAATTGCTATTTGCCCCTAGTGCACGTTAGAACCTAATTAGTATATCTTAAGGGGAAGAGCTTCATTGTGTAAAAGGAACTAAATCATTATGATGTTGCGTTTACAAAGTTTTTGTGTTCCAAATTTGATGGGACGATTTCAGCTGCGGGAGGGGGGGGGGGGGAGGGCTGTGGATGGTCACATCCCAAGAACACCAGCGAATATTTAGAATTTGCTAAACCACTTTTGGAATGTATATCTACCAATTTTAATAAAATGTATATGTGTTCATATTCTAAAAGGTTTGTATCTAAATATAAGTTTCTTACCAATACCCAAGTAAAATGTAAAGGGTCTCCCCCATTATCCTTGAACGGAATGGGGATTCCACTGGTGACTTAGAATCTAATAACCTCATGGTGGCCAGTAACAGCGATCATGCAATAGTGTTTTAAGATTCTAGAATTATACATATGTCCTATACGTCATTCTAATATGTTTAAGATGAAAAGTATTATGTGTAATAATGACTACTTCGTCACGTTTTAGGAAATAATTTTTATTTTTTCTGATTGGTATAAGAGCCACTAAACAAAGGATTCCCAAGGTTACAATTTGTTCGCCTGTATACTGTGCTACTAGTTTCGGCAGATGCGTCTTCGTCAAGGACTTAATTTTCTTGTAATAGGTATTAATAGGAAGACTATAACCACAGACTTATATACGTCTGATTATATATTAAAGTCGTGCCGACGATAGAAAGGAATGGACATTTTAGTAAGATTATAGCCAGGCTTACCCTTTCAGTTGATAGGTGTTTAGTTGTTACCATGTACTCATCGATCCACTTATCCATGACGAAGGCCACCTGCAGCGCGGACATACACTGTCTCTATGTTATAAAATTTCCTGTGTGGCTTATAAAAACGTTGCTCATGTTTGCTTCCAGCCATCTCGGAACACAATAAGTCTGCGTGGTATCCGATCCCAGTCTTCAGAACAGTGGACAGGCACTGAATCCACACTAAGAAGTGCATCCAGCACCGGTACAGTGGTCAGTGTAAAGAACGACATGTACCAAGATGAAGAAGAAGAGGACATGCGCAGCTACTCACACCTACCAGCCCGGTCCACCTCACACCAGCCGGTCCAGCCAGGGGCAGTGTGGGATGCCATCCAGTCTGTGAACACGAAGAGGACGCCTGAGCCACCCACGGTGAGAACTAGAATTTCTGACATGAGACTTTTACACTAAGCAGCAGATTTCCATTTTTCCCCACCACCAGGATTATAAATGGGTGGACGGTTGGTCTAATAGGTTATGGCTATAGCCTGCTGTTTTAGGATCTCGTGTATCTAGACCCATATATCATATTTCTGTTTATTCCTTAGACTATCACACAAAATCGCAAAAAGGTTTATTCAATATCGAAATAAGAGAAAAGTCCCATCAAAATTGCTGCTATTTGTGCTTTGTCACCTCACCTTAAATAGACATATGAACATGTCTATTAAAACTCTTAGGTCAGCTTCCGCCTCCCTTCCCCTTCAGGGTCTCTAATGGACCCACTGACCCATGTCATTGAAAAGCCTCTATGTGAATAATTTTCAAAAGGTACATTTACTGAATTTTAGATGCGTTCACCTGCTCATTTGTCCTTTAAAGGGTCAATAATTCTCTTTTTAAGTGCACAATTAGGTCTTGTTTTTGACATTGGCGTAAATCTGTTGAGAATAACTTGTTCGGGAGGGGGGATGAGGAGATTTTTGTCATTGAAAGTTATGAAAGTAAGAATCCAAAAAACAATAGAAAAAAAACTCAAATTACAGTAGCTTCCAGTGGCTCTGCCCCTTGGGTCCCTGCACGGGTGTCCTGTGTCTTTGGGCGGCCCTCAGGCCCTCCTACTAATTGTCCGTGTTTTTCTGTTGTTGTTTTTTCAAAAGCCATCTGCATCCCTGAAAATTTGTCGTTTATATAATCGCGCTATTTTCAGAGATAAGTAGGAGTAGATGCTACAAATGACTATAAGTTGCTATTTGATATTGTCTTGTTATATTGAATATCACACTTTTTCCTATTATAGAATTAAAGCCATTTCATTTCTCTTGACAGGTGCCCGTAACAGACACAGTCAGCCCACTGCAAGGCTACAGAGTACTTGTCACCAACCTCCATCCCATTGTCACCGAGGATGATATTATAGTAAGTTACACTTATCAACTTTATCATTAATAGTGCAATACACACTAGCTAGTTTAACTAGTCATTTATATTTCCCAATACATTTTAAAAAGCTATCGAATGTTGAAGATTGGAGAGTTTCCCGCATAGGGAATGGTGCTTCGGAACAGTTACTATCGTTAACGTATTCCAGATGTATTAGGAAAGGTGAATTGTATATTGATATACAGAGTGTCTTCACCTACTTATACCCTAACAATTACTTTTGAACTCCGGTTTATATACTTTCTTACCATAACGTCTTATATTCTACTGAGTATAGTATGCCTCTTTTGGACATACGACATCATTCACTTTTCGTTTTTTAATAAGACTTGGCAGTAGACTACATCATTTAATGTTTGTCACGTAGGAGTTGTTTGGAGCTGTGGGAGCCCTGAAGAAAGCAAGGCTGATCAAACCCGGCACGGCTGAAGTTGTCTTTGTCACCAAAGAAGAGGCGCACGCTGCTGTCCGAAAATATCACTTACGGGAGCTGGATGGTACGTACAGTATAAACACTCTTAGTTTGTTATCATAGAAAAGATTCATAATACGAGGAGAAGTTCTCTTCTATTCCCAACCGAAAAAAGACGATTTATCATACATCTTTTCGAATTGATTAAACCCAGTAATTGCCATATTAGAGGGTATAACAATAGGGACTATTTCTTTGCTCTATAGCACAAAGGGACTATTTTTCCCATATACCATGGTTTGAGGCCGTATACCACAGATTCGAATCGGTATACCATAGTTATGGTATCTGACAGCTTTTATATAATGGGTCGTGGTTTACTGATTCCCCATACATTTTCAATGGGGTCTTTGTAAACATTGAACAATAATGAAAAATAGTGAAATCAGTTTGGGGGGGGGGACCTTTGTAGTAACAGATCTATTTATAAGAACTCCTTTGTGGACATATTTCTACCCCTTAAACTCGTTGAATCATTTTATAATATGCCTCATTTGAAAGAATAGAAACCAGTAGGTGCTAGGAAGTGGATTTTTCTAGGTGGATTCTATATTTACAGAGATATTCAAGTATTTGTGAAAAGTTGGGGGGGGGGGGGTGAAATGGGCATACTTAAACAGAGGTTTACTCAATATTGATTAACATGGAGTATTGGTGTAACTTTTACCATCTACATAAGTGGCATTGACAGTTGCTTACATCCTAGAAAGTATCATTATTTAGGTTAAACTTATATTTGGCATGATATTCATGTATTTGTACCTAATTTTATAGCATGGGGGGTGTCAGCCATCTTTCAACTGCTATGTTCCCCAGACGACTCTGTGGTTCCTTTCACTCTCCAAGCATATTGGCACATGCCTTAAACCTATATCCTCATAAGAACACTGAATATCTGGTTGAAGCTCAGTCTCACTTTGAACATGGAGCTTGTAGTATGGCCAACTAACACCAAATAGAGCCATAACCAAGTACAGAGAAGGATATGGTTTCTTTTTTCTGGAAAAGATTTATGGCAATTCAATAATCCTTAAAAAACAAAAGTCATTTTATTTTTTATTTTTTTAGTCACAGGTCCATTTTTAAGAACTCCTTGGCAGGGTCTGGTCTCCCCCCTAGACTTGCTCAAGTCTTTGATTATGGATCTCAAACTACTTTATGAACTTCCTCAGACACCTGATAGGCCCAGTAATGAAAGACTTGTAACTTCAGTAAGATATGCACAAAACTTTGTAAGTTCCTCCTATGGTAACCCAGCACCTCTCTTTTCCCCTCCCATATATACCTCCAATTCCTGCTAACTCCTAGGGGGCTTCCTTTATATGATATTATTTAATTATTGGCAGACCTTGTATTGAGCTTTAAATTTGTCCATTTGCTAATTTGGCCGTTAAAGGCCCATATTTCTATTTTAAAATGCACGCTTAGCTCTTGTTTTAAGAAGAAAGACCGTTTAGAGATATTTCTAATTTGCCTTGTTATGGTATACGACTGTGTGGTGAAATGATAAAACACTTTCAGGATCTCTAATTTTTGTTACGTTCTCTGATTAATATTCTTAGTCGTTATCTTGTGAATATTATATTTAGGCTACTGGTAATTAAAATGATCAAACATCAACTGGTGTTAGAAGTTTAACCCAAACATATTATAAAACCATGTATTTACCCAAAAGAAATCTCATCCGGCACATGACTCCTTTCGCCAAGAGATTCCTGTCTGCCTGTCACTTCTTTTAGTGTAATATTCTTCCCGTTCACAGGATTGCCCATGCAGCTGGTGCTGACGTCACGAGGAGGTGGTCCGGAGGTGGGGGCGGCGACTGCACAACGCCCGATCACTACACAGCCCAGCCCAAACCCACAGTCAAAACCTACCGCCAGTGGACCACTGAGGTATGCCATGTACATCTACCGCTATGAGCAAAATTCATAGGTGTAACTCAGGGAATGTACATGTTTGCTATCAAAGACACTTTGGGGAAGAAATTCTTATTCCATCTTGTGTGCTTTATGCAAGCAAAGATAAATAACACCAAATAATAGAAAAACTAGTTTTCACTGATGAAGAACAAAAGTGCATACAGTTTTAAAATGTAAGAGGCACAACACACAGAACCGATAGACGAGGAAGATTCGGTCCGTAATTTTGGTCTCCAATGTGGACGCTAATTATTCAGTGCAGGCTTTTCTTGTTTTTACTTAATCATAGGTTTTGAAATTTTGATTTTGAAGGACTTCGACTATGACTGGTACAACAGATTTGAAACTTTTGCTTTTAGAAAAGGACATTCTAATATTCACTATGTGGGGCTGCAGATTCATAGACCAGCATTTACTTCCCCGATTAATTTGGATTTGTTGTGTAATATTTCATTGTAGGAGTATGCGAATTTAAAAATGGATACGAGAAAGTTAATTGAAATTATTAGGACATAACTCTTAAATGCATATAATCAGATCATTTATTTAATTTCGTCTCTTATCTTAAATTTATAGGCTGGCCCAGCTTCAGGAGGCTAATGGTAAACAATCCTCTATGTCGGTGGACCCTAACCTTATACACAAGGCACTCTTCAAGACGGCGACTCGGGAGGAGGCCCCGGTGCGGCCTGTTACCTTCACCGTCAAGATATGAGCATCATGAGGTCGGAGAACATGGACGGACATTCACACGGGAACAAAGCAGGCTATTCCGATGAGGTGTCCTTGGAAAACCTAATCATGTCATAGGGTTTGACCCTGTCATTGATTTTTCCCCACGACACAAACAAGACTTGTAATTAGATCTGGATATTGTCAGCGAAAAACCTTATCCTGAAGATCGTATCACGTCATGCTTGGACCATATATCGGTTTTTTGTCAATTTAAAATATAGATATGATGCGTAAAATTAAAACAAGTTTGTATGCTGTACGAGAAAGCTAAATATTAGTAAAAATGTGCAATTAAAATACGACACTTTATATATACACGTATATGTACGTGATTTAACAATCATTGGCGGATTTGTCTACCAGATAAGTGGTACTTGTTGCAATACACATTGCTGAAAGACAAAGGTAAAATTGTGAGCAGTTCCATTTGGAAAATTTTGAATTCCTAAATTTATTATGTTGAAACGTCACTGGAAACAGATTTTAGTTGAGAAAAAGTAACCACAACGTTTTCTTTGTCCTCTGCTACCAGGCTCCTAGGCAGGAGTGAATTGTACAGTTTGGAAGCCATGTATCACATTAAAATAACGATTTTTCTTTGATAATGTATTGATGTATACAATTATGAAACTCCAGATAGAAGTTATCAACTTAACCAATTCATTGAAGAAGAAAAGTAACACTTTCCAATTTCACTGCCAAGAAATGTAAATCTTTTGGGTGAATAGGTGCACTGCGAAACGTAGGCAGTTGATGACCTTAATAAGGCCACAATAAAAAAAGACACACATTGTGGGAGAACAACGTGCAGGCTATACTATGAAGAATATAATTTGAGCAGAACCCGTAGTTAATGTGTTCGGGTTATGGTATCAATACATTTCCATTTAGAGATAATAAAGTTGCTTGAAAACCACATGCTTCTTTGATGTGATATATTATCATGATAGTTATTAGCAGGTGGACGGTTGGTCTTTAGGTTATGGCTATAGCCTACTGTAGTACACATGCTTGTAAAGTCATTAGGTGACCTGACCACATTTTTGCTTTTTATAGCTCACTAGGTACAGATAGGATTATGATTTCTGTTTTGGACAGAAGGTTTTATGGTGGTATAATGCCTCACAGTTTTTAAAATTTAGTATTTTGGAATGGATTTGAAAAAAAAATGAATTCAGTTTGGGGGGGACTTTGGTAGTCACAGGTCCATTTTTAAGAACTCCTTTATGGACATATTTCTAACACTTTAACTGGTTGAATCATAATATGATATGCCTCATTTGAAAGAATAAAAAGCAGTAGGTGCTAGGAAGTGGAATTTTCTAAATAGATTCTATATTTACAGAGATATTCAAGTATTTGTTGAAAGTGGGGGGGGGGGGGGGGGGGGGGGGTTTCAGTGAAATGGGCATGCTCAAACAGATGTTTACTCAATATTGATTTATAGTGAGCATTAGTGTAACATTTACCATCTCCATAAGTGGCACTGACAGTTGCTTAAACACTAAGAAGTGTCATTATTTAGGTAAAATACATATTTGATGTGCTATTCATGTATTTCTTCTAAATCTCACAATGTAAGGGGGGGAGGCAGCAGGTGTATGAGTGGATGGTTTATTCATCATGTTTACACACAAACAGAGGTCAAAATGGTTCATAACTTTGTTTTAGGAATCAGTCAAGACCCAGTCAAATGGTATTGTTTTGTAAAATCATTTGTAATGTCATTTACCACCAGATATTGGCTTGACCTACTTTATTGGTATATATGGGAACAACATTTTTGTTGGACCACATGGGCAGACAGCATGCAGACAGGTCTGTGTGCACTCATCCATTAGGCAAAATCGTTTTGTATGTAGGCATTGTAGGGGATTGGCAATTGAATCCCCTACAAGGTAGTTAAAGATAGGTGTGCACTGATCCATGAACTAAGTGTTGACAGAGGAATATGCCTTTGAATAGCCAATCAATGCAGGTCCTTCCCTATTCATGGATTCCCTCCCTCCCTTCCTCCCTCCCTCCCTCCCTCCCCTCCCCTCCCTACTGGCCTGGGGGCTTCCTTGTTATCATACTAATTAATTACTGGTAGACCTTTGAACCTTATTGAGCTTTAAATGCGTCCACCTGCTAATTTGGTCTTTAAAGACCAATATTTCTATTTTCCAAATGCACATTAGCTCTTGTTACCTGTCATATCATTATGACCATCATAAGAGGGGGAGCTAGGGTAAAGCACAGATAGATACACTCGCCGGTATGAGATAGCCAAACCTTCCAACGGTACTTGATATAGGAAGGTCCAGCTGAGGTATAAGAGAACATCTCAATTCCAGGATTTTTTAACTACATGTAGCTCTAAGATCATTATATTAACCAAAGGACATTCACATTTCCGAAGATGACATGATTCCACAACATAGTATTTAAGTACCAAAGTTCACAAATTGATAGCCGATGATCAATCTGATGTGGGAAGTAAAAACCCACCTCGGTAAATGTTTAGGGGTGAGATTTCTACCTGAATTCATCACATTGATTCGATCACCACCCTCGATGTGTAAAAGAACCTCGAGAAAGTCTGGTAAGGATCTATAATGGTTGACTGGACGTTAAATCCAACCAACCAAACAAAAGACCATCAATCAACACAATATAAAAAGTCCCAAATAAAGTCAAGTCAGATGTGATAATATTCTGACATGAACACATAAGTCATCTTAGACACGTTTCTGAATGGCACCCTCCGCGAGGCCCACGAGCAGCTCCCACTATTGATCTTTGTCTACCATTCTGCGGTGGACACGTGGGTTGCTTTGCTGTCCCTGTGCGTTACGAGGAGCTTGTCTGGAGGATGTGCAGAACCCAACGACTTCCAAAGGTCATTCTCGGTAATGTGCAGAGGTTTCAGCTCAGTGTTAATGTTTCAATTTACAGTAGTTACAGCGTGACCATAACCAGCATCCCTGTTCCGAGTATGTCATCCAGACCAGCAGCCCAACACTGGCAGTCAGAGAAGTTATATTAATAGATTTTATGAGGTGCGAATTGTATGCCACCTACCATGACGCCAGAGAGCACTGACATGATGGTTCGGCACACTCAATTGACTACAACGTAAACAATGGGTATTTGAAAGCATCTCTTCACATGCTGTTATATATATACTATGTGTAGTGAGACCTTAAAATAGATACTCTGTGTAGTGAGACCTTAAATAAAGTGCTGAGCAGCACGTGGAGTCGGCGATCTATAAAAGCACTTAGAGCTTGTTGTTGTCTGTATAATCAGAGTTAACTTAAGCCATCTCTCACCCAAATACACCACACATGCCTATGATAAACCTTGCTCACTGGTAGAGCTCGACACACATACCTGTTGAACTTTAAGAACTCACCTTCGTTAAATGTGTAGGAGAGAGACTTCTACCTGAATTCACATAGATTCGATCACCACTCTTGTTGTGTAACAGCAGCTAGAAAAGCTGAACCATGAGAAATCTGGAAAGGATCTATAATGGTTGGCTGGACGTTAAATCAAACAACTTATAGATAGGCATTGTGTGTCTTATTGGTAAAGTAAACCTCACTCTCTAATGTAATGTTGCAGATTAAATAAGTTGGATGCTGACACAACAGTTGTGTTGGCAAGCCAGATTTTACTAATCCTTTTAATCAGTTTAATTTCTTGCTCGCCAGCTTTATCTTAATCGTCAAAGTTGATATTAGTTTGCGGATGAAAAACTAAATTTCAGACATGTAACTAAAAACTTAAGAAGTGTCCTTGCCACGTATCTATAACCCCCAAAAAACTTAATTTCAGATTTTCTTTTCGGTTTAGAACATTAAAACCGAATCAATCACGTCCCTACATTATAAAGTTCCCATATATAATGATTTTTGTTGGTCCCTAGGAAAACGTCAACCAATCAGGGCGACCTGGCTATTCACAGGCACGGAAGTTTTGTGGAATGACCTTTGGAGGTCGTTGGGTACTACACATCCCCGGGACAAGCTCCTCGTAACGCAAGGGGATAGCAAAGCAACCAACGAGTCTGCTGGGAGAACGGTAGACAAAGATCAATAGTAGGGAATGGTCTTGGGCCTCGCGGAGCCACACAAGCAAGCATATGTTCAGTTACTTAATCTCGAAATTGTCTGTTGAGATGCCCCTATCGATTTGTTTCCAGATACTTTTTTCTTACCATAACCTGCACCCCTAGAGAATGCAATAAATCAGACTATTGGTCATACGTATTTTATTAGGTTTCTGTCGATACATACAATGCTTTAAAAGACAATACCTAAATATATCACCAGAAATAACGAGTTTATCTTATTCACATCAAGACTGACATCATCTTCAAGAATATCCTTCGGAAAAAAAGAGGGCTTGCACTCTGATGCGTTTCTGAAGGCTTCTTTCCCAAAGCATTCTATCTATTATCACTATTCAGAACACAATAGACAATGAATAGTATATTGCCGATCTCAGTCCTAAAGGAAAGTTGACATATACATATCTTTGACTTGCCATGACACTGTTTAATAATCATATATTCCTTTATTCGTAGTTACACATCGTTATATGACTTGCCATAACGCTGTTTAATAATCATATACTCCTTTATTCGTAATTACATATCGTTATATGACATAATGTGAGAAAAGTGATTGGGGTTCCTCGTAAACTGTAGTTTCGGAACAGAAAGATCTATATCAATATATTTCTCTTGTATGTGAATACTTAGAATGTATTGCATTACAAGTATCACTCTTTGATATTAAACAATCGATTTCACCTGTTCACGTTTAAAAGACTCATAGGCAAATACTAGAAGCAGCATTTTTTTGTATCACAAGATGAATTTAACTGTTTTCAGTAAAGGATTTACACGGTGAGTATTTATGTTTAACACCTGTAATCTCTTTTTCACTTGAAACCTCTTTTCCTCTATGTTAATACCACTCAGATTTCTTGAGGTTGTGAATATTGACTATAAACTGTCAACTGTACAAAATTAATTTCTAGGAAATAACTGTACAAATAAACTGTAAACCGAGAGAATAATTGGTAATATAAATTAGAAGAAATGGCTTTTTTCTGAGTGTACAAGGAGGTAGAAGAACTGAGGAAACCAGAAAGCCATTTACCAGAGCAGCATATTTAACAGGCAAACAATGAGGTCATTTGGATAACATGGTTAGTTACAATATTGGATCAACAAACATTGATTTCCTGACTGAGAACTAACTTGGAATATGATAGTCCTCACATATACTGAAATATGTCAACACTTGGAATCCAATTCATCGCACGACATATATGGCATATAGACTATGATCCATGAGCACTGCCATGACGCCCCCGAGTAGGTGTTCTTCACTAATGGAGGTGAAAAAGAAGGTATTCTTCACTAATGGAGGTGCAAAAGAAGTGAGTGATAATTGGGAAGTGTCACAACTCTAGCATTCCTCACATATGTATATAAAATGTTCCATGTGAAAAACATCATGTCCTGGGTTTAATCATTATGTCATCTGCTTTGGGATGGGTATAGTTAGTCAAGGGAACCATGGTAAAATATTGGAAGGCAGTTGAATTTCGTAAGAACAATGAGCCAGAATGTAGGTTCTGTCCCCGAAGAGGACACCTAGTGACTGGTTCATGAACTAACAATGGCTCTGTCCCTTTTAGTTTGGCAACCAGCCCCTGATACGATATAGGGGTTGGTCGGGTTAAATCCCATACAGGATCACTTGGGGTGCGCCTCAAACCAAATACTTTTGTTCTATGTATACTCTCGAAGCAGACATACCTAATATGAAATATTCATAGCTAAAAATTCGATAAACAGACCAAGATCTATGTTCATTATGTTTTGAATAAAAATGCACAGGAAGGAAAAAAAGAAAAAAAATTGGCTTCGAGGCTATGACATAACACACTTTCCAATATTTGGTAGAAGAGTAAGAAACAGGTCCCGCTACTGTGTCAAGGCGGCCGCTTATCTGTCCAGACCAGAGCTAACTTTGTGTAGCTCTGGTTGCCAGTGTATATCCACTAGATGCGATATTATGAAACGTCTTCAGGTGTCTTGCATTACATGTATTTGCACAACCATGAAGCGGGGACACCGTCACTCGGAACAGGGAGATGTCGATAAAACCTGACCCAGCATTAGGCTGAACATGTTTGTAAATTAATGGGTATAAGATGTTGAATCAGGTGATATTACTTGCAAAAAATACAATTACGAGGAAATCTTGCACATAAAATGTTATATGTACGTACATATTCATTATTATTATTATTATTATTATTATTATTATTATTATTATTATTATTATTATTATTATTATTGTTGAGCCCAAGTGTATTAGGGCTGTTGGCATCTAGAAATCTACTTCATTAATAAAGCTTAGGCCATGAACTTTGCCGAAAAAAAGAAACAGCAACGCACGACAACCACCACAGGAAATACACAAAACACAGATAAGGACCGGTTGATGCATTTAGGCAGGAATGTCTGTTATCAAAGTGCCTTTTTGACTGCACCGACGGAAATTAGACGCCATTATGAAGTTATCTGACAACTATTTGGGCTCTGCAAGGCGTGTACATTTGAAAAAAACGCACCTCTTCCACCAGAGAGGTCAACCAGCCGTCATCAGGGACCCTACTTTTGTGGACTGGCGCATGCACAAGGAGTGTAAAAGCTCGTGTGGAATCTCACCTTCATTATTTCAAACATATATGGTATTTCTGAGTGGAGAAGTGCTTTAATCTATCATTATTCTAAATAAGAATAATATTGAAATTGGCACTTAGTCATCATATGAGTTTTGAATACACAATTGGCGATTAAACGAATGGCAGAAAAACTTAATGAAATAGCCTTTACTGGGTGACAGCAAGGTGCTCTCTGTGGCCGTGCACGGAACCCCCTGGTGGAACAGGTCCAGAATGCTCAAGACATTCGGTTATCATCAATAGTAGATATTGGGAGATTAAAAAATAAATACCAGTCGGTCTGGTTACAGCATGATCAATACTAATACTAAATAAAGATAATCGATACAAAGGTAATAGTAAAACCAATATCCATTGTCAGTCAGACACGAAGCAGTGTCAACAAGATGGATTCAACGAGCAATGAGGTATCAAGTATCAAACAGGGTAGGCATGTTTAATACCGTCAGTTTTGAAAGCAGATCTCAAATCAGTGTATGGATTTGGTTTAATCAGTGCAAAATTTTGAAGCAGAGCACAACAAGTTGCAAAATTACGCAGGAATTGGGAAAATTGCAAAGACTGCCAGCAGATTGCAAACACAAACATGCATTCTTGTACCTCATTTACGTTCGAGTAGAGCATTCCACAGTCTGCAAAGAGTCACCTGGCACAGTATCCAATCAGAAATCACATTCTATCGATTCAAACACATGTTTTTTTCCCTTTCACCATTTTTGCCAGGTATTGGTTGTATCTTGTACATATAGTGACCTTTGTTGCTTTGAAATAGTTTTCAAAATAAAATTTCAAATTTTCAACACCATTTTAGAATGCACGCTTTCAAAAAAAAGGGTGTATACAATCAAGTAATTATTAAACTCTTTCAACTAATAATGAAGGAGGCACAAGAACATGTTAGTTGTGCACGCAAGCATCGTATTGTTGTGGTGACATAGTTAACAAATTTCTCGACAGATCTAGATATCCGCCGGGAATGTCTGAGGTTGTGTCACAGCGAAAGGGGAGCTGCATGGTAGTGCTCTCTGTGTACTCTTAAAGTGTCCAATGGTTTGTTACCAGTGTAAACGGAAGGGTAGGCAGATGGATGAATATATTACTCCCCACAGCATATACATGTACCGCTTTATGTATTCTAATATTAAGCAGATATTCATATAACAGATAGGCCATAAACGTAAATTAGACAAGAAAAAGAAATCTCTTAAGAATTCCACTAAATTCGCTTCCACAAGCAGTATATCAACTATGTATCCAGGGAATGCAGTGTCCCCACCTATTGCGTATTTTGTATGAAAAAGTCTAGAACGAGCACCAGTTTCTACCTTAATCGCGTAAATGATGAATGCCTGTGCAATGATTCCACCATATGCTTAGTCTTTATATGATTGCAAATTCCTAGATCATCTCCTGTGCAGCATTCCACATGGGATTAGCGTTGAAGCTCTTGATACTATCAGGGGTCAACTGTTCCTCTAGAACGGGCACTTGGGGGTGACGATTAACGAATGTCAGGACAACAGTCAATACTAGATGGGTGGAGGGTAGACGAATGCGGTGAGTGAGGACTATAGATGATCTTGTCATGACGTGACACGGGGATTAATCCATGTCGTCGTAGTCGAATTTGGCGCGTTTACTGTCGGGACTTTCAAGGCTGCTGGCGTCGCCGTCGTCGCCTTCGTCGTTATTCATGTCCGGAGCAGGCTGGTTGAGGATGTCCATTGGGATGCTCAGTCGCGTCGTCTCAACCGGGTGTGAGCTCTCGCTGGGACAGACACCGTTTTCTATCTCGGCAAGACATTTGTCGAATGCTTGCACCACCCGACCGGCGTTCTCACACGTGAAGCATAGCGGTGGCAGCATCAACATGATGTTCTTATCTGGCCCTTCATTTGCAATAATGATCTTCTCTTCCTTCATCCTTGAGAAATATAAAAATTCATGGACTCATGGGATTTGACAATAGGAGTTATATGAACGGATTGGATGAATAAAAGAGGTAATTAGATGATGGTATGTGCAACAAACCTTTAATTAGATCATAACTCCGAATATAGCGAATATATTTACAAGGTATGAATAACTTATTACCCATGCTACTATCTGTGAAATAAAGATTGCATTGATAACAGTGCGTTTTACCCAATAAAATATTACTGATATATTTGGTATATAACAAAACTAATACGTCATGAATAACAAATAGATGCGTGTATGCCTCGATGATGCTTACTTGTAGGCGAGGAGCTCTGCAACTTCCTTGGCTGGTTTTCGACTTTCTTTACTTGTGACAATTTCCACACCAACGGCCATACCCTGACCCCTATTGATAACATAATAGAAGTAAACCTGTGAACGATCTATAAGAAAAGCTGCTGTGTGCCACTTCTTAGACGTAGAAATATGTGCATTGTTGTAATGAATATTAGGGCGAAACTGTTTCCGGGTGAAAGAACTCCAAAGTTACGGGGTGAGGATACTAGAGGGAAACTATGTTCCGGTGAAAAGTTAAAGTGCAAAGTTACGAGGTGAGGACCGGAAAAATTACTGCCGAAGGCGTCAGCCGCAGGCAGTAATTTTTCCAAGTACCGGTAAGCAAGTCAAAGTTATTCTGTGAGGACCGGACAAATTACTGCCCGCGGCTGACGCCTTGGGCAGTATTTTTTCCGGTCCTCACCTCGTAACTTTGAACTTTTGCTCACCGGAACGTAGTTTCCCTCTATTCCTTACTGAGGCTGTGGAAGATTGGTCTCAACATTTCAGATTTACTCAAGTGTAATAGAAAGCCTTAAAGTAATTTTTAACTTCCTTACCCAGAAAATTCGGAATATTTACACCGGAACATGTTTTTCTATCAGTATATACCTTCAAATATTGATTAAAATGATTTAACCTCCACTTGACAGGGGAAGCCTTATCAAGATCTATAGGTTTAAATTTCGTCATGTGATACCCTTGATAACGAAACAAGCGCCCTTGATAACGAAACAAGCACAGTCAATACGAAACATATTGTTACTACATCCCTAGCAGCGGTATGTAGCTAGTATTCCACCATAATAAGAGATACAATTTAGTTGGTTTTTTCCCCACTTTATTTACGAACAAACATATGCCTGGTGATTCTCCACAAGAAGAAACTGCTGGGTGATATTTGTTGTTCTTGTCGTTTTTACTAAAAACCTAGTATTGTGACAATTCTTGTCGTTATCCGTATGGACTACGATCAATAACGACGGCTGCCACCTAGTAACAGAGTCACGAGTAAATGTTGCCATGCAATGGTGTTCCGGCAGGACGTCAGGGTAAATTATCATTTACAGTTTTAGCATGGTGCAGACAAGTCGTTTCCTTCACAAGCTTCGTCCAAAACACAGTAAGAGATACACATAACAATCACGAAGAATATCATATCGTCCAAGAAACCTAAAAACCTTTACTGTTATCAGAGTCAAGCGCTGCAGGATCATTACCAGCCGTTCCCTTATTGAAAATATGGGATCGCTTTCGTATGATGTTGCAGAGAATCACAATTAATGAACAGCCCTAAGCTAAGGCAGTTATTTGGGGGCGGATTTAGGTAAATAAAAAAGAAATGTTAACTGCGGGTATTACGTACCTGACTTGTCCCATCATGGGGTGTCTGTCGATAATGTTTTTGAATCCCTCCACTAGAGTTCGCCCCACGAATTTGGCGCCACTCATGAGTTGCTCATTCTTAATGACGTCAAGCACAGCTAAGCCAATGGCGCACGACACAGGGTTTCCTCCAAACTGGAAGAGTATTTCATACTCGCATCATTTCATATTACAGGATAATGTGTTGAATGACCTATTAGAGACTAGACAATCTATTCCTGTTACGATCATTTGTACTATTAATCATGTGATTCAAATAAGTAAGGCAGGAATCAGTGAAAGAGATGATAATTACATCTTAACAATCATAAACTTGACTCATTTCAATGATTTATATAGGAAGGACCACCGTTGATTATGGGACAATTATTGTATCATTTGACATACATTGATAGAATCATCAAGAAAAAAAACCCATACAAGTCACGGTGAGGACAGTGCACTTTTAACCTAGATAGTGCTGACATCTTTTGGCCAACCATTTGACAATCAATCAGGGATGTCAGTTAGGGTGAGAAAATATTGGGGAAATATTTTTGATGTTGAATTTGGTACCTCAGAGAAACACGTTAGCGTCATCCTTAGCCGGGGTTGAGGGGCTCTTGGTCGATTCGAGCCACAGTTTATTGGCATGGATGAAGCTCATTTAATAATATCTTTTTCTAAAAGGAAAAGGAAAATTAAAAATGTGGAAGATCTGCCATCTTTGAATTAGACTAATGAGGTACATGGTATATTTGTTTCACACTCAGGTTGGAGGCTTACCGTACTGGAGAAGTGGCCAAAGCTGTCGGCTATTTCTTTGGTTGTGACAACGGCAGCTAAGGGATGGCCATTACCGAGCGGCTTCCCACACGTGAGGATGTCCGGTATGACGTCTGTGGAAACCATAAGAAACGTTTACTAAACAAAGTAACTGCCAACTACAGGTACGCGTGCTTGAAAGATGCTCTATAGATGGAAACACTAACAGGATTTATTTTGGTATGTATGAAATGGATGAGGCCTTTTAGGTTTAGCCCCAGCAAGATACTTTAATCTGGAGTGTACCTGTTACGTGCAGTTATATTATAGAAAAAATGGTAACAATATCAAACAGTCAAAAGCGGACAAAGGCTCGGTTGGATGAAGTTAGAGAGTGCTGTTCGTAAATCGATTTAATTTGAACAGGATTAAAATAAGAAACAGAATCCTTAACAGTTTACTCAAACATTTATTCATGTAAAATTTACCAGGAAGAGAACAAAGGGTCCCTATGGAGGAAATGTTATTGTAAAATTAGAAAAATCAGAAATTGAAAAAACTACCACAGTGCCGCTCTCCATTTATATAATTGCTCACCATGACACTGGAAACCCCAGTAGTGGTCGCCGACTCGGCCCAGACCAACCTGCACCTCGTCCGACACACAGACACCGCCCGCTGCCCGCACGAAACTGTGTGTGACAGGACAATATATACAT
The DNA here is from genome assembly GCA_950022655.1 of Alentia gelatinosa. NCBI lineage: Eukaryota > Metazoa > Annelida > Polychaeta > Phyllodocida > Polynoidae > Alentia > Alentia gelatinosa. The sequence continues at coordinate 41,200,183 of OX465583.1, read as the reverse complement.
AGACATCAGTGAAGTGGCGACAAATACGAAAAAAATCTGCAGAGGGTTTGGGGACCGCCAATTCCCCAACGCGGTACAAGGATTATGCCTGGGATGGGTGGGCAGGGCAAAGGTTCTGCATTTTCAAATATTCTAATTGAATTCCTTGTCCCATCTGAGAGCTAAAATGGGCAAAAATCACTGTCAGGACTGTCGGGGTGATGGTGTAAACCTAACACATCATTCACCACCTTTAAGGTTTACATTCAGATCCTTACATCTGAGGCCCCAACCCAAATTATCTCCTCGGACTGACATAGATCTCAAGAATGACCCTTGAGATACCATCAAATCAGGAATTCTATAAAACGTGGGAAACTACATGCATGATTCATAGATATAGACCACTCGGTCTGACGGTTTCCCGAATATATTCCACTCCATTGATGCTGATTTTCTCATAATAAGGGTTTACTTGGAACGTTTAGTAACACTAACGAAGCAATAATAGAACTTACGCACATAAGAGATACACACGTCAGTGTTTTCAGTGTATGCCATTTCACTCAAAATCCCCCCCCCCCCCCCCACTTTAAAAAAATACTTGGATATCTCCGTAAATATAGAATCTACCTTGAAAATTCCACTTCCTAGCACCTACTGTTTTTTATTCTCTTTCTAATGAGGCATATCATATTATGATTGAGCCAGTTTAAGGGGTAGAAATATGTGCATGAAGGAGTTCTTAAAAATGGACCTGTGACTACTAATGTCCCCCCCCCCCCCCAAACTGAATTCACTATTATCTTAAAATCCGTACCAAAATGATAAATATCAAAACTGTCTGGCATTGAACCACCATAAAACCTTCTGTCCAAAACAGAAATCACATTCCTATCTGTACTTAGTTAGCTATAAAAGGCAAAAATGTGGTCAGGTCACTTAGTGACTTTACAAGCAGTTGTACTACAGTAGGCTATAGCCATAACCTAAAGACCAACCGTCCACCTGCTAATAAGGGTTTACTTTGAACATTTAGTAACACTAACGAACCAATAATACAACTTACACACATAAGAGATACACACGTCAGTGTTTTGAGTGTATGCCATTGACCCTGAAATCGATAAACGATACCGATATGCCTTTCGCAGAGGCTACAAAATTATGTCTTAGTAATTGCTTGATTCATCAGATTCTTGGAAAATGTGTAATTCTCCAAACGATGACGTCAATGATCTAGACAATCACAGAGTCTTAGGTGGGGAGAGCCCTGTAATACATCAACTAATAACAAAAGGTAATTAGCAAGATATGATGATGCAAAATTTCTAATTAACATCTGTCCAGTATATTGTCCCCTGCTAAGCAGTGTCAGTTGGTAACCGGGTGTTTGCATAGGTGTTAATTAAGACAAATATTTAATGAACATGCAGAAATATATCCGATGACGACAACTGAAACAAATTTCGACCTTGTACTGCAGAAAAAGCAGGTAAGAGAGATATAGGGCCTACAGATTATATCATTACGAAATGGCAGCAAATGGGCTATATTTTGAATATCCCAAAAATCCTTTTTAGAAAATGGTTCCAATTGTTTTCACACATCTAAGGCATTGTATGGCACAGTCCAGAACCTTAAAACCACACCTACTCCAAACTTTATAAATAAAAAAAAATCGCTAAAATCCTGAGGGCGTCACATTATGACACCAGCATAAAATCGTGGATAAAATAAAATAATAATGTGCCAGAACACAAAGAGCTTCACTGATTTTAATGATTCACATGTATGCATCTCCCCACCATAAAGAATAGGCCTATGTGGCTTCCTTCATACTGAAACTCAATTTGTGTTATTTGTGAAAAAGGTGGATGTGCTTATGTGCTGGGTAGATAAATACCTACAAAATAGCGAAAGAATGAAGTCTTTATCTTTAATAGAAAAAAAGTTACCAGGCCCTACAAATTTTTGCATCATGCTATAACCGGTCACGTTACGACCCCTAGTGAATACAAGGCCAGGGAAAGCAAAAAAAAAAGATAGAAATGCATTTTCTATGGATCAAATCCCTTTCTCCAGTGTCAGCCCAGTCCATGGTATTTAAATATGACCAAATCTCGGGGGGTGGGGCGGGGGACCTAATGTGACGTTTATATTTTCATATTAGCCCTGTACTGTGCTAAAGCTATTTATGGTAGCTAGTGTTCCTAGTTCTGCACATGAGTCTTTTCATGTATAGAGATAATATTTGCAAAAGGAATTAATGATCCTCTCAGATTTGACTTTTTGGTATTTGCTGCTATTTCGTGATTTTTTTACCATACACAGTCCTACTTTAGGCACTGGGTTTATATGAGGGTTGTACCTAACAAGATCACATTGAATGATGCACTGATCTAATTATAAAGTAATAGACACGTAACAATTTGCTATCTCTGTATTTACCTGTAGACACTCTTGAGGTAGTTTGGAGGTACTTTTATAAGTCCGCTGGATGTCATCAGTGGGTCACAGAAAAATGATGAAATCTATTTAAAAAAAAACAAAAAAACCACTACATAATGTATATGACGTTTTATGAATATATGACGTTTCATGATATGATACTAATCAAAATTTATATGAATTACATTACATGTATTTGAAAATTGTAAAATCTTTTGAAATTATTTAATTCACTTCGTTGTAGTAGCGGTAACAGCACAAGTCACAAGTCTGACGTATTGTGTTTTTCTCTAGTATATACATGATTAATTATTGTTAAAATAGTAAAAGTATAGGTAGATAACTTTTATACAATACAATTTTGACGCCTTTTATGAATCCTTCCCGTTCCTGATGAAAATTATGTAATGAAAATTCTTACATTCCTGCCTTTATCTACAGCCTCCTGGATTATTTGCTGTGCCTCTAGGATATACTGGTTGACGGCATCCGGATTATCGTCACGGTATTTGCCCCGATATAGGTCAGGACAAGGCAGCTGGTGGATAAATGGGCCTCAAATTTACTCGAAGTTATTTCATTTCTGGAATTCCTAAACCTTTTACAAACAGTGATATCGCGGAATTTGATAGAAACTCTGAAAAATTGTCCAAAAAATGAATAAAGTCTTTGTAATCGTTTGATACAAAGTGGAAAATACTATTTTACTTGATAGACAAAATTTGTTATAACTATAATAACACATGACAATACTTAGGAAATCGATAATAATGTTTTATCAAACGGTTGATGGATAGAAAATATAAATATGATCACTAACCACATGTACATGTTCCTTCTTCTCAGTATTCACATTCCAACGTAACGGACTGATTTCTAAAATATTCCCAAGGTTACCATGGAAGCTTCTGTAAAATTAAATACATCAATTACCACGTATATATATGGTATGACACTAATGACAAAGTGTATCTCTTAATTATGACAGGTAGCAGCACTAATTACTCTCACTATAGCGGGGCCGAGTGCTCTTACCTGACACAGGTGCACTCGACCACTCCCTGGCTATGCTTTCCACATTTCGCGTGCTGGTGGTGGTTGTTTTCCCCCTTTACTATTTCTTATTTTCCATTTCCACTTATTGCTCAAATAATATTTTCATAATCTTTTCTTATTATTTTTGAGTGCTTTAGAGTGCCGTCCGGTCTAGCCACGTCCTGAATTTGAAATAAAATATTACTTGTTGATGAATAAGGGTGCATGTTCAGGCCAGATGTGGGTGGACTACGGTGGGTTGTATACAAACTGACACATCGGTCGTGATTAAATGCAATGTACTTACTTGTCAACAACAATAACATCGCGGCGCTTCGTGTAATCACTGGCCAGCCTCATGGCCAAGTCGTTGGCTTCTGATCTAAATTTGAAAAAGGAAATAGTTATCGATATAATATTAACCTTTCCCAATCTGAACAGGCGAATCGTACAATGAACACCACGATTTATGCCGTGGTGAATTACTGTAAGCATTCTAGATATAACATTCAATTTAAGATATCAATAAGAAAATATCTGTACACACCCGGAATTGACGAAGTAGCAGACACATAGTCGCTCAGGTAGAGTTTCTATGAGTCGTTTAGCGTATTGAGCTAGAGGATCGCTTAGGAAGCCTGCGCTAGTTGCCAACGTTGCCATCTGTTCCTGTCCTACCGCAACAACATGAGGATGACAGTGTCCAACTGAAAACAAGACAATACAAACTTTATATACTGATTGTATGTGGTCATTATCTCCTACACAGGAGGTCTTGAAATTACATAACGACTTCAACTTACGAGTAACAGGAGCTAAGTGTGCATTTTAAAGATAGAAATATTGGCCTTTAAGACCAAATTAGCAGGTGGACGCACTTAAACTCAATATAGTTCAAAGGTCTGCCAGTAATTAATTATTATGATAACAAGGAAGCCCCCTGGGGGGAGGGGAAGGAAGGGAGGGAGGGAGGGAGGGAGGGAGGGAGGGAGGGAGGGAGGGAGGGAGGGAGGGAGGGAGGGAGGGAGGGAGGGAGGGAGGGAGGGAGGGAGGGAGGGAGGGAGGGAGGGAGGGAGGGAGGGAGGGAGGGAGGGAGGGAGGGAGGGCATCCATGAATAGGGAAGAGCCTGCATTGATTGGATATTTAAAGCCCTACTACTCTGTGAACTCAGCAGTTCATGGATCAGTGCACACATATATTCAGCTACATGAGGGCAATCAATTGGCAATCAACAATGCCCTGAGTAAATAGGAAACGTTCAAGTTGTCTGAAGCCTTTATGGATGAGTGCACACGGACCTGTACCTCTGACCTTAAACTAGAAGAAAAACTCTGTTCCTATGTACACCAATAAAGTAGGTCAAGCCAATATCTGGTGGTAAATGATATTGCAAATGATTTTATAAACCAATATCATTTGAATTGGTCTTGACTGATTCCTACAAGAAAGTTATGAACCATTTTGACTTCTGTTTGTGTCAGTGCCACTTATTCAGATGTTACACTAATGCTGAATGTAAATTAATATTGAGGAAACATCTGCCCATATCTCTGTAAATATAGAATCTACTTAGAAAATCCCACTTCCTAGCACCTACTGTCTGTTATTCTCTTTCAAATGAGGCATATCGTAACATGATTCAACCAGTTTAAGGGGTAGAAATATGTCCATAAAGGAGTTCTTAAAAATGGACCTCCTCCCCCTCCCCCCCCCCCCACAAACTGAATTCACTTTTTCCCCCCCCAAACCCATGCCAAAATACTAAATATCAAAACTGTAAGGCATTGTACCACCATAACACCTTCTTTCCAAAATAGAAGTCATATTCCTATCTGCACTTAGTGAGCTATAAAAAGCAAAAATGTGGTCAGGTCGCATAGTAACTCTACAAGCAGTGTACTACAGTAGGCTACAGCCATAACCTAAGGACCAACTGTCCACCTGCTAATAAATCCGGCCATTAGACTGACTTTGGACTAATTGGAGTGAATCGCTCAGAACCTATACAATAGGATGTCTCTAACCATGTATAATTGTGAAGCGCCAGATTTGAAAAATTAATAGTAAAAAGAGTATCAATTACCAGGACATGTTTTGAAATGTCCATAAAAAAGAAAAAATGTCAATGTTTATCAAAAAAGATTAGAATAGAGAATTGGTTACTGGCAAGTCTTGTGACGCGCAACAAAAACACTAGTTGAATAATACAATTAAAGATAAGAAATTTCTTCCATCAAGCAGTGCATCGATGTGGATAGTTTTGTATAAATGCCTACTTCCACTATACAAACGACACAATAAAAACACACACAATATGGTTAGACATCACTATACCGGCAACCGTAGGGTAGAGGCTTTTAAAGTAAATTGACTGGGCACCACATACAGATGGCCATTTCCTTGTTCTATGGCCTGATTCTAGTTGTTTGGTAACACTGCTGAGAAAGGAGTTATAAAACACGTCCAGGGTTTTCTATTCTAGGGAGATATCTCCAGGGGAGTGTGCCAAGCGTGTGTTATGAAGATTTGCACTGTTAAGGGCTGTTATTATCTTGGCGTGTCAGTGCCAGCTAACCTTGAGAACGACTTATTTGGCATCGTGTGATACTATATTAATAGCCTTCACATCGTGGGCGCGGGAGGCTTGCGAAAGATATTCAGATGTACGGATGTAAAGTCATTGAATTTCTTTTAATGACCGTTTGCTGAATGTGATCTCTCATGAACTGTTTATTTTTCTCGTCATTCACGTCTCTCATATAATACGTCGTGTTATTAGGGAAGCTAATGTAGCATGTTCGCACTTGACACTGCGTAGCAATACTACCCACTTACCTTTAACTCTCATGATTTACACCACTCTTAGTCCAATTAAAATCCCTTTATTCATCGAATCACCATTATGAAAAGGTTATTATTGCAAATGAGAGCCGCAACACCGCCCCAGGTGAGACCCAGATGTTGGTCCTTTGTGCACATCCAACTACAAAAGCCTATCCTTGTGCATAACCAGCCTCTTCTGGTGTGTACCAAGGTCATCTAAACTAGAAGGTACCATAAATACCTAAAGTGCTTTGTAGATACACATATGTATGTGAGAGTAACGTTTTTAAACAGGTAAGTTGGTCCGGATTGAAATATCACATCGACAATGGTTCTCATTAATTTCCAATTATAGGAGATCACGAAGATTGATAACATATAGCAGGTAAAATGGAACGTGATCTGGTTAAGTATGTGGTAACGATAGCGACGTGAGAGACATTTCACATACACGTCTCCAATTCAGCAGCTCAGGCTGAAAATATACCACGAGCAGCATTCCATGGCTATGATGTGTCTGCATTATTATCTGTTGAGGGTTTCTAAAAGCAGACATAGATATGTTATACAAGTTCAGGCATTTATTATATACCCTTGTGGTATGTTTGATAAATACGTACTGCTGCTCCCTATACAGTATAAATTGTATACTGAACCCTGTGCAGTTCACTGTTATACTGCATATATTGAAACATCAGCAGTGTGTGGGCTTTCAGGCTGGCATGTCTTTTATGCCAGTATATGGCAAGATTTGATTAACTTTTTGGTGTATGATAAATATATTATGACCCACCATGCTTGTACATGTTCCAAAACTCGATGGGAATTGATGTTATTTACAGAAATCGGACTGGAGCCTCGTTCCGTAAAAAAACAACAATTCCCCATCTCGTTTTGTAGCATGTACAGCATGGTTAGGTAGCATGTAGTGGAATGACGGGGAGGGAGAGGGGGAGGGGGAGGAGGCGGAGGCGGAGGAGGGGGAGGGGGAAGAGGGGGAGGATTCCACAGAAGAAATCCAAATAGAACTAAACTCTAACCCCGAATCCCTCTGGATTCAACTCAAACAAAACCGAAACACACTACTAATTGGGACCTTCTATGGACCCCAAGAAAATGTCAATATAAACAAAGCCCAAACAACATACAACATACTCGCAACACAAACAAGAGCTAAGAGTGCATTTTAAAATAGAAATATTGGCCTTTAAAGGCCAAATAAGCAGGTGGACGCATTTAAAACTCAATACAAGGGCCACCAATAATCAATTAGGGAGGGAGGGAGGGAGGGAGGGAGGGAGGGAGGGAGGGAGGGAGGGAGGGAGGGAAGGAGGGAGGGAGGGAGGGCATCCATGAATAGGTAAGGGCCTGCATTGATTGGATATTTAAAGCCCTACTCCTCTGTGAAGTCAGCAGGTCATGGCTCAATGCACAAATATATTTAGCTACCTATATATAAAACGTCTGCTTCATGGTGATCATTCATGGGTGAGTGCACACAGACCTGTCTGCATGCTCCCTAGCCATGTGGGGGACACAACTTTGTTTCTATGTAAAGTAGGTCAAGCTAATATCTGGTAGTAAATGATATTGCAAATAATTTTACAAACCAATATCATTTGAATAGGTCTTGACTGATTCCTATAACAAAGTTATGAACCATTTTGACTTCTGTTTATGTGTAAATATGATGAATAAACCATCCTCTCATACACCTCATGCCTTCCCCCCCTCCTATTATGAGATTTGGCAAAAATACATGAATAGCACATCAAATATACATTTCACCTAAATAATGACACTTCCTAGAGTGTAAGCAACTGTCAGTGCCACTTATGGAGATGGTAAATGTTACACTGATGCTCACTGTAAATCAATATTGAGTAAACAAATGTTTGAGCATGCCCATTTCACTGAACCCCCCCCCCCCCCCCCCCCCACACACACACACTTTCAACAAATACTTGAATATCTCTGTAAATATAGAATCTACCCAGAAAATTCCACTTCCTAGCACCTACTGCTTTTTATTCTCTTTCAAATGAGGCATATCATAGTATGATTCAACCAGTTTAAGGGGTAGAAATATGTCCATAAAGGAGTTCTTAAAAATGGACCTGTGACTACCAAAGTCCCCCCCAAACTGAATTCACTTTTTTTCAAATCCATTCCAAAATACTAAATTTTAAAAACTGTGAGGCATTTTACCACCATAAAACCTTCTGTCCAAAACAGAAATCATATTCCTATCTGTACTTAGTGAGCTATAAAAAGCAAAAATATGGTCAGGTCACCTAATGACTTTACAATCATGTGTACTACAATAGGCTATAGTCATAACCTAAAGACCAACCGTCCACCTGCTAATAACAAACCTCAAAAACAAGGGTGAAATCCTCCTAGTAGGGGACTTCAATGCCAAGCTAGAGATTGACGAAGGAAACACAGTCCAGAGAAAAACAAGAAACGGCCAGCTCTTAGAAGACCTAATAGAAACAGCCAACTTCACAAACATATCAACCGACAAGGGGACAGTCCAATGGAAAAGAATAAACAGAAAAAAACCCAGAAAAAACCCAACCCAGAAATCCACCATTGACGATTCTCTATGCACAAAAGGTATGTACACACTAGTAACTAAGACTAACATAGACCACAAAGGTCATTACGATATAAGAGGAAATAACAAAACCTAAACTGATCATAACACAATAACCCTAGAACTTGAAAACAGCCCACAAAAAAAACCCCTATAGGACATAAACAGAATAGCTATGACACCGTGGACGGGAATAACAACACAATCACAGACCCAAACAACACAAAAGAACACATAGCTAGTGATTTTGAAACCGTGTACAGAACAAGAGAAGGAATCCCAGATTATGAATCATGGAAAAACACATAACCAATAAAAACTCACAGATCTGAGAACAACAAACAAAAAGCCTAAACCACATAGAACCATTCAGACACGGCAAACTGACCAAAACAATAAGAACACTAAGAAATGGTAAATCGAGTGGGCCTGAAAAATCTCAAACGAACTCATAGAAGAACTAAACTGTAGAAACAGATCCTCCCTACTCAACCAGCTAAACCAAATCAGTAGAAAACAGGAAATCCCAAAACAATGGCAAAAAAGAATAATTACCAGAATATACACATGCAAAGGGATGAAGGGACAGTGCAAGAATGAAAGAGTCATAACAGTATCAAGCAACAAGTCAAGTCAAGTCAAGAAGTAGACTATAATATTTGCCTGTCCTTTGACATCATTCACAATTTTCATAATATTTTTCTGGGTTATTTGCGATTATTAGTCTGAGTGGGTGTTTCCGTTTTTTGCCAAAGTGAACCATATAGTGTTTTTATCGTTGCATCTACTTTGTCTCTGGTAAGTGATATTAGGCTTTGTTTATTTATTTATTTGCTATTTTGATATATACTGATGAATATGAATTGAACATTTGCATATCAAAATCCGGATATTTCGATTAATTTCTGCTAAAGGGGTGTGCCCATGTGAAGGAGGGGCATGGCTATTTTTAATGCAGTGCGTTAGCCAATCATATCATCCATAAAAATCATGTGATCAGCCTGGGACGAAAATGTTATTCTTGGTACATAACTCATAATTACTTCACTCCTAACAGCAGTACGTAACTATACATTTTTCACCAATGGGTATGTAGGAATGTTGTTTCCTAATAAAATTCAAGCAGCTTCATTCCCTTGGAAGGGACAGACTAAAACCCAAACTTTATGGTAAGAATGAGAATAAGTTTTATCTTTACCTTCGTGCTGCAAATAAACAACCGTGTTGCACGCTCTTTCAATCAGATATTCATAAATGAGAGAATACTTACCATGTGAGGCGTTATTGATACAGTCAAGGTACTCCGTCCCCATGTCGTCGTAAATATACTGCTTACTCGCTCGCATTATCTTCAGAGGAGCCGCTTCGAAGTGCAACTTGCATGATTTTCTGCAAAACATCAAAAAAGCAATTTCTTCAATATTGCTGTTATACCAAGAAGACCCACGATAACCTATTAAACCATAAGGTTCAGATAAAGACAGCAAATATGGACAAACCTGAGTACAGGTAACATGGCAAAAACCATGGGCAGTATACACTCCTCTAACAAAAACTGATTAAAAGCACACAATCGCTCCTGTGGGACCGGGCTTGCGCGCGCGTGCGGCCGGCCGTTTATGGCCCCACAAAACGTGTGCAACAATCGCATCGCATCAGTGGGGCCGGGCCTTATTACCTACTATATTTAAAACGGTAGAATTCCGTCGAATCCGCTTGGAGAATCTTCCGCACATAGGGACAGAGTGAACCCGATCTAGGGTTGGAGACTGAAGCCCCACGGGAGTGAGATTCTCGTGTCGTGAGAAACTCGAACCTGTTCTTCTTTTTTGTATTTCTATACTCAGACAAATTTCTTTTCTTATGATTCATTTCACACCATGCCAAAATCAAAGTTTAGTATTGTACTTTTCTGATCTATTTTTCTTGTGAGAAACCAATGAGATCTCAACTTTCGCTGGTAGCCCTTTTAAAACTTCGCTGATTCCCCCCACCCACCACTAGCCTAAGTATTTGACCCTGTTAGAGCACCTGACTTAGTAGAGCAGTCAGTAGGGTGTTAGCACGAGAATGTGATGGTCGGGAGTTCGAATCCCACCATCGGCAGTCCGTTGTTTCGTTTTTCTATATTTTCCCTTCTAACTCGGACTCGACGAAGTCGCTAGTATTTAAATCAAAACACAATTTCTAACATAGTTAGATTCTTCGTTAGTGGCGTTGCTAGCTACATGAGAAATCTAGTGTTTGTGTTGGTCCATCATGTTCAAACCGACTGGCACATTATTGTGAAGACACTGGACCCACTTGAATTCCAGTAGGTCACGTAAATATTTTTCTCCTTTACTGAGTCTGGCGCTGTATGTACGTAGTGCAACTTGTTTCAACAGATCTGCACGTTGAGAATTCAGAGCTTTAGCATAAGCCTCCCAGAGTAGGGTCTTTGGGTAGCCTCACAAAGTGCTGCCCCTCTGTGATGCAGCGTTTGACAAAGTCACTTTCATATCCTCAAGTGGAGGAATTGGCCATATGGTGTCTCAGATGGGCCAAGCTGTAAGGGAAATAGTAGTCAGACGTAGTCAGACTCTGTTCGTGTCTCTGTACGGAGTGCTAGCAGACATACAGCGTTGTACTACGTATAACTAGGGAAATAGTTGCTGCTGTTTGTTGGCTTGATGTTGGATTAGTGCTGAGGGCACCATACTGAAGGCTGATGTTTGTGTCAAGCTGACAGAAATTGCATAGGTTTCATCTGTTTATTTGTTTGATTTAACGTCCAATATGTTCTTTTAGACTTACTTTGATGTTGACCGAATCTATGAGATGAATTCAGGTAGAAATATAACCCCAACACATTTACCGAGGTGAGAGTTACTTTACTTCACACATGGTATGAGAAGGATTGGCCTTTGACGTAGCAGTAAATTTACCACTGCTGGGGCTGAAGGGATTAGTGGCTGCAGTGGGACTCAAACCCACAACGTCCAACAGTCTGGTGGCCCCCCGGCAGTTTGGGGTGAGTGCAGTCCCCCCCCCCTCCCCCACCACGACCCAGGGGTCTGTTTAATATCGGATGAGCGAGATTGTACCTGGACGATACGAGATACCGGGCGAGGGACGACCTTCTGAAGGATTCTCGTCCAAAGTGGTTTAATAAGGCATGTCGTCCAGAGCAGGCTGTATAGTTCATACAGAGTCTCTTACGTTTGACCTATATGAGTCCATACGAGAGGTCGTCCGCTGGAGGGAACCGTGACAGGCAGGGGACCAGTGAGTGGACACATCCCGCACCAAATATCAACTTCCGGGACCATTTCGAAAGGCATTTTGTATGTCAAAGTACAAAGAAATACATAAAATACACTCCACACACTCCTCGACAGTGTATGTTAAGCCCATAACACATCGACTTTTGATTCAATCTAAAAAGAAAAACATAAAAAAATAAAGGTAGGCTCTGGGGTTCGAACACCCGACCCTCAGATCCCAAAACGAATGCCCTAACCACTACGCCATCGAGCTCTATTATGTCGGGCAGTAATTTATCCGAGCCTTACCGTGTAACTTTGACTTTTGATTACTGGTACTTGGTTTCCCTATTCCTATATACCTCCAAATATTGATAAAAATGATTATTTCTTTTCCTGCGATAGCCCCCAAAAAATGGCCACCCTTATCGAGTAACTGCATTAGCTAAGTTTTCGTCCCGCTGCTCTTTATGTCACGTGATCAGAGCGGGACGAAAACATGAGAGCGGGACGAAAACGTCAAACTTGACACATATTTTATTTTTAATGCACCCCCCAGCAGCGGTATGTAACTCTAGTTAGTTCGATAATGGGTATATAGGAATACCGATTCTCACTATAGACTAGTGTATAGCTTATATAACATGTGGCAAATACGGAATTTGAAGGGTGGAGCATATAGCATATTTCGGTTCATCCATGGTGTGCCCAAATGGGTCTAGAAACGGCTGCCACGGCTTAATTATTGACGTTATTGTAATTATTTCAAGGTATATAATAATAAGAAAACCGTATACCTGTGTTTGAATTATTTTTTTACCTCACCCCTGTCCTCCTGCCATTGTAACCTCGGTCTAAAGACCTCGGTTACAATGGCCGGGGACAGGGGTTTAGTAAAAAAATAATTCGGCCACAGGAATACAGTTTTCTAATATTATCACATGGAATCGTAACTCGTGTCGGAATGGTGTTGGAGCACTGGTCGGAAGCATGCCTCCACTAGTGCAGCATGCTACGATAGCATTCCGACATGCTCCGACACGCCCCGACATGTCGGAAGCCTCCCGATACACCCCAACAATTCCAACTTTCCAACATTCCTGTGACACGGCACCCGTGTCGGTAAGGCTGTAATTGGAAATGTAGCGGAAAATATAGTTTCCATTATTTTAGCTTCCGCTAGGACACCCCTTTGGGGTGTCGTCCGTATGCGAGACTTTGAGACGATGTAGGAGAGTGTGGACGAGATTTCCCCATTGGACGACCTTCTTGTTGAACGAGACTTTGTCATGGCAGCTCTCTCGTATCGTACGGGGCTCGTCCCTGAACGAACGAGACTGGCTGGACGACCCCCATACGAGCCTTCAAAGTCTCGTTCGTCTGATGTTAAACAGACCCCAGGACCCTGTTTTTCAGTCACGACATGATCTTAGCACGGTAAGCTAATTAGCAAGACAAAAGATGGCCGGTGTGCTATAGACAGTATCGTAGTGCGCCACGTGGGATCGCCGCTAAAAGTGTCTCAAGTATAGAATTGTCTTAGGTTCTATCAAACCTCATTGTGCGTATATAGAGGATTTCCCAAGCTTCCCGTAGGGAATTAAGCGATGAAATTTTAACAGGAGTAAGATAGACATATAACCTATAATCAGGGATGCCAGTTGGGGTGAGGAAAAAATCCTACATGGGGACCGAGGCCAGTCTATGTCTAACCTAAAACGCATATATGCTGTAGGGGAATCCCCATCACTCTCCTAGCAGATCCTTGGATATAGTCTGGCAGTATATGATATCTGGATATCTGCTCTGAGAGTGGGTCTATGTGTAGTTCTGCACTAAATGGGGAACTATTCAAAGAAATCCATTTGGAATAGATTACCACACATTATCAGTTCTATATTCTGCAAAATATCTTTACAAGTTCATAAGGTATTCCTCTGATTTCTTTTAACATTTTGTAAGGCCCCCACAACTTTAATCTCACATGACATATTTTAAGCCCATCAGATGTCAGCATTCTGGTTTGCCCTTGTCCGTAGGAGGATTTCCTACAGGAATCCTACCATCCTACAGCTCTAGGCTCGTAGGCTTTTTAACTGTGTGCGCTGAAGGTAGCTGAATTAGAAAAATTTGGAAGATTACAAAACAAGTTTATATAAGATTTAGAAAAGCTGAAGTCTATATTGTTCTTAAAACAAATACAATTTCTTGAAGTTTCCATATATCTTTTAGACTAGAATGAAAATCCTACATGTAGGCAAAATCCTACAAACTGGCATCCCTGTATAATCGAATCGAATATAAAGAAGATCGACCGGTCCGATCCGAAGAGAATTTCGTCATAGCAAACATCTGCTCTGGTGGCCAGTGTAACACTCAGGAGCCCCTCCGAACGGTCTCTGGACGCCCCGCTTGCAAGCCAGCACGCTTCCGTTTTCAGCTACTGACCGACGGACGCCCCGCTTTTTCGCGGTTGGACGCCCCACTTTTTAAACAAAATTTATATCATAAGTCTGTAAATAATTCATGTAGGAACTCCAAATAAAGACTGACTTGTAGCTGATAAAGTAAGAAATATAAATCTATGAGCATCTGTTTGATTTTATGACAATCTTGTAACATTACTTACAGCAACAAGTGACAAACGCAAAAACAGTGTGTCAGTTGTCTCACCCTTGTGTCGGACGCAAAATCTAAAGGTGCCCCTTAAAGGAAACAAGCACGATAAGACTTTGACATTTTGTGATTATATGCATGTCATACATATAGAAAGTTCGCCCTAAAGTATGTTTTAATTCTGTTAGGTATTTTTGCCTGAAAAATACAATTTTGTGATCAAAAGTTTTCAAAGTTTGAGTGACACACGGGCAGCCGGTTCTGCCGTGTATACATCGGGTACATCTCAGGTACAGCTCTGTGAATATATAGCATAGAAACACCAGATGATGACTAATAGATAGCTGGATACATGTGACAAACTGTCATTAAGTTTATCTTTTGATTTTCGAAAGGTAACTTGTTAATTTCCCGTTTTACGTTACGAGGATTGCAACGAGCGTGACATTGTGTCAGATGTCTCAGGCGGTGTGTCAGTTGTCCGATATAGGAGTGTGTCAGTTGAGATTTTGGTCAGTTGTCTGACATTCGACTAGATCTAGAATTCTAGTCTTAAAGAAAACAATCAAAATCATGTACAACTTCCATCCTATAAAGAATATACTAATATAGTCTCAATCTGACCAGAAAAGGTTGCAAATAAACCAAAAAGATGATATTGAAAAAAAAAAAGCGTGGCGTCCAAGGCCGCCACCGCTACACCTCCCGAAAAAAAAAGCGGGGCGTCCAATTTACGATGCGGGGCGTCCAAAGCGTGCTGGCTTTCAAGCGGGGCTTCTTGTATTCCTCCGAATCCTCTGGACCGCCAAAGCCTTCAGAGGCGTTGCCGGCAAGCCAGCGGCGCACCACCGGAAAGCTCACCACACTCTACAGTACCATAGTACAACTATGCTGATTTCTTGTGATATGATATGAATCCATTTCATAACATCAATTCTTGTCATTGAACACAAATATTGGAGTCTGCCTCCATATTTAGCTAAAAAAATGTCAACCCCACTACCGAAATAGAGAAAAAAATTTGGACCCCCAATGGAAATACCCCAAAGAAAGTTGCCCCCTCCCCCCTTGGAATACCCAAACAAAATTTGTCCCCCTCCCTTCGGAATACCCACAAAAAAAGTCCCCCCCCCCCCCCACCCCGGCCATAATTATTGAACGCTCCCTTATCTAATGCAAAGGTAGGAAATTACTGTCATTTTACTGCATTTTGCCTTAGGAAGCTATCTACCACAAAATAAGTAAGATTCTACCTTTATCTATATGCGAAACGCCTGCTGATCTGATGTACCAATCTGGGCCCTGTTTCATAAGTAGCGGAAGGTTTTAGCGAGCGAACCCGTGAAATAGCGGCTGGGATAGCGAGACGAGCAACGTGCCTATTAATTCTGCGTTTCATAACCCCTCTCGCTATTCAGCAGTCTCGTTCGTTCGTTATTTACGGGCATCCATTCATTGTTCGCGCAACTTCACTCTCCCAGCAGATGTTTTTGCTACCTATCTTTTACTGGGCTACAAGACCTATGTTCGGAGAGTGTATCATAGCAGCTATTTGGGAAGAACGCATACGGTAGGGTAGTGGTTAGCGTTTCGGTTTGTTGATCTCAGGATTGCGGGTACGATTCCCGGCCGCGGTAAAGTTTTTTTTAGTTTTTTTTTTTTAGAAGCAAAACAGAAACAAAACAGAAGCGAAGCCTTTATATATATATAAAGACGTGGGCATGGAAAAAGGAGATGAGGCAGTATTGGCGGAGTAATGTATATTTATACAAACAGTGTAAACATTGTAACAGTTACAGAACCGACCAAAGGAAGGAAAGGAAAAAGAAATGCCCCCGTGTACATAGGTATATCAATTCAAAAATATATTTTAGGCTTTTAAGATATTAAAATAGTTATGTTTCTTTGTTTGTTAAGCATAAGGAAAATGTTCCCCTAGAGGAAAAAAGTGAAAAAGATTCCCTACCTATTACAATTAAATATTTTTCCCAAAGCTGGTTTTTTTTCCCTGAATACTGAAAAATCTGAAAAAAAATATGTACATTTATACTGCTATTTGGGGATGTACGAGAGGATCGACCCTCTCGTAAATAGCGTGTGTTTTTCCGCCAAAATAGCGGACGTATAGCTGGGCCCTGTTTCAAAAGTAACGGAAGGTTTTAGCGAGCGAACCGTAAAATAGCGGCTGGGATAGCGAGACGAACAACGTGCCTATTAATTCTGCGTTTCATAACCCCTCTCGCTATTCAGCAGTCTCGTTCGTTCGTTATTTTCGGGTATTTGTTCGTTGTTCAGGCAATAACACTCTCCCAGCAGATATTTTGTGACATTTATCTTATACTGGGTCACAAGATCTATGTTTGGAGAATGTTTCAGCGCGGAATTAGACCACGTGCATGCGCATTGTAGGCATCAGATGAAAACAAACAAGATGGGTGGAGACATCCAACAGAACTGGATACATGTGAAATCATAAGTCAGTTAATAGATTGAACCAAATCTAATATATATAAATAAATATATACATATATAGATACATATATACACACATTATGATAAATTCATATACACATGTGTCTATATATATTATATATGTCGAGCGATGCAGGAGGTTCTGCAATAGCCACCTGAGTGCTGCAGTGACCACAGTTGTCAGTTTGAAATAGAATTTCCAGTATTGGAAGAAATAATCATTAGAAAATTTTAAAATTTGGCATGAATATATGGGATACAATTAGAATTACTCGCTACAAACATTCTTCAATTTGAATGAGATTTAGTGTCTGAAAAAGAAATATTTATACTGCTATTTGGGATGTACGAGAGGGTCGACCCTCTCGTAATTAGTGGGAGTTTTTCCGCCTAAATAGCGGAAGTATAGCCGAGCGGCAGATGCTATTGCAACGGACATTACCACATTTTCTCCCTCTCGCCCAGAAAATGGACGGGGCTATAATTATAAAATAGATTTGCTTATGCAACGGATGCTCACGCTATTAACGAACAAACCGCTTTTAACGAACCTTCCGCAAGTTATGAAACAGGGCCCTGGGCGGCAGATCCTATTGCAACGGACATTACGCCATTTCCTCCCTCTCGCCCGGGAAGCGAACGAGACCATAAAACCTACTTGCTTATGCAACGGACGCTCACGCTATTAACGAACGAACCGCTTTTAACGAACCTTCCGCTGCTTATGAAACAGGGCCCCAGCTGGGCCCTGTTTCATAAGAAGCGGAAGGTTTTAGCAAGCGAACCCGTAAAATAGCGGCTGGGATAGCGAGGCGAACAACGTACCTATTAATTCTGCGTTTCATAACCCCTCTCGCTATTCAGCAGTCTCGTTCGTTCGTTATTTTCGGGTATTCGTTCGTTGTTCAGGCAATATCACTCTCCCAGCAGATATTTTGAGTTCTTTATCCTATATTGGGCTACATGATCTATGTTTAAAGAGTGTACTGTCTAGGCTGGGGAGATGGAGAGGGCGGGGGGGGGGGGGGGGCAAGGGGGAACCTGGCTGGACTGCCAGCCAGTGTAGTTGCAAGGGGCATGGGTAAACCTTTTCTATTTTTTAATTATATGTATATTTATGAATATGCCAAACGTAAGTAACATGTATGCTATATGTATAGGGCAATATATACATATCTAACACTTACATATTTTTAGTATCAGATGAAAAAATTCATTGAAAATTTATGAAAAATTGAATTAAGTTATGGGATACAAAAAGAAATACTCACTACAAATATTATTCAATGTGAATGCGATCTAGTGTTCGAAAAAGAAGTATTTCTACTGCTATTGGGGCTGTACGAGAGGGTCGACCCTCTCGTAATTAGCGAGAGTTTTTCCGCCTAAATAGCGGAGGTAAAGCCGAGCGGCAGTTCCTATTGCAACGGATATTACCACATTTTCTCCCTCTCGCCCGGAAAACGAACGAGACCATAAAACCTACTTGCTTATGCAACGGACACTCACGCTATTAACGAACGAACCGCTTTTAACGAAGCTTCCGCTGCTTATGAAACAGGGCCCTGGTCGAGCAGTAAGCCTGTATGTTGCTCTGTGCACTCTGACTGTCCGCATCGCACAGTCAGAGCCTCTCGCACTACCAAATTCTGGCCATGGACTTGTGTGAGGTCAATTTGGCGGGCACACGTTTGGATGTTGATGATTCATGTGCACTTGACAGTACTGCTCCTGGGGCCTACTACTCGCGCCTGCTGGATTTTGTAGTAGATGAGACGATATCTATTACAATCTCAATATCATAAATATGTGTCTTGAGCAGAGTTTGAACAACAGTCAACATGATCACGCCGTTTACGTTTACCTACCTTGGCCACCATCTATTGTTGTTAAAGTACTGTTCCCCAGACATCGGCCGTGAAGGCGTCTTTTTATCGGGGCGAGTACCTCCGGAGAGGGGCATTCTTTGGCGGTTCCTGGCTTCTCTCTGAATTCTACGCAATCACTGGCATAATCAGTGGAACCTGAGATGCTGAGCGCCTACTACCACGTCGCTCTTCACGCAGACATTTCATAATCAAAACATAGACTGGGCTCCCGTCCACTGTGCTTGACGTTCAGACAAACTGGTTTCCTGTCGAGCTAATACCCGGCCATCCGCCAGGAAGCACCACTGCGGATAGATTGTAGTTCGTCCCGTTGTCCCCAGGGCCAGGGCCCTTGGGCTCTCAAACTCGTACCGCAAAGCAGGCACTCTCCTCCTAGATCTTTCGCGGCGCTAGCACTTGTCTCTGCCCCAAAAAAATGCTGGTTCTCAGGGTATCCACCACGGATTTAGATGACCTATGATGATAGGTATAGGTCCGTGGTATCCTCTAAGGACAGGAGGAACCAGCCAACATTTCAGATTCAAAACAAGGCGTCTGTCAAAAGTTATGAAACTCAAACAACGGTAATTATGAGTTGGGAAATATAGGAATTGTTAAATGAGCTCCAGAGACACTCCAGTGGTTTCTTTTTCAACTTTAAACCACTTACATATTCAGCATTTATACCGGTTATCATATGAGTCAAAATATAGTGAATCGCTCATTTTCAGTTCTTGATTTCTAAAAAATGTACCCAGTACTAAATTGCAGGACATCAGATGTCTGGATCATCAGGTTATACCAAGCAAACTTGTATATTAATGTGTGTTGTGTTTCCAACAGGCAAGCCAGCCTGGCAATCTGAAGTCACACAAACTGTTGATTATTAAACACTTTTATGATCTCTTAAATAAACCGATAATGTGGATTTCTTGTCATTTGACAATATAACTTTGTGTCAAATTAATTTCTAAGATTTCCTTTACACATCAATCTGCATGGAGGTGAAAATATAGGTTTTTAATAGGTTAGTCAGCAGGTCAGTAGCTTCTGTTTATATCGCTCTATCCTAGATCTTTCGCGGCGCTAGCACTTGTCTCTGCCCCAAACCAATGCTGGTTCTCAGGATATCCACCACGGATTTAGATGACCTATGATGATAGGTATAGGTCCGTGGTATCCACTAAGGACAGGGGGAACCAGCCAACATTTCAGATTCAAAACAAGGCATCTGTCAAAAGTTATGAAACTCAAGGGTCATTCCACCAGAAAATGTACTTTTGGTGAAAATCATACTTTTTGGGGGTTAATGGGCTATAATTTCATTATTATTCAATTTTTTTTTTCTTTCTGTACAAAGAAAACACCCTCCGCTTTCAGAAAATCATTACTTTTATTGGTCTATCTGCATTTTTTTTTAATCTGTGGACTTTCAAAGTGAGAAATTAGCCAAAAAGTGCATGTCCTTTTGATATTTCTAAAGTTTAGCACTATTTCTTTTGTGGAAACTATTTATATATATTCCCTAATTGATTTATTTCCTCAAGTTATGTAAATTGGCTGTTGTTTAATAGTATTTTCTCTTATTTCTAATGCTCCGCAAAATTTTTAGGTGTATTTCAATGAAAAGTGTGCTTTTTCAGCAAATGCAATAGGTAATATTTGGCATAGCCTCATGACAATATATTTTAATGGTATACTTCCCAAACATGCACTTAAAACTCAGTACATACATCAATTTCTGACATATGTATATGATTTTTGGCCGACTGCCACAGGTTTTTTTTCCCAGCCGAATTACGAAAAAAAAAGGATTTTACACAATTGATATGTGGGACGTGACGAGTTGCATTTAGCACTCTCCACTTCTCTATATTGGTGCTAACTTGGTACAAAACTTACTGAATAATGTGGACATAGGGTCTGTAGTGTAAAAGTAATAAATTGGTTCCTAAGTCCCCGCACTATGCGAGAACAAGGAAAGTAATTTTGGAGCAATCACGACCGTAATATTTATCACGTCCGATCGATCAATCGAAGGCGGGAAAGCCGATCACAAGAACAGGATGTTATCCCATTTAACTGCGCATGCGCCCTCACTCCGGCACTTCAGCGGGAAGAGGAGACATCGAGCTAATGTGAGTACTCCACATTTCTTCTCTGGTAGCATTATTTTTCCATCCCGGACATGATTTTCTGTGTTAATAGTGATAACTTGGAGTTCGTGATTCTGTAGAATCCATTTTCTTGAAAACTTCACAAGTATTTACCAAAATTTTTTGGTTTGAAAAAAAGAGCAGATTGATGGCTTCCCAAAATGGCTGCTACTGGAAGCTTTTGGGGTATTTTCATTGTGTTAGTGAATTTAAAAAAAAAAAATTGTTTAGCCATATCACGTCCGACATGGAAATTCTTCTTTTGATTGATCTATGAGAAAATGTCCAAAGAGGTTGACAATTTACATATCTTCCGATGTATTACCAATGACAAAATGTATGTTTAAAAGACTGCGTATTTTCTGTGCACCGGTGGTACGCCTATCACGTGGTAATAGCCATTGCGGACATGATATGGGTAAAACATTTTGACCGAATTGACTGGGAACTATGTTAGAATGAGTTTAAATTACACTAATACATTTCTCAAAGTTGTTCATTATGTGCACCAAGTATCATTTCATAAGTCTAGGGAGAAAAAGTGACGGAAGTCTACGGGTAAATAGACTTTTTCCATACATTTGTGTAACCACCGTCACGTCCGGCTTATGTATGTGGGATGTGACGCCCAATTATGTTTTGTCTCGTAACAAGTATGAAAACAAGTGGAAGCATAATCTCTTTTGTTTTTTTCTGAATATTTGCCAATTGTACTGCATATGTAATGAAAATTGAAATGATTATCAGATTCTGCTACTATCTATAGTGGTTCATTTTCATGTCGGACGTGATGCATGATTTTTCAAAAGCATATTTGAAGTATAAGACTTGAACAAACCTTTGAAAAAATCACCTGGAATACTGAAGAGAGTTATATTCTGTGGTATTATGAAAAAAAAAAGTTTGTGAGGAAAAAAAAAATTGACATTTTTGGCAAAAATCTCATTTTGGTAATATTTTTGTTCTGACAGCCATAATATATAAGTTTATGGGCAAATTATCTATTATAAATATAAGTCTGAACAATAGTCATACAAAGAAGACAATTTTTCAAAACAAATGTACCTTTTGAATGTTATTTTTAGGTAATTTGTTAATTTTGTTCTTTTCTCTTTTTTTTTCAGTTTTAGGGCCATCCATGAAGTATGTACGCACAATTTCCCAATTTTTTTTACCCCACCAACCCCCTCCTACCTTATTTTTTTAACAATAATATACAGAAGTAGCCTATCCCCAAAATTTTAACCCCCTCCCCCCCCAACCAACCCCCCTCAGTGCGTACATACTTCATGGATGGCCCCCTACATATCACCCTATGTTGAAAGTATGGGGCGTAAACCCTTACCTCCCGAAGAGAGGAAATCTCCTAAGGACTCGGCTAAGGACTGGAGGAACAGGGAAATGAAAAAAAGCCAGTTTCCGCAAGCGGGAGGCAAAACGCAAGCGTATCGAGAGGAAAAGAAACAAGACCAACTTGACAGATAAGGAAAAGGTTCGCCGCCGCAAATTAGATGCTGCACGTGCATTACGCTACAGGAAAAAGAAAGCTGCTGCTGCACTGGAGGACACTGACACCAGTGATTCCGACAACGGCGTACCTGAGCCTGCTGATCCTGTGCCGCCTCAAGTACCTGCTGATCCTGCACTGCCTCAAGTACCTGCTGATCCTGCACTGCCTCAAGTACCTGCTGATCCTGCGCTGCCTCAACTACCTGCTGATCCTGCACTGCCTCAACTACCTGCTGATCCTGCGCTGCCTCAACTACCTGCTGATCCTGTGCTGCCTCAACTACCTTCTGTTCCTGTACGGCCTCAAGTACCTTCTATTCCTGTACCTTCATGTCGTCTTGTAACACCACTTCCCAAGCTGCCTTCTTCATCCGATGACAGTGAGGATGGTGGTTTTTTTCTACGCAGTCGTGTGTCCCAAGCACAACAGGCGGGGACATCTGGGAGTAGGCCTAAGAGCCTACGGAGGGCTACGTCTGAAGAGACACGAAGCAGTGGAGTTTCTCTGGCCTCACAGTCATCTCTGTCTCTGGCCTCACAGTCATCTCTGACTTCACAGCCGTGTCAGTCATCTCTTGCTTCACAGCCATGTCAGTCATCTCTTGCTTCACAGCCGTCTCAGTCATCTCTTGCTTCACAGCCGTCTCAGTCATCTCTTGCTTCACTGCCGTCTCAGTCATCTCTTGCTTCACAGCCGTCTCAAAGTTCGCAGTCATCTCTGACTTCAGTGCCAGTAGCATCGACTCCAACCCCAGACATGGATGGCCCCCTACATATCACCCTATGTTGAAAGTATGGGGCGTAAACCCTTACCTCCCGAGAGAGGAAATCTCCTAAGGACTGGCTAAGGACTGGAGGAACAGGGAAATGAAAAAAGCCAGTTTCCGCAAGCGGGAGGCAAAACGCAAGCGTATCAAGAGGAAAAGAAACAAGACAAGATAAGGAAAAGGTTCGCCGCCGCAAATTAGATGCTGCACGTGCATTACGCTACAGGAAAAAGAAAGCTGCTGCTGCACTGGAGGACACTGACACCAGTGATTCCGACAACGGCGTACCTGAGCCTGCTGATCCTGCGCCGCCTCAAGTACCTGCTGATCCTGCACTGCCTCAAGTACCTGCTGATCCTGCGCTGCCTCAAGTACCTGCTGATCCTGCACTGCCTCAACTACCTGCTGATCCTGCGCTGCCTCAACTACCTGCTGATCCTGTGCTGCCTCAACTACCTGCTGTTCCTGTACGGCCTCAAGTACCTTCTATTCCTGTACCTTCATTTCGTCTTGTAACACCACTTCCCAAGCTGCCTTCTTCATCCGATGACAGTGAGGATGGTGGTTTTTTTCTATGCAGTCGTGTGTCCCAAGCACAACAGGCGGGGACATCCGGGAGTAGGCCTAAGAGCCTCCGGAGGGCTACGTCTGAAGAGACACGAAGCAGTGGAGTTTCTCTGGCCTCACAGTCATCTCTGTCTCTGGCCTCACAGTCATCTCTGACTTCACAGCCGTGTCAGTCATCTCTTGCTTCACAGCCATGTCAGACATCTCTTGCTTCACAGCCGTCTCAGTCATCTCTTGCTTCACAGCCGTCTCAGTCATTTCTTGCTTCACTGCCGTCTCAGTCATCTCTTGCTTCACAGCCGTCTCAAAGTTCGCAGTCATCTCTGACTTCAGTGCCAGTAGCATCGACTCCAACCCCAGACATGGATGGCCCCCTACATATCACCCTATGTTGAAAGTATGGGGCGTAAACCCTTACCTCCCGAAGAGAGGAAATCTCCTAAGGACTCGGCTAAGGACTGGAGGAACAGGGAAATGAAAAAAGCCAGTTTCCGCAAGCGGGAGGCAAAACGCAAGCGTATCGAGAGGAAAAGAAACAAGACCAACTTGACAGATAAGGAAAAGGTTCGCCGCCGCAAATTAGATGCTGCACGTGCATTACGCTACAGGAAAAAGAAAGCTGCTGCTGCACTGGAGGACACTGACACCAGTGATTCCGACAACGGCGTACCTGAGCCTGCTGATCCTGCGCCGCCTCAACTACCTGCTGATCCTGTGCTGCCTCAACTACCTGCTGTTCCTGTACGGCCTCAAGTACCTTCTATTCCTGTACCTTCATTTCGTCTTGTAACACCACTTCCCAAGCTGCCTTCTTCATCCGATGACAGTGAGGATGGTGGTTTTTTTCTATGCAGTCGTGTGTCCCAAGCACAACAGGCGGGGACATCCGGGAGTAGGCCTAAGAGCCTCCGGAGGGCTACGTCTGAAGAGACACGAAGCAGTGGAGTTTCTCTGGCCTCACAGTCATCTCTGTCTCTGGCCTCACAGTCATCTCTGACTTCACAGCCGTGTCAGTCATCTCTTGCTTCACAGCCATGTCAGACATCTCTTGCTTCACAGCCGTCTCAGTCATCTCAGTCATTTCTTGCTTCACTGCCGTCTCAGTCATCTCTTGCTTCACAGCCGTCTCAAAGTTCGCAGTCATCTCTGACTTCAGTGCCAGTAGCATCGACTCCAACCCCAGACATGGATGGCCCCCTACATATCACCCTATGTTGAAAGTATGGGGCGTAAACCCTTACCTCCCGAAGAGAGGAAATCTCCTAAGGACTCGGCTAAGGACTGGAGGAACAGGGAAATGAAAAAAGCCAGTTTCCGCAAGCGGGAGGCAAAACGCAAGCGTATCGAGAGGAAAAGAAACAAGACCAACTTGACAGATAAGGAAAAGGTTCGCCGCCGCAAATTAGATGCTGCACGTGCATTACGCTACAGGAAAAAGAAAGCTGCTGCTGCACTGGAGGACACTGACACCAGTGATTCCGACAACGGCGTACCTGAGCCTGCTGATCCTGCGCCGCCTCAAGTACCTGCTGATCCTGCACTGCCTCAAGTACCTGCTGATCCTGCGCTGCCTCAACTACCTGCTGATCCTGCACTGCCTCAACTACCTGCTGATCCTGCGCTGCCTCAACTACCTGCTGATCCTGCGCTGCCTCAACTACCTGCTGTTCCTGTACGGCCTCAAGTACCTTCTATTCCTGTACCTTCATTTCGTCTTGTAACACCACTTCCCAAGCTGCCTTCTTCATCCGATGACAGTGAGGATGGTGGTTTTTTTCTACGCAGTCGTGTGTCCCAAGCACAACAGGCGGGGACATCCGGGAGTAGGCCTAAGAGCCTCCGGAGGGCTACGTCTGAAGAGACACGAAGCAGTGGAGTTTCTCTGGCCTCACAGTCATCTCTGTCTCTGGCCTCACAGTCATCTCTGACTTCACAGCCGTGTCAGTCATCTCTTGCTTCACAGCCGTCTCAGTCATCTCTTGCTTCACAGCTGTCTCAGTCATCTCTTGCTTCACAGCCGTCTCAGTCATCTCTTGCTTCACAGCCGTCTCAAAGTTCGCAGTCATCTCTGACTTCAGTGCCAGTAGCATCGACTCCAACCCCAGACCAGTGTCCGCGACTTCTTGACGACATAAGGTAAATAATATGCATTATTTTTTGTTGTTGTTGTCATCGTCATTCTTGCCGTCGTCGTTCTTGTTTCCATTGTTTGAAGTTATTTAATTCCATTGTTTGTTCTCTTTTAACTATTCTTCAGAAGTGTTTTTCTATGTGAAATGGAGAAGTGCTCCTCCGGGGAAAAGACTGGCTGAAGGTATAGCATGGTCATGCTAGGTAAATTTCTCTTTTACTACTAAACTACTACTAACATGAAAGTAAAATTCACACTACTATATTGGAAACTCATAATTGTGCTATGCCTTTATAGTGACCTTTTAAAATGGCTGTTAAATAGTGAATACTGTTTTTTCTCAAATCTAATGGATTTTTTTACTACGTTTTTTGTAAAGTCTTTATTTCATTTTTTTTGGAACAATTGTTCTTCCTTGCAAAATGCACGTAAACTACCCAAACCATCGAAATCAATTTTTACCAATACTTGTAGAGTAAATGGCAGTAACTTGACCCTAACTAAATGTCACTTACTTTATCCCCCTCAACTTTACAACAGTTCTGCAAGATTTCTTAAACAATATTTCCCTCATTTGCACACTTCAGGACGCCATCCTCTGTTGAAGGGTCGAGCAGCCAGCGTACTCCCCGGAAAAACCACCTGTACTACAAACTACGGCTGGAGAGGGAGGCCCGTCATGTAGCAGAACGTGAGGTTCAGGCCCTACGTAAGCGGCTTCAACGACTGGAGTCGCAGAAAGAACCTCCTGAGGTTTCATATGAGGACTTCCTTGCTGGTCTGGGTAAGTACTTCTTTTCTTTACCACACCCCAAAATATGCAATACAAATTGTCAGTGAATATTCATTTTGGTTATTGCATTTTCTTTTTTTTCCAGGCACATCTCCCGACTTGGAAATCCTGACATTGAATGTTGTCTTGGCTATTGCATTTTTCTTTTTTTTTCCAGGCACATCTCCACCCATGGAAATACTGCATTTTAAACAGACATAGAATTTTTCCTTAGCTATTGCATTTTCCCTTTTTCCAGGCACTACTCCTGAGGCTGTAGAGGCGCAAGATGGTCAGAGTGATGTCTCGAGTTTGGATGCGGCCGAGGACATCTCTACAGATGCACACAACGAGGTAGCTCCAGGCAATCTCCCTCAAGAGGATGCAGACAACGAGGTAGCTCCAATCAATGTTCCTCAAGAGGATGTGGTTCTTTTAGCTCCAGTCAATGTACCTGAAAATGATGTGGTTGTTTTAGCTCCAGGTATTGGCCCTCAAGAGGGTGTGGTTGTTTTAGCTCCAGGCAATGTCCCTGAAAATGATGTGGTTGGTTTAACTCCAGGCAATGTCCCTCAAGAGGGTGTGGTTGTTTTAGCTCCAGGCAATGTCCCTGAAAATGATGTGGTTGGTTTAGCTCCAGGCAATGTCCCTGAAAATGATGTGGTTGAGTTACACCCAGGTATTGTAGATTTACAAGAGGTAAATGCCACTGGTGATAATGTCGCAGTCCCTGATGCAACCATTTTTGATGCGGCCGAGATTGCAAGTAGGGAACTCAGAAAGGAGGGGATCTCCCCAAGTAAAGCTCCCTGTGTTTGGCGCAAGGTTGGACTTTATGAAACTTTTTGTTCCAACATGAAAAAACAGTCCAGTGTTGGTAAAATAAAAATCATTGCTTTCTTCTTTGTCCTCCCCTGAGGAAGTGAAGTCTCTCCGTGCCCAGAAGCAGCTTGCAGAAGATATTGATATTGACCGACGAACAGTTTTATCTGGTCCTCGTGTACCTACTCTTAAACATAGAAAGTATAGTGGTGTAAAGAAAAATGTCATTGACTTCCTCACTAGATGTGAGCACTCCATTGCTCTTCCAGGCAAAGAAGATGTGGTGAAAGTAAACAAGAGAAAGGTACAAAAAGTACAACTCACTGAGTTCATGTACATTCTTCATAAACAGTACAACACTGAATTTCCTAATGCAAAAGTCAGCAGATCTTACTTTTATAGCGTCCGCAGGTCTGCCAAGTACATCCTTACTGTCTCATGCCGCAATTGCAATGTGTGCTTGTGTGTCAAACACCAAAACTGTGGTCTCAAACTTTATTCTGTTAGAACACTTGGACTGCCAACACTTCCTGATACATTTGTGAAGCAGTCAGAAAATGTCATCCGTGAAAAACTCCTTGCTGCCCCTGAAGTGATTAAGTACCAGCAGTGGAAGCATGTTGAGGTCACCTACGGTGATCAGCAGGTGTGCAAAAAGTTGAAACTTGTTGACGAGGAGTCCGAGAGGGACAATTTCACCACACAGCTTCTTAGCGACCATACTTTTATGTCACAGCATGTAGAGAAAGTGTATGCCCAACATTGGGCCGCACGCTTTGTACGGTTTGAGCTTCCACATACCCACTGTTCCATACACATGGATTTTGCAGAAAATTGGAAAATAAGTTATCCCTATGAGCCACAGCCAGCTTATTATTCTAAAGATCCCGTTACTGTTCATCCCGTAGTGATTCACTACAAGGATGACAATGTCACAAAGCTCCTGACTCTTGCTTTGGTTACTGATGACCGATGTCTCAATACCGTAATCGAAAGATCTTCAGTGTCATTTGCAAGCACAAGAAACTCTTTGAGAGAGAAGCCACCTGGTGCTATTTTGAGTCCGGTCACGGCAAGGGTGCCTGCGACGGCATTGGTGCAGCAGCAAAGAGAATGGCCGACAATGAGGCCAAGAAAAACAACAACATTGAAAATGCAAACCAGTTTGCCGAGGCAGGTAATAAGCAAGAGGGGACATCTGTCCAGTACATATGCGTACTGCCAGTCACACTGAATTTTGCTCGTGAAGAACTGTCTTCTCTTACATGCGTTGCTCCTATCCCACGCACTATGCAAACACATGCTGTTGTTTGTCCAGAGGAAGGTGTTCTTTGTATTAGAGACATTTTGTGCTACAAAGCATGCTGCTTTGATGTGGAATCTGGCGTGTGGAAATTCACATGTCCTGGTTGGCAGAGGAGGGTTCTCCGTTTTTCTTCGCCGACACCAAGTCTGCCGGATGGTGATGCATCTGACAATGTGTCTTTGGATGAGGAGGATGTCTCGCATGCTGAGTCACATGAGGCAACTGTTTCTCCTACAGTTAGTGACACCGAAATCACTTACGAAAAAGAAAGCTGGTTGGCTGTCGTTTACGAAAATGAATGGTACCTAGGCCAGGTGCCAGAAGTCACTCTTCTAAACCAATCACGTCCAAGAGATTTATCATGTGCACACGAAATGTGGTATTTCTAGCAATATTCAGGTTAAAGTTAATGTTTTTTACATTTGATAGGATAGAGTAAAGGTATGCAGAGAGTTCATAGCACAAACTGTGAGGAAAAAAAATACTTTACTGTTTTATGTGTGTCATGAGAAGGAAAGAGTTGTACATTGTTTGTAGTTTTTCAAGAAAAAAAAAAGAGTTCATTGGCATTTAACCCTTTAAGGTCGAATGATGCTTTGAGGCATCATCCAGGCCAGGGTGAATGATGCCTTGAGGCATCATCCAGGCCAGGGCGAATGATGCCTTGAGGCATCATTTCTCAAAAATCTATAAAATCGTTTTTGAACAAAATATATTAGAGATAAAGCAGTGTATCTATACCGTAGTATAATCTGTATAAAGGTATGATATACTGCATAGCCTATACCATCAACAGACTGAAAACCCTGTGTAGGTGGACACCCTGCGTAAGCAGACACTTTGGCCTGGAACAGAGGGTGTCCGCTTACAAGGGGGTCTACTGGACCTAGATATACATATTTCCACGTTGAATGCATCCCTGACATCAGGAGCTTTAGTTTGATACCAAATACACATATCTTTCATAATTTCTATCAAGGTTCATCTTAACAATATAAAAAAAATCTTCTAAAAAAGATTTTGCTGATGCACGCAGTGATGAGAAACAAAAATAGTGACAGGTTCTACCAGCCATAAGGCCTGGTTGTGCGGGAAAGGGGACCTCGGGAGAACACAGAGAAAGATTAAGAAATTTCAAGTCTCCTCCCCCCCCCCAGTATCCCTTTTTTCAATTTTTATACCTTGACATAAACTTTTGCCTATACTAAAAAATAAGTTTTCTAATAGTACTTAAGGCTGAAGATTTATTACCTACCATATATAGCAAGGCACGATTTCGACAGGATACGCTTGGAGTTGTTCCTCCACAGAGACAAACAGAACCAGACCTGTCCATGGAGACTGAAGTGCCACGAGAGTGAGATTCTCGTGTGCAGAAAACTTGAAACTGCTCATCTGTTTTTGTAGGTCTATACCCAGATATACCTCTTCTCTTATAATTCATTTGTGGACATGTTGAAAACAAAAACTAATTCTGCAGTTTTCTTAACCCTGGAAAGATCCTCTGATAGCCTCCGCCATTTTAAATTGGCACAAGTTGCGCTGGTCCCTAAATCACGCTGAAATCATATCAGGGTCACTACGGTCTATTTGAATTCTTATGATCTGCCATGCCCCCTAGTATTTGCTCTGGAGACAAGACTGTACTACTTCGGCCAACATCCACTAGACAGCGCGTTCATAGGCTCTTAGTC
The DNA here is from genome assembly GCA_950022655.1 of Alentia gelatinosa. Lineage (NCBI taxonomy): Eukaryota > Metazoa > Annelida > Polychaeta > Phyllodocida > Polynoidae > Alentia > Alentia gelatinosa. The sequence goes on along the minus strand of OX465583.1, from coordinate 41,169,370 downwards.
CGGATTAGCCTTTGGATTCGGCGCCAGTTTGAGAGTCTGAGCGACAACAAGATGTACTAGTCTAATAGGCTCTATTGACGAAGTCGCTAGTAAAATATATTAAAAATTCCAGGAATGATAAGACTCGAGAATAGACAGTCTTATTTACCATCATCAGCTTACTGCAATATGACAGTGTACGGTACTGTACTACTTTTAGTTTACCACGGCAAGGAACCAGGAAACTGAATATCGAATGGACGACGCATAATACGAGGTGTATTTTCCTTCATTTATTACATCTTTTCTTGCTTATTTTCATTGCAATAACTCTGGAACCCATGCAACACATTCTTCCCTAGAATATCCCCGACATTTCTCTTTACCCAAGATTTGGTCTATTATGACAAGTTACCTGAGATTAACAAGACTTAACTGCCGAATCCTCCGAAAAAAATTATCGGATAGTGTCTGGAAATTTCCGAGAGTTTCTTAGAATTTCATAGAATATCGTACAATTTCGTTCCTGATACTTCCAACAAATCAGGCGTGCGTTCACGCTTCCACCGAGCTGGTCCACCGATCCAAGCTGAAACTCCCCGAAATAAATCGTGTGTATCTTTTGCTCGGAGTGTCACGTTATTCACTGGATACCAATCGTTTCCTGGGTTCCCGAAGCGACCTTCTTTAACGAAGCAAATTACGGTTTAATCTCTGGTTAAATGTGAAAATAGATATTATATTCGTGTTCTCCAGCACGGGATTAGTCTACCTAGTGACATGAGCCATTCAAATATTCATATTTTTTATTCCCATTGTAGGGTTGAACTTGAGCTATCAGAACAACAATAGAGCACATACGCGAGATTTGTTATCTTTCGGCGGGAAAGTTTAAATTTAAACTTTGCCTGAAAAGAATCATCAGAAGCTATCAATATTGCCTACGATTTATCAACGTATATAACCTAGTGTTTTGTAAAGTTTTGTTAGCCTTTTCGTTGTTTGGAACAAGATTTTTCAGTGATACGAAATTTCCCGAAACTTCTCAACATTTTTCGGCAACATGAATAGGCCTCTACGAAAATTGCGTGAGCGCCCGAAAATCGTCGAAAATTTGGAAATTTTAGGTACCTCTTCCACTGAGAAAGTCCACTTTATCACAGAAACTTTACGAAACACTACAATATAAATTTTTGAGATTTTCTGGTTAGATCGGTGGCTCGGTGGAATTGGCGCTTTAATTGGAAAGCTAGGCGACCGCCCGACGGGAATGTACATAGCTTTATCTACTACAAGCAAATACGACACTGCCATGACTTTTGACAAAATAACTTTTATTTATTTACAGTACTATAATGTTACTGTGTGGACAACTAATACCTCACAGGGCTACAATTGATAGAGAGTTATGACTGTTGTATTGTAGGAGCCACATCTTATAGTGGACATGTAGAGTAATGGTACAAGGCTGCTACCTGGTGCAGACAATGAAAAGCAAATTCGGCCAACCACTTGACGCTCATTTGAGAGATGTATATCCTGCGGATCTTTAAATGGAATAGCCCGTGAGAGTCAAACGGTCATTATAGCCTTTACTCCCACTCTGTGGCTCTGACACTAACATTTTCCTCTCCACAGCCATAGACCTCCACATATTGTAACAAACATCTCATCGTATTGGAATTTGTCTTTCTCAATAGAATATAATACATAATAGAATATTGATAAATGCCATGTTCCACATCCTGTCCTTGACAAGTATTAACTACATGTATTTGATCACAGTAATCCAAGTATTATTTTCTTCAGTAACAGTTCTCTGGCAAAAATTCTCTGTTTACAGTTATACTTCTGTATCATCTAGATAAATATAAGCAGTCTTATATATGTGCATGTACAACTAGTGGATATCCACTCAAAATCACATAATAATTTACTGTAATCTCTTATCTGAAGCTGGACCCCAGAGAATGCAGTTTCCACTTGGTGTCCTTGCTCATTGGGGGTGGCACTCGGAGTGAGGGGTCTGTCAGAAAAAGAGAAAATAGCTGCATAAACTTTGATTCCTGTTGGGCAAACTGAAATAAATCATAGTATTAGAAGTGGAAGCCTTACCTTGCTAAGTGTGAATAAAATTGCTACCTGAGATACAAGATTGACATAAAAGACCAACCTATTAGACTGTAGATTATATCATATACATGAATATATACATGTACTGTGAATGTGCTCTAATAGGCTTTAAGGGTAGACATGTTGTAGTGCACCTTTCATATTACCGTTTACTGGGGGAACAACCTATCAATACGCTATTTTTAGGTGTTGATATCATATAACGCACAGAAAGATACGGGACGCTTTCTTGGTTTCCCTTAAAAACCTTTTGTAGAAGTAGCCTCTCTAGACTGTTATGCAAACACAAGTTCCCACAAAATCTTACCTAATTGAACCTCTGATTTCTGGCGATCCTGACCTTGTTCTTGCATGGCAGCAACAATCTGATTAGTTGTAGAGTCTGGACCGATCACCTAGACAAATATCAGCTGGTATTACATAATTTCATTTCTCCTGGACCATATTCACCAATCAATACATTTTTCGAAAATTTTGTAGGTGCGCCAATTTGTTCTGGCAAAACACATGATTCATATAAGTGGACTGATAACTCCTAAGATGAACGAAGGGTGTCGGTCTACTTGAAGTGGGTGTTGGGTAATTTGCCATCGCTTTCCCACAGACACACTAGTATACACGGGGTAAGTTTGTTGGGTCCAATTTACTGTACATCTTTTATTGTCTCGACATTCAAAGTCAGGCAGAACAAATGCAACAGTGTATTAAGTGGCACTATTGAAGTATCCGAAACTAGCCGTTTTAACATTTGTTTAAAAAAAAGTAGTACACTGATTTTCTCCATTATTGAAGAATGAACTGTAAAAACAAGATCCGAAAAATCGGCACGGAGCATAGGGGTATTGCGTCGGCAGAACCAAAGGGATGGAACCCGCATAAGCTCCTGGAATTTGACATTTTTCTATTGCTTTTGGGGGCATTTCTGAGTGTTAACTATATACATGAATTTCAATGGTATAAATAAACTCCACCCTATTTCAAAAATTGGGCCACCAAATTGTCTGGGGAGAAATGTATCAGCGCTAACCACGGCAATGAGCTGAGGGATTATGGGCAGTTCCACTGAGGGTGAATGAGGCTCTATCAATATATTTTATATCAAATAATTTGAAATAATTTGATATACTGAAAATGAAACAGTAGATCTCAATGGATAAAATGGAAAAAGTCCATCTCTGAACAATTTGATATTTGAGGATAGGGCGATATAAACAGAAGCTACCTTTAGTTTCTGATATGAGAAAGGCAAGATTGGATCGATGGAGAACAGTTGTCACTTACAGGTGCGGCGGATGTCCCCGTGTCTGGGTCCCATATCAATGGTATACCACGCTCGATCAGGGCGAGGCAATCGGAGAGTTTCTGCTGTAATTCAGACGCCTTATCCTCCATGTGGAACAAGACCAGCATCCTCAGCAAGGCCTGCACGTCCTCTGTGAGCAAAACAACCCAACAATTTTCTATATCACTGAAGAATGATACAGGTATATTCTTTTCAGAAATCTATTGTACAAGTTACTTTTTATGAAAAGAGAATATGAGAATTTATACGAGATACAACCAAAATAAACTCTCCTTTAAATTAATCCATGAAAAAAAAAGAATGAAAATTGACATTTATTGGTAAACTTAATTTGAACCCCCCAAAACAAGATTTTCTTCTCATTACCGGTACCCTACACCGTACTAGTAACTAGTACTGTGGCTATAGATAGCATGCTGAATAAAACCTTGTTATATACGTGATAAATACGAAAACAACAATTGAAGACATTCGGGTGCATATATCTAAACATTTGAAAATCTGCTGTATGTTTTTGAATACCAAACATAACCTCGGTAGAAGTGTGAATAATTGAATTACGAGTATAATATGGTTTATGTGGATCAAAAAAGCACCTTTGAGGCCCTCAGCCTGACGACACAGCTGCGATAATGCCTCGATCAGGGCCAGGTCCTCGTGCCGGCTTCCCTCCTTCAGACTCCACTTCTTCCGCTGAGCTTTGCGCTGTGACTTGCCCGTTCGGCTGTAACATTAATGATGCATACATATTTGAAGAATGGAGCTAGTTAATATGAAAACACACTGGAGGCATGTACAGAAAACCCAAGGACATCAATGATTACCATGTGGATCAACCTGACCACGAAGTACATGCTACAAAACGAGATGGAGATCATATTCCCATCTGTACTTAGTTAGCTATAAAAAGCAAAAATGTGGTCAGGTCACCTAGTGACTTTACAAGCAGGTGTACTATGGTAGGCTATAGCCATAACCTATATGACCAACCGTACACCCGCTAATAAATATCTAAATCACATTCACAGTATTTGACAGTGTATGTGACATATACATGGAAGATTGCCGAATGTATATCATCGTTATAATTATGTGGAACAAGATATAAATATAGTCCAACTTATATGGATAGGGCAGATAATGTTTTACATCAGTAAGAATTTGAGACTTTATATCATGTGGATGTACACAGGTTGTAGACGGAAAACCGACGCATATCAAACCACAGCGACCGAGCACGAAGCAGGAGGTTGCATTCAGATTCTATCTGGTCAGTTACTTTATCGAATGACATCTGTTAGTGTTAATTGGTTTCACATCAGATAGAATCATATAAGGGCGCGATTGAATCTATGGGATGGAGATGGTGGGCAAAGTGCTGTTAGTGAGATGTACTGATCCAATGAGAAATGGGAGGAATGGGGATCGTCGGAGGGACAACCTCACCCTGATGACGTCGTTCGCCGAGATGACGACGTGTACTGAGATGAGGTCATTGACCGCCCAGTCGCACTGCTGGTGTCAGAAAAGAGGTCGGCATCCGCCTTGTAGTCACCGCCAGCCTCTAACAAAAAAGACATAGAACAATTATATATGATAAGACAAATACACTTCATTCATACGTCTCAGTCGGGATTATTTTCTGGAACACTGATGAAATGGAATCATAGAATGGCAGAATGATGTTGTATAATATATATATATATATATATATATATATATATATATATATATATATATATATATATATCAGAATAATGATATATTAGATAATTCACAACGAGGAATAGTGTTTTCCTACCAGAAACACTAATGAAATTAAGACCATAAGACTTACAGGACGACAATCATATGAAAGCCTATCTGGAAAAATAGGAGAACCTTGTCAAACACAGTACTTGAACCGTCCCTGTAATTCTTCCTCATTGCTACTTATAACCAGGGATGTCAGTTGGGGTCGTGAAAAAAGGAGCCATTTGCCATTTACTGCCCCAGAGAGACCATGGAATGGGGCTGGGGTATATGGGGAGGGTGTAACCACTGAGTCCCAATTTAAACTCTTTGCTTTACAAAAGAAAAGAAAAGAAAAATGAAGACAACGATTTCCTTGCAAAATAGGAAAACTGCCCTCTCTGTAGAATAACACTCTACCGATGAGCTTAGAGGTGGATTCCTACCGAAGAGTTCAAGGCGTGCCTTCTCCTTCTCTCTGCGTACAACCATTAGCCGGGTCTGGTGGCGCTCAAAGTCGGCCTGTGTGGAGATCAACGTGGCCGTCTGCGAGGCGTGAGTCTCCTCCAGCGCCGGCCTCAAGTCGCTCTCGATAAAGTCCGTCCTCCCATGTTTGTACATCTGTAGGGACATAACCATGTGTATTCACAGAAAATGTTGTCCGTAAACGTGTACATTAGAAATGCATTTCAATTGTCTCTTTTAAAGTAATCACGTATGGTGGTACTCACCAGCCGTAGGGCTTCGTCCCAAGCACCGCCACGCACCAGCGTCACAATGGCCTCCTCCACATCCTGCATGGAGAACAATACATTATGTCTGTGTTTATTGATCTGATACCAACAGATTTCATAAATAAAGAAGTCGTACATCAAGATAATCATTCCTGTAAACTTTAGTAAATAAGCACGATCGTGATGATCTTACAGAATCAAAGCATATTGGTAGTTGTCAAAGACTAAATAATCAAGCTACGATCACTACTAAACATAAGAATAGAATGACCTCGCGTTTAACTGAAATCAATATGTACCACAGATGACCATAATCCATCATGTACACATTTCTGCACACAGGTACAGTGTATTTCCTGCCCTCACCTCCGCATACTGCTCCAGCAAGCATGCCGCCTCCACAGGTCGCCGTTCTCCCGCTAGGCGTTGCGCCATATCGGCTGCTAGCGTCCTCATCCGGTCTTCTCCGTATCCGAGTTGGGCAGCGGCCGCCAGGGCGAGCCGCCAGCTGCCCGCCTCCTGGTGGGCGCCGAGCGCAGCGTCCCACAGCTTGGCGCGTGCGTAGACGAGTCCTGCCTCGTCATGTCGGGCGCGTCCCGCCAAGTACGCTCCGTACGCAGACGACAAGTCCTGGTAATGGTATTTAGAAGCTTTAACAAGTGTTATGTGGTTGTCGGTAGGTAACTGAATATATATATACGTTACACTGAGTTATGTGACACATGTTCTGTCGGAAAGGTGTTACACACTGACGGGCGGTTCTGTTAAAAGGAGGAAATAACTCACCTTCGCCATGGTTACGTAAACTTAAGTGTTTACTCAAATATCTGCTTACCAGAACCTTGGTTTAATAGATCCACATACTGCATACTAAAAAGGCAAGTTCTATCTAATGGCAATTACTGGTAGAGTCATTTAGTAATGGGTTCACGCATTTTTTTCCGTTATGTGATACCATTACAAGGTTAGTTATGTTGCCTATTTTCATCTACACATTACAATCCAATTGGGGACATCTTGAAAGCACATATTACTATGCATCTACACTAAAACGCCAACATACCTTGTAGAATTGGCTGTCGGTCGGGTAGAGCTGAAGTGCCTCACTGTATAGACTCTGGTCTTTGACGAGCTTTAAGCATTCATCAAAATGGTCTTCGCCTGGTAAGAGTAAACAGACGTACATACATGCACATGTACCACACTGGGACGGATTATCTTTTCATAGACTGTGGTGAAAGATTTTTATAGTTGGTAAACTAGTCATGTCCTCTTATTACATACGGAGTATGGGAATTTTTCTTGATTATATTCAATAAACAAGCCTCTACAAAAGCAAATCTACCTGCGTGTTATCTCTACATAGAAGTTCTCTTTCAGATAAGTTATATGTTATGATATGATAAATGTGTACCAATTAAAGCAATGATGCATCGGGGATACACCTGGGTCGGGCCGGGTCTAAGCAATCTCCTTTTCTCTCAATATGCCAAAGGAATCTTGCAGGGAATCCTTTTTCTTTAACGCCTTGCAGAGGATAATGTGTCAATACTCAAAAGCAATTGCAATAAAAGAATGTAGACTTACCACATTTGGCGATGTGAGTCAGGGCTTTCTTGTAACGTTTCAGGTGCAAGTCTATAGAGAAGTGCCGATAATTCTCCTCCAACTGACGTAGACCATTCAGGAAGGGGATATATTCCTTAGGGTCCTGCAAAATAGAAATAATTCCAATTGATGATTTACCTATAGAACTATCTTAACATGTAAGTACATTCACCTTCCCCACAACAGCCAAAAAAGGGTCAAAACACAAACTTAACTGGTGGCAGATATACCAGGATTATGGTGGGTTAATAGAGAAAATAATACTCTTCTAAAACACCATTTATATATGAACCATCTGCGACGAAGCTGGAGAAAAATAGAAAATCACATTAATCATGTAGGGCTAATTAAGGTCTTCTTTACTGAGTTTCGAAAGAATCAACTCTTTGAACTATAAAAATGAGCTATTCAACTTCTAATGCAGACTACAGTTCGAGGCCCTACCTTCTGAGACCGCTCTGCCACCATGAGTACGAGGTCAAAGTCGTAGCTGCCCAGGGCGTGGTCGTAGAGCTCGTTGACGTCGACCAGCAGCAGCAGGTACTTCATGGCCTCCTCCGCCTGTGCCCGCCGGGCCGCACCGCCTTCAGCTAGCGAAGTGAACGGGAACACCGTGAGGGTCAACGTCTCACCAAATGTACAAAATTGTATTTGCAGCACGGACTGACATCTAAGACCGTGCTTTCACTTTGATATACAACGTACAGGAAAGATTATACACGTGTTTTATTACGGCATATTAATGCGTGTACTTTACATATGCATCATACTAATATTGAAATGCTTGTCAAACTCGACTTTGTTCCGATACTTATTCTGACTTACCTTTCAACTCCTTGATGGTGTTAAGGGCTACGTCAAGCTGCGGTGTTGTCACCTTTACATAAGTCGTTAGTATCGACAGCAGGTACCTAATAATCAGTGAAAATATTTCACAACTTAAGTGGATTCTTTTTCACATGGTACAAGAATATAAAAGGGTCTGGAGGTTCTAAGCTGATAACCCATTTCGCGTTTGTTGCAACCCTAAGCAGTCTACAGGATTAGCCACGTCCGTATTAAATTCTATATGTAGATTCTATCTCAAATTGGCAAATAACAACACAACCAAAAATGCCAATGGTTAATGCGATAATTCCACCTTTGCCAGTTAGTGTATACACTTAATAACACTGTTTTCGTTGTTACCCTTTTAACATACGTAAACCACATGATTCAAGTCCCGTAGTCTTCAACCCTATTTTTCGTATGATGGATCTCACACTTTATGCAGTATAATAGTGGACTTAGACAGCTCACAGAAGGGCCATTTATTATAATGTACGACTCTGGCAGTGAGTGGGAACTGAGGTTCTGACGAGCCTAGGGCACTACTGATTGCTTCATGACACGAGCTGGGAATCCCCTCCCATGAGATGCTATTCGTTTACAAGCAGGCATGTCAGTGGGGATCATGAAAAAAGGAGGATATGTTTTCCATATGGAATTTCCTCAGAGAGACGAAGAAAACATGGAAAACACAACATCATTGACCATGGAATGGATCTAGGGTGTGTGGGGAGGTTTGATGCACTGTTTATTGATGTGAATGAGGCCCAGTTTATTCCCTCTCTGTCTCACACAAGAAAAAAAGAATCTTATTAACTGAAAACGAAAACAAGGATTTCGATGGAAAACTGCCATCTCTGTAACAAGGATATAATTGAATCAGGAAAGGAAAGTAGAGTGTACTGCAATGGAGGAGAACGTGGTATATACTCCTGTACTGACCTGTCATCGTCTCGGCTGAGCAGAGCCTGGCGTACAGCGTGGCACACGGTGTCCACTTTGCTGGGGGTCTTGCCAGGAGTTGTAGTGGTAGTGCACAGGTCTCGGTTGTAGGCCGCTGTGTACATGGTAACTGTCACATCTTCCTGCCTGCAGTCACACACAGACACTTAGTAAGGAAATGCTAATGGATTGAAAAGTTATTCAACTTAGGAGAAAGGGTTGGAGAAACCAGATGGATCAAAAGGATCACGGGCCGAAAACTCTGTTCGGTAAATGCAGTGCAAACCCAGTGTGTAAAGACTTCAAAAAGCTACTCAGTTAGGGATGGAGTATATTGCTTTTAGGGGGACTGATGACTTGCTCCTCAACTTGAATAATCCTCCTAAATTTCGTCAAAAAAGCGGGACTCAGGTGAGTCACTGCCGAGTGGTTTTACCGCGAGGAAGCTACTGCTGGTACCCGGCGAGAACCACATCTCCGTTGACCTCCGACTGACCATAACAAGAAGTAGACTTCGGGCACAGATCGTGATGTACAGAAGCAGGTGAAAGGTGAATACATAAAAAAAAGTCGAAAAGGGGAGTTCTGAAATTGTGGTTCACCATGTAGCTATAGAGGGCAGGTATGTACTGGTCGAGATGTAAATCTCACAGTTTGTAAGAGTCGTCTTTGCGTCAAAGAAAATCTATAAATGAAGTCGGGGAAGTGAACGCATTTCCGATGATTTGATTCGTTAGCATAGAGACTAATGTATATAGTAAGGAGGGACGTAGTCGTAGAATGTACGGAAGAAGTGACTATCAGGCACAGTTTTAATGGCAGAATAAAGAAACTATACAAACATGCATAGGGTACGTATACATAGAAGGCTGGGGAACACAAAAGAGTTGAGTACACACTTAATAGTGTATTTGACACTTACTGCAGGTCCGCGAGGAATAGGTTGATATGGTTGACGCTGTCAATTTGACTGATAAAAGTGTCCACGTTGTCAAGGAATGCACGGGGGTCGTGGTCGTAGATAAGATTCATGTTAATCCGATGTTTCCTCATCAAGTTAAATGCTTCTCTGAACTGCAGCCTGCATAAAGAACATGTGCGACATTAGCTCTCCACAGTGCAACAATGACATGATTTCATGAAAAGTGTACATAATGCACATGTCCACGCACAAAGTAAAATTTCACTGGTTCATGCAGGATTAGAAGCTAGCCAATTTATCCAAATAGATTGGTTCTCTGGTATTGATTACACTATGTTGTTTACCCACCCTGTGATAGGATTCCAAGCATGTACCGAGTCAACACTGAATTCTGTTACATTGTAGTTTCAAAGGGTATATTGGTAGACCGCCATCTATATCATAAATGCGAATCATGACCCACTTGAATAAAAAAACAAAACACATTCTGTCATATTTGTGAGGGCCAGAATATGGGACACTCACGACCGCAAATTAAAAAATATCTTTTTCCAACATTGAACAACATTGTGGTAATGACTTAAGCTAGTCACTCCCGGAGGAGGGACAGGTCACCTCCGGTTGGCCGGAGGTGCCGGAGGAGAGCCGGAGGCCCCGGAGGAGGAGCGAGGAGCCACATCCCGAGGCTGGTAGGGGTCGCCCCTGACCGGATATGACGTCAGGCAGACTGGGCCGAGTCTCCTATATAAGTGGACTCTCCGGGAGTCAGTAAGGTCTGGCACCTGGCACGGAACACCTCCGGGAACTAAGACGAGCCAACTGAGACCTCCGGTGCACCGGAGTGGCAGACGAAGCGGTACTCACCTGACGGGCCTGAGACGGGAGCGGATCCAGTGTCGACCGGGAGGACCTATTTACTTACCGTGCGCGTCTGCCTCCGGGCCTGAGTAGAGAGCCATTTACCTTGTGCAGCTTGAGGCTTGCTTGTTTGTGGTCAATAAACCTTTGTAACTGTACTCCGGTGTATTCGTATTCTGTACTACAATATCTTTTATGATTACGAAAGAAAATAAAAATCCACATTTTGTTGTACAATTATACAAGGTTGGTGGTTGGTACCGACCCGTTGAGCTGCTTCCTGACGGCGCACAGGACGAGCGCGCGCGGGTGCACCACCTCGAGGTTGCCGCGCGGCATCTGCAGCACGAGGCGCGTGTCTGCCGGCACCACGTGCACGGCGCGTGACCCGCGCTCCACGCGCCGCACGCTCTCGTCGAACGGGTGCGCCTTCCCGTCAGAGAGTGTCGGCAACTCTGCAAAAAAGATAACGACAGACACACTAAGAAATTGTCAAGCTTGAGGACCATAAGGGTTCCAACATCTGAGTATTTTTTTCAAAACATATTTTTCAAGAAAATTTATATGATGTATGTAGATCTTCATTAATACGATCTTTTGTGTTCTGTATTTGACCATTGATACTGTAAGGTAAATCCAAATAGGTTAGCCATCGATGATCTTTCTGTCTAGATTAAGATTAAATAAAAAAAATATCCCTGTTAGCACAGAAATCTAAAATAAATATTGCTTCCCCTGCATATAAACATACCATTCTCTAAGAGAAAGTGAACTCCCTGAGAAATGGTCTAACTCTTAAGAGTACAACTAGAGTTTGACCGAATACCAGATGGTTGAATAACTTGTCTCCTGAGCGTTAGTATGAAACGTGGCGAGAGCGTTTCAATATAGTAGGCGTTAGTGGCACAACGAATACACAAAGTAAAACAGAGGACTGAAAATAAAATAGCGTAGTCTGCCAGCTCGATGTGTAATTTGGAGAATCCTATACAAATGGATGGCGACCTCTCGAACAGAGTATTATCGTAAAACCGGACTACTTTCAGCTGCTGATCTCTGATTGGTCCATTTTTTGTACGCTCCTAGGAGCGATTTTTTATCCGTATGCGACATACGGGCGCATACGGAAAGTCAATGTTAAGCCCATGGGATTTTATATTAGGGGTAGGATAAATTCAGAAACTATTTTTGGATCAACTGGTATGTAACTTCAAACTATTTTTTCGTGTTGTTTACCCCCCAAAGCAGTTTAAAAGGGTGCAGGTCTATGTTGAGACACCACAGAATTAATATTTAGATGACTACCTGCAATAACCATGTTTTGTTTTATAATTCACTGTCAAAACTCCCGATATTGTGAGTTCATTATGATCAAATACGGGTAAACTACCAATAAGAAAATGAGTACGAACCTTTGAGTTCAGTGTTCCTGTTAATACACCGACATGTGTGAGAATGTGTCGTCAGAAGTAGAAAGTCATCATGTAATGCAAATGACGTACAGTTGTTAGCAACCTAAAGAAGAACAACCGTATATACAGTAAGCATCAATACCACAAAATAATCACATCCTGGTCAACAGCAAATATATGAATCAGCTGATATCCTGTATGGCCCTGTAGCCGACTATGTGTAATTAGTCAATTGTCATGCCTAGATAAGAATGAAAATTCCCCGAAATATATGAGTTGATATGAGATAAATATTGATATCATCAAGAATAGTCTGCTACTATAGTGTTAATACTAAAACACATACAGGCGTTCATAACTTTAGTATGTAAATTTATGGATGCCTGCAACTCTAATTTCCTAGCACAATAAATATGAGCGGGAACAACTTGATTACAGTATCGGCAGATGGTCCTCAATAACAAAGATAACTAGATCGGCAATACAGTGAAGCTCTAAAACATGTATCCTATTATTGTTCTTATTAAATGAAAACCACTTGACAGATTTAGGTCATGGGAAGGACTACCTACACCATGAAAGCGGAGTTGAGTCACTTCATATCTAATACATGTTTACTATATGAGGCTGAAAGGTCTGTCTTCAGCAAGATGCTACCTTGGAGTGAGAGCGTAAAACGTTCTCAACCATTGAAGTAGCCATGGCATGCTCATGACTGTGAGCATGGCAACAGCTACAACTACAACAACCCACTCTATCCCAGATACTAGGATAAGGCAGCAACCATCAACAAATTGATGTTTGCAGAGCACGGCCACAACTGGCCATTAGATTCACAAGAAGATTGTGAAGAAGGAGTGTGTATAAGGTTTCGCTGCATAACAGCTCATTGGTCATAAAAAAAATAAATATATATATGCATCTAAACCCACTGAATGGATATTCAGTGTGGGGCTTTTTCAAGGTCCCCGTGTGGTTCACGGGGTTACAGCATGCCATGGGTTCTACTTCAGCGAATTCTGTTTGTAGATGAACATCAGGTATGTTAGTGAGTGTGCCAGTAAAGGGGAGATTTTTTAGACGAGGCAAATGGGGACACCCACATAGGGCCCATGTCCTATTGATAGATCATAGCATCTATCAAGTTGAGACTATCTGGAACCTGGGTTCTTAACCTGAATTTCCAGTTTTTCTCTATTTTGTTCCTGAGTAGCTTCGCTTCTCTGGATTCTGGAGCTAAGTGGATAAAGTCCACAATGGTTATGGTTACATCTTAGAGGCCCATATGGCAGTTGATGTTGTAATCAGCCCCTGTCAGTATCTAGGCAGGCCATAGTTATTTTGTTGAAGTGGTCCTGGAAAGGATCCATGAGTCGTCACTTCGTCTGGCCCACATATTGTTTGCCACATCGATTACACGAGAGGCAGTAGATTAGGTTTGAGCTTTGACAACTCACATTGTGCGTGGCCAGAGACTATTTCTCCACTCTTGTTAAGGTGTGTGCAATATCTGCATGCCACTTTATCGCATATGTTAGTGCTCTGACCTTTTACTGCAGCATTATGTTTCCGCTGATTGCCTTTGTGGTGGTCTAATTTTGCCTTGACGAGGGCAGACATGAGGTTTGGGGGCCTCCGTAGTACCAGTTGTTTGGTAAGGATTTCCCGAGTTTTGGTGGAAATCGGGCTTTTGGTGGAATCGGGGTCCAGTAAAACCCTGGGGCCGATTCCCTCGGTTTTACACTAGGTTCCAGGTTTCCCCTCATTTTACTGCCGGGAGTGGTGACCGGGCCTCTAGGTCACTAGATTGAGCCGGGACTGCCTGATTGTTGGTGCATGGATTCTTCTTCTTGTTGGTCCTGTTTGTTGGTCACAGGGGGATTGACATCCGAGAGTTGCTTGTCTGAGGGGTTCTAAGGATTTCCCGCTCTAGGTTTCCACTGAAACTTGCCAACATTGGCTATGTCTGCTGGGGTGAGTTGTCTCAGTGTCAGGTAAGTGCGTCGTTCATGGAGGTCTTTATATCAAACGTCGCAGAACTTTCCTCAACTGATCCCGCAACTTTCCTCAACTGATCCCGTTGAGTGAGTCTGCAGAATTTGCTAAGGTTTCTAGGGTCTTGTGTAGAGTCACTTCCCAGATTGGAGTTCACACTGCCAATTCTTACTCTTGGATCGCTTACTTCCAGAAATCTAGACATGATAACAGTTGGTAGATCCAACTCCCCCAGTCTAGTTATCGGCAGAGGTGCGACTCCTAAAGGACATTCATCCACAGAACCGACTTTAATGGCCAACATTACTCGGCCAACTATATCACCTTTCTCCAGCTTGATCACGCCGGTAGTATGGTTACTGATCGAATGTAGTGGTCCGCCGTTTCTAAGTCTTTCTCGGATCACTTCCCGAGAACTAGATTAGTCTGTTCTGGTGGAGTGAGACTATGCTACCCTATATGGTATGTATCACATGTTGATTATCTTTCGGTAATCATATAATTCATATCGAATATAGTAAACTGACTTCGCAATGATCTTACCTCAATATCATTGACGTAGAATCGGAACCGATCTGTAAGACCCAGGACCACTTCCTGAAAACGACAAAGAACAATACAGTAAAACCCCTCTTAAGGGGTCACCCTCCGTTCCGGGCCAAGTGTCCCCTTAAACTGGTGACCCCTTAAGCGGGGTTTTCAGTCTGTCAATGGTTATACAATAGAGAATACAGGTCTACATAAATGAAGGAAACGATGGTTATTAGGTTAAAATGTTTATCATTAACACATAATTAAGTATTGGCATTCACCGGGGGTATAAAAAGGAGCGAATTTCACAAGGGAGGTATATCCACCTTCATATTGTTGTGTCTGTCCCGTACAAATGGGCACCATAAACTTGGATTTTCAGTGTTTTTGATATGATGTCCTTCCAAACTGTCCCCTTAAGCGGGGTTTTTAAGCATTTCTGTACCGAAAAACTGTCCCCTAAAGCGGGGTGTCCCCTAAAGCGGGGTGCCCCTTTAAGCGGGGTTAAAATAAACTCTTAATAGTGGGAAAAATTTCCGTTCCGAGCAAATTGTCCCGTTAAGCGGGGTGTCCCCTTAAGCGGGGTGTCCCCAAAGAGGGGTTTTACTGTACTTAATTATTGCACGAATTCCCCTAATACAATTGATATAAATCATAAACCATATATCAACTTGATATTTTATTTTTCACCAAAATTTATTTTCTTTGTGACCATTTTAGCCAGTTCGAAAAAACCGTCTCTGACTCACCTGACCACCTAGCATGCAGAGCGCCATCTGTGTGCAGGATAAGGGCAGCGTCACTTCGTCGCCGCTGACGTCACAGAATGGGAGGAACGTGCTTGCAGTGACGTCATACGTCAGTAACGTCCTGTCAGCCAGCTGCACTACCACATGACCCGTCTCTGAGTTGACGGCTGTCGCTAGGACCGACTCACTCACGGGATATGAGTCGCTGTCACGAACAAGCAATTTAAATCAATGGATCCGTCTAGCATGATGGATTTCGGTTACAGTACTGAATAGATAATACAGTTTCTAAGATTTCTTCATTTCGTCACCAATACATTATAATGATATAGCTTCCCTAAAGTACAGACAGAGAACTCATCTGGTTTTTTCATTTTTTAATCCTACCGGTAACTTCCAAAGTAAAACTTGCAGTATACATTTTCATACTATAGAATCAGTATCTTTCTAATTGTCACTTTAGACGGGAAAAATAACCAGGCTCAATGGAGGATGTTCAGATATACCATCATGTCCATGGTATTTTTAGTTTTTTTTCCAATCTGTAAAATAGTAGATATATATCACCAACAGATATATTTAGAAATGGTTTAGACAAACTCACATGAGTTGACACTTATCCTGAGTTAGCTCTACCAAGACGATAACGGTGCCCCCTTGGTCCTTGTCTTGGTAACAGAAGAGGAATTTGTTGTTACCTATCCACGTGAGGTGATGGATGTTCAGTGGGTAGTCAGCCATGTTTGTCCTGTGGAAAAGAATGTCATTATTAGTATACAACGAAACAAGGATATAATCAGTCCTCTACAGCAGAGAAGAAACTAAGGGACTTGCCACTTAGGTCCCGCACCCACTAGTTACGACACGATCCGACAAGCGTTACGACACACAGACAAGCGTTACGACACACAGAATTTCTCTGTCATAGCCCAATCGCAGCACTTTTGTCTGAGCATGTTGGAGTGTGTCATAACTTTTTTTGCGGGAAAAAAGGAGACCACGGAACTGACACGGGCTACGACATGGGCTACGATGGAATGCAATTTTCCTCAATTCTTTTAAAATGAGGAAAGTGACGTATGATTAGTATAAGTAGTATCATAGATGTACTATATTCTGTGAAAGTTTGAAATAGGTAACATAGGTTTTACTAAGTGAAATTGAACTTTTTAGAATTTTTATATATTCCATTACTAAATATTTTTTCCTCTAAGAGCACATCCTGATTAGTATTTGGCTAAAATGTTGTCGCGAATTGTCAAGTAGTAACAGAGATATAGAAGAAAATGTAAACGCCCATAGACTTACCATTGCTTCCATAGGGGCCTGTATTAATATCATAATAAATCGTATTGGAAGTGTGTTGTACCCCTTGTCGTAGCCTGCCTCCACTCTAAGAGGGTGCGTCCACCAACCACGACAAGGCTACGACAAGTGCCGACATGAAAGTTCCAATCGCAGCCTTGTCGCAGCCTTGTCTTGAGAAGAGCACTGTTGGGACAGCGGTGTCGGGGCGTGTCGTAGACGTTGCCGGTTTCCGTAAAAAAGGCGCCCATGGTTCCGACACACTACGACAGTGATATCGAGGAAACCACAACACTCCAAGACAAAGGTCCAGTCGTAGCAAAAATCGAACATGTTCGATATAGTCGTGGCCTTGTCGGAGGGCCTCCGACAACCTTTGTGTCGCAGCCTGTCGGGGCTTTGTCGTAGCATCTTGTCGGGAACTAGGGTCCACCAACCACGACAAGGCTACGACACGCCTTCCAATCGTAGAGCTGTCGTGGACCTTGTCGGAAAGCCGTTGTCGCAGCCCTGTCGTGGTTGGTGGACGCACCCTCTTACAGAACGCTATAATAGCCTTCCGACACGCTCTGACAATTCCAACACATTGGAATTGTCCTAAGCGTGTCGGGAGGCCTGCGACAGGGTGCCCGTCTCGGAGTGTGTCGCATGCCATGTCAGGGCATGTCGGAGCTTGTCGCAGTCCTTGTCAGAAACCGAGGTCCACTACTGTGATAAATTGCACCCTTCCGACACAACGTTCGATTTTCTGTCGTAAGGCCTATCAGGGCGTCTCGGGAGCGAAATCGTAATTAGTGGATACGGGGCCTTACTTTACTGAGTTTAAGACATTCTTTTATAATAAATTACTCAATTCCTGGAGCCTTTTTGTATTTTGTCTTGTGCACTATCAAAGGAAGATCAGGAGGTAAGACTCGATAAGTTCGATATATATATAAAACTTACTGTTTTAAGTCGTATATTCCACACAAGAATGGTGTTTTACAAGTTGTCTTGAAGCTTCCTCCGCCAGCCGCACCTAGCTTGACAGTGCTATCCTGGTCTCCTCTCCCTGATGACAGAAATGGGAATCGCTTTCTATTTTAGCCTATTTCAAGCGATATATAAAAACACAAATAGGAGCGGGTTATACCCAATACCTGCATTTCATTTCACATGATTGACTTTATATAATTTATATTTTTGTTATCACTGTGTCGATGAACATATATCTCTATTGATTCATGAGGAACTAAAATGCCGCCATGCCATGATTAACGATAATCACATCTCAAAGTTTAAACCTTTGTTTAAAGGTTCAGATATCTTGATATCTTTTATGAACATTGGGTGGGGTACGTAAATTTCGATCTTATACCTTGATCAAATCTGTAGATGGCCATCCGACCATCATTGAGGAGAGCTCCCATAGCATTGGACCCTGGAGTGGGGTCAAAGGTCATCTGAGATACTGGGCAGGGCAGCTGGAGGTAGTAGGCGCACATTGGGGGTGGCACCACCATCGTTCTTAGTGGTG
The DNA here is from genome assembly GCA_950022655.1 of Alentia gelatinosa. Classification (NCBI taxonomy): domain Eukaryota; kingdom Metazoa; phylum Annelida; class Polychaeta; order Phyllodocida; family Polynoidae; genus Alentia; species Alentia gelatinosa. Next base: position 41,150,824 of record OX465583.1, on the reverse strand, counting down.
TTACAAGTACCTGATCTGCAAAAAGAAATGTTCGGCTAAATATAGAAGAGGACATAGACAGCTCACTCTGAAAGGCTGGTATGGATTCCAAATGAGCGTTACCGGTACACGCTTTAACTACACCAGTAAATTTCCCGTAAAACTGGCATATTTCTGTTTAGACATGCACTTCAAAGACAGCAGAATATGTGAAGCACAGTTCTTCTGTTGGGATAATAGGCGCTTATACATGTTGTACATATTTGTAATATAAGTGCTTATAGGAATGGATCGAGAAAATAATGAAATAACCTATGCATTTACATTTATCTAAATCAGTCTCACCTCCATCAATAACAGCTACGTTTGTAAGATCATCAGCACAGTTGTTTTGGCCGTTAAATGTAGTCCAGGATAATGTATACTGCAAGTAGCGACCGTTTGCACACATAATGTGAATTCTGTATGCATGTTCCGTGTCCCATGTCACAGCTGTCACGCGGTCGGATGCTGTTCCTTGGAACTCTAGGCTCTGCTTCAGATACCAGTGGTAGTTGTTGACTGTCCATAGTTGTACTGAAGTCAGAATGTCATATCACTTAGAAATTGTTAAAATCACATTGAATCGTAACTTGTTTCTCATGACTTCTTCAAACATCATTGGAGGAACAAGAGCTAAGTGTGCATTCTAAAGATAGACATATTGGCTTTTAAAGAACAAATTAGCAGGTGGACGCATTCAAATCCCAATACAGTTCAAAGGTCTGCCAGTAATTAATCACTATGATGACAAGGAAGCCCCTCGGTCGGTCGATCGTTCGGTCCCCCCCTCGCCCACTTTTAACAAATAGTTGAATATCTCTGTAAATATAGAATATCCTTCGAAAATTCCACTTCCTAGCACCTACTGTTTTTATTCTCCTTCAAATGAGGCATATCATATTATGATTTAATCAGTTTAAGGGAAAGAAATGAATCCATAAAGGAGTTCTTAAAAATTGACCTGAGACTACAAAAGCCCCCCCCCCCCCCCAAAAAAACCCACAACAACAACACAACTGAATTCACTTTCCTTTTTAAATGACAAAATACTAAATATTAAAACTGTAAGTCATTGTACCACCATACAACCTCTTACAGAAACAGAAATTCATGCCCCAACTGAATTCAATTGAAAAAAAAAATCTATGCCAAAATACTAAATATTAAATCTGTAAGGCATTGTACTACCATAAAACCTTATTTCAAAACAGAAATCATATTCCTATCTGTACTTAGTGACTTATAAAAAGCGAAAACGTAGTCAGGTCGCCTGGTGACTCTACAAGCATATGTACTACAGTAGGCTATAGCCATAACCTAAAGACCAACCACCTGCTTATTAAGACTAAAAGACAAGCTATCTCTTTCTTTTTAGGAACAGATAATATCAAACCTCCAGAAGTATCAGAGAAAATCTGGGAAACGAATATTGGTCCAAATGCATCATGGTAGGAGATAAAGATAGATACTTTCAACAATATAAATTACACACCGTAAGACTTCGGGTGGAAGTCGGCCTGGTCATTTGGCACCTGCTGACACCACACTGCCAGTACGCACGAGTCCTGGTTCCACAACACCTCACGAACCTACCAAGTAGCAGCAGAATAGTTTGCGATAGCGGGACAGCAAATGCAACTTTCAGTTAATCAAGTAGAATACACAAGTAACTAATATTGCATATCATTCCTTTGTAGCACGACACTCCTTCGTATGCATTAAAACAGATTTTGCCACGTCTTCTCTTATTCATATCCAATAATCAAACACGTAGATATGTTTAATAACATATATGATATTAATCATTTCCATAATATTTGATTCGTACCGTCACTTCCTTTACACTAAATGGCAAGTTAAAACTGCCGTGCATCAATCCATTCATTTCAAAGAAGACTATTTGATGTTTGTTTGATTTGCGCTGGCTGCTGGCGATGAGGGAACCTGAAGGTCTGAAATAAAACACAAATACATGTTTTATTTAGAGTCGTTTCACATGACGGGACAACTGATTTACGTACAGGTTTTTTTGTGCTCTGCATTTCATGCATCTATTTTGATTGCATGATGTCTATGAATACTTTCATCCTCTAATCTTTATAACCCGGCCTCTTCAACACACTGCTCTACTCATATGCATCCTTAGTGATCGCCACCATGGTCCGAATCCCACTGAATACAATTCGTATAAAAATCATTAGATGAGACTCAACAATGTCCAAAGTATACTTGAAATTTCGACACCGATGTCAGTTCAGGCCAACTTCAATACAATATTCCCATCAAAGTTGTGAAACTCGACAGTACTTACTTCCAATTGAGGCAATGCTCAATGCCAGCTAGCTTCTCGCTTGTTGAGTGCAATACCATCTCGCGCGTCAATACCCTCAACTCTCGAGCTCCTAAAATTGCAATAGGAAAATATTATTTTAATATATCACACTTTCATCATTTCTAGTGCCTTCCCTAAATTTTGAGAAAACGTGTGACTTTTCAGTTTGTGAGTTATCATTTGATATTATATCATATACACCGTAAGAATGGTTTAGTTGCTTACCTGACAGAGGGCTAAGGCTACTGACAACCAGATATTGCCCATCACCTCTCCAACTAATTCGTACTTTCTGGTCATCCCACTCAGAGGCCGGCTTCATCTCCTGGGAAAATGAATATAAGAATTATGATACAGCATCAAGTACTTTATTAAGAAGTTCTGTAGCAGTGAGCTTTGCCAGTAAAGACAATGGAAGAAAGCCTAAGAGGTGGACGACACCTCTTGGGAAAACATATATAAAAATTGTGATATAACAACCATTATTAACCCTATCCTTACCATACCTGGTTTCAGGTGCACGTCTTTAAATACATCATGCCTTTCACCGGACCACCTCTGTAGTGCAGGCCTATATTGCAATTGTTGGAAAAATTTATTCTTTTCCACCGTAGTTAAGGCTGTCTGTCAATGTTTCAATGGTAATAACTATGACATTATTGATTAATTAATAATTATTATGACTGAAGGCATTTCACATAATTCTCCAAACATTATAAAGATCCATTTTGAACCAACTGAGTTAAATGATATTTCAACAAAAAACGGAAAATGATGCCCTGAGCCAACATTTTCACTAGCCACGGGAGTGCACTAAGGAAACATTGGTAAGGAAAGGGTTAATAAACCACGTTTTATGTATAAATATTAAAGAAGAAACCAACAAGTTTTGGTCAAAGTCGTTGTTCTCCACAAGTTTGATGTGGAGTGATATGAATGAGGCGACAGCCGAGTGAATATCATGTAGCATTCAAACGAGTTGCAGAATAACTTCTTTGACCAAAACGAGTTGCTTTCTGTATTTATCTCACTCCTGTACATACTAAGAGAATGGACAACACACAGGATATAGACCATGGAGAACGGACTGCAATACTTGTAGGGGCATGGAGAACGAGTTCCCGATGTTAAGCCCATGGACATTTATTCCAGGGGTGAGATAATAATTAATCAATCAAACTAGAATATTGTTCTCGTTACGAATATTTTCATGAGAGTAAATTTGTTATGAGTATATTTAATCAATTATATCTTTAAACAGATGCTATCAACTGAATGCAACAAAGAGACACGAACAATTGGGACAGATCTGTATTTCCTGTCCACTTACCTCTACTTTTCTCACAGCTGCTTGTTTTCCTTCAGAGCCATGGAACTGAGTTTCTTTCTTTCCCCATCCAACGGACACGAACTCGGCTAAAAAACAAAGACTTGCTTTTAAAACTATAACTGAGTCCATATTGATCTGTCTGCTAGTACATTGTGTTATTCCTGGGAAAATTTCATTATTGGTGTGTGAGACCAGTATCAGTGTTCGACTTATTTAAAGAATTTGAATAGCTTAACAAGAGCTAAGTGTGCATCCTAAAATAGACTTGTTGGCCAAATTAGCAGGTGGGATGCATTTAAAACTCAATACAAGTCAAAGCCTAAGGCCATCAGGTGTTTTAGTTGGCCATACTACATGCTTGATGCTCAAAGTGAGGCTGAGCTCCAACCAGATATTTAGTGTTCTTGTAAGGATATCGTTATGCGGCATGTGCCAATGCCTGGAGACTGATATGAACCAGAGGGCCCCCTTTGGGAAATGGAAAATATTACTGATGCTCACTGTAAACCAACATTGAGTACACAAATATTTTAGTATGCCCATTTCACCCCCCCCCCGACACTTTTGTCAGACAAGAGCTAAGTATGCATTTAGAAAAAAGAAATATAGAAAGACCAAAGGGAGGGAGGGAGGGAGGGAGGGAGGGAGGGAGGGAGGGAGGGAGGGAGGGAGGGAGGGAGGGAGGGAGGGAGGGAGGGAGGGAGGGAGGGAGGGAGGGAGGGAGGGAGGGAGGGAGGGAGGGAGGGAGGGAGGGAGGGAGGGAGGGACACCTGTCTGCATGCTCCCTAGCCAAGTGTGGGTCACAACATTGTTTCTATGTACACCAATAAAGTAGGTCAAGCTAATATCTGGTAGTAAATGATATTGCAAATAATTTTACAAACCAATATCATTTGACTGGGTCTTGATTGATTCCTAGAACAAAGTTATGAACCATTTTGACTTCTATTTATGTGTAATATGCTAAATAAACAAAGCCCCCCCCCCAAACTGAATTCACTTTTTTTCAAATCCATTCCAAAATACTAAATTTTAAAAACTGTGAGGCATTGTACCACCATAAAACCTTCTGGCCAAAACAGAAATCATATTCCTATCTGTACTTAGTTAGCTATAAAAAGCAAAAATATGGTCAGGTCACCTAATGACTTTACAAGCATGTGTACTACAGTAGGCTATAGCCATAACCTAAAGACTGACCGTCCACCAGCTAATAATTTAATATCTCTGAAAATTTAGCATCTACCTAGAAATGTCCACTTCCGAGCAACAACTATTTTTTCTCTCTTCTTTTAAATGAGGCATATTGTAACATGATTGAACCAGTTTTACAGGTAGAAATACGTTCATAAAAGAGTTCTTAAAATGGACCTCTGCTTCAAAAAGTCCCTCCCAAACTGAAATTTCTCCCTTTTAAAATACATGTCAAAATACTAAATACTACAAGAGCTAAGTGAGCATTTTAAAACAGAACTAGCGACTTCGTCGAGTCCGAGGGGGAAAATATAATAGAAAAATCAGATGTTGGACTGCCAAGAGCAGGATTCGAACTCCCGACAGTAGCATTTCCAGACAGACGCTCTACTGACTGCTCCACACGGCCAGATGCTTGAGCAGTGCCAAATACTTAGAGTGCTGTAGAAGTCTATGGTGGTGGGTGGGGGAGGGGAATCAGCAGAGTTTTGAAAGGGCTACCAGCGAAAGTTGAGATCTCATTGGTTTCTCACAAGAAAAGTAAATCAGAAAACTACAATTCTAAACTTTGATTTCGGCATGGCTCGAAATGAATCAGAAGAGAAAACGTATGTCTGTGTATAGAAATACAATAAAGAGTAGCAGCCTAAAGTTTTTCACTGCACGAGAATCTCACTCTCGTGGCTCTTCAATCTCCATGCCTAGGTCTGGTTCACTATGTCTCTATGTGCGGGAGCAACTTCAAGCGGATATCACAAAATTCTAACGTTTTTTATGTGGTAGGTGACTAGCGACTTTGTCGATAAAACCTAACCAAGATGATTCTGATGGTGGTGCCCTCTCTCGGCTGCATTTCCTACCTTAAGGTACTTATGACTACTATTATTTTGTATGACACAGGTATTTTGCCGGCAACCATTGCAATTTAATCTCAGAGGCTGATCTCAGGGCAAGGCAAGGAGGTTGGAAAACTACAGCTCTAAATTTTGGTTTTGGCATGGGTAGAAATGAATCCTGAAAGATAAGTAAATCTGACAATACAGGTGCGAAAAAGAATAAGAGGTTCGACTTTTTCTTTACATGAGATTCTAACTCTTGCACACTTCTGTCTCCAAGCCAAGTCTAGTTCACTTTGTCCCTATGTGCGGGAGGAAATCCAAGCAGGAAAAGGGGAGGCAGGGCATCCATGAATCCCCGCATTGATTGGCTATTTAAAGACCTATTCCTCTGTGGACACAGTAGTTCATGGATCAATACACACATATATTTAAGTACCTGTGGGGCATTCAATTGGCAATCAGCAATGCATTACCTACATACAAAACGTTTTTGCCTCATGGTGATCCTTCATGGATGAGTGCACACAGTCCTGTCTGCATGCTGGCTGCCTATATGTTCCGAAATGGAGTACAAAACTCTTTTCCTATATAGACCAATAAAGTATGTCAAGCCAATATCTTGTGGTAAATTTTATTGCAAATAATTTTACAAACCGATTTCATTTGAATGGGTCTTGATTGATATCTAGAACAAAGTTATTAACCATTTTGACTTCTGTGTGTAAATATGCTGAATAAACCATCCACTCATACACCTACTGCCTCCCCCACTCCCATTATGAGATATGGCAAAAATACATCAATAGCACATCAAATATACATTTTACCTAAATAGTGACACTTCTTAAGGTGTAGGCAACTGTAAGTGCCACTTATGTAGATCTTAACCTAATGCTGAATGTAAATCAAAACTGAGGAAACATCTGTTTGAATATTCCCATTTCATCCCAAATACCCCCACCCCCTACTTTTAACAAATACTTGAATATCTCTGTAAATATAGAATCTACTTCGGAAATTCCACTTCCTTACACCTACTGTTTATTATTCTCTTTCAAATGAAGCATATCATATTGTGATTCAACCAGTTTAAGGGGTAGAAATATGGGCATAAAGGAGATCTTAAAAATGGACCTGTGACTACAAAAGCACCCCCCCCCCAAACTGAATTCATCAATTTTTTTTTTACAAATCCATGCCAAAATACTAAAAATTAAACTGTAAGGCATTGTACCACCATAAAACCTTCTGTCTAAAACAGAAATTATCCTCCGATCTTTTTCTTTAATGAGCTATAAAAAGAAAAAATGTGGTCAGGTCACCTAGTAACTCTACAAGCAGTGTACTACAGTAAGCTATAGCCATAACTTAAAGACCAACCATCCACCTGCTAATAATACACCAAGCACTAGATTGTGTAAGATAAGTTGACTTACCTTCCCCAGTCTCGCCTGAGAAAATGGGCACCTCAGTGATAGGGTCGAATTCCCGAGTCATCATGATTAGAGTTTTCTGACCTTAGTGAAAGAAGCAGATGACATTCTATTCAAACTAGACATCATTATGTGATCTTTATCAAAGACTTTATTATCATGATAGCTTGGTAGGAAAGGTCCAATAAGTAAAGTGGATTAGACAACTTGCATGGATAAGACAAGATCAGTCCTTCTTTGTTGTGCTAGAGCAATTACATTTGGAATTATTTGTAATATCAGTAAAGTATCATATTAACAAAATCTCAAAGGATATCAAACTTTGGGATAATTTATGAAAACTGTACCTATAATTATCATGAGGTTTAGAATTCTGAACATGAGGCAAGAACACTTCTGCTCAAAACTTATGCTACCTTGATAATGACTTCTACTGGTCAGAACCAAACCGTTACTATGCAATCTCCCAGACTACATTGTTGTTAGAACAATGAGGTATAATAACCACCTATCACAACCGTGACACCACACTGTTGCAGCTCCTTCCCCCTCAATACGTTTAGTTGGAGGAATGGGTAAATAACCAAGCAGATTTTTGGTTACGGACACTGTCACATTGGACAAAGGGGAATGGGGCTCAAAGGTTTCATCTGAATCACTCTTCAGACATCTTAAAGTTAGGCTATATCAAGGCATATGACATTGCCATATCACCCGTTTGAGAACGGGTACCTGCAGCCGAACTACCCCCTTAAGGACGGGTGCTGGTGGCCGTTTGTCCCGCTAGGGGACGGGCACATATTTGTCAAAACCCATAATTTGATTGTTTAATCACATGATAAGAAACATTTTCCTACATTTTTTTCTGAATAGAAATACTAATTGTGGTGTTGGACCTACATTCTGTGAAAATCTGATTAATATTGCTCCATTATTTTCTTGTTAAAAACGAATTTGTATATTTTTGAGAAATGATGCACATTCACCCTGGGCCGGTTGATGCCTCAAGGCATCATTCGCTCTTAAAGTGTTAAGTGGGACTGCAACACTGAGACAGAATTAAAAAAAAAGAGTATAATAACCATGATGCTTTACCTGTGGCAAAGACTACCAGCTCTTGGTCCGGACTCCATGACATGGCAGTAAGTCCACTGTCTACGGTTCCTACACACTCAAGCTGTCAGAGGAAAATTTACGTTCAGTGATACATTATACAAGGAGTTTAATGACCTAGTATAAATAGCAGGAATTAACTGATTATCGAATGATCTTATAAAGAAGAGAAGCTTTGTGAATATCTATATAGATCAGTTCAGCAGATTAACTCGCTTTCCGAAAAAGAGTTGGTATATTTCGGCAGCCTGGTAGCACCCTTCAATGATATACAAGTAATCGTGGCTGAAGCATGGCTAATCCATCCGCTAAGCATTCATAATTACAGATACAAAAGCAAGTAATTAAAGACATGTGAGGTAGTTTTAGCTTAAAATATCATTTACAAGCTAAAATAATTTATTTAAAAACAGGTGATGTATGCTAAGGGACTATAGTTTACAATATTAGAGCTAGTCCAATCTCTTAGATTATCATTTCTGACCCTATTCTGTTCTGCCTACCTCATTGGTGTTTACGTTCCATAAAATGACGTCGCCCGAGGCCGTAGCAACACAAGCCGACATCTGGTCGGGAAGATGCTGAATACCAACAACTGTATCCACGCCATCTTTGGGGACATACCCTGCATCTACTAGAGACACTTGGTACACATTCTAGAAGAAATAGAAATAGAAGAAAATAAAAAAAATGCATGGCTCAATACATTTGGATACAATGTTTCCATATCATTATCTTCCACCAAAGATCATTGGAATATCTCTAGGCATGGTGCATAGATGTCGACAAGGAACTTATTTACATTGCATTGGCGTCACGGAAAACATATAATTACAAAAACAAGTGAGATCAACCAAGGTCACAGAAAAATGGAAGGATATAAAAGATACCCTGGTGTGGTATCAAGTTCATTTTAAAAGGGATTTTGCAGGTTTCCCCAGTAGTTACAACAGAGACTGACTTTTCTTTTCTTAATACTAAGATATGAATTATTGTTAATGCAAAGATTATTAACATAGGAATTTCGTCTAAATTCACATGCATGCATCATATGTTTAAATCTTTAAAAAAAAATCTAGATATACCTTTCCAGTAGTTGGGTCGAATGCTATGATGTCTCCATCGGTTGCAATATAGACGTTTCCTGTGTCAAAGTCTACTGAAATATTCTGTGTGTTGATGCGTTCTGTGAGGCTGCCCCAACAAATGCTTTCTATGATACGCAGACTTCGCATGGCTGCTGCTGGTGGTCTTCCTAGGATTCAAAGATATAGTCAATGCGCAAGAATAGGATAACGGTGATTACTGTTCAACGATGTGATAGTTTGAATGCTACCAATTTCTGAAACGGTACCCGGAATTTCCGGCCTCTTAGCGCCCCTAAGGCATGTGCTAATATGCTTGGAGAGTAATAGAAACCACAGAGTCTGGTGGAACATGGCTACATTACAATTCAAAGATATCTGCCCCCCATGCTATGAAATTAGACAAAAATACATGAATATAATGCCAAATATAAGTTTAATCTAAATAATGACACCTCTTAGAAGGTAAGCAACTGTCAGTGTCACTTGTGAAGATGGTAAATGTTACACCAATGCTCCATGTTAATCAATAATGAGTAAACATTTGTTTTAGCATGCTCATTTTACCCCCTCCCCCCCCACACACACACTCTTTTAACAAATACCTGAATATATCTCTGTAAATATAAATCTACTTAGAAAATTCCACTTCCTAGCACCTATTGTTTTTCATTCTCTTTCAAATGAGGCATATTATATTATGATTCAACCAGATTGAGGGGTAAAAATATGTCCATAAAGGAGTTCTTAAAAATGGTCCTGTGACTACAAAGGTCCCCTCCCCCCCCGCCAAACATAACCAAACAAACTTAATTCCCTTTTAAAAATAATCCATTCCAAAATACTAAAACTGCAAGGTATTTTACCACCACAAAACCTTGTGTCGAAACAGAAATCATATTATTATCTGTATGGTACTTAGTTAGCTATAAAAAGCAAAAATGTGGTCAGGTCGCCTAGTGACTCTACAAGCAGGTGTACCACAGTAGGCCATAGCCATAACATAAAGACCAACCATCCACCTGCTAATAATGCCTCGTACACATTTTTTTGTCATTGCAACATGAATTCTAACAAAGCTTCTCAGTTGTTATCTTGTTTTTCATATACTGGGCACACCACTCATACAAACTTCACCAAAATGTGAAGTTGTCCAGTTTTCAGCTTCCACTAGCTTTCCTGATCAAAATCAGAGGGCGTGTCGGACTAGGCGTTAGCCTATAGGACTGGGAAAACAGGATGGAGAACGGTGATTGCATGAGGCACTATTAATTTTACTTTTTATTAAAGAACTTGATATTTTTATTCCCTGAAACACACTGATTAAGATACCGGTACCCGAAACATCAAATTCGGGAGTACCGGTACTATCATCTACTACCACAAATGGCAAACGAGTGATATGTTAAAAGAGGTATTTGTGTCTGTTAGTAAAATTGTTTGCTGCAATATCTATCACTCAGTTGTTTTACTGGAATCATTTTCCACTCGACAGCCTACTAGATCTAGATGACCACCCAGTCTCGGGGTTTGACTTGTTTTCTCTCTCTGACGAGTCTGAGGCTGAATTTGACTTTAGAATTGAATTCACGGACAATGTTAATTACAAAGATAATAAAACGTATCCATTTTTACCTTTCAATACAATGTATTAGAACAAACTGAAATTTAAGTTAACGGCAACAACATTATCATTTCAACAGAGGCTGACTGGAGGATTGCGTAGAGTTGTGGAACCCGAGTTGTGTTTGCCTCAGTTGTGGCTGACGAAGGCTTTCCTCGTATTATCGCTCTCCACCCGAACGTTGTTGTTTTCTAGGATGTATGGCTAGGTAAAGGAAATGATATTCTCATGGCTACAAAACTAACTTGCTTGGTATCATTACCTTATCACACCAATCGCAGGAAACCTCCCTAATTTCGTGATAACCGATAGTTGACCTGCTTGTCAATAAGAACACATGGCACACCGGAAGCTATTGCACCTTTTGAGGCAAGATTATGGAAAGCCAAATATATAATATATAATATTAGTTATGTCCTTTATTTTAGCTTTGAAAATAATTGTGATAGCGTAATCACAGTATTCTAATACCTTTATCATTCTAGTTTCTATATATTTCCTCACTTCATGAAAAGGGATGTTTCCTCTTTTAATTCTAACAACTTTACTACATCACTGAACTGCCATACTAGAACACTGGTGCTGGTTCTGACAGCTAACTTGTTCCTTCGTCGTGGACATAATCAATGTACATTGCTGGTTACATTCACTTCCGCTTTGCGATATTTGGGTAAACAAGTAAACACTCGAAGTTATGAAGAGTGTACCTGCTGGTAATATATTCGCTGGGATATGACATGATAGTTTGCCGTAAGACAAAGAGTTTGATATAATTAACACGTTCAATTTACTACCGTCATTGTGCTTGCCAATTTGTTCCAGCGGGGACAAGCGTTTGACTATTTTGGATGGCCAAGTCCAGGATTCATAAAAATTAATATGCTACTCTGAAATGCACCAGTCGCCCCCTGATTTTATCTTGAGGTTCTGATTATTACAGATGAAGGATGGCATGCTAAAACCAGATAACGTTGAATCTTCTTAGATGCTGTCACAACTAAAGATGCAGGCGAATGTAATAGGTACCTTGCCAATGTGGCTTCTTCAAGTCTTTGGTAAGTAGGATTTCCCTCTGTCGATCATGAATTGCCACTAGATTATGTCTAGAAAGCATACTTATTTAAGTTATGCGAACAGAATCGGCCACACCTAACTAATTCAGTAATTGGGTATACTGTTTGACATAGATCATATGTAAATCTAGTCCGAGAGACTAAATGTAAATCTAGATTGTACATTATACATTTATAGGCCACGTTTATATCTACAATGTTGATTTAATGTTGGGGGGGGGGGGGATTAATGTTCCTTCTGGAGGTTGACTACTAAATTATAGGACAGGGTTGTCCTATTTTCAGTAGGCTCCAGGGTATAGGCACATGTCTGTAGTGTTACATATTTAATTCTTAGCTTGTGGTGGTGCATATTTAACTCTTAACCTGAAAGCCATATCATAAAATATTTATTGTTTATTGTAGATATCGTACTACACAACGAATCAATATCTTCAAATTATGAGATTACGGGTACCGGGTAGTCTAAGATATATACGGTATATATGTATATATTATGTTATATTTTCCTGGATATTTGGCAGCAATGTAAAAAGTTAAAACAATTCGCGCATTGTCTATTGCTGCAGATGTTGGTGCAGTGTGACGATGTGGTACGTGATGGCCAAGACACAAGAGGCTTACCATTTATCAGAGCGCCTAGTACGTGCCATCAGTAACTGGCAAAACGTTCCAGGTAATTTATACGGCCCGGCATTTTCTCTTTGATACATATGTTCATCTAGTATAACACGAGAGATAGTAGGAACGGGTGAAAATACAAATCATTGATACCATAGCCATCTTTTTCAAATGTTTCGTAATATTATCTGCCCAATGCAATATTATATTGGTAAATATATATACGGGCTAATGAATATATTTGGTTTTTCATCAAATAATCATCCACATTGTGACATTTCACGTCTTATATTTGCATATTTTTTCCTAATAAATATTTAGGCCAAGATGACGACGTGGAGGATCTACTGGAGGCAGGGGCAGAGGTGAACAGACAACATGGTATGATGCTCCCACTACACACAGCTTGTATGGTGGGGGACGTCGACGTGGCTCAGGTCCTTGTAGAGCATGGGGCTCAGGTGAGACCTTGTGTCATGTGTTTGGGTTTTAACACGATGAATTCTGCTATTCTCTGATCTTTTACATGGTGATTGATCTGTCACATCAATGTGAATTCAGCAAGATGAAAATATATCAGATTTTAAAAATCCAAATCTCACAATTTAATTATGTAGCTCCGAAGATCTGAGACTTGACCTTAAAGGAGATACTCACATCTAGTTTAGTTCAGTTCTAATGATCTTGGTTGTAGGTGGTTCCTAAAGTGAGTATTCCAACAACCAGGCGCTAGCCCAGGCCTGAGACCATACAGGAGTTCTTGACAGACCGGGCCAGTTACCGGCAAGGATCTGGCCAGTGAAACAGTACTGAAAGTAAAGTGCCAGGCCCTTAGCTGACACTGGCGGGTGTATAATCCCAGCACTGCTATCTGAATGTAGTGAGCTGCCTTCGGAGAGACGACCTACCCCAAACCTACAGACCCTGCTCCTTCACCGAGCTGGTCAGCAGGCCGGCAAAAAATTTATAAGCTCATATCAACTCCAATTCATACAGAGCAGCCTGCAAAGGATTGCTGGAAAAGGCTGATTGATTAGCTTTTGCCAGCTCAAACACACTGCCGGATCACCCGAGTATGGCTCCCGTGTTGATTGGTCCCCACCTCCACCTCAACTGATGCGGTCAGACCATGGTAGCATGAATGGGTGATACTCACGAGCTGCATACCCATGAGTAGAGGCCGTAAGTTTGGACAGTTTTGGTAGTATTGGTGGAATTTTAGCACCAGAGTGTGTTATTCACATTTATAACATCAACGCTTATCGGTGTAAGACAATTGATACACTTTTAGCTGGCTGGTCTCCCGGCGCTGGGTTGAACAGGCGGTGGCAGTGCCACCTACACGCCTGTTTAATGTGTAGCTGGGGGGAATACTCGCTTTATTCTAATTAAAAAAAAAGACATTTCAATTTAGTTCAATAGAGTCACGGCTTTTCTTTCAGTTTTACTTCTTTAAATCTTCAGGTGAATGTTATTGATGGGTACAGAAGAGCTGCTCTGCATTATGCCGCTGAACGCAGCATAGACTGTTTGGAGCTGCTCCTAGATAATGGAGCAGACCCCAATATCCGAGACGGGAACAAAGACACGGCTCTCCACTGGGCTTCCTTCAAAAACAACCACGCATGTGTTCGCATGCTGCTACAGCGCGGCGCTTTCGTGGACGTGCTTGATTATAACAGCGACACGCCGCTGAGCTGGGCAGCCATGAAGGGCAACCTGGAGAGCATCAAAGTGCTTCTTGAATTTAACGCCTCTGTCGACACGAGCAACTACAGCGGCAAGACTCCTCTGACCAGAGCCGCCACCATCCCCGCTACTGGTCTGAATACAGACAAGGACGACGCCTGCTTGGAGCTGATACTGAAGGCCTTCGGGCAATTTGACATGCGGGAAGCGGATGGCAATCTACCCAACCCGATCAGCGAGGACAACAAGTTGTGCGAAACTCTGATGACCTACTGCTGCAACGTGCGACCGCTGCAGCAACTTTGCCGCTACAAGATTCGGACTAACCTGGGACCACGCATGCTGCTCAATGTTGTACCCACCCTGCCCCTACCTCCCTCCTTGCAGGACTACGTCCTTTTACAGCGTTAGTTCCCTGCCCTCCCACGTCCAGTGTACTGGTGACACCACCCTGCAGGTTCCACACTGATTTATATCTAGTTTGTTAATCGTTTATCGTGTGGATATATATAGGTATTTTAATCGAATGTTCACATTTAGTTGAAACTCTATTACACTGTACAACAAAAAAGTAATGAACAACTGCTGCGCTGCAGCATTGGGTTTGTGTGGGTGTGCGAAGACATTGGATTAGTATGGATAAATGGAAATAATAGTGTACTATATCCTGCAATTAGTGTCTAAATTATTTCCTTGACAGAAACCGTATAGTATCAGGTGACATGAAGAATGTAAGTGTATTTTGATGTTAACATTGTAACTGAAACAAAAATGCTTTGGCTAAAATATCTCCAGCTTTGAGAAACCCTTGTAGCGAATTTTATTTCTAGGGCAGAATTCTCATGAAATATATAATTAGAGGTCTAATTTTATTGGAATCTATAGGAGAAACATTTGAGTTTATAATTATAGTTTTTACTGATCACTTATACTTGAACCAGTTATAGGTTTCTTCCACATCTGCAAGACCTTATATCGCCAGTAAGATTCCTCTTTTGTCCTCGATATTCTTCTATAGGCGATTCACATTTCAAACATTGATAAATACTCGTGATTTATTCAAAAGCAAAATCAACAATCTAATCTCAATAAAACAAATTTAGTATGCTATTTTGTGATTACAATTTACCTTTGATCAAACAAATAAATCTGCTGCCTCTTGTAGGAACTATCCTATTCACAAGTGTTGTTAAGGTCAATGAATCTCAAGAGCATCTAAGATTTAATATCAATAAGAACACAAAAAAAACTGCGGTATAAGTAGTGCCATGTAATATATTCACCCACATGTAGTGTGTTTTCACATTTTTCTCACCAGATCCGGTCCGACAGTATATTGTATTGTTTTGTATATTCCAAGATATGAATAATCTTCATATACACGTTAACAATCTAGAAGCTGACTCTATGGTTGACAAGATTTCAGAAATTACAAAGAGTCGTCTACTCTATTAATGTATAGGAAATAGAAACCGTTATACGACTCTAGATAACAAGTACGTTTACATTTACGTCCTCATATTCATGACTTATCACAGCATCTTATCAGTCATATACTGAAATATAAGTATACTATTACCCTATATATATTGTAGAGTACATAAAAAATACTTATATACCTGTAAGAAACGGTGCCCTGGTAGAAGAACTTATTGTCATAGAAAATATTTAAACTCCTGAAACTGTGAAGTAGATAACTTGGATCAAACAAAGATTATTAAATGGGTGAATCTTTAATGATTTATCGAATATGAACACACGTTTATGTATGATGTACCTCCTTGACTATGGTATAACAAGCTTCTGTATAAAGAAAGTCCGTCACACTAAGGTGGAACTGTAGCACGCAGCTGGCGATTGAATGAAGGAAAAAAGGGTTTGACATAAATGAATTCATTGGTAAACGACTATTTGATTTCAGTAATCCCTTACCACTCAGACCGAGTGAGGGAGCTACTTGTACAACTGATTGTTTAAGTTTATGTAATTTTATGATATTGGATGAGAATATTTCTGTATGTTAAAGGAGATTAATTCCTTTCTTTAGGATGGGTTCAGACAAAGACAATTGTTATCCATTATTCATGCACCCAGTGAGCTTTTCCTTGCACATCCTGTTCCTTTGGTGGTATTTCAATTGAAGATCAATCTGTTTCATATATCCATATAATGATATGAATCTTGATCATAATTTCTGTCTTATTTGTTTTTATTATTTATTAGAAATGGAGTTAGCATCCGCGGAATCAGTGGTTTGAAACAATACAAAGAGGTACACCTACCAATCAAGATTTTATTCTTTTGAAATTTAGTAGAGAAATGTAGCATTCAAAAATTGCTACCGGTTGCTCATTTTTTACGGAATATTGGTAGTGTTGGGATACTTCGACAGTACGCTGTTAAGGATATGGAATGCCTCAGTATTTCAGGGTGAACATTCCGCTGATAACTACATGTACCGTTTTAAGATATACTATGTGTTACTCTAGAGGGTCTTTCGCTTTTGGTATAAAATAATCTACGCAGCATTTTAGAGGAAATTTTACTCATCTCTTCTGATGATCCCTGTATTGCTCGAAACGTATTGTTGAAAAAGTAAGACTAATTACGGATTTGTATTTGATTAAATGACATAATAGTATGGAGTTCTATTGTACAAGTACTTAAATAAATGAATAATGCATAAAAAAAGACTTCATGTTTAATTTGCAGTACTATGACATAAACAAATATGAGATCCAAATTTCGGGATCTATCTTTTTTTTAAATTTAGAATATAGGAGAAACCTTATTTAGGGCTAAAGGGAATACTCAGCAAAGTTCGATGATAATTGACTCTACCAAGAGTGTGCAAAACATACCATCAGTTTACAAACCCACTGGCCCGGTCGCTAACAGTGGCTGGCAGTTGGTAACTGGCAAAAGCTAATTTATTCAGTTTTGCCAGTCATCGCCTTGTAGCCTCACTCGTGGTTCTCTGACCTGCACCACCGCCCTGTAGTTAAGTACCAATCACCCACAGATATATAATTGAAGAAGAATTCACTTCTCATTATGACAGATTAAGCCTTCCTAGCACATATCTAATCTATATACGATTTTGTATAATGTAGGAGAATAGGTCAATGGGTGCTGCTCTAACATTAGTCCTCGTTAATCTTTTTTCTTTCACAGGAGATCTATTTCATTTAAATCTTTGATACATTGAGATATCCATGGTGGTTATCACTCCCGTATTCGTTTTTGTTACTTCAAAACATTAATTACATCTTAAAGACAGTTTTAATTAATATCAAGTATCTATAGAAAAAAACCGCATCTGCATATTATTTTCTCCAGTATTGATATCTATATAAAACAATCATTATGTTATTTCCCCCCTTTTTCTCTCTCCATATATTGAAATGATTAATCTAGAACAAGGTCCTCCTTAATCTAGATGGCTGTAACTTAACATTATTTATAGCCATATGTCTTATACTAAACGTTAAATATAGGCATCTAGAATTTACTACACGTTGCAGGAATGATCTGACTTGGGCATAGCTGTAGGCATATTTACCACAATCGCTCAGCTGACTGTTGGAGGAGGAATGATTAAACGCCAAACTTATACGCGAATGTTTGCTGGTTCCCTGGTTATCCGCTAGATGACTCGGCGGAATCAGTGGGTGGCCCTCCAGCGTTGGAAAATGGCTAGTAATGGACTGCAGTTTGACTGTTTAACCTACCTTATATAAAGGTTAAAGTTAAACACTTTGAATTTTAGATAAGATGGTCTCAAGGGAAGGGGCCAATGGGTTCTGTGCTAAACGGAAACATCGCATGAAATATTTTCGCCCCTCGGTAGCATAAAATTCCTACCTTAACAGACATTCAGCAGCCTCTTAGGTTACCAGGTAGGCCCATACCTTTATATTTTCAATATTTGTTAAATTTTTCGAATTCTAATGTTATCTCAGTAAAGTCTCTAATGTACGCCGTTTGTTTCTGTTTTGTGCCGGTTCAATTTGTCTCACACTGCAAACTCTATTTACTTCCATCAGTGACCGCCTATGCTGCATGTCTAGCTCACCGAGTCTGCTGTCCCAGGATAATGTTTACACTAATTCCCTTTTTGCTCGACCAGTTTCCTCCACCAGGCACGGCCCACTCTCTCACCGCCACCCCCTACCTGCTTCCCCTACCCACCGTCTATGGCCTTCGCTCCCCCCTCCCCCCAACCCCCCCACACACATACATGCTCCAGCTTCCAGACGCTGGGCAAGCAGCGTATTTCCCACTAATATCCTTCCTTCGCCGTGTTTATGTCTCTGACCACTTCCTCGGATCGGGTCAATATTAGCTTCCATAGACTGAACGCTGTGGCCAAACCAGACTGTGCTGCCACGCCTGGCCCTGAGCGAGAGACACTGAGTAGTACACTGAATGGTGGCTTTTTGCATGGTGAGTGGGCATATTTATGAACTGGGCATTAACATTTAGCGTAGTTCGCGGGCATGGTTATTGAGTGGGTTATTAAAAGTTTTTTTTTTCGATATGTATACTACATGAGCATGGTTTTAGTGTCCATGCAGTTATAGGAATGAGACAATACTAGCATAATAATTCTACGATCGAAAAAAAGTCTCGTTGGTGCCAAAACGTTGCATAAAAATAGTTGTTGTCGGTGAACGAGTTTTTTGCCAATACGAGAAACCGAAATATCGTAGCTGATGTGGCATAAGAAAATCGTTTATTTTGAAAATGTTTATTTTGTTGTCCATTTGTTGCCCGGAAGACACCTTTAGAGGTCAAACTCGTTTCTCATGCACTAAATCTAATCCAGGGAGCTGTTTCAAAAGTCGGGAGGGTGCTAAACGAGAGTACTCACAGCCAAAGCGAGAGCTCAACAACTGCACTTGAAGTGGCGCTCTCGAGGTGGAGGTGCCGCTCGCTATTGGGTATTGGTAACAGTTTTGCTGCCGCTTTGATTCAAAGTGCCGCTCGATGTTGCCGGCCTCTCGCTTTGAAATGCGATGTGCCGTTGGCGAGACCTCACTCGACTTTCGAAACACTCCCAGATCAACAGATATTTTCAACAGAGAATTCTATTCATATGTATCGGTGTTTGTCAAGAGCGTGAACCTGCAGTCTGCCACTAATTAAATGTATCTACATGCATTTAATTGGCGAGCTCAAATATCACCAGGTGGAGCTACATTGCTTAATTTTAAGGGTATTGCACACTTTCTCACTTTCTCCATTTTTAGGGGAAAAGTTGGTGCAAAACTCCCATTGCAATATTTATCTGGTACAATATCCCAAGGTGTGCATGGGTTTCATTGAGATATTTCACCACCTCCTTTTCTACCAGTCCACCTCCTAGCCCCTCTCAACCCCTCCCAGGCCTTAACCTTTTCTTTTTTTTGCGTCGGGATTAAGTCATAAGATAGACATAATTGTCTTTTTTAGTGTGATCTGTATAGCATGAACGTATGTCTCCATATTTGTTTCTCTCCGCATAGAAACAAATGATTATTGACAAGAAATATACCGACCCTTGAACAGATTTTATTGCAGACTTTTCCCATCCCCCCTGCTGTGTTGGGAGCACCCTCTTGCAAAATCTCTAGCATATCTCAAGGAAAAAGTCACAAAGTGTGTGATGCCCTTTAGAGAGAGTATTTTTTTCAATCTTTTTAAATTCAGATCAAAAGGTATCATTCACCATAGTGGGTATTCTTCCATGTAGCCAGTTATAGATAACTTATATACCACACAATTAGACAGAGTTTGTTGAATCCTATCTCAGAGTTTTCAAGCATTACACATAATCCATACAAAGGGAGTATATATGCATTAATATTTTCATGTATAATGAGTAACACAGAGCATAATACAGGCATGTTCACATGGCAGGACCTTCACAGGACAATACATGTTTAGGGCAGCAATTGAAGTGTGTTATGTACCCTTCTGAGGAAAAAACGCAGGAGACTTGAGATATATCATCACACTCGTCATATGACAGAAGGGAAAAATCCCTGTCACATTGAATGTCATAGTTTAAATCTGGATACTTTTTGATAACCTACTTGATTTTTTTTGGTTTCCACTATGGATTGTATTTCATGGGGTAACTGGTTGCATAATAACATACCTTTATATACCAGTGATATCTTAAATTGTTCACCTCTCATAAGATCTCACACTCTCTAAGTGGTATTTTGTACAAGGTTCTCACTGCTCTCTATGGGAGAAGAATTCTTAACGAACTAGGCATAGAGCCTTGAGAATCCACTGGCACACAGTATCCCCGCTAGGTGGCATCATTGGGATTATGGGAATCTTTGTGTTGCATTGATGTAGTCTTTAGCACGGGAGGCAGGCCAGTGGATTCTCAAGGCTCTAAGCCTAGTTTGTAAAGAATTGTTCTCCATAGAGCGAAGTGAGAGTACAGAATACCACTTAGAGAGTGTGAGATCTTATGAAAAGGGTGGTTTCTTTACTTTATGAAGTGATTTTGCTTCCCTGATTGGTTCTAGTATCAGTATCAATTACAGTAGAACCCCACCTAAGCAGACACCCCACATTAACGGACACCTTTGCTCGGAATGGGTCCCTCTATTAGATGTCTATTTTAACCCTGTGTAAGCGGCCACCCCGCGTAAGCGGACACATTGGCCCGGAACAGAGGTTGTCCACTTACGCGGGGTTCTACTGTACATTATTAATACCCTTACTCCATTGGTGAATCAAGTTTGATAAATGTTGTCCCCTCCTAACCAATTATGGGTTTATTTCATAATTTTTAATCGAGTTCTCTTGCCCATACAATTATTTAGAATTACTTGATATCATTTAGTTTTTCCAGGTTAGAGCATAAAGGATGATGTCACTGCAATCTCACTTTGGTAATATCATCTGCTTTACTAGTTTTATGGTGACATTCCTTAGGGATCAAATGTCTGATATATCTAAGAAATCATTAGCCCGAGATTGTTAGCCTCTATTACAGCTGATAATTATCTGCCCAAAAGTGTCAAACAGTCAGTGGGTGGTGCTAGATGCCATAATCAGCCAAAATAATCAAGTAAAAATGTGGCAATAGGCATGGGTTTCCTGGCAGAAACCTGTCCTCATTGATCAGAAACAGGGAACTCTTCCAAGTGTAATAGCACTCTCTGCTGTTACACTTAACCACTTGTAGCATATACATGTACTGACTTTCCTCAAACTGGACATTCTCCTATTTGGCTGCCTTTTTGATTAGGTTTGTGACTATTTTAGTGGATTTATGTATGCAGCCTTAACAGGATATATCCATCCATAACTGCATATTATCATACCCTTTCCAACACCTTTCCAGCATGGGCAAAGTTGCCTCTAAAGTCTTGGAATGTTGCCTCTAAAGTCTTGGAATTAGGTGATGCGTGTTCTGTCACACAACTCTGGATCCCCCCCCCCCATGTAATTTTTAGTCTGTGTCACACTTCTAAAATAGTCCGGAGTCTTTATTTGTTGATGAATGGAGCATGGCCCTTGCATATTGATTATATTACAATATATTGTACTCAACGTACCAACAGAGATATACATTACTAATACATTATTCTCCAACAACACCTTGTTATTTACAGCTGCCAAGCGGGAAATTATCTATCATTCTATATTTAACAGAGCCTTGGAAATTATGTACCATCTATTGGTGTTGCTTATTTCCGTGGTTATTGGATATGGCTCATGTGTGTTAACTTTTTACACGGTTTGTGTGAATTACCTGTTCGTGTTAACGCTCAGCATGCTGAATGGGAGTGTGTTTCTGGGCCTACCTGTCAACCACTGACATATTCAAACTTTTTCTGTCTTTATGGGTAATAACTATGACAGGTAAAACATTTCTTGGGTGTGACGACTTTATGTGATATACTGAAGCCGTCATCAATTCCAGACGACTATCAAAAGGACCAACTCATTTCAGGCTTTGCAGGTTGCACACTGTCTGACTGTCTGTGCCCATCTGTCCAGTGACCCATTAACTGGTCGGTACTCTGCCTTCTCCGAATTCGGTATCCACCTCTGTGACCTGCTCATCCATGTGTACTGAGCCACTCACAGTCCTCAGTCGACTACCCTGAGCAGCTTTGATCCACTCACACTGAATCCACAGAGTTACGCTGTTACCGACTACCTGAGCAGAGCATGCTGCCATCTGAGAGAAATAACATAAATTTATACATCAGGCGATAATTGTAAAATTGCAACCTTATATCCCCAACATCAGATAAGTGAACCTACAGTAGCCTCGAATGCAAATCACATAGGCGGGGTGAGTAAAAAAAACTAGATGCCCAATCTAATAGCCTTAATGACAACTATGGTAGAGTGAATGCCAGGTACTAGTGTCATACAGGAAGAGGATGCACTCTCCATATATACAGAACTAGGTAGAACCAGGCATGAGTGCAAGGCCAGCATGGACAAGAATAGTTCAGAGTCTGGGAACTCCCAGGAGTAATTATAGAGAAGAATTTTTTTTTTGGTTCAAACACCTTACCTGGTCAGTAGTGCAGTCATACTCGGTCTCTCAACGCGCCTCGTCACCTGATTTCCTAATTATAGAGAAGAAACCCAACAGTAACGCCAGTGCTCCACAGGACCATACACAGACTATCACATTAAATCCTACTGCTCTAGTTTAGACCTAACTAACTGTTCCTATCTTTTCCCTAATTTCTTGATTGCCACATACCTGATTAATACACTGTTTCTCCAGTTTCTCGGATTATAGTCTGTAATTTTCTCGGTGTGTCCATCGTTAGACCTCACTCTTACATAGATTTGGATCATGCTTCTCATTACTTTCTGGAATCTTTGTAATATGTTATCAGGGTATCGTCTGTCAATATTCCTTGACGACTGAATTCATTAACATAGTACATCTTAAGACATTTTTCGTTCTTATTGACTTAATTATTTCCCTTTCAGTATCTTTTTAGGGCTGCGTTCCTGCCAACATCACTTGAGCCACGTTTAACCTACTTTCCCTTTTTTCAGCCTTCTTTACATTTATGAAGCGCTGTGTGGCTTTATAGATACGTTAAGTTGAACTTGCTGGCATGGACTTGGACAGGAAAACTGTAAAATAGGGGCTGTAAAATCTGTATATTTTGAACAAGTCTGCATAACATTTGAAGCGAGGCCCGTGGAGAAGAGATGCTTGGCTCGCACCTGGTTTTTAATGAATATTTTCATGAATGATTAGGACCTTTCTTTAGTAGTTTATTTTGGACAGAGGTACTCTGAATAGGAAATGCACCCAGGAAGACACAACCGGCGCATACTCATTGGTCCTCAAGTGTAAAATTGATGAATAATGCAGCAACGGGTAACCTTTAACCTTTGTCCATGTCAGCGCCTCGTTTTCACTCGGCGGTAAGACTTGAATCCAGTATGAACTGTTACCACCACCCGCACCGCAGCTAAAACTTTAATATGGAATGTATAACTTCTCAACTGACTTCAATATTATGTTGCTGGCTGGGGCCAGGCGCCCAGCGGCCCTAACTCTGCAAATTCTCTGAGCTGTTTCCTGTTTATTTGATATGGGCTGCCTCAAACACTCCTCCATCCACTACGCCGCTAACGCTGTGCATAGGCCGGAGATCAAGCAAAGCAGTGTGACTCCATGTCAGGATGTGTACAGGAACAGTGAGAGCTTGTCAAGTTTCTGCTGAATTCTGCGATAAACCGAAGAATGAAAGTTAATAAAGATGATATGAATGTGTATAGCACACTCTGGCACTATAGATCTGCTGGGGTGGACAGCAATTATCAATCTGTTCAACCTCTTGGTCGCCTCGCCTCCTTATGGTGCAGACCGGATATGCTTGCATACAAAATCATGCTTGGCTTGAACCTTCATTCATAACATGTGTCTTTCTGAAAGACCTGTTTCACATAAATAACTATGTAATTACATATACTAGATATGTAACGGGTCTCAACTAGAGGAATTCCATGCAAAGAATACATAATAGAAATTAGAATATATATGACAGATTCCGCTGTGCCGCTGTTTATTGTATTTTGAGACGCAGCATAGCATTTTAAGGGATATCCCTCTGGAAAAATGTTACCCTTGTATGTGGAAGAAATAACAACCCTATTGTATTTAGGGTTCATGTCATACAAAGTTAGAATGCTTTTTCTGTTTCGCACCCCTCCTCCGTGCTTTATTATTCACATGGACGTGGTCATCAGTCATATATATATATATATATACCTTACCCTGTTCATCTATAGTGTAAAACACTGCCCATGAAAAAGAATATGACCTCTTAGTAACAGAACAATCCTAATAAGAATTCGCATAGACTACGGCGTTCTGACGTACAACCAATGATGGATCAGAAGTTTGTAATGATTTTGGGCATGTAGCCATTCATATTTGGAGGACAGGGAAAGGTGGAATAACTGTCCATATGTTTATTGTTCTCATGATAGTATGTCTACCTTAATATATACGATAATAAGGTTATATATTTCCTCACCGAATACACCAGAGGGCAACACTGTTCATCGCCCGTATTCTAACGCTAGGTGGCGCTGGGTGCTACCGCGCCTCCATAGATCCAGCACTGCTGAACCAAGACGGAGTGTTGAGCTTTGTGAAATTTTTTATCGGTGTAAATCTGCAATTAGCGGTGCCATCCGATTGTATTTCCAATGGCATCGCGACAGAGATACTGTGCTACGTGTAAAACACGACACTATAAGCCAACGGGAGCCAAATGTCCTACATTATGGAAGGACGACGATAGTGAAGCAGCTACCCCAGACACACGACAGAGCGGTCGCCATGATGGACTATCGCTAAGGACCGAAATGTTAGGCGTCTACACCAACATGTCCAGTCGAATGAGCAGTCTAGAAGAGTCTATACAAGCTATCGCCAACTCCCTGAATCCCAAAGAAAAAGGCACAGGAAAAAGGTCTACAAAGGTCGACGAAAAAGCAAGCACATCCAGAGACGGGCAGCCAAGCGCGGTGAAAACCGATCAACAGCGGTCGCGGGTGAGTGACCACGATATTACCTCAGGACAGGACGACAAGGTTGACCCAAAGACGTCTACGGTGTCCAGTAGACGCAAAAGTATCACAAAAGTTGTCGCTTCAGAAGAGTCCTCAGCTGAGGAGGATGGTGCTAAGGCGACAAGAAAAGTGAGACGATCTAGTCGCCACGTGCGATCTATATCCAGGAGCAGAAGGGAGTGGTCATCCGAGACGGACTCAACCGGGTCTACTACGGAGACGAGTTCAGAGGAGGATAAACGACATCGACGTAAATCGAAACACGGATACGGGGCATCGCGAGATGCCAAACGCCGTAGGAAAAGAAAAGAGCACAAATACGACATAAAACGCTTTTTAACCAAAGAGGAGTGATCAAAGCAAATGACATTTGAGCTATTGATCAATTTGCTTACCCAACTATCAATGGAACTCATGGAGGATGGTAAAGATATCAAGGGACTTTTGCGGCATATAGCCTTTCTGACGGAAAAGGCAGACACCCGCACGTACACGACAGCTGCCTTGGTAAAATACGACATAGAAGTAAGGAGAAAGGCTTCATTATGCAGAGATCATATCTAGGTAACGGATTGTGAATAACATGGAGATTCTCACGTATAAACTCTGTTATCAAGTAATATGTATTGTGTGGAAGGATAAGCACGCTCCGTGGTCTAATCAAGTGGATCTCGCCTTATGATAGACGACCTTGATATTCAGCTGAGATACACCTCGCTGACGTCCAATCTTTCTCTTCTCCGTCTTCTTAAAATCTCCCTAAAATTCATATAGTACAATGACGCTGTTTTCTATGCTTTCTCTAACGTCATATTAGCAGCAATCGATGATAAGATCCATATTGTATGTAATTATATCTCTGGGCTGAAATCTATTTGGTCAGCATAATGCAACTTTCAGCGAGTAGCAGTATGTCATAGATCTAGAAAGAACTGATCAGAAATAATCAGGATGCCTCAGTGACTTCATATTTGGAATAACAATTGGATAAAAGGCAAGGATAATGTGCATGTCAGATGTGCGTAATTATATTAAAGATGAGCTTTAAATCCAGTTTTCTGGGCTTAAGCTCAATTTGCTAAAGATAATCGTATTCGCCAATCTTACTGACATTGATGGTGCAGATTGCTGAGAGTCAAGGCTTTATTGCATTAATGATGGCCTAATGGAATATTAACCAGTGGTTGTTGAGACACATCATATATATTTGAGGTCACTATACACTGTTGATTATTATTCCTTGATGAACCTTCATTCATAAGGCAATTTCTCCCAAAACATTATTTGGGAAAAGACAAATGCTAATTATACATTAGATGGATTTCTTTTCTCACGTGTATGTGATCTATAAAGCATACGTACCAACGCATAGCAACGTGATTCCTTTTAGACTAGAACCAAAAAAACAAGTATTATCTTCTTTCCTGACCACATGAGGCTTATACTGATGTACATAATGCATAGTTCTGTTTAATGAATACATTAATGATGATATACGTTACTCAATGTTGACATATCTAACTGCAATGACCTGAGATTTGGTTTTGCTGAGGATGACCTGGCAGACGATTTGGAAATGATTTGGAAATAATTTAGAAACACTTGCTTCTAGTATTCCGAGATTATGAGAAGAATATTACAAAATATTTAGCTTTATTTAGTATTTAGTTTTATGTGATGTGATCACAGAGAAGACAAAATCACAACTCCTTAACCTCATAAAATCGTGTTTATTAGAAATAACTTTATTGAGATGAAATGTAATATCTTTGGAGGAAAAGGTGGATTCTAAGAGGAGAGCAATGTAACAGAGGAATGTGATGTTGTGCGAAAGTAATAACAGAAAGACAGATAATAAGAATAAGGCGATCAATATTCTGTAAATTGTTCTTTAATGGTGATTAGGATAATCCATATGGTTATTTGATAGCACGTCATAGTGATTAGAATTCGGAATAGATGACTTGCAGGAGTCCTCTGGTAGCACCTCATACACAATCCGTTTATAATACACCTGGGGATCGCCCCTTCCAAGCATGAAGGAACGGAGGAATATTGGTGTGACAAGGATTGTCTTTAGCAATCACCAAATGCCTAGTAACCGTAGAATCTAATTTACTTTCCAGCAATCTTCAAAAGTTATAATGGTTCTAAGTTGTCCCCATTGTAAAAATTAGCATCAAGAATTGTAATGAACTGAATACTTTGGCCACATTAGTAAAACCCCAGTTACACAGATTTTTTTATTCATTCATTACATCTCCACCCTATTCTTCACTGTTTCCCAGTAACTGATGGGGTTACCTCTGGTTACCCGTTGACGCACACCTCTGCTAACGGTCATTCCGCACCTGATTGTTGTCCATTTCACATGTTTTAATCTCGGAAAGGTCAGATCTCATCCAATTTGTACAATTGGAAGGAATTGATGCAAAGAGATTGTCACCGATGTCCAATAACATCAGATGCCTCTTCTTAGGCTTCAGCATCTGGGTGGGCCTTGACTTCTTTTACGGGGACTGGGACGATAATAAATACACTTTGATTGATGGCAGTCATTTTGTCAAATCTCCAGAATTTGATGCTTCAGAGAAAGATATTAACCTCTATGAGCTATGGTCGGTTCTTATTCGGAGTAAAACCTTTGGCAGAATCTTACAGAAACTCTTGTATAAGTATCATAAAAGATAATATGCAAGTACTTGCAATGGCCAATACTGGCAGGAGTAGAAAAAAAATTGTATGAAATAGCTCAGGCAAGCATCGTTAATATAAGCCTAATTCTTCATGCATTTGTTCGGAGGGTGATTTACTATCACGTTTGGTATACAAAGGCTATGCTGAGAACTTAATTGATAATCTATACAAAAAGGGTTATGTGTTGTTTCTCTTGCAGATAAAGATTTGGAGAACCTTATGATAAAGGAGAATTTGATCCTAGGGAGTTGCATCTCTGTCAATATCTAAGAGGTTAGGGAAAAATAATTACAATGTTATTTCAGATTTTACAATATAAGGGATTGGGCCCCATTCCCCGATACGCGTTCCCCATTTCCAATGACTAAAGCCTATTTCAGTCAAGAACTACATTTCAGGTATAAATTCTGAGAATGAAGTTAGGGGCCATGGCGATATGTCATAGGACTTCCTGATTAAGGTGACTATAAATGGTGTAACCAGGCATAGGGTAACTTCAACAAATACCAAATACCCAATATCAGTGATGTGAGATCTATGTAAGATAAACTTAGCCTCTGTGGAAGACTTGGTTACTTGGATTTCCTTCCTCCTTGATTTCATATCCCCAGAAGGAGGGATAGGAAATAATCTACCGATCGCTTGGATATAATGATTACTTCTTCAAAGGTAGATCAATTAAGAACTAAACCTTAAGTCCTGACATTTGACAGAATTCCTAGTTCCCCATTCTGACTAGCAGAAATTCTGGGTATCCTGCTTATAGATGTATTAATCATCCATACGTATGAATCTGGATAAGACAATATTATACAACAAACTCCCACGATCTCTACTGGACTAGCAAAGTACTGGCCCTCCTACACTGACGTCCAGTAGGTACATGTTATGACAGGATTATCTTCTTGCATCAAGTTAAATCTCATCTTTATTGAGGTGTTTATTGGCGTTTGTATTATAATTCCTCCCCCAAGGGGACTTCTCCCAATTGTACTTTAAAGAAATATCAACTTAGCGTGAACCATCATGTACTTCTACATGGTGCATAATGGTTTTTTTATGTCCATTGCAATAGGCGTTTAACCCTTTCCACCAACTTCTATCTACATGGTTCATCATTCGACATCTCTATTGATCATGCACTCAGTCATGTACTCTTTACCCTCTCTTTGAGGTATTCATCATCTGTTCTCAATTATTACACACCTACTCTACACTCTACTCCCTAACCTCATCGAGTATTACCATCTAAAGTCGGCAGTATATGATCTGCCACCTCCAATTTGCCGCCGAAGTTTGATTTCTTGTGTGCTTGATCACTCCTGTGCATTCCATTCTGTGAAATCATATCTCACCTGCCATAATACAATTCCTCTGATAAAGAGATTGTAGGTTAGACCTTTTATATTTCCATATCTTAAAAAGGAAATATCAATGAGGTCTCTGTGAATTCAGTTTGATATTAGTTATAAAATACATTGCAGTACCTCACTTCGTTTGAAAGAATAGATTTTCATCTCACTATCACCAGAACGTGCAACAATATTGGAAAAGGAACAACAAATAAATATAGCATGAAAGGTTTTGCGGTTACATCCCATTATCTAATTATTGTTTGCATGGCAACACCCGAATTGTGTTTTTTGATATAACTTTTATGATTTAAACATTTTCCCTTTCATTTTCCCATCCCTCCTCTTTCTCTCACCTTCTCAGCTCCAATATGAGCTTTCTCCGAAACTGAAATCATTACCAATGCCATTACCTGAAGCAAAGACCGAAGATTTCTAAATCCCAGATAAAAAGGCTGCCCTAAAGCAGCGTTTCGCGGCAATCTCGTTTGGTGCGAGAATTGGCTGCCATCTTACCGACATGCACTGCGCGAGCCGTAATCCACTGTCTGTCCCGTGCTGGCACGCCACCTGGCGCTCGTATATTACAACTTTATTGACAGGTATTCATCGGTCGATCCAACTGGTCGTCGATCGTCCATTTCCGGTCGCCCCTGGTGACACTTAGGGCGCCATCTCGTGTGATTTTGGCTGAATCTGTGGGTAGCAAGCTCTTTCTAGTCTCATTGCTGACTCCCTTCTAGGCTTTAGTCGATCAAGTCTCTTTACCTCACCCTGTCTCTCAGTCTGTACACACAGTGAGATAGCTCATATAGAACGGGTGTTGCCTATAAAGCTGTAACATCAAACGAGGAAATGCAAATATTGCTCTCCACAACCATGAACGAGGAGTAGAATCTATATGATTGTAATGGTTGGGTGACGGGTCCAGCCGAAGCTCCTCCCGAGCACCACTACAGTATTTGGTCCAAGATGCCATCTCGGTGCTGGTCCCACCCGCTAACCCGCAGCTGTGTTTTACCACAACCACCCAGCACCGTGGCTCTGCCCTCGAGGATCACAGGGAGGTCAAACACCTTCACAGAGCAGGAACACAACGAAAAACCTCTCTGGTCGGTGGACACAACCCTGATCGCATCTCTCGGGATCCCAGAACTCTATCCGGAGAAGGGACACACACGTCCGACCCTCTCCTCCTAGAGAATCAAGATACTCTGACTCCACCCCCTAGGGGACCAGAACCGGTCAACAGCTAGTCCTGAGAACTAGCTCCCGTCGGTGGAGCACAGAGACAGAGCCCTGCAGAGAGACCGCACGTAGTCTCTCCACACCCCAGTGTGTCTCAGTAAGCCACAGCAGGCTGCTTATATACAGCCCATGTCCTCACTGAGCATGTGCAAGAATCCCGCTGATTCCCCAAAGGGGTATTCTTAGTCAGCCTGGTCACCAGCAAACCAATGGTTCCCGCTAGTTGCCTGGCCCACTCCTCAGGATCAATCCTCACTGCTGGTTCTCAACCTGACAGGTGAGAAACCAGTCTAGACTGGTCCCAACACGGTGTCTATAATAGCCAGGGGCGGGTGGCCTACTCTAAAAGCGCGGGAAAACAAGTTGTATCAACCTGTCCCTCAGCTTGCTCGGCTGTCCCGGCCGCGGCTATACTTAGAAAGGCGTAGTAGATGTGCCAAAGTCATAGTCGACTTGCACGGGTCCCTACACAGCCCCCCTTAGCCGACACGCATCTCTTTAGATGTGTCCGGCTCACCAACCACTGGGGGACCAGTTTAGTCGGCTCGCCGGCACAGTCTACCGGTCTACAGCTTTCTTGACTGAGTCAATACTAACCAACAACCCAAGTCGTGCAATAGATATCCACTGGGGTATTCTACTGCCAAACTTGGAACCAACTTCTGGACCCGGCTAGACGAGCTGGTGTCCTCTGCCAGTGGCTGAGGTATCCTGCCTGTCTCACGGACCAGATCCACTTTTCTTACCCAGCTTAGACACGGGACTTCTCTGCCCTACGAGCGGGTTTCGCTGAAAGCGGCACCTGCCGGGGCTGAGACTCCGTGCTATCAGTCTAAGCTGGGCTCTCTATGGCAGACACCCTGGTGTCGGCCGAAGCTTTCACCAGGGATCTTCCACCAGTTTCTCTGGCAGACACCCTGGTGTCGGCCGAAGCTTTCACCAGGGATTTTCCACCCGTTTCTATCTCCTCCTCCCGTCCTAGACTCGGAGAGTCTAGAGCCGCGGAATCGTCGGAGCCATGCTCCCGAGGGAGCCCATACCCAGACCGGTGAAGCGAGCTCCACTTTCTGGGCCATGGGGAATTACCGAAGTATCCCCCCCCATCTCCGAAGGAGGGCGGGGGCCCAACCTTCACTGTCGTGCTGGTGGTCATCGGGTCGACCTTGGTTAACCCGGGACCTGCCGCAAGGCTTCTGGTGGCTCGGGACCGATCCACCAAGGCTGTTCGGGTATTCAGCACCAGGTTCGCACTCAAACCACTTTTCCCTGGGTGTCCGAAACAATATCGGGCCCCAGGCCTTCACCCGACACCTGAATGTGTCCCAGACTTTTTCTCGTTTTTCCCGTACTTTTTCTGTACACCGTACACCATCTACCGTACACCATCTGCCTACCGCGGCGCCTGGGGGAAGTCATCCGGGTGACCCCCCCCCTGGGGGACCGAGGCTCTGACACCACCGGGGTGTCACGGCACCGTCCAAAGACGTGGGAAGCCGTACGACTGGGCACTCGGCAGGCTAGTATCGCAGCCTCTGGAGGGCCCTCTACGGGGATTCCCTTCGAGCAACGTCGGGACTGCTGCCTTGTACCAGGGTACGACCGAGTCCCTAGTCGAACGGCTAAAACCATCCATGACACCACGGGGGCATCATACACCTCAGCTCACCGATGCCAGGTGCCGAGACGGACATCCTGGTCACGGCACCAATGTAGCGGTTACCCTCTAGTCGCTGAAAGTGTGTTACCACTCTCCGCGATCGTCAGCCGACCAGAGGTTCCGAGACTAGTCGCTACCCTGTACTTACCGTGCCAATACAGGTGGGTTCGGCTTTACCCACTGGAGAAGGGAGGGAGATCCGAGATCTACCAACTACCGCTTAACCGCGAATAGA
The DNA here is from genome assembly GCA_950022655.1 of Alentia gelatinosa. Lineage (NCBI taxonomy): Eukaryota > Metazoa > Annelida > Polychaeta > Phyllodocida > Polynoidae > Alentia > Alentia gelatinosa. The sequence goes on along the minus strand of OX465583.1, from coordinate 41,118,205 downwards.
AAACCAGACTCCGGACAGTTTCAGTTTACCGTTCGTTTATTACTGGAGGTAATACACAATCCGTTGGTGCTACGGGGCACCAACTAGCGCGGGAAGAGATACTGGTCTCTTCAACGTTGAAAGGTGTTTCAACACAACCTAACCAACTCGTGAGGCTTCAGACGTTCACTCCGTAAAGAGGCACCGTGAGAAGTCCTGTCAACCTGCTGTGGACTTGACCTTATATAGCGGCCGAGTTACGTAATGCGGGTGAACCCGCAGCATTTGCATACTGCGGGTCCGCCAGCCATACCGCACAGCAAGGATCGGCACTCGCGCCACCTAGTTCTAAAGTGAAACAACGCTGCTCGACTGCCCTGACCCCTACATAATGATCGCTTTGATGAGCATGTTTACCTACATCACGGGTGAGACCTTGAAGTGTGTATTGGTAGATTCTGCTCGATATTAAAGCAGGCCCTCCACTCAATATCCTTCCCTGATATAATTTTGCTAAGTTTCCCGTAGCCATACTAAATATTCCTAAAAGTCAACTTTTGACGTGGAAACTCTTCTTAAACACTACCTAAAATACCTGCGTATAACAGAAAGGCGGCAACTTGGGTGAATATAATTTATTTGAATTTTATATAGCTGAATATTAATATTCAATATCAGCATTGATAATTAAATTAACAATGCTCACAAATATGGACGATAAAAGGTTGAAGAATGTAAAAGATGATATCTAATAGTATTAGGTAGGTTGGTAAAAGTAATATGTGTGTGTAATGTAGACGGTGAAGCGTGAATGGTGGTGCAGGTGCAGGTGCAAGACTGCGTGGGGTTAGTGTTCGTGTATGGTATTAGTGGGTGTAATTAAAACCCCGGACCATAGGACATGGTTACCCAATTTGCGTAGTGTAATAAATGGATAAATCCATTTCGTGTAGAAACCGGCATGCTGAGTGTTTTTCTTGCTGAATAAAAAGGAAACACGCGTTAATAAAAGTAAATTCCTATAGAGTTTATGTGAGATAAAAGTTGGGATATCTTGAAAATTTGTCTATAGGTTGCAAAATTGAATTGATATTCAATATTCCATGCATGCTACATTCTCTTCTCCACAATCTCCTAGATCCACATGTTTAAGGGAAATAAAGATATAAAGAGCTATTGTTCTTCCAGTTATGAGATGGAAACAGCTCGTCTCTCGCCGCATTCTTATTCAATCGTAAGAAAGTTGGGCGGCGTGTTTTGAATTTCTACTTCCCTCCATTTTAAATGAGCAATGAAGCGGCAAATGGTGCCATCCGCCAATCATTATTCACACTTCGTTTTTGGAACAGGTGGTGTTTTGGGATGGTGGGAAAATTTGCTCCGAGCATCCAGATTTCTTGCTCAGGACCTAGTCCAATCCCCTCCGGCCCAGGGTGACATGCTGCTTCAACAGAAACAGGCGTCTGGGAATGAGGGTAATGAAACGTTACATTCTGGGCAACCACTCGTAAACAGGTCCAAAGCCTCTGCCTCATGTGTTAACTGCCATGTTTATTGGTGTTTCTATAACCAAAATATGAGAAAAATATTATTTTAAATTCTGGCCATCTTGTCATAATAATCAATACCTTCTTCTAGGTGAATCCAGGTATGTAATATTTTTGCATCATATTAACATTTCCGTCTGTTAAATTGGACATAATAGTGCTGTTGTTGCATGGACAAACTTTTCATAAAAGTATATTTGGAACGACTATCTAATCAAAACAGTCAAATAACAACTCACATAAGTAATGCGAGTGAAAGTATGTAAACCCTTTTTCACATAGTAGATGCTAGATTTCTATCTTAAAAAGCTGATCTTTGAGCCTAAAGAGTTGCAGTGCTTTGTACTTCCCCAAATCAATTGATTTCTTAAATGTATTGGAAGTCGACCTGACCAAGTACGAAATATCCAACTAGGTATCCAACATCTCATTTATCTATCCACTTGGGGCCCGTTTAATAATCAAGGATCGTACATGTAGACCCTTTTGTGTATGCCATAGAGACCCAGGGTCAATGTGGGTCGACTTAATTCAACACTTATGGACGACCTTATAAATGGCTAAGACTGTCACAGTGAACAAACTTTAAAATTATCAAATGATAACCCTTGTACGAGGTACAGAAGAAGGTCTTCATGTACGATCCTAGATTATTCAACAGGTGCATGTCTATAATGTACTGTATCTGTACCATTTGGGATAACAATAAATTATCATCTAGTTTTGTAGCTTGTACAAACATGGTAGGTCGTTATGTATTTAGTACATTGTATATACCCGAAATTTATGAAATATTCAACTTGTTTTGGCCCAACAACTAATGTTTAAGTCGACGCATACGGAACAGTGTTCCGTATTTTGCGCGTACCGTATTTTTACGTTATATGGCGAAAGGGCCCATATCCACAGTATATACAGCTTGGGTATATATAGTAATCCTAATCTTCATGCAGGATTTATATGATAGAGAGCACGATTTTAAAAATACATACAAGTAACACTATTGTATTACTGGATGAGTTTTAATCTTGGCCTCCGTATGCCGCAAATAGAGTTTGGTGCACTGATTTCATGAGTCGAAGTCGAGTGAAATCTTTAGCCAAAACCCCATGGGTGGCATATGGGGCGGTCAAGATAAAAAGGATTTAGGTTTTGATTTTATCCTACCGGTCTCAACAATAATTAAGAAAAATACAGAAAAAAAACATTTTGGCTTGCCTACATTTCCGTTTTTGCCTTCTTTTTGATCAACCCTGTCTCATTTATTAAACAGACCAGAGCAAGTCGCGATTCACGCACTGCTCTGAATGGAAGGAGGCCAACAATTATCTTAATGGTTGTTCAAGTTGATGCTGCCAGTGTCTTTCAATGAAAATATATAAAGGGCTCCATGAGCTCTACGTTTCACTAAAATCCTACTCTTACGTGTGTTAATGCATTTCCAATGTTTCAAACACTCTGTAATCTATGAATGTGTTAATCAAAATTACATACATGTATCTACATAAAAAATTAACATAAACCAGCGCCCAGGTTCCTCAGTATTACTGGGAGAGCATTATGAACGAGTGCCGTAAATAAACTGAGTATGGCAGCACTCGAACAACACCGCCTGTGCTAGAGAAACCTCCGGAAACAAAACCTTTACAGAGCACCATCTGCCCAGTAACAAATGAGGCACCACGTGTGAATCGATCTCCATTCCGATCCCAGTTTTTTCTTCTTTTCTTACTTTTCTCCACCCTCACAACTCTTTGCCGTTTTCTTTTGGGAGACCAGAAAACTGGTCAGCGTTTTTCGATTCTATTAATTCAATCATCAATCTGGGAAAATGCCCTCTCCCGTGAGAAGCACCTGAGTTTGTTGATGGTCTGAGCAGCTCTATGGTAGAACTGAGAGTAGCTCGCGTGTCAGACTTACTGTAGAGCTGCAGTGCCAGCTCTAGATATACACAATGAAGTAGGTGCCAAAGTCGTTAGTATCCCTGATGAGACGAGCGATGATAGGAAGGCGCCTGGATTACTCTACCGGAATAGATCTTACCATAATACCATTGAGTATATACATTGCGTCTGTATATGGTAATTTCGACGGTTTCACTTTTTTCGGTCTTCCTCTCCTAAACCCAGGTTTATAATTCTAGGGCGCATTTTATGTCTAGTACTTCCTCTTCTTTTCAGGGTCTGAATCATGCACCTTTTCTCCTATATTCATGAACAGTTCCTAACCATACAACTGAACATTATATCAGTTCCGATACGGGGGAAATATGAAAGTCAAATGGATTAGCATTAACAATTCAGACAAGATGGGAAGTCTTATATTGAGCCTAGATTTGGGTTTCCCGGAGACTAAAATTCTGAAATGAAAAAAACCCCAGTCGTATTTATTTTTGAATTATCGCAACTATATGAAAATCAAAGCTTTAATGAATGCATCAACGCAACACATATAGACAAATATTCTGCAACCTATATGTAGTCTGTGGACTATTGGCATAGATAGTTCACATCAATATGATTGCACCGTGTCCTTGTTCTTCCCCAACGCGATCACCCTTTACAGGACCCTCATAAAGCAGGCTCCATTCACTCCGCCCACCAATAATCCCCTACCACAGTGTGTGGGGTGTGGCTCTAGCTCTGGGAACGTCCCTGATTTACATGATCCGGATGGGGTATTGCCTGTCGCCCTAAATCACCCATGGACCAGATACAACCCCCTCTTGACTGCTAACAGCAATCCACCTGCCTCCTATGTTTTTTTCATACTATTGGTTATATAGTTGGTCGCTTTGTACTTTGGACACCTAAAACATCTGTGAGCCAACCGAAAGTGTGAATCAAAGCAGACCAACATACAGACACTGCACAATCATTGTTTCCATGAGGCTCTTTATAGGAATATTTTAATCTACTTGAAGAAAAGCTTTGGCTTCAGATTCCTTATAGCTTATTCTACATATATTTGATATCTTATCGAGCGGGCATACTTTATATTTGGATAATCAGATGGTCTAAAATTGTCATGCTGCTACATAGGAGTAAAGGCGGCGGAATGTCCACACTCTTCCCAGGCGTCTAGTTGTATGGTTTGGGCTTTTGGTTATATTCCTCTAATTTCTCCTCTCAGATTCTCTAGCGCCTATTGACTTCAGTTCTTGCAGCCTGTGACCCATATAAAATTCCCTGTTGGCTGCCACCTGTCATCTGCCACCCGATACTTCCTATCTGCCACCCATCACCTATAAATCACCTCCTGCCATCATTCACCCTGCAGCTGCTCTCCGACACAACCTACCCACCACCAATCTATTGCCACTTTTATGCCTTTATCCTGCTGTCGACCTATGTCCCACACCAACTGCTTCCTAAATTCCTGCTAACTAGGCTGACTGAATTGCACAGCAATACAAACGGCAAAGGTCATATCATAGGGAATTAGATCAATCGGTGGGAGGAGAATGACAAACAGTGAGACCAGAAACTGGCGACCTTGCAATCTCTACTCATCAACTCTGCCATTTGATTGATGTCCCCAATGAATACATCTATTGACATCGAGATAGTCATATGCAATAAAAAACAATTAATTTCCCTCCATTACTCATTGTTCATCAATGCTGCCAGCTACGAAGCATCAAGCATGGTGGGTGCGTTTGTGTGCAGTGCAGAAATGGATTGCTGGTATGGAAATTGTTGGTTTCCTAGATTGCCTTCCATTATCTGTCACCCTTCCACACCTGATGCCCAGGTCGCCGGTCTGTCGCATGAACCGTCCTATACTATTGGACTCTGGGGTTCAAATCAGTCATTTCACTTAACCTTTCTCGCACCGTCATCGCATAGACTTCATCTCATAAAGTCTGACTGTGAATTGCAGGCGCGTGAAAAAAACCCAAGCCCCTATGTTAGATTAATGCACTTCTTTTACAGCCCTTATCACCCTTTTTACACCAAAAGCAAAGGGGTTTCTCCTCTGCGTGAGGCACCCCGTTGCTGTTTTCAGGCCTTCTCCACAAACCTACCCACCCAACTCCACCACTCGTCACTCCCTTCCTAAAGTGCAAGTCGACGCCGCCTCGCCGCCCTCCCGGGCATGCGCAGTGGGACTAGTTAAACCAAAGAGCACTAATACCCCGTCTTATAATGGAGTCATCCGCGCCGATCACGTGATTTCCGGTTGGCCATGCACAGCTATTCCTGTCAGAGTTCCGGCTTCGGCTGGGTTACTTCCCCTTAAGCTCGCCTGAAGCCGATGGACCGCCTCCCCAGTATTAGTCCCGACTGGGTCCGCCATTGTGAATAATTAAATGATTCACATTAATCGCTCTGGTACCAAAAAAGTGAGTCGCCCATGGTGGTAGTTGATTCAAGTATTGATCAACAAAGGAAACACGTGGCCGCCTCTTGCCACCTCTGCCAGAGGCCTTGACATGTGGGTTAATGACAGCTTTCTCTCATCCCCCAATTGCAAGATTAAAATTCGCCTTTAATTCTTCCCATCAGTCCAAATGGTGCCGTCGACAATTCGCCAAAAGAGCTGGAAGTACCCTGAGTCGAATTGGGAAATTGCAGTGATGATTATTACATGTTAACCCGTGAGCTGAAGTTAGGCAATGTGACTTAAAAGGGAAGCGCTTTCTTGTGGCATTACAAAAGAACACCTTGATGTACCTGTACACTATCAAAATGGCAATATGTGTTTGTTATTTAGTTGCATTATCAGTCAGGATTTGACGTACGTAAAATAAAATACATGTGCCAAACATAACTATCATTGTCCGAACAGAAAGCTGAATACTTTCAAATAGTATCAATAGGACAATTTCAGGAAATCTTCACATTTTTTATCGAATATTTTATGGGAGTATTATGACTTTTGTTCCACTTGGCCAAAAATAGGCCATTGAGTTAAGTCCAAACAAGGTGAGTTAAGGAGACAGTGGGTCACTGGCGTAGTACTGGCGTGCCACCGGCCCTCTGCGGAGGTGGTGACTTGCTTCACAGGGCCAGTGTCACAGTTGCCAACCCAGTGGTTTATGTTCATAGGGGAGAGTTGTGGTCAACTAGGGCTAGTTGTAGCCCAAGCCGGCTGAATGTGACACAGCAGCGTCCTGTAATAAAGTGAGCTCTGTGAGGCTTCCTCACTCTTTCTGAGTGTGTCCACACACATTCTCCTATCTTAGAATGGACACCAGATTTTTGTCGGCTTTGCCGGCTGGCTTGAGATTGTATCTCACTCTCAGGCATCTGGCTACTGGTGACAATTACCCCTAGCTGGCATATAACTTTCGGTACAGTAAATCATCCATCAGTAAGATGGTCCTGAAGGTGTGCAGAGCCATTGTCAAGGCCATACAAGGAGGAAGTATTTGCTGTTCCTGGGACACCTAAAGCATGGAAAGCCCTTGCAATGGAGTTTGAGGAACAGTGGAGCATGCCTCATGCCATTGGTACAATTGACGATAATCACAATGTCATTATTAAACCACGGAACACTGTTCCCTGTGTCACAACTAAAAGGGAATCTTTAGCATCCCCCTTCTTGCCATGGTTGATGCACAGTATCACTTCACATGTATTGAAGTCAGGGGTATAGGACACAAATCTGATGTCCAGAGCTTCAATGACTCTGAACTGGCTGAACTGCTTGATGAGGGGACAATAGGCTTGCCATCACCATATCCTCTCCCCAATGACGATGGGAAAATGGACACACTTTATTCTCACCATCTACTTTGGCAGGCGTATTATGCCTTTGGTATCCTTGAAAAATGTTTCTGGTGTTTCCTAGGGACATTGGAGCAGAACCCTGATACTGTGCAGGGTATGATTGAGGTTGTGACAATGCATGCCAACAAATTTGACCATGAAGATGAGGACCACAATGTTGTGCCTGCCCTGTGGAAGCAAAAGGTGTGCTGGCAAGATGTTGAAGAACCTCCAGGAGGGTGACACTTTGAATGCCAGGCAACAGGGTGAGTACCTTGAGAGGTACTTCAACTCACCAGCAGGTGCAGTATATTTGCATGATTTAACTTTTTTGTCATTATAAAAGTAATTATTGGTATTTATTCTATCCATATTTCAATCTTTCCCATGTGCTGTAGTGTCCATGATTTACATTGATCCGTTTTTTTGATAGTGTGCAGTTATGTCCATGATTTTTATTGAAAAGGGTCTTAGAGGTACTTTTAACACTTGTTGTTTAGTTTGTTTAATGATAAATCATTATTTATACTTGAAGTTCTGCCATCTGTTCTTATATTTAGCAAAGTTTGGTTTTATAAATTTTACTTTCATCATTCTATTCATTTCAATTATTTAATTTTACGTTAATTCACCAGTGATAAGTAGTTTGATTTGCGAAGTGAACTTCAGTTTATGAATCTATTAACAAAAATATAGCACCAGCACCAGCACCAGTGGAAATAATGTGTATCTCATGTGTATCACATTCACAAGGCACCACAGGTTTATATCAAAGTTCATAAGCTAACAGTTCATACTTCATGTGTCACTTGATCTGCTCTCCCTTTTTGTTGGGGGTGTTTTCAGAGCGGCCAGCATTGGTGGCAGTGCTGTTGAGCTGGTTGCTGTGCTGGGGACACTGCCTGGGCCAAAGAGTGATGAGAATGAGGGTGTGCCTATCTACTGTGTATATGAAATGTCATCGGCCCCACCAGATGATGACCTCTGTGTCTACGTGGATGGCTGCAGTTGTGAGGCAGGAGACAAAGGAGGCTGTGGTTGTTGGTGCTGCTGTGCTGATGGTGGCCAGCAGGGTGAAGCAGGGGGTGGCAGCTGACAGGCAATATTCATCCCTGGGAATTGCTGCTGTACCCAGCACCTGTCCTAGGAGTGCAACATGTTGGGCTGGGAAGTCACCTGCGAGGGCCATTGCGAAAGAGGTGGTTGCCACTGACCTAGGGGTTGCTGCTGCTGCTGCTGCTGGCACGTCATCTCATCAAACCACAGCTGCGATCATTGAGTTTCAGGTAACTCCTCCACTGCTGGGGCTGCCGGTCTTGCTGCCACCACTGCCGCCAGCTCACAGATATAGTTGACCTGGCATTCATGGAGAACTGCCATCATAACAGATAAAACTCATCATTGATTTCTGTATAAGGCTATTTCAAATTTCCTTCAGGTGATGCCTCTAAGAATCCGAGATATGCAGCTAATTCATTGGATCTCAACTTATCTGGCATCCATTTTTGAAATTACAATGAAAGAAGGGGGTCCAAGACTAGGATCTCTATCCATGGACATTATTTTAGCGTCTTAAGGTCAGAAACAAGAGTATAAACCATGACTTTAATCACCACGCATTAAAGAAATTGCGTTAATAACAAGACTCGGTGTGTCCGTTCACAAGGCTAACAGTAGAAAAAGACACTATCCAAATCTCATCTATCAAAGAAGATGACTTTTCTAATGAGAAATCCATCGTAATACAATAGGAAAATGAACAAAAACAGTCGGAACCTGGTTCATCCTTCCCCATTGTCAGAAGCTCTCACTTCCGCCGTTCTCCAGGCCTCTCCTTAGGGGATCATGATCATTATTCAAATTATGTTTTAAGATCATTCAGATTAATTATCTTTAGATGGAGTGATGGAGGTTGAGGATTGCCTAGCGGGTTTAAGATCATAAATGCGGTTATGAATGTAGCATTTCTCGACAAATGTAAACTACATATCTTACCACAAGGCAAATAAAGACTGACAGGCCTGTTCAAGTGCAGGGGCATTTTATGTAGTATTACTTAGAAGAACGGGAAACACACAGCAGCCGTGAATTGCTTGCCCTAAAGCACACCTATATCGAAATTATTTCAAGCGATTCTCTATGTGCCTTGATTGACTTGTTATTGAAGACAATGTTTATGTATGAGGCAGTTCATGTATGAACCTGCAGGCATAGGATAGGTGCTAAACGTAGAAAAGGGACAAACTGCAAATTGTGATAAACATATGTAGCTAGTGAACAGAGAAATTGGCAAATAATTTGATTCTTGTGAAAACCTACTTGCCTGACGTTCTCCATACTTCTATTATATAGAAGTTGGTGTAACCATTACTCTTGATGCATTACCAAACATAAAAAATAACATTAAAGACAAGCGGAGGAAGTCACCTCGAGGCTCAGATGGAAGGCAATGACAAAGGTTTACATTGGAGGCAGATAGATTTTGTTGAATGTGCTGCGGGTCTTAATGAGCCCTCTATAGACGTCATTCAGGGACCCGAGTGACCAATTACATTCACATTACTGTACTGAAGCAACAATAACTACTTCAGATGTCCATTCCTTAATGACTGGACTAGACCATAGTACCTGTCCCAACAGAAGAGAAGGTAAAGAAAATATGGCCATTAAATCTTATAAGTACAGGCATATAAATCTGCAAGAAAGTGCCATTAGACGCCAAGACATGTTGTTCTGGATCTCCTTAAACGTCTTTATCAAAAGGATTGTTATACTAAGTATTACCCTATTGGCGTTTTTCAACGACAGAAGCAGGGGCAAAATGAACATAATTGTTATGTAATATTCTTGATTGAAAAATATTATATACATGGATATGATATACACTTTGGGTCCCACTAAACAAGCAGTATATCTAAAAGGTACAATTACACCTTGCAGGACTACACGAATGTCTGAGCCGAAGGCATTTATTTTTTACGTCGGCTTGTTCTCAGCATTCCCAAGGTGCCTTGGCCCATCCTTTTCCAGTCTATTAATGGATTAATGCGACAGGGCATACCAGTCATAGCTCTAATTGAACAGGGCTGGTTGTAATAACCTTCCAGTGAGAGTCACAGTGATAAGTTAGAACTTGACAAAATAGTTGCAAGGTATTTTCTCATCTTTTCATGGTATATATCTTCTAATACATGTATGATAACAAATCAAAATTTCTCCCATAATGATTTTGCATCAAATAATAATGTATATTTATATATTTTTACACTTCAAGGAGTACAATTCCTCATTATATATAGCAAATATCCCTCTTCTGGAAGTAAATCTTTGTTAATACCTTTAGTTATATTTGAACCACATAGTATCTCAATTCAGTGGCAGAATCTCTTGTGGTATCATACTGTTGTGAAAGAGCCCCTGGCCTAATGATGTGGTTGACTGTATCTTTCCCACCAGCAGTTGATTAATCGAGGGAACTTTCTAGAACAAGAGGACTATGCCTACAGTATCGGATTGTGGTTTGAACAACGTCAGACCACAGATGACAATTCCCATACTCCCCATTTATAGGGAAGTGCATAGGTCTAAGGGGAAACTAGCCCGCTGTCAAACATAGAAATATCTGATGTATTAACAGTGTCCCACAGCAAAGTATACACTCTCATAAATTGTTCTAGTAAGACACTTTAGACCATCTTCAGTATTATGAATACGAATACCTAGTCTGTAGGTCGATGTTAATAGGATTTCGAATCTACTATTCTTAGCCCTGCGATAAAAAAACATAGAAATCTTTCAGTTCACTACATCCAATCTAGATATAGACAGCTTTTTTTCAGGTATTGTGGTCGTATATACGTCAATCAGATATCAAATATCCTATTCTAACTTATGTGCAAATACATTTTTAGATTATAAGCGTACACGGAGAGGTTTCAGCATTGTTGATTAGAGTATTCAGTATTTTGCTAGAGAAGAAAGTCTCACCGAATTAGATAAAATTCTGCCGTCCCTTATGCATCCAATAGAACTGGCGCTTTTAATCATTCAAGCTGTGCCTTGAATTCATAAACTACCTTTGAATTCATGAAAGTTCCTGGCTTGATTGTACATGGCTTCATCACTCAGCATATATGTCTAGACAAAAGCATTGAGTTTCTACAAAACAAGATTACTTGCGCATTCCATTGAGTCGTAACCAATGCGTGTTCTTTCCATAATGACTTTAGAAATGACAGGTAGCATTCAGATGCGAGTACTCTTATACATATTTTGTAAACTCAGGAGGACAATATGCGGCGGTCTGGTATTGTGTGTGATGTGAGGTATATCTGAAAACCACTGTTCGACTTGTATAGGCTCTTTTCACACCAACAAATAGAAAACATAAGTATTAGAGGCCTATTCCACCAAGGAAGCACAAACCCAGGCCGGGCCCCTTGTGGTCGCCTATTGGTGACCGGCGGCAATAGCCGGCCCAAACCTCCCGCCGGCGGCGATAATCTGCTTGGTGGAACAGCTCATGAGAGCTCACAGGCCCCTCACGGCCGGACCCTGCCGGCCACCGTGCCTCCAAAACCCTGTAGCCGGGCAGTATGGGCTGACCTGTTGGTGGCCGCCGGCCGCTGGCCGGGGACGATACTCAGTGCAATAGCCAATTTTGGAGGTGTTCCACCAGAATATAGTGATAATGACAGAGGAGGCCAGCTGGGTGGCCGGGCTTTATGAGCGCAACCTCCCCCGCAAAGCCCTGGCAGGGGAAAGCTGATTCATTAGATTTTAAGCCCCCGGTAGGCCGGCCGGCGTGTCAAAAGCTACACCAAGAGTGATGCCGAGAGCACGCCGAGAGCTGTTCCCCGGGTGCACATTGACAAACACCGTCAATATTGATCTTGCAGGCCCGGAAGGGATACTCGTATGGACTATGACCGAAATTTCGGGTAATTTAGATAGAATTCTAGCACCAGAGTCGAATATACACATTCATAACATCAACCCTTATCTTTATTTACCTTCATTGTTCGATTTAACATGTAATTCTGCTGTTATTTGACGTTTTCTGACCGTTCCCGTACAAATCCCGACACGCTGACACACTGCTGTGCTCGATACGGGACTTTCGCGGGTTCAGAGCGTCGTAGTGTATCGCCGCACGCCGCGCCGCCTATCGGATCGATAGAGAACCGCGGGATAGCGCGTTAGTGCCGCCAACGTCCACCAGACGGCAATAGCAAACCCACCCGGGTGTAACGCCGCGCCGGGTCCGGCTGGCTCTATGGGCGCTCGCCGGGTGCCTTGTGTACGCCTGTTGGTCACCTTGTGGGGCTTTGGTGGAACAGCTCCTACAATTTAGGGGTTTAGGGGCGGCCGGGCGGCCGGCCCCAGCGGCAAATGCCGGCTGGAAGGCAAAAACCCGCCTGCTGAGGGCTTTTTTGGTGGAATAGGCCTCTTAATTTGGGGCATACGACCGCAGCAATATGAATATATCACTTTCATTGTAACAATAAGGCGAATCACACTGACAAGAAAAGCCATTGTTCCATAATAGAATGACGAGAGATGTAATGAGGTATCGTGGGGGTATGACCAGTGAGAGAGATATGTGTGGAGAAATATCAGCGGGAGGGTGGCCCACACTCGTAAAACTGTGTAACCCAATACGAATGCTGTTAGTTATAAGCTTACCAAAACATAACCTAAAATTCATTAATTTGAACATTCAAAGTGGGCAGAAAAAAGCTTGTAAATCCAGTCTGACCAATCAGAATCCCTCTTACAAACAGGATTCCGCATCAGCGAGCAAGAAGCCCCTCGTTCTACCGTTTCTACAAGAAAATAATTAATGTTTTTGTGTCCGTATAGTGATAAAAACGCTATTCACGGTTTATCGCTTGATACCCTGTAGATCCTTATTGATTACATCCAATGGATCACCAGGGAAAAACACTATCATAAGTCTGGTACAACTTTATCCCCAACTCATCTCCGATCAGCCTTTGGGTACTAAACTTCCCTTTTTCCTGTTCAGAGCTTTTTTCAGTCCTCTCTGTAGTAAATGAGATTCTTTAAAAGATTAAACCGAGAAATACTACATTCCTCGTAACGTAGGTGGCAGATATTAAAGGGTGTTTTTCTTGTTCGGTTAGGATTCATTTGATGTATTACTTCAAGAAATAAAATCTGCCAGAAACATCAGATTTTATTCTTCAATTAATTAAATATTCCTCTTGATATTGTTTCTTTTTCTGTTCAATTGGGGAGGCTATTTTAGTTTGGGTAGCGGTAGTTTCTTTTGGTAGGTAGTAGGAATTTATAATGTTGAACTTATTATGGCCATAAAACGATTAATTTATACAATGCCTTGTCACCAAAGTAAATAATCTTGGTTCTCCGTTTTGTTATGCCTTTTGGTTAGAGAATATTCGAGGCCACAGTATCACATAGAGGGCCTCTTCATAGGTGGTATGTAAGGAACTAGGCGTTGATGTTTTTTTGGTCATATATAATGGAAGAGTGTGGTACCTCTGAATTGTAAGATCAGATAAAGGTAATAGAAGTATTCACGGAACGGTAACCTAAATAGGAAGAACACTGGCCCAAGGCATCAATGTATTAGGTGGTACTGAATATGCTTAGTAAATATATTTAAAACATGAGGAATTTTAAAGAACTATGTCAGGTGTCAGGACGGCGTCTGTGGGGTGTCTGTGTGGTTATAACAGTTTATCTCACCTCTGATATTCTTTCTACAAAGACTTAACATTAGGAACTTGTATCCAATGCCCATCGAATATTTAGAAAAAAATACTCAATGGGGGATTTTGTCACAAAGGTTAGTCCAGTTGTCAATGTGAAGGGTGAGATAAATTCAGAAACCTATTCAAGTTTAGGGTCAGAGCTCTATCCCATCTCGTTTGAATTACTACATAATTCACACAGCTTTGTCTCGTTAATTACTATGCAATTCAAACTCGATGGGATACAAGCTCTGAACCCAAACTTTCATAGGTTTCCTCTATAGTATCTATGCCATAGTATCACCTATCTAAAGGCTGTGCTCCATTGCGCCAATCCACTAGAGATTGATTTGGTCAGTGACTGATTGGCTCCCATTCGCCAATAGTGGAGCTGTAGTGGAGTTGTAGTGGAGCTAGAGTCCCGATACCCCCGACGGTTGGTGCTCAAACTCCTAGCGGTGCTCCATACTGGAGATTGAGAGCTGATCCACTGGGTACAGGCACTAGGGACTGGTAAAAACCTGAGACCTGTTTCAGTAGTTTCTTGACATTAGGCCTACACAGACATCAACAGCGGCAACAACAGTGCAAGCCACAGCGGAAAAAATTGTGTCTGGTTTCAAAACGCATGTCACAGTTGATGTCAAATATCAGCAGATTGGAGCGGCCAATTTTCTTCATATTTAGAGCGATTATAGATTATATGTATCCCTTACTCGTGATAAAGTTTCATTGAAATTGTCTAATACTTTTGAAACCGGGCACACCATGTTTGGGGTCTGTCTTGTCCCAAGTGCCGCAACTTGTGTTGATCTGCCCATATGGTGTCACAGACGCCATCTAGATATGTCACAAAACTACTAAAACAGGTCCCAGGTCTCCAGCAGGTCACCGATGTGGAACAACAGCGCCAACCGAGGTAAGATCAGGGGAAGAACCAAGGGCAAGAACTATCAGAGAACAGGAGGAGATAGGGTTAAGATTGCTCGGTAACCATTAATCTCTAGTAGATTGGTACAATGGAGCACGGTCTTAAAGGTATGATATACTACATTATCTCACCACTTGTATTTTTTCTCCATAGACTCATCAGGAACTCGTATCTAATGCCCATTGAGTATTTAGGAAAAACATCCAATGGGATATTATATCACAAGTGTTAGTCCATTAGTCAAAGTGAAGGGTGAGATAAATTCAGAAACCTATACAAGTTTAGGGTCAGAGCTCCTTTCCATCTCGTTTGAATCTCTATACAGTTCATGTGGCTTCACGTTGTAAATTACTAAACAATTCAAACTTGAAGGAATACAAGCTCTGGCCCTAAACCTTCTGGCCCTAAGGTTTCCTCTATATAGCCTAACCATAGACAAACTGAAAACTGCATGCAAGCAGACACTCTACGTAAGCAGACACTTTAGCCCAGAATGGAGGGTGTCCCCTTACGTCCCTTACGCAGGGGCTTACTCTACCTAGATACACATAATTGGTTACACTTGATGTAAGACTTTTACTAACCACATAACGAAGTTGAATGCATTCCTGACATCAGGAGCTTTTATTTGATACCAAATACTCATACCTTTCATGATTTCGATCAAAGTTCATCTTATTTAAAAATAAATCCTCTATAAACGTTTTTGCTGACATGCGCGGTGATGAGAAACAAGGTTTTTTTTGAGTGGCCTAATGCTTGTACACTTTATCTGGTCTCAGTCTCCTTTATTGACCTCACTATATATATATATATATATCCATTTTAAGTTTCTTGCTTGACTGTGTCACTGGTGTATTGTTCACTAGAACCGATGGCGTCCTTGACCTTTGAAGATTTGTGGTTAGTGAGTCTTATGTATGTTAGGGGAAACCATCTCTCATGTACCACGTAGCCAGTTGTCAGAGACGAAGTATAGATTGTAACCTGTGACTGGCTGCCACCCCTTCACGCTACACATTGCGATGGGCGATTACCGACCATCTATTATGTCTACTCTGATAGGCCGCCTCTGGTCACGTGACACAGGACTCAGTAAATGGTACTGACCCCACTGATTAGACCATTGTGACGTCATCCCTATTCAGCACACCCCATTCATGACTAGGGATTAATGAGAGTGACGATGTCTGAGCACTTACTGAGCGCCAATACTGTGAGTAAAAGCAGGAGCTGCTTCTCCAAGCTATATAGCCTCGAATTCAGACAGGGCTGTATTCTCAATTGTGTTCTGTTTTGCTTAAAACGGTAATTGAACTATGTACATGTATGCATATGTAATTATATGTGTACACATGTCTATCTTGCTTGTGTATGTCGCTTTGTGTAAGAATGTGTTTTGAGATGATTTATCCAAACTTGAAAATTCCTTGTAAATATGTCAGACTGCCCACAATAGATGGTCATGTGCTATGGCAAAGTATGGTCGTATTCTCCTTGTAGTTGACGCTATGCAATACTCCTCGATATTGCTCGGAGTTTACTACGCGTCAACTTCGCGGAGAATACGGCCACTCAGATCGAAATCATGGTAATATTGTGAATAACACAGGGTGCTTCCTGACAGGTGGGTGCTCCAGATATAGGTTGAGGCCCAACTGTTTGGACTGCTACCCCTTTCATTTGAACCGTTTCCTAAATTCGTTTGAACTGACCCCCCTCTCCCCCAAGAAAGTATATAAGCAGCCAGATGTGCACACAGGAATGACTCTTCAACCAAACACCAACGCATCAACATCTCCAAGGCAGCTGAGCATTACCACCAATACAGTGGAGAGGCTGGAACACCATAGGACTCTAGGCTATACAGGAACAGAGGCCTATACTGATAGTAGGATTTAAAGCTCCTATCATCCCATCACTGGAGGAAACAGGGAACAGGGTATGATGACTGCTACTACCATATTACAGTACCTATGGATCATCTCTGTCCACAAGTTAAGGAGACTTTGGACAATTACTTAAAGGAGTATTAAGATGACTGATAGGCTGTGAATATAGCTGCAACCAACGAGTATATAGATTCTCTATACTCGTTGCTGCAACCAAGAGGACTCATACATATGAACGCAAAAGTGAATGTGATTGTATGTTGTTGAAATTTGTTATGTATAAATGTATACTTTGTTATGATATATGTTATAAATACATATCTGTGTATGGTTATCTGTGTTCATCATTTAGAATAGACGATATTCTAAATTCTCTTTTCTTGTCACTGCTTAAGATAGTCTATACGATTAGGCCTTAGTTACTGTATGTGACATAGAATTTAGGCAAAGGGGCCCTTCTAGGTGGAGATGTCGGGCTGGATGTCAGGCGAGAAGCTAGGGCAGCAATTCAGGGGAGAGGGTTGGGCAGGAGCTAGGGCTCAAGGGTTGGATGGGATTTCACGCAGGGGTCGGGCGGTAACGGGTGACATTCGGGGGGTTAGGAGAGGAGGTGGGGCAGAAGTTAGAGGTGGGGAGAGGCATGAGTCTCGCCGAGGGTTTCAGGCGATGGGTTAAGGTAAGGGGTCAGGGGTGAGTTCATGGGAGGGGGTCGAAGATGCTCCTACTTCTTACCATCTCCTAGTGCGGACTACGTGACCTTAGCACCAGTCGTCCACCGTGTTTACCCGAGCGTAATGAGCCATCACGCACCATTAGACCAAAAGGTCGCCGTCCCACTCAGCTGCTCCAACCATGAGGCTGTGTGCGTGTTGGCAGAGACGGGAAGGAAGGAAGTAATACAGGAAGGGCGATGGGGAATACCTAGAAATAATGTGGACATATACGAAGAAATGGAGGAATAAGAGAACAGGGTTAAAGGGAGGCGTTTAGTAACAAAACAAAAACGGGCTCATCATAGGAAATACGATAAGATAAACTAAAGTGGCCAGGATGGGTCCATGCAAGGAAATGAAGGGCATGTATGAAATAATTTGTATTTACAAGGACAGGAAGGAGATAATGATGAAGAAAGATGATGAAGGAGGAACAAAGAAATGAATGAAAGTAAGAGGTACCCTGGAGTCAAGAAAACAAATCCAACACACTGTGAATAGTAACGAAATATAAAAGAATGCAGCGAGCATGGACAAGCAAATGAGGACTAGCAGGAAGCAGCTACAGAGTATGAAGGAACAGAAAAGAAAGGGGCAAGTTGGCGAAACGGAGACACTGAGATAGCAAGGTGGTAAAGGACATAAATGGAAGGGATGATGGCAGAAAAGACGGCGTGAAGCAAAGGACGGTCTAAAAGGGAGAAAATTATGACAGGTGCATAATCTGAGAAACAACACTTGACAGATAGCTATCAGGTCATAAATTTACACAGCTATGGAATTTGCAATGACATTATGAGTAACATGGCAAAAAATAAATAAACAGTTGCTTTAAAATCAGTGTAGGTACATTCATAAAGAATTTAGAATTTCAAAATAGCGTAGGGTAAAGTACATTCCCTCTTGCAACAGACTCAATGTCGAGTCCGTGATATTTCCGGAGATATTTTAGAAACTCACCACCATTTGCATATATCCCGTGAAGCATGGTAACCTCCTCCTGACACTCACCAGTCAACAGGGTGTTTTGCACCGTCTATACCGCATCTATCACGCCTCCCGTTCACTGCGTACGGCTCCCCGAGGGACCCCAGGCAGCTTTTATTGATTCTCTGCCCGATAATAGCCTGCCTCCTTTGCAGATCAGATATCACCATCGTCAATGGGATTATCTCAGATAAGGATGCAGACAGGTCTTCACCCTCCTCCGTCCCACTCACTCTCCGGTGTTCGTGCCAACACTCGCTGTTACTCATCTCAGTGACGATGTTCTGTGGAATATAAATATACATCTCCTTGAGACTAATATACTAATGGAGTGTAATATACTAAATGAGTTAATCTTTATATTGGTCTGGTCCATAAGAAATTGCTTATACTATGTAAATTAACCCTAACACTCACTTTTAAAACTGCCAGCCAATTATATCTATCAAAGGTACCTATTATGTTGACTACTTTGGGTTTCTAAGGGCGCTAGCCATTATTTAAATTACCGGAGTTTCTGCATCCTCATGGAATAGGTTTTGTCAAATCATCAGTAACTTACCTGCATTAGAGGCGTGCATAGAATCTGAGGACATTCAACAAAGGGATTGTGGCGGCATAGCAAAATTCGTCTAAAATTGAATAATTTGAACGACCCTCTAAATGGACCTAGATACCATACAGCCAACGAATGGGATACCCTTGATCAGTATGGCCCTGATCATACTGGCTTTATAAAAAAGAGGTTTACTGGTGCTTTCAAACTGCATTTTATTCCATCTATTGAATTCTCATCTCACAGACCCGTAACTTCGTGAAAGTCAGAAGTTTATACGGTCATGGTAATGGTGGGACTATATCATCCCCCGAAACAAACTCAAACTGAGGGGGAAATCAGAATATGTTCGAAATTGGGGATATCTGCTAATGTGAATTTAAATTATTCACACAGCCCACATCCTCAAATTACCTGTAGAACGGTGTCTAGCCTGTAGTTTCTGCCACAGAAAAAGAAAAAAAATGCAGAGACATAAGAGTAAAGATAATAAAAAGAGAAATTACGTAATGCACAGGGTGTTGATCGATATTGTCATATAAACAAGTCACATATGGAGTTAAAACCACAGGCCCCCAAACAGATCATTATGTCAGTAGACAAATGATACGACACGGAAGATCATCCTGTTCCACACGTTTTTCCT
Organism: Alentia gelatinosa; assembly: GCA_950022655.1. Taxonomy (NCBI): domain Eukaryota; kingdom Metazoa; phylum Annelida; class Polychaeta; order Phyllodocida; family Polynoidae; genus Alentia; species Alentia gelatinosa. The sequence continues at coordinate 41,098,503 of OX465583.1, read as the reverse complement.
CCAAATGCAGTTGCTTTTCTTGCCATCTCCCAGTATCCTGAGAATATAATGATGACGCAGGATGCTTTTTTTGTAAGTCAGTGCATCATCGCGAAACATCGTCCCAGACGATAGCACAGATATCTCTCAGGACAAGCTAAACCGATGATGTGTTATGAAGCCAGAGAAGGGGAACCAACGACATAAAACCTGCTGTATGAGTGCGTAACCAGTAATGTACGAGAAATAGAATACTGAAGCTAGAGACAAGAAACATATAGTTTAGCTTTTAAATGTTTACACCATCATCATAATGTATTTTCCATTTTCATATTATCGAAGCTGAAGGCATATTGGTATTTATTATATACCTATGATCAGTGTATTTGATAATTACGTACTGCTGCTCCCTATGCAGTATAAATTGTATACTGAACCCTGTGCAATACACTGTTGTACTGTGCACGTTGAAACAACAATTCTCCATCTCATTTTGTAGCATGTACAGCATGGTCAGGTCGTTCTATACAATCATTTAACCATTTCAAATCACAGTTGGTGGTTTAAATTTCAAGGTGATTGTTATGGTCGCTGTTTTATTGCATCTTCAGTCATCATTCCTAGTATCAATATATTCGTAAGAAAGTAATGTTCTTTATTTCATAATGAATAAATTCAAATAATCTGGTAACCTTTAATGACATTACAGTTTATATGGAAAATATATAGGATATTCACAACTGATACGAGGCCTGTTTCGATATTCATCGAAGTGAGTGCATTTCAATAACTTGCCAGTCGTATTATTAGAAAAGTACATTTGCGGTGAGAAAACAGTGTTGAAGTTTTTGAATAAATCCATTGGAAAAGGATCATATCACTTGTTTTAGAACCCGGCCATGATAATTGTTTATGTTTTCGCACCATCTGTTTAGCCATTCTCTCTTGTCAATCTGTGTCTGCATCCTTCTCTCATGCTTTTTTGTCTGCTTTATCTTTACATTTACTCTTACCAATATCGGTCTTACATATTAGCTCCTAAGGCTCATCAGGTTTCAGCACTTCTATTTGGCAAATATTCTTTAAGATATAAATGTAATAGTTGCTCAGGAAATCTATATTAGCCCAAAAGGCTTTGCATGAGATGGTCGAGGAAATTACCAGTGTTATTGATGCTGTGGCGGTGAAACCAAATTCTGATTATATCTATGAAAATGGTTTAAAAATAAATCCAAAGCCAGAAAACGATGTGAAACAATAGAAGTGTAAGGGTCGGGTTAGTCGAGCAGTGTTGTGTTTGGTTTACGCTAGAGGACGTGGGTACCGATACCTGCTGGGCAGTGATTCAGGTAGACCCGTGCGCGAAAGTGCTACGGGTTCGCCTGGGTTACATAACTTGGTCTGTATATAAGGCCGAGTCTGCAGCAGGTCGAAAGATTACTCTATGTGTTCCTCCGCATCAAGCAAACCATTTGGAGCCTCACAAATTGGTTAGGTTTCTCTGAAACCTTATAGTAGTTGAGCGAGGGAACTTGCTTCGGCTTGTGTAATTCCTCACCCGGCATTACTTAGCATTCTAGTGCTAAGGTACTGTGAACAATAAAGATTAACATACCTAAGATCTCAGAGTCTGGTTTTGTGTCTAGAGGGTTAGGTGCTAATCGATTCTACAACATAGTCAGCATAGTCTCACACCACCGTAACAGACCAATCTAGTTCTTGGGAAGTGATCTGAGAAAGACTTAGAACCAGCGGACTGCTAAAGAATCTAACTGGCTATTTTATATGAATGCGTGGAAGTTTATCATGGTTGCTGACAGAAATAAAAATACGATCAAAGATTTCTTTTGCAACATCTACAGATCAAATACATAAAGGTCAAATATTAAAATCATCGACATTAACACGCCAGATAAACTTTGTGAAAGTAGAAGAAAATACACATGTCGCTTCATACACATACACTTGCTACAGGCTTTGCCAATAAAGCGGCCAAGGGCATCAGTTGCTATTTTTGCATCTGGTTTTCATTGCCAGGCCACACAGTTATACATAAAAAATGGGTTGACTTTGTACCATAGAACATACACGACATGGTAAATAATCATCCAGTACAACAACACCATAAGTCAAAATTAAAATCATATTACCAGGTGTAGATACGAGTATTTCTAACCAAGGGAGAGAGTTCATTCTAGGTATTACCTCCGTGATATTCCTTCGATTTTGTATATGCAGCACAGTTTGGTCGCGGTACATACATCAGTGGAGCATCAAAAGCCTAGTTGGCAGTTTTTTATGATCTAGGTATTTAGGCTCCTTGGCCCTTTTGTACATAAAGTTTTTAAGGTGTGCCTCTCGTCTATGACATAAATACGGTAAGTTGGCATTTGAATGCAAGGCGTGAACATGGGTTCTTCTATGACATTTTAGACAGAGTCTCAAACACTTGTTTTGAAACAGTTGGCGTTTTGAGAGGTTCCTCTGATCCGCTAGTTTAAACAAAATATCCCCGTAATCGAGGTATGGAATAATACAACTTTTATACGCCTGTAGAGCAGCAGAAAGATGACGAGAGATGATACAGGAAGTCCTTTGTGAGGATGGTGCTCCCAGTCAGTCCCCAGACAGAAAGGTCTACAAAGGTGTTATCTGTTACTTAGTGGTGCGCACCCAGCTTGGCGCGAAGTAATTGGCCTCGTTCTCGTAGTGTAAAGACGCTGGCCTCTGGCACGTGACCTTGATCATTTGGTTACTTCGCTTACATTCCGTTGAATGTGTTTAATCAAGGTATTGATGTATCAAATATATACACCACTTAACTAAATCGTGCAGTAACTGTTTTGGCCTTTGATCGATGATGATTTTTAGATTATAATTGATGTGAATTGACAGTGATATAAATAGAACAGGAAAACTTATACTAGTCATAAACCCTTTAAAGATGAGAGGTATCAATGTTTGAATCAGGCTGTTTTACATAATTACATTTATGATATTGGCTGCAACAATATAAGATATGTTAAGACAACTTAGCTAGAATAATATTCATCATGCTGTAAGTGGAGTTGTTTCAGAACTTCCAACATACCTTTTTTGATTGCATTTTTACCATGGTCCCAAATGTGCATCGTAATAATTTCGTCTACAATATCTTAGCTATACCAGTTTTTGATCATGCCTTTATATTACAGGCAAAACACCCACCTCTATCTTCTGTATATAATTGCAGTAATGTATGAAATCGGTACGCATACATATTCGTGCAGCAATATGTTGTGGACGTCATACATAAATGTCGTTACTTACCAGACAGAAAAATAACACGGATGGGGTAATTTTTTGAACAACGGTCATGGAATAACGCGAATGAAACATGCAATGCAATGATTTTACTGGAGGCACTTAGATACAGGACTATTGCCCTCGACACGCAACTCATTGCAAGCTGCATCCTAAATCAATATCATATTTCCCCGAGGGGAGTCCTACATCTGTTAAAAGCCAGTAAAAATTGCCTTGATTGATATGTATTTATGATGGACACTGAATAAAAATTCAAATTCTGTATGTGAGATAGTGTAAGAATATTGATCATTTGAGTCATCAGTTTAGTAATAAATTGATAGATGTATTTCAGTTTGCTTTAGCACATAGCTTTGCACTTTCTGGTAAAAGCCATGAAGAATGCAAATATATACACTGGAACCTCGTTATGACACAGCTTTCTATGCGAGTCACTTGGTGATAACAAATGCCTTTTGCTAATTCAAATGATTTAGACAATTGAAAATCAACCACTTATCATGACATCAGTTAATATCTAAGTCGGTTTCACTATAGAAAAGGCAATTGCTTTTTGTGAATGACAGGTATGATATAAAACCAAATCATGTTGGTTGCATGACTAAGTCTAAATTCCTGTTCTGAATAATAGAACTACCTTTTTCATACAAAATGTATATATACTGTACAATGTCTGTCAAATGTGCAAATCCTCTCGAATAAGCATAATACACAGCACATTCAAGAAACTGTTAGTGTAAAAGAAGGTCGCGCACTGAGCACTCTTTAATGATTATATGTAAATGTAATATCAATAAAGATGTCATATCCACCTTTAACATTCTTGTCTGTAATGTTCTGGATATGACCACTAAAGTTGAAAATGTTTTAGCAATCTGTAGTAGTTTGGATTTGTTTCAGGCATTGTTTGGAGCGTATATCTTGCATTTAAAAAGGGTTGCAATCCATCATGGGCCTTTGAGACATACAAGATACTGAAATCTCTTCACTACTTCAGCAATCTCCCTCGAATGATTTAACAACCTGATGGATTATCGATCATTTTCTGCAGTTATGGTAAGACTCCATGTGCATCTGTGACTTCAGCGTCCGTCAGGGTGATACGTCATTTGTCACGTGACATCGAGCCCGGTTAACTCACTCTGTAGAAGGTCATGTGACTACATCCATCACATCTCGACACACCAGCCTTCAAAGACCGGAAAGACGCCCACGACCTGTCCCCAAACCTTACCTCGTATCCGAAACTCTCATAAGCATCCCATACTCAAAAAGATAGAGAACTACTTCATTTCATTTATTGTGATTTTCTCTCTGTATGTGGAACATTAAAATAAACAAATTGAAAAATGAGTGATCGTTTGTATACATGGAATCCTTCTTTTGATTATGGATTGACAGAAGTCTATCATTAGACCAAATAGAAAATAAATAAAACTATTATAACATCTGGCAACATGCGTGCCATATATCACTATACTGACTGTTTCCACTTTTGTGGACCAGTCTGATCAGACTCTCTGTTACTGTACCTTCAACTCCCGCTTATCTTATAACCTGGACATGCACAGCTTTGCTCTCATTTTTTTATTTGTCTGTACATACGTTTTGGTAGAACCGCGCAAAACAAAGATTTAATCGAAAATGTAGCTAGTAGTGTGTTGAGACCAGTCCCCTGGGACTGAGCACCTACCAGGATAATTAAAATCCTTTAAAAATATAATGAGATGGGACCAGTGACCTCTATTAACAATTATTATGTAGGCTATGGAAAATACCCGGTGTCTGCCTTGGCTGGAATTAGGCTATACAAACAGCGGACAGAGACGATAAGCTTAGGTAATAGTCTAACCAGCAGAGTTATGTCAGTGCATCCTTTATCCTAGGGAAATTCCATCTATTGTTGACCTAGTATCTATTTGAACACTGGAACAATTCATCCAAAATAATCTCTATCTTATCATAAGTTTACATTCCCATCGCTGTCTCTACGTTTACCCTGTCTGTATCTCCGTTACTACCGTCACTATATAGCTCAATATCTTCTACCTTTCGACGTTCATGATAAATTCAGGCAGTAGCACACAGTCTCTGAGTGCTGTTAGCTGCGTACACACAGGTATTGTCTGGATGTAAAATAAAGCAAAGCAGATCTAGGGCGTGGCTGGCACGATGAATTATATAGTCTGGCAACATTGAAGTATTGCCTCGATACACTCTTATGAGAACGAGGTCTGGCAGAGATATAATATGAAGGCAGTGAGTAGAACATTCCTAAATGATGGATTAGATATTTGGTCGCCGTGACAAGGAATGCAATATCTTTATTGTTGTTATTCTAGATAATTAGATAGGCCGCTCTTGTTGACCAGGTTCTATCAGCTTTGCTATTCAGGGGTTCCTCTTGTTTACGCATAATTATCTGCATTATATGTGGTTAGAAACAATAAAAATGTATTACAATGCAGTGTATATCAGCCTACTATAACTGAGCAAATCAAACCTCATACAAATTACAGATGTGAAATAATGCCCGTTTCCATTGGCCGACGAAACGGTGTCGTTTTAAGTCCATTTTCATCTTGCGTCAGCAGTGCTAAAGGTCCGTCATTAGTTCTTGACTGTAGATCGGTGATGGCTAATGGAAACACGCTTTTGGGAGAACTAAAAAATCTACACCGTTTTCGTGGTTCAATGGAAACGGGCCTATAGATTGATTACTAAATGAGAATTAGGTTAGAAAAAATAAACACTGGCGGAGAAACTCACGTATGATTCAGCGTTCAGGTATGACATGCGTCCGTGGCTATTTGTCTATTACTCAGCAGGATCCGAGGTCGACTGTATACCAATCAGTTAACTATTGACAGAGATTTCCTGAACCAGAACTACCCGTCATCTCCAATGCAGCCAATCACTTTAACAATCTTTTCAATCGATGGTCACAGAGAATAGACAGACATAGTCCATCCATAATTGTAAATAGTAAATTCCATATAGAGATTAACTTACGGTTTCGATATTGATGAATTATATTTATCATCAATTCATTCAGATACCAGAATATTTAAGAGATCTCTCAGTAATAAACGCTTAGTACATGCTTAAGTTCATTGAAACACACTCATTTCTTAAGGAGAAAATCACCTTAAGAGATGAAGGCACGGCCTCATCTTACTATTAATAATCATCGACTGAGACATTGTCAATAAAGCCACTCAGATTTCAAGAATATTTGCAATTCATTTCAAACATTGAAGTATGATTGCAGGGGTCAATTCACATTCAAAATCTATTGTCAAATGGATTTCAGACATGGAGATTATAGTTGTCGTAATATATCTAGTCGCATGATTGTATGAGGAATCTAAAAATTAATATTAGGTCTAATTCGACGGATATTTTGGTTAAAGCCATCTGACTTTAAGCAAGACAGTTTCATTTTGTGACCATGCTGGATGTGTAATATAAGCATAGGTTACTCTGTAAATTGCAGGTGCCCGTCATTATAATGGTCATGGGGCCCTTGCTACACGACCGCATCACTATACTTAGTCTCACCATGCATGGGCTGCGACCTTACACGCTAAACAATATTTCAACATAAATGTCATATCCAAAACACACACTGTGTATACATTCTATCTAAATGCTTTAGAACCAGTAACTACAGGCTTCATATTTCAATAACTAGGTCGTTGTGTAGTAGGCATTTTTACATATCGTAAAGGTATGGAGTCTAGGTTTTGATGAGCAGATCTCAATTGATCCCGGATCTTTAGACATCTGTACATTGGTGATTGAGCATGTCGCGCGGTCCTGTGACTAGGCAACTTGAATTTGAATCTTCTGTGGGCAGCTAGTTACATTAGTGGATTGTTCTAATGAGGTATGTAGCTTATATATACTCTGCTTTCGTTTGAAAAATCCCTGCACTATGCGTAGATCTGTAATGCTTTCATATCTTCTGACCTTGCCCCCCCGTCGATAACGAAATAACCATATTTCAGTATAGGCCTTATATATGTGCAATTAGATTTGGAGAGCTACGGCCTTAACGATCGTCTGATTTTAGAGAGTCGGAATATCTGATTACTAGCAGTTTTCTGAATTTGTTTATAATGAGGTGTGAAGTTAAGGTTACGATCGATTGTTACCCCTAAGTATTTGTATGCAGTTTTTGTACTTAGGATCATTCGTGCTTGATATCAAGAGTGGGTAGATGCCGGAAACAGATGTTAGCTGCATACCAACATGTACATGTTTTACCTGCATTCAAGCAAAGTCTGTTGCTGTCACACCATACGTTAAGCATGTCTACAGCAGATTGTAACTTTTCTTTGGCTACAAAGATTGATGTCTGATATATATAAGACCAGATTGTCTGCATATTAGAGGAAATCAGCCTGCTTGACCCTATTGTGCTGGGCACCCCTGGTGCGGCAAACGGCGTCACGCTGGGTTACTGAGTCAGCATATATCCCTGATCTGCCAGCTGGTAGTGGTCCAGTCTCAAAATCGATGAAAATAAATATGTTTCACCCAACGAAAACAATTAGTATGGCATCAAAATGACGACCTTGTTATATAGATTGAGTGTACGAAATATGAGAAATTTCTATCAAGCCGATAAAACAATATTGCCAAATTAGTTCCAAAACAGTTGCTTTTTGCAAAATGGCGGTTCTGGTCCTACAGTTGAATTGGGTATTGCAATGGGAAAACTGCCACTACATTATGAATCATTCAAATATCAGTCAACCAGCTGAGGAAAGGGCATAATATATATGTTCCCTACGTCTGTGGGTGGATATTATGAAGAAATACTTCGCAGATCAATGTGTTAGGGACAGGACGAAGTTGAGAAATTGATCAGAGAAGAAGTGTGCCAGTGGTTTACACTGGCAAACCCGGGCTACCTTGGCGTTTTGCAGTGAGCTAACTTTGCTGGTGTGCTATCCATACAAAAGGCATTGACATTACCAATCATCACCCTGGGAATATTCTAAAAGTCTTCAAGATTCTGGCAAAATCTGGTTTATTCATATAGACGTCAGAGAACGTTATAATCATTCGATTATATGGTCACATGATCACCTTTTTTGGGCACAAATTTATTGTTATGTATTCCCTACATTCTCTGAAAATATGTTGATACACCAAGTATTTATGGGGAAAGATAATGTTATCGTAAATATCCGAAAAATGATGCCTTAAGGCATCAACCGGCCACAACGGCGATGCCTTAGGGCATCATTCGCCTATACGCGGCGATGCCTTAAGGCATCACCTGACGCCAATGGGTTAACTTTGGAGCATATCATTGATAAAGACGTTAGATAATAGCATGCCGAGTACTGACCCTTGGGGTCCTCCGGAATCAAAGGCCTTCTTTATATCAACAAAGCAGGCAGCTGTCCGTAGTCCTTGGTCTTCACACACTTGGTGATACATAGATTCTTTTTGCATGCGCCGGAGTCGGCGAGGGTGCAATAGGGTCTCCCTTCAATTGTCAGTGTAATATTCACCCTTCCATCGGGTGCCCTGCCTAGTTTCTCTGGGAGAAAGCAGATGACCCAATCCCAGTCTCAATGACATCATTTGTGGCTCATTGGTACTTGTTCTGATTGAACCTACAATTGTGAGCAAAGTGTCCCAACTGTTCGCACATGAAACATGGTCTTCTCGGTCTATGGCTCCCCCCGCTTCTCGGTTCTGGTTATCATTTCGATTCCCTTGACAGTTCTTCTTGTAGTCCATCGCTCCTCGCCCCTGACCACTTCCACGGAGCCTATCACAGGGGCAGGGGCCCTGGGGGCATTGTTTCCCATTCCTACCGGGGCGCCTTGTAATCCTGAGCCTCAGGGAACCTTGTCTGTACCGCCGCGGTTGTCTGGTCGGGGTTTGCATTCCCTGTGACAGGCTTCTCTTCCTTCTTCTCTTCCAGTCTCCTTTCTAGTCCCCTCAATGTTTGCTGCAGGGTCTTCACTACATGTAAGCTTGCTCACAGGTCCTTAATTTTTTATTCCGTGGTCTTCTTGGTTTTTGATGGTGTCTGTCGGATATACACGCAAATTCATGGCATCCCTGAGTGTCGTCGGGTTTCGGATGTCCATATTAACTTGCAAATTCATCTCTGCCAGACCTTTGACAAGGGACTCAATGACCATCTCCTTGTTGATGTGCATTCTCTCTATTCTATCATGTAGCCTTTCTCCCAAATCAAAAATCAATGTTTGGAGTGTAACTCCTGAGCCTCCGCTAGCATTTTCGTAATTGTCGAAATTATTGTCACTTTCTGCTATATTTTCAAGCACTGCCACGAATCCATTGTCCTCAAACATCTTGTGACGCTTATTGGTATCAGTACTTTCAAGAAAAGCAGTTTCTTTAGAGAGTTTTCTTTCATGTTTACGCGCACCTTTGTCGCGTGGTTGTGTGTGCCTTTGACCTGTGGTGGTGTTTTACCTAAGTGTATCCGCTGGCATCTGTCCTGGCTCGGCATGATCGTGTAGTGTGACCACCGGTATCCGTGTCAGTGTAACAAATTCATCGAATACTCGTTATAAATGACTATAGATCTGTAAAATGTAATAATCAGTATGATCTTAGTCCTCTTATGTACACCTCCTTGCTTCTTTCCGAGAGTCTTTATATATCCGATACCAATTTGCCAGGTCATAACCGGGTAGTGCTGCCTGGAGGGAGTGTAGCTAAACGCAGCCACCTTGTACCCCATTCTCCTATTTTTGGTCCGGGTCTTCTCTAGTGTTGATAGCAGCTTCAATGAACGTTGCCAGTCCTCCCTGTACCAGGTACCCTACCAATTGTAACACCAGTTGTTGATTTGCGTCCGTCATCTGTCTGACGTATCCTATAGCCTCCAGCTATATATATACTCGTAGTTTTTCCTTATCCGACCCATTACATTTGCCGATGCTTTTGTAATGCATCTTCAGCTTATCACAGATTTCCTTGTTAACATTAGGATCCAGTCTTTTTTTATAGGTCGTTGACTAGTTCGTCTCGCATCCACATCAGTCCATCTAGTTCTTGCCCTCAATCTTTATGCTGAAAACTCGTAACTACAGGCTACGTAATTGAATAACTAGGTCCATATAGTCGGCATTTTTACATATGAACTAAAACATTTACTACCGGCTTGCCCACACTGGTCATCCCTTACTGACATACAACTAATGTCGTATGACTATGACATTTCATCCACCTTGTCAGATGTCTGATGTCGTTCAAAGAATCGGTGTTGGTGGGCATAGGAGTATGATTTGCAATACTTAACTAGAATCTAAGGCTAGATAACGCCATTGGGATCAATTATAAGTGTCTACTGTACGCTTCTACCTATTGGAAAACGAACTCTCCATTGTTTTACAGCATGACAGCCCCGAACAGACATAAAAGACAATAAGGTCCAGCACACCTGCCACTCCTCCTTCCATCCGGAGAGGGATGGGGGGAGAGGGGGGGGGGCGACCCTGGTGCAGGTGTGTGATAATTATGACCATCGTAGAAAATGTCCACAGTGGCTATTCTGGTACATGCAACCCCCTTTCGTCTGAGCAATCCTAGAAGTACCCACAGGTTTCACATTTTAGCTAGGGCATTCACGTGGGGCTTTAAGGTTAAGGTGTTTGATATTGTATGCTAAAAAGATCCTTCTAGTCCACGCACTCGTTGTGTATCTCGCAAATCTTAGATATTGCTTGCTTTCTCTGACGAATTTCGAAGTCTTAGTAATAAGTATTAGTGGTGTGCGATGTCCTAATCTGATGTCATTTTTCAAATGCCTACATTGCACCAGACTTGAATAATTTCATTGTGTTATGAACCATCAACGCTTGATAGGATTAAGTAGATTAAAATGATCTATGAGAAAGCTATGTACAGCGGCTTAATTTACAAGTCCACTAGGTTCAGTCTCTAAATTAATGAGCTGCTTGAGCGATAGTGTTAAACTGCCATCTGCCGTAATGGAACTTCACCTTTGATAAATATATGATGACAAGCAATTTATCAGAGGATCGAAATCCTCCTGTTAAGCTTTTTAATTCAGTGATGCTTGTCTTGAGAAGTAATTGATGGTTGACTTGTTATTGTAATCGCGCTTTTGAAGTATGATGGATAAATCTACCGAGCGGGCAACCCGCCATTACAAGAACCTTTACTTCGGGTAACATTCATTGAAATCCGTCCCCTAGAAACTGAAGGTAGTGTGCAATATTTTAGGTGTAGAATTATTTACTAATTGACTGTATGTCTTTGTTGGTATAATATGTGGACTATGTCTTCAGGGCATATTTGGTTCTATTTCCTCCTAAGAAATATGTTCCACATTTACCCTCCAGCTAATGTATAAATCATGAAATTTATCTATTTCTTTCTATATAAACAAAACTTGACGTGCTTAGATATATAGATATGTATTTGTTTCTTAAATCAGATACTTATAAATGTTTGACAAATTGTCACTGTTAGGACTAGGAATGTAAGGAAAAGACTCCCGGGGGATAGAGTGCCTGCTTATTGATTCGGTGCCCTCTCGAGTGCTGTCTGCCTTTTCTATAGCCGCTAATGCCCGACTCTGTGAATGCAACATGCTGGGACTAATCGGCCCCTAAACTTCCTCTGTTGACAGCGCCATCTATACTGTGGGTGTCATCCGCACACCAGGTGGCTCGCAGACGACATTCGGCGCGCTAAACGACGTCATTGTCGCGAAAATGTCGTCTGCTTTGTGAGTTGCGGAGGCCTTATCGCGTTATCGCTCGAGAGAGATGCGACAGGAAGTTCGGTTGTAATTGCGCACCCGATGCACTTCCCATACTGATACAGCCCCCCCCCCACCTCCACCCACCCCTCGTCCTTCTTCCGTCGCCCACCTGGTCTTACACAGTCTTTTTCCTTCTTTTTTCCCTCTTCATTGACTTCCTATGGTGCCTTCCCCCAGTCTCTATACTTTTTTGTAAGTAGATTTTTCTATGAAGCCGAATAGAATCTGGGAACCTTTAGGAAGCTCCAAAAAGGGGATTCCCCCTGGTTCACAGGTGTCTAATGTATTGATTCATTATACATGCGTCCTATCTAGGGCAAGTCAGAGATGACGTTCAATATTTCTGTTATGTTTGCAATACATCAATCGTTATGATTTTATTGCAATACTACTCTTTATCTCACCCCGGTATCTTTTCCCAAGAGCTTAACATTAGGAACTCATTCTCAATGATGTACCCAATACTCAATGGATAACTGGGTCATTTATTTCATTAAGTAATAATGTTATACGGGGTGAGATAGAATGAGAAATCCACTCATGAAAATAACTTGGTCCACACTCCACCTACTTTGACTACTATGTAATTCGCTCAGCTTCAATTCGTGGATTACTCCGCGATCAAACTGGGTGGAATTCGGACCAAGTTATTTTCATATTGTGAGTTTCCTTATAGTAATCCGACCAATGCATTATATCACACCGAGGTGAAGGAATAGGAATGAAACAAATGCGATATCTCATATGATCGAATTTGTCGATAGTGTGCCACTGCAGCGGCTTTCTTAGCACATTCCTTAGATATTTATACATTACACTTTCTCCTATCTGACTTCTATCACCTTTACTTGCAACATCTCCCCACCCTGCACATTCCTCGCTACTACTTATTCCGTCAATTTCATAAATTGTCCCCCGGGTCTTATATTTGGTATGATTCTCAATGTTCTTTTTCGCTCTCTTTTCAATCTCCTTCCCCGTCCTTCCTTCGTCCTGTGACCCTCTATTTCTCCCCCTTTTATCCATTTCGATCACTCAGCCCACCCGTACGACCTGTCTGTGCCTCTTGGGGTGAAGGTCAATTTCCCCTGGCGCTGACACCGCCAGCACAGCGATCATATTGCCCCTCGCCTAACCTTTCCGCGAGTTCTCACCACTGGGACGAGAAGCGCCCAGAATAGACGCGATTTGCTCCCATTTCCGGCTCCGGTACCAGAGGAGAGGGCGCTGCGACCCGGCGAGAACTTGGAGACTGGCATAGAATCGATCTGCGAAGCTTGGCTGGGGAACTGGGTATTCACCGATCCCAGCAGGTTAATTCCTGATTTAAACACCAGGGAGCCCCCCCTAAGCCGGCAGCGTCAGTTTTGCATTTTGAAAGTTGCCATATAGGATTAGACGCAATATACTTTGCTTTAATCAAGATAGGACTGTATCATACTTTTGTTGCGCTATTTAAAACAGAAAGGTTTGATAGTTCATTTTAATTGTTTAGGCGGTATTCAGACACCTGTCTATAAATCGCTAGAACCTAGAATTTACAGAGTAATCCATGAATGCTAGCGTGTAGAATTGTAAATGTCCGAGGTAACCAGGGAGGGTTCCTCGAAAAAGATAAAAATGAGGCATTGTAGGGAAGTGCGTGGTTAAAGAGGAATATGCTGTAGTAACGGATATCTGTGGTCGAGTCGGATTGCGTGGATTGCTCAGGCGAGAAAACTGTGGTCCATAACCATATGAGACGCCAATTCGTTTTCCAGGTGGGGAGACAGAAATGTTCAATGGTTTCCATTGGTGGTCGCCATTCCACACCGTGAAAACCAAGTGTGAAATACTAGACCACGAAGCACAATGATATATAGAGATAGAAATTAGTTGCTTCGCCACAAAGCGGTCTCATGGGTGACGTTCGAGCGGCTGGCCTGTCGAACCCGGAGGGTGGTGGTAATGGGTAGTCCCGCTTTATTTATAATCATGATCATGTGAATCTATTGCATTGCACGAAAAGTACCGCTTTACATATGTATCCGAAACGCGTCTAACAGTAGGATTTTGCGTCTAGAAGTTCGACCTGTTATCCGTCTCATAGACGCCTTATTTAGTTGCATATATACATGTCCATGGTGCGGTCTTATATACGTCATATATACGCCTGATTCCGTTGTATATACACCACCATCCAATAGTTCCGAACTTTGCAGTTTGGGGACACTACTGGTAGCATATACCATGTATTACATGAAAAATACAATCTTATATTACCAATTTATTTTATAAAACCTATATAAAAAGTGATTGAGTATAAATTGATTAATTACATATAATAAACCCTGCAATATGTTGGTTTATTTACTATTTTTCTAATAGATTTGACTTTAAAACACAATGCCTATGTCTTGTCAGTCTTGGCCTAGCATATAAGGACCCTCTTCAAGGTTACCTATAGCTGACCACTGAAATCATCTTACCCCCATGTGAATGCAGCCGCACAGGTGTGAATGCGGCCGCACAGGTGTGAATGCGGCTGCACATGTGTACCCGGCCCCCACCCGACACCATAACACCTCGCGGCGGGCAGCGGCGGGCATGGGCGGGCAGTTGGGGGGGGGAGGGTTTCCCACTGAGTCAACCTGTACAAACGCGGCTGGCGGCGGGCGGTGGGCGGTGGGCGGCGGGCAGTGGGGGGCTTCTCACTGAGGCTGGCTGGGGGTGGCGTGGGGTGGTGGGGGGGGGGGGGGGGGGCGGTAGGGGGTGGGGCTGGGAGGTCGCGGGTGATGGGTCAGTGTTGGTGCATCCTCTACCAACACCCACAGGGCCGCGGGTCGCAATTTGTTTTTTTTGTTTTTGTATCATATATACGCCTGGCGTATATATATTTCGCAGAGTATGTTTTATCTTAAATATGCCAGGCGTGATAGACAGCCAAGTTGCGCACGTCTACATATGGAAACTGTCTTGTAGACGCTCGAAACGTAGACGCGTATAAGAGGTGTATACAAATATAAACAAGCCACGATACAGCCGATTCGTGCATTATCGCGATGGCGTATATATATATGTAAAATGGTGGTTTTCGTGCAGTGTTGGAAGTGTAATAACAAAGAAAAATAAAACAAATAAAGAAAGTTGTCAAAAAAAGAAAGAAAAGAAGAAAAGGTCAGACCGTCAAGCAAAAGGTCGGCAGGGGAAGGAATGGCCACACAAGGGCACACTTACGGGATGGTGCGAAGGGTGACCCTCGACCTCACACCAAATGGCACCTCCACGGAGGTTTGGCATCAGACAGTCTGTCTCGCCTTGGTGCACTTCTATACTGACCAGTAGCAGAGATCCATTGTTTTGGGTGTTTGTATTAAAAATACATATTTAATATTGATGTGGCATAGATCTGCCTGTTGCTTTGGCGTTGGGTCCCGAAGCCAGAAAACTTACTTTTGTGGGACTCCTATTCAATAATTTGCATACCCCTTCGCAAATCCCAATTACCAAAATTCGTGGTTAATGATATCAATAGAGTAAGGCATGGCAATTTCTGGTGTACTCTGTTTTGCCGTCATACTCATCTGATTTCATCCTGGCTATAGATAAAGCATAGCCGCCTTGTAATCAATGTAGATTGGTTATTGAATTAGATAATAAACGGAAAATGGCAAAACAACACAGTCACCATTGGATATAATACTTGGAGTGAGAGTGCTGCATATATATAGCATAGAGAAGCGACTACTGACCACTGTAGTACCCTTGATTTGCGCATGGTTAGTAACTTTGAATTACATCTCGGTTTCCTCAAAGGTAAGGTCCGCCAAGGTAAGCACATGAATGGCTGGGTCTTAAATGGCATTAAAATATGAGGAGTTCCTGTTCCCAATAAGACAAGCAATCCGTTAATATTTCACCTTTACTTTCCACTAGAAAATGAAGGCAGTGTACCATATTTCTCCCACAGCAAGATTTATTTATTTTACTATGTATCATTATTCTAGATAAAGGATTGAATTTCTGTCCAACCCAGTCCAAAATAGAGGAAGTTGTTGCAAAACGAGAATTAGATCGTTTTCATTGAAATAGGTAAATTCTTTCACAAATATCGGACTTCCCAAATTAACAAAACAACCGACGGGGAATGTCAGATATTAGTTATGGAAGCCAAAACAACCTCCCTGGCCTTCAATGATAACCAACTAAAGATAGCATTGCGGCTTTATATATATCTCCCCAAGGAACATATCCTCTGTCTCTAATCCTCATTATATAGACCGTTAAAATTAGAATCAAGTCGGTAATAGTATGGGACCCTGGGTACATTCATCATATAAATAATGGTCTGGGTTGGGTCAGGGTCTAGATGACTTAACAAGGCAGGCAATCAGCCTCATTTCACCAATTACGTCGACTGTACGATACGTCAATGGTTCTATTTGGGAAGTATTAAGATCACCTAAAATAAACCACATCTCTCCTGATAGGAAATAGAAGATTGATGGGATTCTTCTAGAAGATTATTTAAATCAATCGAAAACGATCGATCTTGAGCATTTGACAGCCTTGATAAGGACATCCGCGTTGGGCGCCACGGAAATGCAATATGATCTTCTTATTGGATTTTCTTATTTAATTTAGTCTTGTGGCAATTTCTGTATCGTTAAAAATGGAATTCGGCCTGTCCAGAAAAGTAATGGCGATTTAAAGAGTAAATATTTGTCATCCTCTCATTTAATTGTAATTGGTCATGCTTGTATTCATGCAATTTATTTGCAGCTGCATGGATCTACGCTTTGTAGAATTCCTAATGTCATTTATTGACTCAATAAACAACTGCCTCATTAAGTCAGTCACCAATGAGCTATGGTTTTGCTTAGCTGCAAATATTTAAATGTCCTTTGGGATATGCTTCTTTTTGCATGTTTATGTGATTGCTATGCATATTACCTATAAGCCTGCCGCTCCATATTGGGTACAGAGTATGTTTTAAGAAAGCAGATGTACTAGGAAAAAATGCAGTTTGTCTCGAAAGGGAAATGTCCCACTGATTATATTCATGGGGAATGAGTATACTAAATCAGATAAACTAGTGATTGCAGGAGGGTATCCATAAGTTACGTGCATGTATTTTACATATTTGATTTCTCCTTTCATCCCCACTTAGAATCTCTTGCAGATAACGTTAAGAACTGTAGATCGTGGAGTCCTGCATTTAGTCACCTCAATGTACCACTGCCTTTCTGTAAAATAGTCCCATATACGAATAATCTCTCCACAGTATGACCTTGATTCTTGCTCGGAACGGAAATTTTCTCCTCCATTAGATGTTTGATTTAACCTGTCGTTAGCAGACAGCTCGCGTTGGCGGACACCACGCGTAAGCGAATAGTTATTTCGGTGCGAAAAGGCATAAAACCCTGTGTAAGCGGGCACCTCTGACGGACACACTACCAAAATAGATTAATCTGTGTTTTTTTATGAGTGTGTGAGAGTATATGCATAGAAAATACATTTTGTAATTCATTGTTTGATAACTTCGGATCCAATTATGATATTAGAAAATGGATTTTAGATCTACCATCCTCTCTGTCTCCCCTACATGTCGGTATATAACGCTTGCATATTGGCCTGGGGAAAAGTTGAAAACCCCAGGAGGGCAGATACCCCACGTAGGCGGAGACTTTGGCCTGGAACGGAGGGTGCCTGCTTACGCGGGTTTACTGTTTTTATTTTCCATTCATTGTTAGTACATCTATCAGATTTTCTCTTGGTACCTGCAATAACAACTGATTTTTTTGGTCTATCTCTTTTCCCACCACCAGAATTCTGAGACCTGGCATGGCTGATCGAAAACTAAACATATCCAGGAGGGAGACATGTGAGCCATATCTAGCATTAATTTCAACATGTGACATTTTTATATCAATTTTTTAACTGAAAAATTCCTGCTTTCTTGAGGTGATTTTCAGTGCTTTCCCATACCCTAACCCTAATAAACATGTATCCCCCAAATAGCTTCGTTTAGATAAAATTCATCCCCCCTAGGTTGGATATTATATGCCTTTTCCCACACTCCTGTAACACTATTGTAAAAATACTCTCTTCCTGAATCATTCTTATTCTGTTCTAACACAATACAAAAAAAATATCCGATTGTATTTTGAAAGACTCTCCCAAAACTAACAATTTCACCCATTTTATTACCCACCTAATATGGAGTCTCTATACTAAGCCTATGGAGCCTACAGAGCGCTACTGAGTAGATTCAGGAAAGCCGCATTTTCCGAGGAGAATATGGCTTTTTTGGGCACCTGGAAGCCATTATATAACCTATTTGTATAGGCCTAAACAGTGCACTGTGCTTGCGTTGAATTTCAAATTATTTACAAGATTTTCCTAATAATTAGTCGAATGGTGAGTAATGAATACAACATTGCCATGATTTTAATCTGTGTGGCCATATTCTCCTTGTAGTTGACACCACGCCATACTACGTCAACTAAGCTGAGAACATGACCCCGCAGATCCACATCATGGTAATGTTGTGTATGCATTGGGGATGCCTGTGTCATTATTTCTAGGTCTAACAACTATAGTCCTCCATCGGGTATCCTTTCTATTGATGTATTATATGCACTTTTAGTCATGCCTCCCTTTCAGAAGTTGGAAGTCACCATATCCTGGGCGGTATTAAGCTCTAATAAATGAGGATGCAACTAAATGACCATCCACCTCATTGTAAGTCGAGAAATTGGACCTCGATTTGGGAAGTTATTTGATCTTTTCCCCTTTTTGAGTACATAGGCTATATTTACAAGGAGACATGTAATAAATAAGTTTACATGTGAGATATCTGATATGTATCTAAATCTGTGGCAAGCACATAACAGAAATACGTATATTTTTCCATGTTAGTGATACCAGTTGAAAACGATCAATATTTTTAACAACTTTATAAAAAGTTGCTTACATTGCGTGTCAGTGGGATCGTACAGAAGAAATATTCTGTGTATAAATATTAAGGCAGATGAACCGTGCACAGGCATAAACTGTATAGAAACTGTTTAGTATTCCTTGCCAAATAGCAAGTAAGAGCCTACTAAAAAACCACGGAGAATTATTTGTCAGCGGGGCATGGAGTATTTCGGGATTTCTATTATATAGGAGCCCGTTGCGACGTGCAGAACAGTGTGTCACATACCAGAGAAGAACTTAGTAGATGTGGATAAAGTATACTGCGGGGAATTTGTATCTACAGCTCGAAGGATTCTCCAGGATTTAATAACACCCTCAACCTGCGGTGACCATGTGAAGACCATTAACTTTACAGTATTAGCGCGAATAACATACACAAGGATTCACTGCTGGCCCGTGGAGCGTAATGGAAAAGTCCGTATCTCATTTGCCTGGCCAGGTAAGCTTTCACCGCAGGACACGTCTCAGTGAGGTGTGCACCAAACCCAATCCACCCCGCACGCGCCCTGCAGTGTCGCCATGCGACGCCCACCGGCAATGAGATATGCTTTTATCCTGGCTTCATTAGCTGGCTGACCCCAGCAACCCTCTAAGCCCCCTCCCCCGCCCCAACCCGTGTCGTCCCCCATAGCACCCCAAGCAACATGGCCGCCTCATCTGGTGGGGATAACAACAAACCAAGCTCCCCCTCCCTCGTTACACTGTTAGCGGAACCGGGCCATAACACCATTTTCTGCCTAATTACTTCTTATATCCCCTCGTTATTCCACTGCCTGCCAGAGGGCGAAAGCCGGACAGAGGGTAACTGCAGGAAGGGAGGAGGGGTTTGGCGAGAGATGAGGCTGGGTGTTGAAGGAGAGAGCCAAGTAGTGCATGAAATGAAGGGAGGAGGTCAAGAGGAAAGTTGGGTTCAGTAGGAAGATGGGTTGTATCTGGAAAGCCAAGATAAAATGTCTGAGGTCCGGTTCACAAAAGTGGAACTTTGTCTTAAACTGGCGTAGAAGTTTAATGATAATTAGAATTGTTTAACGAGGATGAGACTTCTGCATTCTGCGCTGCCAATACTGAACACGACTCTTACAACTCTTTAGCTCACCTCAAGCCTAAAATGAACAGAATATGGTGGTGATACTATCGTAAAACTGGATGAGTTTTAATCTTGGCCACCGTATGCCACCACTGGCAAAGTGAATTCATGAGGCGAAGCAGAGTGGAGTCCGGAGTCAAAACTCCATGAGTGGCATGCGGTGGCCAAGATTAAAACAAATCAAGTTTTGATTTGATCCCACCCTGTATCCTCGATTTTGGAATATTACGTGATAACAATTCTGTATGCCACTAGTGGCATATAAAACTCCGGATGCCAGTCAGCGTGGCATACAGAAACTCAATGTTAAACCTATGGGATTTTATATTAGGGGTGGGATAAAAAAGGAATCTTGACTCTTGAAGCTTTCACCACAGGTTTTCATCATGTTTGCTTGCAATAATTGACTAGGATACTAAATATTTCAATCTGATATATAAAATGACATCTGCTATCATTCCAAATACTAATTAGAGTACATCCTTTCCGTTCAGGTTCAATTGAACGATGTGGTTCTATGATAATGTACAGTTTTAGCAAAGAGGACCAGCATACAGTTTGAAACTATGAACTAAGTTGGTCTTTATTACCTGGTAAAATAAAAGGTAAAAAAAATCTTCGTTGCTCACAATGGACAACATTCAAGAGCTGTTGAGAATAGATAAGATGGGTTAAAAAGATATATGGGGAAGTAGAAAATGGAAAAGGTTGCTTGGTATTTGATGATTCCATAGATCTCGAGAATATAGAAAACGGGAACACAGGGAAACAAGATCATAAAAGGCAGGAATGCTAGGACAACTACAACATGCTGGGAGGAAACCTGGCTAGGGGCCTTGGATGTTTAGAAGTATGCCATTTGCTCGACCGTCATACGAGATAGTTACTGCGGGGGTCAAAGCCGTTTGCCCTGAGGTTGATGAGCAAATTACGGCGTGGTGTCAGCTCATGTGAGCGTCTCACCTTTAACACTGGTTTCATTATTCGCCAGTGGCGGCGCTGCTGTGCGTGCTAACAGCAAATGGCTGCTCTTTTTCCCACTCGGTGTGCTCCTTTTTTTCATCACTTAGATCGCTTCCCTTTCCGATATCACCTAAATTCATTCTGCGTGTTTCTCCTGCAGGAATATTCCATCCATTATTTGTGTCCTTCCTCCCGGATTTTGTTAGATTAAATCCTTTCATTAGCTGGGAGGATTAATATGAACATTCCACGAGTGACTTCTTTTCACACCATAATACCTCAGATAAAACGCACGAGGTTCTTCTTTCTTTATCTCGATCTGTAGATGGCTGTCACATAGAAGCGAGGCTTTTGTTGTGCGCATTTGTAAACCTTGTTAGCCTTGTGTAATGAGGTTCTTAAGAGCAACTAGACAAAGGGCAATGCTGGAGTCTGAGGCAGACGGCATTGAACTATGACAGAGTATACTATAGCAGGGTACACTAGGAGATAGAAAGAAGACTAAAGCGGGATTCCCACGTAGAGACTAATGTACCTGAGGCGAGTACATATATATACTTCACACCTTTCCCATAGTCTCAGACAATTTTTCTTTCGTACAAAATTCCCATATGAAGGTACCTGTACCAGTATCAATGACGAATTGCGGATTGGATTCACATGAAAGGACACACCTGGTACAAAGCCACTCGGAAAGTGAAAGAGACTGAAGGACAAGTTGCGCTGAAGGGTGTTAAAAGTGGGAAAGGTTGTGGAGTGTCTACAGCCTGATGAAGCTGAGTATAGCAAGAAGTGGATTGATCATCATTATCTCGTATCGATTGCATCATTTGACCAGGCTACAATAGTCATTATCAAATGGAAAGGCGGATCATTTATATGTATCAAATACACGTAATTGGAGAGAGTTACAAAAGAATGGGAAATTGATACAAGGTGAACAGTCGACATTTTACAGGTTCTTTCTGATTATGACCAGTTAATACGCTCAATCCCAAATGATGCAAAAATTTATTGAATGATTCGCGATAATCCAATATCTGACTGTCACTTGATAACTAGCTTTTCTCACAGACATCACCTTGACTGGAAAAGTCCCAAGCAGACCCTGGAGGCAGATGTCTGCCACCATGGAGCAGGCCTAGACCAAAGCTCGGCGTTTAAAGTGTCTAGGGGTATCTGACATACGGCACAATTTCCCTCAGCTAATTTAGAACAGCGGGCGACTTGTCCCACAACTAAGACCCCCGCTTACTGTCCCAGTCTCGCAGCTTTGCACACAAGAACGAGATCCGCTCCCCCGGAGCCCGCTCCCAATTCCGTTTAATCTTGGTGCATATGCCTAATGAGTTCAGCAGGTTGCGTCCGCCTGTGTGAAACAATTAACCGAATGGTATTCTCTTGGGTAAAGTCGGAGAAATTGCCAGCTGTTCAGAGGAATTGGGAGCACATTGGAGCTGCTCATCAATAATAACTGGTTTGATGTTATTTCAAATTGCACGCTCTGACATTGGAATTGTTTTCTCGCCATATTGATAGGTGGGCATTAGGATTTGATTTTTCTTTTCTTATTTTGCTCTCATTTCTTTGGTTGTTTTCATGTTGATACCTGTTTTGACAAATCCAAGGTATACATAATAGCAATTTAGGATGGATGAATACAATAGGGAATCAAGTAAGAAGCTCAGAAGCTTGGCGGAGACTAATATGGCTTAGAGTAGCTGAAAATAACCAATCATTTTTGCTTTTCTGATCTATAAAAATATTTCAACTTCGCTCATTGCATCGGAGAAATTCAAGGGTGATAGTTGTAACCCATTCACAGTAGTGTCGTCGAACCGGAAATTACCTTGCACCGGTTGAGCCAAGAGAATAAGAGCATTGATGGACAGAGTAAACCAGCACCAAAATGGTTTTATGCCCTTGAATGGCTTCAGTTTCTCTGTCTCAACTTTGTTTTTACCCATTTCATTTTCGTTTTCTTCATTTGACCGTCCCACCGCCTCGCATCTTTTTTACACTGTCGTACCTCCGTATGGCCAATTTTTGCCGTATCCCTCCCTTCGCTCTTCTGTTCTCACTTCCTATCCATTCACTGTCTATCACTCCGCTTTCCTTTCTTCCCCTCTCATTTCCGCATCCATGTCTCACTATTTATTCGTCTTTCTCTCTGCCTGCCATGCTTTCTCTATCCTTCGATGTACCTTCTTTGTTATTACAATTTTCTTCTTTTTACTCCCATTCCTTATTAACCTGCCTCTCTGCCTCCATATCTCTTCCTGACTCGTCTGTAGCCCCAGTCTATCCTTTACTATCCCATTCCCTGCCCCCTCTCCTGATGAACAGATAGAAGTGGCTTGCACTAACTAAAAGCGGTATGGACCTCGCGCCCAACAACTGGTAAACTTCCGCCACGGCTCCTCATATCATCCGTGCATATCAGAATTGCTCCGAGTGATTCCTCAGCAGTAACATTGTCGGCCACAATAGAGTCCTACCGGAAGCCGCAGCGGAAGTCACCCCTGATAACGTCGTCGATAAGGTCGACTCAGCCGTCGGCGGATGTAGCGGGACGCGGGAGCACGTGCTCTTAAAGACACTATTACTCCAGTGAGACGCTCTGATGTCATCATGGTAGGAAGATGGGATGTAGACTGGTGTGATGAATCCAATAGGCAGAGTTAACGCAACGCAATCCGCAGGGAGGGTGCGTGAGGAATAGGAGGAGGACTATGAGGAACAGTAGCTGTATCAGAGGGACCTTTGACAAAGTAGGCTTATAGTGATAGCAAGAACATTTGGTTTTGTTTTTGTTAACAGTGCAGCAAAACGATAATATTTTATTGTCTAATCAATAAACATCCACATAACATAGATCATTTGAGAAAGGTTTGGATAAAAGGAAATCTTATTCGTCTCACCATAGACAGATAAAACTGCTAGCAAAAAGAAAAGATTTCATGATCTAATTGTATCTGATGGAATCTAAGTTGGCAGGTGATGCATAGATAGATGCAAGTGATAAATCATATAATATATGCATCACCCGTAGGAACTGCAACATTGTCTTCTAGCTATAACTAGGGGAATGAAGTGGAATAGACTACAGATCTATCCTACCGAAATATTATGATTAGGTGATGACGGTTCTAACGATTTTAATAGTCTCTTGTTATAAACATATTTATCAGGGCAGGTTTCCAGATTTATTCAGTTAATTAAGGATTCAGCGAAGGTGTTTCCTATTGAAATATATTTGAGGGAAAACACAAAGGCCACCTCTCATATTGTTTCGATGCATCAGGATTAGAAGGATGATAAACTACGGAATGATGTACTTGGTGGCAAATGTAGTTATCTGCGTAGATGATTGGTTATAGCGCCTCCGATTTTTAATTCCTTGAAACAAACGAACTAATTCCCTTTCAATACCATTTGTGTTTATTGTAAAATTTGAAATCAAAAGTTTTTAAAATTGAAAATAAAAAGCAATAGAATCCTGCATTCCAATGTATCGTACCAGATTGATTTATAATTCCTCTGATCTACCACTGCAGTTAAAATGCATTTAACAATAAAACCCATCTTTATGATCAAACTGACTACTCTCATTGCGGGTATCGACACTTGAAAATTGACTGCTATAAAAACCTATCCGCGTACCATGCTCTCACTCCCTCTCTCTTCTCTACGTTCTGCCCGCTGCATCGCCGGCGGGTGTGTATCTGCTGCGGGCCCGCCTCATTTCCCGTGTATTATGGTAACTCTAGCAGCTCGATGTGCCATTTCAGATCTGCCAAATCAGTCCCCGACCTTTCCATCCGTCCATCTCATCTCCCGCCCATCCCCAACCCATCCCCCTGGGCCTGGGAAGGGAAGAGATAGCGAAATCGTTGGCACGCGGTAGATTCGGCATTGCTTGATTTTATTTTCTTTCTTGTTGGGAATCATCATAATTCACAAGCTACCAAGGCCTCTCTCAATCTTCTCTTAAAAGCCGAAAAAAAGTAAAATAATATCTGCTGCTTCACTAAATACCATTCATAATGCAGACAATCTCTCTAATGGAACAAGCACGACTTTTAATTGTTTTTATGGTATTTCTTCAAGGCAGTCGTAAATTTTGTGTTGGGAAATTTGCGCTCTTGTTCTCGATAGTGATGGTAATCAGTCTGAAGCGTGAGAAACGAGTTTCGTTCTGCCAGAGGTGTTTTATTGCTGACAATTTGATAGCACATCTATTAGAATCCAACATAAAAGTTCTGATAATGAAGTCGTCAAATTCACCCATCGTTTAAGTTGATTATGGTCTCATGTTAAGACTATCCACTTATGTATTTATGTTCATTTATATAAATACCGTAATTCATATTATTTACAAATGGCTCGCATCTTAAGACTAGGTGCCTAGATCCACTAAACAATGGATCCATACTACATGTTTTCCCTATTGTCTTTGGCAAAATCTACCTTCCTTTTCATGCAACTCTCACCTTTGACGTTAGCGGATGAAATTATCATTTTGTAGATCTCCCTTATATCATCATTTCGTCTCCATGCACTGCGCATGTATAGGTAGATATAGACATTTGCCGTACACTTATATGATATTACGTTTATATATGATACATATGGAAATGCATATCATATTGGGGTCATAACTAATGATGGCGAATAGGGAGGGGGGTCTGATGAATACAATATAGACTTTATCCATGATCAATACTACAGGTAAATCTAGAAATCCGAGATCCACCCATTTAGAGGAAACACCATTTTGTTGGGAGCGTATGAGCTGTTCATGATTTCACTTGGATACTTTCACATTGTCTAAAATCTAACCTTGTCTTCAATATGATATAAAAGCGTATCAGCTGGCCGTACCGGAGTCGGGTGACTGAACAATTACCTTTGTGTTATTTGGTGTTTTTATGTTTTAGTAATATACATCAAGATTTCTATACTTATCGCTTAAACTTCCTGCTTACCTGATGCCGACTGATTTTCCATAATTGTTACCATACTTGATTCCCTACCGTTCAACTGCCTACTTTTCATTAATTGTGAATACCATGAGGATTGCATGGCCGGTGCTCAATTTCCACACCTCCAGTATACCAATTACGCCTGTCAGACACCTATTACCCCTCCACCTTCAAGGAAGACCACATTAGCTGTTACACCGTCAGGAGGATGTAAGCAACGGCTTCCTAAGTACCCGGCCTCAAATCAAAACTGAACAAACAAGCTGAGGTTGCAAATTGCTGTTGACAGCCCACCGGCTGAACGTGTTTTATAAGGTGTCAAACCAGATATACTGTTTCCATGGTAATGAAATGAGCAGGAAATGGGGCTATTTCAGCGCACCATTGACGTAACACCTTGTCAGAGTTCATCGGGAACACCTCGGAGATGCTCGCCTTAAAGCAGCCATCGAAGCTGACAGAACGGATTTAGCTGAGCCGCAACACCGCAGGAGACAGTTCTAGGATACTGAATAATGTAAAGGGAGTTGAGAGGAATTATGCATTAGTTTCGGTTGGTTTGTTTTGTTTTCAACTGTCCTCTCTCCGGTTTCTAACTTTAGATCATCTAAAGTCTTGCTAGTGAAAGACAGCTGCAATGGGTTATAGCGGGCCCGGGATATGGCTACAGTTTATTTATATTATGGAAACGCAGGACTACCATTTTGAAATATATGAATTCATTACACATTTGTCTTCTTGAATGTACATTAAAATGAAAGTCAATAAGCAGCATATAGTAGGTATAATGATATTTGAAAATACCAGAGTAATGCATTGACATGTAAGAATTGATTGAATAATTGATAAAATACTGTCACGATAAGGCAAGACATGGGATAAAACAATTATGATTGAGTTTCATCGTTTGATTTTTGTTGCCCATGTTGAGAGGCTGAGGTGCTTCTTTTCCTTTGCGGAGGGATGGGCGGGTAATGTCAGGTGGCAGGTGCCCGAGAAGCGAGTGAGGTCAGGTCTCGTGTCGAGGGGTGGCAGATAAGGTTTGATATCTCGTGTTCCCCTGTAACTGAAACGAGACCTTAAAAAAGACTGAGAGACGATATTTTTGTACAATATGTTTTGTTGAGAGGGTCTGGCGCAAAATAACTACCAATTTGCAATTATTTACAATTTGGGATGCGCAAATAATTCTCAGACCTATTAGTGTTACCGATAACCGACAAGATAATGTATTTTCCCAGATTCTTTGAATAAATGTTGTTAAAGTGAATTGAATCATATACAGCGTAATAGTTGCAGTAGGAAATCTTTGACGGAATGATTCTTTGAGAATACAAGTTTAGTGTGGCAAGATGAAGGAGCTGAACCCATACTAAATGAGCCGATAGGCGAGTTTAGTATGTGTTTAGTAAACTAACGTGTTCGAGTCCATAATCTTGACACAATTTATTAGTATTCCCTTTGATATCTACCTATCATAAGAAAGAAAATGTATAAATTTATCTTAATCGACGGCAATTCGTAAATCCAAACGTAATTGAATCCGAAATGGCTGACATATAACAAAATGCTAATGGCTGAGTAGTGCTGGTGGTTTACAATCTTAAATTTTGGTTTCAGTTTTTCCCCCGTAAATATATAATGAAAAAGGCAGGTCTATTTAGTTGAAATGTCAGCCATCTTGGAAAAATCCAAGATTGCCGACAAAAAACGGCGTGAAAATTTGTCAACATCAATTTTTGAAATCTAGAGGTTCTAAGCCTTCCGGAAATGTATAGGTTACAAAATCCCCACAACCCCCCCCCCAAAAAAAAACACAAAAAAAACAAAACAAACAACAACAACAAAACAACAACCCATGACTTTAATCTTCATGACCAATTGCTAAATCAGATTCCCAACTGTACTCCATACATTCTTGGGCCATACTACGAACTACCAGACCCTAATATAAACTCCACACCTAACCGCAAAACCTTTATATCTGACCCCTACCACGACCCTAGGCATGTACATAATCCTGTCTCTAGCCTTGCCCTATATCCAACCTTGGTCCTACATCTACCCGATACCCAAATACTCTCCCTGACATGCTATGGGAGCCGAGACCCACAGGTTTAAAGCCTGACACGATGTCTTACCAGGGAATGCAGAGGGGTTTAAACAGAACTTGTTACCCGGCTACAGTGGCACTATCTCAAAATTTCCTTGTGCACAATGCTTGGTATAGGTTAGGGAATGCAGGGAGGGAAAGGACCAAGTTAAAATAGTCTAGGGTATGTAGGGATAAAAAGCCTCAGTTTGGAATAGTATTACATTGGCAGGATGAGAAAAGATAGGAGGTTGTATAAGGCTCGATTATTTAAAGGGGCCAGGTTGGAATAGCTTCGAATTTAGGTAAGGTTTATCAAGAAGGTGCATTTATATTTGTACTTTCTATATTTGCCACTCACCCATTATGTCTCGATCGTTTTTCCCGTATGAGCATCTTCCCACCATTCATTTCCCATAGCCTCACTAGGTTCCCCTTTAGTATTTTCCTAATCCTGAACATTATAAAATCAGCTCTAGTGATTTTTATTAGCCTCTCAAAAAGTATCCTATGATATTGCCTAACACTATATCTAAGGTTGGAATAAAGTAGATAGAATGTACGATGTAGGTAAGAAACAGTCCACACCTTAGCCATCTATAGTAATCTTTACAATTCGAAGGAAGCATGGGGCGTACGAATGTCTATGAAATACTGCCCGCTGCCAGGGGTGTAGTATAAATGATGTTCGCGCCTGCTTTGACAGCCGTAGTGAATGATAGTGGCTTTTCGCCGGGCAGAAAAATTAATAACACGGGTTTTAAACGATTAGGACGTATTTAGGTAATTTGATGACCTATATAGGTCAATTGATGAATATTGGTCAATTGATGAAAAAATACGTCCCTCTGCCTGCGGCATCGGGACGGATCTTTTCATCAAATGACCTCGAACGGCCATCCGTAGAGGTCAAGTAACCACGTTTTCTCATAGTACAGAATGAAACAAAGGAACTAAGTTGATGTAAAGGAACTCCATCCCCAAACACTCTCCCCACTGCTATGCAGGCTTCAACATTACTTTCTCGAAGAAGTTCCCCAAACGTAGCCTTATGCCATCTTCTCTAATCACCATAAACTAAACTTTACCTTAACCCCCCCCCCCCTACATATTAACATTACCCCTATCTAGAATTGTGTCCTCACCCATGAATCCTTATCTTATCTCTGATGTTAGCCTATTCTAACCTAACTTTACCCCAAACTTTACTCCTAATAAGGTAGATATTTAGAAAATTTTACTCAAATATCACTGGGAAGAGTTGGGCAGGAATACTCATAATTCAGGCTTTGGTCTATTAGGATGCTCAACACTACCGCCTATGTGTGGGTAAGTATATATGAGGAGGGTATTTGATAGGCGACAGACAGCAGAATTGAACAGGAATAGTCTTTATTTGAGGGACTGCAACTTCTGCTAGAAATAATAAAACGAAACGCCAGACATATGAGAAAAGAAACTATATTTCTTTATTGTTTACTAAAGGAATACAGAAACCAACAACAGCCTATTAAAGACACGAAGTAATGACTCGAATAATTAAATAGGAGCGAAATATAACCCCGTGCATGGACTCTGGAGTGGTGATGATTGGCTCAAGTGGTCTGAGAAATTTCTGAGCAGCTCACTGTAATAAACAAGCCGATTGAATCGACTATTATCAGTTTTCTAATCAGCTTCTTCTTAAGAGGTAGGTAACACGAGAACTGCATCATTGGATTTTACTTGAACCACAGGAGATAATACTCTGAAATAAATAGCATGTCACTCTCGTACGTTCAATGGCTTCATTTCATTAGCGATGGTTTCTTCAGGGGGCTTTATTCATGTTTTTGCTCCGGCCAAAATCTAAACAGCGGAACCTTTATGACAAAAACCATCCATTACAAAGACTCAAATGCATACCAATCCTTTATCTCCACCGGCGAGAACTCCTACTTAGCAATTTATAATGCAGACAGTCTCTGTGTTCATTATCAGTAGTATCAACAATTGTACCTTAAAGACACTCTGCTCAGTTAGTCAACAAAGGTCATCGATTTGATGATGGTATGATAAATTAGACGTCATCGTAGAAGTCCTGACTTCTGTTAAAACCGGTGCATAATTAACAATATATCAACACAACGTTCGCGTTTTGTGACGTCACAATACAACCCTTCAACACACAAATACTGTTTTTTGTTCGCATCAATTGATGGCGGGAGATCGGTTTATGCTGTGGTACGTCATATTTCAACGTCAAGAGCGGGTATCTTTCAATAGTCGGCCAAGTCCAGGAAGCAAAGTGCACATGGGTCAGGTTTACATCATTGGGGTCGATCGATCCGTGCTTGCTCCTAGTCACACAATGGGGAGTTAATCTGCTGTCAGTCCAGAGTCAGCCTACTCTCAACCCAGAGTAAGTCTTGTCCCTGTTTCCGGAGTCAAGACGAAACGAGACTAGAGTTTGGGGTCTCTTGAGATGCCGCCTGAATGCCAGTATGGTTGAGTTTTATCGATGTGTCAGCTCATTGTCCGGTATCAGCTTATATATTCAAACTAGTCAGTGGGAGTCATTGCAGAATACACCATCTCAAATGTAGAACAGTAGCAGTTCACAGTCAATGTGGTGTCAATTTATGTTGTGTGCTGTCAGTCCACATCGTCTGTCTTCTGTCAATATTACATCAGCACAGAATAAGTCTAGATGTAATGTAGTTTGCTTGGTGTCATGTCACCATGTCTGTTATCAGTACCGAGTCAGTCAGGATTCAATAGGTTAGGCTGGAGTCATTGACGAAAATCTGACAACAGCTGACAACTGGCAGCTTGCCTTGTCCTTGTTCCAACCATCAGGCGGCGTACACCCCAGTATTATGTTCCTACCAGAGCCCATGCTGAAAAGTGTCAGAAGGAAAATGAGCTGGGCTCCGAACCAGATTTCTCCTGACAAATACTCCACCCATTGGCCTTTACACCCAATGTCCGCACCTGTCAGTGTCAACCTCCCCTTGACAGCCTCCGAGACCTTCTCACAGCAAGGCGTTTATTTATTCTCACCTTTCAGCATCAGAGGCGACCTGCCAGCCATCACCTCCTTCACTGCCAACACCGACTGGCAGAACACGAGCTCGAGAGTTGGCAATAAATTCAACCCTGGACGTTCACTGAGGCGTCCTTTATTATTCAGTGTTATCTGGATTGAAAGCCTGGCTGAAACCGCGCGGTGCTAAGACATTGCTTTGAATGTGGCTTTTCCACCGCCTTCCTTTAAAAGGATGTTTTCATTTTCTGTCACGTCACTGTATTATTGATGTGATGGGTTCCGCAGACTGCCAGGAACTGTCTCCGTGACTGGGTTTAAGATGATACTCTCATTCAAGAGAGTCAAATTAGCATAACAGCGAGATTCCTGCGCGGTTCTGGAAACCAACTTTATTCCACTAAATTTGTGGACCTGTAGAATAGATGCATCCACCTATGCGAAGTCTTCTGGGGCTATTCCCACCATTTGAAGATGGAGGTCGGCCTTTCATTCTTTTAATCTACAGAGGCTCTGTCACTAGAGGTATGAGTAACTTAAAGGAGAACACCTGGGAACTGTCAGTGGCTGTTGCGTCCCTTCATTCTCCTGACCCCTTGACCGACCTTTTGCCAGTTTTCTATGTATGGAAGTCTTCCGGCCATTCCGATTTTGCCCTTTACCAACGACTCTGTATGGACACATTCATCACTTCCGGTTCTTTGACCACCAGGTGGTCAGCTGTTCCAGTCGGCCGCACTTCCGGTCCTCCCATGAGCACATACTATAGGAGCGCATTAGAGCAGCTGCCTACACCCATTAACACATCACCAACACACATATTTTCAAAAATACAACCCATCCATTCCACAAACATGGGGATCATTTGCCAGTAAAATTGCAATACCTTATTAATTTCTATAATTGTATTCCCCCAGTTCTCACTCCAATCACCATTCTCCCTCATAGAAAATCACATCCTTTCTTTCTGATGGCGAATATAAGTATCCCGAGGGAGACGAGGAATACAAGTGACGACCATAGCATGCCGTGCACCACGTGTTGGATATGGAACCGCCGAGTCCGAATCACCTCCGAGGGATTGTTGGGGTTGTACAAACACGGATACTTCTTGCCGGGCGTGCCGAATTTCTTCTCGTAGTCTCGCACCGCCTGCTCGTTGGCCGCACGAGAACTCTTGCAGGGTGGGTAGTAGGAGCACTGTCAAAAAACAAAAACAGGAGATGGTTAATCAGACATGTTGTCGACCCCTGGGCTCCAGGCGCGGTGCTTGGGGTGGGAGGAGGGGTGAGGGGATACGAGGAAGGTTGTATTTTTTGCGGGGTGGTTAGAGTTGCCGGTGACAGGTAAATTGGATTGTTTTCTGGCTGGGTAATGAAGGCCCTGCGGATAGAGTGGATTGGTCTGTCATAAATGTGGGGTCATGAACGGCATGTTTTGTTACCAGAAAAGGCGTAGTTTGCATCCAGCCCTGTTAACATGCGATTGGATAGCTATCATTTTTGGTTACCTGATGTTTCAATATGAACTTTCTTATATCTCGGATCAATATGATATTCGTGTTAGAGAATAAAAATCATTGATTTATTACATTCATCTAAAACATAATCTGAAAAACAACCCTCAAATCAGCACGAAGTGGCAATGTTACCTGTCATAGATCAATGTAACATTGCTCGGTACATTGATATTTTGTAGATCGATATAACATGTAATAGTTCATCCCATTCTATAGTGTGTTATTGCGTCTGGATATGCGATAATCAGGAATTTACACGATCACGTCAATCTGGATGGGATAGGGACAGAGGTATGATATCTGAATAGACTTGACGTTGGAAACTCGTATCGAACGTCCATGAAATATCTATGAAAAATATCCAATGGGGGATTATGTCACAAATTTTAGCCCGTTAGTCAATGTCTTGGGTGATTTAGATTCAGAAACGCATTGAAGTTTAGGGACACAGCTCGATCCCATCTTGTTTGAATTGCTACGTAATTCACGCGGCTTAGCCTTGTGAGTTACTACACGACTAAAACCCAATGGGATAGGAGCTCTGACCCTAAACTTCCATAGCTTTTCTCTATAGAATTACACCTCTAGAACATATCATGAAGCATCAGAGGATCACTAAAGATAGGGGATACTGCTAAAAAGGCGTAAAGGTTCAATCATCCATGGGTAACAGGCACTAGCTCAAACTGATCGAAGGTCTTGCAAAAACTATTTCAACTGTAGGTTCATACCTAGCTTTATGAAATTTAGGGATCAGAGATCGAGGAAATAAATAAGCCACTGATAAATTTGTGAAACATGTTTACCTGATGGCCTGTCGTAACACGTTTCTTTCGATAGAAAAATCGCACGAGATCGCAGAGCAAGTGCGATTTTTGTATGGAAAGAGGCTGTTCCAATATGGTTGACCAGTTTGACTTGTATCATATACTTCTCAATGTCGATGACTGTTTCACTATCTAACAAAACGTAGCAATGTTGAACCGATCTTGTGTGGTGGGCGGGCGGAAATGACTTTCTGTAAAGAATTTTGCTTATATATGCGGACGTCACAGTACGTCAAAGTATGGTGGTACGTCGCCATAGTGGCACAGTAAGGTGGTTCGTATCAACTACCACTTCTATAGCAGAGGTTGAAATTTACAGTATTTTTTTGCATAGGTATACAATGCGTTACTGTACGAAGGGAGTATACTGGTATGAATTAAAAATAGAAATATTTAGGTGAACTGACTGAAAATGTTAAACTACTGCACGCCAATGCAAATTTTACCGAGGTCGCTTTCCAACCACATTTCAAAGATAAAAGGTGTCTCGGTTTTCAGACTGAACTTGTTAATCTGATCGAATGATTTAACTGGTGACAAGGTTCGTATTCACTACAAAGCACTAGCTCTACATTTTAGATTTTATATTCTTATAGTCCTGACGGACACGCAAGCAGGCGGCTCTATTGGATATCCCGTCCCTTGTTAATGATGCACAAAACAACCCCATTATTACTTTTGTCAAACCATGTTTTACGGCCAATATCGGTTGGACCTCCAATAAAGGCTGTTTTGTGGATGGACACGTAATATAAGATTCATAAGCCTAGGGGTGGCTCGCTAAAATGAGTCTAGAGAACTATCTCCACTAAAAATGGCAATTGTGTTCCGATTTACATGGTTGTTATGGCTGGTTAAATAATCTAGGATCGTACATGAAGACTTGTTTTTGTATCTCGTACAGTTGTTATTATTTGATAAAGTTCGTTCGCTGAGACAGTCTTAGCCGTCCATAAGGTCGTCCAAAAGAGTTCACTTTGCGAAATCGAAATCTCTATATAAGTACATCCGAGTAAAATTATGCCTGTTTCAAACCTGATTAAAACGAATTGAGGCAATATCAACCAGGGTTGAAATAGGATAGCAGAAAAAGATTTGTGAATGTGACCATTCTGGATTCGAAACATGACAAATCTGGCAGGATGGGACGAAATAGATAGGAATCCCCTGTGTGCTTGTGCCCCTTGCATCATTATAGTGTGGAATCTTTCGCATATTCGACTGTTTAGATTTTGTTTTCAATTTTAGAGGCATGGTGTACACATCTGATAACACAGTAAGTATGTATAGGGCTGCATCTGTGCAACTTGAAGTCTATCTCTCCGACGGATAGCAACACTGCGTCTGCAACCTCACAAATTCAGTGCACCCACATGGTGAAAATAACGTTCGTTGGGCATGAATCATTGTTCATGAGCACGAAATAAACTGTTATTCTTAGAGAAAGTTTCATCTCCATACGACCCACAGCTTTATAATTATCCCAAAATATCATTCAAATACATATTTCAGAAGGACAAACCGATTTGTCTAAATTTACTGAGATACTTTTCCTATTTACTACCAGAAATATTCCTATTCAATTTATATCGGTATTTTTCTCATTTACTTCTTGCGTGTAGCACATACCCATATATATTTATTTCCCATTTTGCATCATTCAGAGAATCGACCTATGGGCTAGCACTGACTGCTCTTTAGAGTGACACAAGACAGGGGACGTGGTGCCAGTATAAAAAAATAACGAAAATGGAGGAGGAACAGTACGAGGAGGCGCAATCTCGCGAGATGTGAGTTCGGCGAGACAAGGGGGCACTGCCGGGAGTTAGTGGTGTGTCCATCATTCACTCAGAAAGTAATCCTCAGCCTGGAGGCGACCATGAACCACTGTTTAATATTAATACCGGCGTCTAGCTGCATGGTCTGATTAATGCCGCCGCCTGCACGGCCGGCTCGCCGGGCGGTCAGTGCCTGCAGATCGGGAGGAAAGGAGCGTGTGCCGCCTTTCCCGCCTCTGTCCCTCACAACAGTTCTTACTACTATCACTATACTCTCCACTATCTTGTCACTATGCCTGTCACTAGAATACATATTCATCTTATAGTTATACATATCTGTTTCGATAAATAGGTTCGTAAATATTTATGTTGTTCGCCATTTATTTCGTTCTTTCTCACCTTCATTTAAGATACTTTTCCAATTAGATTTTCCCTTTTCATTCGTGAATTGTTCTTACTATTCTCCATTACTTATGTTCATCAGTATTCGTCTAGTACTTCTACCTTCCCTTAGATACTCCTCTTGTTTTTGCCCTTCTTCTCTTCCCCCTTTTACTAACACCATGTCCTAGATTCCTCCTTCTGTCCTGACACTCAATTTCCCATGATTCTCATCCATTCCTATTCTGCCGGTCCATTCTGAGCGAGAAACTAACCAGGCAGCAAGTTCGCACCACATAGTGCGGCCAGCCGCCACTAGAGGGGTTAGTTAGGGTTCACCCTGTCATTAGGTGCATTGAGACGCGTTGTGGGTGGTCGTGATCATAACGTGAGCGGGAAGCCAGATTAATACAGAGCTTACCGTCCGTGTGGGTAAGCCAGAGTGATGGCCGGCATGGGAATATCACGCCCAAAAGCTTCGTACGTGTCACCATAGACGTGTCCCAACCCCGGCAAATCCCAAACTACATCGCATCTCGTTCGGAGTGTGAACGAAACCTGGGACCTGTTTCACTAGTTTCGTGACATGTCTAGATGGCGTCTAGATGGTGTGTCCGGTTTCATAAGAGCTAGACATTAGACTTCCTTTTGTCTGTTCTTGGTTGCACTGTTGGTGCCGCTTTTCCTGTCTGTCTAACGCTTTTGTCACGATACTAGTAAAACAAGTCCATGATGTGTAGATTTGTCTAATTCTTATGTTTGGGGTCTGTCTATATGGTGTCACAGACATGTCACGAAACTAGTGAAACAGGTCCCTGCAGGGTTATTTCAGAAGTTATTGCAACCAAGGATAATCGGTTATGGTGATTAGGAGCTTACCAACATATATGTTTCAAATTCTAGAAGGATATAAGTACAAAGATCATTATTCTTGTGTTTTCTGATTTACAGTCATTTTAAAAATTATTACTACAATTTCATAGCTATCAAACCAAGCAGAGAAAACAAAACCTTGACCAAAAGATAGATGCCGACTATTAAAAGGTGTGATTGACAATAATCTATACGCGGAAATCCTCGTCTAACGGTAAAACAGTTACAGAGCTTGTGACAATCCCACCTACTCCCTACTTCCATAGGTAAACCTAGGTCTATTCTGCTTAAAAAGGGCAGTCAGCAGCCGGCACTTGAGTCCCGTCTTACCGATCTATATGTGTATATATGCACTCTCCAGATCGAAGTAAAAAGGATCTACGGTCTTTATGGAAGATAAAGATAAAATAATGCCCCGTACAAAGTAAAGGGTTATTGAACATGACTGTCGATTTGGACGGTTTTGGACGCTGAACGATCCTTTTTATTTGACGCAACCCTTAAGTTAAAATATATTTCTCTGTTAATGGGCCTGTACCAACGACTGGTAAAGCTTACTTTTTCTAGAACCGCGAAAGGGTTTGCATGTACAGTTGTGTATTTCAATGAACACATCTGGGGAAAAGATCCTTTGTTTAACAAGAGTTGGTGGTAATTGCCAGGCGGGAGCAGGCTCCCAAAGCCCTGGGCCCTGATTGCGTTTAGTGTCAATGTGGTCACGTGATGGGCCGGCCTGCGTCTACAGCGTCCAATCCCCAGCGCTCGTTACCATAACCGGCCGTAAGGGCCCTGGGGACGGAGAGCGACTGGCCGGCGGACTGAGCGGGAACACCAGTCCGCCTTCACAGCCTCATAGACAATCAGGGACTGTTACAGAAAATGTCCCATTCCATAATAGCGAGCAAAATTGATTAATAACATAGCTTAAAGTTTTCCTCTCAAACTGGTCAATGGTTATTACTAATCTTTAGGAAAGGGATATCTAAAATGCACGTTTAGGTTAATAATAGAGAATGCGCTCCCGATCAGCAAATCCCATATATGTAAGGTGTATAAAATATAACAAGATCGATGAACAGAAATGTAAAACTGGCTAATTTCATTGTGCTCCATGCCAAAGCATTTATACACAGACAGAGACTCTTCCACTACAACGATCTAGATGTTACCGTATTCCTCAAGGAGCTAAAGTATAAGATGCTGGTGGAGATAACGGCCTGTAAGGTATTGAGGGAGGAAAGGAAATCTAAGTTCTTGGATAAATTGTACAAAGAACTGTGATGAGGCTAAACAAATGTTAAAGTAGTTTGAGTGGTGTCGCCTTCCCTTCCTTTTCTTCTTTACAATGTTCCATCCCGTTCGTCCTTATATGAATTTTTTCCTTTTCTTCATTCCTGTCTGCTCTGTTATGTCGTTGTCCTTGGACAAGCCCACGACATTGTCCCATTATCTCCACAGCGCCCAAGCAACCCCGACTGGCTGAAGGTTTTTCTCCTCGCCACAGGAAATTATGGGGGTTCTTCCCCTAGTCTCATTCGACTAGGAGCTTCACTCCAGATACCCACCGAACACTAAGTGTCAAGAGTTAAAGACTGTTAGGATTACCTGCGACAGGGTGGCAAATTTCTAATTAATTAGTTACCTAGCCGGATAGAACTTCTTTACTAAATAATCCAAAAAACAAAAAAAGAGAGCGAGTTAATGACCACAAAGGTTGAACTGATGCCCCATGTTACAAAGGGGAGTTTATTGTAAACTATGATGTATTGTGCTGCGGTTTTTGATGTGTGATGGAAAATAAACGCTTCTCATATAAAAAAACAACAACATACTTTTGTTCATAAAATATCCTGCAATTAACGTAATTGTTTTGGCTTTAAATCGACAGTGGTTTCGAAATATCTCATATTAATTACAAAGTAACCTTCTCTATGTCTCCTAGGCGTGAATATAAGTTCTGGGTCAAAATTCAATTCTTCCATGCAAAATTGTTGAAAATCAATAATCCATTGGACGTAAAAGGTTTCCATCGACTAGTCGTCCTTCTACAAACTGACATCTCAATATACTACTTCAAGACACAAAGCTGTAACCTTGCACCAAGAACCACATACTATCACAATCCATCAGTTACCTATTAACTTTATTTCAGTAATTAATGATTGGGTTATATAGATCATATACGCAGTTGCCCTTTTTATAACTTTGATTGGTTGAGCATGTACAAAGTCTATACGAACATCAATTAAACGC
Source organism: Alentia gelatinosa (assembly GCA_950022655.1). Lineage (NCBI taxonomy): Eukaryota > Metazoa > Annelida > Polychaeta > Phyllodocida > Polynoidae > Alentia > Alentia gelatinosa. The sequence goes on along the minus strand of OX465583.1, from coordinate 41,059,684 downwards.
CATACACTTGATAACCTGAATATTCCCCCCTGCCTGTTGTTCACATAAAGATAGTACAACTTAGTCAGGTCTGTGGTCGATGTATCAAAAGCTCTATACGAACGAGTCCTTTTCTCATGCACTATCGTTAGCTGCCTTTCACACAATGAGGTACCACCAGGGCCCAGTCACTCAGAACCAGACCCACACCTACACAGCTGGCTCTAACAACCTCCCATTAGGATCTCATAAGCAGAATCATACACCCACAGTCACCAGTGATCATACCGCACTTAGCTCTTTAGTAGAGGAAGAGTACAAAGGTACACCAGCAGCATCCTATAATAATCACAGCTGGTGGTGCACTCTGGGAGGATCGTCATCACACGACTTGGTATCTGTGCGTTAAAAGAGGAGATAATAGATGCATGCACAGACTCTAAGAACGTATCTTATCATATCTAGATATAAGATTACGTAGGAGGGAGGGATCAACAAAAATAGCTGTTTTTTAAATGTTCACAGTCATACGTTAAAGCACATTTCCGAACCTTGAGATTTTTTTTCTCTTTTTTTATGGAAATGGTTTCTATTGGTTATCATGGAATATAATAACAAAATAATCACTAATTTTGTAAATGCGCGGTCGTGATCTCCCAGTAGTAGACGCGTAGTTACATTTTCATCTACGACATTAATGATTAATGTACCAAACCTGACTCTATATACATCAAATTATTACAACTAATTTAATCAATCAGCCACAAATGCATATTCAAGAAACTTCTGTCTAAGTAGATGATGGTTTGAATTGAATTTGGATGTCGGCACTTGTTTTCCGGAATCACCTTCCGGAAAGACTGGTTTGTCAGAATTTCCTGATGGCGAATTAGATGCGTCCTATACGTCTTCAATGGCGACTTCGTAATATATCGGTGATACAAGCATATCTCCATCGGTAGGTATGCATGTATAATCTATTCGTTAATCTAATGCGATAATGTTTTATTTAGATGTAACGCCAACGTCCTTCAAGGGTTAACTGATTCTGTGTGCCGCTCTGTTTAGATTCAAACGGAAGGCGTCCATCTCGCGTTGTCTCGAAATGCATCGTAGCGCAGTCACGTGACGAGGGACGCAGCGCGGTCATGTGACCGTGGTTGACCCTGGAGGATGTTGGGAAGGCGTGCGTGGACAGCCACAGACACCTCCATGATGGAGGGGCGGCTTAGGTGGGGTTGGCGGGCTAATGGAGAACCTCCCCACCTGACACGCACCGGTACCCGTCAGAAAGGGGTGATGGTGGGGGAGCAGGGTGTGTAAGGGGGACTTGGATATGTGGTGTGATTTACCAGTGTCAGCCTGTTTCCTAAGACGTCAAGTTGCTTGTTATTACCAACCTAGAAAAAATATGGAATTCTTTCCAAATGGCTATAATGACAATGTCATCCATGCGTGTAGTCTAGCAGAAGTATAGCTTCTGAACATATTTTGAAACAGTTGCCATCATCTATATCTGTAAACACTTGATATCAAGATGCCAGCATTTGTCTGATTCCTTTCGAATCTACTATCTACTTTGCGACCACATATGAATATTCCTACTTTTGATGAGTTCCACACAAATTTGATGGCTCAACTCTATCCCCCTTCTATACGATCTTGATTCTAGACTCCGCTTTCATAGCAGATGTCCTGGACAAGGATATTAAGCCATCGCAATCAAAGTCGAAGTTCCAGGCGAAATATGCCCCCCTTTAAGAGCTTACACTTGGAGCTAACGAGGCCCTGGGGTGAGACTGAGTGGGAGGAGTGAAAGGACGGCAGATGAGGAAGGATTAGAGCCAGCTCCAGGGACCGATGTAGCTTCCTGCTACTATTTGTTTCTATGCCACACGAAGGGTAATCTCATCCTTCACTGAACGACAGTGATGTGGTCCGGTTTCACCTCTCTGGTCCCTATGTCAATGCCTTTAACAAAATGTCCATTGATAGTGGTTCAACAGATGTACGTCATTTACTAAGGTCCTCCTACTATGGTTCAATTAATGCATGCGGATGAGCATTTGAGCCAGCCTTAGAAACACAAAGCTTCAAGTTTAAGTTTGGAATAGAAGCTCGTATCTCAATAGCACAAATCCCCTGCATCCTAACTCCTGTAGACCTCCAAAGTACACCCGGTATGTTATCCAGTTATCATAGTCCATCGGCTCGGGTTTAATGCACATAGAACATAGAGAATATTGCCAAAATGGCATCTGCCAAAACTCTTCTAGTCATCGTAGTTTAATGCCTGAGTCATTTTACTGTCTTATTCCATCTTATTTGTTGTTAATTCCTGAATCATTTTACTGTCTTATTCCAACTTATTTGTTGTCCAAAGTTACAAAGATTCAATTAATAGACAAGACGTCCAAAGACAAACCATTTAAGGGCCACAGCCCATGTTATACAAGAAGAAGGGAAGTACATTAGAGTTACAGAGAGCCTAAAGGGAAGGGGTAGTGGTGAGGGGGTGAAACTTACTGGACAACTATAATGCTCAGAGGATTGAACGAAGACTATTGGAAAATGTCTTACCCGCTCAGTACTGCGGCATTTCCTGGCGGGTAATGGTTTACAATGGTTGCTGTCAGAGGACTTGTTTCTTCTGTCCGCCCCCTGCACGCAACCACAAAGACACTGGCCCCCTGTGCCTCTTCTCTGAGGGCTCCCTTTGAGTGTTCCACATCACAGTAAGGGCAAGGAGTGAGCCCTTCTAATCAGCCATTCCCAGCGGCCCCAGACACAGCCCAAGGCCGAGCAGTTCCGAGCAGCTCTGAGATGCTGCAAAAGTTTATCGGAGCATCTGTGAAAGGGTTGTGTGTGTTTGAGGGGGGGGGGGGGGTATGTCATCGCCCTATGTAAATCACAGGAGCGCCTCTTCCGCGAACTTCATGAATAAACACTGAGCCTTGTGAGCTGCTCAGAGTCTGGTCTGGGAAATGCTCATTGAAACATGCCCCACTGCCAGAGCGGGCCATTGTGGCAACGAGTAACTCCAACCAGAAGCACGCATTGAGGAGAAAAGCCAAAGGCAGCACAGCCTCAAGCTGCTCGAAGTTTTGTCTATTATATCAAGCAGCTTTGAGCTGTTTCCCCCGGAAATATCCCAGGCAGTCTCAGGCATTTCCAAATGAACAATTTTCAACAGCCTCGGGCATCTCTGCGCAGTTGCGTCCTGCCTCCCAGACTCATGAATTCCTGTCTTTTGGCAATTTGTCCACGCTGATATACATGTACTATTATCATCCCTTTTCCCATATCTATTATTTCCGCTCTTCCGCTTATTTCAACTATTTGGCAAATTCCAAACAATACACACTTCAATACTATAAAATGATTTGGGGCCATACATAATGTTCCTACGCACAGAGGGGAGGTGTGTGTGTGTGTGTGTGGGGGGGGGGGGGGGGGGAGGTTAACAAAATTCAGAAATTTTGCGTGTGCTCATTATCTGTTCTATTGCGTACACGATCGGGAGGGGGTGGGACAGGGGTAAAAGATTTCGAAAGTTCTGCGTACATACCTTATCAGCGGTCTTATTCTCACAGCATGTAAGGTTGACAAGTTAGGAACCAATAATATAAATTTACTTTCTCTGAGAGTAGTAAGCAATTCCTTTTTAGGGACCTTAAACAAAGGCTATCACAATAAGGTAGGTTTTGGAAATGAGCCCCAGAATTCATTATTGTTTACACCGATGGCCTTGAAGACTCCTTCGATGCCTCCTTCTATCGGTGCTGAGAAAACCTTTGTGTGACTAAGAGCTGCTAATCTGCAGTTTTAATGTTTCAGAACAGCTCGACAGGCAGCTGGCTTTGATGATAAGTTAGAAACACACCGATGGGATACTGGAATATTGAATGCCATCACAGTCCGAACTATTCTGCCATACATATTTAAAATGACCTATCAATGGGATGTTTCTGTAGGGATTCAAAGAGGATAACATTTAATCCTGTTGATTTCCATTCAACAGTCATCATGAATCAGGCTCTGCCTTTCCAGACCACAGCAAAGGGTCCAACCAGAAGAAAAACATCCTCATGAAACCTAAGGCTTTCACGGAGTTCTGCCAGGTAAAACTTCGGCAATATAGTATTGCTAACAGTGGGGCTTTCTTTGCGCTATCACACGCAACGTGGACAGGTTCTCAAGAAATATTATAGTAAATGAAAAATAGAGACAGCCAATAACCTTGGCTCTGATGTAATAAGAAGACTCATAAAATACCTGTCATGGGTTTCTTTCTGCAGCCGTAATTACTTTGGACTCAATTTTGGAAAACAATATCAGGTGAACTAATAATGTAACTGTAATTTTGACTGCAATCAGTCTGATAAATTTGGCATGCCGGAAACATGGGATTGAGCGGAAAAGTGCCCAACGCTAATGCGCAAATTAATATTATCGGAAGGCGCATTGTAAAACTCTGAACTAATTCTGATGGAAAGTAGAGCGTAGGAGAGATTATAGTAATTGGGGGAATCCCAGAGTTATTACTGCGCGGGAATTTGTTCCATCTGAACAATTATTACATGCAACCGCTATTTATGCATTATTCCAACTAAATTGAAAAAAATATTGATAAACAGGTTTAAGGAGAGTGGAAATTAGAACGCACAAATCTATGATGAACCAAAGTTATAAGCAACATTCATGACTTTCGGGTAAGGGCCGGCGTCCCCTGAACTCTCGATACCCTACGATACGCCTTATTATGCATTTCCAGACACATAATTATATCGCTGTGCAGACAAGGCGGCTTCGCGACCAACGAGTAAGTGACTGTATGTAAGGCTTTGCCCAAATTTTTTCTCGCGAAGAAGTAACTTTCTCAACCTCCAAAAAAGAAGAGAACCTCACTTTGTGTCCGACCACCCCCAACAGGGATGACAGACATTCTGGGAAAACTTTTTTCCAATACATAATTATATCGCGTTGGAAAGTCACTTTTAATCCGTAGCCGATACACCTGAGGACGTACCCCGATGCACGCATCGTTAGGTCTATCGTGCTATCGTATAGGTATCGGTGGCTCTGTGGATGCCGGATGTTATTGTTATTTCAGTTTTAGAACTGTGCCCTAACTGCTACGACAATTAGAAACCAACAGAAATCAAACTTGCAAAACATTTTATTCATCGTCATTACTATGACTTGAACATATGTGAAAGTCATATCTAACAGGCTAAAACACATTACGATTTGACAGGTTCAGACACAGCTTATCTAAAATAAATATGATTTCCCTTTACCTTTCGCTTTGTTTCTACTGAATTTTACTCCTCTACTCTGTCCCTTTTCTACCGCCGTCGTTGTGGAGACACACAGAATAGGGTTATATACCCCAGTGAATATCATTAGCAGGATAAATCAGAGCTTTATTCTATGCGTTGTATTGGATGCCCTGTTCATATACTTTGGGATCCCTACTCCATAATTGCTCTGATATTGTTCGTATATGGTGTAAACCTCCAGTCTACTCGCCCAAGATAGACGCCTCCTTTACACGGACCCAAGATTACCGCACTAAATCTAAGGGGTCAGTGTCTCTCTGAATTACAGTTGCCGGAAGAACAATCTCATGTCATTTACATGCTGTTTTTTAAATACAAAAAGTACTTTTCATTATGTAGAAATGACTTCGGTATTTTTACATATCAGTTCAAAATTTAGAAATATTTATGACATCAAATTCCTACTACTTAAGATATTTCCTCTATTGACCAGCGCCCACAAATGTATCGACACACATTTTATGCGTCCACCCTTGTTTTCTCTCAGATAGCGTTTTATAGTTCTGTGCATGCGCGTCCCATCAGACGCATTTCCGGAACGACGCGTCCGTCGGTATGTGACGTATTAGTCCCGGCTGCGCTGGTTACCGGCCGTCAAGTGGTCAACACGTGATCGGCGCAGGAATAAGCTTTATTCTGGGAGGATGGGAGGGGTGGACTGTCCTGGTCTGGGCAACTCTGAGTTCCCAATGGCTCCAAGCGCTCAAAACTCTTTGAATCAATTATATATTCTCTGCAGTTGGAAGGCGTTCTGAAATGGCTACCAACAGCGGAACAGTTCACACATAGCTGCCGAATAATTTCAAAGGTCTCTGAATTGCTCTGAATTACCCTGAATATCCCAAATCAGACCGGAGTACCTCCCAATATAGGTGAGTGTTTTCCAATGACGTTGGATAGTTCCAACAGGTTTGATCAGTTTGAGTCCGTAGCATCAGTCAGCTTTGTAAGAGTTCAAGCAGCTCGGAATTAAATTGAAACGGTCAGAGTTGCATTTAAACATACCTACCAACTTTGACCAAGTCAGAGATGTTCTAATAAGATAACTTAACAACGCTAAACCTGTACACCCAGGCCAATATACTAAGTCCTTATATATTACACTAGTCTCAGACGGTTCCTCCTGACGTGACTCAGACACGATTTCGATATCTCGGATATCATTGACTGTACTGTAGAATGTTCCATCAATAAAACATGTTTTTCTATCATACATCTACTCATAAATCCTAAAAATCTCTACAGCATCGTTCTGTCACGTGTCCACCAATGTCTTTTTCTCAAGACTCCAATGAAAAAAAAATGGTATGGTGCATGTCTTTTTTTGCTGAGTTCCACAATAAAGTAAGTGGCTCAGTTGAAACTACAGACAATAATAAGGTGAATGCAGTTTTCCCAAAGAGGCCTTGAATTGTTTTGTACCGAATCCATCAATGTTTCAATGAATATCTAATATCAATGATATATATATATATATATATATATATATATATATATATATATATATATATATATATATATATATATATATATACACATATAATTCGTTCTTGCATGATTAAATTATATAGGGTATCTATTCAGGCCAGGGAATATCATCCATTCTCGGTGTATAGCAGTTCATTCCCAGCTGTCCTTCCAAGCAGCTTTGAGGCTGTATAATTTGTGGGTTCAGGGAAGTCCGAATAGCTCTGAGCATTATCAATCCGTACAGCTGTGAGTCATTCCGAATAGTTACCAGTATCTCCAAACAACTCCAAGCAGCTCCAAACTGCTCAATGGGGAACCTAATGAGAATGACGTACCAATCCGGGATGCGCGAACCATGACCGATAAAGACGCCGCTTGATTCTGCCAATTAGAAACGCCGCGGTAACTTTACAGTCTGTTCTATTTTCCTCCGTTATAGTTTTTTTAGTGTTTAAATCAGCTTTCCCCTTTTGAGCATCCTCTCCCTCATGATGAAGACTTAAAACACGCCCGGATGCGCCATATCAGATGAACAGGCTTCGGTCCTCAATATTGATCTGGTCTTCCGTCTGATACCAAATCGAAACACAGGCCAGCATTGAGCTAACGCTTTGAGAGGGATGAACAGCAAGTCGATGTGCAGGGACAGAAGTCACACGAAATGTCCGCCCCTGTTGGTCTGCTCTATTGATTATTGCATACCTCTGACCTTTTACTTGGACTAGGCGCAGAGCGGATGGAATGACAGAGGGTTCCGAGAGGGAATGGAGGGACAGGGATAGACACATATCGCCACTGACAGAGTATGTGTGTGCGTTTAGTCTCTATGCGGGTGTTATTGGGAAATTGACCACTTGTGTGTCTTTGTGTATTGTCTCTAAGTCTCTTTATCTCTCTGTCTCTCTGTCTCTCTACCTCTCAAATTCTTCCTTTTATATGAACATATGAATAGCGGGAATGATTCTTTCCCTCAGATACTTTGTCTATCATTTATAATCCTACGTTGGATACGTCTTTTAATTAAACATAGCCGTTCACTCACACATTGGAAGAATTTATTATTTTAGCTATATGCAACGATTGACAATATTTTATAACTTTTTGATTATTTACTCATATTTGATATCTCTTTATCTTTAGAGAAAATGTTATATTAATCTTGTAAATCTGGCCCATTATATGGAAAATATTCATTTAAGCATTTCTACCAACAACCTCTTTTTGATGTGGAATGAAATTCTATTGCTGGAAATGCATAATTCATTTAAACCGCATTTTTGGTCATAGCGTTTCTATTGATTTCAAACACTGGCGACACTACTTCGATCTGACTGAAATCATTCGTCCGTTCCGAGCAAACTATAGAAACCTCTCCTACCTCCGCCACCGATCCCTGATTACGAGTCCGACCGTGAATATTGACGGTGCGGAACGAAATAGGATCAAAGGCACGTGTATTAGCTGGTGGGATCAGGTTGGTGAACATTAATCATGTTGAGGGGAGGCCGCTGGGCACAGCGAACAACTACCATAGCGTCGCCACATCGTCCCGGCGCCGTATATAAAAACATCACCCCTTGATGTGTGGCATCTTAGCTGAGCAAATATTGACCTGGGCGAGCTGCTCAGGGACCGCTCTGTGAGCTGTGAGCTGCTCCGACGTCCACACACACGTAGGTGTTGGTTATTTACCCAGCGTTGGCAGAGGATCAGCACTATCGCTGTGTCGTGTAGAAAACAGATGACACTATCGGCGTGACAAGGCAAATGAAAACTGAGGCTTGTAGGACAATAGTATTGGCGAAACCACAAGTCTGTTCATAGCATCTGGTCTGCCGTATTTTGTCAGTTGTCTGTCTTTATTTTTTCTTGTCGGGTGATATGGACACATTTAGCGCTTTTTAGTTGCTGCTCCTGCAGCGGACTTCCTTTCCTTTTTAGATAATCTTGTTTACATATTCATTGTCATTTTGCAGCTTTATTTCGACTAAATGTCCTTTGTTGATTCGGTAAAACTTCCTCTATGGGAGTATTAGCTTGCCTTTGGAAGATGAATGTGGTTGAATCAAAGTGTAAGAATAGCATGGTCTTTTAAATATTTATTGATATAACTTTGAGTATTTTCCGTGTTGATCAAAGGTAAAAAGCCACCCCATGTGGATATCTATAGGCAAGGCAATTGCTTTTGTCACAATGACTATATACCTGTAATAATGACGCTCTAGTTGCAATATGTTTATCCCACTTTGCCCCCACTTAAATATTACCGATTTCGTGTAACTATTCGGATAAACTGAAGCATATCTAGCGTAAACATTACCCTCACCTCCACACCGCGGCTGATGGCACAGAATGAATTCTTCCCACTTGGCGCCAATTTCGGAATGTTTGTCAATTGCTTGCCCTAATTAGCATCCTTGTTCATCCACGTTCACATCATGAAGTCTAATTAGCAAAGACACAGCAAAGATTCGTCACCATTGCATGAACTCGTCGACTCCTAAATGTCAGTCACGCTCAGGAATAAAACATGTGTTTCCTTAACTGGCCTAGTCGTTGGTCGGTTGTTATGCCTTGGAAACAGCCAAGTCCGTATCAGGGACATAAAATGTATCAGATGTGACTGACGGGAAAACCTAGAAAGAAGAGACAGCAGACAGATCGGGAATGGTTTCTTATAAATTTAACACTGAATATATACTTTTCATTAAACCATTTAGGGTCCTATCTTGCCTTGCTCATGGCCTAACCCCTGTGTGATATGCTAGTCGCTGTCCATAAAGGGGAAAACACCATCAATCAACAAACTAATCAGGCAGGCCTTTTTCTGACCTCACATCTAACAAACGTAGGTCATAAAACTGCTCACAAGGAGGGAGGGGCACACAGAACCGCCCATCCTGAATAGTTCATTTGAGAAAAAGTAACGGACCTAACATTTCGGGATATTGCTAAAGCAATTTTCTAGGCAGTTATTATGATAAATTTATGGATTAAATGATCAATTTGGAGAGTATCAAAACAAAAGACAAATAGGCAAGAGTCATTGCCTATAACGAGCCGACCGAGAGAATTTACAGTATGTGGGGAGGCTGTAGGGAATACATCCACGAGTAGACAGTGGCTTAGCGGATGAGAAGTATCTACATCCCACCGAGTCCTCTAATAAAGAGTGATCACATGTTTTGCTCATGATGTATTTGAATATAAGGTCTGTCAGCATATATTTGTTCTTAAACGTTCAGTTTTGATATTGAGCGTGCATTCAAAAGTATAAGAATGAGGTGTGGAGAACTTTCCTGACTGTTACCAATTAGCACACCAACATGGGTATTTACAGCGTCACTTAAGAAAGTGCTTATCCTCTAGAGGGTAAATTAGCTATGAAGTCAATAAACAATACGTTGTTGGTATAGCGCGCTCTACAGGTTGGTGTGCAAAAGGATATAAGTAAATGCAGAGAGATACGGTAGAAGTAGAACACCTCCATAAAGGCAGTCAAGGCCTTCTCAAGAGTTTAATTAGTGCTTCGCCGCAGGCTGGAGAAGGAAAATTGGACTCTGAACGTGTTTCAGATGTAGAGAAGGGAGCTGCTTCAAAGCTACGGCCTGCAGACACTAGGGTGGGTTTAGGGGAGAACGCGACAGGCAGAGAAAGAGGAGAAAGGGGAGGAGGTATGGGTGTGTGAAACAGGTGGTGACCTCTAAAACCAAGAAGGTCACAGGCAGCAGGCACCTGAAAGGCTGGTAGTATCGATCTCGGGTGTCAAGAAGGAGTGGTGGAGACAGAGTGACAGGTAGCAGACACATCCCTCTGCCTATCAAAGGGACTCCGCCTCCAGGCGACGCCGCGAGTAGTATAGGATCCGACGGTTTGGCGCTGGCGACTCAGGGTATCTAGAGTGGGCTGAGAGGAACGAGGATGGGAAAGTGGAATGCGGGCGGGAAAGAAGCGGCAGTAAACCGCTTGTAGGGGCAACAGGCGCGATATGGGTAACGGACTTTGGGGACATGCCATGGATACCCTAGACTTTTTGGTTGTCGGGCGGCTGAATAGAACACCATGAAATACAACCCATTCAGAAAGAGGCAATATGATGGAAATATGCGAGGGGCAATATGCGAGGAGTGATAATTTTTGGGCGAAAGTAAACAGACAGGGGAGGAGGGGACGAGATGGGGAAGCTTGGGAAAACGTATAACACGGAATATACCGGTAATATAAAAGGTAAAAGGTTAAAGCGGGCCAGGTGTTCTTCGCATCGGTATAATGTCCATATATATATTGATGAGAAAAGTAGAGCCCATCACATCGCTTTATTGTCAGAAGGAAAAGGAGGATGACAAAACAGCGTGAGAGACCAATGGGCGAATTAGGGTCGGGTCGTTTGGGCATAAGGGGATAGAGGTTAAGAAGCGCAGAAGCAAAGGGCCCGCTAACAAAGGTAGAGAGAAATTAAGACGACAAAGACAGGAGAAGGGCAGGGGTCCTGATATAAGCCGGCTTTTTGGAAGTAGCAGTATCTCTTTCCCTATTTTCACCCCAGATACTAGTATCGCCCATGCAAATCTCAGCCCGGCCGCAACGCGACAGGAGCCGGGAATCTATGAGATCCGACACGGCCGTGGAGAAGTGCAGTGTCGTGTAGCACACGAGGGGCCCTGGGGCGGTGTCCGGGGCCGTGGAGGCGGCACGGACTGGAGGCGGACGACCCCGGCCCCGAGGGTCGCCACCCGGTCAGCACCGAGCAACCCTAATAGGAGGACACCTAGCTCTTCTAGCTCTCTGATGCCTTTCCTCATTCTACAATCTTATGTGTTTCTCCGCAGTATTACCTTTAATCGATATAGCATGCCTCGTAAATGTACATTCTCTCTCTCAGCAACGTATGTCTTTTTTTCAAATTCCTTCATTTGTAAAAAAAACTTGCTCTTAACCTGAGTGTTGTATAGAGTTTCTCGGGAACCTTTCTGTTATTGCATGCTTATTAATATTCGACAATAGGAGTGTTACAACTCTCAGCTCAATCTAAATCTCATATCTGGGTCTGAGGATAACACGATGATCAATCACTTAAATCATTTATTCTCTGACTTCAAAGAAGCTTCAAAGAGAATAATAGTCGGTAAAGAAACTTTGTTTTGACAACCTTTGCTATATCTCAATCACATATGAAAATAAAATAAGATAGAAAGAAGTACGGAGGTATTTCTTGAAGGTAAACTCATTTACAAAGACATTTTGCACAAGAGCTGAAGTGCACGACCTATGCAAAAGGTTACAAACTATTAATCCACATGTTCAATTGTAAATTTCAAGATCCTTCACTACTTCTTTCTTGTTTTGTTTTCTGTATACTCCACTCCTATAAGGTCTTATATTCTGGCGATCATAGATGCTACAACTCCCTTGCTAACCCTTGCGTATTAAAATGTGTTTTGACTTTGTCAAAATAGATTCAAACATGTCACTATAACCTATAATCTAAACGGCCTTGGCTGGTTAGAAAGGATTTCCACTTTTCTCTTACCTGCAAAGCCATAGCTCGTACCCTGGACAAATGGCACTACTCTTGTGAAGCTTCGACCTATCTTTAAGGTCATGACCCGCTCTCACAGACGACGAGGGTTTTATACAGCACTTTCAACCTCTAACCTACCACCCTAAGAGGTCGAATGTGTTTACCTTGAATTTTAACAGCATCACGCTCACCGATACACGCATTTAGAGGATACATCATTGATAAGGACTTTTTCAAAACTGAGATTCAACTCATATTGTAGCTTTTATAGTAGGGTGCGTCCACATAGACCGGTATCATCTAATTTCATTTCAGTTGACCTTTAATCTTGATGCCTACACTACCTCCATTCTTATATTCCTTTTCTTCATTTAACTTTATGTTTAGCTAACTTGGACGTATCCTGGAAATACATGATCCTGTAATTGTATCTGAAACACTTGTATTACAAGAGATGCAATAAACAACAACAAAAAAAAGAGACCTGCCACTGGTCCCCCATACGCTTAGTGGTACGTTTCCTGCAACTTTAAATGCAGTTTAAAACAGTGTAGTTTTATTTCGTCGATTACTTTCTAGGAATTCAGATATTGGATTATGATGGAGAAGAAGTGTTCATTATATCATACACAACTCCAATTTAAATCTTACATCTTTTTCTAAATTGTGTATCAGATTTAGTATACACTACTACCACCAGCAAGAGATAAATGCCCTTGGAGGCAGTTTATACTAGCCGTTCGCATGTCGTTGTAACAGTGAGATGTACGGTTTATACGCTCCTAGAAACCTGATGATAGCACAGAAGTATTCTGACATTGGAGATGGTTATGTTTGGGATGGGGTTGAATGAGAGAGAAACCTAGGAGCAGTGTGTGGATATGGGACGGGTGAGGCAGAGAAGCAGATAATACTGCACAGGGAGACACGATAGATAGATAGAAGACTACCGTCGAATCACTAGGAAAAGGGCACAAGTAGAACGAAGAAGAGGTACACGAAAGAGGTAATGTTAACTAGGGACGGGTTGGCCTGTTTGAGGAACCGGTCGGATATTCCTGGAGATGTTTCTGGAAAAAGTAGCTCTATTTCAAAATTGTGCTTTGGGATAAGGATAGCAGATGTATAAATCGATAAAGGGATGTGGACATGGATTGTCGAAGAGACATGAAGATGAGAGGAGGTGATGATTTATAGTAAAGCCAAGTTCAACTTGGCAACAATGAGGATCATCAAAGTTGGAGTACATCTAGACTGAATGTCCACTATTGGTGGTCACGGAATGAACGAAAAATACTTAACCAAGGTTTATATTTTCTCCTACACCGTGGAGAAAATTATAAGAATATGCTCCAATCTCCGCAACCGGACCCAAAAGCGAACCTCACAAAGTGTTCTCCAGAAAGGAGTACGTAAATACTCCACACAAACCCAAAACCACAACTATACACACTTGCCTCTGTAGGCCTGAAGAGAATCAGTAAGATTCGAAACCACAAGTTACTCAAACGCATCCCTCTCATAAGATCTAACACTCTCTAAGTTATATTCTGTACAAGGTTCTCACTGCGCTCTAAGGAAAAGAATTCTTAACGAACTAGGCTTAGAGCCTTGAGAATCCGCTGGCACACAGTATTCCCGCTTGAGATTATAGGAATCTTTGGGTTTCATTGATGTATTTTAGCACGGGAGGCAGGCCAGTGGATTCTCAAGCCTCTAAGCCCAGTTCGTTAAGAATTCTTCTCCATAGAGCGTAGTAAGAGTACAGAATACGACTTAGAGAGTATGAGATCTTATGAGAGGGGTACCTCAAACCTCGATGGGGACGATGCGACAAAAAAGACCCGGATAAAATTGGGTCAAATACAGCCAAAACTAGCCATTTTAAGTAGAGAAAAGTACATAGATATATGGCGAATTCAATCCCCCTTAGTGATGATTACTCCCACTACTTCAAATGGTCACTCCCACCTTAACACCAAGTGTAACACGGCGTCGGGGGGGGGGGGGGGGGGAGGAGCAAACGCCGCTGTTGAACACCTCGGTAAGGGGCAAAGTTTGGAGGGACAGCTTCCTCGAGATTAGTCCAAGATGGCTCCCAACATCAATTCATTGTTTTAGGTGTCCGGCGGAGCCGATTAACCGCCAACAAAACAGGTCTTTGTGTCTCATTAGTCCAGATTTCTCTACTTCCCTGAACGTCTCAGGGCAATAGGACGGCTCTCAAGGACAAATGTGTATCCCTATGCTGTGGTAGTTGCATCTAGTATGTTTACTATATATATCTATACATCAACAATCGAACACCCAAGGATATCAAGTCACAGAACGTTACAAGCGAAACGCCTCCACCTTATACAACAAATGTTGCCTCTAACCATACAATTCAGCTGCCTGCCGTACCTCTCGCCATAAGTGATTTATATGACGGCTGAAGGCTATGGTCCGAGGTGCTGCTGAATTTTCCAGGCAGCCCTGCAGAGGATAGTATGATAGATAGGAAGATGTAGTGAGCTGCTCTCTTAGCAACCTACACCTTTAGATCCGACAAGCAGTAAGATAGTCTGTTCTATTTCTGAACAAAACTTCCTCAACAATGTATTTACATGTGACACTTGCTAGATATCTACGTTCTTTTCATGTTGTATACTCTAAACTTTTCACTTTACGTGACATATTTTCCCTTGCATTCAAAGTGATGTAGGCACTATAAGGAGTGCTAGTACGTAAGTAGTGGCTGATGGCTGGTGGTTGAAGGTCGGGAGAGTACTTCGCTTAAAGGGAACAGAGTGTCGCTGAGCTATTATTTACTCGAGAGACGCACTTAGAAGGTAGGACATCAAAGGTAAGATCCCTGTCACACATACAGGCGCTACTGGCAGGGTGAGCATGGACTGCCAGTGTGCAACTCTCAGAGCAGGAAATGAGAACCTGCAAACAATATGTGAGCAGGCTAGCACAAGATCGGAAGCAGCCCCTTGGAAATTGAGGAGACTGCCACTGATACCTGCTCATGTATGTCCTAGCTAACACAATAAGTGTATTATATCCTTCACCACCCTGTCCAAACCTAATATTCAGAAGTCAGGTAGTAAAGATAAGTACTAGAACTGATGGTCAGACCAACCGCAGTCAATCCTCATACGTTGACCACTCTACCTCCGTACGGTTAAGGCAGGCAGGAAAGTGGGAGGCTTTTTAAAAGATGGTGGCGCCTCACTACGGGATTCTCCTGAGGCACGCCATCTGACGGCAGAGGCTAAGACTCTCATCAGTCTCGTTCTCCACATTGAGCCTCAGGTCGGCAGCCACCATTAACAACTCCTTTTTCATCTGGAGGGTTGGGCAGGGGTAAAAGCCACTGCTAAGGGTCGCGCTTAATGCTGGGGACTCCGATACCAATACATCAAGTACGTCTTACCTTGACCAGTTAACTTTCACACCCAGTGATCGATATGACCACAGGTTGACCATTTGCAAGGGGTCGCTGCAGAACATGCAACCTGGCCAGAGGCTGTCTCAACTGAAACAAAAGCTGTGTTTTTCCACAAGAGTTATTGTTTGGTATATAGAGAAGAAATCGTAAAGATGGCATCGGCTAGTCTTTTTATAACCAATTGGTGCTTTTGGTTCAGGTACAGCATTGTGGTTAACCTAATGCACGAGAGGAATGTAATACATAAAATGTAATAGTATAACAAAGATATTTGGCGAGCGGCCACAAGAAAAAGCATCGTGAACATTAAAAGATAATATCCGGCATGGGTCATTGTAAACACTTGTATTCCGTGGATCACATATTATATGTATTAAGGTACCAGAGTAGATTAAGGAATACTTCAATATCGTGACTTACACAAAGCTTTGGTGTTGAAGAATATACACAGCAACACCTTTAAGGATATCTAGGTTATCGCTAGGGAGTGAATAATGTGCTTATTGTAATACTTGTACTTATTTGGCTGAGTGAAAATGACAGCCCTTCCATTTTTAATACTTTACTATGCATCGAAGGAACAAAGCATTTTGGAAACGTCATCACACTAAAACAAGCGTTATTTTGAGACGTCATTGCTTTATAGCTGTCTAATACAGACCCACCGCCAATAAGAATGGCCCGAAGCCAACTCACCCTCATGTATAATCCAGCATGCTATTTGATTGGCTAAGTGTTAGTCGGATGCCTACCTTTCACGGTAGATAATTAATCTCGGCATGCCTTATTGAGACACATGACCATTGTGGGCCCCGAGAGCTCCCATTGGTAGGGTTTGCTGACAGGTTTTTGTACCAGGTAATGAAAAGTAATACACAATTTTAGAAGGGCTTA
This sequence comes from Alentia gelatinosa, assembly GCA_950022655.1. Classification (NCBI taxonomy): domain Eukaryota; kingdom Metazoa; phylum Annelida; class Polychaeta; order Phyllodocida; family Polynoidae; genus Alentia; species Alentia gelatinosa. The sequence goes on along the minus strand of OX465583.1, from coordinate 41,043,042 downwards.
TGAATTATTCTGTGCTGGTGCCTAGGGTTTCTACATACACAACCTAACGGTGAAAGGTATAGCATTATACGTTTATAACACGCCAATGCGTTGAATAAAAGTCAACTTTATACCAGAAAAGGTACGATTGCTGTTTCATTGAAACAAGTTCAGAGAATAATCAGAAAATATCCAATCCTACTGGCATGCATGTGGGCATTTAATTAGAGCTTGGTTTTTATTATTACTTATGCCTATAAACAGTATTCTTTTTATCATCATAGTATCTGATAATAAATGGGACCAGTGGTGATGCGCTATTGTGTTATGGAGACGACAATCGTGCCGCAGACCCCAAATGAAACACCAGGTGGCGGGTCCAGTTATCAATTGATTTTATCAAAAGACCTTTGTTTGACTTGCCATTATGGGGTTTAGCCCCATCCCACGATTATAGATCTATGGGTTGTAACAGGAGATAATAGTGGTTGTCCGCCGACTACAGTGGCGCTATCTTACAATTTCCTGTCGGATGATGGCGGAACTAGCAATCACTCTGTGCCTTATAAACGGAGGCGTATAAAGGAGCACTCAGTGGCGAATGGAGTGTAGGTTGTATGTACAAGGCATTCGTGTAGCGCTCACTACCACAAGTGAAGACGGATTCCCGCGAGGTTTAGAAAATTGAGCATTATGACGAGGAGAGTGTCTAAGTTGAAGTAGGTCAGACATAGACTATAGGTTAATGTCATGGAGCATTATGTCTGGGACAGTGTCTAGATTGTTGTAATGGAGCATGGAGTCAGGGACAGTGTATAGATTGACCTAATGGAGCATTGAGTCGGAGACGGTGTATAGAGTGATGTAATGGATCTCTTGGATCCAGTGTCGTGCGCCGGACCGTGGAGGAGGCGCGGGGCGAGGCGTGCCCAGCGGTCAGACTTAATCACCGCCAGCCGTCGCTGTCGCCCCAGTCACAAGTCAGGATCGGCAGCGGGTGTCGCCAGTCTCTGAGGCAGGAGGGTACTACAGCCCCCACTCCATCAGAGCTCAGCCCCCTATCCATCAGACTCCACGTGCGAATCATGAAAAATACCCCATAAAAAACACACACAGTGGAGGATAGTTGGAGAACGGCCAGCAACCAGGGCGCCAACCGCTAGCGTTTTCACTGAGGGAGGCTCAGGTATAAATCAGCGACAGCTCCTAAAATCATTCTCAGCAATCGCACGAAAATCGGAGCCCTATTAGCTTTTTTAAATTCGTGCTTTCATTAATAGAGATATAAGAAAAGTTCATTTATCCTGGAAAATTAAAAAAAATCCTGGAAAATTAAAAAATAATCTGGAAGAGGAATAAAACAAATCTGAGTCGGAGGGTTGGACTTTCATGCATCATTTCTCGGATTGGCTCCAGACCCGCAAGGTGTAAAATAGGCAGAGAATAAATAGTATTTACAGACTGGAAACTATCCAAAATATTGACAATGAAGTGTAGGGTTTATTGACACTTTTCCTGATGTTGAATGAATAGGTTTATGATGGTTGTGAATGTTGTCAGTCTGAGTACGTTACATGCTAGTTCACCTGTCTGGAGTATGTGAACCAACTGAGTCTCTAGTTTTGAAGGTTCATGTGGTGCAGCATCTGTCTAGTTCACCATACATTTTACATGTGTGGTTAGGGAAGTCAAATAGATACTTTAGCAACATGTAACATAAAACCTTTTTGCCTCCGGTTGTCCTTATAGAATGGATCTGATTTGTTGTCAATGGACCATTCATAAAGTACGTATGTACTGCGGGGGAAAGGAGTCAAAATTCTTCAGAAATTGTTCTATTTTGTACAAGATTGGGAAGGTGGGGGGTGGGGAGTAAACAATTTAAGAAATTCTGCGTACATCGTTTATGGATGGCTCCCATCTGCTCTGTGGTTGACAAGTTCAACTGTTACCTTTCCCGGTATTTAACGTTTGTAAATCACTTCAAAGAATACATTTTCATTATAATACTTAGATAAATAAAACTGGTTTAATGGGCTGTTAATAACCATGAGAAGATCTACATATATCATCCAGTCCCTTCGTCAAAATGACCGACGTTTGTCATTTATCAATGAAAAGAGACCCTGACTATAATAAAAGGGCTTTGCCTGTCATATTTTACAAGAAATGTTTGTCAGTTCTTAAAGTTAAAAGGTTGAAGAGACAATGGGTAGAATAACAGGTTTCTGGCTGGTATAGTGCAGTATATTAATTTCCAAGTCAACAAGTCAAGGAGCTCATGACCAGACTAACCGTTGAGCGTCTGGAAGGGTGAGGCATTGGCCTTGCCTGATGTCAGGGTTAAAGAGACAGTGACCAGAATACAGGGCGTCTTATTAGTCGGGTCCCTCACCTAACTTCTATCTAGTTGGCGAGGGTTTCAGATTTTAGCCTGTGCTGGAACCTGACTGTTGCCTAGCACTACCACAGGCACCAATATCGAAACTGACAGGAAGCATCTGCCTGGAATATGGTGCTGGGTTGCGGCATGGCTATCCAGTTAGAGTACGGTTTACGGTTGCAGCAAATTGCTAGGCGGTTCTCATTCTTGGACACCCGTGATATGAGAAAGGGTTTTGTAGTTTTCAAATGTCGTTTTCAAAACAATGGCGATGGCAAGGGAAAATAGCCCTATAGGTTGAAAGTTCTATGTGAGCATGAAGTAGGTAGGATTTTGATATTAATCGTTTTATTGGATGAATAAAGGGTGATTTGAATAGAGGATGGGTGACAGTGAAAGCTGGTAGAGGAAACATATCGTAGCACGCCTACTTATGTGACACTACAAGACATCCAATGGTGTAAGTGGTGTAGTAGTCAGAGGTTCGAGGTGTTTGAGTTAAGGTAACAGGACTGTTGCCTAGAGAAGGAGACAAGAATCTGGAGAGGGATGGATACCGCACCACGTCATAGATTGGTATTGAGGAGAGGCCCTTATTGTAGGCACTGGGCCTGGCAAGAGTGAAGACTGGAGACGAAATAAAGCTAGCGTACATCTAAGATAAATCTCAAGGTAGCAGATTACTTGTCCATCGTAGACGTATACATTCAGGAACTGATTATTAGAGGTTTAGAAGACCCTGTTACTGGAATTTGGTATGATTTAGAATATATACTTGTCCAAAGGTTGGGTTTCAAAACATTAACTATCTCTCTGGGTAGGCCCAGATTTCAATGCTCTGTGAAGATGAATTTTACCCTTACCTTAATGGTTCCGTGTTTTATGTCAATTGCTAGCGTGAAGCACCTACTTGCTTCGCCTAGACATGTCTACAAAGTGCACTCCTCTTTACCTAACAGGAGAAATGGAATTAACTTTGCGTTGAATGAATGCACAGTATCCCAGATCTTTATTTCCTTTTCTGAATGTCTGTCTGCATAACTTTTTATCTCACTCGATTTTGGCATTTTGTCTCTCTGTCTGTCTCTACGTTTATTTCTTTGTCCAGCCTGTCTGCATTCCAACTGTCTACCGTGTCTGTCTCTCCTAATTTGCCCCGCCGTCTTACGGCTTGGCGTCGTTCCTTAAGGCGTCAATCTCACCTGGCATCAATTAATGGTATAAGAACAATGCCAATCACTGTTAGCGGGCTTGGAGGCGTGTTTATAATTGCGCGATTAATGGTAGGTTTTTACGTCAGAGCTAATGGAAATCATCGGTGTTTCCTCCACGGAATTCAGTCTCTCTCTTAAAGGGGGCGCTAAAAGAGGGGTTGGGGAGCGATGGGGAGGGGAATGGTGGACGGGGAATGGCGCATTTTGCATCACTCAGGCGCCATCTATTTCCTTTTGATTTAAAGTTACCTCCACTCCGACCACTTCTTTGAAACCCGGCCACGGATTACTCATGTCCCTTATCCATGAGTCTCCATCCTCCGCCTCCATGCGGTATCCTCAGTTTGTCGTCAGATAGTAACTGTACTGTTCATACTTTGACTATTCGGTGTATGAATTCCAATTTTTATATTGCTACAACAAACTTATTTTTTTATAATTCATATTGCATTCATATTGCATTGTAAGGTTGGTGAATTATCATTTCTAAGAACGGTAGTCAGATTTTAAGAGAAATAGACATGTAAAGTTGACATAACAAACTGATTCAGTAATATATAGACAATAATCGATGGTTTTGTGGACAGGCGGCCGTAAACCACGAGCGGTTGACGCGTAGTAATACACGAGCGAGTGGTTTACAGAGCCACATCGTTTGTTGCATTTATTATCCATCTTTTCGAATAAATTATACCCAGTAATTGCCATATTAAATGGTATAACAATACGGCCTCAAACCCATGGTATACGGGAAAAATAGTCCCTTTTGCTATAGAGCAAAGAAAAAGTCCCAATTGTTATACCATTTGATATTGCAATCACTGGGTATAATTTATTCGAAAAGATGGATAATAAATGCAACAAACGATGATTTTGTCGATAGGCGGCTCTGTAAACCACTCGAGGTTGACATCGTAATACACTCGCTAGCGCTCGTGTATTACTACGCGTCAACCTCTCGTGGTTTACGGCCGCCTGTCCACAAAACCATCGATTATTGTCTATTTGCTCTATAGCAAAAGGGACTATTTTTCCCGAATACCATGGTTTTGAGGCCGTATACCACAGGTTTGAATCCGTATACCACAGTTATGGTATCTGACAGTTTGTATACAATGGGTCGTGGTTTACTGAGTCCCCATACATTTTCAATGGGGGCTTTGTATACGATGGATAATAAAAGTAGTCTATCAATGTTCTGAGCATATATTATGTACGATGAAGTTTCCTCAAAGAGAAATTCTGAAAGGAGCCATTGAACATCCTTCTTGTTGCCAAAGTTCTCTACCTTTTTTCTGCATGACTATTTTCTCTATCAAAATGGATGAAAATATACGTAAAGAATGTTCAGAAGAGTATTCTTAATATGACATATTGGTGAGGATATAAACTGTTGAACTCGTCACTGATATCTCGGACAGTGACCGGGTTCCATTATTGGCATCCTGAAGACAAACAGGGTTCTTTCTTAAAGAAATCTGACTTCCTGAGGTTGCCCGACCCCTCTCTGCCTGAAAGGGAAAAAACTAGATTAAATCAAAGATCAGCCTACTCATTTTCTAAATTTTAGATTGAATCATGCCAGAGGGTTGACTCCGTCTGAATATCCAATTCATATGCCTCGCCAGACGACGCGAAAGTTTATATCATATTTTTCCAAGTCTCCCGGCATCAACTCTATGTGTCTTATGGCATCATATTGGGACAAGTATGAGGTGGAAGACAAGCTTTCATGAAATGGAAGCGTTGTTTATTAACTGCCTGTCAACCTGTCAGCATGCGTGCCCTAATGTTGGACATAAGAGTCGATATCTGTAATGGTGTAGGAGATAGAGGCTCTAAAGTAAGTGCCACAACTTAACCAACCTTGCAAGTAAGAGCTATAGATACTGTTGTTGCTGCTCACTATTCATGGCCACTCATTTAATCGGCGTCAGTAATCGTGTTAGGTTTGGTTCTGTTATATCATATTACTACCTCACTGTCAAGGGTAGCAACTTAATTGCATGAAACTTTAAATTAGAGTCACTGATTTCCTGTATGTCTGATTCCAATCATAATTCGTCAGAATTCATTTCATTGTCATCTATCTGATGATGTTCTTTTAGTGTGGACACTGTTTCCTCTTGAAAGTAGACGCGAGCCAGCCGTTCTTAGGTTGATTTCTTTCGTGAAGTAATGAAAGAAACCTGAGCAAGTGTACAGTGCATACCAACACTGTGCAACGTCATATATATATATCAAAAGCACAGTATATATATATATCCCATCATTACCCCATCCCTGGAAGAAAGAGAAGTTATTGATAATTAATAATATGTTAATTAATAATTGACTAACTGAGTAGTAAGTCAATCATATTGAATATATGATATGATAAAATATAGGAGAAAAGGCCTACGAAGGTAGGTGAAGCAGTAAGAGGTGTGGGTGGGTGGGTGAAAACAGTGAAGCGTGTGTGTAGTATGAAAGCTGAATGGGAAATGAGGGAGAGGGAAGGAGACAGGAAATTGAGGTGAGAGAGTGGTGACTGGAGGAGTACCATACATACCCAGTGTGCACACATCCTGCAGCTGGCCATCATAAGTCTGTAACCAGTTGTCATAGAACTGCAATCTCTGAGTGATTGCACTTAACACGCTTCGTGATTTTGGCTGTGTACCATCATAGAAGTGCAAATTCCCCTGCACTTTTATGATGTTAGTATATTTCTAGCCTATGTTCCAGTATTTATTCACATGGTTCTTTTTTCCACCTTTTGTAAGTAATAAGTGGCGTATGTTGGCATATCATAATCTACATTAGTGATTTTTTCAAATAAAACTGCAATCTGACCATCAAATATTTTGCATTTTTATAATGAATCTGCATTGCTGTTTGATTGCATTGCACTATGCATGGTGTTTTCCTCTTGTTTCTCACTTATTCAATCAATGAAAATATCCATTGCTTTATGCTGTGCGATGAATCCATCGAAAGAATCGGCCTTTTGATCTGCAACCCCTTTGCAGATTTATTGCACTTTTTTCTTGAGATTACATTTTCCGACAAATGTCAGTTTCTCAACAATCCTTTTTGATTCTATACCTAGATGAAATAATTATGAACAAAATTGGTCGCAAAGACAATATTGATTATTGAACTGCAATAATTCCATCAATATCTTTGCGCTTCCACGCATCAAATATTTTGCAGTTTGTTTGCACTGTTGAACATAAGACAAAGGGAATTGTGATGAAATTGAAGCCAGGTTACTTTCATGAAAGATTAACAAAAGTCATGTTTGCCTGATCTTTGTTACTAAGGAAACCTCAATGGATAGCCTACCGCAATTATCGACGTATATAACAGGAATATTTGCTATACACATACCGTTACGGAAACTCGATACGAGGTAGAAGCTAGTGATTAGCATTCTGTCTTAAGTAGCGAAGCGGACGTTTATAATTAATAGACTTTTCTTTACACATGGCCTCTTAAATTATATCAAACCTTTCATTGTTAACGGCTTCCATCGGAATAAGAGCACGATATTAACTTGTCAACGCATATATCGTAATATACTTTTTGAAATGATAAGATGGTATTTCCGTTATCAAAAGTGACAATTTTGTTTCATATATGATTTCGCTTCTGAGTAATATATAACATTGTACACAGTTTACTGGTTAGAAGGCCTTCGGGACTCTGTTATTGTCTTACAATAGCAGGAGGATAATTGAGATTAAGACTTCACCTATGATAGGATGTCTAGATATTTAGATATCGCCATTAAATAAGCAGATTGGTCTATTAACAAAGTAATGGAAAGTATGCCAATGGAATAAAAGGGTAATAAAACGCCTTTACTTAAGGGACCAGTCCTCTTGGTGTTTCTTCGTTCTCTCTGCCTTTAGGCAAAGAGCAATTAGCTTCCGTTTTAAAAGCAGAGAGTTACGGAGGAGGAGTAGACTGAAGGGGTTTAGATAATGCCCAATGAACAATAGTTGGTAAACTCTTTGGAAACGCCTTATAGAACTATGCACACAACTGAAAAATCTCATAATATATATATAAAAAAGAGCCAAACAACCAACCTATTGCCATTCATTGTTGTCACCATCCAAACGACCTTGCCTTTTGATGCAATAGGAAACTACAACTAAATCTATCGTTTCTCTAGACTCTAGATTAACCGTTCTGAAAACAACATTTGCCTAAGTGTGGGTGGCGGTGGGTGAGGAGAGCAGACAGATACCAATCACTGGATAGCTAATTTGATCAGTTTCGAGAAAGGCCCTGCTTATTCATGAATCGGACGAAGAATACCTCCCCCCACCCCTATACAATCTTCCTCTGCGCAATAGTCCGTTGTTTATTTTAGATAATAGTCAGAAAATGAGGAAATTTATCATAATCCTAAAGTCTAGTTGTCATATTGGATCTTCTGTATACTTGACGTTAATAGGAAATAATTTTGATGAATGAGATGAGAATAACTGCATAAATAGGACGATAGGCAGCACTAAAGGAGAATGCATCCAACAACGAGGGGTGGGAGGGGAAGATAGAAGCATAAAGATGGAAGGCGATGGTAAAAATGATGATTTACAGCACACCATCCCAGGTTAAGGAAATTAGCAGAAAATAAAGAGGAAGTAGGGTAAAAGGAAGAAATGCTGAAGTAGTGGCTGACGAACGAAGGAAAGGGAGAAAACAGAAAACATTAAACAGGAGTCGCAGATGGAAAGGTGGCGAGGGAGAAGCAAAGGAGGAATCGAGGAAACAGAAGAATGACAAAAAAAGTGCAGCAAAGAATCTGGAGAGCGGTAAAGTTGATGAACATGGGTAAGTTTAGGACAAAAGTAAAAACAGAAAATATGAAGTTTAGATTACAAAGAAGAAACTACAAACAAGACGAAAGGGAAATAACATGTAGAATCAATAGACGGCATGAAGCGCGGAGAGAAACAGTGGAAGAGATAGGACAGAGATAGGGAGAAATTGTTATATCGCCTCTCTGGTGATACTATTCATATATTCAGGGGGGACTGGCTGTGACAGCGGCGGATGCCATACCAAACAGATCCGCCGGTGCATGCCGTACGTGATAAGCCTGTCCGCTGTATAATCCGCTCCAACCAAATAAACCAGCAATTCATCACCCCCGGGGAAACACCCCAGACACCCATCCCCTTTATCTACCCTGCATCCCCGCCCCGCCCCGGTCACACACACATGTTGGTGTCATTGGTGTGTTCGAGAAGGAAAAACTAGATCTGATTTAACGGGATCCAGGCTCAATGAGAGATGTATGGTTGCAAAAAAGACTCCTGGTTGTGAGGCGAGGCAGTGAGACGCCGTAGCTGCGCTGCTCGGAAAGCTTGTCTTCTTGCAATCAAAGCAGACACGAGGTGGCACTTGCTTGTCACCCATAATGCACTCGGTGCTGCTGGGCCTCGGCAGGAAAACGTTCAGGAAGAGACGCCACTGCCAACAACTAGTGATTAGGACCTGCCACAGCAAATATACCAGATTTGCGGCCATTAGTAACGGGTAGAAGCAGACTGCAGCTGGAGATGTCCGAAAGAAACGAGTTCCATTAACACCAGCAGAGCAAAGCTGAGCCCAGTACAAAAAGACACTATAAGGCACACCTTTCTTAAGCTGCTGAGGAGATTGTCTCAAAAAGGTAAAGAGCTGCCTGAGGATATCCATAGTTATATAAGACATCCAGTACATATTTGTGATTTGATTAGTGTGTCCCGGAAGTATAGTATAGAGTTCTAAACATTATGAGAATGCCTTCTCAAGACCTATTATCTATGTACAATAAAGGTTACTAGTTTCAGTGAAACAAAATAAGCCAGGGAGTCTGTCGTTTGGTTTTAACATTTTGTGGGAAGGTAATCATGCCACAGGTTTAACGCAGGAGTGCGATGGTAACGCGCTATTAAGATAGATAAATTGTTCCCGGCTGCAGGGTCATCTACTGAACCTGCTCTCTGTGCCTTACTGCATCTATAATGTGGCATGAAACTCAATGAGGAGATTACAAGACTTATCTAAGTGACAGCGTCTCTTTACCAATAAGCTTTGACAATACCTGAGTCCGTTAATGACTAACACGAAGCACGGGTACGGACATAAAATTTATTGAGTATAGTAGAAATACGAGATAAGTTTTAGAGGTCCATCATAACATACATTAGGGATAAGAGATAGTTCAGGAGCTATTGATGAGCCCTACGGAGTAGGAGAGAATGAAAGAATGAGACTAGAGCTTTTGTAGGGTGGGTGGGTGGTTGAGTCCGTTAATTGGTTAAGCACTATTAGATCCTCTTATTCGACAGATAGTAATATTAAGAAAGGTCCTTACTCTAGGCAATTTTTTGTTTGTTCTGGGTCAATAATGGACATTATACGGCATTAGGCTGTATAATTTCCGTTATTGACCGAGGGTAATAAGTTTCGCCTATAACTAGGATGTTTGCTTGTTACCATATTCCTTGAAATAATCAAACACGCTATTTCAATCACTTACGAAATCACAAAATCATAGCCTATCACATGATTGATCCTAGGGCTCAATCCTTACAGCCGTTTGTCTTACGCTATTTCCCCGGTCAATCGTTCACTGCTTGTATGTGTTTTTTTCACAATATATTTTAATATTGATATGTATCTCAGGTATTTTCTGATTGAGTAAATGTCTTGTTTACGTCTCAGGCGTTATCAAATCTTTAAAGTGACACACGCGATCTACCATTTTGTTTTTGATGTTGTCTTGTAAACGAAATCTCGTTTTTATGACATTATTCTACCGTTAGCGTGACGTATTCATATACAGGGGACACGAAGAGGAGTACTTCAAACATAGGTATACAATAATATAAAACTGATTTACTAGGAACTTATCGATATAATCACCCCAACATTGTTATATACATTATGCCTGTTACAAGCCAATAAATATGCAGATATTCATATAAAATATATCAAAATTACAAGACACTAAGTCATTCCTACAATATTATCATTGAACACGAACTTTTGATCAAAATTTAGTCACATGTGTCCCTGTATAAAGTTAGTCTCAATAAACGGGGACACTTTCCAACACAGTTTTTACTCTCGCGACTGCCACTCTCTAGGCGAGCGCTCACTCAATCATCGCAGCTATTTTTACTGCTCAGTGAAGTGTGCATTGCTGCCTCAGTTCCATGACTGGCACCACTACCACCACGCCTTTCACCTACACAAGTTCCTATAGGCTGTGTACGTCTTCTATCATGACCCAATCAACCAGACGAATTGCTGTGTGGAAATCGTCACATGAGCCCAAGAGATCGATGGGCTTGTCATAATACTGCGATACGATAGTCGTAGTAACGCCTAGAATTACAGATAGATTATGTTCGAGCATATATCTATTTTGAATCTCCTTCTAAAATTTACCAATCGCCCATTCATCACACGCCAGACACTGATGAATGTACCAACGATTATTGTATGATACAATGTGAAAAAAAACAAATTGTCAGTATGTGTTGACAGTTACATAATGCATATATAATTCTAAGAACATACCTTTAAGATTCTAAGATTGAGATATCATGATCGTTGGATTAAGATGTTATGCTCAACAAAAGAATGTCTATGTTAACAAGAAATATCAATGAAGATTGCAAAAGTTTAGATAAAAAAACAACTCCAAAATGCAATTTGTACCCAAGCATAAAAATTCAACATCCAAAAAAAGCATGAATAATCAACATCCTATGATACGGAATGCAATGAATGAAAGGGAACACATGAAAAGGAACATACGATACTATAGGCGCAATCATATCTGATGCAAACATTTTATAGAAGATACATTCCCGACATATCATTTTGGATAAGCCAGTATTTAACCTCAAACTTGATATCTATTTTGGCACTTTTGTTCAAGTTAAAACAAATTACGGCCAAATCATATATAATTCGATGATCCCTGGTCTTGTAAGTGCAATGCTATCATTGGCACGATTTTCATTCCATGGAGACCATTGCAGTCTAGCAATGTTGTTCAGTCCTCTCTCTGAAGGTTCCACATGACTGGCCCACAAGCGACAATTGTCACGGAAGAGAGGGTCCATTATTTTAGAAAGGGGTGGGTGCCGGGTGAAGCGAACGATCCTTTTCTCCCCTTGGGGGTGTGCAGTGAGGGTGTGCAGTGAGGGTGCTGGTGTAGATAGGCAAGGGACACATTTCTGAAATGCGACGAAGTAAAAAGTGGTGCAATGCCGTGTATGCCACACAGCAGTGGGTAACTCTTTGGAGAGAACGCCAACTCAACAACATTTGCAGTGAACTCAGGCGCGATAACATAAGTCTGACTAGTCCTATCAACTTTGATCAAGTCAAAATATTTCATGGTGCATACATGCTCGAGTTGTAACCATCTATTCTTTCTGATTGAAGTCTCTATCTAATACACCAAAATATGTTAGTAGTGTGACAGTCAGATATCACGTTTATTGATAATAAATCTGAAGTGAAATTTTAAAATAAAACTTCAATAGTCCTGTTTCCCCAATCTGAGTTCTGAAGAGAGGGGATAGTACATGGAATATTGTTTCGTTGCATGTGCTCCTTAAGCATCACGTCGTCCTATAAGGGTTAACAGATTCCTGTTAACGCCCCTTCCCACTTCTCGAAGCAGTCAGCTGTGTCTTTGCCGTCTCCATGCAGTGCCGCAGGGGGTTGAACTGTGGGGTGGAGGGTGTTGAATGAATAGCGTCATGGTAGGATGTATTTACATTCTGTCCTCATCTAGATGCTCCACCTTATTTATTTGGTTAATACTTGTGATATGCCGGCAGCAAAAGGACCGGCGTGGGGATTATTTAGCGCCAGCAAACAAAGGTTCTCAGCTGCCGCGGATCAGCGAAATTCCCACAGGGCCTGAGGATCGATTCAAACCGGAATCCCGAGAGGACATTGGATCCCTGGGTAAACACCGGGCGGGCAGTGAGCGGCGGGCGGCAGGCAGCTGGGGGTGGGTGGGCGGAGAGTCGGGGGTGCAACAAGCAAGGATCAGTAGGCAGTGTGGTGTCAGTGTGCTGTCCAACAGGGAAAGGTAGATGTAGGGAGGTAGGGCAATCAGCGACAGGTAGAGGTAGGGAGTGGACTGAACCCTGGTAAGGTAGGGAGGTGGGTTTGGAGAGTCGAGGCATGGGTGGCAGGCGTCGGGAGGCAGGCAGCAAATATAACAAGCGTTGAAGGGTAACAACTGGAAATGGTGCCAGTCTGTAAGCGTCGGGTGGAAGAATTAATATCTAACAGTCCAATAATGGTTATCCTATATGAATGGCTTTATAATGGATATAAATCTCTCGATACTATTCATTTTTAGCCTTGTGCTTCGGATTTTTTCAATTAAGCAATATAGATTTAATATACATATATTCACCCACCCGAGAGCAGTCCGGGAGGGACACTGGGGTTAACCAATTACTCGGCTGGCATGTAAACCTGGCAGGATTGCCAGTGACAACCGCCAAGATGCGCAGCTGACCACATGACCTGCTGGCCAACAGTGCTTGTTAAAATCGACCAGCAGACAGTTCGCCGCGGGGTACGGGCGTCCACCAGCGGCCAGCAGGGCATTAATCAGACTAATAGACCGTTGTGCGCTGTCGACAGGCACCCCGTCGCCTTGTGTCTCGCACGCCCGCCGGCAGGAGGCGTCAGTTGGCCCGTACGGCGACCCTTTAACTGGAAGGATGCTACGCCCTGCTTTTATTAGCCATACCTACCCCTCCTCGAGGTTGATGCCAAGCGCGCCTCCTCCGTATGCATCCCTCTCCGTCTCTTACTTTGACTTCACTCTCTCTTAAATTGTCTCTACTTCCTCCTATATTTACTATCTGACTCCTTATCGCTCAGTCAGTCTCCCTTAAGTTTGTTAGAAAGCACTCAATATTATTTTCACGTCTAATGCTCCTGTATGTCTGTAAGGGTTGTAAATAAAAATATTTCAATTAAAGGAAGACCTTTAGGGCAACAAATAGACAAACCAGTTGAACTGTCAAATGAATAACCCTGAGGTAGCTATATGCTGGGGCCCGTAAGGCCCGGCGTCCACCTTCTACGATATGCCTCCGATATGGTATATTTCCCGATAAAAAATCAAAGTCACCTAATATCGGGGCGGTTGACCACGTTTGACCGCGATTAGGCACCAAAAAAGCCCTTACGATGCGTGGTGGCTTTGCATGTCTAGACAAATGTCTACGATTTTGCACCTTCCCGATATGTCTCCTATATTTGCTTTTTGTATCGGTGCCACATCGGTAGGTCTAAATTTCTATCGTAGTAGGTGGACGCCAGGCCTGTAGAAGGAGAAACCTTGCAGATAGGTGTAGGCAAATTCAAACAGTGTTGATGTGTGCAAAGAAACAGGAGATTTTAGGCTTCTGAAATATGTATTAGAATTGGTGCATTAAATCACTGAATGGTTTCTACTTTCTGTTTGGAGAGACCATTCCAAAGTTATAATGATATACAATTGCGGGTACTGGTTGTTAAGACTTATCCTATCAGCCTTCCTTTTACAATTTCTTCCATATCGTAAGTAATACTGTCTAGAGGAGCAATACGTTCTATTGCAAGTGACAATGAGCCTTATATTCATTCTGTTTTATTTCTCTATGAATCCAGTCTGAGGCATAGATATGAGGGTGCACCGTGAGGGGTCAGCACCGGTATTTACAGTTGGTCATTTCATAAATATTCATGAGAAGTCTGGACCGTAATACTGGTATCTGCAATACTGGGACGAAGTAAAGGAAGGCCAGCGCTACGTTGCAGACTAAGCACAAATAAAATGCCTGTGTCTGTTCTGAATAACCTGGCCACAGAAAACTCTCGAACTACCTTTCGACGAGAACATATTCAAAGATAGATGCTTTAAATCTGTTTTCTAAGAAAAGGCAGACCTGATTTATGCAGGACATCATTTAATTTTCTATTTTAAGGGCCTATCTGGAAATATCCAAGTCTCTGAAGAGTTGTGTGAAAGAGAAGCCCCTGGGAGATGTCGCAGAGCATTCAATTTATCCAAATACTTTGTCATCTACAATCAAACCTGTGATACACAGCGACCTTAAACACAAATATAGAACTTTGGCCATGTCGAGGTAATAGTCAATGCATACTTGAATAGAACTAGCTATTGGCTGAACGTTTGGCTATTGTCACTTAGTTTTTATAGAAAACTTAGCTAGAGTTATTTATGAGAATGCCAATTATTTGCATATTCTGAACGGTCTGCGCCTGTCTTCATGCAACAGGTAGAGTGTGCTGTGTGTCAGAGCATCCCTGGTGTATCTCAGTAACACGGAGCCATATCTGTGTTGTGTCTCCGCAAACGCCCACAAGGAATGCCACCTCCATTCTCCTTTGGCTGCTGTATTTCTAATTTTATTTTTGATTTGTTTTTAATTTTTTTTTTAGTTTGTTGCTGCTCCGACAAAAGACGACAGTTTCCACCAAGCTCATTGAGGAAGTTTTTACCTCAGGCCTTCCCTGTCGCTGGCTTATTTCGGAGGTGCTGATTAGGATTGCCTTAAGCGGGCAGCGGGAGGAGAAACAGTGATGGGCTAAAAGTATGCGTGTTTTGTATTCATGGCGGTCTCATGGTAACGGAGATTGATGAGTCCCCGCGGTGAGAGGTGTCTTGTATTGTGTGGGGAATGTCTATGAGTAATTTACTTATCACACCCATGAAGTAACATTATCTTATAATACGTGCTGGCTTTGAATTCCTGTTGTGAACTATTGTATTTGTCATTTAACACATTCCTATAGTGTTATTATGCTTTCCCTGTGTTTCGTCCCGTCCTATCTAGGATTTTATTTCTGTCCGAATTACATGATTTCTGTCCGAATTACATGATTACACCAGACCCTAAGGCCTTTTATTACGTGAATACAGGATGACGACGACCCCAGTATTACATTACACAAAACTGGGTAGCTTAAGATCTAAAATCAAAATTAAAAATTTAACAGGTCCTGCTCGTTTGATTCACCAAGGCAGAGTGAGTAGATTCCCAACCGTCGCGCATCAATAGAACTATTGACGTAGTCAACAATAGGCCACGCCCCCAAATGGCAACCCTGTGGTTACGTGCTTAGCAATAATGGTGATGACTAATTATAAATGTATAAGCTATGGCAGTTATACATTTATATATATAATATATATATATCTTGAATATGATTCGTATATAGATAACGTCCATGAAAATAGAGAATGGTTGGTTGCAACAAGCTACAACGTTAAGTATCTTCTCTGAATTCAGTCAAAAATATAGATTTAGAGTTCCTTTTTAGGAAACCTATTTCAATGAAGTACTCTTTTAATGCCGGAATTTGTCTTGGACTATAAATACTATTATGTGGATAAGTGTAATACATATTTGTCGTGTTGAAATACCTCCCATCCGATTCATCAGATATAAAAGGAACCTTATTAGACGATAACTATTAATGAGAATATGAAGCCATAATCAATATTCTAGGATACCAAAGGCTCGGGGCAGATTTACCTGTAGTACAGCGATGTATGTCTAATAAGCAGGCGATATTCAAGCCATCTCCTTTACTGCAGCAGGGCTACTTCTCGTTGTCTTTTCCCCCATCCAGACACCAGGTGGCGTTGACGTAGTGGCGCCCTCCAGCGGGGGACGCAGCCGTATCATTAATGCGTCGGCCATGTTTACAGGATGATGAATCACGTGACCTGGCAGTGGGAACACATGGCGCTCCCTGGTGGTATGGTGGTATCCATCATGGTGGATAGTAACGTGCGGAAACGTCGCCATGCCAGACGTGTCCATGCTAAGTAGTGTTTGTTGCTACTGCGTGCCAAATTCCAAATGCTGCTTGGTGCCAGGAATCTCCTGCCAACTACCAGATGCTACGTTGAAGCCCCTACCAGACATACTGCTAATTACTGCAGGTTCATCAGCGGAACGATGACCTTTTGACATCTCTAAATCAGATCAACCAGCCAACCATGCTTTTCTCGATCCTTTACCTGGGACCAATGTCCTGAAAGCCTAGATAATCTAAGTGATTCTGCCATCCCCATGGCTATCATGCCCTTCCAGACCCTGCCAATATACGTTATCCCAACCAATGCCACACAAAATGTTGTCCATCCATGTTAAAACAACCCATACCCTGAGAGCCTTTCCCTGCCAACTTGCATTCAGCCCTTTCGTGCCCTGTGTTGTCTGGCCTAACAACCCATACCCTCACGACCAGCTGTAGGCACCTGTCGCTCCATGCACTGAAGTTTCACCTGCATCCTGCCATTTGATATCATGCCAACCGACATGGCACGTTATACAAACTCCTGGCAACGCAAGGAAAATGGATATCCAAGAGTCTGCTTACACAGCTCCCTGTAAACCCTATGCATGTATATTCTCTAAACCATACTAACATACCCATCAATCAGAGCCTTCAAACGGACACACAGCACAAGCACCTTGTAGAATGGGCCCTACTAAACTGTAAGAATACCATGCAAACCACGTCATCTTAAAGATCCCTTGCAAATCAGGTCCTGCTAAGTTGACTCTGATGACAAAATTCTGTAGAATGCACTGCAAACCATGGCCTGCTGAACATACTACAAAAGTAACTTGCAAGTTTTTCTCTCTTGAACAAAGCTTTCAGGAAACCCTGCAAGCCACGCCCTGCTTTACACACTCTGCAAAATACATTGTGAACCACTTCTTAGTAACCATCATCAAAACCTTCTGGAATCCACGGCAATCTATGAAGGCAAACTATGGCGCACCGAAAACGCCCTAGCCCTCCCTGCTAATCTACAATGAAAGCTCAGGCCCGCCGTAACCTAATGGTTCATCGTCACTGTACACCCTCACTATCAGAAAAAAGCGATGCGCTGGAGGCAACCTTTCAGCTAATACATGTGCCTTTAATTGATGATAAAAGAAGCAAAAACTAGATAGGCTGGCACCAACCCGCCTAAGGAGGATTGGGTGGCTAGCGTGAACAGGGAAGCCACAACGTATCCACATTATGTTATTAAATTTTCCTTTTGTTTCATGGATTTTAAGGCCATTAGATCAGCCCAGATCATATGGTGGTCCATCCATGTCTTGAAAATAACAAGGAAGCAGAGTTACACAGCCTTATAGCAAAAATATCCTATCGTAAAACTAGATGCCACGACCGGAGTTTAGCAAAGTGATTTCACGAGGCAAAGCTGAGTGAAGTCCGGAGCTAAAACTCCAGGAGTGGAATGCGGTGGCCACGATTTAAACGAATCAGGTTTTGATTTTATCCTACCCTGTTTCCTTGATTTTGAATTATTACTTGATAACAATTCTGTATGCCACTAGTGGCATATAAAACTCCGTATGTCAGTCAGCGTGGCATACGGAAACTCAATGTTAAGCCTATGGGATTTTATATTAGGGGTAGGATAAAACTGCAAAACACGCACCCACTACTTATGATACACTCCGACAGGCCTAACGTCACACTCTGACACAGAATTGCTCTGTCAAATACCTGTATCAAGTTCACAACCGACAAGGAATCGGTTTTCGCAACTTTCTCATTCTGTGGTTGAAAAACATCACTGTCCGTTAGCATGGCTCTCATAAGAAGGGAGAGGAGGATCAGCGCACCCCGATAATATTCCACTGGGATCCGGCCACAGCCCCGGCGTAAACCACTCCTACAGATGATCACTTAATGTAACGAATGTGATTAAAATCTCCCCCAGATCTACCACGCTGCAGCATCATTAGCTTCGGATTATTTCCCAGGATAGGGCCGAGTGGTACTATATATATATCACCTGGTGATAAATCCTGCAGATTTTAATCGATGGATTACTTCCCACGCCAGAGGCATAAGAAGGGGTTTCCGTGAGCTGCACCTTTAAGGCCCATAAAACATGGAGATAAGAAGCGAAGCCTGGAGCTGGGGACTCGGTGTGATGTGACAAACACAGCCTTTATGGTTTAATGCCAGGAGGGCTACTTTATGTCTGGTGAGGTACGGTCGGCAGATGATACACGGTTTGTGTCTCATACATTAGCTAGTGATTACCTATCTATACCTTACAATCTAAAGACATATAACCACTCGTGTTCATTACTGATACGTTTCCCATGCCTGTTAATACATGCCACAACCACTCTCTGTAGTAAGAATACATCGCTTTTGCCATATCAGTCACAAGGGGGCTGATGATTTGTATTCTCTATCAATTAATATTTGATAGCTAGTCAGCTGCAGACCGTGATCAGCATATTGCCTGGGGATTATTGATTCTTAACTTTCATGCGTTCAACAACATTTTATCTTCAGGCTTGCAGTATCTAGAGAGGTCGAGTAGATTGTTTCGAGATTTCCGCATGTGCTCTGCCATTTTAGGAATATAGTACCAATAGGCACTGACTTAAGCAATGGGTTACCTGCAGAATCTCCATAGCATTTGATGATTTACAATTTTTTGTATGACCGTAATCCCTATGACTGAATTATCTGAGTCGCATGCTGTAATTCTATTGGTTGTCTGTAGTTTGCAATGATAACCTACCTCATTTTGTGTCAGTTACAGATTTCCCGGGGAATCTAGTCTTTTGATAATCAGATTATAGTCGGCTAGATACAGGATTAATACAGATCAATAACTTTAATGGTATGACTACTCATCTTATCACATACCCTACAGCAATATTCATATCCTCTACTTGATCGGACTTTTGATCGGGTCTGGAGTGTATTCCCCCGACTCCGCTGATCCTCTGACCTCCCCCGATCCTCCGACCTCCCCCGATCCTCCGATCTCCTCCGACGTCCTCCGCTGTAGACAGAGCGTAGGACGCTGGTGGGCCCGGCGATGACATCACGGATTGACTATATAAAGGAATAGCGCAGCTCAGCCAATTAATTCTAGTGTACCAGCTGTCTGGGAGAGGTCACCACTCTGTGTCTTCAGTACCATGTTTGTACTGTAGTGTAGATCAGATCGGATTGTTTGACTACTGCTGAATATTTATGGTTACAATATAACGTGTTTAACCCTTGGACCCTTTAATTCTCGGTGTTGTTGTCATTCGAGATACTCGGCCATGGATGAGGGATCGGACATTTGTTTCACTGCCTGCCTTTGTTCGAATGTACTCGATTTTGTCGTGATTGACTCTGAGTAGAACTTTGTTCTAAATCACCAGAAAATACAAGCACAAACCTAATGTAAGTCGGGCAGGGATAAAAATGCAATTTATCCTCTTCCCCAAAAGAATTAGAAAAACTAACGTAAATCGGACTTTACATAGATAATCATTCCTGATGATATAAATTCATACACCTGAGGTATAATATATGATTTTTTGTATATACTTGACAATCTCTACTTTACGCCTTATCTCCTGTTGTCTGTGCGATAATAGAGTCTTTAACTATCTCCGAAATCATCTGTGGCTTAAGTCTTATCTTCCCTAGAGTAGACAGTAAGTCTGATAGTCTCCTATGTTTAATAGCCCGCGAGATGGACTCTGGTGTATACTTCAGTGAGTAATGATCTGATATTGCCAGTAAATGATGAGGATGAGACTATGCCTATTGAGATATGGCTTAAATCTGATAAACAGTCATATGGAAAATGGTTCCTTCTCGGCATATATATCAGGGAATATTTATATGTGCTCTGTGATGTACCGTCTCATTATATGACTGGATTCTGACGATATATGTGGACCTTTTTTTGGTCTGCCTTGGCAAATGTGGAGGTCTTCTGTTAATCCCTATATCCTTATTATATGTATCCTATTGTGTAACCATTTGACCTCTCCCATTCCAGGAAGGTGTTGGTCTGCAAATATAATTTGCTGACGGAGTTGGTAAGGGCTGGTAGGTATGGCAAGTAGACCGCGATATATGTGTTAAGACCGAGAACCGAGCTCTTGACACTAAAATCAGCATTCCTACGTTTACCATGACAATGTAACGCCAAAGTCCTACGTTACGATACTGATGTTTGTGTCCATATCGAATGTCATATCAAGGGAGGTACTTTTGAAACAGTTTATACATTGTGGTGGTATTGTGGGTAATCGTTTAGCAACCCCGTACCTTGACTACATTGTTCTATACTGTTGTACATGTGATGTTGGGCATGAGAAACTGTACGACTACAATAGCTGAAGGTCAAGGGGAGTTTGTTGATTCCTCTGGGACCCGGCTCCGCATTCATTGTTGACGGTGTGAAACTCGCGCGTTCTCCGTCGGGTCGCTTCCCAGGGCACCATTCCTCTTTCCTGGCCTGACACAGTCGCTCATACGACTTGGCACGGCGTGAAAAACCTATGGCATTTCAGGAAATTGCCCGTGAGAAGGCAACAGGATTCGCCATGGCTAGAATATCCTGTCATTCCAAGAGAAGATGCGGACGAAAATGCTGCCCGGACGTCAGGCCTAGTGAATGTTTTAATGCCTCCCTCTCCGCGTACATCTAACTCACTGCACTAAGCTATTAGTGGCTGATACTTTTAGGGGCATATCTACACACACAGGTTAGCTGTCGTTTCTATTTGCTGGTATGATCCTATGCTGATGTCTCTAAGAGTTTATTGCAACCACTCGGAAATCAGCGGGCGACCAAGGTTCCCCGCTTTCTGCTCTAAGAGCATAGAGGTCCGAATACAAGGTTTAAAGTCTCACATCAATATTCTATATGTACATTTTCTTTTCTAACAAAGTTTATTCCTTTTTGACACAAAATAATTCCACTTTTGGTATAACTGTTGATAGCATTGTGTCCAGAACATCAGCTACGTGAAACAACAAAGTATTTTGGGATAATCTTGCACGAAATAGCTTAATACACAAATTGCAGAATACATTCTGATGTAAGTCACTCCAGCCTCTACTGTTAGTATCCCTAGGATAAATACATTTTGGACGATGCCTCATTTTAATTAATTAACTATTGCACTTAATCACATGATGCGATTGTATCATCAGATTGCTACGTGATAGGAGATACTAAATTCCAATGTCTCTTATGCAAAGTAAGTTGAGCATGTCTTTTATTGTTACTGACAAACTCTATCTACCCACAGGTCTGCTCCTATCAATTAGCCACGACAGAATAAAATGCTGTAACGACATAATCTTCTTTTTTTATCACTTTCTTATAAGGTGACATAGTAATATATATACAATACTCCCTCTCTAGTCCTGTCTGTTGTATTCTGCCTAAAAGTTGTTTTACTTCATAGGTCATCATTATAGAATCTCGGAACATAATTGCTAGGAAAGGTCAGGCCGCGAGCTACAATAAATCCCTAATAAGGCAGACAATGTGTAATTTTTGTGTGTTTGCAGAATCACTTCACGTCATGCTAGGAAAATACCAAATGAAATTCTGACCAAAGCATGACAGGATATATATGCAGGCCATGAATCAGGATACTAATTGACACTAGAGTGTAAGAATATCTTCATTCACATTTGTCGTTGTGTAATTAATATTTTACTTCCCTTGTGGCATCATTCCGATGCATTGGTTCCAAATTTCTTCTAACTCCCTTGGGTATTTGAAAAAAATCAAATGATGTATAATGGAATTAGAATGAGTAATCAGGACAAAATTATACCTGCTCATCCACTAATATTCCAACTTTCAGATATAGGTAAGACACTTTAACACTATGAAGTCATATAAGTATATGTTACTATAGGGATAATGGCAAAGGGAACCTAGTCTCTTTTAGGGATAGTTTCTAAATATCTGATGATTAATGTGATTCCATCCTTAGACGCTAATGCTAAATATATTCAGAAGACAGCTATACTCATTAAAGGCTAATAACGTTTTAGTTCGCTTTTGTTATATAACAGTCAGCCCTAGTGTATGAATCAGTGTACATAATTAACATGTCCTAAGAGACATGCCTGTTCAAGCTAGGTGATCGACGACTTTACATATTGGTACTTGATATTCCCTAGATCAAATCTCCAAACAGGGGATCTCAGACGTGTGTGATATATTAGTTTAGGTCCTAGAGGAATACAGAAATGCTGAGGCTGTGTTGCTAATGTACCAGCTGGCTGCGATTTCTACTTGATTTAATAATATGTATCGTGCTCATGTAAAACACCCACAAATCATGATATAACAAGCCCTAGAGCGCCAGCACCTGTAGGGAATTATCATACAATGGCGACAGGATAATACTTTATATGACTTGTCATCTATCATGAAAACAAACTCGGAGTCGAGTAGCTATTGAGTTGATGGTTTATAAATCTAGATTATGTCCGTGGGGCACATTGTAATTCTGGATTTAATCGTATCGCATGTATCCCCTATCTGCATGTAGTATTGTTCGATAATTGTATGAACTAATTACCCTACGCTTAGTGGACATGAAGCCAACTGTCTCGCGATAAAAACACGACTAAATTGACTGTCATTATGAAAGGTGGTCCGAATAATTTTTATTATAGATGTTGACAATCAATTAAAGAACATTTAGAATAGGATGCTCTCCGGATGAGATTATTGAGAATACACGTCATATCTCTAACTTCAATTCCGAAAAGAAAATATATTGCTGACATTTACGGACATTACTGGCAGTCACAGTACCTAATTCACATTTTGCTATCATAGTCACCCTATTACGATCTGGTAAATTCAATCTTTAGATTAAGCATATGTGATCTCATCATGATTTCCCTTAATATTTCCGTTCCCTTTAATGCTACAGGCGCTTTAGAAAAGGCGTGATAGCCCAAATTACTTTCGACCGATTTACCGTATAATCTTCATTTTATTTCAATTTAATTCTGTTTTCATTTCCATGGTTATTAGCTATCCTTATATAACATTAAAACGAGTTGAATTATGCATGGATATTATGTTGTGTTTTATAATCCACTCATGTGCTCCATTGTTGACTCTACGAAAGTAATTTTCTTGTTGAATGCAAATGGACATTCATATATTGGCAAAGGTTGACAACGAAAACCTACTTCAGGCTCTGCATGAAAAATGTATTTAGTTCATCTATACACCACCATGTAAACATATGTATACAACGGATATTAATATGTTGTATACAACTGAGTTTTTACTTGTATACATCAGCATAATGGCTGTATTTGCCACCCAGCGTATTTGGACATGTATATATATGAAAAAAAAGAGAAAAAGAATACCCACTCCTCATACAACCACACCGACCTGCCAGCTTTGGTGCCACCCAGCCGCCCGGCAGTCCTCTGCCTACACACATTATCAGATATTGTCTATGGGTGGGGGGGGGGGGGGGGGACCCCCTTGCATTCGGCAGCGCACACGGCTGTGCAGATGGGTGTGAGAGGTGGCGGTGGCAGTGCCGGTAGCAGTGTGGCGGCGGTTGTGGCAGTGGTGGCCGCTGGGTGATATCTGATCAGACATTGTACTATATATACATGACTAGCAATATAACCACAGAACAGCGGTGTTTTCAAAGTAAAATCTATTAAACAAAACAGTAAAAAAAACAACCCAGAAAGCTGGGTTTCGTAAGGTTTTATGAAGGTTTTCTAAAATAAATTTGTAATATAAGATTACATTTTTCATACAATACAGATTTGAATAGTTAATAGCAAATGAATAAAAATACAACAGTGGTGGCCCCTAGGTGCAGAGATTAGAATGATTGCACAGTGCATAATATGCATTAACATAAGCCTAACTGGCCTGGCATTGAGATACATCCAAAATCAGGCATAAATGTGATGCCAAATAGGGTCAAATCATCTATCCCGAGGAGACTTACGCGGAATGTAAGCATATGTAGACAGTAATTCTCATGCTATGAGGGCCAATAGCTCTTTATAGGCTATTGGGAAATAAATGAAGCTTCAACTCTTTATACAGTAACTGCTGGATTTAATGGCTAGGAACGTTGATCCCTTGAGCACACACATGGCCATACGTGGCAGGGATCTGTTGAATAATTCGCTGTCATCCACGAGGAGAACAGTGAGGATAATTCCTAAAGAAGGACCATAATATGGACGAGCTTTGGCTACTCTCGTTATATAACTGGTGCCGTCCATAGGTAGAGAGAGCCAACATGATTAGTGTCATTCAATTGGAAATAAACATCGATGAGGACAAACAGGCTTTACCTATCTAGGACAGGTCGAAGAACAGTGTGTTTGAGGGTTCATATTTAATGCCAGTGGTGGCACATAGTGGTGTTTTGGGTTACTAATTTCCTAATTTATAATTAAAGATGAATCTTACTAGATATCTAAGATATGTTTCCTCTAACAGTGTCATTTGGTATTCGAGTCCATAACAAATATATATCCTCTAGTTTAATCGATAGATATGACTGTTCTTGTTCATTTAGTTCACCCTCTATACCCCAGGGGTTGTCGTCTACCAAGACCCTTTTCTGAACGCCAACAAGACCCAGGGAAGGTGTGGGTCAAATTTATTCAAATCCCAATTTCAACAATAAATTCATCTTCGTGAAGGAGAGTCATGCGGGACGAGAATTTAGATTGATCAAACGAGATTGTCGCAAGAGATATCGTACGAGCATGAAGTCTTGTTCGTCCAAATTATTCAACAGACCCCTGAATAGTAGAGATGCCCTGACACCAAATACCACATACAACTTCTACTTAGTATCCCCTCCAATATTAATTTTGATCGAAGTGCGCACACGTCCGCACGCATCTGAAGGACCGTTTATGTTACGATTTACGCATATGTCATAGAGAACATAAAGAAGATTGTAGGTAGTCAATGTTTGTTGTGAAGCATATATGAGTCTCCTTGAGTTGATACGTTCAAAACACTTCTGAAGCGAGTTTGAAACTACAGAGTTCAATTCATCCTGATGTACAGCAGCGCGCCTCGACCTATTTAGACTTTTTGAAAAATATATTGTCGGTTTTATTGCCGCAATCTAGGTTGATGCGCGAAAAATCATTCAGCAGATTGCTACTCAATTTCTATATTTATCAACTAATGATACAAGCTGGAAGTCAGGATCCCCTTGCGGTAATGAGTAGGCGTGTCAGCAAAATGTAGCACTAAAGAACCTCACATTACAATTATACTGATCAATATTACTGTAATACGTAGGCAGCTTGCAGAATCGGATATGCTTTATGTAATACAAGTACTTTCCATATCTTAAAATAGATTCATTACAAAATGCATCTCGAAGCCCAGAGAACTGCTGCAGCTGCAGTCAAGAGCAACGCCTTTATCAGGAGACTACGGAACGAAAAAAATTACCCCAATCAGCCTTTATCAGGAGAGTCTTATGCAGGATTTCCACCTGACGACTAAATTCCACCGATCATGTACTCACTGAGAAATCAGTTGTAGCACTTGAAATTTTATCTTGGTGCATGATATTCGTCCCCAGAATAAATAGATCATTTCCACGTAAAGACTGGAATAGGGCCACTGATAGCTGTTGTAGAGATTCCCAGTATGTGTATCATAGAACTAAATGCATTTTGTAAGAGAATCACCGTCGACCCGCCACCGATTATATGAAACTGGAACTTGTAAAAAAACGTAGGCTCGTATATGAAGACAGTTTTCTGTACAACAACGAGACCCAGGGACGATGTGGACAAACTTGATTTAATACTTGTGGACGACCTTTGGTCAGGTTGAACAGTCTTAGATGAAGGAGGTTGAATAATACTAAACAATGACTCTCGAACGAGGTCTCCTTGTACACTCTCCTTTCGCAGTCAACAGCTATTCAACAGAATCCTGGTTTTGGATGTTTTGGTGAGGCGAATAGTCGTCCCTTTTTCACCTGACGATTATGCGCCCTAGAAGTGTCAAATAGTCGGTGAGTGGTGGTACAAGCCTGAATCGGTGGCCAGAATCGTCAGGTGTAAATATTGCATAATATGGCATTTCCACCTACCGACAAAAGCCTCACCGACCATGTGCACCCTGTAGATAAATCGGTCGGTGGTCCTTCAGAATTCATCCGTGGTGATAATCATTATCCCCAAAGCATGCACTCTCTTTCCACACGACGACTGATCTTATATTCCATGTGCATTGATTGTTCAATATGTATAGGACCTGACAAGCCTGGAAACTATGTGCATGTAGGGTTAACATAGAAATAGGGTTCGCCAAGAAAATAAAGATGGAGGTGGTCATCAATCGATTTTTACTCACAGTCACCGATTAATTCAACCTGGTTTTATTTTGTCGGTGGCCTCAAAAGTCAGTCGGTGTAGCTATATTATATAATGTTGAAGAGAAAAATTGTTAACTCTATGTGTTTCCAGCTGACGATTGTAATACCAAAACTGTCACATAATCGGTCGGCGGTGCTAAATGCCATAAACAGTGGCTAGAATTGGCAGGTGTAAATATCACATTACTGAGATTGATCATCGCAATTCTCATCACCTTGCATCGAAATCATATTATTTAATCAGGCTTAAATTCGATGGGAAGGGTGGTGCGTCTGGAACACATATCGCATCGCTGTACGCTGGATTACCATGCGAGATTCGGCCGCACACTAGGTAGGAAGCTTATTGGCTAAAGGAGCTGAGCAAATAGTTATTTGCCCAGCTGTGTAACCCAGCTCGGGATGGGAATATGTGCCCATGCCTCAAACTTCACAGGGCAGTCTGTGGCGATCCACTTTATCATATAGGATGTAATAACATATAATGTAAATAACCATAAATGTATTACGAATTTGGTATTTTCAGATTTATTGATGGAAATTACGAAGCAGTCCTTTGCTTTCAAAGGCAAATGCCCGTCAGAGAATAAACATTTCTATTGAACCAATAGATATAACAATAACTCAGTTCTTTCCCGGGGCCTCTGGTTGATGGCCATTTCTGATGCGATATGTCTGGAATCGATATTATAGGATAATCTAATGAAAACGACTATTTCAAGGGCGGAGAATTTGCTGGATTTTATTTTAAATTCAGCATTCTTAAAAACTTGACACATGTGACTAATATAGAGATATATATTGTTTGATAATGTACACCTTGGAACAGGATATTGATCATGTGGGTTCATCACGAGTAATACTGGGTGAGCAGCTCGTGGGCGCACGTTAAGACCGCTCTGACGGGCTGGGCTGAGGTTTTTGATTAAGTCCGGTTCACACTTGTCATCCAGCGGAAGCCACGTCAGATCCGCGGCTAACTGTAGGTGTCAGAGGACATGACAGAAAATAAGATGTCTGTCCGTTCTTCCTTCCTGTTAACATCATTTTCCCCTTTCTTCTTTTTTTTCTATCCACTCCCTTCCTATCTATTCTCTTCCAATTCAATTACATTTCCCACTGTCCTTTCTTGCTTTGCACACACATCTTTCCTGCATCCTCTATTCCTTGGTTAATTCTCAAGATGCACTCCTCCTTCCTTTTCCTGTCTTTGATTTCAACTACTCCATTACCCTTTGCCATCTTCATTCCAAGTTCTTATGTATCTAATTTGTCCATCTATTCTTTACTTTCCCCGTTCTCTATGGCCCTCCTCCCCTTGCTCTTTCATCCGTCCTCTCTTCCAACAATTTCCCTCTATCCGTTTCCCATGCAGACCGTCTGGGGTAGATTTGGCCTTGTCCTCTCTAATCTATCGTTTTACCATCACACTTTCTCGTTTGTACTACAGACCTGAAGTCTTCCACGAGCTCACAACTGCTCATTTAGGATAATTAATTCACCAGATCACCGCGGATCCTGAGCGTCCAAGCGACTCGGTCCTGCATCTGCCTGGCGTCTACTCCGCCTCACACATGCTCACGAACTCCCCCCCTCCCGCCTATAGCTTCTCTGAACTGCTCACTCTCTATTTCCATTTTTTAATTATCTCGTTCAATCTAATTTACCGCGGTTAATCCGGTTTAGCTAGCCTAAGCGTGCTAATCAATTCATCATCGTCAAATTGGCTTGTATTCAGTCAGGGCAATGAGCTGCTCAGGAGAGTGGGCCAGCTTCCTGATCTCTTATCGCTGATGGCGGGTGAGCATATGGCGGGGCCGGCGGGCTGAGGATTAGGAGTAGGTAGTGGATATGGCGCACGAGACGACCTTAGCACTGGGCGGTGAGTGATTGATAGACCAGATAAGCCTGTACTATGAGCCATGCGTCTGTCCCCTCTCTACCTGTTCCGTGCCCATCTGCACCATCATCAGCATGCTCCCACCCCTCACCATATCTCAACATTCCTCATGTTATATTTCTCATATCGTGCATCAACCCAAAACAGGATGCAAGTCTATCCTATTTATCAATAATTGTAACTTAATGTCTCTCTGTCATTACACTATCAATTACATATTCAATTCCCCAAAACACATCAGTCTTCACTTGCCATTTTTGAAATATGTGCCAATCGCTGCACGGATTTTTCTATGAAGGAGAGATGTGAGCATGATTAGCCTAAAGGTGTCACCATGGATTATACTCAGCTATACTAAGGTATAGTTAATTCTTTATACTTTTTCTTGTCATAGGCCACTTGCCTATCTTTCTTTCTCAGCTGTAAAATATACTAGACTGATATTAATGTCAACACCACACACCTGCAGAAAGGTGTGGTCCGACCCAAATGCCAAAATTACCTAAATTAGGATAACTGTAGTGACAGAAAGATCAGATGATGATTGAATCTGCTGGTTTGGTAAATTTGGTAAATAAACCAACTTTACATATCATACCCTCGGCAAGAAGAACAAAAACTTGACAGAAACTACTGCCATGCCATCTAGTGAATTCATGTACATAAACAGTAATTCATACACATAAACATAAATTTATATAAATAAACGTAATATCAATTAGGTGAATTAACCAAACGTTCTACAGACGAAAGTAAACCTTAACATTTTTATACATTAAGCCGGAGACACACCAAGAGAGAAACGCAGCTAGTTAGTAATCGCCAACAGAAAATGGCCTATATGTGAGCTATTATTCCATATTTCAGCTGATTATTGATTCCAAGATGCTAAATCATAGGCAGGAGATATTCATAAGAGATATGAAATAATATCTCACATACACGCCAACTTGTGTTGGCGATTCCAGAGATCGCTGCTTTCACTCGCTTGGTGTGTCCCCGGAATAATAAATCTACCTGTGAGACACGTAAATTTACGATTGTTTACTGGGCAATCTCGACTACGACATATATCAGTTCCCACAATGTGATCAACTCACCCTCAGTACCTGGAACACATCTCAGACACATCATCTGAGATTCTCCGTTCCACTCTCCTCCGTCTGCAAAAGATCCCCTTCCTCCGTTAACCACTCGCCAATCATATCTCTCATTAACCCCTATCTACATCCATCTCACATTCTCCCGATTCTTAGTTTCGGGTCTCTATAGATGCCTTTGCGTCGCACAGTAATGACTGATAGAAGTTGCTCCGAGATACTTGCCGTTGTGCGTTTTCTCCTATGAAATGAGATCACTGATACAAGATGGAAAATGTAGATGAGGAAGAATTGTTACTTTTGACGCTACTTCATCTCAATGACTTTACATAGCCACCTGATAAGGACGTGTGCTCATTTAACTGGGTGTATAATTCCCAAGGTGCACGCGCAAAATGCTCAGCCTCCGTACATGTATATTCATGCCTGTAAGTCCATTTCCATTGGCCTTTTATTCTGCACCGATCTGAAGTCGGGAGCAACCGATATATGTGAATAAATTGACTCCAGATCGGTGAATGGACACGAGACCTACGGAAAATATTCACCGATCAATTTGGTATAGATTATGTAACAAGGCCACCACCGATAGATTTTCTCACAGAAAATCTGTGTGTACCTGGAGAATACAGTAGAAACAATGCATATAAAGTATACACTATCCGATTCTTTGATGTCGACATAAAGTTAGTGCCACCACCCACAGACTTTTATGGTAACTTGAGGAATCTCCCCTGTTTTCTTCGGCCATTGGAAACGAGGTTTATTGTATCGAGCCTATCATACCTCTGGATAATATGTCACTGTCCATGCCAAGTTTCCACTTTCCAACGACCGCCCTCAGTGTCATAAACATACTCTGCTGACGTTATAACGCGGCCTCTTGAGTCCCTTACTGCCATTGGGTCTGCCCCCGGACTCATGCCCCGCACACTCCTCCCCCTCATGCTTCTCTCCCTCTCACCGCCAGGCGGACTTTGACCCGACCAACAACCGGCAATCGGCAATCAGTGGGACACGCCCCACCCAAACCTGCACCCGTCATCCTACCTATAAATCCCAAGCCGGCAGTCAATGTTACAGGCCGTTCTTAGGCATGGTCCGGAGGGCTGTTATCTTTTTAGCCAAAGGGAGGCAGACGGCATGTGCACTGACTCTGAGTCTCAGCATGTTATTTAACGACCATTTCAGCATATTTCTACAACCCCATTCAGATATATTCACACATATACATGACTCCTTTATTTGTCCGTTATATTTGTTTTCGTCAAAGATCCTTGGAAGCCGCCGTACATTACATCACTAGGCATTACACAATCCCGGCAAAACGCCGTTTTTCCCATCATTGACCACCCAGGCGCCTCGGCACGGCCACCGCACCAGCAGACGACATTTTCGTGATGTTTAAATAGGTTGTGACATTTCTGAATGAAGAAAAGTTTATGACAAAATTTCTTCTCCTCAGGAATGAAGTGGCGAGTGAAGAGCAGTGAAGTCATGGTGAATATGACCGGGGATTAGGCTACGCGTCCCGGGTAATGGAAATATTGACCTTTGTAAATGTGTGAACCTAATGGTCAGAGATTGACATTTGGCTCTAATTGGTTCCAGCAATCGACGCCGCTTAATAGACCTGGGAAGCAGGGTCGTTCCTTCCAGGGGGTTACCATGGTGATCAGCATGGGTCTGTGTCAAGTCTCAGAGGTTAAATGACAGTGGTCTGCCGTCAGCTGACAGCTGACAATACATTATGGGCAGACACTTAATACCTGCTGTCAGATATCTCTGAGCCGTCTCTTGCTTCGTCTTAGTAAAATGAAGTTAAAGATGTTCAAGAAGCAGAACTCAGAACTCAACAGTGTTTCCCAGACAGCTTTGGAAACGATCAAAACAATGAAGTACTTCTCTACTCAAAAGGGAACAAATGTTGACATGAAACAATGCAGGAAACAGGTGATTTATAGGAGTAATTACGGTTACAAACATGTTGAAGGGTGGAAATCAAAGTTTCATATCATTTAGTGGGAGGAAGTAGAATGAATATGAAGTCGACATGTTTAAAATCTGATGTTGCTTCAACCATATTGGCCAGGACTATTTTCCAGTAGCTAACCCAGAGCCCATACATGAATTACTGCGCATCCAGGCCTCAGTCGGCTTGGTCGACTGACGTTTCACCATTATACGTCCTGGTTATATTATTCAACACTTTCAATACAACGACCACGTCCATATTTCTGTAAAATGCTCCATGATATGGCGTGCTTATATCGGCGGTAACAGTCGTGACTGGTGCTGCGAGGTCATTAAGATGAACGATTTGCCCACTTTAGATGCCTGGCACGTAGTATCAGAGGCTGTGAGTTGCTCGCACACGTAACGTCGTACTCAGAAAGCAGGTTCCGCACTCAAAGCTCGGTCTAGACCGTCATTACATGCACCTGAATGCCACAACCCCCTAGCACAATGGTGACAATAACACTAGGACAAGTCAGGCCTGGCGTCCACCTACTACGATATGACTCCGATATGGTCTACAATGCACCTCCCGATAAAAAATCTAAATCGCGTCGGAAGGTCACCTAATATCGAGGCAGTTGACCGCATTTCTACGATAAGACACCGATGCATGGTGGAATGGCATGTCAAGACATATATGTCTACGATTTTGCACCTTCCCGATATGTCTCCGATATTTGTTTTTTGTATCGGTGCCATATCGGTAGGTCTAAATTTCTATCGTAGTAGGTGGACGCCAGGCCTTAATTAGTACCGTGTTATAATGGTAATGATACATAACTAAACTGGTGTAAGGTATTAATAGCTAGATTTAGAGACATAGATATAGCTCCTCTATTTACCGGATAGCATGGCCACCCATTATAGAAGTAAAACGTTCACCTTATTATACTTACAAGACGTCCATTATTGAAGAACGCTGGTTGATACCGATGAATCCATTGTCACATTATATATCATTGATTTGAGTAACTTAAAAAGTAATCCTAACTCTCGAGCTTCAAATCTTTGCAAGAACTTGTCCTTGACATGAAATGAGGAGGAGGAGAAGTTTCGGGTGACCTTGAAGGTGTTTGAACACTTTAAAAAGACTAAATCAGCTTTGGTTCCCAACCAGGATGCGTCTCAGACTGCCCATCAGCGTCCGAGCCAAAGCTGGGCGCGTTCGACGTTTACTGCTGTAAAAAGGTGGGCGTAGAACACGTTAAAGGCCCATCCCGTCCTAGCCGCACTTGACACAGGGGCCATTCACGAACTCCCCCTATCTTGTGGGCGGAATATATAGGCGCTGCAACCAGAGTAGACCCGTTACAAGGGGCGGTAAACGGCGGCCGTTAGGGGTGCTCTGGGTGGAGTAAAAGGAGTGGGTTGAAGGAGTGGAGGTTGGGGTGAGGACCGGTAGAGAACAGGTTGATGGAGGGGAGGTGCTTGTAGGGATGGGAGTAGAAGTAGCAAGGAGAATGCTTTTCGTGTCTCCCTCGGAGGGTGGACTATGAAGGACTGATTCGGCAGGTTACCGATTATAAGGATGTGGTAGTAATGTGGGCCATTTTACCTTTTTTTCCAGATCAGGGGACAGCCGTTGCCTTATACAAATTTCGTTTTTCAATGGCATGATTCTGGATGATCCTAATTCTGCGGTGTTAAACCTCGGCCGGAATAGCAAACCGGCAAAGACAGCAATATCAGGAGTCAGTCAGGGATATGGAGGAAGGAGAAAGGGGACGTGATAAAGACGAGGAGGGTGGGATAGATGAGAAGATAGGACGGACGTGAAAGGGTGACGTTGAGGTTGAGGGAAAGGGTAAATCCCGTAGAAAAGCCTGTGGCATTCATTGCCTGTTGATGTTCATTGCATTTCACGCCCCGTTTAACGGACACAGTGCTGACATCTCCCCCCGGAGTTAACCCCATCAGCACCCCCCACCCCCTGCCCCCTCCCATCCCCCACTCCGCGCCGTTACCCATTACGCTGACGTAAACGAGCGTTCCAGCCGTGCCGTCACGTGACCGGCTTCTATGTCGCTATTCGCCGGTCGCTAGATGGCGGCATTACGTACGGGTCTCGTCTGAACTCTCGTTCCCTGAATAGCTGGCTCGAGAGTTCCCTCTAGCTCACCCCCGCCCCCACCCACTCACACATTCACAAACTGCACTGAAGCCTTGGCGGTGGTGGTGGTAGGTGGATGCACAGCGTTGGCAATCACTTATCCGCAAATGCCCAAGATACCCATGGACTGCACATCTTCTGGAAACGTCACAGGCTCAGTGCACATGTCATTGTACCATCCAAATAGCCATGGGCAATACCACATTCAGTTCGACTTTAATAATCAACATTTTTGAAGAAAATACGACAGCGACGGCAGCGACTGTTTTAATTTCAATCTCATGAGGGACCATGGAATACTAATCGAATATTAAATCTCATTATGCATGACCAAATTGTTTTAGCAGGATTCTTTTGATTCAACAAGCGTAACACATTTAGTACAACACCTCAATGGTTTACACTGACTTTCTACCTATTTCGAAGTATTTCTGATGGACACGGTATCAAGTCCGGGCAGGTGAGCCATTCTTTCAATGTGCATATATGTGAAGTTGCGTTTTCTGTTGGCTGATAGCTGAATTGAGCTGTTTTCAGAATGAAAAAATATTTCGATTATGACATATGGCATATTGACGTCACCAACTCGTTGACCTGGTAATTAGGATACCGACTGCTTCAGGCTTGTTTCTGGGTATGTATCTAAACAGGATTAGGTTATGCATTTATGAAGGGAGCATTGATGGCCTGAACTGTCTGATCGTCATACGGTTTAAATCAGTCCAATAGTTCCCAGGTAGGATGTTGTGGATATATTGCCTACTACAATTGGATATGCTACGATTGGCTCCCAACATGCCACGATTAAATATCCAAATCGCAGGTGTTTCAATGAAATCTAACATGTTCGTAGCTTGTCGAAGTAAATCGTGAGCTGCGTTGGTACAGTGGTCACCATTACGTTTTACCTCCAAAGCCGTTCCGAAGCACTTCTGTACACACTGATACGTGAATCAGCGGCAGTGGGTGCGGCGCTTTAGTTTCGCGAAAATTTTGTATGGGAACAATAAATAAGTATCACATGACTTGATCTTGGGGCTCAATCCCTTCTCCAAATTGTCAAGAGTATCCAAAAGTATCTATCTTACTGATAATGTAGCAATGGACTAGTTAATTTTAGCAGCTCATCTGTCTAGGCCGGATGGTGTGGACACATTTGTGGCTTCAGAGTCCATGTAGTTTAGGCATTTATTATTCATAAGCCGGTGCCTGTAGCCACGACGCCGTTAAGCCGGCTATTTATGTACGAGCAAGCATTGACTATTTACACGCCTATTATCGCTCAGTGCTGGGTCCCCGCCCCTCGTGTCAGCAACGGCCACTAGGGGGCAAGCCTAGCCGAGGAAAGAAAATACTGTCGTTCCATTCTGTTGTGACGTGACCGGAAACATGGTAGCTTCCGGTGTGGCCGGATGTGAGGTTAGCTATGTCAATGACGCGTTTTGTCATGATGACTTCCGGTCGTACACTAAGTCAGTTTTTCTCTAGACCTCCACATACATTTCTTATTCCCTGAGTTACAGTGTATGATCTTCACATATAGCAGTCCTCTTATTATCCTACCCCTAATATAAAATCCCATAGTCTTAACATTGGGGTTCCGTATGCCACGCTGACTGGCATACAGAGTTTTATATGCCACTAGTGGCATACAGCATTGTTATCACGTAATATTCCAAAATCGAGGAGTTAGGGTAGGATAAAATCAAAACCTGATTCGTTTTAATCTTGGCCACCGCATTCCACTCCTGAAGTTTTGGCTCCGGACTTCACTCGGCTTCGCCTCATGAAGTCACTCTGCCAAACTTCAGTCGTGGAATACGGTGGCCAAGATCAAACCTCATCCAGTTTTACGATAGTATTCAATTGTTAGTGACAATTAAGTTGCCTATTGGATAAGCTGTAGAATGGAATCCCGTTCTCAGGTAAATTTTATATCCAATTGAATACTATTCTATACAGTATATCCATTTGTGATATCCATGTTCTTTCAAAAGAACCTGGATATTGCATCTGTGATGGCACTTGATAGCAACACATCATCTGTGATGGCACTGTTCATTCCTCCGAAGCCCATGCGATACCTCCTGCATGGAAAGCACTCGAACAGTTACCCCACTATTGCCCTCCTCTTCTCGCTTCAGCCTTCTTATTCCACACACAAGAATTGATGTAAAGCTTACTCCAATGAAATGGCAAAAAATTGCAAGCAGTGCGCAGGAACAATTATCATCTGCACTGTCAGATGTTACTACAAATCCCTTCATGCGAACCAATGTTTGTTAATTCGTATACGATTTCCTCGGATTAGCAGTCTAGCAGATTGTATTTTGGCTATCTCCTTCATAATCCGGTATTACACGCCAGGCAACAAATCCCTCGCCTGGGAGCCTTAGGAATGGGACTGTCAGTAGTTATTAAATCCCAAGAGCAGGGCATTGTAATGCTATTGACTATCATCCTTCAGATATTAACTCTAGTTTATTAGAGGAATTATGAAAGTGTTGAAAGCAAATGACAATAGATACTGAGGCACAAACTCTTAACGGCTTTAGAAAGAGGCTTTAGAAGGAGCTTAGAAGTTGTGATTCAATACGATGAGAACTGTTAGTAATTCATAGTACTAGCGGAGCCTGAAATTCTAGGTTTCACGTTTACAAGTCGTGCCTATTAGAATATGCAATGTGGCACTTAAGCGTACAGACTTCAGAGTCCAAATTGCGTGTTGCTTGCCATTATCGATAGAGATAAACCTAAAACCTTTGATGCAAGGTAGTCTATAAAGCGAAACCATAGAGGATATTCAATAACACGATGTACCCTGTCTGAAAGCCATCGACTTCCTATTTCTATGCCTCTTGTAAATAAATCCCCCCAACAACAAGTGTGATAGCATGAGATAAATGGTGAGATTATATATCGGCGGAAATCTTTGCATATTGATTTGACTCAAGGCGGAATTGGTTTTATTTGAAAGATTTATTGAAATTGGTTTTTGCAATAGAATTGTGATATGCCTGAGGCATAAAACCGGCTTATCATTCTTTATATTGTTCAACTTCGGAGTGGGTGGGTGGGTTCAAATCATGACCGCGTCTTCGATGAGGGTGGAGAGTCCCGGGTGATAACAGATACGCGGATGCTATCTTATCGGAGTATCTCCTCCATCGTACGTCAGATGGCGCCATCACCCAGCCCTCCACTAATGTCAATTTCCAATTAACCGCCAATCTGATTAACATTCAATATATAATTACATAAGCTGAAAGTGACACTGATTCCCACTCAGAGTGTTCATTACGGGTCATTGCTAACTCTTACAAATACCCCTATTATACATGTGTTATGACATAAGGCACATCCTTTTCCTAAAACCAGTCATTGATCTAGGTCTGGCTGTGCTCATAGGAATTAGGTTCCTGACAGTCCTGACGTAACAGTGTCGTGTAATGCCATTTTCGGAAGCCAGACCAACTCTATGACTGATCCGGAAGGGGCATTACTGATACCCGCGGCAGGCTGTGTTGGCTACAGATCGCTGAATCCCTTGCGAGTTGCTGACTGCCGTCAGGGGAAGGCATTTAAAGATTCACACTGGGTTGACGCTCGGTGGCGCTCGGGGTCAGAGAAGGGCAGTGCCAGGATCGAGGCTGGTCGGTCAACACTGTCCGACGTGTATACACCGGGCTATATCGACCGCAAGGTTGATCCCTGTCTACAGACGAGCTGCTCAGTAATATCAAGCGCCCCCCCAGTGTGTAACATTGCCCAGGGTTCATATGGTCATCCTCCTTGGATCTTGCATAACCACATTCCGTCTGGGCTTCTCAAAATTGCCCCCCCCCCAAACTGTGACTCCAAATATTGCCCGAGGAATTCCTCAGGGCAACTTTATGTCAACAATCATTTTACAAACCCTGTCTAGAATATAGAAACATGAGAAGCTCTAGGACAGTCCCATTCATCTTTTAATGAAATTTGGACTTTAGCGACCTTTGGGTGGTTTTGATACAATAACGTAAAAATTAAAGTGGTTCCAAATCAATGTGAGATAATGTTCTGGAGTATTCTTGACTGTTGAAAGTATTGTATCATAGTGTACGGATTGGAAATAGACGGACGGAAATAATCTAATATAAATAAGCCAGAATAGACAAAGAATTTCCCCAGAATTATATAGAGGAATATAAGGACCATGCTTCAATTTAACTGAACCTACACCAGGTACCTGATTATATATAGAAATAAGCATATCCCAGAAACATTTGTTTCCTTAAGTAATACTCAGGTATAACTAAACCATACAATGTTACTTTCTTCTCTATGATTCCTTCTGGTTGAGGTAGGTAAGTGAGGCGTCCTGACAGAGTAGAAATTTACAGCAGACAAGAAGATATATGATACGTAAAAGACATCATACCAATAAAGCCCAGCCCATTGTTATCACCAGTGGACATGTAGACAGCAAAGTGGCATCTACAAGGGCGTTGGGCGCCGACCCCTGTATAGGCGGTAATAGAATGTTGGCGCCAGTTGGTGCTCCGGAGGGCGTGTATATTGTATAGGGTAAGGCGGTGAGGTTGGACAACCTAGCACCAAGGCTACAGACACAATGGGCAGATTGAATTCCACTTGTCGGCCACACAGTACTGTGTATCAGTCGCCGGTGGCGTGTTGCGAGCTTCCCTGTCAGGAATACTGTAGAGATTCAGGAAGCCGTCACACTGCCATTATGACACTATCAGGTACCTATCACGTATAGCCACCTCCCCTGTCACGTGGCCTTTTTCATAGTAGGGTAGGACAGAGTGACGTCACGACACTCCTACATAGACGGTACTTGGAAACCTTTACATTGATGTCACAACTAATATAAAAAAAAGGATAATGCAGCGCATGCATTAAGGCGAATCTAGTTAAATCCTAGTCATTTCACTTTGCCATATGTTTTTCCTGTGACGTTTCTCCTACAGCGTCCTTCTCACCATTACACCGTAGAATGAGGCATGATGACGAACGAAAGGTCTTGCCTTAGCGTCTATGAAACCATTAAAACACGACAATAAAGAAAAATGCAATGCATCATTGTCATCATGACACCATTACGATGACGATCATATCACTGGTGAAGTAACTATGTCTAGGCATTTTCATCGTATTAGGTCTAAGTTTAAATTACCTGACCGAACGTCTGCTCTAGACAGTTTATAAGAATGACAGGATTATGTTTCGTCTCCCCAAACAATGCAAACATGAATTACTGAATAGCTAGGTCCTGTCCTTTCTAAGAAATCAGCTAGCTCCAGATGCCTTTCGTAATATGAAAGCATCCTTTCGGTTTTAGATATCAAGGCTCAAGGAACCAGAAACCTCATCTCCAGAAAAATGGAGAGTTGCTCTTCAGGTAAAAGGACTAGACGTCGGCCAGAACAAGCTCAGTGAGGGAAGTGCTAATGGCACGACGACTGCGGGAAGGGAGCATGGCAATGGGACTGCTCCCTCAACCTGGAAGATGGTGATGGATTTCGGAGGCGAACCTCTTTCATTCATTTGTTGGTGAAGCGCGAGCTGCTCTTTTCTACAAGGCGCCAGTTACTCTAACCTGTGCACTCAGCTTCTGTGAACTCCCAGTTACAATCAGCTGTCAGATACTATGAGGTGCACCTTATTGGGAGGTGCACTCAACAGTAAACTATGAACTTAATGAGGACATGTAGAATAGACCTACGATGCTCGGCTGGACTGTCTGTGTGTTAACCGTCTGTTAATGTGAGATGTGAGCTACTAGTCACTATATCATGGTGGGAGAGAAGAGCGGTTTCCTTAAGCTTCTATTCTAACATACTTCACGTACATAACTCTAGACCTCAGATACGGATTGGGGAATCATATGGTCGGCAGTTTGAACTATTAGGCAGGGAGACTGGGGTCGCAAAGGAAAAGGGTATACCAGAAGGAAGAGGCTTAAAGTTGTCTTGACAACCATGAAATGTGAAGGTTAGAGTATATGAAATATGAAGCGGAATGGAAGTAGGAGAAATACAAAGAGAAGGGAGTAAGCTGAGAAATAAAATGAAGAGAGAAGAATAAAGAAAGATTTTGAAGAGTCCCTAATAATGAAAATGTTGTCTGAGATGGTTCATACCAAGAGGAACGGAGGAAAGACATCATAAAGGTAGCAAGCGCTAGACGGCACAACAGGAGTATACAGAGACGCCTGGTGGCTGGGGAATGTGTTTGTCCCTCTGTCCCACACCTCGTTAGCCCGGCTGATATCATTAAGCAGGGTCTGACTGCACATGTCCGGTCTGATTAGGGGGGCTGTGTTTTCGGCACAGCGTCCCCGCAGGCTTTGTGGTGATGAACACGTCACGACCGGCTAATGCCTGTTTCCGGTTCCCGTAGTATACCGCCAGTCAGAGTCTGCCAAATCAACCGTAATGAAGTCTCCGGACTTGGTTGCCATACCACCGCAGAGCTGGTACAGTAATATAAGGTCTATATCAAGACACCAAATACTGGAGAACTCGACCGAAAACGAACTCGACCCGTAACAAACTCGACCCATAACGAACTCGACCCGTTAGAAAATCTAGACCCTATCCCAACACTAACCCTATCCCTATCTCTAACCCTATCCCTATCCCTATCTCTAACCCTAACCTTATCCTTAAACATAACTGGACTTATTTTTCAAATCCGCAGGTTTATTTGTCCAAAGGCTAACTAGTCAGGCTTTTCCTTCTATATGAAACTGTCTTATCCATCTGAAACAGGTCGAGTTCTACTATCGAATTCTCTAAAACGGGTCGAGTTTTACTGACAACTATGGTTCGAGTTTGTTTCAAGTCGAGTTCTCCAGTAACCAACACACTACCTGAGACTGAAAATATGTCCATACTCTCTAGCTGAAAAGTATCCGAAACTCATTACAGTTTTATACCCTATACCTTTATACCACTAAAGACACATTAGAATTTTATATCCCTTATCTGAATAGTTCATGATTGTTTAAGGTAGTAGTATCTCCACACAACGACCTAAGTTCACTATGTATTATCAATGACAAGTGGTGGGTGCAGACTACATATTACCCCAATTAACTGTATTGGCAGTTACTATGAAAAGAACACATGATGTACAATTATATATCACTGATCGGGAGATATACACTAAAAGAAATGAATGATTAACCTGTCATTCCAGAGTCTCCATCCAGGATTAATTAACAGAGCCTCATTACTGTCACCCACCATCACCATGAAGGTGGCCATTAATGTACAGGTTTATTAACGCAATTAGGAGGGGAGAGGGAGAGAGAGAGTGTGTGACTGTCTCAAAGAAAGGAGAAAAAGAACAACGCCAAATATGCCATGCACAGTTATTTATCTCTTACCTACAATTATATCATCCTTTCATTATAGCTACGACTGAACATTGGATTTCTATAAATTTACTCGACATGCATAAAACTCGCGAGGTCCGCACACACCGTGCGATTTTGGGGTACGATAGCTCCACGACACGCTACGACGCCACATCACAATAATTCAGTTGATTTTTGCAACGCTTGTATCTCCCTTGCAACAGCAAGCCACACAGTACAATACATTGGTGTTAACATTCAAGATAATGGATGTTTCTTCTGCTGCAGGGGATTGTAGTAAAGTGGGTTTGGTGTGTAACATCGGATACTATCGTATCATGTGATCACATATTGTCCTTAAGCATCGCCACCGTGAAACGCCTTTACGTTCCGGATAAAACCACTACAACTTATTAAGTCTTGAATACAAGAATATGTTATCAATACGCGTTTCTCATAGTATAGGCTTTCACTATAGGTTTATCCCAGTTGAATGACGTAATGCTGTAGATTCATGTTGAAATATGCAATCATTAATTATAGCTGGAGGGACAAGTAGATAGCTATTGATTATCGACAATATATATAGCATCGATGCTTACAACTCATATCGAGGCAAAACCAAAGTCATGGATATGTTGCTTGTTTTGGTGTTCAACATTTTAAGAACAGCGGGCGTACGCAGTTTTCTATAACCAAACATCCCACATCGGCACAATCTGACGGAGTCCAGATTCCTCGAAATTGCAGCAGAACTGATAAATAACCTTGACTATTGTGCGCGCCTCTTAATTAGAGTTTGCAACTGGGCACCTCATTTAATTTGTATAAATGTTACTTTATAGCTTGTCCAATAAAGGCGTATGGAAATTAGCGAAGCCTTCTGCCGCAGGCAACTGGGAGTTCAGACAGAATCAACTGTATTATGTATGACGTCACAGGCCACACGATAGTGGGAATACACGCTTTTTTAAGAATAATTCTCGGCGGACCAATACGATCTAAACCTATGGCTGTAAAACTTGACTATTGTGATACCGCGAGCGCGTGTATTGTGTTCTGATGAAGAGGAAAAGATATTTAAAAAAAACATTGTGGGAAATTGAAGACACTAAAAGAAGACTACGTACATTGAGAATATTTATTTATCTCAGTCTCTCGTTCTCTCCCATCATTCCCGGTCTCTTCTTTCCTGTCTCTTATCTATCTTCTTTGTTTTACCCTTCCTCTACCCTCTCTTTTTATTTTCATCTTCTCTCAATCCTTTCTCTCTTCCCCTTCTCTCACACTAATCTACGTTTTACCTTGTCCTCTTTTTCTGCCTCGCCTTCTCTCATCTCAATTTTGTTTTCTATTACATTCACTTCCTTAACCCCCTTTGTCTACCACTACACTACCTAGAATGTCTCACTTCCAGTGACGCGGGAGGCAAAGTCAAGGTCACTGACATACATGGAGGTCGAGTGTTGCATTTGGAGTTATCTCTCCTGGTTAGATGAAACATGAAAGCTCCATCAACCTTTACCAAGATGAAGGGAATGCATTATTTGCCATGAATTAGTAGTCATATCTACCAGATTTGTGGAACTTCGAGGTTACTCTGCATATAATATCAGTAATAGAGGTTTGATTGAACATGGTACCCGCTTAATAACATCAAATCAAAAGTATCTATATGATGTTCTATACCTCCTTACTATCTATCGCTATCGCGTACCTCGAGTATGAAACAGATGAGGCACATCTCTATGAGTACACTGTATAAGTACAGTCGACAATGGCATAATATCATTGCGTTCATACAGTGTCAAACTATTATATGGGCAGTGCTACTCCCAGTTGTCGCAGTACCATCATAAACCATAGATAGCACTATAGCCGGGTAGCACTAATAATTAATACCAAGTATATGCATAGCGAACCTGTGTAATAGTGCGGACCCTGGATAGCAATAACAATAGTATAAAAATATTTCTTGGAAATTCCATTCAGTTAATGATAACCAACAATACTGCTATATCGACAGGGTAATAGGATCAGATAGCATGGAGACCATTATATTAAGTGGCCTATTCCAATCGCCCTGTGGAAGAATTAGAAACGCCCACACCCATATCCTGTAGCTATTGTAGTCTCTAACAAACACTTCTGGGAAAAGTCCTCACTTACTTTGTCTAGCTATGTAGGAGGATCCTAGATGTGCATGGTTAAAATAGATCTTTCCTAGAATGTCATTCTTTCTTGGGGAACTTATCTGCTGTGATTATTAATAAGATCGTCAGTACAAACGTAGATGGATAATCTGTAGCACCATATCATCGATCTACCCATATTCTCTCTATATATAAACGCTGCCCAACTGCTGCGTTTCCTGTTCTTTCTATAATGCAATGATGCCAAAATAGAGGCTACATTCAATTGGGAAAGGCGATAGCTTAATTTGTTGGTTAAAGACCATGAATATGTTGATGTTAAGTTTCTCCGCATTATAGTTCTAAACTAGCGACTTTGAAGGTGAATACTGTGCTAATGGGAAACTTCGTTTGGTAATTTGGTGGGGAGGGGGACCTTTTTATATTTCAAAATGATAAGCTAAAATTTTTGATATTTCCATGGAGAGAGGGCAAACTCTTTTTAGTCTTCAAAAGTGGGGGAGGGGGAATTCTTTTTTTTGTATTTCCATAATGGAGTCAATTGTTTGTGTATTTCCATTGGGGCCCAACTTACTTTTCTGGGGAGGGGCAATTTCCATGAAGAGGGGCAACCTTTCATATTATTTCCAGGGGAGGGTGGGGACATCATTTTGTATTTCAATCGAGGCCGCCTCTTTTTCATTTCCATGGGACCCACCTTTTAGTTGGGGGTGGAGGAGGGAAGATCTTTTCATCGTTTCGAAGAGGGGGAGGCAATGTGTTTGTGGAGGAGAGGGTTACTTTTGTGTGGGAATAACTTTTGTTTTGTTTTTCCATTGGGGGGGGGGGGGGGGGGGGGCATTTTTTTAGTTTTTCGAAGGGGTTTATATATGAGGCCCAGCTTTTCGGTATTTTCCATGGGGGCTCCGGGTTCTGCTCGCGGTGCTTATCATTTATACCGATTCATGTACTAAGGGCTGCGCTTTGGAATCATATCCTGATCAAGAATACACACTGTTGGGTAAGGAACGGTCCACTTTTATAATATTTCCAGTCGGAAGGGGGGGGG
The DNA here is from genome assembly GCA_950022655.1 of Alentia gelatinosa. NCBI lineage: Eukaryota > Metazoa > Annelida > Polychaeta > Phyllodocida > Polynoidae > Alentia > Alentia gelatinosa. The sequence continues at coordinate 40,998,497 of OX465583.1, read as the reverse complement.
GGGTGGCTTTTTGTATTTCTGTTTAACAACCTTTTCATGTATCAACATAAGGGGACCTAATATTTTGGAAGTTATTTATATGGGAGGGCAATTTGTTTTTTTACTTCGGTGGGAGGCCCAACTTCTATTTCTAGGGGGTAGGGGCGGGGATGTTCTTATGAGACTGAGAGGAGGGGATAAATTTATTTTCAGTATTTAAAAGCTAGGGCAACCTTTTTACGCGGAGGAGAGGTGGGGATGCCACCTTTTGGGTCGCAGAAAAAGGAAGGGCTTGCAATTGGCAGTTAAAGTGGTATACCTCCGATGTGTTTTGTGAGTTCTGGCGCCGAAAGAGCAAGTATGAGCCATTTCATAAAGGCTCTATTTGACAAAGTGATTATTTTCTTGATAAAACAAATCTGCTTTACATATTGCATCAGGCTCCATATGTCAGAAACGTTCTAGCCCATAATAATTATGTCCATTTTTTGAAAATTTGTGTATTCTCTCTTATATCAATACCGTTGATTTGACTTATTCGCAATCATATGTGTTCAAAGAAAAATCAACTGGCGACTCTAACATGGCTGCTATGGTTTAATCGCGTTCACTCCGCAACGCCCCGGCAGGTGGCGTGCGTGTAGACGTGGTGGGGAGACGATTAAGAGATTAATCAGATATTGAAATGTTCGGCCGTAATGAACGCGTCGCTGCAAGTTGAGCCTTTTAACTGTTTAGACAGCGTGTTCCAATGAACGGCATTCTTAGTAAACATTTCCTTGCGAATTAAGTCTTTGATGGTGAGTCTAGCTACTACTCCCAAGGAATAAAAGCCTGCATATTACTCTGAGCTTGTTTTATACTTCCAATAAAGGAACCTGTACCTAGTCTATCAGACTGGCTTACAAACACTTAATAGGAAGCGCACAGATTCTTCGGGTGATGTAAGCGTAATGTAGACTAATGTATATAGCAGGAAATATTCTAATGAAAAATGATATCCCCCAAGGAATAAACTTGGTTTTCTCTGTAGCTAAATGACTTTAAAAATGAATTTTAAAAAGTCTTTATATTTTCCCGTTACCGTTGGCGTAGAAACGGGAGACTCCGAGTAAATCTTGATCTGTTTCACCCATGGTATGATGAACCCATGGGCACCTGAGATTGATGCAGATTTCTATGAAACGGCTGAATGAACAATATCTTAGAAAATTGTATAATAATAACCCACAACCCAACGGTCTAGCTTTATCAGTATTTTCTTGAGTCCCCAGGGCTCTTGCAGATAACGACATCTTGCAGATAACTTGAAGTAATACACCAAGACAAAATTGTTCAGAGATAGAAAATTGTTCGGAGTAATCTATTAGGAATAATTCATAAGACCACACTTACCTCTCTGGCTAGCGTGGCTTCATTTTCAAAAAGAGCAACCGCCTGAGGTTCATCCAGATTCCCTGCCACCAACTTAGGCAGTGAGACCTTGATCTCTATGCACGAGTACTTGGAGTTACACCCCTTCCCACAGGAACACCTCCTGTCCTCCTCCTCCTCCACGGTGCGCACAGCGTGACACAACGTGCCCTGGAAGCTCATGGCCTTCCTGTATGGTGCCACAACTAGCACCCCTACGACGATCAACGACACCACACTGGCCAGAATCAGCAGCGCAAGACACAGGTACACGCAGATGGTACACGGGCGTGACTGCAGGCAGCCCCGGAACGACCCCGCCGCCGTCGTCCGCCGCTCCGCCTTCGTGCCCCGGGAGGTGGACGGGGTAGCCGCGGGGTCGCCTCCGCCGCCCACCGAGCTCTCCTCGTCCGTGTTGAGCTCATCCTCGTCATCGTCCTCATCGTCCTCCTCAATGTCATCATCGTCCGAGTCGCCGCCTTTACGGTGCAGCGTGATGATGTCCTTCTCACTGGAGGCGTCGTCCTCCGGGTACAGGTCTCCATCCTTGTCACCGACCAAGGCCAGGTTCAACATGGCGGCGCCAGGTATATCCACTGTGAGAGAGGTGTGAATATAGGAGTAAAGGTGGAAGGTAAAGGACTGGTCCTACTGTGATGTGTAAGGAGTAAGTCATCAAGCGTATTCTACTCCTACTTTCTCTCTATATCTCTATATGGTTTGTAAAGATAGTGTGTCTATAAGAGGATCGGTGAGACTCAGTACTTCTATGATTAAGTGGTTAGTTGTCAAACATGTTCCGTAACTCTAAAACAGATACCACAGCCAGGGGATTTTCCTTATGCTTTTTAAGCAACATGGGATTGGATACAGGTTTGGGACGAGGTGGTATGAGGGAATGTGTTAGAGGTATCAGAGGATTGAGGAGAACAGTATGAGAATTGGTCTGACAGTCAGTAGTTAGTCACAGGATACATCCCGTAGATCAATTCCACGCATGGCGTTTCTTCGTATTTCTATCTAGAAAGGAGGATACAAATTTAGGTGTGCTTCAACAGTGAATAGGTACTCCTTACATCCCCATCAAGAAACTGATTCAAAGGGTAATGTGGAAAGTTTTCAAACTTGTTTTCTAAATCTATTCGAAATATCTAGCCTCTTCTTGTGTAGCAGAAGATCCAACGATGACGGGATTTCATCCCTTTTATCTCTCATTTCCCTTCACTGCTTTCCTATATTTTTCCGTCTCAAAATGCCCTCAGTTATACTTATCGTCTTCGCTTTCCTGTTGCTCCAGAACAATATGTTTTCTCTGTTTATCTTCATAACCTATAACTTCTCTGTATTCCTGACCCATAAAATGCGTCCGTCTACATCACTTCTACGCTCCTCCTGTTGCTCCAGGTGTTGCTGTGGACGTAACAAAACAGCCTCCAGGCTAGAGCGCAGACGGCCACGTGCTCCAACCGCTCCAGGCGTCAGACGCCGTGCCTAACAGACGCCTATAGGCTTACTGCTCCTCAAACACCTGCCGATGTGCATGCTGGTTGCTTTAGGGGATAAACGAGTCCCCGGCGTTCCTGTGCGCTGGTCCGTGGACGGCGTTCCCTTTGTAGAGGCGCCAGAGAGACGCTGCGTGCACCTTCGACACGGACACACACGTGCACAGACAGACGAGCGCAGAACGCACACGCGGAGTAGCTCCCTCTGTTGACGCTATTGGCCCGGCGCCCTAGTGTCTGCGCGTTCCGCTGGATTGCGCCCGAGTCGCGGTTGCTGGCGTTCAAATAATAAAGTCCACTGGTAAACACCAGCTTCGATTGTATATCCAACCGCTTCTAGTTACTCCTCCCCTAAAAAGAGTACTACCAACATTTAGCTCCAGCGAAGGCCACGTCACCGACCTCCCACTACGAGAGTGGCTCCAAACAGAGTTTCCCTCAACTTGACGACAGGAATGCTTTAGTTTGCGGAGTGACGAGGCGGCGAGATATTGGATGACTCGCCGTCCACATGGCGGGTTCGCACGGAAAGCTCTCGTTCTCAGAATGGCGTTGAGCGCCTCGCTGAACTCCTCCTCCTCCACTCAGCAGCTCTCTCGGCTTCTGCTCCCGCCGCTGGCTCCACTATAGCTACCACCGCCGCGCCCCGCTGCCTCCTACTCCGACTGCTGCTGCTGCTCTGGTTTTCTATTGGCGGGAAGGTTGGGCCTGTTACTACTGTCACGTAAGGCCACCGATCGACCCGCCCAACCTACCGCTTTGCCGGCAGCTCGGTGAGCGTGGTGGGGCGTTGGTTTTGTATTCTGTGTTACTCATCGAGTGTCTGTAATCACTGGTAAAATATCATTGCACTTCTGTGGTGATTAGCTTATAAGGATATCAGAAATGGGACATGGGAAGGGAGGGATATAAGTACTGATAGACACAGGTGTGTCTAGCAAGTTTAGTGTGAATTCATTGCATCTTGCTAAATAAAAACATATTATCTTTCCTTTTTTAACACATCTTTATTCAATTATCAATTAATCTTCAGTCAACTCCTTCGAGTATTTAAACTACAGTTTGAACAGAAAAATAAGCACCAAAAGAAATTTTTCCCTTTATGTTTTTTGGCTAATTCCTAAAAATTCGGGAAACGTGGCGAACAGCTTGAGCGACTGCTGGTAAGTGACCGGGTATTTTTTTCATACCTGGATTGTCAGGTGAAGGAACCTTGCTAACCTATATTGTGCTCATTTATTGGTCAGTTTGTATCGTGTGACTAGAACGCGTTGTCCGATTGGACGGTGTCTGACCTGGGTTTCTGGTCACTGGTACATTGTTTGTTTTTGATGTTTGTTGTGAGACCTCTGGTGTGAGATATTTGTACCTGTTCTCTGTGTGTGCTGCTCTCTGTGGCAGGTATGGTGCATTGTTACGAGTGTGGATTTCTATGTTTAAAAGACAGCTGTTTTGGGCTGTCTCCCTGACATCACTCCGCCACAACCATGGCGTAGTCCTAGCACTTTACATGGGGGATCGTTGCGTATAACTTTTTCATTTCATTCCCATGATTAAACCTACACCAGGAATGAGATATAATATAAAAACATCGTCGCTGTAAATAGGGTATCATTTATTTAAGCCTGATGGTTTGAAATCAATAGTTTTAAATGGAAATTATGATGCTGCCACAGTTATTTATTTGAATTTGATTGTCATGGTGTCTGTAGAATAATGTAATATAGATTTGTATAACTGCAGTGAAACCATCACGAACTATATTCTTATAGTAAGTGGGCTGAAGAACCAACGCAGAGACAAAAGATTTGCTCCGAAGTATCAATGCATGAATCATAACTTACTCGATCAAGAAAGAGAACAAAATGGCAATCTTGGCAGTCAAAACATGTTTTCGGGGAGTGCATATATTTTCTATAGTATTCAAATATCACCGAGAAGGGGTAGGATCAATTCAAAACTTATTCTAGTTTTGCAATAATATACGCTTACACATGGAATATAGGGCACAGAGTGATTGCTAATTGTGACAGGCAAGAATTCCTCCATGGCAACCCCAAAAAAATATTTTAAAAAAAGATAAAATCCATTGATAATTGGTCCCGCCACCTGGTATTTCGGATGGCGTCGGGGGAGGGGGGGGGGGGGCAAGATGGCCTCGTCCATATCGCAATAACTATGTGCCCTATACATATATATGTGTGCACATAAAAGCACACAATACTCCAGACATGAGAAGTTGGTCTACACACAGCCAAGGAGAGTAACCTAATATCAGCTCCTACCAGTGTCTCCCTCTGCTCAAAGGCTCCGCCAGTTGTCCCTGTAGCAGGCACTTTGTAAGGAGAACCTGTTTGTCTTTATCTATACTACACGTGACTGTGATCTGCTACTTATCATGAAGGGAAACCGGTTCTCTGCACGGCATAAGAAACTAATCACCGTGGAGATGTCCCACCGCACGCCTCAGGTTTCACCAAGATACCTGATGGTGCAGCAAGAAGGTTTGGTGCTTGGAGCGGAGCTTTGAAGTCGGGTCAGATAACCTGACCTGTCGACACCGCAGCAGTTGGGTAACTTGTAGATGGTTGGCTTGCCTTTATGCTTGGATTGTTCTGGAATCGGCTGGGGGAAACATAGTCACCTGTTTTGTCTCATTTTTGTTGGCACACGCTATCGATGGCATAACAAGTTTAGTAACATCATATTCCAGTCCTATAGAAAGCATTAGAAAAAGGTACACAAAAAGTATATCTTACTATGTGTATCGCAAGAACGACAAATGCATCAATGACAGCTTTTTGACATTATGGATCATAACGTGAAATATGTTAATCAAGTTAACCGAAAAGTAATCTGAAAAAATTGGATCTGAATCAATTTGTAAGCCAATTTGATTTACGGTACGATAATTACGTTCATTTATTGGGATTTTATCATAGCCGAATATTTGTGATCACATAAGATCTGGCTATGTTGCACACCGTCTAAAAAGTCACTTGCATGATTTACATTGTATAATTTTTATTAGCTGATCCATGGTTTGATGAATTAAATACGTTTAGCTTGTTTTAAAGTACAGAATCGGTGACCTTTCTGTTTAATATACATCCACTTCCCCTCGTTTCTTTTGTTGGTTAATTCATAAGGCTAATTGCCGGTCAGGTGATCCATACAATGGGATTGATCCACCCGTGTAAAGTTACCTTTTCCATGTGAATGGGAAAGAATGTGACTGATCGACGTCTGAGTAGAACAGAAACTATTGGCGTCCCAGCTTTTTAACAATCCCCATGTCTGGTCACCTGTTATAACTAATAGTCTATTTTTAGAAGTGCAGATTGGACCCTGGTAATTCTTATGGCTGAGTTTGGCCCTCTGCGATCATCCAAATTGACAAAAGTCTGTCTGGAGTTAAGAAAAATGAAATTAACGCTCTAATGGGATACACTTGACAAATGACGTCATTTGTTAATGTAGAAGTAATTTAGACAGGCGGGGTAGGATAAATTGTTCATCCCAGTCTCATAAGATCTGGCGATGTAATACGCGATCTTGCCGTCGTGCGATAAACAACAACATGACTAACTCTTGTTTGGTTTCTCCATATTATTGATGAAATAACTCACCAAATTAGCCATTGAGTATTGGGTACAATACCTTTACAGCCGTGGAGTACGAGTTCCTAACGTTGAGCCTATGAAGAAAAATACTGGGGTGAAATAACATGATTTCCCCCACACGTATTCCGTACTCCACACCCACATCATGTACACACTGTATCTTAACTATTCGTAATCGAAGCACAGCCTCTCCTAATTGCGTCAGAACCACTGGTCTGTCCTCATTACCTTTACAGTGTGCGTCATTTAGCGTATTCCTATGTGTGACAACTCTACTTATCCAGGTATTAAGCGGATCATGTACGTCATAGGACATCAGACGTCATGTGGTCTCGCAATATTTCCTCGTGCCACAAATTGCTGTATCTGGAATGGTCGGCCGTGTCGGAGGAAGACCTCATTAGGCTACTTGGCGACGCTCCCAAGTATATATTATTCATGTTTGTCCCATCCATATCAGTGATATCCATACCACTTAACGTCGCCCATACATCACCACGTACATTATTTACTGTTATTACCATCATCCAAAATGAGGCCACAATCAGAATAATCTGGCGGAAAATCCATAATCCTATTGCCAGTAATGCGGAACCGCAAACCTGTCCCCTGTGTGGCTTCAGAAGCCAATAGGTGTAATTGATTTTTGATCATTATTACGGGTTGGTTCAAATCATGTCAGGTGAGAAGTTGATATCTGCCTAGCTTACCTGGCCGAATGCTCACCATTATATTCCGGATGCATTTTCCTTAATTGTCTATACCATTCTGCCACCAGACAATGTTATAAATCCCGCAATGTCTTCAGGTGGTATCCCCGGATAAGACTGTCATCATGCATGCCTTTAATGAAAGTTACGAAGGAGCAGATTCCGGTTCATGGTTACTCCAAATACTACCAGGGGAACGTTTCACTAGTTACGTAAGATAAAATGACTGGATGATACCATGTACAGTCCCACTTGTCGGTCCATGCCCAAGGACGTTACATAAAATACATTGGCGGCAGCCGGCAGCCTCCAGATAACGTGTAAGCACAGTGTAGGCGAACACCAGTTATTTCTCATATCTCGTTTATGTTTGGTATTACCAAGGGGCCTTTGTACATATTTATACATTATCTTTTGGTAAATAGCAAAGTCTCTATTTCTATGCAATATTTTCAGAAGTTCCAGGTACGACACCCCATTGGGGTGTCATACGTTAAGACTGTTATAGACGACTTAAGACTATCTGCACGATGTCGGTCAATGTTTATGTAACGATTTTAAGGTATTCCATTTCATCGTATCGTAGGAAGGTCCTAGCTGTATGACAAAAGAACTTATGTAAAGACATTAGCCCTAATACAATCGAAAGATCGTCTACAGGATCGTACGAAATTTATGAACCGAGCCCCAAGTTAGTACGTCACATAGTGCGACTTTTATTGGTCGGTGAATTGTATTACTACATCGTGATTCATGCAACGCCATATTTTGATTGGTGGGTTATTTAGTAGCGGGATAGACTGCGAGCAGCACATGTATCAAAGCAAATTATTGAACGCCGTAATTAGAAAAAAAGACAGCAAAGAAAGCAAACATTAAGAATATCCCTTTTATGATGGAAATAACCTTTAATTTGCAGGAAGAAAATGTCCGATACTGGCCAGCACTTGCATACAGGTTCTGCAACGTGTTTTCTGGCTCTCTTTGCATGGACCATCCTTCATCAGTGTGCGTAGTCAGAATTGTTAATGGTGTGGGAAGAAATACGCGGAATAACAACAATAGAAGATGCTGAGCGGAAAGTGATGGGCGCGCCCGGCATGGTTTCCATCACGGCACACTCAGACGGGAGTGGTGGTGACACGGCCAGTCTGATCAGGATAAGGGGCGACAGCACGATCAAAGCGCCGGTGATAGGACACGACCTGTGGGCATCTCCCCTGAGGGCCAGGAGCAAGCGGGAGCAACTCTGAGTAGTTCTGAGCAGGTATGAGCTTATCCGAGTATCCCCGAGCGGCTCAGAGTAGCTCGCATTCCATATACAGCTTATTACATCTGTGACCATTGCCGGCCAAGGTCCATCAGTTACTCTGCTGAGGAGAGCGTCCAGCATTTTGGTGAGTAGAAGGCTTACAGATTAAACCATAGACTGAGTGGATTATTAGGAAAAATAGAAGTGGCGGGAGTCCAGTTATAGGAATGAATTGGGGAGGAATGGGTTGAATGACTGGGTAATAAAATGAATGATAGACTAGATCTTCTAATTGACTACTTCTTTGAGGAAGGTTGGAAAGAGGTACGTTTGTGCGCCTTTTGTCGAGCAACTCCTGAGTAGAGCAGGATTTATATAGAACTGCATCAAGAATCGTATAAATAGACAATACTCCACGAGTTTGGCTGGGCCGCAATTGTCATCGAGGCGAAGCCGAGTGACGATTATGGCACAGCCAAACCCCTTTCTATGGCATTGAATAGCATCACAACTTCAGAATAGTCAGAATAGGCTTTGCAAATTCACTACGCCATGGCCGTGGCGTAGTATTGTCACTTTACCAGGGTGATCGTTGAGTATATTTTTCTAATGTTATTCCTATGGCTAAACTTGTACCAGCGGCGAGAAAAAAGTTGAACTTACGAGAGAGATGACCACCTAGACTGTAAGTCCAGTGGAATGAAATCTGTGTTCAGTAGGCCTTATAATACATTAAACTTGGTCGATGAGTTTTGAAAAAGGACTTTGACTCAATGGATGCTTAGTTGAGACAGGGGATCTGAGGTCAACGACACGGACAAAGGTCATGCAAAGTTCAAGCCGAGGGACAGGCTGACAAACGGGAAGGAGATGAGGCTTGAGACAAGGTTTAGGTCCTTTCTGAAAACATAGGTAGAGCAGCCAATCACAGTAATAAGGTTCGAAGGCGGGAAACTAGGGTTAATCCAGCCTATGATGCGTGTCAGGGAAGGGTAATGAATAATTTTGGGGAACAAGTTGGAATTAGGATCTGTGAGAGGTCGAGAAGGGGGTTGTAAAGTCAATTCACATTTGAAGGCAAGATCGGATGCGTGCAACTCCCGGAATTAGTCGGGACGGTGACGGGTCACTGAGAAGCTTAGGGGATCGTTTAACAAAGTACCCCCGGGGGACAGACAACGCAGCCATGGTTAGGAGAGGCATATATAAAACAGGACAGCACTGACTCTGACCCCTTATATCGCCTGAGGGCGGATGCCGGCGGCTTTCTGTGGAGCCCAGAGAGTAGACCGTGTTGCATTACATCACTCACGGAGGTGCTCACTATGTAGACCGGGCAGTGACCGGTGAGCTGCTCGCCTCCGGCAGTAGACAGTCTACCACGAATACTGAAGCCATGTTCAGCGTAATGACCGGGAGGGGAGTGGTGGGATCTGTGGGTATTACACAAGTGTGGATGAGCAGCTCGACATGATAGGTTTACTGGTGTTTATACGATTTATCTTTTAAAATCCGTTGGCTGAACTTGAGTTCATATAAATATTGATATTCCCTGCTGTCCTCCTAATCGGATTCAGACTAACTTCACAGTTCGGTTCCCATATATTTTGTAGTGGCCCCTCAGGCTACAGGTTCCTTTTGAGCCGCACTCGTAGATGAGATATTCATAGAAAGCGTGCAGCTTCGCTACCATGCTCAGAGCACCTCTACGTTCATCCAGCTTCTCCCGGGTGCTCTGATTAACTCGTATAGGGGAAGCCACGCAAAATTGATTTCAGCTTGCCGGTATTGGTGTTAAAAGTAATGACTGTATTTCTGCCATTGGAAATAGAGATGTTCAAATCCTATATTAAGAAAACCAAACCTCCAGCCAACGTCAGTGCAAATAGTATCTGTCATCTGCTGTTGAGGATATAAATATTCTAAGGAATGGGTATTATGTTCCACGTGAATCCTGGTTATGGAAATCCTACGTACTTCAAAGGATGCTTAACCATTTGACACAATTAGTGTGTAAAGTCCTTTATACCCTTAGTAACGGATAAAGATATAAATCAAGATTAATTGATTTTGGACAGAAAATGCCAGGTACCAGACAAATGCCTATTTGTGGTAACCAAGTAAAACAGCCGATACTGAAACTATGGGTTAGGCATAACAACAGTGCAGCAGCCTGGATCATTACCGGAAATGCTCCGTGATGGACACCATCCGAGGTTGGCTGTCAAATCTCGGCATTCGGTACGTGTCCTCGACGCCGATTGGCTGAATCAAGAGCACCCGTAGAATTACAAAAAAATATAATTACAACCGGAGATTCGGGGTTCAGTAAAAAGAAACTGCTCCATTTGTCTGACTGAATCTCCGGTTGGAGTCCTGAAATGGATGGTTATCAGCCGCTCGGATCACGCTACTCTGAGACTCAGGGAGGAGAGTTCCGGCCGGCAGATGAAGGGCTGCGCATTCTCCTGACAGAGGTTGCTGACCTTTGCCATGATTAGTATTCCTGGGAACTACCGCACAATTTTACCATTTGTCCAAAGCCTGCATTTCTAACTAAAAGACTCTTGTAGAAACAGGTTCATTTGGGAGAGGTTCGTAGGTCATTTGTCTTGTCGGCGTAATCATCAAGGTATAACTTAGAGCGACCTATACTTTGATTCAATTAATAAGAAACACATGAAAAATCGGCTTCAGGTGTTCTTGTGCACGCATGACAAGATGTATATCCGATAGTAAAGGCAGAATTGCTCCGAGGAAAACGGACCCTTTAACGCTAAGCCTGTTCATGAACAAAGATAAGGCTTTTTCACTTTCTGGCAGTACATGTATGTACATTGCTGAGGCTGTCATTCAGGTGCATACTTCAGACCGAAGTCATAACAAAGATCGATATTTTTATTGCCTCCCAATCTTTTACGCGTGTTGAAATTCTGTTCTGATATTTGATCATTTAATCATAGTGACAAGGAACTCGTACTATATATATATATATATATATATATATATATATATATATATATATATATATATATATATATGTAAATATATATTTATATTTATAGGTCAATATGTACGAGCAACTGGTTTTGTATTCCCACTTTGACTCTAACACAGGTATGGAATCTTCACAAATTGGCTTATCAACAGTCTGAAGGTACGCAATTATCGTCAGACATGCACAGACCTGCTTGGATGCTGTTACTCTCTCCAACTACATGTCTTATTGTAAAACTGTGCGACCTTTGTCCACTCAGAGATAAGAAATGAATAATCATAGACGAAAAGTAGCGACCAGTTGCCGCGTTCACAACAAGAACTTACTGTAAAGGGCAGGCAGGTAGGTCAGCAGCAAGTAGTTTTATCTGCAGTCTCGAGTATGATCTGTTTACTTTCTGATCCTAAATTAGAACAAGGTAACCACGCACATGGCGGGCTGCCGTCAATGATCTAAACTCAACGAGGCAGTGTCTTTATTGGGTCCATCAAGCGCTACAAGAACCGGTTCTATCCAAGTCAGTCACATGTCGCTGGGTGGGAGCTGGGATTTCATAATGGAAGAGTAGACCGTAGCCGCAGAATGGTATTACAGGATACCAGGAATGCTTCCAAAGAAAAGAAAGAAAGGCTTCCTTTAGTCTACGCTGTTTATATCCATTGACCATTTTTAGTTTTGTATTTGGAGTATCTATTTCAAAATTGATATTTCCAATAATTTCATCTCACTGTTTATAGGCTGCTTAGTTAGTAAGTATTACAAAGATATAATAATTGAAATTATGGCAAGATTGGTCAGATTCTATGTATAGCCTATAGGTAATGATATCCCCTTGATGGAGAACCATCTATTTTCAATTGACCTATTGCAATTTTGGACTGGTCTTTGTTACCGAGCGACATTCAAAGAGTATTCCATGGGAGGACGCACAAGCGGCACAATAGAGAGAGCCACCATGATGTTCGACCTCCCGGCACACATGACATCGCCAGGTGGAGGTAAAAGGGATTTCTGGTCGTCGGGTCACAGAATTACCACTGCTTAAAAGGCGCCCACACACGATGTTCAGAGTTGAAGGGCCTTCCAACACAGGGACTTCATAGGAAGCCATATTTATCCATCTCTAACCACTGATAACCGATTGTCTCTTGCAGCTGCTTTGTATAACCTCCTACCAAACTATTCGTCCGCTGACCTGCCCTTGGTCCTGTCATCATGTCGTCACATCTTAGATATTCTAGTTGAAGGATAATCCACAATAAACCAGACGACATTTTAGATGTTACCGGATCACTCCCTCTATTCCTACAACCGATCATCGATCGCTACCGATGCTTATGTCTGCCAGCTCTCAGTCTTTCCATCCCTCATCCTATTTCTAACCTAAGGCGATACCGACTAAAGTGTTCATTATTGGAATGAGGTACATTTTACGTTTTCAAATGCCTCGAGGAACCTCAACACCAGTTCTTGTATGCTTTCACCAACTGCGGAATCCACTGCTTCAGAATAATCGATGGCGCTTGATGTTGTGAAAATTGTATTGCCAGCAGGGTATGCTAAATGTTTCAATATTTATCAATAATTAGAAAAACTCTGCATGGACAAGTTATAGCAGCAGTGGATTGTACAGAATACATTACTTAGAGTTGCAAATAATGGTATCTATTTTGAAGGCTTTATTCCAAGAGTCTTATAAAACTGTTCTTTTTTCCGATTCTAAGAATAACAAATACTTTTGATGAACTATAGAGGGAATCAGCATCATATTGTATTTTCCTTTAGAACCTTATCAGAAAAGAGTAGCTCTATGGCATAGCCCTCTGGCAGGTGTAGGAATTCTTGAAATGGAATGTGAGGGATGAACGATTACATTTACATTATCGCTGGAGTGGAAGTTTCCAAACCACACCTAACAAGAATAGCATTCATCTACGATATCATTCACGTTTACCACCCTCTTCATTTCCATAGTAGCCCCACAACATCATTACCCCCAGACACCGTTTCTCTTTCTCAACCCCTCAACGTTTAGTGTGTCCCCTACAAAGACACAGTCTTTGTATACATAGTCTGAGATCCTTTACAATCTGAAGGCATGTATGTAATCAGGCGCTATTCTGCCATTTACAATCCCCCTCCCCGACTTCCGTGTGGGGTGTAGTGGCGTGTGAGGAGGGAAATTGGCTCACTGAACAGTTCATGAACAGCTCATTGAGCAGCTCTCAATGGAAGTGGTGCGTGTGTAATCGGTGAAACAGATTCGTAGCTGCCTACATGCCTTATAACAGTACACTAGACCGTTAAGGCCTTGGCATGGGACTAAGTTAGTCGCGTGTTATCTGTTATCTCACTCCATCTACTGTAGGTTGAGCGGAAACATTTACCTGTCTCTCATTGCCTTGATTATTTTACCAAACCTATCTAATGGATTTTCTCTACCCTCATTACTCTTTCTATCATCTACATTTGTACACATATATGACGTCACTTATACTATCCATAATGCTAAGAATTATTACTATGCACCCATCTAATTATCTCTATTACATGTATAGTTCCCTGATTATATTCAGGATATATCAGTCATCAACGTCTGTCCTTTACAAGGTACTTACATGCTTCTTTTGTTCTGTTCGGGGTATGTTTCTTTAATGTTCCTAAGCCTACTCGTCGGGAAGCTGAATATGGGTCTGTCATATAGCAATATGCATATTTTCCTTTTTTTATTTAGAATATGCCATCTCTCAATAATGTTCAATATATCGATAATATTCATGAATATGGTTGATATTACTATTCCTATATCGGGTTGAATTCATAATGTCAGTTTCTTTTCTTTATGGAAAGTATGATCTGTTCATTTGATTCAAATCCCCTTCCTTACCTCGTACTCAGAATGATATTATTTGAAATAGAATTCGTTTTACCACCACCCTCTCTGGTCACATATCATAACTCCCCGAAGGCCTTCAACAGCATATCAATGATTAGGACCCAAACATTTAACGCAAGCCACGTTATTCCATGCTACTGCTAAAACATATATACAATTGTAGGCAGAATTAGATACCCATCAGTACCATGTTCCAATATGAAAAGAGAGCTCTGTCTTTGATTTTGAATAGTATTTCTTTGAAGTATTGTTCTGTAAAACTAGTTAGGTATAGACCCTCATCCAAATTAAACTCCGTTTCATTTAAGTTATATTTATAAATTAGTCATATAACCATTCGCTTTGGTCAAGTTTTGGCTTCCAGACACTAAGTCTTTAAAAATGTTTGGGCGTATCTTCTTTCGTATTGCATAGATATAATAATTCAAGTTACCCGATAGATTTACATATTTTGAGTTTGTGTGAATATGATCAATTTGGCCTGTCACTTTTAAGTTTAAGTAAGTGGTCTGAGTAGGTAGATTGTAAATTATTTAAAAAAAAAAGGTTATCGTCATATCATATTTCCAAAATCGTTCTGCATTACCGTAATCCATATTTCACGGAACTAATTCTTCTGTGGCCATGTGGACAGGAAGCTCCAACAACTCACGTCAGCCGCTACAGACGGAATTCTGTGTCCAGATGTCCCTTGGTAAATGTCATGGGATGCAACTTACACTATTCATTGTGAGGGATGTGGGGAGAGAGCAGTATCATGTAACTAAGTGAATATTTGTAGAATAGCGCACCATCCACATCATCAACACTTGTCAATCAACTGTCTCGTATCTAATGATACACTCCACGCTAAATCGCCATATATATGTAATTTGTCAACATTAAGATAAAATTGCAATATGCTTCATAGTATAGAGTACAAAGCCTTTATTTTACTTTTATCAGCTAGCTGGCTTGCTTCAATTTAAGCAACCGAGTTTGGCAAGGTTGTTAAACAACTACACTTGGATTCCAATAACACAGCGTTTTTTTGTAATAGCACAATAGCCCACATACACCTGATTAGAATCCCTATAAATCTGATTTTATTAAGATTTTGATAGCAAAATAAATGCAATGCTAGCTGAATAAAAAAAGAAATGAAACGTCAAGGAAATTCGCTGCTGCTGATAATCTGTTGGCAAACATCTGTTACTTTTTATAGATAGTTTCTTTCGTCGTCTCACTCCTACCCTATCGGGGTCAAGCAATAAAAAGGAATAAACATTACATAAACTTCACAACGATGCCTTTTATCGATATGAGGTGCCATTATGAAAAAAATCATTTTATTCTGCTTTTATTCCGAATTGGATGATTGTAATATAAAAATCAGGCAATTATTTCTTGTATGCTATAAAATCTTTATGAAGTTACCTGTTGTAGCTCGGAGACATGATGCATAAAGAGAATTTATTTTCAATTCTCAAGGTGATGTATCAGGTCCCTGATGATCTACTTATTAGTCATGTCAATTAATGTTATAATGAATTAACGTTGCGTAATGTTTTTTCTTGTGTGTGTTCCTGTCTATGAATAATAGAAGATATCTCTTATTTGTCTTGTAATTGGGGTTTCTCAATTTCGCTATTATCAATCTCCGCCTCTTTCCTCATCGTTGATGTATATCCCAAGTTCTCAGCCCCCTACGGTTTTCGACGACTTGGTGTGGGCCTTTAAAGACAAATGCGGGTAGGTATCACACTGCCCCCTGTGTCTACTAAATTTAACACTGGTGCTACATCTGGTTTCATGAAAATATAGCAATTTCCTATAGACACCAATAGATCAGCTCTTACCTTCTTCAGATGTCCCATAGAAATTAGCATGGTGACATAGTATCTTTTAGCATTTCTCATTTGTACATGTTCTCAACTATCATAATCCGGAATTATTTGAAGATAGTGCTCAATAGAACATCAGTGTCATTTAACAACAAAGTCAAATATTGCAGTTTCCTCTAGACACCAATAGTTATGCACTTTCATTTTCAGATGGCCTTCCCATAGAAATGAGCATGGTAACATGACATTTCATTGCATTTTCTATTTGCTGATATATGGAACTTGTATAATCCAGAGTTATCTGCAAAAAATGAATAGAATTTAGAAATCACCCAACTGCCAGCATTTGTCTTTAATTGCCTGCATCCGTTTTTGCCTTAACACCACTCATGAATTCAAAACATGACAGCTAGTAGGATATGGAAATTAGAAATAACATCAGGCTTCGTGGCACAAGTAGTATATGGAATTGAACCTAATTAGCGGATGTATGTATTCCTACCAAATGAACTCTGTAAATCCCGATAAATATAATTTTCTCGGCGTGAGATTCTATCTAAACAATAGAATTTACTACTTAATAATCAAAATCAATTAGGAGCGATCAGGAATGACAACCGAGTCTTATTACCGACATAGATAAGATGCATTCTTTCAGCTTCTTTATCAGTACGGCAAAAGGCTTCAGTATGTCTCAGACGGATCGCTGCATTTTGACGACAGTGCACTTTACAGACCTCAATTCATGTATTCCTTATCCAATCAGAAAAGTAGATGAACAAGACTTTCCTGAGAGTGAGGGAAATGAGCAAGGCTGTCTGAAAACAATGACGTCTGCTTGGCGACAAAGAACTACTTTCCCGCGTTTCCTACAGGCGTCTATTGAGAGGCAAAATGTCGTCTGCATCTACACTATGTTCATCTGGAGATCAGTGGACCGCCCGAGGTGATATGGGAGGATGACCCTGGGCATAGCACCCTGTCCCCAACCCTCCCAAGTCTGTATCACCTTCAGTCTACCCCTACGTAGCATAAGCTGTAATCTGACACCGACTCCGGCTGATATGTTGTCTACCTCTCATTCCAAATGTCCAAAGAGTGTAGGGACTGTGGGGGAGGGGGTAGAGAACCAGGGCTATGCCCTCCTCTACCCGCTTCACTGTAACATCCACCCCACACTTCCTGCAATACTTGTTGCCTGATAGTAATGGCCCTATTCCAGCTCTCAGACCGCCGGCAACATACAGCCTCTGTCCAAACACAATTTTTAAAGGAGGACGTTTTTTTTTTGTTCGCTCGTCCAGTGGGAACCAATTTGTTAAGGTATTGCCCCAGGGGACGTCCGTGCGGCCTTGTGCCCTGCGACCCGCCCCGTTCCTAGTCGCCATTTCCGGTAAATCCACGCGTGCGCCATGAAATTGGCGGGATTAGGGTCTCGGCCTCTGGACGCGCGAGGCCGGCGCACAGCAAGTGGTCGGCGGAGAGCGGTTGGCAGCGAACGGTGGGTGGTGGGTGGCACCAGTTGGGTCTTGGGGGACTGGGGTTAGGCAACGACCTGGGCATGAGGTGGGTGACGGACTGAAGGGTGGTCGGTGGAAGTTGACTGTGGCTACAGACAGCTGACAGCGGGCAAGGAAAGCGCCGGGATGCTTGCTGGCAAGTGGGTTAGGTCTTAGGGATGGAGGATGGTAATTGGGTGACGTTGGGTTTGTAGAACGAGGTCAAGGGGTTCAGCATACAAGCGGTAGTAGGAGCTGGATTGGGGGAGTGGTTGGTGTTGGAGGTTGACGGTGAGGGCCGGCGGGAGGCGGGCCGTAAACGGTCAGCAGCGAGAGGAATATAACACGCACCTAGTAAGGTGGACATCAGGCATGGCAAAGCCCTACTGGCAGGTAATAGATATCGGGCATCCAGCAGTCGATGTTAATTAGTGAAATCTATCAGTTTCGTCCCGACTGGTGACATAGGTAATTTCCGTGCAAAATGAAGAGGCCAATGGATGACAGGCAGTGGGAAGTATATAGTCAAACACATCACAAGAGATAGCTGTCATGTGACAAATAACCAGATAACAGGTGGATGGTAACTTGTGAGAATACATATGTGGGTGGAGTAAGAGCAGGTTTGTCGAACTAGCAATAGAGTTGTCCTACAGACGTAGACAAACTGACTGTAACCGACGCCTTTTTATTTAGACCACGGGAACAATGTAAGCTCCTTGCGGCGTTCTTGTAAGACGCTAAGAGGCCCGCGGGGACTCGGGAGACGGGGGATGAGAAGCCGTGTACTGACGTCCATGCGGCGGGGAGGGGGTTGTGTAAGCTAGTAGAAACAGCCCTCTGGTGGTCAATCTAAGGCGGACCACCACGCACGCGCCTCACTGCTAAGACTACACCTTGCACACAATGGAGATATTTGTCCCTCTCTACCAGACACACCCCCTCCCCCTTAACTCCCTCCCCCCCGGTCTTCACACGGTAAGCCTCGGGCAGGCTCAGTCTTCAGAGGACCCACCCATCAAACGGAAGCGACCAGAAATATCAGACAGCTCCGAGCAGTCCCCACACGCCCCCAGGCGGCGACCCGGGTCAGGGTGCCCCCTACAGGCCACGAAACAAATTACCGAGCATAGCTTCTGCTCGGAGACAAAAGCTGTCCTTATTTTCTCTGCGTTGTTTGAAATGGGCCGAACAGAGCTTGCAGGCAATGTGTAGGTTAATCAGCAAAGGGCCTTACTGCTGCTAAAGGGAGCAGGCACGGCGCATGCCCGACATTTCCACTGCGCCTGCGCAGTTCCCCCTCTCCCAGGCACAACCACTTTGCAATGATGTTTTAGTGCTGCTTTAGAAATGCAGTCAGTATACTGCATTCATGGAGTGGTGATTTGTTTTAAACCTGAATATCCTAATTAAACCGTTTTGAATGAAAGCTTTGATTTTCTTTCACGCCGGTATGTTAATGAAGCTCGATGAATATTTGTATCTCGTAATACTTTGATCCAGTATTTAAATAACGTTGATTTGTCAGTGCCATGATGTGAGCAAACCGAAAACGAGTCACGGGGTCGTTGAATAACTTCTGCCAGCGAAAGAACAGGGTACAAGGATATCTCGTAGGAGGGTTATTGTTTGATAATATTCAAGCTCTTTCAGCTGATACAAGTGTTGAATAAAGTTGACCCACATCGTCCATTGGTCTCGTACAGTAAAGGGTCTTCATGCACGACCCTACGTTGTTCATTAGGTTGCAGATTTAGGAATGGAAGAGTTTTGAAAGAATCTTGTGCAGCTATATACTTTTTCAATATTCACTTGATGGGTTGTCTGTCATGTTTGACAACTGTATAAGAGACTATTGTCTTATCAGAAACTAAATTTAGATAGACTTTCTTGATTTTGTCAAAAAAACATTTGTTGAACAGATGTCTAGGATTAGTCAATAGCTGCTTCAGTCATTTACATCAATAGAAATATGTATGAGCATACTGATGTTTATGGTCGTATCTATTGAAATGCAACTTACAGTGAAATAAAATGCGAATTCCATTAGTGCTGTACCTATTGTTAATTGTTAAACAGACAATACATCCGGATATGTTACCAAGCCTTCGATTCAACCTTCTCTCCAAATGTAACACAATACAGAGCCACCAAAGATTTAACGGTGAAATGTTGCCCCTTTCGGATATACTGATTGAGTTTCAAACATGGCTCGTTCCTTTGACAGTCTGAACAATGTGGGCTATTCCTGTTCCTGGCAGTGATCCGCCCACTGTGCAAGGGCCGCTCTCCAGGTTATATCACACGGGCGGTGTGCGTGGAGAGGGCCGGGGGCCGGAGGACGGGGAACGGGGAACGGGGAACGGGGGGCGGAGGAAGGGGGATGGGGGACGGGGGACGAAAGACGGGGGACGGAGGACGAGGGACGGAGGATGGGCGACAGAGGACGGGGGACGGAGGGGATGGGGAACGGGGAGTGGGCGGCCGTGTTGACTCCAGTGATGCGTAAAGCCGCAGCCAACACGGATAAAGACATCAAAGAGGAGCGTGTTCGTGAGGTGCCGCGAGGGTGGGGCAGGATTTGATGGGTATCGGTGGGAGGAGAATGGGTAGGGCTGGTTTTGGCTGGGAGGGAGTATAGGTGGAACTAGGCAGGCACGGGTGGGACAGCATGGGGCTAGGTGGGGCTCTTTGGGACTAGATAGGGCTGGATGAGGATGTGTGCCGCTGGTTAGGACTCGCTTAGACTGGCAGTACTAGTTGTGGCAGAACAGGACGGGGCTAAATGGAATTGTGGCAGGAATGAGAGTGGAGCAAGGTCGGATTGGGGGTGGGTGGGTAGGGAAGGTTCGCTTGGTCGATGACATTAGAAAGTGTAGCATTCAGAGTTGGTGTTGGGGACAAGAACACGATTTGAATTGTGAGGACAAGTTTCGGTGGAAGAGCAATGGAGAATGGCTATGCTGCGGGCGCCTGGTACTGTTACTATAGAGAGTAGTATGATAGTGGGCTGGTAGGGCACTGGACTGGGTACTATGGGGCCGCAGAACTAGAAGTAAGGGCATAGATAAATGTGTGCACGGAGCTTGGTGGTAAAGGTGGTTTGGAGTGAGGATATACGGCACTTGGTGGTAGGTGTCGGTGGCGGGGACCGAGCGTTGTAAACCCGCCTGGGCGAGCCCACAAGGGACGGAGCATTTAGGCGGCTACATCTAGTTTACACCTTGTCGCTTCCATGCGTGATATCCGCACAATTCTGTCTGAATCGAATCTGAACAATGGCATCCCAGAGGTGAGACTCCGCCCCGCCCAGCGGTACTTTCTCATCGATTCACTTTACGTCGTTAAATCCCCCGGTAAACACTTTAATGTTGCTGTCCGCCTGACAGAACAGACACGAAGCCTGCTTCATCCTTCCCCATGCTCCACCCCTTATCCCTCCGACCTGATCACAGCAGGGAGTTGTATCGGTAAGAAGGAGCTAGATTCTGCTTTATTGTACGATATCCCCTCCAATTTACACACTCTTTCCGTTAAGGGTATTTTATGCGCCGCCCATTGGATGCTATGGTCGCATAGTGTCATACCCTGGGCCGATAACCTAATGTTATTTGTCTGGCTCTGTGTCTTAACATGTGATGATGGCTCTTCCTCAGTAGATGACAATATATCACATAAAGTCCCACCGTAAGACTAGGACGCTATACCACATCTAAGCGTGATACTCAAATACAGAGCGTGACTCTTAAACCTAACCTTTGTAGGCATCTCGTCTGTCGACATTCAATCTGCTAGACCACTTACAGGAAAAATGTCGTGTTATGCTTTGCCATCAAATTGTTGTGTATACGCAAATGCCACAACCAATATTGTTATACTTTCTACATGTACTTTACGTTATAATCACGCAATGCAATTCTTCCAATACTAAATAACCCAAGTATAACACATTTGATATGCGGTTTATTAATATTAACAGTAATCTCCGTACGTCTGCGTATTGACGGTCTCCGGCTATATGCTCGCGAGGTGGCGCCAGGGGCTGAGTCTGTGGGTGGGCAGACCGTGACGCGCGCCATGGGAGGGGTATGATTGGTGAAGTCCCTGGAGTGTTTTTACTCGGTCTTCTCGGCCACGACGCTCCGTAATCTCTGCTGGTGAAAGGAGCGTCACACGTTGACGCCAGAGATGAACAGGCACACCGCGACTTAATGCTTTCTCCCGCTCATATCACAGCGTCGGTATACCACTCCGTCCTGTCTACTTCGACGTCTGTCCATCTCGTGTCTCGCCGTTCTCAACAGCCTTTATCAAGATTTTACATCTACGGACCGCTGTCTGGTTAATACATACACCAAAAAGCATCGACCCTATCTCCCATTTACACCCCCGATATGTATCAACCACCAACCTGTTTTTCCATCCATGTAATACTTAGACACGCTCTTCCGGTTGAATGTTATGTGGAGAATTTGAATTTTGAAAAATAAATGATTGGTATTTTACAAACTTCCACCACGTTCTTGTCATATAATCAATCCTCCATCTCTCTTCCCTTCGCCCTAATTCAGTCTCTCATGGCCTTCTTTCCCTTGTATCTATGTCTTCCTCCTCCCCGATCCTTGGCTCTCCTAGTGTCTCTCTATGCCTATCCGTATGTATGTATGTATGTATGTATATCTGCCATCTGAAAGGTATCTTCATTATTTGCCATCTATGCAATTCCATCCACTTTATCTTATTTGAATTTATCTTCTGTTTATCAAAGCAATCATAGGCCATGAAATGTGTGCCCCATTCCGCTTCCCACCAGCTTTCTACCATCTATAATATCACGGGCACATTTCAACACCTTTGGAAGCCTCTGTTAAAGAACTTGTTCAAGAAATCTTGAGCTTGAATCCTGTTAGACTACATGTATATATACTTGAATCTCTTTTCTCTGTATTAGCTTAATTGTTTCTGATCTGCGCAGTGGAAAAGATCTCGTGAAACTACATTTTAATACAGTCGCTCTAGCATGCAAGTACTGTAGTACAAGTTTACCATTTTGCATGGCACATATATATAGTGAATTCAGCTGCATATCGGATACATCATACTTTATGACTTTCCAGTGACTACAGATTAGTGTTCTATCTTACAAAAGTTGTTTTGGTTTTTACAACCAATTTGTATGAATCTAAATGATTTCAGTCACTTATGAATTTTCTAGTGATGCTTTACGGAATATACTTTTGGAACCAGTTTGTTGTGCGGCCATTGCGAGTGAGTTTCACAGCGGTATACCAATGTTGGGGGCGGTTTCCTGAACTTTCTATGAGAGGTCTAGGTAAATGTATGTAACATATGTGTATTTTGACAACAGGTCTTCATCACTAATCAATAGATCTAACATTCTGATAGGATTACTTCCCAATTGCCACTCGTAACATTCTGTATATAGCCATGTCTACACCTCTTTGGATTTCTGGATTACCGCTTCCAAGGGAAATAAGCAATGCTCTGCCAATGTTAACACGACGGCGATTGCTATTTTTAAAGCTGAGACTTTATCGAATAATTTTCTACGGTTTCCATATATATATAGCTGTCTTGTCGTTTAACTTTTTCAATACCATGTCTGCACGTTTCTGATACGAGACGGTCTCATCGACTATTGCTCCCAGATAACACATTTCTGTGTTGGCTTTTATAGCTTCGTTACCAAGATGAAGTTTCTTATTTAACATATCATTCAGTTTCCTTCGTACGCTATGATAGATAACTCTTGTCTCACTTACATTTATTGCGAGGCGATTAGATGCATACAATTTCTCGACTGAGAATAGCCCCTCTTGTATTATTTCTTCGCATACTTTTCCATCCATATGTTCTGACATGATTACCTAGTCATCCGCATACATTATGTATTTGATATTTAACATTGATATTGAGATGCCTTTAACATATTCCAGGAATAACATAGGGCCCAGTATGAGACCCTGTGGTATTCCATGACTTGCATATAATTGTTCTGATTTATTGTCACCATATTTTGCAACGTATTTTCTCCCTGTTAAATATGCATCGAGTCAATCTCGTACATAAATTTGGTCTGATCCCGGCCCCCGCCAGCTTGTATAGGAGTATTCTATGATCTATGCAGTCGAATGCTTTATTGTATCCACGTATACAGCAATAGCTAATATATCTTCGTCAAGTGCTTCGGAAAGATCCTGAATTAATCTAAAAACTGCTCTCACTGTACCCCTGTTTTCCTAAAGCCAAATTGGTTTTCATCAAAGTATTTTGAGCAGTCCAGAAAATAGTACAATTAATTCATATATTAAGTGAAAATAAGCATACAATCTTGAAGCTCAAGAAATGTTTCTTCCGGATGCAATATTAGCCACTACTTCTTCAGCTACCATTGGAGACTGTTCCTCCCCTCCTACTATCCAACCACCCTCTGTATCTCCCGTCGCGGTACCAGCGCCCACAAAGGGCTGGGGGGAAGTCTGTGTGTGGTGAGAGGGGTTCTGTTGGAGAGTGAGCGAGGCACCAACCGTTATCTGCAGCCGCCGAACTAATCCGCCAGAGGGATCCACTGAGATCTAGTCAATCCCATCGGGCCCTGCGGCCGGATGCGCAATAGGACTACGCATGTGCAGTCAGGAAAGCAGCCTCTTTATTTGACGACCGGTGGGACGCCGCTAGGGGCGTGTCTGTGCGGAAAAGGACGTTGGACGCGCATGCGCCATGGCCGCTCAGTTGTGTAAGAAGAAGAAGGGCTAGATAGCGCTGCGGAGGATGGATCTAATATTTTTGATGACTCGCTAGTATTGGCTCTTGTTTTGTGAAAGCCTTTTTTAGTTTGTATCCTCAGGTAGATTGTGGAAAGTCTTTCTAATTCACAATCCCAAGGTATATGAAGATTTCCCTTCCTAAGTGTGATACTTTCAATGTAACATGGCACATATCACGTAATCACGTTTCGTACCCCCCTGTAGATTTAGCGCTCTTAAATGCTTATTTATGTTGTCACAGCATGGGGTTAGTTTCTATTTCTTTACTTTTACATAATACTTCAGGAGATGTAATGGTGGCAAAACTTAGCTTTTACCAATATTAAATTCTAATGGACCGTAACAATCTCCATCTCGTTGAAGTGATAAAACGCCAATGCATCCGAGCGGTCAATACCCGGCATCAACATTATAGCTACGTTTTATGTTCGTGTTGTTTGCTCTGGTTTGCTACGGCTTGATATAACGGACATAGCATGATTACTGTCAGGACTTTGGTTTATCGTTGCCACCTCTCTGGAATATCATACTGTAATTCTCATATTCTGTCAGTTGAAATAAAGTGAATGTAATACCCATATCATGCTTCCAGGATATTTATAATCAGAGTTTCCCAGTTCCTCATTTATGGTTACATTATCATACATTTATACAGATACGTTATTTATGCATGTATGGATATTCATTCTTGTATGATGGTCTCACTCTTGCTATTAAGACCAGGGTACCAACTAAAGCAGAGTTGATTTTTTAGGGTGATGTGGGATGTCACAGGGCAATGCTCGGTAACTTAGGGCAGTATCTTTGGTATTTTCCCCCATCGTCTGGCCAGTGTACCCATCTGTACCTTGAAGATTTCCACGAGTAGATTGAGATTATCTGATGATTTATATGAGGCATTGACCACCGGACACGTGCGTTGCATGGCCACACCTCAGCTCGGTCATGTAGGATCATCTCCTGATTTAGATATGTGGCCTATATGAGGTTCCATGGTTTTCGTGGAGAAGGACCAATCGTCCTTGACTGTCAAATGTACATTGATTTCAGAACGTCCTTCTCATATGAAATAGAGAATATCTAGGTCACCTGACCTAATTCCTACGTTAACCTCTCGTACGGGTAGGGTTAGGCTGGGTCATGATCCAATGAGGGAGTATCTGGTCGGGTCACCTTCGTCATATCACCCTCCCTCATAAGGCCTGTTTCCACTGGCCGACGAAAACGGTGTAGATCTTTTTAGTTCTCCTAATAACCCTTTTACATTGGCTATCACTGATCTACAGTCAGGCATCACCAGCGGACCTTTAGTACTGCTGAGGCAAAATGAAAATGGACTTGTCATATTAATAGACTATAAACGATGGTTTTGTGGAAAGGCTGCCGTAAACCACGAGAGGGTGAGGCATAGCAATACACGAGCGCTAACCTGTGTATTAAGACATCAATCCCGAGTGGCTTATAAAGGGTATAATAATAGGGACCATTTCCTTGCTCTATAGTACAAAGGGACTATTTTTCCGTATATCATAGCTTTAAGGCTGTATGCCACAAATTTGAATCCGTACACCACAGGGGTTCGTGGTTTTCTGAGTCCCTATGCATATTCAATGGGGTCTTTGTGTACGATGGTCAATAAATGTGTGTAACTCGCAGTAATAGTGTAGACAACAGTAAAGCTTTAAAGTCTCTTATCAAAGAGATCTCTAATAAATGACATCTCCGCCTTTATCTGCAATAAATGAATAAACTTTCTCAGTTTAGGCTTTTCCTCTTTTGATATCAACTATGGTGAAGCGAAAGGCCCCCTCGCCCTTCAACATAAATCCTCTGTTATATGCAACTGCTGTCAGTTGCTGTGAGAGCGGTTGCAACCTGCTTTGTACCGTATATCCTGTGATTGATTCCTCTGCCATGGTCAATGATGAGTACTAGCCTATTTACATGCAGTATCCATAGTTGCCTATCCTTTTCAGTGATAATCTGTAGCTACTCATCGGAAATCCTGTAACAGATGCATTCTTCCCCTGAAATTTAGGTTAATAATTGTGTCATTGCTACACTTCGGGAAGTGCTGAATAATGTTGTCTCCTCATAAATCATGTAAATTGTCTTTATCGTCACAGTGGTAACTAATGGGAACAGTGTCTTCTCCTAAATCTTCTAATAAATGTCTCCTTCCAATGCAGCTATAAGCAGTACGTCCTGACTGTAAATTCACATATACTGTTAGCCCCTTTCGCCATAGAAGATAGTAAATAGGATCTAGCTGTAAATCCCTTGATAGATACTGCCTCCTGCTAAACGTTTGTGTCACCTCGTGCTCCTGCCCTTAGGGACCCTCTGACCTTCACGTACAGTTCATTATGTATGAGATGAAACCCTGTTACCCTAAATAGCATGCATGCAGACGGGACCTAACGCAGGAAGGCTGAGGAGAAGGGGCCTCACCACAACCGACATGAAAGGACTCCGGGGAGGGATGACCCGGATTCAATGACAGGGAGCCGGGCCGAACAGAAAGGAACCAGGGAGGAGGGGGACCCGTGAGACGGATGGGAGGGGGTAGAGTTGGAGAAGTGGTGAAAGGAACAGTAACACGGTAAATGGCACGTACTCCGGTCTTGAGGTTTCTAGAGGATATTTCTTCTTTTTTGTGTGAGCTGGGCCTGGTATTGGGAGGACGGAGCAGGTCTTTAAGCAGGTTAAGTTTGAGAGCAGGTCTGATATTGAGGCAGAGGCAGACCTGGGAGTAGGTCTATAGGGAGGTCCATCCATGGGTGAATTTTAGTGGGTCAATAAGCAGGTTTGTGAGTTGGAGGCTGTGTATGTACAAACCCTGGAGTGTCAGAAACCAGGAGTGTGAGCATGTCACAATTAGGACTACGAGCATGTCATGGAGCGAGCAGAGGAGCAGGTCTTTGAGCAGGTATAGCAGTTGGTTCCAGTATGAGCTGGGGTAAGATTTAACAGAGCAGCTCAACGCGAGTGTGCCGAGTATGGTTCAGAGCTTTGATCAGCGGGGTCAGATCAGTAAGCTGATTAAGAACAATATCGCCGTGTAGCTTTTGTTCGGGCTATTCGTTTGACACATATTGATGAATAGCTCGTATCCAGTTTGTAGCATATTACCTCTTATAGCGTGTCGGGTGCTGCGCTTTGTAAATATAGCGAAATTGAATTTATATTTAGGGTAAGTCATCTCTCCATAAAATTCCACACTCCAACGATAATCTACTTAAGGTGTTACAGTCGTATTCTAAAGGATCTAAAATCTTAGATTTTTAAAGATTCTGATGAATCAATATCCGCCTCAGTTAGAGAACGACAAAATACAGTGATGATACCCTGCGGTTTAGAACGGAAAATGATTAAAGGGCAATACGCCGATAAAAACCCATCGTTCCATGAACCCTTTATGGCTCGGCAGGGTATTGACCTACCCTGTTCTTGTCCCAGGTGAATGGGACACCTCTCTGTGCCCTGATGAGGGCATCTATTTCCATCAGCATTATCGTTTTCACAGCCGCCACTGGAGGGAGCCACCATCATGTGACACATTAACACGTTGGGTGACGTCAGCGCGTCCTTCCACCTTGGTGCCTTCAGTCTCAAAACCACACAGACTCTGCCGTTATCTGCGCCTTTACTGGAGCAAGAAGCACATTTCCTAAAATTCCCATTATTTCGGCTATTCAATCTAAAGTAAGGCTCACCTTTGGTGATTAGAAAGACCTGCTCCTGACGATATCATATATTTTATTTGACTGAATTAAGATAGATGATTTCATGCAGTTCAATATCAATTTAGACAAAGTTTACCTTGCTTAATTTTTTGACCCAGTTCCTGGATTTATCTGTATTCTGTGGTTTAAGTCATCGATGTTCTTTTAATGACTACCAATCTTAACATTTCGTTCTATGACGCTTAATCATTCGTTCCCATACACCATGACAGTTAACCTTCTATAGGAACACTGATTATGTAATATAACAGAAATTTCTGGGAGAGAAAGGTTTGAAACAGCACACAAGACTTGCGTTCTATGTGTTCGATTTCGGACAAAAGGGGAAATTAGCCCAAATTATTCCGCTTGTTTAGAGCAATCTAATTAGAAACATATTGTGGAGCCGGTTCTGTCTTTTCATCCTTTATAACATCAATTCTTCCCTGCTCACGTTTACATATTAGTCTTAATCAGTCTGACTATTAAACCTAGTGTTGCGTCCACACATTACATGATCCAATATTGATCCTACCTTCCGGCTGGGATTTGCAGTACAAACATGAACACGGATTGCCAATTTACCCCAAGGTGATGAATGTGTCCTGTGTTACAGCACAAGAAAGCTAATGGACATGTATCTAACCGTAGGCATATTGGTAATGTTAACTAGACAGCAGGAGGACTAACTGAAGTCTCACAAATTCTGCAATATCAACATCGACTCAACCTTTTACTCTTAATTGCATGTATTGGCATAAATGGTTTTGTATCTGTGTCACAGTTTATAACATTATTGTAGTACCTTATTGTGATCTTATAGTCGTCCTTACTTGTATGGAAACCTTTTATTACTGATGAGTAACCCTAGAAGTTCTGGGGTCTGGATCTGATCACCGGCATTTGACTGACGATTACTAATTCCTGTGATTTATCCACACAGAGTCCGGACAGCAGACCCGCATCAAGCTCTCCCTCATTCTGTCATTGTTACCTGACCTTTTAATTAACATTCTGCGGATCACCATACTTTATGTTTTTGATTCTCCATTGCAATTATGTTATTCCTCTTATTATTCCTATATACATATTTTTCATTGGAAATATATTTTACGACATAGATATTCGCCTGCAAATGGTGGCGGTCTTCCAGAAATAGGTCACATTGAATATATCAGAACTCACATATTTATACATGACTCATAAGATTCAAAGAACCAGACAATAGGCGCAGACAACATAACACACATACATATTGCTTTAGTTGGTTTAAATATTTCGCTTCACTCATGGTGTCTCTTCAGAAACTTCCCTGATTCATATCTTCCAATATACACATCGTTTTATCCTTTGAATATATAGAGTGGGTCAATGAGAATGTCTTGTGTGAATACACATCTCTGTTATAAAAGACCCAGCGTGTCGTCCCCGTGAACACAGGAGTCCTCATGTTACAAGTTGCGTGTCTGTGTCGAGTCCACCAGTAATTGGTTTCGTTAATAATAACCAGTCATTAGTATGAATGCTATGCAGGCCTCAGCGCTATGCTTTCAGGTCGCCCCTCATGAGTAAGGCTGAGACCTACGGGAATAGGAGATCGCTGACGATATTACTAGCCTCATTGACGAACTCTTATGTACCTGTGTCCATGGAACACCTCGTATTGTGCTTGAACTTCAGAGAACTTTAACATTAGTCGGTGGTAATGGTACATACTACTACTAGTAGATAATCCGGTTCTACTTTGTCGAAGCTGTCATCCTTCAGTGTAACTTTCAATGTAATCTGCACATACAATAATCATTTTCAAGAAAAGGAATTAGGTATAAGATTGTCATTACTAACGTCCGGTGGTTCATACTTGGGTAGCAAAGTATTTCTTATGTTAATATTCTTACCTTTATTATTCTTTCAATCCGTGATTGATGGTCTCAGGATATCACTACCATTATTCTATGATAAATCAAGATAGAATATCCCTATCACATCAGCCACCCTGCCGCCTTAAGATTATTGTCCATCACCCACGCATATAATTCTGGGATCATACATCAAAGAAAACAATATCAAGTCAATCCATTCAAGGACTGAATGGACCTTATTGTTTCCATCACCCATTCAAACTGACAGCGTTGCCATAGGCTTGGTGACGTAAACCAATCTATTCAATTAAACACTAAATGACGCGAAACCTCATTTACCCCAGCAATATCATTGATGAAGGATGTTTGTAGATGAGCTTATAAAGACTACCTTCCTGTAACCCGAGGCGTTCCACTAGGTCCATCCATCATCCGGAGCTGGGACATAATCATCATTCGCTGTGCCATTAACATGATGAGTTATTGAATTACCATTATTTAGCTGTGCTAGTGTATTACAAGCGTGCCAGCAACTCGGTGCAATCTGCGCTAGGGAGTAATCATGTGTGCCTGCAGGGAGGTGGGCAGAAAGGTGGAGGAGGGAGGGGGACATCCTATTTGTGAGACGTGAGAGTGTGTTGTCTCAGCGCATGAAAAAGTGGCTAAATCAGTGATGGTTCCAGATGTTCAACAAGGTGGAAAGTCCCCGATGTAACTTTGAATGCAAACAACTCTGTCACGACTGATGGTTTTTAAAGCGTTCAATTTAAAAGACAATCTGTTGGAACCTATTTCTTTAGTTCCTTCTGTATTGGGGAATTAGAATTCTGTTGGATATCTGGGACTTTGTAAACATGATTATATGAAGTGGGAAAGAACTGGATATTACTGACCATTTCAATCTCCGATACAAGGCTTTTCTATCGAAGCTATTTCATAAGCGACGCCTTGAAAACCTAGAAGATAACGTTGTCATGTTAAAAACATTTTAGAAATTATTTATAGTTTCATATATTTCCTACATTGTCGGGGTACACCACATTCCCACACTTCCCTAAAAGCGTTGTGGCAAGGTTAGAGAAGATGTAGGAAGGCTAAACCTTCTTTCATAAAGCTTTGTGGAAATTCTACTTGAGAAGTCCTTTCAAAGGGCATTCTAAGTATGTTATAGAAAATCTCCACACATCTCCATGTGTGGTCTGTCTTCCTTAGAGGTACGTTTAATCTTCCATCCTCGCTTAATATCTGTCAAAACCCAATAGATCATGCAGGATTAAAACCCAATGATTGAAATATGCACCTCAAAAGGCAACCCTCCCTAAGCCTCCATACATTATGAATGACTCACTTTGGAGATGACCGTTGATCCCTCTTAGTTTTTAAGCCGATTACAAAGCAAATCTGAATCCAATAGCGGGCAGCCAACCGAGGAGCGCCATGAAAAGGGGGTGGCCAATTTAAAGTACGCTGGGGCCTTTCTGTTAAAATACAATGCGCATGTGCACAGTTGAAGTGGTCCCTTTGGTAGCATCGATCTAAAATGGCGGCGTCCTAATGTACGCCTGATCACGTGACTCGGGCAGACGACAATTGGACCATTCATGTTTGGGCTTAAGGGTAATCTAAAATCAATCGCGTCTCTGAGCAGAGCTTGGGAAGGCTAGTCAGTACGATCAAATACAGTGGCTTTTGATTCCTTCCGATTCCACTGAAGAAGAAAATGGACTAGGCATGTCTGATCTTTCCACTGAAAGAAATATTAGATCCTTTTTTTCACTCCTCAGTTGGTCGCTCTAGGGGAGAATTGACAGCCAACGGGGGATATTAAATGTCGTCTGCGGGGTTTAATGTGTGACGCGTGACCAAATGGTCATCTCTTATCGCAGAAATGTTCACTGAGTAATCAATCTCTGACAGATCTAGCACTTTCTCCACTTTGCTGTGCTTCATCTTGATGCCGATTGTTCTGTGTATTCGTCTTTGTTGAAGAAACCACGACGAAAAAGGAATAAGGATGAATATTTGATGCCGATGGAAGACGTGCGGTATTTTGGCAAGAATTGAGAGAGATTTGAGTGAGATTTGCCGCGCCTCGGGTTTTGGCGGGAAAGGTGACAATGGGCGTTTGTAAATGTCGTCTGCATCGTTGTTGATTATCTGATCCCCATCACCGAGCCTCTCCATCACGCCTCATCGACAGGCAGCACGGATTAATGCCGTAATTATTCATTTCTCCAGGTTGTAGTTCCTTGCCTTTTCCGATAAAACCCACACTAATACTCCTCGAACTTTTAATTCTCTTAACTCAATAGTGAGAAGCTTTCTAATAATAACAGAAATTTTTGAATGCGTTAGCATTCAGGAAATTCTCTTATATTCCATTCCCGGTAGGATTTTGATAACACCGAACGGAAAACCCATGCATCCAACAATACTCATTATTCTCTTCCATTTGTGTTAAAGAAAATCCATGCAGATGGCTCGCTGTTTTTACTGCACAAATTGTAACTATTCCCTCATGAATTCTTCTAGGTTTTATGGGCGCCTGCTGCAGTGATAGAAAGGGGCATTAAAGAGTGATTTCTCAAAAGTGAGGCTCACATTTGTGCAGGCGAAGGGACCTTTGTCCCACTATCATTAGAGATCAAGTCCTTTATGAATCTGCGTACAATGCAATTGAAGGATATTCGCCAAGGTAATTTTGCTGTAGCACTAATGTCATTAGGATTACCCTGTATTGATGGTGACTCGTTATTTCCAGGGAAGTGGCAATTAATTCATATATATCATCTCTTTTACAGAACTTGTGCTGTTGCACGTTTTCTATTCCCGGAGAAAATGAACGTCAAAGAATATGTACATGCATTTCTGTATCATTGAATGAATAAAGGTTTTGCAAAAGTAAAAGAAAAAAGAGAATAGAAATCTTGTGTTAAATCTCTTTGGAAAACGCATCACCAACCAATGTATTCTCACGCTACCTCCTAAACAGTAAGCCTCGTGTGGGTTGGAAACAGTGCCGCCCCCTCGCATCACCCGTAAGAACTACCAAACAGGAGAATTCTCTCTACAGATGGCGTCTACTCAAGAATGTGCTTTAGTTCAGCCACCACACGTTAGGGAGAGCCACCTGCCACAAACCATTCCATTCGTGTTGCATTGCTTCAAAACAGTGGCATCAAATATCACAATCCCATTCACAGTTCTACAGGTGTGGACCTAGGTCTGGCTCTGAGAACATCTTTTGTGATTGGCATTTTAGGTAGTCACCTGATGCAGTGCCACACCAAAAAGCACAGTCAGCGTTCTAGGTAATTACAATAGTTTCCTTCCTTTAGTTTGCGTCGGCCGGTGGATTCAATAATATCAAGGCTTTGAATGGGATCTAAGTCTTCCTTACCGAATGTGTGACACGCTCAGATGTGATGCAAGGTTAAGGAAAAGGTTATAAAGAATTTTAGCACGCTGCATAACCTAACTCCTTATTAGCTGCGCGCCACCTCTGTGGCAGTAATAATGTGCAGAACACCAGTATATGATAGACTGTCTGAGGAGTGCACAGCTTGTATGACCGACAACTTGAGACCGCTGAACCTCATACCCCATATATTTGGAACCTACATAGCCAGGGGTAAGACTGGCTGGCTGACTGGGTACCACGTGGCTTACACCGATTGACCTACTGGATAGATAAGATTTAAAACTTTGAACTGTTCACATTTGGAATCCCATCAAAGATGAATATACCTTTTGTTTCTCGTATCAGTTGTGTCCTGATATTGGGCTACATCTGGACACCCTTACATGTTCCCTGCACGAAATCCTCATTTCCATGTACTACTTATTCGCGAATATAATGATTACCATACACTATCACCAAAGTCTTGCGAAATGTCTGTATGACTAATTCAATAGTGATCTAAGTTTCTATTAACAAGAAAAAATGTATTTACACCTTGGATGCAATAGCATGAATTATCGGAGACGCCAGAAATGCTATAAAAGGAGCTTCAATGGATTGAAATTTACTTTGACAATGAGATCGTCCAGTCTGTTGACATATTGGTACTATGGTAAAATAGAACACGGAAATTTCTCATCTCACAACCAACTTTTATTATTAACAGTGCGACTACTTTGAATTTTCAGTTATGAGCCTAAGTGTGAGTCAACCTTTAAAAGAGGTCTGCTTAATCTGCCCAGCTGGGCTTTTACACATTGACGGCTGCCTGCGGGACCAATTGCTTTCCAGCTTAATGTCGTTGCTTTCCGTGAGATGGCGGCACTGTGCTGATAAGGCTGACTAGCAGATAAACCATGAACGAGCCATAGCTATGGTATATGTGAGGATCTTACAGTCCGAATCCGGCCGGGACCCCATTATAAAGTAGTTGTTCTGTAAGACTTATTAGTCTGTATGTTTGCGATATCTGCCTGACATTTAATCTAAAGAGGATTCTCATAACCCTCCCTTCTGTTTTCCCAGCGCTGATTTAATGCCAATAAGAAAGAGAGAGACAGACAAAGAAAGAGATGTCTGTTTTAGCCTTACAGAGAACTACACTGTAATGAGAACTGCAACATGAACTGCAACATGACAAACTTGCAGCCTTTGGTGCGCCTTTCCGTAACGATTTCCGTTGGGGCCGTTTCCATTTTGTCTCACCTAGGTTAGCTTGTTCAATCAGGGCATTTTTTTAAAACTTAGGACTCTTCATCTACCTTGATTACAAGAGACAAGCAGAAAACCCGGTCATTAGTGAGCTTGTTCTGAGTGAGTGGCATCCCATTTGCTGGGCGCTATTAACGACTAGCGTTAATGTAGTCTTCTTACCCATGGGTTAGGAAGTCCCAATTGAAGGTTTATGGGGCCACAGCAAGCAATTACCCGTCGTTTATTAGTGGTCGCAAACCACACCCATGGTTTACGGCTTTTCAAAACCCATTATCAAATTTCTAGGAACAGAATATTCATGACCATGGGTACGGTCGACTCTGTAAACCATTCGAGGTTGACCATCGTTCTTGTATTACTACGAATTAACCAACTCGTGGTTAATAGCTCGTGTATTACTACGCGTAAATCCCCTCGTGGCTTACGGCCGCCCGTCCAAAAAAATCATCAATTATTGTCTATATAAACCATGGGTTCATTATCTCATAAACCTACATGCTGGCGTTACCACGCAACGTGGACCCGTAGGCGCTGCAGGACAATGGGGGTGTCTGTGATAACATACATCAAGGAGGAGAGGTATGAGACAATATTAGACTGCTGTACAACCCTAACAGTATTGAAAGCCGCACTGCCAAAGCCATTCAGTATTAATGGAAATCTTTCAGCTTTAACTGGGACGAGGTTAGGAAAATATGTAAGGATTTATCAGGTGGTAGGCAGGTGGTAACTGTATTTCTCAAAGGATTACTCTCTCTAGTCCATTTTGTCTGTGATATATTTGCCGTAGTAATGTTTTTGGTTCTTATTTCCTATCTACTGTTCCCCGATACTTACTTGTGTACTTAGATACAAGTAATTGTCCATCAGCCAGCATATCCTCTTCTTCTTAATAGCCTCGATCTCTCTCATTATCCCGCACCATTGTACAAATGGTCTGTCCGTGGACGAAACCTGGTCACAGAAACTTGAACGGCGACGGTCAGATACTGGAGCTACACACTTAATTAATTAGCACTTGAGATGACCAAAGTTGTCAGTCGGGGTCATCTTCAGGGATCATGCGTACAACCTGTTGGGTTACGTCGGGCCATCAATCCGAATTTAACCTTAATCGAATTATACTCTTCAATGTTGAGTCTTATTGATATAACAATAACAACAAAGCAGGTGGTAACTTGTATTACCATTGCTGCATCACCTGCTATCGGGCTCAATCTGTAAAACGTTTTTCATTATGAAGTAACTGCACCCTCCTGGCTTTCAGGCGGTATTCAGGTGCGACGTAGTGAAACTAAAACCTGAACTATCATATTCAGCGTCGACCCAGCAGTGCCGTCACGTGACACTCATCTGTCCGTCTGATTGGCTGTTGCCGTTGTCAGGCAAATAGTCTAATAATAGCCGATGACGAACTTTGGGAACTCATTCAATAAACCAGTTTTCCGAGGCAGATAAGCTAATGTCTACAGATCAGTCTCATGGAAATGCGTGAATTTGGTAGGGAAAATATTTATAATGGATATTGTATTAGAACGTTACTGACATAGTCTGCCTTATTCAAATATATAGTAAAATAATTTGATGATAAAACCATTGTGACACTGTTTGGCATCTACATCCAAGTAGGACGCTAACTTTATCTGAAATGCATGAAATTGAATATAATACATCGTGTCAACTGCTCTTTTCATAGCATGCTATTTACCTAACATAGAAATGCAAAAATTTATAAGACTATCTTTTTCAATGACGTTGGGACATCATGCAGTATTTTCCGGGTAAATACCGAGACACGGCGTCCTACGTTTACCACGGTGATGCATTGGTCTCTCTTAGAAGAGGATTAACGACTTTGCACCAAAGTCCCATCCACTCTGAATAAGGAGGACCAATGACAGCTCACGTTTTGTATCTAGGTCACGCACGAATGCCACCAGAGGCCCCCATAGACTACGGTGCCCCCAGCGGGAAGACCATGAACTGCTGTTGAGAAAGGACATGCCGACGGGTATTGATTGTCGAACAATCTGGACGACAGTCCGCATATCAGACTGCGGATTTATAGGTGAGTGGTCAGGGCCCAGTTCCTAAAAAAAAACTTCCGAATTTCCTTCACCCGGTCGCAGGCTGTCTCTCTCCCGAAAGCTAATGCCTACTTTTCAGATAACATGCATTGTGAAGAATTTACCTTTCATTTGATTAGATTAAAGGTCGAATGTGCTTAGATTCTATTCTCACGATCTTTTCTCAAGATTTCTCTTTTAGGAATCAGGCTCCAGGTAGTCGCCGGAAGAGGAGTCAGAACACGCGGCCATTAGACCTGCGTTCCGCGGCTCCACTCTCCAAGCCGACCCCGGTCAATAACCAAGGGTCACGTGACAAAACCACCCACTACCCACAATGCCTTGCGTGTGGCTCCACAGCCTGCCAGCCCGAACGAGTGGTTTCGGGGAAAAGTCAATCCACATTCACTAGGGTACTTTTTCTCTTCTCTCTAAGGATATTGACTAGAATTTCAATCCCTGCAGACTACATTTCGTGCGGTTCGTGGTGGTAACGCTTTCCCCTACACGAACAAGAGACAACAATGGTCAGCTGGTAGTTGAGACATGGAGACTTGCCAAGGTTAGGAAGAACCTGTTCCCAGGCGCGCCAATGGTGTAAATATTCACTCGTGTTGCGGGAAGAGTTCGCAACCATGATTATGATTCGTTATTTCTGCTCAATGAAATAGGCTTTCAATCTGAAGAGTCGTTAAAGAACCGGGTTTCAGAAGAATCTCTCTCTTCCGAATGTTGACAGCATAACACGAAACTGTTTTTCGAGTGGGAGAATCGAAAATCATTCCCTCAAAGAAGCAAATTAATTCCCCATAACCAATAAGGAATGGGTTTTATTACCTCGGGCTGAAAATAGTCAGTATTTGAAGACAAACAAGATGGCTGGCTTTCGAGCAAATGAGCTCACCCTGAGTGTATCATTAACGCCAGAGGATGGATTTAATGTGACCAATATCGCAAAGTAAACAGTTATTTGTATTCAATCGGCCAAATGAATCCGGATCCAACCTGAAGATTACCCAGTGGTGGTCTTCCCGCACTAGTATAGCCTTATGGAGGCATAAACCGTACTTATCTTTCGAATCTTGCCCTGAGAGCCTACATTTAGGCAGAAACGCCTCACTGATTGTCCACAGCAAATCCACATCTCTTCACATTGCAAACAATATCCCATGAACAGATCTATGTTCTAAATGCAGAGATTAGTTATGCGCGAAGAAAGCAGGGCAATCCTACAATTCTCATTGAAGTCTGACCCCTAGATTCCTGAGATCTGAGCTTCATGTTCATTGATAAAAATCCAAATGTTGGATTGTCCAGTAAATCTTAACACCCACAGTTTAAATCTAAAGCGAATAAGAATTGAGACTAATTTGTAGCCAGAGGCATTAAATGATATTGACGTATGGGGATTGCGGCATTCAATAATGAAATAAAAGAACGGGGATGCAGGGTAATGTGTCTCTCGTCAATCCTTCCTCTTCAATTCGTTTTGCCTGAATGCGAGTGGGAGATTAAGTCATTTAAATTAGAGTAAAGGAATTCAAAAGGCTTTGAGTATTTAATCAGACCAATGGTAATGACTTTGTATGGCCTACTTGTTACTGAAATGAGAGTTGCTTAGAAGGTCTGCTTTCGACCTGTCCAAACTGACAACAAGATGTATTGGTTCATGTGTGTAGGTGTTAACCTTCTCAATTGATGATGAAGATTTACAACTAAGATGGTATGAACTTATTGCAAATCTGTACACTTGGCAATATTTTAGCAATGGTATGCTATATAACTGGTATTCTGCTATTTAGAATGTATTCCTACTTACTGAAGCCTCCATATAGACCAACCTGTAAATATACTTGTGCACGCATTCACACATTTATTTTTAAAAGATTTGTTGTGGACGGAAAGACTCACCTATGTGTACATTATTTTCAATTCATACCGTCAAAAGGGTAGTAACAAAAGAAATACAATTACGACATCATTGCAACATAATAATTCCACTTTATGACAGCATGTTATTAAGAACATAATCAGCAAATACATAGAAAATACCTATGTTCATTCGTACATTCCTATTCACACATTTACTGAAATACATGTTGAATCATGTGCAAATGAAGAAAAAGAGATGAGATTAATAATAATTAACAGATATTTCCCCAGGAACACTATCACTTTTATGGAAACTCTGGTCAGGCGCTTTTATATCGACATTTGTATCATCCCTCTTAAAGCTGACGGGTATAATATAGCATGTATTAAATTCATGAAAAACGGGACAGAGCTAGGACTATTCCTATAGGCCTAATCTGGCACTGATTACATTTAATTGAATGCATTGTTCTACGCCTCATACAACTAAAGCTTTTAGTTCCCTCAAGAGGGTGCATCTTAATGTGTCA
This sequence comes from Alentia gelatinosa, assembly GCA_950022655.1. Taxonomy (NCBI): domain Eukaryota; kingdom Metazoa; phylum Annelida; class Polychaeta; order Phyllodocida; family Polynoidae; genus Alentia; species Alentia gelatinosa. The sequence continues at coordinate 40,959,284 of OX465583.1, read as the reverse complement.
ATCAAGTTTTAGACGTTCCTCTAAGTTAGCCTTAATCAACACGGAGAGCCTCTTACATGACATACAGCTTTGGCGAAATAAGACTAAGGTCTGTGACTATATCTTTTTAGGATACCGTGTCGATAATAATTATTGTCGTGAGCAGGTGCCTTCAATAACTTGTAACAATTTTACTAAGTATAAAACCCTAACAGCTTTTCTCCTAATGAAGATTAAGATTATGGTTGGAATTCTGCTGATCTCACATTTATAATATCAATTCTACTTGAAAACAGAATTAGCAATTTCCCATCATCTCGCCGTGTTCACAATTGAATATTACTATTGATGACCTGCCAGTTGTGGTGCTGATAAAATGTGACGCCCTGCTCACGCTGCTTGGATGCGGTCTGGCCTGGTGCCACTGTCCTTGACAATTCATGACAATATGGGTAAAAAGATATGGAAATTGTCGTCTGCCTTTTATCTACGTCATTCTCTTGACTGCTCATACACAAACAACTGCCTGGGTCTTCAGGTTGGCGCAGATAACACTCTGCCAGGTCCGGAAATAGTCCCAGCTACATTCTCAATGAGGCCCAAAAGAATATTAAAACATGGTTTCCAAGAAAAAAGGTCACTGAGGAAATTGAGATGCCTTTCAAATCTGTTCAAAATGAATGGCAAACTTATAATCGCAGCTGGCATATAGTGCATTTCATTGAATTTGAGCGTCATGGAGTTTATAGTAGCTGTAGTTGTAAAGCCATTACTGAAAATGTCACTATAATTATAACATAATATATGCATTTACACGCATGTTTCACAAGGTACTGTGTTAATAGGGCCATCCATCTTTCTTTGTCAGCCTCCTGGGGTCAGGGATGGTGAAGCCCTTAGTGAAAATAGGATTTCAGCTCTACACTATTAGCTCAGCCACCGCTCGCTCTACTCAAGCCACCACGCGCGGCATATGTAGGACTAAGCCCCTGGACTTGGAGTGTGGACATGATTGTGGCTGGCAGCGCTGTGACAGTCAATAACACCGAGACCCGCTGTTTGCTGGGAAGTGGGAGAGGAGAGTGGGGAGTATAGTGGCGAACCATGGACACAACCGCTAAGCCCATACTCCCAGTTCAGCTTGCATTCTGGATGCTTCGGGCATACCTCCACTTAGCTCATAACACTCTCTATTCAAATTCGTAACACAACTGATATGGTAACCCTACCTCAGGCATACCTTCACTTATCATGCGCCTACCCCACGGAGCATCACATACGCTAACGGTCCAAAGCATAACGAACCAGCCACAGATATATCAGAAGATTAAAAGGTTGAAGGTTGAAGGCTAAAAACCCACATGCGAAGCAACTGCTTGTTGGATCAGCCACTTTATTTAGAGATGTTTCAGACTGTTTGTTAGCAGTGTCACTACTATGTTTGTTATTTACCATCAAGTAAAGGACCCACATAATATGCATCCCATAATCATAAGTGCCTCAAAGGTAGCCTCTGTCCCTGTCCCAATCATTTATCCTACACATGTAAGCTCTTTTCTAACGCCAAAGCCCTGTACATTTTTCAGTCACACACCTCAGCCGCTAAAACCCATTACAGTCTGCCATGAACTAACACACCGTACGGCAAACTCTATTACTTTATGTCAATGCTTACAACTGCACACCTACATTGCTCACCTGATGGTGCTTTCACAATTATATACGTTCTTTAAAGCTGTTGTTGTCATCTTTATCTGTTATGTAATAGTGACCACACACCATGCGCTCCCCTGTGTTCTTGTTCGTTAATTGTACACATTTGTCTATTATTGCCAGAAGGCCTGCACCATTTGTACATACATGTATAGGTAAAGGATCACTATAGAATGCCCTTCTTTCTGCGCCAATTTTCCATTGATGGTCCCCAAAACATGCATCGAATACAACGTCCATCTCTTCGCTCGTCCTATAGAATGCCCGCATGACGATGACAATATGGTCCCTCTCTTGATGTACCCATTGCTTTCTCGCGTGAATACAATAACAAGCCATCACTACTACTCCTACAAAATATCTTTATCTATTAAGAATGCAGTCCACCCATCCCTGGCGCTGCTCCTGTCGTATATCTGTATTGTAAACACTCCTCCAGCTATTCCAGGCTCCCTCGCTTCTTTCACCTTCTATGGTCATAGGAAAAACCCCACACAATGTCTAATATTACTAAGTACGACCTGTATTATTGTTATGAATCATCAATTATTATCGGTATTCTTTCATAGCATTGTGTATTCTTGGATATTGTTGCTATTTAACGTTATTGATATCTGGAAATATATAGGAGAACGTATACGGATTTTCTCTAGTATACGAGACACTTTACTTTGTTATTCAATAAAGGTTTAACAACAGCAAAATTCGCTTGGTTTATCCAAGGCGATGTTACTGGGTAACATATATTGTTCAACTAGGGTGCAGTCAACACTGAAACGAACGCTTCACGAGAACAAACAATAATTTCCTTGTTACTTGTATCTAGTGACAACTCTACCTGTCTGAGTAAAGACTACCTTGCAACCAGCTCTTTGTCTCTCATTTCTTGTGCCACTTCCCTTCCGAAGACTATCACACATGGGTGGTATTTTCAAAGGTGAAGACTCAGTATCAATGCAGCATTCTGCGAAATTACATTCGTGTTTGTTCTGTAGACATTGAATTGATCAAGATTAGTAACATATCGATAAAGGTTTTCGGTAGTTGTTCATAGGTCTATGACCACTAATCCAGTTACACTTCAACGGATTTAGTTCGGGTCAAAAATGTCATTTAGATTTAATTTATAAGTAGAATCGTGTATTTCAATTAATCCCATATAGTACATTCTCGTTACATTTTTTATGCGATTTCTAATTGCCGTAATCTCACGTTTTCCCTTATCACATATGATTTACCATTTAGGGTTTTCATTTGCTGGTGTGAGTTTTACAAACAGCGCCTCCCTTTTTTTCTTTAACCTCTTCCTCCTAGTTTTCTATACGAATGTCTTCTCATTTTGTTTCTACAACTACATGATTTCAGCCCTAATACGTGTCATTTAAGTTTTAAGAATTGTGAGTGCTTTAGATGTATCTCACATTGTTGGCTAGCCTCTAATAGGTACCACTTAAGAAATAGTTTTCCGATATTTTCTTCAAATCACTGTTCAGTCACAGAATTCGGTGTTCAACATGTGTCATATTCAGACTTTGTATTAATAGAACTAATTAAGTAGGTAACTATATTGCTCTCATTGATAAAGAAACAACAAATACCATCTATTAGAACGTGATTCAAACGCCCTTAAAGATACATTGTAGCAAAATTATTCAAAACATCTCGAAATTGACTGTTCTTTGAATTTCTATTGCTTCTATATTATGGATACTGTATCATGGTACCTCTTCAGGTTTTAATGATTCGTTGATTCACGACGAAATGTAAAATCCTAAAATTATTTTGATGTCTTTTATTTGGTCCTTTTGAAAAATGTCCAGATTCTCCTTATGTTCTGTCAATTCCATTAAGAAATCAATAAAACTGACTGAATTATTCAGGGTGTGATTGCTTTTGTTATGAGCCCAGATATAGCAGCAACCGCTAATTAAATTGATTCTTATCTTTGTGAATTAGCAGCTTAATATTACTAAATCACCACCTTTATTGGCATAACGTGTTAAAATCCTGAGGTCACAATAACGAACAGCTGCCTCCAAATCTAAAGTGATAAAGTGACTAATGAGTATAAAAATCAGACATATTTGTTGCAACCCTTTAAGACGATGAAGAAGCAATATTATAGTACACAACTTTGATATTTTTTTCAGAACTTATTTTTCACTGGTGCATCGATATCAACAGGATAGGGTACATAGCCTTACGTACAGATACACAGGTTGTCAGCTGAATAAGTTACAAGTATAAAATACATCTCTTGTCTATACATCGAGCAATACAATTAACAGTAGTGACATCAGGATCTAGGACTAGGGACGGCGGTTTAATGAGTGGTTGCTACTATTGCCATTAAGTCGAATGTGTGGAATTAGTTGTTTAAGTATTTTTGTAATTAGTTTATGGATCTCTCGTGAGGTACTTCGATGGTCTATTAGATTAGCCTGATATTACAAACTGTTCACGCTCCTGAAAACAAACTGACGCTGGTGTGAATACATCTTGCTGTTAATTGTATCTTAGCTGCCGGTATAAATGTGGTTATAGCGGACTCTTGGTGTAAGGAATGATATCTTACGCGTCAAAGATATAGCTTTTGTACAAACCCTTTGCCACTGTTATTGAATATGTACATTAGTTGTTTGACGTTTAGGTTCACATAATGGTGAATATACATGGGAGTAACCGATACTCTGTTGTTCTGAGTGATTATATCAAAATACGAAATCAGTAGATAGAGCTTTATCCATTTTGAACCGATACCTCATTGGTAGATAGTCCTCGCCTTTTTATACCATTATCTTTTGGTGCCGTTCCTCTTTTTTTTTATTTATTGTAATTGAATTAACAGCATATTTCGATTTCTAAAGGATTGAGTTCTCACCTGTCAATTTACCATGGACTTCACATCATCACAAAATAAAATAAATGAATGAACATATCAAAAGAAAACTCTGGAGTTGTGTGTACAAATTAGAGCAATTCAGCCTCCAACCAGTAACCTTTATTGTAGAGTTTATCACTGCTACATAACGCTCGCCAAAATATGACTTGCAGTTGTTGATAACATATTTAGCATTGATCCTAGTTTAAACATAGAACATCATTTCCTCTCTTTCATTATTCACATGTTATTACGTTCGTGGCTTACGATGCCTTTGTTACTCATATAAACTGCATTGGGACGGCAAAGCTTCAAGTGTCTTTTTCTAAGAGCTAAAACTAGACCACCTTATTTATGAGGACATCAGTGGTAATTCATGAAACACAGCCAAAAACAAGATCACGTGACCCCATAACGACCGATACGGGCGTGCCACTATTATCGCTTGGTGTAGGAATCGAGTGGCGTCTCGCACTACTTGGCGCATGATTACGGTGCCGGTTAGGGGGTTAGGCGGCCAGCTGTTTGCTCCAGGACGCGTGATCTGGCGTCTGATTGGCCGGTAGGAAAACCCATGACCAAAGACGCTGCGTCTTTAATTGGCGCCGCCGAGAGTCGTTTGGAGACGCTGACTCAGTCAATTCTACTTCCGGTCCGACGCCGATAGAGAGGGACCCCGTACCGCACGAGCTGCGAACCTCGTTGCAAGCTCTTGATTACAGACCCGCCGTCTCTCTATAGGCGCGCTCTAGGCCGGCTATAGGCTGGTTATTAGGTGGCGTATCTGAAGCACGGTCGTACACACGCGTAGGGGCTCTCTGGAGGGTTGTATCACTTAAATATAGCCCGCTCCCTACATGAGAAGCCGTTCCAAGAAGCACTCTGTGTAAACGTTCTTGAGGAAACCTACTGACACCAACATTCAATCGAGAAGTAAGAAGAGGCGGCATCCACCTTCGTTATCTCAAACTCCAGAATGGAAAGTTTTCTGCGGGCACCAACATTGATAACCGATATTGTTTGGTGCATCTGATATTGACTAAAGATATCATTGCAGAACACGGCAATGAATTCATATAGATGTGAAGGTGAGAAGTAGACGGGAGCTGGCAGAAATATACGTGATTCAGACGTTATACTAAATACAGGATATACCAAGAGAGAAAAATCAGCCATAGCTGAGAGTGTAGGCGGTGTATTGCATCGAAGGAGTACCGGTATTGTGAGAATACATTTGACAAAAAGAGGATCAAATATAATATCTATGTTCATTGATTTCCGCTATGTCTATACACCTTTCTGGTCTATATGTTATTGACGTCACGTTTATTTTCGAATGACTATTCCTAGGTTGACTGTCATTATTTATACTTGCTATCAATTGTATCCTACTGGGCAATTACAGACCAGGAAATGAAATATATATCTGTTTATCATTGAGAATAATAATCTGTTTGGCTGCAGGCCTCGAAGGATCACAAAAAGTCAAGTCTGGAACACGCACGCTACAGTATGAGAGCCAGGCCAGGGTCTGCAAACACACAGCAATTCATACTCCCTCAGGCTCTTGTCAGTGCGGCCACAGTGGGCACACACCAGACACACAATGCTAGCTGCCGGCCCGGGTTTACGTTTCACAGTACAAGTCAGAATTCACTCCCCTCGTGTCGGATTCTGCCCCTGGGCCCGGTCAGCACTGTATTATGCTCCCAACTCGCTATACGTGACAAACTGACAGAAGGTTGGGTTCGGCTAGGGGGGTGGTTCAGGATGAAAAAGAGCAGTTTCGTGATGGGATAGAACCACTTTCAGTATAGCTTTGTCGGTTGTGGACTGTTATATGTGGATAAACCTTGAATATAATATTGTACATAACCTGATCTATATATCCAACACAATAGAGTATATAATCTATACCTATTGTATGGTGATGCATCTTTATCTGAGGAACTTCGTACTTATAGTGGCATAACATGATAGCTGTCTGAGGGGGGCTGTCAATTATGACAAACTGAGTTATGCCATCATTTCCATTTATTGTAAGGGCACCACTTGTTCCTGTTGGAAATAAACACCTTGCAATTCGTAAATTAATCCATGTTGGATAAATGCAACATTTCTCCATGCACAGTAGTATCTCATCGAACACAAAATAAAGCTCCTTTCTTTTAAACGCTGCCTGGAAAGCCTTCATCGCTTGTAAAATATTGATTAATTTTACAGTTGCCACATGAGACCTCATCGCTAAGAAGAGATTGTATGTATTTAGTTATGAAACGCGAACATTTGTGTAGCGCACTGAAAATATGTTTCATTAGGTAATGGTGATCATTTTAGTGTTACGTAACCGTCAGCAAATGGGATACCCATTGGTCTTGGCGTGCACACATCGAAAAACCTGTGTTTTTAAGGTCTTCAAGAATGCAACATTAAACAGCTGTCATTTTTGTGGCACTTGAAGTCAGTGTTAATTACCGTTAACTACTGGTCTTAAAGGCCTGGTTCTATCTACGTATTTGTTGGTTATCATTGCTGAGACATCCTCTCGTGCAATATATGATGATCCTGACTAATGTGTAGAGTGGCTAGGTGTCTGAGTCGCGCAGCGACCTGGTAGGGACAGCGGTGGGGAAGTATTACGCTAGTGACTTACTGTCAATCACAGATAAATGTGACGACTAATGCGATGCAATATATTTTCTATTTTGTTTATCAGAACATTTTTATAACTTACAGTCTATTAGGTTTTTCCCTCCAAAATATCAAAGTAGTAATACTTCAAAGTAAATTCCATGCGTAATTCATTTTAGCATCAGTCACATAGAGGTGACTGGTGTCTATCTCAGTCATCATGCCTCTATACTACCTTTAATTTCATAGTAACCATAACTCGACCAAAATAGGCATGAATTGTACAGGTCTACGTTCATGCGTAGTGTGCTACAGGGTTAGCGCTTTCAGATGTCATTACACGTCCGCAGCCAACTATTGACTGACGACTTTAAATTTATATAGCGTTAACTGGTTTATTTGGACTTTCCCTTCCCGACCGGTACCGGACACTAGTTCACCACTATCTTTAGTATACGTAGAGTACATTTCTCAGTATAATCGCAGTTCAGACAAGGATAAAAACCTATCAAACGAATCGCTTCACCAGCAGTAAGCGGATCACTAAGTGTATGGCTTATTTCAAAACGAAGCTTTGCACGTGAGGTCCGAACATGTACTCAAGTACGTGTAATCGGTCTGCACCTTATCATAGTATCGTATGCCACGATAGCAAGGCCCCTCAGTATCAACTAGAAGTAGATGTAATTATGAGGAAATCCGTATCCGCGAAAAAGGTTGGTGATTAAGTACTCCTCATGAATTTTCTATTTCAAATGTATCTACGTCTTACTTTCTCAGACAATGCAACTGAGGTTTTTTTTTATTCCAATCTATGACACTAATTCTTGTAGTGGTGAGATGGCCTTGGAACCAATAGACTGACGGTGTAAATAGTTATAGGCTTAATAGGAATACTTACATCCACAAATCTCTACTTCCCAACCTCTCTACACTTTCCCTTCTACAATCAACACCCATACTACCTCCGAAGCAAGTCTTATGGGTTTTCTAGTCACTCACACAATTCACAGGCGAGCCAGCATCATCGCAGAATGACGGCAGAACAATCCGTAATGTTCGGCTCCATCTTGAGCGGTTCTCCTCCTGATATCACGCAACGTATTGGTTAACGGCGAGCAGCGCAATTCAAGGAGCTTTCAAGTCGCGTAATTCCATCTGCCCTGAGACACACACGTTTAACAATACTTGACCGTTGCTTTTCCAACCCTTTCTTTTATGATGATGTGGATATAAAAAACATGATGTTGCTTTGGGCCACAGAATATGGATATGAAATAAATACCAAAACAAAAATAGCAAAATGCTTATTTATAGCGCCGAACAAGCATTTAACGAAGTAGAAGAGGTATGAGGACGTGGCCTCAGATGTTATAACTCTGCAAATATCTACCTTCAAAAATCATCATTTGGGTAACTATATTTAATTCTGTTTACATTCTGCTTTTCATGTTAAATTAAGAAATAGGTGTCCTATATAACAATTGTTGTCCGGATTAAATCCTCCAACATAGTGTTTCTGAGAACTGCAAACATACATTTTCGAGCTACAAATATTCATGGAGGCCGAGAGAGGTATATAAAAAGAAATATTCCCATATATGCGCCCTGAGACATTTAACATAGCTATAATGACAGCTCTTGCTGTGCTAGGTGACAGCGTCGTTAGTGCGGCATAACAATGTCATCATTAGTGCCTCTGTAAGCGACATGAATGCAGCACAGGCGGAAATCCATTGGACGGCAGCTCCGTCTGTATATCTTACCTTATTGTACTGCGTCCTTATACGGCCATGACATGAGAGCCGTAATTGCAGTCTGAAAAACAGCAGCGGGGAATCCTTTTCTCTCCGCTCGTAATTGTTGTTAGATGGTGAGATACGTAGACTGTATGTTTTTCTTATTATGTCTTGCTGTACATTTCTAGAGACCAATGCAGCTAGCACTCGTGATTAGTCAACGGTTAATGATTCAATCCATATATTCGTGTAAGCGTGAATAAATTCATATGCCATGTATTTTTTATGCAACTCAATGCTATATTCAAATATCACCCATCGATATATAACTCTAAAATTACTGGTGATATGTCGAGTGATCTTAGGAGGTATGAAAGCAACCATTCAGAATCCTTCTCCTGTTGTTTTGTACTGTTTGGAGCCTGCAGGAAACACGGTATACATCTGGCAGGACAGGTATCAGAAATAGCATGTTCATTAGGCGCTTTCAGACGGATGGAGCAGGTACATTCTATACCCGCTGTCACCACCCCTGACACCCCGGACAGTCTAACAGGGCACACCAGGCGCGAACATGCCATCACGTGACCCGCACCCACGTCACTGCTCAGGAAATGAACGCAGCAGTGTGGCCGCGCACACAAAGATACGCTCTCCATTCAGCTGCCTCTGACGATGATGGTTACAGAGGAGAGCGATCACAACACATAAACCACCATGCTGTGGGCTAACACAGAAAGGGATAAATGATCTGCTTACAGTACACACATTCATCACCGAACACCATTGATGAAACAGTGCAAATATCAATAGATCTACTTTCAAAATCAGCGTTCCAAGTGTATAATCTACTTACATTTACTGTTTCAGAGTCTACTTATTTCGATATCCCAAGGATTGAATCTGGCCGCCTTTCACCACCAATAGAAGCTACATCTATCACAATCACTCGTAGTCAGTGGTATAAAGTAACAGGTGTGAGACCATTTCCGCACTGTCTCCAATATTGGAGTCTGCAATGCGAATAAATGTTTAGTTCCAGATTTGCCTGCAGAGGCCCTGCGGTCGTGACACAAAAAATTACGAATAGCCTTAACGACCAATGTAGCGACATCAGAATAAGCCTTCGGGAGCGGAATTTGTGATTATTTTCGTCTTCTATAAGTTGATATGTAACTGATTTTAAAGATTAAGATTTGAGTAACTGGAATACAAATACCGCGAACTATATCCTTTCCTAGAGCAGACCAAAGCACTGCCGTGTAGGTAGATTGATCGCAAAACAGCGTGAATCGCGACTCGCTCTGACAATAACAAGTAGAAAATAGATATCCGGCATACATTTAAAGGTGGTCGATGAGTTTATATTCAAGAGCGTAGAGAGGGTAGGATAAAATCTAAACCGGATTCGTTTTAGTATAGGCGGTCGTGTGCCACTCTTGGAGATTGGGCTCCGGATTTCACTTGGCTCAGCCTCGTGAAATCACGCGAAACTCCATTCGTATGAAATGGATAACAAATATTTAGGTTTCTTCAAAATCCCTGTCTTTGCTTATTAGGAAATGGTGTCCAAATGTTTGGTTACCGCATCGATATTAGCACAGATTAATCTAACAAATAATTGAATACCATCATAAATAAATGTCAGCGTCAAAAAAAGAAAACTCCTGGGCAAGATGAATGGAGGGGAAAAACTCCAGATTCCAACAATCTTGGCAAACAATGTCGTCGTATTGTAGGAGGCACGATAATATCAACCTCTCCATCACCATCAGATGCCACAATACAGAAAAAGTCCTATTAGAAAGCATGCTGTAACCAAAACGAAAATTGAAAGCATGATATACTTTTTACATCCTCAAAATAATCATATTATATAAACATTGAATGTTATCAACATTACACGTTTTAGTAATGCCTTGACGCAGATCCAAACGCACCAGCGCACAGTTGCGGATCCCAACACGCAATATTGGCGGGCATCAACCTAGAAAGTTAGCCAGGCGAGTAACGGACAAAGAGGAAAGCCCAAACGCCAACGATCGCCGCCCTTTGTTATGCCAGGCATACCCTCTAGCAAAAAGTAAAATAAAAGGGAAAAAACCAACACTCTAAGGCGAAAGACCACACCAAAGGCCCAAAACAGATCTCTGATACAAAAACATCAAAAACACAGGAGAACGATGCTCTGAGCTGCTCCCAGGCGCATCGTGCCCCAGACCAAGACCATGCGCTGGTTCCCGTGTCCCAGAACGAGGCGTGATCTGTCACGCCGATATGTAATCTCAGTTGGAGCGAAGGGCCGTCCCATCTCTATACTCTGTTCCGCATCGGTTGGCAGGTGCCGTCTGATAGTAGGCGATCTCTCATCTTTCTGATGGCCGGGGAAACCGCCTGATTATTCGCTGTCCGGTGACGGCTGTCTGGACTCAGTCGCCGGTATTGTCGAAGTAACACAAACACTTGAAGTCAGAAGAATATGCTGAGTGCGCAATTCATGTGAATAGGAAAATGAAGCGTTTTGGATTTTTCAACAACAAGCCATGCAAGTCTTACGAACGAGCAAATCATTACCATCTGGCGTTGGTCTTACTTAGTCTGTAGAATAGAAAAAATAAGCCATACATCTAAGTTTTTCACCATTGCTTGTGTTATTCAGGTACACAATTGTTTAAGTTTTAATGTATTCTTCATCAATCGTGATCGTTCTACATTGCCGTATCTTCGTGAAATAATCTCTATCAGAATTACCCAGTCTGTAGTTGTAGGAGCAATATTGGCTTCCCCATCTTGGTTTGGAAGTACCCTTTAATCTCCATGCACAGGCAACGTCTGGCCTGCCAGACTTTACAAATGGCTTTGGCACAGTCGACATTATCGTGATGATAAATGAAATTTCAGATACGATGTAAAAGCACTTTTATATAGCCACATGCCAGAGTTTATATTGGAAAATTGTCATAACGGAGCAATCCCTCGGAATGATTGCGTGTGGCTTCTAGGATGCAATATCGTAGAGATAGTCATCATATTATATTGTTGCATACCTATATAATGGCAAAGCTGTATCAGACTACGAAGAACAGACAGCAGGTGATTGGCTACCTTGACATCATATAGGGCTTTAGCTATCGAACAATAGAGAGGACTTCTTTCCTCAAATTAATCTCATGAACCTTTTTATCCATTCAGTGTCGGAATAGACTTTCTTCTCGCAGGAAAGTCTGTTCTGAACAATATCATGTGTCACAGCTTATTGAATTCCGATAGATAGTTATGTCTCCTTGCCCCAATTTCGGACATCGGAAATGTAAATTTACAAATGGTTAGGATCTCTACTGCCTCAGATTACCTCTTCGGACCGTCCCCATGGGACTACTCCATATCATTTTGTTAAACGCGTTGTAAAAGCGGCCTTCGAGGGGGTTTAGTGGGATTACGGGACGATCTGCCTTAGACTTGCTCAAGTCTTTGATTATGGACATTTATGAAAAAAGCAAGCTACTTTTAAGTACATTCATTCCCCGAAGGACTGCCAGGCCCAAGATTCACGGCAATCGAGTCAAGGCTGAAGTGGAGTGTTGGAGGAGTAAAGGAGGCGGACAGTGAGGCAGAGGCGGAGTTGTAGCTATAGGACACATGGACCGAGGCCACTCTAGGTCTGCCTGGACACCATTTTTTGAGGATGTCAAATGAGAACGGCATAGGGGTTGAGTCATAGTTACTTAAGGCATGGACATATATAGATCCGTGCTTTAAGTCGATCGAAAGTGGAGTGGATTGGATTATGCAAGGGAGAGTGGATTATTAGTCTCAGGATCAAGACTAGAATTCAGAATGTGTGACCACACTTTGGATAAGGGTTCGAGGCAAGGCGGTAGGCACCGTACAGTCATCAGTGCAGCGCAAGATCCATTTTTGTATTGTAAACTTATAGTCATATCTGACAATAGAATCCTTAGTTATGACACAATGTACATAACCTGGCATGAATTAAATGGATAGCATTTTGACTTAACTTGCTGTACTATTAATTGCAGTAGTTTATCTAGCTATTAGCCTTATTAAACGTCATTAATTGAATATAAATGCTATATCCATGCCAGAATAGCCAAGCCACATGGATATATAAGTCTACCTGAAATAACCTCTGCTAGAAATGGCTACAAGGGAAACTCATGCGAGACAGAGTATAGTGCTTAAACTATGTAGGCAGTCAGCAGACGTACTTCTCAGCTAAATGCAACCCAAAGACGTCTTGGCATCTCTCTTCCAGACGAGGTATAGGACTAAAACCATACCCCCGGGCATTTTTCTGCGAGGCAAAGTATAACGCTAAGCAGGGAAGGGAAAGGAAAGTAGTGTTCGTTTTTAGCACTGCCATGCCCACCTCTCAGTGAGGCCTACTGCTGTCGACATTGTATTACCACCAGGTTAGTCTCACTGTGACGTCCACTCTCTACTGATCATCCATCTTCACCACCTGCCAAACCCGCCTACTCCATTAAGCCCAGCTGTAATGGTTGAGACATCGATATCGATTGTGGAGGCTTGAGGACAGAGGGCCTTCTCCTGTGACGGCCGGCTCTTAAACTTAGTTTTCCTTTAAATTCCATTAGGTTTTGTTTGTGATTTCTTTGGTATTGATGACCGAGTGCATAATCCATCAAATCCTGCTTCATCTGTCAATATAGTCGATTTGAGTAAGAACATCGACAATAACGCTAAAAAGAAAGAGTTTGACTATGTTTCAGGCAGCATCAGTATTTAGACATCCAAGGACATATTCTAGTAATGTCTAGGGTCGAAAGAAACCATAGAACCTATCGAGGGAAATTTCTTTTTTTACTCAACATATATTTATGCAATACACCAATCCGCTGAATAAAGAAAGGCCTAGGATAAATAAAATGCTATGGAATAATTGTTGATAAAGCTCATGTTTTGAATCTATGTTAGCTTGTCCTTGGGCTACCTTATCGGATTACGCCTAAAGACCAAACTTTTTTTTTTTTTATTCAATAAGAAATTAAACGACATAACAAAGTTCACCAACCAGGGGTGATCTTCCACTTTGAAGTCACATAACAGTAAAAGACATTTTTACAAAGCGCCACAGGACGTTGACAAAGACTATACATGGACAAAGTACAAGACGTAGCTCAGAGCTCTAATGGACACGATATATAGTTAATTCACATTTTTCTAATAACTTATAATTATTGATCAGTCTCTGATATTATGGTCATCTAGATTTCTTTGACGTTGGCATTGAAGGAATCTCCGGCAGGTTTGATTTGTACAACAACAGGTAGTCGATCCCAATATTTCTTTCCTTGGTACAGAGGAACTACTGTGTGGCGAACCTAACTACCGACATAGTTCTCCTCTTCGTAGCCCAGGAGGAGGAATACCACTGGTGGACTCCCAGGCTTTATTACTGCCGTGAGTAGCAAATTACTGTCTGTCTCTCAATATTGCAACCCCACAAAAATAATCAATACAAAGAAATTCGCTTACCGCCACCAATGGTATAGTTTGTAGTTTTTTACTTAATGGAATTTGTAATTATCTAGAGTAAGGAGAGCCTGAGTAACATTTCATCCTGTGCAGTATGATAGTCACTTATTGTAATCATGAATAACAAACCTCCCAATCTAATATTGCTCTTATCAATAATCACTACATTAACCGTTTTGAAAAACATCTTCATTGCTCATTTGTATGGCGGTTGAATTTCCAAGTGTATCTAATTTGCATTGAAGTAGAGCATGGATGTAGAGAGAACCTGAATCGTGCCTTGCTGTTTGAATTGCTCTCTAAGCCAGCTGTTATCTCCCACAGGATCTAAAGCCTTACAAGAAGCCACGATGATTGTCTATTCTCGTTCCCGGGCCTACACACAGGATGGGGCCTCAAATATGCATATGTGAATATCTGGGCGTGCTCTGGCATTCTCTGGCAGCTTACTCTAGTCGATGACTGAGCGCTGCTGGACCTGTCACAGGATTGATCAAGAACCTTTTCTTTGCATTCTGTCATCATTATTCCGATAACACTAGGAGGTACCAAGTAAAAATCGAGAAACCTTCTCTGTTCCTTATGTATTACAGTATGAGAAAATATATAAGCCTAGAATTTTAAGATATTTGTTCGACGGTAAAATAAAGCTTCCGCTATTTTGTTTCTGTGTATTGTACTTCAGAAAGGTATGATAATGAGGGTTATAGATACATTAGCACTGTTGAATAAAGTAGTTACATCAGCTGTAATTTACTAACTATCATACACATCGTTGTATTGAGGTTAAGGCCAGTACATGAGCAAATTCAATGTTAGGCTTAATTGACAATCGTCCTGTTCCTTATATCCGGCCTCACTCTCACACGCAAGGTCATTATTCACTGTGATTTTATGTTCCTATGTCATAAAGCTCCTGATCACATCAAATACCACCAATCAGTGTATATCCTTACCCTTCCAGTAAACTACATATGGCTGATTGGCTCCCAGGCCAGCAGGGTGGTGGTGCTATTCTGAATTATGGACGGTGGTCTGACATGATATAAACATCACAGTGATCGGGCACCTTAGGTTGGTCGGCTGTCAGGATTTATACCTCATTTGGGGAAAGGCAACTCACTGTAAACAACGTAGAAGGTAATGAGGGGAAGGGGCACTATATACACAATGATGGACGTATGGGCCGGAGTTCTTTTCATGAAGAAATACTAGAGGACCCAGAACGGTAAACCAGAATGTTGCCCCCAGGGAAAAATCAAGATGGTGCGTATTTCCCAGACCCCATTTACCGACTTAGAATAAGGGTTTATATATATACACCTTAAAGCGAAACTTTCACGAGACGAATGTTATAGCGGTCTCGAGCCCGTCAGAAATTACAAATATCCGTGAACGACATAGGCTGTTTAATGATTCCTCTAACGGGCCCCCGTCTGAATGTTGTTTCATTGATAAGAATAAATATATATACAAGCATTTCTAATCGACGGTACAAATTGGAAAAGTCGAACAAGTCCAACTTTATAAGAGCACGGTGTCTTCACCAAACACCCTGCACCCGTTGTATCTAGCCAGACAAAGTTCCTGCCAATCCCCACTACATTCCCCCTGAACACAAACAGCAACCCTATTGGTTAACACTCTGATCCTACTCTGAAGGGAGACAAAGAGAGAGGAGGCTGAGGAGGACGGGGGAAATAGCGGGAGGTGTCACCGCTACGCCCTCCCAACCTCCAGTCTCTTTGTTAATGACAGCGCTCTAACAGAATCCTCCAGGGCCGCTTCCAGGGTGAGCCACTTACGAAATCGATGCATTCTTTCGTCTTTGGTTCGGCCCGTCGTCCGTCTGTCGCTGCTGCCGTCGGGCTGGGGGCCGAGTGAACCTGAGCTGTAAACGCCCGGCACTGTGTAGCCCTGCAGAGCTAACAACTGCCCATCTTTCCATCAGTCCCTGAAAGGACCGGGCGAGGGACCTGGGCAGGCGGCATTCCATGACACAGAGCCTCCTTGTGTATGGCGCACACGAGGGCTGGAGGGGAGAGAGGCAGGGTGGTCATGGCGTGTGGGTTAGAGGTGGATGGCGGTCAATGTAAGTGATGAGGGAAGGAGAGATTCAGGGTAAAGATGGCGTGAGGTGAGAAACTGAGATATAGGGAAGCTTAGGGCTGGAAGATTAAAGGAGATATGGAGGAAATCACGGAGGGCAATCACTTTGCAAAATATAAGAGAGACGAAGGAACTGGGAGTCATCAGGATTTAGGAGGCAGGCAGATAATGAAGGGCAATAATAAGTTAGATAAAGAGTTGAGCAACGAATGGATGACTCTATTGAATGTTTTTATCAATATTGATATTCTAATGGAGGACGGGAGAAAGTATCAATCGGGACTAGGATAGCAAAATTTGACTAGGGCATCCAATTGGGTTAGTTGACAAAAGAAGGGGACCGACGAACAACAACAGCAAGGGTTATAATATGAGATGTAATGGGTAATAATGGGTTTATGGTAGGATTTAACTGGAGAATCCAGTGCAGTGGTGTTTGGCAAGCATTAAGCCAGACCAGCGCCGCCTAGGACCTAATACACTTACTTACATAGTGCATCTCTTCACATCAGAGTTCCTCAGCAGCCTCTGCTAACGAAGAGATCTCCGAGAGACGACAGGGGTACTAAATGGTGTTGGGACTGGGTAAAGATTGGTGGAGGTGGAGCCCAAAGCAGTACGCCGGAGATGCAATGACGGACCACCGCGACTATAACCATGAGCAGAATTGAAACCCCGAGATGGGTTATAATTACCAATGAAATAGTCCAAGACCAGGTTGTATGAGCATTGTATCAGCAGGCATCTTGGGTGGGGCGCAATGATGAATGGAGGTAGGAGGAATGGTGACGTCGCACACACCTTCCCTCATACAGATATCCTCACACACACACCTTTCCACACAGAGAGCTGCTTACTGAGACCTACTTTTACGCAGGCTTTCTGTCACACCTCTACATACACCTGCCTACATGCCCACAAAGAATGAGTCACACAGATATAGAGTCGGATCTTCTCCGATCCCTACAGTCTCAACCCATCAATATGCTGACGTCTGTGGGTTAAATCCGAGAAGTTGTTAACCCCACTCCACACCGAGTAAGGGGAGGAGCGGAGCCTTAGATAATTACGTTTGATTAAACAAGGAAGTCCCCTTGGAATTCCATTCCCTCATGAAGAAACACCAATAAAAAATATCTCAGTGATTGCCAAAGCATCGGCCTGAATAAAAACAGCCGCTAATTCAACCACTTTTTCACTAATTGCTAGGAAAACGACCTTAGGGCATTGAAAATGAATATAATTAAAGTTTCCAGCGGAATGCCAAATCCTAATGTAAAACGCCTTAATTGCAACTTAGTTCTCTTCGACCGGAATTAATTGTCAATTGTACTTTGCTTCCTTTATCCTCTGTCCATTTCTGGGCTCTTCTTCTGCATCTATGATATACTAGCTACCACTTACCCCATCAAATGTCCCCAATCCTCTTATGTTTCCTTTCAACGGAATTGCATACATAACCCGATCGCATATAAATGGAATGAGCAAACCCTTTTCTACTAAGGCAGTCGGAAACCCCATTTATTTTGAGAGAGATATAGAGTGACTGAACTCGCTTTGGGTTTAGGAGGGCCTCGTTCAATCTTCTCCGATGATTCAATAGATCTCTCTTTCGCGGCCTTTAGGGGATTCTTCTGGGTCTGACCTACAATCCTTGACTGTCCCCATTGAGACATCCATGCTTTCCACAATACATTATCAATGCTCACTCTGATCCTCCATCCACCCTGCCAACCTACTTCACTTGCACAGAGCGCTGCATTTACTAAGGATAATTCTTTTTAAAAAACAACCTCATATTTTCAGGATCGAAAGGAATGTCTAAGTCATTGGAATTTTTAAATGAAGGTATAAGTTATATAAAGACTTATTTTATCAACTTATCTAATGACAACAGAAAACAGCATCAACCCTTCCCATCGACTGTGTCTGTACATATTTCCAAGCCACTTCACATGTCTGCATGTTCTACCACTTTGTCCAGGCACACACCTCCCACCTACTCCGCCCACACCGACTGCTCATTTGGTCCCCTCTTAAGCAGCAGCCTGTAGGCGGATTCCACCATAATGACGGTTGGCAGGTCCCTCCTGGTAATCATTATTACATGCGGACGTCACAGACCCCTCTGCCGCTAGCAGGCACCACCGTCGGTGAGGGAACGTTGAACAGCTCAATTTTACATGGCGTGGTCTGAGTTATAGCCACACTTATTTAATGAATTCCCAAAGGATGGATTGGTGTCCCGAAGAATAACAGTGCAGGTTGGTAATTCTATAGCTGCCTCGGAAGAGAATGACTATGACGGGAGGTGTAGAGCGAGGTGGGGAGTCTTTCTGAATGCAGCCACTGTCTGGCTGTATGCAGGACTGGTGGTAACAGATAGGAGAGAAGGCAAATATAGAACATTCACCAGATTTACATTACTGAAAGTGTTTCTGTATCACCGTCCACAACTTGGACGAGAATATGACCTGTGAATAATATGCGATTTGATATAAGGCTGTTTGTAACTAGATGAAAACTAAGAGAGATTCGTAATGATAACAACAGAACAGTATTGTTATAAACGCACATACCAAAGTGTATATAAAAGAGAAATAACAGCACCATATTCACCTTATTAGGTTACAGATTTATTACGTAGGTCTTTTATCAATATATGCATAACACCTCCCGGGTCTATAGCTTATATATATACAATTTTTACGTTCTGGCAAGGTCACAGTGCAAGGAGCCGTACAAGTCGGTATACCGCTGAGGATGAAGAGAGCTTTTTTGAATTTTCGCTAGTTTCTACATGATTACTATGATCTTTTTCAAACTCTATTGATAATACTTCCTCAGATAACAACTTCTAAAATCATCCCAACATTCTTTAAGATGTATAGCAAGAGACATCTTAAGTGTACGGCATCAGTAAACCTTCCTCATTCGGTGCACATCAGTGTAAAGCAAGCCTGTCCCTTGTGGATGCTCATATACTCAAACATTCAAGGTAATTGGGGAAATATATCTATTGAAACCGTTTCCTGTAAAGAGACCCGCAAATTCTAAAAGTTCAATTCAATACTCTCAACAAAGCGATCTATTTTGATAACTTCTTTCTGGCTTTTTGATGGCACATGTCGTCAATACTTTTTTAACCTGTTGTGTTCTTTGGGTCATATTAGGGTCAGATCGATTCTCTTCGATAAGGACAGCAACGCTGCGTTAGGTTTCCAAACAAGTCACTAAAGAGATTTAAAGCGGCTTTGCTGCACTACTACACTTGACAGAACTCGTTTAAATGGGGGGTCAGTCCCAGTTATCATGACCCTTTTTTTAATGGGAGAGAATTGAAGATGTATTGAAGTATATATTGCCCCTAGGAAAATAAAAGCACAATTCTGATATAAATGTTATGTAGATATCGGGCATTGTCAATCGTTTCAAAGAAATTGGAATCACTTTGCAAGTGTTGTGAAATGGTGTGTAAAGGCGGGCGTCCACCAACCACGACAAGGCTACGGCAAGAGCCGACAAGAAAGTTCCTATCAGCACCTTGTCGCAGCCTTGTCGTGAGAAGGGGAGCTCTGCGACAGCGTTGTCGGGGCGTGTCGTAGGTTGCACGCTCCACCTAAATATTTTATCGTAGACCTCTGCGACAACCTCCCGACATGCCACGACATGCCACGACAAGGCTCCAGTCATGGCAAAAATCGAACATGTTCGATTTTGTCGTAACCTTGTCGGAAGGCCCCCGACAGGCCCCCGACAAGCTTCATGTCACAGCCTGTCGTGGCCTTGTCGTAGCCTCTTGTCGGGAACTAGGGTCCACCAACCACGACAAGGCTATGACAGGCCTTCCAATTGTAGGCCTGTCATGGACCTTGTCGGGAACCCATTGTCGTAGCCTTGTCGTGGTTGGTGGACGCCCGCTTTTAGAAAGGAAATGCTGATCCTTTAAATTCTTACATCTACCTGTACATCAACCCATATCTCACGCTCAACACGAGATTTAAGTGGAACAGCATCAAGTTATAATATTGATTCTCATGACTGTAAAGTCATAAAAACAAGAAAAGGATATTTGAATAATAAAAACTTAATACTCACGTTACCCGAAGTAGAGACGTATTGAGTCAGAAAATAGTATTAGCAGAGACATTTTACCGGCAAAAACTAACGTATTTTTCTCTGCAGACCCGCCCTCTCTCAGACAGGCAGGGCATTAGGCTGACCGCAGAGTCAGCATATAGAATAGGCGTTGAGGAAAAACGCTGCATACTCTGTCAACATCTCGCCGCCTCCTCCTCAATTATTGCTGTCACCATGCTCTATCAGACGGATGAGACACGAGGGACGGCGATAGAGTAGGGTGTGGATCCTCTGGGTTTTTTTCTATATGTCTTGTTTCATTTTCCTTATTTTCGGTACGTTTTTTCTTTCTCATCACAATGACGAAGTGGATTATGCCGTGGGATGTAACCCCGGACTGCCTGTCTGCTTGTATGACCTGTGTCACGGTGACTGAGCGAGGTGTTAAGTCGGTGTGCCCACTTGCCATCACTGTAATTACTAGTGTAGTGCCACTACCACAACTCCACCAATATTGATACCCTGCGACCACCACACTAAATCTATATAACTTCTCCAGTATCATTATTGATATGATTAATACACCGACATACTTACACATGTTTCTGCGGGGTCTTGGTGTTGTAAATGAAGAACATGCGGTAGAATTACAGGGGATGTGTAGTTGAGTCTCTGGTTTTTTTTTTTATGTAAAGTCTGTTTATTTACGTCAATGATAAATCTCGAAATCCTATGTTTGATCCATACACGTAGTCATGAGTACACTGATTAATATTATTAAGATGGGATGTATGCCTTTACAGTTATTTTTCAATTTCTCTCTTTGACATAAAGGTTTTCTCAACCATACTAGCCAAGGAAATGGACGTATATATACGAACAAGAGCAAGTAGAGTGGTGGAAGTATTTGATTTATACATAGACAACAAGGAAATGTCATACTATACAAGAAAACTGGACAGACACAAGACAATAGAAGGTACAATGGTGGAGATGTTACATGGTATACAGTTTTAATTGGCTATCATTATAAAAATCGTAAAGAGTAGTCATGATTGGTATATATTGACTATTATCTGTACTACCACAATGGCTTTACACATCCCAAAACGTATTTGCTACTTCTCCAACCCCATTACCCCTATCCCTGAACACAAAGAAGGAGTCGATAGTTGGGAATAAAAAAAATTATTTTAATTTTATATACCTTTACCGACATGAATATTAATAGGTAAATATGAATATGAAATAAGGTAAATAAAGTAATTGACAGAGATATAATGAGGTCAATTACGTATAAGATACATATTTGTAATTGACAGGTATAATGGTATGTCAATTATGTATATGGTTGTATAACAAATAGTATGGTTATACAATATGAGGTATAATGGTTATACAATATGATGTATAAAAAACGCCCTACGGAGTAGGAGATAAGAAAGAGAGGTGAGGGTGGGTGGGAAAGAAAAATATGTGTGAACGTAGTGGAGTACAGGAGCAGAATGAGGTGGAGGTCAGAGACGCGGTGGGCCACGTGACCGCGGGGTTCACGTGACCGACACCAGGGGGGAATGCGCAGGGTGCGCGAGGGGGCGTGTCAGGGGGAGCAATGACCACCCCTGACCAACGGCCATGGGTTACCCATTACCCCTATCCCTGAACACAAAGAAGGAGTCGATAGTTGGGAATAATAAAATTTATTTTAATTTTATATACCTTTACCGACATGAATATTAATAGGTAAATATGAATATGAAATAAGGTAAATAAAGTAATTGACAGAGATATAATGAGGTCAATTACGTATAAGATACATATTTGTAATTGACAGGTATAGTGGTATGTCAATTATGTATATGGTTGTATAACAAATGGTATGGTTATACAATATGAGGTATAATGGTTATACAATATGATGTATAAAAAACGCCAAGACCAGAAAAATGAGGCGAGGTGGGAGGGAGAAAAGTTTGTGAGGGATGAGAGTCACTGGTTGAGGGACTGTATGAGGGACGCATTCACTTCGTGTGCGTTCGAGTCCCTTATGTATCCCCTGTGTGCATTTGAGCGCCACCCCCCGTAGCGTTGAATGGAGAGTTCAGAGACCCCGGCCTGGAAGGCCTGAGTGGCGGCGGCCTTTCTCAGGCTGTGTAGAGTATAGGTCTTAGGGGGGTGGCCTGCTGTGGTGTTGAGCCGCTCCCACTCCTTTGACAGCGACTGCGTCGTTATTAGCGACCTGTCAGCGTTGAGCAGGAACGGATCCGTCGGTATCAGCGTGGGGACCGCGGCGAGCATATTCCTCACGGCCGTCACCGGGCACGACCTCGGGTCCGAGGAGGATTGGAGCCTCACGTGTTTTTCCTCCCCCACGCACTGGAGGTTCTTGGCGGCCTTGATGCGGACCGCCACGTGATCTGCCGTGAGCACCACGTCCCCACGTGAGAGGTGGCGCACCGGATCGAATGCCCTGGCCGTAGGGGGGGCGACCTCGCTCTGCCGCAGTGCGGCGTAATACAGGAGGAGGAACGCGGCCCGTAGGGTCAGGTCGAGGGGCGTGTCCGACAGTAGCTCGAGGACCCCCTTGAGGGCGGCCATGGGGATCGGAGGCTTGACATTCGGTGTGTAGGCCTTGTTCCTCCTCATGGCGTCGAGGGCCCTCCTGACCCTCACGTCCTCTGTAGCCGTAACGTCCCCGCCCGAGAGCCGTAGGTGTGTCCTCACGTGCGAAAGCTGGTTGGCCACGGTCGCCGGCGAGGGGGCGTGGTCCGCGAGGTATTCTAGGAAGGCCGTGATGAAACTCACGGACGGTGCCTGCGGGTCGGTCCTCGTCCGTCGGCAGAAGGCGAGGTAGGTGGACACGGCGCTCTTCTGGTTCGCGACCGTGCCTGGGGCACGTGCCTCGGCCTGCCGCGCAGATGCCTTCCGTTGGAGAGAGCGTAGCGCCGGATCTGCAGGACAGGCGAAGCACAGGCACGAATGAAGCATGATTACAAGGCACCACGGACCACAGATCATGATATCTCATCAGGCATGCAGCATTGTTAAAATCCCTCGAGGACAGGTGGGCCCTACTGAGTGCGTCGGCGACCGTATTGAGGACCCCGGGGACGTGCGTGTAGACCAGGTCGACTTGCAGTTTGGCCTGGACCATCCAGGCCTGTCGGGCACACTCGGCGAGAACGCGGTTGCGTGCCCGCCCCGACGTGAGTGCCTGGACGGTCCCCATGTTGTCACAGAAGACCTCGATCCTGGTCCCACGATCACGGTCCCCGAGGAACGTGTGGAGAGCATAGATTGTGTTCAGGGCCTCGAGCTCAGAAATGCAGTCCACGGGGTCATTGATGGGACAAACCTGGCACGCGTAGGCCGCACGGCCGTCTGTACCCCCCACGCCCGAGAGGCAGGCGTCGACCGTGATACACTTTGTCGCCGGCCCTCGAGGGATGAGGGCGTGCCCATTCCACCCGGCGGCAAACCGTAGGAACCACTGGAGGTCCTGTCGCATGTCCGAGCTTACGTTGATGTAGAACCCGTCCATCGACCGTAGGGCCTCCAGTAGTTTGCTGACGAACGGCCTCGCCGGGCGGATACATTTGGCGACGTGCAGGATTTTGCCGAGGACGGATTGAAGCTGTCGCTTCGTCAGCGACCGCTTCCTGGCGACCGCCCCAACGTGTTCCCGCACGTCCTCCAACTTGTCCTGAGGGATGGTGAGGGACATCTCGGCGGCATTGATGTCGATGCCCAGCCAGCGCACGGTCTGACTAGGGGCCTGCGCCTTTTCCCGGGCCTCGGGGAGGCCGAGCTCGGCGAACAGGTCTCGGGCTATGGCAAAGTCCGAGGCAGCTTTCTCCCGAGATGGCGACAGTATGATGAGGTCGTCCAGATACATGGCGGCCTCGACACCCTTACCGGCGAGTATCCCCAAGATGGCCTCGGCCACACACTGCATGTGATACGAGGACGTGCGGGCGCCGAACGGCATGGCCGTATCACAATAATACCCGCCGTCCCACAGGAAACACAGCAGAGGCCAGTCGAGGGGGTCGCACCTAAAGTTCTTATAGGCGCGCGAGATGTCGATGGTCGCCATGTAGCTTCCTGGCCCCGAGGCCACGAGGCGGGTGACAAAACCGTCGACCGTAGGGAGACTGTGCTCGCGCTCTTCTCCGTATACCGCGTTTTTCATCACGTAGGCGTTGACGCTACGGTCCCGGGGGAAGGTCATATCCGTTATGACGCGGCGGGCCTCGGACCCGCGCTTCTCCAGGGACATCAACGGCGAAACGTGGCACCACGGCTCGAAGGGAGCCTCCGTGAACGGTCCCATGAGGTTCGAGAATCCACTCTCCTTTCTGATAAAATCCCCGACTTGCTTCGGGAATCCGGTGGCGCTCGGATGGTTGGGGACGTCCCGAGTGTCGCTGGCCGGCCCGAGGTAGCCGAGGGGGAATCTGTATCTTATGAAACCGAGGAGTTCCCCTTTTCCTTCCATGCCCGTCAGGTAGTGCTCCCACGCCCGTAGTTTGAGGTCCGTCGGCAGGGTTATCTTTGTGCACAGGGCGTTGGGCAGGCCCGAGGCCCGGACCGCCTCGTAGATGTGGCCGTGCGCCGGGGGGCCGGCGTCGGTGAAGCGGGGCCACTCGGCCCGCCTGTGTTCCATGAAGGCCTCCGGGTCCGTCCGGAGTCCGGGCGACGGAATTCCGGTCCGGCAGACTTCCTTTAGTCCGCCGAAATCCGGAGTGTTAGTTGGGTCTTCAGTCGGCGCGGTAACACTAACACTCGTGCTAGCGCAGTGGGTTGGCGGTGGCCGCGCGGTGAGCCTGTCATCCACGTGGCGGGTCCCGCCCCCTTCGTTGTTGTTGTTTATGTTCGGGGCCCGACCACGTGGGCCGGCGGCCTTCGTCTTGTGGTCACGTGGACCCCCCGTGTTGTCCCCCCTAACACGTGGTTAGACCATCTCCTGACTCCGGCCCACGGCCGGCTCTGGGCGTCGATTGAAACTTGGTGTAAGTGCCTGAACATGGCCTCACGGTCCACGGGGTCGACCGCACGGTCATCCCCGAGCAAGCCAATAAACGCACTCAGGTACTCGAGGGGGCCCAGGGTTCCCCTCAGTTCAAGCTTCTGGGACAACGTGTAAACCCCCTCCCTATCCACGAACATGTACGGTTTACTGATCAAACGAGTAACATGAATATCGGATTGCAGCTTACCAGCCGTCTTGTCGTGGCGGATGGCCTCACGGTCGAGCTCACGTTGGATATACGGGTCCCCTGTGTAGCGGTCTCGTAGCTGGCGGGGTGGAGGCATGGCGCGGCCGGCTTGATCCTCGGCCCAGTCCCGGGTCCTTACTTCGGCGACTGAGCGAACCGTAGGGGGCGATGCTCGTCCCGTCGACTGTTGGGTCTGCAGTTGAATTAGTGCGTCCAACTTCTTACTCATGTCCGAGAGTCCGGTCTCTACGGCCACGAGGCGGGCCGACCGGAGGCTACCGGCCTGAGACGCCGACTCCACCTGGTCGCTCTCCCTCACGGTTGACTCCGAGGCCTGGTCCGTGGTCGTGGAGGCGCTCGCTTGCGCGCGTGTAATTGGTGGTGCCATCCTATCTGCCCTGTAATTCACGTGAACTTTACCCGTATTCAGACACTGTCTCTGCACGGTCAGATACTTGGGGAGTATCGAAGACGGCGTGGAGAGTAGGCCAAAATGTGGGAGAAAGAAAAATACGTGTGAACGTAGTGGAGTACAGGAGCAGAATGAGGTGGAGGTCAGAGACGCGGTGGGCCACGTGACCGCGGGGTTCACGTGACCGACACCAGGGGGGAATGCGCAGGGTGCGCGAGGGGGCGTGTCAGGGGGAGCAATGACCACCCCTGACCAACGGCCATGGGTTACCCATTTGCTCCATAATGCACTCAATGAATTTGCACTCATCTCCAAGTACATTGCTTGCGTGTCATACTTAACTCTCATGTCCCTCATATTTCATACCCCGCATATCCTAGTACACACCTCAGCGTCTCACACACCCAACACGATGCACCCTCTCCTTGCTGTGGGACCAATATACTGTGTTTGTGACTCTATCCCTGTTCATCCTTTTATTTCATCGATCCCTCTAACTATGTGTTGGAATTAGTGCTGAGAGGCAAGGATGAATACCGACGGCGAGGGCGACCAGTTAAAATATAAATGAAGTTGTCACCAATTTCATATAATAAAATCGCCAGCAAGATAAACCAACCTAAAATTACCGTAGATTATCTATTTTGTTAAGGCAATCATCGAGCTGTATTCTGTCATAAAGTGCTATCACCAGCAGGTACTTTGGCAGTAGTTTAGCGGAAAGTTTAGTTCAATAAGAATGTTTTTGCGCCTCCTGCCGAGTAACAAATGACCCCCTCCCATCCTCTCCTAGACTGATAACCAACCCTTGATGACAAAGCTCACAGCACTGAGTCGCTCTCTAACTGTGTTTACCTTACAGAGTGCACACTGAAAGCCCTGACCCACAATAAAATCCAGACGCGTCGTGTTTCCTCATTTAAACCTCCATCCGCAGTGTAAGCATACAATAAACTCAGCTGGATCGGTCTCATCTACTTCACAATGCATGTTATACAGCTCTGCGTGTCTCCTAACGACGCACATAATCTACTCTGCACAGCCCTGGTGGCAGGTACCTATTCACCAACTCTGTTAGAACTAGGGCCGTTATAGCCGTGCAATACGAGAGGAAGTTCTTTGAAAAGGAGCTAGTCAACAACGTTCATGGGATCGCTATCGTGTAGTTCACAATGTTTGGATCTGTGAATTTCATACCATACCATCATGACTCAATTCCCTAATTTGCAACAGTCTTGCTCTTGGCATTCCATCTTATCAAAAAAAACCATTCGATTTGACTGGCTGCTGCTACTCTTCAAAGAGAATCAACAAATAGGTTATATACACAATAATGACTGGTTTTGATTACGAGTTGCCCTAATCTCCGAAAAGTTGACGCGTATTAATATCTGAACGATTAGCGAGGGTATTACTAGAAGATTAATTAAAACCAGTCGTTATTGTATTTATTATCCAACTAAAGGATCAGTAACAAGCCTAGTGCAATACAAAGTACATTTAATTGTAGATTACGTCATAACGCCAAAGCATTTCATGCATGGGGGTAATTCGGTGTATACATACTTACGCCAGTTATATAGTTCGCTATCTTTCCAGGTGATTCTGGCATGTCAGAATCTCCGGGTATCTGTTTCCAGGTATTCTATGCAATTCTTATGGAGACTCTGTAATCGGTGACTAATAGATATTAGTAAAACCAAAGGTAGGAATTACAAGACCCTATTAATTAAAACACGATCAAGAGATTGATTTGGTGCTATGTCTATCACTTAACTCTACTTCCCATGAACCTTCCATGAGAAAGGGCGTACGTGATTGCAACCATTATCACCATACCCTTTGGCTGAAGGTCATAGCTATTTGAGACCATGACCAAGCAATTTGACCTATTTTGTAGAGTATATAGAAACTAAAATCTATATTTTGTGTCCGATACTAATGTATACAAATCAAAACCTGATCGGAAAACTAAGTCTTGACATCGTAGATTCAATGTTAGCAGATATATAGACTGCAATCCCACCCTGGAACATCAACATGCATGGAAAATATATGGCTATTTACGGTCAAAAGCAATATTGGGATTTACATAGTGACTACCGCCAAAAGAGAAAAAGGGATAGATACCGAATGAAGGCCTTCACTGTTGGTAATTTTAGACACTCCTCTACAAGGTATTCGATCAGAAAATGCAATGGGGTCTCCAGCCCTGATATTCTACTCCAGTAAATCATGGTATGCCGGATGACAGGACGGATCGGTTGTACCAATATCAAGTCCAGGTCTAATATGTGCCAGCCTGATTGATGGTATGTGATACAGTGCCTGAAACTCCTGGTATAAAGTTGTTTTTCATAGCTACCATGTTCCTAATCTGGACGGGTCAACTCAGATTTCTTTAGACAGTACCCTCAGTAAAAAAACCGTCCACACAGAAATTTGGGCAACTTCGCTTAGGCGATGTTTACCATCGAATCCTGCCGAAGCTTTATCAACGTTGTGCGCAGAACTAAATATGGATAAGACTATATAATATAATATATATTACATAAATCATACATATAACTATGATATATGTCTAAGAACAAACATATAAGCTAAGTAACATAGGTTTAATCGTTCTTTTCCTGAAATAATTCTGAGCCAATTTTTGCCGATTTGCTGGGCCAGTTTAGATGCTCCCAGTAATACTTACAATGCTGGGGCCTGTTGAATAATCTAGGGTCATACATCAAGACCATTTTCTGAATGCTAACGAGACCCTGGGATGATGTGGATCAACTTTATCCAACACGTGTGGATGACCTTTTGGTCAGGAAGGACAATCTTAACCAGCGAGTTTAAATATTATCAAATGATGCCCCTTGTCTGAGGACTCCTTGTACCCTGTACTTTCATCGACATTAAACAGACCCCTGGGCCACTACTTATTATAATGCGTGCAAAGAATTACTTCTGTTTTGCTTTAAAGGGAAGAATATATTGTAATGAGATATAATGGCTTTGAAGATATAATCTTACAAGTCTCCTTTTTAAAATTGCATTCTGAGGTGTCTGATATAAACATTAATGAGGTATCCCTATCCCTCTGCCATGTTTCCAACTACCTTCGATCTGTTTCCCTATCCATGTCTTCCCATATGAGGCAGGTGTTACATCCCTCTTTCGCCCTACTAAAGTAGCCTTAATGGGAATTTCTGTAGTGAATTGTACGTACTTCTATTATAGGCTACGTGAGCTTTAAAGTGATATTTTTTACTCAAATATACGCGGCGTTTTCTCAACGTAACTGAAAGGTTGGCCAAGCGAAGTGCTCTTGATAGGGCTTACATGCTCTACAATATTCATGAGCAGTCCTCTTGCCTTTCATCTATGAAACATCACAGAAGGTGGACTAATTCTATCTGAGGCTATCCTGAAAAGAAATATCTGCAAGACGACTGAATCCTGTGATGGACTCTCGCCCTTCAGAACCAATTTGCCTCGATCTCAGACGACAGCATGAGGCGAGATTGCGGACTAAAAACTGGTCCCCTGACTAATATGTATATGCAAGGACGTACCAGGATGGCTGCCGTTTTGAATTTAGACTAAGAAAATCGAACGTCCCACGATGCAACGCCTGCCAATCTGAGCCAGGGAGTGGAGAGTGGGTATTTCATCTATCACTCACCATTGAGCGGCTTCGAGTATCAGGGGAGTTAAGTTATTAATGTGAGCGATGATTGATACTGAGGAAGCTGTTGATATCTGTTTTCTTCAACTGTCTCTGATATAACAATTGCAGTGTGTACAGTGTGCCGCTCAACGGCGAGTTTCCATCGTACGCTGTATTTTACCCCATTTTACCCCATTCACACTGAAAGCGCCATGATTCTATTCACGTTGATAATGCTACACATTCCATAGGCCTTGGCGAGAACTGTGGCTTCATTTTTTTTTCTATGTTTAATATGGAGCTATGTTAGGTCCCCTTATTGCCACGTGAATTGGGAATTACATACTTTTTGAGTATGCAATTAATTTCTCCCCGTGGGGACTGCTTCACTGCCAATCGTCATGAATGCCTTTATGATAGCTGCTCTCTATGGGAGAAAATCTGCACGTTGATACATGTAGTCGCCACGAGGGTACCATTGTAAATAGGTTAATCAAATCTTTATGTTACTTTGATCTGTCTAGACGTGTGCCATGGGTGATTATTGCTGATCCATTCCGATTGCATTACCATAATACACCGTATAAACTCTAAGGATGGCGAGACAGGTATACCAAAAGGTTGACGAAATATCTATCAAGATTGTGTAGTAATATCCAGATGATTGGATCCGGGTCTGTATTGTTCATGACCCATTAGGGCACAACAAACTCTCTATTATGGGAAAAGCGTGTCTTCTTTTCTTTAACGTCCCAGACCACCTATTCTGGGTGATCCATCAGTGTTATCCAGCATCCATCAATGTCTAATCCATGATTAATACGACAGCATTAACCCGAATTAGAGACTTTGTTGTCAACGAGACTGATATACTGCAATTCCGAAGCCAGCCCACGTTTCGGACCTGCCTGATGGATAGACATTGTAGAGGAATAGGTGCCACTGATGTATGGCCTACGGCTTATAGATTCTGCGGCATGCTTTGTATGACGCCTGACGTAATGCTATCCGCTTATGACATTCATTGTAATTTGCATTTTTTCACGTGGATAATATATCATACGATTTGACAGCAAGAAACGTCGATTGGCAATTGGTAATGACAAAGGTCACTGCTAGTCGTCTGAGGGGGAATGCAATATGTATACGAGCAGAAGTATATCGATATGAAAATGCAGCTTATGCATGAGACAGAGCGTTCCTTCTGTCTGTGCCAGGCGCCGGGGCGCCGCATCGTGGCGGTGGCAAAGTTTGCATGAGGGGCTGTGAAAGCAGACTGTGCCGGGAGAGTGTTTGTCCAGACAGTTACTGCGCCCGCCAGCGTCTCTCACACTCTCCTGGGTAGAAGAACCCATCGTAAAAGCTTCTCCGCCGCGGGCATTCCAGCGCACAGAACCACCGCCACCTCCGCCACCCGGAACTATATTTTGGCGCATGCAGGAACTATGACTAATACCCGGAACCGCTCGGAATCAGTACCACCCGCCGGAACCAGCAGACACACATTTTCAAATATCATTCGTGAAAGGGAAATACCCTTCTCTCCATCGCTCTAGTAAAGGATAACACCATCTTCCTAAAATGATAACGCGTTAACATGCCATTGCTATATACCCATGCCGTATTTACTGTAAATATACGCACCGTTTTGCCATATAACGTAAGAATACCGTACGGAACACTGTTCCGTAGGGCAAAATACGGAACAACATCCGGTACACGTTGACTAAAATATCAGTTGTTAGGCTATATTAAATTGATTTTTTTCTAAATGTCGGGTATATAGTAAATATAGAACGACCTACCACTATATAGATAAATACGTCAGTCCATTTCAGCTTGCATCAATATTTTAAGGACTTTTACATCTCCTAAATTGTTATGTTTGACACCGAAGTACATAGTAAAATTGCTGTTTTTGAATGAAGTTTCCAGTCATAAACGAATCCAGTTTCTCTTTTTTCCATTTTCTACGTCGTTTTAAAGTGAAATAATCTAATAAGTAGAAAAGCTTTTATTTGTAATTGATGCAAAGACGTTAGATCTCCTAAAAGGGGTCTACAGCCAATCCGGTATAAAAGCTTAGGGAAAGTCTTCAGCAGAAACGTAGAAAGGATAGAAACCTTCAGCATATGCCTCTGTAGAAGTGAATGCTGTAAGTTACTCCTGTAACAGTTCTCAACAACGAGAACCTTTATAGGTCATAATCTCTAGTCTTTCAGATCAACTCCCATCGTCCTGGACAAATATCAGGCGTGGCTTCTGTTACTATAAACCTTCGCGAGAACCAGGCACTACCAAATAGTCGCAGAACATAAAGAACAAGAAATAAAAGCCACGGAAATAAAAGCCTATTTGGAACCATGTACTAGCCACAACGACAGATACAAAGACATTCTAACCCATCAGTATAGCCTTACATCTACTACCACGACGAAGGCCGCATCTACCAACCACAACCGACAAGCCTCCCTTTCCCTACCCACCACCTGTATAACTGTGAAGCTGGGAAGACGATGGAAGATGCGGCGGTGCCTTCCTTAACGAAGTTAGGCTCTTTCCCCTGGGGGTTATCAGGTTAGGGCTATGTGCATGACGAGGTTAGAAGTTGATAAGGTGGACCAGGAAGCAGCAGTAGTCGTGGCAGCACCGAATATACCAGCCTCACGTGTTTTAAAGGATTACTATCATGGTAGGTTTCACGTGTATCGGCTATCCCGTCCATTCACTTAGAGTGGAACTCAAGTATTGTGTATGATAAGCATGTAATAACCATAGAATTCCAGTATTCAGAATGAAAGGTTTTCTGCATGGTTCACTGATATCATCCGAGACACTGATGTTGGTAGAGTGTCTGGTATCGTGCATAAAACGAATGCATTGACATTGCATTTCACTTGAGCCTAACATATGTGCTCTTAGACGCACACTCTAGACTTCTCCTGAATTGCCTTTATAGGACGACTGTGCATTTTAGATTGTGAAGTTTTCATAATGATGAACCTCATGCGTTGATATACTGATACCCTTTCCCATTTTCAAGCTCAAACCAACGTATTGGACTCCACTTAAACGATAAGATTCTCATTTAGATATCCATGGTTTCAGAAAATGATAGGTCCGTTGTATCGGGTTCCCTTGAAATTACCGTATTTTTACTGCCTTACTTTCAGCCTTGAGCATAAATCGATTACAACACACATCCATCACACAGAACGGCAGACTCAAACAAATGGTCCCCGGGCCAAACCCAAGGTCACGCAGACCAAAATGATTTTATCAAGACCAATCTCCCTTGCTCGTTTTGAGAATCCAATTGGCTGTCTCCGCTCGAAGCCCTGGAGAACTACTGGAGCGCGGTGCACTCCGGTCACAGGCATTGTCGTCTGCTCCGAGCGTTCCCAACTGGGCGCCAACGCTTATTTAAATCCTGCTTCACCTCTTAAAGCATGACGTGAGACCATCTACTATCTATGTGCCAATGGCAATATGATGTTTGCACCACTGCTTTATTCGTGGAATCTTTTTTAGACATTACGCTAGAATAAGGACAGCGTAATGCCTTTGAACACTTCATGTGTGTTTCTTATATAAAGGGACATCTCTTTTTCCCTTCTATCTTATATAAAAGAAATAACCGGTTCTGGCTATCATATAATGCCTATCACAATGGTTGAGTGGTGAAATGCGAATAACAGGATGGGAAATACAACTCTCCGAAGAGAAGAAAATGAGAAACTTACAGAGGCTCTCAAGGAGTACACTGTTTTGTTTTTACAAAGAATGCACCCTTTATAAAGATGCAAGATTAAGTTCTGTCCTTGCCTGAAGGCTAAAACCGCTATCTAGAATAAGCCTGCATTTTACAGTTTTATATTACACAGCAATACGGCGCTTGTCCGCCGACTACCTCAATCTAATGCTGCAAGATTTACGTTTTCCATCTCCAGTGTGTGCCTTCCCCTATCCGGTTACATGTTTGAACGATCCATGTTTTTCCTAAGGCTGTTTCCGAAAGTGGTTTTCAGAAACAAAATGGACTTGCTCTGTGTTTCTTTGCTCCTTTGCATAGACATGGGTTTGGCAGTTCTTGGTAAATTTCGGGGTAATACGATTATGAAAATATATGTTCATCCACGAATATGAAAATATATGTTCATCCATCTTACTGAAATGACCAAGGAAAGGTCGGTCTGCTAATGTGGAAATCAGAATAGATGATTATTATGAACAGCGAGACACACGAGACCCCTTTTTAGCATTAAAGCGTAACATTTCGAATCAGTGAACCTCTACGTGACATTATTCCAGAGTCATACAGGACTGTTCATCAAACTGGTGGGCGGTTTAGTCACAGCTGAAATATGGACACTATGCCACAGCCACAAATGTTACTACATAAAGCATGACTATTAATACAAAAGACTTGTAATACTCACGCGTCGGCCGAGCGTGGCCTCGTTGTCCTGTAGGGCGGGACTGTGCGAGGCGCCGTCCTGGTCAATGAACGTGACAGAGATCTCCATGCATGGGTAGTCTGACGTGCACCCCTTGCCGCATGAGCACTTAATCCGGTCGCCGACGACGTACGCCCTGGTGGGCACGCACGAAGTGAGGTTAAACAGCTCCGCCGTGCGGTAGTTGTCCACCACGCATACACCGATGGCCACCATGGCCGCCACCGAGCCGACGAACAGCAACACGATCCAGAAGTAGAGATTAATGCAGCAGGCGCGCGACCGCCGGCACTGTTTGTACCACGGCCGGTCGGAGAACTCCAACTCTTCTTCTTCCTCCACATCGCTGAGCTCGTCCGTGCTGGCATCTGATAATTTTGGGCCCAGATTCATGCGGACCGTCAGGTGGTCTTTGACGATGGGCAGGGGCTTTAACTGGTGCCGCGGGTCTGGTCTGGTCACAGTTGTAGCCGACGCGGCTGCCGCTTGGGGGCATGGGATGGTCGAGGCACTGTGTTCCTCAGTGTCTGGGATGAAGACTTCTTCGTCCGGGTCTCGTTCGGCGCCGGGCCCCGCGTCGTGTCCCCGGGGATCGTTCTTCGCGGGTGTGTCCACGGATGGCAGGTCGCCGCGATCCGGGGATCCCCCGGTTATGTTGGGGACGGCCTCCAGGCTCGGAGCCGCGTCGTCGGGAAGGAGCGTAGTCTCCTCCGTCTGCAGCTCCTCCTGGTGGTCTTCATCGACATCATCGTCGGCGACGTCCGCCGAAATTGCATGCCCTTCTGCCGCGACCTCAGGTGGTTGGTCCTGCGCGTTGCCACTTAAAAGAAGGTGGGTACTCTCGTCATCAACCTCGTTTTGATCTGTAGCCGAGGATTCTGGGAACGTGTCTCGGTCTGCTAACGCTGTGTTGGCACTAGTTTCAATGTCGTTCCGGAAGTCTCCATGAATATCCGGTTTTACCAACATCAATGTCGACGCGCCGCCTGGCACACCCTCCAACTTCCGGTCCAAGTCATTGGCGTCTCCCTGAACCACGTACGTCATGCACGCCTGGCCAGATGGGACTCCAACTGGTTCAGTGTCTTTAGCAGAGATTTCATTTGGACATTTCCGGTCAGTGCAGCGGAGCGGCGACGTTTCCTGTTCCGGTGGCAGTGTGCGGACGGGGGTTGGGCAGTTGGCGGCAAGCTGCTCACAGCTGCTCGGCACCGGGCCCGGGGAGCTGCTCGCAGGGACGATGACCTCGTCCGGGGGCAGACACGCCGGGGGCGAGGAGGTCGCGTCGGCCATCTCGCCGTCCTGACCCCCGTCTAACAGGCTCTGCCTCTCCTCCTGTGGTAGCGCCATCCCGCCTTAATGACCCCCCACCCACTTTCTGCTCGCAGCGCCGCCCCAACTGTAGAAGGGCGGATGGAGACGCACGTGGTAGACTCTAATGATAGCACGTGACCTGCACAGACACGTGATCTGTAAGACACGTGACTCTTTAGAGACACGTGATATTATGATACGCGTTCACTGCTAAAAGACGTGATTCACCAAAGACAAGTGACCTGCTCAGAAACTCCTCAAAGTGACACAAATATATGACCCAGTTCCTGACCTAGTATAATGATATATGCAATAATATGCAATACTCGTTGTTGTCTAGGTTAGAGGAAACGAATCCTGTTCTGCTCTACAGTATTGCGTATCGCAATGCTATGGTACGTGAACTGCTTGTATGAGATCAAAATCCGAATAATGACACCCGTTGTAGTGAAGAAGGAGGTAATTGTAACGTTGGAGCAGGTGATGGTTGTATTGTGGTCGCGAAAGTAGTAGCAGAGATGGGGATACGTTTTCAGCAGTATGTCGGTGGGGGCCTATACAGGAGGCCCTTTGGCGGGCCTTGTGGCGTCTGCGGTTCCCCTTGTCTGGGTGGGC
The DNA here is from genome assembly GCA_950022655.1 of Alentia gelatinosa. Taxonomy (NCBI): domain Eukaryota; kingdom Metazoa; phylum Annelida; class Polychaeta; order Phyllodocida; family Polynoidae; genus Alentia; species Alentia gelatinosa. Next base: position 40,922,954 of record OX465583.1, on the reverse strand, counting down.
CGTTCACACCCCGTTCTCATTTCAAACACCCGCCCTGCTGATCAATATATCAGATGCTCGCGGGTGTCACAAATACAGCTTGCTTATTGTGTTCACGCCGAGCACACGACGCGCCCAAGCAGAAAGCAAACACTATCCATCAATATTTCACGAGTAGATACCGTGATAGCGGAACACACACCCCTAGAGTAAGCGGCGAGATTTGGCCCGTGAAAACCACAACCTGTACTGCTCTTTGCGGGAACGTGTGCGGCTCGAGTTGCTCACTCTGTCTTTAGGTATTTGTGTGTCGTCATGGGGTCATCACAGGTGCGATACTCTGCCCCTAACTATTAGTGAAGAGGGCTGAAGGGAGCACTCACACTCACTTATCTCCATCTGTGAACCAAGTCTCGCAGAGGTCCACGTGACGCGATGGCGCGCGAGATTTGAGGATGTCATCCTGACGACGACGATGCATTACTGATGAAGTGACTTAATGTTCCGTCCAGACGTCCTGTTCACTGCTTGAAGGTGTTTTCATGAAGTATCCAGGGCGTCACAGTAACGAGTTCTGTTAGTAGAATGACAAGACAGTGTTCCAAACCTACAGTCATAATATAACAATAATCCTTTATCCTAAAACGCATAGAAGAGCATCATCGACGAGATGAGATATGATATATTCATGATGTTTCCGTTCAGCATGCGGGACGTCGGCGTAACCTATAGCCTGTAACACGCTAAGCGTTTCCCGTCCTGCATTCAGAAGTCGGCTGATACTGGATCTCGTACGTCAGTGTCAGCCTGTAAGGGCGTTGTGGATGTGGTGGGGTGGAGGCGGTGGTGGCGGCGGCGGCAATGCCTGTACTCACAGTAGTAGTTGTAGTCTCTCCTCTGTGCGTCGTGGCCGCTACTGCTGCTGCCGTCTGCGCCTCGTTTACCCGCCCTCCGTACCGCCAGACGCCGCACAGGGTGCAGCAGGACCGGCTTCCGCCGAGAGAGAGAGAGAGAGAGAGAGAGAAGCGGGCGGAGGGGGATCGTGGGACCCGCTGAGAGGTGGCGGGGCGACACCTGTGTACTCAGCCAGAGGGAGGCGTGCGAGGAAGAGGTCGTGTTGATAACACGGCGTCAGAAGCTTCAATTGAGCCGTGTAGGAGCAAAGTCTGTGTTTGAGCTGCATAGGGAACTGCTCAGAGCTCTGGCGGTGCTGCTCGCTCGCTCGGCCGGTGGGAGGCCCATGACAGGCCGGGCGGGAGGGGCGCTGTATGCGGCCAGTTATCGCCCCCTGCATGATGCGCCATCATCCGGCACGCCCGCCAGATAACCAAATCTGAGGCGGGACACACGAACGCGGCAGATTCATGTCGAGTATATAGATGCAGCGACTCACAGCTACCTCTATTCATATAGAATAACTCAAATGCAGTAAGATTCAGTATTGGTGCCCTCCTACGTTACACAATAGGATATGTTTGTATAGAGTAATAGGCTTAGCAAGGCCCAGCCTAAGCATAACCTCGCGCCTATTCACACAGCCGCTGAGAAAGTCATTGATGGTTACTTAACCGTGAAATGAGAAGCTCATATTTTTGGATTAGCCGTGAGTACGTAAGAGGTATGGATTCATTGATGTAAAAACATCCGTACTTAGTCACCCAGATTAATATGCGTGGCTTATGTTCGCATAAGATATGCTTCTAATCTGTGCTTGGGTAGAGTACCTATTGTAGTTTGCTCTTATCTATCTATACCCCGGGCATCCATTTTAAAACCTCATTTAGGAGTCTGATTTCTGATTCTAAGATAAAAAGCAGATTTGGTAATACCATCTATCTGGATTTTCCTCTAAAAATGTTTTGTTCATGAGACAAGCACGGGAAAGGGCAATTCAGTATATCAACATTAGCTACTTGATAACCATGTTTAAATAAGACAAGAAAATTACATACACACACCTACACACACACACATACACATAAATATATTTTATATATATGTATATATCAAGCATGGCTTCCATGTAAGAAGTCTAATGGAAAAAACGATATAACCAGAGATAAAAAGTCTCATAGATCAGCGAGGCTATGCCGTATAGACTAGACAAGCATCACGCATGCGTAGCCCTATAGTGTCCAGTCCTTCTAACAGACTCGTGAGGGTTGTGCACAGAGTGGTGAGTGTGTTAGGGCCTGGACAGGTCCCCCGCGTGGCTTCAGAGACCGGCCGTGCCGCCTAGACAAATCAGTTTACCCAGCCATGAAAAACCTCCCGACAAGTGCCGGCTCCACGTGGACCGGGTCTGATAAGCCTGTGATCACCAGCCGCCACCCTCCACCCTTACCTCAATACAACCCAGGAAGAGTAGCACACAACCCTTCCTTCACCAAATTCTAACCCTGTCCGTATATAAATACAACCTGAGAAGCCACCCACACTTCAGCCCCCAATCTCTACCCTTATTAGATTGCAATCTGGGAAGCTACCCATACTACCCACACGATCCACACCTTCACAATCCCCAAATCCACTTCATTACAACCCAGGAAGCTTTCCTCACTACCACAGACTTTGAGAGATTCCTAGGCTCTGTCCTTACTATAAGACAACCCAGGCGCCTACTCACACTACCCTGACTCTGCCCTTACCACAATACAATCCAGGAAGTCCCCCGGCACTAACCTTGCTTCACTAGCTCCCAAGCCCTGCTTTTACACCAATACACCCCAGGAAGCCCCGCAATTTACCTTTCCCTAACAAGCTCTCAATCCCTGGCATTAACCTGATTGATCAACCCTTGAAAGCCACTCACACTGTGCCTCCAAACACTGCTCTTCCATAACACAACCCAGTAAGCCATTCACACTACCCCACCTTCACTACCTCTAACCACCATCATTACCTAATACAAACCGCTAGGCTACCCATGCTATCTTACATTCAGTAGTACCAAACCCCCAAATTACTATGGAGAAACCAAACAAGAGTTAGTCGTGTTGCTGTTTATCGCACGACGGCAAGATCGCGTATTACTGCGCGAGGCGAAGCCTATGGAGTATTGAGTTTTCTAATTAGGGGTAGGATAACTATTGCTACCTCTGACTTCATAGCCTCCAAATTCTGCCTTCACCTCTCCACAAAACATAAAGCCGCTCATACACCCCCACCTTCACAGCTGCAACCGCATGCCAATACCTCAAAACAACCCATGTAGTGACCCAAGTGTTCCTTGCCTTCAGTCCCTAGCTTCTGCTCTTTCCTTGACCAACTAGAGAATCCTTGTACTTTACCCATGTCTCCATTTAAGCCTCCAGTGTTCAGCCTAAAGAAAGCAGTCGCCAAGTAAAAGGGGTGCTAAATGCAGCATGGATAGGGAAAAGGAGGTCTTGATCATTGGTGGCAGGAGAGAGAGGCAAGAAGGTCCTGGAGGATTGCAGAGTTGGCAGGGGACGAACGTTGGGCAGCAGGAGGCGGCAGGGAGCTGATGTGAATAGCAGGAGTGAAAGGGAAAGAGGAGCACTACGGTATACGAGGTGATGGTTGTCTCCCCCCAGAAAAACCCGCCTCCACGGACCACTTCCCACGTCTTCCGCCTAGGGGCACCAACGAGAGAGAAGGAGGTGGGGCTGGGTGTGCTGGAGGAAAGGGGACCTGGGACTGTCTCTGAGTGTGCCAATCTCCATCAGCTTCAAAAGCCTCTGTGTCCTGCCACGGAGGGCTCCACGTGAGAGGGGGCCGACTCCCCCCCCCCTCCCCAGGGCCTCACTAGTACTGCGCCAACCCCGTGTACAGGCTTTAGGGGATGGGATGAGGGTACTCCTTCTGGTCAGGTCGCTCCGCCATAGTGTTTAAGTCAATCCCGGCCAACCATGCCAGCCCCCGCCAACCCCGGCACCAGCAGCTGAACGGCTGCTCCGTGTCCCCAGTCAATATCTCAGTGCTAATTCACCCACAGCAGGCGGCTCGGGGTCGACATGCAGTGAGGCGCCAAGGGGCAGTAGGACGTGAAGGTAGGGTGGTGGACAGTTGACAAGAGGGCATTTATAGGCTTCAGGCAGTTTACAAACCTAGGTGTATGGAAAGTATATGGCGGTGGATATTAAATAGAAGAAGTGAGAGGAAGGCAGAAGGAGAGGTAATAACACATATTGGGCAGTTATAAGCAGCAAATGATAGTAATTTGGGCAAAGGCACTGTTTATAGACTAGTAGCCGATGGGAAGTAGAGAGGAGGACAAATAGGCAGTGGCTGTTGGCTAATTCTGGAGGCCCACAGCTGGGCAGTAGGTAGGTGGGAAGTTGATGGGTGGGTAGTGACCAGTGGCTTATGCCGGGCAGGCGATGGTAGATGGCGAGTAGACTTATATATCATAAAGAAAAATGTTTTTCTTTGGTCCTATTATAGGACTTGATCCTGTATCCAGGGTAAAAGAATTCTGAGGTAAGCGCGGGGATTGGCAGCTGACGAGGGCGGGTATAGTGTTGGTGGCTTCCCAGGTAGTATTGATGTAAGGGCAGGGTTTGGGGCTGGTGAAGGAGGGGTCGTGTGCTACGCTTCCTGGGTTGTATTGAGGTAAAGGCCGAGTCATTTGACGTTTGGCAGATAGACTGATGCCTAAAGGCGGTGGTGGACAAGAGACTGCAGACACTGAGTGACCTGCGGCCTGGGCATGAACATGCAGACCATGAGCCATGGCATGTCGCCAAACCACCACAAGAAGGCCACTTGCCAAGAGATTCGGTTAACCCTGGGGTAAGCCACGTGACTGGCTCTTCCTGTAAGTGCACGCTCTGACGAACAAGTGTGTATCCGATGAAACTGTCTGAGGGGACAATGGTAGTTGGGTGGTCTGTTACATAATCATGGTTAATACGATGGTGGCACAGTTAGATCGATTTGCTATGTCGTCGTGGTGAATGTATTCAAATATAGTGTAATTCGATTCGTAGCAAGAGATTATTGAATTTGACCCGTCACCTTCGCACCACCCAGTCAGTTGCACTTCAGCCAGTCATCTACATTACTATATACCCACGCCGTATATAGTGTAAATGCGCACCGTTTCGGCATATGACGTAAAAATACTGTACGGACCGCTGATCCGTACACTAAAATACGGACCACCTTGCCATACACGTTTATTAAAAGATTGGTTGTTAAATCAAATGAAATTGATTTCTTTTAAGTTTGTACGGAACTCGGCATAAATGCCTCGGTCCGTACAAACCGTAAATTACCATCTCGTTCTGTGAATTGTACAGCATGGTCAGGACGTTCTATATAAATACAGCCAGTTACCCGCAATACAGACCGGACGACTTGAACGTGGAAAAATACCACAAGTTTCAAAATAGGAGCTTGCCTCGCCTGTAATCCGGGCGACGAGGGCAGTAAGGAAGCTAAGAATAGCTGCCCGCAATGCCCAAGATAAACCGCCATTTTATTGTCCTGCAAATAACCAGCATGCAATACGATCCGTACCTCTAAAATGTGCCTCGAATTTCTTCAGTTTCACAACTTTGTATGAACTGCTATATCATTCATATTCTCCAAGTAGGAGATTGAGCTGCGATAGGTTAAACACACACATTCAGACGTTCGAACGTGAAAGCAAGTGACGTCATGGGGGAAAGGGGATGAAGTGACAAACAATCGTTCCAGGATTATCCAGGGTTCGTTCTGGATTAATCCCATGTGTTAGTGCTGGAATTAAAATCAATAATACAAGCCATTATTTTCATTTCACTCCCATTAAAAGGCAAATGTTTGAATTGTTATTACAATAATGACGTCACAAGTGTTATCAGCAACTGTCTGTCAGAGCCCCAAATAAAATAGGTGTTCGTGTATTCTAATCAGTTATTTTAAAGCCAGATTTAATGGATACTTTATTTGAGACTGATTTCGTCCCTTATCTTGGGGACGAAGATGCAAGTCTTGTAATGTTCAAGATGTTAGGTTGCAATATATTCAATGACAGAAAATCAGTAAAATAGTCCCTGAACTTAAACAATTTATATACGGTTTGATGAGGAATCTAATCCATGATTTAGAGATATTAATGAAGGATAACGTTTATAACAAAACGTAATAATGTAGTCAAATAGATTCATGTGCCATGAGGTCTTATTTATGGCTGTAACTAATTTCAATTTTACTCTGATGAGGGCAAATAAACCAATTACCTCCTCTTCCCACCCCGACCATCCTACACATAAATACACACCTCACAAGATTATAGCCGAACTATTTCTGCTGCAGTTTTATGTAGAATGGAAAGACTATTTTTACACCCTCCCAATATTTTCCCCGCCCGTTCCCAATGGTTGTGGCAATTATGGTAATCATCGTTGCGAACAATTCCATTTTACTCACGAGCAGGACCGAGCAGGACCGAGCCAGTAGAACAAAGGATAATTAATTACATACCAGAAGCTGCCGTTCAGTGCACTGGTGGAAGACTATGATGTTCACATGACTCAAGAACATGCGCTGAAATCTGGATATAATCTTCGTCAATATTGGCCACTCTGTCAATCACCTGCATAATGTAATCATATTTTCAAGAGGCGAGTGACTGAACCCCAAGTTATATTACAGAGTGTCCAGTCTATTGACCCCTTGAGCAAACATTATCACCTACATGAATAGCATGCTATGAGGATTCATAAGATTTATGTGAGTTAGCATCAGCGTTATTCTTGATGATTTGATTATATTTCCAAATATTTGACTGAGTGTCTATTCTAGAGCAGCACTGCTTCTTTTTAGCTCATTTTATCTAAAAGATCACGAATACATATCACTTTGTGTTTTAACTATCTAAATACATGGCAAACGGTTAAAGATTCTTGACCGTTAAATTTGAAGGTTTTTGATTAGTATTTTGCGAACCATTTTAGCTACCACCTTGCACTCACACTCCAACCCACTCCTCCTGTACGAGCGAACCCTGGTTCAGCCACTCTTACCCCTGTCCGTTGCACTTAACCTTGACCCCTGCCGCTCTCTAAAAGCCTCAATAATTCAGTTGGCGTCACGTGATCCAGGGCTCACTGAATACTTCATTTTCTGTCCGCTGGCCCTAGAATTTGTTTTATGTGACCCAACTGAATAACCCTCTCGAGGGTTTGAGTCATGGTTTCAAAGGACAATTACATTATCACTATCTTGTTGTTTCTGGACACTCATCCATATGTCCTTGTACCTGTAATGAGGCAACATAAGAAGAAATGTGCCCTGAAGTGGAGGGAAGGTAAAAATTCTAGTTTCCATCTGCTATGTTTAACATCAACTCTTATCTCTATTACTAGTGTCTTTTACTATAAATCATGGTATATTGTTTATAACACTGATAAGCCATTGGTTATCATTCCCTCACACAGATACATACACTACTTACAGTGTACACTCAACCACAGACCACACAAGCCGTCTTCTTCAGATCTGATATATAGATACAATACAAGTAATGTTTTCTGAATGTAACTTTCTCTAATCCATTATGAACATTCTGCCGCCCCTTTGACCTTCTGTACACTTTATGCCAATTAAGAACGAGGAAATCTTTTTCTCGCTCATTACTAGTACCAAAGCTTGTTCCATCTTACAACGCTCAACATCTCCGTTATCTATTTTTACAACACCATTCAACTGTCACTTAATGTTCAACTCTATGCATCTTCCAAGTCCCATCCTAATATGGGATCGCATGGTCGTTCTGAATTTCGCAGAGAAAGGGGTCACCTTTGAGGTTACTCGGAGTCCATTAAACACATAAATGGGGGATCTTTTCCCACAAACTGTAGAATAAAGGACGTTCTTTTTTTTGCACGGTAAAGCTTCAAATAACCAAAACGGGGGAGAGACATTGGGGCATTCGACTAAAGTGGCGTTTCCACCTGACGATTTTGGCTGATGACTTTTGGCTCTACCTGCCAACTATTTGTCACCTTTAGGGCACATAATCGTCAGTTGGAAACGGGGATAAAAATTTCAGGCCGTCGATTTTTCTATCCCCGCATTATGCAATTCAGTTGTACATAGTGACGGAGAGTTCAATGCCATCAATGAATTCACAACAGGGTTAGTGGTGGATATCTATAGAAGGAGGTATTAGAGTTACAGTAATTTTGATTAAACCTGAGGTCATTGTTCTGTCCGCTATGTACATAGTTCTTATCCACCTCTCGGCCTGCTATCTGGTCCTGATTCGTTGGCATCAAAAGTTATTTGTCGTTCTTATATTGGAATTAGTATTTTTCCGCCAACATTTTTGCCATAAAAAGTAATGTTCGTGTTGCATAGACATGAAGTTCGTTCATAGATTGTTATTTTTGCTGCTGCCATTTAGTTTCCTAGATAAGTATTATAATAGCATTAAGTAGACATAATTATGATAATGGTTTTCCATCTCACTTGAATGCTGCGTGATATTCACTCGGCATACGCCTTGTTCATATTGTTCTGCATCAAACTCGTGGAGAACGAGAAACACGGATAAGATTGCATTTTGTAATATCGAAATAAACTACCTCACGGTCTGTCTAGTTTGGATAAGGTGTAATGGTGTTTTTAAAACGTGCCAGGTTGGCTTTTTCAAATATCTTCATTTAATGCATACCATAATTTCATCCCTCTCTGTCTGGGTGACTTCTCGTACTTTGCAATATTATGTCGGTATGGTCCAAATGCCAGTGAATTTATCACGTTTCACTTTCATTAGAAGGCAAAGAGTATTCTTCGTATTAATCATGAGAACGCATTAGCTCTGTCTGAACGATGCATTGACATTTTTTTTTTTTATTCAGAAAAAAGGACAACGTACATTCACTGCATCAATGCAGCGCTCTTCCTAGTACTGTCCAACAAGTTACATGGGTTCAAGACAGCATTCATGGAGCAGATAATTTTTTCGAATAAGACAGTTTCTTCTTTAAATATAAGCATGTAAAGTTATGATGGGTCATATGACGCAGTCCTTTTAATAAAGGTTCTTATATTTCAGTTCATCAAATCCTTATTCATAGTTCCATTGAGTATCTGTATTCCGGGTACAACATACACAAAAACATACACGGTGTTATGCATTCAAATAGTTATAGTTAAACATAGTGTGTCAAACATACACACAAAGCAGATGTAATTCAATCAAGTGCAACACAAGACATAGTGTGGACATGACAAAGGACGGAGACAGTGTTGACAAAGTCACAATAAGGGAGCATCATGTATCTTCTATACCATAAGCGTTATCATAAAAGAAGTATCTTTTATCATGTATATATAAATTGTATTCGGTCATTTGACGCGTATACAATAAAAATCGGTCATTCCGTAGCATATAAACAATATCCAGCTAATTAGTGGTTTAAATTGGCCAGACAACTAATGCGTTCAAATATAAGTCACTGCATTAAATACATATTGTATACTTTCGCCTTTGTTCCCTCCTTATATACTATACTGTCTTCTAAAGACCGTTCATAAGCAATTTCTTTGTAAAAGGTTCGAATCTGATGAACTACCTTGCAGCCATGCAATCAGTACCCTGACTCTGAGCCAATATCTAAATAATAGGTGATAATACACTATACTCACAAAACATATATCTCTGGGTAGAGCAAGGACAATATTGGTAAAATCTTTAGTATATATATGCACTGCCGAAGCAAGTACCTTATTGGTATAATTGTCACCCTAAACGACAATGATCTCGGGTGAGTAGCCTATTCTATTCAAAGAGGTCACCAGATAGAGAAACGCTGATGAGTTGAATAGATCTAGAATTGGGACGAGAATTCGTTGTTTAATTTAGATCTGGTAAATTATTCACAGATCGTGCTTCCTGATGCTGACGCCAGGTGTAGGCATTATGGCGACACACGCGCATTAGACTGGTTCCCGGCCTGTTTGCTAAGTCAGCGTTTTACATATGGAAACAGTCCAAATGTCCAAGCGCGACTATTTGTTGTCAATTGTGAAGGTTGGATCGCCCAGTGTCAGCTTTATGCAGATCATGCCCACATGAAAGCAAAAGCGTAGCTACTTTAACCCTTCTCACGTGCCGCCCAGGGGATTTTATATGATTATGTCTGCTGCTCTTGTATGAAAAAGCTAAGTCTTGTACATGCAAACGAACGTATATATCTTTAGATTATATTGAGTGCTTTATCGCAAAACCTTCATATGAAGTTGGGACAGAGTATCCCTTTACAGAAATATTATTCATAAGACAACAAGCATTTCCTTGACCTACGTTCTATATAATTTAACCCATGCACTGATCCCAGGTATGGCGGGTGGCAGGGATATGTATGATGGGGTAGAGTCGGAATTGCAATACCCTAATCAACCTAACCTGTTAATGGACAGTTTTCATTGTCTCATAAATTTGCCAATTCATTGAGTCCCCTAGGCCTGCCCTTGTCAATGATGATTTGTCAATTTTCGGGTTTCCCAGGTTGTATAATCGCCCTGCTATGCCTCCACCATCTGCCCCTTTATGTATGTCCTATACCATATCTTCCCCTCCAGTGTCTGCTCTGTTTCTTGCCCTCTGCCTGTCATCGCTGTGCTGGCTCATGTCAGTGCTGCAAGCTAAGAACCATGGGACCGAGTACATACAGTAGAACCCCGCCTAACGGACACCCCGCGTAAGCGGACACCCCGCGTTAACGGACACCTTTGTTCGGAACGGTTCCTTCTATTAGATGTTTATTTTAACCTCGCATAAGCGGACACCCCGCGTAAGCGGACACTTTGGCCCGGAACGGAGGGTGTCCGCTTACGCGGGGTTCTACTGTAGTTGGTTTCCATGAACACGCTATTTTACAATCAACAGAACTCGCGCCATATTTTACTTGATTTGGGAGATGGGAAAACAGATGACACAAAACATTGATGCATTCTAAGAGTCCCATTTAAAAAAAATCGTTTATTCATTCTGTCGATGTTCAGCATCTTATAATGCTGGTTCCAGTACATAGACAGCAGTAGGTTTCGTTAAGTTCAGTCTGAAATCATTTTGTAGTAGTAGAAAATCGAATAACAAACATGGTTAACATATAATCATACATTACAATTTGAAAGAAAAAGCAAAAGAAAAACTTTCACTTTACTACAAAAGGCTAAGGCACCATTAGTCCATGAAAGTCCTATGATGATATTTTTGACAAATCTTGAAGATTAAGTATAGGACAATGGTGTCAGCTTTTGTTTTCAGATATGGGATAAAGTTTTGTAATCTTTTCTTAGTATACAATTTAAAGTTCCTATATGTTGGAATCATTCTCACAAAAAAAACCTTGACTTAGAAGAACTATGAGTAGGCCGGTCTATCATTTGTAGTTTTGTACTGTCACTTTTTTCTATGAACATCTGATTTAGTATATGGCACACATGTCCCTTTACGAAGTAGGTACCTGGGCTCTTGTGTGCAGCTCAACACTTGGGGTTAACAGAGTAACACCCAAAATCACTTTTAGAGCCTGTTTTTTCCGTTCACATTCTGATTTTACCCGGGGTGTTGGAAAAAATTAATGAAAGGAAACCGACAACTACTGGATCACAAAACCTACCGGAAGCTTCACAAGAACCCCGCAGGAGAGATCAACCAAAAAAAGATAACAAGATAGAACAAATGATCGAAATGGGAGAGATCTCATGTAGGATGGGAAAAAGCCTGAAGACAGCTAAGGCCCAACACATTTACTTTCTACCCACAAACCACAAAGACCACCCCTTTTTTTTTCTTTTTTTTTAGTAAGTGTCTTTATTGATTTCGGCTTTGCAACCGTTCTTCCAATACAATATTCGACTGAACATGTGGTATTTACAGTGAAGAGATGATAGTACAATAGTCAACATGGGTAGGCCGGTGGTTTCGGCGAATAATTGTGCCACAGAAAAGATATCAAGCTTTGTGGACAACTTCACTAAACCCATCGTCCCTACAATAAAACCATATGTAGACCAAGGAAACCATACAGTTATCTTATTTTCCCAACTATGTATACGGACTCGATTTCTTCCTTACTATAGCAGGGGGTTCACAACAGCGTGTTATGTACATTAGCAGAGCAGATAACAGAAAAAATCGTGCAAATAGTGATACAAGTACCAAATGTGGTAAATTGATTTACTTTGGTATACTCATTAATTCTGTCTGATGAGCCACTTGAAAATTCAAGATGACGGCCATTTTCCAAGATGGCTGCCAAAGCGACCTGTTGAGAATGAAGATCCTCACAGAAAAGGAACCACCTGGTTGATTTCAGTGATCTTGGTTTCACTTTGCATGTTTTCAGGGATGTTGGATTCATTTACATCAGTTTTAGGAGCCTAGAATTATTATTCATAGTATATTTTATATATTGATGTCTTGTGTTACCATACATACCTTTTTATTATTGGAGTGTAGGATTTGGAGGTACAAGTAGTACTTCTGTTTCAAAAGTGAGTCACAATATTCAAATGGACTACTTGCACTGGTCCTCACTGTGGCACAACACCTACCTATGGCTCCAAGAAGTTACTTCTGCACAACATCAGCCACACCTGGGTATACCACATTGACTCATGGGCTAAACTAGGAGAGGGTAGTGCACAGAGTCAGTGTGTTATGATGGATATTCCTAGTTTCAATTTTTTCATAGTGCAATAATGACCTGCATGTTCCTAGAAGGTTTTTACAGAGTGGTTGTTGTGCACTACTAGGGCTTATGGAAAAGGAAAACCAAATCACAATTCCACCTAAATTGCAGGCTTCGGTTCAAAAATGAGAAATTATACAGAGCTGAAAAAAATGATTAATCCCTCATTCCAGAGATGAGAGCAGCAGCAGCAGCAGAAAACTAAGGGAAGTCATAGATCTGAAAATGCCAGAATGCTTCTTATGGTAGGAGGATGAATTTCAGAGGGACACCAAAGAGAAGCAATGATAATGTAACTAAATGAGAGAATAAATGAATGTGCAAAGAATCTGGGTGACAAGAAGGTACTTGCTGAAATGCATGCTGCAGATATTGTTGCACTGTATAATGGAGAACAAGCTTACCTTGAGGCAACTCAACATCATAAAACACAAGAACTAAAACTTGCTTTTACAGAGACAAATTTATGTACCCATTTGTACAATAAAAAACTAAATGAAAAAGGTAAGAAGCATATCCAATTGCCTTTTCTGAACTATAAACATATACTGTAATTGAGACTCATCCACTTTTCAGACTTGCAGATCTCACGTCAGTAAACATGAAGAGACTTGAGGTGTGGGTGTGGAATCATCAGATGTACAGTATGATACCTGACTGATGGCCCATCTGTTTTACCACGTCCATAGGCTCCAACCTCATAACCAAAGGTGTAATGTCGTGCTGGCATTTGAGAAGCATATAGGCCTGTTTCTTATACAAGGAAGCAGCTATGGAGAACCAATCCATCTAGCAAAGGCTGATGGGATGATATGATATGGCTTGCTTCAGCCTAAGACAGAGGTGCATAATACTTTCCATGATAGTTGTCTGGAGCAACCTGTCCCTGCATCACTATTGCAATTTGGGTGTATGATTGAACTTGGTATAGACATCAGGTCCCAGCTACAGCATGGTTGCATCAAAGTCTGATCTTCCATAGCTAACAGCTCCTACATTGAAGCTGCTATGCCAAATACAAGATAGGTCCACAAGTTCACAGGTGCTTCAAAGAGAGAGAGAGACCTTTGGCTGTGTATGTTGGCAAGAAAAGATTTGCTAAGACCAAGAAGAATAACCTTATTGATATGCTCCAAGAGGATGGGCCAAGCTGGGAGAAGCCGTTATAGCTCACTGTTTGGGAAGATAGAATACCATGCCCTCCACTGTTGAGAAAGCAGTTGCTCACAATTGTAGCAGTCGACAATATTGATCATAGCATAACTGCCACTGAAGCTAAAACATTGTTTCATGGCACCAGTGTTTTTTTCTTCAAGCATCCAGGCCTTAACACCTTGTCGAGGAACCTCTGCTACTTAATCTTAAGACAGATATGGTAGTTAAGCGAATTCCAGAACTTCCTGGGACTTACACCAACATCAGACTGGCTTACTTCGTGAAGAACCCAATCTTCCAGCAGTAGAAATCAAGGCATTTCCATAACCTAGATCAAGCCAGTCACACTTGAAGCAAGAGTATGCCTGGCTAGAATAGGTAAACTTCACAGTGTCTGTGGGCAAAATAGTCAGTTTCTCTTGGGCTGCTTATGCAACACAGAGAAGGGGTCAACAATTTGACATCAGCATTGCATCTGTTCTTCCCATTTTACAGCCTCATTCCATTGGTATAATTTAGCAAGCCATGGAGAAGATTCAAGATATAGCGGCTGCTATCTTGGATTTTCAAGTGGCTCATCAGATAGTTCTATTTTTCAAAACCTGCATTTTCCCTACCAGTGGACAGAAACTGACACTAAAATATAAACTTGACAAGAAACCCAAAATTCATATATTTCTAGTTACTATACATATTGAGCTATCACAAGCAATTTATTCCAATAACTTTTGAGCAGAAGTTCTGATTTTATAAAGCTTTAAAGAGAACCAGACTTTATGTGTTACGTCCAATACCCCTAAATAGCCTGTTTTTTTTTAATCTTTTATCAAAGAGCACTAACTTGCCAAATTTGTACCAAAATTGATAACCAAAAAGCTTATATAAGGATCCTTACCACACCCAAAAACCATACATGTTGATCCGTTAGAATGATCTTGACAGAGTCTTTGAATTTTGTTAAAGTTATCAAAATGTCTAACTGTTTTGTGTATTTCCTTTAACTTCTTTTGCAGTAACCCTCTAACATTAATTTCTATTTTCTCAAGGATTTCAGTGTGACATTTCTTGTCTGTAGACAGTGTTACATAGGAAATAATAGCTTTTTATGTGTAAAATCTTTAGATATAGGTGTATCTGTCTGGGAAATATATGATCTACTAGGGGTGTCGGACATAACACATTCACCATATTACAAGTAATCTATCCCAGGAAGGTTGCTTTGTAGGATAAAAATCTATAAGCCTATTGATATCACTATTATGTGATACAGCCATCATTTCTGCATTAGAAAGAAATACTGAATTAGGAGAATTGTATGTTTATGACATGTTATTTATATTTAAATTTTTTTTTTTTTTCTCTATTACATGTAGCATCAGATCAAGCAGCACTTTGATAAGTTGTAAGCAACCTTTTCACCAAGAACTATCACATTCAGAAAGGTCCTAGACTTATACAATACTTAGAAGGGCTTAAAATCCCAGGAAAATGAGATGCAGTGGATTTAACCACATTTATGGAACTTCCTCTAAGGGTGTTGGATGTAACACTTTAAAAAAGGTGAAAAATGATTTTTACAAGGCCCAAATTAATAATTACCAACACAAATGACAGTAATTGGAAAGATTAAGTATATATATAGGAAATACTTTAGGTACCAGGAATACATAGCTAAGTCACATATTCGATTCTACCCAATAAAATCCACAAAAGTGTGGTAGGGCACTAGATACCTACCTAATATAGACAGTTATTTATGTCTCAACCTGCTGATAAATATTTTCTATTATCATTACTTCATTATTTCTGTGTATAAAGTTGCTGAACGTTTATGAAAACCTAAACACAGTAGATCTAACCCAGTTTGGAGTCCAAGAACTGACAATTCCCTTAGGGGTGTCGGACGTAACTTGTAGGGGTATCGGACGTAACACTTTTAAAAAGCCTTGTTAAGTATTTGTATGCAGGAAAATAATAAGAAACAACAATGGAAATCACAGAAGTTGAATATAAGGTACATGTTATATGCAATGAGCCATAATTAAGGCATTAATTATGCATGCTCATGTAAAAAGAAAAAAAATAGATGCAGGGGTCATGGACGTAACACTTTATAAACAGACAGGGAAATTAGAATTCCATAAAACATTTATTAGTCCTTATATACATAGCTTACTTAACTATTAAACATGTTAACACCTTATGAAAACAATATAACCTGCTCAAAGTAATTATTTTCCTGTTTTGTATATACTGGGGTGTCGGACGTAACGGGGTGTCGGACGTAACAAATACACATTTACATCCTCAGGGGAGTAAATAATAGGATTTGAATTTTGTTTTTTTTTATGATTAAGGCTAACATATAGTAGCATGATATAAATGAGGTTGGCTTTTGAAAAATAGATTACTGGAATCATAATGAGGTCTTATGTGAGTGTTACGTCCATGACCCCTATTTTTTGGAATTTAGGTTAAGGTAATCATATTCTGAATATGATACTCTTATTACAAACCAATCAAGCTCAAACTTTAGGGAATGTAAAGGGACATTTTTCTACAGCATTTGTAGGTTGAAAACATGAACTTAAGTGTCTTTTTCTTATTGCTGTCTACAGTTTAACATAGGGGTCATGGACGTAACACATTTCAATTGGAAAAATTGGAAAACTTCCCAGATATATGATTTATGGAAATTTTCATTTTATTCTCTTGTTTCACGGTGTTCTGCATAGCCCTGATATTAAAGATGGATTTTCTGAAATGGTTTTACAGATCTTTCTCCTTCAAAATATATTATAAGTAATATTCATCTTTAAATTCTTGAAAAAAAGTTGAAAATAAGGAAAAATGAACAGTTTTTCTCAATTTTCACCAATAAATCCCAGGTACATATAGGGAAACCCCATATTGGAATTACAGTATTTCTTAGGACGCACCCATTAATTCAAGAATTATAGCTGTACACTGATTATCAAAAGAAATAGTCCAGAAAAATGTATTTTTACCTAAAATGCAGGTTTTGAAAAATAGACCTAATTACTTAGTATGCAAAAGAGAATCACTCTACCAAATTCGGTGCTTGTATCACCATTTGCTCGATTTTCTCAAAATGTGCTTTCATCTGTTCCACTATATCCATGAATTTCTTGTCATCATTGTCATGTTCTTCAAGTGAGCCTTGAATATAATCACTCTTTGTCCACCATTTTCTTTAATCATTTCTAGAATTTCATTGGTTATCCAAGCCTCTCTTTTTTCTTTAACACGAAACGTTTTGACCGGACACATACCATCAAGCTTTTCTATTATAATATTATGAATAAATTCCCACATACGGTTTGGGTCAGTCATTCGGTAGATTTTGTGCCAATTTGCTTCAATTAAATTTGCTGTAAACTGTTTATTATTATTCCTAGATGATCTGCCTCGAAGCTCAGTCTTTTTATTAGGCAATTTAGGTTTTTCTTAATGATATAGGTTTGGGTTAACTACTCAGGTGTTAGCCCAAAATCAGTATAATTGAAATTGTTCACATAGATTAAATCTAGGCATTTTAACATCACTAAACCTGGTATACATTTCTTAATGAGCTACTGTAATAGTATTCCATTGGTATCACCTCGCATTATTTACTCCACATTAACAGTAAACTTCCATTATTTAGAAATAAGTGCCAGAGTTTGATCAATTAGGTTGTCTATCGTTATATCGCCCACATAGAGTCAACAACAACACCCCCACCCCCTCTTGGCCACCATTCTCAAACACACCTATTGCGAACATTAACAGTGATGTCCACCGAACTATATCATAATCATATAACTAAGTGATGATAGGTACCTACCGAATATGTTATGGTTTCATATTGAGACTAAAGTTAGAAATAATTAACATCATGATGTAACCTTTGTTGTATGGGGACAAGGCCCAGTCATAAAAATCAAGTACTTGTAGGTAGTTGACACTATGGCCGTTTATTGACACCTATACCTTCTATCAAGTCAATCAACCAAATCTTTTTTTAGGTAAAACAATCAATAAACTATTAGATAAAACATAATCTCACGTTCTTTATATAACGGCAAATTACAAAGTTGAACACGCGATTATTCGCCTCACTCTTGGCCACTTGTACACATCAGGAACCGCTCAAAATTGTAATACTGATATAGCTATGTGCTTACACAGGACCTAGTACTACTATTCCAATATACAGCTCAACAACGTAAATTAATATAAATGGTCAAACAATACATGATAAGTTAATGATTTTCACTTAATAACTCCAAGATTTCTAATTTTCTTATTCAATAACTCTAAAATCCAATGCCAGCTTGTGAGAAAGAAATCAGAATTGCATGTAATCTTATTTCTGATTCAGAATTCAATTAAAGTTTATTTATTACCTTTTCGGTCTGATTTTAAAGTATTTTTCCATGACAAAGTATGGACGGTAAAATATCATTAATATTCGAAATTCCTACTCCCAATATTAACAACGAATTTCATGAGCATCAATTCACAGTTCACAGCAACTTGAGAAATTCAACTCCGAGGGGAAATTGAAGTGGGTGACGTTTTGTCATGGTGCGCAAATTGAGATCCGACAAGAAATCTTAGATCTGATGCTTCCTTTAACAAGATACCAGTTATCTGGCCCTCTTTAAGAAGTCAACAAGGCAGCTGCAAATTTAGTTAATCCCATTTCCGCCATACGGCGCCACCGGTACGGGGCTTCAACGGAGCTGCTCTGAGAGAGTCATAGTGACTCGGATCCACCTAATGTGAGTAGCGCCCCCAAGCAGCCAAGTGAGTTAGAAGAGAGTGGGAGACAAGGATAAAGGGACGAGGGCAGAAAGACATGGATCTATGGAAAAGGAGGGGGTATACAGTCATGCAGGTAGAAAACGGAGTAGGAGAAAATCAAGCAGAGGATAACATTTGGGAAAGGTCCGAGGAAGGTAAACGATAGGCCGATAGAAAAAAAGAGAGAGAGGATTGAAATGGAGGATATGAGTGAAGGTGAGAGAGAGAGAGAGAGAGAGAGAGAGGGAGAGAGAGAGAGAGAGAGAGAGAGAGAGAGAGAGAGGAGAGAGAGAGAGAGAGAGAGAGAGAGAGAGAGAGAGAGAGAGAGAGAGAGAGAGAGAGAAGGGAATAGGTAAAAGGTATCCTAGAGATAAGGAGGCAGGCAGTAAAGTAATCAGAGCAGGAAAGCTAAGCTGACGTGGAAGAAGAGGGATGGGTGGAAAAGTGTATCAAGTACATGGGAGATACTGTTGAATTAAAGGGTACGATGACGAAAACAGGAGGGAATGAACGAAGCCACAATAGAAGCCATGTAAGAAGCACTGTAAGAAGCAAAGTTGGAAGCCATTGAGAGAGCCAGCAAAAGAAGGGAGAGAACGGGATTATTGATATGAAGGAGGAATTGGAGAGGAAGTAAAAGAATGTGACAAGAACGAAAATAAAGGGAGCAATATGGATGATGGATATAGAAAGACAGACAGAGAAAGGGATATATATATATAATATATCAATTGATATTGGAATTCCCTCAATGCCATAAAGGTGAGGCATCTGAGCAGCTGGGTGGAGTCGTTTATAATGCGGTTACGCGGGTTATGGTTCTTTACGCATTGTGTGAGGAGCTGACCAGCGGTTTTCCAATCAACCTTAATCACACGTGTTTTAATCTCGGTTAAAATTTTTAGGTTTGGGATTTTGTCCAACTGTCTGTATCATAATGTGGCAGGTTTATGACTTTTATACTAATTGTAAATTATATATATATATATATATATATATATATATATATATATATATATATATATATATATATATATATATATATATACAGGTAAGGAAAGCTCTTTAGGAGTATAAGACTATACACTAGGAAATTAGATTGGATTTGGGGGCCGCAGTCAACTACCGGTGCTCAGATTGTGGGGCATTCCCCACGCCACCACTGTCTCTAGCGGTCGATAGCGACACTAACGCCATCTGGATGATCTGCGACGAACTTCATTAGCACGGAAATCTCATCGGAGGACATTGTGAATGGGGCCCAACAAATGGGAATACGTGATAAGGAAAACTCCTTATTCTGTATCACTAGAGTCACCTCAGATGGACATTTCTTCATTATCGATATCTGCTGTGATAATAAGATTTTGCTGCATTAGGACATACTTTATGGGTGATTCTATAAAGTAGCCATAATTTCACAACTTTTTCAAATGGTATTGAATATGATACCCTCTAGGAATCCTAACTATAATATCATCTTTTTAACCAATGGAGCTATAGTCCAAATGTCCTAAGCAATTGATATTACCACAATTCTATTACTAATTTTTCATCTTTACTTTTCAATCTTGCTGTTAACTTTACCTCTGTCCACACCCTATGACAGTTGGAGATGGATCGTGCGATTGTACTTGGGCATGAGAAATCATTCATCATTACCATAATTGACATTGAACAATTCAGAAATCGCCTTTTCTTCGCCACCTCCATTTCTAACCACTCTCCTCTTTTCATTGAACCCGAATTAGTCCCCACACAAAGAGAATCCATCGGCTTTAGCCATTTGACCAATCAGATTCGTGATTACGGTTTTGACTGGAGCTGTCAGGCCTAGAGCCTGTAACAAGATGGGCGTCTCATACCTGACAAGTCCCTACCTCCTCCCACCCCCTCACACTCCATTTACAATCTCAATTTGGAATTTCTTCCCAGACTCCCGTGCGACTTGACTGCCTCATTCATAGAATGGCCGCCTTTTAGTGTCAGGATCAGATTACTATTGTTCCTGAGGCCTGTTTCCTATTTCGGTCCATGAAGCCGGTTTATTTTTGAGAGTTGACTGATGGGAACCACAACGGAGACGTCATTGAAGGGCTTGCGCTTTGAACACCAAGCCAAGCCAGAGAAAACCAATGGGTAAGCAAGAACTTTGTCAATGTAGATACAATTTTGAATCTGTTGTCATGGTGCAAATATACTGTCACAAACCCTTAAACAGATATTATGGGGCCATGGAGTCTTTTTCTTATGATATAAGTCAGGTACACAATCAGGGGATGTGGTTCTCCGGGCTGATTATGATGATATAGAAAAAAAAAACATGATAGCCGCTAGGGTTGCCTAATGTGCAATGAGCTTGATCGCATAGTAATTTCATCAGGCAAAGCCTAGTGAAATCGAATAAATGGTAGGTTGGTCATCCCTAACAACTAGAATAGGTTATAGATTTGATTCCATCCCCGAATTTTAAAGAAAAGCGTCATTAAAATGTATTACGAAAGAGAACGTCATCATACCCAATGCCAGTTTGGTAATTTGTTTACACTACTCAAAAGAGCGTTGGGCACAAACTTCCTACATCACACATGTGCGTCATACATGCAGTCAGATACTAGTGTTTTGTATACAGCCAGGGGATTATATCTATTGCGAATATAGTGTTACGCCTAAATTCCGTGGAAGTTTCATGTACAAAAAAGGCAATAATTGTGTAAATCTTGAAAAGGATGCCCCCATTGCGATACATTGAGACATCAACGGGTCATGGGTTGAGAATCCATGGGTGGGGGTGGGAATTTGCAGTGTAAAACTGTGTTTATCAATAGCATTGATAAGGAATAGTCTTTTATCGAGGTTTAAAACTTTAGAAAGAGTTCTACGTTAATTCTACATGATACAATTGGATCGTACATGATTTGCACAAATAAAAGGTAGTACATTCTGCAGGCCTTACGGCCGATCCGGCCATTATTAATACAATGTCTTAGTGGTACACTGGTTACCAATTATTACTCTACAAGTATACAATTTGATGAGGCTGATGATACGGTGATATATGATGTATCCATATGCATTCACGTACTCGTAATAGATATACCTCTGCATGCCAGAACCTATACACTGTCCCGCACACTGTCATACGGAACACGTTGAGATATCGGCAGAGGCTGGTCTTTAACTTCAACATAGTTTCCGAACCAATTTATTGTAAAAGATTATGAATTTGGGTATATTATGAATATAAAACAACCTACCATGCTCATGTATCATACAAGGCTTGGTAGGGCCGTCTTTATCAACAGGTACGTTCCTCTTTCTGTAAATAAATGTCTACCCCATCTTGGCTTATATGATGTACGGCCATGGCAAGGTTGTTTTATATCAATACCAGTAAGTTTAACGTATGGTTTGTGAGACAAGACTGGGTTTCAACGGGAGGTATGAAGCATCATGACGGTGAAACATGTGCCTACCTGCCAAGGAGAAGGCTAAAGCTGAATCCTATGCTCAACACTTACCTGCAAAAAGAATAATAATCATTAGTATATATGAACAGAGACTTGAAAATGTTCTGGAAATAAGATATAGCATATGAAGACAAACATCCCACAATTGTTCTCCGTCTCCGTGATGGTGAAAACAGTGACAATTCAGTAAATAAAAAGAATTGGTTAAGAAGGATATCAATTTCTGCCATTTGGCGTGGTAATTGGACAAACGTCTCATCGGACACATGATCTCAAACGGATTCATTTTTACTAGAAACCATGAATCAACGGAATTTCTTTAGTAAGAAAGGAATCCAATTTGATTTGAAATAATGGGCAATTATTTCTTCTATTGATAAAAATGAATGAAGTTATCAAATTCAATTAAGGTCTTGATACAACTGTCCTTGTAGCAACTGTAGGATTTGAACACAAAACTGCAATGAGATGATCATTGGTTGGGTCAATCTGATGAATAGCTGAATAAGAACCCGAATGTAATAGAGCTTTGCTATGAGTCCTCCCCGCACCCGGATGAAACACTTCTATGGGGAACTTCATGGGAATGTTACCAAGATTGAACGGTCGATCTAGATCAATGTAGATTCCACCTACTCTAATTTTTTCCTCTTGTATATAAATATTATACCCTATCTGATATACTGATCTCGTTACCGACGGTTGAGAACTGGATTTCGGTGCACTAATAGGTATGTAAAGTTCTGTTTTGTCCCATGGAATATTTCAAGTACACATAATTGCTATAAAAAGGATATACCCAGGGTTTTCTCAGGGAATATTCACAATAAAGGAATTTTACTTTGAAAATTTATAATCAAACCAAATGGCAAAATTGTAAGGCCAACCCTGGAACTGGACCTTCCAAAGCAGGATTAGATTGCCACACAAGCCCTCCTTCACCTTCTGATCTACTCATAAATTCCATTGTGACAGAATTATAAAAGTACACCAGACGGGCAGATTCAAGTCCAGTTATTACAATAAAAATATAAAAGGGCATGGTAAATCTGTGTTTCAGACATTTTCGTATAGTTTGTGTTTTGCATTTCTGAACACTTTTATCTACTGCATTTATTACTGCAAGGGCAGTAGAGGTGGCAAGATCTCCTTGACAGAATTATGTGCTGTGACATGCAAAATATAGGTTGAAGGGTTGTAATTGGTTTCCCTCACTCAAAGACATTTCAAGTCAACAAAAAAAACCTGTCCCATTACAGAAGACAACAACCAATCTAGCAATTTTTAGGACTAACAATATTGCATGCATTCTTGATGGGCCACAGCCATGGAGGTCGTTGGCCCCTTGTAATTCCGCCACGTTTTGGAATTTCACTTGCTGCATTTGGTCAATGTGCGCATGCACAGCACTGTAGCAGCTATGAAATTTGGAATTGCAATAGTCCTATTCGTCAGAAAAAGAATTCTAAGTATAAAAGAATGTATACATATGTAATATATCAAGAGTTTTGAGTGGCTGCCTGTGTCACGTTTACCGTGGAATTCATGTACTTATGACTGGGAAGACCTGGCGGCCCTCAAAAGGCACCTATCCCTAGATGGTAGGGGACCACAATCTCACGAGCAAGTGCTTATATAATGAGGCTCCTCCATAGAAGGTCACGTATGGTGCCGCTGAAATGTAAGACTCGCCATTTTGCTAAAAGGTGCGTGCTTTTCTACAATAACTTACGCTGGAAAAAACTCTTTGCAAATAGATGGCCCACTTTCCGTATGTTTGCAGAATGTTAGTTCCAATCAGTGTCAGCATTCCTGCTTAGTTCTGTCTCTAAGCGACAGCGTATTTCCATTTAGGCTTTGGTGTACCCTTCCGACATGGCTTTGGATATAGACTCATTAAGTCAATGAAGCAGTTAATGCCGTACAAACAATTGAAATTGTTGCAATCTATTTTTACAGGGAAATACATGATATACGCATTTCAACCTTTTTCTTAAGACAACATGACAATTTTCGACCCTGTCCCCACCTTAGTTCAGTGTACGGAATACAACTTATTGGCCATGTGCATAAAACCATTTTACGATGTCGCCGAGGCTCATTGGATTAGCTTAACCCTTGAGAACATGGTCCATGTGCTTCTCCAGACACAACCCAGTCTCCAAGCACCCCCGTCCCCCACATTGAACAAATCAACAAGTCGGGATCGTTCAGGCTGGCGGAGTGGGTGGTGAAATATGAATACATGAATTATGTATGGGTCTGTCGTCTCAACGCCGGAGTTCTCAGAGCTGCTCGTAGTGTATATGGACGAGCGCCGTGAGCGGGAGGCGAGCAGCTCAAACAGGGGCTGGCGGGATGCTCGGGCGCACTTCCCGGGGTGGTTATAAGTGAGCGGGCGGTCTGCAGCCCCTTCCTGTCACCCTCCATCCATCTTCTGCCCTCTACCGGAGGAGGATGCGGAGAGTCCGGAGAGTCCTCCTGCCACTAAGTCCATCAGTGGATCCTTCACCGCCGCCCCCTCCTCCACGGTTTGGACGTGTCTATAGATACCCCTTATGTGTGATCTGCTTTTTCCAATGGCAGTCACATGTCGCCTGGCATATGATACACAACTGATCATTGACTTCTACATTTGGCTAAGGAGGCATAACCCCCCCCCCCCCCCCCCAAAAAAAAAGAATAATAAAATAAAATAAAATTTTAAAAAATAAATAAAAGGAAATGATAATTTTTTTTTTAAACACACACACAGATGTTATGAGGGTACCTGAATAGACTATACTTCCAAATCATCCCATTTTGATT
Source organism: Alentia gelatinosa (assembly GCA_950022655.1). NCBI lineage: Eukaryota > Metazoa > Annelida > Polychaeta > Phyllodocida > Polynoidae > Alentia > Alentia gelatinosa. The sequence goes on along the minus strand of OX465583.1, from coordinate 40,898,080 downwards.
GTTATTGGATCCATCGTTCAGTATTGGAATTTCAACAGCATTACATCAGCCGGAATTTGGGCTAAAACCACACTGGAAATCTAGATATATCTCCTTCCTTAGCCAAGAAGGCCTATCATCGTTCATTTGGAACCATTTGCTAGAGGGATCATTGCGAGGTACTATGACTATCAAAAACTATCACCCACCTAGTACTCTGGTACAATATGCTTGTTATGCTGAAATGATATATTTATGATTAATAACTGATTTTATCAAATCAGGGCACTTATAACCCTTCCACAAGCCCCTGACACGGCTTACCGACCGCCTATCGCTCACACACCCTCACACCCCTCACACTGCCTTGCACCCTATCCTCCAGCCCCCCTTCGCCATGCTTGGCGCTATCTGTTCCAATATTCCATAAAACGCCCGGTCTGTTCAAAGCCCCCGTCCACTCTTCAGGACCCCCTATCGGGAAGCCCCTTTAGAGGGTGCGTCGGCGGGTCGGGTGTGATTGACCAAGTTGTTTCGTGTGAAGAACATCTCACTAGTGACGAGGTGGCGGAAAACCTCTTCTCGTCGGGAAGGATATATATGCAGAAAATAGTCCCTGATCATCTGTAATTTACTCTGACCGTTTCTTGTCCGTACTGAAGGTCATTGCTTCTATTAAACTAGAATGGCCTTTATGGTGACTTGCGAGGCAATGCATATCCGTGTCTGCAGCTCGTTGTATTACGGATACATATTCTACTGTTGAGTGTCGGTGGCTTATTAATTTTGTCTCTTCCACTAATATGATAATAGATTACTGCGCACTGCGCGTACTCATAGGGTAAGAATATATATAGTTATGAATATCAAAATTCAATGTATCATGATATCACTTATAGTAGGATTATATATGTCAGACCACAAAGTCAATTTTACATAGTGCTAATGTTAGATATTATCATATTAGAACATGCAAAAAATGTCTTGATAAAATGTTGTTTTTTAGAGGTTTTGATACCCTGAATCAGTTAGGCTTCGATCGATCTTCCACTGGCTCTACTCACATTTGCTTCGACCATGGTGTCTCTTTCTGGTAATATTTTCAGGGATTTATTTATACGAATTCTTACGTCATTCTATTCCATATCTATTTTATAACTCCTGAGTCTCAATGATAAGCAAGGTAACCAATCTTATTGGGCGACACTTTGAAGACACTTCAATAATCTAATGTATGACCTAGAAGATTGAATACAAGCCAACACATTATTTACAGATTGGCCTCTTCCCATTGCTTATAAAATGAATTGTGAAGCCGTGATAAGTAATTATCACTCGTCTAACTGCTATTTCAAGAAAATTCTGTTATCAATAACACAATACGACCGACTAAACCTAGCATGCCTTAGTTGAATCTGAGTTCAACCATACCGAATGATAACAACATTCTATTTAGATAGTAATAGGCCAATCATTGTTAAGGTTACATTATTTCATTTTGATACCTTCTAAGTTGCAAGAAAAAAACTGATTACATTACTCTTAACTCTTATAAGTATGTGCTGTATAAATTGATCCTTTTCATTTGAGTGAAATGCAGACCAGCGAAAATAAATCATCAGGTATAATAGAATCAAAAGGTAATAGCTTTATCAACCAGAACTACATCTGCCAAGGTGAAATCGATGACGTGCTAAGTCTCGTATCCAAATAACAAAATTACAACATTGTTTTTTAATTCTCATTCAAGCCGTATAGTATCAGTATTGCCAGCTGTGGCCCTGAGAGGATCTCTTATCCTCACACACTCCTGACCTGTTTCCGATATTTATTACCCCTTTTATCACACTGCAATAATCACTAAGTACCCTCCATATCCTACATACACACATTTTACCCCCAGCTGTTCCACCTTCCTCCCTCCTCATTACGGATGAGTGCCGCCATGTCCTGTTAGACTCCCGCACCCAACCACCTCCCCCTGGAGGAAGGTCAAGGTCAACAGAGCGGTGACCGGTGGTCAAGCAGAGACGAGTGGTCACTTAGTCACATCTGACTTCTCCGTCCGGGTTCTGCGTGATGCTGCCCCATTTTAACCCTCCGCTTTAACCGCCCGCCCCATCTACTATCATACCATATTTACAGTCAGACACCAACCTTCCTTCTAGTGTTATAAACAGGCCAATAGATTGTACCCTCGAAATAGTAAAACCTGAATTTGTCAGACGTTCTTCCATGAAAACTTCTACGACTCCGTTTCACAATGTTCTCTAAGTGTGTAGAATATACAACAGATTCAAAAATTGTATAAATATACGCTTTATGATTATCAAGATTAATAGAGAGCGATGTTTCAAATTTTCTTTGCATATACAAAGCAAGCTACTCAAAAATAAGCATCAACTAGCCCTTTACATACGTGCACCCTAATTTTACTATACAGGTCTATCTTTCCTTGTAAGCCCATCAATCTAAAATCTCTTTTTTCTTAGTTTAACGTTTAAATCCCGTCTCCGTCTTTCTCCAAAGTGCTGTCCATCCACATCCCGCCACATCCCCAGCGATCCTAGTATTAATCGTACCCAACCTCTTTTAACCACAACCTTCCCAGATAGTACTATGTATAATACCCGAGCTTCCAAACACACTGACAGTGCCCCTCAACCTATGTCTTCCTACCCCCTCACTCCACCTCACACCCATCCGCCCTCAGCCAATAGTGACCATAGCCAGCGTCCTCAGAGACGCGTCCAGACGAGACTAACAGCCACGAGTCCCAGGGGGCTCCTTTCCTAAATTGATAAATCTCATGTTGGCATGTGTGTGGATAGTGGGAGCGGCAGTGGTGGGGAGGGGAGATTTGCCCTGCACTGTGGTCCCTGCCTCTAAAAGCATTTGCAGAGGGTTCTCCGTGTCGGGAGGCGCCTGAGTCAAGTTTTGACGCGCACTAAGAAAACACCATGTCGCCGTGCACGGACACGGGAGAGGTAAGTATAAGAGCTATTCATCAGAGATTGACAATGTTTGGCGCCAAAGTCGGCAGCTCAAAGGAAACACTTCAATTGGTTGCCTTTTCATTTCCGAATTGCCACAGCCTTACACCACTGGAACATAGAAAAAAAGTAAAACGCTCATTTGAATGGATATGTAACTTGAAAATATCAGTTATTGAGATGTTCGTGGATAAAATTTATCGCATTGATATTACAATTTTCTAACTCTTATCTGTTATTCGATTTGTTGTTGAGTTTAAGTGTTATTGAATCTATATAGATAATTCATGTATATTACCCATGAATTCACACAGGGTGGGTGTAGAACCTGTCATTTCGCCATTTTAAAAATCGAAGCACGGAGAGTGTACATCACGAATAACGGAATTTGATAGCTCACAATGCAGCACAATATGCCTTCGAGCATTTCTTTCGGTGGTCTTATAAAAGCTGTTTCAATACGAACATTTTTATGGAATTTTGGTTACAATTAAGATGAACATTTATTCTTTCGTCATATTAAAAAATCCAGATATCTCCTGTCAAAGATCATATTTGTTTCTATATAAGAAATGGTTTTCAAACTCAGCTATAATTACCACATCGTTTCGAAGAAATAAGAGATATCCTCGTTTTTTCACGGTGTAATAACAACGGGGAAATGACTCAAAAAATAGTATTTTCTTGTTTGGGGAATTCAGATCAATAGCAACTAGATCCCTAAATCCGAAAAAGACCAATGTCTTCAAATAAAGTACCAACAAAGCGCCCTCACTGCACCCAATGGTTGCCGCACGTACAACTTGATACACCATATTAGCGCTGGAGAGTGTCACGTGATCCGCTGTGCACTGGAGAAGAAAAGTCGTCTGCTCACGTCACGGTGAGACGGATGACTCAGCACTCTGTATTGCCGTCATCTTTACGACTAATCAGGCATAACAGCAGTCACCATGAGGAACGCCATGGGGCACCACTAAATGAAGGAGCACTTCCGGTTCCTTTACAACAAAGACCATAAATTTGTAACTGGTTTCCCCATGATTCATATTCATCATTGGCAAGAATATGTGCATTTTTATCATTATCTACAATGTGCTCTTACTTATCTGTGCCTCCAGGAAAATGCATGAAATAAACTGCGTTTCAGAAAAACCTCATGTTTTATTATAAAGGGGAACTGTGATTGCGAAAGAAGTGGTATTGATTTGGCGTAATTAGGCAAAGCAGGGGTGCTTCATTATGAGATGCCGGCTGAGGGTCCCAATGTAATTAAGGATTAATAGGTTTTTTCGAATAAAAGAAAAAGAAGAAACCTGAAACATTAAAAATTGAGTAATTCAATCACCTGGGAAGTTTGTTGGTAAGGACTAAAATTATGTTCGTGAGCAGGACCACAAACAAACGTTGTGCATTTTCAAGAAATACAAAAGTATATTCTCTTTTCATCTTAGTGAAAACGAATTTATAATATCTATATTCAGGTGATACAGTTTTATATTTGGCAGATATAATAGGCTCTGCGCCAGATATTTTACTACATCTATAAGTAGATGCAAGAGGTAATACGACTAAAACACATGTGGAATTGCAAGGTCAAGTTGCTTAAAAAATGTGAAGCAAAAAATTCTGGAGCTGACACTTCCATCATACTACTCACAATTCCCTTATGCATGCTCTTGACTTCAGTTACTGTTGTTACAATACATTTAGTTCCTGACCTTTGGTTATGAATGTGGTGACACAGGCGCTTTTACAATCATAGAAGCGTATACCCTGTACGAAGACACACACATATATATAAATACTTGTAAGTGGTTTGATCAGGGTAATAGCAAGTTCGAACCTCTTAAATTTGGATTAGCACTAACCGATATTACTCACCATACCCTATGGAATGGTTTGGGGCTGTGCTTAGAATAATGACTCATGACCCTAAATTGGGGCTGTGAGTCATCATTCAAAACTCAATTTTCAAAATTAGGAAGTACATCCTAGTTCCATGACCGCTAAACACTCATGTCGCATTAGCACAAAGCCGTCGATGTACCCTGTACAAGAAGCTATCGAAATATAATTCCACATCATTACTTTTCTAAGAAAACATTGGTTGCCTTTTTGCCTTCTTACTTTTTATAAAAGAGTGGCTTTTTACTAGATACTGGAAAATATCATCAGTGAAAAATATTATTAAATTATTTAATATGATCTTAATGAAACATCGAAGGATTTCTTATGCAAGCATTGTGACCTTCATATTTCATCATTTCATTCTCATGAAGCCTGCTAAGAAAATCTGGTTATGCATGAGGAATACGAAACAATGTGTGCGTATCGAGTGAAATGGAATGGCGTCATGATACGTCATGCTCTGTAACGTCAATAAACAAATACTGATCTATTTGAAACTAAATATGAACATCAACATGAAGTTCTTGATTGATTATTAAGTATTCATGTCGTACGCATGAAATAAAGAATTCGAGCGACTTCTGAATGCTGAAAAGCAGCCTGTGATATCAGACGCCTGGAAATGGAGTTGCCGATACATCATCGGATCGCCTCTTCGCCTTAACCCCCACAGGCCAGGTGATGCATTCAAGCACTGCAGGACAATAAAAGGCATGCCCTCAATGCCAGGGTGACTCATAGTCTTCGAACTGTTGAGAGGAGCAAAATGGGTCCGGAAATGTCCGAGGTCTTTCAATAATCAATAATGAAGTACTGAATACACAAACACAATAAAGTAGATTTAATTTTTAGGTGCGATTTATTACACATAGATTCTGATCGAGATCTGGGAAATGAGAATAGTGGTATCAATTACTCACAAGAAAGATTAGCTTCGGTGTGGAATATTCTGGTTAAGGTTCCCTAAGACCATCGCTCTCTCTTTCTCTCTCAGACCAACGAGTATGGTCAGAGTAACAAGTCCAAACATGGCCATTTCGGTGATTAATTTCAGTGCATATATATCAAATAAAACTATAACATAAAGACATTTTAGATTACCCCATTCTTGGGATGGGTCCATCTTAGGGATTATACAATCTTGTTTACATAGCCTGGGCCTCACTTGTTATAAGGCAGATGCCTGACGAAATATCAAATACACTGTGGGACCAATATTCAGTGCTATCCCTTCACACCAAAGTGTTAACGCAGAGGCGAAGCTGTACCTGTCATCCTGTGATGAAATACCCAGATAAAAGCATCCTTCATTTGCATAAGATTAATAGGTAATGGCAAAGAGACAGACAGGAGCCTCCTCATTTATTGCTACGTGCGCTGGTATATCTGATACCGTAACGTCTTTTTTCTTTTCTGTGCGCCCCGGACCTCCTCCCTACCATGCACCCGGCCCATTCCAGGGCTGATTCCGTGCTTAGCTCTCCCGTCACGACTCATGATTTACTTATTTCCTGATAGAACCTTGTCACCCTCTAATGGATGATGAATCTTACTTCTGCGTTCTGGGTGGACGTCGCATTTCATAAACTACAGAAAAAAATCTGCGTCCCCACTGCCGCTTGAGTAACTCCTGTAGCAGCGCAGTTAAACTTTATTTCTCTTCCCTTTATTTCTTCTTCCTTCTTACACTATTTTATCGTCCAATAAAGACCAGACCCTGACTAATGAGAGAATAAAATGAACAAATAATAGATCGCCATCCTAGCTGTGTCGTTCTTTCAGGGAAAGACAGACGGGCGTGTTTGCCATTGGGAAACACAAAAGCAATCAGCAAAGAAATCTGGGAGAAGACCCACAGTGCTATGAGCTGCTCGGTGGAGAGTGTGGGCAGCTTCTGAATGCCAGTCACGGCTCACACCACTTTCTACAAGGTGAGCCCAACAGCAGCCAAACCCGCGTCATCAACTTAATTGCAGGCGATGGAAACCTGCGGCGCTAGTAATGAAGTGCAAATGGGTGGAGGAGTCATTACGTGGCCTGCCGCCAGCTATTAGCATGCAGCCTGTGGGTGACTCCCCAGAACTGCTCCCCGAACGACTCTTTGTCGCAAAGGGGTGCTGCAAACCCAGCAGGGAGGTGGTAAAAGTCGGCGACGAAATCTGCACAGGAGTTGGGCACCCCAGCAGTCTGAGGTGGGTGGAATGTCTCTAGGCATATCTGTATACACCTTGAGATTTTCCCTTGGTATTTTTCCTCTTTGTACTGAGAAAGAAATCTCAACGATGGCCACCGGGTGTAGAACTGAAAAAATACTTTTAAAAAAAGCCACTTGTTTCTGTGCGCACCAGCAAAGATGTATCTAGTTATTCCCAAAAGGGGCTGGGAGGGGCCCAGCAGCCCTCCTAGTGGGAGGTTGCATCCAAAAGGGAAAAATCTCAAGGAAAAAATGAAGCATGCTTCATTCGAAAGTTTCAAGGAAAAGTCAGCGACAAATTAAAAACGTAAAAAGTCGCAAAGTGTGCGATGCCCTTTTGCTGTGGAAGTTCACAGTGAGACCTACCGACTATCTTCAGGGTCTGTGGATAGGGTTAAATAACTATCAACTAACTTGACGTTCTGCCTACCTACTTTAATGCTACCGGATATCTTTGGGGTCGAATGATGCAAATCAGGACCTACTAACTATCTCTCAATTATGTCATAACTCATTGTGACTTGTAGAGTTTATCTGTGCATTAATGTTCATATATATGTGGATATAGTTGAAAAGATGTCAGATCTGAGTTCTGTAACTGTCCTAAATATCAATTGGTGTTGTGCCATTTCAACAGACCGTCTCTGATTGATAACAAGATCTATCGTCTATTTCCCAGAGCTGCGCATATTAACCACAAGTGATATTCATGATCGATGTCTCTGAGCTGTGCTGATTAACAATAAGAGTTACTGACTGTTGGGCACAGATTGTGTTAGAGTCTGACCCTCGCACAGTTTATGTGTTCCGCTATTTGAATACAGCTCAGTCTTGTTTGAGAGCTTCGGGAAAAAAGACCGGATGACTATAGAACGACTGCATCACTGACGTATGCGAATTACTCTGAAAAAGGGATATAGCCCAGTATAGATTTTACAATTGAGTGAACAATGTTGCTTAATGCCACTCTTGAAGAGACATAAGAAGAAACTAATGCTGGTAATGTTCAAAAACTGCTTTAATCCAGACCGGATTAACTCTAGAGACAGAATCGCGCGATCCAACGACAAGAGCAACTTCAAGGTTGACCAAATGATAAGTACTGTAATGCTCAATTCGCTACATCTCAGAGGAGTAAACACATGTGTGCTGTAACTACATCACTACATCGGAAGGTGGAAAACGAAGAGTTAAAAATCTGATCACGCATAAGATTGCTAATGAATAAAAATAATCCTGATCTGAGGAAGCTCAGCCTACACCTTATCAACAAATCTTCACAAACACTAAATCTCTAGTCCTAGATTCAAACCTTTGATACTGTTATAATCGCACGCTAATTCTTCATATACATGTATGAGAATGATGTATCTGAAAAAAATTATCATTATGAGAGATACTACTAATAAGAAAATTAAAGAAATGTGAACCTTTGGTCAGCGCACCGATCCCTGTTTCATGTACCTTCTGCCATCCATCTATCTTCGTAGTCATCATTGTCTTTCTAAAGTCAGACCTTTCCACATCGAAGCTCTACATGGTGACGGCACGAGTTCCTAGATGTGAGGCGTTTACTTTTGTATTGTCCGACCTTATGTTCATGTAATAAGAGACCTGTCAAGATTTCCATAAAATATCTACAAACTGCAAACCCTGTTTGTATAATAAATTGAGTATGTATCAATTTTTAGAAATGCTTAGAAACGGTGGCTACAATTGTAAATGTAGTTTGAATATCGCAATATTTAGTTTTTTGTGTCCACAAAATGGCTTACCGAGCTCAAGGACATACTCCCTGACTTACCATGACCTGCTCACAATCTACTCCCTGAGATTAATTTGTTTTGCATCCTGTTATGCTACGCTGCCTGCACTCCAACCATGACCCATTAATACTGTCCTCTCAACTGTTCTCTGACCTCTGTCTAAACTATTCCCTGAAATGGTCCCTGTTCTGCTCATTAGAATATTCCCTGAACTGTTAATGTCTACTCGGGAATCCAGTCTGACATGCCATTGCGGCTGCTGAGCAGTCGCCGAGTTTGTTAATTACTATAGATACAGGCCCCGGCATGAGATTAATCTACAAGCTGCCAAATTCCTGTCGCCTGCGTGGCCCGTCGGGCTTGGTAATTTGCTCCTACCTCCACTCCCCGCCGCTCCTCTGGTGATTAGCATCGGGTAATTTTCATAATGTTTAAAGTTATCGAATTGATTAAAATGACAACGCTTAAAAAAGAATCTGCAACCACTCAGCTTTTCTATTTCCACAACAATTAGTACACGTTAGAGCGACCACGTTAGGCTTCGTTTGCCGCCGCTTATTGGCCGAATAAGCCCTGGTTAATTACCACCCAGTGCATCCTCCCTTCCTCTCACAACGACCCCCATCTATCCCCCACCCAACCCTTCTCCATCCAAGTATTACAACAAATTTGGGGGGAAAGCAGCCATAGGACGAGCCAGTAAAGGCTGAGTGGCGGCAGGATTTAATGTGCCTTTGAAAGCTTTAATTTGGGAAATGCGTTTCACCCCCAAACTGCTTTGCTGTGTTGTGCCTTGCTGTCGCTCAGTGGAGGGAGATAGCACCTGCAGATGCGATTCAATTATACATAAATGTCATCATACTACAAACTATCTTTTCGGATATCATTTAATTCAATTCAGCGTTTGCTGGTTCATTTCTTGTGTTTTTATTACTGCTTAGATATGATATTAGGTAGAGGTGCTTTGGGATACCCTCTGCTTCAGATAATAGCTATGCAAATTACAAAAAAAAATTTAATACAAAGATGGCATACTAACTTAAACAAATATAAGCTCGCATGAATATCCACGGAAGTATACGTAAATCTGATGAGAATGTGGGAAAAAGCCATCGCGACATTCTCCAGCAGAAATTTGATGGATATGAAAAAAAGGAAGACTATTATAAAAGAATGGGAGAACAGTGAATGAGATAGTAGAACACAAAAAGATGAATTGAAAGAAGAAGAAAAGGATGATGAAGGCGAAGGCCAACAACAATAAAAGGAACAACAAAAAGAGGAGTAATTGGGTTAAGATCAGGAAGAGGAATAAGAACAGGCAGACGAATTGAATGATATGATGGACCAATTTGAGTACCTATTATAGTATCACAAGTACATATAACATGATAGGTGTGAGGTTGAATAAGTTATGCAGAAAAATGACCTGTACAGATGATACCTTCGCATCATCATATGATAGTAAGACTGTGGCTGGTTGAGATTGTGGTAGGCTATGTGGTGGTTGGAGAAGATTATCCCACTGCTCAACGTGTCACTTCACCGGGTTTCCAGCTACGCTAATCTGACTATTGATATTTAAATGAGCCATCAGCATCACCCACAGAGCCAATAATGCAATTTCCATGTTAAACGGCCTCTTATGCAGCCTTTCTCCAACCCTTTTGTCGTAGCGCTACCCCTTTGATCCTCCCAACCCAGCAGCGTTGACAAAGTGTGCTCAGCGTATGTGATTTGATTCTAGTTTAATTCGCCCGGTTACAGTGGCATCTGCCACTGTCTCAGCCTCCTCAGAAATTCAATGAATACTGCGTGGGTAGGCTTTGTTTGCTACTCCACCCTTCATCTTTCGGTCGGGGCCAGAGGGGAATGGTGCTGTTGAGAAGGATACAACACTATCTTTTGTGTGGATCGTTATACAACGTGGGGTGGACAATCGAGCTGTTCTGATAAAAACTACAGTACTCCATCATGAACATCTGATATTCAAATCTCTGCCCAGCGCAAGCAGTACCTTGCTTACATCCAGAAGAAAATCTATTTTTTAGGAATTCTGATATCTATTAGGATCCTTAAAGTGCTGGTGGGCACAACGCAGGCTCCCTAGAATTACATTTGAATGTGGTCTCCATGTAGGCAGTGAAAGTTTGGTGCTGCCTCGGAATAGGAAAGGAAAGACAATTACATTAAACGATGAAAGTATTGTTATAGAATTAAAAACACTGGATTATTCAGTAATATAAATGCAGTTTCTAAACACATTTGAATGTTATTCTAAAATTCCGTCTATTCTGAGTAGGTCCATTAACTTCATTAAAAGTTATGAAAGTAAACTGAGACCGTAATAGAAGATCAAAGGATATGAAAGAAAGTTTAATTCGGTTCTCAGAAATCCATACTATATGAATCAACCAGTTATTTACCAACATTGGATCTTGCAATCCACTTTATCGACCTCTAAATCTCTCCAAACTCTCTCTCCCTAGAAGGTTCTAGAAATGCTCACCTTGATGTGATCGACATATCATGATATCGTCATCGGAAAAAGCCTCTAAAGTGAACGAGTAATTTAATTTCCATTTCCAAATCATAATTTCAGGTACTCTTTTAGATTTATTCTGATTGCAGTATTAACAATTCAATTTGTCGCGCAATATTCTGTTGTAATAGAGAATGATAATTGACACGCCTGTAAGAGAAGATGACTCTGGAGACTATATTTCTAGATTTTAAAGTGGATATCAGTAGTTTGAAATTATAATTGTGAAAACCAGAAGAAGAAATGGAAAGGGCTATTGCGTGTAGTGTTGTGCAGCGATACTGTGGGCTCAAATATTGTTATCCAAAAGATAAGCAGAATTCAAACGATTTTCGAATGAACTGCAATATAATAAGAACTAATTATACACTACAGCTCTTGCGACTATTGCAACATGGCCTACCGAGCATGACATATTTTCGCTTCATTACCCCGTATTTTATTAAATTCTATAAGGAAAATAAGGATTTTAGTTGTCCTTATGAATATGGATTATCAATTATGGGTAGCAGAAATTAATAATATATATGAAATAATAATTGACTATTGGAGTAATGACTCAATTATGAATATGTAACATATATTTAGATATAATAGAAAAGGCCTACGAAGATAGGTAAGGAAGAAGAGGTGTGGGTGGGTGGGTGAAAAAGTGAAGTGTGCTTGTAGTGTGGAAGCTGAAGAGAGAATGAAGGGGGAAGGTGGGAACCGGAAATGAATGTAAGGAGAGTGGTACCTGGTCAAGACAACAGGTGGGGCGCACATGCGGTGCGTAGTGTAGAGGGATACACCAAGGGGGCAATGACCACCCCTGACCAAAGGTCATGAGTAACCAATACGAAGCTGTCATTATAAACATATAACCTTGAAATTGCTGACGAGGAGAATATACATAATTTGTTTGTAAGGAAGGCACAACTCAATACAATGAAATAAAGTAGAAGTGCAGGATGGTATATATTTTCTTATTTTAGATAACAACGTTTCGTATTGTTATAAATCCTTCATCGGGTTAGTCAATGAGAGAATAGTCAGGTGAGAATATAGATAGCTGTATTCTCATAAGATATTACAGAAAGAAAGTCCAGGAAATATCACTTATCATACAAAGAGGTGTGTGAGACGATCGGCGGCATTTTTTCTTTCATTTGGTCAATTAGCAATCCTGAATGACAAATACATTATTAACCTGCTTCTGGTACTAGTTTGTGTATCCTTCTTGAAGTTGACACTACGTAATCTCCTTGCTCAAGCTCGGATATTACTACACGCCAGCCACACAGAGGATATATGCTCACTAGTATCAGAAACTGTAGAGTATAATGTATGTGGTCGATATTCAGTCCAAGTTGGTAAAAAGATAATAGTTCAAATATCCTTTTAGGAGTTTTCCCATGCAATCTAGACAGTTTAATGGCAATATTCCTGAAATGGCTAATATTTTTGACTAATGTTGGGCTCAGTAGATCATTGAAGTAAGAGTCTCTTTAATATTTCTACCTCCGTGTTCAAAGGTATTTCTATTTAAAACTCAATTTTAGGCTTTTATGATATTAAGATAATGAAGTTTCTTTGTTTGTTAAATGCATAAAGAACATCTTCACCTAGGAGAAGAAAGTAAAACAGATTCCCTACCTAACACAATAAGAATATCACTTACCAATTGTATGAAGAAAGGTTTTTCTCAGAGTTGGGAAAGTAAAACAGATTCCCTACCTAACACAATAAGAATATCAATTACCAATTGTATGAAGAAAGGTTTTTCTCAGAGTTGGGAGGTTTTTTTTTCATGAATACTGGACATTTTTCGGATTGCCATAAGATATTTGAAAAAAAAAATGTACATGCCAATGAACAGGTCTCTAACAGATGTGGTTAATTTTATGAATCTGGAACCATTCACCTGAGAGCTATAAAATATCAAAACGCTGTACTCGGAGGTAGAAGTGTACACGGAGGCAGAAACTTATTTTTCAATTTGCCCTGTTCCCTTCCTATATAGTGATTTATACATTATTTCTGCTAGGAATTATGTGTGTGGTTTATTTGGAAACGTTCTATATATCATTTTAAAACAATTTCAAATAAAAAAATACATATTCCAACAATTTGTCATCTCTTTTTTCCCTTAATGTTTGACCCCAAAATTCTTTTCATAGATTTATTTATCGAATACGATGCTTGCGTGATGCTCCATGATGTCGCAGGCCTTTCTCTAATTCTACAGACCCATTTGTGCCATGAAAAAGATAGATACCCATGTACACAAGGGTAGAAGCAGAATACTTAATCTTTAATTTACCCAATAACTTAGAGTTGGGTGTTGGAGTAAGTGCTGGTAGGTGTGGCATCAACATCAACATCCATCAAAACCTGCACCCATCAACCAACACCCACAGCAACACCTACCAATGCTAAGACCTATAGCAGGCTGATTTTTTGTTTGAAAACAGACATAAACCTATGTACACAGAGGCAGAAGTGTGTACACAGAGGCAGATGCTGCATTTTCTACTAGTATGACTCCATAGTGTGTGTGTGGATTTTAATCCAATTTTACACATGGACAGATGTGGTCATGGCCTACTCATATCGTACCTTCTTCAAATTATATCAGGAGATTTTGTGGAAAAATTGATAATTATATTTGTACACGGAGGCAGAAGTATATTTTAGCCAAATTAGTTAATACCATGCTTCTCCTATTACACATATTTCTGATTAATTGTTTTTTAGGCATGGTACAGAGGCAGTTTTGCTGTATTTTTTAAATACAAACAAATATATTCTATATCAGTACAAACCATCTATTTTACTCCCCTTACTAATGTACACGGAGGCAGAAATCTATTTTAGGCAACACAAATATCAATAAAAATAATGGACATTTCTTGCGAAAACTATCTAAATTCCTGTTTCTATTCACTCTGCAATGTTAGCTTATTGTAAAACTAGTTCAGTAATGAAACTGAGTTGGTTTTACTGAAAAGTGTGCACAATATATAAAAAAGATGGAATATTTTACGAAAAAAAGCTTTTTTTACATCATCTTTGGGCCATAATAGCCCAGATTTTGCTGACAGATAGGTAAAAGTATATATGGCAGGAAAGCTCTCTTCGAGGCACATGTTATGGTCATAATAATTCATTAATATATTCATTACTTTTAGAAATATATAACTGGATATCTCCAAAAATCGAATTCTGAATATCGATATTGGGTGATATACGTTTTGATTTATGAATATGAATATACTACTGTAGGGGACCTGGGGTCATTTATCCTTGTCAACCTATGTAGCAGCAACTGTGATAAGTATGTGCCCCATGGCAGGTCTGTAGTGACCTGCTACAAGCCACCTGTGAGGTCACAAGCCACTTGCTATTTCTGGAACCAGTCTAAACAGGTTATCTGGCCACCTGGCAGGTACCTAAATTATTGGCTGGTCCTGTAGAAGTAAGGAAGGTCCCAGCAAAACTGACTTGTCAGCTGGGTACCAGACTTGCACATAACCACCAGTGGGGACCCAGCAGGGTTCTGCACATGCTCAGTGAGACCCAGCAGGTGATATATAAGAAGCCTGCTGAAGCTTAGCTGGACACACTGAGGTGTGGTGGGACTATGTGTGGTCCCTCTACAGGGCTCTGTCTCTGTTCTCTGCCAAGGGTAGCTTGATCTTTGGGTCCCCTGGTGATGGGGTCAGAGAGTCCTGGTTCTCTAGAAGGAGAGGGTTGACCATCGGGCCCTCTTTCTTGATGGAGTTCTGAGATCCTGAGATGAGAGCAGGAGATGACGCCTTCGGGCTCTCCCTGTGATCCTCTCGGGCAGCGCCATGGTGCTGGGTGGCTGTGGTAAAACATAGCTGTGGGTTTGCCGGTGGGACCAGCACCAGGATGGTATTCTGGACCAAGACCGTTATGGTGCTCGGGAGGAGCTTCAGATGTACCTGACACCCAGCCACTACACTACCTATATTATGATCCTCTTTTTCCCTTTTTTCATGGTTTTATCATCATTGCACAGAGTGGTACTATCGTCACCACTTGTAATGGCATTTTTGCCATTACCTTCTTTTCTACTTTTTTTTGAAAAAGTTTATTTTCAGACGAATACATTTCACGAAGTGGTACACGCGATCTTCCAGTGGATCCGTCCTAGGGATTTACAACTTAAAGCCTTCAAAAAATACTAGACTTGCAGATGCACCTATTGTTCATGGTGGTGTGGCTTGGAATAATCTGCCCCCTATTGTGCGTAACACTGAGTCGTTGACTATGTTTAAAGCGTTGACCAGAGCCAACATGAAGGCCAAAATTTGGCTAGACTAATTGTTATTGGTGATACTAAATTTGTACTACTAAATCATTGTTTCATTTGACTTCTCCTGACTGATCTTTAATTTCTTTTTCTTTTTCTTTTTATTGTTGTTTTTCCCGTTAACTATTATAGCATGTTATAAATGAGCTAATAACTGTATTTTTATGGCTTGGCCAAGAATACCAGCCTTATGATAAGGCAAAGCATTGTAAAAGTTACGTGTATTGATTCTTGACTCAATAAAGAAATTTATCCAAAAAAAAACAAAAACTTTCAGTCATTTGTGTTCATCAGTTACACAATAAACTTTCGTGGCCCAGTTTACCAATGATCGTACAATTGTTGTCCTTGACCAACAGCCACAGGTATGCCACATTACGGCGAACCCCTCTCTACGACTTTAAAGTAGTATAGCAGCCTCCCATAGCAATATAAACGATAATCTAATATAAATTCCACAATTTACGGACCCCTGGCATAAAGACTACCCTACTCCCCCACCCCCTTGATCCATTTCTCTAGACTAGAGGTGTCTTATGCTGGAAGAGAACGCCCCCCCCCCCCCCCTATTTATACCAACACCAGACCTCCCTTCACTGTCATGGCGTTTTTCCGTCTAGCTTGGGTGGAGAATGTCAATAGATCGGCTCAGTGAGTAAGAACGTTAAACATGGCCTAGCACTAACGTTCTCTGACAACTCCAGTCCTAGCTTGAAGCTCAGCCCCAGACGCCTGCGAGGCTGTCTTCTAGCCGCCGTGCAATACGCTCGTTATCTTAAACACGAGCAATTAAACATATCAGCCCTTTAGGTGCCCTGAGGCATTTGTAGTTAGATACGCAATTCTGATTCAATATGTCATGCTTGCCTCAGCGAAAATGCAAAAGGACCTGGTATAGGTGTCGTAAGAGAGTATATTTCTCAAATTCAACTTACATGTTACTGTTGGTTGTTGGATCAATTCGAATTCAAAATACAAACAAAAATAAGAACGCCTGAGTTCGCATTTACCTATTTCAACTTGAAATTTCAACAATAATGAATAAGATTTTAGTAGTTTCTGAATGATTTAACTTGCTGTTACACTATTTGTGTATAACTTGCTGTTACACTATTTGTGACACATATAGTTTACATATACACATATAGTTTGCATATTAATAGTTGATTTCATTAAGCATATCCATTTAGGTACAAACTACGAATTCTTCCAATAACCATTGCAGGGGGTCGGCTTATAATTCTGTGATAATTGATAAATAATGATGAAACTTTCAGAGAATGCTGCTATAACACTATGATAGGGATTTCGAAATATTCATAAAATGATATCAAAGATCACATGATCAAACAATAAAAGTATCACAGATGGCCTGAAATGACCCGTCGCATGGCAGCATATATATACAGACACTACTATCGGCTCTACGAATTTTGCTTTGCCACTAGCGCTCGGCACGAAAAGGTTAAACTGAATGCTATGAAGAGAGATATGAATACCAAGGTTTTGGGAATACTAAAATACACCTAATACCACGTTAAATACAGCCCTGATATCAAATGCACAAACCCTTCATAATTTCTATCAAGGAATCTTCTAAAAACGTTTTTTCTGATGTGCGCGGTGATGACAAACAAGTTTCTTTTTGGATGTGGCCTTTTGATGATATCTCAAGTGTCACACTTTACAGAGTTGATAGCACTGTCCGGGTCATACACCTCTTCAGTACTAACTCCCTGTCACGAGAGCATTATTATTCCATAGGTTATGTACTTAAATTCGCCATGGCTGGGTCATTTCTGATAATGTAGCAAGCCTTCACGACGGTCAAATTGGGCAGTTTACGGTCGTTATGGTTCGTAGCCTCAATGTTCGGAAGTTCTAGTCTCTATGATGGCTGGTTCCTGATTGGTTTGTCCTGGCTCAGTACAAGGGCGGCAGATAGCTAGAGTCTACTCGTGTCGACGGTCAGAATACTCGGGGGAGAGGTACTCGTGTATTTTACATTGATTTTAACGTTCTGGTTACCAGTGCAGAATATAGATCACTCTGAATGTTAGCCGCTGAACATCAGGACGTTTTGGTTTAGTTTTTTTCCCCTGAAAGATGAAAGTAGACGAAGACCTCTGCGAAAATATAATTGCACCATTTACTGCAATACGTATCAAATCCATGGAAATTATTTATGTATTCGTGATGAAAAACGTTAATAACAGAGATAGAGGTTTCTGAAACGTTATTTGAACAATTATTATTTTGACGATCAACTTTTCTATGGAGCTATTTTCCGTTTGCATATACCAAGATGTATTTTCCTGTTACCGTGCTACACATAGAAAAAAAACACATCAACCAAACCTTCAAACAAGACCCACCTTCTTTCTAGACAAGGCGGACTTAGCTGTGATCCGGTTTAGGATGCACGGCTTTAGACTAACAATGCGAGGCCGGCGTGGTTATCGGTTCTCCGGGACAATCGACAAAGACCTAGGGCGTTGTGGCCAGACGGAGAAACCGGGAGATCGACTGCGCACGCCTGGTTCTACATGGGACACGGAGACTTCAAAAGGACGCCCGCTTAGGTCAGTCTTAACCCTTTATGGAAGAGGCGATAGCGATATCATTCGATAAACATTAACGTAATATGTTATCAAATTTTTGTGAAATGAAAAAGTCTGAAGTCATTGTATTTCGATTGCTGTTCACTAGCTTCAAGTGAGGTGATGTGTTATGAAGGATTTAGATAGATAATGATGAATCCGAACGCCCCAATGATTTGTAATGACCATCCTATGAATGATGCATAAAGATCATGTGATTTATCAAATGTTTTAATAACTCCCAACTCAAGCAGGTGAGGAAGAAACTTCATTTTACTGTCGTGCAATCTCGCCATCCACACCATATTATCTCAATAAAATGACTTGCATGTAATAAGATATTGTATGATTTCTAAATTATAAAAAAACCATTTAGAGTGGTTTTAAACAAGTACAACTCAACAGCTTCCCAAATTGGTTTGATAGATGTTTTTTGGGTATGAACAGTCGTACACAACGTTTCGGCAAGAGTAGCCTTTTTTTTTCAAGAAAAAAAAACATTTCCTAGGGCGATGTGAGAATGCAGGCAGCCAACATTGCTGACATAATAGAATGTATATATGGAATGGATACCAAAATCATTAAGAAACCGCCATTGAATTGATACAACCAGTGCATTCTGTAATTGATTATAAAGATATTGATATATGAAGCATTGGTATGCATTTAAATGCTAATATTACCGGTGTATCCCTTCCTCGTAAGTCTTGCATATGTCGTAAAGTTGCTGTAATCTGAAAAAAGGGCTACTCTAAATAACATCTTAAAGGTATGATTCTCTATATCAATGATGGATTTGCGTGACTGTACCCCTTTAGAGTGGCTGTAACCTAGTATATTAGTAGTAGGATTCCTCGACAATAAAGAGTAACAATGTCTTTAACCCGGTATTTTTGCGATGCCATTGCAAAGTCTACAGTGGCTGTAGCCCAGCCGGACAATGACTAGATCATGGCCCCCTCTACCTCCTCCTCCGGGTGAACTGCTCACTGACCAATCCTGAAGGCTATTGATAAACCGAAGACCGCCCCCCTCACCACCAGGGGCGCGAGGAGCTTTTCGTGGGACCAGGAGGAGCAGGGGATGACCGCTCTGGGGCTCGTGGAGGAAAAATACTGACAAGGAGAGTTCTCTATAGGGAGACATGTCCATAAATGGAGATAATGAAGAAGAAGGTGGGGGTTTCTTTTATTGTCGAGGAAGGTCCTTTCCGTCAAAGGTTTCTGGTTGTTACCGTGTTTTATGCTTCCATCATACAGTCATATAGGAGCACTTTCATTGCCCTTCGTCTTAGAAACAAGTAATGTAGTACTATGGATGTGCTCATTGTTCGTTAGCATCAACTGATAATTAACTAAAGGAAAGGATTCTCTTAGAGAATGGGAATTGCTGTAGCATACACTTCAATTGTTATATTCCCTATTTTCATAATGAGTGGCTTGTGAATAAACATTTTCTTGAGGATGGGGGACTAGAAAAATCAAGGAATATTAATGATTGCTCTTTCTTAGGGTATGAGTCACAATATTTTTCATGAGAAGGATTCTTTATATCTGAAGCAAAGATAAAGTACTGTCAATAGGAATATATTGGTAAGGAAAATATGCCTTAGACGACATGACTCTCTAGGAATCTCTGAATGAAGCTTTGAGATTGCGTATGTATAATTTCGTATTGATACCATGAGATGTTAATAAATGATGTTGTTAAGTTTATGACTAGAATCCCCAAATATATTTCAAGGAGATTTTATTGAGCCAGATGATCACAGAAGTAGATGTTGCTTTATTTCTATTCAGGTACAAAAAAAATACAAATCGCCCAGCATTAGAGCGTTCTTCCTCGTACTTGCAGTAAATAACATTAAGTGTAAATCACAAAACGTATACAATGATTGGATTCAATGTAGCTATTTCTAGGCAGGTTCTCTACATACTGAGTGTTGAGTGTTCATTCCTTTTTTGAAGGTCATTTGACGCTTCCAAATTCCAATCAGCCAGTCCAGTATGTCGTATGATAAAGTGTCAAGTCTCTGGGTGTTAGATTTCTCTTGCCTTTCTACAAGGAATACAGACAAATAAGCTTAACATTTAGACAGAAAACGATAGACATTGTACAACAATAACAAGTACAGAACAATCTACAGGACAACAGGCATTACGCACTGACAGCAGACATTAAATAGGAGTTTATTGCCATCTGATATTCCTTGTACGAATGCTGATAATAAGCCATCATTGAGAGGCTTTAAAGGTATTAACTTTGTCGATAAGGAAGGATGCATATATTAAGGGTGAGGCGTGGAAGGTTTTGACCAGGGAGATAATAGCGACAAAGTAAGTCAAAATAGAGGAAAATGCTTTAAGAAGCCTGTAATCGGATTTGATGTACCCCACGCCTTGATACTAGGTCCTTAACTCTATGATATATAACAGACACCAGTAATAAAAGGGAGTGGGGATATAGAGTACAAGAGCCACCAAGGCCAGATGGTGGCTTCTTTCTGATCAGCTTGTTGGTGCAGTGCTTATCCTTACACCATACTATAATGATTGGAAGAAACAAATATCTTATATCTTGCAAAATGTTATTTAGCGAAAGGTAAAGAGGGATGTACCCTAAAGCGCTGATTCCACCGAGCAACCAGAACTTGCCGAAATAGAAATCGGGAAGTATCGTATAAGCATAGCTGGCGGTGGAAGCGCAAATTTTTTCTGGTAATTTCGGACCCTTATACGATTTACCGTGCAAAAAAATCACCATATAAGATATTCTTTGATACAATCCAAGGACTTCAGAAACATTCCGATAAAGCCTATGGTCTGGTGGAATCAGCACTTAAACAGTGAAACTTTTTAACAATAACATGAGTTATAAATGATCATTTCGAGATCGAAATCACCTTATGTTGTATGGGTTTTTGTTGTCGGGGATGGTGGGTGGACAATTTTCCCTGACAGTTTTTGAAAATGAAGTAGACGCTGTGAAGGGTTCTTGGTAGCGAGATGTGTTCGTTAGGCGGTGTGGCGTCATGTCTGCAGAGTCCTATAGATTGACCCTATGTGGTATGTTCAGGATTCTTTCTGTGGTGTTGGCCGAGTAGAGTCTGTAGAGGCGTATGAGTGGAACCGTGCATCGCGATGTTTTGGTAATGGATAGTTCAGCTACTTCTGACACCCAAGCAGCTTTCTTAGTGGAATTCACACTAACTTTATAGGTTTTTGAGTTTGTTATTGTTTTATTTAGGATCATGCTTATTAGAAAGTATCGCCAGGTTCGGCTACATCCGATCTGCCACCTGCCCCTCCGGATGCACAATAGTATGTTAACATTATAAAACGGAAAAGGAGTGTATTTACTTGGCTATAATCACAACACAATGGTCTTATTGAGTATCTGTTCTAGATCTCGTTAAGCAATGAGAAATGCTGCGATGAGTTGATCGTACAATTGTTGTATTGCACTCAACTTGACACCAGCCTCAAGAATGCCAAACAGATTAAAATTCTCATAGTACATGAAAAAGTTGAAAGAAGAAGATATTTTCACCGACCCGCGCTAATTATTGCAACGCCTTTAAATATAAAGGAAGATAATCCAAGTATGTAAAATAAAACTCCTCTTCGGATCATAGAGTATCGGGTGTTATATTGTAGAATGGAAGTTGTTTTATATTATGATTTGAAAGTCCTAATATCAGATTAAAATTTTAAAGCTGACATGGGATTTGCTTGTTTGTTTGGAGATCTGTGCTGATTTCCAGACTCGGCGAATGGGAGCACAGCACACGAATTTGATTTGATAAGTCTGAAGGACAGCAGTGTGCAGATATTGTGATACATACTGGGATTAGTATCATTCAAGTGGGGTGGGGGAGGAGTTGAGATTGGAAAGGCTCTACAAAACCAATTGTTAGTTTCCAGTCATTCCTCAGCTCATGATTCCTTTCTCCAACGTGATTATGATAGATCCCTCCATGATATGAAATTTTGTATGGTCCTTTTTGCCAAATGTATTTCTGAGCCATCAGTGATTACAGAAATGTTCGGACTATAACAATAAGAAACACAGTGAAGTCAAAAATGTCTTATTCATCACAATAAAATCCACATGGGTTACAAGGGTTTCCGTACAGTAAATTTCCCCCGCCCAGCGGAATGAAGAGAGCAGAGTATTTTTGTAACAGTCGATAAGAGTTTTTCTGTAGTAGGATAAGTTTTATGAATAAAGATTTTGATAGATTTTGTATGATAAATTATTTGGTTTGAGTTGATAAAATGTTGGGAATATGAAATGTATTACCAGAATTGAATAGCTATGATAAAATGGGATGAGGAGGAGTTCAGATGAAAGTAAAATTTGGTGTTTGGTGTGTGTTTAGAAATGATAGTAGGAATGATTGTTTTGTGAAGATGGCGGATTGGAAAAGACAGAAGTAGTGGGGAGTTGTGGGTAAAAAGGCGTGTGTAGTAGGGTATAGATGGGGTTTGAGAAATAAGGTTAATGTGTGATTTTTCTGCGGGGGAACAGCAGGGAAACAGCAGTGAACATATACATAGCATGCCATCCCCATTATCATGTGATTTTAAGGTGTAATGAGTAGTGCACAGGGTATAGCACTACAGTATGGTAGGCGGTCGCACAGTGAGTTTCCACGTGAGTGATTCAGGGGACACTGACGAGCTACTCACTGTGTCCAAATGAGCGGGAACTCTGAATTCAAGACACGGTTTTGCGCAGACGTAGTGGCCTCCCTGGGTGCCATCAGCGCGTCGTCGGAGGTCGTCAGATTGTCTGCTACATTAGATTACTCCCCAGGGTCAGCCATGTGGAAAATAGATCCGGGACTGGAGAAGAGCAGGAAGGAAGGGGAGTAGTACTTTTACGTCCCATCTCAACACTCTCTCATATGTATATGTGGGTATATATTGTCCACAAAGCATCACTAGATATTCTAACCGTTTGTGTCTGCGTTGTCTATTTGTTAGATAATTGATTATAAATGTTACATTACTATGTATATATTTCTTTACTCAGGTAGGATTCAGTCAGGAAAAGATCATAGTTCGAATCTTGAATCAATGTATAAGGGTATGATTTTTGGTCGTGAGGCCAACTCTTTCGTTAATGTATTGTAATTAAAATGTTATTATTATGATAAAGGTAAAATGATATGAATTTCTTCGACAAAAGTACGAAATATGTAAATTGCCTGTGAAATATATCATAGATCTCTAGAGCGCACCATTAAGGAACAACGAAAACAAGGAGATTGGAAAGGTATGATTGTAAGAAAAACTTACATTTCTCCTATACCAAATTTCTTCTTGTAACATAGTTGTGCGACTGTTACTTTGTAAGACACCTTTACTGGTGAAAGAAACAGTTGAAAAACAATTTGTGAAAAAATATATTTGCCTTATCCACACACACCAGCTAATTGATATGTCCTATATGCACGAATACATACAAATATTCCTGTATTATCTAATTATCTCACCCCCGGTATTTTTGTCCCATAGGCTTAACATTGGGAACTTCTACTCCCTGAACCCACGAGCATTACAGTCTGTTCCCCATCGTCTATATCATGTGTGTCGTCTATTCATTTAGTGTGTAAAGGGATGAGATAAATAAAAGAAGCAACTTGTTTTGGTCAAATTCTTCATTCCTTTGGTCAATGTCATAATTCTCCTACTCATTTGAACGCCACACGATATCAAACTCGTGGAGAACAATGACTTTGACCAAAACCTGTTGGTTTCTCATGTTTTTTTATCTATACCCACTACCTTCCCCGGCATGTTGCATCAATAAACCGATGTATACCCAACCCAGTGGTTTACATAAAAGTTATGTCGCTGAATACAGAACCGAATAAGGATATTGTCATATATGTGTCAATGAATTGTTCTTTCTTTCCCTCAAGACAGCCTCAGTCAAAGCTTTCACTAGTAGATATGAAGGGTCGTTTTCTTCCCAATACAATTCCTAGTTTCCAGCACTTGAACACACTCCAGATGACTGCCTTTTCATTCCAACCCATTGCCGATTAAACACCCAAGCCCTATACTTTTAAACACATCATGACCCATCCTTGACCCATCCTTAACTTCTAAGACTTATCATCCAAAACCGTCCCAAATTACCCAAACCCACCCCGTGCAAGAGATTTTAATGCCCCTACGACACACCTCTGACAAGCCCCGTCCCACCTCCACCCGCATCAATTCCTACAAATACACTTAGGAACCTCACACTCGCCCTCACCAGCCCGACCGGTGCTGGGACTGGTGGGGGAGACCAGTTTCCTATGCATTATTGACCAGCACTCGTCGTCTCACCCTGTAGACCGAAAGTCCTGCGCGTCACTCCGTTTTAAGATAGTGTTTCGCGTGAAACTGAATTCTGGGTCTACGTGACTTCCACTAGATCAGCAGTAAAAAGGTCTATACTTTGTCCATGTGTTACTTGGCGCAAATGCCAGAAGCCTTACGCCCATGAGACATCCATTGGTGAAAAACATATCTTACACAAAATCATTCTATAGTAAATCACTGATGCGTTTTAATTATTTAGTATATGCGCGGGCCTAGCTATCATTTATTACGATATGTGTTTAAGTGATAAAGTATACGTTCTTATGATTCAGTCGTTTACAATACGCATTATGCTAGGTGGTAGACCCGACGTACTGATAGTTATTACCTGTAAATATGTGGCTTTGCTATTACCTTATCGTGACATAGACCATCTCGACCAAAAAGAGTGTTATTGATGAGGTTGCCTGTGGGTGGGCGTTATATAAGCTACAGTATTAACATACATTAATTACATTCAATATACATCAGTCTAAAGATATCATGGGACGACTTTGTAACGAGTGTATCTAGGAGTATTTAATTGAATAATAAAGTTGAATATCTTAATGCTGTTCAGAGTCCAGTATATATCCGCCAACTCACTAGTAGTATACCTTATAAACCCCACCTACCCCCATCCCATGTAGGTATAGACACACTATCCCACTCACACCACTTTAGTAGGCACACATAGATGGTGAAACAAAATACCTCCTTATGTTCTGCGGCGTTGATTGCTGAAGTTTACAAAGGAACCCAACTCCAGAAACAAACTTAGCACTCACTTCAGCCTGAAAATCTAAGGATGGCTGAGGATATTTTGTCAATTGCCTCAAGAGTTTACCTCAGTGGGTTATCAAAGGATTCCGAGTGATATTCTTCTTGACAATGCCAAATTCAATTCACAGATAGGTTCAGTAAAAATTTGCATAGTTCTTTTTTAATGTTTCAACGGAGACAACCTCACTCAACAACCCAATAGTCTCGTATCACTTATGCAAGTACTTATCATAGAATTTTTGTTAACAGTTCTGCGAGAGATGGTTTCCATCAAATAGCGAAAAAGATAGTCTTGTAACCTACCTAATCTCGATTTTTAGAACAAGCTGTAGGAGCTTTCATTTCATATTCTGGAATATTGTGATTAGAGACCCACTTCCCCACTAAGGCTTTGATGCAAATTGAATGGGAACGAAATATGCGCATTTATATTAGAATCATACACTGAAGAGATCAAGTCTCAAGTGAAGTTATTTACTTAACCAAATCATTTGCAAGCAGATTAATGGAGATGACTTTTTGTGTGCTTAAGGTCGAGAAATTCTTTTTATTCATTATTAGTCATTTAAATTATTATGAATAATTTAACGGACACAATCTCAGAAAACCCCCGTTGCATAACTGATGGGGTGATATTTCCCTTCAGTGAGAATTCGAAGTTGTGGTGAAGTGGAGTGATGTTTTTAAATTTCACAAGACACCACCATACGCAGCAGGAAGGGTGCAGAACATGTTCCACGAAAGCCACCTTCTATGGTGCGTCTTTCTCTTCACCATCACATCTTATACAATAGACATGCTCGGGATTGCCCCTGGCCGCTCCTACCGCTTATTTGGCCAAACATTAACGAACAAAAATTTGTTATGTGGATATTTATGCCCGCGTGCAATGCTTCCTCTTTTGTAAATACCCACGGTAATGTAGAAAGATGAATATGAGAGAGAGTTAGAACTCTACTCGTACTCTCAAATTCGGTCAGATACATTGTCATTTCACATTTATAACGTGGTTGATGATTATTCAGATGATCACTTGACGGGCATGTAGCCGATAGAGAGCAGAGGGAACCAGGTGAACTGAACATCTTGATTTGACTTGGAACTGGTCGGCCTGATAGTGAAGATCCATGTGTCTCATTCCATACTCCTCCTCAGTGACCATAAAATGTGACATATTGGCTAGATTAGGCATATTTCTTCCACCTCATGATTAGAATGCTCATGCTCATGGATGGAATGAATCTCTGTATCTAAGCGTTTCCTCCGATTGACAGTGGTAGTTTCATCGGATTTTCATATGTAGACACAATCCTACTTTTGTCAAAATAAGCTAGCAATAATCTTTTACCTGACGATATCAGGTAAGAGTTTTCAAAAGCCAATCATTCCACAATAAAAAATGTTTTATTTGTCAAGGGACATCTAGAAACAGAATTATGGTGCAGCAGCGTTTCAATCTTTTCATTAACAACAATGTAAATATTCGCGGTATGTAGAATTAATTGTGCCCGGACATAGCATGTGGAGGAAGCAATCGAATGCGAAATATGAGCAGGGAGGACATTCTTTCTTTCTGTCTGTTTGTAGAAGTAATTCTCCTACGCTACAATCTATCTTGACACTCCTCAGCGTTTCCCTACGCGGGTAAACATGGTTCTAACCAGACCACACAATGGCATGCCTTTAATGTAGATTATTGCAGTATTGCAGCTATCAAGGTAGGCTCTTTCTTAGTTTAGTTCCACTCCTTTAACATGGATGTAGATGACATCCTATAGTATCGTTTTCTATATGATTCTAAATATTAATGTCACTGTTTAAAGCGGCCTTTAACAGAAAAAGACCCTGAAATGAGGGCAACTTTTGGAAAATCATCAAGGCAGCCTTTATCTTTTAAATATTTCTCTCGTTTCTTGCTGACAACACAGGTGTTTTCGATATGCACTATGAATATTAAAACTGATTTTGCGATAACCTTCAATTGACATAATTAACTAATTTCCTTCTATCCGTAAAGGTACCTTCAGCTTTGTTGGCTTAAATACACACATAGACTTGATGAAAATACTGTGATGGACAATTCTGTATATTGGATAGTGCTAGTATTTTCCTATATTAGCAATGAAGTTCACATCAACAGTACCATTATTATACAAATGAAAATATTATACATCCTCATAAAACAATTCCTGTTTGATATCTGAAGCAAGGGATCCGAGAATGTCTATGAACTAAGCCTCAAGACAGAGAGACTGTCGTTGCATTTTGATATTTTCTGTTAACATTTAAGGTCTAATTGAAAACCAATCCATTCGGAATGGAAAGAGGAAGGAGCTAAATGAGGCCTAAATGGACCATTCCGCGGACGAATTACAAAGCGGAACCCTTTAATGGATCCGCCGTAGTTCATGAAACAGTGTTGATTCAGACTGTGAATAAAAGCTGTCTTCTAGATTCTGAACGGGCAAAGGTATCCTGCTGAGCTTTAACTCTAAACCTTAAGGGGAACACATATTGCTGGAGTTCTGTGGGGATGGAAGCCTGCACAGGAGAGCACTACCATAAGGGGCAGTTTGTGTTTTCTTGTGACTGATATAGATAGGTGCCTAGATAGGTCTTCGTAGAGATAAAGTGGTTTTAGAAACAAATATACACGCTGTTACATGGCCTTGCACTACATGCTTGTATAAAAATTACTAAGGATTTGTAGTTAATATGTACAAGTTACAACACAAAAAAGTATGAATTAAGTTAATGGACGATGATAGGACATCACAGGTTTGTAATTGTAATGTTGCTGAATTACGTGACTTATTAATTATGGCTTTGTGTGGATTGACTCAGTTTTAAATCAAAGTATGTTGATAAGATTTCATTGTCCGTTTTATGTGCCTCTGGTCGTAGATGTGTGTGGTTACTGTGTATCTATGGCTGATTCACAGCAAGCAGTTCTACGAACATATAACAAGAGATAAGGTATTTCAGATTTAGTTCACCTAATTCTTGTTGTCAAATATAATGGAGCGAAGCTCGTTATTAGTTCCCAGGTCCCAGGTCTCAAGGGATATCTTTAAGGCCCCACAACGGTACAGCCTGAAATATCCTTGCACGAAAATAACCTTCATATCACTCACAGAGTTGAATATTTAATCTAAGTCTACCAATTGTTCTAAATGAGATTATGGTATTATCCAGTCAATACCAAACCTCATTCTACTTTGATTCGTTGAAAAACGCGCCCAATCTGCAGTATTCTCACAACTCTTAAAAAACACCTTACTCCCAGAACCGTTCTGCATTGCCTTCATACCAGATTAGTTTTAACATTCAAGTTTCCTTAATTCTTCTGGCCCATGTCTGTTTATTCCTGAGGAGGAAGTATAAGATTTCTTATCTTAAAAATACATTTAAAGCAACCAACAGAACAAGGTTATGATTTGATAAGATATATCCAGGTGTGTCTGAAGAACGTTGCTGTTTCGGCCTGGGCATACCTATAGAATAATTGTTAGATTGCTACAGCGAAACATACAATATGATATTATAAGATAACGAGAAGGCAGGAGTCGTCAAATTACTATATAATGGTAATCACTTATTCCTATTTTTCTAAATGAACAAGGACAGAAGAGGATACAAATGAATACAATATCAAAGTATACGTATTACATTTGCATTTAATTAGGAAAGTCTTTCTACCTGATTCACAATGCCTTACAACTGACAGGTATCTTAGTGTTTAAATCCGTGAAGAGGATATTTACAAATGGATCTCTTGGCCTGCCGGTTCATTTGGTATATGTGTTTTCGTGCGACAATGATGATTAATCAAAGTTTATTGTTGCTATCATAATATGCTGACATCGACAGAAAATGGAATCTCCATTTTGATATATGAATTGATAAACTGATTCTTGCTTGAATTCATGCAATAAGCAATATAAAAAGATCCGTTAGATTAGAGAATTCGCTATTGTTAATGACACAGAATGAATACAAGATTGCTGTAGAGAACCGGGCACTACGACACACTCAGTAGGAGGTCGATGTGCGGCACTAAAGACTGACGTTTCATCTTTTATGACTCTTTTTTTCGCAAAGTAGATCACAGGGAAATAACATCTTATTGCAATAGAATATAAGGTTTTCTGTTTCCAGAATAGAGGGACTGGTTCTAAACCGACCATGCTACTACTTAATGTAAATGTATATGAGAAGGACAGAGTAAGGTGTATGATTCAGAATTGATTGCTTTTACAACTATTTGTAAGAAAATGGGATCAAGAAGAGCAGGTTTCCCGTTTATATCAATTTACTCGTCTACACAAATAGTACAAATTATATAAATATAACATGTTACATGGAATAGTATGACAACACAAATATTGTCATGCAGAAATCGGCAATCCTATATACTACTTGCGAACTAAAGCAAACCTCTTGGTTTAACTTAACTCGCTATTTACTAGATTTCATGTAAAAACCAAGACAGGTAACCAAGAATATAATGCTTACTAACTTAGTGTCGAAAGTTGTGCTCACTCATGTACATATATATCTGACTACGTGTTTCGAGATCTTAGTTTCACTTTGCATTCAAACATCGTCAAAGTTCAATGGCAGTGCGATATAAGACCAACTATCATAGTAACTAGTTGCCCTCTGGTAGCTTCCAGGCATTGTTTGACAGAGCCAAATGGTTTCTGGCATGCTGTACCAGGCTTATGTCGTACAAAACATTATTGAGAACAATTTGAATAAAATCATTGACAGCTGTCTGCCTAGTGACGGACAGTGGTATTTCGTGGCTGCTCTGTGGCCCGCCACAGTCTCTAGCCGTTAGAGTTCCTGTTAAATCCATTGGTATCTAGCTTTTGGTTTAACATGGAGAGAATGTCAGGCCCCCAAGGGCCTCAGAGGAAGGTTTGAGCCTTTTACACTTCCCTGTTACCCTCTCTGCCTAGAATCCGTCTAAATGCGCATAAATACTAACGGGCTTGCAGTTGCAAGAATATTTCAGACGAATAACGCCACGTTATACACCTTGCTGTGTAGAAAAACATTTTCAAATATCCGAATAATTCAAGATGGTAGATTTAGCTAGACACCAATTATACTTTAATACTGGACCTAGATGTTTCAGCTTTAAATCTTGATCAACGGAGTAGTCAAGATGCCTATATCACGAAATACTTAAAGACATCCGTATTATTAAATGTCAAACTTCTGATATTGTATAGAAACAAATAGGTGAACTCCCTAGAGCGCAGGAAGTAATCACAATAATGTGCACACTCTGTGCCTGTCTATCAACACGCCCTATTATCGCTCAGGGTCGAGCAGCTCCCCATTGTTCTGTATGGGGAGCTGCTCAGTGAGGGTCAGCGGCGAGTCGGCGTTGACAAGCAAGAGTACGCCTGCTAATAAAGAGCCCTATTCTGCCGACTCCTCCGTTCGCGCCAATACCTCCTCCGTAATGAGATGTCAGACGACACCACCAGAGGGAAGCTCTATGCCCCAGCCTCCTGTGACGTGTGATATACGTCACGTGACAAGATGTGTGTCCGTTTTATGGTGCCACACGTCTCTAAAGTGCCCCTAAAGACACTTTGGTTTGCATTCACTATTGTTCACTGGAGCTCATCTATGACAATAACAAAAAAGAAAACCAGTCAATTTTATTTTAAGTGAAATCCAAGTCTGCAAGTTCTAATAGGATTAGTTAACATTATAGGGCTGATTGTAATCTTTTAAAAATCTATGTGGAGTATTATTGATGGAACTAAAAACAATAGTTCTATCATTTAAGATATGCTTACCTGTCACAAAATGAAAATTTCTTTGTTTTACATTGAACAGTCAGAAGTACAATCTCGCCACCAATGCTGTCCCAGAAACGACAATAGTTAGATTCACCTTGTTGGTACCTATGAGGGGACCACAATTCGATATAACCTTCGCTGCCTATCTCTTGAAATATGAAAAACGCGTAGACCATGTGTTTCGTCTTTTTTTTATGATTTTACCATGTCCCTTTTTTCCTTTCTGCCCTTGAGCAAATGACATTCATTTCTGCCCATGCCAGCGTCCCTGGCAGACCGACGAAAGCCGTATAAAATTACGTGTATACACACAACATCAAATATCCATCAGAACATTGATCTTATCTACACTGGGCACCCCATAGTCTCCCTTCATGCATGCGTCAATCCCTTCCCACAACCAGCACCCCCTTGCGGGCAGACTGCGTGTTATGGAGCCTTACCGGACGTCGGGTCTGATTACGAAAATTACAGATAAGAGGAAGAAGGGAGGGATTTATGGAGCTGACGCCTGGCCGGCTGCCACCCCACCACCCAACACCCCTCCACGGGGGAGGGATAGAGCCAGGGGACACTGTGACGCCATCATAGGATCATGACCGGAGGTCTAACCAGCCTATCCACGTTAATTAAGGTGTACATGGACCCGCATACGCGGGCGCAGGGACTGTCAATTATAACCTAATCATTGGTTAACAGTTGGACAAAGATTGTAAATATTCTCTTTTTTTTCATTTACCAAGACACGGACTTTGTTATCATGACATCATCTTTTAATATCTTACTTATATTATTTTACATATCCCAGATTTTACTGTCCTGAGGGACGGCACCTACGGTAACCAGCTCTCTACAAGCCGTTACATAAAGGGTGTACGATCATCGTACTATTGTCCTAGAGCGATTGTCGTTACACAGAGGTTTAAGTCGTACATATACGTATTCGCACGATAAGATAAAATGGCAGGCCCAATTCTCATTACATAAATAGTGTCTCCCTACGATCTATTTTGTCTAACGATCTTGGCCATAGATCGTCTGCGAGGTCATACATCGTTACATAGATCGTATCCTTCAGCCTTCGTATCGTGCATTATGAGTGAAACGCCCTGGGCCCCATTGCTCCACGTTTACGACGCAGTTGCGGATCACAGAATAGCGATCCGAGGGCCTAAACGTTGCTCCTGAAATTTTGCGGATCGCGTCGTAATCGCATAGGCGCATCGCCGCGTAAAATACCGCTGTTTGCGATACTTTTTACGCGGACCTTCACAGCACTGCGGATCGTATCGCTATATGGGTTAAATACAGCCTTATTTGATATATTTCAAATAACGATCTATGGTGGCACCACCGACCCCCGCCACTTGTTCTTCTACCTATAGGAAATAGCGATCCACACCGCCAGGTGTCAGATCAGTTTTAACTGTGATGCCATCTGTATTTAACTAAAAAACTAATTAATTTTGCACTGTGTCATTCAATATGTGCCCCTGAATTGTTGTTTCGCTATCGCATCGTAAAAAATAGTGATTCCGCTGGAATTTAGGGATACGGTCCGATATTACAGGAGCAACGCTTTTTCAGTCGGATCGTTAAATGGTCACATCGTACCCGCCACTCACTGTATAAAAGAGCGTAACCCCGGTCACTCTCCCTCACTCATCTCTCGACTACATACATCGATTGTACCCACCCGCCGTCCCCGTCATCAACTATATTTTAAAGATCTTTTATTACATAAAAACTACCTTTCGTTGGGCTCATTTTTGTACCTGATTCAAAATATGATGAAACGCATAAAAAGATTGTCATTATCTTATATAGACGTCTCATATTGATATCAATTTTAACAAACCCTGGTTGTAATAAATCTCTTGATCCATTTACATGTCTGTCCGTTAATTAGAGGTATCTTCAGGTAACATGGGGAGACACGGGAACCTGCTGCGTAGCTTCTGTATTCCAGTGTTCAACAGAAGTTTTTTAAATGTGGACGAAGGGTTGAATTTTACATTCTTGCCTAAGGAATCAACCGAAGAACTGGCTGTTGTTGTTAGGTTTGGGATTAGCTATTTCCCCCTAAAAAATGTCTGTACATAATTATTTCATGCTGCGAATTCTAGTAAGAGAAAACTGTTTGGTTCAAAATACTGTGAAACACCCACCTAAATATTAGACCTTCTCTGATCCGAGGACGCTATCGTTCTGGTACGAACGCTTCCCCGTCACTCAGACTTGAACTCACCACTGCTACACGTCATACCAGCGTCCTCGGATCTGCCGCGGCCGGTATGACGTATAGCAGTGGTGAGTTTGAAGGTTCCCGTATGTGCGGTGCGCTCGATAACTAACTGTCTCAATGTGATGACATTACCAAGTGCAATGCCGACCAAATGTTTATGAAACGATTATGAGGCATCCCATTTGATCCTATAGTGCAATGATCGTAGCTGTTCGACCAAAAAGCTTATGTAACGATATCAGCCTTAGGAACATTGTACGATTTTTCAAAATTTATGTAACGGACCCCAGGAGAAAAATAGAGGCATTCCTTATTTCAAATTCGACCTTTAAATGTAGTTCTATCCCTTACCATATACCATGCCGTATGTAGTGTAAATACGCATCGTTTCGCCATATAACGTAAAAAATACCGTACGGAACAGTGTTCCCTAAACGTTTAATAAATATTAGTTGTTAAGCCAATTGAAATTAATGATTTTTCTTAATTTAGGATATATAGTAAATAAAGAACGACCTACCATGCTTGTTCAAGCTACAAAAACTCGATGATAATTAACGGTTTGTACGGAACCGTAAATTATCATCTCGTTTTGTAGCTTGTACAGCATGGTCAGGATGTTCTATATAATTACTTTCCATGGCTATTATGCGTTTCATATCTGTTTGAAGCGTATGGCATGTATAAGATGAAGTTATTGTCCGACAGCTCACCACACATTACTTTACTGATGAGCATTCCAGAGGTGAGGAAGCGGTCTAAAAACCCTGTCGTAACACACAATGAATAAATCACCAGGGCATCAAATAAGGTCTCAAGTTAATTTCTGTTTTCAACATGGAATGTGGCATTATCAGATTCATTGATAATCCTAATATAACTAGATTTTCTGTTGACAATGTTTATTTAAAATTCCGTTTGAAAACCCTCTACCCGAATATTTTCTTATTATTTCGGCATTGCTCTGATCCAGCAAATGCCTTCCTAGTGAAAATGCTCAATCTTGCATTTTACTTATCCCTAGGCGATATACATGATGAGCAGTGCCTTGCTTTATTTCTAGGTGAGATTTTACCTTAAGCCTTTCGAATTAAAACATATCTAAAGTATATTAAATATGTGTTTTTACTTTACACAGTACTAAATAGCCTTATTGTGGTTAGGGTGAGGAGCAACGCAATGTAACCTAATGTGTTCTCCACCTGCCGACGAAATCGCCATCAATGATGTGCAACCTGTACAAAAGTCAGTCGATGGTTCTATTTATGAAATTATTGGTGCGAATGATCGGTGTTTTTCGATGGAAACTGAGGAAGTCGCCAACCGATTTCTAACATTCAAGTTCATTCTGCCACTGATGAATTCAATGGATAGACATTTCGTCGGTGGTATAAATAAATCAGTGCTAGATTATGAAATGTTGGAGAAAAACAATCGTTGACCAATTTGATCTCCACCTGACGATAATTGCAGCAGAAGGGAGACATGATCGGTAACTGGAGCCCTTGGAAGATGGGTGTTCAACTACAACCCAAACGTATACTGCAGTATAAATAACAGCTTTAAAAAAAGAGAAGAAGAAAAAGACGGTGCTAAAGGCCATGATCAATGATCAAAATCGGAAGGTGGAAACGCCAAATAACCCATCATTTACTAGATGAATGAAAACTAGATGATTAATTCAAGCCACTTTAGAATAGTAGTCGGCGTAAAATCTGTTTTTCCTACATTTTACAGATCCATACCGATTTAATGTTTATGCTGAAACCTTGAGTCTCTTCGCCATTTTCCACTGGCCGATTATCCACCAACGAACTGCAGTCAGGAATCACAAATAGATTTTTCGGGTATGCCGATGCCAGATCGGTAAATAAAAACAGGCATGCAGAATCAAAAAGGTTTGAAATTGATGGTCATTGTATTTGGAGGACAATTATGCTGGTTTGTGAAATGCGGCAGAAATTAGGCATACACAGCACCCTCACCGCTTTTAGACACCGATGTGCAGTCGTTGGCCACCACCGGCCGGCTTTTAGGAGAAATCAACTAATCGGTACCGTTTCCGGCCAGTGGAAAATGAATTTCCCCAATGAAATCAAAGCATTTGATTCTGTAGGTATGTGAGGAAGTCCGTCGTTGGTAGGCTTTTTACATTACGTATGCCAAATTAATTGGTGAGTATTCTCTGCAAGTCTCGTTTCCATTCACCGATCTGCCGTCGGTATACTAAAAGACCTCGACCGGTGGTGCCCGACTGCCGATCGGTGGCGAACAATCGGAAAATGGCTCATGTTTCCAGGCAGGACGCAGGACAGTGGAGGCATCACAGCTTCTTAGATGCGTCACCCTTTTCGCCAATTTCTTTTCCCGAATGAATTACAAATGTAATTTGAGAGGAAAAACCATCATAGTTTCTTGAGCCTAGCCTTGCTCAGTCCATTAAGGACTGAGTAGGTTGTTGTTGTATGGTCTGTGTTGTCTCCTCTACTGCTGTCAGGTAGCAGTTATATATTCATCCCTACTTTACTTCTACAAAGAAGTCAATATAGATCGTCAGGATTTCGATTTGCCGGACATATTTGTTTCATGTATTCTTTCTCCACGTTAGCTGATGCTGGTCATGGCACCAAATCCTTACCCCACAGAGTATAAAATGTTCGTCTGCCTTCCTTATAGATGCTTGAATTACACCGACCGCAGGGTGCTCTCTGCTCCGCTCTCAGTTCATTACGTAGATGTCAAAAGGAAGGTTTGTATCATTTACGTGGGGATACAACACACATCTCATGCGCTTCTGATCGTGGATCAATTGCTGATTGAAACTGAATCTGTGGCTCTGGTGACGGCGGTGCCCTTTTTGATGGTTTTCTATCGGTGTTGACTTTGATTGTAAATACGTGGGTGGTTGGTGGTGGGGAAATCGTGGAAGTTGCTTTGTTGTTGGAGGATATGAGTTGGGGTAGGAGACCTACCAAAAGGAGAGAAGCACTACTTACCAGTTATGTGTATTTTAGCCAACCGCAGCTTTATTACAAAAGGTTAGACCAGTGAGGACTGGACTATGAGAAAAGAGGCACTGTGAGTTTATTGGGAGAGGTTGCCTATGACAAGGCTATTTATAAGAAGACATCATGATGCTCATAAGATTATCATACCACCCTCTGCCTCTCCTTCACCTCCAGAC
The DNA here is from genome assembly GCA_950022655.1 of Alentia gelatinosa. Classification (NCBI taxonomy): domain Eukaryota; kingdom Metazoa; phylum Annelida; class Polychaeta; order Phyllodocida; family Polynoidae; genus Alentia; species Alentia gelatinosa. The sequence goes on along the minus strand of OX465583.1, from coordinate 40,861,384 downwards.
AAGTTCCTCCTCTAGTCTAATCTTATGTCTATAATTCGCCAACATAGGTCTGTATAGTGGCGAGTGAGGGCATCCTAGTCCCCTTACTACACCCTACACTCTCCCCTACCTCAGCCCAGTGGCGGTCGGCGACGGTGGACAACCAGTGAGCTGGGATATGACGCATACCGGACGTGTAATCATGTGTGCCTTTATCCTCACTGGGTCTCGTCCACAAATAGGACCAGGTTAAAGCCACCTCCGGGCGACGCCGCCAGTGGGCGCTACCAGCACGTGACCTTACCCCCTCCCACCTCCTCGGGACTCCTCCGTCGCCAAATCCAAGGTCGGGGTGCCACCTAGTGGTGACCGTGCAGGATGTAGTGGTTAGGGAAGGGAAGGTAGAGGAGGGATGGAGAGGAGAGATGACAGAGGTGGATGACAAAAACAAATTGTGATCCGCGGGGGCAGGATCAAGATGCGTGGCAGGGTTGGCAAGTGATACGTGTGGGTAGCCATAGCAGATCTGTGGTATACGGTGGGTAGCAGGGGTAGATGGTAGAACTGGTATATGGGGTTGAACAGGTGGTAGCATACAAAGAGCAATCACCGAATTTAAGCGCTCATATATATACGTGGCAATAGTTGACAGCTGATATTTTTTCGCAATTTATATAGAATGCTTAGTGGGATGAGTAGTAGATACATGGAGTCATGCGTGAATGGGCACATTGGATGAATCCTGGACGAACTTATTATCCACTCAATTTTGGAAGTACCAAGCGAATCCCATATCATGGATACCTAGCAAGTAATCTTTGGAGTACGATCAAATTCAAGAAGATGAAATTGAGATATAACCAGGAGTCTTTCCCTCAGTGTCCCTTTGGCACAGGATTGAAATGGCAGCTAAACATCAGCTGGAGAACAACAGGCCCGCCTTAGAGAAGCGTATATCCGACATCTGAGACATCTGAGAGGAAAAGGAGTACTAATCAATTACATTACTTAAACATCATAGACTGGCGTTAAGAGACCACATTTTATTCCTACCTCTACAGAAGTCTTTTTTGCAATTAAGCTTTTGGTCATATCAGAGCATCCAGTAACAAAAGTTCAAAGCGTCAAAATGAATTCGTTATATAGAAAGAAATTCTGAAACGAACCCATCAATATCGTTGTGAAAAAGCTTTGTATGTACTCTAACACAAATCGCTCAAACGATTTCTGCCCGAGTTTACAAACTCGGAATCTGCTTGGAGAGTGAATTGCTGCTATCAGGAGTAGCTGGGGGACGCTCGTGGCAACTTTGGCTGCTCGGGAATACTCTGCTTTCACTCGGCTCTTGTCGCCATCTCAGAGGGACACCGCTAAACTGATATCCACTTAGCCGGATGTCAGCCTCGCTTTGGACTAGTTGATTGGATCAGAGGTGCTGCCACCTAGCGGAGAAAGAAACCGCAGGGTGGAGAGGGACGTGGGGGCCGGGTTGCAAAAGGTGGGGCACAACACTTCGCCTCTAATTTGTACGTGGCTTGTGGCGGATTGAATTATTTTCCCCAGAGGATGCTTTGAAGCTGCTATGTGTACGGTAATGGCATGATCAGTGAAACAAGCATTTCCTGCAAGACCTAGGCTAAGATCATCACCCCATTCTATTAGATTATACAACGAAATTATAGGGTTCAAGGCAATGGCTCACACATATTAAAAGGTGTGCAACTCAGACCATAAACAAGGATTCTACAGAGCCTTATGTCCTAGTAAAAGTCGGGGAGTTATCACGATGAGATATAAAAAGATAATTGGGTGAGAGTAAAACGATGAAACAAGGTAATATTTTGAACCTCGAACCTTAACTACTGAGCGCAGTTTATAGGCCCCTTGAATGAATCGCCTCTGTGATGCTTCTGCTTCAGGTCCACTTTATTTTTCATAGCAGATTTAAAATCTTCAAGATATTGAGATGAATTATGAAACCCCAATTTTACATCAATCCTTATCAATTCATCATGGAAAATCAAGGTTATGATCGTGGCTGTTAGATATATTCAAATTAGATTTATTCAGATAGTGATATGTTTCATCCAGTGTGGGTCACCCAGGTATTTGGGACATGTTGATGCCAAAGACATGCAGCTCCAAAATTTAATATGATAATGCAAGCCGTAAATGTAATGACCCATTCAGCCGGTTACAATACTTTCTATCATATCATATATAATTGTACAGAATGCCTATGACAGAAATATTGATAAATTTCTAAATAAACTAATTCAGTAATAGAGTTATGTACATTACGCCAGTGAATAATCGATTAATACAGAGAGGAAATACATGAATTAGTCATGATCATGTTGCAACCTAGTATCAATTCCTTTTTGCCTCAGTGTCTTGCCCAAATATTGGATGAAGGATGCAAGTGAAGCCTATTCCATGTACAGATATCAAACTTCATCAGTGTGCAGGAACCAAGGATCAAACAAAAAAACCTCATCTTACAAATATTGCATCATATGGAGTCTTGCAGTAACAGATTAAGTCATCCCAGAAGTTTCCCATCGCGATGGCTGGAGGTATGTGGGTCGATCTATGCAATGCCCACAGCAACAATTTCCTACGTAAGCTAAGTAAATACAAGTGGTAAATAACATGACTATTAATCAAGTTTCGAATTAAGTGATTGGGTGAGAGGGGGAAGAACGAGGCCTCTACGTTAATCACTAATTAACAGAGTAAGGTAATTACCAATCATCTACTGCCTTTATTGCGCTCCCTTTGTGTGTTACTATAGCTCCCTAGTGTGGGCCAGGAGGATGGTGTGGGCGGAGACTGGCAAACCCTGCCCCTCCTGGCAGTATCAGCTAATTTCATACATTTAATCTTAAGGGGGAGTTTCCTCCTTTAAACAATCACTTCCTTATCTATTCTGCTTTCAATCGAAGCCCGGTGGATTCTCGATGGCTACTGGCCCTGTTCTGATGAGTGGTGGTGTGATGGAGCTGGCAGTCCCCACAGTAATTAGTCATGCTATTCTCCTGTTGTCAACACTTTGCTTGTTAGCACTCCCCGGTGACAAATGTTCCCCCCGCTTGGGGATCCGGTCGGAGGGGCTGGGTGGAAGCTTAGCTCGTAAATCTGATTTTAAGTTGAACCTGGTCGGTGATGATGTGTAGTGCACTTGGAATGACAGAGGAGAAATTTGTTTTGACACCAGCTCGAGGAGTGAGAGAAGGTGGGGCTCGGGTCCTAACGGGATTGGGTGAGGATCGCGAGTGGCGACTGACCACCCTACACAATATCCTCTGGGGACATTTACCCTCTGCAATGGTTCAACATTCCTTTATCCCATCCATTCCATCCCGTTATTCTATCCACTATGCCGCTGCTTACCCCTGACCAGAACCTACGTCCACACACCACAGTGATTGAATCTTAGGGTTTTAATGCCCTACATCTCTGTAATGTGACAACGGCATCTCATTCATCAATCCCTCTCTATAGGTCTTTTTTAAGGATTCTATTTATACAGGAGTAGTGTTTGGGTGTACTAGACTCCCATCTTCCAGCAGCTCCAGTTCAATCAGTCAAGTGCCTTTTGCTTAACTAATAGGCTGACAATTGGCGGTGGTAAGGTGGTAAAGTGTAAGTCTTTAAAAATGGGCATTTGGCGATACAAGTAGATGTAGCATTGTTATAATTAGAGGGACAGGCATTTAGGGCAACAGAGTTTATAGTCGTTAATCTGTTCTTTTCACTTTTAGCTGGTGTTATAGTATTGTTTCAAGGGAGTCTCGGGAGTTGATGATACGCATATTGCATGGTAATCTGCTCCATTATTGGCTGGTTGTGTATTCTACTGATTTGAGATATTGATTTGATCGTATGATGTCAGCCGATCTTAATACTGGGGCATCGAAAATTCGTGTGTTATGTTGGCCTGCTGTCGTAAACGTTGGGATTTGTGCTATGTCGTACGCAAGGGCGATCAGGAGTGATTGCCTTCGTTGGTTTCAGGGTAGTTTAGTTTGCATTGTCGATGAGTGTAGTTGCTTGGAATGTATTGGCCTTTGCCACAACAAATATGTCGGCCTCTGTTCTGACACTTTCGGGGTTCGCAAGTGTTTTTAGTGGCATTATTATATAGTATATCGCAATACTCTAGGTACGGGAGAACCTTGGCTATGTAGATCATTGCTGCTGCTTAGTAGTTAGGTACTGCACCGTCCATCGTACCTTCCATAGTTCTTCCATTTTCAATCTAATTTCACCCATGATACTCCATTCAGCCCCCCCCCCCGTCACACACACACTACAGTATCATTGCATTGAATCTCATCTATGTCATTCTATACACCTTTAGCAGCCATTTTCCATACCTCTTTACGATTCTATGATACCTCCAGGAAGTTCTACATATTTTACTTTTGCACCTACTTCATTACCTCTGCACGATTTAATGCTCATGAAACGTCACTGCCTCATCAAGTGCCCACTAACTAGAAATATATCTACTCAAGCTCCTACTTCATGCTCCCTTCATACTCAATAAACACCTTCATCCTTCCTCACTTTTCTCCTTCAGCCGCTAGATGTATCTACTTGACATCGCCTGTTTCCGGCATGTTGACGCCTGCAGACATGCAGTGATCAGCGCGTCTGTGAGAGTTCAGGACGCTGCTCCCTCGAGCCTCGTTCTCGCCCCAGGGCTGCCGACTCCCGCTGGACCTCACGCCAACCCAGCCCGCCAGGCGGCGGGTGTGTTGCGGCGACAGCGGATACGGGGGTTAAGAGACGTGTCGCACCTCAGGGTTCCGACCAGTGGAGGAGATGGGGATGGGGACTTGAGCGATATTTATGAGTATGAGGGACACATTGGGCAAGGAGAATTTTTAGAATACGAGGAGAAATTCGGGTGAGTGAGAGGCACACTTTTGGTGTGAGGGTTTTTTTTAGATGCAAGGGGCGCTTTGGGAGGGAGGGTTGATTTGGGTAAGGCGGTGCTTTACATGTGAGAAGTGTTTGGCTAAGAGAGTGATAGTTAGTGAGTTAGTGTGACAGGTGCTATGGGTCAGAGAGATGCTTTGGGTCAGAGTGACGCTATGAGTAGGAAGTGTTCACGTTTTGGGTGTGAGGGAAGCTATGGGCGTATGGGCTACTTTGGGTGGGAGAGGTGATTTCGGTGTGGGGCAATTTAGATGTCAGGGATGCTTTGGTGAGAGGGGTTATTTGCCTGTAGGAGTGATTTGAATGTAAGAGACGCTTTGGGTGTGATGGATGCTTTTGGTGAGGGGGACACTTTCGGTTTCAGGGATGCGTCCAGTGACAGGAGTGTATTGGGCAGTGGGAGGGAGCCTGAGAGTGCAGTGAGCGGAGTCACGCCGGATACATTGGCTAGAGCATGAATGAAAATAACAGGAATGATACCCAAACTGAAGTGTAGATACGAGCAAAGGTCCCGGCTGACCTCTTATCAGTGGGCTCCAGTGACTTGGGTTGGACCTGGGCAGAAGTTGAACATTGAGCAAGGGATCTAGGGAAGACGGATGAGGATGGGCAGAGAAAGGAGATTGCGAGGCAGTCAAAAAGTTTGGGTGATTGAAAGTCAGATTGGGAAGGTCCATTTACCCTTTCCCTGAAGAAACTACCATACGATGTAGTACCCAAATATCCCCTCTGATAGAGCATGGCCAATAAGCCCTAAGCCAAATTTGCTATGCGCATGTGCTATAATGCAATCCAAAGAGAACCCCAAGACAAGAATAGTATTAACAGGCAGCAATAATTTTAAAATTGTATAACTCTTTATTATTCTAATTGATATATGGTCATTGTTATTAACCGTTCTTACTTTAACATCACATCTTGCAGAAGCATGATCATATATATCTCGATGTATTTCAATCCTATCAATGTCACTAAACCCTGCCATAAAAAAGGTTTCCCTTTATCTACAACATATATATCGTATTCAATAATATATCAATTGTGTCAGATGTATTAATCCTAATCAAATTAAGATGAATGTAAAAGCTACGAGATGGGGGCAGATGTGGTGATTTTAGGCACTGATTATATCGTGTAAAACAAATGTGTCTCTGTATCTGGCTGTAATCCCAGTAAAATTGTGGTTCTCAGGAGCTTTGAGGTTTATGATGACAGAATGTTCACACATAATTTCTGGGTAGAACACTATTTGATGGGTATAACACAACATACAGATAATGCAAAGACAATTTCAGTTTATCCTTGAACTTGATGAATGACTGATCAGGTCTCTGTCTTATCATCTAAAAGCCTCAGTTCACAGTATCACTGTAAAAGATGAACATGGATGTTTTTGTAGATGTGATTTTGGTCAGCTGATACCAACCAATGGCCGATGGTCATGCACTACCTTTTTAAAATATATAATAATGGTGATGATAACAATGGCATAGCGTGAAAAGGGAAGCATAGGGGCGAAGAGACGAGGATAGGCTGACATAGTTGCAGGAGGGTACTGTGGAAAGGGGTAGGGCAGCAAAGGTGGGGGTGGGGGCGGCGGAGGATGGGTGGACATGTTTGTAGTGGAGTCCTGTGGAAAGTGGGCAGCAAAAGGGTGAGGAAAAGAGGATAGGGTGGACATGTCTTCAGTAGGGTGCTGTGGAAAGTGGGTAGGGTATTAGAGGGGTGGGCAGGGCCTCTTCGGGTAGGGAAAGGAGGATAGGGTGGAGATGTCGTTAGTAGGGTATCTCGGTAAGGGACAGGGCAACACAGGGGTGGCAAGGCGGAAAGTCGGGTGAAGATGTGGAGCGAGTTGACTACTCTAATCACTGTCACGTGACCAAGGAGGGCTCCTCCCTATCGATTCGCGTGTCATTTATCGATAGTTGGATTTACCTCCATATGCCCCCATTTTATCTACTCAGTCGTCGTACCCCAAACATATATAACTGCAAGTTGACTTCTTACTACTGGGACTCTATGTCTAGAGCCTGGCATTTTTTCATTGAATTTATTATTATTATACGGAAACTGGCTTACTGTCTTCGTACGTCAAAAATACGCGGTGAAACTGTTGGTCACATACATCCCGATGCCGTAGGCAGAGGGATGTATGTGATCAACAGTTTTACCAAGTATTTTGACGTACGAAGACAGTCAGCCTGTTTCCGTATTATTATATACCTAAAAATGGCGAAATTTTACCTGGTCACGTGATCACATACCCCGTACGTCACAGTGTGGCGTACGGGTATAAATACGCCATGGGTAGGAGCGGGCAGTATGTGTAGGATATACTACCACAGGTATATAATAATATAAATATGATCACGGAATTATATTCTGGGCCGATATGCAAGAGGAAAGGAAAGCATGTCGTTCATCATAAATGCGATAACATTTTTATTATGACACTAATTTATACACTGTTTAGATTACATATATTTATTCAGGCATATAATCCCGGATATAACAGCAAGGCTTGTAAAGTTATTTGTACCGTTTACATGACTCATATGCATAAACTACAAACTATCTTTAACAGTTTTGACTATTTATTTTTTGGGGGGAGAGAATCCCTTTATTGAGTCCTCGAGTAGATAGATACATCTTTATACGTCCGTTATAGAATGATACATACCTGATCAGGTGTCCAATTAGCCTCAGTTGGGAGGCAAATGGTTTTCATAGCTATGCTAAAATAATAGTTGTACCCAGTATTACAATATTTTGGGTTATATTTCATAAATTGTTGATATCAGGGTCAATACAAGAAACTAGGAATTCTCAGTCTGATACGTCAAGATCAAATTTTTAGTATAGTACCATTGAGATGTCTACCTTCAGCTAAAATAAAGGTTTTGTGCATTTCTTAATGTACTATCATAGTTGGTTGCGCCCCTGGGAATTCAGGGATTGGAGAGCATGTTGGCAGTGAATGGGTCAACTGTTAGGGAAGGGAGGACTAGGTCCTAGATTGATGGTTGTCTGAGGAGCTTGGATGAGAACCAGTGCATCCCTCTGAGACGGCATATTGTCTGGCATCACAGCTGTGCTAGTAGGCTAGAAGGTAGGATAAACGACTGTAGTACATCAAAGCAATGATCAAAGTTCAGAGAACGATAGGAGCGCAGGCTGATGACATTAGGCTCGTGCAGAGAAGATGGTAGGTGGTAGTAGTCTTGCTGCGGCTCCATCAAGAGTCAGATGGCTGATGGACAATCGTTTTCCATAACTTTGCTCACGATTGCTAGTAGAGCTGTAGGTCGTAAGTTAGGAACCTGGTCGGAGTCTCCACATTTAGGAATTGGAGTTTCCAAGAGAGAGATGCAAGCAGAGTTGAAGGCACAGTTATATAATTCCACAAATACTTAGGGAATGATAGCAAAAGCGTCCCTAAAAAGTCTGGCAGGTATGCCTTCTAGCATAGACTGTTTCTGAAAGCCGAACAGATCGTGCAGGGATACAGAATTTTCTACGGGATATCTTGTGCCAGCTTTCCTACAATTTCGTTCACGGATATGTTGATATGTGTGGCAGCATGGTTAGTTTAAACCAATCAATTGTTATCATTTCTAAGTTAAATTGTTAGCATAGCTATACCAACGGAACCGAGAAAAATCTAATATATCCTGCGCCAGAATTTCTTCGTGTCGTTTTTATGTATATATTCAATTCCCCCATGGTATATAGATGTCTAGCTTCATATTAATATGATTGCGGGCTTAACGGGTTTTAAACTTATCTTTGCGCTTTTGTGTTTTTCTTTCTTTTTTCAGGAGTATATTTTTGTCTATTATCAGTTCTAGTAATTTCTTTGACATTATTCCCGGTTCGCCAGTATCTTTGATATAAAAGGTTTTATATTTACATGTTTTGTTGAGATTATTGCTTTCTTGATATTTTATTGATTACCTGTGTGGTTGGATGTGCTGTGTGTGTTCATGTGTGTTTGGGTGGCCATGTTTTTTGTGGTGCTTTCATGTAGGATAGGCTTCTGAATGTTGGTCCCACACAGCACACACTGCAATCTGAGAGTTTGTCCACGCTAACTCTGCACCAAACTTTCTCTATGTCTCAATAGCTTCTTGCTGGCTTTTCCTAACCCTTAGATCTCTGACAGAGCCTTCCAAGTAGCTCTGCAGTTCAAAGTATGTGTTTTGACTGAGAAACAACTCAGTAATTTGTTGCTAACACGTGAAATGTAAATACAACGTTGACGCATGGAGTGTTCCTCAATGAGGCCAACACGGGAGAGGAACGTAAAGGAAGCGCTGCTGATGATTGCAAATTCGAGGTAATGCCACTAATTACCACTGCCGATGTTGTTCCGATGTGTTTTGGAAATGGTCGACTGTGTGTGAGGCTAGACACTACAGACACCAGAATGAGGCCAGATTTAGCCTCGCTCTCGTCAGCGCGCTCCGGTTGCTCTGGTGACGTCTGAAGGTTCTATATACCGTAAGTTTTCAAATCTTAAAAGGCCATGAAAGGTTTAAACCTTTATAGAAAAGACATGCATTATTTATTCTATGTCAGTCTCAGTCCATACCATTCTATTAGAACTCACTGTAACATTTGTTTGTGTGTGTAATATAGGCCGAAACTCTGGGTTAATTCACATTTCTGTCTTGGCGTATGCACAGATATAGGCCGCCTTTTTAAAATTTTCTTCTGATAGATACGCCCGTAGTGTACGCCCTCAACTCCTTTTAAAGAAAAGTGGCCAGAAAAGTGGCCGTGTATTCCTTCAAAGTGGGTAATATTGTCCACGCATACTCTTCCAAGATACCTTGGATTCGATTTATCATACTGCGAGGCTGCTGAACTACCCTTCCAATCAGGACATCGAATGTGACCAAACGCCTCACCAGCGATCATCTTATTTCATTGATGCCTGATATGGAACATCGGATTCTTCATCTTTTCACCATTGCTTTTGCCTGTGAGATTCTCATCCTAGCTACTTGCACCTCGCTACCTGAAGAAAAAGCACATCGTGCTCACAATAACAATTTTATTACGTGTTTGCGATACCACCCCCCCCTCCCCCCCCCCCCCCCCCACACACACAAAACAACTGCCCTACAGGCAGTCATACATGTACCCATAACAATACTATCGCTAGCAATTCCACCTTTCCAAATCCGATCCATTGCCGAGTCTACGCCTTTCCTGCAAAATGCCCCGTCCATACCGCGCACACTTCCTTTTCTCTATCCGTCACGTCTCAACCATTTTCTACCCACCTCCCACTCCGCCTCGTGACACATTCTACCCCTTCCGGTCATTCCCAACATTCTCTTCATTCAGCACACAACAGGCATCCAGCGTCGCCAGAGGGCGTGGTGACCGGAACTGAAACGCCGTGCGCATCACGTCTGCGCATGAGGACGCTATTCAGGTCAGAGGGCGGCGTTCTGGATGTGTCACGTGGTGTGAATTAAGACGTCACTTATTGTGACCGACACATTGCGTGCCCCATTAACAAGCGCGCCTACCGCCGCCGGGAGTGTTCAGGCCCCATTTAAGGCTGTCCCATGTGGAACCCAAGTGACAACCTATTGTTTAACCTTCATTGTTCCGGAGTGAGATATGTTCCATAGTGTGGGAGGTTTTGGTCATTTACTGTCCAGATAGTGATTAACCTGCTTTTTTTGCAGATACATGTATGTTGTTTTATACGTGATGGGAATCCATGTAATTTGAATCAAGTGATTCAGGCTTCAGTTCTCACCATCTATCAAAATGTTAAAGTTCTTTTGATGTTTTTTTCGCTGTTAGACCACAATAATGTATAAAACAAAAAATGGTCCTTCATTGGCGCCATGGCATAACATGACGCTCGCTTTTGCTCATTAGGTACCACCACAATCAATACGAGAATGCCAGATTATATCATTGCAAAATGCAATATATGAGATGAGGTGCGAAGCAGCAGTAACATAGTTTTAGAACAATTGCTTATCAAGCAGGGTTTGTAGCTTGCATAGTTTGTCGGAGGTAATGCAATAAGGTGAGGCAATTTCAATCAGATGTTATGGACGTATGTAAACTTCTGAGTAGACCTGGCAATTACTGCATGGTATATGACAGGGTTTAGAAAAATCAATACACAACAGTCTTTACTACTTTTCTCACTTTATCAATTCCACGCGGTCATGATGCGGTCATGCGGTTACAATATTGTATCACAATATTGTTACATAAATTTCTTGTCACAAGTTACCCTGTGGCCCTGGCTATTTAGAAAATTGCATAGAAAGTTTGACAAATTCTCAGGACTAGTCACTGGAGCAATTGTAATGTTGGTTGATTATACCCTTGTGAAATGCAACTAATGATATGGCTTTTGCTTCCAAAACGCTTTGGTCGAACTGCTCGTGAGGAAAAAAAGAAGTGTATATTGCCAAAAGGGATTTGCCCTCTACAAACCTGGGCTATGTCCCAACCCAATACCGTACAAACATGCGGATATCCTGCGTTCAACCACTGTCGTACCAATATGTCCCACCCCAATCAGCCATACCAGTGCCACCAGTTCACGCGTCTTCTGTCACTGACGTCACGCCCTGACGGCATGTAATGGACGTGTGCCAGAAGCAAAAAGTGACAGCGCTGGCACTGGGTGAGTATGGCGTTACACCGAGTTGGGATGGCGTTGGTAGCGGTGGTGCCATAGCTGTTCTGATTTTTGTTCTGGTACATATTCGAAGCGAGCACTCCCCAAACAGGCTATAGATAGGTATTCCCAGATCTGATTTAATACTCCGGTTTGAAGGAAACAATTCTGATTATTCTTGCATTCCTGTTCTCCCTCGTGATTTTCTTCCTTTCTTACTAGATTAACCTCAAAACAGCTGTGAGATTACCCCTACCCTTCCTGTTCCCCACCAATACATAAATAATAGTGTAGACCTACACCTTAACCATTGGCATACGTCAACAGGTGTTGTAAACGACCTATTCTTTAAGCATTTTACAATTCAGACTGAAAACTCCTGACTTAAATTGAAGCGGTTTCCATGTCGGGAAAACACCTTCAAGAGTTACTTGTGACAGAGCCGTCAATGACACGTCATTCTGGGGAGATTGTTTGGAGGGTCTTCCTCTATGTAAAAGCGGGGTAAACCAGCCTGGTAGGCCGCATCAGAGTACCACACCACTACTCCAATGTCCCCCTTTGCCCCGAGACTATGATGGCGCATACTCTGTCAAACTAATGGCTCCATCTCTTGGCACTGTGGCCATCGCGGTAGGAGTCATGGAGAGGACAGAGGGCATGGAGAGGGCGAAGGGCAAAAGGTGGGAGACAGTTGGTGGCAGACAATGCTTGATAGGTACATGATGGCTGATGACACATACGTGGTGGTGGCAGGCCATAGAATTTCTGGCAACAGACAAAAGATGGTGGATTAGGACTGGGCCCTTTCTTATTCCTTATTTACGTGAACGACCTTCCACTGTCCGTGCCTGAGGATGTTTTCGTGTTAATGTATGCGGATGATCTCGTGGTCGTGGCCAGCGACAAGTGTTTACGGAGGGCTGAATCCAAAATGCAAAGGGCAGTAGACATGCTGGATACATGGTACTTACCAAATAAACTAACTTGTTCTTTCTTGCTGGAGTGATCAACCCTTGATACTAAATCAAGGGTTGATCGGGGCATCTACAGAGCACTAAGAATAGCTTTGATAAAGGAAACGTACCAAAATGTGCTTTCAAAAAGGGGGTTCTATCTAATTTGATGGAGTAGATACGAAAGATAGAGTGTGTTGTTGCCATTGGAATGTATTATGGACTGTCCCTGACAGCATGTTATTTAATACCCATAGTGGTGCCAATATTGGTTGTATTGTCACCTCTTGGTTTAATTCGTATTTCATCAATCATACTGTTACTGGAAGAGTGATTCTGTACAAATCGAAGCAATGAAGCTTTTTCGAGACGAAAAAAGATGATACTGGTTTTGGGTGATGGATCTATGGTTGGTGTGCTACAAAGGCTGGGTAGCGGTTGATAGGCAGAAGATTCAGGATAGTGCACAGTGGATAGTTAGTGTTTGATAGTGAACACTGAGTGTTAGTTGCAGAGGAAGTCGGTTAGATGGTTTAGAGTGCGCGTGGCTGATGGGTCTCTACTGGATAAACAAGCAGAAGTTAGGGTAGGAGGGCTGCATATCTTGGATTATGGATAGATATCAGATGAGTGAGGATTGTGGAAAGAAGATAACAGATGAGAGAAAATGGATGGTGGCCAATAGATCACAATCGATCATTGGTCCTAACTCGTGTTCAATCTCAAACTAAGTGTTCTGGTTCTGATTCCATTTCGTGTAAACCTAGATGTTTCTGAAATATTCACGGCAAAGCCAGTCAATGCTAATATCAGGCTGTGCAGTGATGTGTGCTGTGAAATATCAGGCTGTGCCTTCCACTTTCACTACTAAATCACCTGCATTTAATTCTATGTGTTTATCTCGCCACCGTAAAAAACCATCCCAGACACGGCACCCATTCCAATGCCCATACCTATGGCGCCAACACGTAATTAGATGACCTAATTGGATTAATTAGGTCACGACCCCCAAACATAAATCTGCTTTTCCCATGCCCATGACGTCATGTCTATTTATCAAGAACCGAAAGAGATGGTTTTATGGTTTTTCGTTAATCAATTAGACACGTGAAAATCTTTTTTTCTCCTAATGTCGGACAACGGGAGCGATATTGAAATCGCGGCCCATCACTACCGCGAATTAAGCAGAATCTTGGCTGAAGAGTGTCAAACGGAATAGAACCTGGCCAGCAACGGGCAGTAGTGGCGTGGAGAGGGTGGGAGAACGAAAAGAAGGACAAGGACGTGACAGGGATGTCCAATGACATAGGCAACATTCTGCCATGTCAAAGAGAAAATCCGAGCCATAATAAAGTAAGATTGCATGTTAAAAGGTAGAGAATGGAATACTTCAATTGCAGCCTTGTATTAGGACTATATGGATTTTACGAACACCTCTCAGTAATCCAGTATACATCTCCTAACTTGTACTAAGCTTCTATTTAGCCATCGATTAAAATCTGGGAAACATGGGATAAGCTAGGGTGCGGAGAAAGAAAAAATGTTAGCAGTAAGAAATAAAGAAGATGGGAAATAGTAAAAGTGACAGAAGCAGAGCAGAGACAATCTGGGCAGCAAACGGATAAGGCTGATAAAGTATGACTGATAAAGTACGACGTAATACTATTAGATTGGAGGAGACACAGACAGTGCAGACAGAACTATGGCTTATATATGTGCATGTGTTGGGGGCTAATAATGGAAGGCCGACAGTATCCCCACTCTACACCCTACACAGTCTCCGAAACACCGAAACAAGAAGGTTAGAAGTTTATTACTTGTTGGTCCCGCAGGATTCTCTTTCGACCGACAACAAAAAGTCCGCCTACAAGCCGTATTCAATTCTGCTCACACTCCAGGACGATGAAGGAGGAGCAGGTCTGCCGCCCGGCCTGAGAGCTGCTCGCAGGCGGCCGGCTTTCCGAGCTGTCCACGCATTTCACCCCTCTGTGTGACGGGAATTGTGGCCGAGTCTGCAGCCTGACAGCGAGCCATGCTGAGGATGTCTACCAGAGAGGCATTTGTAATTGGGACTATGAGGCTCTGATTAACTTCGTCTGTGCTGCTTCTGCGACATCCTCATCCTCAATGCCTGTGTACATGAGCTAGTGTATGAATACATACACAACATTGACTGGTTTCAGATACAAGTGGCGGAATGCTCTGAGTATGCTCCGAGGAGCTCTAGTAACATGTATCCAAGCGCATACGAGGGTTTTTGCGCAAAGGCAACTCCGAGGAGCATACCACCACTTTTATCTGAAAGAAATCTATGTTGTATCAATTCTCCACCTTTTCCTGGCAAGTGGCGTACCGGTATTAGTTCATTTCGGCATGCACTGTTTTTTTATACGTATTATTTTTCCGTATGCGCCAGATATTGGAGTCGGGTGTGTAGATGTATATTTGCGTATTGGCCTACGTCCTCAAATGCGCGCTTGTGGTCCTTCAATCATTTAAGTCCATTATCTTCGAAGATTGTAAGAAAACAATAGCATTTAATAGATTAATAAAAGAAAAGGGAACAGGGGCCAAACAAAGGGTGTTATTAGAAAACGAACAATGGGCCGTAAAACATAATCGATTAAAGTCAGCTGGCAATTCCATGCTCATATTGATACAGAAATTAACTTTGTATCTTTAGGTATGGGTGTACATGTGATTTGTGTGCCTGTAGGGTCTTTAGGTAAATTACCTACTGGCAATGCTCGTAGTGTCACCCCAATCATGGCCCTCTGTGTGTTGACGAGAGAACATTCATATGTTTACAAAGATTTTCGCATACATACTTTATTAGTGATATGTGAATACTGTAGTCAAGCCTCTCAGGATTCCCCATTGTTGAACTCAATATAGTGTGATGAAATACGTATATCCCTCGTCTTATGTTATGTGTTGTGTTACGGAGTAAATCTCTCCTCTATTTGCAATTATATCATGTTTACCCAGATCAGCCCTTAATAACGAATTGATTTCCCCGACGATATCGGGCTTGTATTGTACTTCTAATCTCTACTAGATTATTTTCCCAAGGTAACCTTTCCTATTGTTATATTTCGTTATGATTGAAACAAACAAGGGATGAATACAGTTTTTAAGCCATTTGTCAGCTCACAGTGTGTTTATACTGTCCTTACGGGATTTTGCAATGCCCCTGTGTTAATTATGTCATTATTCATTCTATAATCGAATTAGGCGTAAGAAGTATTTACTGACAATGACTTAGAATTACCTGTTCCCTGTGAATATCGTTACCTTGGAAACCAATCATAAAAACTCAATAATCTTCTAGACTGGGTAAGCGAATGAAACTCCCCTTTTGCTAGCTTTCATTTTAAGCAGTATTGGAAATGAAGAATGTTAAAAAGTCATGTTCATTGTGAATTGAGCAACAGTTCGAACGGCACTGCAATTAAGCTCATACTGATTGTTTTGTGCCTTATTGTAGTGCAGGAGTTTCAGCATTGCATGTATGATTATTGGTGTATCTTGGTGCAGAATTCAATTCATATCCTGCGTTTATCGCTCATATCGCTATACTGCTTAAGCCTGCTGCTGGCTCTTATTTCAGTATACTACTGAAAATCTGCATCTCGTACTGGAGTTTCACCTGTCAACGTTTTATACCATATTGAATTTGAGAAATAATATCGAATATCATTTTTGAATAAATGAGATTGAATGGAGTTCTAATGCCCTACTGGTTGGAGTTGTAAAGTGACAACTTATACTTTGTTCTGAAAGCTCCGAAGCATAGTATGCGAGAAGTGATGTTGGGAACTCGATATTAATAAGCCATTAGAAGCTGACTCCTTCTTTGGAACAGGTGCGTTCACTTTTAGTTCGACAGTTCTGAAACTCTCTTCAAAGGTGCAGCACTTGAGCATTGCATTCAATAACTAATGTGCTCAAGTATTTCCGGATGGATGTACCAAAACCATCATTCCACTTCGTCTTTCATTGATATTCCTGATAAGATGTTACATATTTGATGGAAGTCATCGAAGTTCTTTAATATACACTTAGTGCATCACATTGAAAATCTCAAAATTCTAGCTAAATACTTCAAATGTTTTCCGGTAGTTAATCAAAATGTAATAAGAAAAATGTTTCAATACATTAGTTCAGTTAGGATTCAAACAAATTTTCCTTTCCTTTACCCACTCAGGTTTCTATTGGCATTTATAAAGTATAAGAACTGGAAAAATATATCCACCTTAAGTATTATGAATGAATGGAGGCTTAAGCAGAATAAGGTCTGCTGTACAGAATAATCGGCTAACACGAAGGACATTTGTCCTTTCCCTTATTCAAAGGAAATTAATGTGATAAACACGAACTTCAGAAAGTTCTGAATTATTCATGAACTGATTTGATTTGGTATTTGCTTTGGAGTTTTGACCTTTGAAAGCCAGAAGTGAGCATTTCATCCATCCCTATTTTCAATAATGAAAATATTCTTCTCAAGGCGGGGTTCTCTGCCAATTCTATCAGGAAAATACCATCGAAGTCGAATCATATGCGTCTGAAATGGGTAAAGTGGAAAGGTACGAGCATATAATGACGAAAATAACTGTTGTTAAAGATTATTGTTTTAGAAAGTATTTCGATTTTCGTTCAATACCTTACTGGCTTAAATGCTGACCTAAAACGCATTTCCAGTCAATGTCTTCGACATTCATATTATTGTAGTAGAAGGATATTGGCATACTGCAGTGGACGTAAGAAAGAAAAACAAGATAGAGATGTACGTCCTAGCTTATAATTAACCAAGTCAATAATGTCTGTATATATTGCAAGAAGAAGTATGGTCACCCTTGCCATAGGGATTCAACCTCCTGTTAGCTGAGTCTGTATATCAAACACTTCCTCATATTTAGTGGGTGAATTGGAATTCATGAAAATTCATGCCACCCCTGCACAGAACGTTACGGGTCTCTACGGGAACAGAGACGAATTGCAAATTACGCTACCAGCGTCCCTCCCCGAGAAGGGATTACGGTGGTTTCTAAATCATATTCCGGGGCCACACAGCTGTTTTCCAGACTCGTGCTCAGTACCATGCAGTCTCATTATGATAGAATTCAAACGGAGACATGCCTCCTGCCCTTTTCGGTCGGGGGCTTAAAGTTTTGAATGTGGTGTGTTATAAGCAAACGACACTTTTAGGAAGAGTTTATCAGAAAAAGTAGGTGGACAGATGATTTATTGTCAAGTGTGAAATTGTTTCATGTTTCATGTACAATAGAACAATGCTGCATAGTTTCCGAATTTCGATTTCTGATATAATGTTCTACTAAATTGTTTTCCGTGAAATGAATCGGTAATTCAAGTCTAAATTGTAATTATCGTTGTGTGCATTCGGGAAAATGTATATATGAATTTCCACTTATTCTCAAAATCAATTTCATGTAAGCAACTGATTTGACTTGAAAGCATCTCACCTAATGAAGCATTTTGCAGTCAGAGTATTTGTATTTTTGATTGTGACTTCTGCTTAAAAATCTCCCATTCAGAAGGACAATGAATACAATAAATTTTGATATTCATAAAGTTATAAGTGGCACTAACAGCTGTGTGCAATTACCAAGGTATTAAAGGGAATGTTCTGTAAACATTTCGTAAAACCTGCAAGGCCCATCATAAAAGGAATTTTATATGCAGACCCATCATCCTGAGAAATATATTTACACTTTTGAACTTCAATATCACAGGTGGTTTTCCTATGAATACTGAGTTAATGTTTGTTTTTCAAAGACCTGTTAGAAAGTTATGCTCAGTAATTGCTACATTAAGACGAAAGTAGGAAACATCTTCCTTTCTATTCAAAACCAATAAGACCGTTTTCAGAAGCATCATTTTACAGATGCACAGCACAAGGAAAGGTAAATAGGTTGCGATGCAGACCTTTATTTATGGATAATCTATGTATACAGGCAGATTTGAGGGAGGAGGTATGCTGCCCCTGGCCACCCACGTGGCCGCATCCTCCGGGGTTTATGTCCGCCGCCCTCCCGTAAAGCATACTGCCGCCAGGCGCTGCTCACAACAGGCAGAGTAGGGGACCCGTCCGTCTTCACAACCTCTCTTATCAGGGGTATTCGGGAGGTGTACGGGGGGATGGCCACGCCTGACTAGTAGAAGCCCCGGAGTCACCATAGGTGGACTGGCATATCTAGCTTGTACTTCGTTACTACTGTAATTGTAAATAGGATTGCGTGCACCATAGTACAATTAGTTCACCCAAAATGCAAAAGTTATTGATACTTGATATAGGGGTGGAAGCGATCCTAACTAGTTTGATGGCTTACAGTTAGGCAATAGAACCCAGTAACCAATGTTCGCCAAATTCTTTTCTTTTGACTACCATTATACTCTAGTATTCCACTGGATGCTATATTGCCAGTATTCATCTTGTTTTTTATTCATTCTGGATCATTTTGGGGAAGTTTTTGGTACCAGCAAGCGGTGGGCACAGGTTGTGCTTATTCGATAAGCCTCGTGAGTACACATCTAAGATTTTGGTACCTGACTACGAAGTGAGGATACCAGGAATACAGTAGAACATGGCAGCATGGCCAAGATTTATACACTGGCATTTACGATTTCCAAAGCCCTGCTGACTGTGCAATTTTGCTACTATGGAAACATTGGGAGGTGTAACGAGTGCAGGTTTGGGGTACAATGGGTAACAGAAATGAGTGGGGAAATAAGATATGGAGTTGGAGGACATGCAGAAACAGACGTGTATAGATGGGGAAAGGGGGAACGAGGCGTAGGAGTAACAGGCCAAAGCCGAGTGAGTGAAGGCGAAATCCATCCTCATGGATCTCCAGCACAACATCTGCCTGACATTTCAATTAATTATGAGATAAATCTGATACCATAACTCATTTATGGAAAAGTATTCATCATAATGTCGCGCGCGCATTTTATCAGCCATGGAATTCCCTCATACAAATATCCTTTATTTCTCTAACATTTTTTTATTCATGAAAAATGCCAGACGACCTGAGATTGAAAGAGGTGTTATTAAACAGACCCAAGGGCAAAAATTGTTTAGATACACAGATCCATCTTATCTCGTACCCCATTTCATATATTTCTGACTCCTTTCTATATCGCCTGCACTCTAGCCATTTTGCGCAGTGTTCATGGCCTTTGTGGTTGAGGAGGGGTGCGCTTGAAGATTGCTGAGATAAGTTGGATTCTCAATACTTGAGGGAATTAGACAGGCGAAAGCTGTCAGTGGAAAAGCCATGCAAGATACAGAGCGTAGAGCAATGAGTAGCAGGCGGGAAAGGGGATGGGTGATTGTTGAGCAACGTTGAGGCGATGAGTGATATGTGGGACAACTGAGCGGAGTGATAAGCAGTTGATGATAAGCAGTGACCAGTAGCTTGTGGGTGGTGGGCGATAGGCTCAAGTTAGTCTCTCTTTCACAGACCTCTTGCGGGCGCACAAGGCAGCCTGACAAGTGTCTCCATTCTGATCTGCATATCAGTACTGATTGGCTTTATGGTGGGAATTTTCTCCTTAGTTGTGCTAAAAATACGAGATTCAAAACATGGGAATACCACACAAAGCACCCTTTTAAGCAAAGGTTAAGTCCCTACTTCAGAGTTGGCGATGCTCTAGTATGCTCTTGGCCGGCTCGCTATGCTCTAGTATGCTTTCAGCCTTTTGTACCATAAACACTATATAAAAGACCTCCAACGGCCATCTCTATGGGTCAGTAACTATATCTCACCCCTGGTATTTTTTCTCCATAGACATTGGGAACTCGTATGCAACGCCCATGGGGATTACGTCACAATTGTTAGCCATTTAGTCAATATGGGAGGAGAGATAAATTCAGAAACCTATTCAAGTTTGTGAATTACTACGCCATTCAAACTCGATGGGATACAAGTTCTGACCCTTTACTTTCGTAGGTGTTCTCTATAATGGTTTCCTATTGTTATACATCTAGAATTCATGAGAAAACTCCAGTTTATTCACATACTGAGCCATGGATTCAGAGCTCATTCACTACGTCTCAGTGAGCCCGAAAAATATTTATACGGCACCCCTAGCAGCGGGTAGTATTCTAGAGCCGTTCGGACATGGATATATAATGATAAGCAACATGCAGTTTCAAGACAGCTTTAAATAGTAGCAGGCGGTATAACCCGAGTTCATTGTGAGTACCAGTTAATATTAGTAGGTGATGTACGACTATATTGCCAGTAGCTGAGAGAGGTACTTGGTAGTTTGAACAGGGTACTGAAAGTCTGAAAGTGAGAGCTCTAAGTGGCATAATTCTGGTTTTCGGATCAAGGACAGTGTGTATCAAGGGTGTTAGGCAAAGGTAGTAGTGTTTGGCTTGTAGAAAGTGACCATGCTTGCGTGACAGGCCATGGAGAGATGCTGTGATTGGCGTTAGCCGAGTCCACGGCTGACGGATTCTGAGTGGCACGTGCTGGGCAGGGTTGAGCAATAGGCATCAGGCCTCAGTCAGTGGACAGCAGGCCCCAGGCACGGAATACGAAGTGTAGGACTGAAGTCAGTGAGGAGCGACTGCGAGTGGCGTAAGCCTGACTTGAGGCAGGAGGCCGTAGGCGAAGAGCGCTGGGTGGGAAGGTACCCAGGTCTGTACCGTAATGATGAAGTCAATTTCCGCCCAGGTGACCCACGCGCCCCCTGGCAGGGTCGGGCGGCGGCGCGCACGTGATAGGACGCGTGGAGGTGGCTCCATCTGTCGGGAACAGGGATGGGGTCGTCAGGAGGGGCAGTTGGATCGGGTGTCAATTTCTGCAGAGGCCGCTGAGCAGCTGGAGTCCGGCGTGAGGCCCTGAGACGAGCTTACTGATAAGATGCTGACAACATAAGGTTGTGCTGCTAAATCTAATATACAGAGAGCTTATCTGACGACTGCAAGATCAACACTGGCCATACAATATAAGTGGGACTTTATAATACAAACTCTTTCCTTAAAATTAGAACACTAAGATGGTGGAATTTATATTCAGATCAATAGTACATTGAATGGAATTGACTTCACGGAACCACTGGATTTATGGTGTTAAGGTTCAAAGGCATATTGAATAATTTGCCTTGGGAATAAAAACGGGGCCATACATAAAGTACGTACGCACTGAGAGGGGTGGGGGGGGGGGGGGTAAAAAATCTATAAATTTTGCGCATGCTCCTTCTTTGTTTATTGCGTAAAAAGATCAGAAGGGAGTTGGGGAGGACAAAGATTTTTAGAAATTCTACGTACGTACCATATGGATGGCCCCAACCCGTGTCATTTTCCTGAACGTTGGATGTGATAAAACCAAGGTGTTGTATAACCCATATCTAACTTAAAGAATTGGGTTCGCCAAGCTAGTTTCTTTTATGGAAATTGAAATTATGATGAAATAATAGAATGAAAGAATTGATGAAAACCTAGATTTTTAATATATTTCCTATGAAAATCCAATAAATTATTTAGGCCAAACTATACAAAACATATTTCAATCATTTTGTTTTTTAGACCTAGTCACAAAATACGAGTTTGAACTGATGATTGGCAACATTTAAAAATAAATACGCGGCGCCACTGTGAATTTTAGGATATGCCTTTAAAGCAATGAATAGTGAGTGGCATGAGTTGATAGTGGATGGCACAAACTGGTGAGAAAATTAGCCGGCGTTGAAAAAAGAAAAGTGTGGGAGGGCAGCTAGTAGCCCCTAGTCACTGAGCAATGCGGATGCATGTTGGGTGGAAAATGATGGGCAGAAAGAAATGCCTCGTGGATAACCATACAGAACACAGGCACAGAGCAGCTAATAATGATTGGCAGGCAACCGGTGGTGGGCAACGGGTGGTGGTCACGGATGGTAGTGGTGTATTGGTGTATTATTACCTGAGTAATTCTTTCAGTAAATTGAACACACTAGGTTTAGGCCGGATCTGTGCGGGAGGGGTCGCGGGTGGAGTCGTGTTGATGTCCGTACAGCAACACGAGCCTCGTCCCCGGGCGTCTCTCCGATAACACTCTCCCTCCTGCCTCAGTATCAGTCTGCAAGGTGTGTCCGAATTTCGTCCGACCATAAAATTATATGTGAAATGCAGCAAGCTTTATACATTTGCTTATATTGTGCGTATAAACACACACTATATATTGTAACATCAAAATAAAGAGTCAAAGACAAAATACAGTTGCACAAGCATTAAGGTTGTTATATTATAGCAGAACAAGATACAGCAATTCTGCTCAACAGGTAACCCCCGGGGCAGCAGTCGTGTCAAGGATAAAAACTAGGCTAAGTTATCACAAAGGGTTGGGAAGGCTGAGTTCGGCAGCTGAGCTCATCTGTCCACAAGCCCGAAGCCACAAGTGACTTACCGTCCTTATATAGGATGTCAAGATCACGCTGACGTGGGGGAAGGAGACCTGCCCGCGGGCTCCTATCCGGACAGAGTCCGGGGGATCCAGTTTGTCTGCTCTGCCATACTCGCCACAATATATATATATATATATATATATATATATATATATATATATATATATATATATATATATATATATATCGGCAGCTGAGCTCATCTGTCTCTAAAAAGAAGCTCTATATATATATTATTATTATATATTAAATATATGAATATAAATACCGAATGAAATGTATTTTATTATTCACCTTAGATATCAGTCACTTCCGTTGTCCAGGTGGTTGCTGTGGATAATGCAATATCCACGGCGATAATTCCTAACGTGTGGTGTGAGCAGCTCATAACGGTTCACCAGTCGCTCTTCATCTGCTCCTCGACCATCTCACTTGTATTTTTTTCACTTGGTTGAACAAGTTCTAAACTTAAAATTTTTGGGATTTAGCCCAATTGTATGTACCATATTGTGGCAGGTTTATGAGTTTTATACTCGTTGTATATTTACTTGAATAAAGCCTGTTATCTGTTAATTACTATGTAATTAATTCCACCAATTCCTGTGTCATTCTTCCTTATTATGTAGTGAGGTCAATATTATATGTATATATGCATCTCCGTCTCAGAATGCAATGAAAATCTATGTTTACTTTTCTTCAGACCCACCCTTCTATTGATGGAAATTTACTGTATCTCCATTCAGTAGATACCATTAGTGACTTAGTTGAAGGACGCTTGTAAACCCTTAACCAGGCAAACAAATATTACAGGGTGGTATTGTGTGTTTATTAACCATGTTGGCATCAAATCTCCACCTGACCCTGAGAACCGGACAAGAACACACACGTGTCATCGTTGTGATTGTCCCGCGCAGGTAAAACTTTCCCCGAGCAAAAACCGGCGGGAAAACTCAGACGACCTTTGTCATAAATGTCAGTTGGCTGAAAGTCTGAGACAGGCTGTCCCCGCCATATGGCGTGACGGTGTCCCACCGCACAATGAATTTACTGTGCGCTCTCGACCGGGTCACTCATTTCAACCATCTTAGAATGTAAAGTACAAGGGATATACGTTCTACCTGAAAATAGTTTGACATGTGACAGCCCCCGTTGGTGATAGCCATGTTAGTATTTAAATTTTATAAATATTTACTACACTTCTTTTCTTTTATTGATTGTATCATATCAGAATTGATAGCATTTGAATTGACTGAATTTGATTCCCATAGACACTGTAGGCTGTGAATATACACAAAGCAATAAATGTAATAAGGCGTGTATAGATTTCTACATGTAACCTTCATACAGTAGTGATGCACGCTATAGCCAGGGATGCTATAGCTCAGAGAGGTCATATATTCCCAACAAGAGTTTGTGCAGCAGTCACATGAACTGCCATATATGGAGCTGTTACAAAGGTAGTCACATGTGAGCCAAATATGTCAAATTGGATGCCATGTGATAATAACCATGTGGCTATGGGAGTAGAATTAACACGAATTGTCATATGTAGCTTTCATGTTGTGGCAGGCATATGGCCCGTCCTGCTGTAGCATTCACAAGCGTCATCACATGAGATTTGTCACTTGGGGTGTCAAGTATTACATTGAGAGGTCATATAGTGGAAGTCACGTATACAGGTAGATTTTTTGGTAAGTGGGCTAGTTTAGTTTAGTGCAGAGCATCATTCTAGACATTATCTTAGTGTATCATGAAGTGGGTTACCATTTTGAATACCATATGATACATTGTATACGCCTCCATTTCAGCGGTCACCTGTTGCATTATAAAGCTCAGAAATTAACTAAATCTTTTTCATACAGGCACCATCATTTCTTTTTATAAAGTGTTCATTGACAAATACCGTCATCGCACACGCGATGTATTTCAGATACAGTAATTAAGATTTAAAAAACAAGTCAATAGTTGTACGAGAAAGTATTTTTACACAATTCGATCTTACTCTTTGAATTTATACGCTTATTAAGCCATACTTAAGTGCAATACACGTTTCCTTTGTTACTAACTTTATACATCATCGGCTTATGCCTATATAAGCTATAGAAGAATACCATATATGAAAATTCATTTCCAATTACATTTCTAGTTCTTCGTTTTCATTTCCAATATTCTAGTCGCACGACCGTATATCTCTTTACTTTTTTATAGTTCAGTCACTGATATTTACTAGGCTACATATAATCTATTGTAACAGAATCTATTGTAACAGAAATTATTATCAATTTTGGTCGCTCGGCCTTCATAGACCTTATGTAAAATCACATCCATAATACAGTTTGTTATTTGGAAAACAATTCTAGTACAACGACTGAAACACGAAAATCAAAACAAGGAGAAATACACAAAAATAACAACAACAAATATAACCCAATTTTAGACAGATTCCCAGCAAGAAAGCAATTCCTTCATACCTACTAAATTTGATTCCCTGGTAAGATCATCATTTCCTACATGGTTTCTTCATTAAATTCACCCTTTTATCACCAGTTCCTTCATCGTCATTTTAAAAACTCCCTTAATCAGTTGGCATTCCTTAGTAAGTTTATCCCACCTAAAAGTACCTCTGTACAAAGGGCTATGCCTATATAGTTCTGTTTTGGGCTTATCCAATTTTATACGTATTTTTTCAGTTCCTCTTGTAGTTCTTATTTCACTATACCAAGTGCCTTCATTTACATGTACCCCCCAGTGGATGAAAGGTAATGTATGTACCATTCACCTTGTTTCAAGCTTTTGTAACTTCGATTTCTTCTGTTGCAATATCTCGTGCATCATTAACATTGTGTGCAATTCTTAAAGCATTATTGATTAATACTTGAAACTTATTTGTGTATTTCTTATGCATACATTCATGTAAGAAATCACAGTACTCTATCTCAGGCAGGGTAATTTGCTTCACCAGTTTAATAATCGCATCCTTTGATAGATATTTTCTTATTTTCCTTAGCCTGCACACTTTCTATTGGACAGATAAAACCGTCTTATTAGCTTGTTTCTTAAACGTGAAACATGAGTCTAAAAGAATCCCAAGATAAGTATATCGTTGCACTGATACTAACTTCTACCCACTATACTCCAGATCTAAATTCTTTACACTTCCTATCTTATTGACAGAGGTACACCACATTAATTTTGATTTGAGCATGTTAATTCTTAAGCTCATTTCATTTCTCCATTTCTTAAGCTTGATGGACATATGCCTCATTTTTCCTGGAACTTCAAATGGGTCTGTTCCATTCATCATTACTACTAAATCATCGGCATATAGTTCAAAGTCATAACCTTCCAATTCTTTTTTATACCATTTCAGATACAACACACCTTATAAGGTAGTAACATACCTGCCAGGACCATATCCCAGTTCAGGGCGTAAACCCAGACAAAACCTCGTGAAAAGGCACCACAGGTGACGTCACGTCATGCGTCAAGTGACAGGACGCGTCACCTGACGGGACGCATAGCATCTGCTGAGGTCTCGTGGGGGCGAGAACCTCGGCGGCGTGGACGAGAGGAGAGTCGACAACATTGACGCTCTAGGGATCATGCTTTGTCTTTGGTCAAAGTCCCCTGAGTTGTAGAGATGCCTCTAAATAAGAAAAGCTTTGGGTGGCAATGTGCTCTCTGTAGGTAAGATGTATGGGGTTATTCCGGTGTGAAACAAAGCAGAAGGTGCAGATATTCGCGGCACAGGCAGGCAATGTGTCATGCTTTGAATATGGTTTTATAGAGGAAAGATACCATAGAAATAAGAGTGAATATCTCAGTAGTTCCCTTTTCATTGTGACTATTTATGGTGGGATACAAGGGTGGAGAAAGGCCTTACCACATCCCCTGCTATGTATGCCTTTTGAAGCATCTCTAGATAAATGCCAATTCAGCCGAAATGGAGATATTGTATAGTCCCTTGTGAATATCTATTCTGATATACTTCAAACCAATTAAAAATTGCTCTAGAAACAGAAATCCAGGGGTTTTTTGGGGGTTTTTTTTGGTATCATTTTATTTACCCTGGGTACGATAAGGCAGTGGCTGCCTGTTTACAATCAATATCCAGCATTTGTAAGTCTTTACAAATGTTAGTATATGCGATTCCCTAACTGCCTAGGAGCAAGAGACACAGTAGGAATGAATGAATGTCCATCATACAATAACACTAGTACAAATATGCGTCTTACGAGTATGCCATAACAAACAGGCTACAGTCGATTGAGTGACAAGTAATTAACATAATAGAAAAATCCATGGCAATGGCAGGAAAGTGAAAAGATCTCGTTACAGATGATATAGGAAATAAGGTTAGTAAGAGTTTAGTAACAAAAGTTAAAAATATATGAAGTTTAATTGATATGGTCGAGTATAACATTTCGACAGGTGGGGATTAAAACAGGAGACATATTTAGACGTGTCAAATTAGAGATAGTTTGAGAACAGGTTGTATATCTTTGATTGGTATATCATCCTGTTGTCTGCCAAGATGCTGAATAGATGGAAAACGCAGCACGAGAAATTGGGTTTCGATGCATAAACCACAGCTCGCAGCGTCCGCCAAGAGAGTCGATGTACATCAAATCAACCAATGTGGGGGTAGGTGGTTATCTGATTTGGATATCACTCGGATATCGCATGCAACTATCTAAGGGTGTATACATGTGCTGCTTGGGTCCGGTCTATGATTCGACCATACAATTCCTGAGAAAAGGGGCCCATCTCAGCTATTCCAAAGTGTAAATTAACACAGGTCAAAACTTGAATATATGCACATAATTGTTTATCACGATTAAATAATACGTTTCCTGTGAGGTCTATGTAAGAAATCCAAATGGTATCATGTTCCTGGTGAAATTAACCTTGTTTTGTGTGAGCTTGACCATTTATATTCTTGTCTACTTCTTTATTTTAATTGACATGTCTTCTCTTACTTTCCAGGTACACATATACCCAAAAAAAACACCCAAAAATAGAGCCTTTACATTGATTAGAGGATATAATAAGATTTGGTTCATGATGTTAGGATGATGTCTGCTGATTTCAACTCTGTGCGGATCGAGTATATTCTCCTTTTTCAGATGTCTACTATGACTTCATGGGATAAGACACTTGTATCAGGAAGGATAAGACACTTATATTAATATGGCATAAACACATGGAGTATAACACGCTACAATTAAGTCTACGATGGCAGCGGGTGTCACCGACGTTGGCGCTGACACGCGCTGCCATCGTAGACTTAATTGTAGTGCGTCGTAGCGCGTCGTAGTAGGTGGGAGGGACCCCTTATGGATGCAAAATTGTTCAAGTTTGAGAGAATACACCAACTACATTATCCTGTGCCAAGCCTGTTTTCTACTATTTAGAGCGTGCTTGCACGCGCTAGATACATCATCTAGAGGTTAGAGTGGTCACAGTGAAGTTTCAGTGTGCTTCCAGAAAACTAGATGCAGGTGTTTCTCCCTACCAGGAAGGGTTTGTGGGCTGTACTATTCAGATCCCTAGTTGTAGACACTCAGGTGGCTCTCCCTGTTTATATAGCTTGTTGGGCCCCAATTCTTTAATAGTTTGGTCCGCACACTCGTACGGAATTAAGAGAAAAAGATAAATACAGGTACCATGCAAAAGGTAAGTTCATGTTTATATTTATATGTGTATGTAGGTGTGTGTGTATGTGTGTGGGTGTGTGTGGGTGTGTAGGTGTGTGGGTGTGTAGGTGTGTGTGTAGGTGTAGGTGTGTGTGTGTGTGCATGTAGTATCGATGCTGCGCCGCTGATAAGTGATTGTCAAGTATGAATACTTCAATCAAATAGGCATGTCACGTCCGGTTAGAAAACTGTATCGATGGATTGCCTTGTTTAGTCACGCCTACCGCTCCGTGGTTCAGAAAGCAGTGGTAATATTTTTTCAGACTCGTTACGCAAAATCTAATTAGGAGATCTTGGAGGCGAGGACACAGCCTCGGCAATAATTCCTGCCAGGAAATGAATGATGGATGGCGACAGGGCTTTTTTCGCGAGGAACACTGCGTGACATTTGTTTTGGCCATGGACAATTACAAATCAGGGGATTTCTAGGAAACTAATGGAGAGTGTCCGATTCGTTGGCCCGCCATGAGTCCATGTTATCAGACAGCGTGGCTGTACTTTTTTATTCTCTTTGATCTTTCATGTCTCTTTTTTTGTACCTGTTCCGTGTTTGTGGGATGCTCGGGGAAAACCCGTGTTTCCGGCTAGATTCTATCAGTCTAAATACCTGTGATTCGTGTAAGTGAACTTAAATAACAGATATTGTATAGGTGAATCTTGAGAGTATAGCATAGGGACTAGCAAAGCATCCTCTCGTAATAGATATTCAACCATATGAACCTTTCGGAAACATTATAATATATTTGCACCAACCGATCCTCCTATCCTCCTGAGAAACTCCACACTCGTTACCTATTATTATGCCATAGGCCCAGTTCCTAAAATCATTATCCAGAAATCCCTAGAAATAAGAAGTAATCTTGGAGACTACAAAATCTATATTTGCACTACCCAGGAATGGGTCGAACAAGCTCCAATTGCGCCATCATTTATCAGAATCAGATTCAGAAATGTTGGTAATTATCTTTTACCAGTCGGAAGAGAATATAATCTATATATGTAGACAGTTCTCAAGGGGGTCGTTTAGGAATGGGCCCCTGCTCTTAGAGAACCGCCTCGTCTGTAAAGGTCAACGGACAAGTATCACTCGACACGATGGATCACATCATTGCGCTCTTTTGTATACGCCAGGACGCTGAGTGATATCATTCCCGGTGCTCCTTCTTCCTCTCCCTGCTTCCTCGCCCTTTATCTGCCTTTTATCCTTTACCCCTGCACGTCCTTGCCACTTCTGTCCTTCACACACACCATATAGCCCTTACAAACAGTGCCTATTGTATTCTAGATGGAATTCATGCAAAGATTCCTCCTAGATCTATGCAATCATTGGCTGAGGTCGGAAAAGCAAGGTTACGAAATAAATCAGAGGCTAGAACCATGAATATCTGTGGGCCTGGCTTCTCGGTGAAACAAAATCTCCGAAACATAAAACGAAATGTTTCTTATCATGACATTTTAACCAACTTGTTCGTGCGAAGCAGTAATGCAAACATATTATGATATGCATGTCATATACATGTGAAGAATTTTGTCAATAGTGAGATGACTATATATCCACTATGTCTGGCTAATAATTGTATTGTGTTTCACTGACAATGTCGATCCAGTGACTTTCCAGGTGAGTGTGCACGATTAATCGCAGGACCATATCTTTATGTGTTCAGTAGCCTCTCTTACATATTGTATCCTCAGAATGACTGGAACGTACACCGAGTTTTGAATATGTTGTGATAAAACATTGTTTTCTTGAAAAAAGATTTTTAGGATGTCTGGATCTGGATAAATCCGTTGACAGCATCTAGGAATGTTTTTTAATCAGAATTCGATTTGATTTTTACTTTATTTTCATATTCACAACAAAAACGCGTCATTCTCACATCACATATCTTTGAAATATACTTTTTATGTTTTACATTTTCGGCGATTCTCACACAATCATATTATGCCATATGAAATAATAAGCTGGTACTGATATCTTCGAGATAGAAATGTCTGAAAAAGTTCAATGATGCTCCTGTTCTCTCTTGACCTTTGAAAGCAAGCTGGTATTTATGTTATCAGATATTCAGATAAAGTCTTTCCTATGCGTTCCACATTGTGATATCAGAGGACGTAGGAGCTATTGAATACGAATGGTCTCTGGAGATGTCTGTGTATTCCTGAGGAAATGCCAAATATTGAAACTAAGTATTAAATGACATAATCAATTTTTATTTGTTTACAACTGCCGGCAAGCTCCACTTTATAATTACTGAGAGGGATTCAATTATGAAAAGAATTGCTTACAGAAGCTCTGATCCGGTTATTCATGTAAGTGGCATATAATTGTATAATTAACGGCAAATAGTTTTATTCACCTTGCCTTTATTCACATTTTTCCATCGCCTCGTCCCTGATTCTCCTTCCTGCATTCTCACTTTTTCTTCACTTTGTTCACTATGCCCTGTTTATTTCTATCTCGCCTCTCTATTTCAATTTCTCCTTCATCCCTCTCCTTTCCCCTATTAATATCTAATCATCTCTATGTCTCTACAAATGAATCATTTCCTCTCTTTATTTCGCCCTTCTCCTCTTTGTATTTCTCACTTTTATTCTTTCTATGCTAGCATTCTTTTCACTAGCCCTATCTCTCATGTCAACCTGTTTCCATCACCAAAACTCTTCTTTCTCCATCTCAACTGTTTCCCTCATCTTCATCTCTCTTTCTGTATATGCGTCTAGTACCGGTAACAGTGTTCTTGTTCCCAAGAAGCTCCTTTTTATGCAGGTGGGACTGCAGGTGCCCGACTCCTTTGTGACTGGCTTTATCAAATGGGTATGTTTCCTTACCATATAGAAGGAGTCTTCCTGTCATTGTCACGCGGCCTCTAGAATTCCCGTCACCTATCCCTACTTTGTGTTTGGCCTGACTGCATTCATGGTGCAGTTTGATAATATTATGCATTATTGTCGCAGATGGGGACACTATATAGATAAAAGATAAGGGGAAGATACTATGGGCATGATGATGAGCATCGTAACCAAGGCAGATGGATTCTATATAGGCGTGTAGTATCACATCATGTGCCAATCAGGAATAATGACTGGTATTATATAGTGAGCCCGTTCCTGTGAATTGAAAGGAGATATATACCACATGACGATTTGTAGGCCACTGATGATCCAGCTTACAACTTGCTTTCCGTAGAGAAAAATGTGAATGTGAACAGAGCCCCCAATATGAACCGATATTAACACGTCTGACTTGTCGTCGCGATGTAGCATTTACATTTTATTGGACAAATATTTACAGGTAATGAATAACTTCAGAATAAGAGCGAAAGGACATGCTCCTCTACATGAGAACTAACCTTTTGTATGTGATATTATTTTTGAGGTCGCTTAAAAACCGTAAGGTCCATAGTACATACCAATATTATTTCTGAGTGGGCTATAGTCGTGCCAACCACTTCCTGGAGCTGCTATTCCTTTCTCGGAAATAATATTCTCAGAACCAGACTTGATAATCACAAATAATTCCTAGTTTATGAATTCGAATGGATCATTAACCTAGAATTCCAGAGACTCGTTTCAAGTTGAATATGAATATGTATAGATGTCCCAAGTTGTTTTTGAGAACAAGTGAAAGCTTAAATATAACAAACATAGAAATAGATGGGGAAACTATCGTATTATAGAATTGTTAAATTATTCTAGGCTGATGTCACTACCTCCTTCTAATTCAATAATGCTGAGGTGGATCTTCCTGACATTCATCTAAAGAATACCTAATGTGTAGTCTCGCAACCTATCGTCATTTCTCGCTTGCAAATCACGTTGGCGATGTAGAGAAAATGGCGGCACGCACGTCGGCCATTTGTCGCCGTCCTACGTTGTTTGTATTCTCGGCCATTGTTTGTACCTCACTCTCCACTCGTTCTTGCTGCTCGGCAGACATTCTCCCCCCACGTCTACAGAGCACGGTGGACTGATTAGAGACAAGGCGTCGTCAGATTGCGCCCCGAGCATGCGCACTTCCGCCCGGCACGGGGATTTAACCCCGGGCACTTGCCTTATTTCCCGCCCAGCGTTAAAACACAGTCACCAGATGTCGCTTGCCCTCGAGGGAGAGGGCACCTTGACCCCCTCCCCCGCCTTCCATCTCCCACTTCCTCTCTCCAGACCCTACCCACTACTCGCCGGGGCCCAGATCTCCAAGTAAGCGTCGGTACATTTTTCTTTATCCCATTCCTTCCCATTGACCTGTTTACTTCAGTTTGCTCTTTCCTCTCTTCTACCACAGCATGCTGCTCCCGCCGCTCTATCATTTCCTTTATTAAGATTATAAGGAAAAACAGTAAGCTCTTCATCCACTTGATCCAATTTTCTAACAGATCTATCAACCTGACCCTGCTATAGGTTGTCAGATATATTAATCAGACCAATAGCAGATATACCCAGGGATGTTGCTGGTAGTCTACCTTGAACATTGGCTCACCTACAATCTCAGACTATACCCTTCTCCGGGAAATGAGAAATGTATAAATTAGCTGCACTGCTTTTCTCCGATAAGTAGGTGAAAATTGATTTGTCAAATTTTGAAAGGCTTCACTCGCTGGAATTCTTCCGCATGTTCGAAACGCCCGAATGACATTAGTGGTATGGCGGAGTGACCGGTAGCGCACGTGAGCAGCAGCAGCAAATATTTACGGAAGTAGCAGTTTATTGAACACCCACAAACACATGGAGTGATAGAGAATACTATGAACGGTTCTGGAATACGGTGATATATTCGAGGACAGGAACTAAATCGTATATACAGCATATAATGGATAAAAGGATCCTCTCACATGCAGAGTGAAAACACGCAGTGTATGTATTACGCCACCCTGGCTTTGTAGGTCAACACACAGGTAAGGCCTGACTGCTACCCTACCTGAGATGTCGCATGCCCAAGTAAGTGATGACAGTATAATAGTGGATGATTTGAATGTGTCACAATATCAAACAACCATAGTGAAGGATAGAAATGAAGAGGAGGTTATCATAACACAGCATAATACAACCAAGGAACAGTCGGAAACGACGGGTACTAACAATCAAAAACAACAAAACACTAGAGGTAAAACCAAGGCCCGTAAGGGTGGTAAGCGGACTAGACCACAGAGTGACGAGGGAAATAAGACACTCACAGGCACAACACTAACACAAACATCGCCCTCAACACAACTAGCTAAAAAGCAAGTAACAACAAATAAACCACACTTAAGGAGTGCATCAACAGACAGAATGCCACAAAACGTGGAAAATGTAAAACCGCAATCAAGATATGTAACAGTAGAAACATCAGCATTTGAACAGTTAACAGAGATAATGTCAAATCAAATAAAGAACCTATCAGACTCAATGACAACAAACTTTAACAAATCGAGTGCCGAACGCAAAGACATGAAAACCTCCTTAGACAGCAAAGTTGATAATTTATGTAAGAAAATCACCACGCTGGAAAATAAAATAGACAAAGTAGAAAAAGAACATGAACAAGGGATAAAGGAACTGACTACAAAACAAAATGAAATGACAAAAGAAAACAATGTAATAAACAGAAAACTCGATGAGTTAGAGAAAAAGATTGATGCAAAACAAGGAATAACAGGGAATGCACAGGCAAACTCCTATGACCCAAACCGATTTCAATCGCCACGCCGCATGAACATATACATCGAGGGTTACAGGAATCAAGCTGACGAAGATGTTTACGTAACCGCGTTGAGTATCCTGAAACAAATTGATGTCACACTAGATCTACGAGATATTAATTATGCTCAGCGCATAAAGCGAAAAATAACCCGCCAAGATAACCAACCGATACTGGTATGTTTTACAAGTGTAAGAGCGAGAGATCACATCTTAAGAAACAAACGTAGACTTAGATCAATTGCAGGCTATGAAAGGGTATTCATCAACGCAGATGAAGATCTCGAGACTAGAAAAGCTCGTACAAGAGCGCGACTCATAACATCCTTCTGTAAAAAACAAGGTTGCAATACACAACTAAGAGGGGACGAGTTCAGGATCAATGGGGAATGGTACAGTTCAAAGAAAATGGAAGAGATACCAAGAAAATATATTCCAGAAACATGGAATGTTGAGCCCACAAAACAACCACAAAAACAAAACCCAGTACACCCACACATAGCACACGCTGTAGCTAGTGGGAGCGGCAATCAAAACAACACAGAAACAACGCCGCATACAAACAATAATCAAAGTAAAGCATCAAACACCTTTGATTGGTCCACCGCGGTTGACCCGACGGCAGAGACTACAGACGAAAACATATGGGAAAGGGAAGCAATGGAAGTTGTAGAAATAATGGATACTCTAGATGACAAGAATGATAACCAAAGTACTAATAATGCAGCCCCAAACACTTCAACTACAAACAAAACGATCTCCACCACAAATGAAGAAGAATTCCCTAGCATAGAAGTAAACTCACCAAAAAGTGTCGGGAATAAAGAAAAAACAACAACAGATAATAACAGTAAACAGGAAATTACACAACAGGGTCAAAAACTAACGAAGGCAGGATTAGTTTTCAAAGGGTCATTATCACCACTAAGCAACTTCTATCCCACGAACATGAAGTACAATGGAGAAGTGTATGTCTCTAGCGAGCAGGCCTACCAATGTCAGCGGGTAAAAATGTGCAAAAGACCCGACTTGTTACCGGTAATCCTTAAAACGAAATCGGGATACACTGCTAAAAAGGCAGGAGATCAATGTAAACTCACATCAGACTGGTTAGCAAAAAAGGAAGAAATAATGAAGAACATCATAAATCTGAAATTCCGCCAACATGATGATCTAACACAAACCCTAATCAACACTCACCCACACCAACTAATCGAAGGGACTCGGGATAATTTCTGGGGAGGGGGCGCGGACATGGACGACGATATATATGACATGGGAAAATACTACGGTAAAAACACACTGGGTTCAATGCTAATGGACCTACGTACCGAACTTCGCAGAGAGCAACAGGTCGGGGTGATAAACAAGTAATTAACAAGTAATCAACAGACAGCGAAGTGCGGGTGAAATACCTGAGGCAGTCACAGGCCTTGGCGCGTTTGGAGAGGGAGGTTCAGAACAAACCGAACGATGTCTCACCAAAGATATTTACTCATTGGAGATTCTCGGATGAGAAATATGGGATACCATATGTTTCAATGGCGAAATGCAGACTTTAAAGTCGAATATCATAGTGGAGCGACTATACAACGCACAGTGAGGCACACAGTGGAAGCACTACGATCAAAGAGAGAAGCAGGCCAGAGGTTCGATGCAGTTTATTTCTTTGCCGGAATAAACAATATCACAGAAAAAAACTCAACGACAGGTTCAATAACTTTACGATCCGACGACGATAACCAAGCAGTTACAGACATCCTGGACTTATATGATGATGCCAAGCTGGCTATTCACGCGATAGCCCCAGGGACGCCGGTAATCATAGGAACAGTGTACGGAATAAGTTTGAGCAGGGCGAATCGCACTCAACAAATCATCGCGGATCAGCGGAATTTGAACAGACAAATACGTCTATTGAACGAGGGAATATCTAACATAAATGACTCTGAGGGAGTGTATACCCCCTATGTCGCACGTGAAGTGCATCGAAACCGGCCACATGCAGAGACAGTCCACCGATACTACCGACTAACAGATGGGGTGCATCCAGACTTCAGGACCCAGAGGGGCATAGCAAGACTTATATCGTTCTGCATGACTAAAAACATCCACTTCGGTTACCATCCGTAACAGGTCACATGACCACTCGTGACAACATGGAACACCAACTGTGATAAGATAAAGTCAAATGACCAACGAACATAGCAAGTATAAGTTAACAATTGTAGTACTGATCAGGTCAAATGACCATGACACACAATCACCGCTACTCTCCAAATATGGTCAAATGACCTATTTGATAAAACAGGGTCAAATGACCATTATCACTTACAATATTAACAACAAGAGGTCAAATGACCCTAATAACCCGCCATTGGATCATAAACAATGAACTTGATGAACACCCGTAAATAGGAACTCTCCACTTATTTAACTTACTCATGAACTTATCTATTTATTTAAACATATAATTATTATAACTAAAATTATTCACATAGTAAACTGACCATTACTGTAATCTATAATAACAGAAGCTGCTGCATGCTCACACTTATATCTATCTATTTATATATTTATTTATTATCAATTGGACTACCAATATTTATTCTGCCCAAAGACAATAGCAAATTATAATATAATACGAGTAACAATAACAGTTAAAAAATATTAAATTAAATGATTGTATTGAAACAAACAGAACTCATAATACTGAATGTAATCATTAAGACGCAAATTTCACATGTAATATTGTTGTTGTACATATATTTTGCACTAGTAACTATGCTCCAGGTAATTACACCGATGGAGCTATATCGACACAGAATGATCTGTATCTTTATTGTCATGCACTATATGTTATATGTTTTTTGTCATATGAATTTTGAGCACGTTTTGTGGCTGGCTGGCCGGGAAATATTACAAAATAAATGGATTTTGATGAAACTTTATCATGTCATATGTAACACCAGAACAATTATCTAAGTTAAAAGGTGAAATATTCCTTACAATAAATGTACATAGTTTATACTCAAAGTTAGACTCAGTCAACAGCATATTTCAAGCATGTAATTATGTAACTATTACAGAGAGCTGGCTTAAAGAGAAACACGCCCCCAATTTATTGAACATTAACAACTTATTCATAACTAGAGTGGACCGTAATTATGATAATGATAAGGCGGGTGGCGGTGTAGCACTATATGCCCGAAACAGTATAAGGCCATATTTCACAAAAGTAAACAAGTATTGTATATCAACACCGAAATATGAAGTCTTAACTTGTACAATTCAAGAACCAAACAGACGGAAAATGTTAATCATATCAGTATACAGACCCCCTCATAAAAATGTACGGGCATGCTATGAATACTTAAATAACATTTTAGAGGACGAAACCTACAGGAACTATGAAATATGGATACAAGGGGATTTCAATGTCAACTCCAAAACTAGGATGAGTAATAAGTATAGAATTGTAAAATCTTTTTTAATAAAAAATAACCTAGTACAAGTAAATACTCAGGATACTTTCATATTCAAAAAAGGTAAAAGCACAATAGATCACATTTATACGAATAGTAGACATGTACAATTAACAGGGAATCTTAACCATTATATTTCGGATCACATAGCGATATTTGCACAAAGAAAATGTAACAATATAAAAATTGAAAGAAATAAGATAGTGGGAAGAAATTTGAACAAATTATCGAATTATGATATCCAAACCCATATGGACAGATATGACATACCGCAAAATGCACAAGAGATAGATCTAAATAGGCACTTAGAAGACTATATTAGGGAATTACTCGACCGTATATGTCCGATCCGAGAGTATACTAGAGTAACCAAAGATGGGATTGAACTACCAAGGGAAATCAATGAAAATATAAGGTTTAGAGCATTCCTATTGAAACAGCTATCTTCTTGTAGCATAGTAGATCAAGCAGCTCTAACAGAAATAAGAAGACTTCGGAAATTAATTAATAAACAGATAAAAAATCATAGAGCAGAGGTTATTACAATGCAGCTGAAAGAGAGCAAAGATAACCCCAAAAAATCATGGAAAATCATTAACAGCTTATGGAATCCGATAGACAACAACGAAGGACTATACCTAAAATGCCGAGGTAGTGAGGAAGATGATTTACTTGATATAGCAAATGGTATGAATGAATATTTTGTAAACATAGGTCCAAATATTCTAAAAGAATTAGGAGAAGTAAAAGATATGGAGTATGGAACTCCTTGGAATGAAGTAGAAGTTAGACACGAACTGGAAAATGTAAACACGGAAGAGACTGTCAAAATTATAAAGAACTTGGAAAATGATAAATCAAGTGGGATAGGTCATCTTAGTACAGGACATCTTAAACGCATCCTGTTAACTAAGCCTAAAACATTAACTACAATAATTAATAGAATACTTAATTCAGGAATATACCCAGACTCACTCAAATTAGGATTAATTACCCCTTTACCAAAACAAGGATCTTTGAATAATCATTCCAACTGGCGACCAATAACAGTAATACCGGCTATATCAAAGATAATAGAAAAAGTTTTACAAAATAGCTTAATGTCTCATATAGTTAGCAATAATCTAATACATAAGAACCAGTATGGCTTTATGCCAAGAAAATCAACGGGACAGGCAATTTTCCATCTGGCAGATGTACTATACAAAAATATGAATAAGAGCATAAAGACTGTATGTGCCTTCGTCGACCTGCGAAAGGCATTTGATAGTGTCTGCCACAAAATACTTTTTATTAAATTAAACAACTTCGGCCTAGGTAATAACTTTATCCAAATGATCGAGTCATACTTATATTTACGTAAGCAAAGTGTCAAGTTAAATAATATAGTATCATCGAAAGAAACTTCTTCATGTGGAGTGCCTCAGGGTTCGGTCCTTGGACCGACCCTATTTATATTATTTATTAATGATATATTTAAAGTAATAACAGAATGTACTGCGATAATGTATGCGGATGATCTCGTCCTCGTTAGTAATGATGAAAATCCTATGGAAGCAAGTAGGAAACTTCAAAAGGATATGGACATGATCACGACCTGGTTAAAGGATCATAAGCTTATGATAAACGAGAAAAAAAGTAGTATTATGTGGGTAGGTCGACGGATAGATAAAACAGAATTACCGAATTGTAAAGTGAACAATGAGATTCTAGAAAGAGTTTATAAATTTAAGTACTTGGGAATAATAATTGACAGTGGCCTTACATTCAAGAACCAAGTACAGAAGATTTTATCGGAATCAAGAATGAAATTACATAAAATGCGCTTACTCAGATACTTGCTTCCAAAAGAAACTAGAATTCTCATACTAAAGCAAACGATTATGCCCATATATGACTACGTTGATTACATATATGTAGGCTGCTCTCTGAAAGATCTAGCAGCACTAGATGTATCCTTTAACCACTGCATGAGATCAGCATTAGGCTTGCATCGAATACGAGATCACTCAGTTGACGAACTGTACAACATGTGTAAAATAAGGCCATTAAGATATAGAAGGGTATTACATCTACTAATGCATGTATTATGGTGGTCAAATGACCCAACACATTGCAGGGAAGGGCTAAAAATTACTAGAAATACAGATAAGATAGTTATAAAACATGACCACCCCAACACCGAGATGTTTAGGAAATCACCCTTATATCGTGGAATAAAAATCTGGAACGAAATACCTAAGGAAATACAAAAATCAAGAGACCATTCACACTTTAAGATATATATGAAGGAATATTTATTAAGAAGAGTAGAACTTTGGTAAGTAAGTTTTCCTGGGTCAGCCAGCCCCACCTGAGTGCTATAAAAGTACAAGTACATCCTAGAGAAGATGTATAGTCCTGTCAAGTCCTGTTTGTCCTGTTTGTCCAGTTCTATGTATAATCCTTATGGACTATATATAATTGTTTATTTATTCTTATACTCTGTTTGCAATGCATGTAAGAACGCCCAATGGGGTGAATGTTATTGCCTTATTGAATAAAAAAAAAAAAAAAAAAAATATTCAACGTTCCTCTTGGGTAGTTGGTATGTCTCCTTCCGAGGATGCCATAATGGTGAGCTAAATATTTTTAGGAGTCTACTCAGGTTCTTTAATTGCCAGGTAGCCGTCAAGATGGGTCAGTGCCTACTTTGCAGGATGTTTCTAGGCTGCAAAGGCCATGCAGAAAACGAAACCTCCACGTTTGGCATTTCAGTAAAAAGGAAAACATCCTTCCGACAGGTGTTCAGTTTTTGTCCACATGTGCCATCTTCCAGAAACAAGAAATGGCTAGATTTTATGGTTACCAATTAGGTGTACAATGAGAAAGAATTTTCTATTTGCATCTACTCTTCTGTGACATGTACAAAATGCTGTGTACACTGTAGTCCTAAAGAAGCCACCCTGGGGCAAACGAAATAGGACCGATTTTAACAAATACTATTGTATTTAGCAAAATGCCAAGATGCTGAAATGAAATTTACGAATGATGTTTCATAAAGGCTTTTCATCTTCCCAGACATTTAAGATCCAATTACTTTAGATCAGAGCTGCTTTTATTTTGAAATGCAGCAGTTCTGGAAATTTACACCATAGGGCCAAAATGTAGTGAGGAAACTCAACCGCCTGGCTTTACTAAGCACATCCCATGCTGAGTTACTGTGTGAATTGAAATAGAGAAAGGTATAATAAAGATCACATACCGAAATTCTCGGAGGCTATTTTTTGTGTTAGTAGGTTCAGTAATAGTACATTTAGCATCTTCTTAACCTACCAAATCATACTGAACCAACCCATCTGGTAAGACACATAGGGTAGACGTCTCACTCCATCAAAACAGACTAATCTAGTTCTCGGGAAGTGATCCGAGATAGACTGAGAACCGACGGACCACTACAATTGCATCAACTCTTACCAAAGGTTCAGATGCACATGTGAGCAATATCTGCAGGTAATTCCAAATTGTTTTGCAAACTGATTTAAAATCTAAGCTAATCAGTATATCTAAACGCTAGAATATTTAATGTGATGTGAAAGCAAAATGTATGGGAATTTGTACTACAGGGAGCGCATAGACTTTGTCTGAATAGAGCAATGGCTGGGGCACTTGTCATAGACTACTCAGTGTTTAGCAGAAGGTTATTGAGAAATATGATGAAAAATACACTCCCATCTTTCAGTGAATTCTTATTCCACCTTCCTCAGAATAATCTTATTTTCTGAACTTTAAAAAGACTCCTTTCATATGAAGCCCCTTCTTAGATTATGTTCATCAAACTATAAATTTGCTGCCTTGCATATATTCATTTACAACTAATTTCTACTGTAACTCGTTTCACCTTTAAAACTGTACAATAATACTATTGGTCCCAAGTCTTAACATTCGTGATGGCATGAGCCCATCGCTGTCGAATGGCAGTAAAAATCGATGTACTTCACCGTAATTGTCATCCTGGGTCATTAACTGATTTTCCTCTTTTTGAGGCACTACACCACTGTACTCGCTTTATTTAAAACAATGCCTCTGACAAAAAAACTAATGAGATTCGGAAAACCTCAGTTAAAAAACGAACAAAATTCCTTTTTGTCCGGTAACTTTTTTTGTGATGCTCCACGTTTTCCTGGGAAGTGGAAGGAAGAAACGAATATTGAACTTGGAGGGTGATTTCCATTAGCTAAATCGATAACGGGGAGACTAAGGAAGTGTCTTTGCACTCAGATGCAGGGAGTCAGCGATGTGCCAGGAAGGACCACAAGAAAGGATGTCATGGTTAACTGGCCTTATAAACACATGGAATCAT
Organism: Alentia gelatinosa; assembly: GCA_950022655.1. Taxonomy (NCBI): domain Eukaryota; kingdom Metazoa; phylum Annelida; class Polychaeta; order Phyllodocida; family Polynoidae; genus Alentia; species Alentia gelatinosa. Next base: position 40,819,229 of record OX465583.1, on the reverse strand, counting down.
TGACAGGATATAGGGGCCTAATATCAGACTAGCTATAGATGTAGAAATTCATTCATCATTGGCATTTGAGAGCCACTGAAGTCCTCTTTCTTATGGATTGCTTGACCTATTGCTATTTTTACATCTCGAACCCACCAATTATATGTAACCATATAATATATCGGTATGCTCCAATCCCCAGATCAGTTGCCATCCCCTATTTGAATTCCCAAGTCAAACATGGTCTTAGAATTACTATTACAGTACGCACTCCATGAATTTAGACCTATACACAGCGGAAATAGAGCGATTTCTACATCAATTTCTACAAAGGTGCGATGTTGAAGCCTTCGATCAGAATGTGAGCTGCGACATGTCATCTCCCCAGTTCTTAAAGGTCTGTGCTAATTACATCCTACAGGGTATACAAGAAAAGACTCTTATCTAGCGTTTCACGATGCAGGAGGGTAAATATAAAAGGCTAAAAGCTAGCGTGACCGACCGTGATACCTTCTAGATATATCATTCTCATATTCAGAGTGATTCTACTGCTGCCACCCACACCCAAAGTGAGAATGATTATGTAACGTAAAAGCACGTAAATGGATTAGCTTATTCTATTAGCTCAGATTGTTCACGTAATCATTACAATTGCCTTAGATTACGTATATCTGTGTAACTCTATAGTTACATGCAGACGGGTCGCTGTATTTCGTAAGGTACTTCCATCTAATTTACACCAGTTCTCGTGCCTCTGTAAAAGTCTGGAGAGTTCCCTATGGTGTATTTGCCCTTTCCCACACTAGTCCCATTGTCTATTCTATAAACGTCATTGCCTAAGAAGGCCTCGATGTGACACGCTCCTTTTAGCATCAAGGAACATTTGTCTGTCCCTGAGGGAAATAAAACATCCGGAGAAATGACTGAAGTAATGTGCACTAAGTGTTTGTGGCAAAGGCTTGATGGCTTACAAACTTGTATAACGATGCGTTCTATTACGTGAATAGGAAAATAATGAAATAAGAAAAGTGTACCAAATGTTAATGTAAATGAAATGAATGCAATTGTTCTGGCTACCTTTTTCGCTGGACAATAACGTTCTCTGTTAGCATCTGAAAAGATACGAATGCCCATCTCTGGCTGAGATAAGCTTCAAATCAGTACCATGCAATTAAGACCAAGGTTTATATATTTTTTATATCCATGGTCTTACACTAGTTTCACTAGTGTGCACATAGATACACACAGACCTGCAGTGTATTAATTCAACATATGTACAGTTCTGCATTTACACATATTGACAGCCTTTGCACTCCCCACTCATCTACTTTGATGATCTACTTCAATCTGCTCGTATGTTTGTATACTTTGAGATTACCTGAGGCCATGTAGCTTCAAATACTTAGGCATATAAACAAAATCCTCATTCAGTCAGCTAACTTAATAGATCAACAGTAATCTAGCAGATTTTTTCCCTTTCTTTGTGTTTAATTTTCCTTAAAAGCAATTAAATTGACCAACCTCATCATGGCTAACGGGAGTTAAGTTTAATGCGGGAGCGGGAGAGAGCTGACTCGTCGCTAAGGATGCCTCATGTTAGCACCCAGCACCCATTCCTGAGAGCCATGCACCCCACCCTCACCTGGGTCACGTGACCTCAGGCTCATCTCCACTGACCATGTGCAATCACTCTCTCCTGCTCTGCTGCTCCCTGCAGAACCTCCCACCCACCCTACAGAACAATAACTATCACTTCTCGCTCCACTCGCCTTTCTAGGGCTTTGTGAGTGAATTTTAAATTGCTTTTGCAATTGGCTAGGAAGAAATTTATATTCATCTCTTATACTAGGACTCAATAGATATTTCCATAGTTTTTATGCAGTGCTGTGACGTTACCACAATGTCTCTAATTTATGTTCACCTCACCAAAATGGCTTGTGCCACTTGGTAGATGTTATCCCCATTCACGGCAGTGAGAGTTCACTGCTGCGGACTGACCATTTTAAGTGTGGGGGAGGTCATTGGATCCGCAGGGGGGGGGCTGTATTCATGAATTGAATTGGGATAGATGGCTGTCTCCCTGCTTGCGGGGGATGTAGAGACTTGTGGTTTCAGCTATGATTGTTCAATGATTCATACATGCATGAATAAATGTAAAACAGTGTTGAATTAGGTTAAACACTGTCGTGCTTGCAATATCTAGACTTTAGTGGCCTGCCTTGCTGGTACACCTTTTCTTCTGTGGATGAAGAACGTCTTCACATTCCAGCCCAAGACTAATTCTGAACCAAAATTCCAATGTTTGTCATCTCTCTATTGTATTTTCTCACTCTTTTATATGCATATCTATAGCTTCCGATGATACTCTTGGGTCTCGCATGTTTACCTATGATATAGCACATTAAGCAAATTTGCATGTATACCTCATGTAGGCTTCTGTTAATCTCCCGGCCATATTTGATCCTACACTTATATGCTGGCGGTCTTGGTCCAACCCTTTACATATAGGCCCCCTTTGGTCTCACAAATCTGCTTCGTTTGATCCCATACCTTTCTATATAGGCGGTCACCGTCTCACACATTTACATATAGGCCTCCTCGGGTCTCATAAGTTTACATACAAGCCTTAGCCCCTTCGCTGTTGGCCCGTCACGGTGATTGATTGCAAGGCGGACATCCTGGCATGCGCTGAGTGGCTAACTTAACAGTGTTCCCCGAGCATCTGCCAGGCTGATCCGAGCTGCTCGGAGCTGCTCTCTTGTCTAAATGGGATGGCGAGCTGTTCCTTGCACGAGCTGCCTAATCCATACAACCTTACCTCGCCAGTCATCCCTCATCTTCCCCTTAACTCTACCATTCTTTCCACCTGTATGTGTCACCATCTGTGGCTTACGATGACACCCTCCTACTCTAGCTCGCTACCAGTCGCATGCATCATCATAAATCCCCCCTGGTTATTCTCAACCTAAATATAGCCAGTTTAACCCTCTCCGGCTTAACCTCCAGCCCTGAAAACCCTTGCAGCATCCTTCCATCCCTCAACATGCGTTCTTCCCTGAGTCCTCCCCGAATTCTCAAAAAAAATCGGTCGGTGGTAGCTAACGACTGCACAGAGGAATCTAAAAATCAGTGTATGTGCTGTGTATACTTTGTGTCTGCCGCATTTGAAGGTCCTTACCGACTGAACTGTCATCGAAACAAAATGATCATCACCGACGATTCCAAACCCCTTTGATTATGGCAGTCATTGACCAAGTCAGTTGGTGACCAATTGCATAATCTATGCACAATTAATCGATGAACACTCTCTGCATGCCTGTTTCCATTCACCGATCTCTCATTCTAAAATTCGATTGGTGGTCCCTGACTGCAGATTGGTGGCGAATAGTCAGCCCCTGGACAATGGATTAAAGTAAGATAGTTCCAACAGTCTTTGCCTAGATGTGTCGGGCTTTTTTTGGTTTCCGCTGTTTAATTTCTTGCTCCCGGACTAGATTCGGTTTGGCTCAATGGGTCATGCATGCATACATCACCATGTATTGTCTTCTAGTCTCCAAGGCTGGAATATCATATATATCATGCAGCAGAACAACAGAATACTGGTAGACTGCGTTATGAAACCTCTGACTTTAGCTAGTTGGACTTTTGTCCGACATATTTGATGGTATGACTAATTCCGACATAGGGTTGTATAGCGTACAGTAGGGTAGTGCGGTACCATTATATATAAGTTTTTCCTTGGCTCATCTTGGCCTATTCAGTTCCGCTTTGCTTTCGGTCCAAAGATACATACTCTATTTTTCCTTATATTTACCTGCATGTAAACCATTCTAATAGACTTTCAATTTGAGAGAAACGGCATCTACCCTGATTTTTCAATAGTGTTTGCTACCCAAACTAAATAGAATGATTCTGGCACAACTCTTTGTTGTAATTCCTATTAGAGCGCTTTGGGAGCAAACCCTCAGGATCCGAATTGGTGAGCTCTGTCGCATCCTGACGTCCCTGCCAATGCCCATTGGTCACTTTCAAACTAAGTTATCTTGGCCAATTTTCCAAATCCCAATGCCCCTTCCCAAGCGGTTACCCAGTTACCCAAAACCTCAAAGAGTATCAGTTTGTCTGTACCGAACCATAGCTCGCTCCTAATCACTATAGGGATCTGACCCCTTGAAAAACTATGTTCGATGGGCAGTTCCTCCCTTCTCTTCAGAGACCGCTTTAAGTTCACCTTTAAGCAACTCAACCACTACCCTTCCCATGTCTCTATCTGCCTTATCGTGCATCATATCTCACAGAAATAAGTTAATGGATACCCTACATATTTGGTTAGACCTACCACCTGTTTGTATCTGGACATTTATGAATAGTTCATGTGTTGAGGCCATCGTTGATTGAAGTCGCTGTGCACCCTCCCTACCCTGCAGATACAGATAGCCAGTGGGTAGGTCTCCATTGTCACCAACAGACCCCACACGTCCCTGTCACCGCAGCACTTCTCCAGCTTCTCCAGTCACCACCCTGCCTTCACACCAAGCTCAACGTATCTCCTGTTACTTGCCGACCTTCAAAGCGACGCGAGAACTTTCCCCGCGGGAGCGATCCTTGTCAGTAGCGAGCCACTCCGGGATAACTAGATCTGGAGTGAAGTGAGGTATACAAATGGTGGAGTGAATTGAGATGAGAGAGTTGAGACCAGCTCTGGGGAATTGGTCGTGGTATTGTGAGAATAAGGCTGGAACTTACAATAAGGAGAAGGTCGGATAAAACATGGCAGTAACATTAGGACTCATAATGAAGATAAGAAGAGGAATTACAAAGATGGTACTGAAAATTGCAATGGGAATAAGGCCGGATAGTACAATGAGGATAAAAGTGAGAAGCATTATGGGTAGTGGCTGAGGTCCGACGGCAATCTGTTTCTTAGTTTTCAATTAAAGGGTAGTTGGGTAAGATATACCAGTAATTGCAGACTACCGTGCCGAATGGTAATAGTATCATGATCCATGACGTTACACTTGACTATATCACTCCCTGGGCGCTTTTGGTAGAAAAACATGTTTTAGATTTCTGCCCCTCAAGTATTTCCAACTAGGTAATGAATGATTTATATCTTTCAGATAGTTTCATGCCCTGCTCGCATTATTTTACTATTATTGTCATGTACAGTTCATCGTTTGTACCTTAATCGTTCCAGATCACAAAATATCTCTCTCAAAAATTATCTCAATTTACCGGGAGAATAGGAGACCGGGTCGTAAATTATCTAAATCATAGGTAAAGGTTATAAAAGAGACCCATGTCTGAGAAATATAGGAGGTCACCACTATCTAGAAATGAGAAGGTTTGGAGCATGATTAAAAAAGAGACCCAAGACTTGCCTAGGAGTAATACTTTCAAGGCCAGAGTAAAAGAAGAGTTGCTTAAAGTAGATATTGATAATTTAATCAAATAGTCTAAACTACGCAACCATAGTTAAATGATCAAAAGATCATCGCCAAATGGTATGGAGGCAAAATCGTCAGCCGATATTCTTAGAAAAACTTATCACATAGGTAACGTAATCAGTCGACATAAGACATTTAATCTGACCATAAGATTAGAAGGAGCACTGTAGTAGAATAATCATAAGATCTCCACTTGATATATAATGATATAAAACGATGTAATATATTAATGAAGATGAAGTTATTTGTAAGATACGTGTCCCATGTCCTGTGTCACTGTGAATTGTTCTTGTAATGTCCTATCTGTGGCTGCTGTATGGAAGAACGCCTCCCGGCGAATACAGTATGTCGTTACTGTCTTTTACATTGAATTAAGAAAAAATAAATACAGAAAATAAAACCAAGGTTCTACAGGGGAATCCCACTCCAGTCGTAGATACATGTGGAATGCAAGAATGTATGTTCAAGGTCAAGACATATGTCAGCCTTCTACATTTGGCATATACAGCAGATATGGACCATGTAGCTATTCCGATGCTTTTGATAATATCGTTTTGCCTAAGAATCATACTTGCTGATTGCTATGTATTTGCTAAAATATTTTCTCTTCTGCTTGTTCCTATATGTCAGGTTGCCAACTGCATAGATTATATATCAGACTAAGTGTTACCATTAGTATCGTATATATATGTTCCTATATATATTTATATATATATAGGAACATGATATAGATGAAGCTGATTAGAAGTCTCTAAACAAGAATCTCACCAGCATTATTTTGTATATATAATCGTTAATGTTGATAATAGAGCTGGATAGACCTATGTTAGGTAGTGGTACAGCTTGTATACTGGTTGGCAACAATAGTGTAGCAGTGGTGAGGCTGGTATATTAGATGGCCAAAATAGTGCAGTAGTGGTGTAGCTGGTATATTAGATAATAGAAACAGTGTAGCAGTGGTATAGCTGGGAGCGTATTCTGTACCTTCCCTGGAGGCAACTGAAAGTATTAACATCCCCCACCCTCCCACCTCCGGCACCGGACCAGTGGCCCCTGGGCAGCATGGAGATCAGAGAAGGCGCCAGCAATGATCCCTCCCGGCGCCCGGAGAGAGAAGCCCGGCAAAGAAAAGATCTCACCTCCGGCTCTCTCTGTACCCACCCCAGACCCCCTCTCCCGACTGACGGTCAGGGTCTGTTCCTAAAATAAAGCGTAAAAAGTGTGTCTTTTTTCTTGTGATTTTCAGTGAGGTTTCCACGTACCTGCTAATTTGACAGTTCGTTTGTCAGTCCTCAGCGACAACATTCATATACATAATATGAATTCGGAATTCGGAATATATTAACCTAAGTTAATGTTAACGTTATTCTTTGGGAATACAGCCCACACATCTTACTATCTTCAACGGTCTCCTACTCTGTCCCTAGCCCCATGACAAGAAAGTCAAATGGATTCATGGAGTTGGTCTGAAAAGATGCACTAGATCCTTTTTAGTTGTGAAACAGCCAAGAGCAAGGGGAACTAAAGCTGGAGGCAGGAAGGTATGAAGGAGTACCCGTCCTGGCTTCAACTAGATCTGCTTCCTTCTAAGCTTTTACCACAGCTCTCTCATCCGGCACAGCTAAGAGAGCCAGCGAGGTGCTCAGAGAACCTCAAAGCTGTTCGCCAATGGAGGTGAGCCGTTCTAGAGGAACTCCAGTGAGCAGCTCTAACATTGTCTCATTGAGTTCACTGAGCAACTCGGTTTGGTGAACAAACACAACAGGCGCTTTGAGGGTCAGGATCAGTTACTCCGAGTCCCACTGACTGAATATTTAGCCGGGAATCTTCTTTCACCGCCGGGACAAATGCCGTGGAAATCCTCCCCTCGTCCTTCTCCCTGCGGTACTCGATCCACTCTTAGTCCCATCTGACCCAGCACTAAGACGAGAATTTGCGAGCAGCTCAATGCTTTTTCGTCAACTCCGTCCAACCCCCGCCCCAGATGACCATGTTCTAATAAAAACAACTCCGACTCCCCGGCCCTGAGCTCCGCCGTTTGAATAATCCCCAGGGTTTTAAATGGTATTATGCACTACATTATCGGTTTCAGGAATGATTATTTATAAGGATTACGGGGTTCGTCGAAGCGGTGGCGCTCTAAGCCAACTCAGGTTGCGGGCTACTGATGGAAAGGGGAGAATGTGATAACAAAGAAGAACTTGTTTGATGAGCACCCATCAATTAACGATGCAATATCCGTTAATACTCGGATGGTAATTCAGACATCAGAAATTAGTAATGATAATTCGGCAATATCTATAAAATGCTTCTTGCGGATGTCAGTGACTTTAAAATCACGTTTAAAGAACTCTTAGTTCATGAATTCAACTGCCTGGGACATTTCAGCTCTTGTAATCTTCTTGCTGGCGAGAAAACCTAAAACATTCGGTCCCATATTTGGTATTAGTTGCATTAAAATTTCTCCTGATCTGTGTGGCTGACTACGTTAAGTGCAATTGCTAGTTATTATTTAATTTCGGTGTATGGATAGGCACCTGAGTTTCGGTTATTTTGTAAGGAGTATCAGCAATGAATCCACTAAATAACTAACATACCTGAATCCACTAAATAACTGACATACCTGCTAATCTTACGATTTTGGAAGTAGACCATTCCATACTTTGAAGTGCAGGGCTATAAAGCACCTAACGATCTTTTACCCATCTGCCACGTACTTACCAGCAACCTTCTATACTATTCCTCACGGCAAGGCAGAAACAATGTTTCCTAAATGCATTTCTTAATGAAATGAACAATAATCTGCAATAGCATCACAAGGCGCGACGACAGGTTAGTGGGTAGGTTTTATCTTTTTTCTCAACCCTTTGTAAAGTAGGTACTCGACAAGGCAACTTTCCGAAACGAGACTAAAATACGAGTGCGGAGACGTTTTTTAGACTCTGCTCCAGGGCGCCGACACTACGACCTGTGTTTATGAAAAGTGAAACCAAGCCTGGCTGCCGGTTCTCCCGGGGACGGAAGGAACATGCCCCACCCCTGACATCCAGCGCCCTCTGGGGAGGGTGAAAACAAGCATGCGAGTAATCCAACCATGTGTCGCCCAAACGCCGACGGTGCGGCGCCTATGTGCACTCTATGCCAGCCCAACACTGCCTGGGTGCACTCTATGCCAACCCAACACTGCCTGTGTGCACTCAGTGCCATCCAAACACTGCCTGTGTGCACTCTATGCCAACCCAACACTGCCTGGGTGCACTCAGTGCCATCCAAACACTACCTATGTGCACTCTGTGCCATCCAAACACTACCTATGTGCACTCTGTGCCAACCCAACACTGCCCATGTGCACTCTGTGTCATCTAAATGCTATATTTATGCCATCTATGCCAACACAACACTGCCTGTGTGCACTCTATGCCAACACAACACTGCCTGTGTGCACTCTGTTCCAACACAACACTGCCTGTGTGCACTCTATAACACCCAAACACCGCCTGTGTGGACCAAATGCCAGCTGAACTCTGCCTGACTAACATGTATGCCACCTGTACGCTGCTTCTGTGCACATGCAGTGTCTATGTCTAGTCTATGGCGACTGAATGCCATCTGTGTGTACTCTGTGTAATGTCCGGAGGAGATGCCTGGTTGTCGTTATGATGTCCAGTGAGGCTCCAGGTGGGAGGCTGGAGAACCCTGTACGAACTCACATTGTAGAACTATAGGACCTCAACAGAAACCCTTACACGTAGACTTAATTACAAATGTTTGCAGGAGCACCTCTAATTGATTGCCTTGTCAAACCAGGCGAGGAGCTTTGATCCTCGAAAACCAAATTAATGAACTCTCTATCTAATTAGTAGAACCTAGGCACAGGATCAATCACAAGATTGATTAGGAGGGATTTTAAAAGAACGCAATAGTGTCAACTCCCTCACCAATAGTTCCGACCAGCTCCAATCCTCAAACTGGGATCTGATCATCTTTAACCATTCCCCCATAGCACCTCAAAGCTAACAAGGCATTCTAAATTGATTGCATAATCAGGTAGATCATTTACGTTTAAGGAATAATTGGATAACACAGTACAATTTCATTTTATCTTGACCGAGATAACGTGATGAATTTGGATGCTGGAGGTGGAGGCCTCAGGGATCGGAGGTATGAAAGTCGATGGGTTGAGTACCCTCATCGCAATGTAGGACTGAGGTGAAAGTGATGTTGAGGGCAATTAGACAGAAACCAGACATTGGCTCTGCTCAGAGCTTTAATTACCTGCAGCCGGTTTTATAATAGGCCGCAGAGTGTGAGATGAGGTGCAGGGCGATATGCAGAGTGGGATCGTCATTTTACAAACCTTTGCAGGGGTTTTATTCCCATGTCTCTGTTCATGGTTTCATTGTTGTGAAATATGCAGACTTAGAGGAAATCTGACCATGAATTAGAATATTATCTATAAACGTCACGAAATGTCATACCTAGGGATGATACTAGACTACCAGCTACGATTCGAAAGCCACCATAAAAGATCATATAAAACAACTTTAAAATGAAATTGAACAAATTTTGAAGAATGAGATCCGTCAAGATAGTCTCAAGATAGAATAACAAACAATGATACCAACAATGGAATATACTGATTTTCTGCAACTTTGTAAAAAAAAACAAACGAAAGGAATTACAGACTAACGTAAACCACTGCCTTCGAACTGTCCAAGAGATAAGACAACCAAGAGAGATGCATATTGATAACTTACAAGCAATCTTTAGAATATGAGACTTAGAAATAAGACGAATATGTCATACATCAAAATAAAATAGAAATAAAAACGGTACCAAATACCGGCATTCTATGTGAGAGCTTCAGTATGGAATCCAAATCCTAAAGGAAAACTAGTATTACATACACAAGAACGATCATGAGATAAATAGGCAATTTAAAATTCGCATGGATCATCAGATTATGTCAAAGGCAAAAAAGTATTAATGTGGGAGTGAATGACCAGTATTGTCTATGTTCTAATTCTGTCCTCTTCTCAAGTTTACATTTTAAGACAACAACATGGATGAAGCTCTATCGCAGACGAATGTTATATGCACGATGGTTTACCTAGTACGCAACTCTCCGATAGTTTATATTAGGAATTCTATTATAATGGTGACAACACCTATCAGGATTATTGAATGGTATGCTACGCTATCCCGTGTAGTATATGGAAACCTATTCATGCGAGCACAATACACTAGGGAAACTCTCCTTGGATTCATACCAATTCTTTTATTAGAGGAACAAAAAATCCTGTGAAAAGGACCATGATATACGTGTACATCTGATATCAGATTATTCCTATCCTCTTGGTCAATCAACGTACCTACTTCATCATACGGCACCACCAACCTGTATAATTAGAATCCTCGTAATCATCACTTCATTGCATCTCAGAGCATGCAATATTCCCTGCCTAGTCACATCAATTGGAATGGCTATTTAGAATATACACAATGACATTTGTAACGCTATATCCTCACTGTGTATTTGATATGGCTATGATTCTCGTCTCCATGAGGAGGGGCGAAGAAATAGAATGGATTTTCAGTGCACCTGAATTTTGACCGTTTTGCATAAATTCCCTGATCAAATTCCTCCTTATTATCAATATTAATGGTTCAGGTTTTCCCTCGGAAGCTCCTTGGTTAGCAATTTAGAAAGTGAGGTTGCAATATTAGTAGCCAACCGTCTCGCCTCTGTGATTGATATGGAACTATATGCTAGTGATTTCGGAGCCGTTTCCCTCTTCTTATTGACAAACACTGATAGCTTTTCACGGGTAGAATCTGTTGCCAAGAAATAGATACATACGCAACATTGACTGGTTTCAGATGCAAGCGGTCGTATGTAATATCCGAGAGCAGGCGAGGATATTGCTCAGAGTAAACTCCGAGGAGTCATTACTGTCTCATATTGACGTGAAAATAAAACCATATTGGACGATTCGTGAGGAATTTTAGTTTGGCGATATTAGTTCTCTGTAGTGGGTATTGGAGGATAACCTTTGAAGTGTTGAGATTCCAAAGTCTAATGCAGTAACTAGTGAATTCGGAAAACCACTTCACTATGAGGGACAGACACGCACTGGACGATCTAATAGACTGCGTTAATGTCGTTGATTAAAAGAGTTCCCCAGAGACCTTCCAGGGAGTGGCATTCTCAAATTTAATAACGCCACCCCGAATTGAAAGGTTCCAAAGTATAAAGGAGGAAGAGCAAAAATCAAATTAAGTGGCGAGGACTAGCAAATTGGTTGTGCATCAAAATATCGTCACCATTGGCGCTTGCTACTTCCATCTCGGATGGTGAGTGCTAGGCTGATTAAAAAAGGACGTGTTTGTCAATTAATCATGATTACACAAGGGATGTTCAGCTGATTTGCGAATCATTGATTTGTAAAAAGACCTCTGTTGGTCTTTGGTTGTTATATAGAATCGACTATTGAGACTTAAACGAAGATGCTCCCATGGGTGTGACAATCTGATTAGTCAGCTTGTGTGAGTTGGAAAGGACATGATCGAAGTCAGCGATATAAGATACAGGTGGTAGTCTCAGAAGTTTATACCAGGCAAACATATGCATGTCTCCCTGAATTCATCAGCAAAGTTTTTGAGTCAATGACACTTTTGGAGGACCCTGATGTGACAAGTATTATTCCCCACGAGTTAATCGTTTCTTTTCATCTCCTCTGTTTAAATATGCAACTTTTGTGTCCCACGTTTTGTCTGTAGCATGACATTACAAAACGAAATCTTATTGGCAGGTATCAGTTGCGAAATATCAGGTGATAAGCGAAATTCATGATGTTTGATGAAAGACGCCAAATCCATATCCTGTCATGTATCCAGTCGTGGGCATATTCTCAAGGCAATAAAAGAATTAAAAGACACTGGACATAAGCGAGAGGTTGGAAGAGATAAGACCTTTGGTGGCGAACCTTACAAAGAATTTTTTTAGATGTTCACCATATAAAGGAGCAAAACTTTGAATCAAGATACCTGCAAAAATCAAAGAGAATGAAGACAGAGAACTTTTTAAAATGCAATGAAAGGAGGGGATACTCGAAGGACAATACGAGATTTAATATCTGATATGATGCGAATTGGTACGATAAAACTTGATATGATATGCCAATAAACTGAATTATTAAGGAAAGGAATCTATTTGAGAACGATATGGAATTGGCTTGACTTGATGATAATAGTCACAGAAAATAATGGTAACTAGTAACATGGCATATTGTGTGTATGTATATGTTTATTGTGATATAGTGTTATTTTTTAAATGTTTAATATGTTTCGAGTTTTGTTTAAATGTCTTTGTTATAAGTCTTAGGTATAGCAGGTTTTTTGAGATAAAGAATTGTTGTGGCGGCATAACCATATCATAAGTATATGGTCGAACAACAATGGACAGTCAAATAGCAAATATGTTGCGATATGATAAGAATTGGTAATATAAAACTTGATATGATATGCCAACTGTATGGTGGTGCGACCATCAACAGTTAAATTATAAATATTGAGTGATAGAGCCCGAATCGGTATGAAGATATATATTATATGCTGTTAAGGAATATACTATGTTATGGCATTCCAAATAACGATACACGATTTAATGACAGATTTCGTATAATTGGATGAAATAATAATGCCATGGAATGTCGAGAGTACTAAATGGTATGTATAAGATGATGGAAATTCCATATATGGAAAATTGAAGAGGGACTGGTAAATTAATATTATTGTTCTGATAGCATTATCTTCTGTGAGCCGACTGAAACTATAACTATAAGTGTGAAAGGTCGTACGACTATAGCTCTGAAAAACAGCCTATGCAAGGATGATTGGTATACTCGAAATTTTCTTAAACCAGGTTGTAAATCGAGTGTGAGTGATGTAGCAGACAATAAGAGAATGCAGGTCTACACATTATTTCAAACTTCTTCTTTTTTTTTTATAATCGAGCAGCGCTCTTCTTTATTATTTCAAACTTTTCTTAAAAGGTGTTGGTACGAATCGGGGTGACTGCGTGATGAAGATTAACCCCTAACAGTTTGAGACTGGGTGGAGACAGGCAGAGAGGTCCTGCCTTATCACATTGCCATTAACTGTTTGAATACATCACTCCACTTGAGCTTATGAGGCAAAGAATAAGTTTGGCTATAGGTGATGAGACACTTTCACAGTCTTGATATATTACTATCATATACTCCAGACATTTCTTGCTAGATTTTCAGTTTACATGAAAAACATTATTGCTTCCCCCTTGAAGGAAGGCTTTTCTGCATGGGCGTTTTGTACTTGACATGCAGATACATCATGTTTGTCTCTGTCGCTTGGAATGTCCCAAATCTGGATATATTCTGAAACTCAGCCTGGGATCCACTAATATCTGTTCCAATAGGATTTACAGGTTTCCAGGACGGTGACAGTAATGGTATTGGGAGCACGCGTCACACACAAAATAGCAATTAGAAGGTATGGGTATTAGAGGAGATGGTGAGAAAACAATATGGAAATATAGCGGGATGTCAGGTCATTTACACTGTAATATAAGCCATGTCTCCACTGTGCGATTCTAGGTACATAGCTAGGTCCAGTCTCAGACTGGGCGTACCTCCAGGATCGCAACTCGGCAAAACGCACAGTGAAGACAGCAAGTTTCCCTCCAGTCTGAGACTGGGCGTACCGGTACATCCAGTCTCAGACTGGAGGTACCGCATGTACCCCGGATCGGAAGCGTTTTTAAATATCAAACATGTTTGATATTTGGTACGCCCAGTCTGAGACTAGGCGTATCCTATGTACCTAGAATCGCAAACCCTCCAGTCGCAAGCGAGGGTGTCTCCATACAGAATCGATGATACCTTGCGATCCTAGGTACATGCGGTACCTCCGAGGGATCCGAGGTACAAGCCGGTACCTCCAGTCTGAGACTGGAGGTACAGGATCGCAAGCTCCCCCAGTCGCACAGTGGAGACAGGCCTTTAACCAATCGCGTTGTGGCGCCCCTACTTGTAAGTCACTTCTCACATGATCCTGAGGCACCATCTGGTTTTATTCTATAAGTTAAATAACAAACACAGCATCCATGTATGAGTCCATCTACAGCTACAGTAGCTCTATATCAATGTTTTCTGGTTATGTCATAATATAAAAATAGCAAGAGTTATTCGAATAAGACCTCAGAGAATAAGAAGTTGCAGTGCGATGTGTGACTGCACTGAGTGTACACGTAATAACCTGTGTACCAACGTATTGAGCGGAGCAGGATATTGAACAGAGTGGCGGGAAATGAGTTTATCCCGCAGGGTGTTGGTTGACGTGCAGAACGAGGCGTAGAATGACACTTCCTTGGGAGTCCTATTTCCTTCCCGCCACTCACTGACTCCCCAGCCTGTCTGACTCTAGTTTGACATGGTACGACGTTATGGTTGTCAGTACTCCGACTAGTATTACCTCACTCCGAGCAGTATGAATTGCTATCTTGCATTTTCTCTACCCTATCCAGCCTTCTATTCGCATTCATGACGTTTTCTGACGTTTCCCTGCCGGTAAGTTCCCCCGAATATGGCCATGTACTAGTTTCCACCGTTCATTTAACGATTTCTTCACCAAGCAATTTACAATTTACCGCACTTGACTTAAGCCATACGACAGAGCTTGCTCTGGTACCCCGATCAACAGTTTACCCAAGAACCCGTTTCACGACCGACTTGATATTTACTTCTAAATATGCCCTTCCATATAGCTTCCCTACATTGGGTCCTATTAAATCTCGACCTTAGGTTTACTCCATATGCGAGCCTCTAAACTACACATTTCAACATCTGTTTTCCTCTGTTCTCAAAGACCTGTACTTAGGGACTTCTCCATATATGTGTCTTCGAACTAACAGCCTTTACAATGGGAATAAAGCAAATGAAGCTCAGGTTTGCAAACAAATGAAAACAATTTTTAACATGTGATACATTATATCTTCCTACTGCCATCATTTACACACCACCACCCACTATGCCTGACCTAATCCTTAATCCTTCCCTTACTTGCCACTGCTGGGAAAATGCCGCTCCGATACCCGTTGATTTCTACCTTTTTGTTCCGGAAAATTGCTTGTCGAGATTTTCTGTCAACCGCCGACGTCCCTCTGTCCTTTCACAATGCACACGTTCGCAATCTCGTTATGAATAGGAGAGAGACGGCAGTGGAATCAGATGAATCGTCATCGACATAATGAACGCGCATTTCCATCCTCCCAACTGCGTCCAACTCCCTCTATTCCCAACTTTTATTTTTGCGGTATTCTCATGACTTCATCACAGTTGTGGGGCATCTAGATCTGTCTGTGTCAGACGATGGATTGTCAGAAACAATGAGACTATCGCTGATACTTTTACCAGGAGAGATTAGGATAGAAGGCATGGAATATTTAGCAACTATATGAATTCATTTTCAATTGTTCCATATTTTGTTTATCTGAAGTTTGCTGCCGTGTTGGATGTATTGATACTAATTGCATTGCATCTGGGGTAGCTACAGGGGTGCTAAAAACACTTTCCTGGAAAATCAGTGAATGCAGAACAGGCTTTAGGAAATTTTACCAAACAGTCATTATCGTATTAATCTTAAGAATGTCGCCGTTATGGCATAACACTGTGTTGTTAATTTTCAGTACAGTGCTACGGGACTTCTAAACAGGAATAATAGAATGATTACATTAGAATTGATTTCTAGTTGGCTTTGGCAAATGGGACGCTAAAACACAAACCAATGAGTGTTAATTCACTGAATGGCCTTGTTTGCTGTTCATGAATAGTTTGCAATCAAAGGTTTTGACAGAATGCCAGTTGTTTACAATAAATAAAAATGGTAATTACGCCTGCCGAACAGAATTGGTTGCACGTGTTTTGGAAGTTCGTCAAACGATTTATGTCTAACGCTAGACTCGTTTATTGTGTGAATTCCCAATGGGAATATTCGACGTTCGGAGGTACAGCTTTTTTGGAGGTGAAGCAAAAAGCATGTCTCGGGGGAGGTGTGTCTATGATGTAACGTTGGCACTTAGGTGATAAACGCCATCTGTTGGGGCTACTTCATGACGAATTGCCATGCAACTGGGGAATTCATTTGTCCTAATGATGACTAACAAAAAGAAATTAGTGAGAATGAACACTGAAAGACGTTAAAAGCACATTTTATATCGGCCATAGGATATTTCCAGCTTTCACTGAAACGACGTTCGGAAAGCATGAATATTATTTTAGAAGGCCCATAGGTCATTGTCTCTTTCTTCAAGTTCATATTATGAAGTTACAACGATTCCCTCTTGACAGAGTTTCACTAGGATTGCCATATAAAGCATTACTTTAGATGTTTACTTCTATACAGGAATATCAGAAACCAGGATTCAATTCAAATACTTGAAAACCTTCCTAAAGCTACATAATTCACAGGTATATCATTGAAACTCACATGCAACCTTTTACCCTGGACGACACATAGAACACCAATCTTCTAAACCATCTGTACAACTCCATCTTTAGATGCATAACAAAGACGAATTACATCCAGACGTGACAAAAAAGAGCTACACAAGCCACGCGTCAAACTTCGTCAAACTATTTTACCAAATGTGTTGCGATATAACGTTTTCTGTAACATTGCGTGTCGTGAGCAAACAGTGTATTCTGTGTTGGCTGATGAATTATTTTAACCCAACGCAAAGATATTCTCTACATAACACCCATCTGTCCTACATTAAACCACTTTAAAACATCCCTATCGTCTCAGAAATTGTTAGCTGTAGACACTTGGAGGCAAATTCTCCGCCAATCGGTGTCTGCTAGATTATCTCACTAGTCTTCCCCTAATGCATTCAAATGGTTATCATTCTCATACATTGACTACATTGCAAATAACACATGGGAAACTGTGGAGGAAATGGGAATGTTAACAGCACAGTTGGCATTGAGGTCCCACACAATATACCACATTGTTGTCATTTAACATCATACATTTCCTACTTCTCTGGTCTTGCTATAGCATTACTGTTTTCTCTCGCCTTAAATTCTCAAAGACAGAATCAGATTGTGTACACAAGCTTCTCAGCCATGTGTTTATAAGCTTTTCGAACTCTACCATCTTCGACCAAAATGAATTATAGAACAGCAGGTGGTCTTGCACAAACCCTGATCTGTCACTCTTCATATCTTTGGTGAGGTGGAAACAGGTAGAAAAAGGAACAATGGTCAATATCTTTCCAAACCCTGGAAGTCAATTATTTCATCGGTAGCATGCTTGCCTCAGGATAATTCCTATTATATGATATAGCTGGGAAACAACATAAACAAGACCTTCCAAATTACCCCAAATATAGCTGTTGATAATTTCATAGAAGTGGTATAAACAGCACTATAATAGACAAATAATCAAATTCGCTAAAATATAAGGTTGTTTTTCTTCCACCCAGCAGTCCGTTCCTAGAGTTAAAAATTACAGACATTGTTGGGCACTATATTAGAGACCGGCCGGGTAGATTAATAAGCCCTACAAATGTTGGGACACTCGGAACCCGTTGACATTGGTCAGCTGCTGGCAGCTCAAAGCAATATAGCAGTGCGTACACTCCGGAAATAAAGATAGAAAAGACGAAGAAAAAACGAAGAGAATAAATGATGTTATTGAGATCTACTCTATGATTATATGTCCTTTGCACCATGTCCTTTGAAAGCTAATATTTGTTCAGACCTCCAGCTGATTACTGGAGGCTCCTAATGACCTGAACACGATGTGACGTCAGGCGCTGGTCCTATTCAGTACCGGCGGGGAACCAGCAGCTGTAAGTGACACGTCAGGCGATAACAGGGGGCATAAAACTTGTTCCTGGTGTGCCTCTGTGCATCCTGATAATACAACATTTACATATAAGAAATATCGGGGGACACAAACTGTATGGGGGCATCAGGGGAAAGTATGCGTGAAAAGGGGGGTCTTTTCCTTTTCAAACTGAACCTTTGGAGGGAATGATGTTTGTATAGAAAAACATAACGCTGCTGTACACGATATTAAACGAGAAGCGACTTGACTTCAACACCATCGAGATTTATATCAAGTACAGCATAATATGTTGTTCTTTTTTCTTTTTCCTTCTTTACTAAATTCTTTTATTGGCAAAATCAGTAGTACAAGTTATAGAGGTGGGTATCTTTACGGTTCTTCAGATAGGGCAAGCAAGCTTTCGCTTGTGGGACATGTAAGGCATTCTTCGGTGCATTTTCAAACAAATATGTATACATTTGTTCTGGAACAATTGAAGCTTATCTAGATGGGTTGTCTTCGCGGTATTCTCATACAAAATGTTTTGTTCTTTTGGGTTTGATTTTTAGTTTTTATTTATACTAGAGAGTTCAGCTCGGATAGACACGACCCTATCCTCTGCTGTTTCTAATTTCAATAGTCCTTGTAAGGTTTCCCGATGTCCAAGGGTTACATGGGAACAGGATGGATGGACAAAGACTTTACTTGTGAACTAACAGATGTACATTTTTTTATATCAAGAATTGAGTGACAAGTCATAACTTATGATCATGGACAAAGAAAGAAACATGTTCCGAATTAGGGGAACCGTTGTTGCTGTATGAGCTTGTAACTACAACAATATTAGCAGTGAACTCAATAAACATAAGAAGAAGGAAAAATTCGCGTTAACTTTCTCTGTGATCTTACTGGTTGTGTACAGTAAAACACAGACAGGACAACTAAGTTCTTCACAGGTACAGAGTATACAGTGAAAATTTGAGAATGAAAGTGGTGGGACACTTCACAGCGGATATCGATTTTGTGTCAGGTATAGTGGGAGTGTGCCTTTGGTGTGGAACTCATTCTTAGTTAGTTTGGCTGAATTTTTAATTTCATTTCTTTTTTCATTAAATTTTGTTGTTTGAATGTTTCAATATCAACGATTTCCCTTGTGTTGTGGTTTAGGGCGTTGCATGAGGCTCCAGCTTTAAACTCGACTGAAGTTTTGTACTTCTTCAATTTAATGTTTTTGTTTATTTTCAGCACAGGGCCTGCCAACAAGAGAGTTTTTTTTCTCCTTCTACTAGGTTCCGTTCCTTCTTGGATCTTCTAAATGCGTTGAGGAAAAGATGAAGTTCCTACGGTCACTGAGTTTGTTGAGGTTTGTTTGCTCGGGTAATACATTTGTTGGTGTACCATAGTTGGCTCTCATGCAAGTTCTGTAACCCCTGTTTTGTAGTTATTGTAGTTTAGTACGTAGCAGATGCCGTGAAAGAGAATATCGGCCAGATATGGAAGGATATTTGTTTTGTATATTAGTAGTGCTTGTTCAGTTATTAGATATTTCTTGATGTATGCTAAGAGATGAAGTTTGTGAGATGCCCTACCACCTCCTGCCGAGGTGACCGACGCCCAAGCATATTTTGTCGCCGACTTTTACCACCCCCTGCTGTGTGTTGGCTGCACCCCCTTGCGATATTTTCGGTGCAAAATCTAAATTTAATTCTGGGTCCAGTGTTATACCAAGATAGCTGTAACTACTGACATTTTGTAATTCAGTTTCATCTAGACAGTATATTGGGTCTACTTAATTTCTTATGTCATAACCGTGAAAGAATATTGAGGCCGAATTTTGTTTATTATATACCTGAATTCAATCATATTTTACCAAAAATTGGCACAGAAACCATGTTGAAGTGAAAGTCTACACTCCAAACATTTTTTCCGAGTGTTCCATATAATGATGTACGGTACAGGGTATAGGGAGCAGCGGTACTCACGGACTCTAAGAAATAAAAGCTAGAATTTTCTGCCTAACACGGTTGTTTTCATACTATACTTTAGCGGAGGAGAGAGACAAATGTACCTCCGTTCATAAATACACTTTATTACTTTGAATATATTGTGAATGTTCTTCAGAATCAATGTAATAGTTGCACTATGAGTTGTACTAATCGTTTATGCACTCCCAACCGTGTGGCTTGTAGTGATATGGCATTTTTAATGATTTCCATGTATATAATACTAAGGAGTGTGTACTAACCATGTCTTCATATATTACAGACTCGGGTGGGGAAGCCATTTGACATGTTTTATGCCACCCATGACCTAGTTTCATCATATCTATTCATTTAGTCCGTTCCACTGTTGAGCATTTACAGCTAATTCATTTTTACTATGATTTATCTGCACCGTCTTGAGCAATAAAGAACGTGTTTTAAATCAGGTTTATTAATATTTCTTTTGGACTGGATACACTTTATGATTGGGGAATGGCCTCTATGAATTCCGCATTGTCACATGCACCAAACATTGCTATAAACCTGGAAAGCCGATTTGATACCTCCCTCAGATGATACTCCTTGGAGAGTATAAGTCCGTGCACTCGCCGATACACACCGATACAAAACGACCAAATCATAGCCTATCGGGAGGGCCATATCGTAGCATGTCGGTGTGTATCGGTGCGCGTCGTAATGTGATGGGAGGGTGCAAGAAAAAGGTACCATGGTCGAAATACCCCCCGATAAACCTCACGACGCAACCAGCATTATCATATGATATTTCCTGATAATATTTAATTGAATACTCAGTTCCAAGTTAAAGTATGAAATGATCGATTTGAGACCTTAATCTATTATAAGATTTCACCATATTTGCAGAGCGGCATTATCATTATATATTCTAGGTATTCTGAAAATTCCATTATTTTCCGTTGATTATTTCATATGATTTCCCGTTTGACGTAGACCTCCTATGATACAGGTTTTTTATCGGTATGTATCGGTGTGTATCTGTGGCGTTATCATAGAAGCCTGACCAACAGCCCCGATATGCGCTACGATGTCGCTGCGATTTTGATTTAGCAATGCCAGTTGCAGTGGCACCTGCTCTAAGGTTGCCACAAGCAGTATAGCCAGATTCAGCTACTACCCCAGTAGCAGAGCCAGCTCCTGCGACCCCAGGACCTAAGCGGTCGGTCAAACTTTGACAGAGACTCATAGAGGTGATGAAATAAGTCAATGACGCTTGACATCCCCAGGGCAAAATAAACCCTGCTGGTGTGATAGACAAGATATTAGATCAGTTTATCTAGTTTAGCAAGTTCATACATATACTTAGCATTTATAGATATTAAGCAAGTATTTAGATTATACCTCAGAGACAGTCATCCGTCCAAGATGAAATCAAAAGACTTGAATTGAACTTAAATGCAGAGTTTACTTTTCTTATTTTTCATGCAAAAGAGAGATGTATTGATACTGATGTTAAAGTTGAAAAGTTCATCTTTAAAAAAAAGGGAGATGTTTTGATATGATACCTATGTGGCCTTCCTGTCTGAGGCCCCCACGTCAAAGATAATAAATGTAAGATCTAGGTCAACTCATCCGATCTATGAGTAGCACTAACGTGTCAAGTTAAGACTGATCGATACACTGAGGGTGTCTTAATAAAATCTATTCCTCGTTATTTTGGTGTGTCTTTGAATTCGGTACGTCTAAGCACCCCCAAACGACCCGGAACAGGTTCCATTCAGGCACCGTAACGCCTCATTATATATTTCATAGATATCAATAATGAAGCACATTAAGTATCAATCAAAGGGTTAAATTAGTTATGTTCAGTTTTATGTCCGTATTGTTCCGTTGAGAAGCCCAGGCATGAGTTACCTCAATTTCACTTCATCCTGCTCCAGTAGCTGAACAGCCTGAAGTCATTACAGAAGGCTTGCCATTTAACAAGGTTCACTGACGTTTACGAGTATTACGTGGGCAGATGTTTTAGTTTTATGATCGTCCACAAAAATGTGGTATCCCATCAGATGCCTGGGCACAGTTTATTATACCGATACTAACGAGGAGGCTTTTGCGTGATTAAAAGTCTTTATCTCGATCACTAGCATTTACATTTCCCCATTTGTGGATCGCTAACGGTGTAACCTTACCCTTCATACAATAATATAAGGAATTATGGTTCTCAGTTTAGAAGTGGTAGCATAAGGGCAGAAATGGTAAATAAGTACAAATACCTCTGAGTGGCTCTAGACACTTGCATGAATTTAACTACACATCTTAAAGATATCAATAAGAATGCGAATAACAGATTGTTTAAATTAGACAAAATCAGAAGTCGGATTGAGGTACAGCTCAACAGATTTATGTTTCTATCATTAGGCCAACCCTTGAGTATAGTTCTTTCTTATTAATTGGAGCAAATCAAATACAAATAAAAGTAGTACAAAACACTCAGAATAGGGCTCTCAGAACAATTAATAAGAACTGGAATAGACGTCAAAACATAGAGAATTTACACAGAGATCTAAGTATTGATTATCTTGACGCAAGACGAAATATGCAAATTTTAAGTATGATATATAAACAATGAAAGAGTTATAACAATATTGACAATAGGGTAAGCATTACAAAAAGTCGTAATAGCATTAGATTTAACAAAGCAAGGATTCAAAGTAGTTTTTCAGGGGAGTTCCCTTTTGGGGAAGCTTGACCCTGCTACACGATTAACGAGTTTTATGGAATTCAAAAGGGTAGTCAAAAATTCTTACTCAGTTTATAACCTGAGATAAATTGAGATAACAATGCTTAATTAAGCAAGGTCTTCTCTAAATTGTATGAAATCAATTTAATTTTTCATCTCACCTACACTTGTATTGTATATTTTGATGTTTTCCTTTTCTTTTTGTATTATTTTCATATTACTACTGTTGTAATCTGTAACCGATGATGACGTTGCTGAAGAGGATGTACATTATTCCACGGTGGAAGATCTCACTTTCTTGAGAACCTTTGTGACAATTAAAAAAAAGGCAGAGTATAAAAGGGGTGCTGTAGAGGGCTGCAACGACCATGGGACTCCCAAGAAGGAGTTCAATCCCAGACTACACCCCTACGTCACATGTTCTTTTTCGTTTGAGTTATCTCATAGTTGATTGGGGGCTGGCTATTGTTTTGCTATAAAAGTGATAAACGCCACAACAGGCGAGTGCATTGTTCAACCTCCGGCCTCTGTTTCGCCGAAGACAGAAAGCTATATTTAACTCTAATAATCTTTTGTGATTCAACCAAGCAAACTCATACAAACCCCGTCTAACCTTCTCAACAAGACAGGAAAACAACGTGGCTACTTCCGCTGAGACTTCAGCGAGATTCCCGAAGGAGACGAGAAACCGCGTGATCACAGACCGCACTGCACCTGTCGGGGGGGGGGGATGATGGAAGAGCCGGAGGGCATGGCTCTTAAAGATGCTGGTTATGTTTGATTACGTCCAGGAAATGCTGTCCAAATTCCAGCTGTGCTATTTCCTTCATTAGCATCACCAGACCTCTATTTTCATACTATAGGTATAGGGAACACTTACGAACAGAACTGTAACCCTTCTTTATTCCCCATCTATCAATATTAGGTATAAATAAAGATATCTGTATTACGTTCCTGAGAAAGGAAATCTTTCCAATAGGGCTGGGAACCATGAAGGGAACAGATATCCAATAATCTGGACTTGTATAGCTGAAGATCAGTCCATATTGAATCACTGAAGGTCGTAGTCAAAAGACCACAAAATTATTCATAGCGTAATAC